>CM060940.1:123324044-126204774 GCA_030765085.1 Allium cepa | reverse complement strand
ATGTGGCAATGGGAAGTTCCTTGGCCTGATCATTCGTTGGAAATCCAAAGAAACAATACGAGACTTGTACGGTTTTAGTTGTAGAACCTGCCATCTAATATGGTAGCTATAGTAAGCATACTATAATGGTACCTATGCTGGCTAAGATTTATATTCTACTTTCGAAATATCTTCTACACTATGCACTAATAATAATATCAAAAATTGATTTGATTTTAATACGTATCAAGCATCTTTGACTAACATAAGAAGAAATCTCCTCCAAGTCTGCGTTTGCATTGTGTGTGTGGCGGGAGGTCTTATGGTAGTCTCATTCTTAAAAGCATTGCGAATTGAATTTAAAAATATTCCTCTATTTTTGATTTTAAAGAAAAATAAACTGTTTTGAGTTCTCGCACCAGTCACATGACTGACTCGGAGTTTATTGTTTTCCTTCCTAAACTCTGGGTGCCCACCAATTTACACACGGGCAGTCAAGAGTTAGGTTTATCAGGATATTTTGGAATTCAGGAGTTGCTGGAGGCAAGCTGGATGGCGTATTACTAGTTTATATAGTAGTTCTTTTTCCGCTGCATTGTTTACTGTTGTACACTCTGATGATATGATGTAATGAAATGTAAAGTAATAACTGATATAATTCTTTGTTTAAAGATTATTCATTTATCTATTATATGTTGTTCCGCTGCGAATTGTGAGATTCTGATATTGTTCTTTTTTCTGTTTTCTGTTCCGTTCTGTTTTCTTTTCTCTCTATTCTCTCTTCTTCTCTCTTTCTTCTTTTTTTTTCTTAAAACCCATAACATTTCGGTTTTTCGGCAACGAAAAATCGTAATCGTTACAGAAACAATGACTGCTGCCATTACAGAACAGCCCCCCCATGGAAATTTCAGGGGGAAGGAGCAATCAAGCTTGCTCAGCTAAAGAGAGACTTTCCAAACATCTGCTTCGACAACTATATCTTTCCTCCACATTTAAAGAAGATCCCGGAGGAAGCTGAGCAGTTAGTACATGACTATGTACACGATTTTTATGCCCAGGACAAAGCGTGGTCGAAAGCAGCCGACAAAGCGTCGGCATTGGCCTTTGAGCGTGGACCACCATCGAGAGGTTGCAGGCTGAGTTAGCTCAAAGCCGTATTATTGAGGTGCTAAACACTGAAGCTGAATCTTCTCGGAAATTTGAAATGGAGGCTATCAAAAAAGCCGACGAAGCCCAGGCAGCGATGGATAGGATGAAACGTGAGCATTATGCCACGGTAGAGGATATGGGCCATCGAAACACCCTGGTCACTGCCGAGAGGGACGCAGCCCTGAAGGAGCTAAACGAGCTTAAGTCCAAATTTGCCGAAATCGCCAAGGATAGGAATAATGCGAACAATGCAGCCCAGGAGGCGTGTGAACAAGCCGTGATGCTCCGGACTGAACGGGATGCGGCAGTGGCCAAGGTCCAGGCGGTCGAGACGGAGGTCGAGGAGAAAGTTCAACAAGCGGAGGCCAGGCTAGAGGCCGATATTGAAGATCTGCTCATCACTTACAATGCCAATGTGTTGAGACACAGAAATTTGGCCTGGCTTCAAGACTACCCGGTACATCTCCGTAGCGCTTGGGGCCGATTGGTTGAGGAGGAAGAGGAAGCGCATTCAGATGAATCGGTCGACCGATTTGAACTCGAAAACCGGTTGCTGACAGATGATGAGAAAAAGATCCTCCATGACGCTATTATTTCTCATGAGAAGGAGATGATTGGTGGCTGATCTCTGGAGGTTGGAGAGGGATCAAGTGTTGAGCACCACGCTACTGTTATTGAAATCACCGCTCCACCTTCGTTAGAGCCTGTATCTATGGTTGGTTCACAATCTGTTCCTGCTTATGACCCAGAACAACCACGGTTATCTCCCATTCGAGAGCACGTCTCTGAGGCCGTCCAACCGTCAACGAGTCAAGCTAAGGATAGTACTTTGAACATATCTCAAGTGTGTTTCTATTAAAGCGTTTGTTTTGAAGTGATTGCTTATAACTCCTTCTCTTCTTTGCTCAGCAACCGAAACTACTCCGGCATCTTCGGCTCAGGAGTCTATTCAAGGGCAAAAGGCCATCACCACCGAAACGACTATCGTGACGACGGCAGTGTCTACTAAGATGGCGCAGGGGAGATCCTCATCTCTCGACGAACAAATGGTGAGTGAGCTGCTTGGCCAACAGGGTGACCCTTTTACAGACTTGCCATTTATCATCAGTGATCTTCCGTTGGCCTCTAGTTTTGTAACGCAGACCACAGCTGCCCCCAGCCAGTCCCAATCAGCTCGAGACGAGGAAATCTTGGCCGGGATCAATGCCGAAATAGAGGCTGCGGGGCGTGAGGGCAGTGCTGGAGTTAGGACTACGATGCACAGTCCAGCACCTCTAAATGTGATATTGCCAAGTGGCTCCGTGGCGGGTACTCGGGTGTCCGCCCCGTCTTCTGTTGCAGACCCAGTCCCTCCTACTCCTCCGGTGGAAAGCCTTCACATAGATTCGAGCTCTGAGGAGGACATTGACATTATGCCCCCAGCTGAAGAGCAGCCGACGGAGAGGAAGCACTCCAAACGAAGAATCTCTGTTTCTAGTGAGTCCGATGACAAACCGTTGATAAGGAGATTCAAAAAGAAGAAGTAGATGGGCCGTTTAAGCGGACTTTTTGGTAGATAGGAACTGGTGTTTGTTTAGTAGGCCGTGTATAGATGCGGGTTCGGCCCCTGCTAGTAGTAATTCTTTTTTGGAAGAACTTATTTGCATGTAAGTCCTTGTATCTAGTTAGTTGAAATAAAATTCAATTTCTTTGTTTCAATTCTCATTTCATTTGCGCTTAAGTATTTGCAGTGTTTAGCTTTTAGTCTGGTGTACTTGTGATGTTTTTACTGTCAAGTAGAGTTCGTTTTATTTGCTAAGTCTGAAAATCTTGGTCATATGCTGTTATCGATAAATAAGTTGAACTTCGGACATTGTATCACTTTGGCTAGTGACTAACACAGCTTTTTTGCCCCCCAGTCTTGGGGAACAACATTTGTATTTGGGTGGTTGATCGCATTTTATTGCAAATTTTTAGCACATGTCCACATTCTGGGGACTTAGGATAATTTGAGATCGCTAATCCGGTTCGTACTCCGGGAATTTGAGAGTTATCGATATCTGTAACACGGTTCGCGTTCCGGGAACCTGGAATTGATGTTTATACTCCGCTTCACGCTCTGGGAACTTGGAGTTAGTATTGATATTTCGGTTCGCACTCCGGGAACTTTGACGTAGTATTTGTGCTTCAATTCGCACTCTGGGAATTCGGATGTAGCATGTGTGCTTTGATTCACACTCCGGGAACTCGTAATCTATGTTTGTGCTCCATTCACGCTCTGAGAAGTTGGAGTTGGCACGGATGCTTTGGTTCGCGCTCTGGGAACGTGTAATCCATATTTATATTCCAATTCATGCTCTGAGAAGTTGGAGTTGGCCGATAGATGGTCAGTCACACCTATCTAGGATTTTTAGGAATTCGTTCACACTCCGAGAATGATGGATTTGATGTTTACACTCCAATTCGCGCTCTAGGAATTTGGATTCCGTTCGCTCTCTGGGAATGAGTTATTGAACGTTTATACTCCTATTCGAACTTTGGGAAGTTGGAGTCCGTTCGCGCTCTGGGAACGAGTTATTGAATGTTTATACTCCAATTCATGCTCTGGGAAGTTGGAGTCCGTTCATGTTTATACTCCAATTCACGCTCTGGGAAGTTGGAGTCCGTTCGCGCTCTGGGAACGAGTTATTGAATGTTTATACTCCAATTCACGCTCTGGGAAGTTGGAGTCCGTTCGTGCTCTGGGAACGAGTTATTGAATGTTTATACTCCAATTCACGCTCTAGGAAGTTGGAGTCCGTTTCCGCTCTGGGAACGAGTTATTGAATGTTTATACTCCAATTCACGCTCTGGGAAGTTGGAGTCAGTTCGCGCTCTAGGAACGAGTTATTGAATGTTTATACTCCAATTCACGCTCTGGGAAGTTGGAGTCCGTTCGTGCTCTGGGAACTAGTTATTGAATGTTTATACTCCAATTCACGCTCTGGGAAGTTGGAGTCCGTTCGCGCTCTGGGAACGAGTTCTTGAATGTTTATACTCCAATTCACGCTCTGGGAAGTTGGAGTCCGTTCGCGCTCTGGGAACGGGTTCTTGAATGTTTATACTCCAATTCGCACTCTGGGAAGTTGGAGTCCGTTCGCGCTCTGGGAACGAGTTATTGAATGTTTATACTCCAATTCACGCTCTGGGAAGTTGGAGTCCGTTCGCGCTCTGGGAACGAGTTATTGAATGTTTATACTCCAATTCACACTTTGGGAAGTTGGAGTCCGTTTGCTCTCTGGGAATGAGTTATTGAATGTTTATACTCCAATTCACGCTCTGGGAAGTTGGAGTCCGTTCGCGCTCTGGGAACGAGTTATTGAATGTTTATACTCCAATTCATGCTCTGGGAAGTTGGAGTCCATTCGCGCTCTGGGAACGAGTTATTGAATGTTTATACTCCAATTCACACTCTGGGAAGTTGGAGTCCATTCGCGCTCTGGGAACGAGTTGTTGATTGGACTATCGTGTGTTGGTCCAGTTCAGCCTTTGATGTGTTGGCTTGCCCTCGAGCTGAGGTTTCACTTAGTGAGTGGCCGGTCATATCACAGTCACTCGCTATTTGAATAAATTCCATTGTTTGATGGAATTTAGCTCTTCGTGTATCGTGATCGTTGAACGTTGCATTCGGTGAATTGCAGCTCTAACTTGAAGAGATAGTACTTTATTGCTGAAATAAGAAAATATGTCAAAGTCAGTGCCTTATTAAAAATTCAAATTTCAGAATGTAAAAGAAACTGCAAAGTATTCATAGATTGAGTGAGCCTGTCATGTGTGACAGTGGCGAAGATCTTCGTCGTTCCAGGCTCCTGAGAAAGTTGGTCCGCCACTGATGGCGTTGATCACCAATCTTCCGCAGGGACAAGTCGAGTCCTCCTGTCTCGGTCGATTGGGTTCATTGTTCTAATTTGATGGACCCGCTTCTCTGGGCTGCGGGGTCCGCACAAACTGTTCCAGCTTCCTTTCTCTGATCAGTTTTTCAACGAGATCCTGTAAGTGACGACACGCGTTCGTATTGTGCCCGTAGCTTTCATGGAACCTGCAAAACTTTCCCGTCTGGATTTGTCTCTCTGACGACGGCCTTGGTGCAGGTTTTTGGTACCGAATTGTATCACAAGTTTGCAAGTACAAGTCCTCTAGTGATGTATTCAGAGGGGTGTAACTGGCAAACATCGTATTCTTGCGCTACGGGCCAGGATTTTGATCTCGTTTTCTGGTTTGATTCATGCTCTCTCTTCGCCGAGCTTGTTTGTTTTTAACGTTCAACTGAACTTTTCCGGAGCTCTCGCCGGACTGTTTGATTGGAACATTGCTTTGGATCCCCTTCGTACTTGGTCCTGCATCAGTTTGCTTCCTAGATTGTTTCGCATCTTCCCGTCTCAGGAATTGAGCCGCCTTGGCGTGGAAACGGTCCAATGATGCAGGTGGTTTTCCAGCTAGCCTGTTGCCAAATTCAGAATCGAGGTCGATTCCCTTAGTCAACGCCATAAGGATGGAGTTATCGTTTGGGTTACTAATCTCCATGCATGTAGTATGGAATCTCTCTAAGTAGTGTCTGAGCGTTTCTCCAGGAGCTTGAGTGACACTAGACAGAGTGTTGACATCTTTAGGCCTTGCGACGTGCATGCGGAATTGCTCAACGAATTTTGTGGCCAACTGGTCGAATGAAGAGATGGATCGAGGTGGCAGTCGAGTGAACCACATGGTAGCGATGCCTCCGAAGGATATGGGGAAACTACGACAGTTCACTACATCGTACGCTCTGGCAGCGGTCATTGACCATTCATATTTCAGAATATGTTGGTTGGGGTCGGAGTCTCCTTCGTACATGGGTAGAGTTGGCATTCTGAATCACCGTGGAGGTTCAGCAGTAAGGATATCGTCCGTGAAAGGAGTGTGACTTCGGGAAACTCCCCAATCGTCATTTGTGAATCCCTGGCTCTCACGGATCATCAGACGTATCATAGTTGAAAGATCCGGCATTCGCGTCAGAGTATGATTACGTTCCATACTTTGGGTTCGAACCAGATGTCGTCGACGGTCCAAGTCATGCCTTCTTGGCTCATGGTCCTATGGGACGTGTGGTTCAGGAGTACGTCCGCTATGACGACGGTCCAGGTCCGACCGATCTTGGACGTCGACCCCTGGTTCAGCCGTAACGTTAGTAGTGCGGTATTTTGTAGTTTGGTGAGGGATGGCACCTCCTCGGGAGGAGGGTCCAGTTTGGAAAATGGCCGATGGACCAACTCTCAGTTGTCCAACGGTCAGTGTGGGTTGATCTCCAGCAGCTGGCATGCGACTCCCATCTAGTCGGGGTCGTGGAGATCGATTGTGATAATCAGAAGATGAAGAACTCTCGCTGGAGGAGCGAGACACGTGGTTTCTTGTGGATCTCTTTCGCTTCTGGCGATCCAACTTGTTGTTCAGCTCGGCATTAGCACGTAGCTGTTCTGCTAGTTGTTGCCGACTCTGGGTCAGCTCTTGGAGTAGTAACTGTAACTCTTGTCGGGTAACCGGACCCGATGGTTCCGAGTGCCCAGTAGCATCTAGATTAGATGGAGGTGGCGGAGTAGGATTCTGTCTATCCTGTTCTTCTTGATTGACAGGGTTAGAGGTGGTTCTCATACTAACCATCTTGAAAGTTAAATTCCTTTCCTAGACTTTGCGCAAATCTGAATAGAAGGGAAGGAACTTGGGTTTGATGATCTGGATCTTTCTCTTAGATTTATTCAATCCAGTATCGATGACTGATCCAAAGAGCAGGAGAAAATTTGGGTTCTCTTGATGAAAGCACCAAAGTGTTTGCACCAAAATTGGTCACAACACTCTTCGGGAGTCGTTGAAGAGATAATAATGAAGAATGTAAATTCAAAACAGATATTATCTAACAAAAACTCCAATCAACAGTAAAGTAAATGCGTAGACAAGCGATTTATAGTGGTTCGGAGTGTTGCCTACGTCCACTGTGAAGTTTTTTGATGTTTTATTGATTCACTTTCAATAATTACAAGTTGTTACAGCGATCAACAGCGAGTTACAACTGGGAATTCAAAATCAACAGCAAATATATGATATAGGATGATGGAGATCTTAATCCGGCAGAGTCTGGGCGCTTGAGAGTCGAAAGATCCCTTTTCTGTTGGCTCTAGGGATCTATTTATAGGTGTAGGATGCCGATATTTCGCTGAAAACTCGGGAGACCACTTCTGACACGTGAGGGGACCCACGCGCCCGACCTCAGGAAATTCGGGCCCACTTTGGCATCAATTCGAACTCCGTTCGAATCGATCATGAATTCATCCAATCGATGTGAAATTTGGTGTGGACATTCTTCAACATGAATGCGAGCTTCTGTGAAAATTTCGTGGCATTTGGATCAGTAGATTGAGAGATATGATGGATTCGAGATGGGATTCATTGCGTGGCTGTTTGGTTCGAAACCATCCCTTCGAATCGATGGTTTCGAATCGATGGTGGCACGTGTCTTCGTGTTGATGTGGAGCGCACGCTTCGCCTCGATCCGGGTTTTGCTCCGAGTTGACCACTTCGACTCCATATATCTCGGCGCATTCGAACCGATGAAAGACACGTCACCATGGCTAGTTGACCCAGTGGATTCGAACGAAGCTTCATTGATGGATTCGAACTGGGCTTCATAGATGGGTTCGAACGAGGCTTCAATGATGGGTTTGAACGAGGCTTCAATGATGGGTTCGAATGAGGCTTCATCGATGGGTTCGAACGACCGATGCTTGCTGGATAGAACCTGCGTTTCTCTTATGGATATGAGCTTTGTAACTTCTCTATGGATGCGAAGTCAATTGATACGAACTTGAACCCTTCGATGGATTCGAAGTTGATGGAGTCGAACCCGAGGTGCTTCAATGGATTCGAAGGTGATCGATACGAAGGTGATCGGTTCGAAACAGTGTATGGTGATGGGTTGTAAATCTGGGTTTCTCCCTTCAAATTGAATCGATCATAACTTGACCGTATGAACTCGGATTGACATGAAATTTGAGATGTGGACTTCTACGATCTTTCTTGTCACGTCCTATCAATTGTAGCTCAATCTGGACTCGGAAAAAATTCAGTGATATCCATAGCGAAACGAAGTATGACCAATCTCTGAGACGAATTGTTCTCCATATTCGATCGATCTTTTGGTATCGCGGCTTTGCCAAAAAAGCGGGATAACAAGTATATCTATGCTTTAATGGGTTGAAGATGAGTTTTGGCAATTTAATTTATATATTAAAACTCGAAGAAGAATTGTAATCATTAAATGGAATTGAGGTAAACGGAATTTTATTCAAGAATAAAGTGGAGTTCTATTATGGAAATAAAAGAAATACTAATAAGAAATAAAAAGAAAATGTATTAAGAAATAAATGGGGGTTTAGCAAGAAACCATACGAATGTTATTTAAAGAATAAATTATAAAGATAAGATTTTTTTAAATAAAAATTTGTTTGTATAAATAAATGGAAACTCAGGGAAACTTTATAAACTATAAATGGGGTTTATAATTAAGATGGGAAGATATCAGTGGATATCTAAAGAGATAAGTCATAAACTTATATTGAGCTATGAAATTGTTTTGAGTAGAAATTGAAGAATATTTTCGACGATAAGAAGGTGAACATGAACAAGAGGCATTTATAGATGAATATTGGGTTTTCTAAAATTATAAACTTATTTTTTTTAAAAAAAGGAATTTTTAAATTACTATACTATATGAATTTTTATGAACTATTATTTAGATTTTGTATATTTCAAATTTTGTTATTTTGAAGGCTTAGCAAATATTTATTAATAAACACTATTTTTCTAAAACCAGTTTTGAATTTTTCATTAATTGGATATGAACTTTAATATTACTTTCGAACCATAATTTGTATAAAACCATACTTCTTATTTTATAAATATAGATGTTTTCAAATCGTTTTTAAAATCCAATTAAAATCCTCTTGTGATGGTAAGCATATTAATTTAAATGAGATAAGATTTAGGAGAAATGTTATTAAGTGGAGAAAGTGAGTTTAAGAAATTATAAGGAAAATGTAAATTGATTTTTGAGGGAGGAATGAGAAAATAAAGGATATTTTCAAAGGATAAATCAAAATGTGAGTGAGTATAAGAAATCAGTTAAATGATTTCATGGAAATAAAAGGACTTTGAAAATTTATTTCAAATGGGTTAAAATGTAATAATATCTGAATGATATTTGAGATAAATAATTTGAGGAAATTATTTGATGGTTTCTTGTGAATGATTAACTGATAGTTAAATCACCGACTATCTATATTGGACAATGCGCCGATCGTTTCGAAGAGTCCGGGATCGGATTTAATTATCCGAAAACCACTTCGATCCGGTTTGAACGATTACGAATGAAGATCGTGAAGAGTTGAAGACGGTGATTCGGTTTGTCTAGACCCAGGGCAACTTGTATGGATTGAATGCTTTCAGAACATCGTCAGGGGGACGATGAGCTTTCTAAGTGGGACTCGTTCTTGAAAGGTAACGCTTAGCCTCAAGCCTCATCAACCGGGAATGGCTGAAACAGGGGAGGTGCAACAAGGCTTCATGGGTAGCCCCCACTGGAGAGTAAGGTTTCCCCTGTCTAGATGTCCCTTTTTATTTCGGCTTAGTGGGTGGTTGGTTGCGCCAACCACGGGGTGATCTTGCTTGGGACTGTCCAGTAAGGGATGGTTCCGGTCTTGTGTTGCAGGGGAGTTAGGGTGGCTCCTCGATACTCTGATCTAGACCAGGTACTGTAACGGGTGGTACCCTGGTAGCCCTGCCATTATATGGAATCCAATCTCCAATAAGCGCCTGTACGGTTTTGATTGTACCCAACTATTGCTGAAACGTGAGATGCAAGCATTTCAGCTAGATTCTATTTTACTTTCTATAGACACTATTATAATATCAAACTAATTTGATAAAAATGTTTTGGCTATTGTAAGGTAAAAACCCAACATGTTTATTTGTGGCGTGGTCTTATGAGATGCTTTTGTTTTTCAAAGGATTTTTTTGAAAATATAATAATCCAATTGAGTGTGATTTTCTCACGCTGGTTTTCAGACTGACTTGGGTGTTGTTTTATATGATGCTCGGGTCAGACCGAGTTAAACAGGATCAGGTTAAATGATAAGGAGCTCAGGAGACGAGCTGATGACAGAGCGTACTTTCGTATTTGACTATTATTTCCGCTATGTATGGACAATTATTAGTTGTCTCTGTATGTATGTTTGTTGTACTCTGATGATGGTATGTATGTATATGTATACAGTACAGATTTCTTTGTATTTAAAAGATGTTATTATATATTATATTTTGTTCTTCTACGATTGTGAGACTCTGATGTTGTTTTTATTTCTTCTTCTTCTACCTCTTTCTTCTTTTACCCGAAGACTCGTACTTTTTTCCACTTTGGACTGAACTGTTGTGGAATTTTGTTAGTTCAAAGGGGTACAGATTTAAGGGCCTTTACAATTAGTGTATAGTGCAGAAAACATTTCGAAAGTATAATATTAATCTTAGCCAGCATACCACATTATGTTATACCTACTATAGCTACCATCTAAACGGTAGGTCACCACCATAAGTAAATGGCAGGTTATACAACTAAAACCGTACAGGGCACGTATTGTTTCTTTGAATTTCCAACAAATGGTTAGGCGAGGAACTTCCTATTCCACATGGGTACGCCTCTGGAGGGACATCCCGAGAACCTAACCGGATCCCTGCCAACACAAGGACGGGTTACCTCTGTAACTAGGTAACTAACTGTCACGAGTATGCCACCCCCCGGTCGTCACCGACCTTTATCCGAGAGCTCTCAACACCAACAACCACAAAGCAATAGATCTGCAACTACCGCATAAGTTAAACGTCTGGGCTTCATACCATGATACCACTTTTATCTAGAAGAAATGGACAAATTCTAAAGGGTGTGACCCTCATAACCTTGCTGGATTCTTCCTGTTTCGACCATTTTCGAGGTGAGGTCCTGATGAGGTCTCGTCCACAAAGCTACACTTTCCATAAAGCCTTGCTTTGATCAACATCACTCAGCATGCCACATTACCAAATTGGGAATGTATCACTAGTAACCATCAACTACATAACCTCTAAGGTCGTACGTCTCAGAGAAGGGTGTTAAGCTAAGAGAATAAATACTCCGCCACCAAACAGAAATGCATTTGATGGAAACTAGCTTTACATATCAAAGTGTAACGTCATACATACATCCCTACAAGTCCGCTCTAGGTTCGAACGGTACCGAAGGCACTTCTAAGAAGCCCTTACAATCTAGGTATTTACAATCTCAATCAGACTCCCCATCACATATGGAGATCTCTATACCGTAGCTACTCAGTACAGAGTCATTCGACAGGTAATCCTTTCATTCTTAAAAACACCTGGTCTTCACCACTGGTCTTCAGATGCTATCCACTACGTCATATCACTACTTGGAATGGGTTTTATGACATAAATTACTCTCCCGGCTAAACCGAATAATGAGTGTTTAATTTTAAAACCATATGGATATATTGGGATCTTAGTTAAGTCATAACCTTTAGCCCGAAACCTTTTCTAAAAATGGTTTAAACAAATTTCCACTTTAATCTTTTTAAAATAAATGATTCACCCTTTTAAGATACTCTTCAATTTAAAACAAAGTTCACCAATCTTTCATAAAGATTAATTTATAGCTTTCAAACAATTTCAATTCACAAGTTGATATCCTTTAAACAAAAAATGGAAATTCTTTCGTTATATGAAAGCCATTATCATTTGGAAACAAATGCTTTTTGTTTCGGAAAAATCCGATCAAATATGCACAATTTATAGCCTTTAAAGTATAAACTTGGGTCAAATTTAAATTCCCAAAATAATACATTTAAAATGGTTTAAAATCCATATATATTATTGTATAACTTGTATACCCTTTCAAACCATAGTTTCCAAAATAATTTCAAAACTTAAACAAGATATATTCTATTCAAACTAAATTCAATTTCAAGTTTCCTTTTCAAAAGCTTTTCATATTCAACCTAATTCCGTTACCAAAATCATTTTGGATTCAAAATTCAATCTTTAAAATAAAATAATATTTACATTCAAAATATCTTTGACTTAACCGATTTCCTCGTGCAATCCATATTTGTGTGTGCGGTGTAGTCCAGGGATTTTACACACAACAATAACATATCACAACCATCATCAATTCAAGCACAATAATATCGATAAGCGGTATAATCCTATAACGCTTATCTTCATTGATAGATTCATAGATAAATAATATAAATTCATCACAGATAAATAAATTATATTCATCACAGCTCAAATCAAAACAATTCATATCACAAAGCATCACACATCAGGGATATCAAAATTCAAAGCATTTCATACAATCCAAACATCCATAAATAAGATCAATTAGTCATCTGATTAATTTAAACCATATTAATTACTTATGAATAAGTTACTAATCCTGTTATTTAACATTAATTAATTACAAACCATTTTGATTAATTATTCTTTAATCATTTATTAATTAACCTTTAATAATAAATTAATTAACCTTTAATCAATAATTAATCAACCTTAATTTTATAAATCAATCAACCTTTAATCATTAATAATTAACCCTTAATTATTTAATTATCTTTAATTAATTTTCCTTAATTAATTAATTAACCCTTAATTAATTACCATTTAATTAATTATCCTTAATTAATTACAATAAGCGATTATCCCTAATCAATTTCATTAATTTATTAACCTTTAATTAATTATCCTTAAAGTAATTACCTTAATTAATTAATTAATCACATTAATTAATTATCCTTTAATTAATTATTGTTTAATCAGTTGATTTATCAACCTTTAATCATTAATTAATAACCTTTTATTACTTCCATTAAGTAATCATCTCTAAGTAAGTAATTACCTTTAATTAATAAATATTTTAATTAATTACATTAGTTATTCTTTAACTTAATCATAATAATTAATTAGCCTTAATTTAATCACATAAGGTAATTAGCTTTAATTTAATTACACAAGGTAATTAGCTTTCAAATCAATTACATAAAGTAATTAGCTTTAATTTAATTACACAAAGTAATTATTCATCAATTATCTTTAAAAACATTTAATCTTTAAACTTTATCTTTAAAACAAAATTATTATTAATCCATAAATCAATTTAGACTTCTAGGTTAATAAAATAAAACTTTTTATCTTCTTAATTACACCATTTAATTACACCATTTAATTTATTTTAAATAAGCATGAAAATTATCTTAATTAATTCGAGTTAAAATAAATTATTCAACTTTTATCTCTTCAAACCATTAAATCAACATCAAATTATTTAAAAGAAACTTTATTTAAGAAGATAGTTCAAAACTTGGTTGATTAAATATAAAAACTTGATTTATATAGAAATTTAAAACTGTTTCAACTTAAACCTGAGACAATCTCGAGTCAAACCCAAGTCAGATGTTGATTTACCCGAGTAAACCCCCGAGCCACCTTTCTTTTCTCTTTTTTTCCTTAACTTTGTTATAATCTAAAACTTTAAAACATGTAACAACCCTTTCGAATCATCTGCTATGATATTCGAGTCATCTCATCACTTGCCCGAGCTTCTACCCGAGTTTCCCTTCATCTTCCCCAAACAACTTAAACACCCAGACATGCATACACCCTCGTGCATGTGTACGCCAGAGCCGACCACCTTCGATCACCGTCGTTGCCACCAGCAAGACACTGATGCTTCATTTAGACCAACTAATCACCCTTCATCCTCAATTTCATCGGCAATCCTTATCTAGCATCAGACACTACTGGAACTCAAAGTTTAATCGACCAAATCGCCTCGTCTCGCCAATTCCGTCCACCGAAATCCACACCATCATGCCCAAAGCCACACCAGACTAACCTCTTTCCTTTCCCCCACATGCGATCGCCTCCGAAGCTTCCTTGTTAACGTATGAACACGAAAAACATTGACGGCCATACCAGCTATCAAAACCCTAAATCCTTATCAAATCACCGCCTCGACCATTAATAAATTCAACCAGTATTTTTCTGATAATCGCTAGACCCCGACCACCTCCAACATCAACCGCGCCACCCAGTTCATTGTCGATCACCAGAAAATGCCAAAACTCCCAATATTGATCAACTCGTAAATACCCATCAATTTCAAACTTAAAAATCATAATTTTATCACCAAAATTCATCATTCTCTAACACGAATCAAAGTATGTAATTAGAACTAGAATTTAAGATTCTCGTATTTCCTGAGTTCAAATAATTTTTAATGTAAATAATCATTTTCACACTGTTTAATAAATATTTTTATCTGGACTTATTTTTAAAAATAATGTTACACCCTTATACACATTTCATCTTCAAAGATCTTAGCCTATTGTTGATTATATGAAGAGGATTTGAATTTTTAAAGTGCATTCAACCTGTAAGTGTTTAAACAGAGAGATGTATAAGCATAACACGGACATGCATACATCCATTCGCACACATAGATATGAATATAGTTGTAGATATATTTACTTTTCTACAATATTTCCAAATCATTATTATCACATGCATAAGATTCAAGAAGATCTGGTTTTTAAAGGTAAGGTTTGCTCACCTAAAAAAAATGAACAGAGGACCTTGGGATGCTTTTAAATCTAGTGAATTAAATTTTGAAATTGAAGCTTTGATTCTTGTTTTTGATCTGAATCCTTGATGTTTGAATCTGATCTGTGCTTCTTTGTGTTTAAATTGAACTAAGCTTGATCTTCAAAAACTGGAACCTGTCTTTGATAATTTGATCTGAAGGTTTGATTGATTTTGAAATGCAAGTTAATCTGATCTTTGTTTCTTCAGTTTTGATTGCTTTAAACTTTGCTTTGCTCTAGTCATTGAATCAGGTTTTAGTTTGCTTAATTTTCTGAGTTGATCTTTGTTTTGAAACTGGTTTGAACTGAAGCTCAATTTGTTTTCAGGTTAAAGTTGTAGAATTTTGGATCTGGTTTTGATTTTCTTTTTAATTCTTAGGTTTTAGTTTTGAAAGATGAGGAGAAAAAGAGCTTGAACTGAATTATGTGGCTTAGTTCTCTAATCCTTGGTGTTTATTTACATTATAAATTTAAATGAAAAATACATCTTGCCACTTCTATTTCTAAACTAACACTTGTAAATGCATGTATTAATTTTCCTACACTTTTTAAAAATAAGCATTTTGTGTTTAAATCCTTGTTTTAAGTAGTTTTATAATTTATGTTTTAAACCATTGTTTATAAATTACTTACATATTATTTACATATGTATTATGTATTTTAAATTTTTTATACTTATACTTTCAAAACGTATATACATATAAAAGCTTTATATTAATTTACCTATGTACTAACTATATTTATTTTCACATATATAAAAGAAAAGTATTTTAAATCTTTAATTAAATCTCATTTTATATATTTACAAAACCCAACTTTAGATATGTATATATGTCTTTATATTTTATTCATACATTTTCTATATTTATACTTATATAACTTTTTAAAGAAAATAATTTAAACCTAATTATACACTACAAATAATCATATACTCATATATATAAATGTATATTAGTTTATTTGATTATAACTTTTTAAATCCAATTAATTTTATAAGATATTTATTCTTGAATTTCCAAGCCACAATCCAATTAAAAATAAATTTATGTACATTTAATAACACAAATCCTATTTATTTTGGAAAATTTCAAATTAGCTCATAAATTTAACCCAAAATTTCATATAACTCACCAGTTTGAATTTAACTCAAATCCGGGATCGTTATAGATTCCCTCCTTAAGAAAATTTCATCCCCGAAATTTGCTAGGCAGGGAGACAACAAAGAATAGATGGAGAATGTTTTACTAGATCAAACTGAATATTTATTCTGCATTTGGTTTTCCAAATCAGAATATCAATAATAGATACGAGAGTGAACTTATTTTATCCTTCGAAATACTAGGGTCATCCAGTCTACGGAATATGCAGGGGCATCGGTTAGCTCACAGGAATACCTAACCATTCATAGAATGTATTGAGACCACAAAGAATAGACAAGCGAAAACAATTTAATTCTGCTTCATATTTTATTAATCAATTTATTTCAATTAAAATTTCAAATTTATTAAAGTTAAAATAGAAAAGCTAATAGAAAATTGATGAATAGAATACCAAATAGGAACTAGAACCTTTTCTACAATGATTCGCAGGGCCACCACCATATGAAAGCTTTTTCTTGTAGCTGCCAGGAAGCCATCAAAGAATTGATATCGGACGATGATCAAAAAGAGATTGATAGGAATAGACTGTTCCTTGTTGTTGTAAGGTATCGACCACTTATAGTGGTACTCCCCTGTCCCCTACCTCGTCCTCTTCTTGCACTCATACTCACCATTAGTGGACAGTAAGAGAATTTACTGAGGCATACAGATGGATATCTTAGGCATACTTCGACGATCTGGCCTACGTCCACTCTGAACTTGATGACTTTATTGATATTCACTTGGTGGTTTCAATCAATTACAGTAGATTACAACTTTGAAATTCAAGTACAACAGTAGTGGTGAAGTGTAGAATTAAATCTGACAGAGTCTGAACGTTGAATAGCCCAAAAGATGCCTTTTCTGTAGGCTTTGGGGCTCTATTTATAGGTGTAGGAGGCTGACATCGCGCTCAAACTTCGGGAGACTCGTTCTAGCACGTGAGGGTCCCACGCGATCGATCCCGTAAAGTTTCAACTCGATCCGTGATCGATACGAACCAATATTGATCAAGAATTCATCGAATCGAGCCGAAACTTGGTAGGAACCTTCTTCAGCTTGTACGTAAGCTTCGGTGAAAATTTCGTAGCATTTGGACCTATGGTTTGTGAGATATGATCGATGCAAAATTGTGTTTCGCATAGGATGTCGTGTTTGAATCCATAGCCTTCGCACCCATCCGTTCGCATCGATTATTGCACGTGCCCAAGTGATGACATGGCGCGCAATTTCCAAATCAATCCATGTTTCATGCCAAGTTGAAGGAGTCTTATTCGCATCCGACATCGGAGTTGAGTTCGTGTAGACCACTTCATGCTATTTGCATCGATAGCCACGACGCTATTCGCATCGGTCGTTTATAAGCGTTCGCATCGATCAATCGTTGTGCAATGGATTGATACGAACAGCCAGCGTTCGATGGATGTGAACAAAGCCTTCACCATCAATACAAATAGTGCAAGACTGAGGTGCACTGATGGACCGATACGAACTGTCGATGTCTGGTTGGTACGAATGAGGCTCCTCGAGATCAATACGAATGGCATGGCTCCAGATGGGTTCGAAATGTTCGTCGAACATGATCGACTCGAAGCACGATGGATATGAATAGTTCCTCACTGATCGATACCAACTCGATGGATTCGAATAGCACGGCCTAGGATCGACTCGAACCTAACTGTTACAAGCAGATGTTGATCGAGTCGAACTCGATCGATTCGAAGTTATGCTTTCCTGATGGATTCGAACTAGATGGATTCAAACAAACCAATATGACAGCTCTTTGATGGATATGAATGGCGTATCTTTCCTAAATGGCATCGATCATATCTCCATCATATGAACTCCAACTAACCTGAAATTTGGGATGCTGGCTTTCATGGCTTTGCTTGTCATGTCTTGTCAATTATAGCCTGATCCGGTCTCGGACAAAATTCATCGATATCCGTAGCTAAGCAGGGTATAACAAATCATCGAGAAGAACTTTCTTTAGTTTTCGGTTATTCTTTTGGTATCACGGTCTTGCTAAAAGGCGGGATAGCACTAACCTCGCAAAACATGCCTTGCGGTTGGAAGGTGTGTTTTGTAATGCCATAAGCATGATGTTCATATCTTGTTGACGATCTGCAAAGAAATTGACAGTCTTATCTGACCACGAATGATGATCGTTCGAGATCGTGCGTCATTTAAGGAGATATGGGACCGTTCGCGGTCGGATGCCATTCGCAGTGAATGGTGACCGTTCGGGGTCGGGGTTCCGTTCGAGGCGAATTATGACCATTCGCGGTCGGGTGTCGTTCTTAGCGAATTGTGACCGTTCGTGGTCGGGTGTCGTTCGTGGCGGATTGTGACCGTTCGCGGTCGGGTGTCATTCGTGGCGATTGTGGCTGTTCGCGGTCGGGTGCCGTTCGTGGCGAACTATGGCCGTTCACGGTCAGGTGCCGTTCGAGGCGAATTATGACCATTTGTGTTCGAGTGCCCTTCGTGGCGAGTTGTATGTGCCCGAGGGGGAGGGGGAGTTAGTATTATCAATACCAGATTTCACGTTCGAGTGAGTTTCTAGACCGTTTGTCAAGATGGTTTATCGCCATCTCAGAGCATGCCTAAGGACCGTTCGCGACCCCATACATGTGTAAGTAGCTTAGCTTTTTTAGAATTATCAACACTAAATATCCGACAAAATCAAATCCAAACATAAGAAGTGAAAAACAAAAGAAAAACAGTGAGGTCATAGTGCAGACACCTACATCGATATGATTTATAGTTGTATCAGAGCATGCCTGAGGACCATTTGCGGTCCTATACATGCGTAAACAACTTAATCGCGTCAGTGTGGAGTTTGCCACTCATCCGCCATTATCTCAATCAATTGATAATAAGCTAACGCCTCGATCCTGATCCGTCTTCAATTGGTGCAGGCGCTGGTCGCTCTTGTTCCACCGTTGTGGCACTCCTTCTCACATATGGCAATAGCAAACCATTCCGAATATGCCCCTCGACTTCGTCTTTCAAGTGTCTACAGTCGTTTGTGTTGTGACCATTTAACTCGTGGACAGAGAAATACTTGTCTGACCTTCTCTCGTTGCTAGTCAGATCTCTCCTCATCGGCTTTCGATAAGTAACATGTCCCCAGGTGTCCTGATAGATCCACTCCAAAGTTTCGTTCAGCTCCGTATATGAGGTGAATCTTGGTTCTTTTTGTGGTCGTGTTGATCTATTGTCGTTATCCTCAGCCTTTCGCCTCCCTTTGTTAGTTTCTGCACTTTTTTTAGTAGGATTTCCGCCTTTGACTGCATAAACATCGATTCCCTCTCCTTTCTCTCCTTCAGCATTTGCATCCTCTAACCGTAAAAATCCTTCAGCCTCATGATAAAATTCCTCTAGATCCATAGGGGGATCTCTTGTCAGCAAATTCTTGAATTCTATGCCATCAGCTATGTCCGATAAAGCTGCCATCAAGACCATGGATTGATCAGGTCGATCCACCGATGCCCCAGCTGCACTGAATCGCGTCAAAAAGCTTCTCAAAGACTCCCCAGCTCTTTGTTTCAGAGCTGCCAAACTCATCACATTCTTGGGTCTCGAAATGTGAACCCTGAATTGCCTCATAAACCTTTTAGTCAAATCATTCCATGTTCCAATAGATCCACTCTCCAGTTGCCTAAACCATAACGCTACAATATATGCCAGGTACAATGGAAAGCACCGGGCCATGACCTCCTCTGATGCCTCCAGCACTTCCATATGCCTCATATACTTTGTCATATGAACCGTAGGGTCTGTCCTCCCATTATACATATACAATGATGGTAGCTTAAAATCTGGTGGGTTCCTAGATCGCCTGATTGCTGTGGTAAAAGGACTCCTATTCACATCCTCCATGGCTTTGTTTACTAACCCGCCTCTCATAGCCCGTCTGACCATCTCCGCCAACCTGTCATTGTCTCCGAGCTATAGTCCTCTTCTATTGCCTTCGACCTGCCCCCCGAGTTCATGAGGGAATTCTGCAATCTGTTCTCCTGGCTGTGCTTCCGCTCCTTTGCCAATGCCGTGCTGCTCGAATCCACTCGATGCTCTTCTTGGTATTGGGTCAACGTGCTCTAGGCAAGTGCCCCCTAGCTCTAGTGCCGCCTCAGATTGTCCTGCTCCGTTCTGAACTCCAGTTGCTCCTTGATTTTACATTCCAATTTGTCCAACCAATCGAAACAAATTCTGGATCATTTCCACTTGCCTTCTCATCATTGTCTCCATCTCATCTCTGGTGATGAAGACTGAGGCTTGGTTCGCTCCCGAGGAAGCCTCTTGACTCCCTTCGTGTTGACTTCTCTCTATTCTCTGCCTTCTACTTGATTGCCTTGTCATAGCTTTTCAGATCTGAATCTCTAAGCCTTCAAATTTAACTTCCAAATGATAGAATTCCTGGGTTCAATTCTCATTGAAAGTACCAAAATTTTTGTGCTAAAATTAGTCACAAACACCCAATACTTGATAATTCACAATCATAGATCTTAGAAGAATAATAGGCAGAGAACAAATAATGAAGAACATTCAGAAAATTCAAAAGAATGTAGTAAACAACGCAGAATTTATAGTGGTTCGGCGATCTGGCCTACGTCCACTCTGAACTTGATGACTATTGATATTCACTTGGTGATTTCAATCAATTACAGCAGATTATAGCTCTGAAATTCGAGTACAACAGTAGTGGTGAAGTGTAGAATTGAATCCAGCAGAGTCTGGATGTCGAATAGCCTAAAAGATGCCTTTTATGTAGGCTTTGGGGCTCTATTTATAGGTGTAAGAGGCTGATGTCGCGCTCAAACTTTGGGAGACTCGTTCTGGCACGTGAGGGGGCCCACGCGATCGATCCCGTAAAGTTTTGACTCGATCCGTGATCGATACGAACCAATTTCATATTGATCAAGAATTCATCGAATCGAGCCGAAACTTGGCAGGAACCTTCTTCAGCTTGTACGTAAGCTTATGTGAAAATTTCGTAGCATTTGTACCTATGTTTTGTGAGATATGATCGATGAAAGATTGTGTTTCGCATAGGTTGTCGTGTTCGAATCCATAGCCTTCGCACCCAACCGTTCGCATCAATTATTGCACGTGCCCAAGTGATGACATGGCGCGCGATTTTCGAATCGATCCATGTTTCGTGCCGAGTTGAAGGAGTCTTATTCGCATCTGACTTCGGAGTTGAGTTTGTGTCGACCACTTCGTGCTGTTTGCATCGATAGCCACGGCGCTATTCGCATCGGTCGTTTATAAGCGTTCGCATCGATCAATCATTGTGCAATGGATCGATACGAATAGTCAGCGTTCGATGAATGCGAACAAAGCCTTCACCATCGATATGAACAGTGCAAGATTGAGGTGCGCTGATGGACCGATACGAACTGTCGATGTCTGGTTGGTAAAAATGAGGCCCCTCGAGATCAATACAAATGGAATGGCTCCAAATGGGTTCGAAATGTTCGTCGAACATGATCGATTCGAAGCACGGTGGATACGAATAGTTCACCACTGATCGATACGAACTTGATGGATTCGAATAGCACGGCCTAAGATCGAATCGAACCCGACCATTTCAAGCAGATGTTGATCGAGTCGAACTCGATCGATTCAAAGTTATGCTTTCCCAATGGATTCGAACTAGATGGATTCGAATAAACCAATATGACAGCTCTTTGATGGATACGAACGACGTATCTTTCCTAAATGGCATCGATCATATCTCCATCATATGAACTCCAACTAACCTAAAATTTGGGATGCTGGCTTTCATGGCTTTGCTTGTCATGTATTGTCAATTGTAGCCTGATCCGGACTCGGACAAAATTCATCGATATCCATAGCTAAGCAGGGTATAACCAATCCTCGGGACGAACTGTCTTTGATTTTCAATTAACCTTTTGCTATCACGGTCTTGCTAAAAGGCGGTATAGCACCAAATTTAACGGCCCTGACTTGACCTTCGAAAATCAACACCAAATACATCACCTATATTCGAGACGTCGAATCTGGTTCGCCGGAGCTTATAACACATTACGAACGACAACACAGCGGAAGAAAAATGAATAATTGATATACAACATTTGATACAACAATTTGAAACAGATGATTATCGACATTATCAGAGATACGCAACAGTAGAAAGATAATAGCACGAGTAGAAAAGAT
The DNA here is from genome assembly GCA_030765085.1 of Allium cepa. NCBI lineage: Eukaryota > Viridiplantae > Streptophyta > Magnoliopsida > Asparagales > Amaryllidaceae > Allium > Allium cepa. The sequence continues at coordinate 126,182,594 of CM060940.1, read as the reverse complement.
AACATCAGCAGCAAAAAGATATCTTCAATGCCAAGCAAAAGAGAAAGAAAATCTGACAATACTGCAACTCCATAGCCAAAGTTCCAAACCACAAGCTCAAACCACCATGATCACATTATATTAAGCAAGGTCGGTCATGTGAAACAAATGCGATCCCAAATCCAAAGATTGAAGAAGATTGCCAAAGGCAGAAGGCTACCGAATCTACATCTACTAGCTGATTATCTGAAAATCTGACCCTAGGCTGCCCGTGTGGAAAATTATGGGCACCCAGAGTTTAGAAAGGGAACAATAAACTCCAGATCAGTCATGGGATTGGTGTAAGCAAACAAAAATAGTTTATTCGAAAAAAACAAGTACAAAGAATTTAAAAGAAATCTATAATGCTTTTTGGAAAATGAAACTACCATAAGGCCTCCCCGCACACGCACAACGCAAGCGCACAATTGAAGGAGATTTCTCCTTATGATAGTCAAACATGCTTGATACACCAAAACCTTTTGATATTATTATTAGTGCATGGTGCAGAAAACATTTCGAAACTATAATATTAATCTTAGCCAGCATACCACCATTATGGTATACCTACTATAGCTACCATCTAAACGGCAGGTCACCACCATAACTAAATGGTAGGTTATACAACTAAAACCGTACAAGGTGTGTATTGTTTCTTTGGATTTTCAACAAATGGTCAGGCTATGGACTTCCTATGCCACATACGTACGCCTCTAGAGGGACGCCTCGAGAACCTAACTGGATCTCTGCCAACACAAGGCCGGGTTACCTCTGTAACTAGGTAACTAACTATCACGAGTATGCCACCCCCCGGTCGTCACCGACCTTTATTCGAGATCTCTCAACACCAACAACCACAAAGCAATAGATTTGCAACAACCACATAAGTCAAATATCTAGGCTCCATACCATGATACCACTTTTATCTAGAAGGAAATGGACACACCCTAAAGGGTGCGACCCTCATAACCTTGTTGCATTCTTCCTGTTTTGACCATTTTCAAGGTGAGGTCCCGATGAGTTCTTATCCACAAAGCTACACTTTTCACATAGCCATGCTTTGATCAACAAATGATCGGCAGCACTCAGCATGCCACATTACCAAATTGGGAATGTTTCACTAGTAACCATCAACTACATAACCTTTGAGCTCGTACGTCTCAGAGAAGGATGTTAAGCTAAGAGAATAAATTCTCCACCACCAAACAAAAATGCATTTGATAGCAACCAACTTTACATCTCAACGTGTAACATCAGACGTACATCCCTACAAGTCTATTCCGGATTCGAACGAAACTGAAGTCACTTCAAAGAAGCCCTTGCAATCCGGGTATTCACAATCACGATTGGACTCACCATCACATATGGAGATCTCTATACCGTTGCTACTCAGTACAGAGTTATTCGGCGGGTAATCCTTTCATTCTCGAAAATACCCGGTCTTCACCACCGGTCTTCAAATGCTATCCATTACGTCGTATCACTATTCGGAATGGGTTTTATGAAAAAAAGTCCTCTCTCGGTTATACCAAATAATGAGCGTTTAATTTTAAAACCATATGGATATATTGGGATCTTAGTTAAATCACAACCTTTAGCCCAAAACCTTTTCTTCAAATGATTTAAACAAATTTCCACTTTAATCTTTTAAAAAAAGATTCACCCTTTTAAGATCCTCTTCAATTTAAAACAAAGTTCACCAATTTTTCACAAAGATTCATTTATAGCTTACAAACAATTTCAATTAACAACTTGAAATCCTTTCAACAAAACCTAGAAATTCTTTCGCTATTTGAAAGCCATTATCATTTGGAAACAAATGTTTTTCGTTTTGGAAAAATCCGATCAAATATGCACAAGTTATAGCCTTTAAAGTATAAACATGGGTCAAATTTAAATTCCTGAAATAATACTTTTAAAATGGTTTAAAATCCATATATATTATTGTGCAACTTGTATACCCTTTCAAACCATAATTTCCAAAATAATTTCAAAACTTAAACAAGATATATTCTATTCAAACTAAATTCAATTTCAAATTTTCTTTTCAAAAGCTTTTCATATTCAACGCATTTCCATTTCCAAAATCATTTTGGATTCAAAATTCTATCTCTAAAATAAAATAATATTTAGATTCAAAATGTCTGTGACTTAACCGATTTCCTCGTGCAATCCATATTTTTGTGTGTGTGGTGTAGTCCAGGGGTTTTACATATAACAATAACATATCACGACCATCATCAATTCAAGCACAATAATATTGATAAGCGGTATAATCCTATAATGCTTATCTTCATTCACAGATTCATAGATAAATAATATAAATTCATCACAGATAAAAATTACATTCATTACAGCTCAAATTAAAACAATTCATATCACAGAGCACCACACAACAGGGATATCAAACAATTCAAAGCATTTCATACAATCCAAACATCCATAAGTAAGATCAATTAGTCATCTGATTAATTTAATCCAGCTCAATTACTCATGAATAAATTACTAATCCTGGTTAATTTACATTAATTAATTACAAACCATTTTGATTAATTATCCTTTAATCATTTATTAATTAACCTTTAATTATAAATTAATTAACCTTTAATCATTAATTAATCAACCTTAATTTAATAAATCATAATCATTAAATTATTAATCCTTAATTATTTAATTATCTTTTAATTGGTTTTCCTTAATTAATTAACCCTTAATTAATTACCATTTAATTAGTTATCCTTAATTAATTACAATAAATTATTATTCATAATCAATTTCATTAATTAATTAACCTTTAATTAAATATCCTCAAATTAATTAATCGCATTAATTAATTATCCTTTAATTAATTATTGTTTAATCACTTGATTTATCAACCTTTAATCATTAATTAATAACTTTTAAATACTTCCATTAAGTAATCATCTCTAAGTAACTAATTATCCTTAATTAATAAATACTTTAATTAATTACATTAATTATTCTTTAATTTAATCACAATAATTAATTAGCCTTAATTTAATTACACAAGATAATAAGCTTTAATTTAATTACACAAGGTAATTAGCTTTCAAATCAATTACACAAAGTAATTAGCTTTAATTTAATTACACAAAGTAAATATTCATCAATTATCTTTAAAAACATTTAATCTTTAAAAAAAATTATTATTAAACCATAAATCAATATAGACTTTTAAGTTAATGAAATAAAACTTTTTATCTTGTTAATTACACCATTTAATTTATTTTAAATAAGCTTGAAAATTATCTTAATTAATTCAAGTTAAAATAAATTATTCAACTTTTATCTCTCTAAACCTTTAAATCAACATCAAACTACTTAAAAGAAATTTTATTTAAGAAGATAGATCAAAACTTGGTTGATTAAATTTAAAAACTAGATTTATATAGAAAATTAAAACTGTTTCAACTTGAACCCGAGACAATCTCGAGTCAAACCCGAGTCAGATGTTGATTTACCCTAGTAAACCCCCGAGCCACCTTTCCCTTCTCTTTTTTTATAACTTTGTTAAAAACTAAAACTTCAAAACCTGTAACAACCCATTCGAATCACCTGCTATGATATTCGACTCATCTCATCACTTACCCGAGCTTCTACCCGAGTTTCCCTTCATCTTCCCTAAACAACACAAACACCCAGACATGCATACACCCTTATGCACGTGTACGCCAGAGCCGACCACCTTCGATCACCCTCGTTGCCACCAGCAAGACACCAATGCTCCATTTAGACCGATTGACCACCCAGCATCCTTAATTTCATCGGCAATCCTAATCGAGCATCACGACATTACTAGAACTCAAAGTTTGATCGACCAAATCGCCTCGTCTCACCGATTCCGTCCATCGAAATCCACACCATCATGCCTAAATCCACACCAAACTTCCCTCCTTCCTTCCCTCCACATGCGATCGCCTCCGAAGCTTCCTTGTCGACGTACGAACATGAAAAACATTAACGGCCATATGAGCTATCAAAACCCTAAATCCTTGTCGAATTGCCGCGTCGACCATTAATAAATTCAACTAGTATTTTTTCGATGATCGCTAGACCTTCGACCACCTCCAACATCAACCGCACCACCCAGTTCATTGCCGATCATTAGAAAATGCAAAAACTCCCAATATTGATCAATTCGTAAATGCCCCTCAATTTCAAACTTAACAATCATAATTTTATCACCAAAATTCATCATTCCCTAACACAAATCAAAGTATGTAATTAGAACTAAAATTTAAGATACTCGTATTTCCTGAATTCAAATAAATTTTCTGTAAATAATCATTTTCACAATGTGTAATAAATATTTTTACCTGGAATTATTTTTAAAAATAATGTCACTCCCTTGTACACATTTCATCTTCAAAGATCTTAGCGCATAATTGATTATATGAAGAGGATTCAAATTTTTAAAGTGGAATTAACCTATAAGTGTTTAAACAGAGAGACGTACAGGCATAACACAGACATGCATACATCCATTCACACACATATATGTGAATATAGTTGCAGATATATTTACTTTTCTACAATATTTCCAAATCATCATCATCACAGACATAATATTCAAGAAGATCTGGTTTTTAAAGGTAAGGTTTGCTCACCTGAAAAAAATGAACAGAGGACCTAGAGATTCTTTTAAATCTGGAAATTGGTGAATTAAATTTTGAAACTGAAGCTTTGATTCTTGTTTTTGACCTGAAGCTTTGATTCTTGTTTTTGATTTGAATCCTTGATGTTTGAATCTGATCTGTGCTTCTTTGTGTTTGAATTCAGCTAAGCTTGATCTTTGAAAAACTGGAACCTGTATTTGATAATTTGATCTGAAGGTTTGATTGGTTTTGAAATTGCAAGTTAATTTGATCTTTGTTGCTTCAGTTTTGATTGCTTTAAACTTTGCCTTGCTCTAGTCATTGAATCAGGTTTTAGTTTGCTTAATTTTCTGACTTGATCTTTGTTTTGAAACTGGTTTAAACTGAAGCTTAATTTTTTTTTTGGGTTGAAGTTGTAGAACTTTGGATCTAGTTTTGATTTTCTTTTTAATTCTCAGGTTTTAGTTTTGAAAGATGAGGAGAAAAAGAGTTTGAACTGAATTATGTGGCTAAGTTCTCTAATCCTTGATGTTTATTTACGTTATAAATTTAAAAGAAAAATACATCTTGCCACTTGTATTTCTAAACTGCCACTTGTAAATGCATGTATTAATTTTCCTACACTTGTTAAAAATAAGCATTTTGTGTTTAAATCCTTGTTTTAAGTAGTTTTATAATTTATGTTTTAAACCCTTGTTTATAAATTACTTACATATTATTTACATATGTATTACGTATTTTAAATTTTTTATAATTGTACTTTCAAAACATATATACATATCAAAGCTTTGTATTTATTTACATATGCACTAACTATATTTATTTTCACGTATGTAAAAGAAAAGTATTTTAAATCTTTAATTAAATCTCATCTTATATATTTACAACCTAACTTTAGATATGTATATATGTCTTTATATTTTATTCATACATTTTCTATATTTATACTTATATAACTTTTTAAAGAAAATAATTTAAACCTAATTATACACTACAAATAATCATATACTCATATATATAAATGTATATTAGTTTCTTTGATTAAAATGTTTTAAATCCAATTAATTTTATAAGATATTTATTCTTGAATTTCCAAGCCACAATTCAATTAAAAATCAAGTTATATACATTCAATAACACAAATCCTATTTATTTTGGAAATTTTCAAATTAATTCATAAATTTAACCCAAAATTTCATATAAATCACCAATTTGAATTTAACTCAAAACCGCGATGATTACAAAATCAATTTCAAATATCATACTTATATAAAGTCAATTATATTTAAAATTTCATTTTCGAATAAAGTACTTTCGAAATAAAAAAACTCAAATATATCAAATCATTCTTATATAAATTCCGCTATATATAAGATTTATCTCTTCAGATCGAGTACCTTCCAAAATTTACAGTTTCAATGTCACGTGTACTTATATAAAGTCCATCTTATAAAAGAATCAAAAAATTTCAAAAATCAATTTCACTATATGAAATGCCATACGATATTCAAAATTAAAAGGGTCCTAATTGAAGAGAACTCAAACTACAAAAACAGACTCGGTAGGAAGATATGATAATGAAATTACAAACGATGAAGATGGATAGCCTTATATTAATCGCGGGTGACCTAAACAGGGTCAACCGTTACTTCAAGAATAAGATCTATGAAGAATTCTGAGGAAAATCGACATTCGATCGCAAGAGAAAGAATTCAAGCATAGCAAGAGATAGTAGCATTTAAACCGAGGATATTGAAATCTTCGGTGAATCGATGCCAGTTGTAAAGGAGTTTCACCCCTTTACAATTCATACTAAGATTAGCGGGACCGCTGATTCATTATAGAGATCAACAGGAGTGGAGTTATAGGATACTTCAAAATCAAAAGAACACAATTTGGAAGAAAAGATGGATTCCAGAACAAAAGGGGAGTCCTTGAATTTAAAGGAGATCTGAATCAAGGAGGGAGAGATTCAAACTCGAACGAAGGCGATTCTTTAATTAAATCTACTCTATATGCTGAGTTTTGCCTAAAACCAAAGCTCTGATGCCAACTGTAACATCCTGATATTTTCAACCGTTCGCATCCATATATGTTGGACTTGAATTGCTTAAAATACCAGATAGTTAATCTATATTTGAAAAAACTCAGATATGCAGTAAATAAATAAATAAATCATAGAATCACAAACACCACGTAATATAACAATATGCAGCGAAAACAAATGAATAGTAGTTCATGAAGCTACACACACACACACACACACACACACACATATATATATATATAACAGAGTTGAAACAAGATACAATAGAAGTCTCGAATATATAGAAGTCTCAATACAATAGTTATATAACAAAACTGAATATATTAGTGGACTCAACTATATAACTGAAAGCTGGATAGATGGATCTCCAATCGAAGCTACAACTTCAAAGGTGAGTCTCAAATGCTGTGACACTCAGTCTGACTCGAGCGTAAAGCAAAACATAAGATACTCGAGTCAGGATTTAACATTCTTATATCAATAAATCCAACTCAAGTGAAATATCAACTGAAATACAAGTAATTCAAACAATGTTTGGGATACCCATCCTTTAAGGATCCGTGAACTATCTACTATGCAGTAATCTACGCTATTAATAACCAAATTTCATTATAACACCTTGGTCACTTCAAAATAATTTTTATTTCAAAACCAAAATATCATATCCATTTCAAAACCATATCAAAACGATATCATTCTTCACTTCAAATATATCTATTTCCAAATCGTAGCATTTTCAAAGTTATAGTACTTCAGAAATTATAAAGCATAGAAATTATAACATTTTGGAAATTATAACACTTGATAACATAATATTTTGAAATTCATAACTTCGAAATCATAACTTCCCAGTTGAGCCACTTAGATATAGAAAAATAGTATATACATAATAACATAGTTTATAAATAAAATAATTTATATGTTAAATAGTTTGTATATAAGATAGTTATAAGTTATAATAATTCATATTAAAATAATTAGTATACTAAAATAGTTTATATTAAAATAGTTTATATTAAAAATAGTTTATATTAAAAATAGTTTATATTAAATAGCATCCTCAATTTCACAAATCGATTCAAATCAATTCCAATTCCAAATTCAAATTTAATTCAATCTTAATTCATCAATTTCAACTCAAATCGGTTTCTAAATAAACCATTTCAAATTATATCGATTTCAAATATAGATTTGGACCGAAAAATAAACCATTTCAATTTTAATATATTTCAAATATTTAAATATTTCAAAATTTCAAAACTAATTTGATAATTACATATATATCTAAATTTAACTTCATTATTATATAGTTTTTAAATATTCACTTAATAAATCCAATATCAATTAAACAAAATCCCAAATTTCAAATCGCTAAATATTCCTTTCAATTTATTTAAACTTAAACTATTCAATAATCCCTTTAAACCAAAATCAAGTTATAAAATCGTACCCTTTAAAAATCTCAAATTCCATAAGTTTCAAATTGATTTAATTAAATAAAATTCTTAATAAAATACAATTTCAAATAAATTCAAATTTATCTTCCCAACCTTTATTTATAAATATCATTGCAAAAACCTGTTTTAAAATATAATTTAAATAAATACTTAAACATAGTATATTTTAATTAAATCAAACTTTATTATTAAATATGTTTTATATTAAAACTAATTTATACACACCTTAAAATAGTAAAATTATAAGTAAATTCTAAAAATTTAAAATTCCAAAACTAACTTATAACTTTAAAATTTCAAAACATAAAAAATTTTAAAATTTAAAATTTAACTATATATAAAATAACATTTATATATAATATTTAAAAATCAATATTTACATAAAACCGTATATATATATATATATATCCTTTTATAAACATTGGTATAACAAAATATTAAGAAAGAACCATATATTAAAGTATAACAGAGTGAATGCATAACTCCATATAACATATTATATACTTTAAACTTACCCCACTTTAGATATGCGAGCCAATGCATATATACTTTTGTAAACCAATATACATATGTTAGAATCCAAGCCTATATACAAATTTTACTTAAAATTTCTGTACCTAAACAAAAGGTATACATATAATCTTACATAAAATAATATAAACTGACACATAGCTATATATATAACAAAAAAATATAAAACATAAGTATACATACAAAACCTGTACAAAATTTATATTTTGTATATACATTAAAATAAACATAACATATATAATCATAAACTTATATTATTATAATTTATATACTATACAAAAAATCCAAATATCAGTTTATATAATAATACATATATACATACATACATACATACATATATATATATATATAACACTAACAAAATATGAACCTTATATGAAGAAGCACGACACTAGGTAAGGCCCGAAAGCAAGCACAGTGTTTTCTTTTTTTTCAAAATGAAGATATACATAAAAGGAGAGAGGGGAAGGCGGGTCAGAGGGAGGCACATGGTCGCGGCTGCTTGGGTGGAAGGTGAGGCTCGTATGAGCAGGCAAGGGTTTGGTGGTTGCAGGCTTGACGGCAGAGGAGAGGAAAGGTTGGAGGCTGTTGGGCTTTGTGCTTTGGTGGGATAGCTGCACTATGGTGACATTTGCTGGAGGAGGAAGAAAGGAAGGGCGGAGCGGCGCTTCTGTTGCTGTGGAGATGGAAGAATGCATGGCTGGTTTGGGTTCAGAGGGTGGTAGAGATAGGCGAGTGGCTGATGGAAAGAAAAGCCGATCAGTGGGGTTTTGTGGATCCGGGCAATGCGGGTGAACGAGGGTTGGATGGTCAGAACAGTGGCAGGGAGATGGTGATGTTCGGTTTTGAGCGGAGGTAAGGCTGTGCGTATTGGAGAGAAGATGTGGGCAGAGTGAGGAGGTGAGGAAGAAGAAGGCAGAGGAGGCTAATCTCAAATGAAGTCAAAATATGTTCTCTTTGCAGCAGAATGAAACGAATATGAAGTGAACATAATAAAATAGCAAAACAAAGTGAAACGATGGAATGGTAAAAGGTAGAAGTTGAACAGAAATATGATAATAAATGGCTATTAGGTTAATACATTGGAAAATGGAAAGGCACAGAGAAAAAAAAGACTGAAACGATTATCGGTAAGACTGCCTATCGTCGGTTTCACCACGTACCGGACTTCGAAATACATAATTGAATATATGGCAGAGATCTGCACGACGAGACGATCAAAATGGTATACAACAGTGGTACGATCATCCTATCGAAAGTTGATAATCAGTACCAAAAATGTTACTAAATTGCCGGAATTAAGATAAAAGGAGCAATAGCAGTCCAAATTTGAGGAAATGAAATATGACGCCTCACTCAGAAGACGATTTACAAATTTATTATATAAAAACACTCAGGTTTGGAAACCTTTTTATTATCATCTAATATTAACTGATTTAAATTTAAATAAAATTACACAATAAAATAAACTTCCATATTATTAGATGAAAATTTACCATTTTTTATGTTTAACTAGACGTATTCCAAATATCAAATTTATATTTCAAAATTTTATTATTTAAAATTTCACCAAAATTCAATTAATTAAACAAATAAAAACACTAAAATTTATGGGTTGTTACATGAACACGCACTGTAATACTGTATGGCGACTAACATTTGTACTTGGAAGATAAGAGGCTACATCCTTATGTTTGAACTTCTCCTAAGAAGAAACTGCTATTTTTTTTATTCAGACTGCAATAACTTCTTCATACTAACTCGAAATCAGGCATGACTTCGACCGATAAACTTCCACTGAATTGCGGACAATATAAAATACTCAGATACTTCTGCTTATGAACTTATATTGTAGTTTTTCATGGTGACTAACAGTTGTATTTAAAAGTAATAGGCTACATCCTCCTATCTGAGCCACTGTGTTTTTCCTGACTGTAGTAACTTTTTCATACCAACTCGGAATCAGGCAAGACTCGACCGATGAACTCCTACCTAAATTACAGACAATATGGAACGCTCGAATACTTCATCTTAGGAAAGCATACTGTAGTTCTCATGGTGACAAAAAGTTGTACTTAGAAATTAATACATTACATCCTCATATTTCAACTCCACCTAGGCAGAAGCCGCTATTATTTTTGTAAAGACTGTAATAATTTCTTCATACTAACTCGGAATCAAGCGACACTTCGACCAGTGGACCCCCACCTAAACTACAGACAATATGGAACACTCGGATACTTCATCTCTTTAATGCACACTATAGTTCTCCATGGTGACTAATAGTTGTATCAGAAAATAACAGGCTACATCCTTATATCTAAATTCCACCTAGGCAAAAGCCACTAATTTTTTGTTTAGACTGCATTAACTTCTTCATAATATAATTAGGCGAGACTTCGACCGATGAACTCCCACCTAAATTATCGATAACATGGGACACTCAGATACTTAATCTTTTGAACGCACACTATAGTTCTTCATGGTTACAAATAATTGTACTTAGAAAATAACTGGTTGCATCCTCATATTTGAACTCCGCCTAGGCAGAAGCCGCTATTTTTTTGTTCAGACTGCAATAACTTCTTCATACTAACTCGATATCAGGCGAGACTTCGACCGATGAACTCCCACCTAAATTACAAACAACATGGAACACTCGGATGCATCAGCTTATAAATGCATACGGTAGTTCTCCACGATGACTAAAAGTTGTACTTAGAAAATAACAGGCTACATCCCCATATTTGAATATTATTTCTCTATAAGATATAAAAGGGTATATTTGGAATTTCTAAAGGACACCGAGTAAATCTATTCAATGAATTCTCCTTACTAGTAGTAAAGATAAAGATATTATATTTAAACAAAAAATGATAAATATAAATAAATAATTCATCTTTAATAAGTTAATTTTATTGAAATTCAAAATTCATTTCCAAAATATCTATTTTTTTAATTTGTAAAACAGTTTGAAACGTATCTAAATCAATGGATTTGAATTAAATATATATAAATATGATATGTAAATTGAAAAATATCATAAAAATATTTATATCATATAATTTCAAAAAATTATTTTATATATATATATATATATATATATATATATATATATTAATAATAATACATTAAAGTAATCAATAAGGTAATTAAAATCTATGTATTTTAATACAATGCCTTACGGTCAAATTAAAAATAAAATATGAAACAACAATTGTCTTTTCTTAATTCTTTGAACAATAAAGTATAATGTTACGGAACAAAATAGTAATATATATAATACTAGTTTATTTATTATTATTTAATTTTATTTGTTCAAGCAAATAGAATTGGTAGATAGTGAAATTTATTTATATATATGTATGTATGTATGTATTTATGTATATGTATATGTATATGTATATGTATATGTATATGCATATGTATATGTATATGTATATGTATATGTATATGTATATGTATATGTATATGTATATGTATATGTATATGTATATGTATATGTGTGACAATACAATTAAACATAACAAAGAATGTGAATATAAATTCGTTCAAATATATATTAATTAACTATATTAACATAATGAAATACTAATCATAGTTTATAGGATGTTAACTCAAAGATGTTGCCATAGATTTGCACCTTGGTTGGTAAACTTTTTTAGAATCGATCACGATTCGAGCTCCAAGGTCCAACTGCGAATCTCGAAGTTATGATATCACACAATTCTCATGACTTGAGAATATTGTTGACTTCAATGTGGACGCAACACTTTTATTGTAGTGAAATCACAACACGATGTCCATTGAATGACTATTATTGGGTCTAAACTGATGCATCGGAAGTGAAATACTACTTAATAGAGAATTCTTCCACTTGGTTATATGAGATTAGCACAACTTAAAGTCAAAGTCTCAGGTTGGAATAGTTTGATTTATAATGATTGTTATTATTAAACCAAAAACTTTATGTTTGGATTTAAAAAGTTGAATGTGGATGATATTGGAATTTTGAGCAAATCCAACTTCCACAAGTCCAATAGTGATATAGATTTGACAAAGAGAATTGGTGTAAAGTTAATACCATATATCGCTTGAAATAGTAAAATTGGATTTTTACCGAAAAATGTGTAAGCGATGAATTTGGGCAAACTGTCACACTACTAGCTAAGGTGACAGGTAAATGTTAATTCAAATTGTTCGACATTAATAGCTAATTAAATTTACACCTTTGAGTCACACAACCACCATGTTGAATACTCCAAAATACCACACGATTTAATTAAATCATAACTTTATAAACTAAATAAATTAATTAATATTTATGAAATATTAGCTATTAAATTTTATTTTATTTATTTCAATTAGTATATTTAATAAATTGCATATATAAAATTTTTATATGTACATATCGATACACGGTATCGATAAATATTTGATTGGATTTAAATTAAATAAATTTTTTTGGTTCTGAAATTTTATAGGCCCATTCTACCCATTTCATGGCTGGATATTATAAGGGGGGAGGTGATTTATTGATTGCAAAATCTTGTTTTGAATTGGTAAAGGGAAGAGGTAAAGAAAGAGATCTGGATCTCCACCTTTTACTCATTTCCGTTCCTTATATAAACCACATATCCACTCTATTTTTCCATTTTACTTTCGGCCTCCATTCTTACCCTTTCTTGGCTGCAAATTACAAAGGTGCTCCCTTTTCATTTCCAAATAAAATTCAAGTCAAATAAATTTATTTTGGGTTAGTGGATTCTCTTTTAGTCAACCACAATTTCTAGAGTAGTATAGATGAGATCTAAAGGAGTTCAATTCAGTATTCAAGGTGGTAGCCCTAGGCTTCCGCTATATGTAAATTCTAAACTATTTTTAAATAATACATATTCATCAATATTAGTATGCAAGTACAAATTAGATCCATGTTATTACAATAAATATATAAGAGTGTGTGTGTGTGTATTGCCGTCTAATTTACATATATACATACACACGCACACACACACACACACATATTATGTATACATGCATATGCACTCTTTTAAAATTGATTAAATAAAACTTTGTATACATATATATACATATACATACATATACATACATACATATATATGTGTGTGTGTGTGTGTGTGTATTTCGATCATTTAAAAATATCAAAATTATAAATGCTTTTTAACAATTGTTAAAATTAAAATATGAATTTTTAATAAATATATATAATAGAATATAGGAAAATTGGCTGAAGGAAAAACATAACGTTGTTTTTGGAATGAAGGACATGAAAATTATTTTTATGTTTTGAGGACGCACGCTTTATACCTTCGCCTAAAGGAAATTGTTGACAAAAAAATTAGATCTTTCTCATCTCGTTCTCCAATCTCTAATATAGGCGGCGACATCACAAGAACAGGCAACGCGACATTACAAGGACAGGCGACAGCGGTGCAAGCGTAGGTGAAGGCGGAGCTCGTTCAGGCAAAGGCGGAGTTCGTTTAGGATAAGACGATGGACTGTAGGTGGTGGTGGCTATTTTGAAGGCCTACGATGACTTAGGCGATGACTTCGATGGCAAAGTTCAGATGAGCGACGGTAGTGCGGAGGTTAAGGTTGCCGGTGGTGCCGAAGGTAACAACGGCAATTAAGTGTGTTGAAATGAACTAAGAAAAAATGCTATATAAACTTATCTTATAATTTTTATGCGTAATGCATAATTGAACATTATATTCTGTATTTTTGTTGTTATAGTTTATGCATTTGTAACGGTATGATCAAATGTTCATAAATTTCAAGGAGCTGGAGTGAATTTTTCTTTAAGAATCTACACAATATGTGATTTTGATTAGATAAAATTACTCATATGTTTCACAAGATGATGAAATATGCATAAAATATAATGCTTCAGTTTCTTATTTACTTATTTATTTAGTTTCTTTATTTTGAAAATTATATATGTCATAAATAAAATGCCAGTGTACTTCATAACTAAAATGCTACATTAAACTATCATTTTGAATATTCTAAACATGCTAGTGGATTTTTTAATTAAAATACCACATTAAACTATTTTTTTATATCATAAATATGATAGTGGACTTCATAATTAAAATGTTATATTAAACTATAGTTTTTCATATTATAAACATGCTACTGGAGTTGGTAATTAAAATGCTATATTAAAATATCATTTTGAATATTTTAAACATGATAGTAAACTTCATAACTAAAATGCTATATTAAACTGTTTCAACTATCATTCGCCACATTCAATACTTTCTGATGCGGTTTAAAAATAGAAATGATAATTTTACTTATCATTTGGCACATTAGGTACATTGTACTACAATTTAAAAATACAAATGACATTTTTAGCTATCTTCGACACATTCTATTCAATTTGATACATTGTAATGCACTAATTTAAATATACAAATGATAGACTTGTTCCATATGTACCCAATTAGGATTGGCATCCGGTTAGCTTTTGCATCCATACGTACTGGATTAAGTTTGGCACCCGATGAGCTTTTGCATCCATATGTACCCAATTAGGATTGATATCCTATTAGCTTTTGCATCCATACGTACTCGATTTGACTTGGTATCCAATTAAATTTTGCACTCGATGGTACACTTAGGTAAACAATATCTCCAGTATAGATTGGTTTCATACGTACCCGATTAGGCATGGCATCCGGTTAGCTTTTACATTCATACATACCCGATTAGGCTTTGCATCCGGTTAGCTTTAACATTCAATGGTACTTTCGATTAAACAATATACATCTAGTATAGATTGGTTTTATATGCACCCGATTAGGCTTGACATCCGGTTATCCCTTGCATTCAAACGTACCTTATTAGGCTTGGTATCCGGTTTGGTTTTGCATCCATACATACCTGATTAGGCTAGACATCCAGTTTGCTTTTGCATTCGATGGTACACTCAGTTAAACCAATATATCCTGGGTATAGATTGGTTCCACATATGCTTGATTAGCCTTAGCATCCAGTTAGCTTTTTCATCCATACGTACCCGATTAGGCTTGGCATTCAGTTAGCTTTTGCATCCATAAGTACCCGATTAGGCTGGGCATTCGGTTAGCTTTTACATTCAATGGTACACTCGGTCAAACAACATATCCTAGGTATATATTGGTTTCATATGTACCCGATTCAACTTGGCATCCAGTTAGCTTTTGCATCCATACGCCCGATTATTGGCACATTTCATGTAACATGATTCATTTAAATATACAAATGCTATTTTTAACTATCATTAGCACATCTCATTCCACTTGATGTTTTTAAAAATATAAATGCAATTTTTAACTATCATTCAGCATATTTGGTTCATTCTAATGCACTTTAAAAATACAAATGCCATTTTCAACTATCATTCAACACATTCAATTCATTCTAATGTATTTTAAAAATAAAAATGCTATTTTTAACTATCAATCAGCACATTCGATCCATTCTAATGTATTTTAAAAATAAAAATGCTAATTTTAACTATCATTCAATTTATTCGACACATTCCATTCATTCTAATACATCTTAAAAATACAAATGATATTTTTAACTAGCATACGGCAAATTCCATTCATTCTAATGCATTTTAAAAATAAAATTTTTGCTTTTAACTATCATTCAACATATTCCATTCAATCTAGTGTACTTTAAAAATACTAATGCTATTTTTAACTATCATTTAGCACATTTGATTCGTTCTAACGCACTTTAAAAATAAAACTGTTATTTCAACTATCATTCAACTCAATTGATTCATTCTGATGCACAATAAATTACAAATGTTATTTTTAAACAATCATTCGGCATATTCGATTTATTGTAGTGCATTTTAAAATTACGAATGCTATTTTAACTATCATTCAGCGCATTCGATACATTCTAAAGTACTTTAAAAACACAATGTCTATTTTAAAAATAAAGATTCTATTTTTAACTATCATTTGACATGCTCGATTCATTCTAATGTATTTTAAAAATAAAAATGCTACTTTTAACTATCATTCGGTTATCTAGCACATTCCATTCATTCTAATGCATTTTAAAAAATACAAATAATATTTTTAAGTATCTTTCGACCTATTTCATTATTTTAATGCATTTCAAAAATACAAATGCTATGTTTAATTATCATACGGCACATTCCATTCAATCAAACGCACTTCAAAAATAAAAATGCTATTTTAAACTATCATTCGGCATATTCCATTCATTCTAATGCACTTTTAAAAAGAAAAATGCTATTTTTAACTCAATCAATTATTTGGCACATTCCATTCATTCTAATGCATTTTAAAAATACAAATGATATTTTTAAGTATTATTCGGCCTATTTCATTCGTTTTAATGCATTTTAAAAATACAAATGCTATTTTTAATTATCATCCGAAGTATTCCATTCAATGTAATGCACTTCAATAATATAAACGCTATTTTTAACTATCATTCTGTAACGACCCTGACTCGACCTTTGAAAATCGGCACCGAATACGGCACTCGTATTCAAATGCCGCAGATCCAAACGTCGAATCTGGTTCGCCGGAGCTTATAACACATTAAGTACAACACAGCGGAAGAAATGAAACAATACATTTGATATACAACATTTGATACAATATTCAGATACAATGATGATATAATAGAATGACACAATGATATCAATACTATCAGAGATACAAGAAATAGCAGCGGAAAGTAATGTCCTCAATGCCAAACTCCAAAAACTCCATCTTCAATCCAAAGCTAGCTCGAATCCTCCATCACGTTTCACAAAGATAAGCAAGGCCAGTCGTGAATGCTGAAGTGTAGCAAATGCGATCCACAAATCCAAAGGGATTCGAAGGCTATCGAATCAATTCCTACTATTCGACTATCTAAAAAACCCAACTCTGGACTGCCCGTGTGGAAAATTGTGGGCACATAGAGTTTGAGAAGGGAACAATAAACTCCAGGTCAGTCATGGGACCGGTGTGAGCAAACAAAAACAGTTTTATCTTTTAAAAACAAACAAAAGAATTTAAAACATTAAAAACCGCAATGCTTTTTGGAAAATGAAACTGCTATAAGGCCTCCCGGCACACACACAATGCAATCGCACACTTGGGGGAGATTTCTCCTTATGATAGTCAAATATTCTTAATAAGAAAAAATCCTTTTTGATGTTGTTATTAGTGCATAGTGGAAAATCTTTCGAAAGTATAATATTAATCTTAGCCAGCATAGGTACCATGATATTATGCCAGCTATAGCTACCACCTGAGGTGGCAGGATATACAATTGCAATCGTAAAGGGATCGTATTGTTTGATTGGATTTCCAACAAATGGTCAGGCTAAGGAACTTCCTATTGCCATATGGGTACGGCTCTGGAGGGATGTCCCGAGAACCTACCTGGCTCTCTGCCAACACAAGATCAGGTTACCTCGGTAACTAGGTAACTACTACTCGAGCATGCCATCCCCCGGTCGTTTGCGACCTTTATCTAAGGCGCATCTCAACCACAAAGCAATCACAAAGTAATAGATTTGCAGTGACCACATGGGTTAAGTATCTGGGCTCCATACCATGATACCACCCTTTTCCAGAAGGGAATGACACACCCTAAAGGGAGCGACCCTCATAACCTTGCCGCATCTTTCCTGTTTCGACCATTCCCGAGGTATGAGATCCTGATGCAGTCTCGTCCACAAAGCTACGCTTTAGACAAAAGCCATGCTATGATCAAAAATTGATACACAGGAGCACTCAGCATGCGACACTACCAAACTAGGAGTGTACCACTGATAACTATCAACTACATAACCTCTGAGCTCGTACGTCTCAGAGAAGGGTGTTAAGCTAAGAGAATAATTCTCCACCACCAAACAGAAATGCATTTGATAGGATCAGTTTTATATCCCAAAGTGTAATGTCAGACATACAACCATACAAGTCTGTTTCGCGTTCGAACAGAACCGAAGGCACTTAAGCACTTGCAAATCCGGGTATTCAAAATCCCGGTTGGACATCCCATCACTTAGGGAATCTCTATACCGGTGCGACTCAGTGCAGAGACAATCAATGGGTTATCCTATCGTTCTCGAAAATACCCGGTCTTCACCACCAGTCTTCAAATGCTATCCATAACGACGTATTATTATTCGGAATGGGTTATATGACACAAGTTCCTCTCCCGGATAAACCGAATAATGAGCGTAATATTTAAAAACATATGGTTATAGGATTTCAGTTAAGTCACAACTTATTATCCAAAACCTTTCTTTCAAATGGTTTAAACAAATTACCACTTCAAATCTTTTAAACAAAAAGGTTCATTTCACAAAGTTTACCAATTTCCACAAAGGTCTATTCACGGCTTTTCAAAACAATTCCATTTCAAATTGGATTAACTTATCCAATCTTTCAATTAAAGATTTAATTCACAACTTTCAAACTATTTCCAATTTAAATCTTTTACATGAAAGATATACCATTTAAAATCATCTTAGATTTCAAAACAAGGTTTAATAATCCTTCGCAAAAGTTAGAGCTGATTACATTTACATAAGTTAAAGCCATTCAAGCATAGAACTTGGGTTTAAATTCAAATTCCCAAAACAATACTTTTTAACTGGTTAAAAATCCATATAAACACCTTTATAACTTGTATAATCTTTTTTAAACCATAATTTCCAAATCATTGAATTCAATTTCAAATATTGAATTCAAATTTAAATCAAATTATTAAATTTTCAAAACTTTGTTAAGTTACTCAAAATACCTTTTATTTTTGAAAACCCTTTTCAAAAGCTTTCAATTCCAATTCCAAAACTATTTTGGATTCAAAAATTCAATCTTTAAAATCATTTAAAAAAAATCAGTGACTTAACCGATTTCCTCGTGCAACAATATTTGTGTGTGTAAGGTGTAGTCTAGGGGTTTTACACAATACTGCAACAACATCAATCATCACAGATTCAATCATATCAATACTGATTAGCGGTATAAACCTATAACGATTATCTTCATTTATAGATCACCGATGAATAATATAAGTTCATCGTAGATAAATAAATTACATCATAGATAAATAAATTGCATCTCGTTCCACAGCACAAATCAGAATAATTCATATCACAAAGCATCACATATGAGGAATATCAAACCATTCAAACATTCAATAGAATCCAAACATCCATAAGTAAGATCAACTTAATTATCTGATTTATTTAAATCAGATTAACTACTTTTGAATTCAATTACTAATCCTGGTTAATTAACATTAATTAATTACAAATCATTTGGTTAATTATTTTTTAATCATTTATTAATCAACATTTAATAATAAATTAATTAACCTTTAATTATTAATTAACTAACCTTAATTAATAGATCAATTTACCTTTGATTATTAAATAATTAACCTTTAATTATTTTAATATCTATTAATTAATCACATAAATTAAATAACCCTTAATTAATTACCATTTAATTAATTATTCTTAATTAATCACATAAATCAGCCCTTAATTAATTATCATTAATTACTTTCATTAAGTAATTATCTTTAAGTAATTACTTACCTTTAATTATTTGTTATTAGTTAACTTCATTAATAATTATCTTTAATAAATTCACTTAAAATAATTATTCCTTAATTAATCACAATAATTAGTTAATCCTTGATTAATCATCTTTTAATCATAGATTAATTTATCCTTAAGGATTTGATTAATCAACTTAAAAACATTAATCAATTAATTTCTAAATCACATTCATCAAATCACATTTGAAAACACTTAAATATTTTAAATTAAACAATTATCCCAATATATGATTATTTAAAACAAAACAATTTCAAAATGTTTACTTTAACACTTAAACTTTGAAACTTGTCTTAAAATCTTATAAATTGATCTTACTTTAGGAAAATCTTGTTTTCAATCTTTTGAAAACTTATTTATTCAAATAAACTTCAAAACTTGGTTTAGATAAATTTGTTCGAAATTTGTTAAACCAAACCCCAAGCTCATATCTACTCCTCTCGAGACCATTTCCGGATAAAACCTAAAGCAAATTTCCCTTCTTCTTCTTATTTTACTTTGTTTTATTTTCATTTTTTCATAACTTCCTATTGTAAAATCGAACACTCGAACAATGCAATAACACACTCGAGCAAAACCCTCACTTCCCTGGTAGCAAACCCGAGCACAAACCCGATTGTTCATTTTCTTCCCCAAACTACCAACCTGAAACAGATACACGAGATCATTTGTGCACGTGCATGATCAAGCTGGCCCCCTCCGACCAAGTCGCCGATCACCACCAAGTCACCAAACAAATTCTATCTCACTACGAACACACAGATTTTTGAATCGTCTTCGAGATCGAAATCGAGTATTATTGAACCAACTGAAACTCAAACCGAAAATCTGAATCACCTCGTTCCGACCAAGTCGATCACCAGAGATCTCGCTGGCTCGTCCAAAACTTCGTCACGACCACATACACCTTTTCCCCTGGTCTGGTGCCTTTCGATGTCACGTTGATGATAAATTTTTCCCCCAAACCTCATCGACAATATATGGGTACAAACCCCTAAAATCACGTCAATCTCTCACCCCTAGCATATTATAAAATTTGCGAGTATTTTTCCACGATTCTGCCGCATCCAAGCCACCTTCACCATTAATCTTGACTACTAACTCCATGCCGATCACCAAATTTTTATAAAAATGAAAAATTTGTTCAACCTGTGATTTCTCTTTGAATAACAACTTTAAAATCCTGATTTTATTATTAAAAATCATTTTTTCCTATCACAAATCATATTATGAAATCCAAATTTGAAAACTCGAACATTGATTTTCAACTTACATACGATTTCTACTGTTTTTCTTCATTTTTGAAATATATATATACCACAAAAACATGGAATAAATTTTAACTATGATATTATATTGTTTTAGTCATTTTTCTTTTAGAAACCGTGGCTTGAATTTGTATGAATAGAAAGGTATAAGTTTGTATATGAATTTTAGGACCTGTCATTCAACAGGGATATGTGTTTGAACATACCCAGACATTCACACTCATAGATACAAGTACATTCAAACATGCAGGCATTTAAACCATCATACTTCAAGTATAAACCAGAATACCAAAGGCACAAGGGTAGATAAGTGAGTTTGCTCACAGTGTTTATGTTGATGAACAGAGACCAGATCCTTTGTTGTTGGAATTTGAATCACTACTTTATACTTTGTTTTGAATTTTCACAGGCTTTTGAATTTTGATTTAAGCTTCAAGTTGAACTTGGCTTGAATTTAGATCCATGAATTACTTTGTTCCAGTCTCAAAGCTTCCAGATTTGAAAATATCAGGTTCAAGTGCTTTGAACCTGCTTTTGTTTAGATTTGCCAGGCTTTAGGTTTTTTTAAGATTTAATTCTAGAAAATCATTTGTTGCTTTTGAACTTAGAGTTGAATATGATCTACTGCTTTGAATCGAGTTGGAGATGTTTTGAATCTTGGCTACCGGATTGGAAAAGTTGAAAATAGATTTTGAACAGCTTTGTTATTTTGAATTTCTCCCTGGTCTGACTAAAACTGAACTTGTTTGCTTTTGAGATGATTTTTCGGGTTTTAAGGCTTTGTTTTATTTCAGATTTTGATTTTCTTTTATTTCTAGAAAATAAGAGGATGGTTTCTCTTTGAACTGAATAAATGAACAGCCCAGTTTTCTTCTTTTGATATTTACATAATAATTTTTAAAAGAAAACCATCCTTGCCACTTGTTCAATTAGGAAAACACTTGTAAATTTACTTATGTGCATGGCTTACACTTGTTCAAATGTGTGTTAAAAGGTTTACACTTGTAAATGTTTGTATATTTATGTTTAAACCCCTTGATTTAATTAGTTAAAATTTTAGTTTTAAACCCTCATTCTCTTATGTTTACTTATGTATACAAACTATCTTTAACTTCTTTATTTCAAAAGAAATATACATATCTAAATCAAAGCTTTTATATTTAATTCCATATGCACTACAATATTCGTTTTCAAGTATAAAAGAAAAGCAATTTAAATTTTTATCAAACCTCATAAATTCACAAACCGGTTTCTTCACATATATATGTGCTTTCTTATAGATTTTCAAAAGACATGTATATTTAAAACACTTATTAGTTCTTATTTTAATATTATATACACATCTTTACATAAGTTTATGTAGTACATTTTCTACTTAGTTTAAAATATATACTTACAAACTATAATTTTTTTTAAAAGAAAATCTTTAAATTTAACCTTTAGAAAACTATTATATTTATTTCAAAATATAATTTTTTAAAATGATCATATTATAATCAGAAAATAAATTCTATTAATTTTAAACATAGTATCTTCAAATCCCATTTATTTTTAAAATATTCATTCTTGAATTTCAAATTCCAAATTCAGTTTAAAAATCCATTTGTATACATATATAAATTTTAAAGCCTTTATTAATTCCTATTTTCACAATTTATTTATAAAACCCACATTGTAATTGTTTTTGGAGAAACTCAAATAAATTTTACCAAATAATCTCACAATTTAATTCAAAATTTTATATCAATTATCTAATCTTTCAAAGTTTAATTCCAAAGATCAAATTAATTATTAAATTAATTTGGCCTCAAAATCAGGAATGTTATAGATTCCCCCTTAAGAAAAAAATTTCCTCGAAATTTACCAGGGAGACAACAAAAATGGATAGATACACAAAAATAGAGAATCGACTCAAAAATCAAGTCGATTATCTATTCTGTATTTGGCTCACCAAATTAGAATATCACTAATAGATACGAGAACAAACTCATTCAATACTACACAAGATACTCGGGTCACCAGATCTATGAAATATGCAAGGGCACTGGTTAGATCGAAGGAATAACTAACAACTCGTAGAATATATCGAGACCCAAATGATAGATAAATGGATTTAATCTTCCACAACCCTCAAACACTAGATATGGATTCCAAACTTAAGTCGGAACACCCCAAATTATATATAACTTGTCCCTCTTCGGACTTTGATACCCACAAAAAATTACAATAGAATTTCGAATTTGGTTATAATCGAAATTGTTTTATCGATACAATTTATTTGACTTTATATTTTAGTTAACCAATTAATTTCAAATGAAATTTCAATTTTGCTAAAGTAAAAAACGAAAAGCTGATAGAAATTTAACAAAGAGAATACAAAATAGAGACTTATCTACACGATTCGTAGGGCCACCATCACACCGAAGCTACTCCTTGCAGCTGCCACGAAGCAGTCAAAGAAATTGGAATCAAATTAAAGGAGATTGATAGAGAAAGATATTTCCATTATTGCAGGGCATTAACCATTTGCATTGGTAATTCCCTGTCCCCTATCTCGTTCTCTTCTTGCACTCATACTTACTATTAGTGAATAGTGAGAATTTACTGAGGCATTCGAACGGATATCTTAGGGATTACTCATTCTAGGGTATACTTCACCCTATCTCTAATGAGTCACCTAATGTGTTATACTCCTGAGCTAAAGTTTCAATCTTCGGCTCCGATACCAAATGTAACGACTCTGACTCGACCTTCGAAAATCGGCACCGAATACGACACTCGTATTCAAATGCCGCAGATCCAAACGTCGAATCTGGTTCGCCGAAGCTTATAGCACATTAAGTACAACACAGTGAAAGAAATGAAACAATACATTTGATATAAAACATTTGATACAATATTCAGATACAATAATGATACAATAGAATGACACAATAGATATCAATACTATTAGAGATACAAGAAATAACAGCGGAAAGATAACGTCTTCAATGCCAAACTCCATCTTCAATCCAAAGCTAGGTCGAACCCTCCATCACGTTTCACAAAGATAAGCAAGGACAGTCGTGAATGCTGAAGTGTAGCAAATGCGATTCAATAATCCAAAGGGCTTCGAAGGCGATCGAATTAATTCCTACTATTCGACTGTCTGAAAAACCCAACTATAGACTGTCCGCGTGGAAAATTGTGGGCACCCAGAGTTTAGGAAGAGAACAATAAACTCCAGGTCAGTCATGGGACTGGTGTGAGCAAACAAAAACAGTTTTAGCTTGTAAAAAAACAAAAGAATTTTAAACATTGAAAACCGCAATGCTTTTTGGAAAATGAAACTAGCATAAGGCCTCCCGGCACACACACAATGCAATCGCACACTTGGGGGAGATTTCTCCTTATGATAGTCAAATATGCTTAATACGAGAAAATTGCTTTTGATGTTATTATTAGTGCATAGTGGAAAATCTTTCGAAAGTATAATATTAATCTTAGCCAGCATAGGTACCATAATATTATGCCAACTATAGCTACAACCTGAGGTGGCAGGTTATACTATTGCAATCTTAAAGGGCTCGTATTGTTTGATTGGATTTCCAACAAATGGTCGGGCTAAGGAACTTCTTATTGCCACATGGGTACGCCTCTGAAGGGACGTCCCGAGAACCTACCCGGCTATCTGCCAACACAAGGCCGGGTTACCTTTGTAACTAGGTAACTACTACTCGAGCATGCCATCCCCCAGTCGTTTGCGACCTTTATCCGAGGCGCCTATCAACCACAATGCAAACACAAAGTAATAGATTTGCAGTGACCACATGGGTTAAGTATCTGGGCTCAATACCATGATACCACCTTTTTCTAGAAGGGAATGACATACCTTAAAGGGAGCGACCCTCATAACCTTACCGCATCTTTCATGTTTCAACCATTCCCGGGGTGTGAGGTCCTGATGCAGTCTTGTCCACAAAGCTACGCTTTAGACAAAAGACATGCTTTGATCAACAAATGATACACAGCAGCACTCAGCATGCCACATTACCAAATTGGGAGTATATAACTGATAACTGTCAACTACATAACCTCTGAGCTCGTATGTCTCAGAAAAGGGTGTTAAGATAAGAGAATAAATTCTTCGCCACCAAACATAAATGTATTTGATAGGGATCAATTTTATATCCCGAAGTGTAATGTTAGACATACAACCATACAAGTCTGTTCCGGGTTCGAACAGAACCGAAGGCACTTCCGAAGAAGCCCTTGCAAATCCGAGTATTCACAATCTCGATCGGACTTCCCATCACTTAGGGAATCTCTATACCGGCGCGATTCAGTGCAGAGACAATCGACGAGTTATCCTTTCTTTCTCGAAAATACCTGGTCTTCACCACCGGTCTTCAAATG
Source organism: Allium cepa (assembly GCA_030765085.1). Classification (NCBI taxonomy): domain Eukaryota; kingdom Viridiplantae; phylum Streptophyta; class Magnoliopsida; order Asparagales; family Amaryllidaceae; genus Allium; species Allium cepa. The sequence goes on along the minus strand of CM060940.1, from coordinate 126,156,642 downwards.
CTACCCATAACGGCGTATTATTATTCGGAATGGGTTATATGACACAAGTTCCTCTCCCGGCTAAACCGAATAATGAGCGCCATATTTAAAAACATTGGATATGGGATTTCAGTTAAGTCACAACTTATTATCCAAAACCTTTTTCAAATGGTTTAAACAAATTACCACTTCAAATCTTTAAACAAAAAGGTTCATTTCACAAGTTTACCAATTTTCCACAAAGGTCCATTCACGGCTTTTCAAAACAATTCCATTTCAAATTGGATTAACTCATCCAATCTTTCAATTAAAGATTTAATTTATAACTTTCAAACTATTTCCAATTTAAATCTTTTATATGAAAGATGTACCATTTAAAATATTTTTAGATTTCAAAACAAGGTTTAATAATCTTTCACAAAAGTTAAAGCTGATTACATTTACATAAGTTAAAGCCATTCAAGTATAAAAATTGGGTTTAAATTCAAATTCCTAAAACAATACTTTTTAAATGGTTAAAACCCCATATAAACACCTTTATAACTTATATAATCTTTTTTTTAAACCATAATTTCCAAATCATTGAATTCAAATTTAAATCAAATTATTTAAATTTCAAAAATTTATTAAGTTACTCAAAATAACTTTTATTTTTGAAAACCCTTTTCAAAAACTTTCAATTCCAATTCCAAAACTATTTTGGATTCAAAAATTCAATCTTTAAAATATTTAAAAAAAATCTATGACTTAACCGATTTCCTCGTGCAATCCATATTTGTGTGTGTAAGGTGTAGTCTAGGAGTTTTACACAATAGTGCAACAACATCAATCATCATAGATTCAATCATATCAATGCCGATAAGCAGTATAAATCTATAACGCTTATCTTCATTTACAGATCACCGATGAATAATATAAGTTCATCGTGGATAAATAAATTACATCACAGATAAATAAATTACATCTCATTCCATAGCACAAATCAGAATAATTCATATCACAAAGCATCACATATGAGGAATATCAAACCATTCAAACATTCAATAGAATCCAAACATCCATAAGTAAGATCAACTTAATTATCTGATTTATTTAAATCAGATTAATACTTTTGAATTCAATTACTAATCCTGGTTAATTAATATTAATTAAGTACAAATCATTTGGTTAATTATTCTTTAATCATTTATTAATCAACATTTAATAATAAATTAATTAACCTTAATTATTAATTAACTAACCTTAAATAATAGATCAATTTACCTTTAATTATTAAATAATTAATCTTTAATTATTTTAATTATCTATTAATTAATCACATAAATTAATTAACCATTAATTAATTACCATTTAATTAATTATCCTTAATTAATCACATAAATCAACCCATAATTAATTATTATTAATTACTTTCATTAAGTGATTATCTTTAAGTAATAATTACCTTTAGTTATTTATTATTAATTAACTTCATTAATTAATTATCCTTAATAAATTCACTCAAAATAATTATTCCTTAATTAATCACAATAATTAATCAATCCTTGATTAATCACCTTTAAATAATTATCTTTAAATCATAGATTAATTTACCCTTAATTACTTGATTAATCAACTTAAAAACATTAATCAATTAATTTCTAAATCACATTCATCAAATCACATTTGAAAACACTTAAAGATTTTAAATTAAACAATTATCCCAATATGTGATTATTTACAACAAAACAATTTCAAAATGTTTACTTTAACATTTAAACTTTGAAACTTGTTTTAAAATCTTATAAATTGACCTTACTTTGGGAAAATCTTGTTTTCAATCTTTTGAAAACTTATTTATTCAAATAAACTTCAAAACTTGGTTTAGATAAATTTGTTCGAAATTTGTTGAACCAAACCCCAGGCTCATAGCCATTCCTCTCGAGACCATTTCCGGGTAAAACCCCAAGCAAATTTTTCTTCTTCTTCTTATTTACTTTGTTTTATTTTCATTTTTTTAAAACTTCCTATTGTAAAATTGAACACTCGAACAATGCAATAACACACTCGAGCAAAACCGTTACTTCCCCGGTAGCAAACTCGAGCATGAACCCGATTGTTCATTTTCTTCCCCAAACTAACAACCTGAAACATATACACGAGGTCATTCGTGCATGTGCACGATCAAGCTGGCCCCCTCCGACCAAGTCGTCGATCACCACCAAGTCACCAAACACATTCTATCTCATTACGAACGGACAGATTTTTGAATCATCTTCGAGATCATAATCGAGTATTATTGAACCAACTGAAACCCAAACCAAAAATCTGAATCACCTCGTTCCGACCAAATCGATTGCCAGAGATCTTGCTAGCTCGTCCAAAACTTCGTCACAACCACATACAACTTTTCCCCTAGTCTGGTGCCTTTCGATGTCACGTTGATGACAAAATTTTCCCCCAAACCTCATCGACAATATCTGGGTACATAACCCTAATCACGTCAATCTCTCACCCCGACATATTATAAAATTTGCGAGTATTTTTCCACGATTCTACCACATCCAAGCCACCTTCACCATTAATCTTGACTACTAACTCCATGCCGATCACCAAATTTTTATAAAAATGACAAATTTGTTCAACTTGTGATTTCTCTTTGAATAACAACTTTAAAATCCTGATTTTATTATTAAAAATCATTTTCTCCTATCACAAATCATATTATGAAATCCAAATTTGGAAACTCGAACATTGATTTTCAACTTACACATGATTTCTACTGTTTTTCTTCATTTTTGAAACACATATATACCATAAAAACATGGAATAAATTTCAACTATGATATTATATTTTTTCAGTCTTTTTTTAAGAAATCGTGGCTTGAATTTGTATGAATAAAAAGATATGAGTTTGTATATGAATTTTAGGACCTGTCATTCAACAGAGATATATGTTTGAATATACCCAGGCATTCATACTCATAGATACAAGTAAATTTGAACACGCAAGAATTTAAACCATCATACTTCAAGTATAAACCAGAATATCAAAGGCACAAGGGTAGACAAGTGAGTTTGCTCACAGTGTTTACGGTGATGAACAGAGAGCAGATCCTTTGATGTTGGAATTCGAATCACTACTTTAAACTTTGTTTTGAATTGTCTCAGGCTTTTGAATTTTGATTTAAACTTCAAGTTGAAAATGGACTTGAATTTAGATCCATGAATTGCTTTGTTCCAGTCTCAAAGCCTCTAGATTTGAAAGTCTCAGGTTCAACGCTTTGAACCTGCTTTTGTTTAGATTTGCCAGGCTTCGGGTTTTTTTAAGATTTAATTCCAGAAAATCATCTGTTGCTTTTGAACTCAGAGTTGAATTTGATCTACTTCTTTGAATCGAGTTGGAGATGTTTTGAATCTTGGGTACCGAATTGGAAAAGTTGAAAACAGATTTTGAACTGCTTTGTTATTTTGAATTTCTCCCTGGTTTGATCAAAACTGAACTTGTTTGCTTTTGAGATGATTTTTCGGGTTTTAATGCTTTGTTTTATTTCAGATTTTGATTTTCTTTTATTTGTAGAAAATGAGAGGATGGTTTCTCTTTGAACTGAATAAATGGACAGCCCAGTTTTCTTCTTTTGATACTTACATAACAATTTTAAAAAGAAAATCATCCTTGCCACTTGTTCAATTAGGCCAACACTTGTAAATTTACTTATGTGCATGGCTTACACTTGTTCAAATGTGTGTTAAAAGGTTTACACTTGTAAATGTTTATATATCTTTGTTTAAACCCCTTGATTTAATTAGTTAAAATTTTAGTTTTAAACCCTCATTCTCTTATGTTTACATATGTATACAAACTATCTTTAACTTCTTTATTTCAAAAGAAATACACATATCTAAATCAAAGCTTTTATATTTCATTCCATATGCATTACTATATTCGTTTTCAAGTATAAAAGAAAAGCAATTTAATTTTTTATCAAACCTCATAAATTCACAAACCGATTTCTTCATATATATATATATATATATATGCTTTCTTATAAATTTTCAAAAGACATGTACATTTAAAATTCTTACTAGTTCTTGTTTTAATATTATATACACATCTTTACATAAGTTTATGTAGTACATTTTCTACTTAGTTTAAAATATATACTTACACACTATATTTTTTTTTAAAAGAAAATCTTTAAATTTAACCTTTAGAAAATTATTATATTAATTTCAAAATGTAAATTTTTATAATGATCATATTATGATTAGAAAACAAATTTTATTAATTTTAAACATAGTATCTTTAAATCCCATTTATTTTTAAAATATTCATTCTTGAATTTCAAATTCCAAATTCAACTTAAAAATCCATTTGTATACATATATAAATTTTAAAGCCTTTATTAATTCCTATTTTCACAATTTATTTATAAAACCCACATTTTAATTGTTTTTGGAGAAACTCAAATAAATTTTACCAAATAATCTCATAATTTAATTCAAAATTTTATATCAATTATCTAATATTTCAAAGTTTAATTCCGAAGATCAAATTAATTATTAAATTAATTTGGCCTCAAAATCAGGAATGTTATACATTCGGCACATGCCGTTCATTCTAATGCATTTTAAAAAGACAAAAGCTATTTTTAACTATCATTTTGGTGAGATTAAAGGTGATAATGATTAAGGAAACGTTGGAAGTTGGCTCAGATGACGGCAACTTCAGATGACGATTGCTTGGGCGATGGAGTGAGAAAGGCAAGGAAGGTGAGATCTAGGTTTCGATGAGCTCCATGATGGCAACGTAAAGAGAGGGGCATAGACTGTGGTGGCTTGGACAATGGAGATAGCTTGGACGACAGAGGCGGCCTAGACGATGATGGGGGCTTAGAAAATGACGACTTTAGACAAAAATTGCTTGGGTGGCAATGGCTAGGGCAAGCAGTGGCTAAAGTTAGATGATGGTTGAGGAGAAAAAAGTCAAAGTCGGGAAATTGAAAAAACGGTCTACTGTCCTTCTGCCTAAATTTAAAAATTTGGGTCCCAGATTTAAAAATTAGTTTAAAGTTTTTCCTTTAAACTAATTACCCCAATATAATATATATAAATTAATCTATTAATTTATAGCCATATAGATATTTTCAAAAAAATTATACATATATATATGTATATATAATTCTGAAATATAAGTTGTAATAATTAATACATTTTAAACCTTTTAAATTATCATGTTTGTTTTAAAAAACTTTTAATATAAATCCATATGAATTTATGTTGCATATAAAAAATTTACTTTATACAAATCCATACCGATTTGTATAATAATAATAACAATAATACAAATTCATACGGATTTGTATAATAATAAAAAATTAATTTTCAATATAAGTATTTCGACCTAAAATAATAATATAATTTTGACATATGTAATTTATGTTACTAATTAATAGTTTATAATTAAATATTTTTAAATAAATATAAAATATTTTAAATGTTGATTTAAAATATATATATATAATTAATTAAACATATCAATATTTGAAAATTGAATTTGAATTTAGAACAAGATTTTCCTCATATATCTAGATCTGGTTTTTGAATTTAATTTTTTTTAAAGATATTTTAGATATTAATTCAAATCTTTTGAATTGATCTGCGTTTTTAAAACAAACAAAATTAGTATATATATATACGCATACACACACACACATATATATTACATAAATAATAAATTAATTATTGATAGAAATTATGTATATAAAGGAAAAATGTGTCTATTGCGGTTTAAATCTCAACACTTATATACGGGCACATTAAATCATGTACATTTTTACATGTTGCACGTTCACTATATGCATATATGTGTATTTGATACACATATACATTATATATTGTATAAATAAAATTTATACTTTTATATAAACAAATTAAATAAAACAAAGATTTTATTTAAAATCTTTAGGTTGGCACAAAAATAATGTAGACTTCATATGCCCTATCATATTAAAATGGACATTTTTTTGAAATTCAGCCATTTATTCCGCTGCGACCTAGCCTAGTTCCTTTGGTATGAGGGTAGCGCATGGAGCTGTGTAAAGGATGAGCAAGATATTTATGCTTACTCATATATATATGTTATTTTATGGAGCTACTACTTCTTATTCCGATATGTAGTACTATGAAGATATTGGCACCTTATTGTATAATGATAGTTTTATATGAAGTTTATGATGTATCAGAGGTGTATAAACTTATTTATGTATTCTATGATTTATAATCTAATGAACTTGTGTTGTGTTGTAATGATATTTTTGTTCATTTGATTATATTACCCTCTCGCATGTATTTTATTTAGTTGAGATACATGACATGTTATACTATTAATTGATATAGTTATAACCCTTATTGATTTCCTTCCATCGGTTAGGTACGATTGTAGTTCACCTAGATAAGATATGTATGAGTATGTTGGGTACCGAACGTGAGGGGAGGTCGTCATAGGGATAAAAACTCCGAGCCACAAAAGAGCATCCCAAGCGACTATCGAGCTTCTCGCCTATCTCCCCATCGAGGGTCGGTTAAACCTCCTTCCACTGTGCCCTAACTTTGAATTTTCAACTACTATTTTGACTATTATGGTAGATAACCCTAAGATCGAAGATGCTTCAGCATTCATGCCTTCTTCATCAACAACAACTCCCCCTTCCTCCATAGAAGAATATTCATCGGTCACCATCTCTGCCCCCATGCTATTTCTTATCCTAAAAGCAGGGCAAATTTCTTCTACGACTCCATCATCTAGCCAAATTTCTCTTGTGCGTTTGGAACATGCTCATCTAAAGATAATCTCATTAATTTTTCAATCTATGAAAAGCTTTAGATATATCCTTAAGAAATTATTAACATATACAACTCTATTAACATTTTAGGAAGACATACTCTTGCTCCACTACCTTCAATGATCCTTATTCCAAGCTCTTCAACTAAGGCAATCACTACAAGGCCATCGTCTCATCATGACATCGACCAGATCTGGGCCAAGGCCCGACAACAAGATGATTTGAGCCTTGTTGGAAGGCGACAATCTTGTTGTTGATCTTGAAGAGGAAAAGGACATCACTATCACTAGTACCTATGGCCTTGATCCATCCATAGCTCCTACTCTTGTAGCCCAAAAGACCTAACTCATCAAAGTGAAGCTTGACGTTCCTCCATCTTCCTTCATAGTTTTGAATTCTTGGCTTGTATCATCTTTACCGGCTTTCGATCCAACTACCTAGAGGTCCCGCTCCCGTAAGCATAAATAACATATTATATCTGTCAGTGAGCCTTCAGCATTTAAGGAGGATACCCCTCCAGAAGGCAGCACTTTAAAGAAGCAGCACAAGACCAAGATTACAATCAAATGCAACCCACAAAAGAATTGATGTATCTACCTTCTTATTTCGTTCTTTTTGTCATTTTTTGTCTTCCGTATACATAGGCTGTTTAGATGTTTGGGTCCGACTTTTAAATTTTATACTAGAAAAGATAAGTAAATAAGAAAAATTATTTTTGTTCAGTCTATTTATTTACCTTCCCATGCCTTAATTTCATGACCTCTATGTAATTTCTACAGAATTACATACCTGTGTAAGTCAATCTATTGAATGCATTTACTCATTACAACTCTGTATTGGAAAAAAAACTTCAGCTATCACATAGTGTTGTTGTCTTGGTTTTATTTATTGTCGGTTAAACCTATCTTGTTAAACTATAAATAAAATTGCAATGATGAGAATGTTTTGACATGGTTTTCCTCTCGTGTCCATACAAACATAATGTGATTCTGGTATAATTCTGTTGCTCAAAGTTAATTATACACCAACGATTATTTTCTAGCATCGGTATCTGTCGATGCTTATCCCAAGGCATCTTTCCCTAATGCTACCTTTCTCCTGGCGTTAGTCAAAGATTAGATGTATAAAGAAAAATTATTCAATCAATCCCTGATCATGGTTCAAAATTACCTATATGTACCTACCTTCGTGTTCCTAGACATCTAGTTTTTAAAACACGTGGTGCCTATTTTTGTTAGTTTTTATATGACACAAAGTTTAATTTAATGAATACAGTTTTATTGATCCAAAAAGCTAAACTTATTCCGATTCCAATATCGAATGACACTTCATTACATCGAATTTAACCTAAAGAATGGTCAAATGAAAGAAAATACCTAAAAATGAATCGAATCAAGTGAAATAGTGGCACAAATGCTCATTATTCTACTCATGGAATTAGGTCCCTGTCAGTTGTTGATAGCTTGAAAGTGTGATCTTCAAGCTTTTGGCTTATCATATATGGCCCTTCCCAATTCGAACCAAGTTCCTGCATACTAAGAAAGACTCATTTCAAAACTGTGTCACCAATCCTAAAAGTACGGTTCTAGACCTTGGCATGGAACTGTCACGCTTCTCTTTACTGGTGAGCGGCTACCCCTAAATTTGACTCTTCTCTCTCTTCTTATACCAAGTCAGGAGATGCTAGAATTAGCTCGTAGCTCATCTTAGGGTCATAATGTATAGCCTGTAAGAAGGGACTTTCTCTTATTTGGTATCATCGCCTTAGTTTCGTATGCCAGTGCGAATGGGACATGCCCAGTTGTGAATTTTTAGGTCGTCCGATAAGCTCACAAAACAATGATAACTCATTAATCCAATTACCCTTTTTGTTTCAACCAATTCTTGATTATGTATTTGATGATCTTGCTTACCATGTCTACCTGTTTTTTCACCTTGGAATATACTACCATTGAGAAACTTTTCTCAATTTGATACAGAGCAGAGTTCATAGAATTCTACGCTTTCAAATATAGTTTCATTACCCGTTATGATCTTTTATAGTACTCCGAATCTACACAAAATGTTTTTGACTACAAAGTTAGTCGCTTTTCACGAGGTGATTGTAGTAAATAGCTCCACCTCAACCCATTTCGTGAATAGTCCACTGCTACTGTTGTATACTTTTCTCCAATGCATGTCATGTAGCACTCCAATAATGGAAATTCCCTATAATGCAAATGGACACGGGTTAACCATTTGCTTAAGCTTGTTAGATAAGGCTCTAGGTATCCTCAAAAATATTTAGCACTTGTCTTATTTGTTAGAATACTCGATTGCATCCTGACTGAAAGTTGGCCAGAAATACCAATAGCAAAGTATTTTTTTCCAAATTCTGCCCCTCGATGTGATATTCATTGCTTCTTTAATGAAAATCCTTAAGAATTCCCTTCACTTCATCCTTTTCAACATAACCTAGCATGGGAGGTGAGAATCCCCTTCGAAATAATATTCCATCTTGCATAATGTGACATGGTACTTTATGCAAAAGTTCATATTTCTCATTCTTACTTGTTGGAAGAAATTCCTTTGTTAAATATTCCTTAAACGAAGTGATCCATGACTCCTTTTCCTCAACCTCTATGATATAATCAATGTCCATCCCATTAGTGCTTAGAGTCACTAATACTTCTAATAGAATGATCCCAAATAGTTGCATATTTTTAGGGTTGGCCAGTTTGGCTAATAAATCTATATCGTATTTTCCACCCTATGATGTGTGCAATTGTGTAATGTTCAGTCTAGTGTATTTAGTCCAACTCGTTTGCCAGTTAATGAGTAAGTGGTGCACTCTTAGCCTAAAACTCCTCCTTAACCTGAAAAACCACCACTTGTGAGTCACTGAATATTTGAGGTGTATGCACCCCCAACTTCTTCTCTATCTCGTGTACCATTACTAATGCATCGTATTCTGCTTTATTTTCGTGACATGGAACTCAAGCTTCAAAGCATAACATATCCTCCGTCCGTTGGGAGTTACCAAGACTACTACTTCTCCATAATCATGGTTGTCGGATGCTCCATCTACGTGTAACTTCCATCCAAAAAGTTCAACTATCTCCTCATTTGGTTCATCATCCTATATCGTGAATTCAATGATGACATATGTCAATGGTTGTCCTTTAATCTCCTTTCTGGGATGATGTGTAATTTTATATTGAATCGTCTCAATATTCCATTCAATAATCATCCCAAAGTTTCAAGGTAATGCAATACTTGTCAAAGAGCTTGATCCATAAGCACTCTTATCGAATGAGCCTAGAAATATGGTCGCATCCTTAATGTTATCAGTAAACAGCAAGCTAGCTTATCTAGTTTGGGATATCATTTCCCATGCCTTATACCGCTTACTGATATGATATATCATAATTTTAATTTTCCCTTTGTCACACCCCAATGTTCACTGAGTGCATGAATCGACATCGCTAAGTAGATATATAGATCATCTCCTTCCAAAACCTTTGATAGGATCAATGCTTCCCGAAGATGTCCCAACAGTTATTGAAAAATGGCTTTGCATTTGTCCATCGATCGGAACTTCCATTTTTCCTTCTTGAGGGAATCAAAGAATGATATACATTTGTTCTTTTCTTTTAAGATAAACCTACTCAAAGCAATAACCTTATCATTCAAGATTTACACTTTCCTCCTAGCTCTTGGGTCTTTAATATATTTCAATGCTTTAATTTTCTCTGGGTTAGCTTTAATGCCCCTATAATTCACGATGAACGCTTAAACCTTTCCCGATGCAACTCCGAAAGAACACTTAAGTGAATTCAATAGCATCTCATACATTCTGAGTACCTCAAACATATGCGAAAAATCATGCATGCCGTCCTTCGATCTCCCAGACATCACTAGCATATCATCCACATAGATTTACATTGGCCATCCAATATGTTATGCGAACATTCTGATAACCAAATGCTGGTAAGCAACTCAAGCATTTTTCAAAATCAAATGACATTAACTTGTAATAATATAGGCCCAAATCTATGATAAAACTTATATGCTCCTGATTTGGGATGTGCGTTGAAATTTTATTTTTGTCGAAACATGCATCCATAACAGATAGTAGCTTATAACCATTTGCTCTGAGGCTGTCGATGGATAATCAATAAATCTATATTCGTCTTCATCTTAAAAGAGGATAAATATCAAATATCTAGAAAATGGATTCAGATGCGGATATGAAGGCATTTGCAGTCGAAAATTATATATCTCAGTTTACGTCGAGGTTGTAGTTTATTTTATGTGTATATTGTTGCAGCAAAGACATTTATTTACTTTTTAGCAAGTTAATACTTTATATTATATGCATTTAATATGTATTAACTATTCAAAACTATTTATTATGATCATATTAGTTGATTTTCCATATTTTTTATTGGAAAAAATATATTAAATCAAAGTTTTATATTTATGTTTTTAGCGATTGATCGTTAAAGAATTGGATAATTTTCCAATATCCGTCCAAATCCACATATGCGAATATCCGATATTTGAAAATGATTTAGGATGCAGATATGAAACATCCATGTCTAAAAGTAGCCATTGACAGGCCTAGGCTATTCCATCCAGAAAAGCATAAACAGTTATTTGGGCATGCCTTATTCAAGTCCGAATAATCAAAGCATGTATGCTACTTTGTATTGGCCTTACTAACCATCATGGGATAAGCTATCCACTCATGGTATAACGCTTCTCGGATTAATTTGTTTGCTAACAACTTATCCACCTCCTCTTTAAAAAAAATAGATATCTCTGATTCCATGTCGTGTCTATTTTGTTTCACAAGAACAAAATGTTGGGATGACATTCAATGCATGGCAAATAACTTTAGGTGAAATCCCGCATAGGTTTGAAAAGTCCACGCAAACTATTCTTGGTTTATTATCAAAAACCCAATCAGCTCCTTCTTCATCCTTAAGCTAAATTAAAATCCAATTTTGATAACCTCTGTCGGATTGTCTTCGTCTACTTGAATCTCCTCCATTAGCTCCACCGATCCCTCCCTTACCTATTCCGACCATTTCTGTGGGTCCATAGCTTTATACTTCTCACTGGTAGACCCGAACCAAGGCTTGGACGGTAATTACTACGCGTTTTGAGTCTTGATTCAAAGATCCATTTCTACATCTTTTCCTTTTGTTCTACGTCTTTCATCCATAATTCAATTATGTAGCACTCTCTTCCTAGACTTTGGTCACTTTAGATTACCCTAATTCAATTATCCATGAGGAATTTGATTATAAAAACACCATGGAGTGTGGGAAATCCTGAAATCGTCAAGGGTTGGTCAGCCCAAAAAGGCATTGTAGGCAGAATATCCATCCATCATAACAAAAAATTGTACCTATGTCACCCTACGACTTTCTTTCCTAATTGAACCATCAGCTTAGTACATCTGTAACGACCCTAGATTTTAATTTAATTTAAATTGATAATTTAAATTTGGTATCAGAGCTAAGGTTAAACTTTAGCTCAGGAGTATAACACGTTAAGTAGCTCATTAGAGATAGGGTGAAGTATCCCTAGAATGAGTAATCCCTAAGATATCCGTTTGAATGCCTCAGTAAATTCTCTTACTATCTACCGATAGTAAGTATGAGTGCAAGAAGAGAACGAGATAGGGGACAGGGAATGCGACTATAATTAGTCAAAACTCTGTAACAACAGTGGGAACATCTTTCTTATCAATCTCTTTTGATTCGTTTCCATAAGATGTTTCGGTGTGGTGATGCTCTACGAATCGTTGTAGGAAATTCTTACTTCGTATCTTCATCGATTTCTTATCATTTCTTTGATTAAAACTTTAATGAATATGAATTTGAAAATTGAAATTGGAAATTTTAAATAAATTGAAAATTTTAAATTGAGTTAAAATTTATTAGTAGAATATGAAAGATAATTTGAATTGTATTGATAAAACGATTTTTGGTTGAGAACAAATTTTAAATTTCTGTTATAACTTCTTGGGTAGAATAAAATATGAAATATAAACTTTGATGTATTTCTCAACATATAAAACTCTAAACTTAAGATCTTAATATTTGGCTTTTGATTTTAATTGTAGAGAACAAATAGCGTTAGCCGGGGAGGAAAGGTCAGGAGAGTGGGTGATTATGCTTCATCCAGTAGGGTACGAGATGATGAAGGTGAGTCATCAGTTCATAGGGAATTCCCAATGGAGCCCATAGTGCAGCCCCAACCACCAGTAGAAGAAGAAGAAGAAGTGTTCGAGGAAGAATTCGAAGAAGAAGAGTTCGAGGAAGAATTCGAAGAAGAAGAGTTCGAGGAAGAATTCGAAGAAGAAGAGTTCGAGGAAGAATTCGAAGAAGAAGTTGAGGAGGAATTCGAGGAAGAGGTTAAGGCGGAAGAAGAACCTGACGTGGAGGAAGAGTCCGAAGGTGACGAAGCAATTCATTGGGATTTGGATAATGCCGTGGATGATGATGATCCCATTGAGGATGAGGAGTTAAATGGTGGGTATCTTATTCTGGAAGAATCTGATCCGGAGGAGATTTTTGAGACAGACAATGAGGTTGAAGTGATGGACCTGTCAGGGCCTGAGAGGGAGGGTTCTGAGAGTGAGGATTGATAGTTGGTCGGTTTGACTCATTTTAGGGTATTTATATAGGTATTTTGGACTTGAGATCGTAGTAAAAGTTGGATGTTAGTGGGTTATGTATGACTATAACTCATGTACTAATATTTTGAGTAGTGTTTAATATAAAATATATTATGAATGGCCTGAAAATATCCAGTTTGATCTGAAAAGATATTTCTCTATCTTTTATCTATCTTTGTTGTTTTCGTGCCTGCGAATTTCGAGGACGAAATTCTTTTAAGGGGGGAAGTTTGTAACGACCCTAGATTTTAATTTAATTTAAATTGATAATTTAAATGAATTTTTGAATTAAAATTGTGAAATGTATAGATGGATTGATGCGAGTTTCCCCGAATCAAATAGAAAATATGTAAAGTCATATGGATTTGAAAATTTGTATATATGAGAATATATATGTATATATTGGATTTTAAATAAATTCTTAAATAAATGATTTTGAAAAAAATAAATAATATACTTTAGACACAAGTATAGAAATAAATAAATAAATTGATTTAATTTTTTTTTATAAATGATGATAATTTGAGTTATATAAAATATATATAATAAATACAAGACAAAAGTAATAAGAGTAAAATAAAAATAGAAGTAAATTTAAAATGCAAGAATAAAGCAAATACATTTAAGTAAGCAAAATAAAAGTATATATTTTTACATAAATAAACAAATGCATAAATGAGAAACAAAACAAAGTAAGTTATATAAACAAAGTAAAATAAGTATTAGCAATAAATGTTTCAAATAAATATATGGTTATAAAAAAATGACCTAGACATACATATAAACTTATATGAAACTTTTATAAAACAAGAAAACAATATATATGTCAAAAACAATATTCATCACAACCTTACATAAACAAAAGTATGCAATACAAAATAATACAAACAAATACAAATATAAGCATAAACAAATACAAGAGCTTGTAAATTAAATCAAGCAAGTTATGTTATATAAATAGAAATTTATTTAAGTTATTAAAAGCAAAGTAAAAGAAAAGAAAATACAAGATACATTCAAGTATTCAAACAAAAGAAATAATCCAAACCATACCTTTACATATTTGTACAGCCGAGACAAGAAAGAAAGAAAAAGTAAAGGTAAACAAATGCATAACAAAGTACAGATGCATTTAATGTTTACACCTCTAGCCTATAACAAAAAAAAATACCATCACTTGTACCTGCACACCTCTTTCTTTCTATATATGTACAGCTTTAGTTCACAAGGCTGAGCATACTTGTAAACATTTTCTCAAATTCTTCAAACATTTTCAAAGCTGTAATAAGTATCAAGCATGCAAAGAGTTCAACTTCATTAGCAAAGCAAAATTCCAAATTTACAAGTTCCAGGAAAATAAAAGAAAAGCTTCAGATAAACCAAACTCTAACTTGTAAACTCCTGGATTTAAGCAATGATTTGGAAGGTGAGTACACATCTGTATTTCAAAGTTTAAACTTGTGTGTTGCTTTGAAATGAATATGTATCTTATGGTATATGCTGTGATGATATGCATGTGTTGTGTGTGTGTCTTTCATCAGAGTATTCTCTGTTTTACTTCCCAGTATGCAAGTTTTTTTTTTAAAATTTGAATCTCGTGATCTTGTCCCTGTTTAAATTTAAGTTTTAGATGAAACTTGTTTACTTAACTATGAGCTTTAGTTCTAATTGGTATTTAAGTCAGGATAACATTTATTTTGACTCTGGAAAACAAAAGAACTGAGCACATCCTCAACTTTGTCAAAATTCAAACCACTTAATTCACAAATTCAGATATGGGAATGGAATTCGCATACAAAAACATGATTTTTAAAGCTTAAATCATAATTTTTAATGTTAGGAGTCAAGAGCAGTTCGCATTTGTTTGAAATTCATTGACTCGGCAATTGCCGACGATCGGCTAGGTCGTGGAGCTCGGGGTTTTTTGTGGAGATGGAGGAGCCTATGGAGTTGCCAGGAAAAATAGTCAGGTATGCCAACGAGGGCAGTGGCGACAGCGGCGAACGATTTGTGTTTGTAAACCTAGTTTTGCTAAGGCTTTGAAATTTGATTCGTTCGTCGTCCACGGTGCATCGAGTTGCACAAGACTGGGGGTGATGGAGGCTGGGGTGTAGATGAGGCGGTGGCCGGAGTTGCACGAACTCCAGTGGTTGAGGCGTCGAACACGAGACGTTGACAGGCTTCGAGTGGGAGTCCTGTGCATGTTCCAGGTTTTAGCATTGAGCTCGATTTCGATTTTCGTGTGAAGGAGGGAGATTTGGTGGGTTGGAGTGTATGAATGGATGATCGTGGTCGTATAGATGATCGTGGTGATGGTCAGAACGTCGCACGGCGACCGTGCAAGTGCATGGTGCATCTTCTTGTACCTGAAAAAGGATTGGGTAGAAGCAGCGTTCCAGTGGGTTTTTACCCGAAGTGGTACTCGAGTAAATCGAGTAAGTGACTCGAAGCAAAATGATAAAGTACCGGGTAAATTTTTAACACTTAAACAAAAATTTGAAATTTATAAAGTCTCGGGTTGGTTTGGGGAAAGACTCGAAGCAGGGCTCGGGTAGAACATGGATTTCCTCGGGTTTGACTCGGGTAGGTATAAAAACAGTTTTTGAAACTTTAAAACAAAATGCAAGTTTTAAACATTTTTAACTCATTCTTTTAAATAATTGTTTTATTTAAGTATGGGATTGGTTTAAGGTTTAAAAGTAAATTATTTTAATTTAATTAAGTTTTACTTAAAGATTTAATTAAAAGGATTAATTAATTAAAGATTTAATTTATTGATTGGATAAATTAATGTGATTAATTAAAGATTCATTATTTAATAATTTAAAGGTTAATTAAGTACTGATTACAGATTAATTAATTTGTTAAGAGTTAATTTATTAATAATGAATAATTAAAGGATGACTACTTAAGCATATAATTACTTAATGTAATTGATAAAAGGGTTTTTACTTAATGGAATTAAAGGATAATTACTTAGTGTAATTACATTAAAGGATAATTATTTAATAATTAAAGATCGATTGATTATTAATTAAGATTTATGAATTAATGTTTAAAAAGTTAATTCATTTAAAGGATAATTAATTAATGAAATTAATTTATTAAGGTAAGTAAATTGAGGATAATTAAATAAATTTAAAGGTTAATTAATAAATGAAGGTGATTAAGGAATGATTATTAATCAAAGTAATTAATTTAAAATAATTAATAAAATAGTAAATTAAATGATTAAAGCTTTATTATTTAATAATTAAAGGTTGATAATTAAAGGTTAATTGATTTATTATTAATGGATAATTAATAAATGATTAAAGAATAATTAATCAAAATGATTTGTAAATTATTAATGTTAGTTAACCAGGATTAGTAATTCATAAGAAATAAATTCGATTTAAATTAATCAGATAATTTATTGATCTTACCTATGGATATTTGGATTCTATTGGATGACTTGATTGTTTGATATTCCTGATTTATGATGCTTAGTATATATCCTGATTATGTTGTGATCTGTGATAAATTATCTGTGATGTAATTTACTAGCCGTGGCATATATATTTGTGATCTTTATATAACAGATAAGCGTTATAGTTTATATCGTTTATCAACTATATTCCTGTATTCTGATCTGTGATGATTGTATGCTGTTGCACTACTGTGTATAACCCCTGGACCACACTCAGATATGCACAAATATGGATTTCACAAGGAAATCGATTAAGTCACAGATTTTTGAAATAGTTTAAATTTGAATATTTGAATTCAAATGTTTTGGGAATGGATTGGGTTTAAAGTGAAAAGCTTTTGAAATGGAATTTCATAGATGAAATTTATTTTGAATAACTCGGTAAAATCTCCAAATTAAATAATTAAATTTGAATTTGAATTCAATAATTGGAATTGAATTCGATGATTATGGTTAAAGATATTATAAATATGTTTGTATGAATTTAAACCATTTTAAAGGTATTATTTTTGGGAATTTGAATTTAACCCAAGGATTTCAACTCGTATAAAAGAATCAGATTTTCTGAGATGAAACTGTTTGTTTTCAAAAGATAAAAGCTTTCAGATAAGAAATGGAATTCCTATTTAATTAGGGGAATTTCAAGATTTAATAGAGAAATGATTTTTCTAAGTTATGAATGAATTCTTTTTTTGAATACTATGAATTAAATCTGTTTATTTTTAACAGATTTAAATTGATGATTTGTTTAAATCAAATAGAAATGAAATTGTTTTGAAAGCTATAAGTTAAATCTTTGATTTAAAGATTTAACGAGTTAATCAAATTGAAATGAAAATTGATTTGGAAAATCTGTGAATAAATCTTTTGTTTAAAAGATTAAAATGTGAAAATTGTTTAAACCGTTAAAGATTGTGAAAATGAATCTTTTTGTTTAAAGATTGAAAATGGTAATTTGTTAAGCCATTTGAAGAAAAGTTTTGAATTATTAAGTTGTGACTTAATTGAAATCCCAATATCCATATCTTTTAAAAATATTTTCGCTCACTATTCGGTTTAGCCGGGAAAGGACCTTTGGGTCGTATAACCCATTCTGAATATGTGATTCGACGTTATGGATAGCATTTGAAGACCGGTGATGAAGACCGGGTATTTGCGAAAGCGATAGGATGACCTATCGATTGTCTCTGCACTGGGTAGCTCCTGGTATAGAGATTCCCTAAGTGATGGGAAATCCGATCGGGATTGTGAATATCCGGGTTGCAAGGACTTCTTTGTAAGTGCCTTCGGTTCTGTTCGAGCCCGGAACAGACTTGTATGGATAGTATGTCTGACATTACAAGTTGAGATATAAAGCCGATTTCTTTCAAATATATTTCTGTTGGTGGCGGAGAATTTATTCTTTTATCTTAACACCCTTCTCTGAGACGTACGAGCTCAGAGGTTATATAGTTGAAGGTTATCAGCGATATATTCCCAATTTGGTAATGTGACATGCTGAGTGTTGCTGTGAAATGATCATTGTGTTGATTATTTATGATAGGATCATTTGTTTGATCGTCTATCTTGGTGATCATTTCTATGATCATTTGTTGACCCAAAGCATGGCTTTTGTATAAAGTATGTTTCTGTGGACGTGACTTCGTCGAGCCTCACACCCCGGAAATGGTCAAAACAGGAAAGATGCGGCAAGGTTATGAGGGGTAGCTCCCTTTAGGGTATGTACATTTCCTTCTGGATAGAGGTGGTATCATGGTATGGAGCCCAGATATTTAACCTATGTGGTTACTGCGAATTTATTACTTTGTGGTTGTTGGTTATCGGGATCCCGTGAGAAAGGTCGTTTACGATCGGGGAATGGCTTGCTCGTGTCAGTAGTTACCCAGTTAGGGGTAACCCGGCCTTGTGTTGGCAGAGTTCCGGTTTGGTTCTCGGGGATGTCTTTCCAGAGGCATTCTCATGTGGCAATGGGAAGTTCCTTGGCCTGACCATTTGTTGGAAATCCAAAGAAACAATACGAAACTTGTACGGTTTTAGTTGTAGAACCTGCTTCCTCAGGAAGTAGCTATAGTAGGCATAATATAATGGTACCTATGCTGGCTAAGATTTATATTCTACTTTCGAAATGAATTTTCTACACTATGCACTAGTAATAATATCAAATGTTCTTTTTTAATACGTATCAAGCATCTTTGACTAACATAAGAAGAAATCTCCTCCAAGTCTGCGTTTGCATTGTGTGTGTGGCGGGAGGTCTTATGGTAGTCTCATCTTTTAAAAACATTGCGAATTGACTTTAAAAATATTCCTCTATTTTGATTTTGAATAAAAGATAAACTGTTTTTGTTGCTCATACCAGTCCCACGACTGATCCGAAGTTTATTGTTTCTTTCCTAAACTCTGGGTGCTCAAAATTTTTCTACACGAGCAGTCTAGAGTTGGGTCTTTCAGATAGTCAGATTGGTAGATTATCTGGAGTTAGTTCAGTCTTTGGATCGCACCAGTCTTGCTTATCTTTGTGCATTGTTATTGGGAGTTTGAGATATTGCTGGATTGATTCTTGGAAATGGAGTTGCAGTTATTTTTTGGAGTTCTTCCTTGAAGACTGTTTTAGAGTTATTTGTTCCACTGCTAGATGTTGTTATCTATTTTCTTTCCGCTGCTATTTTATTGTATCATATCTCTGATGTATATTGATATCTATTGGATCATCTGTTGTATCAGATATTGTATCAAAGCTGTATATCAATGTATTATTCTTTTATTCCGCTGTGTTGTTTACTCAATGATTGTTATAAGCTCCGGCGAATCGGATTTGAACGATCGAATCTATGGCATTCGAATACGATTTGAAGTATGGATGTCGATTTTCGAGCGGGCAAAATCCGAGTCGTCACAACATCGATCAGAGATTTTGCCTCTCTAGCAAAACCCTAAAGATAATATTTAAAAGGAAACAATCTTTCCTGCCTAATTGCATCTCATTAAATGATATTTTAAACAGAATGTTCACCAAGCTCCTATTGTCAATCAACACTTGGCGAAGAGTAGGTAGCCCAATCACGGCCGTGTTCACCATAGGATCAAAGGTTGGTGCTTCAAACCCATAAGCAACCCTATTCGCAAATATGGTGTCATCATTCATCCTCTTTTGCTTTTTAGTGGGAAAACCATCCTGGACTACATCTTACATATCTTTCATGGAATGCCTTAATTAACTTGTGTAACATTTTGTCTCATTCCAACTTTTCCCTAGGGTATGCGAACCTCCAAATATTATGTCAATCACCGAGTCATGCCTAGGTGATATTGGTCATTCTCAATTGGTTCCTTTCATATCACCCAAGAGTTTCAACATTATAGTTGATTAATCCATTGTCCTTCTCCTACGAATTCTATACAAATTGTTGTAACTGCTTTTTCCTAATCAATTCTTTGATCATGTCCTTTAGATGCATGTACTCAGTCTTATTGTTTTTGTGTTTCTGATTGAAGCAATGATACCTTCCCGAATGATTTTCTTCCTCAATATCCTCTCTCGGAGCATACTTCTTTTACCTTACTACACCTTAGGTTGTTATGTAAATATTATCGATGAAGTCATTCTACTCCGTATATTTACTATTTCAAGCAAACCTAAAGTGTTTCCGGGGTCCTCATTCTTTCCTCTAACATTGGTGTAATTTCCCTTATTGCCATTGTTATTTCTGCTATTACTAGCTTAACAACTTCATTGCTATTCACCATGCTGCTCTGTCCTACCCTACTACCAACACTCAACCTCTTCTCCATTTCTCCCTCTTGCAGGTACAAAAATTGGTTTACCATTTTATAGAAGTACTTTAACATAATTGACTTCTTCATAGTTAACCACTTCCCAAAATTAGAATCACTATCAACTCTAGCAGCTGTGTCCATCAATGCAGAACTGTCTCTTGGATTCTTAACCTTAGTTACAACCATGTTGAATTATTTCAAACGGTTCTTTAGAAATTTTGACTTTCTTTGTTAAATGGTTACCGTTAAAACTGTATCCTTAGGTTGTGCTAGTGAACTCCGATTTGATTCAGGAAGTTATTCGCCAACTGATCGTAAAATGATAAGGGTCGGCTCAAGCCTATAGATCCACATCATAGCCAATCCATTTAAGAACAATGAAAATCACCTACACTTCATATAGTCATCAGCCCTAGCACCATTCATATGCTAATCATATTTCATAAGATGTAGAAGACCTACTAATCCATGTTAATAGAGTTGGGGCTATGTCATTGGAGCAATTATGTAACTTATTACATATATGTACCTTGATAACCAATATTGTTCAAAATAAAAGGTGTTTTCTTTCTATTATATACTTGTTATATAATTAGTTAAGATATCAATTTAAAGTATCATAAATAAAAAAATTCTTAAATGATATTTTATGTGATAATAATTACAATGGGTTGTAATCATGGGAAATTTATCATAAAATGACATATTATTTTAAATATTCCTATTTGAGATTTTTCACAATGGGATATCAATACATCAGTTCATACTAGAGTATGTAATGCTCTCCAAATGTTAAGGATTATATTACTTATAGCTGCTGCTGCTATTAGAGGACACCAAAAGGTTACATACTAATAGTTATTGGATAACTATGAAATGACTCACTAGAGAGTTCTCTGTTGGTTAATATAACTAATGTCAAAAATACAATCTTGAAATGACAATGTTACACAAATCCCTCAACTTGAGAATACCATGGAAGTCGGTGTGCACACTACACTTTGATTATAGTTAATTCTTGGCATGGTGTCTATCAAAAAACTATGGTTGGGTTTGAGTTAAACATTAAAAGAGACACGTTATTAAATAGAGAATTTATCTCCTCGATTATATGAGGTTAGAATAACAGTTAACTGTAATCAACTTAAAGTTAAATTTTTTGTCCAGAGTAGTACGGTTAATAATAATTAATACTATTAACTAAGTATTTTTATTTAGACTAGTAAAATAGAATGTGGATAATGTTGGAATTTTGACCAAAATAAATTCCTTTCATGCTAACATGATATAACGTTGATGAAGAGAATTAATGTAAATAATCGTTGTTATAGGGTACCGCTTATAATGGTAAAACTGGATTTTACCAGAAAGATGCATACGCAATAAATTCAGCCAAAATGTCACACCATTAGCTAAGGTGATATGTGGACACTAATGTTCAAATTGTACGACATTCATCATTGATTGAATTTACACCTTTAAGTCGCTCAGCCGTAATGATGAATACTTGAAAAAACCACAAAATTTAATCATTTTATAAATTATTGTAAATTAATTAATATTTATGAAATATTAATTATTAAATTTTATTTAATGTTTGAGTGTCATTATTATTTAATGAAATACATATATAAATGTTATATATGTGCATATCGATATACGATAACAACAAAGTACTTTAATTTGATTTAAATAGATTGATTACTAAATTGTTTGGAAATTTTGGAAAACCAATCTAGGGTCGGCCATGTATGGATGGGGCGTTTAATTTGACTTAATTGAGATTTTATAAAGAATTAAAAAGGGTGGATTTTAAGGAAGTAATTGGAAAGGTTTCGATCATTCCTTTAAAACAAATCTCCTTTTATTTCTACCATTCCATTCTTTGTGGCAAAATTCATTTTCCTTTCTATTGCTCTCCTTCTCTCCTTAATGGTTGAAAATTTATGTCTTCATGAATGAAAAAACAAACCAAAGCAATTCAAATATCAAATAAAATAAATACAAAGGTGATGCTATGGATCATTACAATTTCCAGAGAAGATTCGATTAAATATAGGGGATTTCATACATTCAAAGTGTGTTTATAGGCTACTTTTTTAAGCTAATTATACAATCTTTTTTGAAGTACAGATAATTATATAATCTTAATTTTAATTATATATATCAGACCCTGTTAGTATTGATTATGTAACGACCGTAAATTTTCAATAATTAAATTTGTTAATTTAATAAAATTTTGGTAATTTAATATTGAAGAAAATAAAAATTAGTGAATTGATAATGGAAATAATAGTTAGAATGAATTGTAACAATATAAATGTAAGTTAATTGTAAATAACTTAAATGAAATTCCAATTAATGAAATAATGTAAATGTTATACTTGGTTATAAATTGATATAAGAAGACAAATGTAAACATTGAATTAATAAATGAAATAGTACGAAATAAATGGCCATTGAATAAAATTTGGGTTACGTGAGAAATTGTAACATTTGTTTGTAAAAAATGAATTTATAAGCGTGATTTAAAGATAATGGTAACAATTAATATACGTACCTATTTAATTAGCCTATTATACTAAATTTGAAACCAATTGCAATAAATGTAATTAAGTATTACGTTAATGTAAATTTAGGTAATATTTGGTAATAAAATAAATCTTATTCATAGAGTAATAATGGATTGAATAAAAAGGAATGAAATCAAGGTGAATAAATAAATTGGGAGTATATATTCGAATAAATATGTGCATTGACTTATAGCGGGATATAAAAGGTAATTATAATTTAAAGGTTGATTTATTAATAAAATTATGTGTAATGGATGGAAATGGAATAAGTGTAGTGCAATGAGAGTTGTTGTGATAATTGTTTGCAAAGAATTAACTTACAAATGTATAAAATGTATAATGGTGACAATTGGTGTTGTTACTAATTTAACTAATCAATTTCAAATAAATGTAATTAAATGTTAAATTAATGATAATTAATACAATAACGGAATGTGTGAATGTAATAAAATAAAAAGAAATGTAAATTTATTCATAAGATAATAACTATGTTAATAGAAGAATGAAACTGAAATAATTAATTGGGACTTTAAATTTTAATTTATGCGTAAATTTGGCAAAATTTCAATATAAATGGAAATATAATAGTTAATACAATTAAAGATGGAAATTTGAGCATACTAATGTAATGAAAGACAAATAACTATTAACGAACTTAATTGAGTAATAATGGATTGAGTATAAAGGATGAAAATCAAATTAAAGCAATTAATTGAAATTTAATTAATAAATTGGATTTGATTACAGGGAAATTGAACACTGTAATTAGTATTATAACTAACATTGAATTATCATATAAACTTATATTAAGTTATGGTAAAGGTCCAAGTGATTAAAAATGATGAATTGGTTATTTTATAAATATTGAATAAAAAAGGTGATTAATTAATTTAATTTTAATATATTTAATTAATAGGAAAATAGCCATTTTGGCCACTGATTCGGATTACAATGAAACCAGTTTCATCAAATCCATAACGGTGAATTATTGTAGGATTTTTAAGTTTCGTAATGATCGGACTTGTCGTTTGTTCATACGGGCTCGAAACGTCTAGAAATCAATTAAATTAAAATCAATTGAAATCAACTTGAAATAAGCTGATTTTAACGTAACTTCTTCATACGTTGGAATTAAGACTTGAAACTTGTTCCATTGAGTTTAAAATATTTGAAAACATCTATTTCGATATATGGGTCGACCCATTTTCGTTCCGTAGTCGAAATGGGCTTTTCGGGTCGTATATCGTTCAATCAATCTGATCCATTATTTTCTATTTCGGCTATATAAATAGCTCGTTATAAACCCTAGCCTTATTCTTATGTTCATTTGTTTATACGTACATCTCCTTTTCAACTCCTCATTCCAATGGCAGGCAAACCAAAACCCTAAATTATTCAATTCAATTTCAATTCAAAAATTCAACTTCAAAACCAAATCTCCTCAAAATATATCGAATTATATATCGATCTAAAGCTCTCGATGAGCGCATCTCAGATTTGTAATTCATTTTCCAATTTGAACCTCAGTTTGTCAAGAAATTGAAGAAAAACTCACGGTCGTTCATCGAGTCGCGATCAACTTGTTCTGATCATCGAATCGAAAGTATAGTATTGTTGAAATAACCGAGGGGAGTCGATCTGAGGTGTTCGCTTAGAGTTTTGGTGGTTGGATTTGTCGAAAAAATTCAAATAGTGTGACGACCCTGAATTTTGGACAATTTAATTTTGAAAATTTAATTTATTTTTGATAGTTGAATGATAGTTTGACTTGAATTTCAATTATTGCTATGAATTTGGCAGTTCAATTTTTAAATTTAATTATTAGAAGTGGGTAAAAATTTGAATCTTCAATTTTAAGCCTCTTAAAAATAATTAATGGCTTAGAAAATTTATATTGATGATACTAAAGATAATGAAAGCTTCAGAATTGAATTTGAAAGCGATTTAATCAGTTTTGAAAATATATCGTTTAAATTGATATGTAAAAATAACCTTCCGAGGCACAGTCTCGGAATTTGTCAAAACTTGTAACGACCCAGAATTTTAAACAATTTAAATTGAGAATATTTAATTTATTTTAAATATTTGAATGATGGTTTGGATTGAATTTTCAATATAACTTTGAATATAGCGATTAAATTATAGAATTTAATCTATTGAAAGTTGAATAAAAATTTGATTCTTCAATTTTAAGCTGAATAAAAATATTTCAAAGGCTTGTAAAATTCATATTGATAATATTGAAGATTTTAGAAGCTTCAAAATTGAAATTGAAAGTGAATTGTTCAGTTTTGAAATTTAATCGTTTGAATCGATATTTAAAAATAGCCGTCCGAGGCACAGTCTCGGAATTCGACGAAACCAGTTCCATTGGTTCCGGAATATTGAATTATTCTAGGATTTCAAATTTCGTATCAATCGGGGTTGCTGTGTGAGAATACGACACATAAACGCGTTGAAAGTTCTATCGAAACAAATTGAATTTTAAATTTAAATTTAAATTTAAAATAAACAACAGCATCCCGTTCAATACGCCTAAATTTTTGCCTAAAATCATGGAGAAGATCGTGCAGAGCATGCTGCATTCGATTTTAAGTATCTTCCCTCTCGTTCAAAAAATAAAAATCACGCAGAGATAATCTATAATGGCCGACGCTCCTTTCTTCCCTCAGTTTCAAATCGAATCGTCCTCAATCATATAACCGAAACCCCTCTTCCTTCGTTCTTTCCCCCAAATTGACAGCGAAAAAGAAAATAAAAAAATTAAAAAAAAAAAAAAAAAAGAAAAATGGCCGAAGCCCCAAACGAAATCGCGATTCACATAAAAGGGGGCGGCATCGACTCAGTGAGGCATCGCACGACTCGCGTGGGATGGAGGCATGTGCGCGATAGAAGTACGACAGCAAGCGGTGGAGTGGGGACAAGGCGCGGCGATCGAGGTTAGGGCGAGGCGATGAGGCGCTCGGCAATTGGTGCGCACGCGATGAGAGGTTGAGGGCTTCGGCAAGTGGCGTTTGCGGCGAGAGCAGGAGGCTTGACGTTGATGGGGGCTCGGCGGCACGCGGCACGAGGCGACGCGAGTAGGGCAGGCGATTGGGAATGGGTTCTTCAATTTGCAGAGAGGTAATTTTTAATATTTTTTTTTTCTTTCTCGATTTCTAAATTTATATGTATAAAATGTATATACAGATAAAATATTAGTTTAATTATTTATCAATTTATTAATTTATCAGTTTAGTTATTTTTAGTTGTTAAAAGATTTTAAGGGAAAATTAGTTAATAAATTGATTAGTTAATAAATTAGTTGATAAAGAGGAGATTTGTTTAAAAAAATCGAATTTGTTAGTTAAAATAAAATTTTAGTTAAATAAATTTAAATTAAAAAGGAAATTTAAATTTTTAGTTAAATATTTTATTAAAGAAAAATTTAGTTTGAAACGAAAGCATTAGTTTAAAATAACTTTTTGAGTTAATTAAATAAATTATAGAATAGAAATTAACTTGTTCAATTATTCTTTTACTAAAAAAAATAATTTATTAAAAAGGAAGATTTGTTAAAAATTAAAATAATTAGCTAATTAAATCTATTAAACGATAATTGGTGATTTGAATTTTTCGAATATAAATAAAATAGTTGGTTAATTTAAATATCAAATAAAAGATATGTTTAAAATTTAATTTATTCGATTGATTCGAATATTAATAAATTGTGTATAATATTTATACAAGGTATAAATGAAGAAAACAAGTTGAATTGGAAGTGGATGGCAAACGGGAATAAATGTGAGAACTTCTCACTCAAAAGGAATTTATTTAAATTTTAAATAGTTAGATTTAAAATTAATTGACTGTGTTGATTGATTGATTGAATGATGATTGTTATATATATATTGGATGTGAATAGACCCTATACGCCGTTAGTAAGCGGAGGTTATTTATTACACACATATACCGCGATATTCCACCTTGAAGTGGAATTGGTATTATATTATATATATATAGCAATATATATATATTGGCATATGTATATATTGCAGTGGATTGATTTCCCGCATTTTCTTTTAGCGGATGAGACCCTATGCGCCGTTAGTAAGCGGATATATATTTATAAAATCCCATATACCGCGATATTCCGTCTTGAAACGGAATGGTATTGTGCTAATGTCTGTGGATGCAGGGAAACAGGTTGGAGGGATCCAACTGGATTCCTCACAAATATTTATTGATTTTAAATATTGTGATGTTTGATTGTTTATCATATCGATATATGATATTGGAAAATCGTGATTGACTATTTGATGTGTTGCATCATCGGATCCAAATTTTTGAAATTTAAAAACAACGATTTTAACTTCTAAAGGGATTTTTTTTGGAAATATACGTTATTAAATATTTTTGGAATTGATCCATTAAAATAAATAAACGTTATAATTTTTAATGTTATAAAAATTTTATTTTTGAGAAATATAGTAAAAAAAAATTGATTTTTGAAAATATGAGATTAGTGATTTTATAAAATAGTTTAAACTGGGATTTCTAAAATTATTATAAGAAGTTCAAAAATAGGATTTATAAAATTTTTATTTTATAAATCAGAAATGATGAAACTATGAAAGAGTTTAAAGATGTTTAAAGTAATAATATAAATTGATTTATATTAAAAGATTTATAAATTGATATTTATAAATTTAGAATATCTTGAATTATGAAACGAGCTTTTATCAGTGATAGAAAAATTTGTAAATGAATTCCAAAAAGAAATGAAATCTATAGGATTATAACGGTAAAGTTATAAATGGAAATTTGAATATTTTATAAATCAAAATGGTGAATTTATAAAAGAGTTTAAGGGTGTTTAAAGTGATAATATAAATTGTTCTATATTAAAAAGATTTATAAATTAATATTTATAAATTAAAAGTATTGGAAGTGTAAAATGAACTTTTCTAAGTGTTAGAAAGAATTGTAAATGAATGTCATAAATTGGAATTATAGAATTATAACAGTGAAGTTATAAATAAAAAATTTATAAGCAGTAGGCTTATAAAATTTATAAATTTATTAAAGGAATGAGTTGGATAAATGAATAAATCTTATAAGTTATAAGATTTATAAAATTTATGAAGTTTAAAGGAAGGATTTTGTAAATAAATAAATTATAAGTATTTGACTTATAATATGAAATTTAGTATATCATTAAGATATAAATTGAGATAGGTTAATAAAGGAAATTAAAAAAAAGGAAGTTGTTATAAAATAAATAGAAATAGAATTTATAAACATTGTTTTATAAATCCGCAAAGACTTATCTTAATAAGTAAATTGTTGAAATTTGTTAATGGAGTTATATTCATGTTTAGACAGTGAATAATTCCTTAAAATAAAGTGAATAGAAGTGATGAAATTTATTAACAAAGAATATTCACGTTTTTGAATAGTGAATAATATGTTAAAGGAATTATTTTGAACATGATGTTTTAAATAAAATTAAAACGATCTAAAGATGTTTTAAAATATATTGAGATTCGAAATCATAGATTTCAACATTTATTGTTGAAATAGATGTTTTCGAGAGATAGAAGGAAATAATAGATTATAACACTGTTGTTATAATAGATAATTTCCGAAAGGAAATGTTTTGTATAGTATTGGGATTTATATATCTATTTTAATTTCGAATCCCTATACTAGTGATTTTGGGTTGTTGTAACGATGTTTTACGCAACATTCGTTTTGGCCCAAATAAATATGGTTAAGTGAATGATTTCCTTAAAAGAATGAAATATATACTTAATTTCGATTAGAGTATATGGAATATTTTCCAAGGTTGAAAATAAATAAAGTTTGTGGATTACTTATAAAATAAATAAGTATGGAAATTGTTTTTTCCAATGAGAAATGGAAAGTTTAGAGAATTTATCTTTTTGAAGATAAATTGAAAATGAATATTTGAAATCGTATATTCATAAATATTTTGGAAGTATAAATTCAATATGGAATTTATAAATGGAATTGGGAAAATAGGTTTAAAAATAAATATTGATTTATTTTTGAAATATGGAAAGTTATATCTTCTAAAGATATTTTTGGAATTAAATAATTTGGAAAATTATTTGGATTCTGGTGATGTTGGCATATCTATTGATAGATCAATAACCGACTATCGATATTTACCTTTAAATAGGTATTTGTTGTGAATTTGTTTGAAATTGAATGCCACACTTATTTTTAAAAATAAGCGCTCACTATTCGGGTTAACCGGGAAAGGACCATGGGGTCGTATAACCCATTCCGAATATGTGATACGTCGTTATGAATTGCATTCGAAGACCGGTGTTGAAGACCGGATATTTTCGAAAGCGAAAGGATTTCTTATTGATTGTCTCTGCACTGGCTGATCCCCGGTATAGAGATCTCCATAAGTGATGGGAAATCCGAACGTAATTAGAAATTATTCGGATTGCAAGGACTTCGTTGTAAGTGCCTTCGGTTCTGTTCGAGCCCGGAACAGACTTGTATGGATTGTATGTCTGACATTACAATTTGAGATATAAAGCCGATTTCTTTCAAATATATTTCTGTTGGTGGCGGAGAATTTATTCTTTGCTTAACACCCTTCTTTGAGACGTATGTGCTCAAAGGTTATATAGTTGAAGTTATCAGCGATATATTCCCAGTTTGGTAATGTTACATGCTGAGTGATGCTGAAATGATCATTGTGTTGATTATTTGTGATAGGATCATTTATTTGATCGTCTATCCTGGTGATCATTGTGTTGATCATTTGTTGACCCAAAGCATGGCTTTTGTATAAAGTATGTTTTTGTGGACGTGAATTCGTCGAGCCTCACATCCCGGAAATGGTCAAAACAGGAAAGAAGCAGCAAGGTTATGAGGGGTAGCACCCTTTAGGATGTGTCCATTTCCTTCTGGAAAAGGGTGGTATCATGGTATGGAGCCCAGATACTTACTCATGTTGAAACACTTTGTTTTTATGATTGTGTGAATTGATTAGAGAGCTCTCGGATAAAGGTCCCAAAGGACCGGGGGATGGCATATTCGGTCAGTTGTTACTCAGTTAGGAGTAACCCGGCCTTGTGTTGGTAGAGATCCGGTTTGGTTCTCGGGGATGTCCATCCAGAGGCATTCTCATGTGGCAATGGGAAGTTCCTTGGCCTGACCATTCGTTGGAAATCCAAAGAAACAATACGATCTTGTACGGTTTTAGTTGTAGAACCTGCCATCTAATATGGTAGCTATTAGTAGGCATAATATAATGGTACCTATGCTGGCTAAGATTTATATCTTTATTTTCGAAATAATTTTTTCTACACTATGCACTAATAATAATATCAAAATTGATTTGATTTTTGCGTAGTAAGCATCTTTGACTAACATAAGAAGAAATCTCCTCCAAGTCTGCGTTTGCATTGTGTGTGTGGTGGGAGGTCTTATGGTAGTTACATTTTCAAAAGCATTTCGAATTGATTTTTAAAATATTCTTCTATTTTGATTTTAAAGAAAATAAACTGTTTTTAGTTCTCGCACCAGTCACATGACTGACTCGGAGTTTATTGTTTTCCTTCCTAAACTCTGGGTGCCCACCAATTTCCACACGGGCAGTCAAGAGTTAGGTTTATCAGGAAATTCTGGATATTCAGGAGTTGCTGGAGGCAAGCTGGATGGCGTAGCATATTACTAGTATAGTATTTCTTTTCCGCTGTTTAGAATTGTTTGTTGTTGTACACTCTGATGATTTGATGTAATGTAATATAATGTGATGTAATAACTGATATAGTTCTTTATTTAAAGATTATTCATTTATTATTATATGTTGTTCCGCTGCGAATTGTGAGATTCTGTTGTTTCTTTCTGTTCTGTTTTCTTTCTCTCTTTTTCTACCTCTTTCTTGTTTTTCTAAAACCATAGTGGTTCGGTTTTTCGGCAACGAAAAAATCGCTTCCGTTACATTTGGTATCAGAGCTGTTGGTTAAGCGACAACCAGGGTTCTGTTGGGTATTACTCGTTATAGATAGAGTCAGTAGTACTCTAGAATGAGTTTGAGAGTAATAATAGATATGAGCGCGTATTTGTTAGTGAATACAAAAATTGTTTTTGAATCGGGTAAATAAAGTAATTTTGCCCAAAACTATTTTTTTTTGTATAAAAAAGAAAATAACTTTCTATGAATTATTATAGTATATGGTTGCATGATTGTTAGAAATGATAATATTGAATTATTATCATTAATAATGGAAAGAAATAAATGGATTGAATTCAAGTAAACTAACTTGATAATTTATTTATTTGTGAAATAATTTCAAATGAATGAATATGAATATGGTATGAGCAATAAAATTGAATTGAGTAATTAAGTGAAAACGAGATGGATTGAAATATTGAAATGAATTGGTGAATGAAACTAACTTAAAATAGTAATATGAATTACTAAATGAAAGTTAATCGATAGAATTCAATATTTAGAATTGAGAATTTAATTCAAATAGATTTGAAATTGTGAATTGAATTCGAATGAAATTTAAATTGTGAATTGAATTGAAATGTGAAATTGAATAAAATTGGATATGTAACTTCAATAGCGAAGTAAAAACATATAAATAAGCATATATTGGAAATTTTGTAATAGAATTAGCAAAATAGTTTGAATGTTGGATTTGGATGCTACTGTTAGCAGGTTATACAGGTGTATAAATGGAATTGAAATTTTGATTTCGAAGATAAAATTAAATGGCTCGACAAAAAGGTACGTATTTCAATTTCAGTATGAGATTTGGTGACTTTCTTCTCTAGCCACTTGGCTTTTCTCTTTTCTTTTTGATTCTGAGGGGCCGTGGTGCCATTTTGTAGTCGTACCGATCGAGCCGCGCAAAGGAAACGCTGGCGAAATTTTTCGAAAATTTAGGGTGTTAAAAAAATTTTGAGAAAAATTTGAAAGTTTGAAATTTGAATTTGAATTTAAACTTGAATTGTTAAGGAAAACAATATTGGTTTGAAACCTATAATTGAAGTTGAAAAGCTAGTTGAAAAGATAGTGAATCTCTAGTAAAAAAATTTAGGCTAGTGAGTTGATAAAACTATTTGGATTGTGAAAAATAATAGACGGGATAAGGGCATTCTTCTTAACTTGTAATTTCGGGACGAAATTCTTTTAAGGAGGGAAGATTGTAACGACCCAGAATTTTAAACAATTTAAATTGAGAATATTTAATTTATTTTAAATATTTGAATGATGGTTTGGATTGAATTTTCAATATAACTTTGAATATAGCGATTAAATTATAGAATTTAATCTATTGAAAGTTGAATAAAAATTTGATTCTTCAATTTTAAGCTGAATAAAAATATTTCAAAGGCTTGTAAAATTCATATTGATAATATTGAAGATTTTAGAAGCTTCAAAATTGAAATTGAAAGTGAATTGTTCAGTTTTGAAATTTAATCGTTTGAATCGATATTTAAAAATAGCCGTCCGAGGCACAGTCTCGGAATTCGACGAAACCAGTTCCATTGGTTCCGGAATATTGAATTATTCTAGGATTTCAAATTTCGTATCAATCGGGGTTGCTGTGTGAGAATACGACACATAAACGCGTTGAAAGTTCTATCGAAACAAATTGAATTTTAAATTTAAATTTAAATTTAAAATAAACAACAGCATCCCGTTCAATACGCCTAAATTTTTGCCTAAAATCATGGAGAAGATCGTGCAGAGCATGCTGCATTCGATTTTAAGTATCTTCCCTCTCGTTCAAAAAATAAAAATCACGCAGAGATAATCTATAATGGCCGACGCTCCTTTCTTCCCTCAGTTTCAAATCGAATCGTCCTCAATCATATAACCGAAACCCCTCTTCCTTCGTTCTTTCCCCCAAATTGACAGCGAAAAAGAAAATAAAAAAAATAAAAAAAATAAAAAAAACAAAAGAAAAATGGCCGAAGCCCCAAACGAAATCGCGATTCACATAAAAGGGGGCGGCATCGACTCAGTGAGGCATCGCACGACTCGCGTGGGATGGAGGCATGTGCGCGATAGAAGTACGACAGCAAGCGGTGGAGTGGGGACAAGGCGCGGCGATCGAGGCTAGGGCGAGGCGATGAGGCGCTCGGCAATTGGTGCGCACGCGATGAGAGGTTGAGGGCTTCGGCAAGTGGCGTTTGCGGCGAGAGCAGGAGGCTTGACGTTGATGGGGGCTCGGCGGCACGCGGCACGAGGCGACGCGAGTAGGGCAGGCGATTGGGAATGGGTTCTTCAATTTGCAGAGAGGTAATTTTTAATATTTTTTTTTCTTTCTCGATTTCTAAATTTATATGTATAAAATGTATATACAGATAAAATATTAGTTTAATTATTTATCAATTTATTAATTTATCAGTTTAGTTATTTTTAGTTGTTAAAAGATTTTAAGGGAAAATTAGTTAATAAATTGATTAGTTAATAAATTAGTTGATAAAGAGGAGATTTGTTTAAAAAAATCGAATTTGTTAGTTAAAATAAAATTTTAGTTAAATAAATTTAAATTAAAAAGGAAATTTAAATTTTTAGTTAAATATTTTATTAAAGAAAAATTTAGTTTGAAACGAAAGCATTAGTTTAAAATAACTTTTTGAGTTAATTAAATAAATTATAGAATAGAAATTAACTTGTTCAATTATTCTTTTACTAAAAAAAATAATTTATTAAAAAGGAAGATTTGTTAAAAATTAAAATAATTAGCTAATTAAATCTATTAAACGATAATTGGTGATTTGAATTTTTCGAATATAAATAAAATAGTTGGTTAATTTAAATATCAAATAAAAGATATGTTTAAAATTTAATTTATTCGATTGATTCGAATATTAATAAATTGTGTATAATATTTATACAAGGTATAAATGAAGAAAACAAGTTGAATTGGAAGTGGATGGCAAACAGGAATAAAGGTGAGAACTTCTCACTCAAAAGGAATTTATTTAAATTTTAAATAGTTAGATTTAAAATTAATTGACTGTGTTGATTGATTGATTGAATGATGATTGTTATATATATATTGGATGTGAATAGACCCTATACGCCGTTAGTAAGCGGAGGTTATTTATTACACACATATACCGCGATATTCCACCTTGAAGTGGAATTGGTATTATATTATATATATAGCAATATATATATATATATATTGGCATATGTATATATTGCAGTGGATTGATTTCCCGCATTTTCTTTTAGCGGATGAGACCCTATGCGCCGTTAGTAAGCGGATATATATTTATAAAATCCCATATACCGCGATATTCCGTCTTGAAACGGAATGGTATTGTGCTAATGTCTGTGGATGCAGGGAAATAGGTTGGAGGGATCCAACTGGATTCCTCACAAATATTTATTGATTTTAAATATTGTGATGTTTGATTGTTTATCATATCGATATATGATATTGGAAAATCGTGATTGACTATTTGATGTGTTGCATCATCGGATCCAAATTTTTGAAATTTAAAAACAACGATTTTAACTTCTAAAGGGATTTTTTTTTGGAAATATACGTTATTAAATATTTTTGGAATTGATCCATTAAAATAAATAAACGTTATAATTTTTAATGTTATAAAAATTTTATTTTTGAGAAATATAGTAAAAAAAATTGATTTTTGAAAATATGAGATTAGTGATTTTATAAAATAGTTTAAACTGGGATTTCTAAAATTATTATAAGAAGTTCAAAAATAGGATTTATAAAATTTTTATTTTATAAATCAGAAATGATGAAACTATGAAAGAGTTTAAAGATGTTTAAAGTAATAATATAAATTGATTTATATTAAAAGATTTATAAATTGATATTTATAAATTTAGAATATCTTGAATTATGAAACGAGCTTTTATCAGTGATAGAAAAATTTGTAAATGAATTCCAAAAAGAAATGAAATCTATAGGATTATAACGGTAAAGTTATAAATGGAAATTTGAATATTTTATAAATCAAAATGGTGAATTTATAAAAGAGTTTAAGGGTGTTTAAAGTGATAATATAAATTGTTCTATATTAAAAAGATTTATAAATTAATATTTATAAATTAAAAGTATTGGAAGTGTAAAATGAACTTTTCTAAGCGTTAGAAAGAATTGTAAATGAATGTCATAAATTGGAATTATAGAATTATAACAGTGAAGTTATAAATAAAAATTTTATAAGCAGTAGGCTTATAAAATTTATAAATTTATTAAAGGAATGAGTTGGATAAATGAATAAATCTTATAAGTTATAAGATTTATAAAATTTATGAAGTTTAAAGGAAGGATTTTGTAAATAAATAAATTATAAGTATTTGACTTATAATATGAAATTTAGTATATCATTAAGATATAAATTGAGATAGGTTAATAAAGGAAATAAAAAAAAGGAAGTTGTTATAAAATAAATAGAAATAGAATTTATAAACATTGTTTTATAAATCCGCAAAGACTTA
This sequence comes from Allium cepa, assembly GCA_030765085.1. NCBI lineage: Eukaryota > Viridiplantae > Streptophyta > Magnoliopsida > Asparagales > Amaryllidaceae > Allium > Allium cepa. The sequence continues at coordinate 126,120,878 of CM060940.1, read as the reverse complement.
TCTTAATAAGTAAATTGTTGAAATTTGTTAATGGAGTTATATTCATGTTTAGACAGTGAATAATTCCTTAAAATAAAGTGAATAGAAGTGATGAAATTTATTAACAAAGAATATTCACGTTTTTGAATAGTGAATAATATGTTAAAGGAATTATTTTGAACATGATGTTTTAAATAAAATTAAAACGATCTAAAGATGTTTTAAAATATATTGAGATTCGAAATCATAGATTTCAACATTTATTGTTGAAATAGATGTTTTCGAGAGATAGAAGGAAATAATAGATTATAACACTGTTGTTATAATAGATAATTTCCGAAAGGAAATGTTTTGTATAGTATTGGGATTTATATATCTATTTTAATTTCGAATCCCTATACTAGTGATTTTGGGTTGTTGTAACGATGTTTTACGCAACATTCGTTTTGGCCCAAATAAATATGGTTAAGTGAATGATTTCCTTAAAAGAATGAAATATATACTTAATTTCGATTAGAGTATATGGAATATTTTCCAAGGTTGAAAATAAATAAAGTTTGTGGATTACTTATAAAATAAATAAGTATGGAAATTGTTTTTTCCAATGAGAAATGGAAAGTTTAGAGAATTTATCTTTTTGAAGATAAATTGAAAATGAATATTTGAAATCGTATATTCATAAATATTTTGGAAGTATAAATTCAATATGGAATTTATAAATGGAATTGGGAAAATAGGTTTAAAAATAAATATTGATTTATTTTTGAAATATGGAAAGTTATATCTTCTAAAGATATTTTTGGAATTAAATAATTTGGAAAATTATTTGGATTCTGGTGATGTTGGCATATCTATTGATAGATCAATAACCGACTATCGATATTTACCTTTAAATAGGTATTTGTTGTGAATTTGTTTGAAATTGAATGCCACACTTATTTTTAAAAATAAGCGCTCACTATTCGGGTTAACCGAGAAAGGACCATGGGGTCGTATAACCCATTCCGAATATGTGATACGTCGTTATGAATTGCATTCGAAGACCGGTGTTGAAGACCGGATATTTTCGAAAGCGAAAGGATTTCTTATTGATTGTCTCTGCACTGGCTGATCCCCGGTATAGAGATCTCCATAAGTGATGGGAAATCCGAACGTAATTAGAAATTATTCGGATTGCAAGGACTTCGTTGTAAGTGCCTTCGGTTCTGTTCGAGCCCGGAACAGACTTGTATGGATTGTATGTCTGACATTACAATTTGAGATATAAAGCCGATTTCTTTCAAATATATTTCTGTTGGTGGCGGAGAATTTATTCTTTGCTTAACACCCTTCTTTGAGACGTATGTGCTCAAAGGTTATATAGTTGAAGTTATCAGCGATATATTCCCAGTTTGGTAATGTTACATGCTGAGTGATGCTGAAATGATCATTGTGTTGATTATTTGTGATAGGATCATTTATTTGATCGTCTATCCTGGTGATCATTGTGTTGATCATTTGTTGACCCAAAGCATGGCTTTTGTATAAAGTATGTTTTTGTGGACGTGAATTCGTCGAGCCTCACATCCCGGAAATGGTCAAAACAGGAAAGAAGCAGCAAGGTTATGAGGGGTAGCACCCTTTAGGATGTGTCCATTTCCTTCTGGAAAAGGGTGGTATCATGGTATGGAGCCCAGATACTTACTCATGTTGAAACACTTTGTTTTTATGATTGTGTGAATTGATTAGAGAGCTCTCGGATAAAGGTCCCAAAGGACCGGGGGATGGCATATTCGGTCAGTTGTTACTCAGTTAGGAGTAACCCGGCCTTGTGTTGGTAGAGATCCGGTTTGGTTCTCGGGGATGTCCATCCAGAGGCATTCTCATGTGGCAATGGGAAGTTCCTTGGCCTGACCATTCGTTGGAAATCCAAAGAAACAATACGATCTTGTACGGTTTTAGTTGTAGAACCTGCCATCTAATATGGTAGCTATTAGTAGGCATAATATAATGGTACCTATGCTGGCTAAGATTTATATCTTTATTTTCGAAATAATTTTTTCTACACTATGCACTAATAATAATATCAAAATTGATTTGATTTTTGCGTAGTAAGCATCTTTGACTAACATAAGAAGAAATCTCCTCCAAGTCTGCGTTTGCATTGTGTGTGTGGTGGGAGGTCTTATGGTAGTTACATTTTCAAAAGCATTTCGAATTGATTTTTAAAATATTCTTCTATTTTGATTTTAAAGAAAATAAACTGTTTTTAGTTCTCGCACCAGTCACATGACTGACTCGGAGTTTATTGTTTTCCTTCCTAAACTCTGGGTGCCCACCAATTTCCACACGGGCAGTCAAGAGTTAGGTTTATCAGGAAATTCTGGATATTCAGGAGTTGCTGGAGGCAAGCTGGATGGCGTAGCATATTACTAGTATAGTATTTCTTTTCCGCTGTTTAGAATTGTTTGTTGTTGTACACTCTGATGATTTGATGTAATGTAATATAATGTGATGTAATAACTGATATAGTTCTTTATTTAAAGATTATTCATTTATTATTATATGTTGTTCCGCTGCGAATTGTGAGATTCTGTTGTTTCTTTCTGTTCTGTTTTCTTTCTCTCTTTTTCTACCTCTTTCTTGTTTTTCTAAAACCATAGTGGTTCGGTTATTCGGCAACGAAAAAATCGCTTCCGTTACAAAACTAGTTCCATTGGATCCGTAATATCGTATCATTATCGGATTTCAATTTTCTTAGCATTCGGAGTTGTCGTGTGATCATACGATAGATAAACGTGCTGATATTTATATCGGGATATTAATATCTAAACTCGATTTAAAAAGCTATCTTCTCCATACGATCGAATTTGGACTCGAAACCTTTTCCGTTGCGTTCGCAATAGGGGTTAAACATTATAAATGTCTGGCGCCACGCCTCGATTGGAGATCGAGATTTTGAATTGCGAAATTGAACGATTTAAATTTAAATTTGAATTCAAAATGATATATGTTGCGTGTTTAATATAATATATTTTTCTCAAGGTAAATTACACGTCTCATTTCTTCTTACACTTGGCAAAAGTTGAAACACGCGTTCGTTTAAAATTAAAAGAAAATTTTCTTTATCGTTAAAATTAAAAAAAAAGAAACGTGAAACCCCCCTTCTTTCGTTCGAAATCGAATCAACAGCTTCATATAGAAATCAATGGCTGCTCGTTCCTTTATTAATGCAATTCAAAATCAAAATCCTTCTTCCCCCATTCATATCAAATCGAGAGCAGTTCGAGTGGAAGCTGTGAGTATCCCCTCGTCTTCATCAAATCGTGCGGCCTTGGGTTCGAATTCGTTGGGGTAGTAAGGGTCGCGTGTGCTTCTCGAGTCGGGTATGAGTCAAGCTTGAGTTCGAGCAAATCTGAGCAAAGCAATAGCCCACGCGCGTTGTAATCGAGCATCTAAGCGAGGGTTGTGGCGAGCGGCACCACGTGGTACGACATCGGCAAGATCGATTTCGAGATGTTTGGGTGGATTCTAGGGGCATGCTCGCGATCTGGCCGATGTTGGCGGCTAGGGCATGGGGGTGGCGACTGCGATTTGGGATTCTTCGAAGGCCGTGTAGCTCGGGCTAAGACTGAGGTATTGTTTGTTTAAATTAATATGTTCATTTGCTCATATAAAAAAAGGATTTTTTTTTTTACAGTCAAATTTAAATATGTCCAATTAAATTCTATATACATGTGAATGTTACAGTAACGTGTAAAAATCTCTGTTTTTAATTTAATAACTATATACATATATATAATATTTTAGAAATATAGGAAATAGATTTATCTATATTACTATATGGAAGGAATAAAATAAATATACATACACATATTTTGATTTACTAGTTTATTCTAAAATAAAATTTTAAGGAGATTTATTTTGATTTATTAGCTTATTTAAAAATCTATTTAATCACTAAAAATAATTTGTAAAAGAAAATTAGTTAGAAATTTAATTTATTAGATATTAAAAGAAATTAGTTAAAATATAATTATCAATTTAGAATTAATCACTAGTTTAAAACTAAATTATTAGTTGATTGGATTTTTATTAAAAAGAAAATTTATTTACAAATTAATGATTAGTTCAAATAAATTCTCATCAACGTATAAAAATAAGTTATTGTAATAGTTCTTATGTAAACAGTAAAGGGGTTTATTAAGGTATAAAATAATTTTGTTTTTAACTTGATAAAATCTACATGCATGTTCTATTTTAAAGACAATAAAAATATCCTTGTTTTAAATAAATATGGAAATTTATTCGTTTGATAAGCTTATTAAAATTATTTTAAAGGAAATTTAGTTTTAAATTTAATGTTTGGTTAAACAAAGATTTTAATTTAAAGGGAAGTTAGTTTTAAGTCAAATTGTAAGTTTATTAAAATTATTTAAAAGGAAATAAATTATTCGATTAGCTCGAGTATTAATGAAATCTTAAATAATTATTTATACAAGGTCTAAAACTGTGTGGAAATCAAGCTGGAAAGAAATTGGATTGCATGCGCAATAAAAGGTGAGATCTTCTCACACAAAATTTTAATTGAAACTTCCAGTTATTGATTGGTTGTGGAATTGTGATAGTTAAATTAAATTTGATTGATTGTGTGTTTGGATAATTTATTTATTATTAGTTATATTAGTTTAGACCCTATGCACCGCATAATAGCGGAGGTTATTATATTAAACCCATATACGGCGATATTCCACCTCGAAGTGGAAATTGGTATTATATATGTATTTAAAGTTGTTGATTTCCCGCATTATATAGCGGATGAGACCCTATTGCGCCGCATAATAGCGGATAATATTTTAAAAATCCCATATACCGCGATATTCTACCTTTAAGTGGAATGGGTATTTAATTGTTGTGGTAACGTCTGTGGATGCAGGGAAACAGGTTGGAGGGATCCAACTGGATTCCTCAAATATTTAATTTGTTTCGTATGTTGTATTATGATTAATTATAATCTGTGTATGATTATTTGTGACTGAAACCGTTGAAGGCTATAATTTAGCCAAATATATTTTTGGTATCGTAAGATACCAGAAATAAATAAAAATTTGATTTTGAAATTTGGGTAGGAAACTTATAATAAATTCACTCAAAGGAATCAGGTGAATTTTAAAAGAAGGAAATTTAAATAGATAAAGTTTTATCTTTGAAAACTTATTGAATAAATTCCAAAATAATGGAAAAATATTTTAATAAAGGAATTTCAGGTAATATTGTTTAATGGTTGTATAAATTATTCAAGATACGTATTTTATTAAAGAGTAAAGAAATTTATTTCAAAAGGAAATAAATTTAGGAAATAAATTTCGAATTTAATTTAGAATTGAAATTTATTTTAGAAATCGATTCATGAATTAATTGGGAATTAGAATAAATCTTAGGAACCGATTAGGAAATTTGGTTTGGTGTGTTGGAAATAATTTTGGGAAATCAATTTGAAATTGATTTGTTATTGGAAAATTAATTTGGGAAATCAAATTGGAATTTGATTTTGCGTTTGAAATAAATTGGAAATCAAATTGGGATTTGATGTGGTTTGAAGGTGTTATTGGGAAGTCGATTTAAATTCATATATCAATTGATATTTGGAATGTAAATTCACAATGGGAATTTGTAAAAGAAAGAGAAATTGTTTAAAAATAAATATTGGTTTATTTTTAAAGTGTGTAAAGAAATTTACAAATTGGAATGTAAATTTAAAATAAATCGAGAAGAATTATTAATTTATTTGAATGGACCATTTTATATTGGGAAAAGAATTCTTCCCTGGAAAGCCGAGTATATTTTTAGAATAGCTTTTGAATAAAATTTAAAAGTTTTAGATTTGGTTCTAAAATAATATTGTTGGAGAAATTAGTTTTGGAAATTGTTTAAAGTAAAATTTTATTTAATTAATTATATAAGGATTTTTTAAAAGATTAAATTGATTTTTGATCTAGAAAATAGGTATTTAAATATTTATACTCCATCTACTAATTTTATGTTAAAAATTAGCTTTTGGACTTGAATTTTTATATGAGATATTAGTGTAATATTTTTCATGACTAATATTTAAGAAAATATTCTAAAATAGTTTATTTTAAATGTTTCCAAGTATATTTTGAATAAGTATTTTATATTATTTTGAAATATTTGAAATCGGCAGATTTTCAGGGGAAATGAATAAGTATTGGAAATGTTTTCCGCGTAAGGGAAAATTGATTTGAAATTTATTTTCAAAGGATTGAAGTGTGAAAGATTAATTTGAATTTGTTTTCAAAGTATTGAAAGGTGAAATTTTATCTTGTGAAGATATTTTGAAAATAATAATAATTGGGGGAAAATTATTTGAAATCCAACGACTATTGTGAATGATGATTGATAATTAAATAACCGACTATCAATATTGGCCTTTAGTCGGCAATTGAATTTCGATGTGACCGGGAGTCGAATTCCCAATGGATATTCTAAACCCACATCGAACCTTTGTGATTGTGATGGATCTTTTGTTAAAAGATCAAAGTGAAATTGTTGTGATTTGTTTGAATCTGATAAAACACTTATTTTTAAAATAAGCGCTCGTTATTCGGATTAGCCGGGAGAGGGCCTTGTGTCATTAAACCCATTCCAAATAACGATTCGACGAAATGGGATTGCATTGGAAGATGATGTTGAAGACCGGATATTTTCGAAAGTGAAAGGATACCTGTCGAATGTCTCTGCACCGGGTTGCTCCGGTATGGAGATTTTATCACCCTTTGTGATGGGGATTCCGGACGTGATTAGTGAATATCCGGATTGCAAGTGCTTCTTTGGAAGTGCCTTCAGTTCCGTTCGATCTCGGAACGGACTTGTATGGATGTGTATCTGATGTTACACTTTGAGATGTAAAGACGGTTTCTATCAAATACATTTCTGTTGGTAGTGGAGAATTTATTATCATAGCTTAACACCCTTCTCTAAGATGTACCAGCTCAGAGGTTTGTAGTTGATGGTTACTAGTGATACATGCCCAATTTGGTAATGTGGCATACGAAGTGCTGCTGATTATTTGTTGATCGAAGCATGGCTTTTGTGAATAGCGAAGCTTTGTGGATGAGACTTCGTTGAGCCTCACACCCCAAAATGGTCAAAACAGGAAGGATGCAGCAAGGTTATAGGGGGTAGCGCCCCTTAGTGTATGTACATTTCCTTCTGGATAGAAGTGGTATCATGGTATGGAGCCCAGATACTTAACTTATGTGAATATCAAAAATATATATTACTTTGTGATTGTGATTGTTGAGGATCCTCGGATAAAGGTTGTTTACAACCGGGGGATTGCATACTCGTGTCAGTAGTTACCTATTTTTGCAGAGGTAACCCGGCCATGTGTTGGCAGAGATCCGGTTAGGTTCTCGGGGCTTCCATTCAGAGGCGTACCCATGTGGCAATGGGAAATTCCTTGGTCTGACCATTTGTTGGGAATTCAATTCTCAATACGAACCCAGGACGGTTTTAGTTGTATAACCTGCCATCTACTTATGGTGGCGCCCCACTGTTTAGATGGTAGCTATAGTAGGCATAGTTCGGAATGTCTATGCTGGCTAAGATTGATATTATACTTTCGAAATATTTTCCACACTATGCACTAATAATAATAATAATATAAAATGATTTTGCGTATCAAGCATATTTGACTATCATAAGGAGAAATCTCCTCCAATTCTGTGTTTGCATTGTGTGTTTGGCGAGAGGTCTTATGGTAGTTTCATTTTCCTAAAAGCATTACGGATTTCTTTTAAATTCATTTGTTTTCTTATGGTTAAAAATAACTGTTTTTAAGATCACACACTGGTCCCATGACTGACCTGGAGTTTATTGTTCCCTTTCTAAACTCTAGGTGCCCATAATTTTCCACACGGGCAGCTTAGAGTCAGGTTATCAGTTATTCGGGAGCAAAGTCAGAAAAGAGTTGCTGTGGAGATCAAGAGTTGAAACTGGATGGCGAGACGTATCTTTTTACTATGTAGTGTCCGTTGCGTATGGTTGTGCAAATCAGTTTTCATATAGTCAAGTTATAATAACTGAAAGTGTCGGTATGATGTTGTTGTAAATTCTAATGTTGTATTGTATCAACTGAGATGTTTTCTTTGTTTTAAAGATTATTTATTTATCTATTATATATTGTTCCGCCGCGAAATGTGAGATTCTGTTATTGTTTCTGTTCTTCTTCTACCTCTTCATTCTTTAAACCCTAAAGACTCGTAGATTTGTTCCTCTTTGGCTAAGTTGTTGTGGAAATTTGCCAGCTGAAAGGGGTATGGATTTGCGAGCCTTTACCAATAGGGTTGGGATTTTTGGGGGAGGCTGCTAGTTTTAACATTATTCGAGGCCATCGGGGATTTACCAGGGGTTGCGGACTTAGGGAGTGTCCGCAGCGAGGCTGAGAGGCAGCGAAAGGCCAGCGGCGGTGCATGACACGGGCTCGAGGGCGGCGGTTCCTGGCGGCGGTGCGATGTTGGAGTTGCGCTAGGGTTTCAATGGCCTGGGTAGGTGGAGTGACGTGTAACATTTCTAATTATTTTAGTATTTTCTAATTTAAATAGTTAATCTTCTAATGACAATAACTTTTATAAACGTGGTCTGATTCACGCGCGGTTTTTTAGTTGGGATCGTATTGAATTTCCGGACGTTGTGACGCAAGTTTGGACAATTCTGTGACTGTTCGAATTTTGGGTTTAAATTGGATTTAAATTCAATTTAAATCCAAAGGTGTGTTTTAACGCGCTCACAACTTCTAAAATTTCTTATGTTTGTTAAATTAATTTATGATGTGATTAGGAATTTATTTATGACTGTTTGATATATTTAAATTGCCATTCTTGTTAATTTGTATCCTTTAGAATTAAATTGTTATTTAATTTATTATTGAAATTAAATTGCCACTTGAATACCTGTTATTGTTAATTAGTTAATTGCTGATATTTATTTGGTAGATTTGGATGATAGTTGTGATGGATGTTTGATTGTTGATATTGGATGATTGGATGTTATGTTAATTTATATATATATATATATATATATATATATATATATATATATATATATATATATATAGACACACACATATATTGTTATCACTCTGCAAGTTTCTTTAATTATTATTGTTTGAAACCACTATAGATTGAAATGATACATACCCGAACGATCTTTAGATTAAGGAAAAATCGTTAGAGTTGAAATGATAAACTCGAGTGATTTTATGGATGTTGTTTATTTCGGGATTACGGTTTGAAATGATATGTAAATGTAAAATTTTAAATTGCGGATTGAAATGATAAATATCTGTATCACTTGATCCTAGGGTAGAGAATTATATACGGACACCGGATTGGTTAAATTAAATGATTTTAAAATCCTCAAATTTTGGATTAGATTAAATGTTATTTTAAAATAAAACTTGATTTATATAAATTTAAGTATTATTGGAAAATCAAGTTTTGTGTCGAAATGTGAATCGGTTAAAAAAATTGCTTTAAGAAATTTAAAAATAAACTTTTAAGTATTATTGAAATTCTATCGAAATTGAGTTATTGAATTGGTTTGAAAATAACTTTGGAATATTTTAAAACTGGAGTAATCAGAATTGATATTAGAACATGGATTAAAACGATAGGAAATTCAATAGTTTACTGAAACTTATAAATTGAAAAGTTTGAATTTTTTTTGCTGATTTGAGAAATTGAAATGGTCTGATTTTGTTGAAATGAAATAAATAGTTTTAAATTGATATAAATTCCAAATTCATGTTTCCAAATATAAACTGTTTTAAATTATATTATTTAAGATTCTAAATTTAAAATTTTCAGATTTATAAACTATTTTAACCTATATTAACTATATTAAATCAATTTAATCTATTTTAAACCATTTAATTTATTTTAAAACTAATTAAACCATTTTAACTTATATTAAATCTAATTATTTATTTTAAAGCTATTTAATGTATTTTAATTTCATTTAATGTTTTTTAACTATTTATAACTATTTAAATTATTTTCTAAATTTTCATACTAAGTAAAAGGGAAGTCTTTATATTCAAAATTCATTTTTTTAAAAATAAATATGATGAAATGATGGAATAATCTAAGTTGGGATTTAAATTACATATTTGACTTGAATATGAAGTTTTGAAATGAGGGTTTTAAACTATTTGAAAATATGACTTTTGAAAGTGAATTTGATTTAAATGTGATAAGGTTTGAGAATATAATATTTTGATATCAATTGCTAATTTACTTTTGAAATGTAAAAGAACCGTCCGGTGTGAATAAGCGTTCGGTTGTTGAAGTGACCGAGATCAGATATTGTCATACTCTCTGCCAATACCGAAAACCACTTTAACAACTGTGTATGTGGTGGAGATTCCAGAAATGAAGTAGGATAGCTTGGTGAACGATTTCTATATGAGGTATGACGTGACCTTGACTCCCGTGAGTCATCTTAGATGTGACTAAAATCAGGAGCCAAGCCGGGCCAAGCGAGGTTATTCCTCCTATTGGACACATTTCTTTGATATTATATTCTGATTTTTGTGAATGTTATGGTGGCCTCCATTGATTTTGATTTGGGAGTGTGTTTCGAGGTTTGTGGTAGTAGCTGTTATGCATTACCACCAGTACGGGTCCGCAAACGGTACATCTACCTTGGCATTTCCTCGTGTGTCATGTTCACATGCCCTAAAGAGCCTTTTATGAGTTTATTTTGTGTCGTACCTATGGAGTGCTCCCTAATAACCCACTTGCGAGTAGAGTTCACAATATCTGTATAGACTATGACATTACAAAAATGTGTTAATAGGGATATGGGTTACGCCTTAACACTATTTTAATAGGTTACTTTACTATAGACATTATTATAAGTGTATTTTACTACATATTAGATAGTTTAACGGATCCTTAGGAGATGTGAATCCTGAACATCTCTTAAGTTACTGCACTCACGTTAGATATTGGGTATGAGATGTTAAACCCCGTAAACATCTCTGACGCCATCCCGCTCATATTTATTCCATGATTTAACTTACATAAGATCTTTTAGTTCTGACTCGAGGTTTTGTCTTCTCAATTGGCTCGGGTCAGCCTGAGCATTTCAAGATCTGAAGACCTTATTTCTGGAGGAGAAAGACGAAGATCCATGCTACTATTATCTACTATATTTATTCCACTAGATTCATCTGTTCCACTGCATTATTCATTTATCTCTGATATGTGTAACTCCAATTTTGTGTTGTATAAGTATAATCAAATGTTTTGTAAATAGCTTCATGAACTGTTATTTGATTATTATATTTTGTCATTCTGCTGCGAGATTCTATTTTGTTTTTTCTCTGCTTTTTCTTATTTACCCCAATAACAATCCATCCTTCTGTATGGTTTGAGTTGGCATGTGTGCTTGCTTAAAACATAAAAAAAGGTGTGATGTTACAGTTGGTATCAGAGCTTTGGTTTAGCGAAAACCTTAGTGTGGGGTCTGACCCTTTTATTAATAGGGTAGTAATACCTTAAAATGAGTCGTTGAGTGTATATATATGAGAGACTGTATTTAGTAGTGCTATAAAAAGTTTTTATACTGTGTTAATTTTTTCCGTTTTGTATTTATAAATTCTGGTCGGTGCATATGACGCTATGACATGGATAGGGATTTCTAAACACTTAATAGGACGGACCGACACAATATTTGTTTTGGAATATAGGTAAATGAAATAATTTTTCCTATTGTATATTTTTATATGTAAAATAATGATTTATAATTGGTATATTTGGTTGTTATATATTTGTTATTAGGTAGTGAATTTTATAAATATTGATCGAGAAATAAAATTTACAAAGGAAATAGAAGAAAATTGGAAATCTAAAACTTAAAGTTCTGGGGTTTTTGAAAATTTCTTTTAAATGATTTTGGAATATGATAATATTATTTAGAAATATATTTTGACATAAATATTTATATATAATTTGAAAGAATTTTTTTAAAGAAATTTTGGAAAGAAATAATTTCTGTACTTCCCTCTCTATCGCTAGGAAATAATTTCGGTGATGAGTGCATGCATCATTGACATTCACTTTCGAGTTTCAAAGTAGGAAGGCCACTGTAGTTGTTGTACTGTCGATTTATTTTGATAAACAAATATAAATTTCAAATTTCTTTAAATTTAATTGGAAATATAAGTTATCAGTATATACATCCATCTATTGTTTTACATTATTTGAAATGGAACCCGACATTTAGTTCTTAAATTTCTATGAATTAGAGATTTTAGTTAATGAAATGGAATTTAACTAATTAATAATTGTAACCTCTAAATGAAATAAGAGATTAAATGCTATATTATAAATGAAATTACAAGAAAGTTGAAATTTGTAACCTATAATTAAACTAATTATAAGAAATGAGATAAACTTGTGTAATTTTCAATTACATTCTTAAAGACATATATATATATATATATATCTTACAAATTATAAAAGTTGAAACGTTAAAAGAATATGTAATGGAAAATTTTACAAGTAAAAAAAATTATGTAATGAAAGTGTTCGATGAATTGTTTTTATAAATAAGAATTGATGTTATAGTGTTATAAACTTAAGTTATAATTGAAATGTTACTATAATAAAATGAGATAGAAAGTAAGTATTGTACGTGAGTAATTTAGAAACTTAAGTAAATGCATTGATATGTTAAATAATTGAATGGAAATGAATACTATAAAAAAAATGAATTATAAACTTAAATGTTTAAAGTCATTGATAAATAAAGGAAATGAATGTAAATCAAAAGCAAGAAACCTAAGAATGAATTTATGCACTATTGAGTATTAAGGTCTAATTGAAATCAAGTATATAAATTAATTAATGTAAACTAAATTTGTAATAAAATGTATGAAATACTTGAATAATAAATTCGGTGAACAGTATAAACAATTGAATGGAATAACCTATGTGAGAAATGATTATAAGGTAATGGGAAGAAATTGACATTATTTGAACAAATGAAAATGAGATTTTGTAAGTAATGAATGAGAGTAAATGAAAATAAGTGCTGAATGAATAAATGGGAATAAAATTTTTGTAAGAAATAAATGTAAAATTTAAGAAGTAACCATTGAATGAATGAAAAAATGAACAACAAATCTTGTGAAAAGAAATTAATAAGAATAAACTTAGGTAATGATAGAATTTATTGTTTATTTGGTTCATGGATTGTTTTGGAAATGATACTTCTAATTGTTTGGATGTATGAACAATCTATTGAGTTTTATCTAAGACTATTGAGTAAATGGTATATTTAGTAGTTATTTTTCATTCTATGTGATTAAAAGTGTCTTAACCCGAACAAATTATTTGTTTTGGTTAAACTGGATGGATAATTGATTTGTATTGATGTCATATGATGATTATATGCTACGGTTGCAAGTGGATGTTGTTTTATATTAATTGGTTTGTTAGTGGTTGAAACAACTTTAAACATTTCATTTTATATAATTATTAACTTCTTTGAATTATATAAGTGAAATACAGGTTATGAAAGCAATTGCTACTGTTTTTTGTTTCATAATTAAGCGCTTGTTTGCCCGACAAATAGGTACGTTCTTGGATTACGGTTTTATAGCGTTATTATATTGTTTTTTCCCATGTTAAGGTATACTACTTGTGAAAATATATGTTATATATTGTTATATTTGATATTATAATTTCTCCCGAGCCTCTCCGTACAAAGGAGACTCTGCCGAAATTTTTTGAAAATTTTGGACTTCGAAAATTCTGTGAAAAGTCTTCCCAACTCTTTTTTACTTGAATATAAAAGGATTTAATTATTATAAATTGATATATTCTATTGAAATTGTTTACTTTGTATTAAATTGATTATTTATAAAATTATTATTTTGAATAAGATAGTGACTATTTAATTTCTTCTCCCTTCTTTTTCCTTTTCGGGGACGAAAAGTTTTGAGTGGGGGAGAGTGTAACGACCCGTAAATTTTCAACAATCAAATTTGTTAATTTAATAAGATTTTAGTAATCTAATATTGAACAAAATAAAAATTAGTGAACTGAAAGTGGAAATAATAGCTAGAATGAATTGTAACAATATAAATGTAAGTTAATTATTAATAACTTGAATGAAATTCCAATGAATGAAATAATGTAAATGTTATACTTGGTTATAAATTGATATAAGAAGACAAATGTAAACATTGAATTAATAAATGAAATAGTATGAAATAAATTACCATTGAATAAAATTTGGGTTACGTAAGAAATTGTAACATTTGTGTGTAATAATGAATTCATAAGTGTGATTAAAGTTAATGGTAACAATTAATATACGTTACCTATTTAATTAGCCTATTATATTAAATTTGAAACCAATCGCAATAAATGTAATTAAGTAATGCATTAATGTAAATTTAGGTAATATTTGGTAATAATGTAAATCTTATCATAAAGTAATAATGGATTTAATAAAAAGGAATGAAATGAAGATGAATAAATAAATTGGGAGTATAAATTTTAATAAATATGTGCATTGATTTATAGCGGGATATAAAAGGTAATTAATAATTTAAATGTGACGCCCCACCTCTATGCTCACAATAACAAAGAGTATTAAAGGAAATACTGTCTGTTATCATGAAGAATAAGGCTGGATAGGAGCGGCCATCCGTAGTTAGGCCTTACACTAGTATTGGTTATCTCCATAGGAGTAGTATATTTTTGGTTTTTCATCTCTTATTTATTTACTCCCATCGACATACCCAATTTGTAACATCCCGTATTTTTAGGCCATTGAATTTGAACATTTAATTCATTTTAAATGTTTAATGTGTTTCTTAATTGATTTTGAAATGAATGGATTCGGGTTCAATTAATGAAATAGACTATAATTTTTAATTATAGTAATTTCGGTTGAATTTGAATAATGGGAAAATAATATTTTAAATATTCGGAATTGAAATAAAAATAAATCTGGATGTAAATAGTGATAAAAACGGTTTTAAAAATTTATTTTGAGTTATTTGAGTGTAAATAGTGTTGTGGGAATTTTAGATGAATTTTAAAGTTAATAAATTAATATTTGGGATTTTATAGTAATTGGATAATATTATAAAAATGCAAATAACCAAATTTTTTGGTTCGAAATAAGCCAGAATGATTTTTAATGTGATTATAAATTTTATATGATTTATTGTTAAGTTAATAAAAAATTTAAAAGTGAAATTTTAAGCGTTTTCGACAATTTAGATAATTGCTCGATTTAATAGACGAGTTAAAATAGCCTTCCAGGGCACAGTCTCGGAATTCAACGAAAGCAGTTTCATTGGATCCGTAATAGTTAGTTATTATCGGATTTCAATTTTCGTAGCAATCGGAGTTGTCGTTTGACCCCGGCAGCTCGAAACGCATCGAAATCATTTTAACCGATTGAATTTTAAATTGATCGTTTAATTCCGTAACTCATGCATACGACCGTATTAGCTTACGAAACCTGTTCCATTGTGTTCGGAATGCGGAAAAACCTTAGGAACGTCTTTTGGAACGCGTGGATTGGAGTTCGTTTGCATAGGGTATTAAAATGTGAAGAACAAGATTAAAATATTATTAAATAATTAATTATATATTAGCATTATCGTTCTAAACCCTAGCAAAACTTCAGGCCGCCGCTAATATATCTCCAATGGCCGATATTACTCGTGCTTCCCCTCTCTTTTTCTCTCGATCCATGCTTCTATTTTGAAAACTTTCAACTGGAGAATCGAAGAGGGCTTTGAGATCTACGTTGTGTACGGTGGTGATGGAGTTTAGTGTAGCGTGGAGGGCGTGGGGCCGCCGCGTTCGTTGCGCGTTCAAAGGGGAGTCGCGTCACCTAGGGGTGACCGAGTGTGGCAAAGTCACGGCCATAGGTAGAGAGCGCCTAGGCGTTCGTTCTGGTAGTACTCGATCGAGCTACATCTCGTCGTGGAAGGAGCGGCCTCAAACCCTAGTTTGCGTTGATGGGTTCGGTTTGGTCTGTCGCGTGCGTGTTGAGAAAGATGGGTGTTTGCTTCATGCGGCCTTGATTTGTCTTCTAGATCTTGCGGCCTGTATATTGCTTGGTTAATATAAATTAAAAAAAAGAAGAGAAAATTGTTTTAAATTTAGTTTTCAAAACTTATAAAATTCATATCTATTTCATATGTAATCAGAATTTGACGAGATTTACGGCGTTGGAATCACAGAGACGAGCATTACGCGATGGTGCAGTTCTGGAACCATTCCGGGCAAGTAGAAATTTGAGTCAAATCGAACGCCGTTCTGTTTAATTTAAATTTCGAACGCTCGCCGAAACTCAAGGTGAGTTATTCTCACTCACATCTGGATATTGGCTGATTTAAATAATAAATATTTAAATATCTGTGTGATTGGTTGCATATTATTGTTCTTATTTAGTCTGTATTGATATCTATATATAAGCGTTGTGCTAATATTTGTGGATGCAGGGAAAACAGGTTGGAGGGATCCAACTGGATTCCTCACATTATAATAATTATCTTTATAATTGATGTTGTGATCTGTTTTCATATTGTGATTGATAAATCTGAGTTTAAATTTTACTGCGATATTGTTGAAATAAATATAAATCCTGAATTTCAATTGTAAACGAGATTAATTGGGATTTAAGAAAAATAAAAGAAATTGTTATATAAAGAATTTAAAGGAATTAAAATTTGAAATCCATTTGGAATGAAAATGAAAATTGGTAAATCTGGAATCATAAACAAAGAGAAAAGTTATTAGTTCATAAATGGGAAAATAAGATTATGTTATTAAAATATAAACCTGAATTGAAATAAATTGACAGAAATTGTGAGAAGGATTTCTGTGATGTTTAAGTGGAAATGAGTTCCCTAGGAAAACCAAGTTCGAGCTAAAACTGATTTTATAAAAAGGAAGCTTTAAAAATTAAAGCTTGTTTAAAGGAGTGTTTGAAAATATTTATTTTCAAAAGTAACTATTATAAATTAGCAATAGTAAATTCTATAAATATCTTAATAATTATTTTTACAAATGGATTTGTTCAAAAGACTAGTTTTGAATTAAGTTATTGAAATTAGTATTAGCCTTTTAAAAACTCTACTTATAAGTTTAGTTTAAACTAAAACCCTTATTTAAAATCAAGATTTATATCCTAATAAATGGTTTAACTTTAAATATTTTGAAACTATATTTTTAGTAAATAATTAGTAGTAAAGTTACATATTTTAATGTATATTTCAGAATAAAGTATTTTTACTGTTTTAAATCTAAATGTTTTGAACTTGGTTATTCCAATGGAAATATATGGCAAAGGATTTACCTTGTAAATGAAGAGTTTTGGGAAATTGTTTTCAAATGAGTTTTGAAACTTTGGAAATATATCTTATAAAGATATTGAGGCAAATAAATAATATGGGAATTATTTATTGTATGATGGATGCTTATGGATGTTTATGAATATAAATTGATAGTTAAATCACCGACTATCAATATTGGACAAATACGTTGATCGTTTCGAAGAGACCGGGATCGAGATTTATTTCTCGAAAACCACTTCGATCCGATTTGTACGTTTCGTGCGGAAAACGTGTTCGGAGTAGAAGATGGAGCAGTGAAGTGCAAGGGCTAGTCGCTACTAATCCTGAGGATATTTCCAAAATGGATGTAGTAGGAGTAGTGCCTTCGGTTCCGTTCAAACCCGGGACAGACTTGTATGGACGAATGCTTGCGTAACATCGTCAGGTGGACGATGGGCATTCTAAGTGAAAACGTTCTAAAGGTAACGCTTAGCCTCAAGCCTCATCAACCGGGAATGACTGAAAATCAGCGGATATGCAGCATGGTTAGGTGGGTCATGCCCAAGCAGGACAAGATATTTCCCCTGTCTAGATGTCCCTTATATATATTTTGGCTTAGTGGGTGGTTGGTCGCGCCAACCACGGGGTTTATCTTGTTCGGGACTGTTCAGTAAGGAATGGTTCCGGCCTTGTGTTGCAGGGGATGAAGGGAGTAATCCTCAGTACGGTGATCTAGGCCCCGTACTGTGACAGGTGGTACCCCAGTGCCTAGTCATTGTTGGAAATCCATTCTCCCTACGAGCCTTGTACGAGTTTTGTTTGTATTACCCACTTTTGTGGCTAGTAGCTGGAATTTAATGAATGTAACAATTTCGGCTATTTTATAAGTATTTGTAAATAGACCCTATTATAATATCAGAGGTTTTCTATAAAAAGTGTTTTAGCTATCGTAAGGTAAAAACCCGACATGTTTATTTGCGGCGTGGTCTTACGAGATGCTTTTGTTTTTTCCAAAGGATTTTTGAAACTTTAATAATGATGCATATTTATTATCAGCTGGTATTCCAGATTGACTCGGGTGTTATTTCATTATAATGCTTGGGTCAGACTGAGTATTATATGTTCAGGTCAGGATGCTATGGAGCAGGAGATGAGCTGGAGTCAGAGACGTATTATATGTACATATATATATATATATATATATATATATATATATCCGCTGCTATGATTATATGGTATGTCTGATTGGTATTAATTATTGTATGAGATACTCTGATGATATGATGTATAAAACAGTGATACTTTTCATTTTGTGTAAAGTTCTATATTTACTATTATATTTTATTCCGCTGCGACTGTGAGATTCTGATATTGTTTAGTTTCTTCTTCTTCTATCTCTTCTTCTTTAACCCTAATGGTTCGTAATTCCGTGCCACTTGAGTTAATAGAGGTAGAATAGTGTTGAATCAAGGGGTACGGATTTGCGGGCAGTCACACTTGGTATCAGAGCTTAGGTTGGCGACAACCTAGGCTTTGGTGGGGTAATTACTCATTAAATAGAGTCAATAGTACTCTATAATGAGTTGAGAGTAATAATAGATTTGAGAGCGTACTTGTTAGTGTATATAAAAATTGTTTTATACTGTGTTGACTTATCGGTTGAGTGTTTATGAATTCTGGTCGGTGCGGGAAGTACAACCGTATCGATGGGGGTTTCTAAACTCTTGAACAAGATAAACCGACATAGTAACGTTTTAAAAGTGGGTAAATGAAATAATTTTACCCAAATTTTTATTTTGATATAAAGGAAATAATTTTCTGAAATTATTATATATATATATATATATTTGGATGATTGGTTGTTAATATCTAAATCAAATCAGAATCTAAAATTTAATCTGAAATTTGAAATAGCTATAATGAAAATAAAATTTTGCAAATATAAATTATATAAAAGGAAGAATAACTAAATCTGAATTGGACCAGAATTTAAATCCCGGAAGTTTTGGAAAGAATTTTAAATGTATGGAAATAAGGATTTGGAAATGAAAAATCCTGGGAAAGTTTGAAATGTTTGCTAAGGTGTTGGAAGGGTATACTGTAATATTGATTTGGGTAATATGTTTGAATGGAAAACTATTTTGAAATGAATTTGGTAAAGTAAGAAGCATTGAACTCACTTCAGTCGCTGGAAATAATACTGATGATGCTAGCCACATCATTAGAATTCATTTTTCGAGTTTCTAAAGTGATGGATTGCTTCCCTAGTACTTGATTATGTTATTGTTTGGATTTGTTGGGTATAACAGTTGTTTTGGAAAAATTCAAAATGGAGAAATTGTTTTGGTACAACTAAGTTGTTTGGAAATCTGGAGATTTGATTGATAATCAAATAGGTATATATTTGATATATTTCAAAATGGTTTTGAAATAAAAATCGGGTAAATTTAAATTCTGGAAAATTATATTTAAATAATGTGTAAAAATTAAAATAAATTAACTATTGAATTAATTAAGTGAAGTTGATAATAATAACAAGGAGAGAATGAAAAATTTAATCTTGAAATTAAATTTAACGTAAGTGAATGGAAGTAAATGAAATTATTGAAATGAATGGGAAGTTGAATTTAACTTGGATAAGTTAAATAAATTAGACTTAGAATTAAATTGACTTGGGTTAAATTGAAATGTAAGATGACTTGAAATTGTGAGTCATTGAGAAATGAGTTATACCCATGAGCTATTAAGTGCAATACTTATAATCTGGAAGTGTGGATTTAAAATTTGCCAAGGATTAAGATTGAAAAATTATAACTTTGAAATTGTGATTATATGCTGTAAATGGATTCAAATGAGCAATATGAGATTTAAAATAAATAAGTTGGAGAACTTATAAATTGAAAGTGAGATTATAATCACAAATGGAAATAGTTGAATGGTATGGTGAATTCAGACTTAATCTGAAAAGAAATGTAAATTGAAATAAGGTAAAGTGAGATATAAAAGAAATGAATGAACTTAAATTAGTAAACAAGTTTTGAACTTGTATATGGAGAATTAAAGTTGAGAATTTAAAATTGAAATCAAAAGATGTAAGGAAGGAATATGTAATCATATTGAAATAGAAATGAATTGGTTGAAATAAATATGGATTGTATATAGTGGACTTGAGTATAAATCATTCAAGTGAAATAAAAATGAAGTTGAACTTGAATAGGTAATTTGAAAGGTGATTTAAATCTTTGAATGGTTGATAAATATGGTTAACATTATTAAATGATGAAGTTTGTTTGGTTTGGCTATGCATTGGATATGTTTGGCTCGCATTTACATTGGAAATGTTGTTAAAATGTTCATATCTTTGAAAACTGATGAGTTTGTTGAGTAAGTACAGGTATAGAAGACTTTCGAGAGGGTTGAAGCGAGTATATGCGTTATTTTAGCCGCTTGCTATTAAAATTGCTAAAACGGTACGCCTACACAAATATAATTGGGAAATGATATATATATTGTGATATATTTTGGTTTCCGACCGTGTGGGTCGATGTATATATATTTATTTGTATCGCGAAAGCTCCTCCGTACAGAGGAGACTCTGCCAAAAATTTTCGGAAATTTTGGGAGTTAGAAATTTTTTGGGATTTTTGGAAAAATTTAATAACTTGGAAAGTTATTTTTGAAATAAGGTGAAACAAAAGCTTTTGAGTATAAATAAAGCAAGTGAGTTTGGATCTAATCTAAAGGATTTTGGGAAGTGAATATAAGCTTTTAACTAAACAACTTGGATGAGTAAGTGAGTTTGAGCATAGTTTTACCTTAGCAAATTTCGGGGACGAAATTTTTATAAGGGGGGAGGAATGTAACATCCCGTATTTTTAGGCCATTGAATTTGAACATTTAATTCATTTTAAATGTTTAATGTGTTTCTTAATTGATTTTGAAATGAATGGATTCGGGTTCAATCAATGAAATAGACTATAATTTTTAATTATAGTAATTCCGGTTGAATTTGAATAATGGAAAAATAATAATTTAAATATTCGGAATTGAAATAAAAATAAATCTGGATGTAAATAG
This sequence comes from Allium cepa, assembly GCA_030765085.1. NCBI lineage: Eukaryota > Viridiplantae > Streptophyta > Magnoliopsida > Asparagales > Amaryllidaceae > Allium > Allium cepa. Next base: position 126,099,448 of record CM060940.1, on the reverse strand, counting down.
TGATAAAAACGGTTTTAAAAATTTATTTTGAGTTATTTGAGTGTAAATAGTGGTGTGGGAATTTTAGATGAATTTTAAAGTTAATAAATTAATATTTGGGATTTTATAGTAATTGGATAATATTATAAAAATGCAAATAACCAAATTTTTGGGTTCGAAATGAGCTAGAATGATTTTTAATGTGATTATAAATTTTATATGATTTATTGTTAAGTTAATAAAAATTTTAAAAGTGAAATTTTAAGCGTTTTCGGCAATTTAGATAATTGCTCGATTTAATAGACGAGTTAAAATATCCTTCCGGGGCACAGTCTCGGAATTCAACGAAACCAATTTCATTGGATCCGTAATAGTTAGTTATTATCGGATTTCAATTTTCATAGCAATCGGAGTTGTCGTTTGACCACGGCAGCTCGAAATGCATCGAAATCGTTTTAACCGATTTAATTTCAAATTGATCGTTTAATTCCGTAACTCGCGCATACGACCGTATTAGCTTACAAAACCTGTTCCATTGTGTCCGGAATGCGGAAAAACCTTAGGAACGCCTGTCGGAACGCCTAGATTGGAGTTCGTTTGCATAGGGTATTAAAATGTGAAGAACGAGATTAAAGTATTATTAAATAATTAATTATATATTAGCATTATCGTTCTAAACCCTAGCAAAACTTCAGGCCGCCGCTAATATATCTCCAATGGCCGATATTACTCGTGCTTCCCCTCTCTTTTTCTCTCGATCCATGCTTCTATTTTGAAAACTTTCAACTGGAGAATCGAAGAGGGCTTTGAGATCTACGTTGTGTACGGTGGTGATGGAGTTTAGTGTAGCGTGAAGGGCGTGGGGCCGCCGCGTTCGTTGCGCGTTCAAAGGGGAGTCGCGTCACCTAGGGGTGACCAAGTGTGGCAAAGTCACGGCCATAGGTAGAGAGCGCCTAGGCATTCGTTTTGGTAGTACTCGATCGAGCTACATCTCGTCGTGGAAGGAGCGGCCTCGAACCCTAGTTTGCGTTGATGGGTTCGGTTTGGTCTGTCGCGTGCGTGTTGAGGAAGATGGGTGTTTGCTTCGTGCGGCCTTGATTTGTCTTCTAGATCTTGCGGCCTGTATATTGCTTGGGTAATATAAATTAAAAAAAAAAGAGAAAATTGTTTTAAATTTAGTTTTCAAAAAATATAAAATTCATATCTATTTCATATGTAATCAGAATTTGACGAGATTTACGGCGTTGGAATCGCAGAGACGAGCATTACGTGATGGTGCAGCTCGGGAACCATTCCGGGCAAGTAGAAATTTGAGTCGAATGGAACGTCGTTCGGTTTAATTTAAATTTCGAACGCTCGCCGAAACTCAAGGTGAGTTGTTCTCACTCACATCTGGATATTGACTGATTTAAATAATAAATATTTAAATATCTGTGTGATTGGTTGCATATTATTGTTCTTATTTAGTCTGGATTGATATCTATATATAAGCGTTGTGCTAATATTTGTGGATGCAGGGAAAACAGGTTGGAGGGATCCAACTGGATTCCTCACATTATAATAATTATCTTTATAATTGATGTTGTGATCTGTTTTCATATTGTGATTGATAAATCTGAGTTTAAATTGTACTGCGATATTGTTGAAATAAATATAAATCCTGAATTTCAATTGTAAACGGGATTAATTGGGATTTAAGAAAAATAAAAGAAATTGTTATATAAAGAATTTAAAGGAATTAAAATTTGAAATCCATTTGGAATGAAAATTTTAAAATTGGTAAATCTGAAATGATAAACAAAGAGAAAAGTTATTAGTTGATAAATGGGAAAATAAGATTATGTTATTAAAATATAAACCTGAATTGAAATAAATTGACAGAAATTGTAAGAAGGATTTCTGTGATGTTTAAGTGGAAATGAGTTCCCTACGAAAGCCAAGTTCGAGCTTAAACTGATTTTATAAAAAGGAAGCTTTAAAAATTCAAGCTTGTTTAAAGGAGTGTTTGAAAATATTTATTTTCAAAAGTAACTATTATAAATTAGCAATAGTAAATTTTATAAATATCTTAATAATTATTTTTACAAATGGATTTGTTCAAAAGACTAGTTTTGAATTAAGTTATTGAAATTAGTATTAGCCTTTTAAAAACTCTACTTATAAGTTTAGTTTAAACTAAAACCCTTATTTAAAATCAAGATTTATATCCTAATAAATGGTTTAACTTTAAATATTTTGAAACTATATTTTTAGTAAATAATTAGTAGTAAAGTTACATATTTTAAAGTATATTTCAGAATAAAGTATTTTTACTGTTTTAAATCTAAATGTTTTGAACTTGGTTATTCCAATGGAAATATATGGCAAAGGATTTACCTTGTAAATGAAGAGTTTTGGGAAATTGTTTTCAAATGAGTTTTGAAACTTTGGAAATATATCTTATAAAGATATTGAGGCAAATAAATAATATGGGAATTATTTATTGTGTGATGGATGCTTATGGATGTTTATGAATATAAATTGATAGTTAAATCACCGACTATCAATATTGGACAAATACGTTGATCGTTTCGAAGAGACCGGGATCGAGATTTATTTCTCGAAAACCACTTCGATCCGATTTGTACGTTTCGTGCGGAAAACGTGTTCGGAGTAGAAGATGGAGCAGTGAAGTGCAAGGGCTAGTCGCTACTAATCCTGAGGATATTTTTAAAATGGATGTAGTAGGAGTAGTGCCTTCGGTTCCGTTCAAACCCGGGACAGACTTGTATGGACGAATGCTTGCGTAACATCGTCAGGTGGACGATGGGCATTCTAAGTGAAAACGTTCTAAAGGTAACGCTTAGCCTCAAGCCTCATCAACCGGGAATGACTGAAAATCAGCTGATATGCAGCATGGTTAGGTGGGTCATGCCCAAGCAGGACAAGATATTTCCCCTGTCTAGATGTCCCTTATATATTTCGGCTTAGTGGGTGGTTGGTCGCGCCAACCACGGGGTTTATCTTGTTCAGGACTGTTCAGTAAGGAATGGTTCCGGCCTTGTGTTGCAGGGGATGAAGGGAGTAATCCTCGGTACGGTGATCTAGGCCCCGAACTGTGACAGGTGGTACCCCAGTGCCTAGTCATTGTTGGAAATCCATTCTCCCTACGAGCCTTGTACGAGTTTTGTTTGTATTACCCACTTTTGTGGCTAGTAGCTGGAATTTAATGAATGTAACAATTTCGGCTATTTTATAAGTATTTGTAAATAGACCCTATTATAATATCAGAGGTTTTCTATAAAAAGTGTTTTAGCTATCGTAAGGTAAAAACCCGACATGTTTATTTGCGGCGTGGTCTTACGAGATGCTTTTGTTTTTTTCAAAGGATTTTTGAAACTTTAATAATGATGCATATTTATTATCAGCTAGTATTCCAGATTGACTCGGGTGTTATTTCATTATAATGCTCGGGTCAGACCGAGTATTATATGTTCAGGTCAGGATGCTATGGAGCAGGAGATGAGCTGGAGTCAGAGACGTATTATATGTACATATATATATATATATATATATATATATATCCGCTGCTATGATTATATGGTATGTCTGATTGGTATTAATTATTGTATGAGATACTCTGATGATATGATGTATAAAACAGTGATACTTTTCATTTTGTGTAAAGTTCTATATTTACTATTATATTTTATTCCGCTGCGACTGTGAGATTCTGATATTGTTTAGTTTCTTCTTCTTCTATCTCTTCTTCTTTAACCCTAATGGTTCGTAATTCCGTGCCACTTGAGTTAATAGAGGTAGAATAGTGTTGAATCAAGGGGTACGGATTTGCGGGCAGTCACACTTGGTATCAGAGCTTAGGTTGGCGACAACCTAGGCTTTGGTGGGGTAATTACTCATTAAATAGAGTCAATAGTACTCTATAATGAGTTGAGAGTAATAATAGATATGAGAGCGTACTTGTTAGTGTATATAAAAATTGTTTTATACTGTGTTGACTTATCGGTTGAGTGTTTATGAATTCTGGTCGGTGCGGGAAGTACAACCGTATCGATGGGGGTTTCTAAACTCTTGAACAAGATAAACCGACATCGTAACGTTTTAAAAGTGGGTAAATGAAATAATTTTACCCAAATTTTTATTTTGATATAAAGGAAATAATTTTCTGAAATTATTATATATATATATATATATTTGGATGATTGGTTGTTAATATCTAAATCAAATCAGAATCTAAAATTTAATCTGAAATTTGAAATAGCTATAATGAAAATAAAATTTTGCAAATATAAATTATATAAAAGGAAGAATAACTAAATCTGAATTGGACCAGAATTTAAATCCCGGAAGTTTTGGAAAGAATTTTAAATGTATGGAAATAAGGATTTGGAAATGAAAAATCCTGGGAAAGTTTGAAATGTTTGCTAAGGTGTTGGAAGGGTATACTGTAATATTGATTTGGGTAATATGTTTGAATGGAAAACTATTTTGAAATGAATTTGGTAAAGTAAGAAGCATTGAACTCACTTCAGTCGTTGGAAATAATACTGATGATGCTAGCCACATCATTAGAATTCATTTTCGAGTTTCTAAAGTGATGGATTGCTTCCCTAGTACTTGATTATGGTATTGTTTGGATTTGTTGGGTATAACAGTTGTTTTGGAAAAATTCAAAATGGAGAAATTGTTTTGGTACAACTAAGTTGTTTGGAAATCTGGAGTTTTGATTGATAATCAAATAGGTATATATTTGATATATTTCAAAATGGTTTTGAAATAAAAATCGGGTAAATTTAAATTCTGGAAAATTATATTTAAATAATGTGTAAAAATTAAAATAAATTAACTATTGAATTAATTAAGTGAAGTTGATAATAATAAGAAGGAGAGAATGAAAAATTAAATTTTGAAATTAAATTTAACGTAAGTGAATGGAAGTAAATGAAATTATTGAAATGAATGGGAAGTTGAATTTAACTTGCATAAGTTAAATAAATTAGACTTAGAATTAAATTGACTTGGGTTAAATTGAAATGTAAGATGACTTGAAATTGTGAGTCATTGAGAAATGAGTTATACCCATGAGCTATTAAGTGCTATACTTATAATCTGGAAGTGTGGATTTAAAATTTGCCAAGGATTAAGATTGAAAAATTATAACTTTGAAATTGTGATTATATGCTGTAAATGGATTCAAATGAGCAATATGAGATTTAAAATAAATAAGTTGGAGAACTTATAAATTGAAAGTGAGATTATAATCACAAATGGAAATAGTTGAATGGTATGGTGAATTCAGACTTAATCTGAAAAGAAATGTTAATTGAAATATGGTAAAGTGAGATATAAAAGAAATGAATGAACTTAAATTAGTAAACAAGTTTTGAACTTGTATATGGAGAATTAAAGTTGAGAATTTAAAATTGAAATCAAAAGATGTAAGGAAGGAATATGTAATCATATTGAAATAGAAATGAATTGGTTGAAATAAATATGGATTGTATATAGTGGACTTGAGTATAAATCATTCAAGTGAAATAAAAATGAAGTTGAACTTGAATAGGTAATTTGAAAGGTGATTTAAATCTTTGAATGGTTGATAAATATGGTTAACATTATTAAATGATGAAGTTTGTTTGGTTTGGCTATGCATTGGATATGTTTGGCTCGCATTTACATTGGAAATGTTGTTAAAATGTTCATATCTTTGAAAACTGATGAGTTTGTTGAGTAAGTACAGGTATAGAAGACTTTCGAGAGGGTTGGAGCGAGTATATGCGTTATTTTAGCCGCTTACTATTAAAATTGCTAAAACGGTACGCCTACGCAAATATAATTGGGAAATGATATATATATTGTGATATATTTTGGTTTCCGACCGTGTGGGTCGATGTATATATATTTATTTGTATCGCGAAAGCTCCTCCGTACAGAGGAGACTCTGCCAAAAATTTTCGGAAATTTTGGGAGTTAGAAATTTTTTGGGATTTTTGGAAAAATTTAATAACTTGGAAAGTTATTTTTGAAATAAGGTGAAACAAAAGCTTTTGAGTATAAATAAAGCAAGTGAGTTTGGATCTAATCTAAAGGATTTTGGGAAGTGAATATAAGCTTTTAACTAAACAACTTGGATGAGTAAGTGAGTTTGAGCATAGTTTTACCTTAGCAAATTTCGGGGACGAAATTTTTATAAGGGGGGAGGAATGTAACATCCCGTATTTTTAGGCCATTGAATTTGAACATTTAATTCATTTTAAATGTTTAATGTGTTTCTTAATTGATTTTGAAATGAATGGATTCGGGTTCAATCAATGAAATAGACTATAATTTTTAATTATAGTAATTCCGGTTGAATTTGAATAATGGAAAAATAATAATTTAAATATTCAGAATTGAAATAAAAATAAATCTGGATGTAAATAGTGATAAAAACGGTTTTAAAAATTTATTTTGAGTTATTTGAGTGTAAATAGTGCTGTGGGAATTTTAGATGAATTTTAAAGTTAATAAATTAATATTTGGGATTTTATAGTAATTGGATAATATTATAAAAATGCAAATAACCAAATTTTTGGGTTCGGAATGAGCTAGAATGATTTTTAATGTGATTATAAATTTTATATGATTTATTGTTAAGTTAATAAAAATTTTAAAAGTGAAATTTTAAGCGTTTTCGGCAATTTAGATAATTGCTCGATTTAATAGACGAGTTAAAATATCCTTCCAGGGCACAGTCTCGAAATTCAACGAAACCAATTTCATTGGATCCGTAATAGTTAGTTATTATCGGATTTCAATTTTCATAGCAATCGGAGTTGTCGTTTGACCACGGCAGCTCGAAATGCATCGAAATCGTTTTAACCGATTTAATTTTAAATTGATCGTTTAATTCCGTAACTCGCGCATACGACCGTATTAGCTTACGAAACCTGTTCCATTGTGTCCGGAATGCGGAAAAACCTTAGGAACGCCTGTCGGAACGCCTAGATTGGAGTTCGTTTGCATAGGGTATTAAAATGTGAAGAACGAGATTAAAGTATTATTAAATAATTAATTATATATTAGCATTATCGTTCTAAACCCTAGCAAAACTTCAGGCCGCCGCTAATATATCTCCAATGGCCGATATTACTCGTGCTTCCCCTCTCTTTTTCTCTCGATCCATGCTTCTATTTTGAAAACTTTCAACTGGAGAATCGAAGAGGGCTTTGAGATCTACGTTGTGTACGGTGGTGATGGAGTTTAGTGTAGCGTGAAGGGCGTGGGGCCGCCGCGTTCGTTGCGCGTTCAAAGGGGAGTCGCGTCACCTAGGGGTGACCAAGTGTGGCAAAGTCACGGCCATAGGTAGAGAGCGCCTAGGCATTCATTTTGGTAGTACTCGATCGAGCTACATCTTGTCGTGGAAGGAGCGGCCTCGAACCCTAGTTTGCGTTGATGGGTTCGGTTTGGTCTGTCGCGTGCGTGTTGAGGAAGATGGGTGTTTGCTTCGTGCGGCCTTGATTTGTCTTCTAGATCTTGCGGCCTGTATATTGCTTGGGTAATATAAATTAAAAAAAAAGAGAAAATTGTTTTAAATTTAGTTTTCAAAACATATAAAATTCATATCTATTTCATATGTAATCAGAATTTGACGAGATTTACGGCGTTGGAATCGCAGAGACGAGCATTACGCGATGGTGCAGCTCGGGAACCATTCCGGGCAAGTAGAAATTTGAGTCGAATGGAACGTCGTTCGGTTTAATTTAAATTTCGAACGCTCGCCGAAACTCAAGGTGAGTTATTCTCACTCACATCTGGATATTGGCTGATTTAAATAATAAATATTTAAATATCTGTATGATTGGTTGCATATTATTGTTCTTATTTAGTCTGGATTGATATCTATATATAAGCGTTGTGATAATATTTGTGGATGCAGGGAAAACAGGTTGGAGGGATCCAACTGGATTCCTCACATTATAATAATTATCTTTATAATTGATGTTGTGATCTGTTTTCATATTGTGATTGATAAATCTGAGTTTAAATTGTACTGCGATATTGTTGAAATAAATATAAATCCTGAATTTCAATTGTAAACGGGATTAATTGGGATTTAAGAAAAATAAGATAAATTGTTATATAAAGAATTTAAAGGAATTAAAATTTGAAATCCATTTGGAATGAAAATTTTAAAATTGGTAAATCTGAAATGATAAACAAAGAGAAAAGTTATTAGTTGATAAATGGGAAAATAAGATTATGTTATTAAAATATAAACCTGAATTGAAATAAATTGACAGAAATTGTAAGAAGGATTTCTGTGATGTTTAAGTGGAAATGAGTTCCCTACGAAAGCCAAGTTCGAGCTTAAACTGATTTTATAAAAAGGAAGCTTTAAAAATTCAACCTTGTTTAAAGGAGTGTTTGAAAATATTTATTTTCAAAAGTAACTATTATAAATTAGCAATAGTAAATTTTATAAATATCTTAATAATTATTTTTACAAATGGATTTGTTCAAAAGACTAGTTTTGAATTAAGTTATTGAAATTAGTATTAGCCTTTTAAAAACTCTACTTATAAGTTTAGTTTAAACTAAAACCCTTATTTAAAATCAAGATTTATATCCTAATAAATGGTTTAACTTTAAATATTTTGAAACTATATTTTTAGTAAATAATTAGTAGTAAAGTTACATATTTTAAAGTATATTTCAGAATAAAGTATTTTTACTGTTTTAAATCTAAATGTTTTGAACTTGGTTATTCCAATGGAAATATATGGCAAAGGATTTACCTTGTAAATGAAGAGTTTTGGGAAGTTGTTTTCAAATGAGTTTTGAAACTTTGGAAATATATCTTATAAAGATATTGAGGCAAATAAATAATATGGGAATTATTTATTGTGTGATGGATGCTTATGGATGTTTATGAATATAAATTGATAGTTAAATCACCGACTATCAATATTGGACAAATACGTTGATCGTTTCGAAGAGACCAGGATCGAGATTTATTTCTCGAAAACCACTTCGATCCGATTTGTACGTTTCGTGCGGAAAACGTGTTCGGAGTCGAAGATGGAGCAGTGAAGTGCAAGGGCTAGTCGCTACTAATCCTGAGGATATTTCCAAAATGTATGTAGTCGGAGTAGTGCCTTCGGTTCCGTTCGAACCCGGGACGGACTTGTATGGACGAATGCTTGCGTAACATCGTCAGGTGGACGATGGGCATTCTAAGTGAAAACGTTTTAAAGGTAACGCTTAGCCTCAAGCCTCATCAACCGGGAATGACTGAAAATCAGCGGATATGCAGCATGGTTAGGTGGGTCATGCCCAAGCAGGACAAGATATTTCCCCTGTCTAGATGTCCCTTATATATTTCGGCTTAGTGGGTGGTTGGTCGCGCCAACCACGGGGTTTATCTTGTTCGGGACTGTTCAATAAGGAATGGTTCCGGCCTTGTGTTGCAGGGGATGAAGGGAGTAATCCTCGGTACGGTGATCTAGGCCCCGTACTGTGACAGGTGGTACCCCAGTGCCTAGTCATTGTTGGAAATCCATTCTCCCTACGAGCCTTGTACGAGTTTTGTTTGTATTACCCACTTTTGTGGCTAGTAGCTGGAATTTAATGAATGTAACAATTTCGGCTATTTTATAAGTATTTGTAAATAGACCCTATTATAATATCAGAGGTTTTCTATAAAAAGTGTTTTAGCTATCGTAAGGTAAAAACCCGACATGTTTATTTGCGGCGTGGTCTTACGAGATGCTTTTGTTTTTTTCAAAGGATTTTTGAAACTTTAATAATCAATTTGGATGCATATTTATTATCAGCTGGTATTCCAGACTGACTCGAGTGTTATTTCATTATAATGCTCGAGTCAAACCGAGTATTATATGTTCAGGTCAGGATGCTATGGAGCAAGAGATGAGCTGGAGTCAGAGACGTATTATATGTGCATATATATATATCCGCTGCTATGATTGTATGGTATGTCTGATTGGTATTAATTATTGTATGAGATACTCTGATGATATGATGTATAAAACAGTGATAGTTTTCATTTTGCATAAAGTTCTATATTTACTATTATATTTTATTCCGCTGCGACTGTGAGATTCTGATATTGTTTAGTTTCTTCTTCTTCTATCTCTTCTTCTTTAACCCTAATGGTTCGTAATTCCGTGCCACTTGAGTTAATAGAGGTAGAATAGTGTTGAATCAAGGGGTACGGATTTGCGGGCTATCACACAATTCCAGTATAAAACGAACTACGATGGTTCATAATAGTTTAGGACAATAAATGTAATAATAACACAGATCATATAAATGCAGAACATAGGTAAAACAAAAAGTCTCATATATATAATAACTGATGTCAGTTACAATACATGTGATACAGTACATATGATACAACTACAACGGTCGACTCTGGAAGTTATATATACAAGTACATTATCGACTAATATACATGAATACATATCAACCTACATTATGACACGAGAACTCCAAAAGATATGCAAAGTCTTCATAGCTCAAACAGCAACCCAAAGTAAGATATCAACAACCTGTAAATACTCGGTCTGACCCGAGTATTAAATTCAAAAGAAAATAATACACGGGTCAGTCTAATTCAAACTCAATTATTAGTGCACAGAAGCAATAATAATTAAGTAACAAATAGATGACAGTCACAATAAATCTCGTCTATCCGATCCTTAAATAAAGAAATCGGATAACGATAAATTTAACATGCAATAGTGTTAGACAACAAATCAGCAAATCCAAATTATCAACGAAGATAAATTAAAAAGATTATCAATGAAGATAATTTAGAAAACAACAGAGTTGTCTAAACGGCAATTAACGACAAAATCTATTTATTAAATAAATAAGTAGAAACTCATAATCTAATTATCGAATTGATAATTAGACAACAACAAAATCATCAAATTAACCAATCAAAATATAAATCCAAAACATATTGAAATATCAATTTAAAATGTCAACTCGAGTAGGGCTGCAGTACACGCATGCGTGTACTGCCTCGCCGCTACGGCATATGTGATATGCAAAAGATCAATAAATCAAAACAAAATAGAATATCATAAAATCCATACCGTGTGGCTGCAGTTCACGCTTGCGTGCACTGCCTTGCCACTACAGTGATGATATACACAAAAGCTCAATGGTACCGTGTGGCTGCAGTTCACGCTTGCGTGCACTGCCTTGCCACTACAGTACAAGACGTCGTCATAACTCCAACTATTGACAGCAAATCAATACTGTAGAGGTCAAGTCACATCTATCATGACTCAACACAACTGCAAATCAACTCAACTTGAATGACCAAGTGCACAAAGGCAGTGGTACAGATACACGAAAACAGCAGAATGATGGTGCAAGCACCAACTTTATGACAACATAACATATAGCATTGCATATACAGGGATAACAACAAGGCACAAAGGCCAGCCAAAGGATACATGTACAACAATCAACACCGTGAGCACTGTGGAATGCACGGATGTGCAACAAGGAGAATGCACAGATGTGCCATAGGGAGTGTACACATGATAGTAATGACACGTAAAAGACTAATGGAGTAAAATACCAAACACATGGAGGCAAAGCCCAAACACCTGAAGACTCAACTCAAGAATAAATTTACCATGCACAGCAAGTGATAAATCCGAGTACACTTGAACTACATGACTCAAAGAACAGGCAATAAAGGAGGCAACAAGTGATGTACACCTGAATGCATAGTGGACAATGCAAGTGAACGCATCATGAACCAAGGAAGGCACCCGTAACAACTACATGAAACTGAATTGTGCAAACACAAATAGAAGATGTATATGAAAATGAAGCAGTTCAGTATCACCACACATAACAGGTACAACATGTAGTGATATTCAAGCTGCAGGTTAAAGATATAGGGGCCGAAGTGAATACAGAAAGGAAATGCAAAGTCACTCAAAGACAATTGCAATAACCAGCGACAATTCAAAAAAATGTCGAAGTCAATGAAACAACAATGGGGCATATATATGTAGGCATATAAATGATGCACGACAAACTACGAACTGTTATTAAAATAGCAGCTCGCATGAACAAAATAGGTCGATCGACAATCAATGTCACGGCATGAACCAACAGAGAATTCAAGTGAAAATAGAATGGTGCAAGTGCAAGCTCGAACAAGACTCGAGTGCTATCAGATTTCAAGTCAGTGAACACATTAGGTACGCAGACCAAAGAGCAGAAGTAATCTGGATCTATTGCCATCGGCTCAGAGACCCAGTACATACTCGAAAACAAAAGCATATAGACATTAAGCTACAAAGCTCAAGCTATAGCACAATACTACAGATCAAGCAACAACCAGACTACATGAACGCACATGAGGACCAGACTACACAATGAATACAATGCAACAAATGAATGTATCAGTCTTGAACAAGATAGTCAAACCAGAGGCTCGAACACAAGTCAGCGACAACAGAAGCATAGACAAATGAAGACTGCATGATGATATTCAACATGCTATGCAACCTGAACCATGTACTACAAGTACAAAGACAAAGAAATACAAGCTAATAGCTCATGCTACAGATCAGGTCAAAGTGAACCAATACCAAACAAGAGGGTGTACACATGTACAAGTGAAGGATGTTCAAACACACAATCAACTAGCAAGAGGATATGTACATATTAGTACACCAGCATAAAATGAAGTCGGCAAGGACAGGCATGAGGTTCAAACGTACCATTTAGGCAGAGCAACAAGATACAATAAAAAAATCTAAATGCTCCAAGGGAATTATCAGGGAACACTCACACAAGAACAAGGATCAGTAGCAATGAAAGCACAGTTCAAGTTCAGAAATCAATGATTTAAAAAAAATCATATTTAAACAAGTCAAAGCCATATCACCTGAAAACTGAATCAATCAAACAATGAAGAATTTGAACAAGTCATAAGAACAAACTCAAATCACTGGCTAAGGTAAATCAACATCATCGCAGAAAAGTCAAAGCCGTGGCAATGAAAACAAGTAAGTAGACGAGCTCAAACAAATCGAATTAGATGTGAGTGAAGAGATCACTCACCTTGCCTCCCAGAGCACCAACGGTCTATCGGCAAGAAATCCCGAGTAACAACCCACCAGATTGATGCAATGACGAACGAAATCAACGAAGCGGCCATGAGCGAACAATGAGAACGAAGCACACGCGAATATCTGTTCGCTCGACCAATAGAGGCGTGACCTCGAATTTTTTCAAAACCCTAATTTCGGAGTGACGAGGAAGAGGCCGCCATTTTTTTCGCTCGTATGCTTAGTTTTAGGGTTTCTCAAATAATGAAATGAAAAAAATGAAAAGAAAAGGGGGGACGGGTTTTTTATTTATCACGGCATAAAATTTTTTAAGTAGGCTGAGATTCAAAATAAAAAAAAACCCAACAACACTTAACCAATTTCCACAAGAATTTTTTTAACTTGATTGAAAACTTCAATTAGCGATTAACAAACGATATTAATCGTCCAATGACGCTGATCAATCGATACGAAACCCCGGGTTGTTACAGACTCCCCTCCTTATAAAAATTGCGTTCCCGCAATTTTCATAATTAAGGTCGTCAGTAACAATTATTTTTCTAACATAAACTGGTTAAGGTAGAAAATTAAAGGTCGAGAACACAAACACCAAAGAAATCTTTTAATCTCAATAAAAGAAATTCACAAATTCTCAACAAAATCTAAATATCAAATAGATAATCAGAATACAGAAATCGCAAAACTGCAAATATCTAGTTACCAAAACGGTAATCAGAAAACAACAATGGTCCAATTATCAAAACGACAATCAGAAATCTCAATTAAACAAATATTCGATTATTAAAAACAATAATCAAATCAACAAATATTCGATTATCAAAAATGATAATCAAATCTCAATTAACAAATATTCAATTATCAAAAACGATAATCAAATCAACAAATATTCGATTATCAAAAACGATATTCAAATCAACAAATATTCGATTATCAAAAACGATAATCAAATCAACAAATATTCGATTATCAAAAACGATAATCAAATCTCAAATCAACAAATATTCAATTATCAAAAACGATAATCAAATCAACAAATATTCGATTATCGAAAACGATAATCAAATCAATAAATATTCGATTATCAAAAACGATAATCAAATCAACAAATATTCGATTATCAAAAACGATAATCAAATCAACAAATATTCGATTATCAAAAACGATAATCAAATCTCAAATCAAAAAATATACAGTTATCAAAAACGATAATCAAATCAACAAATATTTGATTATAAAAAACGATAATCAAATCAACAAATATTCGATTATCAAAAACGATAATCAAATCTCAAATCAAAAAATATTCAATTATCAAAAACGATAATCAAATCAACAAATATTCGATTATCAAAAACAATAATCAAATCAACAAATATTCGATTATCAAAAATGATAATCAAATCAACAAATATTCGATTATCAAAAACGATAATCAAATCTCAAATCAAAAAATATACAGTTATCAAAAATGATAATCAAATCAACAAATATTTGATTATCAAAAACGATAATCAAATCAACAAATATTCGATTATCAAAAACGATAATCAAATCTCAAATCAACAAATATTCAATTATCAAAAACGATAATCAAATCAACAAATATTCGATTATCAAAAACGATAATCAAATCAAAAAATATTCGATTATCAAAAATGATAATCAAATCAACAAATATTCAATTATCAAAAACGATAATCAAATCTCAAATCAATAAATATTCAATTATCAAAAACGATAATCAAATCAACAAATATTCGATTATTAAAAACGATAATCAATTCAACAAATATTCGATTATCAAAAACGATAATCAAATCAACAAATATTCGATTATTAAAAACGATAATCAAATCAACAAATATTCGATTATCAAAAACGATAATAAAATCTCAAATCAACAAATATTCAATTACCTGCAGATAATTGGATGCAATTAATATCTAGAATCAATTAAGATAACTAGAAAATCAACATAAAAGGTAGACCGATCCCAACAAATGTCGAGTTTTTAAGCTACGCCGCACGTGCATCAACATATGGCCGAAGCCTACCAAGTACCCAACATAATTTTGGCGCCCAACAAATGACCCGAAGGTCCAACAAATGACCCAAAGATCTGATACTAGTATTGACCCGAAGGTCCAACATAGTGGCTCGAAAGCACATGAAAATCATCAAAATCATCAAAACGACAATTATTTCAATTAACGAGTCCGGAATTAACCAAAATAGCAAACGCACATGTCCCATAACCACGAGTTTTACTAAATCGTTTAAATCTCTTCATCGTTTCCTTGAAAGTGCAAAATTGTGTATTCCAAAAATAACATTTCACTTTCTCAAACGAAAAAGTCCGGAATTAAGCGAACCAGTAAAAGAAAGGGGTCATAATCCTCGATTTTGCTGAAACGTTTAAATAGCTTCCTCATTCCTTTGAAAGCGCAAACTGTAAAACTTCTGAAGACAATTTCATTTATTTTACAAAAATAATAATTTACATTCTCAAACGGACAAGTCCGGAATTAAGCGAATCAGTAAAAGAATGGGTCCATAGTCCTCGATTTTGCTGAATCGTTCAAATCGCTTCCTCATTCTTTTGAAAACGTAAACTGAAAAAATTTTGAAAATAATTTTTTTTAAAACGGTTTGCAAATCCGTGATAAAAAAAACAACATTAGTGATAATTTCAACAAGGAAATTGCACTTCTCAAAACACCGTAGAAACGGATCTCAAAATCAGCATTGCGGGATAACCGCTTGAAAATCCTCTTTAAAATATGACGGACATTGAAGTCAATGCGACAGTAATTTTTAAACCTCAAAATCTCATTAAAATAATTTGCATCAAAATATAACACCAGTGAATTTTCATTCAGCAAATGTTAACAAAACACCGTGCTTCATAAATTTAGCATTGGTGTAAAAATCCCGTTATAAGAATAACGGCAACAAAATACGTTTAAACCAAACATCGGTTCAACGTAAAATTAATGCAGTAACGTGCAACTTAAACTTGCACGTATACATACAAAATGAACAAAGAAATCAATTGAATATATCTTCAATGATGATAATTCAAAATAGCAAAAATCTCAACAAAATCACATAACTGCAATCGCTTCGAATCCTCAAATCGGATTCGAAATTTTTAAAGAAAACAATTTAAACACAGCTAAGTAAACAACAAATGAAATTTATTTAAATTTCTTATTTTGATTTTCAAATCAAAAAGGTTATCAATCGTACTCGGCGAAGACAGTCTCACTGTTTTCGCTGCGCACTCTGATAAACAAAACACGAATCAACCGAATCAACCAAACGCAAATTCATTTTTATTTTTAAATAAAGATATTTAAAAATTTCATCAAAATTTCAAAACTTTAGTTTTGACTCAAAGCACAACTAAAACATCGACTAATAGTTTTAACACATGTTCCATCTAAGTTATGTTTTATATTATGTCCAAAAACCTGGCTTTGATACCAACTGTGACGCCCCACCTCTATGCTCACAATAACAAAGAGTGTTAAAGGAAATACTGTCTGTTATCATGAAGAATAAGGCTGGATAGGAGTGGCCATTCGTAGATAGGCCTTACACTAGTATTGGTTATCTCGATAGGAGTAGTATATTTTTGGTTTTTCATCTCTTATTTATTTACTCTCATCGACATACGCAATTTCAGTATAAAACGAACTACGATGGTTCATAATAGTTTAGGACAATAAATCTAATAATAACACAGATCATATAAATGCAGAACACATGTAAAACAAAAAAATTCATATATATAATAACTGATGTCAATTACAATACATGTGATACAGTACATATGATACAGCTACAACAGTCGACTCTGGAAGTTATATATACAAGTACATTATCGACTAATATCCATGAATACATATCAACCTATACTATGACACGACAACTCCAAAAGATATGCAAAGTCTTCATAGCTCAAACAACAACCCAAAATAAGATATCAACAACCTGTAAATACTCGGTTTGACCCGAGTACTAAATTCAAAAGAAAGTAATACATGGGTCAGTCTAATTCAAACTCAGTTATTAGTGCACAGAAGCAATACTAATTAAGTAACAAATAGACGACAGTCACAATAAATCTCGTCTATCCGATCCTTAAATAAAGAAATCAGATAACGATAAATATAACACGCAATAGTGTTAGACAACAAATCAGCAAATCCAAATTATCAACGAAGATAAATTAAAAAGATTATCAATGAAGATAATTTAGAAAACAACAGAGTTGCCTAAACGGCAATTAACGACAAAATCTAATTATTAAATAAATAATTAGAAACTCATAATCTAATTATCGAATTGATAATTAGACAACAACAAAATCATCAAATTAACTAATCAAAATATAAACCCAAAACATATTGAAATATCAATTTAAAATGTCAACTCGATAGGGCTGCAGTACACGCACGCGTGTACTGCCTCGCCGCAACGGCATATGTAATATGCAAAAGATCAATAAATCAAAACAAAATAGAATATCATAAAATCCATACCGTGTGGCTGCAGTTCACGCTTGCGTGCACTGCCTTGCCACTACAGTGATGATGTACACAAAAGCTCAATGGTACCGTGTGGCTGCAGTTCACGCTTGCGTGCACTGCCTTGCCACTACAGTACAAGACGTCATCATAACTCCAACTATTGACAGCAAATCAATACTGCAGAGGTCAAGTCACGTCTATCATGACTCAACACAACTGCAAATCAACTCAACTTGAATGACCAAGTGCATAAAGGCAATGGTACAGATACACGAAAACAGCAGAATGATGGTGCAAGCACCAACTTTATGACAACATAACATATAGCATTGCATACACACAGATAGCAACAAGGCACAAAGGCCAGCCAAGGATACATGTACAACGATCAACACCGTGAGCACTGTGGAATGCACGGGTGTGCAACAAGGAGAATGCACAGATGTTCCATAGGGAGTGTACACATGACAGTAATGACACGCAACGGACTAATGAAGTAAAATACCAAACACACGGAGGCAAAGCCCAAACACATGAAGACTCAACTCAAGAATAAATTTACCATGCACAGCAAGTGATAAATCCGAGTACACTTGAACTACATGCCTCAAAGAACAGGCAATAAAGGAGGCAACAAGTGATGTACACCTGAATGCACAGTGGACAATGCAAGTGAACGCATCATAAACCAAGGAAGGCACCCGTAACAACTACATGAAACTGAATTGTGCAAACACAAATAGAAGATGTATATGAAAATGAAGCAGTTCAATATCACCACACATAACAGGTACAACATGCAGTGATATTCAAGCTGCAAGTTAAAGATATAGGGGCCGAAGTGAATACAGAAAGGAAATGCAAAGTCACTCAAAGACAATTGCAATAACCAGCGACAATTCAAAGAAATGCCGAAGTCAATGAATCAACAATGGGGCATATATATGTAGGCATATAAATGATGCACGACAAACTACGAACTGTTATTAAAACAGCAGCTCGCATGAACAAAATAGGTCGATCGACAATCAATGTCACGGCATGAACCAGCAGAGAATTCAAGTGAAAATAGAATGGTGCAAGTGCAAGCTCGAACAAGACTCGAGTGCTATCAGATTTCAAGTCAGTGAACACATTAGGTACGCAGACCAAAGAGCAGAAGTAATCTGGATCTATTGCCATCAGCTCAGAGACCCAGTACACACTCGAAAACAAAAGCATATAGACATTAAGCTACAAAGCTCAAGCTATAGCACAATACTACAGATCAAGCAACAACCAGACTACATGAACGCACATGAGGACCAGACTACACAATGAATACAATGCAACAAATGAATGTATCAGTCTTGAAAAAGATAGTCAAACCAGAGGCTCGAACACAAGTCAGCGGCAACAGAAGCATAGACAAATGAAGACTGCATGATGATATTCAACATGCTATGCAACCTGAACCATGTACTACAAGTACAAAGACAAAGAAATACAAGCTAATAGCTTATGCTACAGATCAGGTCAAAGTGAACCAATACCAAACAAGAGGGTGTACACATGTACAAGTGAAGGATGTTCAAACACACAATCAACTAGCAAGAGGATATGTACATATTAGTGCACCAGCACAAAATGAAGTCGGCAAGGACAGGCATGAGGTTCACACGTACCATTTAGGCAGAGCAACAAGATACAATAAAAAAAATCTAAATGCTCCAAGGGAAATATCAGGGAACACTCACACAAGAACAAGGATCAGTAGCAATGAAAGCACAGTTCAAGTTCAGAAATCAATGATTTAAAAAAATCATATTTAAACAAGTCAAAGCCATATCACCTGAAAACTGAATCAATCAAACAATGAAAATTTTAAACAAGTCATAAGAACAAACTCAAATTACTGGCCAAGGTAAATCAGCATCATCACAGAAAAGTCGAAGCCGTGGCAAAGAAAACAAGTAATTAGACGAGCTCAAACAAATCGAGACGAGCTCAAACAAATCGAATTAGATGTGAATGAAGAGATCACTCACCTTGCTTCCCAGAGCACCAACGGTCGATCGGCAAGAAATCCCGAGTAACAACCCACCAGATCGATGCAATGACGAACGAAATCAACGAAGCGGCCATGAGCGAACAATGAGAACGAAGCACACGCGAATATCTGTTCGCTCGACCAATAGAGGCGCGACCTCGGATTTTTTCAAAACCCTAATTTCAGAGTGACGAGGAAGAGGCCGCCATTTTTTTCGCTCGTATGCTTAGTTTTAGGGTTTCTCGAACAATGAAATGAAAAAATGAAAAGAAAAGGGGGGACGGGTATTTTATTTATCACGGCATAAAAAAATTTAAGTGCGCTGAGATTCAAAATAAAAAAAAAACCCAACAACACTTAACCAATTTCCACAAGAATTTTTTTAACTTGATTGAAAACTTCAATTAGCGATTAACAAACGATATTAATCGTCCAATGGCGATGATCAATCGATACGAAACCCCGGGTTGTTACATTAAAGGTTGATTTATTAATAAAATAATGTGTGATGGATGGAAATGGAATAAGTGTAGTGTAATGAGAGTTGTTGTGATAATTGTTTGTAAAGAATTAACTTATAAATGTATAAAATGTATGATGGTGACAATTGGTGTTGTTACCCATTTAACTTATCAATTTCAAATAAATGTAATTAATGTCACATTAATGATAATTAATACAATAAACGAAAGTGTGAATGTGTTCATAAGATAATAATTATGTTAATAAAAGAATGAACTAAAATAATTAATTGGGACTTCAAATTTAATTTATGTGTAAATTTGACAAAATTTCAATATAAGTGGAAATATAGTAGTTAATACAATTAAAGATGGAAATTTAAGCATACTAATGTAAGGGAAGACAAACAACTATTAACGAGCTTAATTGAGCAATAATGGATTGAGTATAAAGGTTGAAAATCAAATTAAAGCAATTAATTGAAATTTAATTTTAATAAATTGGATTTGATTACAAGGAAATTGAACACTATAATTAGTGTTATAACCAACATTGAATTGTCATATAAACTTGTATTAAGTTATAGTAAAGGTCCAAGTGATTAAAAATGATCAATTAGTTAGTTTATAAATACTGAATAAAAAAGGCGATTAATTAATTTAATATTAAATATATTTAATTAATAGGAAAACTACCATTTTGGCCACTGACTTGGATTTCGACGAAACCAGTTTCATTGGATCTATATAAGTAAATTATTATAGGATTTCAAGTTTTCATAACGATCGGGCTTGTCGTTTGATCGTATGGGCTTGAAACGCCTATAAATCAATTGAAATCAATTTTAAATAAGCTGATTTTAATGTAACTTCTTCATATGATGGAATTTGGACTTGAAATTTATTCTAATGAGTTTAAAGTATTTGAAAACATCTATTTTTATATATGGGTTAACCCATTTTCGTTCCGGAGTCAAAACGGGCTTTTCAGGTCATGTATCGTTCAATCAATTTTATCCATTCTTTTCTATTTCAGATATTCATATAAATAGCTCGTTATAAACCCTAGCCTAATTCTTATGTTCATTTGATGTATGTAAATCTCCTTCTTAACTCCTCATTCAATGGCAGACAAAGTAAAACCCTAAATTATCCAATTCAATTGCAATTCAATAATTCAACTTCAAAATTAAATCTCCTCAAAATATATCGCATTATATATCGACCTGAAGCTCTCGACGAGCGCATCTTAGATCTGCAATTCGTTTTTCAATTTGGACCTCTATTTGGCTAGAAAATGAAGAACAACTCGCGGCCATTCATCGAGTCGCGATCAACTTGGTCTGATCGTCGAATCGAAAGTACAGTATTGTAGAGATAACCAAGGGAAATCGATATGAGGTGTTCGCATGGAGTTTTGGTGGTCGTATTTGTTGGAAAAATTTGAATAGGGTTGGGATTTTTGTGGCGACTGCTGGTTTTAACATCAGTCGAGGCCACTAGGGGTTTGCCAGGGGGTTGTGGACTTGGGGAGTGTCGGCGGCGAGGCTGGGAGGCAGCGAAAGGCCAGCAGTGGCGCGGGACACGGGCTCGATGGTGGCGGTTCCTAGTGACGGTGCGATGTTGGAGTTGTGCTAGGGTTTCAATGGCCTGGGTAGGTGGAGTAACATGTAATATTTCTAATTATTTTATTATTTTCTAGTTTAAATAGTTAATCTTCTAATGACAATAACTTTTACATACGAGGTCTGATTCATGCGCGGTTTCTTGCATTTGGATCGTATTGAAATTCCAGACATTTATCGTTGGTTTGGACGAATTCTGAGACTGTTTGAATTTTGGATTTAATTGGATTTAAATTCAATTTAAATTTAAAGGTGAGTGTTTTAACCCACTCACAACTTCTAAAATTTCTTATGTTTGTTAAATTAATTTATGATGTGATTAGCAATATATTTATGACTGTTTGATATATTTAAATTGTCGTTTCTATTAATTTGTATCCTTTTGAACTAAATTGTTATTTAATTTATTGTTGAAATTAAATTGCCACTTGAATACCTGTTATTTTTAATTAGTTAATTACTGATATTTATTTGGTTGATTTGGATGATAATTGTGATGGATGTTTGATTATTGATATTGATGATTGGATGTTATGTTAATATATATATATATATATATATATATATATATATATATATTGTTATCACTCTGCAAGTTCCTTTAGTTATTGTTATTTGAAAACCACTATGGGTTGAAATGATACATACCCGAACGATCTTATGGTTATTGAGTTGAAATGATAGACCTGAGCGATTTTATAGATGTTGTTTATTTCAGGATTGCGGTTTGAAATGATATATAACCGTAAAATTGTAAATTGTGGATTGAAATGATAAATATCCATATCACTTGACCTTAGGGTAGAGAATTATATACGGACACCGGATTGGCTAAATTAAATGATTTTTAAATCCTTAAATTTTGGATTAGATTAAATGATATTTTGGAATAAAATTTGATTTATACGAATTGAAGTATTATTGGAAAATCAAGTTTTGTGCTGAAATGTCAATCCGTTAAAAGAAATTGCTTTAAGAAATTAAATTGGAAGTTTAAAGTTAGATTTTTAAGTATAATTTAAATTCTATCGAAACTGAGTTATTGAATTTGTTTGAAAATAACTTTGGAATATTTTGAAATTGGAGTAATCCGAATTGATATTTGAACATGGATTGAAACAATATGGAATTCAATAGTTTATTGAAGCTTATAAATTGAAAGGTTTGAAATTAGTTTGCTGATTTAAGAAATTAAAATGGTCCGATTTTGTTGAAATGAAATAAATAGTTTTAAATTGACATAAATTACAAGTTCAAGTTTCCAAATATAAACTGTTTTAAATTATACTATTTAAGATTCTAAATTTTAAGATTTTCAGATTTATAAACTATTTTATCCTATATTAACCATATTAAATCAATTTAATCTATGTTAAACTATTTAATTTATTTTCAAACTAATCAAACCATTTTAACTTATATTAAATCTAATTAATCTATTTTAAAGCTATTTAATCTATTTTAATTTCATTTAATCTATTTTAACTATTTGTAACTATTTAAATTATTTTCTATATTTTTAGACTAAGTAAAAGGGAAGTTTTTATATTCAAAATTCATTGTTTGAAAAAAAATTATGATGAAATGATGGAATAACCTAAGTTGGGATTTAAATTACATATTTGACTTTAATATGAAGTTTTGAAATGAGGGTTTTAAACTATTTGAAAATATGACTTTTGAAAGTGAATATGATTTGAAAGTGGTATTGTTTGAGAATATGATATTTTGATATCAATTGTTAATTTACTTTGAAATGTAAAAGAACCATCCGGTGTGAAATAAGCATTTGGTTATTGAAGAAGCCGGGATCGAATATTGTCATACTCTCTGCCAATACCGAAAACCACTTTAACAACTATGTACATGGTGAAGATTCCAAAAATGAAGTAGGATGGTTTGGTGAACGATTTCGATACGAGGTATGACGTGACCCTGACTCCCGCGAGTCGGCTTAGATATAACTAAAATCAGGAGCCATGCTGGACCAAGTGAGGTCATTTCTCCTATCGGACACATTTCTTTGATATTATATTTTGATTTTTGTGATTGTTTTGATGGCCACCCTCGATTTTGATTTGGATGTGTGTTCCGAGGTGGGCGGTAGTAGCTGCTATGCGTTACCACCAGTCCGGATCTGCAAACGGTATATCTACCTTGGCATTTTCTCATGTGTCATGTTCACATGCCCTAGCATGCCTTCTATGAATTTATTTTGTGTCGTACCTATGGAGTGCTCCCTGGTAGCCTACTTGCGAGTGGAGTTTACAGTATCTATATAGACTACGGAATTATAAAAATGTGTTAAGGGGGATATGGGTAACGCCTTAACGCTATTTTAATGCTTTACTTTTCTATAGACATTATTATAAACTATATAGTAGATAGTTTAATGGATCCTTAGGAGATGTGAATCCTAAACATCTCTTAACTTACTGCACTCACGTTAGACACTGGATAAGAGATGTCAAACCACGTAAACATCTCTGATGCCGTCCCACTCATACTTATTCCGTGATTTAACTTACATAAGATCTTTTAGTTCTTCCTCGAGTGTTTTGTCTTCTCAATTCGCTTGGGTCAACTTGAGCATTTCAGGATCTGAAGACCTTATTTCTACAGGACAAAGACGAAGATTTATGCTACTATTATCTATTGTATTTATTCAACTGCATGCATCTATCCCGTTGCTTTATTTATTTGTCTCTAATATGTGTAACTCTGATTCTGTTTTGTATAAATATAATCAAATGTTTTGTAAATAGCTTGATGAACTGTTATTCGATTATTATATTTTGTCATTCCGCTACGAGATTATTATTTTTCTCTCTGCTTTTTCTTATTTACCCTAATAACAATCCACCCTTCTGTATGGTTTGAGTTTGCATGGTGTCTTCTTAAAACATACAAAAAGGTGGGATGTTACAGATTAGATCCCTTATATTTTATAACAATTTTACATGCGAAAATGCAGTCACCTATAACAATTTGAATCTGCATATATTATATATATATATATAATGTGTTGTATATATCATTGTTGGAGATTTGCATTAACAAAAATAATTAACAGTTTGGTCAAAATCATTTAATACATATGTACATACGTACGTATACATATTCAAACACATACATGCATACGTACATATTAAATATTTTAACTTCATAACTATATGAATATTTAAAAAAATAAGTAGTTTATGCATTTTAAATTAATAATAAATTTTCAAATAATCTACTTTTTACAAAACTTTATATATACACACACATGCGCGCATACATATATCCATTTTTCATATTTAAAATATCTTCAACTATTTAGTAGTTTCCAATTTGATTATCAAAATTCCAATCATTTTATTGACTTATTCAAATATATACAAAATATTTTGAATCGTTTATTTCATTCAATAAATAGATAAATTTTGATACACACATATACATATATACATGAGTATATACATACATATTTATATATAAATTTAATTTTTTTTGAACGCAAGCTAGAAGAAGATTAAATGAAAGCTAAAAGTTTTCCAACTTTGCTTCTCCTTAATTGCCACATAATTGCCTTTCACACTTTCTTTTAATAACCACTTAAATGCACCATTACCCAATCAAATTTGATTCTTTTTATTAGTACAATCAATTCTATTCTATTTTAATTATTATTTTTCATTTGATTAATAAGTTATTTTGATACATACATATATACCCCATGTGACGACCTGCCCTTCTCGACCCTCGAAAATCGACACAAAATACTCCATAGTATGATATGCCGACGATCATGTGTCGGAAAAGACAGATTATTGAGAAAAAGAAAGAAGGTAGAAAACAGAAGGAACTAAACAATATCAGAATCTCACAGTCGCAGCGGAACAAAATATAATATATAATATCAGCTCTTTACACAAAATGAAAGCTATATCTATTTTATAAAATTTATCATTAGAGTATCTCAAACGAACAACAATTAGTAGTCTGACAATTCCATACAATCGCAGCAGCGGATATATATACAAGTACGGATAATACGTCTCGAACTCCAGCTCCTCTCCTGCTCCATAGCATCCTATCCTAAACATATAATACTCGGTCTGACCCGAGCATTATAATGAAATAACACCCGAGTCAGTCTGGAATACCAGCTGATAAAAATACACCCAAATTGATTATTAAAGTTTCAAAAATCCTTTGAAAAACAAAAGCATCTCGAAAGACCACGCTACAAATAAACATGTCGGGTTTTTACCTTACGGTAGCTAAAACACTATTTATAAAAAAATCCTCTGATATTATAATAGGGTCTATATACAAATACTTATAAAATAACTGAAATTGTTACATCTATTAAATTCCAGCTACTAGCCACAGTCGTGGGTAATACAAACAAAACTCATAAAAGGCTCGTAGGAAGAATGGAATTCCAACTAATGACTAGGCACTAGGGTACCACCTGTCATAGTACCTGGTCTAGATCAGTGTACCTAGGACCACTCCCGATCTCCTGCAACACAAGGCCGGGACTACCGCTTACTGGATAATCCCGAGAAATATCACCCCATGGTTGGGATCAGCAACCGCACTACTAAGCCGAATAAAAAGGGACATCTAGACAGGGATTGTGACGCCCCACCTCTATACCCATGCTAGCCAAGAACACTACGAGTAATGTCGTCAACTAGCATGGAGAATAAGGCTGTTGAGGAGCGACCGTCTGTATAATTGCTTTGTGCGAGTACCATATGCCAGATAAAAATATAACTTTTCATCTCAAGAGGAAATCTGACATACCGACACAAACACAAAGCTACTACATAGTAGTTATATGTAATCTTCGGAAACAAATATAGAAATATCATAACACAAATCAGTCACAGAAGTTCATATCTCAAAGGCGGAAACAGATATGAATATTACACATAAAAGTGTACATCAGAGTAGTGGTCGAACAAGATCCATAATATAACAAAAAGAATAGATACAAGTGCTAGACAAAAGAATAAGTACACATCAAGGAGTCTCTATCTCGAATGTATACAGAACAAAAACTACCAATCTAAAATAGTTAGCCAAAAGTCAGATAATACTCTCGGGTGAGGAGTCAAGTAGAAGCACCTATAACATCTCGGTCTGACCCCAAGTATTATTTAATAGGAAAATAATAAATGGATCAGTCTAGCTATAATTATCAGGTGAAATGAGATGTAAGAAGAGATATGATAACAAAAAGGGGGAAAGAGGCCTATCACAAGACAGGGGCATTAAAACTCACCAACACGTGTATCACAAAACGGAAAGCTATTCCATGGTTGCTAACCATTAATTTTTAACCGAAGCTCCACAAAAACGACCTATAGACCTTTGAGCCAAAGATCCACTAAAACGGTCTGAAGACCTTTGAGCCGTAGTTCCACTAAAACGGTCCAAAGACCATGGGTCGCTACCCCACCAAGCCGAAGCTCCACTAAAACAGGGGTTTAGTCTCCCTCGCAGACAAAGAAACATCGCACATTGCTAGTCTAAATCACAAATTGATCATCATTGATCGATAAGTGTAAATTACACTAAGCTAGTAAATAAATGAGTTTAGCTTCATGTCCCATAACCACTAGCTTAACTTAACTATTTACGAACAAATTGTAGACTTCCTCTCGAAGTTAAGTGTCAATTACACTAAGCTAGTAAATATATGAGTTTAGCTTCATGTCCCATAACCACTAGCTTAACTTAAATATTTATGAACAAATTGTAGGTTTCCACTCGAAAATTGTCACAAGAGATTCAATCGAACAAGTCCAAGAATTAACCGACAAAGTAAACGCAAGCGTTTCATACCACTTGTTTTACTATGCCGTTTAATTAGATTTCTCATACGAGTGAGGTAAAGGTTTGTATATGCTAGTAGATTGGAAAACGGTTTAAGAAACGAGATTTGTAATAAAATAGTGTTGAAATCATTTTGAATAAAGAGTTTTGTTATTTACTACTAGTATTAAACCTTTATATTTTTAAAGTGACAAAACACAAAAATGATTGTAGGAACAATCAATCATCAAAATTCACATACGAAGACGTGAATCAAATCCAAAGAAATCGATACCGAATCCATCAAAGTGGATATACCCAAAAATTCATAAAATAGAAGTTATCAAAGTCGACAAAGGTCATAACAACTAATCAGAGAAGAAGAATCGATTAAAGATTGGAAACAAAGCAAATTGAGCTTAAATAGGCAAAATAGGAGCAGATCAGTCGACTAAACTCCCTGAGTCAGTCGACTGAACACAGACCTGAAAAATTCTTAGGCTTCAGCTCAGTTGACTGACTCGGAGAATTCATTCGACTGAACCTGATTTCCTGCATTTCCTATCCCATTTTAAATGAAGTGCAAACTCTCTCAATTTGCAATCGGACAAGCACGGACGCTAGGGGTTTACGCCTACCAGCTACCCGGTCCTATAAGCTCTTCGATTCAACACCAAAAATATGATCAAACAACAAAGTTAGGATTTTTAAAGAATTGAACTCAAAACACCAAAAATTTGGAATATTCTCCAATTCAATCCAAACCAAAAGCAAATGCACATGAATAAGTGTTAGGAATTCATACCCAATAATCAAAGGTAGATATAGGCATAGATGTGAGATAAAAATCTCACCTTTAAACCCAAAACAAATGAAGAAGAAGCTATAGAGCAATGTCAAGGACAATCACTCTTCAATTCCAACCCAAAGAGCTTGAATCTAAGCTTAAAAGAGAAACATTTCCTAAATCAGGTTTAGGAATTTCTGAAATTGGTAAGAGAATGAGTTGGAGAAGAAGAAGAGGATGCTTACTAAAGCTTCTTCTATAAATTTAGAGCTAGAACTTGATTTGCAAATGGAAACTAGGGCTTGGAGTTTTATTTTCCCATTCCTCTCTTCATTGTTGCTAAAGCTTGAGTATTAGGAAATAGAAGTAAAGTAATGAAGAGAAGAGGGGTGAAGCTTGGGTCTAATGAGCTAAAACAAAACCAAAGCCCTAAGTGAAAAAGTAGCAAAATTCTACTATCTCCAAACATATCGAAGTTTATACTCAAAAAGATCGCAAACGTCATTTTAAACTCAATGGGGGTGGTCTCCAGTCCTTGTTTGCAAAAAGTATCTTTTCGGACTAAAATCCGACTAACGATGAAATATTTAAATAAAATATTTAAATACTCAATCGTAAAATATCCGGGTTGTTACAGACTCCCCTCCTTAAAGAAATTGCGTCCACGCAATATTTTTGAAGAAAATAAAAGTAACAACCATAAAAGCATATTAACACAAAAGAAATTTGAAACCAGAGTTTTACCTCAAAGAGCATGAGAAAGTAAGTCCGGATGTGTTCGCTCGATGAATTCTCTAGATTCCCAAGAACAATCCTTAGGATTTTAGGACATTGAACATTCACAAGAGGAACATCTTTATTTCGAAGGCGTTTAATCTCCGAAGCAATGATACGAATAGGATGTTGCTCATAAGTCAGATTAGGCGAAACCCCAATTTCTTCTACAACACCGGGCTTAAGGATAAAATCGAGATCTCGAAGGCATTTCCGTAGTTGAGAAACGTGAAACACGTCATGAATAGCAGAAAACTAAGCTGGTAATAAAAGGCGATAAGCCACCGGACCGATAGTTCGATGATGGGAAATGGAGCAATATATCGAGGTGCTAACTTTTCCGGTTGACTGAAATGCACAACACCCTTCATAGGTGAAACACGAACAAACACAAAATCTTCCACAGAAAATTCTAATCTCTTTCTTCAGTTATCGGCATAGGATTTTTGTCTACTCTGTGCCTCTTTCATCCTATGACGAATAAGATTAATCTTTTCTGTGGAATCACGAATAAAATCTGGACCTAAAACCAGCCTCTCACCGGCTTCAAGCCAACAAGAAGGAGATCGGTATGGCCCTCCATAGAGTGCCTCAAAAGGTGCCATACCAATACTAGATTGGAAGCTATTATTATAGGAAAACTCAACAAGAGAAATATGATCTTCCCAACTTCCGCCAAAATCAAGAACACATGCATGAAGAAGATCTTCAAATGTTTGATTCACACGCTCGGTTTGTCTATCGGACTGAGGATGATAAGGCGGTGCTAAAATTAAGCTTCGTTCCCAAAGTTTTTTGAAGACTCTTCCAAAATCCACTAGTAAATAATGGATCACGATCACTAACAATAGAAGTAGGGACTATATGCAATTTAATAATTCTTTAATAATGATTCTGGCCAAAAGTGGTACGGTTCGGTTAGACCAAACGGGAATAAAATGGGCGGATTTAGTAAGTCTATCAACTATCACCCATAGGCTATCATGACCCGAACGAGAACGGGGAAGACCGTTAATAAAATCCATGGAAATTTGATCCTACTTCTAAATTGGAATATCCAAAGGTTGCAATAACCCACCGGGCCTTTGATGCTCGGCGTTAACGAGTTGGCAAGTCATGCAACACTTAACAAAGTTAGCAATATCAGATTTCATTCCATCCCAATAATAAAGTTGCTTCATATCCGCGTACATTTTACTACTACCGGGATGAATGGTAAATTTAGAATGATGAGAATCTTCTAAAATGTCTTTATGAAGATTACCAATATTTGGCACAATAAGTCTACCAAATTTTCGAATACCGCCACGAGAATCAATATCAAAGTTTTTCAAACCTTCAATATTAATTTTATCCCTACAACTTTGGCTAAGAAGAGCCAATTCGGGATCTAGCTTTTGAGCTTTAAGAATGCAGTCAAAAAGAGAAGGATGAGCCTCAATGCTACATAAAACAAGATATGAACATAAATCGTACTCACGATCTCGAATCTCACAAATGGATAAAATCTCGAGATCGTTCCGTTCGGATATCATCATAGAAACAACCACTTGTTGCTTACGACTAAGTGCATTGGCAACACGATTCTCCCTTCTCGGGAGTATAAAGAATATCAAGATCATAAGATGCAAGGAACTCAAGCCAACATTAAGTTCCTTATGAGAAAATAAACATTTCAATGATTTATGATCGGAGTGGAGAATGAATTTCTTCCCCAACAATAAATGATGATGCCAAACTCTAAAATTCGACAACAATAGCCGCGAGCACTAGATCATGAGTGGCATAACTAGCCTCTATCGGCTTAAATTATTTAGAAACAAAAGTGATAGCACGTTCTCTTTCGCAAGAGAACGGTACCCAAACCAATACGACTAGCATTGGTACAAACAATGAAGTCTTGGTTCCCTTCGGAAATCACAAGAATAAGAGTATCGGAATAGAGTTCTTTTTAAATAATCTTCTTTCCCAAGAAAGCTAAAAATTTCTATAATCACAATTATCTTTATGTAATTATCTTTCTAGAAAAAATTACTTTTTTACAAGTCAATTTATTGTGTATGATTGTCTCATCAAAGCGTTTAGGAGATTCCTATCGATAACGTTGATCAAGCGCATCGACCAGAAGTCTTAAAACACTAAATGGGCAATACAATCACCAAATCATCTTCTATATGATAAATAAGTCTCTTAAAATTTTTAAGAATATTCTTTGCTCGTTTGAGAATAAAATCCAACTGTACTTATAAATAAATCTTATAAAAAAGATTTGTAAAATTTTTAAATTTCTATTTTCATCTAAAATCAATAAATACAAGAATGGAGTCATCGAGATATTCATAGAACTACTCGATTTATAAAGTGGATGAAATAAGCTGGACAAACTGAATGACATAATAAGTCATTCATAAAAGTCATAACGAGGACGGAATGCGGTAAGTGGAATGCTAACTTCCGTGACTCGGAGCAAATGAAAACTTGTAATAACCCGGGGTTTCGTAACAATTGATTATTGTCAAATGACAATTGAATGGGATGTTAATTGATATTGAGAATTTTAATTAGGTTTAAATTCTTTTGAAATTCTTTTGTAATTCGATAACGAATTACGGGCTTTAAATAAATCCCTTTTATTTTATTGGCCCATTCTCTTTTACTTTGTTGGGCCGTGATATTATTAAAAAGGCAATGACCGTTCCCCTTTTGATTCACTCTCGAACCCTAATAAAAAAAAATGGCGGCTCCAATTTCGTTCGTTCCTCATTTCAAATTAGGGATTTGTTCGCATGTGGCCTTACGAAACTAATTTTATTTCTAAACTTCGGCTTCTTCGATTGCATCCAAAGGTGAGTGATTCCTTATCGCTCACATCTACTTTAATCTCTTGTGTGCATATAGGATTTGAATTCCTGTATTTTGTTCGTTTGAAATTGTGATCGAATTTATTTCGGCAGTTCGACCTTATTTTGATGATGATGATTTTACTTGATTTAGTTCGATTCCTTGATTTCCTAGTTTTCATGGCCACCACGGTTTCCTGTGACTTCGGCCATATGAATTTTTGTGTACCGATTTGGATTAGTTTCGTGGTCACCACGAGGTTGATTTCGAGTTGACTTCGACTTGTCATTGTTGCAGTCTTGGGTCTGTTGTACTTCATGCTAGTATTAACTTGCCTCGAATGCTCTTTACTATATCAATTCATGGTTGTTTTCCTAGTGACATTGTACCAGGCTGGAAGTTCACTTTCATTTTCTTTTTCACTGAACTGATAGCCTACGAACTGTGGTGTTTGTTCCATTGATCCATTTGGGTTGAACTCTTTTGCACTGTGCTTGATGGAATTTGGTCCGATTACTTTTTGATGCTTCAGTTTTGATTATTGTTTTACATTGTTCGTTTTTCTTGGTCATCTCTGTTCGAATTTTGGGTTGTACCTGCCTATTACTCAATTCATGGGATTGCTTTGATTTGTTCTTTTTAGCAAGTACTTCGATCATATATCCTCTGTTCTTTATTATTTTGCTTTGAATTGTTATAGTGGCATTTCGCATCACTTTGTATACATGTATCAAGTACTTGCCAATGTTTATTTAGATAAGAAAAGTTTCATACACCTATATGCCTGTACCTATTTCCAGTAGCCTAACTTTTCATGCATATATAAACAAGTACTTGCATGTATATGTTAGTAACTTTGTACCAACTTCTATTAGTATCTTGTCTTTGAATAAGAAGATAAAATTTTTGAAATTTTCCTCTGTACATGTTCTTATTAGTACACACTTATTGTAGCCACGATCCATTTCAATGTTACTGCCCTTTGTTGTTGCTTCGGCAATGTGCTTTGTTCTTGATAGTGATACTTGCATTATCCAGGTTCATGTATTTGATACTGGTGCCTCCTTTGGTTTAAGATGCACTCACTTGCCTACCCATGCACACATAGCTTCCTGTATTGTGTGTCGAACATGGTAGTTGATATTGTACACCCCTGTGTACATTTCTTTGTGCACATTGAATTTGCTGTATTCATGAATATCTACTGCACTATGTAGTAGATCATCCCTAGTACACTGTAATTCCTCTAGCCTGTTTTCATTTGGTTGTATATGCAGTTTTTAGTGGCTGTGGACATCATATATTGAGTCGAAATGTCGTTCATGTTTCTTGTACTATTGTCACAGTGAGATATTTATATCCACAGTTAATTCTTGCATTTGTATGATGCTTGGTTGGCAACCTGATCTCATTTGCATATGATGCTTAGTTTGTGATCCCTGTAGTTTGTAGTTCCATGTTGCCACCTCCAATTGTATTAAGCCTGGTCTTTATTCTACATTCAATTGTTGGCATTTGGTCCTGACTTGACATCCCTGTATGCATATTCATATGGGATTGCTTTGTGGTGCACTGTACTGCATTTTTGTGTATGTTACAGCTATTTTCTGTAAGTATATATGTGGCCTTGTACCACTTGATTGCCATTGGGTTTGTTCTTCGAATTTACTTGTGTTGAATCCAGCTAATAGCTCGGGTTTGACCTTGTGTTCGTTTGTGAACTTTCATTGTGATACGTGCACATTTTCCATGTTTGTCTGTTTGACCATTAAGGCCGTGGCATTGGTATTTGAACCTTCATTGATTTTGGTTCGTTGATCTTTTGGGTACATCATCACTGTAGTGGCAAGGCAGTGCACGCAAGCGTGGACTGCAGCCACACGGTATGACGTGTATGATATTCTATTTTGTCTCGATTTATGGATCTTTTGCGTATTTCATATTCCGTAGTGGCGAGGCAGTGCACATGTGCGTGTACTGCAGCCCTACCCGTATTGTTATTTTAATTGTCATTTCAATTGTTTGAACTGTTTTGTTTATTCAATTAAATATTCTGAATTGCACTCTGATTTGGTTTAATTACTGTCGCCTATTGGTTACTTAATTATTATTGCTTCTGTGCACTAATAATTGAGTTTGAATTAGACTGACCCGAGTATTATTTCCTTTTGAATCTAATACTCGGGTCAGACCGAGTATTTACAGGTTGTTGATATCTCACTATGGGTTGCTGTTAGAGCTATGAAGTCTTTTCATATTTTTGGAGTAGTCGTCATCATTTAAACTTGTCAGTGTATTTGTATAGGATGTTGTATATTCATGTATATTATTCACGATAATGTACTTGTATATGTAACTTCCAGAGTCGACAGTTGTAGTTGTATCATATGTACTATATCACATGTATTGTAACTGACATCGGTTATTATATATATATGAGATTTTTGTTTAGCAGTGTTCCGCATTTGAATTATCTGTGTTATTATTATATCTATTGTCCTAAACTATTATGAACCATCGTAGTTCATTTTACACTAGAATTGGATATGTTGATGAGAGTAAACAAATAAGAGATGAAAATTAAAAATATGTATCACTCCTATCGAGATAACCAATACTAGTATAAGGCCTAACTACGGATGGCCGCTCCTATCCAGCCTTATTCTTCGTAATAATGGACAGTATTTCTTTTAATACTCTTTGTTATTGTGAGCATAGAGGTGGGGCGTCACAAAACTGGTGGCAAGTCGAGCTGAAAAAACCTTAACACCACTCAAAAGATTGCTTAGGTGGTAATCCTAAGACAAGCTCAAAACACCGAAAAATTCACAACTACCCAAATGAGAGAAATAACACTTTACTCAACATATGGGCTTAAAGAATAAAATGATGCCATCAAATTGGAATCGAAATCTCAAAGAAAAATAAAAATCTGCTTAACAGATTGAAAATGTCAAAAATGAATAGTCCACTTGGGACATGAAATATGGCTTCATAATAATTAAGCCAATCCTTTCAGAAAAATCAATTTTGAAGCCTAAGTAACCCATAAAATGCAAACCGGTTCAGTAAGAAAAAATCATATAAAATAATCTCGACATCCAAACAAAGCAAATTGAGTGTTGCAGATCCACCAACTGAATTCGCAATTCTTAAAGAAGTCAACAAGCCTAAAATATTTAAAGAAAAAGAATCAACAAGTTCTTTTGATATAAAATAATAAGATGAACCCATATCAAAAAGAACTCGAAAAGGATAATCACAGAACAAATGAAATCAAGGATTGAATTTGAAATACCTTGACCAAGAGAAGTGTCACAAGGGGCTTGCACAACTTTCAACCTTTCCCTCCCTCTTGCTAGGGAGTTTGGGACATGTAGATAAAAGATGGCTCGGATTTTTGCAATAGCGACAAGTAACGGGTTTCGGACACTTAATTACATAATGGTCCTTAGAATTACAATTGTAGTATCCTCCACGATTAGGGATTGGAGTCTTTGCTACCAAAGTAGTTTGCTTCACTTTCTTATTGGGATTAGGGCTTTTGAACTTAATATGCCTCTTCTTGGAAATCCCAATATCACTATCACTTCCTTTACCAACCTCTTCATGTCGAAGAGTGATATCCATAAGCTGATTGAATGGAACTTCAAGTTTCAAAGGTAGAACCATTTCGGGGTTCTTACTCAAAGCACAGATAAACTCTTGATTCTTTACAAGATCCAAAATTTGTTGGGCAGACATGAATGGGCCATCCAGAAAAGGCCACTGGATTGATCAGCGCTAGAACTGCTAGAACTAACCATTTCTTCTACTTTAAGAAAGAAAAAAAGAAAGAAAGAAGGAGAAAAAAGTTATTCTTAAAATGAATATCAAACAATAATGATTGATAAAAAAGGCATCACAAAGAAAATAGGATAGAACGGGTCCAATGACTCGAATAAAATCCTAAGGCACGACTCTTAAGAAAGACTTAGCACAATGATCCTTGCTAGATTGTTCTACATTATTCCGAAGTGTTGGCTCTGACACCAAGCTGTGACGCCCCACCTCTATACACATGCTAGCCAAGAACTCTACAGAATATCATCAACTACTACGGAGAATAAGGCTGTTGAGGAGCGACCATCTGTATAATTGCTTTGTGCGAGTACTGATATGCCAGATAAAAATATAACTTTTCATCTCAAGAGGAAATCTGACATACTGACACAAACAAAAATCTACTACACAGTGGCTATATGTAATCTTCGAAAACAAATATAGAAATATCATAACACAAATCGGTCACAGAAGTTCATATCTCAAAGGCGGAAACAAATATGAATATTACACATAGTACATCAAAGTAGTGGTTGAACAAGATCCACAATATAACAAAAAGAATAGATACAAGTGCTAGACAAAAGAATAAGTACACATCAAGGAGTCTCTATCTCGAATGTATACAAAACAAAAACTACCAATCTAAAGTAGTTAGCCAAAAGACAGATAATACTCCCGGGTGAGGAGTCAAGTAGAAGCACCTGTAACATCTCGGTCTAACCCGAGTATTATTTAATAAGAAAATAATAAATGGATCAGTCTAGCTATAATTATCAGACGAAATGAGATATAAGAAGAGGTATGATAACAAAAATGTCATACTACGACAAGTATACATTAAATAATAACAAAAATCATATGGAAACACTAAAAAGAATGTCATATACTTTGTTTTATTCACTAAACCACAAATATTGACAAACATATCAATGCCAATCGTAAAAGTTGTTGAAGCATAAATTCACGATGCACAAATAATGATAAAGCTTATCAATGTAAATCACGAAAATTGGTGAAACACAAATTCTAGAAATCGATCAATAGAAATCCAAAAATCACAAAAAGGAGGAAAGAGGCCTATCACAAGACGGTGTAGGATCTAGATTAACCCTAGAGGGGGGGGTGAATAGGGTTAATAACAAATTTTCTCGATTTAAAACAAAGAAACAAACTGCAAAAATAAATATGCTGAAAAGTAAATCACACACAAAATTTACCCAGCTTCGGCAACCCCTGCCTACTGCTGCATTCCCAGATTTCTATTAGAATTAAACAGTATCTCGCTTACAAACACTCTACCAGACTCGCAAACCCTTGCTCCCGCTCACAAACACTCTCACAGACTCGCACACCCTGCTCCGCCTATAGAGCTTTGTTTACTCGCAAACTCTGCTCCGCCTCTAGAGCTTCGCAAACTCGCACACCCTGCTCACTGAACTAATTCTAACTAGACAATCTGACACTACCTAAACCCTAGGTGGTGATTTACAAATTTTTTGACTCGAAAATAAAAAACAAGAACAACTTCAAAAATAAAACCCGATGCAAAAATTAAAATATGAATTTGAACCCCTAATTTTTGCTTGAAATAAAATAAAGCAAACCCCTTTTAAAACTTAAACCCCTTTTATCATTAACAAAGCCGGCCCCTTGTTTTCCTTTAACCCGACCCACTTCGTTCTTTTGCTTTGTGAAAAATAATGGCGACCGATCTCCTTCTTTCTGAAACTAGGGTTCGTCTCTTGCGATCCAAATTGGGTTTTCGGCTGGTTTGTGATGCTCTTGTGTTCGTTCTCTGATGATCAATTGCTTGATTCACGTTGCTCTTGCTCACTGCTTCGTTCGTTCTCTGATGATTGATTGTACTTGCAGCTGACCGAGTTCGTTGAATTGTGGTATGTGATTTTCGTATGCTGGTTTGATTATTTGCCTTTTTCTCTGCATAACTCGATGTCGATGATGATTTCTTTTGGGTTTATTTATAGGGTTGAAATCCTCCTAATCACTGTCAGATTTGATTTTTCCATGTCGTTGATTTTTTTTTCTTGAAATCAATTTCGAATTATTGCTGTCCATATTTGTTTTCGAATTATTTAATTCGAAGATCTCTTTCCATACTTGTTGGTTCGGCCCCTTTATGAATTAACACAGACCATATATGAATTCGAGATATTTGATTCAGAGATATCTTTCCAAAATTAAATTCCTTAATTAAAGCAAAAAAAGAAACTGACTTCGGCCATCTTTTCTTGTCTCCATTTGAACGTATGTTCATCTGGTCATTGTTGAATATGTTGCATTTTCAAATTGCTGACCATCCAGACTTTTGTTAACTTCACTGTGTATATGCGTATTTCAATGTTGCAGTGATCATTGAATTTTGATCGAGGCCATTTGCACTTGTGGTTGGTCACTTGAACTTGATTGTTTGGTTTCATGTGCATGTGCTTATATTTCCAGTGTGCATTTGGCTGTTCTTTCATTTTGCTGTAATCTCACTTCGAATTGCATACACTTCATGTTGACATTTGCAATGCTTCGACACAGATGCTACACTAGTTCATTGTGTTGTTGTCTGGACACATATTTTATCACTTGATCTTGCAGTCTTCATTTTTGCTGTGACACTTGTGATATTCATGTTGATTGCTTCATGACTTGTGCACATTTGTGTTGCTTACTGATGCATGCACTCGAGTCATTCTGGTCGTTGTCTCCAGTTGCTTGTGTATCACTATGATGCCTGGTTTACACTGTCATGTTGCTTTCATATATGCACAGTTGGTTCATGTATCACTTGAATTTGTTTCACTGCCATACTTGTAGCTTGCCTCTGGTGTAGTCTTGTCTGGTGCATTGACATTGACATTGTATTACTGTCCCTTTACCATGTTGCATTATTCACTGAGCATTTCTATGTTGAGTTTGCATTGGTGTAGTTGTTCATTTCAGTGAGTTGTCTGCACTTGTGAACTTTGTTGTTGGCATTGGCTTTGTCTTCTGTTGACATTTGCAGTTGTACTTCTGTTGGCAGTGTAGTTGTTCTTGCTTTGATGCATCTATGTCCTGCCATGTTGCTGTTGACATGTTCATATGAACTTGCATTCATTTGAGTTCATTCCACTGTTTCATGTAGCTGTTGACATGTTTATATGAACTTGCATTCATTTGAGTTCATTCCACTGCCATGTAGTTGTTTGCCAAGACTGTTGTACACTTGCTTGAAGTTGTTCTGCACTTTGGTGGCTCTGGCTTGATTTGTTCTGATTTGCAAGTTGTGCTTTTTCTTGGTCTCTGTTGCATGCTTGTTTGTATGTTGCACTTGATATTGCAGTCTCTGGCATTCTTGTACAACTTCATTGTTGCTGCTTGTATCACTGGTATATCTTGTCTGCACTTGCATACTCACTTTGGTCTGTTGGTGGCATTCCTTTTGTCCATGGTACTGTTTGAGTTGTTGCAGTTTATCACTTGACTTGTTAGTGCATTGCCACACTGTACATTCTTGAACTTGGTCTCTGATGGTGTTGAACTTCACTGTTGCATTCCATTTGTGTTTGCTGTCAGTTGATGTTCTATTGCAGTTGTACTGCTTGATATTCATTCCTGTAGTTTGCATTCATGTACTTGCTGTCGTAGATGTTTTGAACTGCATACTTCTTGTTGCAGTTTTGAACAATGCTCGGCCATGTTAGTTTCATATGCATATTTGTGCATATTGACCATTGGTTGTTCATTTGGGCTGCTGGACTTGTTATACATTTCATAGTACATCTGTTTTGGACTTGTTTTTGGATTGCATTGCGTTGAGTCGAATTTGCAGTGATGGCTTGACCTTTGCACTTTCACACTTGCTCTTGTTGGCTGCACACACGAGTTGGCGAGGCAGTGCACACGTGTATGAATGTACACGTGTGTATTGCAGCCACTTGTGATTACCTGTCCCTGTAATATCTATGTGCACGACTTTGTGATAAATTCAAGTGTGAATGATGACGAACAACCCATATATCTGAGGCAAACATTATTTTCAAAAATATCGTTTATTTTAAACTTCAAAAATATTTCTCGATCAATTTTACTGCGTTAGTGAATATTTTTGCAGATTTGCTCAGATGCTAGATACAAACTGAAATGCAGTTGAAGACCAAATACGAGAGTGAGTGATATGTAGTGAGGATAATGATGTAAATATGAAATGTGATGTAGTTCAAAATTGTATATAGTGAGAGCATGAATTTGTACTTTTCAAGATTTGTAATAAATATTTGTTTGAATAAAATTTCTGTTTGAATTCAAAATCTGTGTAACTTGTTCTGTTTGAATTCAAATTAAAATTCTGTGTAATTTATTTTATTCAACAAATATTTATTTAATATATGAAAATTAAAATAGTACATTAACAAAT
This sequence comes from Allium cepa, assembly GCA_030765085.1. NCBI lineage: Eukaryota > Viridiplantae > Streptophyta > Magnoliopsida > Asparagales > Amaryllidaceae > Allium > Allium cepa. The sequence continues at coordinate 126,059,267 of CM060940.1, read as the reverse complement.
ACATTTAAACGAACTATATATATGTGTTTATTATCATCAAACAAAAATCATATAAGCGCAAAGCGCATATTTCACAGACGGGAGCATTAAAACTCACCAACACGTGTACCACAAAACGAAAAGCTATTCCATGGTTGCTAACCATTAATTTTGAACCGAAGCTCCACAAAAACGGCCCGAAGACCTTTGAGCCGAAGCACTACTAAAACGGTCCGAAGACCTTTGAGCTGTAGTTCCACTAAATCCGAAGATCATGGGTTGCTACCCTCCCCCCCCCCCCCAAGCCGAAGCTCCACTAAAAATGGGGTTTAGTCTCCCTCGCAGACAAAGAGACATCGCACATTGCTAGTCTAAATCACAAATTGATCATCATTGATCGATAAGTGTAAATTACACAAAGCTAGTAAATAAATAAGTTTAGGTTCATGTCCCATAACCACTAGCTTAACTTAATTATTTACGAACAAATTGTAGACTTCCACTCGAGGTTAAGTGTCAATACACTAAGCTAATAAATATATGAGTTTAGCTTCATGTCCCATAACCACTAGCTTAACCTAAATATTTACTAACAAATTGTAGGTTTCCACTCGAAAATTGTCACAAGAGATTCAATCGAACAAGTCCAAGAATTAACCGACGAAGTAAACGCAAGCGTTTCATACCACTTGTTTTACTAAGCCGTTTAATTAGATTTCTCATACGAGTGAGGTAAAGGTTTGTATATGCTAGTAGATTGGAAAACGGTTTAAAAAACGAGCTTTGTAAGAAAATAGTGTTGAAATCATTTTGAATAAAGAGTTTTGATATTTACTACTAGTATTAATACCTTTATATTTTTAAAGTGACAAATCACAAAAATGATTGTAGGAACAATCAATCATCAAAATTCACATACGAAGACGTGAATCAAATCCAAAGAAACCGATACCAAATCCATCAAAGTGGATATACCCAAAAATTCCTAAAATAGAAGTTATCGAAGTAGACAAAGGTGATAACAACTAATCGGAGAAGAAGAATCGATTAAAGATTGGAAAACAAAGCAAATTGAGCATAAATAGGCAAAACAGGCAAAACAGGAGCAGGTCAGTCGACTAAACTCCCTGAGTCAGTTGACTGAACACAGACCTGAAAAATTCTCAGGCTTCAACTCAGTCGACTGACTCAGAGAATTCAGTCGACTGAACCTGATTTCCTGCATTTCCTATCCCATTTTAAATGAAGTGCAAACTCTCTCAATTTGCAATCGGACAAGCACGGACGCTAGGGATTTACACCTATCGGCTACTCGGTCCTATAAGCTCTTCGATTCACCACAAAAACATGATCAAACAACAAAGTTAGGATTTTTAAAGAATTGAACTCAAAACACCAAAAATTGGAATATTCTCCAATTCAATCCAAACCAAAAGAAAATGCACATGAATAAGTGTTAGGAATTCATACCTAACAATCAAAGATAGATATAGGCATAGATGTGAGCTAAAAATCTCACTTTTAAACCCAAAACAAATGAAGAAGAAGCTATAGAGCAATGTCAAGGACAATCACTCTTCAATTCCAACCCAAAGAGCTTGAATCTAAGCTTAAAAGAGAAACATTTCCTAAATTAGGTTTAGGAATTTTTGAAATTGGTAAGAGAATGAGTTGGAGAAGAAGAAGAGGAGGCTTACCAAAGCTTCTTCTATAAATTTGGAGCTAGAACTTGATTTGCAAATGGAAACTAGGGCTTGGAGTTTAAATTTCCCATTCCTCTCTCCATTGTTGTTAAAGCATGAGTATTAGAAAATAAAAGTAAAGTAATGAAGAGAAGAGTGGTGAAGCTTGGGTCAAATGAGCTGAAACAAAACCAAAGTCCTAAGTGAAAAAGTAGCAAAATTCTACTATCTCCAAACATATCGAAGTTTATACTCAAAAAGATTGCAAATGTCATTTTGAACTCAATGGGGGTGGTCTCGAGTCCTAATTTGACTGTTTGCAAAAAGTAGCTTTTCGGACTAAAATCCGACTAACGATGAAATATTTAAATAAAATACTTAAATACTCAATCGTAAAATATGCGGGTTGTTACAGGGATGACCTCACCTTGAAATGGGTGCTACCCACCTAGCATTGCTGCATAACCCCTGATTTTCAGTCATTCCCGGTTAATGAGGCTTGAGGCTAAGCGTTATCTTTTAGAACATTTCACTTAGAATGCCCATTGCCCACCTGACGATGTTCCGAAAGCATTCGTCCATACAAGTCCGTTCCGGGTTCGAACGGAAACGAAGGCACTACTCCTACTACATCCATTTTGGAAATATCCTCAGGATTAGTAGCGACTAGCCCTTGCACTTCACTGCTCCATCTTTGACTCCGAACTTGTTTTTCCCACGAAAACGTACAAATCGGGTCGAAATGGTTTTCGAGAAATTAATCCCGATCCTGGTCTCGTCGAAACATCAACGCATTGGCCAATATTGATAGTCGATGATTTAACTATCAATTAACATCCATAAGCATCCATCAACAATAAATAATTTCCTACATTATTTATTTTCCTCAAAAATATCTTTGCAAGATATAATTGCATTTTCAAATCCTTTTGAAACAGTTTTCAAACTCAACTCTTCTCATGGAATACATTCCCCAAATCTTTACTTGCCTTGAAAACATCCAAGCATAAATATTTAAGATTTAAAATAATCTAAATTCTTTATTCTTGAAAATACATTAGAACATTTACAATAAAAGTACTTAAATACTTAAATTAAAATATATATACTTTTAAAAATATTACGAATAAAACTACTTTATAAAATATAAACTATTTTCTTTAAAATAAAGTTAAGTCATACTAAATTTTAAAATAAAGCTATGAAATCCTATACAAGTTTCAATAAAACTTTAATTAATTATCTTTAAACAAAACTGTTTTATAAAGTATAAATATTAATAATATTCTTTTAAACATAATACTACTTACCATTAAAATAATTACTTCTATAACTAATTTGATAGATATTTACTTTTAGAATTCTTACCACTTAAATGATTTTCTTGAAACCATTCTTTAATAAAACTCCAAAACTACTAACCATTCAAAAATCTACTTTGAAATGTACTTGGCTTTCCAGGGAAATACACTTTCATTTTAGGATAACCCCAAAGAATTCTTTTATCAATCCAACACGAATTACCCCAATTCAATTTTACGTTCATCCCGTAAATTCCTTTCCATATTTTTAAAAATAAACTCCTTTTATTTTTAATCATGTTGCTATTTCTTGGAAATCATTTTCAAAACATATGTTTAAAATATTTAAAATAAAGCTTCTAGAAATTACTTGATTGAAAATAATACCTAAGGAAATATATAAAGGTTTTCTAAGTAATTAAGTAAAATTTAACTTTTTAAAATAAAGTTATTAAATCAAATATTTATGTTATAATTTCCTTTAGAACACTTAATACTACTTTACTTTTAAAAATAATTAAATACCTTAATTACTTAAATAAATATTTACTTACACTTTAAACAATTAAAATAATATTCTAAACACATTTTAAACTGCCCATATATTCTGAAAGCTTTTCTTTAACACCTTCTAAAGTTTTCAGAAAAAAGCACACTTCCCATCCTAGAAAAAGAAATCTCGTTATTGTTTTAAAACAATTCACATTTTCCTTTTCAATTACAATTTCAAACACTTCAAATTTTCAGCCAATTTCTTGAATTTAATTCCTTTAACTCCCTTACTTAAGAATTTCTTTTATTTCCTTTAAACCCAATTTATTTATATTTAAATTCCCATGTTGTATTTACCCAATCATAGCAAAACACAATTAAATTTTCAATTTAATCTATCACAGTATATAAATAGAACACAACATAACAAGATGTAAATCAATTTATCACAGGATATAAATGAGATATATCATATAATATAAATAAATTTCTATTTGTAAGGATTCCAGTTGGATCCCTCCAACCTGTTTTTCCGCATCCACAAATATTAGCACAACCAATAAATATCGATTCAGTTTGATAATAATTATCATATTCAGCTAAACAACCAATCAAACATTTAAATATTAGCTATTCAAATTACCGGTATCCAGATGTGAGTGAGATTAACTCACCTTGGGTTTTCGACGAGCGTTCAAATTTAAATTAAATCGAACGGCTTTCAATTTAACCTAAATTTTTACTTGCTCCGAATGATCCCAGAATGGCGTTCGATTTAACCTAAATTTTTACTTTCTCCGAATGAGTCCAGAATTGCTCCACTATGCAGTACTCGTCTCTGCGATTCAGGCGTCGTCAGTTTCGTCAAAATCTGATGATGTACGCATGAGATATTAATTTTTAAAGTTTGAATAAAATTTTAAAACAAATTACTCTTCTCTTTTCTTTTTTCTTTTTTACCATACATGCCGCACACCTTCTTCCCCATTCGTTCTCATGCACGCGAAGATGACCCATCACGCCGTCTCTAATCGTCAATTTCCATGACCAAAACGTAGCTCAAGGAGATGATCAAAGACTACCACAATGATGAGCGCCTCGAACTCCATCATCGGCCAGAGCAGCTTCGAGCTTGGCTATCCCTATAGCACACGAAACAGGGGTGAACGGCACGGTTGCAGCCTCAATTTTCTCTCTCCTTGTCGCTCGAAACACGATCTCCACCATCCACATCGTAGATCTCGAAGCCCTCTACGATCTTCTAGTTGAAAGAATCTTCTAAAACTCGATGGATTGTGGTAAATCTGAGGTGGAAGGCGATTAAATTTCGGCCATTGAACGAAAACAACGGCGGCTGTAAAAGGAGACGAGGGTTTCGGCCCGATGCATGTGTATAATATATATATATACACATATATAACCCAATTATTTTATTATTAAATTCACTTTAAAGCAACTTTTTCACACGATTTCCAAACGACACGTGCCGACAGGCATTTCTAAGGTTTTACCCACGTTCCGAACACAATGGAATGTGTTTTGGAAACTAAGCGATCATATGTGGAAGATAGCTTTTTGAATCGATTTAAAATATAAATTTTCAATTTTAATCTTCAACGCGTTTCTCACCCGTACGAACAAATGGAAACTCCAAACGCTACGAAATTTGAAATCCGATAATAATTAACTATTACGGATACAATGGGACTGGTTTTGTCTAATTCTGAGATTGTGCCCCGGAAGGCTATTTTAAGTCGTCGATTAAATCGAGCGATTTCCGAAATTGTCGAAATCATCTAAAATTTCACTTTTAAAATTTTATTAACTCTATTATAAATCGCATAGAATTTATATTCACAGTTTAAATCAAAATCTGATCATTTGCATTATCATATTATTAAATTCCATTATTAAATTAATATAAAATTCCAAATTCAACCTATCGACTTTTAATCCTATCCAACTGTCCAATATCTTAATTCAAATCCAAACAGACTTAAAATAAATTTTAGAATCTATTTTTATGTCAATTTACACCCAGAATCACCAATTATCCCAATTCTAATATTAAATTATTATTATTCAAATTTCAATTAAATTCCCGTATTTGAAATTTAACTAATTTTATTAATTTAACCAAAATCTTTTTATTTCAAAATCAAATTATAATACATATTCAACATTTAAAATAAATTAAATGTTCAATTCTAGCGACCCAAAATTCCGCGTCGTTACATTCCTCCCCCTCATAAAAATTTCATCCCTGAAATTTGCTAAGGTAGAAAGAATGCTCCAAACTCAATAGCAAAACCTACTTAGTGAAAATCTCACATTCACTTTGCCTAAACTCTTTAGTTTCAAATCAAAACTACTAGTTTTGATTCCTATTCCAAAATCCTTTTATTTTAATTTTAAATTTGAAATCAATTTGTTGTTAACGGAACGTTGCAAAATTTTCAAAAATTTTCTAACTCCTAAAATTTCCGAAATTTTTTGGCAGAGTCTCCTTTGTACGGAGGAGATTTTGCAATATCACAGCAGATATAAATATATATACATTGACCCACATGGTCGAAAAACCAAAAACAGTTCATATTTCCTATTTTTATTGCGTAGGCGTACTTTTATTAGCATTTTAAAAGCAAGCAGCTAAATAATATTGCATATACATGCTCCAACTCTATCAATTGCCTCCCGTACTTATACTTACTTAAACAAACACATCATTTTTTAATAATATGAGAATTTATCAACATTCTTTTCATTAAACTAGCCAAACACATTAATTACATGGTTTAACAAATAAACTTCGTAATTTAACATGTTAACATTATTTTATCAGCAATCCAAAGATTTCAATCACCATTTTAATTTCCTGACAAATCCAAACTTCATTTTTAATCTTCTCGAATGATTTAAATTCAAGTTTACTTTCTACAATTCATATTTACTACAACCAATTCACTCTCATTTCAAAATGATCAACATACGCTTTACTTCCATCAATTTATTCCAATCCAAATCAGAATTGATTCACAATTGAATTTTATTTCAATTTGATATGTTTGCATCATATTCATAATTCACTTCATTTATATGCAAAGTCACAAAATAAAATTCTGACCCATTCCAATTTATTCAAAAACGACTTATTTTCTTACTTTAAACTATTTACTCCGTTTACCACAAAACGACAAATTTTCTATGCAAATTTAAATGTTATCCAAGCAAGTAACAATCACTTAAGTTTATAACCATTTAAAATTAATTCCAACTTAGATTTATATTAATTTTATTTCATTCTGAATTTTTCACAATCCCAAATATTCTTATTTCCTTGCAATTTTTAAATCAAATTCTTATTCTCACTTCAAGTTCATCATCCAACTTAAGTTTATATCAATATCATTCCATTCAGTATTATTTACAACTCATACATTCTTATTTCATCACAATAATTAATTAAAATTCTTTCACTAGCATTTAAATTTTATTATCTAAACAAATTTCATTCAAGATCCCTCATAAAACTCGACCATAAATTTTTTTTTTTCAATTTGCTTAAGTTCTTTCAATTTCACAATATTTTCATTTCTTCTTAAATCAATTTTATTTTATTTTCATTTGATTCTCGTTCAATCAAATTCCAATTCATTTACAAATTTTAATTCAATTTGTTTACTTACCCAATCCATTTTAAAATTTAATTCACCTTCTAAATTTATTTCTGAATTTATTAATAACATGACCATTTCAATTATTCTAAATCAAAACTGGGTTTTATCTTGCTTTTCAATTTTTTTTAACAAGCTACCAAAAATTTTATCCATCCCATTACCCTTTTTATTTAATTTAGCTTATGATAAATTCATTTCCAAACAATTCTTTTTGAATTTAGTTGCGTGAGAATTCAATTATTCAATATCGTTTCAATTAAATTAAACTTTCCTTTAACTGAATTCTTTTCTAAATTAAATTCAAGTTTTAACTTAATTTATTCAGCCAACTTAAATTCATGCCGCTACCTTTACTATTTTAAATAAGAATTTAATTCTATTCAAAATTATTTGTAACACAACTGAATTTTGATTTTAATTCAATCCAAATTCAACTCAATTCCATTTAATCGAAGTTAAATCCAATTCAATCCAATTTTAATTCTCCATGTACAAGTTCAAAACTTATTTACTAACCTAAGTTCATTCACATCTTTTATATTTTATATTTTCTTCACCTTATTTCAATTCACATTTCATTTGAGTTTAAGTTTGAACTCACCATACCATTCAACTATTTTCCATTTGTGATTATAATTCCATTTTCTATTTATAAGTTCACCAACTTATTTGCTTAAAAGTTTATATTGCTCATTTGAGTTATTTCATCTCATAATCACAATTCCAGATTATCTATATAACACTTAATAGCTTAAGGATACAATTCACTACACAATGACCCACAATTACAAAGTCATTTTACATTTCAATTTAACCCAAATCAATTTGATTCTAAGTCCAATTTATTTAACTTTTCCCAAGTTAAATTCAATTTTTCTATTCGCTTCCATATACTCAAATTAAATTTTGATTCCAGGATTAAAATTTTCATTTTCTTCTTATTAATATCAATTCACTTAATAAGTTCAATAGTTGATTCATTTTAACTTTACACATTATTTAAATAGAATTTTCCAGAATTTAATTGCCCCGTTTTATTTCAAACCCATTTTGAAATAATAATCAACACATACCTACTTGGTATATCAAATCAAATCTCCGGATTCCAAATAACTTGTTTATACCAAAACAAATTTCCCCTTTGAAAATTTTTATCCATCCCATTACCCATTTTATTTAATTTAGCTTATGCTACATTCATTTCCAAACAATTCTTTTTGAATTTAGTTGCGTGAGAATTCAATTATTCAATATCGTTTCAATTAAATTAAACTTTCCTTTAACTCAATTCTTTTCTAAATTAAATTCAAGTTTTAACTAAATTTATTCGGCCAACTTAAATTCATGTTGTTACCTTTACTATTTTAAATAAGAATTTAATTCTATTCAAAATTATTTGTAACACTACTGAATTTTGATTTTAATTCAATCCAAATTCAACTCAATTCCATTTAATCAAAGTTAAATCCAATTCAATCCAATTTTAATTCTCCATATACAAGTTCAAAACTTATTTATTAACCTAAGTTCATTCACATCTTTTATATTTTATATTTTCTTCACCTTATTTCAATTCACATTTCATTTGAGATTAAGTTTGAATTCACCATACCATTCAACTATTTTCCATTTGTGATTATAATTCCATTTTCTATTTATAAGTTCACCAACTTATTTACTTAAAAGTTTATATTGCTCATTTGAATTATTTCATCTCATAATCACAATTCCAGATTATCTATATAACACTTAATAGCTTAAGGTTACAATTCACTATACAATGACCCACAATTACAAAGTCATTTTACATTTCAATTTAACCCAAATCAATTTGATTCTAAGTCCAATTTATTTAACCTTTTCCAAGTTAAATTCAATTTTTCTATTCACTTCCATATACTCAAATTAAATTTTAATTCCAGGATTAAGATTTTCATTTTCTTCTTATTAATATCAATTCACTTAATAAGTTCAATAGTTGATTCATTTTAACTTTATACATTATTTAAATAGAATTTTCTAGAATTCCATTGCCCCGTTTTATTTCAAACCCATTTTGAAATAATAATCAACACATACCTACTTGGTATATCAAATCAAATCTCCGGATTCCAAATAACTTGTTTATACCAAAACAAATTTCCCCTTTGAAATTTCTAAAACACCTTGTATATCAAACAAATCTAAATAGATATCTTACCTAATTACAATGGAAGCAATTCATCACTTTAGAAACTCGAAAATGAATTCTAATGATGTGGCCATCATCATTAGGATTATTTTCCAGCGACTGAAGTGAGTTCAGTGCTTCTTTATTTTCCCAAATTCATTCCAAAACAGTTTCCATTCAAACATATTACCTAAAATAATATTCCATTATGCCTCCAAACACTTAGGAAAACATTTCAAACATTCTCAAGATTTTAAATTTCCAAACTTTTGTTTTCATTACATTTAAAACACTTTTCAAAATTTCCGGGATTTAAATTCCGGTTTAATTCAAATTTAGTATTTCTTCTTTTGTATAATTTATACTTATAGAATTTTATTTGATTATAACCATTTCAAATTTTAGATTAAATTTTAGATTCTTATTTGATTAAGATATCCACATCCAAACAATCAAATATATATAATAATTTCAGAAAATTATTTCTTTTATATCAAAATATAATTTGGGTAAAATTATTTCATTTACCCATTTTAAAAACAATACTATGTCGGTTTATCTTGTTTAAGAGCTTAGAAACCCCTATCGATACGGTTGTACTTCCCGTACCGACCAGAATTCATAAACACTCAACCGATAAATCAACACAGTATAAAAACAATTTTTATATTCACTAACAAGTATGCTCTCATAGCTACTTATACTCTCAACTCATTATAGAGTACTATTGACTCTATTTAATGAGTAATTTCCCCACCAAAGCCTAGGTTGTCGCCAACCTAAGCTCTGATCCCAAGTGTGACGACCCGCCCTTCTCGACCCTCGAAAATCGATACAAAATACCCCACAGTATGATACGCCGACGATCAAGTGCCAGAAAAGACAGATTGTTAAGGAAAAAGAAAGAAGGTAGAAGAAAGAAGGAACTAAACAATATCAGAATCTCACAATCGCAGCGGAACAAAATATAATGTATAATATCAGCACTTTACATAAAATGAAAGCTATATCTATTCTATACAATACATCATCAGAGTATCTCAAACGAACAACAATTACCAGTCTGACAATTCCATACAATCACAACAACGGATATATATACAAGTACAGATAATACGTCTCGGACTCCAGCTCCTCTCTTGCTTCATAGCATCCAATCTTGAACTTATAATACTCGGTCTGACCCAAGAATTATAATGAAATAACACCCGAGAAAGTCTGGAATACCAGCTAATGAAAATACACCCAAACTGATTATTAATAGTTTGAAAAATCCTTTAGAAATCAAAAGCATCTCGTAAGACCACTCCATAAATAAACATGTTGGGTTTTTACCTTACGATAGCTAAAACACTATTTATAAAACATCCTCTGATATTATAATAGGGTCTATATACAAATACTTATAAAATAGTTGAAATTGTTACATCTATTAAATTCCAGCTACTAGCCACAATCGTGGATAATACAAACAAAACTCGTAAAAGGGTCGTAGGAAGAATGGATTTCCAACTAATGACTAGACACTGGGGTATCACCTGTCACAGTACCTGATCTAGATCAATGTACAGAGGACCACTCCCGATCCCGTGCAACATAAGGCCGAGACTACCCCTAACTGGATAATCCCGAGTAAGATCACCCCACGGTTGAGATCAGCAACCGCACCACTAAGCTGAATAAAAAGGGACATCTAGACAGGGATGACCTCACCCTGAAATGAGTGCTACCCCCTAGCCTTGCTGCATAACCCCTGATTTTCAGTCATTCCCGATTGATGAGGCTTGAGGCAAAGCGTTACCTTTTATAACATTTCACTTAGAATGCCCATCGCCCACCTGACGATGTTCTGAAAGTATTCGTCCATACAAGTCCGTTCCGGGTTCGAACGGAACCGAAGGCACTACTCCTACTACATCCATTTTGGAAATATCCTTAGGATTAGTAGCGACTAGCCCTTGCACTTCATTGCTCCATCTTCGACTCCGAACTCATTTTTCTCACGAAAACGTACAAATCAGATCAAAGTGGTTTTCGAGAAATTAATCCCGATCCCCATCTCTTCGAAAGGTCAACGCATTGGCCAATATTGATAGTCGATGATTTATCAATCAATTAACATCCATAAGCATCCATCAACAATAAATAATTCCCACATTATTTATTTCCCTCAAAAATATCTTTGCGAGATATAATTCCATTTTCAAATCCTTTTGAAATAGTTTTCAAACTCAACTCTTCTCATGGAATACATTCCCCAAATCTTTACTTCCCTTGAAAACATCCAAGCACAAATATTTAAGATTTAAAATAATCTAAATCCTTTATTCTTGAAAATGCATTAAAACATTTATATTAAAACTACTTACATACTAAAATTAAAATATATATACTTTTAGAAATATTTCGAATAAAACTGCTTTATAAAATATAAACTATTTTCTTTAAAATAAAGTTAGGTCGTACTAAATTTTAAAATAAAGCTATGAAATCCTATACAAGTTTTAATAAAACTTTAATTAATTATATTTAAAAAAACCATTTTATAAAGTATAAATATTAATAATATTCTTTTGAACAAAATACTACTTACCATTAAAATAATTACTTCTATAACTAATTTGATAGATATTCACTTTTAGAATTCTTACCACTTAAATGATTTTCTTGAAACCATTCTTTAATACAACTCCAAAACTTCTAACCATTCAAAATCTACTTTGAAACGTACTTGGCTTTCTAGGGAAATACACTTCCATTTTAGGATAACCCTAAAGAATTCTTTTATCAATCCAACACGATTTACCCCAATTCAGTTTTACGTTCATCCCGTAAATTCCTTTCCATATTTTAAAAAATAAACACCTTTTATTTCAATGATGTTGCTATTTCCTGGAAATCATTTTCAAAACATATGTTTAAAATATTTAAAATAAAGCTTCTAGAAATTACTTGATTGAAAATAATACTTAAGGAAATATATAAAGGTTTTCTAAGTAATTTAAGTAAAATTTGACTTTTTAAAATAAAGTTATTAAATCAAATATTTATGTTATGATTTCCTTTTGAACACTTAATACTACTTTACTTTTAAAAATAATTAAATACCTTAATTACTTAAATAAATATTTACTTACACTTTAAACATTTAAAATAATATTCTAAACACATTTTAAACTGCCCATATATTCTGAAAGCTTTTCTTTAACACCTTCTAAAGTTTCCAGAAAAAAGCACACTTCCCACCCTAGAAAAAGAAATCTCGTTATTGTTTTAAAACAATTCACATTTTCCTTTTCAATCACAATTTCAAACACTTCAAATTTTCAGCCAAATGCTTGAATTTAATTCCTTTAACTCCCTTACTTAAGAATTTCTTTTATTTCCTTTAGACCTAATTTATTTATATTTAAATTCCCAGGTTGTATTCACCCAATCATAGCACAGCACAATTTAATTTTCAATTTAATCTATCACAGTATATAAATAGAACACAACATAACAAGATCTAAATCAATTTATCACATGATATAAATGAGATATATCATATAAATAAATTTCTATTTGTGAGGAATCCAGTTGGATCCCCCCAACCTGTGTCCCTGCATCCACAAATATTAGAATAACCAATAAATATCGATTCAATTTGATAACAATTATCATATTCTGCTAAACAACCAATCAAACATTTAAATATTAGCTATTTAAATTACTGGTATCCAGATGTTAGTGAGATTAACTCACCTTGGGTTTTCGACAAGCGTTCAAATTTAAATTAAATCAGACGGCATTCGATTTAACCAAAAAAATTACTTGCTTCGAATGATCCTAGAATTGCTCCACTGCGTAGTACTCGTCTCTGCGATTCCGGCGTCGCCAGTTCCGTCAAAATCTAATAACGTACGCATGAGATATTAATTTTTAAAGTTTGAATAAAATTTTAAAACAAATTACTCTTCTCTTTTATTTTCCTTTTTTTACCATACAGGCCGCACACCTTCTTCTCCGTTCGTTCTCACGCACACGAAGATGACCCATCACGCCGTATCCAATCGTCAATTTCCATGACCAAAACGTAGCTCTAGGAGATGATCAAAGACTACCACAACGATGAGCGCCTCGAACTCCATAATCGACCCGAGCAGCTTCGAGCTCGGTCATCCCTATAGTACGCGAAACGAGGGTGAACGACACGGTTGCAGCCTCGATTTTCCCCCTCCTCGTCGCTCGAAACACGATCTCCATCGTCCACATCGTAGATCTCGAAGCCCTCTACGATGTTCTAGTTGAAAGAATCTTCTAAAACTCGATGGATTGTGGTAGATCTGAGGTGGAAGGCGATTAAATTCCGGCCGTTGAACGAAAACAATGGCGGTTGTAAAAGGAGACGAGGTTTCCGGCCCGATGCGTGTATATATATATAACCCAATTATTTTATTATTAAATTCACTTTAAAGCAACTTTTTCACACGATCACCAAACGACATGTGCCGACAGGCGTTTCTAAGGTTTTACCCACGTTCCGAACATAATGGACCGTGTTTCGGAAGCTAATTTGATCATATGTGGAAGATAGCTTTTTGAATCGATTTAATATATAAATTTTCGATTTTTAATTTTCAACGTGTTTCTCACCCGTACGAACAAACGGAAACTCCAAACGCTACGAAATTTGAAATCCGATAATAATTAACTATTACGGATCTAATGGGACTAGTTTCGTCTAATTCCGAGACTATGCCTTGGAAGGCTATTTTAACTCGTCGATTAAATCGAGCGATTTTCCAAATTGTCGAAATCATCTAAAATTTCACTATTAGAATTTTATTAACTCTATTATAGATCGTATAGAATTTATATTCACATTAGAAATCATTCTGATTCAGTCTAAATCAAAATCTGATCATTTGCTTTATTATATTATTAAATTCCATTATTAAATTAATATGAAATTCCAAATTTAACCTATTGACTTTAATCCTATCCAACTGTCCAATATTATAATTCAAATCCAAATAGACTTAAAATAAATTTTAGAATCTATTTTTATATCTATTTACACCCAGAATCACCAATTATCCCAATTCTAATATTAAATTATTATTATTCAAATTTCAAATAAATTCCCGAATTTGAAATTTAACTAATTTATTAGTTTAACCAAAATCTTTTTATTTCAAAATCAAATTATAATACATATTCAACATTTAAAATGAATTAAATGTTCAAATCTAGCGACCCAAAATTCCGGGTCGTTACATCCCCCCTCCTTATAAAAATTTCGTCCCAAAATTTGCTAAGGTAGAAAGAATGCTCCAAACTCAATAGCAAAACCTACTTGGTGAAAATCTCATATTCACTTTTCCTAAACTCTTTAGTTTCAAATCAAAACTGCTAGTTTCAATTCCTATTCCAAAACCTTTTATTTTAGTTTTAAATTTGAAATCAATTTTTCGTAAACGAAACGTTACAAAATTTTCAAAATTTTTCTAACTCCCAAAATTTTCAAATTTTTTTGGCAGAGTCTCCCTTGTACGGAGGAGCTTTTGCAATATCGCAATAGATATAAATATATATACATCGACCCACACGATCGAAAAACCAAAAACAGTTCATATTTCCTATTTTTATTGTGTAGGCGTGCCTTTATTAGCATTTTAAAAGCAAGCAGCTAAATAATACTGCATATACGCGCACCAACTCTATAAATTGCCTCCCGTACCTGTACTTACTTAAACAAACATATCATTTTTCAATAGTATGAGAATTTGTCAACATTTTTTTCATTAAACTAGCCAAACACATCAATTACATGGTTTAAATAAATAAACTTCATAATTTAACATGTTAACCATATTTTATCAGCAATCCAAAGATTTCAATCACCATTTTAATTTCCTGACAAATCCAAACGTCATTTTTAATCTTTTCGAATGATTTAAATTCAAGTTTACTTTCTACAGTTCATATTTACTACAACCAATTCACTCTCTTTTCAATATGATTAACATATGCTTTACTTACATCAATTTATTCCAATCCAAATCCAAATTGATTCACAATCGAATTTTATTTCAATTTGATATGTTTGCATCATATTCATAATTCACTTCATTTATATGCAAATTCACTAAATTAAAAATTCCGACCCATTCCAATTTATTCAAAAACCACTTATTTACTTACTTTAAACTATTTACTTCCGTTTACCACAAAATGACAAATTTTCTATGCAAATTTAAATTTTATCCAAGCAAGTAACAATTACTTAAGTTTATAACCATTTAAAATTAATTCCAACTTAGATTTATATTAATTCTATTTCATTCGGAATTTTTGACAATCCCAAATATTCTTATTTCCTTGCAGTTTTTAAATCAAATTTTTATTCTCACTTAAAGTTCATCATCCAACTTAAGTTTATATTAATATCATTCCATTCTGTATTATTTACAACTTATACATTCTTATTTCATCACAATAATTAATTAAAATTCTTTCATTTGCATTTAAATTTTATTATCTAAACAAATTTCATTCAAGACCCCTTATAAAACTCGACCGTAAATATTTTTTTCCAATTTGCTTAAGTTCTTTCAATTTCAGAATATTTCCATTTCTTCTTAAATCAATTTTATTTTATTTTCATCTGATTCTCATTCAATCAAATTCCAATTCATATACAAATTTTAATTCAATTTGTTTACTTACTCAATCCATTTTAAAACTTAATTCACCTTCTAAATTTATTTCTGAATTTATTAATAATATGACCATTTCCATTATTCTAAATCAGAACTGGGTTTTATTTTGCTTTTCAAATTTGTTTCAGCAAGCTACCAAAATTTTTATCCATCCCATTACACTGTTTATTTAATTTAGATTATGCTAAATTCATTCCCAAACATTTCTTTTTGAATTTAGTTGAGTGAGAATTTATTTATTCGATATCAATTCAATCAAATTAAACTTTCCTTCAACTCAATTCTTTTCCAAATTAAATTCAAGTTTTAACTAAATTTATTCAGCCAACTTAAATTCATGCTATTACCTTTACTATTTTAAATAAGAAGTTAATTCTATTCAAAATTATTTGTAACAGAACTGAATTTTGATTTCAATCCAAATTCAACTCAATTCCATTTAATCGAAGTTAAATCAAATTTAATCCAATTTTAATTCTCTATATACAAGTTCAAAACTTATTTACTAACCTAAGTTCATTTACATCTTTTATATTTTATATTTTCTTCACCTTATTTCAATTCACATTTCATTTGAGATTAAGTTTGAATTCACCATACCATTCAACTATTTCCCATTTATGATTATAATTCCATTTTCTATTTATATGTTCACCAACTTATTTACTTAAAAGTTTATATTGCTCAATTTTGAGTTAGTTTCATCTTATAATCACAATTCTAGATTATCTATATAACATTTAATAGCTTAAGGATACAATCCATCACACAATGACCCACAATTACAAAGTCATTTTACATTTCAATTTAACCCAAATCAATTTGATTCTAAGTCCAATTTATTTAACTTTTCCCAAGTTAAATTCAATTTTTCTATTCACTTCCATATACTCAAATTAAATTTTAATTCCAGGATTAAAATTTTCATTTTCTTCTTGTTAATATCAATTCACTTAATATGTTCAATAGTTGATTCATTTTAACTTTATACATTATTTAAATAGAATTTTCTAGAATTCGATTGCCCGGTCTTATTTCAAACCCATTTTGAAATAATAATCAACACATACCTACTTGGTATATCAAATCAAATCTTCGGATTCTAAATAACTTGTTTATACCAAAACAAAGTTCCCCTTTGAAATTTCTAAAACACCTTGTATATCAAATAAATCTAAATAGATATCATACCCAATTACTGTGGAAGCAATCCATCACTTTAGAAACTCGAAAATGAATTCTAATGATGTGGCCATCATTATCAGGATTATTTTCCAACGACTGAAGTGAGTTTAGTGCTTCTTACTTTCCCAAATTCATTCCAAAACTGTTTCCATTCAAATATATTACACAAAATAATATTCCATTATTCCCTCAAACACTTAGGAAAACATTTCAAACATTCCCAAGATTTTAAATTTCCAAACTTTTGTTTGCATTACATTTAAAACACTTTTCAAAATTTTCGGGATTTAAATTCTGGTTTAATTCAAATTTAGTATTTCTTCTTTTGTATAATTTATACTCGTAGAATTTTATTTGATTATAACCATTTCAAATTTTGGATCAAATTTTAGATTCTTATTTGATTAAGATATCCACAACCAAACAATCAAATATATATAATAATTTCAGAAAATTATTTCTTTTATATCAAAATATAATTTTGGGTAAAATTATTTCATTTACCCATTTTAAAAGCAATACTATGTCGGTTTATTTTGTTTAAGAGTTTAGAAACCCCTATCGATATGGTTGTACTTCCCGTACCGACCAGAATTCATAAACACTCAACCGATAAATCAACACAGTATAAAAACAATTTTATATTCACTAACAAGCACGCTCTCATAGCTATTTATACTCTCAACTCATTATAGAGTACTATTGACTCTATTTAATGAGTAATTTCCCCACCAAAGCCTAGGTTGTCGCCAACCTAAGTTCTGATACCAAGTGTGACGACCTGCCCTTCTCGACCCTCAAAAATCGACACAAAATACCCCACAGTATGATATGCCGACGATCAAGTATCGGAAAAGGCAGATTGTTGAGGAAAAAGAAAGAAGGTAGAAGAAAGAAGGAACTGAACAATATCAGAATCTCACAGTCGCAGCGGAACAAAATATAATATATAATATCAGCCCTTTATACAAAATGAAAGCAACATCTATTTTATATAATATATCATCAGAGTATCTCAAACGAACAACAATTACCGGTCTGACAATTCCATACAATCACAGTAACGGATATATATACAAGTACGGATAATACGTCTCGGACTCCAGCTCCTCTCCTGCTCCATAGCATCCTATACTGAACATATAATACTCGGCTTAACCCGAGCATTATAATGAAATAACACCCGAGTTAGTCAGGAATACCAGCTGCTAAAAATACACCCAAATTGATTATTAAAGTTTCAAAAATCCTTTGGAAAACAAAACCATCTCGTAAGACCACGCCACAAATAAACATGTTTGGTTTTTACCTTACGATAGCTAAAACACTATTTATAAAAAATCCTCTGATATTATAATAGGGTCTATACACAAATACTTATAAAATAGCCGAAATTGTTACATTTATTAAATTCCAGCTACTAGCCACAAGCGTGGGTAATACAAACAAAACTCGTAAAAGGCTCGTAGGGAGAATGGATTTCCGACTAATGAATAGGCACTGGGGTACCACCTGTCATAGTACCTGGTCTAGATCAGTGTACCGAGGACCACTCTCGATCTCCTGCAACACAAGGCAGGGACTACCCTTTACTGGATAATCCCGAGTAATATCACCGCACGGTTGGGATCAACAACTGCACCACTAAGCCGAATAAAAAGGGACATCTAAACAGGGATGACCTCACCCTGAAATGGGTGCTACCCACCTAGCCTCGCTACATAACCCCTGATTATCAGTCATTCCCGGTTGATGAGGCTTGAGGCTAAGCGTTACCTTTTAGAACATTTCACTTAGAATGCCCATCGCCCACCAGACAATGTTCTAAAAGCATTCGTCCATACAAGTCCGTTCTGGGTTCGAACGAAACTGAAGGCACTACTCCAACTACATCCATTTTGAAAATATCCTCAAGATTAGTAGCAACTAGCCCTTGCACTTCACTGCCCCATCTTCGAATCCGAACTCATTTTTCCCACGAAAACGTACAAACCAGATCGAAGTGGTTTTCGGAAATTAATCCCGATCCCGGTCTCGTCGAAACGATCAACGCATTAGCCAATATTGATAGTCGGTGATTTAACTATCAATTAACATCCATAAGTATCCATCAACAATAAATAATTTCCCACATTATTTATTTTCCTCAAAAATATCTTTGCAAGATATAATTCCATTTTCAAATCCTTTTGAAACAGTTTTCAAACTCAACTCTTCTCATGGAATACATTCCCCAAATCTTTACTTGCCTTGAAAACATCCAAGCATAAATATTTAAGATTTGAAATAATCTAAATTCTTTATTCTACATACCTAAATTAAAATATATATACTTCTAAAAATATTTCAAATAAAACTGCTTCATAAAATATAAACTATTTTCTTTAAAATAAAGTTAAGTCATACTAAATTTTAAAATAAAGCTATGAAATCATATACAAGTTTCAATAAAACTTTAATTAATTATCTTTAAGCAAACCATTTATAAAGTATAAATATTAATAATATTCTTTTAAACATAATACTACTTACCATTAAAATAATTACTTCTATAACTAGTTTGATAGATATTCACTTTTAGAATTCTTACCACTTAAATGATTTTCTTGAAACCATTCTTTAATACAACTCCAAAACTTCTAACCATTCAAAAATCTACTTTGAAACGTAATTTGCTTTCCAGGGAAATACACTTCCATTTTAGGATAACCCCAAAGAATTCTTTTATCAATCCAACACGATTTACCCCAATTCAATTTTATGTTCATCCCGTAAATTCCTTTCCATATTTTTCAAAATAAACTCCTTTTATTTTTAATCATGTTGCTATTTCCTGGAAATCATTTTCAAAATATATGTTTAAAATATTTAAAATAAAGCTTCTAGAAATTACTTGATTGAAAATAATACTTCTGGAAATATATAAAGGTTTTCTAAGTACTTTAAGTAAAATTTGACTTTTTAAAATAAAGTTATTAAATCAAATATTTATGTTATAATTTCCTTTTGAACACTTAATACTACTTTACTTTTAAAAATAATTAAATACCTTAATTACTTAAATAAATATTTACTTACACTTTAAACAATTAAAATAATATTCTAAACACATTTTAAACTGCCCATATATTCTGAAAGCTTTTCTTTAACACCTTCTAAAGTTTTAAGGAAAAAGAACACTTCCCATCCTAAAAAAAGAAATCTCGTTATTGCTTTAAAACAATTCACATTTTCCTTTTAAATCACAATTTCAAACACTTCAAATTTTCAACAATTTTCTTGAATTTAATTCCTTTAACTCCCTTACATAAGAATTTCTTTTATTTCCTTTAAACCTAATTTATTTATATTTAAATTCGCAGGTTGTATTCACCTAATCATAGCGCAACACAGTTTAATTTTCAATTTAATCTATCACAGTATATAAATAGAACACAGCATAACAAGATCTAAATCAATTTATCACAGGATATAAATGAGATATATCACAGAATATAAATAAATTTTTATTTGTGAGGAATCCAGTTGGATCCCTCCAACCTGTTTCCCTGCATCCACAATAGCACAACCAATAAATATCGATTCAATTTGATAATAATTATCATATTTAGCTAAACAACCAATCAAACATTTAAATATTAGCTATTTAAATTACTGGTATCCAGATGTTAGTGAGATTAACTCACCTTGGGTTTTCAACGAGCGTTCAAATTTAAATTAAATCGAACGGTGTTCGATTTCACCTAAATTTTTACTTGCTTCGAATGATCCTAGAATTGCTCCACTGTGTAGTACTCATCTCTACGATTCCGGCATCGCCAGTTTCGTCCAAATTCGATAACGTACGCATGAGATATTAATTTTTAAAGTTTGAATAAAATTTTAAAACAAATTACTCTTCGCTTTTTTTAAGCATACAGGCCGCACACCTTCTTCCCCGTTCGTTCTCATGCACGCGAACATGACCCATCACGCCCTCTCCAATCGTCAATTTCCATGACCAAAACGTAGCTCTAGGAGATGATTAAAGACTACTACAACGATGAGCGCCTCGAACTCCATCAACGGCCAGAGTAGCTTCGAGCTCGGCTATCCCTATAGCTTGCGAAAAGAGGGTGAACGGCACGGTTGCAGCCTCGATTTTCCCCCGCCTCGTCGCTCGAAATACGATCTCCACTGTCCACATCATAGATCTCGATGCCCTATACGATCTTCTAGTTGAAAGAATCTTCTAAAACTCGATGGATTTTGGTAGATCTAAGGTGGAAGGCGATTAAATTTCGGCCATTGAACGAAAACAACGGCGGCTGTAAAAGGAGACGAGGGTTTCGGCCCGGTGCGCGCATATATATGTATATAACTCAATTATTTTATTATTAAATTCACTTTAAAGCAACTATTTCACACGATCTCCAAACAACACGTGCCGACAGGCATTTCTACGGTTCTACCCATGTTCCGATCACAATGGAACGTGTTTCGGAAGCTAATTCGATCATATGTGGAAGATAGCTTTTTGAATCGATTTAAAATATAAATTATTGATTTTAATTTTCAACGCGTTTCTCACCCGTACGAACAAACGGAAACTCCAAACGCTACGAAATTTGAAATCCAATAATAATTAACTATCCAATGGAACTGGTTTCGTCTAATTCCAAGACTGTTCCCCGGAAGGCTATTTTAACTCGTCGATTAAATCGAGCGATTTCTGAAATTGTCGAAATCATCTAAAATTTCACTTTTAAATCTTATTAACTCTATTATAAATCGTATAGAATTTATATTCACATTAGAAATCATTCTGATTCAGTTTAAATCAAAATCTGATCATTTGCATTATTATATTATTAAATTCTATTATTAAATTAATATAAAATTCTAAATTCAACCTATCAACTTTTAATCCTATCCAAAAGTCTAATATTATAAGTCAAATCCAAACAGACTTAAAATATATTTTAGAATCTATTTTTATATCTATTTACACCTAGAATCACTAATTATCTCAATTCTAATATTAAATTATTATTATTCAAATTTCAATTAAATTTCCCGTACTTGAAATTTAACTAATTTTATTAATTTAACCAAAATCTTTTTATTTCAAAATCAAATTATAATACATATTCAACATTTAAAATGAATTAAATGTTCAAATCTAACGACCCAAAATTCCGGGTCGTTACACCCCATAATTGTCTTTTATACTTTCTTTTAATGGCCACTTTAATGCACTATTACCTACTCAAATTTGATTCGTTTTATTGGTATAGTCAAACCTATTCTATTTTAGCTCATTTTTTCATTCACTGCATAAGTTAATTTTGACACATGCACACACACAGATATGTGTGTGTAGTGTGTGTGTGTGTGTGTGTGTGTGTGTGTAAATATTTGGATATAAGTTTGAAATGTCTTATGACAACCATTACAAATATAAATGGCTAATGTTTATGTTATAGATGAAAATCCCAACATTTATATATTTTATATTAACTAAGTACACCATATGCCATACTGCACTTACACATTTTTTACTAGAGTGTATTTGGATATACCCAAAATATATGCCAAGTGTAAATTTGGTCATATATGTCATCTAATAAATTAATCAATTTAATTATGGAGAGAGAAATGAAAATTTTCACCTATTAAATAAAAGAAATCTTCACTTGATTAATTGAATAAATTCAAGAGAAAGAATTGAATGATTTTCTTCTCTAAATTAAGTTAGTTATTATTACAAATTCATACATATAATAGTATGTTTATTGTAAAGAACGAGAATTTCAACCCTCGAAAATCGACACTAATACATCCTCGGTATTCACTACGCGTTAATTTAAGCACTGCAAAACCCGATCGTTAAGGGAGAAAAGAAGATAAAGACAGAACATAATCTCACACGAAATGGAATAACATATATTATTAATTACAAAATATTTTATAGTGGAAATTTTACATACATATAAGAGAGTCTAACCTATATTTAGCTTGGACAGTTATAAACCTCTGTCCTTACAATTGCTGAAAAACAACAAAACAAATGCAGTGGAAAATAGTGGGAACGCCAAGCGTTCTCAGCAAAACCTAAAACTACTAAGATCTGATCCGAGTACTAAAAACTGGACCAGGCTTGATAAACCAGCGTGAGTCACGATTTATAAATATATATGATGGTGACATAAATCGACTTTGTTGCCGAACAAAACCCTTTTGAAAAAGAAGAGTATCTCATAAGACCATGCCGCACATAAATACGGATGGGTTTTTACCTTATGATTACCAAAATTTAATACTAAAACCATTTGATATTATTTTTAATGACATTGCTTTGAAAATCCTTTCCAAGTAAATATATATATAAACATAGCCGAAATTGTTACCATTATTAAATTCTAGCAAGGGGTAGCTGAATATTTGCAAGGCATTATAGCTATTTTGGGAATACAACCAAAACCTTAAAGCTCGTATTGGAATTGGATTTCCAACATGATAGGGAACTAGTGTACTTTTCCTTCCTTTGTTGATTTTCCACGTATAGCAATCCTGTACCACATGGCTAGTAGTATATGGACCCGAGGCCTGAGGCTTGAGAGGCTACACTAATGCTTTCCGCAAAGACATGATTTGCCTTTCTCATAACAGGTTCCACTTTAAATGCCATATTACCATTTTTAACAACACACTATTGATTCCCACAAATGTATAACCTTTGAGCTCGTACTCCTAAGAAAATGGTGTTAATTATAAGAGAGTTACTTCCTACACACTTAACAGATGTGTGCTCGTAGAGATCAATGTATGTGCTCGTGGAAATGCAATATCAGAACTCATCCATAAAAATTGTCCAGAAACAAGAAAACCGAAGTTACTCTCCTATTACATCCTATCGGGAATCACCCCTAGGATTAGTAGCGAGTAGTCCTTGCATTCAAGATATTCATAATATAGCACTACTGCCATCATATATATATATATATATATATATATATATATATAATATGAAATCGCGGGGCTAGTGGCAAGCATCCCTTCATCTTGAAGATCTTTGTCTTCAAAATCATTGTCTTTAACATCTTCATTTCCAAACGTATACATTGGTTCGAAGTGGTTTTTGGATAGGAATCACCCAAATCCGACTCCAACGTCTTCGAACCAACATCGATAAAAAGATGTCAGGTATATAGGTGATTATCAAACATCATCCAATTAATTAGTCTTTTTATTCATTCAATTATCTTTCAGAGATATACTTTTTCAACTATTCCATTTATCTTGTCAGGAGTATATGGAATCATTAAGCCTCAATAATCAAATCTCTTGTTACATAAACCTTTTTAATCTTGGAAAATTTCCAAATCATCTCACCTTTTACTTAAGAAAACATTTTCAAATTATTTATTTAAATCTTAACAAAGATTATTTATTTTAAAATCATAACTCTTAATTAAGTTGAAACCATGTTATCTTAAGATGGTAAATTCAAAACCAGTTAATATTGAGTAGGAAAAGATTCATAGAAATTATAGTAATTCCACTCGATATCAATTTCCGTATTCAACCTTTAGTATCCATCAAATAATGGTTAAATGACATTTTAAATTCATACGGATAGTATGGGTGACCTCTTCGGAAGTTAATACCTAGTATAAAAGATTACTTCCATACAATCAAATTGTATGAAATTAAATTTATAAATTTGGATCTTTTATACTAGTCTCGTTTTTGAACTTTCGACCTTATCTATTCCTCACCCTGGAAAGAGGCTAGTTGAGTCAGGCAACTGGTTGCTCATAAACATCTCCTTAGTTTAAGCACCTCACATCAGGATCTCATGAATAGAAAAATCCAGTCTACTCATCGGCTTTTAGAGCCAAGATTAAATCACTTAATTATAACATTATTTCTATAAATCATTTGTTTAAACTCTTTAAAATAAATTATAAAACCTCCACATTATCTTTAAAATACTTAATTATTTATTCAAAAAACATTTATAAAAGATTTGGGAAAGAATACTTAAGTTTAAAGTCATATTTCAAAAGTTATTCAAAAGAGCTGCGAAAAGTGCTGTAAAGCTTATTTGATCAAAATGACCTTTTGTTCATTTAAAATTCATTTTTTATAAATCAAATCTCTTTAAACATTTTAATATATTTATAAAATTTATTCCATATTTTTAAAGAATTAAAAACATCGATTTTAAAGAATTTATCGCTTTGGTTTCTGAACTTCCAAACCACAATTATTTTAAAAACTTGTTTTGCTCATATTTCAAAATCTACTAAATAAAATCTCATTCGTTTACTTTTATTTGAAAACCAATATTATAAGAGTTCATAAAATTCTTATTCCAAAGAATTCCAACTCTGATTCCATTCTATAAAGGGATATAAGCTTTTACGGTGCGAAATTACGAACTGCTGTTACGCGACGCGCTTATTTTTGACTCAATTTTCATAACTTATCAAAACTTCACCAAATTGGGTTTTGGTTTTGTAAAACATTTATAAACCATTTTAAAATATTTCAACTAATATTTTCCGTATTAAATCTCAAATTAACTTTTAAACTATTTCATAATATTATATTATTATAATATTCATTTTTAACCCTTTTTATATTTCAAAACCATTAAGAGGCTAAATAAATTCCATACACATATTTGTATGGATTCATTTTCCATTAATTAACCATGGTAATCACTTAGCCATTTCTTATAATGATTTCTCATAATTTTTTTCAACCAAATTATCAATCATATAACCAACCATATAATCATCCATTAAATTAACCAAGTTTCAACCAAGCATATAAATTAACTAATTAAACATGCATATCATCATTTTAAATTTTAAATAATTAAATCTATACTTGAGTAATCAAGATTTATATCCACTCTACCAAAATTTCCCTGTAGCTTTATAAAATCGAACCAACGGAAATCCAACAGCGCTTTTTTCTTTTTTCATCACTTCGAAGCTCAAAAACTTGCTTCCTTTCTTCCTAAAGGGCTCGGCCTTGACCTGAAAGGGTAGATGCTCTCGGCATTGATGGAGATGGAGTGTGGCCATGAGCTATAGGTGGGGAAAGGATGTTATTAGCTAGTGTTTTGAGGTGATTCAACCTTATATATATGTCTATATATTTTATTTATTTTTGGAGATATTTTGGCATTGCAATGATTTAGGAAGCCATTAAAATAGCCTAGTATGATAAAGAAGAAGTAGAAGAATGTGTGAAAATATGAAAGAGTATGTTCTTGTACTTATAGACTTATTGTGATGTCCCGGAAATTTAGGCAATAATTATTTAATAATTTCATTGATAATTGTTGTAAAATGTGAAATATTATTTTAATAACTTAATTCAAACAGAAAATCTCTTTTGAAAATTTATAATTAATTAATTTGTTAAATGGTATTCTTTTCAAAGATTAAAAATATTTTATTTATAATGTATAAATGTTTATACATTGTAAATAGAGATTTGGTTTTAATTCTAAATTTATATTTAATAAAGTATATTTTCTAATTATTATATATAATGTAAATTTGTAAATTGATTTAAATTAGTAAGTAAGTATTTATTTTTGTTTATAAAATAAATATAGTTTAATTTTGTTTTATAATAAAAGTATAATTTGTTTTATTTTAAAATTGCTTTTCTTTGAAATAGATTTAATTCATTCTTCTCTTTTGAAATTTGGTTTATAAATAATATTATTTTAAAAATAATAAAAAAAAAAAAACATTTTAATGTAAGAGTATATGTATGTATTTCAAAGCTAATGTTAATAAACATTTAAAAATAAAACATGTTTAAATAATTTGAAATAGTTTAAGATAATTTAAATACATATATAAATTTAGAATTCTCTTTTAATAATTGGTTTTGCATATGTGTTAAATTATTAGAACATAGAAGAGACACTTGTAATTAATCTACACTATAAGATAACAAGTGGCATGTTAATTTTACTTTTGAAATAAATTATTTTAGATAAGAAAATTTAGAAATTCATTTTGTTCAAACCCTTTTCTCTTTAGAAAACCTGAAAATTTAAATTTCAGTAAGATCAAAACCCATACAAACTGCATATTTGCATTCATCTTAAAATCCACAAATTCAATTCTGCAACCCAATACAAATATAATCTGCAAATCAAATCCAGAAACCAAGTCTGCAACCAATCTTCAAAACTGTAATCAGATAAAGCAAACATCAATTTCTTCAAACCTGGAGCTTAACATCTATATGAAGTCCAATTTAAAAATCTGAGCTTTTAGAAATGGGTCTGCATGCATACACCAACCAGAGAATCAACTTCAAGAGTAATTTAATGAAAGCAAATGAAGATAATGGTCTGCATGCCATTTTTCAACTTCAAATTTGCAAGCAATCTTCATCAAAACAGAAGATCAACTTCTGTAATCAAATGGAAGCCTGGAGCATCATGCATTTCAAAATGCAGCTTCAAACAAAGTCCTGGAAATAGGAATCTGCACTTAAGTTTGTCTCTGCATCTTCATTAAATAGGTGAGTAAACTTCTTCTTTTAAAAACAGTTTTCTTTATAAAAAAAATTAAAAATCAAACATAAACTACAGAGCTTATGTTTTCAACTGTTTTAAACCAAAACTGCTCTGTTATTTATTTTATATTTTTTTTTGAGAACCTAAATGCAAAAGTTGGAATCCTATTGCATGTGTGAACTTTAGCCTCTACTGATTGTTTTGAGATTGAATATGAATGTATGTTTATAAGTAGGATATTGCCTGCAGATTTGTCTTTGAGTAATTTTATATTTATTGCTATGTGGTTAATAACAGTTTTCCTGTTTCATTAGATAAATTGATAACCTCCTGTTCAATGGAAATTTGACAATGATCACTGAAGGAAATTGGTTAATAACATTATATTCTTGGTTTTAAAAATAGTTTAAGACAGTATTGTTTAACAAATGGACTGTAAAAGTTAAGATTACAGTTTAAATAAACTGCTGGAAAGAAATCATTTCTGTTTTAAAACAGAAGTAGAAAATTTGATGTATATTGTAGGTTAGTGAATTTGGGAAGGGTTAAGATGGATACTGTAGTGGATTTAGGATGTTATGATGTATCATGCCAGTGGTGTATTGATGAGAGGTTGGAGTGGATTAGGTGATGGATAATCAGAGAGAGGGGATTGGGTTTTCCAGGTTTCAAACTTAGTATTGCAGTGATGAAGTTTGGATTCTGCACATGCTTCTATAATGTATCAAATGGAGTAGGGTTTTGGGAATTTGTAGAAGAAATGTTGGTGATGATGATCAGAGAGTGAGAGTCAGGTGAATTGGTTTCCAGGTTGATTTAGTTGCATGTTGAACTCAGGTGACAGATTAGTAGTGTGCAAGGTTTTGACCCGAAGTGGAACTCGGGTGAAAATGTTTTTGACTCGGAGCAGAAGGTTTTAGAACTCGAAGTAGTAGATGGGGTAGCTCGGGTTTATGTGCAGGGTTTTTAAATCCAGAGAGTTGCAGTTTTTTTTTAGAAATTTGAATTGAATTCAAATTCTAGTGTAGGGTTGATTTAAGTATGGATTGAACTAAATCTAAATAGAGTTTGAATTCATAGTTTTTAAAGGTAAATCTTAAACTTAAACAGGATTTAAAACTCTGTTTTAAATCAAGAATTTAAGACAGTTGCAGGTTTAAATCCAGAGAGAATTTACAGTTTTAATTTTAATAGAATTCATATGTTAAGTTGGAACTTGGATTTAAGTATGAATTGGAATTGAATCCAAATAAAGTTCTGAGTTCAAAGTTTTAAAGATGAAAATTTTAAATTTGAACAAAGTTTTAAATTCTGTTTAAATCAAGAAATTTTTAAAACTGTTTCAGTTTTATAACAGAGAGTTGCAGTTTTTAATGTTTAAATGAAATTCATGTTTTAAGTTGTAATTTAATTTAAATGCAAGTTAAGTTTGAATTCAAATAGAGTTTGGAATTCAAAGTTTTCAAAAATGAAATATGTTAAATTTAAACTAGTTTTAAATTTGGTTCTAAATAAATATTAAAACAGTTGCAGGTTTATTGAACCTGTATTTTTGCAGTTTTAAAGTATTAAATAAAATTCATATTTTAAAGATTTTAAATTAAATCAAATGCAAGATTTAGCTGAATTCAAATGAATTTTGAATTCAAAGTTTTTAATTCTGTTTTTAATCTAGATTTAAACTGTTTCAGGTTTAAGCCTGAGAAATTTACAGTTTTAAACTTTTTGAATAAATTCATATTTTAAGGTTGCAACATGATACAGGTGTAACTTGAATTTGAATTCAAATGTTATTTGAATTCAAAGTTTTTTTAAAATGAAAATCTTAAATTTAAATAAGATTTAAGTTCAATTTTAAATTAAGTTTAAACACAGTTTCAAGTATTATCTTTTAAAAACCAGATTTTTATTTAAATAAATTTTGTAAGTTTTAAACATTGAATAGATTTAAACATTTTTAAATAAGATTTAAATTGGTTTGAAATCAAATTAAAAACAGTTTCAAATTTACTATGAAACCCAGTTTTGATTTCAAACAAGTTTATTAATTTAAAAAAGATTGAATGAACATATTTCAATGTTAACATAGATTTGAAAATAAAACTTGATCTCAAATAAGTTTAAACTTGATAGAATTTAGTTCCTTTAGAATTTGAAGGTATTTGAATTAAAATATGAAGTGTTAATTTAGATTTTTGTTTAAATGGTTAAACATTTTAAAATATCAAATTTTTAAAATAGAATTTAAATTTAGAAATGTATGGTGTAAATACATTTTGAATGTAAATGAAGTCATTTGATAATTAAGGATTTACTTAATTATTTGATTTTAAAGTTAATGGTTTAGATTAATTTTTAATTAGAAATGATTTATTAATCTAAATTAAATTTTCTTAAGTATATAATTAATGAAATGTGTTAAATAATAATGATGATAATTATCTAAGGATAATTTAGTAATTAATTAAGGAAATTAATTTTGGGTAATGAATTAGATTAATTGATTGAATCTAATTAATTGTAATTTGTTAAATAATTAAGTAATTAATTACTTATTGTAATTTATTTTGGATTGTGATTTATTTTAGTTAATTAATTTAATTTAATTAATTTTAAATAAATCATTTGATGATTTTAAGAATGTAATTACTTAATGTAATTAGTGGAGCAGGATTACTTGATGAAGTAATAATGTTAATTACTGGAATGTATTTAGTAATTTGGATAATTACTTTTGGAATTAATTAAGGAATTAATTAATGATTAATGATTTGTTAATTAATTTATAAACAAGTAATTAAAGATAGTTAATTACTTAATTGAATATTAATCAAGGTGATTAATAATTAGATTAATTACTAAATGTAATTAATTTTAATTAAGTAATTTATTTAAATGTTAGAGATCATTAATTATTTTAATTAATGATGTAATTAATGATTGTTTAATTAAATAATAATTAATTAGTTAAGTGATTAATTAATTGTAATTAATTAAGGATAAATATAATTAATTATAATTAATTAATAAATGAGTAATTAAATGTTAATTACTTATGATTAAGGTTAATTAATTGAGGACTAATTACTTATTGTAATTAGTAAATGATTAATCAGGGTTGTTTAATCAAGTTAAATACTTAGTGGATAATTAATTAACTAGGTTAATTAATTAATGGATGTAAGCAGGATTTAAATGTATTAGTTAATTTTAATTTATTTTAAATTAATTAGAGATGATTGTAATTAATTTAATTCATTTTAAATTAATTATAATTGATGGGTAAATCATAGCTTATGGATGATATTGATTGAATGATTGTGATCTCAGTAATGAGATGAGTCGTATCTGAATGATACGAATGTATGGTTTAAGTATGATGGTTTGTGATGGATTGTTTGGTTGTGATGATTATCTATTTATGGATGATACAGATTATCTGTTATGATATGAATGTGCTTATCTATTGTTAGATGTAGTGTATCTATCTCTGTAAAGTAGGTAGTAATGAGATAAGTTAATTGTTTAAAAACCCTTAAGTACAACTTGGACATTAAAATGGCGTTTGGTTTCGATGAGACCGGGATCGGGTTTCCATATTTGGATATCCGAAAACCACATCGATTCCAATTAAACGTTAGGTCGTTAATCCAAGTGGAGCAAGTGAAGACTCGAGGTGTAAGGGCTATACGTCAGTATAACTCTGTGGGTGATTCCGTAATGAGTTTGACGGAATAGTGCTTATAGATTCGAGATGGTGAATCAGAGTGCAAGGGCTATGGTCGTTGACTCTGAGGGTGATTCCAAAATGAGTGCAACGAGATAGTGCCTTCGGTTTCGTTCGAACCCGGAACGAACTTGTATGGATTGAATGCTTTCAGCACATCGTCAGGCGGACGATGAGCATTCTAAGATTGATGTGTCCTATAAAGGTAATCGTAGCCTCAAGCCTCATCAACCGGGAATGGCTAAAACAGGGGAGGTGCGCCAAAGCTTCGTGGGTAGCCCCCACTTGAGAGCAAGATTTACCCCTGTCTAGAGGTCCCTTTATATTTCGGCTGTGTGGCAGTTGGTGACGACCAATCTGCGGGGTGGTCTTGTTCGGAACTGTTCAGTAAGGAACGGGTCCGGCTTTGTGTTGCAGGGGAGTTAGGGTGGCTCCTCGGTACGGTGATCTAGGCCACGTACTGTGACGGGCGGTACCCCAGTAGCCCTGCCATTGATGGAAACCCATTTTCCCTACGAGACCCTACGGTTTTGTTTGTATTACCCACTTTTGTGGCTAGTAGCTGGAATTTAATAGATGTAACAATTTCGGCTATTTCTTATTTACTTGAAAACCCTAGACACTATTATAATATCACTGGATTTCCTATCAAATGTTTTGGTTAGCGTAAGGTAAAAACTTTTCCATGTTTATGTGTGGGAAGTCTTACGTGATACCTTTTGTTTTCAAAGGATTTTCTAAAGTTAAGCAACTTTTTATCCCCGTTTACTCACACCAGACCCCTGTCTGACCTGAGTGTTTATTTTCTGTTTTATTAAACTCTTGGGTACTCATATTACGTATGAGTAGTCAAGTGTTTTCAGGATTGCTTTGACGAGTTCTGGAGGAGATAATGGAGCAGGAGGCTTCAGCGTGTAGATATATGTAGTAGTTCCGCTGTGTTTGTGTTGTATTGATTCTCTCTGATGTACTTGGATTGTAATAGCTAGACAGATGTTTATAACTGTCTAGTTTTGTGTTGTATTAGCTGTATTACTCTGATGTATAGGATACTATGTAAAGTTTTATGTGATATATTATAATTTATTCGATTCCGCTGTGAGATTCTGATGTTGTTTGTTCTTTCTTTCCTTTCTTTTCTCTTTTCTATCCCTTTCTTTCTTCTTAACGATGCAACTTTCTGGAGTATGGAAGTTGGGTCGTTACAACGTGGTATCAGAGCATTAGGTTGAGTGAATACCTAGGCTCTGTAGTGGTGTTTTCTTGAGAGAGCATATTTGTAATTTTGAATATATATCTATATATATATATTTATTTCTACCTATTAGATTGGGTTACCTGTTCAGGTTTTCCAATATAAGTAATAAAGGTAGATAGGGTAGTGGTGTGTGTAACACAACTACCAATGGTTGGAGTTCGAGTGTTTGAGATTGGAAGTGGTCTGCTAGGGCAGTGTTGGGCATCTTGAGTAGTTTGGTAGTTTGGTGTGAAGGATTTCACCAATCTCTGAAGGAAATCTTTTTAAGATTCGGAGTTCTTCTTTGGATTATAAGCTTGGTTGCACTCGTGTGAGTGGTTTTTCTTGAGTTTGGATTTGTTGGGAGTTCTGAAGCCAGCAAGGGTATCTTGGCAACTTTAGGAAGGAGTTCAGTTTATATTTGAGTTTGAGACTTAGTTTGGCAGTGTTTTGAGCTTGGTTTGGGAGCGAGTTTCCTGAGAGATATCTGTCTATCTGGAATGCTCTATTGTGAAAAGGCTGGTGTAGCTTTGAGGTTCGATGAGCTTTTGGATAAGGAAGTTTTGGCAGCAGTAGCAGCAGTGAGTAGCCTGTTCTTCGATGTATCAGAAATCTTTGTGATTCTTCTGTCATTAGTCCGGGCAGATGGAGAGCTTATCCATTTCTTCTGGAAGCTCAGTTGGGAGTGATGTTAGTGGTTAAGAGGTGGACCACTAGTTTCTTCTTTTGAAGGTTTTAGCTGTTCTGATTGTTGCTGTGAGAATGATTTCTTGGGATCTGAACTAAGTGGAATCGCAAAAGTGACTTGCGATGGTTTGAAAGTTTTTAAGTAAACTTTGTTTGGATTGAAGCATCTCTAGAGGATGTTAGAGTTATTGAAGTGGTTTGAGATTTTATAGAATTTGATGAATAATGTTTCCGGAGTGAGTTGATCAAGTTTATACTTGTGTTCATCAACAGCATTCTCGAATCAGAGTTGCACAGTGGAAGCATGGTGGCAGCTATTCCAGAATAGGAGCACCCGATTCTTTGGGAATTTGAGTTTTGTTTTGGATCAAAGGATTTCTACAGGAAATTCATTTTGGATCTGGAGACTTGATTGTTTTGTATCTGTTTGTTTTCCAGAATAGGAGTAGTAGGTTGGAAGTCTTCTGATATTTGTGTAGAAGAGCTATGTGGTAGATCTGATTGATCTAGAAGGTTGGAGGCGGCCCAAGATCGATATGAGAGATTGTGTGGGTATGAGATTAGATCTTTCTGTTTTCTCTTAAGAATTAAGTGATTGTTCTACGAGATTGAATTGCCAGTCCGGATGGCTGGTATTTATTTTGTTTTCACGTATCTCTAAGGGAGTATGTGTATGGTTTATCATTGGTTTTAGAATCAGCAGTTCTGGAAGATTTGGGAGTTGATCAGGACGTGTCTGTAGTCCTGTATTCTGTTTAGATTTGTAGATCTAGATATAGGAGCTCTAGATCTGAGTGGTTTAGTTATTTTAGATTCTGTAGGGCGAGGGTCTCGGTGTTTGTACCTGGGAAACTCTAGGGAATCTTATCCAGAATTTTGTCTGGATAATTAGAATTGTTTGTTTTGAATTGGTTGTTATGGTTGCTAGTATTTGATTGATAGTATTTGATTGCTCTTTTAAAATTTAAAATCTGTATAGAATTATTAAATTACCTTTGCTTTTAAATTTCGGGGACGAAATTCTTTTAAGGGGGGAGGAATGTGATGTCCCGGAAATTTAGGCAATAATTATTTAATAATTTCATTGATAATTGTTGTAAAATGTGAAATATTATTTTAATAACTTAATTCAAACAGAAAATCTCTTTTGAAAATTTATAATTAATTAATTTGTTAAATGGTATTCTTTTCAAAGATTAAAAATATTTTATTTATAATGTATAAATGTTTATACATTGTAAATAGAGATTTGGTTTTAATTCTAAATTTATATTTAATAAAGTATATTTTCTAATTATTATATATAATGTAAATTTGTAAATTGATTTAAATTAGTAAGTAAGTATTTATTTTTGTTTATAAAATAAATATAGTTTAATTTTGTTTTATAATAAAAGTATAATTTGTTTTATTTTAAAATTGCTTTTCTTTGAAATAGATTTAATTCATTCTTCTCTTTTGAAATTTGGTTTATAAATAATATTATTTTAAAAATAATAAAAAAAAAAAAACATTTTAATGTAAGAGTATATGTATGTATTTCAAAGCTAATGTT
Source organism: Allium cepa (assembly GCA_030765085.1). NCBI lineage: Eukaryota > Viridiplantae > Streptophyta > Magnoliopsida > Asparagales > Amaryllidaceae > Allium > Allium cepa. Next base: position 126,024,331 of record CM060940.1, on the reverse strand, counting down.
AATAAACATTTAAAAATAAAACATGTTTAAATAATTTGAAATAGTTTAAGATAATTTAAATACATATATAAATTTAGAATTCTCTTTTAATAATTGGTTTTGCATATGTGTTAAATTATTAGAACATAGAAGAGACACTTGTAATTAATCTACACTATAAGATAACAAGTGGCATGTTAATTTTACTTTTGAAATAAATTATTTTAGATAAGAAAATTTAGAAATTCATTTTGTTCAAACCCTTTTCTCTTTAGAAAACCTGAAAATTTAAATTTCAGTAAGATCAAAACCCATACAAACTGCATATTTGCATTCATCTTAAAATCCACAAATTCAATTCTGCAACCCAATACAAATATAATCTGCAAATCAAATCCAGAAACCAAGTCTGCAACCAATCTTCAAAACTGTAATCAGATAAAGCAAACATCAATTTCTTCAAACCTGGAGCTTAACATCTATATGAAGTCCAATTTAAAAATCTGAGCTTTTAGAAATGGGTCTGCATGCATACACCAACCAGAGAATCAACTTCAAGAGTAATTTAATGAAAGCAAATGAAGATAATGGTCTGCATGCCATTTTTCAACTTCAAATTTGCAAGCAATCTTCATCAAAACAGAAGATCAACTTCTGTAATCAAATGGAAGCCTGGAGCATCATGCATTTCAAAATGCAGCTTCAAACAAAGTCCTGGAAATAGGAATCTGCACTTAAGTTTGTCTCTGCATCTTCATTAAATAGGTGAGTAAACTTCTTCTTTTAAAAACAGTTTTCTTTATAAAAAAAATTAAAAATCAAACATAAACTACAGAGCTTATGTTTTCAACTGTTTTAAACCAAAACTGCTCTGTTATTTATTTTATATTTTTTTTTGAGAACCTAAATGCAAAAGTTGGAATCCTATTGCATGTGTGAACTTTAGCCTCTACTGATTGTTTTGAGATTGAATATGAATGTATGTTTATAAGTAGGATATTGCCTGCAGATTTGTCTTTGAGTAATTTTATATTTATTGCTATGTGGTTAATAACAGTTTTCCTGTTTCATTAGATAAATTGATAACCTCCTGTTCAATGGAAATTTGACAATGATCACTGAAGGAAATTGGTTAATAACATTATATTCTTGGTTTTAAAAATAGTTTAAGACAGTATTGTTTAACAAATGGACTGTAAAAGTTAAGATTACAGTTTAAATAAACTGCTGGAAAGAAATCATTTCTGTTTTAAAACAGAAGTAGAAAATTTGATGTATATTGTAGGTTAGTGAATTTGGGAAGGGTTAAGATGGATACTGTAGTGGATTTAGGATGTTATGATGTATCATGCCAGTGGTGTATTGATGAGAGGTTGGAGTGGATTAGGTGATGGATAATCAGAGAGAGGGGATTGGGTTTTCCAGGTTTCAAACTTAGTATTGCAGTGATGAAGTTTGGATTCTGCACATGCTTCTATAATGTATCAAATGGAGTAGGGTTTTGGGAATTTGTAGAAGAAATGTTGGTGATGATGATCAGAGAGTGAGAGTCAGGTGAATTGGTTTCCAGGTTGATTTAGTTGCATGTTGAACTCAGGTGACAGATTAGTAGTGTGCAAGGTTTTGACCCGAAGTGGAACTCGGGTGAAAATGTTTTTGACTCGGAGCAGAAGGTTTTAGAACTCGAAGTAGTAGATGGGGTAGCTCGGGTTTATGTGCAGGGTTTTTAAATCCAGAGAGTTGCAGTTTTTTTTTAGAAATTTGAATTGAATTCAAATTCTAGTGTAGGGTTGATTTAAGTATGGATTGAACTAAATCTAAATAGAGTTTGAATTCATAGTTTTTAAAGGTAAATCTTAAACTTAAACAGGATTTAAAACTCTGTTTTAAATCAAGAATTTAAGACAGTTGCAGGTTTAAATCCAGAGAGAATTTACAGTTTTAATTTTAATAGAATTCATATGTTAAGTTGGAACTTGGATTTAAGTATGAATTGGAATTGAATCCAAATAAAGTTCCGAGTTCAAAGTTTTAAAGATGAAAATTTTAAATTTGAACAAAGTTTTAAATTCTGTTTAAATCAAGAAATTTTTAAAACTGTTTCAGTTTTATAACAGAGAGTTGCAGTTTTTAATGTTTAAATGAAATTCATGTTTTAAGTTGTAATTTAATTTAAATGCAAGTTAAGTTTGAATTCAAATAGAGTTTGGAATTCAAAGTTTTCAAAAATGAAATATGTTAAATTTAAACTAGTTTTAAATTTGGTTCTAAATAAATATTAAAACAGTTGCAGGTTTATTGAACCTGTATTTTTGCAGTTTTAAAGTATTAAATAAAATTCATATTTTAAAGATTTTAAATTAAATCAAATGCAAGATTTAGCTGAATTCAAATGAATTTTGAATTCAAAGTTTTTAATTCTGTTTTTAATCTAGATTTAAACTGTTTCAGGTTTAAGCCTGAGAAATTTACAGTTTTAAACTTTTTGAATAAATTCATATTTTAAGGTTGCAACATGATACAGGTGTAACTTGAATTTGAATTCAAATGTTATTTGAATTCAAAGTTTTTTTAAAATGAAAATCTTAAATTTAAATAAGATTTAAGTTCAATTTTAAATTAAGTTTAAACACAGTTTCAAGTATTATCTTTTAAAAACCAGATTTTTATTTAAATAAATTTTGTAAGTTTTAAACATTGAATAGATTTAAACATTTTTAAATAAGATTTAAATTGGTTTGAAATCAAATTAAAAACAGTTTCAAATTTACTATGAAACCCAGTTTTGATTTCAAACAAGTTTATTAATTTAAAAAAGATTGAATGAACATATTTCAATGTTAACATAGATTTGAAAATAAAACTTGATCTCAAATAAGTTTAAACTTGATAGAATTTAGTTCCTTTAGAATTTGAAGGTATTTGAATTAAAATATGAAGTGTTAATTTAGATTTTTGTTTAAATGGTTAAACATTTTAAAATATCAAATTTTTAAAATAGAATTTAAATTTAGAAATGTATGGTGTAAATACATTTTGAATGTAAATGAAGTCATTTGATAATTAAGGATTTACTTAATTATTTGATTTTAAAGTTAATGGTTTAGATTAATTTTTAATTAGAAATGATTTATTAATCTAAATTAAATTTTCTTAAGTATATAATTAATGAAATGTGTTAAATAATAATGATGATAATTATCTAAGGATAATTTAGTAATTAATTAAGGAAATTAATTTTGGGTAATGAATTAGATTAATTGATTGAATCTAATTAATTGTAATTTGTTAAATAATTAAGTAATTAATTACTTATTGTAATTTATTTTGGATTGTGATTTATTTTAGTTAATTAATTTAATTTAATTAATTTTAAATAAATCATTTGATGATTTTAAGAATGTAATTACTTAATGTAATTAGTGGAGCAGGATTACTTGATGAAGTAATAATGTTAATTACTGGAATGTATTTAGTAATTTGGATAATTACTTTTGGAATTAATTAAGGAATTAATTAATGATTAATGATTTGTTAATTAATTTATAAACAAGTAATTAAAGATAGTTAATTACTTAATTGAATATTAATCAAGGTGATTAATAATTAGATTAATTACTAAATGTAATTAATTTTAATTAAGTAATTTATTTAAATGTTAGAGATCATTAATTATTTTAATTAATGATGTAATTAATGATTGTTTAATTAAATAATAATTAATTAGTTAAGTGATTAATTAATTGTAATTAATTAAGGATAAATATAATTAATTATAATTAATTAATAAATGAGTAATTAAATGTTAATTACTTATGATTAAGGTTAATTAATTGAGGACTAATTACTTATTGTAATTAGTAAATGATTAATCAGGGTTGTTTAATCAAGTTAAATACTTAGTGGATAATTAATTAACTAGGTTAATTAATTAATGGATGTAAGCAGGATTTAAATGTATTAGTTAATTTTAATTTATTTTAAATTAATTAGAGATGATTGTAATTAATTTAATTCATTTTAAATTAATTATAATTGATGGGTAAATCATAGCTTATGGATGATATTGATTGAATGATTGTGATCTCAGTAATGAGATGAGTCGTATCTGAATGATACGAATGTATGGTTTAAGTATGATGGTTTGTGATGGATTGTTTGGTTGTGATGATTATCTATTTATGGATGATACAGATTATCTGTTATGATATGAATGTGCTTATCTATTGTTAGATGTAGTGTATCTATCTCTGTAAAGTAGGTAGTAATGAGATAAGTTAATTGTTTAAAAACCCTTAAGTACAACTTGGACATTAAAATGGCGTTTGGTTTCGATGAGACCGGGATCGGGTTTCCATATTTGGATATCCGAAAACCACATCGATTCCAATTAAACGTTAGGTCGTTAATCCAAGTGGAGCAAGTGAAGACTCGAGGTGTAAGGGCTATACGTCAGTATAACTCTGTGGGTGATTCCGTAATGAGTTTGACGGAATAGTGCTTATAGATTCGAGATGGTGAATCAGAGTGCAAGGGCTATGGTCGTTGACTCTGAGGGTGATTCCAAAATGAGTGCAACGAGATAGTGCCTTCGGTTTCGTTCGAACCCGGAACGAACTTGTATGGATTGAATGCTTTCAGCACATCGTCAGGCGGACGATGAGCATTCTAAGATTGATGTGTCCTATAAAGGTAATCGTAGCCTCAAGCCTCATCAACCGGGAATGGCTAAAACAGGGGAGGTGCGCCAAAGCTTCGTGGGTAGCCCCCACTTGAGAGCAAGATTTACCCCTGTCTAGAGGTCCCTTTATATTTCGGCTGTGTGGCAGTTGGTGACGACCAATCTGCGGGGTGGTCTTGTTCGGAACTGTTCAGTAAGGAACGGGTCCGGCTTTGTGTTGCAGGGGAGTTAGGGTGGCTCCTCGGTACGGTGATCTAGGCCACGTACTGTGACGGGCGGTACCCCAGTAGCCCTGCCATTGATGGAAACCCATTTTCCCTACGAGACCCTACGGTTTTGTTTGTATTACCCACTTTTGTGGCTAGTAGCTGGAATTTAATAGATGTAACAATTTCGGCTATTTCTTATTTACTTGAAAACCCTAGACACTATTATAATATCACTGGATTTCCTATCAAATGTTTTGGTTAGCGTAAGGTAAAAACTTTTCCATGTTTATGTGTGGGAAGTCTTACGTGATACCTTTTGTTTTCAAAGGATTTTCTAAAGTTAAGCAACTTTTTATCCCCGTTTACTCACACCAGACCCCTGTCTGACCTGAGTGTTTATTTTCTGTTTTATTAAACTCTTGGGTACTCATATTACGTATGAGTAGTCAAGTGTTTTCAGGATTGCTTTGACGAGTTCTGGAGGAGATAATGGAGCAGGAGGCTTCAGCGTGTAGATATATGTAGTAGTTCCGCTGTGTTTGTGTTGTATTGATTCTCTCTGATGTACTTGGATTGTAATAGCTAGACAGATGTTTATAACTGTCTAGTTTTGTGTTGTATTAGCTGTATTACTCTGATGTATAGGATACTATGTAAAGTTTTATGTGATATATTATAATTTATTCGATTCCGCTGTGAGATTCTGATGTTGTTTGTTCTTTCTTTCCTTTCTTTTCTCTTTTCTATCCCTTTCTTTCTTCTTAACGATGCAACTTTCTGGAGTATGGAAGTTGGGTCGTTACACTTATGGTTTGGAAAATATCATGATATTTTCATATGTTGTCACATCACCACTTTCCACCTCCTCTCATCCATCATTCCACAAGTTGATCCCCTCATTTGCCTCCATCACTTCGCTTCTCTTTGATGCCATGTGCATTGACTTTTTTATGCTTAAAGGTGAAGTATAAGAGAAACATCATGATATTTGTTTCATTTGTATATGTGTATGTATGTTTATTTGTACGTGTATTTGCATGGATGACATGCATATGTATGCATATATGTCTGCATAATTATTTTATAAGGCTGCAACGACTTAAAACAACTTCTATTCATTAAATCGTTACAAATTCTGATCTCCTGTCCTATTTTTACTTCTTAGTTAAATTACATATAATTGTAAACAAAAATTTGAAAAATAATTTCTCATCATTATAAATTAATTAAAACGATCACGTTTGAGTTATAAAACAATACAAATTAATATTAAACGATTGTTTATAAAAAGTGTTATTATATTGATAAAGCATTATCAATTTTCCTTTATATTTTCAAATCAAAGGTACATCATTTAACAAACTATTATAAATGATTTATTATCAATATATAACTAACTAAAATTAATTATAATCATTTTGAAATAGTTATTTTAATAATTACAATAATTATTAAATAATTTAATCTCAAATTAAAATTTCAGAAAAAAATATATAAAATTGATGACATCCCTGATGATGTCATAAATACATTTTATTTCCCAAATATAAAATAAATGAATTTTATTTCATATTCTTTTTTAAATATATAAATAAGTGTGTGTATCCAGCATTACACATGATTCTTATAATTATAGAGTTGTTTATCGATAAAACGATTTTCGGTCATTTCATTACTGTTTTTCCAAAGTATATATTTCTGTAAATATCTATTCAAAATAAGATTACCATTATCATTTACTGTTTACAACATTATAGTCTATGCTAAAAAATCTTATATTTGAATACTTTAAAAGTAATATAATTTATCAAAGTGATAAATCCCTGGGTAGTTACATTTGTTATACTCTAATTTATGTAAACATCAAATTCATGAAATTTTTTTTTTTAAAATTAAATAAAATAAGGTTTTATGTAAAATATTTTACATTGGATATAAAATCCCCTTTAGACTTCATAGGCCCAATAAATCAAAAATAAGAATTTTTTGAAACCTACCTATTTCACCTGCTTCGGATTGGCTCGGTTCCTACAATGGTATTGGAGCCTAATAATCTATTCGACCTAAAATTAACAATGTTAGGGCTAACTGATTAAAATCTACCCATTTAATATGGTGTCTAAAAGGCAGCATTAAAGGTTGGTTTGGGTAATCAAGTACTTTGGTCTACCATGCTACTGATATATCCCGAAGGATGAAGTAAGACTAAATGTTGTCCCTAATTTAAAGGCCAAATCGATTATGAGCCTTAAGCTAATTTTCAAAAATCTATTTAAATTTAAAAGATACTTTAGATTTAGATGTTATGTTTAAAATATAAAGGTAATTTTTATTTAAGTTAAAATTGCATTCAAATTTTTTAAAATTATTTTGAGAAATTAAATAATTAATTTTTAATTTTTTATATATATAAAGGATTTATGATCCAAAAATCATATGGCCATATTAGATATATATGTAATAAAAAGGTACAAGTGTCTTGGGCACCAGGCCTACATTAAAAAATAACTGCCAACATGCCTGACCAAGTAGTATCAATGAATAATCTCAAATAGAATTACACCAAAAAGTTATTCATGGCATATAATCCATCAGTAGTAATCAACAACCTAGGGAAACTAGGACAATAACCAAACTGCAACCCTGCTCATCTATGGAATTAACCAATAAGCTCGGGGCAATATCTAATAATACGTGGCAAAAGATGTATTCCTAGTCCTAATCTGATGTAACCAAAATTTGTTCGTTATTGGGACTTTATCCACCGTCATTGCAAAGGATAGGCTTGTCATCTATAAGTCTATAGTAGAGTTTCTGCTCATCTTTCTCATCATCTGAGACCCATTTTTGAGAAAATCATCCATTTCGAGTGATAATACAAACTTCTTTCCTTATGAAATTAGGTTCCAACATCTTTGCACCATACCAACTACGTGTCTTCAACTAGCTTCTCGGATATCTCTTAAGCAATGCTCTCAGTCTTAGAAGGGTTAAAACGAAGAGCAATGACTAATATCTCCTTAAGGCTGGCAATCAGCGGAACAACGAGTGATGAGACTAGGTAGGGAAGAAACCAGTCGGGTGAGTGAGGAGGTGACAACTGAGTGCTGGTGATAGAAGAGGTTAGGGACGTCATAATGGGGAAGTATATCCGGAGGTTCGGAGGAGGGAAAGGAGCAAGTGGGTGGATCGAGAGGCCTGGGGGACTTTGTTTTCCCAACAACTACAAGAAGGCCTAGGAAGGGGATTATTTAGGGTAAGGTTATCTGGAACAACAATAAAATGTAGGAAAAACGGATTTACATGGCAAAATGAGTGACAGAGGTCGTTGATAGGCAGTTTCCACTGGTACAAGATGTCTGTGTAGGCTAGTGACGACCGCCCTACACTCCGGCACCCAATATACCTGTAAAGTGCACTTTGGAGGTACCTTGCTAATGTAGGATGATAGTCAAGGGAGTAAAATAAAGAAAAATTCAAAAACAAAATCTATAGAACATCTTACAATACATAGACAAAATATATTTATCAAATAGATGTAAAAACAGGTGAGACAATAATATAATCAATATGAACCATAAGTAAGAACATCAAAATGCAACAGGTTCACAGATTATACAAAATGAAAATAAAAAGTTTATTCATCCCAATCTCTATAACCGTCTCTAAATAACATAAGTACTATTATAGCTCCATTGCCCCCCACGGCAAAATATATGTGATAGTAAGCTCCAAGGTATAGATATATGAAATAGTAGCCTCCTGCTTGTACTTCGTTTAGCTCCATGAGCTATCCACACCTGTTATCCCTAATCTACTCATTTAAGAGTATAAGAGATGGTGAGAAGTAAAACATAAAACCTAGGATCTAACAACAGTCTAGTGGGAGAGATGCATCAACTCAAAATACTATAAAATCATATATAGTAATAAGGGCATAGGATATGTAGAATCATACCTGACATGTCCTTGCATTCAAAGAGTTAGCACGTAAACACAATATATGCTAAAATACTACTATTACATGTGGGAAAAGATAGGGTATAATGGTATCACACAGCATATTAAGCACACATCAAACATAACAACCATCGCACAGCCTTGCATCTCTCACTCAAGAGCCCTTGGACATATAATAACTCTCATGACCTATACAACTGGTTAGTGACTACTCAACATCTCAAATGCTCGACTCATCCTTACATAGATAGTTAGATACTGGACACATGCAAATGTCCAAAAGTATGGGTACACGCAGGCTACCCTATCCCGCTAATGAGCATTACAACCTTAGAGTTATCCTTTGATCTCTTAACATATGTACTAATAATAGAACTACCTTGCAAATGCTCAACTCATGCTCATGAAGATAGCTATGGACTGGACACACATGGATGTTCAAAAACATAGGTACACGTAGACAATCCTGGATAACACGAACTATCATGTCCCATTAATGAACATTAAAACCTCAAGATTTACTCCACAAGCTATCATGCAGAACTCGTCCTCTTGATCTATCATCATGTGTTATAGTCTCTTATTACATCTAGTTATCAAAGTCGTTGCACTACATAGGTTGCCACATGAAGTCCAAGGTTATCCTGAGCCATTTGGAGTCATCCACGTCACCCAACACCTCTCATAAAACCCCTAAAATGAGTCACAAAGAAGTTTTGAAGTACCACCTTCCCACAGCCAAAATTATATAAACCCTCAATTCCTCTTCGGGTAATTCCTCGTCCAAATCCGAAGATATAATTGCCTAAACCTAAAGCCGCACTCCCTTAACCCGAAGCAATTCCAAAACCCCTGAACCACTTTCCTTATCCAGGTACTGAATTAGCCATTTCCTTTATTTCTTGAAGCAAGATCCCAAGCACCACCAAACCTTATTTCTTGTTCAGCCCCTGAACAATAGTGCTATTGAACAACATTTGTGGTACAGTCTTCCATAGCGCTGAACCATGACATCACCAGACAACATTTGTTGTCCAATCCCTCATCATTGACTCAAAGCATACCCACAAGCCCATGGCCTCCAAACTCGAAGTTAACCTCAAGCAAGCCTACCATCAAACATGAACCATCAAAAGAATTCCTGCAACATTTCTAAAGCTTCAAAGTTTGCAATGATTCCATCACTACACTCAACATTTCAACTCTTATGCATCGCCTATGCAATGATAGGATCCCAAATGGTCTAGATCCCACCCATTGAAGTCTGGTTCCACACTCCATATCTCTAGTTCACTCCGATGAGCATTTTCTACTATTCAAACATATACACAAACCCAACACACACATCAAACAACTTACAAGCATGTAGAATGCATAATAAATCATAGTAATCATCATGCAATGTATCTACAACATAGCCTAACATATACAAAGGCAAAATACACATTAAAATAACATAATTAGAGCACTAAAAATCACCTTATTCATGTTTTTACTAGAGATAAGGTTTTAAAATATCAATTAAACTAAATTTTGTCTTTAAAATGAATTCAAAACATGTTAAAATTAATAAATACATATATAGTAAGGTGTGAGATGATAAATCACTCACCAAACCCTCTCAAATCCAGGTTTTGCATGCAAATCCAAGAATGAATAGCCAAGCCCCAATTTTTCATCTCCAAAAATATAGAGTTGATGATTTCTAACTAATACCCTTGTTAATCTAACTTTAAACTATGGTTAAGCTTGATTTGGAGAAGAAAAGAGAAGGTTTTGTTAAAGAAAGGGTTAATGGCGGCTTACTTCTATTTGGAAGATAGGAAAAATGTTTTGGGGATGTTTAATTCAACCAAAATAACCCTCAAACCCAAAATGGGTTATTGAGCCCTTCAAATCTCACTAATTACTCATTAAGCTACTCCAAAAATAGTTAAACTTCAAACATCCATATCCCCTACCTAGAATGTCCAAATGCTATTATAATCACTCTACAAAAAGGGAAACAATCATACCATTCCAATAGGGGTGGCCTCGGATGCTAATTCGGCTTCCATCAAAAGATATAGCTGCTATAAGTTTTTAGGTATAAAATTATCCGATAAAATCCTAAAGATAGAAAATGTCACTAGTAGGCATTTTTCAAAGTTATAATGTTATACGACCTCATATGAATTTAAAAAGAATATTTTACAATCATATGATACGTAAAATACGGGTCGTTACAAGGCTACTCTATCATCGTTGAGGGGAATGGGGTGCCAAAAGGGTTTAACCTCAATTAGGGCTTTGGCATGATGAAATATGGTTGGTGATCCAATTAACTCCTTCAAGATTTTGGTAGACCAAAGGGATATTCGAGTATGCACTCAAATGGGATAGATAAGACTTGCTCACATGCAAGGTTAACTGAAGGTTTCCATTAGGTAATGATAAATACTCTTCCATCAATAGTAACAGAATCATATTCCAAAATAAGTGATCTCTCCTACGAGTAAGAAAATTTGAAAAAGTACATTGAATTGTCGAAGTTGACATCGACCGACCCATGCAACCACTATAAACCAAGAACATATTTCTCGACACTAGAGTAGTGGGAAGCCTCATCCAGAAACAAACCCACTAAATGGTCTTTCCAAATATTATTACTAGCTTCAATTTCCTTAGGAGGTGGGATAGGTTTATAAGTAAAATCAACTACATAATATGTTAAAGTAAAAGAGCCTCCATTTCTCGACCTTTCTTAAACAATGATGACCAACCACGAACGAACTTGAGATTATCAACGACAGTTTTGGAACAATAATTATTTTCAAATCTAATTGAATTAGCATGAGATGGATTAGGTGTTACCTTTGAAGTCAAAGAATCTAGAAATTTATGTAATCCAGGACCAAATGTACAACAGAGACATCACTAATAGCACATGAGAGACCAGAGCTACTGATACCTGGATCAAAGGCAGAGGCGAGAAATCATTGATCGCGTCCAAATGTGCCAGCAGGCCTGGCATCGAACAATAGTCAACTACTATAAAGCCACGAACCACCTGAAGGAATAAAGGAGAAACATTGTATCAAGCTTAGCACAAGGATAGGAATCAGTTCTGGTGTTGAATTTTTGCCTAGGAGGACGGGAATCAGAGGAATTAGCACTTTGAACCGAAGAATAAGGAGAGAGAAAGGTGAATTTAATATCTGAAATCGCCATATAAATTTGCCAAAATGGTTGCCATATAAAACTTACGAAATTATTTTTGAAAATTTAAATTTTTTAAATTTATTTAATCTAATTAATTAAATCAAACTAAATAATTAACTAAAAGTTAATCGATTAAAATATATATTGATATATGTATATAACTATAATTCCTTTAGTTATCTATTTATATTAAAAATTATGATAAATTAAAGTAAAATTTCAAATTGATTAAAGTATTTAATTAAATTTTTTAATTAAAAAATTAACTACAAGTTAATTAATTAAAATTTATGTGTGTTGACATGTACACATAAACAAAGTATAAATGTTGTAGTTGATTAACTATCTTAAATAGTTTAAGTAGATCAGTACAAAATTTTAGAAATTTTATATAAAATAAAATAAATAAATTATATATGATCTAATTAACAAGAATTAAATGAACAATAATTAAATAAGATTTAATTAATAAAAAACATAAGAATATTATATAAGTTAATTAAATTATGAAAGGTTATAAATGAATTAAACTTGCACAATAGGAATATATAATATAAACGGAACGGTAAGAAAGATAATTTAGGTTTAAGGATAAAGTATGTATGATACCCATTGCAGGTCCTTCTCCTTCCGTGGAGACGACCCACCTTTTTTGTTGTTGTTGTTAATGTTGCAAGTGCAAGCAAGAATGATTCTCTACTTGCTGCGGAAGGAAGATCCGCAAAAGAACTTGGCGAATCTGTACTTGCATTGGGATCAAGATGTGCAACGGAAGAATGATTTAACATTCAAGTACTCTTTAACTTATTTCATTTCTACATGAATGATTCATTCACACTTTAACTTATTTCATCTGGTACTTGTTCAATAAGAATCTCCTTTGAATGGTTTGACCATTTGGGAAAGGAAAGCGAATGTACGATAGAGAATGTAACTTAGGCAATGGGGCAAAGAGAGTGAATGGTTACCTCTACTTCATAAAAGGACATCGAAAATGAGAATTGTATAAAATACTAAAAGATACTTAATATGGAATAAGAAAAGTGATCTAGATTCAAATTGTCTTATAATACAGCAAACTGTTTTCTCTAATAGTTGTTTCTGTGAGGCTAAGATATTTAATCAAAAACTCTCAAATGTAAACTATTACAGTAAAAGAAATAAATATCTCATAATAAGTGTTTAAATGAAGCTTCATATTTCATATGACATTATACTAATGTCAAAAACAGTATGAGCATGCCATATAATACATATAAGTGGATGCGTCAAGATTCGTTAAATTGTTTTGGCAAATATACAAAATATTATTTATGAATAATAACTGTTTTCAGTATTAACTGGAAATAAATATAGTTCTATTTTATTACTAATATTTTGAATATTTGTTATGATATAAATCTATTGGTATAACGGTATTTGTTGCATTAGCTACATAACACAGAAGTATCTAAAAAATTTACAATTATTTTTAGAATTACGGATTAAGCCATATCTTCGAGGAATAATTCTTTAAATCACATGATCATGAATCATATGGTACTAATCAATTATATCTCAAAAGACTAAGGTCAAGGAACTCATTCATAGAAGTGACAAAAGAGTTGTGAACATTTGGATTAATATACACAGATGTATGTAGATAAAAGTCTAATGAAACCAAAATAGATCCACCTGCTTCATCTAATTCATAAATGATTTATCATAGAAATGAACATGTATATATACATAAATAATGTATTTATGATAGCTCATTGAATATAGAATGGAATTAGAAAACATAACATGTAAAGAAAATAAAATAAAATAAAATAATTCGATTTAATCGAATAAGTGAGTATATTGGAAAGAGTTCCCAATGTACCTAAAAACGATTAAGATTCTTTCTCAAAAGTTACTCCTCCCAATGATACGTAATGATATATCGAAAAGTAATTAGACTTTGTTGGACAAAGAATGGTTGATGGTGAGTGGAGTTGAGTTAAATTTTTCTGTTAGGTTGTGTATTTAAGAGTAAATGCACAAGGTTAAAATTAGTTTCATCTAAAGCATAGCTTACAAGATCATACAAGATAAGAGTTGATAAGAAACCCTAACATATCCTAGTTCAAGGACCTGACAGGTTGTGTGGGTCAAGAGATTTCATGTAATACTTGTTCGTAATGGATATTGTATAGACCACCCCAAATAAGTTTGGAACTGATCAATATTGGTTGACCGATTTATGTGGTGAACACAAGTATTGTAAAAAAAGCTAAATTAGTTTTATACTTATTTAAAGGTAGCACATTAAAATGTTTTGAGTGCATATTCCATTGCACTGAGAAACAATTGTTATATCAAGAAACGTTAACTTCATGATGAAGGAATCTCTTTTATAAATTATTGATAGTAAAATGTATTTGGATACAATCCAAAGATAAAACTGATTACAAGGGATGAAATTAAATTGCAAGCCTAAATGGACATAACTAATTAGAATGTCTAATAAGTACTCTCACACATTCAAAAGAAACTATGATTTTCTTATTAGTGTCGAGAAAGGAATTTCCTAGTTTTCAATAAGCCATTAAGAGTATTGACACTACCATATGGCATGGTGCGCAGATCCAAAATGGATTCCAAGTAAATGATCTTCGAGAAGAAGACAAAGCAATTGGAATGTAAGCAACGTTGGTAGATTAACATCATATATTTCAGTTGCTGAAATTAACATAACGGATTTGTCATTCAACGTACTTAAGCTTGTTTGAATTTTACTTGAAAATTTATCGCTCAATATGATTCTGAGTTTTGGTGTATGTATGATGCAATAGAAATTCTAAATAATGATTTGGAATATGCTACTTGTACTTAATAACCAAAGTGTCTTGAAGTTAATTAGAGTGATTCTGAGTTTGTGGGTTATGAATATGATCCAAGAAATGATATAGAAGTATTATTTGATAACCATTAGAGTAATGTAAGTATTTTGACAGGAAAACCAAATATAGTTTGATTTTCGGTCAAAATACAGAGAATGCATGTGTTTGTAAGAAAGAATATTAAAAGAAGCTAAAGTATTTCTAAAACTACAAGTGCACACATGAATGTTAACACTATATTCATCTTAAAATCATTTTAGTTTTGTTGTTTAATTCTCGGTATAGGTTTCGAAATGGCATATTTTATAATTAGTATAAAAGGGTGTTGGGAATGTCCAAAATGATATACACAAATATTATATTATATTATTTTATATGAAGTGCATTGGCAATAGGAATTATCACACATGCTATATTTTCTATAATATCACACTTTTTTTTTAAAATCCAGGAGAACCCGGCAGGTCGGTAAAATCCTGAGAAGGGTACAGTAAAGCCGTCCGTTGATCCAAGCCTCCTTAGCCAAGGGTAAATTTATATAGGATAGGAAAGCGCATGGTAGGAATCGAATTTGGGTCTTTTTACTAGAACCCAAGCCTCCTTTCCACTGCGCTGCACCCACGGACTACAATATCACACTTCGCTTGTGTATTTGATACATAGAGCAAGTATCAACTCTGAACTAAGATAACTAAATAAAAATTTAGAGTGTTCTCGAGTATTTGCTAAATACTAGAGAATTTTCTATAAAAACAATGCATTCCTTATGAAGAAGTGCATGAACTTGAGTTTCATTAGTGATACCGAGTATAGTATGTCAATCCTAAATTAATGTTCAAGTTTATTTTGAGAACTTTAAGTTGAAAATGTTTCAAATAATAAGTAATGACTCATTAAACAAAAGAATATGTACATTTCCTTGAATAGCATTGCGATAGAAGAAGTATAAATGATTACACAAACTTATAACAGAGCTAGGGGTGATTTCAGATGTTGAGAATCCCACGACATTGTTGTATGATAACATTGCTATGATATGGTTCTTAAAAGAACCTAAAGGTCACTAGAAGTCGAGAGGCATACTTCGTAAAAGTTCCACATTAGAAAGACCTTTTATTAACGTCAAAGAGAGTTGATTGATAGAGGAGATAACTAAAACAATATATCAATAACCATTCACTAAGGAACTGACACGATTAGTTTTTATGAAAACCAATTGATGGAGTTGGAATAAGATTCCACAATTGACCCTAATTGCAAGTGGAAGACTAATAGAGTTAAGGGTATATACCCTTGGGACAGTTATGCAATTTGTTACATATATCTTACCCGATAACCAACCTTGCTCAAAATAAAGGTTTTTTTTATACAATATACTTTTTACATTATGATATAATTAATTAAGTTATAAATTTAAAGTACATAAAATAGAAAATCCTAATATGATATGCTGTAGTAATTATAATGTGTTTAATTATGAGAAATTTATTTCATTAAAACAACATATTATTTTAAATATTAGTAGTCAAGATAATTTGAGACGGGATACCGATACATCCATCAAGAGTGCAGAATGCTCTCCAAATGTCGAGATGTATATTGCTCATGGCTGTTGAGAGACCAAGGAATTACACGATGATAGTTATTAGATAAATATTGAATGACTCACGCGAGAGGTCTCCATTGGTTAATATAACGAGTGTAAAAGAGACAATCTCAAGGTGATGATGTTACACAGTTCCCTCGACTTAAGAATACCATAGAACTTCAATATGGACACTCCACTTTGATTATAATTAAAACATAGCATGACATCCTTTGAACGACTATAGGTGTGTCTAAGTTGAAGAACCGAAAGTGAAACATATTCAATAGAGAACTCATCTTCTTAATTATATGAGGTTAGTATGAAGATCAATTGTAGTCAACTCAAACTAAAAGTCTCTAGCCAGTGCAGCACTTCTAATAATAATAATTATTATTGAAGCAAGGATTTTGTGTTTGGGCTTATGAAGTTGAATGTGGATGATGTTGGAATTTAACCAAACCAAATTCCATAGTTCCTAGTATGATATAGTGTCGACGAAGAGAATTAGTATAAATAATCATTGTTGTAGGATGCTGCTTATAATAGTAAAATTGGATCTTATGGAAAAGATGTGTAAGTGATAAATTCAGTCAAAATGTCACACCACTAGTTAAGATGACGTCTAAACATTAATATTTGAATTGTTCGATGTTAATCGCTGACTTAATTTACATCTACGGGTCATATGATCATAATGGTGAATACCATGTTTGTGCCAAAATTGGTCACAAACCCAGAATATTGTGATAGCACCAGTATATGAACACAAACTAGCAGTATATAATCATAGATCACAGATCTGAGTAATGTAGAGGATAAAAAGTGAAGAATAAAAAACTTAAAACAATAAGTAATAGACAAAGACACAAGATTTATAGTGGTTCGGCTATCTCCGGCCTACGTCCACTTCAAAAGTTAATCTTTTATTGACTTTCCTCACTGGTTACAACTGATTATAGCGGATTATAGTGATGAAATTCGAGTACAACAATAGCCTTATAGTTCAAAAATGTTTTCGGCAGAGTCTGGATGTCGGATCACCAAAGATCCCATTTCAGTAGGCTCTGAGGTGCTATTTATAGGCGTATGCTGCACATATCTTGCTCAAATCTCGAGAGACTTCTCTTGGCATGTGAGTGGGCCCACGTGATCGATCCCAGGTGATTTCGGCTCGATCCGTCATCGATACGAACCAATTTCCTATCGATCAAGAATTGATCAAATCGAGTTGAAATTTGACATGGACATCCCTTAGGTCGTACGTAAGCTCTTGTGAAAATTTCATAGCATTTGGACTTGTGGTTTGTGAGATATGATCGATACGAAATGTAGTGCTCTCGGTTCGCATCGATCGTTTTGTATCGATAGTAGTTCGTATCGACAACATGCACGTGCGCGTTGATGATGTGGCTTTATTTTCAAGGCTCGATCCACTTTCCATGCCGTGTTCGAACATTTCTTCCCTCTAATCGCGCACACTCTTCGTTCGCATCCATACTTCGTGCTCATTCGTACCCATAGTTTTGCATCGGTATGTTCGTACCCAACTGCTTGCATCGTGCATTCACATCCATCAATTCATGCCCTTTTTCATATCGATTCCAGGTGTAACGACCCAGAATTTATATTAATTAAAATTTGAATATTTAATTAATTTTGAATATTAATAAGTGAAATTTATAAGTCGAATGAATTTTATTTTGAATAATTAGATTTAATTGAATAATTAAATCGATAATTTAATATGTTAAATTATGGAAATAATTGAAAATTGAGTTAAATATGATTGAAAATGATTTGTAAAATTTTATTTTATCATATTGGAGTTAGAACGATATTTTAGAACTTTTAAATCGAATTAAAAGTTTATTTGTGAAAACTGAATATTTTAGTATTTAATCGACTAGTGAAATTAGCCAATTTTCGAACAGTCTCAGAATTGGACGAAACAAGTTCCATTGGATCCGTAATAGTTTGTTATTATCGGATTTCAATTTTCGTAGCAATTGGAGTTATCGTTTGACCGTGGCAGCTCGAACGCATCGAAATTGTTTTAATATTAATTTGGCGAGTTAAAATAGCCATTTTTCAAAAAGTCTCGGATTTTGACGAAACCAGTTTCACCAGATCCATAATGTGATATTATTGTATGGTTTCAAATTTCGTGTCAATCGGATTTGTCCGGTGCAAGCTAAAACGCCTAGAAATTTGATTTACCGATTTAATTTTAAATCGAACGTTTATTGTCATAACTCGCACAGATGACCGAATTAGCTCCCGAAACACATTCCATTGTGTCCGAAACGCGGGGTGAACCCCAGAAATGTCAGTCACCGCGCGTAAATCGGAGTTTTGAAAAGCCGGATGAATAGTGTCGTTCAAACTTCTATAAATAGGCCCATTCTCTTCACAAAAATAATAATATATAATTAGGGTTTAAAACCCTAGCCGCCTCTAATGAAACCGAAGGCCAGAAATGCTCCATTCTTCTCGCCCTAATTTCTTCAAATCTATGCATCGATTCGAGAAAGCGTTAACTACAATGTTGTAGTGCTCGACAAGATCTTCAGATCTATACGGCTATGATGGGTTTTGGAGCAACGTGGTCGCCAAATTTTGGCCGTGTATAGGTCGCGTTCGCGCATGTTTTTAGGGAGGAGGGGGAGGCCGAGCTCTCCACTGTCAGGACCGAAAGTGGAGCTCATCGGGGGCTACAAGTTGGCACTAGCTGATCGACTTGGAGATACTCACGTAGGGTGCGTGTATTAGGGTTTTTGGATGATGATGGGTTTCAACTTACGTTCGGCCTGTAGAATAAATCGCGTGTGGAAGGAGATGAAGGGGACGGTCTTGATGCTGCAAGGCAGGATCCAACGGTCCTGGGTAGTAGTAGGTTGTAAAAATAAAATTTAAATTGAAATTGAATTATATAATTATTCGTATAACTTTGTAATGCAATATCTCGGCCATACGAGGTCGAAATTCGGCGAAACAGGAAGCGTTGGAATCATACGGACGAGCACTACGCTATGGAATTGGATTGGATTCGTTTGGAGTTAGTGAGAATTTCGGGTAAAATTAAACGTCCGTTTAATTTTATTCGAAATAAATCGCTAAAACGAAATTGAAATCAAGGTGAAAACTTCTCACTCAATCGAATCGGTTTCGATTTTAATTTTAAATAGTTATATTTAAAATTCTTGAGTGCATGTTTGAATGATGATTGTTATCTATTGATTGTTAAAATAGACATTATGCGCCGTTAGTAAGCGGATGTTATTTATTAAAAACATATACCGCGAATATTTCACCGTACAGTGAAATTGATATTATTTATGTACTTGGAGTTGATTTTCCCGCATTATATAGCGGATGAGACCCTATTGCGCCGTCTATTAAGCGGATAATATTTTATAAATCCCATATACCGCGATAATTCCGTACTGGAGCGGAATTGATATTGTGCTAATGTTTGTGGATGCAGGGAAACAGGTAGGAGGGATCCAACTGGATTCCTCAACTGTATTGATTTATTTACAGATATTGTGATATTTGTTGATTATCATATCGATATATCATATTTGGATGTCGTGATTGACTATTTGGTGCTACTACATCATCGGATCCATTTCTGAAGTTTTAAAAATAATGATTTTTGGTTTTAAAAGGAATTTTAAAGTGATTTTCGAAAATATTCGTTTCATTAAATTTTGAATTGTTAAAAATAAATAAACGTTAAAATTTTAATGTTATAAAAGTATGATTGTTATGAAATGAAAGTGAAAAGTGATTTTTGAAATAAATAGTTAATAAATTTATGAAATGGTTTAAATTGGAATTTTTGGACTATTATAAACAATTTTTATAAAAGATTTATAAAATGGATATCTATAAATTAAAAATATTGGAATTATAAAACGAAGTTTTTTATAAGTGTTAAAATGAAGTATAATGGTTTAATAAGTGAATTGAGATTTATAAATTTATGAAATATGAATATATAAAATGGGTAGATTTTGTAAAATATAAGATTTATAAGTAATCAACTTATAAATCGGATTTTGGCATTTAAAATGAGATATGCAAAGGATTTTGATAAATAGAAGTTTATAAAAATATAAATGGAGTTTATAAACGTTGTTTATAAATCCGAAATCAATTGAATTTGATAAGTTGGATATAGGAATATATGAAAGGAATTATATCCACGATTTTGGACAGTGGATAATCCTTTAATTTAATATGTAGAAATGTTGAAATTGGTTAACGAAGTATATTCACGATTTTGGACAGTGAATATATTATTAAAGGAAATGGATATGTTTTTGGGGAAGGAACATTATGAAATGAAGTTAATGATTTTAAAGACGTTTTAAAATGCATTAAATATCGAAACCATAGATTTCAACATTCACTGTTGAAATAGACGTTTTCGAGAAATAGAAGGAAATGATGGACTATAACACTGTTGTTATAGTAAATGATTTCCGAAAGGAAATGTTTTTGTATAGTATTGGGATTTATATATCTATCTAAATTTCGAATCCCTATACTAGTGATTTTGGATTGTCGTAACGATGTTTTGCGCAACATTCGTTTTGGCCCAAATAAATATGTTTAAGAGAATGATTTCCTTAAAGGATGAAATATATACTTAATTTCGGTTTAAGTATATTGAATATTTTCCAAGTGTTGAAAATAAATGGATTTGTGAATTACTTATTAATAAATAAGTACGTAAATGTTTTTCCAATGTGAAATGAAACGTTTTGAGAATTTATCTTTTTGAAGACAAGTTGAAAATGAATATTAGAAATCGATTTGGGAATCATATATTCATAAATATTTTGGAATGTAAATTCACTATGGAATTTATAAATGAAAAGGGGAATTTGTTTAAAAATAAACGTTGATTTTTTTTTTGAAGTGTGGGAATTAATTTACTGATTTGGAACGTAAATATAAATTAAATCGTTAAGGATTTATTTAATTGGTTTAAATGAACCATGTTGAAATGAAAGTATTTCGCGTAAGGAAAATGTTTGAAATTTGTTTTCAAAAGTGGTAAAGGTAAAAGTGATTTGAAAATTTGTTTTCAAATGGTTAAAGTGTGGAAAATATATATCTAGTAAAGATATTTTGGAAAGTAAATAATTCGGGAAATTATTTGGATTTGGTGATGTTGAACACGCCTATTGATAGTTAAATATCCGACTATCAATATTTACCTTTAAATAGGTATTTGTAATGATTTGTTTGAATTTGAATGCCACACTTATTTTTGAATAAGCGCTCACTATTCGGGTTAGCCGGGAAAGGACCTTGGGGTCGTATAACCCATTCCGAATATGGGATACGTCGTTATGGATTGCATTTGATGAACAGTGTTGAAGACCGGATATTTTTGAAAACGGAAGGATTACCGTTGAGTTACTCTGCATCGGCTGATCTTCGATATAGAGGTTTTATCACCCTTAGTGACGGGAAGTCCGGTCGTGATTAGTGAATATCCGGATTGCAAGGACTTCTTTGGAAGTGCCTTCGGTTCTGTTCGAGCCCGGAACAGACTTGTATGGATTGTATGTCTGACATTACAAGTTGAGATATAAAGCTGATTTCTTTCAAATATATTTCTGTTGGTGGAGGAGAATTTATTCTCTTAGCTTAACACCCTTCTCTGAGACGTACGAGCTCAGAGGTTATGTAGTTGAAGGTTATTAGTGATATACTCCCAATTTGGTAGTGTGGCATGCTGAGTGTTGCTGTGAGATGATCATTGTTTGATCATTTGTGATATGATCATTTTTTTGATCATTTATCTTGGTGATCATTTCTATGATCATTTGTTGACCCGAAGCACTGCTTTTGTATAAAGCGTGGCTTTGTAGACGAGACTTCGTCGGACCTCACACCCCGGAAATGGTCAAAACAGGAAGGATGCAACAAGGTTATTAGGGGGTAGCGCCCCTTTAGTGTATGTCATTCCTTCTGGATAGAGGTGGTATCACGGAATGGAGCCCAGATACATAGCCTATGTGGTTACTGCATTATTATTCTTATGTGGTTGTTGGAAATCGAGTATCCTCGAATAGATCGGTTACGATCGAGGGATGACATATTCGTGTCAGTAGTTACCCAGTTAGGGGTAACCCGACCTTGTGTTGGCAGAGATCCGGTTTGGTTCTCGGGTCGTCTTTCCAAAGGCGTACCTATGTGGCAATGGGAAGTTCCTTGGCCTGACCATTTGTTGGAAATCCAAAGAAACAATACGATCTTGTACGGTTTTAGTTGTAGAACCTATCATTCACTTATGGTGGCTCCCCACTGTTTGGATGGTAGCTATAGTTGGCATAAGTGTGAAATGCCTATGCTGGATAAGATTTATATTCTACTTTCGAAATTGTTTTCTACACTATGCACTAGTAATAATATCAAATGTTTCTTTTTAATGCGTATCAAGCATCTTTGACTATCATAAGGAGAAATCTCCTCCGATTCTACGTTTGCATTGTGTGTGTGCGGGAGGCCTTATGGTAGTCTCATTTTTAAAAAGCATTGCGAATTGACTTTAAAAATATTCCTCTATTTTGTTTTAAAGATAAACTGTTTTGAGTTTTCACACCAGTCACATGACTGACTCGGATTTTATTGTTTTCCTTCCTAAACTCTGGGTGCCCACCAATTTCCACATGGGCAGTCAAGAGTTAAGGTTTATCAGGTTACTCTGGATTTAGGAGTGCTATGGAGCTCAGGAGGCGAGCTGCATATCGAGACGTACCACTTGTATATGATAGTATACTATGTGTTATTCGCTGTGTATTCTGTATGAGGACAAGTTTATATAACTGTCCATTGATGTATTGACTCTGTTGTCTATTGTTGTTGTAAACTCTGATAATGATGTAATGTATAAATGTACAGTTCTTTGTTTTAAAGATTATTCATTTATTTATTATATGTTGTTCCGCTGCGAATTGTGAGATTCTGATGTTGTTCTGTTGTTTCTCTTCTGTTCTATCTTTTTCTATCTTCTTCTACTTTTTCTTCTTCTTTAACCCTAACATTTCGGTTTTTCGGCAACGAAAAATCACAAACGTTACATTTGGTATCAGAGCATATGTTTAAGCGACAACCATGGCTCTGTTGGGTATTACTCATTAGAGATAGAGTCAGTAGTATTCTAGAATGAGTTTGAGTGTAATAATAGATACGAGCGCGTATTTGTTAGTGAATATAAATTGTTTTATATTGTGATGATTGGTTTGTTGAGTGGTATATGGATTTTGGTCAACACGAGTAATTAACGTTGTTGATAGGGATCTCTAAACACTTGTACAGAACAAATTGACACGATATCGTTTAAATAGGGTAAATGAAATAATTTTACCTTGATTATATTTTATATGTATAGAGGAATAACTTTTCAGAATTATTTAAAGTGTATATGAATTGATTGTTTGGTTGTTGAATAAGTTAAATTAAAACAACAATTGTAAAAGAATGAATTGTATAAGCAATAAAATTATAAGTATGAAGTTATAATTAAAATAATTTACACTTGTGAAATAATCTTATGTATAAGAAGTGAAATTATATAAGTACAAGGGTTTGTTAATGTGATTTATAATCTG
Organism: Allium cepa; assembly: GCA_030765085.1. Lineage (NCBI taxonomy): Eukaryota > Viridiplantae > Streptophyta > Magnoliopsida > Asparagales > Amaryllidaceae > Allium > Allium cepa. The sequence continues at coordinate 126,000,218 of CM060940.1, read as the reverse complement.
AAAATAAAATTCCAGAGAAGTGTTTTGAAAGGATTTGATATTTTGAAAAATTGTTTTGGAGAAATTAAAACTCTAAACTCTTTTCGGTCGCTGGAAAATAATCCTGATAATGATGGCCACATCATTAGAATTCATTTTCGGGTTTCCAAAAGAGGAATTGCTGCCAAATTATTTTAAATGAAGTTGTTTGGAAAATTTTGAGTTTGGTTTTGGGAATTCAAAAGATAATTGAATTGATTTCAAAAATGGTTTTGAAAGGTTGAAAGGACTCAGGAATCTTATTTAAAATATTATGATAATGATAAATGAGTTGATAACTTATACAATTTGAATTTCGAAAGAATAAATTTAACTTAAAGGATGGAGTTAAATTAAAGAAGAGTTAAATAGGATTGGAGTTTGAATTGGATTTATAAGTGAAAACTTAAGTTAAGTTAAACAAAAGGGGTTTGAAAAGGAATATAACTTAAGTGAAGTTGAATGAAGCTGATTTTGGTATCGAAGTAAATTAATAAGTGAATTAATGAAGTGAAGTCATTAAGAATTTAAACTTGAGTTATATAAATGAAATTCAACTTTAAATTGTTAAAGGAATTAGCAATTGAATTGATAAATGGATTGCATGTTAATCAATTAAATGTAAATAATGGATATGAAATAATGGATGTAAGTGTAAATTCATTAAAAGCTAATGTTATTAGAAATTGAATAAATTGAATGAAAGTCAATTTAGTATTATCCAACCGGAATTAAATGTGTTGAACCAAATTGACTGTAGATTTAATAAATTTGGTTGTGTTGGATAAACATTGGTTGTTATTTGATTGTTGATTGATTGTATATAAATTCATTAAGTGTTAATGAAATTGAATTAGCGAAATTGGAAGCTATGTAATTGAATTCAAATGGATAATATGTAAACTTGAATAGAATTGAATTTGATTTGGAAGTGAACTAATTTGAATATAAATTAGTGGATGCAAACTAATTGAAATTGGATATGAATAAATGTTGATAAAATCCAATGTTAATGAATTAATTGGAAACCCAATTCATTAAATGTTAATGAGAAATAAATTTATATTGATTTGGTAGTTGCATTTATGGCTATAGAATGCATCGCTATGTTGGCACATGTAGTTGTTATGTTGCTATATGTTGTATATTGAGATTATTTTCATATATGCATGTTCTCATGTTGTTTGTTGAGTGTTTAGTAGGTGCGGATTGCGCTTGCTTCGCATTTGGAGCTCGCTTTCGCGCTATATATGCTCGCTAATAATAAATAAGGTACATATCACGGATTACATACCGTACTTTTACACCTTTTTCCCTGCGGGATGCCTCATCACTTGATGAGATGTATATTTGTGATATATATACTGCCATTTTTTTCGGATCGAGCCGCGCAAAGGAGACTATGGCGAATTTTTTCGAAAATTTAAGGCGTTAGAAAATTTTAGGAAAATTTGTGAAAACTATAACTTTGATTTTGGAATTGGAAGTTAAACGATGTAATTGGTTTTGAAAAGGATAACTAAGTATGATTTGAAAACTTAGTAAAGTATTGGTTGAAGTTTAACTATGGATTTTGGAAAGTTAATGAATTCTGTAACTTTTTCTTACTTGGTAATTTCGAGGACGAAATTCTTTTAAGGGGGGAAGTCTGTAACGACCCAGAATTTATATTAATTAAAATTTGAATATTTAATTAATTTTAAATATTAATAAGTGAAATTTATAAGTCGAATGAATTTTATTTTGAATAATTAGATTTAATTGAATAATTAAATCGATAATTTAATATGTTAAATTATGGAAATAATTGAAAATTGAGTTAAATATGATTGAAAATGATTTGTAAAATTTTATTTTATCATATTGGAGTTAGAACGATATTTTAGAACTTTTAAAATCGAATTAAAAGTTTATTTGTGAAAATTGAATATTTTAATATTTAATCGACTAGTGAAATTAGCCAATTTTCGAACAGTCTCAGAATTGGACGAAACTAGTTCCATTGGATCCGTAATAGTTTGTTATTATTGGATTTCAATTTTCGTAGCAATTGGAATTATCGTTTGACCGTGGCAGCTCGAAACGCATCGAAATTGTTTTAATATTAATTTGGCGAGTTAAAATAGCCATTTTTCAAAAAGTCTTGGATTTCGACGAAACCAGTTTCATCGGATCCGTAATGTGATATTATTGTATGGTTTCAAATTTTGTGTCAATCGGATTTACCGTTTGTCCGGTGCAAGCTAAAACGCCTAGAAATTTGATTTACTGATTTAATTTTAAATCGAACGTTTATTGCCATAACTCGCACAGATGACCGAATTAGCTCCCGAAACATGTTCCATTATGTCCGGAACGCGGGGTGAACCCTAGAAACGCCAGTCACCGCGCGTAAATCGGAGTTTTGAGAAGCCGAATGAATAGTGTCGTTCAAACTTCTATAAATAGGCCCATTCTCTTCACAAAAATAAAAAAATAATATAATTAGGGTTTAAAACCCTAGCCTCCTCTAATGAAACCGAAGGCCAGAAATGCTCCATTCTTCTTGCCTTAATTTCTTCAAATCTATGCATCGATTCGAGAAAGCGTTAACTACAATGTTGTAGTGCTCGACAAGATCTTCAGATCTATACGGCTATGATGGGTTTTGGAGCAACGTGGTCGCCAAATTTTGGCCATGTATAGGTCGCGTTCGCGCATGTTTTTAGGGAGGAGGGGGAGGCCGAGCTCGCCACTGTCAGGACCGAAAGTGGAGCTCATCGGGGGCTACAAGTTGGCACTAGCTGATCGACTTGGAGATGCTCGTGTAGGGTGCGTGTATTAGGGTTTTTGGATGATGATGGGTTTCAACTTGCGTTCGACCTGTAGAATAAATCGCGCGCGTGGAAGGAGATGAAGGGGACGGTCTTGATGCTGCAAGGCAGGATCCAACGGTCCTGGGTAGTAGTAGGTTGTAAAAATAAAATTTAAATTGAAATTGAATTATATAATTATTCGTATAACTTTGTAATGCTATATCTCGGTCATACGAGGTCGAAATTCGACGAAACATGAAGCGTTGGAAATGTATGGATGAGCACTACGCTATGGAATTGGATTGGAGTCGTTTGGAGTTAGTGAGAATTTCGGGTAAAATTAAACGTCCGTTTAATTTTATTCGAAATAAATCGCTAAAACGAAATTGAAATCAAGGTGAGAACTTCTCACTCAATCGAATCGATTTCGATTTTAATTTTAAATAGTTATATTTAAAATTCTAGAATGCATGTTTGAATGATGATTGTTATCTATTGATTGTTAAAATAGACATTATGCTCCGTTAGTAAGCGGATGTTATTTATTAAAAACATCTACCGCGAATATTTCACCGTACAGTGAGATTGGTATTATTTATGTACTTGGAGTTGATTTTCCCGCATTATATAGCGGATGAGACCCTATTGCGCTGTCTATTAAGCGGATAATATATTTTAAATCTCATATACCGCAATAATTCTGCACTGGAGCAGAATTGGTATTGTGCTAATGTTTGTGGATGCAGGGAAACAGGTTGGAGGGATCCACTGGATTCCTCAACTATATTGATTTATTTACAGATATTGTGATATTTGTTGATTATCATATCGATATATGATATTTGGATGTCGTGATTGACTATTTGGTATTGCTGCATCATCGGATCCATTTCTGAAGTTTTAAAAATAATGATTTTTGGTTTTAAAAGGAATTTTAAAGAGATTTACGAAAGTATTCGTTTTATTAAATTTTGAATTGTTAAAAATAAATAAACGTTAAAATTTTAATGTTATAAAAGTATGATTGTTATGAAATGAAAGTGAAAAGTGATTTTTGAAATAAATAGTTAATAAATTTATGAAATGGTTTAAATTGGAATTTTTGGACTATTACAAACAATTTTTATAAAAGATTTATAAAATGGATATCTATAAATTAAAAATATTGGAATTATAAAACGAAGTTTTTTATAAGTGTTAAAATGAAGTATAATGGTTTCATAAGTGAATTGAGATTTATAAATTTATGAAATATGAATATATAAAATGGATAGATTTTGTAAAATATAAGATTTATAAGTAATCAACTTATAAATCGGATTTTGGCATTTAAAATGAGATATGCAAAGGATTTTGATAAATAGAAGTTTATAAAAATATAAATGGAGTTTATAAACGTTGTTTATAAATCCGAAATCAATTGAATTTGATAAGTTGGATATAGGAATATATGAAAGGAATTATATCCACGATTTGGACAGTGGATAATCCTTTAATTTAATATGTAGAAATGTTGAAATTGGTTAACGAAGTATATTCACGATTTTAGACAGTGAATATATTATTAAAGGAAATGGATATGTTTTTGGGGAAGGAACATTATGAAATGAAGTTAATGATTTTAAAGACGTTTTAAAATGCATTAAATATCGAAACCATAGATTTCAACATTCACTGTTGAAATAGACGTTTTCGAGAAATAGAAGGAAATGATGGACTATAACACTATTGTTATAGTAAACGATTTCCGAAAGGAAATGTTTTTGTATAGTATTGGGATTTATATATCTATCTAAATTTCGAATCCCTATACTAGTGATTTTGGGTTGTCGTAACGATGTTTTGCGCAACATTCGTTTTGGCCCAAATAAATATGTTTAAGAGAATGATTTCCTTAAAGGATGAAATATATACTTAATTTCGGTTTAAGTATATTGAATATTTTTCAAGTGTTGAAAATAAATGGATTTGTGAATTACTTATTAATAATTAAGTACGTAAATGTTTTTCAATGTGAAATGAAACGTTTTGAGAATTTATCTTTTTGAAGACAAGTTGAAAGTGAATATTAGAAATCGATTTGGGAATCATATATTCATAAATATTTTGGAATGTAAATTCACTATGGAATTTATAAATGAAAAGGGGAATTTGTTTAAAAATAAACGTTGATTTTTTTTTTGAAGTGTGGGAATTAATTTACTGATTTGGAACGTAAATATAAATTAAATCGTTAAGGATTTATTTAATTGGTTTAAATGAACCATGTTGAAATGAAAGTATTTCGCGTAAGGAAAATGTTTGAAATTTGTTTTCAAAAGTGGTAAAGGTGAAAAGTGATTTGAAAATTTGTTTTCAAATGGTTGAAGTGTGGAAAATATATATCTAGTAAAGATATTTTGGAAAGTAAATAATTCGGGAAACTATTTGGATTTGGTGATGTTGAACACGCCTATTGATAGTTAAATATCCGACTATCAATATTTACCTTTAAATAGGTATTTGTTGTGATTTGTTTGAATTTGAATGCCACACTTATTTTTGAATAAGCGCTCACTATTCGGGTTAGCCGGGAAAGGACCTTGGGGTCGTATAACCCATTCCGAATATGGGATACGTCGTTATGGATTGCATTTGATGAACAGTGTTGAAGACCGGATATTTTTGAAAACGGAAGGATTACCGTTGAGTTACTCTGCATCGGCTGATCTCCGATATAGAGGTTTTATCACCCTTAGTGACGGGAAGTCCGGTCGTGATTAGTGAATATCCGGATTGCAAGGACTTCTTTGGAAGTGCCTTCGGTTCTGTTCGAGCCCGGAATAGACTTGTATGGATTGTATGTCTGACATTACAAGTTGAGATATAAAGCTGATTTCTTTCAAATATATTTCTGTTGGTGGCGGAGAATTTATTCTCTTAGCTTAACACCCTTCTCTGAGACATACGAGCTTAGAGGTTATGTAGTTGAAGGTTATTAGTGATATACTCCCAATTTGGTAGTGTGGCATGCTGAGTGTTGCTGTGAGATGATCATTGTTTGATCATTTGTGATATGATCATTTGTTTGATCATTTATCTTGGTGATCATTTCTATGATCATTTGTTGACCCGAAGCACAGCTTTTGTATAAGGCGTGGCTTTGTGGACGAGACTTCGTCGGACCTCACACCCCGGAAATGATCAAAACAGGAAGGATGCAGCAAGGTTATTAGGGGGTAGCGCTCCTTTAGTGTATGTCATTCCTTCTGGATAGAGGTGGTATCATGGAATGGAGCCCAGATACTTAGTCTATGTGGTTACTGCATTATTATTCTTATGTGGTTGTTGGAAATCGAGGATTCTCGGATAGATCGGTTACGATCGGGGGATGACATATTCGTTTCAGTAGTTACCCAGTTAGGGGTAACCCGGCCTTGTGTTGGAAGAGATCCGGTTTGGTTCTCGGGTCGTCTTTCCAGAGGCGTGCCTATGTGGCAATGGGAAGTTCCTTGGCCTGACCATTTGTTGGAAATCCAAAGAAACAATAAGATCTTGTACGGTTTTAGTTGTAGAACCTATCATTCACTTATGGTGGCGCCCCACTGTTTGGATGGTAGCTATAGTAGGCATAAGTGCGAAATGCCTATGCTGGCTAAGATTTATATTCTACTTTCGAAATTGTTTTCTACACTATGCACTAGTAATAATATCAAATGTTTCTTTTTAATGCGTATCAAGCATCTTTGACTATCATAAGGAGAAATCTCCTCCGATTCTGCGTTTGCATTGTGTGTGTGTGTGCGGGAGGCCTTATGGTAGTCTCATTTTTAAAAAGCATTGCGAATTGACTTTAAAAATATTCCTCTATTTTGTTTTAAAGATAAACTGTTTTGAGTTCTCACACCAGTCACATGACTGACTCGGAGTTTATTGTTTTCCTTTCTAAACTCTGCGTGCCCACCAATTTCCACACGGACAGACAAGAGTTATGGTTTATCAGGTTACTCTGGATTTAGGAGTGCTATGGAGCTCAGGAGGCGAGCTGCATATCGAGACGTACCACTTGTATATGATATTATACTATGTGTTATTCCGCTATGTATTCTGCATGAGGACAAGTTTATATAACTGTCCATTGATGTATTGACTCTGTTGTCTATTGTTGTTGTAAACTCTGATAATGATGTAATGTATAAATGTACAGTTCTTTGTTTTAAAGATTATTTATTTATTATATGTTGTTCCGCTGCGAATTGTGAGATTCTGATGTTGTTCTGTTGTTTCTCTTCTGTTCTATCTATTTCTATCTTCTTCTACTTTTTCTTCTTCTTTAACCCTAACATTTCGGTTTTTCGGCAACGACAAATCGCAAACGTTACACCAGGAGTACATTTCGTATCGATCATGTACATGCTGATCGATACGAAATGACCATAGAGAATGCATTCTTGACCGATATGAAAAGGTCGCAAGGTGATGGATACGAAATAGGGATTGAAAGGGCCAACAGATGGATACGAAACTCAATCTTAGGATTGATATGAATGAAGTCTTACCTGGTGGATACGAATCCGAACAGCTCCTGATGGATTTGTAAGTATCAAGTTCTTCATGATTGATACGAAAGTATCGATTTGACGCATGCTGCCTATTCTCGTTTGGACCGACACGAAATCATCGAGTCGAAACCTTCCTTCCTCCTTCTCCTCTGATCGATACGAAGTGCACCGACATACTTTGTCATCCAATCGATGCGTATGTATCAATACGAAATCCACAGCCTGAGTTCGTTTTGATTGATACGAACGCGTCGCTCCAAATTTAGTAGCCGAATCCACTCCTATCGATACGAACTATATTGATACAAAATTTAGTTCCTTCCAATATTGATCCATCCATATCTCGAGTATACGAACTCTGATTGACCTGAAATTTGAAACGTTGCCTCTTCTAGCCCTGATCATCATTCCCAATCGATCCCGCCTTAATTGGAGCTTGGATAAATTGTGAGGACGTCGATCATAACCTTGTTTCCAATCAATCTTCAATCCTGATATCCATCCATTTCCAGACAATTTGTTGATACTCCAGCCTTGACCAAAGGGTGGGATAACATTTGCCCCCCAAAACAAGCCTTGTGATAAGAAGGCATGTTTTGGATAGTTCCGAATCCGATATCCGAAGACCATATTCCATCCATATCTGATAACCAATAACCGAATTCAGGACCCCTCTGGGTCGATACCAAGTCCTTTGCCGTTCATAGTCGAGATTCGCATCCATAACCTCTCCAGGTTCTTGCGAAGCGTAATCCATGCTCAATGACCTATGCCGAGCAATGCCTCGGTATCCGTGATCCAGTGCCCCTGAATGCCGAGTAATTCCATGGCTTAAGCCGAATCCTGGTCGCTCTGGACCCTTGCAGAGTATAGTCCATACCCAACGACCTGAAATAATAACCGATAATATAGGGCCTAATTCCTAGGTTGAATCCTAGTCTCTCCGAACTCTTGCCAAGCATAATCCATATTTGATGACCTAAATAAGTCGACTTGCTAAGTTCGGACAAAGTGACTTATCCCTTGCCAGGTATAGTCCATACCCAACGACCATTTACCAAAAAACCAGATAAAAATCCAATCAAAATTCAATCCAAAATCCAAATTGAATCAGAAAACCAAAAATCAACACCAGAAATCCAAACCAATATCCGAACATAAAAACAATCATCCAAACAAAAGTCCAAACCAGGAAACAAACAGAATCAGGAGTTCAAACCAAACTCCAAAACCAAACCAGAAAAAACAAATGTCCAAACCAAAAGAAAAACAGATTTCGCAAACCATGGCGTCGCGATTTACCATCATTCAGAGCATGCCTAGGGGCCATCTCCGTCCCCATACATGAGTAAATGACTTGGCCATTTGTCTATAGTTTGCTACTTATTCCATATCATCCCTGTCAGTGGACAACCAACCGATCATCATTCCTGAGAATCGCGCCATCGTTGTTTGAGGTAGATGGTGGCTACTCCTGTTCCACCGCCGCATTCTGAGCCTCGACGTATTGTCCTAATTGGCCATTCCTTACATGCTCCTCAATTATATCCTTTAGATGCCTGCAGCTATTGGTATCATGCCCACCCAAATCGTGGAAGAGATAGTGCCTTCCTGATGCCCTTTCGCGTTCCGAGGGTTCTCTCATTGCTGGCCTTTGGTAGAGAACGCGATCCCGAGTCTCCATGAATATCCGTTCTAACGTCTCGTTCAATCCTACGTAAGTGAAAATTTTTGGCTCTCTCCACCGCTTCCTAGCTTTTCCTGATTCGTCATCTAGCTTTCATTTTCCTTTATCTTTATCTTTATCCGAGCCTCTGCTGGATGGCCCTCCATCCTTAGTCACGTTCACCTCCTTTAGTTTCATATCTGAACATTCATCTTCCTGTCGAAGGAATCTCTCAGCTTCGTGAAAGAATTCCCCGAGATCCATTGGCGGGTCCCGTATTAGAGACACTTTGAAATCTGAATTCTCTATGACTCCTGATACTGCTTCCATTAAAACCATTAATGGATCCGGCTGATCCACCAAAGCAACCGCTGCATTGAACCGAGTTAAGAAAGATCTGAGTGATTCATCTGCCCTTTGCTTTACTAATGTTAGTGTCATTACGTTCTTCGGCCTTTTGATATGAACCCGAAACTGCTTCAAAAACCTGTCCACCAATTCTGTCCATGTCCTGATAGATCCCTCTTCCAGCTGTCTGAACCACATAAGAGCTATATCCGTCAAGTATAAAGGGAAACATCGGGCCATCTCTTCCTCCATGCCCCCAGCACTTCCATATGTCTCGTGTATCTCATCAAATGATCGGTAGGATCAGCCTTGCCACTGTATACCTCTAGAGTAGGTAGCTTGAACTCTGGTGAGTTTTGAGCCATTCTGATTTCATGGATAAAAGGACTCCTATTTACTCCTTTCAGATATATGTCTGTCAAAACTCCGCGCATAGTTTGCTTGATAATTTCAGCCAATCCAGCGTTGTCTATCAAGGGTTGCCCCCAAAGTCCCCAAAGGAATTACGACACATACTCTTCACCATGAGCTGCTGTATTTCTACCAGCATCTTGTTGTGTGGTATTACCTAGTGTTCCTCCAGGGATTGGTTCTTCATTGCTAGGTGGTGTGCCCCCGAGCCTGGATCCATTCTGATTCGCAGTTGTGTGTTGATTAGGGGCTGAGCCCTGTTGAGCTGTCCTATTCGATTGTTTTTTTGGTCCTTCTGCTCTAGCTCCACAGATCTAAACTCCTGAAGCTTCAGCTATTCCTGCTTGTCCAAACTGCCTAAGGAGGTTCTTCATCATTTCCTCCTACCTTTTCTGAAACTCTTTATGCATAGCCCCCATCATCATCTCCATCCCATCTATGGTGATGAAAGCCAAAGTCTGATTGGCCCCTGATGAATCCTCCTGGCTTCCTTCATGCTGACTTCTCTCGGCTCATTGTCTTCTACTTGATTTCCTTGTCATATCTCTTTAGATCTGAATCCTTAAGCCTTCAAATCTGAACTCCAAATCTGGTATAGCGGGTGCTAGTTGTTCTTAGTTAAAGCACCAAAGTATTTGCGCCAAAATTGGTCACAAATCCCGAATATCGTGATAGCACCAGTATATGAACACAGACTAGCAGTATATAATAACAGATCACAAATCTAAGTAATGTAAAGGATAAAAAGTGAAGAATAATATACATAAAATGGAAAGTAATAGACAAAGACACAAGATTTATAGTGGTTCCACTATCTCCGGCCTACGTCCACTTCAAAAGTTAATCTTCTATTGACTTTCCTCGCTGGTTACAACTGATTATAGAGGATTATAGTGATGAAATTCGAGTACAACAGTAGCCTTATAGTTCAAAAATGTTTTCGGCAAAGTTTGGACCTCGGGTCGCCAAAGATCCCATTTCTATAGGCTCTGAGGTGCTATTTATAAGCGTAGGCTGGACATATCTCTCTCAAATCTCGAGAGACTTCTTCTGACACATGAGTGGTCCCACGCGATCGATCCTAGGTGATTTCGGCTCGATCCATGATCGATACGAACCAATTTCGTATCGATCAACAATTGATCTAATCAAGTTAAAATTTGACATAAACATCCTTTAGATGATACGTAAGCTTCTGTGAAAATTTCATAGCATTTGGACTTGTGGTTTGTGAGATTTGATAGATACGAAATGTAGTGCTCTCGGTTTGCATCGATCGTTTCGTATCGATAGTTGTCTGTATCGATACCATGTACGTGCGCGTTGATGACGTGGCTCTATTTTCAAGGCTCGATCCACTTTCCATACCGTGTTTGAACGTTTCTTCCCTCGAATCACACACACTCTTCGTTCGCATCCATGCTTCATGCTCATTTGTACCTATAGTTTTGCATCGGTACGTTCGTACCCAACTGCTTGCATCGTTAAATTCGCATCAATCAATTCATGCTCTTTTTTCATATTGATTCCAGGAGTATATTTCGTACCAATCCTGTATGTGCTAATCGATATGAAATGACCATAGAGAGTGCATTCTTTACCGATACGAAAAGGTCGCAAGGCGATGGATACGAAACAGGGATTGGAAGGGCCAACAGATGGATACAAAACTCAATCTTAGGATGGATACGAATGAAGCCTACTTTGTGGATACGAATCAGAACAACTCCTACTGGATAAGAAGGTATCAAGTTCTTCATGATCGATATGAATGTACCGATTCGAAGCATGCCGCCAATTCTCATTTGGACCGACACGAAATCATTGAGTCGAAACCTTCCTTCCTCCTACTCCTCTGATCGATACGAAGTTCGCTGACATACTTCGCCATCCAATCGATGCGTATGTATCGATACGAAATCCACAGCCTGAGTACATTTTGATCGATACGAATGTATCGCTCCAAAGTTATTAGCCAAATCCACTCCTATCGACACGAAATGTATCGATACGAACTGTATCGATACGAAATTAGTTTCTTCCAATATTGATCCATCCATATCTCGAGCATACAAACTCCGATTGACCATAATTTTGAAATGTTTCCTCTCCTAGCACTGATCATTATTCCCAATCGATCCTGCCTTGATTGGAGCTCTGCCAAATTGTGACGATGTCGATCATAACCTTGTTTCCAATCGATCTTCAATCCTGATATCCATCCATTTCCTACCAATTTGTTGATATTCCAGCCTTAACCAAAGGGTGGGATAACATACCCAAAAAAACCACATGATTTAATCAATTTATAAATTACTGTAAATTAATTAATATTTATGAAATTTAGTTATTAAATTTTATTTAATGTTTGAGTGCCATTAGTGTTTAATAAAATGTGTATATAAAAGTTATATATGCGCTTATCAATATACAATATTGATAAATTATTTAAATTTGATTTAAATAGAATAATTACTAAATGTGTTTAAAAATTATGGAAATTCAGGATTTGATTTGATTTAATTGAGATTTAATAAATAATAAAATAGGGAACGTTTTAAGGAAGAAATTGGAAAGATTTCGGTCATTCCTTTAAAACAAACCTTCGTTCATTACATTCTTCTTGACAAAATTCTTATTCCTTTCTCTTGATCTCCTACTCTCATCTAATGGCTGAAAATTTGTATCTTCATGAATGGAAAAAGCCTAGAACAATTAAAACATCAAACAAAATAAATACAAAGGTGATGCTTTACTCGTTGAAATTTCTGGAGAAGATTCAATTGGATCAAGGAGTTTTCATACGTTCAAGATGTGTCTCTTAGGCTACTTCTTAAGATAATATTATAATCCTAATTTTAATGGTATATATCTGATCTTGTTGGTATAGATTAGATCCCTTATATTTATAATAATTTTATATATGCAAATGTTGTCACATATAACCATTTGAATCTGCATATATATAAATATCTATACACATATATAGATATGTGTGTATTTATCTTTAAATCTTTTATATGCTGTAAATATTGTTGTTGGCGATTTATATTAATAAAAAAATTGGTTTGGCAAAAAACATTTAATACATACATACATACATACATACATACATACATACATACATACATACATATATATATATATATATATATAAATGACGCTAACTTCATAATTATATGTATATTTCAAGCTTGTGTATTTTAAATAGTTTATGCATTTTAAAATAATAATAAAATTATTTTCAACTAATCTTTTATTTTACAAAACTTTATGTACATGTATGTGTATTAAGTTTTCATATTTAAAATACTTTCAACTATTTAGTAGTTTCCAATCTGATTCATAGAATATTTACTTGGCAAAAATAAATATTGGGATTATAAATTTAAATACATTTTATTGACTTGGTCAAATATATTCAAAATACCTCAAATTGTTTATTTCATTCAATGTATAAATTAATTTTGACATATATATGTATATGTATATATCTTTGTGTGTATGTGTATTATAAGTATAAGATGCTTTGAGTGTAAGCTAAAGGAATATTAAATGAAAGCCAAAAGTTTTCCATTCTTTCCTCTTCTTAATAATTGCCACAAAAATTCCTTTAACTCTTTCTTTTAATGACCACTTAAATTGTACCGGCCCGAAATTTTCGATCCCGAAAATTCCAGATAGTTAGGAAAGAAGAAAAGAGATAGAAGAAGAAGCAGAAACAAAACACACATTCTTACATTCGCAGCGGATCAGAATATAATATCAAATAATATCATTTATACAAAGAAAGTTGTATCAGTAAATTTACATTTTAATACATCAGAGTTTTCAATATTTACACAAAACACTGGACAGATACAATCCACATGTCCCAGATAAACTACAATATCACAACGGGTACACTCCATACGTTCCTACCATCCAGCTTGCCTCCTTAGCTCCAGAACTTCCTAACATGGAAATCTGTAATACTCGGTCTGACCCAAGCATTACATCAAAGTAACACCCGGGTCAGGCTGGAAACCAGCGTGAGTAAACCCGTCTAACAGGGAATACAAAAGCATAAAACTTAAATAAACTTGGGGTAATTCATATTAATTTACAAATTCACAAATTGATATAGACATCCTTTATTTCACACATCAATTTCTAAGTACCAAAACTTAGATTAAATGGTCTAATTCATTTAAATCATTCCATTCCAGTCTATTGATTCCACCTATCAATTTATAAAAAAAATCGAAGTGGTTTCGAGTATTTACTAACACCCGACTCTAGTCTCTTTGAATCCAATGTCATCTTAACCAAAGTCATTTAAGTGAAATACAATTCAACTTAAAATACAAAATGTCACTTTCCATAGCAATGCATCTTGATAGATAACCACATTTCCACTGTTCATCTAATCATATCATATCACAAAACATTCATAACAGAGATATCCATCGATTTAAGTCATTTAATATCATTCAATCATTCATTAGCAGAATTTATCACTTCCAAAATTAATTTAATTTATTTCTAATTAAATTATACTGATCTTTAGTCACTTAGATTACCTTTACTTAACATTAATTAATCACAAACCAATTAATTAATTATCCTTTAATTATCCAACATAATTAATTATCCTTGATTAATTATCTTTTAATTACAATAGGTAATTAACTCTTCTTTAATTACAAAAATTAATTAACCTTTACTCATCCATATTAATTTAATTGATCCTTAATTAATTAGTCAAATTTATTATCTTATAATCACTTGCATTGATTAATTATCCTTTAATCACACTCATTAATTACCTAATCCTTAATTAGTTTCTTTAATTAATCAATTAATTACACTAAGTAATTAATACTTAATTACTTCCCTTAAGTAATTTACCTTTAATTAATTACTTTCACCAAGTAATTATTTCATTGGTTAATTATCCTTAATTAATTAACCATTAGATTTATTAATTAATTTAATCTTTAATTACAAATTAAATTAATTAATCCTTAATAAATTATCTTATAATTACTTACATTAAGAAATAATCCTTTAAATAATTAATTTCTAATTTACCAATTTATTTATAACTCTTAAAAATATTTTTAATTAATTTCTCCTTAATTAGTTCATTAATTTAATTTATCATAAACTATCGAAGAACTTCATTAATCTTTAAGATACACTATTTACCTTTACTAGTTACTTAATTATGACCAACACAGAATTTAAAACATTTACCTTTTTAAATAACCTCTCAAATTCATATCTCACTTAAGTTTTTTTTTAAATAACTTAAGAATTCATCTCAATAAACTCAAGTTAAACAAAACATGCCTTTTCTTAAAAGATAAATTATAAAAAAAAAAAAAAATTTATATTTAAAATCTTAAAACTGTAAAATACAATTTTCTTTGAAACCTTTGTTTAAAATTTTACTTTACCTTGCTTTAAAAAATTGCTTTATCTTCCTATTTTAAGTTACCTCTGCTCTTAACCCTGTTAATACCTTCGTTGCCGTTAAAAACTCGATGCTTAAACAAACATCCCGAGCCTAAACCATAACTACCCAAATAACAACTCGAGTTCGATTACGAGAAATTCCTCGTTTTTACCGAAGTTCCACAGCACCCAATAACCCGTTGATGTATCTGATAACCGTATACGTGCACACATGGTCGAAGTACTTCCGAACACCGCCGCTACCATCGATTTAGAGATGGAGTAAATTGGAAATCAATTTGGAAATTGATTCAAGTGTTTGAAATTGAAAATTTCAAGGAGAATGTGACTATGGAATTTATAAACTGGGTTTATAAAAGTGAAGTAATATATCAGTGGATATTTTAGAGAATAAATTAACGGTGGGAATTTATTAAGGAAATGAGAACATTTGTTTAAAAATAAACTGTGATTTATTTTTAAAGGATGTAAAGAGAAGTATATTTCCCTGGATAGCCAAGTACGTCTCAAAGTAAATTTTTAAAAGTTTTAATGTTGTTTTACAAAGCATGTTCTAGAAAATTTATTATTTCTAAATGTTTAAATTCTGAAGTAAGTATTTTTCAAATTTATTATAGTAGTAATTATTAAAAGTGACTTAGTATTTTGATTTTAAAGGGATAAAAATTTAGTTTTATATTTTATAAGTAGCTTTGTTTTAACTATTCTTACCGTATATGTATTTTTGAATAAGTATAGAAGTAGTTTTAATTTAAAAGCCTTAAAGGATATTTTATAATAAAGTGTATTAAATTATTTTAAAATCTAAGGTATTGTACTTGGTGCCTTCAGTGGAAATAAATAATTGGGAATTCATTCCATGAGAAAATGTGATTTGGAAACTTTTTTCAAAAGGGTTTGAAAATGGAAATATATCTTGTGAAGATATTTTGAGATTAATAAATAATTTGGTGAAATTATTTATGTTGGATGGAAGTCTGTGAATATTAATTGATAGTTAAATAACCGACTATCAATATTAGCCAATGCGCTGATCGTTTCGAAGAGACCGGGATCGGGATTAATTTCTCGAAAACCACTTCGATCTGGTTTGTACGTTTTCATGGAAAAACGAGTTCGAAGTCGAAGATGGAGCAGTGAAGTGCAAGGGCTAGCCGCTACTAATCCTAAGGATATTTCCAAAATGGATGTAGTAGGATTAGTGCCTTCGATTCCGTTCGAACCCGGGACGGACTTGTATGGATGAATGCTTTCAGAACATCGTCAGGTGGACGATGAGCATTCTAAGTGAAACGTTCTAAAAGGTAATGCTTAGCCTCAAGCCTCATCAATCGGGGATGACTGAAAATCAGGGTTTATGCAGCAAAGCTAGGTGTGTAGCACCCATTTCAAGGTGAGGTCATCCTTGTCTGGATGTCCCTTTTTATTCGGCTTAGTGGTGCGGTTGCTGATCACGATCACAACCGTAGGGTGATCTTACTCGGGATTATCCAGTAAGGGGTGGTCCCGGTCTTTTATTGTAGGCGGTCGGGAGTGATCCTCGGTATACTGATCTAGACCAGGTACCGGGATAGGTGGTACCCCAGTGCCTAGTCATTAGTTGGAAATCCATTCTCCCTATGCGACTTTTACGGTTTTTGTTTGTATTACCCACTTTGTGGCTAATAGCTGGAATTTAATAGATGTAACAATTTCAGCTATTTTAATAAGTATTTGTATATAGACCCTATTATAATATCAGAGGATTTTTATAAAAAGTGTTTTAGCTATCGTAAGGTAAAAACCCGACATGTTTATTTGTGGCGTGGCCTTGCGAGATGCTTTTGATTTTCAAAGGATTTTTGAAACTTTAATAATAAATTTGAGTGTGACTTTCTCACGCTGGTATTCCAGACTGACTCGGGTGTTATTTAACTATAATGCTCAGGTCAGACTGAGTGTTATAGAATACAGGAAATGATGCTGCGGGGCTCAGAGGAAGAGCTGGATGGTGGTACGTACTACCATAGTTGCTATTATTATTCCGCTGTGCATTCAGTCTTGAGGACAGATTTATATGACTGTCCAGTTGTATGTTATTGATGTTGTTAAGGTACTCTGATGATGTATGTATAAACAAATATAGTTTTATTGTGTGTAAAAATCATTGAATATCTATTATATTTTATTCCGCTGCGATGGTAAGATTCTGTCATTTTTTTTTGTTTTCTCTTCTTCTACCTCTTCTTCTTTAACCCAAATGGTTCGTATTTCTGCTCTACTTGATTTGATTGATGTAGAACAGTGTTGACTCAAGAGGTACGGAACCGCGGGTCGTCTCATAATTTCTTTAATTAATCAATTAATTACACTAAATAATTAATCCTTAATTACTTCCCTTAAGTAATTTACCTTTAATTAATTACTTTCACCAAGTAATTATTCCATTAGTTAATTAACCCTTAATTAGTTAACCGTTAAATTTATTAATTAATTTAATCTTTAGTTACAAATTAAATTAATTAATCCTTAATAAATTATCTTTTAATTACTTACATTAAGAAATTATCATTTAAGTAATTAATTCCTAATTTACCAATTTATTTATAACACTTAAAAATAATAATTAATTAATTAATTTCTCCTTAATTATTTCATTAATTTAATTTATCATAAACTATCAAAGACCTTCATTAATCTTTAAGATAAACTATTTATCTTTACTAATTACTTAATTATGACTAACATAGAATTTTAAACATTTACCCTTTTAAATAACCTCTCAAATTCAAATCTCACTTAAGTTTTTTTTTAAAAATAACCTAGGAATTCATCTCAATAAACTCAAGTTAAGCAAAACATACCTTTTCTTAAATCATAAATTATAAAAGAAAATTTAATTTATATTTGAAATCATAAAACTTGTAAAATCAAATTTTCTTTGAAACCTTTGTTTAAAATTTTGCTTTACCTTGCTTTAAAAACTTGGTTTATCTTCCTATTTTAAGTTACCTCTGCCCTTAACCCTGTTAATACCTTCACTGCCATTAAAAACCCAATGCTTAAACAAACATCCCGAGTCTAAACGATTACTACCCAAGCGACAACCTGATCCTACTTCCATTCGAAACAACTCGAGTTCGATTACGAGAAATTCCTCGTTTTTCCTGAAGTTCCACAGCACCCAATAACCCCTTGACGTATTTGATAACCGTACACGTGCACACATGGTCGAAGTACTTCCAACCACCGCCACTACCATCAGCAACCCAACGTTGACCTACCTAATCACTTCCAGTGCCAAAAAATCCAATTCGATACTCAAAATTAAAAATGAGTTCACGCGAACCACTGTATCGAGATCGACCACCCAAAATTTGCTTCACGATGCCTCCATCGACCACTAGAAACCCCAACCTCCTGTCCAGAGACTCACCGCCGTCCCTCGCTCATATTTCACCCACCTTGACCAAGACCAATGCGCCATAGATGGAGAAAACGACACGAAAACACTGACGAACTCATCCAGCTATAAAACCCCATATTTCCATCACGTCGCCGCCACAATGACCGTTGAACCCTCTGGCATTTTCCCCGCAATCAACAATCTATCCGCTGCCTCCAGTATTAATCTCGTCGACGATCATCTCATCGATCGTCGAAATTCGATGATAACCCATAATTCATTCAACTCGAGATAACTCGTCGATATTACGCCTAAAAATCTAGATATCACTATCTAAATTCATCGTTCTCTAGCCCGAATCCATTTGAGAAATCCAAACTTGAAAACACAATCTTAGATTTTGACTTATATAAATTTTTTTACTATTATTTCTTATTTCTGAATTAATGTACTAAATTAAAATTCTGGAAACAAATTTTAGACTTGATATTACATTATTATCAACCTTTTTCATTTAGTAATCGGACCCTAAAAATAATTACATAAAGAGAACTTGAATTTTTAGTTGTTCTTAAGTCTGTGGTTTCTGTACAGGGTTGAATATATATCACACACACACACACACACACATATTGCAATTTGAACTAAATCCTATTTAAAATTAGCCATGAAATCCATACCTATATCCTTACTTTACAGAATTAACAAATGCATTCAATATTCAACCAAATTAAGCCTTTAAATATATGTTTACTCACAGAATATGATTTAAAGATGAAGTTCACTCCCCTGAGAGATTTGGAACAGAGGAGCCTGCCTAATTTGATTTTATGATCTGATCTTTGTATTTTTATCTGGAGTCTTTCTCACTTGAATTTGCTTGAATCCTTAATCTGGTTACTTAGTTGAACTGAGTTGCTTTGATCTGTTTGTTATTTGAAAATCTAGAATTGCTTGATTCTATTTCTTTGATTTCCCGGTTTGAACTCAAGTTGTTTCCTTAGTTTGATTTTTATTTATTCCCAGGTTGAAGGTTGAATTTGTTTTGATGTTAAGATGATTTTTACTTTGATCTGGTTTTCAGTTTTTGAAATTTTGGACGAGTCTTTTCTGTTTTCCAGAATTGCAGATGAAGGAATTTTTTTTTGAACAGAAGTATGAAGAGAAAAGTGTGCGGCCTATTTTTTATGTTTTTTTAATTTTTCTTAAATGAAATCATCTTTCCACTTGTATATTAATCTTACACTTGTACATATATATTTTTCTTTAATCTACACTTGTAAATATGAATGCTTTAAATGTTTTCATAAATCTTAATATTTGTCTTCTATTTAGTTAATACATTTTCTTAATTTATATTTACAAAATCTTTTAAAGAAACTAATATAAAACTAATTATATGCTAAATAAAATCTTATATATTATTTTAAATCCAATCTATTTAAACTAACACAAATTAAATTTGTAAATAATAATTCTATTTAAAATCCTTTTATATATATATATATATATATAAACAACACATTATTATTATTGTTCGGAAACAATTATTTTACCAATTTTAAATAATTTAAAAAGGAGATTATCACATTTTAAATAGCATGAAATTCCGAATATCACATAAATGCACCATTAACCACTAAAATTTGATTCTTTTATTGACATAGCTAACTATATTTAAATACTTTAACTCATTTATTTCATTTAATGCATAAGTTAATTTCGATATACATACATACATATGCACACACATAAACATTCGCATATAAGTTTGAAATTCCATGTGACAATCATTGCACATAGAGATGACTAATGTATACATTATATATGCAAATCACAACATCTACATATGTGTACATTAACTAAGTACACCTTATGCTATATTGCACTTACACATTTTTCACCAGAGTATATTTGGATATGTCTACAATATATGCCAAGTGTAAATACTGTCGTACATGTCATTTAAGAAATCAATTAATTTAATTAAAGAAATAAAAATGAAATTTTCTCTCTAAATAAAATAAAATCTTCCATCAGTTAATTGAATAACTTAAAGAGAGAATCGAAAGATTTCCTTCTCTAAATTAAATTAAGCTAGTAATTGTTACGCACATACATATAAGATTATATTAGATACACTCTAATTTATATAAACATCAAATTTACGAAATTACTTTTTTAATAAATAAAATAGAATAAAATTTTATTTAATATATTTTAGATTGGATTTATAATCCACTTTAGATTTCATAGGCTAAGTAGACGAAAAATAAGACTTTTTTGAAATCTACATATTTCATCCGGCTGTAGACTAGCCCGATTCCTACACAAGTAATTTAGCATTGTCAGCATCACAAACTTCCGTGGCTACTCTGTTGCAAATGGATTCTGACTAAATGCGGTCTCTAATTATCCTCTTATTTGTCTTTCTGGATCAATCTGCATGTCGCTTAATTGCTTATTTCATTAATATCTTCGTTTTGTCTTGGATTGTGGTTATTGAGTGCACCACTATATGCTAAGTTCCACGAGGGACCATTACTGGCATTGCCCAAGTAGTCATAGCTAACATCATGATGCATATTGTTAAGACTTGGTTTTAATTCATGACACG
Organism: Allium cepa; assembly: GCA_030765085.1. Classification (NCBI taxonomy): domain Eukaryota; kingdom Viridiplantae; phylum Streptophyta; class Magnoliopsida; order Asparagales; family Amaryllidaceae; genus Allium; species Allium cepa. The sequence continues at coordinate 125,978,977 of CM060940.1, read as the reverse complement.
AAGCTATCACTGCAACATGCAGATTCGAAGACTGCTATGACAAAAAGAGAATATATACTACATGGAGACAAGACATCAAAACCAATGCATCAATTTTTATATTATCTTGTTTTAAGTCTTAAGTCAATTTTGTTAAGAACTATCCTCGTTTATGTATATATTAGCTTATACATGTAATCTTCTTATTTTCAAATGATTTATACATATATAGGCATATATATATATATATATATATATATATATATATATATATATTGTTAAAGTTTTTGTTAAAATCATATATAATATATATATATATATATATATATAAACTTATGAAAACTGTGCAAATTGCATAGAAATTATCAGGTCAGTCGACTGACCTGGTAGGTCAGTCGACTAACCTGCTGGTTTCTATGCAACATGCATAGGTACATAAATATACAAATATATATTTAAAAATTCGTTTGAATATTTAGTCGACTGACCCAGAGGCTCAGTTGATTAAATTTCTACAATAGCTATATTTTCTTAAAAGACACGATCATTTGTGAAGATTTACGAATCTCTATGAAGAGATTTGGACACAACGCTTCAACCAGAACTCTTCGCCAATGGTCGCTGCTATTTAACAACTATAAGTACATATCCTAACTTGATTTCAAATCACTTAATCTGGTTATCTCTCTCTTGAATATTCTTGCAACTATACTCTCAACTATTCGACTGCTGAGACGAAATCCTGTTCCGCTGCTCAGGTCCCTGTTCGGTTGCTCAGGGTTTGTATAGACTTATTCCTCTGGGTTAAGTAAGGATTGTTGTTTTAGCAAAATTCCAGAAGGAGTCTAGGAATGACATTGGATGAAGCTCCGAACCAGTATAAAAATCTCTGGTGTCATTTTTATTATATTTTTTTTATATTCCGCACTACTTACTACATAGCTATCATCACTATACTTTGTATTATCATATATCCATATTACACGATCCATAGCATACTTTCATTTGGTTTTAGAGCCTGGAATTCTATCGATCGACGCAACATCATAGAATAATGGCAGGAAAAAGATCCGGCCAAAATACAACAACCAAAAAGCCTGAAACTATCAGAGTAACGACCAATAAGGACTATAAAAAGGTAATTTCTGATTTACAAATTCAAGTACATGAGAATAATGAATTAGTTAGTATAAGCGATAAGATCTCAAAGCTTAATTTTCTTACCTTAGAAAAGTTGAAATCAATCAAACTTCAAAATGAGAATTCAAGATTGATAAATTAGATTTAGAAAATCAATAAAGTGTTTTGAAAGTAATTTTGAGGCTCCTAAAGATTTTCTAGACGAATAAAATACTGTGTTTGAAAAAGGAAAAGAATTTTTTCAAAAAAAAATTACGGATTTGAAAAGAAAAAATAATTTATTACAGTCATCTTTAGATATTTAAAAATCTCAAATTTTTCTTCTCGAAAATGAGAATTGTACGTTAAAAAAGGAGAATTCTAAAATAAACAAGCAAATTTGAAAAATACTAATATTTCTTTTGAAAATAATAATTGTGACTTTAAAGCTAAATTTGATAAATATAATAAATGACCAAACGATTTAAACATGATTTTATCTAGTTCTAGACCTTTACATGATAAAAGTGGTTTGGGATATAATAAAAATGATCATAGAAATAGGACTAGATACGCTTTCATGTATAGTAAATATGTTAGTGCTAGTACTAGATTACGAGTAAAGTCTAAATCCAATTTTTATAGAATTTCAAATACTGCCATGACCAATAATGTTTATAATTTCTTTAGAAGTACAAAATCGTTAATCGGAAAATATGAATAAAAATTATCTAAGTATTTGGGTTCCAATTAATTGGAAAAATAGAGAAAACTACATTGATTATTATTTTGATATGGTAGTTAGTAATGAAAATTATATTTTAAAAGTTCAACCGCACCCAAATAGGAACGATTTCCTAAAAATTTGGAAATTATAAGAACCTTAGGTATCACATGCTTTAAATGTTAATTTTTTCTGATACCTTACATTATATATAGTAGTTATTTTGTTCTACATTATTCATGTTATTTATTCTTTTTTGTCGATGGTAAAGGGGGAGAAAATTATCATTAACATTTAAGAATGCAGGATACATATCGCCAAAGGTTCAGGGGAGTAAGTATTTATATTATATACAGTCGAAATCTATATCTATTTACAGGTTGTCATCAACCAAAAATGGAGAATGTTGAGACTTGGTTCTGATTCATGACACGAAGCTATCGCTGCAACATACAGATTCAACAACTGTTACGACAAAAGGAGAATATTTACTACATGGAGACAAGACATCAAAATTGGTGCATCAATTTTTATATTATCTTGTTTTGAGTCATAAGTCAATTTTGTTAAGATCTCTCCTTGTTTATGTATATATTAGCCTCTATATATAATCTTCTTATTTTAAAATGACATATACATATATAAGCATAATATATATATATATATATATATATATATATTGTCAAAGTTTTTGTTAAAATCATATATAATATATATAAACGCATGAAAACTGTGCAAATTGCACAGAAATTACCAGGTCATTCGACTGACCTGGTAGGTCAGTCGACTGACCTGCTAGTTTTTGTGCAACATGCACAGGTGTACAAATATACAAATATATATTTAAAAATTCATTTGAATATTTAATCGACTGACCTAGAGGCTCAGTTGACTGAATTTCTATAATAGCTATATTTTCTAAAAAGACATGATCATTTGTGAAGAGTTAAGAATCTCTACGAGGAGACTTTGATGCAACACTTCAACCGAAATTCTTCGCCAATGGTCGCTGCTATTTGATAACTATAAATACATATCCTAACTTGATTTCAAATCACTTAATCTACTTACCTCTCTCTCTTGAATATTCTTGCAACTATACTCTCGACTATTCAGCATTCTTAGCATACTCATTGTTTGAATTAGATTTATTTATATTTTAAGAAATATTATACCTTTTTATTCTTCATAAACTTCAAATATATATATTTATACTCAAGGAGAAGATGATAGAAATGATGTACTATAAACAGACTTATCCGTGTTATCAAAACACAAAAAGTCAAACAATCTTTTGTATTTGTTGAAGTCCTATTCTGCTGCTTAGGCGTGTGAAGTCCTCTTCGGCTACTGAGGCGAAATCCTGTTCCCCTGCTCAAGTCCCTGTTCGGCTGCTCAAGGGTTGTATAGACCTATTCCTCTTGGTTAAGTGAGGATTGTTGTTTTAGTGAAATTCCAAAAGGAGTCTGGGACTGGACGTATGAAAAAGCTCTGAACCAGTATAAAAATCTCTGGTGTCATTTTTATTATATTGTTTTTATATTCCGCACTATTTACTATGCAGTTATCATCACTACACTCTGTATTATCATATATCCATATTACACGATCCATAGAAGACTTTCACATATGTCTTCTTAGCTCTAGGAAGTCCATTCGCCATATCCTCCTAAGTTGTTAGTCGTGACCATGTCCCCAAGATCTACTTCTCCTATGCACATTCCTATCAGCATTTCTTCCGGACTTTCCTCAGTAAGACTCACAGAACAACCATTACCTTCACCGGCATCATCACCTCCTTATTCCCTTCTCCTTAATGCATCGATATTGATCTACAATGAATCAACATCGCCTGATCCTAGAGCCTAAGTGTTGGGTCCAGTTTGATCATTTTCGTTTTCTTCTATGTTTTTATCTTCATCGCCAGCTTATTCCCTTTATGCCTTCTAGCAAATTTTCCTTCATCTGATCCAATTGGAGATCCTCCGTCGACTCTATTATCTCAAAGGTGAGATTTATCTCCTTAAAGAGGTTGTCTTAGTGATGTAATTTTTTAGCAAGCTCGTCCATCATAGCCCATTGTGTCACTTTCATATTTCGATTCACAACATCCATCATTCCATCCAACTCCTCTATACTCATTAGATCTGTTGAAGGTTGAGTGGTACCATCACTTCCGCCATCATTCCCTTCATCAGATTCCTTAATGATCGTCTTCCTTTGCTTTTCTTAGATCTATCTTATCAGATCCATTTGGAGATTTTATCCAAATCCTAGCATAGTAATAGAGGTCTAACACATTTCCCTAATTTCTTGATGAAAGCACCAAAAACTTTTAGCCAAAAATTTGATCTAATACCCCCAAATTCATAGGTTTTGAAGTGATAACAGTCCTATGTCATAAATTTATATTTAAGATAGTAAATCAATAAAATAAGTATGAAAAGTATGAAGCACTTAGAAATAGGAAAGAACACTATATTTTGTAGTTGTTCAGCAAATATATGGCATACATCCACTTTATCAATGCTTTACTGACGAAGTCACACTAAATCTATAAAATATTACAAGTATAACTTGAGTTTCTATTTCAAGGTTGGTAGTGATAGATTCTCCCCAGGTGTGAATAAACAAAGTGTCAAGAATATTATTTTCCTATTGGAGATAGCCTCACATATATAGTTGTAGCAGACTGTGCTTGGCCTTTGTTTTGCCAGATCATGGTAGAATTCATTAATCAATCAGACATAGCATAGAAGAAAAGAATCAGGGAATAATTGACTAAAGCTTGTGACCTCGGTGGATCGGTGTTGATCACTCTATAGATCAATACCGATCCATGGTCTTGGTCAAATTCTTCACCTATCACTTGTTGACTGTAGATGCTTAATTCTTTGAGCTAGTCTTCCTTTGATGCTTCTAAGCTTGCTTCCTGATGTATTCATTGAGAAAGTTGACTTCATGAAGAAAATCCACAGAATGGTATCAATCCATGGACTTGGCGAAAATTCCATAATTTCTTGACCTCGCCATCAATGACAAAAGTTATAGGGAAAAATTATCATTCTGATGAGTATCGATCAATTCATGGATTGGTACCAACCCATTGACTTGGGAAATTTTTCCTCCACTTCTTCATTTTACTCTTTGTACTCAATAATTCATGAATCCGCCATCCATCCCTTCATCACTTTACAGTCCAGTTCCATTGAAACGTCTCATCGGAAAAATACCATATGACACTTACCGTTTAAACCCGAACATCAAAGTATGAGCTTCTTTCTAACCGTCATTATGACATATCACCTATGTCACTATTTATCCACTCATTCTTCCCAAAAACCCAAATTCTAGAGTTAAAGTAATATTAATTAATTAAATACATACAACAATAAAATTAGGTTGTTACACTTACTTGAATTAACCCAAGGTCCATATATGCAGGGCATACCCCAAAATCAAACAATCTGATGAGCCAGATATAGGCCAATAAAGGTGGGAGGTTTTCTGTTTGAACATTTCTTAGTTATACAACCTATTTCCTCAATCCCTCTTTCATGAAAACCCACATAAGTAAACTATTCAAAATGGAGACAGTAAATGTTGGCTAATTATTCATAATAACATAACCTGGTTACGATACCATTTGTTCACGCCAAAAGTTAGCACAAACACCCAATTGAATGAAAGTGGAGAAATAAATAAATAAATCTAAACTAAAACAGAGGAAATAAGAAGAAAACGAGTAAAAACCAATAGAAAACAGATTTATAGTGGTTCGGCGTTGAATGGTTACGTCTACTTTGAAAAAATAGCCTTATTGATCACTTGAATTTCTAAGTACAAGAGGGATAGGATTAGAATCCATATATGCAACGGAGTACAAGCAAAATAACAACGTAAAGATCCCCCAAATAAAATATGAATTATGTACTTATAGGTGTAGAAGATCGAATATCTTCCTGTAAATTCGCTTAAAGAATCTCCAAATGTTGATGAGGTTACCTAGAAAATGTTGTGGCCCAACTCCTAATACCGGGGGATCGACACTGGTTGGTTAACATGTTCACGTAGCAGCTTGCGATCGCCATGGTGGGTCCTCCTCTATGCCAGCTTCATGTTTCTAAAGTTGTTTTCATAGTTGCCTTCATGTTTTTAGAGATATCGATGATTCCCATTGAGTTGAACTGTTGGTTAATGCTGTTTATGACTATTGTGATGCAATCTGATCCCCTGCCTAGGGGAAAGTATATGTACCTATCCCCTACCTAGGGCAGGCACAAATCCATACTTAGATTATTCTGGAGAATCTATCTCTTTGTCACACTCAATTGTTACTTTGTATCTTTATCTGCGCTTGATCTCTGGTCTTTTTGATCACCTCTCTAGGCTCATTTCCTGTTTATCTTTGAGTCTAATTTGTCTAATAAGTCTGGATATAGCCAGGTCGAAAGGCCGGATAACGGTATTATTTTACCAAGTGCATGAGGGAATGGCGTAAAAGGGAAAATTGAGAAGAATTCCTTATTTATTCATTATGCATCGAAAATTTTAATGTGTTGTGAATTTATGTCAAACCACATTTATGTATTAACTAAATTTGATATGAATCTTGAGCTTAATTGTAAATTAAATTAAGATTGGATTTGCAGTATTATAGTATTATTTGAATAATTATTTAACTAAATAAATTATATTTAAAATATATATTCTTAGACATCACGAATTTAGTGACTAATATAAGGATGTATAAATTCATATTACTGTAGCATTTATTAGTAATATATGAGTGTTTGCACCAAAATATGTGATGAATATAAATATGTAAGTGTTTACAAATTTATAATATATATGTAAATATAGAAATGAATACACACACAATATTATTTAATAACGTACATGTAAATATACATACATACATATATACATATACTATATAAGTATTATTTAAATTTGATTATAAGTATAAATAATTCCATATCTTAGATATGTATATTTATTTTATTGGGCCAAAAAATGCATATTATACAAAATAAATGCATATTTCATTTTTGGCCCAATAAAATAAATATACATATCTAAGATATGTATACTTATAATCAAATTTAAATAATACTTAAGCCTAAATTAATATATATTTATATAAAAATATATACTATTAATTTTAGTTTCAAGTTATATATATCATATATACATAATAATTAAATGTGGGCCTGGCCTCATAAAATAAACTTTATAGTTATTATTTAATTTGGAAGCATGTACATCTTAATTTGTAATTTCAAATCCTAAAAATTCACTTTGCTAAAAAAAGTCAAAATATCTATATCTAATATTTGGTCAAAATAACATACATACACGTATAAATATTTTACATAATTTAAAAACAACTATATTTCTTTCTGTTCTTGTTTTAAACTTTTATAATTTTCACTAAATCAAATCATTATAATACATATACATGTGTAAGTTAAATATAAATATATATATATATACATATACATATACAATATATTTGTAAGAAAATTCAAAAAGAATGTTCATTTTATTACTATGCTGAATGAATATATTTATGCCTACTATATTCATATGTATATTAAAAATATATATGCTTAAATAACTATAATATATATAGGCGCAATAGTGTATGTGAGTGTGTGTGTGTGTGCGCGCGCGCGTGTATGTGTTATAATAACCGTTTAGGTCAAAATTCATGTTTTCAAAAGGTAGAGTATGAATCATGTGAAGCATTTCTTGTTCAGAGTAGCTTGTTTACAGCAGATTATTGCAGAGGGCTTACAATATTTATTTTGTTTTTATGTGTTTTAGGTTTTAATAATTGGGCTGGATTGGGCAGAATCAGTGGGTAAAGGAGACTATGATTATAAGAGTTGCGTATCTGAGTTTGTTGCATTGCATTAATGCGTGTACTATATTTGGTAGTTATTAATAATTGAACACATTTTCAAAAAAAATGTGTGTATGTGAATGATTTTACCAAAATAAAATTATGTTTTATAGAAGTTATAATCTTAAAACTAACGTATACATAAATACATATATACATACATATAGGTGTGCATATACACATGTTAAATCATTTAAGAAACACACACAATAGACACACACACTGAAAGTGCGCTATGCTCCGATACCAAATGAAAGTGCGGTGTGTATACAATTATACGTGCTAATATAGTATACACGGATCGTGTAATATGGATTACAATACAAATGCGGAAATAGATGATAATAGCATTGTAAATAGAAAATAGAAAAATCACACCAGAGATTTTTATACTGGTTCGGAGCACCGTCCTACGTCCAGTCCCAGACTCCTATCTGGATTTTCACTATTAACTACCTCGCTTCACCCGGAGGAACAGGTTTACAATACCCGAACAGCCGAACGGGATTTCACGCCTCTACAACACTGAGGACTTCAACACTTGCCTCTTACAACACCGAGGACTTCAACACTTACCTCTTACAACACGAGGACTTCAACAAAAACAAATACAATTGTTGTTGACAACTTGTGTTCTTGAAAACACGGATTTGTCACTAGTAGTACACCCTTCCTATAATCTTATCCTCAAAGAATATGAATGATGTTTTGTAAAGATTAAAGAAGGTATTTACTTATTGAATCAAAAGATATGAAATAGTTTCAAAGATTCAATAAGCTAAATTAATTTTTAGAATGCAGGAGTGTTAGAGATTAGATTAGAGAGCATATATGATCGTGTAAAAACTTGTTTTTTTAATCAATGATATTGATGTGTATTTATAGAGAGAAAATAGTTATAACCCTTGGTGAAAAGTTGCAGTCAAAAGTTATGATCATTGATGAAGAAGAAGAGACGCAACCATTAAAGAAAGATGTGTCTTTTGGAAGAATTTGCTCTCTGTTTAAAAACGGTCGACAGGTCAAAAACTAACCGGTAGACAGGTTTTTAAAAATATAGTCGTTATGTGCATGTGTGCATGTTTATTGTGCACATCCAACAGGAACGGTCGACCGCCTATATTTGGACCGGTCGACCGGTCTCTGTTAAATTGCACAATAAAGTGCACAACCTATATAAATGTGTATATATATATATTATATTTTGTGCATGATTATTTGAGGATAGATTTTGACAATTTTATTACTATTATAACATCAAATAATCAACCTATAATCTAGAGTACCATATGTAGGTCTTGATTTGTCGATCGCTTTAATATTGTTGTCAGCAATCAAAATCTTCATAGAAGCTGTGACTCAACATTCTCCCCCTTTTTGATTGATGACAATATATTTATGAATCTCCCCTTGTATACGATATCCCCCTGAGATTGTGTCCTGCATATATACTGTTAGCACAATTTTCTCCCCCTTTGTCATCGACAAAAAGGAGTTGTTTAAATGGAGGATGTAAAAGAGATTATAAGCAACATAAAACTACTACCATAGATCAAGAGTAACATTCACACAAGATGATAATACACACAAGTCTAGTATGAATTAAAACACGACACTATTTATACAAGTGCCAGATAATATCTTTAAAGCTCCACCTAAGTATAACATCTCCCCCTAAGTATAATATCTCCCTCTATTTATATGCATATGAATTTCTCCCCCTTTGTCATTATCAAAAAGAATGGGGAAATATATAAAATTATATAAAATATCTTGTATATAACGAGATAAACTCATTATTAATTACGAAGGAAAAGTAAAATAAATTTTACCATATTTACCGAAGTCCATATTTTATTGTAAGCACGTAATTCTATTAAACATATGGAACATTCTTTGAAATTCCAAAATCTATCATTTTCCTTTTGTTTCTCTGAGTACCTGTAAAAAATAATAATAATTTTCGGTACCCACTTACTATGTTAGGGTCCGGGGGGTTAGGTCTTTGGAAACCATACCCATTTGGGTGTGGTTGAACCTTTATAAATATAATTTTCATTACAAATTACATTCTTATAATAGTTGCTAATATAAAGTTGTTTATCATGATCAATCATATTAGCTGGAATCCATATCTTAATACTATTAGTCATTAGCTTAGTACTTGAAGAATAATTTCTATCATTTCTAAACAAAGTACTATTATGACTATAACTGGTTTTAAAACTATCTTGATTACTAGTACTAGCACTAGAGTTAGTATACATGAATGCATATCTAGTACTATTTTTACTTTTAGCTTGTTTATAGCCTACACCACTTCTATCATTGTGAGCTTTTGGATTCTTAACATAACCTAATCCCTTCTTATTTGAAGCAGGTTGAGAATTTTCAATAATCCTGGATAAATTTTCTCTCCCTTTATTAATTTTGGAAATATTTTTAGTAATGTCATCAAGCTTAGTTTTGAGACTAGTGTTATCTAACTCAACAATTTTAATTTTTGTTTTTAACTCATGATTTTCAGAAGCTAGAGCATTATTCTTTTCTTTTTGAGCTTTTATTTCTTGACTTAATAGAGCGAGTTGAGAATTGTCTGAATCTTGAATTTTCTCAAGTTCTTCTTCTAATATTCTCTTCTCGTCTTTAAGCATATCTCTTTCGAATTCTGCTTTCTTCTGATTTTCCAGAGCTTCCTTATATTTTCTTTTGAGACTTTTTAAAGTGTCTAGAAGTTCTGAATTTATTTCTATCATATCATCAAAAGTTAGATCACTAACCTCGTTATCTTTTGCCATGAAGCATTTGTTTGTTTGCTCCTTTGATTGTTCTTTATTGCTCTTCCTCTTCTTATTGCCTTGACTAGATCTCTTTGTAGCCATTTATTCTAGGATGTTGTTACGATCTCTAGAAAACCAGGCTCTGATACCAATTGAAAGTGCGCTATGCTCCGATACCAAATGAAAGTGCGGTGTGTATACAATTATATATGCTAATATAGTATACACGGATCGTGTAATATGGATTACAGTACAAATGCGGAAATAGATGATAATAGCATTGTAAATAGAAAATAGAAAAATCACACCAGAGATTTTTATACTGGTTCGGAGCACCGTCCTACGTCCAGTCCCAGACTCCTATCTGGATTTTCACTATTAACTACCTCGCTTCACCCGGAGGAACAGGTTTACAATACCCGAACAGCCGAACGGGATTTCACGCCTCTACAACACTGAGGACTTCAACACTTGCCTCTTACAACACCGAGGACTTCAACACTTGCCTCTTACAACACGAGGACTTCAACAAAAACAAATACAATTGTTGTTGACAACTTGTGTTCTTGAAAACACGGATTTGTCACTAGTAGTACACCCTTCCTATAATCTTATCCTCAAAGAATATGAATGATGTTTTGTAAAGATTAAAGAAGGTATTTACTTATTGAATCAAAAGATATGAAATAGTTTCAAAGATTCAATAAGCTAAATTAATTTTTAGAATGCAGGAGTGTTAGAGATTAGATTAGAGAGCATATATGATCGTGTAAAAACTTGTTTTTTTAATCAATGATATTGATGTGTATTTATAGAGAGAAAATAGTTATAACCCTTGGTGAAAAGTTGCAGTCAAAAGTTATGATCATTGATGAAGAAGAAGAGACGCAACCATTGAAGAAAGATGTGTCTTTTGGAAGAATTTGCTCTCTGTTTAAAAACGGTCGACAGGTCAAAAACTAACCGGTAGACAGGTTTTTAAAAATATAGTCGTTATGTGCATGTGTGCACGTTTATTGTGCACATCCAACAGGAACGGTCGACCGCCTATATTTGGACCGGTCGACCGGTCTCTGTTAAATTGCACAATAAAGTGCACAACCTATATAAATGTGTATATATATATATATTATATTTTGTGCATGATTATTTGAGGATAGATTTTGACAATTTTATTACTATTATAACATCAAATAATCAACCTATAATCTAGAGTACCATATGTAGGTCTTGATTTGTCGATCGCTTTAATATTGTTGTCAGCAATCAAAATCTTCATAGAAGCTGTGACTCAACACACACATATACATATACATACATATATGCATACATATCTATAATTTAATGTCGAAAATAATATATTAGTTTAGGCATATAATTTAAATTATTTAAAATAGAAAAATAACTAGGTGATATGCTAATCGAGTACAACTTGCGGTGTGCATCTTCAATTCGAAGTTCCTTCTTCTTTCTCCTAGATTGGTTTGCATGAACAACTTGAAACTTAAACAATGGGGGCAGATCTCTCCAAAAAATTCATAAATAAAATTAGCTAGAGGGATTCTATTTATTTGGGGAGATTAAAGGATATGAGTTATCTCTTGATTCTAAAATTTCACACCCAGTAAACAACTCTATCTCCTAGTAATTTGGTCATATATCATTCTTAACTGTGCAATCATGGCCAACCTCCTAAGTTAACTGCCATACACAACATTCAACTTAAATAAATACATTTCATCCATTTGAAATATTATTTTGGCCCATTTAAATAATTAATTAATTGCAAAACATTTATTTATTCAATCAGGTAAAATCAAATAATTTTAAGACCTTTTAATAATAATATAAATTAGTATTATAATTAATATAGTTGTTGACTTGATTTCTAGCTAACGTTGGAATTAGACTAATGTGTATAAAGAGCAAAGGTTGTCCGCTAAACATTAGGTTTATAATGGAAAATAAGGAAGAAAATAGGTAATTAAATGACACCAAATATAGAGTGGTTCGACATGCTTTCCTATGTCCACTATGAAGTTTTCTTGCTATTTCTCCTGTATAATTATAGGGAATTATAAGAGAATAATAAGAAAGATGAAGCAGTTAAGACTAGTGTGGCAGCTGAACTTAGAAATTGTTGTGTAAAGAACTCTGAATTGTGTATATTACTCAGACTTCTTATCTTTTCCAACCCCTTTCTACTTGAAACGCATTAGGTTTTATAGTAGTTAAGATAGATGGTGAATGATTGAGATTATGCTAAAAAAATAGGCAAGAAGAGTGTCTGGCTATTGATCTGGTCACATTGGTCGATGGGAGGTAGTTGCAAAAGTACAAAAGGATATGCGGTTGAGAAATATACCAATTATCCTTCTGTACTAGGTGAAGACTTGGCATTTAATGTTCATTAAATGATGTCAACTTACTGCAAGAGTAGGGATGTGCTTTATGTCCCTTCACTACAATGCATTATGCAAATAGCTTTAGGGTTTGTTGTTTACTGTTTTGCACCGGTGTGGCAAGGCTTGCTAAGTTGACTAGTTGTCTATTAAAGGTATGAAAGAAACTAAAGGTAGATAAGGACCAAGTTGGAGAGATAATGCCAGGCTGGATGCGAGGTGACAAGGAGGGTTGCTAGGGATCGGTCAAAGGCGGTTGTACTAAAGCAAGCCAAGGATGGACCATGCTTAACCAATCTTGTCGGATGCATTGTGTGTAACACCTTATAAATTGAATGATAATTAATTTTAAAAAAATTGGTTAATAATTAGTGACAATAGAATTTTTCATAAACATTAGAATTTAACTATGAAACTAGCACCATTGCGTTCATAGTGATTTTCTGCTCATTTTTCATATACAAAGTTTTTCGATCGAAGTTCAACTGAAATGTTATTAATAATTGAATATTTCATATCATAAATAATTATATATGTAACTAAGGAAATGAATAAAATTAATTACCATTAGTAGTTACTTAACGTTTAAGCAATGTTAACATTAATCAGAGCAGATATTATCTCGATCTGGTCGCATAAGGAATTAAATTAACCAAAAACCAATTAAACATAACGACATAGATTAATTAACATAAACAAAGAGACCGGTTGACCACCAGCAGTCGATTAGTGGTAGGTGACGACTGAAGATTGAACCTAGGCTGAATGGCCTAGATTTAAAAGAATATAATCCGATGGTTGGCATTGATTCAAATCCCTATAAATACTGGCCTAACCCCTCACTTTTCTTCTCTTATTTTTTAAAGAACAACGAAGCTTTGCCATTTTCTATTCCCCATAAATTCCTAAATCTAAATAAAATTATAATATGTATGTATGTATGTGTGTTTGTATGTATGTATGTATGTATGTATGTACAAGTGGAGAATAGCAAAGAATAATAGAGAAGAAGAATAGGATCGAATCAATCCCTCAAAGCAAAGGTAAATCATAAATCCAAATCTCCTTACAAATCAAAATTTCTAATATGTATGTATATGCTAGCGGTACATATTCTTATAGGGAGAAAAGTGGTCAAACAGAAAGAACAGGGTTTGAATTTGGAGATTTGGAAAGATTAAATGTGAGTGGGATATATATTTTTATATGATATTGGATTTACATTGTTATAAATATGTTCATGTATGCCTAAAAGTAATTTTAGAGCATGTATGCCTAAAAGTAATTTTGGAGTTGTGGGCTTAAATATACACATATAATGAGTTGATAAATCATGTCTACATATTCTATAAAATAATTAACTTTAATTTAATATTGCATATATTAAATTTGAAAAACTAGAGTGAAAGTAGTCCTAAATTATAATGTTGTGTAGTAATCCCAAATTTGTTGGTTAAACAATATATGTGAGTAGATGTGAATTGGAAGTTATTATAAATTTGATTAGGATTTAAGTTGTATTTTGGTTCATTGGAATGAAGAGTGTTGCAATATAAATTTCTACAAATTATCCAATTATATAAATAAACAAAAATGTAACGTTTGAAATAACAAGAAATATGCCTAGAAGAATGAGATACACAAAATAGGGATGTTTATTGTACTTTGTAATATCCATTTCAATAGTAATAGAAAAGAAAACTCCTTATAATTTTAAACGTAACAAAAGTCCTCTTCTAGGTAAGTTATGGAAATTTACAGTGTCAATACTTCCATTTAGAGAATGTGATTCCAATGCATTAAAACACATAAATCCCTAAGTATAACCAAAATATTGTAAGTAGAAATAATAGCAATAATTCAACTATTAATCTTACTTATGCAATAAGTTAGAAAATAAACCAAAGGCGATGAAGTATATGGAAGACAATGAAATGATTAAGTAAGAAGATTATAGGAATCAAAGAATGTTAGTAGCAGTTAAAAAGGGTAGTATAATATGCTTAATAATATTAAATACAAATTAAGTGATGAATGGTGATTAATCTATTAATTAAAAGTAAGCAGTAAACGATATTAAATTGACATTATGGAAATAAGGAGTCAGTTATGTAGAAATAACTAAAAATTAATAGTTGAACATTGGAGGGTAGTAAATAAAGAAGTATGATTATATATCTAGCATCAAGTATGCGCTTATGACAGGTGTGAACTATTGAATTTAGCCAATGGCTTGAATTAAATAAGAATGGCATAATTATTAAAACAGTTTAGAGTGTGGTCAATAGTGTTAAACAATAGAAGTCTGCCTACCGTAAGGGGCTAACAGAAGTTGTGTATGCATTATACTCATATGGGACACATCCAATTGTAGGACCCATGAAATCATACCTTTGTGCACAGGTGAAGGGAATACGCAAAGTAGGATGGTGTACCCTGCTCAAAACTGTGAAAGGACAAGTAGAGTTTGATTCAACCTTTTAGGGGGTACATTTCAAGTAATGGAATGAGCATTTCCTAGATTGCATTAGGTAATCTAAATGGGATAATAAGCTAGGATCGGCGCTATAACAATGAGATTGGTACCAAATATGAGGAGTAGGAGATGTTTGCATAAGTCAAGATCGTCATCGATTTAAGCGGACAATTGAAAGATAGGGGTTACGCCTAAGCAGACTACACTCCTACTAGTGTAGATCATGTTTAGGACATGCAGTGCCTCGTAGTTGTTTGCTTGTTTTTTTGTTGTTAGGAGGCATGGCTAGATAACCCTTTTGTGGAGGTTTTTCAAAAATGAATAGGATACGGCTAAACAAATGTAATGTCGTTATTAGGAACTACGATAGTTTCTTGGTGTGTACGGCGACGAGGATGTGATATTGCATCAATGATGGATCCTAACGAGGTGCTAAGTATGGATACTAGTAGGGAAAGTGTCATGGTCAAAAAGGGGACTATGGTACTTATATATATATATATATATATAGACATGTGTATGTCATTATTGTCTACTTGGAGTAGATGGGGCGTGTCCTACGCATACGTGAAGTCAACATGACTAAGTAAAACAAAGGACATAACATGCAGTGGAAGGCAATCGACGTAAACTAGTGTTAATATATAAAGTGTGTAATTTACTATAATATTGTTTTGACCCCCTCCTTATGACTTCTTACAGGATAGCTTTGAGGACTAGTTGCCGGTACAAGATGGAAACGGTGGAAGGACAAATTTCCTTATGCATGCGCAACCCTGACAAGTGTACTAAAGATCAAAGGTGTCAACCTTGGTCAGTAATCATACGTTTTATTATACTTTACTATTCCAATGTGGATTTTACCAATAGTGCTCTGATATACTTTTTTATTTATAGGATACCAACACCAATGATTCATACTTCGGTAGACATGGTTTTTGATTTAGCAAAAATTTAGGCCCACTAAGGTGCGGGTTGTTACATTGTGTATTGAAGCAGCTAGATTAGTGGTGGCCAACAACTGAATTAACGCTGAGTGGATGGGTTGACTTGGAGTCAGGATGAAAGTTGGTCGACATAGAAGGGACGACCATCTTGGAGCTAGGCTAGAGTGGACCAGGAAGGATTGTTATTGGCTTTGTTCTCATCTTAGTTGTAGGCTGTCTAGGGATAAGCGGTCGTTGTAACATCCCCTATCTTTAGGCCCGAAGCTAAGCGCTACAGATGCTGCAATCATCGACAGTATTAACTTCCAGTGATAAAATACGGTAATTTTAATGGTATCCATAATATCAGAAGCATATGAATACGAAATAAAGTCAACACATATTTCGAAACATCTTTTTTGATCACATTTCAAATCAATATTTCATATTCAGATAAATGATCCAAAAATGATTCCCAAGTTTTGATCAAATATAATTATTACAAATTACGCTAAGAGCGACATATGAAGATACCATTTTGGATGATCAGAGTACTAAGCAGACATATCGGTCTTAATACATCATAGTGGAAATAATACTAAATAGTTCCTACATAGCAAGCTTTGCCTCTTACACGTCTTCGAAAGCTTATTCGTCCAACCTACTAAACCTGAAAAGTCCTTAACTCTCAATCCACTCAAATCAAATTTTGAGCACCTAAGAGTTTAAGGGGAAAACATGAACTTTGAGTCAGACATAAAGCCTGGTGTGAATAATACTATTACATCTTGATTTGCTGATATTAAGTGAGAGCATGCCGCTTAGAGGAACGGGTTTTCCCTTGCTAATATCCCTTTAAAAGCATGTCTTTTGCAAATTAGAATCCTGCATTCAAACTGATTATAACAGTAACAACAAATACATATATGTAAAAAATTAGGAAATCATTGGACCTTCTATCCGCACTATAGTTTTACTTGGCTAACTATTAACCATTGGCTGATTCGAGCCTACCAGAAATAATTAACAATCTAACTTCTATTAGACAAAATACTAGATTGATTGCCCTTAACTTTCTTTTTCTAGGGTAGACCGAACCCAATGGTTTTATGGGATCACCAATAACCTATCTTTACTCTATATATTCCCTTCTGTGTGTAACCTTAGTTTAGTCCCTCCTGTGATAAGCCATACACACTAGAATTTTGGACTTATTTTAGCTATAGGCTAATAGCTAAAGTATAGGGCATGACCCTACTCCAGTCTCATCTGGTCTTCTAATATCTGAGTCATAAACATAGGGTTATCAACCCTATTCAAATTTCATTTCTTGTCATATACTTAGGGTTAACTATCCTATTAAAATTTCATTTCCTTATAAACAATCTTTGTAATGATTTAGCCCTAAAATCATATTTTTATAAAACAAGGAAATCGTATATTTTTTCCTTTCTCAAAATACTTATGCCATGACATATGCTTTACACAAAACAATGTTGAAGAAAACTTATCAATGGGATTATCTATCCCTTTAAAGTAAGTTAAAAACCCTTTCTATCTTAGGAGAATTTAGGCCATGGAGCCAAGGTAAAACCTTCGAAACCCTTGTTTAAAAATTTAAACAATGTCTTTAAAAATCATTAAGAACAACCCTTTCGAAATCTTTATTAACACCTTAGACATCCTCGTTTAAAACCATTTTAAACTTGCCTTACGAAAGAATTTGAAACCCTCCATTCAAATACTCAAAATAAACCTTTTGAAAACATTGGGGATTTCCTCTTCGAAACCCAATTATATACCTTTGAAAGTAATGAAATTCTTCGCTTAAACATACCTTTTGAAAGTATTAGGTTTAAGTAAAAGTTTGTGGATTTGCTTTGAAACCATTTAAAATCATTCTTTTCAAAAACTTTGGGTTTAACTTTTAATATAACTAAGGGTCATAAAGAACTAGAGAGAAAGCATTTCTTTCGAAAGCATTGGTCCTAAGTAAAAGAAAGATGATGGTTTCAAAATCAACCCTTTCGAAAGCATTGAGAAGGCAGCTTCAAAGTAAGGAGGCGAAAGTACCCTTTTGAGACCACTGTTTAAAAGCTATAAAGAAAAGCGTCCTTAACTAGTTCAAAAGGTATGAATATAGCAGCCTAGTTTCGAATAGGTTCAAAGCAATCCTTTTGAAAGCTTTTTTAAAACAAAAGGCGGCAACCCTTTCGAATGCTCTTTTCCAATATAAAGGCAAGCGGCTACTGCTTCGAAAGCTTCCTTCTTTTAAAAACAAAGGTAATTAAAAAAACAACCCCTTCAAAAGCTTGGTTTCGACATGGTTCCTTCCACCCTTCTCTAATCCACTACATACCAGAGGATTAGTACCATGTGTATTGGTTTTGAATGGGTCATATGCGGGAGTATGGTGTCGAAAGCTTGCGAAAGGAAGTGGAAATGTAGTAAATTTAAGAAAAATAAATTTTTAACCTTTTAAAGTAATTTCTTTTCAACTAACTTGCCTTTTTCGTCAAAATACAATTGAATATCCTTTCTTTATCAAAAATCCTTTTCTAAAAGTGCTGTCGAATTCAGAAATTATCAAATTAAAATGTTTACAAATAAGCCCTTCTCCTTGATAAAATATATAAAACATTTAAGTCTCATACCTTAAATATTTTAATAACTATAGTAAAATACTTAGGAAAATGCCTCGAAAATTTCATTAATTCACTTCTAATATGTTTTCTACCATATTTAAATTTTAGACCCAAAAGCAATATATAATTGCCGTAATTAATTTAAACTCGATTTTAGCTATTTTCTTTCATAGATAATTCATAATAAATCCACAGTAACTTAGAAAATTATGAAACTTGAAACCCATTTCATAAATAATGTTTTCAACCACGTATTAAAAACACAAGTCATTAGGATGTCAATTAATATATTTTTCAAATCTAAACTTATCATAAAATCTATATGATGCAACATAAATCATCAACAAGCATATATATCCATTTAAAAAATCATATCATGGTATATTTTTTTCAAAATTAACTCGGATCTATCTAGAAACTGAAATCAATAAAAATGATATGTAAGATCATTATTCACCTTAGCTTACTATTAAGAAGTCTGAGATTTTCTCTTTGATTAATTTGCGTAAGCTTTCTACTTGAATCCTATCTTTTCTTCTTCTTGAACCTCTTAATTGTGGCCGGCCTAGCTTTGTTTAAGACTTTATATTGTTTGCAAATGTTGAAAATGAATAAGGAATGAAGGTAAGGAGGGTTTAGGGTATAAGAACATAGTCTATTCTATTTTACCCTTATCGTATTTCTCTTACTTGCTCCACTTTAATTCGCTTTCGCTTATAGATTCATTAAGGCACGGCCCTCCTTATTGGCTAACAAATGTCAATCCCTTAACCATCTACATTATTTAATTTAATTAAATGTCCTAAATAGTGTCAGTCAAAATTAGGGTCATTACAGACTCCGCTCCTTAAAGAATTTCATCCTCGAAATTATGAAAATGTACCCAAAATAATCAAACAAAAAGGTAAACCATACCATGAAACAATTCAGGATAAGTATCTCTAATCCTGCTCTCGGTTTACCAAGTATAGTCTCTCTCATCGTCACATCACTAGACTTTGACAAATCTGACTGTCTTGTTCCTTAGTCTTTTCTCAACCCTCGCGACTATACGAACTATTTTTCTAACTATAGTCATATCCATTTGCACTACTAAATCATCTAACATAGTCAGTGCAATAGTAGTTTTTGGATATCGAATACACTTCCTTAGAAGAGAAACATGGAAAACATTGTGGACTTCTGCCAAACTATTTGGTAACTCTACTCTATATGCGAGTTTCCCAATCCTTTCTATAATAAGAAATGGTCGAACGAATCTCGGAGCCAGTTTTCCTGATTTTCCAAATCGGATTACACCTCTCGTCGACGATATCTTGATGAAAACATGATCTCTGACTGAGAACTCTAAGTCTTTCCGTCTTCTATCAGCATAACTCTTCTGTCCAAGTTGAGCTTCCTTCATTCTAGCTCAAGTTAACTCAATCTATTCTGCAGCTTCTCTAACCAAATCTGGACTAAGAATTTACATATACCCGGTCACTAACCAACAAACGGGAGATTTACATGGCCTTTCGCACAAAGCTTCAAACGGTGCCATCCCTATACTAGTCTGATAATTGTTGTTATACGAAAACTCGACTAAGTGTGGTGGTCTTCCCATGATCCCTCAAAATCTAGCACGCAAGCTCTTAACAAATCTTCTAAGACTTTGTTAACTCTCTCTATTTGCTCATTTGTCTACGGATGGTAAGCGGAACTCATCTTGAGCTTGGTATCCATAGTCTCGTGTAGACTTTTCCAAAATTTGCTAGTGAATAAGGAATCTCTATCACTTACTATACTACTAGAAATTCTATGCGGTATAACTATATTTTTCATGAATAATTTAACCAAAGCAGTTGTCGTCCTGGTTGACTTAACTGGAATGAAGTGGGCACTCTTGGTCAACCTGTCCACCGTGACCCATATACTTTCATTTCCTTGGTTTGACCTTGGAAACCCATCTATAACACCCATTGAGATAGAATCACATTTCCAAACTGGGACATCAAAAGGCTGAAGTAATCCATTTGGTTTTCGATGTTTAGATTTTACCTGTTGATGGTTCAAACACTGCCTTACCCATAAGCCTACATCTCTTTTCATACCTTCCCAGAAGAAACTCCTTTTCATATCTTAATACATCTTAGTACCTCTTGGATGAATAGTGAACCTTGAACGATCGCATTCTCCAAGAACTTATTTTCTAATGTTTCCCACGTTCGGAAGACATAATTGTTCTTTCTTCCTCAACCATCCATTCTGGTCAAGGATGTAATCTTTCAAGTAATCGCTCTCTGTTCCATTCCTTAGTTTTCTGATCAGTTCAACTAATAATGGATCCTTCCCTTTCTTAGAAGCAATCCTTTCGATCATCACTGGTCAAACTTCTAAACATGACAACATAGCAGTTTTCTTACTAGAACTAACTTAAGATATCCACTGTGTTATGCATGTAGTCAATGCTTCTAAATCTTTCCACTTGCCTACCATTGGCAATACTACATTCTGATGTTTTCTGCTAAGTTCATCTACAACCTTATTGCCTTTTCCCGGGATGTACTGAATTCCAAAGTCACAAGCAGCTAAAAACTCTAACCGCCTATGTTGGCTCATATTTAACTCCTTCTAAGAGAATAAATACCTAAGTGACTTATGATCCGTATACAACTCAAATAGTTCTCCCAAAAGGTAATGTCTCACACCTTCAATGCAAAAATTACTACAGCTAGTACCAAATCATGAATTGGATATCTAACTTCATGTAGTCTAAGCTGTCGTGAAGCATAGGCAATCACTTTACCTCTTTTCATTAGAACAGCTCCTAACCCTATTCTACATGCATCAGTGTACACCACTAAGTCCTGGTTCCCCTCTGGAACGACTAACATAGGTGCATTAGTCAATAAGTCTTTCAATTTCTAGAATGCCCCTCACACTTATCAATCCAGACAAACTTCGCATCCTCCCGAGTTAGTTTAGTCATCGGTACCTCTATCAATGAAAAATCCTTAATGAATCTTCGATAATAACCAGCTAATCCAAGAAAACTCTTTATCTCACTCGTTGTCTCGGGTCTCTTTCAATTATTTACCACCTCAATCTTAGCCGGATCTATAAACAGCCCTTTCTCTGAGACTACATGATTACTTCCTTTTTCCAAAAATGACAATTCAAAAATATCACTTTCATTTTATGCTGCCTCGACGTCTCAAGCATCACTCTAAGATGACCTTCATGCTCTCTTTCATCTTTAGAGTATATCATAATGTCGTCTATGAACACTAATATGAATCTGTCTAGATGCTCCTAAAAGATTCTTTTCATCAAGTCCACGAAAAATACCGGCGCGGTTTGTCCAAACGACATCCCTAACCATTCGTACGATCCATATCTTATTCTAAATGCCTTTAAAGGAATACTATCTTAAGCCACTCTAAGCTAATGGAATCCTGTTTCTAAATCCAATTAGGAAAATACTTTTTCTCCACTCAACTGGTTGAACAAAGAATCAATTCTAGGTAATAGATATCGATTCTTTATTGTTTTCTCATTCAACTTATGATAATCGATACACAATCTTAACGATCCTTTTGGTTTCTTTGCAAACACTGTGGCTACTCCCCAAGGCAAACTTCTTGGTTTGATAAAGTTATTACTTTTCAAATCCACATATTGCACCTTTAGTGCCTTCATCTCGGTGGGTCATTCTATTTGGTGGTCTACTTACCGGTTCTGCTTCTGGCACTAAATCTATCCAAAACTCAATGGCTTGTTTCAACAGTAGTCCTACTACTGGCTCAAAGACGTCTACGAACTCTCTAACAATGAAAACTCAGTTCAACTCAACTTCTTCCTCCATAACACCCAATAAAGCATTTACCCAAAAACCAGGGTTTTATAGGGAGTATATAATCTGATCACTACAACTAGGGTGTCTAAGTGATAGTTTCCTATCGCGGTAAAATATCATAGCATCATACTTACTTTACCAATTCATACCCAAAACAATTCTAAACCCTACGAATCAAATACATGCAAACTTCAAGCAAATATATGACCTAATAATTCAAACTCTAAGAGGTCACATTTCATCCCAAGAGTTGCATACCCTCCTATCGGATTTGCAACCCTTAAAGAAGTAACAAGGTACAAGGGTTCTAGGTTAATCTTATCTACCAAACAATGAGATACGAAAGAACGCAATGCAGCAATATCAAATAGAACTCTAACTGATACCCCATGAATCAAAAGCATACCTCCCAACACAGCTTTACCTTTATCTTCAGCTGTTGCTCTTGAGATAGCTGGTTCCAATACAAACATCTTGCCTTTTCCATCCTTAGCTATCTCTTTGCATTGGTTCTTATAATGTCCAATCAGATAATGATTAAAGCGCCTCGCTTCTTTCTTATCAGCAGTTTTCTTCCTTTTGCATGTCCGACACTTGTGAGTATAGTGTCCCTTCTTGTCGCACTTATAGAAAACTACAACGGCCTTCTTTCTCTTGGCTACTCCACCTTTTTGAGCACCCTTCTTATGAAAAAACTTTCTCTTCTGGTTCCGCCCACTTTGAGCTTCCTATACTTTACTACCATCATGAAAAGCAAGCATCTACTCCTACCTCAAAGCCATCCCAACAACTACATCATAAGAACCCCTAGTATGTGGCAGAGTCACTTTAACTGGTTCAAGGTTCAGTCCACGGATAAACTTCTGATTCCTTCTGACAACTGTGTCAATGGTAGTATATCCATATCTCGATAGCTCTTCAAATCTGGTTGCATACTCAAGCACTGTCATGTCTCCTTGCTCCAACTCCATAAACTTACTAAGTAGAGTTGACTTAGCATTCTCTGATACCAATGTTTCCTCAAACCACCTTCTAAATAAGCCCAAGTTATAGTCTCCACATTAACTACCATAGTAACACTGTTCCACCAGTACGGTGCTGCTCTTTGCAACTGTCTAGAAGCAAGCCTCCTCCTCTACTCATCATTAACCCTAAGTTAGAAAAGATCCTTTTGCACTAAAGTAACCAATTCTCCACTTCAAATGCATTCTCAGTCCCGATAAATGGCTTTCCTCCAAACTTGGCATAATCTCTACTCATTATTGCATAGTTATTGACCACCGGAGCTCCTTGATTTCCTCCTTCAACATTTCCTCTGACTAAACCCAGCAACTCTAGCCTACATCATATTAACGAAGAACTGATACATAGCAACCATATCAGCTTGTGGCACTCCATCACCCACATTATCAGCCTGTGCCCGACCTAGATTCTCTCTAATGTTTGGTCTGGCATTCCCATTTATTGTGGTGCTTCCTCCACCAATGTTAACTCTTCCACTCCTAGCATCGGTATCTTACATCCTTAAAAATCTACATTCGAGCCTTTATAAGATACAGAAGAATGGCCAAGAAAGATGGAGAATAGGGATAAAGCGTAAACTTATATATAGCACAATACAAGTACGTTACTATAACGTTATCCATACCCCAGTCTTTTCTCTAATTTCTTAGGATTATGTTTTCAAAGTCATTTTAGGTTTGAAATTCCTTTTAAGTTTATAAACCTATTCTTTGATACAAAGTTGTAACATCCCCTATCTTGAGGCCCAAAGCTAAGCACTACAGATGCTGCAGTCATCCATAATATTAACTTCCGGTGACAAAATATGGTAATGTTAATGGTATCCATAATATCAGAAGCTCTTGAATATGAAATAAAATTAACACAGAATTAAAAATAGCTTTTTACATTTCAAATCAATATTTCATATTCAAATACATGATCCCAAAACAATTTCCAGGTTTTGATCAAATATTATTATTGCAAATTACGCTAAGAGCGACGTATAAAGATGCCCACATGGATGATCAGAGTACCAAATGACATATCAGTCTTAATACATCACAGTGGAAATAATACTAAATAATTCCTATATAGCTAGCTTTGCCTCTTCCACGTCTTCGAAAGCTTATTCGTCCAACCTAAAAAAACCTGCAAAGTCCTTAAATCTCAATCTACTCAAATCAAACTTTGAGCACCTAAGAGTTTAAGAGGAAAACATAAACTTCGACTCAAACATAAAGCCTAATGTGAATAATACTATTACATCTCGATTTACTGATATTAAGTGGGGCCATGCCGCTTAGGGGAACAGGTTTCCCTTACTAATATCCCTTTAAAAGCATGTCTTTTGCAAATCAGAATCCTACAATCAAACAGATTATAACAATAAAAGCAAATAAATATATACACAAAATTAGGAAATCAATGGACCATCTGTCCAAACTATAGTTTTACTTAGCTAACTTTTAACCATTAGCTAACTCGGGCCTACCAGATATAGTCAATAATCAAACTTATATTAGACACAATATTGGGTTAAATACCCTTAAGCTACTTTTTCTAGGGTCGACTAATCCTAATGTTATTACGGGCTTAATAATAACCTATCTTTACTCTGTATATTCCCTTCCGCGTGTAACCTCTGTTCAGTCCCTCCTATGGTACAAGCCCTATACACTAGAATTTTGGACTTATTTTAGCTAGGGGCTAATACCTAAAGTACAGGACGTGACCCTACACCAGTCTCATCTGGTTTTCTAATATCTGAGTCATAAACATAGGGTTATCTACCCTATTCAAATTTCATTTCCTGTCATATTCTTAGGGAAACTACGCTATTAAAATTTCATTTCCTCGTAAACAATCTTTATAGATAATCTACCCTCGAAATCACATCTTTATAAAACAAGGAAATCATATATTTTTTCTTTACTCAAAATAATTATGCCATGATATATGCTTTACACAAAACAATGTTGATGAAACCTTATCAATAGGATTATCTATCCTTTCAAAGTAAGTTAAAAACCCTTTCTATCTCAGTAGAATTTAGGCCATGGAGCCAAGGTAAAACCTTCGAAACCCTTGTTTAAAAACTTTAAAAATGTCTTTCAAAATCATTGAGAACAACCTTTTCGAAAGCTTTATTAGAACCTTTGACGTCCTCTTTTAAAACCATTTGAAACTTGCCTTTCGAAAGTATTGGATACCCTCCATTCAAATACTCAAAATAAACCTTTCGAAAACATTGGGGATCTCCCCTTTGAAGCCCATAATATATACCTTTTGAATGCATTGAAATTCTTCACTTAAAACGTACCTTTCGAAAATATGGGTTCATGTAAAAGTTTGTGGATTGCTTCGAAACCATTTAAAATCATTCCTTTTAAAATCTTTGGGTTTAATTTTAATATTACTAAGGGCCATAAATAACTGAGGCAAAAGTGAAGCATTGGTACTAAGTAAAAGAAAGAGGATGGTTTTGAAATCAACCCTTTTGAAAGCATTGAGAAGGCGGCTTCAAAGTAAGGTGGCGAAAGCACCCTTTCGAGACTACTATTTAAAGGCTATAAAGAAAAGTGGCCTTAATAGTTCGAAAGACATTAACGCAGCAGCTTGGTTTCAAATAGGTTCAAAGCAATCCTTTTGAAAGCTTTTTGAAAGACAAAAGGAGGCAACCCTTTCAAAAGCTCTTTTCCAAATAAAGGCAAGCGGATACTGGTTCAAAAGCTTCCTTCTTTTAAAAACAAAGGTAAGTTAAAAACAACACCTTCGAAAGCTTGGTTTCAACATGGTTCCTTTAGCCTGTCTCTAATCCATTACGTACCAAATGGTTGATAACATGTGTATTGGTTTCGAATGGGTCATAAGCGTGAGTATCGTGTCGAAATCTTGCAGAAGGAAGTGGCGAAGTAGTAAATTTAAGCAAAACTGATTTGTAACGTTTTAAAGTAAATTCTTTTCATTAAAAATCCTTTTTAAAAGTATTGCCGAATTCATAAATTATCAAACTAAAACGTTTAACAAATACGCCCTTCTTCTTGATAAAACATATAAAACATTTAAGTCCCACAGCTTAAATAATTTTATACCTATAGTAAAATACTTAGGAAAATTCTCCAAAAATTACCATAATTCACTTCTAATATGTTTTATAACATATTTAAATTTCATACCAAAAGCAATATATAATTGTCGTAACTAATTTAGACGCAATTTTAGCTATTTTCTTTCATAGAAAATTCATAATAAATCCACAATAAATTAGAAAATCATGAAACTTGAAAGCCATTACATAAATAATTTTTTGACCACATATTAAAAATGCAAGTCATTTGGATGTCAGTTAATAGGTTTTTCAAATCTAAACTTACCATAAAATCTATATGAAGCAACATAAATCATCAACAAGCATATATATCCATTTAAACAATCATACCATGGTATATTATTTGCAAAATTAACTCTAATCAATGTAGAAACTGAAATCAATAAAAATGAGATGTAAGATCATTATTCACCTTAGCCTGTTGTTGAGAAGGTTGGGATTTGCTCTTTGATTGATTGGCTTAAGCTTCCTACTTGAATCATATCTTTTCTTTCTCTTGAACCACTTAATGGTGGTCGGCCAAGCTTTGTTTAAAACTTTAGTTTTATTTGCAAATGTTTAAAATAAATAAGGAATGAAGGTAAAAAGGGTTTGGGGTATAAGAACATAGTTATCCCTATTTTACCTTTATCATATTTCTCCTACTTACTCCACTTTAGTTCTCTTTGGCTTATAGATTCGTTAAGGCGCACATCCTCTTCTATTGGTTAACAAATCTCAATCACTTAACCATCTACATTATTTCATTCAATTTATCTAATTAAATGTCCTAAATAATGTTAGTCAAAATTTGGGTCATTACAGTTGGTCTTCAGTTTGAAGCCTTGCTGAGTAGATGAGCTAGTTTAAGACTAACTTGGGTATGGGCCGACGTGAATGGATTGGTCAAAAAATAGCTAGGCCGACTTTGATTAGGCTAGGTCGTTCCATTATCGGATTGTTAATTACCTACGTGAAAATTGTGCAACCATATTGTTTATATTAATTTACTCCACAATAATTTACAACATTAATTTATTATTTTATTTTGTCGAGGTCGAACAAAACACAAAGGGTGATGGTTATGTGGATCCCTTGTGTGGACTCAACCCTTAGTAATATTTGAATAAATTAAATATTAAAGCATGTACAAACTTTGTTGAACCATAATAGTAGACACAAGTTCAGTTGTTTATTGATCATCAAGGTAAAATCCGATTTTTAATCATTTAAGTTATACCGTAAGCACATGCACTTTTATTTTCATCATCACTGTACTACTTAGACACCTAAAATTTAGTCAATGATCAAACTCTATTGGTATCCATTATTAATTGCAAAATACAACATTTAAGAAGTTGATTCAATGCAATGCATTTATCAATTAACCGATTTGCTTTACCTAAAAAATTGACTGTAAGTCGATAATAAATTACAGTGATACTAACCTTTATGTTGAAGGAGATGAATCCACTTTGAATCATATTTATACCTAAATGTGCTTTAACTTGATCGTCAACATCAAGTGATTGACCACAGTCATAGTACAGTTTAAATACTTAAGATTTGAAGTATTCTCAAGTCAAAAGATTACTGCATATTGTCAAATGAGATCTTCCATTTGACTTTATAATTAACCTATAGGAGACTCTTGGTGAGTCGTTACATAATGGTTCCAAACAATTGCGCATACGTAAACCCTTCGTGATCCCAATGGTCAAAAGTAATTCACCCATCATACGGAGTGCATTATGTACACTGATCTCAATGGATGTGTCGATACCATGTACTCGACACATCTTGACTAGGACCATTTAAGATCAAACATTTATTGACACGATTCAATACTCATACATCCATACCTACGAATAATTAAATATTTACTTTAGTACTTTTACGTGTATACATTTCATAATTTTAAACGTTACTAATGTCATAGTATAGCAATATATATAGTAGAAAATAAAACAAAATGCTTACTTTATTTCGAAGAAGATTCGCTATAAGTGTTAAGTCATACAATCAAGTTAATAATTGCCTTTGGACACACCTTTAGCTATATCATGAGTGAATACCAAAGAGGTTAAAGTGTAAATTATCTCTGTCTAATGGCATGGACAACACAAATTTTTACTTAAATTCTTCGACAAATACTTCAAATACCGCATAACATTCATCTATCCCTTCAAACTTCCCGAGTTCCATTTTCTATGCATTAAAGAATGGGATGCATTTATATTTTTCCTTGGATATAAACCTAGTTAGCATTGGGACCTTCTTATTCAAGCTTTGTACTTCTTTCTCATGGACGTGTTATGTTCTTCAAGGTCTTAATTTGTCCAAGATTAGCATCGACTCCTTTAGAATTTATAATAAACACATGAACTTCCTTGACAATACTATGTAGTTACATATCAACGGGTTGACTTCATCATATATTTTCATAGTGTATAAAGTATCTCAACTGGATGGAGAAGGATATTTAGATTGCTTTAACTTGATGAGTATGTCATCCATATATACCTCCACTCTTTTTCCAGTCTAGTTTATGAGCATCTTGTTGACTATATGATGGTAAGTAGCTCCAATGTTTTTAGACCAAATGGCGTCACATTGCTGTAATACAACCCCAAGTTGGTAATTAAACTCATGCGAGTTTATCAAGATGTGCGACACAAGCTGGTTGTAGCATGAATAGACATCCATAGAGCATAGCATTCATGGCCAATGGTTTCATCCACAAATAGACCAATGCATATGGGCACAAAATACTCTTTTGGACAAGCATTTGTTTAGGTTCGATAGGTGATGCATGCCCTCCACTTTCTATTTGGTTTTCAAACCAGCGTTGGTTTGGCCATCCATTTCAATTATACCACTTTTTCAATGAAATCATTAGCCAATAGTTTCCTCAACTTATCTTTCAAGGTTCAAATCTTTCTCACCCAAACTTTGTATATCTCATAGGAAAGGCTCTTGGACGGACATTTAATGCATGACAAGCAACGTCAAGAGAGATCTCACGCAAGTTTAAACGGGACCAAGCAAAGACGTCTTGATTGGCCCTTGATAACCATGTATCTTCTATCCTTGTATGACGAATGGGTTGGATTCCAACTTAATAGTTCATGTAGAGTTGTTCTCATTGATCAAAATGGCCTCTAAATCTTAGTCGTTCTAATCTTCTCCCCATCACGCTCATCTTATGGCCCTACGTCATTGCATAAAGCACTAGTAGACCCAAGAAAGGGTTTCAATCGTAGTTTCTATGCATATATGGAATTGATGCAGAGAGGCTTCCCTATAAATTTCCCCTTCTTCGTTACGTCTAGCTTCTCTCGTTTTCTCAGCACAACACTCTCTTCTGGATGATTGATCCCCTTTCATGCAACACCCCCATTTTGAGGTCCGAAACTAACTGCTACAGATGCCGCGTTCATCTATAGTATTAGTTTTCGATGACAAAATATGAATATTTTAATTGTATTAATAACACCAAAGCACAAGAATATGAACTATTTTAAACATAATTTCGAATAAAGTTTCACATTTCATTTCAAAGATAATATTTCTTATTCATTACATAATCCCAAATGTTACCTAGGCCTAGATAAAATATAATTATTACAAAATACTCCAAGAGAGACATATGAAGATGCCCCGTTGGTTGATCAGAGTTTACTACTAGGCAGTTATAACATATGCTATTTCATACATTCTACAAAATGAAATTTCAACACAGCTAATAGTATATGTTAATATAGACGAGTTCCTACATACTAAATCTGGCTCCTGCACATCTCCAATAGCTTTATTCGTCCAATCTAAATAATCCCTAAACCATTACTCCTGACCTATTCCAATCAAATTTTGATCATGAGAATATAAGGGGAAAACATAAACTTCAAGTCAGACAAAAAGCCTGATGTGATTAATAATATGCCATCTTGATTTACAAATATTTAATGAGACCATGCCATTGAGCAAAATGGATTTTCCCCATACTATCTTTTGCAAACTAAACTACTACAGCCACAATGGTTAATATAGACATTAGATAATAATATACATGCATGTAATATGGGTGATCCTGACCAATTAATCTAAGTCAACAGACTATCTGTCCCGACATCATAGTTTTCTCAGGGTAACCGTAGACCTATGGTTGACTCGAGCCTACCAAATATATTAAATTTCTAACATGCTATTAGAAGACAACTAGATGGCCTGTTCGAAACTTACTATTCATAGGGTCACTTTGATCCGAATTGTTTGGCGACCTCAACAACAACCTATCTCATCTTTTTATATTCATTTCTATGTGTAAATCTACTTTTAGTATTACCCGTGATAAAGACCTATGCACTGAAATTATGGACTGATATCAGCTAATTGCTTACATATGAAGTATAGGGCGCTATGCTAAACCAATCTCATCTGGTTTTCTAATCTTCGAGTCTATTCATCCTATCATAATTTATCTAAAGGTGATAGGAACGATAATCACTTAAGTAAAATTCTAGGCTAAATACCCTTTTTTATTTCCTTGAAAACATAATACTTTATAACTGATTTAACCCTTGAAATCATACATCACAACAAGGAAAATACAGCTCTTTACTTTGTCCAAAATATTTATGCCATGATATATGCTTTTATAAAATAATATTGATGAAGTTTAAAAACACTTGAGGTCGTCGCCTCTCAAAGTTACAGTTATAAAGAAAAATTTAATAAGGCTATTAAATTGGTAAAACTTGGTGTCAATCTTGCCACTAGTGTTCATCAACCCTCTTCAATATCAAGATATGTTTAAAGTCCTCAACTTATAAAACATAAAACCATAGGGCCGATAGCATATAAGTTGCACTTCATAGAGTGTCGACGTCATATAGTGTAAAACTTGGTTTGCATAGTACTAAGTCTAAAAGGTAGGTGTCGACATTGATGATTCTTGACATCAGTGCCTTAAGCGAATAGGAAGCATCGCTATGGTCATTAAAATGCGGCCTTATTAGAGTCGAAGTGAAAACAAGCGACATCATTATCTTCTTAAAAAAATGTGGCAAAGGATAAAATCGAAGTTGATAAAATGCGGCACTATTATAATCGATATGAAAAGCGGCATCATTATCGCCATCATAGGTTACTTCGAAAGTACAGGATCGGTGACGTTATAGAAACAGGCGGCATCATGCCATTTATGTAAAATGCAGCGTCAAGATAGACCCCTATATTTGAAAACATGCGGCTTCGCCCTCGTCGAAGTCCATGATGTCTACTTCAATGCTACGCTTCACACTTCAACCAAGCCGATCTATCCCATATCATATCAACTGTAGCTGATATCATATGCGTTGCACCTTATTGACGTCGAAGGCCATGGAGGCGCTATGATAAACTACAACATCGTAAGTCTTAAGGTGGCAAAGAGCACTTACCATAAAAACTGCTAATATTCTAATAAAACAAAATTCTTTTCCACCAACCCTTAGTATTTGTCAAAATCTTATTGGATAACAATTTTCTTTATCAAACCCTTTTCAAAAATCTATCATTTACTAGAATTTTCCATTCCCAAAATATTTGCAAACCATATCTTTTATACTAATATTTTAATATAATAGTTTGGCTTTTCTAACTCAATAATTCATAATAAATCGTATTACTTGGGAAAAATTCCCAAAAGTTAAAATAACTTAGATTTTGTATTATTAACCCAAAAAAAGGATCAATTCCCTGGATTAAGTGTGAAAACACCAGCCATATTTATCAGGGCAAACAAAATAGAAACAGGAATAATAACTTGCAAATAAGGTAAAAGGACAAGAGATTTTTATAGTGGTTCGACTGTTAACGAAGCCTGCATCCACTTTATAACTTTTATTATTGACTGAATACTGCTACAAGTTGAATCTGATTACAATTTGATTGGATCTTGTAAGTTAAATAAAGTCACCAGTATAAGAGTTCACTAGAGAGCCACGGTGAACCCTTTAGATGACTATTGTGTGGGAAAGGAAGAGCGAAGAATAGTTTCTGCAGAGTTTCGACAGCCAGTCCAAAAGACTCCCTTTATGTTGCAGATAGATGAGTATTTATAACAATTAGAGAGCTATTGGGTTAGGCCGCCCTATAGACGAATGAGTATTTATAGTTAAGTGGATCGTTTCGAGTTGACGCGGATGTTCTAATTTCCACTGAACTATATTAGGTTAAAAATATGGATAACATTTCCCCCCAGAGTATGCTTTCATTGGAAAAAAGGCATGCTCTGGAAGTAACTGCCTTTGAGTTTCATTTAGTAAGGTCCAAATGATCGCGTTGAGGCCATCATGCAATTTGTCTATGGTTGTTCAGCCATCTGTTGAGTTTTTATGTGAATTGTCATTGTTCATAATAATAAATCAATTTTGATCCCACAACTTTCATGATGCATGCAAATAACATGTAGATCATGCATGGCAAATGTGGAGGAAAATGGTTGCAATTTGATGGATCACTAGCGATCTATAGTGCATGGATTGCTAGTGATCCAGGGACTTAGCAGAATTTTCTTGCACGACCTCCTATTTAGCTTCACGCGAACTGACCTTCCTTCATTCCGTATTTTCATTTACGACCCGATCCTTCTGCCTCACGATCTAAACCAAAGTATTTAAACCCTAACTTCGCTTCTGCCATCATCCCCGCTGTAGTTTCTTGCCATCAACCCTACCGGACTTCGCCTTCGCTTTGACCTTACCGCTAGCTCCTAAAACTTCATCAATTTGGATCACCATCGACCTTACTTACTTGGATTGTCATTGACCTATCCATCATGGATCATCGCAGATTTAGAGTTTGACCATATTCTCCTTTTGATTTTTGAATTGAGGTGGGTGGTATGGATTTTTGGCATTTTGTTTTAGCGATTTGGTGGTAAGGTTGTACTGATGATGGACAAGATGGAGAATATGAGTTTATTGCAATTTTATGGAAGAAGATAGTAAATCGAGCCTTAAGTTTCTTCATGGAAAAAAATTCGGGTTTTGCACCAGTGCTTGACATATTTTGCTATCTTCGTCCATAGAATTAAAATTAACTTGCATTGAGTTACATCGTTAATCTGGCATGATGTCTTTGCGGATTGATTTTGGTTTTTATGGGTGGTGATAATAGCTTAGGGTAGCATCTTGTGTGCAGCTTATGCTATTATCACCCTCTAGAGAGCTAAAATCGACTTATGCTAAGAATTTTCTACTTGATTCGGACCCATCAATCTATAGTTGCTCACTTTGGATTGGTCCCATCATTGCACAATCAGTGTTCCTAAAATGGGAAGAGCTTCCCATGTCGCTTCGCACAGCGGATCCGTTGTCGATTGTTGTTCAGTAGTGGGTTATTATAGGAGAAATAACTTAAATGGATGATATGATGAGCTCTTCTCTTTCATCACTACTAGTGAACTATTTACTAGGATAGAGCGTTTGTAGTGTTCAGGACATGGAGCCCATCCCACGTAGATTACACACTGCACTTGCCTCAGTCAACACTTAGAACCCGACGTGTCAATATAAATCAATATTTTTTCGCAGTTCAAGTGTTGAGTGCAGGGGGCTGTTAGTTGAAAATAGAATTACTCGACTGCATTAGTTACAAGTTCTGTTGTGTAGAATGAAGCGCCCATCGTCCCATCATAAATCCAGTGGAGGAAGTATGACACTCTTAGAAGCCGAATCATCATCAGTTGCGCCTTCACAAACAGTTTCAGTAATGCCTACTTCTTTAATACCGCCAGGTAAATATGGCCAATTGGTTCCGATTGGCCCGGTTGTAGATCGGACTCCTCCAAATTTTTAGAGTTCTACTCAATCCTCCGGAGAGAGCTTCCTCTGTAATCTCATTTAAAGTCGTGCATAACATTTTTTTACAAAATAGCATTACGAACGATGATGTACACCTACCATCGAAGAATGAATTTGCACATATGCCACCTTCGGGGTACACCGCTTGCCACTGGTATATGTGCTTGAATGGAGCAGTGCCCCCTTCACTCACTTATTGAGAGAAACTCTTCTGAACTTGGGAATTGCTCTATTTCAGATTCACCCTAATGGATACACGATCTTGACTAGCCTTCACACCATTTTTATGTGGACATTTAATCGTGCCCCTAGTATCGATGAGTTGAGATATTTCTTTTATTCATGAAGAGAGACGAATGTCCGTACCTTATGGTCATTGAGGCTCAATTAAATCGTAAGATCGTACTGCAGCTTCAAAGTAACCTATCCCAATTCAAGACCCAATATTTTCTCGTTAGGCGCCTCGGCTTTGGACGACGGGGGGTAAGCCTTCTCTTTTACTTGTTGAGATTTAATACATTGCTATGGTATTTTTGATAGATTGAATACTTCTTGCAGTTATTTCATGATCGAACAAAGGCCCATCACTCGATCCAATCATCCATACTCCGAATGCCATAGACATCACATCGGTCAAGTTTTTTCTAACAGACAAGAATTTTCTTCGGTACGGGTTGCTGCTTCCTGGGAGAACTCCCATAGCCATAGACGTTACGTCTCCTTCCCATTCCAGAATTCGAACATGTTCCACTTCATCATCGCACGGCTCCGAAGAAAGAAACCTTATAGAAGGAGAATATTTGTTTGGTGGGTCAATCAAGAAATTCATAAAGGAAGAAGTGTTACGAATGAAGCCAACTACCTAACTAGGATACCCTCGATTTCGAGGGAGGAGGAAGAAAAATTAAAGCAGCGTGAGGGAAAGATTGCGGTAGCAACGGAAAATGAAGAGGGTGAAATTAAGAACAGCTGCTGCTATGATTCCTCCTCTAGTGATGATGAATTCGGTGCAAGTTTTGGTGATGGAAACTTCAAATCGAGAAATGAAACTCTGAGAATGAGTCATGTTCTCCCGGATTCGCCTCTCCATGATATTCATGTTAAAGATGCTCCCCTAGTAACCGAGCAACTTCACGATTCTCCGCTTAAGGAAATCTATATTAACTTTGGGGATTTAAGCAACGTTTATGTAGATATCGATGAACTCATGGGAGAAGATTGCAAGTTCGAGGGATTGTCTCTTCGCCACGGTCATGCTGTGTCTAGAGTTAGCACATTCCCATCGTGGCGGCTTCTCGATCTGATTTGTGAAGTCCTTTTAGGCCACCTATGACATGTTACATATTTCACTAGGGTCACATTCACTTATATATGCATTATTTAGGTACTTTTCCTATCGCTAAAGATCTCTTTTATTTTTTATATCAGGTACTATGAGAGGTCATGGACTTTATGAGGACCTTGAACAATTTACTGATTCACAACATTGGTCAAGACAGACTTCAAACCGCCATCAGCCCGAGAAACTAAGGAAGAGTGGACAAGGAGTAAGGATTTTAAAGCAGAAGTACGTTGTCGGGACAAAAGAGAATAGGGTAGAGTTTACAGGGGTGGTTATGAGAAGAGAAAAAAATCTTGATGACCGAGAAGAGCCTTCCAAAAAGTCAAAGGTAAATCGCAGTTTTCATCCCTCTGAGCACCAAGTATTTGCCCCAGCTCCAGTCTCTATTGGAATTGAAGTTTCGACTTTCACTCTTCAAGCTTCTCCTTCATCCAAAGCCCCATCAACTCACGTAGTGCCTGCTTTTCGTTCTTCATGCCATGGTAGGAGGCCGACTTATATTCTCTCGTCCGATCCTCCTAAACTCGAAGATGCGCTCCCCAAATGGTTTCTAAAGAGAGTTAAATTTGTTCACGACATACGCTTAATCCCCAAAGACTCTTATCTGCCCCATCTCCAGGCGACACAAAACAATTTGGTTCAAGGTGAAGGATGGGAGAAGTTATGCAAGCAACTGGAAGATACCAACCATAACAACTACCAAGAGATCCTCTCCTTTGAATCAGAAAAGGACAATTATAAGTGGACATTAGCAGAGCATGACATCGGAATCGAGCAGTTGACAAAAGAGAAGGACGCTGGGCTCTGAGAGAGTAAGAGCAATGCCAGCTTGCTGAAGGAATTGAAAGGGTCTAACAAAAAAATAGAAATCATCTTCCGAGATAAAATCAAATAAGCCTACGCAGATGAGGTTAAGCTGAAAGAGAGGCTTGAAGCCCATGACGAGATCATCAAAGCTCAAAAGAAAACTATTGTTAGTCATAACGACACCGTCGAAGGCTATAAAAAGACAATTTCTGATTACGCGGGAATAGTGGAATCCTGTGACAAAACCATTACAGATTAGACTTAAATGATTGCTTCACTACAAGAAAGAGTCATGTAGCTTAATGCTAGGAAGACCTTAGTTGAAGTAATGAAGGCCAATGTGACAGCGGACTACTTGGAGTTGCACGATACTTTCGAAAGAAAAATGGAGAAAATGGATGGCACCATCTTGAATTTCTATGTTAACTTCTCGGTGCATTAGAGGAGCCTCAGCTATTTAGGCCCCAAATTCCCGCATACCCTTGATGTGGTTGGGAAGAAGTTCTGGCCCATTTTCGAGAGAACGGGGATGTATACACCGAGCAAGAGTTGGAGGATGCCTCTCAATAAAGAGTTAAAGGAGGCTTTGATAAAGGGTAGGAAGATCATTGGAATTGAGAGGGAATAAGAGGTCGCTGATGTTGCTGTAACTATGTTTGCCAAAGCTCTATCAGAGCCATTCACTTCTCAGCCTGCCGAATCATTAAAATAGCCTTGCGATTAGTTAGCAAGTTCAACCGGTACTGCCTTGTCATTTGCTCCTCCGGCAGCTATCCTAGAAGACTTGGGTGGTCGTAGAAATTCTCCAAAGATCGTGCAGCCATCCAAAGAAGGAGAAGGTGGGGAGTATGAGATTGAAATTCTTAGCCACTCTTTTGATGTAGGAAACCTTCTTGATTCCCCCAACTTTGAGAATTTTAAGTTCACTCTGCAAAAACAAGATGAATCGAATGCTTTCGTTTTTTGATCTTATAGGTTTGTCTTCTTTCCCTACTGACCTGCCGATCTCTTTAGTCCCTAGGCCTGTTGCTATTTCAACTGCCTCGATACTTATTTCTATAGCCGCTTTAATTGTTGTGCCCATGTTTATCTCACAATCTAAGTTGGAATTCAAGAAGGTCAATGTATTGCATGGTCTGGACGACCCTTCCGTATCTCTGGAGGGCGATTTCACAACAGTTGAAGCTCGAGAGCAGGAAGACAAAACCGGCCAGCTAAGTGAAACTGAACAGCAAATTTTGATTGTTAAGAAGGAAAAGAATGAGGAGATAAAGTATTCAAGGGGCTCCTACAAGTCCTGAAAGCACAAGACCAAGGAGGAGTCTTCCAAAAGGTCGAAAAATAGGGAGGAGATGCTGGCAAAGAGGAAATAGTTGATATTTTAGGTAGCTACAACTTCTAGCAAGGATTCTGAGAAGAATAAGAAACTTCCAACTAAATGTGGGAAATGGAGCAGTGGAAAGAAACATTGAAAGGCTCGAGTAACAGTGGAGCCGGATATTGGGACATTCTGATTTGTCTGATATGTGTTTGTACAAGTGCAGAGTCTACACTTATTACTTTTGTGATTGTAGTATCTGTATTTTTCTTTTTGTTAGTCGATATTGTGTGAGTGCGGCCTCTAAATTTTGACTTTGTATAGAAAATATTCTAATAATGCAATGTTGACATTTTTATTGTAGCTTTATTTGTTTACTTATCTGTGCACTTATGCCAATTTTATTTATTACTATTTTATCTAATCCTATAATTACTGCCAAATTTTTTGTTTGGAGTAACAGAACTATGAAATACTTGGTTTTTCGTTAAGTATTGGTTAGTGCGTCCCCCTGTCCACGGGGTTGTTTACTTCAAACACTTAACAAATGACTAATTGATCCACGTGATTCTTCAATGTCTGTAATCCAGTCTAGCGGCTCCTATCTTCGGAAACTTGTGATTTGAGCATCTCGATTCAAGAGATTTTGTCGGTCAACAATCGGAATTCTTTACCCATTCGTAGTCATGTGACATTGCTAGATTCATGCCCATTACTCTT
Source organism: Allium cepa (assembly GCA_030765085.1). Taxonomy (NCBI): domain Eukaryota; kingdom Viridiplantae; phylum Streptophyta; class Magnoliopsida; order Asparagales; family Amaryllidaceae; genus Allium; species Allium cepa. The sequence continues at coordinate 125,940,056 of CM060940.1, read as the reverse complement.
GATAGTGGGAGTGGATTCTTATTAGTCCTGCAGTAGATGAGTTTCTCGGCATTGCCAGGACAATATGGGTACTTAAGCATGCATGGGGCTTATGAAATGCATGGCTTTTAAGAGTATACACGGCTAATGAGATGCGTGGCTTCTGGGATTATGCGTGGCTTATGGGATGTATGGCTTTTGGGATCAATATGACCCGTCGATTCAGAACGGTATAGAATTTATCGACGTTGCCAATCGGGCAACATATGGAATTCATGTTTCGAGAGCATGGTTCCACGACTCAAGAAGCAATACGAGACTTATGGAGGTGCCCATATTTGTTTGAGGGGCTTCTTGGTGTTGTTGGGAAACACCGTTCTTAGAAGGCAGGGACCGCGTTCCCTCGATCTGACAGTTTGAGTCGATTTGCTTCCATCGACCCGATGGGTAGGTGGGGCGTACTTGAGCATGGTTCCACTATCTCAAGCAGCGATCGGATGATTTTGAGTCTATTTAATCCCGTCAACTCAACGGGTTACCTTTGTAAACATGGTTTTATTTGTTCAAAAAGAAAAACAATTTTATTAATGAAAGTCAGGAAAGTTTTGCCTATGTACAATGCTTTCGGTATTTTGGGGTGGCTTATTTGCTGGAAATAGGAAATAAGAAAATAGTCTCAGATAAAGTAAGGATGTAGCGATTCACCGTTCCATGCTTGGTGAATTTGGGCTCCATTAATGGTTGTTAGCCTGAATGTGCCATCCCTTAGCTTCTGACCGATCGCATAGGGTCCTTCCCAGTTTGTACAGAATGTTCTCGGTATAGGATAGATCCATTTGAGGACAAGGTCTCCCAATTCGAAGGTGAGATTATGGACTTTGGAGTTGAAGTACCGTGTGACCCTTTTCTGGTGTGCGGCAGTCCATAATTCGGCTTCTTCCCTCTTCTGATTGACCGTATCAAGTGCCTCAAGTAAGAGCTGCACGTTTTTCCTTAGATCAAAATTATACCTTCGATGAGATGGGGCTTCTAACTCAACTGGGATCAGTGCTTCTGAACCATATGCACGGGCGAACGGAAAGTACCCAGTTCCAGATTTGTGTGTTGACCTGTAAGTCCATAATGCGCATGGAAGTTCATCGACCCAATTTCTTTTTTTCTTTAGTTGGCCACTTTTTGGTGGTGGACTTGATGATCTTATTTACTGCTTCCACTTATCCATTTACTTTCGGATGTGCTATAGCAGAAAAGCTTTTCTCGAATCGAAAGCGTTTACAAAAGTCTTTGAACTTAACGCTTTCGAATTGAGTCTCTTTATCCATGATGATTTTCTGTGACATACCAATCCTTTGTATAATATTTTTAGTAACAAATTTAATGACTTTCTTTGTGGTAATAGTGGCTAGCGGTTTCACTTTAGCCCATTTGGTGAAATAGTCAATAGCAACGATAACATACTTAGCTCCTCCTTTAAACATTAGTAATACACAAATTAGATCAATTCCCCAGATTGTGAACGGCTATGGGTTGACCATGTGTGTTAGCTCCGTCGAGGGGGTTCTTTTGATCTTGTTGAATCTTCGGTGTTGATCGCACCGCCTGAAATAACCTACTGCATTACCGTTTACTGTTGGCCAAAAGTACCCATAACCGAGAACTTTCTTTGCTAGAGTTTGCCCCCTAGTACGACCTTTGTAGTTTCCTGCATGAAATTCTTTTAAGATCCTTCAAGCTTCATCGTTGGTCATAGATCTGAGCAAGGGGGCAGTGAATTGCTTTCGGTAGAGTGTCCTATTCTATATTGTAAATCGTGGTGCCTTTCGGAGAAGCTTTTTCCGCTGGTTCCTGTCTGTGGGGAGAGTTCCTATGAGCAGGTAGGCCTTGATCAGTGTCATCCATGTTTTTGGTTCTTTGTTTGTCTCAAAAGTTCAGTCGATATCCATTCGTTTATGCTTGGAATAGTCAGGGTTTCAACTGGGACTAACCCCAATGACTGAGCTTCTCCGAAACTGGCCAGTTTGGCTAGATAATCCACCTTCGTGTTCTGTTCCCTTGGGATATGTGTGACGACCCAAACTCGATGTCCGACAAACAACATCAAATTCGTACCGCGGGAGCTTGCAACACCCATTAGATGATAAATAACACGGCGTGAATTAAAGATGTATCACTGATATAACATGAATACAATATCTAATACTGCAGTTTGATACAATGATACTCATCAATATCAGAGAATATACAACACAAAATGCAGCGGAACATGATACAATATGAGATAAGTCTTCACAGAATCCAATACTACAACTCTGATCCAAAAGCTCCAAAGACAAAGCTCCAAAACTCCAAGCTCGATCCACCATCGCCGTTCCACCAAGATAAGCAAGCCTCGTCCACCAAGGACTGAACTAGCTCCAGATATTTACTAAATTTGACTATCTGAAAAATCAAACTCTAGACTGCCCGTGTGGAAAATTATGGGCACCCAAAGTTTAGGAAGGGAACAATAAACTCCGAGTCAGTCATGGGACTGCTGTGAGCAAACAAAAATATTTGGTCTTTTAAACAATCAAAAGATTTTAAAATCCACAATTCTTTTTGAAAATGAAACTACCATAAGGCCTCCCGCCACACACACCATGCAAACGCAGAATTGGAGGAGATTTCTCCTTATGATAGTCAAACATGCTTGATACGCGAAAACCATTTTTGATATTATTATTATTAGTGCATAGTGGAAAACATTTCGAAAGTATAATATTAATCTTAGCCAGCATAGGTACCATTATATTATGCCAGCTATAGCTGCCATTTAAATGACAGGTTCTACAACTAAAACCGTACAAGGCGCGTATTGTTTTGATTAGATTTCCAATAAATGGTCAGGCTAAGGAACTTCCTATTGCCACATGGGAACGCCTCTGGTGGGACGCCCTAAGAACCTACCCGGCTCACTGCCAACACAAGGCTGGTTTCCTCACTACCAGGGAGTAATACCTACAGATATGCCACACCTGGTCCTTTGGGACCTTTATACGAGGATCCTCTACACCAACAACATCACACAGTAATAAATATACTACAGTGCCCACATGAGTAAGTATATGGGCTTCATACCATGATACTACCCTTTTCCAGAATGAATGGTCACGCCCTAGGGGAGCTACCCCTGAAACCTTGCTGTATCTTTCCTGTTTCAACCATTATCGGTTTGTGAGGCTCGATGAGGTTTTGTCCACCAAGCTACGCTTTACACGAAAGCCATGCTTTGTCACAAATGATCAACCAATGGTCAACACACAGCAGCACTTATCATGCCACACTACCAAATTGGAAGTATATCGCTGATAACCTTCAACTACATAACCTCTGAGCTCGTATGTCTCAGAGAAGGGTGTTAAGCTAAGAGAATAAATTCTCCGCCACCAACAAATATGCATTTGAAAAAATCTGCTTTATATCTCATGGTGTAGTGTTAGACATACAACAATACAAGTCTGTTCCGGATTCGAATAGAACTGAAGGCACTTCCGAAGAAGCCCTTGCAATCCGGTTATTCACAATCCCGATCGGACTTCCCAACACTTAGGAAATCTCTATACCGTAGCTACTCAGAACAGAGACAATCGATAGGTCACTCTATCGTTCTCGCAAATACCCGGTCTTCACCACCGGTCTTCAAATGCTATCCTTAACGACGTATCATTATTCGGAATGGGTTATATGACACAAAGTTCTCTCCCGGCTAAACCGAATAATGAGTGCAATATTTGAAACATATTGATATGGATTTCAATTAAGTCACAACTTTGAAATTCAAATCTTTCTTTTAAAATGGTTAAAAACAATTACCATTTCAAATCTTTTTAATAAAAGATTTATTTCACAAAGTTTACGCAGTTTCACAAAGATTCATTCACGGATTTCAAAACAATTTCCGTTTCAATGGGATTAATTCATTAAATCTTTAAATCAAGATTTATTTCATAGCTTTCAAAACTCGTTTCCAAAGATTCACCCATAACTTAGAAAACCATTTCAATTCAAACTTGAAATCTCTTTAATACAATTGGAAATTCATTTCACATATGGAAGCATTTATCATTTGAAAACAACAGTTTTATTTTAGAAAAATTCGATTTTATTTATACAAGTTAACATCTTTAGGGTTGATTCGAATTCCCAAACAACTCTTAAAAAAATGGTTTAGAACCCATATAAACTTGTATAATCCTTTTTAAGTCATAAATACCAAATATATAATTCAATTTCAGATATTGAATTCTAATTTGAATCAAATTATTCAAATTTCCAATTTTAACCAAGTAACTGAGAATAACTTTTATTTTTGGAATTCCTTTTCAAAATCTCTTTATATTTACTTCAATTCTATTTCCAAAACTATTTGAATTCCAAAATTTGATTTAAGAATTATTTTCTGTGACTTAACCAATTTCCACGTGAAATCCATATTGTGTGTGTATAGTGTAGTCCAAGGGGTTTTACAAAATAGTGCACAACATCAATCATCACAGATATATCAATATCGATAAGTAGTATAATCCATAACGCATATCTATATACACAAATTCATAGATAAAATAAAGTATTCAATCACAAAGATTCATCATTACAATTCGATGTGGGTTTCGGATAACCAACTGGAATCCGACTCCCTGTCGCATCGAAATTCAAATGCCGTTTTACAGGCAGAGGGGTTTTCATATTCATACAGAAACGAATCACAAATCACAGTTCAGCACCAAGCAATTCGCATCACACAAAGTCACAAACAAAACAGGAATATCAATCCAGTACACAACAATAGTTGATATTTTTTCAATCGAGGTGAATGTGGATTAAAAGAATTAACCACATAATTATTTTTATCGATGGATTTAAATCAATGATAAGTTTTGATAAATTAATTTAATCTTAATCAACTTCATTTATCAATTATCCCTTAATTAATTATCTTAATTAACTGCCAATTATTAATCAACTTAAATTATCAAATTAACAATTTTTTATTACAAATAAATTTAATATTTAATTGTTAATTAACCAAATCTTTAATAACAACTTGATAAATCTCTAATCACTTAGTTAATTACAATTTTAACTTAATTAACCATTCTTAATTACCTTTTAAAACAATTAGTAATAATAATAATTTGTCTTACTTAACATTTTAAAAATCTTCTTTAAACTTTAAAAACAATTTTTTACTAACATGAAAACTTTAGTGGTAATTAAATTTCAATACTCGTTTACTTGAACATATTAATTGGATTTTAAAACTTTGTTAAGTACTTATTTAACTCGTTAACTTGTAATAAAACCTTGATCTAAAATTGTAATACATTAATTAGATATTATCACCTAAATTTGTTTTAAATAATTTACCTAACATACTATTTAGCTCGCAGGTTTGGGAAACAACCCGAGCAAGTTTTGAGTTTTCTCGAGTAAACACTCGAGTCCCTTCACTAATTTCCCGAGACCTCTTCTCTCCCTCTCGTTCGTTCTTCTTCTTCTTCTCTTTTTTTTCAGTGAGTGTTTGAGTCAACTTAAGTTTTCAAATGAAAACAACAGGTAACCAATTCACGAACTCGAGCACGAACCTGAAGCATTCACCCACCATTCTCGAGAATAAACTCGCGTCGCTTCCCACCATCAAACCTGACACCAACGATAACGTGCCCGTGCACGTGCACGACGACGCACAACAACTTGGCGAACTTCACGATCACTAACAAGTTGCGAATCACTCCAATATGTGAAATCAAAACTCGACTCGACACAAAAACAACCAAATCAAAATTTAGCATGTCGTTCTACAACCTGGAACTCGCACCCAACCTCGAAAATGCTTCGCCTTAGCTTTCTCGACTATCAGAAAATTCGAGACCCGGCCAACCACTCGTAGTTATTCCCTCTACCATCCCCCAAAGCCATGTCACACTCGGTCGACCTATGGTGACAAAATCGGCAAGCTACAGACCACCTCAATTCGAACCCAAAAAACCGTAAACTCGTCACATCCAAACAATCCATGCAATAGATAAATTTTTGAACATTTTTCCTGGATTCGAAAATCGTCAAGCTAGCTTCACCAAGGATTTCAATGTTCAAAGATTCTTCAATTATCAGGAATCGATTAAAAAGCATATTTTATTCAAATATGAACTACACCTGAGATACTAAATTAAAAATCATCATGTTAAGTTCAAAAATCCTATCTTTGTATGCTTATTCAATTTTTATAATCAAATCCATAGTTTAAACTACTTGAATAAATCACATGATTTCTTATTTGACTGTAAAATGAGTTTAAAATGCCAGGTTCCTTCATTTTCAAACTAACAAAATTCTGGACCCTACTTTGAGTTTAAACAAACTGATTTTTGTTAAAAAAATCCTAAGTTAAAGATGTTTATATGAAAATTTATAAAATTATTCTTGTTTATATTCACTCTGCAACCAAAACAAGAAGAACAGAATCATACAGAAAAACAAATCACAGTAATATATACACAGATTTCTATTAAAAGTATACGGTAGAGCATGAATCACATACACAAGTTTAAAGGCTTAAAACAATATGTTTACTCACTTTAATTTGAAGAACAGAGGGCTGCCTTTTTGTTTGAAACTGCAGATTGATTTGATCTGCCTTTAACCCTGTTTTGTTCCTTTGAATTGAATGACAAAAATGATAATACTTATCTTCTTTCTTTTCTGGAATGTTTAATTTCCTTACTGAACGAAGTAGAGTTGATAAATACATATATATAGAAAATAACTGTTTGTGTAAGGGGAAGGTATTATCTAGTATGAGTTTATCCTTGGCCTTGAACATATTTTTGTTTTTCTTTGACTAAAGCTATTTATTTGTTACTGAAATTTCGGCTGAGACAATTTGTTTTGGTGTGCATGAGAAGGATGTTATAATGCATGTCTCTATTTTTGTTTACAAGCTCATGTTATTTTATTATTATGTATTTACAAGTTTGTTTGTAGATATGTTTATCTTCTTTTGCAAGCCACTTTGTATTATTGTTTCCTTGTTTCTTGTTCTTTATATGTACATAAGCACATAACACTTTATTTCATTTATTTCTTACTTTTCTTACACAACTCACATTCAATTCTATTTGTATTTTATTTGTTATTATTTTGTAGTTAAAATTTTTTTATGTTGTCATATAACCATAAAATTTTATGTTAACATATATGCTTGAATTTTTGAATTTTATTCCTATTTATAGTTTGGTCAAACATCACATTTATAACATATATTTTATTTTAAACATTTTATAACTTTTTTATGAAAATAAATTAAACACAATTTATGCCTTAAACAAATAAACATAAATATTATATTTTCCCAAAGTATAATTTATAAATCCAACTCATTTAAATACATTTTGAAATTTCAAATCAAAATTTATTTATAATTCAATTCAATTTAAACATTTATTTTGAGCTTCAAATCCAAATTCTAAAATAAATAAGTATATATCTCTTATTAAAATTGAAAAATTCAAACAAATTCACAATTCAACCCAAAAATTATATTTAATTACAAACTTAAGTTCGTCTTTAAATCGGGATCGTTACAATATGAGTTATGGTGTAATTCTCGATGTTGTTCAGCAGTTCCTGCACTTTAGGTAGATACGGGGCAAGGTTCCCCTCTGGTCCTCCCGAGCCTAGTATTCGCCTTTCACCTAACAAACGACTAGTTGAAAATCGCTATAGATGTGTAAGGATTTTATCTCAAGTTCCTTCATGATCTTTAACCCATCTATAATACTTTGTATTCTGACTCGTTATTTGTTGTAGGGAATTCCAAGCACAAGGCATAGCAAACGGATCGTCCTTCGGGAGTCTTGAGCACTACCCTTGCTCCCAAGTAGAAGCTGTTAGATGCACCATCGACGAACAGCTTCCAATGTGTCTACACTTCTGAAGTGATTTCGTATTATAGATTCGACAGTGAAATCCACCAATGCCTGCCCGTTGATCGCCTTTCGAGGATGGTATGTGATTTTATATTGACTTTATTTGAGGTTCCATTTGATAAGCCTTCCAGTGGCCTCGGGGTAGTATAATGCTTACTTTGAGGGTTGATCTTCCAGCACTTTGACCGGGTGTGCCTAGAAGTATGGTCGTAACTTTCTAGATGCGATCAAGAGGCAATATGCCAGTCTTTCCAGTTTCAGATGGTTCTTTTCTACTCTAGTGAACCATTTACTGATGTAATATACAAATCTCTGGATCTTAGCATTTTCTCGTACGAGTGTGGCACTCAATGAATGGGGTGATATGACTAAGTAAATGTACAAATCTTCTCCATCTACCGGCTTGAACGGGATTAGTGGGGTTTCCATATGTCGCAGCAGCTATTTGAATGTAGTTTGACAAGCTTGATTACATTCGAAGTTCTTTTTTCACTTCTTTAGTGCATCAAAAAATGGTACACATTTTTCGATTGCTTTTGAGATGAACCAGCTCAGTGCTGCAACCTTTCCATTCAGGATTCATAACTCTTTCCTGCTCCTCAGGGCCTCGACTTCCCGTAAAGCGGTTATTTGTTCGGGATTTTCTTCGTTGCCTCTGGCACTTACGATAAATCATAAGAACTTTCCAGAGGCTACTCCGAAGTGACATTTAAGTGATTGAGCTTCATTCCATATTTGTGGAGTATTTCGAACATTTCGGCGAGGTTGTCCAAGTGATTTGCGACTATGCGTGATTTAACCAACATATTGTATACATAAACTTCCATTGTTTTCCCAACTTGATGCTTAAACATGGTGTTCGCTAGCCAATGGTAGGTTGCCCAAGCATTCTTTAAGCCAAATAATATCACTTTGTAGCAGTATAGTTCCAAATCAGTAATGAAACCTGTATTTTCTTAATTAGTTTTGTGCATCATGATATGGTTGTATCGAGTATGCATCCACAAATGATAGCAATTCATGTCCAACCGTCTTGTCCACAAGATGATCAATTCTGGGCAAAGGAATGATGTCTTTTGGGAATGCTTTGTTCATATTTGAGTAGTTGAAGCAAGTATGCCATTTCCTATTGGACTTCTTAACTAAGATCTAGTGGGATACCCATTCGGGGTAAGTTGCGTCACGGATAAAACCATTCGTCACCAGTTTATGTACTTCTTCTCTTAGCGCTTTGAACCACTCGGGCCTAGGCTGCACCTTTTCTGCTTCACTAGCGTATACTTGGGATCAATGTTAAGTATGTGACATGAAATCTCTAGCAATACCCATCACATATCGGAATGCATCCAGATGAATATGTTTAGGTTGGCGCATATAAATTTGATGAGTTCAAGTCGCATCTTGCTTCCAAGATGTGATCCAATTTTCATGACCCGTGTTGGGTCATCCATGTCAACTAGGACAGACACCGTCAATTCTATTGGTCTGTCCGTTCCTCCCCCGAACTCTTCTTTCTAGGGTCCAAAGCCTTATCGAATCGGCTTTGGTCTCCAAGCCAGGGGCGGCTCTATAGTTGCTATTAGGTAGGTTCACGAATGTGGAGAGTTCTCCCCACATTCTTCCTCTTTTCCTTTCTTTTAGACTCGTGTTGCTCCATGATATATCATTTCCTAGAGGCACTTTGGTCTCCTTTGATTACTCCAACTCCATTCTCTATCGGGAATTTCATGGTTAGAACCATTGAGCTAACGCAGTCCTGAAATCTGGTAAGGCGAGCCGCCCCAAGAAGGCATTGTAGGTGGAAATTTCATCTAGGATCAGAAAGTTTTGGATGAGGGTGACTCTTCAGTCACCTTCCGAGCTCTATGGGTAAATCAATCATTTTGATAGGTTGTTTGAGTTCACCGGTGAATCCCTGAATCTTTGTTCGACAAGCGGATACATCTTTCATACCGATCTTCATCTGATCAAAGGAGCATTTGAAAACGATGTTCGCAAAACTACCACTATCTCCCAGTACTCATTGGACCATGGCGGGTCTAATTCCTACTGTCACGATCATGGGGTCAAGAGTTGGAGCTTCTATCTCTTTAGTGTCTCGATTCCGGAATACTATGCAATCGTCCTGGGTTCTCTGCTGCTTAGCAGGGTTCCATATTCAATCATAAAGCATGAATCTTTCGAAGCGTGCTTTAATGAGCTCACATGCAGCTTCATTTCTCCCCAACTCTTCTACCCAAGATAGGGATCTACATATATCGTTCTAATGATCAGTCTCTGGTCAGCCCATCCGGTCACTCTGCTGGCTCCAACTTGATTCCCTTGATCTCTAGGAGCTTGGGGCGCTATGGGTTGGTCAGGATTTAGTGGTTTCCTCACATACCGCTGAAGCTTGTTTTCCCAAATCAACTCCTTAATAAAGTTCTTCAGATGACGACACTCATTCGTGTCATGGCTATGTGTCTTGTGAAAGTGGCAGTACTTTCCAGAACGCTTTTATTCTTCAGTTGCTTCCTTTTTAGGATGCTTCTTGTGCTCTTCCATCCCTTGTGTAGCAAGGCAAATGTTTTTCGAAGTATCATTGAGCGGGGTGTAATCTCTGGGTCCCATGCCTTTAAGTCGCTTGTTTCCTCTGTTTGGTTTGTTAAAATTTTGGTTCTTCCTTTTCTGATTTTCATTTTTTCATGCGTTTCCTTCAACAGTCCCAGAGGTATTTATGTCTAGGTTTGTTGTCGTACCACTCTGCCCAACGTTGGTCGGTTGTAAGTTGACAGATTTCTTTTCTAATTCCTATGCCTCTTCCAATCTCAAGTACTGGCTTGCATTTCAATTGAAGTCCTTCCTAGTGGTAGGTTGTTTCATTTTGATCCATTTCTCGAATTCAAATTTTAGGGTGGATAGCGTGGACCAAGGTCTTGAAAACAATATCCTCGTTTGGGTTACTTTAGTCAGCGTGATGTTGAACTGATTCGTGAAGGACTTCATAGATTCATTCCATCCTGAAATAGGCCAGATAAGGACATCTCAACTTTTGGTTGTGCTATGTGAAGTCTAAACTGATCAAGGAATCTTGTTTCTAGTTGATCGAAGATGGAGATGGATCTTGGAGAAAGCCTAGTGAACCACATGGAAGCAATTCCTTCAAGGAAAATCGATAAGCGTCTACATCGAACGTCATTCGAAGCTTTTGCTCCGTCCATGTACCAACTGTACTTATACAAGTGGAGTTTTGGGTCTCCCGTCCCATTGTAAAACGGAATAGTTAGCATAGTGAACTTTTTAGGGTATTGTTCATTCAGAATGTCATCTGTAAAGGGAGTCGGACTTGGAGCGGATCCTCATTCATCATCACTTCTACTTTTACTTTCATCCAATAGTCGCTTGACCATATTCGTGATATATGCCTCAAAGGTTTGATAATATAGGGGTTGACTGTCAGTGACTACACCAAGTTTTTTTGGCAAACGTCTTGGTGAGTGGGCTGAAGCCTAGGCTCTCACGTTATCGGGAGAGCTACTCCCTCAAGGTTCTGTTAGCCTGCGGTTAGTCTGGTAGGGGCAGTTTGGATCTCCTTGGCGTCATTAAATTCTTTGGTATTTCCTTTCAACTTGTCGTCATCAAGTCATTCACCATCTTCTGAGTCGGAGAGATCCATAGTTATATCTTACCATGGGGTTTTCGCTCTAGATTCAAGTTTGTAGCTAGTTGCCTCGCAGTTGATAGAGTCTTCACGTTTCCTCCCATATTACTTCCTATGGTTCCACCTATCACTCCTTTCTCCTGCTGCTTTTCATTTCTCCTGTTAAGGCCAGAGACGGAAGAATTTTCTTGGTCCATGGTAGCCGTGGGCTTTGTCATGGTTCTTGGAGCAGCATGTGACTGTAAGGTCAATAGAGCATTCAATTTTTCCATAAGGGTTCTTTGGTTTTTTTTCCATCTTTCGATTAATTTCATCAGCCATTTTATTTAATTTATCTCTAGTGACAACTTCACAATGAATAGAGGATCCCAATGACTGTTCTCCTGTGTTGGCGTCATTGACTTCAATTTACCGAGGATTGATCTCTTCTCCAGCAATTATAGCTCCTATGGATCTTCTGGAAGTAGTTCTTCCTGGTGCAATTGATTTTCAGTAGTAGTTCTTCTAAGAAGAGATTGAGGATCTAACTTCTGAACTAATCTGATCCAAAGTAGATAGCTAGAACTAAGCCTGGATTCAGTGTTCTCAGTGAAAGCACTAAAATGATAACCCAAACAATGGATCAACAACCTGTATTAAGTGTGAAAGCACCATCCCTATTTATCAAGACAAACAAAATAGAAACAATGAATTATAACTTGCAAATAAGTTAAAGAGATAAGAGAATTTTTGTAGTGGTTCGACTGTTAACGAAGCCTACGTCCACTTTATAACTTTGTTATTGACCGACTGTGGTTACAAGTTGAATCTAATTACAATTAGATTGGATCTTGTAAGTTGGATCAAGTCGCTGGTAGAGTTCACTGGAGAATCACAGTCACAGTGTACCCTTTAGATGACTGTTGTGTGGGAGGAGAAGAATGAAGAAAAGTTTCTGTACAGTTTCAACAGCCAATCCAGAATATCCCCTTTATATTGCAGATGGGTGAGTATTTATAGGGATTGGAGAGCTATTAGGCTAGACCGCGTTGCCAGAAGCTCATTTGAAGATGCGAAGGCGCCTAGGAAATTTCATAGTGAGCCGAGCTGATATGATAGATCGCTATCGATCCATGCAGTTAGCTTATTTTTGGCTCAATTCAATTGTACCATGTTCCATGCCTTTTTTAGATGCCCTTCATGTAATTTAATGACTAGACGCCTTGTTTTGATGACGATTCATGTATAGATTGCATTGAACTATTACTGGAATCGGACAAATGCCCACTTCTCGATCAAATTTGCTTGGAATATCGTGAAACATAACATGTGTCCCTAGCAAAGATAATGCTTCATGATGCATGAAGGATGGACGACCCATGAGCTATATTTATGGATCGTTAGCGATCCATCGCCTTAGGCTAATTTTGCTCTTTTTCACTTGAGTCCCTCTTGGTTCCTTCTTTTGATCCTTCTAGTTGATTCTTGAGTCGTTTCGACTTAACACAGACGTTCTAACTTCCACTGAATTATATTGGGTTAAAAAACCGGATAACATATATATTCTTCGGCACGTAAAATTTTTGGAGCCAAAAACGTTATTTAATTATTTTTAATAATTAAAACCCAAAATAAACCATTTTCTACACTTAGAAGATTCATAATAAATTCATACTTACTTAAAAAAATGAAACTAAAAAACCGCTTCTAAAATAATGTTTCTAACATCATATCAAAATTTCAAGTCATTTGGGAATCATATGATAGGTTTTATTAACTAATTTCAAAATAAATCCAAATATTCATCAGCAAGCATATATTCGTTCAAATTATCATAACATGGCATAATTCAAGCAAAAGTTATGGGCTTTACACTTAAAACCGAAAAACTAATTATATCATGAGATGCACAACTATTATACAGCTTGAATGGTTAAAGAAGGTCGAGATTTGTGTGTTGATCGATTTTCCCTAAGCTTTACTCTTGATTCCTAGCTTTTCTTTCTCATGAATCCCTTGTTAATGGCCCGCCTAAACTCTTTTAGTTTAAGTTTGTATGAATGAAGTGATTGAGGAAATAAGAATGAGAGATATTGTATTAAGGCAATTTACCATTTTCTTATTTTGCACGCCTTATATATCCTCCTTATTAATGTTCTAATCAATATTATTGGTTCATCAATTAATACTTGACCCATATTAACTGTCGAATTTCAATCTCCTTATCCCCTTTTCATTATTTTATTTATTTAATTAAATATCTTAAAAACTATTAATTAAAATTAGGGTTGTTATAAACTCCCCTCCTTGAAGAATCTCGTCTTCGAAATTACGATAAGGTACACAACAACAATCACAACCATAATCATAAAACATACCGTCAAACAAGTCAGGATAAGTGTTTTTAATCATGTTTCTATCTCCTAAGTATAGTCTCTCTCGTCGTCACTCCACTAGACTTTTACTAATCTGATTATCTTGTTTCTTAACTTTTTTCATCCTTAGCCACAATATGAACCGGCTGCCAAACTATAGTCATGTCTGGTTCCACTACTAAGTCTTCCAATGCGGTCGGAGTAATAGTAGTTTATGTATCCCAAACAAACTTCCTAAGATGAGAAACATGGAAAACATTATGGACTTCTGCCAAACTGTTCGGTAACTCTATCTTGTATGTGAGTGTCTCGATCCTTTCTATAATAGTAAATGGTCCAACAAACCTCGATGCCAATTTCCCTGACACCTCAAATCTTACAACACCTTTCATATGTGATACTTTGATGAAAACATGACCTCCAACTGAGAATTCTATGTCTTTCTGTCTCTTATTTTCATAACTCTTCTACCTAGATTGAGCGTCCTTCATTCTAGCTCGAATCAACTCAATCTTTTTTACATGTTCTCTTATTAAATCTGGATTAAGAACCAATCTATCTTCGGTCTCCAACCAACATTTAGGTGGTTTGCATGTTTTTCTATACAAAGCTTCAAATGGTGCCATCCATATCCTTGTTTGATAACAATTGTTATACAAGAATTTGACTAAGTGTTGATGGTTTTCTCATGATCCTCGAAAATATAGCACAAAAACTCTTAACAAATCTTCTAAGACTTTGTTAATTCTTTATGTTTGCCTATCGGTCTATGGATGGTAAGCAATACTCAACTTGAACTTGGTACCTAAAACCTCTTGTAAACTCTTCCAGAATTCACCAGTAAATAAAGAATCTCTATCACTGACTATACTACTAGGAACTCCATGCAGTCTAACAATATTCATCATGAATAACTTAGCTAAATAGGTGGTGTCCTCGTCAACAAAACAAGTACAAAATGTTCACTCTAAATTAGTCTGTCCACTTTAACCCAGATGCTTTCATTTCCTCTATTCAACCTTGGCAACCTATCTATATAGTTCAATGATACAGGATCTCATTTCCATACTGTTATATCCAAAGGCTGAAGCAATCCACTATGCTTCAAATATTCGGCTTTTACTTTCTGGCAATTCAGACAATTTTCTTTATATCCTGATACATCTTAGTTCCTCCAGAATGAATAGTAAACTTTGATCAGTGACATTCCCTAAGTACTTCTTTTCTTAGGTCACCGACATCGGAAACACACAATCGTCCCTTCTTTCCCACAAACCTTTCTGGTCAAGATAAAATTCCTTTAAATCATCAATCTCAGTTCCATCTTCCATCTTCTAACTCTTTCAGTTAGCAATGGATCATCTCTTTGCCTACAAGCCATTCTTTCGATTAGTACTGGTCAACTTCCAAGCAAGATAACATCGTAGTACTCTGTCTAGAACTAGTAGTCAATCTTAACTGCACATTAGAAGTAGTTAATGCTTCCAAATCTTTTCACTTCGATATCATTGCTAACGTCGTATTCTAATATTTTCTACTAAATGCATTTGCAAATTTATTTCTTCTCCTTGATGTGTACTCAATTCCCAAATCATAAGAAGCCAAAAAATCCAACCATCTCTACTGTCTCATGTCCCAAAAGATAGTATCTCCATAATTTCAAAGCAAATATTACGGCATCTAACTCAAAGTCATGAGTCGAATATCTAACTTTGTGCGGTCTGAGCTTTCGTGAAGCATAGACAATCACTTTACCCCTATGCATTAACGTAGCTCCTAATCATGTTCCACATGCATCAGTATACACCACCAAATCTTGATTTCCATCCGGGACTACTAACATAGGAGCATTGGTCAATAAATTTTTCAGCTTCTAGAATGCCTTCTTACATTTATCGATCCAAACATACTTCACGTTCTTTCTTTTAGTTTATTCATTGGTGCTTCTATGCGAGACAAATCCTTAACGGATCTCCGGTAGTAACCAGCTAATCCCCAAAAAATCTTTATCTCAGTCACCGTCTAGGGTCTCTTTCAATTATTTACAACTTCAATCTTAGCTTGATCCATGGACAACCGTTTTTTTGAGACTACATGACCAAGGGAATTTACTTCTTTCTTCCAAAAATGATATTTTGGAAACTTTGCCTTTAGTTGATGCTGTCTCAGTGTCTCAAGCACTATTCTAAGGTAAGCCTCATGATCTCGCTCATTCTTATAATATATTAAAATATTGTTTGTAAATATTAACACGAACCTATCGAAGTGCTCTCATAAGATCCGGTTTATCAAATCTATAAAAACAAATAGGCACATTAGTTAATCCGAATAGCATCACTAACCACTCATATGAACCATATCTCATTTGAAATGCCATTAAAGGAATGATGTCCTCCTCTACCCTTAATTAATGGAATCCTATCGCTAAATCTAATTGAGAAAATACATTGCTCCATTCAATGAATTAAATAAGTCATCGATTCTTGGCAAAGGATATCAGTTCTTTATCGTCTTTTCATTTAACTTATGATAATCGATAGACATCCTTAACGGCCTATTTGGTTTCTTCAAAAACACCATGGCCGCTCCCTAAGGTGAACTGCTTAGTCTAATAGAAATTTTCCCTTCTAAAGCCACCAGTTGCATCTTTAACTCCTTCATCTTGATAGGTGTCATTCTGCTAGGTAGTCTACTTACGGGTTCAACTCCAGGTACAAGATCTATTAGAAACTCAATAGCTCTTTCCGATGGTAGGCCTATAATAGGATCAAAGACGCTTGTAAATACTCTAACTATGAAAACTCCATTCAACTCATCTTCCTCCACTATTAAACCTAACAAAGTACAAACATCATGTATGCCTGAAAGTAATTTTAGAGATGTAAGCTTGAATATATACATGTAATAAATTGATAAATCTTGCCTACATATTCTATGAATGATTAACTTTAATTTAATATTGCGTATATTTGAATTTGGAAAACTAGAGTGAAAGCAGTCCCAAAATTAATAAGGCTGTGCAGTAATTTTAGATTTGTTGGTTAAACGATATATGTGAGTAAATGCGAATTGGAAGTTCTTAAAAATTTGATTGGGATTTAAGTTGTATTTTAATTCATTAGAATGAAGTGATATAAATTATCTAATTTTATAATAAAAAAATGTGTAATGTTTGAAATAACAAGGAATATGCCTAAAAAAAGAGATGTACAAAATAAGGATGTTTATCCTATTTTATACTATCTATTTCAATAGCAATAGAAAAGATAATTCCTTGTAATTTTAACTGTAATACAAGTCCTCTTTTAGGTAAGCTATGGAAATTTACAATATTAATATTTCCATTTACAGGATGTAATTCCAGCGCATTGAAATATCGAAATCGCTAAGAATAATGAAAGTATTTTAAGTAGAAATAATAACAATAATTCAATTATTAATCTAACTTATGTGATAAGTTAGAAAATAAACCAAAGGCAACGAAGTATATGCAAGACAGTAAAATGATTAAATAAGAATATTATAGCAATCCAAGAATGGTGGTAACAGTTAAAAGGGATAGTAGAATATGCTTAATAGTGTTAAATACAAATTAAGTGATAAATGGTGATTAATATATTAAATTAAAAGTAAGCTCTAAATGTCATCAAATTGACATCATGGAAACAAGGAGTCGGTTATGAAAAAATAACCAAATATTAACAATTGAACATTATAGGCGTAGTAAATAAATAAGTATGATTATATATCTAGCCTCAATTGAGACTTTACGATGGGTGTGAACTATTGAATTTAGACAATAGCTTAGATTAAATAAGAATGGCATAATCATTAAAATTTGTTGGAGTGATGTCGGTAGTGCTACACAATATAAGCCTGCTTACCGTAAGGGGCTGCATGCAGTTGTGTATACATTTTGCTGATGTGGGACATATCCAATTATAGGACCCAAAGAATTATATGTTCGTGTATAGGTGAAGGGAATACCTAAATTAGGATGGTTTACCCTGGTTGATGTGTCAAAGGACAAGTAGAGCTTGCTTCAACCTTTTAGAGGGTACTTTTAAGTAACAGAACAGGCATTTCATAGATTCCATTAGGCAATCTAAATAGGACAGTGAGTCAGGATCGGCACTATGATAGTGAGATTGGTACTAAATATGAGGAGTAGGAGCTATTTACACAGGTCGAGATCATCATTGGTTCTAAGCGGTCAGCAGAAAGATAGGAGTTACGACTAAACGGACTACACCTCCTACTAGTGTAGATCACGTTTAGGACATGCACTGCCTTATAGCTATTTGCTAGTTTGTTTGTTGTTAGTAGGCAAGGCTAGATAACTCTTTTGTGGAGGTCTTTCAAAAACGAATAAAATGCAACTAAACAATTGTAACACCATTATTAGGCACTACGGGAGCTCATTGGTATGCATGGTGACAAGGACGTGATATTGCGTTGATGATGGATCATGACAAGGTGTTGAGTATGAATAATAACGGGGAAGTGTCATAGTCCAAAAGGGACTATTGTACTTATACACACACATAAATATGTAATTATTATCGACCTTGAGTAGATGGGGTGTGTCATATGCATACGTGAAGTCAAGACGACTAAGTAAAAAAATTCATAACATGTAATGGAAAGAAATCGATGTAAACTAATGTTATGTATAAAATGTGTAATTTACCAGACACTAGGATGTTGTTTAGACCCTTTCCTCATTACAACTCACACAATAGCTTTAGAGGGACATGTACTGGTATAAGGTAGGAACGGTGGAAGGATAAATTTATTTTTTTAAACTTGTGTATGTTTTTTATATAAAAATGCAAATGCATTACAAACAAGAACAACAATGAACACCAAATCAAATGCAAAAAAAAATCATACAAGCATACAACTATTTTTTTTAAATGAAAACAAACACACAAAACAAACACACGATAAAATCAAATAAAAATATTTCGAAAAATAGAAAATTAAAATCAAATCAAATTCCTCGATAACGGCCCAAAAACTTGTTCGTTGATGGAAATTCTATCGAGTTAGAAAATCGCCGAACGAATTTAAATTAAAATTTTATCACAGGCACACGGTATACAATTGTTAGTACGTGGCGAGTATGGGTCGATCCGTGGAGAATTGTTAGATTTTAAATCTCTATTCAATCAAATTAACCAAAGTTAAAAGTATAATTAACTAAAAATGTAGAAAACTAACAAAAAAATAATAAAATATGAGGGTGTTAAGATAAGTTAGAGGTAATTTCCACACTCTAGATTACATAAATCAACAAAATGAAGTTATGTTCTCTGTTTTGATCATTAGTGAAATTAGTTGATGTGCTTATCATAAGTATGGTATATTTGTGCTATTAATTAGCCTAATATAAACCACCAAACTATAACACAACCACTAATACACATTTAACTCTCATGAAATATGACAACAAAGTTAAAAGCAAAATCTATTTTAAATATGACCTATTAACTATTGTTTAGAAATATAAGCCATCAAATTTTAATTTCAACATTCATTTCTTTATCATAATCATATTTAGATAAAGAGGCAATTTGTATTTTGTTTGTTCAAGCATAGCCTATTTGTTATGAACAAGATAGACTATCAAATTCAAAGCTAAACAACATCATTAAAACACTTCAAATGTTTCCATTAAGCACAAAAAAGAACATAAACGATCACAACGTTGAAGCTACATGATTAGAGAGCTTCATTACCCCTAAATTGAAGGGGTTTAGCCTCTCATATTTGTTAGCATATCAACAATTGTACCATGCAACATGAATAAAAATAAAGGGAAAAAGAGAGAAAAGTAAAAAAACTATTATACTTGCATGAAAATTAAATCTACACTACTAACATGAAAGTAAATAAGCATGAAAAGAAAAATAACATGTATTAAAGTTGCTTAAAAAAATTACATAAAGAAACAATGGCCAAGTAGCCATGAAAAGAGAAAGAAAGCCTTCTTTTATTTATGAATCTAAACTAAATTAAAGAGAAGTGAACCTAAAGAAGAGACTAAGGGAGAGAGTTACATGAAACACAAGGGGTATTTATTCAAGTTTAAAACCATAATTCACTTTTTTGGGAACTACTCAAAATAGCCTCTTAGGAAACTTCAAATAATCATCCACTAAGTGTGCATGAAGATTTAATGGCCTTTTAGCATGTGCATTTGCTTCTAAGTGTACATTAAGGTAGGTGGGCAAGTGGGGTCCTCCATGATCACCGCTTTGAATTATTTCCATCTCCATTCTTTTGTATTCACTCTTGTGCATGCATATCTTTATGAAGCCACTTGTATAACTCAATAAAATTCCTACAAAACAACATAGAACATTCCAAGTAAATTTTCACAAGCTGATAAATGCACAAAATAACCATTTTGCCCCTATATGAAGATGAATATGTGACAATTTGAAAATAATTTAAATTTTGGTTTAAACATGTTAAAACACCCAGTATGATCATTTATTTAATTTAAATGCATTAAATATGGTGGTAAAAATATGCATATTTACGTGCATATCAGCCACCTTTGATAAGGCCAGGCTATGCGTTTATTAGCTTGTTAATTACTTATGAGGAAATTGAGCAATAATAATGTTTATCTTAATTTACTCCGTATGATTGGTACATTAGTAAGGAAGAGCAGAAAACATGGACACTTTGCTGCCTCATCGACCCATGCCACTATTATATGTTGTTCATAAATGAATATATGTATTTGTGGGTCAATTATTCTCACATAAAGCTGCATTATTTGCATTGTAAACCCAAAGCAGCTTTTAGAATATTGTGTGTTGGGTGTGAACAAACATTGGTGTAATCTTGACATATTGCATATTGCATCTTCTCCATGTAGGTACTCCCATATTAATCAAGATTCCGATAATCTGAAGGTGGCATACAACTTTTGTGGACTTAGTCTCCATCTGCATTATTATCCAGCCCTTCGATCATATTATCGATCACGTTGGTTACTATCTAAAGGAGAATGGTTGGCAGTACTATGCCTGTCTTTTTTCATTCAATAGCGCGCACTTAATAAGTTCTTTTCGTGTCGGTATGGAGGCATCTACTATGCCTATGGTGTTATTGAGGTGGTGATTCATGGTGTTGTTGGATGGGAGTAGTGATAACTGACTTAGTATGTGGCCTAGGTCATTGAGACGTGACTGGATCAGGTAAGGCTTGGTGATCATTCTGGCTTCGGTAGGTGAGGTTCATCTTTATGAAGCTTGATGACTATCTTTGGCTCAATATAATAGGGATCTTAGGCTTTTAATGTCTTCATCTCCAATGGTATTAGGTTGTAATTTGTTCTTACATCAGATTTAAGT
Source organism: Allium cepa (assembly GCA_030765085.1). Lineage (NCBI taxonomy): Eukaryota > Viridiplantae > Streptophyta > Magnoliopsida > Asparagales > Amaryllidaceae > Allium > Allium cepa. Next base: position 125,918,746 of record CM060940.1, on the reverse strand, counting down.
GAAATGGTAGAGTTAGGGTATGCCCTAGAGCAATTATGTAATTCGATTATGTAACTTAACTTTTATAATGAATCTTATTTCCAATATAGTAATCTTTTGGTTTTATTTTATATTATACATATTTTATAGTGCAATATAATTAATATTTTAAATAAACTAAATAAATATTGTAGAAAATCCTTAGAAAAATAAACTTAATCAAGTGTGGTTACGAATGTGTTTATAACTACAATCATCGAATAGAATAAAATAAATGCTTCCCCTTCATTGTTCCAGGCCAAGATGTGTTAAGAATCAGATATCAATATATCTGTTAAGACTAGCGAGCTCTCCATATCATGGATGGTTAACTACTTATGACTGTTGTGGGCACCTAGGGTTACGTACATGTAGTTATTATGAATAATTATAGAACGACTCAATAAAAATCTTCCATAGGTTAAAAGTCAAATAGAATATCTCGTGTAATGAATGTGCAATGGTCTTTTGACTTACTATGAATCTCAAGTGTCTAAAGTATACTTTGACTATTGTCAAACACATAACATCGATGATCATGTTAAGGCTATAGTTAGGTATAAGTTGGACCACTTAAAGTGGAACACTTTTTAAGAGAGAATTCTTTTCTTTTAAATAGAAGGTTAGTATCACGTAATTGGTAGTCAACGTGAAGTTAAAGTCTTTAGCCAGGCTAAATCAATTAACTGATAATTATTATCTAATTAAACCAGGGACTTTAATGTTGGACATCATAATTAGCTGTTGATATTACATATTAGCACTATTAATAAGTTTTGACCATTAATTGGGCTCTCTATGATGAGTAGAAAATGTGCATAATATATTGTTGCTTAAGGGTGTTGCTTAAAAGATAATAAATTTAATTTACCAAAATAATCTGTAAGTACCCGAACCATTTTCAATATTGTATTTCAATGAAGACCATGCATACTTTAATACTTACATTATTTAAATATTACTAAGAGTTGAGTTTATACTTGAGAGTCAAACAACAACAACTCTCAATGTTCAACCAAAAATAATTTATGGAGATAATTTAAAAGTTATTAGTTATTACTACGAAAATACTAATATAATTATTATACTAATTAATTTAATATTATTAGAAGATAGAAAAATTAATTAATAAAATATATAATTGTTATATATTTATTTAGCTATTTATATTGGCTGAATATAATATTGATTAAATATTAAATATTTCTTGGTATTTGAAATTAATAATATTGATTAGTATTTAGAGGGGTAGTAATATAAATAATAGCAACAAGATTTATTATTTAATTTGGTTAGAGAACCTAATTAATAATTAAAATCTTGTCCGATGGAAATATACTGATAATTTTAGCATCTATTATTATAAATATATCCACGGAGTCTCCATTAGCTGCATATAGTTTAATTTTCTCTCTACAAAGTAACTACGTCTTAAGGTGAACTTTGCAACTCCACCATTAAGTTAGATATATGTTCTTTTTGAGGTGAAGTTGATGGTCTAAGGTGTTATCAATCGATTGGATTGTTGAGTAAATATTATTTTCATTATAGTTTTCATATTTATATATATTGAAAAATTGAATTTAAATTCAATTTACAAACATTTTAGTTTGTTTTACAATTTTATAAATTGATTTAATATATAAATAAACGAAAGGAAATTTTTTCGTGCCTGTATGGGAATATCTTATGCACATTGCCGCACATCCACGGTCGGAATATCGAGCGTGAAGTTCATTGACTTGATTGAAGATCAACTCGATTAGAGGAGTTAGATATCTAACGATAAGAGAAATCGTTCTGGCAAACACCGGCGACAATGGTCAGTCTCGGCAATCAATTAGGGTTTTGTATATAGGGAGACAAGACTTGCGTTCCTAACATAAATCAACTCATCGTGGCTAGCAACTGCAATTGGTGATAGTTGTACACAATTTGGCAAACTAAAGCGATCGGATAAATGACTCAAATGTAATCTATACAGGCAACAAGGGTTTCAGGAAGAAGGTAATTTTATTTTTATGTTCCTTAATATTATTAAATTACAATTTGACCCTTGATTATTCAAAATGAATAACTTTTGCAAATGAAATCCATTTTGCATGCAACTTATGTTGTTAGGTTTGTATTGTAATTCAAAACATAATGACGTGTTTAATGGTAGGAATTTACTTTCAATGCTGTAAAAATTGAATATTATTAATTAATATTGTTTTAATTGAATATTTACATATTAGCATTACTAATAAAATTAATATATCATGACATTACTATCAATTAGATAATTTATATTAGAATAAAAAAGATGTAAGTTAAATTTATATTTGTATATACATGTATATATACACACACTATATAAATTAATAATAATTTTTTTTGATAAATACTACACTTGAATAATTATTTTTGAAAAAAATGAGTGATCCACTATAAAGAGTATTGCACTTATATAATTTTATTCTACGCTTAAAAAATGAGCCCCCAACAAGCGTGGCAAGTGGCTCTTCCCTATTAACTCATACAAGTAATATAGGAAAAACACTTCCAAAAAACCAAAGAGAAAACTAAAATGCATTAAACAAAATGGAAAAAGAAGACAAATCAGGAGCAATAGAAACCAATGCAGCATCAAAGATGAGGCCTTGATGCTTGATAAACCTCTTCTAGTTCCTAAAGAGGGGGTGAAATATATAAATAATTGCCAAGAAAGTCCAAAGAATCCATAGAAGTCCTTGCAAAAAATCAATACTTAACACGTCCAGTGAATGAGGACGCCCAACCCGAAGTACTAAGAAAAATAGCTAAAACTGCAAGATCTCAACCGATGATATGAGGATTAAGCATATATATGTGTGTGTGTGTGTGTGTGTGTGTGTGTGTGTGTATGCATGTATATATGTATAAGTCAATAATATATAGGCCTGTTAATGGATACTTTCGGATGTGGATACTGTCATATCTGTATTCCTATCCGAAATCATTTCCGAATATCGGACATTAGTATCCACGAATGTGGATGGATATCAGATAATTATCCTATCCGTTAACAACAGATAAATCAAGAAACATAAACAAAAAAATTTAGTTTAGCATAAACTGATTGCAAGGCCAGCCGGTTTTAAAGTGGTCCGTCCACTTTTTATTACAACGACCTTAATAAAAAAATACAAGAAGCAGGAGTTAGGCAGAAAACCTATGCTACTAAAGAGCAGAAGGAAAAGGAAAAGAAAGAAAAAGAAACAGCAAGGAGAAATACGAAAAAGAAAAAACACAAGAAGGAGAGAATCACAACCATGAGAATCACATCCAGATACCAAGCTAGATTCCGTTAAAGCACTTTCCCATTTTGAGGCCATTCACTATATCCAACAGTAATGCATTCCATAGATTCAAGGCATACTTGCTCTTTGCTTGAAAAACTCTTCTATTTCATTCTTCCCACACCATATTTAAATTTTTTCAAGACAAAGAAGATCAAGGTCTTTTTATCCTTCCTCCACCTTGTTACTTTGTTGAGAATATCCCAATCGATAGTAGAAACTCTAGTAAAACTATGATACCTTGCCTTGGTCATAACTTGAAGCCACAAATTTTTAACAGAAGAGCAGGCAAAGTATAAGTGCTATATGCTTTCGCTGTTGGACTGACATAAAATTCAGGCAGTGTCAATGTTTATACCATACTTCTCAAGCTTGTCTTTTGTCATCAGTGCATTTTCACTGTCTTCCATAACATGAGGTTGTCTCTGCTAGGAGAATGGTTGCACCATATAACAGAAGTTCACATGCCATCGAGCACATTAGCATGCCCAGAGAGGAGTGCATAGACAACATCAATTTTATGTTTATTGCCTTTCTAACTTATAGTGTCTGTTTTACCGAGTGGGATGCCAAGATGATCAAACTCATGCCATAATGCTCCGACAACCTAGTTGCTAGAACTGGGAACTTGCAACATGCTATTAATAATGTGATCAACAGCTTTAGCATTGCGGCTTATTGAGGTCTGAAGGATCTCCTAAGTGGCTAATAACCTGGCCAAAATTATCCCATCAGCCAACCATGGGTCATTGCTGAAGCCAACTGGACGTATAATATGAAAGTGTTAAAAATAAAAAAATAAAAAAATAAACTTTTTCATTCTCACTGATTATTAAAGTGTTAAAAATAAACAAATGTAAATGGTTTTGAGTAGTTGAGATACATTTGATGCGTATAATATGAATTTTCTAGCTTAATAAACAATAAATAAATATCTTTCATTGTAATAAAGTTCATATAATTTAAACTTAATCTTGAAAAAACCAAGATGGAAAATTTTCGAAAGCGGATGTCTTCGTATCCACATTCATTTTTTCGGATATCAGATATTTATCTGCTCTACAAATACTGATGCAGATGATTTTTTGATTTTTTTAGGTATTTATTGACAGCCATAGTTATATACAAATATATGCAAAAGGAAAAAAAGGAAAATGTACGAGATAAAGTAACTAAGCGGCGATAAGGAAGCTAAAGGACAATAACTCTAGACATGAGTTATTCCTAATGATAGTTGTAACAACCTGTAGTTGAGAAGGAATTAAAATGAAGATTTAATTAATTGATATAGAATTTTAATATTAAAAATGTGAAGCTATATGGAAAAATATTTATAACGTAATAGAATAAATTATTTGAGCAAATTTTGATTTTTAAATAATTTCGATATTTTTAAGGGCCTAAAAGATTTTTAAATTATATTAAAATGGTTAAATAATTTTATAAAGTTAAATATCATAAATAAGTACGATAAGGATACTATTTTTAAAAGAAAATAAACTTTATACTGATTGTAAAAGGATTTATAAATTCATGATTGAAATTGTGTTTTAAAGGTAAATATGGGAATAATTAATTAATTGGTATAAATTATAGAAACTAATTATTAATAAATTATGAAATAGTAGTAAACATTTATGAAAAATAAATATGACTTTTGTTTGGAGTTTTGGGCTAGTTTGTCATGGTAGAAGATTAGAGTAGCAAAGAAGAAATGAAAGAAAATAGTTAAAACAAATGAAAAGCAAGCCCATTTGGTCCATTTTCATACTCACAAAAATCTCCACTTCATTGCCTTATTTAGAGAAGTCTAAAACCCTCCGTACTTGCTTTAAATTCACTTCCCATATTCCCATTCCATGCTCCATTCCACCAAATCCAATTATGAAATCCCAAATCTCCTTTCTTTAAAAAATTCAAAGTAAATCGAAATAAATTGCTAAAAAATCTAAAATTAAAGTATAACTTTCTCAACACCTTACTACATCTTTAGGCAAGAAGAAGTTGAGATTTTGATAGATTTTGGTTTTTATTGGATTTTGTAGAGAGAAGGAAAAAGGAGGTAGAAGGAGTATCTCTATAGTAGAGGCTTGGCTACTTCAAGATGAGTGTTTACTACTCACAGTTATGTCCAAATGCATGAATTTCAATTTGAATGCTGATGGGTATGAATTGTGATGCACAACCTTCTTCAACCCAAGTCTTACTTTGTTTCTTAACTGAATTTGAGTGTTATGTATGTTTTTGGATTGGTGGAAGATAATATAGTGTATGGAGGCGAAATAACGTTTAGGTGGAGGTCCATTGAGTGGCCGGAATTGTTGAAAATTGGTTACATGACATGGAACAATTTATGTTCAAGGTCATGAACCGGTGGACTGTTGTATAGTGCATCGGTGCATGACCTTGACACCATCCAAGCATATGTCCGAGTGTGCTAAGTTTAATAATAATAATAAAATATGTAGAAAAGATTAAAATAAAATCTAAGTAATTAATTTAAAAACCATTATTATAATTTTAGTAATAAATTAAGAAGTTATAATATTAAAATACATTAGTTTATATATGACATTAATCATAGTAAATATTAATTATTTAAAGCAAAAGGAAAGTAAAATCATTTTGAAGCTTTAAAAATTATTGAAAACTTAGTATATGCTTAGAAACAATGTGGGATGCTAGAAGATAAGTAAATTTGAATTTATAAGAATTTTAGCATTATTTTATGTTTATAGCCATTTTAAAAATTAATAGAGGCTAAAAATATGTGTTATGATTATAAATATATAAGGAAGAATATTATTTTGTCTTAATAAAAAAATGTAAACACTTTTGAAATATATGTTTATAGTGTAGACCCCTTTATATATTAGACGTTCTGTGTATTGAGGAATTTGATTAAACAAAATTTTAAAACCGTCTGATGTGCGACTTTCGGTATTATTTATCTGGTTGTTCTCTAGACTTGTTATATAGAATATTGATTAAGGATATGAGGGTGGTTAACTAGCTTAAGGCGAAGGGGTGAGTATCACGAGGTGGTATAGGACGCCCATGACAATATTTGCTTTCTATAAGTGATCGTCGCTCATATAGTGTAACATCTTGGATAGTTTCTAATTAAATAATGGAGTAATTTAAATAATCGAGTCTCAAATTTAATTTGAATAACAAATGATTTCAAAGCTTATTTACATTCTACTTAAATAATAATTGGTTATTGCAAATTTTAATATATAATTTAAGTGATTAAAACTATTTTAAAAATAATTCGTTTTAATTAACGTGTGAAGTAAGCATTTCGGGGCACGTCTCAGATTTTGATGAAACTAGTGTCATTTGATTCGGAATAATGAATTGATATATGTCGATGAGTTTCATGACTATCGAACGTGCTATGTGGCCGTGCATACTCGAAATATGTAGCGTTAAATCTAAAAGAATAAACTTTAATATTTATTGCATACAAATACATCTTCACCCCTTAACCTAATTTCTACTTCCCTCCTTCTCTTCTTTTTTTTATTTTGCCTAAGAACAAGTGATGGTCACCTTTCATTTCGAATTGTTCCCGGAGCATCGCTCGATGAAATTCGACGAGAATGGACCCTTTGGCTTCGTATTTGCAAGGGCGTCATGATGTTGTGTGTCGATTGGGGTGCGATGAGGTTTAGGTCTGCTCGTCTGGAAGCAGCCATGCTAGGGTTGAACCTGGCTGACGATGGAGGAAGTTTTAGGTGGAGGAGATGGTTCCGTTAAGTTGCTCTTGTAAAGTAGATGAGTTTTGTAATAGTCCAAGGAGGAGCGGCACAACTTGGTGGATCACGACATGTTAGGGACGACGATGCTAATAAAAAGTCACGTTTCGATTTAAAGGTCAGATAGCTAAATTATGATGGCTAATTAACTTGTGGTGATGCGAGGAGTAGTTTGAGCGGTGGTTTAACATGCAATGGTGAAGGAAATCTATGTGCAACCTACAGCCAGTCGATTTAGGGCATACAATGGGGATCGATAAGGAGGTGATCGGGGGAAATTGAATGGGTTAGGTGAGTTGCGTACGGGATGCAGAGCTGATTGTCGAGTTTTATTTGTCGTTTCATCGAGTGGTTTGCTATGCCACTGATCAATGTGCACGGGGAAGGAAGGCGAGATACAGCGTGCACAGGTAGTTTGTAGAAGAAAGGGACAAAGTGAGGGTTAAGGTAATTAAAAGTTAATTAATTTGATTTGTTTAATGAATTATATTTTACAATCTATGAACTTATAAATTCTGTATCTTGTTCATTGGAGGTCCAATCGACAAGTCATTTTCGCCACTACATTCGTATCGGGATTATCTAAGCATTGGAGTTGCATTTGTCGAGTTTGGAGCTTGTAGGAATTTTAGCCAGGGCATTCGATTTTGGACTATTTGGAAATGCATAAGAGTTAGCTGGAGCTTAGGTCGGTTTTACTCACCAGATGATTGAATACTATTGTGTATATATTTCTTTTTGTATTGAAAATATAAACTGTATCATGAACAATGCAAGTTATTACTTTCGAACCTAGTCTTATTTTGTAAAATGAGTAAGAACATTATTATTGAGTATAATAATCTCCTTTTGATTCTATAAAACATGTATCGTAGCCCAAACTACTTGTTTACATGTTTGATATTTCTTTGTGAAAGTGATGGTGTGTTATAAATGTTTGTAACGATATAGTCGTTATAAACATGCTTTGAAATCCCTGATATTTAACATATGTTAAATTGGATAAATTATGGAAAATTGCAAAAACATATATGTGTGTGTGTGTATTTGGTTGTTCTACACATATTCGGGTGTGTTTGACATAAAGGGAATGGTTTGGACATTTGTTGAAATTAGAAAATGATAGAACCGAAAATGTCGCGATGAATGCACTTTGAAATCGCTCTGATATGCGATTCTAAAGTTAACATCGGAAGACATCGTGAGGCATCTTCATATTGATTAATGTACTATTAGCATACTTATCATCGAAAAGTAACAAGGTTTAAATATATTTCTGAAAATCATTTATGGATTTTAATGTGATGGTTTTAAATTATAAAACAGGTTGTAAAGTGGTGATTTAAATAAACATTTTAAAATATGTGCAAGTATTTTTAAAGGTATTTTTTAGTATATATGTGGTTTTAAGGATTTTATTATGGAAATAAAAGGATTATATACTAAAATATTTTACAAAGGGTCATAATATTTTATTAATATCTTAGTTTTACAAATAAATTAGTATATGTGGGTGTGTATCTTTTTAAAGGTATTCTAGTATTTTTAAAAGTTTAAAAAGGAATTTTAATACTTTATAAAGGGATTTAAAAGGAGTTTTTATATTATAACACTTGTGTTATGTTGGATTGTTTTATTAATTGATTAAAAAGGTATATTACCTTGTTTAATAAATAGAGAAGTACTTAGAGCATTAAATGGATGTTTCAAAATAAATGGCAAGTATAAAAGTGATTTTGGGTTTATAGAAATTGTGTTTGTGCAACATTTTTTTAACACATTTAACTATACTTTTCAAATGTAATTAGATCTTTAAAATGGAGTTTTAAAGATAACGATTGAGTGAAGTGATTTTGGAGTTTGTCGCAAACAATGTTTTAGTAAGATTTGTTTTTAAACCCTTGGATAATATTTTAAAGTGGTAAAATATTGTAAATGAGTTTGGAAAATACATAGATCTTTAAAGAGAATAACAAGTATGAATCGGTTTTGGGTTTGTTGCGACAATGTTGTTGGAAATGTGGATTATATTAAGGCATGATTAACACTAGGCGGTGAATAGTGTTTAATGGACTTTACGGAATTTTTGAAATCTTTTGAAACTAAACACAGACAGATGCAATTTACAAACATAGAGACAGTCGCAGAATCAGACACATATACAAATAGTAAATAAAAAGCAGTAAAAGAAAGAACACACTAGAATTTTATATTGGTTTGGAGTTACCCTACATCCAGTCCCACATAATTTCTTGTGCAAATTTCTTTTCGAATATAATGTCGAAATTACAACCTCGATTTCAAGGCCACGAGATACACCCTCATGTCTTCAAGTCCAGGCAAACTCGTTTGATTTAACTAGGCTACAATCGCACCCAATTGATTTACGGGCCACAATCACACTGTTTCCAATATCACTTTGATAGATAGAGAGACTCGATAATCTTCTTTGATTACAAATGATCCTATAACTCATGAGTCTTTAGTCTTGATTTCTACAACCTTGAATTCGTCAGTCTTAAATCTTTATACTCAGTCTTCACTCTTTAGTACCTGCATATATATCCTACATATACATATATATCTAGACAAGAGTATTAGTATTTATATTTATAATAAGTCCTAAGGTTGTTGTCAACAAAACCATCATCTTAGGAACTAAAAAATGTGTTAGTAACATTCTCCTTTAACCCGTTTTGATTATACTTATGAAAATAAATAGAACATTAAAAAGAATCTTAAAGATAATCATAAGATAAATGGTTTTAGGTTTGTAGTGATAATGTTTGAGTAACATTTGTCTTAAGCCCTTTGAAATTGATCTGTGAATATACTTATACGGTTGAGATAAGTATATGAATATTTTTGAGATGTGTTGAAATGTGTTGAAAATGAATAGTGATGTTTTAATTAAATAGTGGAGTATAATTAACAGATGGCGTTTCATTTATAGAGAGTTTATTAAGTAAAAATGAGTGTTACTAATAAAAGAGGATTATAATTAATGAAGGAAATTAATTAAGAAAGGGAATAGAAGTCGTTTATATGACTTGATCATACTCATGTGTTTCGATTTTGCTTTGTGTGTTACTTATGGACAGTATACGCGACTTAGTTTCCTATATGCGATTATTCTCATTGTATTGGATTGTTTGTTTATTTGATAGTTAAATAACCGACTATCAAATCTTGGCCAATATACTCTGGAAAATCTAGAAGAAACATAAGGATTGTATGCAATCACCTTCGGTGATACTACACTATATGTATAAACTCGTTTTGCTCTTCTAGGACGAATGATAAGGAAATCCATTCGCTAAAATGGTTAGGAGGTGATCTCTGATCTTATGTATTGTCTATTTATTTCCAATAAAACCATGGTTGAGATTACCGAGAAATCCATCAGTTGTTTATTGGAGCAATCGGTATGCGGGAGAGTGTATTTATATGAGATGACTTGAAACAATAACTACTCCAAAACCATATAAGTGTTCTTTGCTTTGGAAGAGGTTCATGATTGGTTCGTGATTGGTTCGAGATGATAGAGTCTATATGGAGACTCGAGATCTGTTTGAGATGCTCGAACACACGTAGTGTCTAAGATTTATTCAGGATATGAGAATCCATGTGTGATTCCAAGATATGTTGAGGTATGGGAATCCATATGTGATTTTGAGATATCTTAAGGAATCTATATATGATTTTGAGGTCTATTGAGAAATGGGAATCCATGTGTGATCCCGAGACATATTGAGGTGTAACGTCTTCGATTTTATCGGGATCCGAAGGTCAGCATTCTTACATCCACTGTATCGAATGCCGCATAATCGAATACCAGAACCGAATTGTTAGGGTTTAAAAGAAGAGGTAGAAGAAATAGATAGAAGAAGTAAGAAAAACAGAACAGAAACAATAACAGAAACTCACATATCGCAGCGGCACAACATGTAATAGATAAATGAATAATCTTTAAAACAAAGAACTATATTAGTTATTACATTACATCCCAACATCATCAGAGTATACAACAACAACATACAACACAACAAAACTATGGATAGTTATATGAATTCGTCCTTGCAAGTGAATTTATAGCGGAAAACATAATATCATATACAAGTAATACGTCTCGCCATCCAGCTTGCCACTTGAGCTCCAAAGCACTCCTGAATCCAGAATGACCTGATAACCTGACTCTAGAATGCCCGTGTGTAAAATTATGGGCACCCAGAGTTTAGGAAGAGAACAATAAACTCCAGGTCAGTCATGGGACTGGTGTGAGAACTCAAAACAGTTACTTATCTTTTAAAACAACAACAACAAGGGAAGTGAAAAATATCCGCAATGTTTTTGGAAAATGAAACTACCATAAGGCCTCCCCGCACACACACAATGCAAACGCAGAATTGGAGGAGATTTCTCCTTATGATAGTCAAAGATGCTTACACGCAAAATAAATCATTTTTGATATTATTATTAGTGCATAGTGATTAAAACATTTCGAAAGTATAATATAAATCTTAGCCCGCATAGACATTTCGAACTATGCCTACTATAGCTACCATCTAAACAGTGGTGACCACCATAAGTAAATGGCAGGTTATACAACTAAAACCGTACTAGGTTCGTATTGGGAATTGGATTTCCAACAAATGGTCAGGCTAAGGAACTTCCTACTGCCACATGGGATCGCTTCTGGCGGGACGTCCCGAGAACCTAATTGGATCTCTACCAACACAAGGCCGGGTTACCTCTGTAACTAGGTAACTACTACTCGAGTATGCCACTCCCCGGTCCTTTGGGACCTTTATCCGAGGTCCCTCGATCACCAAGCAAAATCCACATAGAAAATGAGATTGGAGCAACCACATAGGTTAAGCATCAGGGCTCCATACCCGACACCACTGTGACGCCCCACCTCTATACCCACGCTAGCCAAGAACATTACGGTGTAATGTTGTCAACTAGCACGGAGAATAAGGCTGTTGAGGAGCGACCATCTGTGCAATTGCTTTGTGCGAGCACCGCTATGTCGGATAGTATAACATGCATTCGATTTCGAGAGGAAATCTAACACACCGATACAAACTCAAAGCTACGACACAGTGGCTATAATAATCTTCAGAAACAAATATAGAAATAAACATAACACAAATCAGTCACAGACATCCATACCACAAAGGCGGAAAAAGATATGAATATGTAACACCTGAAAGTGTACATCAGAGTAGTGGTCAGAAAGATCCACAATAACCCAAAAGAATAACAACATGTGCTATGAATAAGTATACATCATAGAGTCTATATCTCAAATGTTTACAACAAAAACTACTAATCTAATTAGTTAGCCAAAAGACAAAGTAATGAATCCCTGGGGAGAAGTCAAGCAGAAGCACCTGTAACATCTCGGTCTGGCCCGAGTATTATTTCATAAGAAAATAATAAACAGATCAGACTAGCTATAAATATCAGATGACATGATATAGAATAAGAGATATGTCATAAGCGTATAATAACCATAATGGCATACTACTATAAGTATGTAAATGATAATCAACAAGAGATTAAACAATATCACAGGAACCTCCTCAAAGATCCAAATCCACAAAAAGTGTAATGACACATGAATTCACCAATGCACAAAAATTGATAAAACTTATCAATGAAAATCACGAAAATTGGTGAAGCACAAATTCCAGAAATCAACACACAAAATCCAGAAATCATAAAAAGGGGGAAAGGCCTATCACAAACGGGAGCATAAAGCTTACCAACACGTGTATCACAAACAGAAAGCTAATTCCATGGTTGCTGACCATCATAAATTGAGCCGAAGCTCCATAAATCGCCCGAAGACCATGGGTTGCTACCCCACCGATTTGAGTCGAAACGCCACAAAATGGGGTTTAGTCTCCCTCCCAGACAAAGAGACATCGCATATTGCTAGTCTAAATCATAAAATGATCATCAAGATCATCAAGAAGTGTCAATTACAATAAGTTAGTAAATATATGAGTTTAGCATCATGTCCCATAACCACTAGCTTAACTTAAATATTTGCGAACAATTGTAGATCTCCACTAGAAAATTGTCACAAGAGATTCAATTAAACAAGTCCAAGAATTAACCGACGAAGTAAACGCAAGCGTTTCATACCACTCGTTTTACTAAGCCGTTTAATTAGATTTCTCATACGAGTGAGGTAAAGGTTTGTATATACTAATAGATTGGAAAACGGTTTAAGAAACGAGCTTTGTAATAAAATAGTGTTGAAATCATTTTGAAGAAAGGGTTTTGATATTTACTACAAGCATTGAAAACCTTTATATTTTGAAGTGACAAATCACAAAAATGATTGTAGAAACAATCAATCACTAAAATTCACATTCGAAGACGTGAATAAAAATCCAAAGATCGGTACTGAATCCATCAAAATGGATATTCCTAAAATTTCCGAAGGAAAGAAGTCATCAAAGTCAATAACAAATGATAACAACAAATAAGGAAACAACACGAATCGATTAAATTTGGAAACCACGCAAAATAGGCGAAATAGGCAAAATAGCAATAGGTCGGTCGGCCGGCTACAGAGCTCGGTCGACCGGACCCTGTTCTGGAAAATTCTCAGGAAGCAGGTCGGTCGACTGAGCTCTGCAGCTGGTCGACCGGACCAGAGACAGAGAAGTGCTATGCACTTTGGTAGCAGGTCGGTCGGCCGGCCGCAGAGCTCGGTCGGCCGGAGCCTGTTTCCAGCTCCTCCCAGCCTATCTGAGTGAGGGCTAAATCTCCACCAAATTTAAATCGGACGAGCAATGGACGCTAGGGGTTTATGCCAATCGACTACCCGGCCCTAAAAGCTCTTCGATGCATCACAAAATCATGATCAAAGATCAAAGCTATGATTTTTAAAGATTTGGCTTTCAAACCACTAAAATTGGAATTTTCACAAAACCAATCCAAATCAAAATCAATTGCATAAGAATAAGTGTTAGGAATTCATACCTAACAATCGAAGATAATTATAGATTAAGATGTGAGATAAAAATCTCACCTTTTCACAAAAACAATGAAGAAGAAGCTTGAAAGCAAAGGGAGAATCAACCACTCTTCAACACAACCCAAATGAGCTTGAATCTATACTCAAAAAGAAGAACAATCCCAAAGTTAGGTTTAGGAATTTCTGAAACTGATAAGAGAATGAGTTAGAGAAGAAGAAGAGGCTTACCAAAGTTTCTTCTATTAGTTTGGAGCTAGAGCTTGATTTGCAAAAGAAAACTAGGGCTTGAGTTTCAATTTCCCATTCCACTCTCCATTGTTATAAAAGCTTGAGTATTAGGAAAATAGAAAGGAAGTAAATGAAGAGGAGAGGGTTGGGATTGAGTTAATAAGTGGGGTTACAGGGCTCAGCCCAAACCAAAGCCTTAAGTGAAAAGTGGCAAAATTCCACTAACTCCAAACATATCAAAGTTTATATTCAAAAAGATCGCAAACGGCGTTTTGAACTCAATGGAAGTGGTCCCGAGTCCTAATTCGACTGTATGCAATAATTAGCTTTTCGGACTAAATTCTGAGTATCGATAAAATATTTAAATAAAATATTTAAATATAAAATCGATAAATATGCGGGTTGTTACAGACTCCCCTCCTTAAAGAAATTGCGTTCTTGCAACATTTAAGAAGAAAATATATAGTAACAACCATGTAAGCATATTCAACACAAAAGAAATTTGAAATAAAAAGAAAGTTCACCTCAAAGAGCATGAGAAAGTATGTCCGGCTGTGTTCGCTCGATGAATTCTCTAGATTCCCAAGAGCAATCCTTAGGATTTGAGGACCATTGAACTTTAACAAGCGGAACATCTTTATTTCAAAGTCGTTTGACTTCCGAAGCAATAATACGAATAGGATGTTGCTCAAAAGCTAGATTAGGCGAAACTTCAATTTCTTCCACAACACCGGGCTCAAGAATAGAATCGGAATCTCGAAGACATTTCCGTAATTGAGAAACGTGAAACACGTCATGAATAGCAGAAAATTGAGCCGGTGATAAAAGGCGATAAGCCATGGTACCAATACGTTCGGTGATAGGAAATGGCCCAATATATCGAGACGCTAATTTTCCCGATCGACTGAGACATACCATACCCTTCATAGGAACAAATACAAGATCTCCAACAGAAAATTTTAACCGCCTTCGTCGGTTATTTGGCATAGGATTTTTGTCTGCTTTGGGCTTCTTTCATCCTATGACGAATAAGATCAATCTTTTCTGTGGAATCACGAATAAAATCTGGACCTAAAACCAGCTTCTCACCGGCCTCAAGCCAACAAGAAGGAGAACGGCATGGCCTTCCGTAGAGTGCCTCGAAAGTGCCATACCAATACTAGATTGGAAGCTATTATTATAGGAAAACTCAACAAGAGAAATATGATCTTCCCAACTTCCACCAAAATCAAGAGCACCTGCACGAAGAAGATCTTCAAGAGTTTGATTCACACGCTCGGTTTGTCCATCGGACTGGGGATGATAAGCGGTGCTAAAATTAAGCTTCATTCCTAAAGCTTTTTGAAGACTCTTCCAAAATCCACTAGTAAACAATGGATCACGATCACTAAAAATAGAAGTAGGAACTCCATGTAATTTAACAATTTCTTTGATAAAGATTTTGGCCAAAAGAGGTACGGTTCGATTAGACCGAACGGGAATAAAATGGGCAGATTTAGTAAGTCTATCAACTATAACCCATAAGCTAACATGACCCGAATGAGAACGGGGAAGGCCATCAATAAAATCCATGGAAATTTGATCCCACTTCCAAATTGGAATTTCTAAAGGTTGCAATAACCCACCGGGCCTTTGATGTTCGGCTTTGACAAGTTGGCAAGTCATGCAACACTTAACAAAGTTAGCAATATCAGATTTCATTCCCTCCCAATAATAAAGTCGCTTCACATCTGCGTACATTTTACTACTACCGGGATGAATGGTAAATTTCGAATGATGAGAATCTTCTAAAATATCTCTACGAAGATCACTAATATTTGGCATAATAAGTCTACCAAATTTTCGAATACCGCCACGAGAATCAAGATCAAAGTCTTTCAATCCTTCAATATCAATTTTATCCTTAAAATTTTGGCCAAAAAGAGACAATTCGGGATCTAGCTTTTGAGCTTCAAGAATGCGGTCTAAAAGAGAAGGATGAGCCTCAAGACTACATAAAACAAGAGATGAACATAAATCAGAAACACGATCTCGAACCTCACAAGTGGATAAAATTCCGAGATCATTCCATTCGGATATCATCATAGAAACAACAGCTTGTTGCTTGCGACTAAGTGCATCGGCAACACGATTTCCCTTTCCAGGAGTATAAAGAATATCGAGATCATAAGATGCAAGAAATTCGAGCGAACATTGTTGACGCAAATTAAGTTCCTTTTGAGAAAATAGATATTTCAAAGACTTATGATCGGTGTAGAGAACAAATTTTTCTCCTAAAAGATAATGACGCCAAATACGAAGGGCGAAAACAATAGCCGCGAGCTCTAAATCATGAGTGGCATATCTAGTCTCGGCTGGCTTCAGTTGCCTAGAAGCAAAAGCAATAAAACGTTCTCTTTGCATAAGAACGACACCCAAACCAACGCGACTAGCATCGGTATAAACAACGAAATCTTGATTCCCCTCGGGAATAACAAGAATAGGAGCACCAGAAAAGAGTTCTTTTAATTTCTGAAGAGAAGCTTCACATTTGTCCGACCAAATGTATTTAACACTTTTCTTTGTCAAACTAGTAAGAGTTACGGAAATTTTGGAAAAGTCCTTTATGAAACGGCGGTAATAACCTGCCAATCCGAGAAAACTACGGATTTCCCTCACACTCTCCAGTCTCTTCCACTCTTGAATCGCTTCAAACTTTGAAGAATCTATGGAAATTCTGGATTCGGAAATAATATGACCGAGAAACTTCACACTAGATTGCCAAAAATGGCATTTAGAAACTTTTGCTTTTAATTGATTACTCCCAAGAGTTTCCAATACAATCCGAAGATGCTTTTCATGCTCCTCCTCGGTTTTTGAATACACAAGAATATCATCAATAAAGATGAGAACAAATCGATCGAGAAAATCTTTGAAAACTCGATTCATAAGATCAACGAAATAGGCCGGAGCATTCGTTAAACCAAATGGCATAATAAGGCATTCATAAGATCCATATCGAGTACAGAACGATGTCAAAGGAATGTTATCCTCTGCAATACGAAGCTGATGAAAACCGGTTGCCGAGTCCAATTGTGAAAAGACTCTAGCACCAATAAGTTGATCGAATAGGTCATCAATCCGAGGTAATGGATATTTATTTTTGATAGTAAGATCATTAAGCTTGCGGTAGTCAAAGCAAAGCCTAAGTGTGCCATCGGATTTCTTCACAAAAATAGTCGAAGCTCCCCAAGGCGAGGAACTAGAGTGAATAAATTGCTTCATTTCCAAATCGGATAATTGTATGCGCATCTCCTCATTTTCTTTATTGGACAAACGATAAGGAGGATGAGTAATAGGTTCAGCTCCAGGGGTAAGATTAATTCTAAAATCAATTGCTCGCTTAGGTGGTAATCCCAAAATGGGCTCAAATATGTCAGAAAATTCACGAACAACGTGAATAAGAGAAATGGCGACCTCCTCATCATCATTATCATCATCACGAGGATTTAAGGAATATAAAGATGCAAATAAAGTGGAATCCGAATCTTTGAGAATAATAGAAATCTGCTTAACAGATTGAGGATGTCGAAGATGAATAGTCCGCTCAGGGCATAGGATATGAGCTTCATAACGGTTAAGCCAATCCATTCCCAAAATCATTCCAAAGCCTAAGTAACGCATGACATGCAAATCGGCTTGGAAAGAAAAATCGCACAAAATAATCTCCACATCTTTACAAAGCAAACTAATCGTTGCAGATCCACCAACCGGATTCGCAATTCTCAAAGAAGTCGTTAAAGCAACAACACTTAAAGAAAAAGTATCAACGAGTTATTTTGAAATAAAAGAATGGGATGCACCCGTGTCAAAAAGAACTCGAATAGGTTGATCACGAAATATAATAATGCCATCAAGGATAGAATGAGACATACCTTGATTACGAGATGTGTTGCCAGGGGCTTGAGCCACATTCATCTTTCCCTCCCTCTTTCCCTGAAGCTTGGGGCATGAAGATATAACATGGTCGGGACCTTTGCAGTAGCAACAAGAGAGGGACTTTGGACACTTGTTCACGTAATGGTCCTTCGAAACACAATTATAGCATTCCCCACGACCAAAGGAAGAAGTCTTTGCCACAGGGGTTGCTTGCTTCCCTTTCTTATTGGGATAAGGACCTTTGAATTTGTTAGGCCTTTTCTTGTTGTTGTTGAAGTTTGGTTTGGCACCCATAATTTCAACATCGCTTTCCCTATCCGCCTCTTCAAGACGAAGAGCGATATCAATCATTTGATCAAAAGAAACTTCTAATTTTAGAAGTAATGGCTTCTTAAGACTCTTGTTCAAGCCATAAACAAATCTCTGATTTTTCTTTAATGGGGTGTTAATGTATTCAACCCCGTATTTGGAAAGAGATTCGAAAGATGCGACATAGTCTGTCACAGAAGATTCACCTTGAACAAGGTCAATAAAGCGGCAAGCCAATGTCACCTTCTCTGCTTCTGGTACGAATTTTAACTCGAAGCGCTCTCGGAATTTCTCCCAAGTAAGATCCGCTTCAATAATTTAAGAAATCAAAAGCTCGTACCGGTCTAATGCCCTTTATTGGAGCATACTAGAAGCCACCTGAACAGGGTGAAGATCAATAAGATTCATGCGAGAAAAGATTCGATTGCATGATCTCAGCCAAGCCTGGACTTCAATAATAGTTTCAGAACCTTTGAATGGCTTCCCACCCAAGTTGGTATAATCGTTGCACAAGCGTGCAAATCCAGACTTAGGATGAGTTGGTTCCGGTTAGAACCGGCTGCTTGAGCATTCTTTACTAGATCAAGAAGCTGCTTGGCAGACATAAAAACTCCATCTTGGGGAGTAGCACTAGATTGACCGGCGTTGGGACGGCTAGGTCCAACCATTTCTCTTCCTTTAGAAAGAAAGAAAGAAGAAGAAGAAAAAGGTTATTCACCAAATGAATATCAAGCAATCTTGATAGATAAAATAAGGAATCATAAAGAAAATAGGATGAATCGGTATGAAGACTCGAATTAAATCCTAAAGCACAACTCCTAAGAAAGACTTAGGACGATGATCCTTGTTAAATTATTCTACATTGTTCCGAAGTTTGGCTCTGATACAAAGCTGTGACGCCCCACCTCTATACCCATGCTAGCCAAGAATATTACGGTGTAATGTTGTCAATTAGCACGGAGAATAAGGCTGTTGAGGAGCGACCATCCGTGCAATTGCTTTGTGCGAGCACCGCTATGTCGGATTGTATAACATGCATTCGATTCGAGAGGAAATCCGACACACCGATACAAACTCAAAGCTACTACACAGTGGCTATAATAATCTTCGAAAACAAATATAGAAATAAACATAACACAAATCTGTTACAGACATCCATATCACAAAGGCAGAAAAAGATATGAATATATAACACCCGAAAGTGTACATCAGAGTAGTGGTCAGAAAGATCCACAATAACCCAAAAGAATAGCAACATGTGCTATACAAAAGAATAAGTATACATCATAGAGTCTATATCTCAAAGGTTTACAACAAAAACTACTAATCTAAGTAGTTAGCCATAAGTCAGAGTAATGAATCCCTGGGGAGAAGTCAAGCAGAAGCACCTGTAACATCTCGGTCTGACCCGAGTATTATTTCATAAGAAAATAATAAACAGATCAGTCTAGCTATAAATATCAGATGACATGATATAGAATAAGAGATATGGCATAAGCATATAATAACCATAACGGCATACTACTATAAGTATGTAAATGATAATCAACAAGAGATTAAACAACATCACAGGAACCTTCTCAAAGATCCAAATCCACAAAAAGGGTAATGACACACGAATTCACCAATGCACAAAAATTGATAAAACTTATCAATGAAAATCATGAAAATTGGTGAAGCACAAATTCCAAAAATCAAGACACGAAATCCAGAAATCACAAAAAGGGGGAAAGGCTTATCAAAACGGGAGCACAAAGCTCACCAACACGTGTATCACAAACGGAACGCTAATTCCATGGTTGTTAACCATCACAAATTGAGCCGAAGCTCCACAAACGACCCGAAGACCATGGGTTGCTACCCCACCGATTTGAGTCGAAACTCCACAAAACGGGGTTTAGTCTCCCTCGCAGACAAAGAGACATCGCACATTGCTAGTCTAAACCATAAAATGATAATTAAGATCATCAAGAAGTGTCAATTACAATAAGCTAGTAAATATATGAGTTTAGCATCATGTCTCATAACCACTAGCTTAACTTAAATATTTGCGAACAAATTGTAGATCTCCACTACAAAATCGTCACAAGAGATTCAGTCGAACAAGTCCAAGAATTAACCGACGAAGTAAATGCAAGTGTTTCATACCACTCGTTTTACTAAGCCGTTTAATTAGGTTTCTCATACGAGTGAGGTAAAGGTTTGTATATACTAGTAGATTGGAAAACAGTTTAAGAAACGAGCTTTGTAATAAAATAGTGTTGAAATTGTTTTGAAGAAAGGGTTTTGATATTTACTACTAGCATTGAAAACCTTTATATTTTGAAGTGAAAAATCACAAAAATGATTGTAGAAACAATCAATCACTAAAATTTACATTCGAAGACGTGAATAAAAATCCAAAGAGATCGATACCGAATCCATCAAAATGGATATTCCTAAAATTCCCGAAGGAAAGAAATCATCAATGTCAATAACAAATGATAACAACAAATAAGGAAAGAACACGAATCGATTAAACTTGGAAACCACGCAAAATAGGCGAAATAGGCAAAATAGCAACAGGTCGGTCGGCCGGCTACAGAGCTCGGTCAACTGGACCTTGTTCTGGAAAATTCTCGGGAAGCAGGTCGGTCGACTGAGCTCTGTAGCTGGTCGACCGGACCAGAGACAGAGAAGTGCTATGCACTTTGGTAGCAGGTCGGTCGGTCGGCCGGAGCCTGTTTCCAGCTCCTCCCATCCTATCTGAGTGAGGGACAAATCTCCACCAAATTTAAATCGGACGAGCACTGGACGCTAGGGGTTTATGCCAATCGACTACCCGGCCCTATAAGCTCTTCGATGCATCAAAAAATCATGATCAAAGATCAAAGCTATGATTTTTAAAGATTTGGCTTTCAAAACACTAAAATTGGAATTTTCACAAAACCAATCCAAATCAAAATCAATTGCACAAGAATAAGTGTTAGGAATTCATACCTAACAATCGAAGATAATTATAGATTAAGATGTGAGATAAAAATCTCACCTTTTCACAAAAACAATGAAGAAGAAGCTTGAAAGCAAAGGGAGAATCAACCACTCTTCAACACAACCCAAATGAGCTTGAATCTATGCTCAAAAAGAACATTCCCAAAGTTAGGTTTAGGAATTTCTGAAATTGATAAGAGAATTAGTTGGAGAAGAAGAAGAGGCTTACCAAAGTTTCTTCTATTAGTTTGGAGCTAGAGCTTGATTTGCAAAAGAAAACTAGGGCTTGAGTTTCAATTTCCCATTCCACTCTCCATTGCTATAAAAGCTTGAGTATTAGGAAAATAGAAAGGAAGTAAATGAAGAGGAGAAGGTTGGGACTGAGTTAATAAGTGGGGTTATAGGGCTCATCCCAAACCAAAGCCCTAAGTGAAAAGTGGCAAAATTGCACTAACTCCAAACATATCAAAGTTTATACTCAAAAAGATCGCAAACGGCGTTTTGAACTCAATGGAAGTGGTCCCGAGTCCTAATTCGACCATATGCAAAAAGTAGCTTTTCGGACTAAATTCTGAGTATCGATAAAATATTTAAATAAAATATTTAAATATAAAATCGATAAATATGCGGGTTGTTACAACCACCCTTTTCCAGAAGGAAATGACATACCCTAAAGGGCGCGACCCTCATAACCTTGCCGCATAGTCCTGTTTTGACCATTTTCGGGGTTTGAGGTCTGACGAAGTTTCGTCCACAAAGCTACGCTTTTTCACAAAGCCACGCTTTGATCAACAAATGATCAATAAATAATCATCACACAGCAACACTCAGCATGCCACATTATCAAATTGGGAGTATATCGCTGATAACCTTCAACTACAAAACCTCTAAGCTCGTACGTCTCAAAGAAGGGTGTTAAGCTAAGAGAATAAATTCTCCGCCACCAACAGAGATGTATTTGAACGAAATCTTCTTTATATCTCAAAATGTAATGCCAGACATGTAACCATACAAGTTCGTTCTGGGTTCGAACAGAACCGAAGGCACTTCCAAAGAAGCCCTTGCAATCCGGGTGTTCACAATCCCGATCGAATTTCCCATCACAAAGGAAATCTCCATACCGTAGCTAACGGTGCAGAGACAATCGACAGGTCATCCTATTGTTTTCACAAATACTCAGTCTTCAACACCGGTCTTCAATGCTATCCATTACGTCGTATCACTATTCGGAATGGGTAATCCGAATAACGAGCGTAATAATTTTAAAATAAGTGTAGCATTCAGTTTCAACCAATTCACAACAAATAGCCATTCAAGGGTCAATATTGATAGTCGGTTATTTTACTATCAATCAATATTCACAACATAACCCGATTTCAAATAATTTCCCAAATTATTTATTTTCAAAAATATCTTTACAAGATATAATCTCAAAACATTCACTTCATATTGAAAAACATTTCCATACTTATTTAATAATAAGTAATTCACCAATCTATTTATTTTCAATATTTGAAAAATATTCAATATACTTAAATCCAAATTAAGTATATATTTTATTCTTTAAGGAAAACTTCTCTTAAACACATTTATTTGAGTCAAAACGAATGTTACGTAAAACATCGTTACGACAACCCAAAATCACTAGTATAGGGATTCGAAATTAAGATAGATATATAAACCCCAATACTATACAAAACTTTTCCTTTCGAAAATCATTTACTATAACAACAGTGTTATAGTCCACCATTTCCTTCTATTTCTCGAAAACGTCTATTTCAACAATGAATGTTGAAATCTATAGTTTCGATACTTAATACATTTTAAAACATTTTTGAATCGTTTAAATTCTATTTAAAATATCACTTTCCCAAAATATTTCTTTAATATATTATTCACTATCCAAAATCGTGAATATACTTCATTTACCAAATTCATCATTTCTACATATTTTATTTAAAGGATTATCCACTATCCAAAATCGTGGATATATCTCCTTTAATAAGCTATAATAACTAAACCTATTAAAATAAGTCAATTTCGGATTTATAAAACAACGTTTATAAATTCCATTTATACTTTATAACAACTTCATTTATAAAATCACTTTATTAACAAATTCTATCCATAAACCATTTACACGCGAAAATTCAATTTATAAGTTAATTACATATAAATCTTTTATTTTACGAAAATCTATTCATTTTATAACTTCACAATTTTATAAATCTATAGATTTCATCCACTTATGAAATCCATTTATACTTCATTCTGATACTTATAAAAACTCGTTTTATAATTCCAATATTTTTAATTTATAAATATCAATTTTATAAATCTTTTATATAAATCTTTTATATAAATCTTTTATATAAATCATTTATAATAATTCAAAAATCCTAATTTAAACCATTTTATAAATTAATCAACTACTTATTTCAAAAATCACATTACGGTTATATTTCACAAAAATCATAATTTTTATAACATAAAAATTTCAACGTTTATTTATTTAAAATGAATCAATTCCAAAATTAAATTTTATTATGAATTCTCAACTTAAATTTTCAGAAATAAAATTTTATTTATTTTCGGCATATAACGATGCCAATATTCGGCTAAATTTTAGCCTTTAACGATTTCAATCGCAAAGATAATCATGCAGATTATAAATAGATCAACACACAACCTTGAAACCAATTCAATCATTTGAGGAATCCAGTTGGATCCCTCCAACCTGTTTCCCTGCATCCATAGATGTTAGCACAATACCAATTTAACTTCGAGATGGAATATCGCTGTATATGGGATTTATAAAATACTATCCACTATTATGCGGCGCAATAGGGTCTCATCCGCTATATAATGCGGGAAATCAACTCCAATACATATATAATACCAATTACATATCAAGCTGGAATTATCGCGGTATATGTGTTTAATAAATAACATCCGCTTAATATACGGCGTACAGGGTCTATATCAATACAACAGATAGCAACTATCATCCAATCACACAATCAAGCAATTTTAAATCCAACTATTTAAAATTTAAATCAAAACAATTTGATTGAGTGAGAAGTTCTCACCTTGAGTTTTCGATAACAGTTGTAGCGTTTGTTTCGAATAAAATTAAACGTGCGTTTAATTTTATCCGAAATTATCACTAGCTCTAAACGACTCCAAATCAGCTCCATTGCGTAGTGCTCGACAAAATGATTGCAACGCAATTTGTTTCATGCTTTTTCGACCTTGTATCAAAAAGATATGGTGTTACAAAGTTTGACCGAATTTATATATAATAATTTACAAATTTTTATTTTAATTTAAACCTAACTATCATCATAGCCGCACGTTTTTGAATAGAAGATCACGGCCGCATGTTTTTGCCTCTTCCCAAATGCGTCAATTACCCAGCATGACCGAACCCACGGCTGCTATAAATCAAGCAATTTTTTCTCCCTCCTCGATTAACTTTAGGTCGATCAACAACTTGGGTCTCGAAGCTCGTGATGTGCCTCACCCCCACCTCGAACGCGGTAGAGCTCGGTTGTTACTAGGCCAAAAAAATCATGCACGAACGTGCGACGAACGGCAATGAACTACGCCTCCAATCGACGACGATTCTCCAAATCTACCGTTAGATAGGTAGATCTCGGAGCCTCCTACAATCTTCTAGTTGGAAGGATTGGCTAAAACTTCACGGATTTGGAGAAAAGTATAGAAGAAGATCGAGATGTTTTCGGCCATTGAAAAGGATGATGGCGGCTGTAACGTTTTTGACCTAGGGCTTGCTTAGGGTTTTGCAATTTAGAAAGAGATGGGTCCTTTTATACAAAACCCAACGAAAAACACTATTCATCCGACTTTTTCGAACTCCAAATCTTGCACGGTGACCGGCTTTTCTAGGGTTTACCCCACGTTCCAGACACAATGGAATAGGTTCGGAGGCTAATTCGATCATTTGTGCGAGTTACAGCAATAAACGATCAATTTTGAATTAAATCGGTTAACCAAATTTCAATGCGTTTTGGCTCGCCCCGGACAAACCGTAAATCCGATTGACACGAAATTTGAAATCTTGCAATAATATAACATTACGGATCCGATGAAACTGGTTTCGTCGAAATCCGAGAATGTTTGAAAAATGACTATTTTCACTAGTCGATTAAATATTAAAATATTCAATTTTCACAAATTAACTTTTAATTCAATTTTAAACGTTCACAAACATTGTTCTAACTCCAACATGATTTAATATAACTTTATAAATCATTTTTATCCCCGTTAAACCCAAATTCCAATTATTTACGCTATTTCAAATATTAAATTATCGATTTAATTATCCAATTAAATCTAATTATTCGAAATAAAACTTTTCGACTTATAAAATTTACTTGTTGATATTTAAAATCAAATTAAATATATGAATTTCAAATGACAGAAATTCTGGGTCGTTGCATGAGGTATAGGAATAGATGTGTGATTCTGGGATCTTTTGAGGAATCCATGTGTGGTTTCGAGATCTGTTGAGATATAGGAATCCATGTGTTTCTGTAATCGGTTCGAGTTGGAGCTCATGTGGAAGATCTGTTCGAGTATAGCTCTTATGCTAGGATGATAAACATGACTTCACTATTGGTAATTACAAAAACCATAGATAGGAGACATAGCCTATGGGGTTTAACTAACATAAAGGGTGCAGGCACTCCAGTCTAGTATTAATTACGGATATGCATGCAGGAGTGACATGACCTGGTGCCACGTGTTTGGGCGTGGACTATCCATGTTTTCCTACAGTATATTTTATCTAGAGATATACGATGCTTGGAAGGATACCTCTAATTCTTATGTAGTAAGATAGTTCTCGAAATACTGAGTGGACCTCGATGGAAATCCTACACAATTAGCAAACGTGCCTTAGTGGTTGTGATTGTATACCTATTATTATTATGACATACACTCACTTGCATTGCAACTATGTGATTATTTATATTTCACACCTTAGACATTATTATATTATCACTGGATTTTATAATGGAAATAGTTAGGTTATCGTAAGGTAAAAACCCATCCATGTTTATTGGTGATGTGGTCTTATAAGATACCCTTATTTTGAACGGTTTTAAGATATAATAAATCTATGTGATTTGAGTTTCTCATGCTGGTTTATCAGACTGGTCTAGATGTTATTTTCTTAATTCTCAGGTTAGCTCAATTATGTTTCCAGACTTAGATTTGGTTCATTGGAGCTCTTGGAGAGGATCTGGATGATTTCCTACCATACTTTGTTTCCGCTGCATTACTTATTTTGTGTCAATCAGCATTTGTAAGGACCGGTTGTTATAACTATCCAGATCGATGATAGGTTAGTTTACTCTAATTGATTTATGTATATCAAAGTTTTCTTTTTAGTAAAGTCCTCTTGAGATATTATATATTATTGTTCCGCATGTGAAATTCTGATATTATGTTCTCTTCTTTCTTGTTTTGTTTCTTTTTCCTTTTATTTTACCCCAATAATTCATCTTTCCAGAACTTGGGTGCTCGACATGTGAATATCGTGGATGTATTGGTGTCGGCATTCGAGGGTCGAAAAGGTGGATCATTACATATAGGGTTTAAATCACGGTTATTACATGGACTATGTGAGTAGACTAAGAGCTCAGAGTGTGCCTATATATTATGTGTACTCCTACTATTTGGTAAGGAGTAAACCATATTAGGCTAGTATCCTTCCTAGAGGCTTGATTGTAGGGTCTTTCCCTGAATTTGTGACATACCTTACATCATACGGCGAAGAGAAACTTCACATTTGTCACAAAGGCTTACAGTCTGTTACCATTACGGGTATTGTAGGATCATGACCATAGCATAGAATTATCAATCACCCTATGGATATTGGGTCACGATGGCTATCATGGTAACTAAGACTATATGAGTAGAGTTGAGAGCATGCGAGGAAGGTTCTAGAGTAGGTTGAGAGCTGTTAATGTTCCATTTGTTTATTGATATTATGGAGTAGACATAACTCATATGATGTTTTTTAGAGGAAGCTATGAGCCAAAGTGATTATCTCCATGACTGAGAGTCCATAGGATAATCAACCCTTGTATGTGTTGCTTGACCAATCATTGGTAGGATGATCTTCGACGCTACTATGAGTAGCATTGAGTATATGTAATCCTGTGTCAATCTCTTAGTTAAGAGCTTAACTAAGATCTAAGCATGGCATATTATATTACTTGCCATAACCTTCCTTGATTGACTTGGTGTCATGATTGCTTGATGGATGTACGGTTTCTTTACATTATAATAGTATTTATTATACGTTGTTGTGTGTATGTGAATAATGTAGCTTTTGACTTAGGGTATTTTATTATGGTTAAGACTGTTTCACTTATGATGTTTATGCTATATTACCACCATCACTTATTGAATTTGAACTTTAGACATAATCTGACCCATGTGTTACTTTATAATTCTCGGGTCAGTTCGAGAAATTTCATCTCCTGGTATGAAGTAGCAGCTTGACTTGTGGGACATTATTGGAGGCAAGTATACTTCATTGGATTATAGTTTCTATATGATATTTTGTAGCCTCATTTATTTATAATGATGTATCTATTTGACTATGATACGCATATATGATAGAGTGGGAAATGGACTAGCATTTTGTTGCTCATTTTGGACATGTATTATTGATATATTATACTTTATCGTTGCTTTCTGATTTTGCATTCTCTATGTATTTATTTTTATGTTGTATATTGTTCGGTTATTGGAACTACAACTGCTTATTGCATTGTGTTGTTACCTTATACATAATGGTGAGAGTTATATGATTTGAGGTATGTACTGATGTTATCCTAAGGGAATATTCACGTGTGTAAGCCCTTGTAGCTTCATTCTCTGTATTATCGGACAATATTACCTTGTGATATTCTTTGGTAATATGGGTATAGAGGTGGGGTGTTACAGTTGGTATCAAAGTAAAGTCCAGAACAATATATGATACAAAGAGACATGAATCAACGACCTTAGATGGACTTAGGCATCCCTGTCCCTTGGGTGTTGGGTAGATTCCCTAAGTATAAGTTAGGAGTACATGGCGATTATTGGGACAGTCGCCTAGGTAGCATACTTGTTATTTGTATATTTTAATTTATAAATATATTTTTCTTGTTTATTCTTGATTTGAATCTCTATACCCATACCGCCAAAGAGTATTATTAAGTAATAATGTCTAATAATATAAAGAATGAGAAGATATTGAGCTGTCATACATGAATATTCCCTTAGGAAAACACTGATACGTATTTAAAATCTTGCATAATACATCCATACTTACTTAGTATCGGCACAAATCAATAAATACATGCATTTTCAGGATAGAATGATACATGCTTGTTATGTCGTCTTTTGTCCAGACAGTGTATCATTAAAGTTTGCTAAATGGCTTCTTTGATCAGCAAGGTAGGAAGCCCAATGAGACGGTTATCAGGCTCGGAAATCGATGATATTTGGAAGTATGGACAATAGTTGGGCGGATTCGGAGCGGGTCCCAATCAAGGTGCAATCAATATGAAGTGATAAGTAAAGGCCTGGTAAGGCCACATTTCAAATTTCAAGTAAATCAGATTTCATATGCTCGAGTTTGGGGCAAAGGATGAATTTATATGGATCGATCGGGAACGATCCACAAAACAACATAAACCAATGATGATTGATGAATAACTCAAGATCTAAAACTCCATTACCCATGAAACTTTGGAAAATTCAATATACTAAAGAAAGAAGTCCCCAAAATCGATCACATGTCAAAACTCACAAATATTAGAAAAATATTCCGATCGTTCCATAACGATCATACAAAATTTGCCAGAACGATCGATAGTTTCACGGAAAATGCGATATCTCGAAAAAGGTACGTCGTAATTGCATGAAATTAGGAGAGCAAATAGATTACATTATGGGGAACCTAGTCGCAGCTCAAAATTCGTAAATATCAGAAAAATATTCCAATCATTTCATAAAATCATATAAAATCAGCCTAGAACTATCCATAGTTTCATGGAAAATGCGATATCTCACAAGTGGTATGCGATAATTGCGCGAACTTTAGAGAGCATGTAGCTTACATCATAACGAACCTACATAATCGATCGCAGCTTAATTGGATAAAGCATGGAATGATCGCACTTGATTTACAATAACTCAACTTGACTTCACGGAAAATGTGATATCTCACAAACGGTATGTCGAAATTACACGAAATTTAGCGAGCAATTAGCTTACATCATGGATCACCCCTATAATTTGATCGCAGCTCCATTGAAGCTCATGTGAATGATCTTCCATGATCATCCCAGTGGTGTGTGATCAATCCGAAAATTGGGTGACCTGGTTATATGGATCTGGAGGTTCTTCTAGCGAAATTTCAACCTGATCCAAGCAAGTCTTCGCTTATAAATACATCGGACTTGGCTCATTGCAAGGGATTTTTTGGGCTAGCTCTCCTTCATCACTTCTTATCTCTTCCTCCATTCTTTTTTTGAGGCAAAAACAACTGTAATTGTGATCTTATAGTATAAACAAAAGATTATTGGAGTGTACATAGGCCAAAGTTTGCCGAGATAAAACTTGCATGTTCATTTACTTTTCTACAATCTATTTTATGGTCTGCAAATCTATATTTCTCTGTTTGGATCTAAATATTGGATATTGGTGCTTTTATATACAATAGGGTGTTTGTGACCAAATTTGGCACAAACATTTTGAAGCTTTCACCGAGAAAGACTTGCACCCGTGGATTTCGAAGCTAGGATCTTGGATTTGGAAGCTTGGATACGTGAATCTAGAAAGAAATTGATAGGCAATCAATAAGTAGACCATTAGCGGGTAGGAGTCATCATGGAGGGAGTCAGGAGGCTTCTTCTGGAGCTGGAGCAAATCAAACATCTATCTACATCACCAGAGATGAAATGGGAACGATGATGGATACTATACAGGAGAGGATGCTAAAGAGATAGGAGGAGATCATGTAGAATCTACTTCGACAGATTGGACAAGCTAGAGAGAAAAACCAAGAAAATGAAGTAGCAGGAAATGCTGGAAATATGGATCATGGAGTTGGAGTAGAAAGAGATGAGGGAAACTAGAATAAGGACCAAGGAAACGAAGCTAACATGACGCAGGATAGAGTGGAATAACCGGGAGTGGCCTTTGACCAACCAAGAACAATGAGGGTTGATCGTTCCGGAACCATCGGTGCCGATCGATCCATACTTAAGGGAATGCCCCCGTGCTATGCTGGATTGATCCCAAGAAAAATACTAGACGGTGATGTCATTTTGTCTTTGATCGTAATGTGGATGCTCATCTGGAAGGGAAGATTTTAGAATTCCCCGTAGACTTGGGGGCAAGTTGGAGACACCTCTAATAGGCACTCGATCTCGAACGATCACATTTTGCCTTGAATAGGCACTCGATCTCGAATGATCACTTTACGCCTCGAACAGGCACTCGATCTCAAACGATCGCATTTCGCCTCGAAAAGGCATTCGATCTTGGACGATTACATTATGCCTTGACCAAACACTTGATCTTGTGCTATCATAATTAGCCTGGGATGACTACAAATTTGATTAACGGTCCGAACGGCCGTAACTAACTATCAGGCAAGGTCATGGATTTGTTCGCAGGTCATCAATGGGTTTTGAACATTGGACTTAAGGCAATTCAAAACACACCTTCCTAACGCAAGGCATGTTTTGGGGGGAAATATTATACTACCTTTTAACTAGGCAGAGTATCATAAATGTTTCTAAATGGCTTCTGAATCATCAAGGCAAGAAGCCCGAAGCGACTGTTATCAAGCTCGGAAATCGATGATATTTAGAACTATGGACAATAGTTGGGCGGATTTGAACCGTGTTCCAATCAAGGTGCAATCAATATAAATTGATAAACAAGGCCCTATGAGGCCATATTTCAAATTTCAAGTCAACCAGAGTTTGTATGCATGAGTTAGGGGCAAAGGATGAATTTATATGGATCGATCGGGAACGGTCCATAAAACAACATAAATCAACGATGATTAAACAATAACTCAAGATCCACAACTCCATTACCCATGAAACTTCGGTAAACTCAATATACAAAAGAAAGGATTCCCTGAATTCTATTGCATGTCAATACTAACAAATATCATATAAAAATTTCCATAACGATCATACAAAATCTGCCATAACGATCCATAGTTTCATGAAAAACACGATATCTCATAATTGTTACATTAGAATTGCACAAAATTTGGAGAGCCAGTAGCTTACATCATGGGAAATCTACATGATCGATCACAGCTCAAATTTCACAAATATCAAAAAACATACTGATTTTTCCATAATGATCGTACAGAATCAGCCAGAATGATCCATAGTTTCAGGGAAAACACGATATCTCACAAACGGTATGCCAGAATTGCACAAACTTTGGAGATCAAGTTGCTTACATCATGACAAACCTACATAATCGATTACAGCTCAATTGGACGAAGCATGGAATGACCACATTCGATTTACAAAGACTCAACTCGACTCCATGGAAATGCGATATCTCACAAATAGTGCGTCGAAATTACATGAAATTTGAAAAGCAAGTAGCTACATCATGGGGCAACCCCATGATCAATCGCAGCTCCATTGGAGGTCACATGAATGATCGGCCATGATCGTTCGAGTAGTGTGCGATCAATTTAAAAATTGGTGGACTGGGTCATATAGATCTGGAGGTTTTTCTAGCGAAATTTCAGCCCGATCCATGCTCGTCTTCACCTATAAATACATAGGACTTGGCTCATTGCTAGGGTTTTTTTGGGCTTGCTCTCCTTCGTCACTTCTTATCTCTTCCTCTATTCTTTTTCTGAGGCAAAAAAACTATACTCATGATCTTACTGTATAAAAAAAAGATTATCGGAGTGTACACAGGCTGGAGTTTTCCGAACCACTATAAAACTTCTTTGTTCATTTACTTTTCTACAATCTATTTTATGACCTGCAAATCTATATTTCTCTGTTTGGATCTAAATATTGGATATTGGTGCTTTCATATACAATAGGGTGTTTATGACCAAATTTGGCGTAAATATTTTGGTGCTTTTACTAAGAAAGACTTGCACCCGTGGATTTGGAAGCTTGGATACGTCAATCTAGAAAGCAATTGCCCGGTAATCAATAAGTAGACGAATAGCGGGTAGGAGCCATCATGAAGGGAGTTAGGAGGTTTCTTCTGGAGTTGGAGCAGATCAGACATCTATCTAAATTAGCAGAGAGGAAATAGGAACAATGATGGATGCTATCCAGGAGAGGATGCTAAAGGGATAGGAGGAGATGATGCAGAATCTAGTCTGATAGATTAGATAAGCTGGAGAGAAAAACCAAGAAAATGGAGTAGCAGGAAACGCTAGAAATATGGATCATGGAGTTGGATCAGCAAGAGCTGAGGAAAACCAGAATAATGACCAAGTAAACTAAGCTAATTGGATGCAGGATGGAGTGGAACAACAAGGAGTGGCCTCTGACCAACCAAGAACAATGGGGGCTGATCGTTCCAAAACGATCGATGCCAATCGATCCATACTTAGGGGCATGCCACCATGTCATGCTAGATTGATCCCATGAAGGATACCAGATGGTGATGTGCATTTTGTCGTGGATCGAAATGCGGATGCTCATCCAAAAGAGAAGATTTAAGGATTCCTCCATAGAATTTGGGGGAAGGTCGGAGACAATGATCGAAGACTACCACTACATGACAACTACAGGTTGGCAGAAATGATCGGACGAGCTTGTAAGGAGGATTTGTAAATAGGAGCTAGGAAGATGTCAATCGGAGTTTGTTTACTTCGAATATCAGGAATGCAAGGAATCCATCGGAATTCAAACTGCTAACACTAGAAGTATATGACGGAAAGTCAGGCCTAGCTATGCATATAATGAGGTATATCTGGCATATCAGGGTACTGGTGGCACGGATCTAGTTGACTTTGCTAAGAATCGAAGAGCGATGATGGAACAGGAGCAGCCATCATCTACCACAAATCGAAGTGAGTCCGACTTAAAGGCACATGTCTTTATTTCTTGATTAGGATGGCATGATCTGACTAAATATTAAGTAAACTCCACACTAAAATGGCTAAGTCACTTACACATGAATAGGACCGAGATCAGTCGCTAGACATGCTCTAAGATGGCGATGAACCGCCACACTAAGTGATTATAAAACTCACTTGAACGTGAAATCTGACATTAATAATTTTAGGCCCCATCCGGACAATCACATTTCTCTTAGAACCCCAATCGATCATGAATGATCACATTTTTCCTCGTACGGTACTCGATCTTGAATGATCACATTTTGCCTCGAACGACAGTCTCGAACGATCACATCTCCCTCAAATGGAAATTGATCTTGAACAATCATATTTCGTCTCGAATTGCACTCATTCTTAAACGATCACATTTTGCCCGGAATGACACTCGATCTCAAACGATCACATTATGCCTCGAACAGGCACTCGATCTCGAATGATCACATTTTTCCTTGAATAGGCACTCGATCTCGAATGATCACATTGAACCTCGAACAGGCACTCGATCTCGAAGGATCGCATTTCGCCTTGAACAGGCACTCGATCTCGAACAATCGCATTTTGCCTCGAACAGGCATTTGATCTCGAACGCTCATATTAGGGCTTGACTAGACACTCCTCTCATGCAATCATCATCAGCCTGGGATGGCTACAAATTTGATTAACAGTCTGAATGGTCGTAACTAACTATCAGGCAAGGTCACATATTTGTTCACAGTTCATCAATGGGTTTTAAACATTGGACTTAAGGCAATTCAAAACACACCTTCCTACCACAAGTCATGTTTTGGTGGGAAAATATTATACTGCCTTTTAACTAGGCTGAGTATCATAAAATTTTTCTAAATGGCTTCTGTGACCATCAAGGTAAGAAGCCCGGAGAGACGGTTAACAAGCTCGGAAATTGATGATATTTGGAACAATGGACAATAGTTGGGCGGATTCGAACCATGCCCCCAATCACGATGCAATCAATATGAAGTGATGGGCAATGTCTCATGAGGCCACATTTCAAATTTGACATCAATCAGAGTTTGTATGCTTGAGTTAGGGGCAAAGGATGAGTTTATATGGATCAATCGGGAACGATCCATAAAACAACATAAATCAACGATGATCAATCAATAACTCAAGATCTACAACTCCATTACCCATGAAACTTTAGGAAACTCAATATACTAAAGAAAGGAGACCCCAAAAATTATCATATGTCAAAACTCAAAAATACTAGAAAACCATACCGATCGTGCAAAGTCTGCCGAAACGATCCATAATTTCATGGAAAATGCGATATCTCACAAACGGTACGTCAGAATCGCATGAAATTTAGAGAGTCAATAATTACATCATGGGAAACCTACATGATCAATCATAGATCAAAATTCACAAATATTAGAAAAACATACCGGTCATTCCATAACGATGGTTCAAAATCAGCCAGAACGATCTATAGTTTCACAAAAAATGCGATATCTCACAAACGTTGTGTCGGAATTGCACGAAATTTAGAGAGAAAGTAGATTACATCATGTGAAACCCATGTGGTCGATCATAGCTCAATTGGATGAAGAATTTAATGGTCTTACTTGATTTACTATGACTCAACTCGACTCCATGAAAATGAAATATCTCACAAACGATACGTCGGAATTAAACGAAATTTGGAGAGCAGGTAGCTTACATCATGGAGCATGCCCATGATCGATCGTAACTCCATTAGAGATTATATGAATGATCAGTCTCGATCACTCTAATAGTATGCAACGGATCAGAAAACTGGTGGACTGGGTCGTATAGATCTAGAGGTTCTTCTGGTAAAATTTCAGCCCGATCTATGCACGTCTTCACCTATAAATATAGAAGACTTGACTCATTGCAAGGGACTTTTTTAGGCTGGCTCTCTTTCATCACTTCTTATCTCTTCCTCCATTCTTTTTCTAAGGCAAAAATAACTATATTTGTAATCTTACGGTATAAATAAAAGATTATTGGAGTTGACGTAGGCTGGAGTTTGCTAAACCACTATAAAACTTACATGTTCATTTACTTTCTACAATCTGTTCTGTGATATGCGAATCTATATTTCTCTGTTTGGATCTAAATATTGGATATTGGTGATTTCACATACATAGGGTTTTTATGACCAAATTTAGGGCAAATAATGCTATAAAGTGAATCACAAAGAACACAAAGTCATAACGCAACGATAAAATGTAATACATCACATAAGTCAAAGTAGTTCAATATAGTGGAGTCAAATGCCCACTCTCTTTCAAACAAATACAATGTTCATATCCAATACATACAACTCAACATCATCATCATACATAGGCTACGTAAATAAAAGTGGTGGCTTATGCATCTAGGTAGCTGATGCCTAATGAAATTCGTTATGTCATTCATGATTTATAGCTAGGGTCCACTATCTTTGCAGTGAAGATATGGAAACATTTTTTGCTTGGTGAGATATTTGTGCTTTATACAGATCATAAGTCATTGAAATATTTTTTCACTTTGAAGGGTCTTAACATGAGGTAGCAGCGTTGACTTGAGTTTCTTGCAGCCTTTGACTTTTATATTCGGTATACCCCAGGAAAGGGGATAAATTAGTTGATGCATTGAATGTGAAGCATTAGGATATTATTTCTATGATGATACCCAAGTGGAAGGATTTTAAGTTTCTTTCTACGTCTGATATTCAAGATAGAGATTCTAATGTTGGTTTGGGTGCTGTAGTGACCCTAAAATTCAAACACTTTGTCTCGAATATCTTCACGTTTTAAAATATAATAAAGTGTTATAAACATGATTTTATAACCTTTTTGGACATCCTTTATTTAATAAATAATGATAAGAAACTTATTTTTGAAAATTGTTTAAATAATATATTCTTCGAAGAAAAATCGATAATATGACTGAAAATCGGTTTATCAGTATACTGCTTTCCAAACGATATAAGTAGTTCAAACTCTTTGGCACTTATCTAATGATCAAATAAACACATTGAACTAATTATCACACATCTCTCTTCATAAATCTCAGAAGGTTCTAGAATGTTCTAATGGATAAGAGACATTATCATGAGAGGGGCATAATGGTAATTAGCATAAGGAAGAAGTGACTTAAAGGAGAAATGGTGGGAGGCAAGTCTTCCATAGCATGAAGGAGAGTGAAGGCAAGCTTAAATAGCACCTTTCAGTGCTTGTATAAGGAGAGTCACACCATTAGTTATTATTCACAAATTCACAAAGCTTAAGCAAGAAAATTCATGGCTTCTTTTTTTTATTCATAATTTCCTAAAGCAAAATATTTACATACAAACTCCAAATCAACTCAGACTTGGACCGAAGCCTTAATATCATAATACAAAACATCCCAGCTAGTTAGATCTTGAAATTTGGAAGCCAAACTCCCCCATCTTGAATGGTCATGGGCATATAGTAAGGAGGAGGGGAAAAAACAAGTGCAAAAGCAAGGAAACGAGGAAGGAAAGGTGGTCGCAAGGTGGAGGTTTGACTTAGGTTCTTTGATCTTATTTGTTTGTTGGGTTAAAGTTGAGCTAATTCATTATTTTGATCGGCAAATATCCCATATATATGTTGATGTTTGACTGTATTTATGTTGTTGAATTAATATGGACATACGTGTAAACAATGATTTACCTTATTGCCTTGAAAAAGGTGATATGTGAATGGACTTGAATGGACTTGAATGAACTTGAATGGACTTGTGTGAGATATAGAAAGGTCTTGGAATAGAGTACATAGGTTGTAGTTGAAGATAGGTTTTAATATAACTCGGATTTGAAAATGCACTTATTGCGATAATCGTCATAAATGTTGTTGTGAATTGCCTTGTTTTTAGCAATGTTTATGGAACTTTTTAGAGAGATCCTTAGGGTTTTTTCACCATATTTATAGTATTATATATATTTTTGTTTCTATTAAAATCTTAGATGGTAAAAAAGTTAAGTAACATCTTGAAAAGTGGCTAAAACTTCACTTATGGAAAAGTGCCCTGTTTAGCCTTGATTTTGGAGTTTAAAATGTTTGAAAGGATATTCAATTTTAAGTATTTTGTTTCATTCCTTTTACAAGTGTTTACTAACTTGTGTTAGAGTATTTCAAAAGTGGTTTTATTAATTTGAATAATTAGTTATGATTTTTGAAGAATGGATATTTTGTTAAAATATATAGAAAACGTGTTTTTCAAGTTTTTAGGAAAATTGCAAAGTTATTATTTTCAAGTAATGTTTTAAGTAAATGTTTTAAAACATATTATAAGTTTTATAAAGTATTTTTAAAGCATTTTTAGGTATATATATTTTTTAGAAAATATGTAGACTATTTCATATCTTATGGAATAAAATATCTTTTGACTTGTTTATTTAAATATCAAGTTTTACAAATAAGTTACTCTACATATATATCATTTTAATAAGGTTTTAAAAGTATAAATAAAAGGTTTAGAAAGGGGTTAGAGTTGCCGAATGGCTAAATGGTTAATTTTTTGATTGCTTGTTTGAAAAGTAATTGATTATGCTTAACACTAAAAGCAAATGAAGTAAGCTTATCTATTTGTGAGAGTTACTAGTAGTGACGGAGCAATAGACTTCTAACCCACTGGTTTCCCTCTTGATCGAGGAATAGTTAAGTCAAAAAATGTCGAAAACGTGTTAATCGTGTTGATTTCTTACCGACTTATGGAAATCATTAATACTATAATTAACACTAAAAGCCGACGAGGTAGACTTATCTATTTATGAGATTCAAGAATGAAGTGTCTAGGCAAGGCTTTGATGCAACCAGTGCTTTAACTTATGTGGCTTTACTCTTGGATGAGGAACAGTTAAGTTGGAATGTCAAAATGAGTTAAAAGTATGAATATTGGTTTGTATTAGCAATTATTTTGAGTAGACAATCGATTATTCGATTATCAAACTTGACCAAATATTGAATTAAGGAGTTATCGAAAGACTTTGTAATTTATTATCAATGAGAATCCCCTAGGAGGAGCATTGATATGAAATGGCTCTAGCTTTTGCTTACTTTTGAGAGAACCGGAATTGAGTTAACCAGGGATTCATTGATTTATTTTGGAGAGTTCGGTAAGCCTCAAGAGGGTACTTATATGAGATGATTCAAACGCATGATCACTTCAAACCATATACATGATCTATGTTCCAAAAGCGGTTTGAAGTGAAATGTTATAGAGTTGAACTGTTTATCCTATGGTAAAGTCCAAGGGAAGGTCAGTGTTAACATTTTGAACGATGTTATCGTAAGGGACTGTCTACCTTGAGAAGTACTCAAAGAGAGAAGACAACATTAGCATTCGTCGAAGGATGTATGCAAGGAACCTAAGTGGAGGTTTGGGATCTATTTAAGGTGCTCGAATCCATGTAGTGATTCATGATCTGTTAGAGATGTAAGAATCAAATTGGGGATTCATGTGCTATTCGAGTGATGAAGACTTTTGTGAAAGACGTAGAATATTCGTGTGAATGATTCATGATCGTCATCTTCTTTTATTTTTATTTTACCCTAACTTTCTGTCTTTCAGACACTTGGGTGCTCGGCATATGAATATCGTGGATGTATTTAATGTCGACTTTCGAGGGTTGTTACAGGTGCGATGTTGGCTAGTATTATCACTCGACCATCCTTGATTGATTGAGTTGTAGAGGCTTAGAGAGAGATCCTACTATTTTTGGTATTATTCATAAGTTGGAGTCTAACAATGCAGATGATGGTCTTGTTGGTTATTCTCTTTATGGTTGTGGTTTCTTATAGAGAAAGGGTGGATTGGTTGTTCCAACTTTAGATGGTCCCCATAAGGAATTAATAGATGGTTGCCATTTCTCGCGCTACACTATCCACCCAGAGGAAGTAAACTATATAGATATGAAGCATGGCATTGGGAAGTATGTAAAGGGATGTATGACTTATTGGCTTTTTAAAGCTGAACTTGAAGGCTTAGTAGTCATCTTCAGCCATTGGAGATCTCATTATGGAAATGGGACTAGGTACAGGTGAATTTGATCTATCCTAGTTCGCTTGTTGTAATCCAGGTGCCGATGGAATTTTTTGGTAGTCGTCCTCGATCCAGGAATGGCCATGATAGCATTTTGGTTGTAGTTGATCGCTTGACTAAATTGGCGCACTTCATACTGGTAAAATCACATAGAAGTACTCCATATTTGGCCAAGATCTATGTGAAGGAGGTTATGATACTTCATAGTCTTCCTATTGCCATTGTGTGTGATCATGATCCATTATTTACCAATTGTTGATGCCAAAAATGGACATCAACACCCAATATAATTTAGTAGAGATTAAACGACGAACGAAATTAAAAACATAGCCGAAAAAGTAAATGAACTCATAGATTTTTATAGTGGTTCAGTAATCCTGGCCAACATCCACTTTATATCTTTATTGATCTTGCACTTGATTATTATTACAAGAATGTTTGGATCAGCAAGGATCCATTAGTAAAAAAGTGAAGAATCAAAATAGCAGAGCCTCCCCAGCCAAAAAAGGATTTCTTTTTTGGAGCTATGCCTGCTATATTTATAGGAGAAGATGTGTACTGATTGGGCTGAAACTTTGCAAGAAGGCTCTCTTGGTCCATAGGGGCCCATTTTTTGATCAGCAACGCTAACTGGATGGTTAGGAAGGATCGGCCTAATGTTAGTCGATCCTTTTTCTTGGCTCAAATCATAGTGCGATCGTTCTTGGGGGTCCAACATGCGTATTGATATTGCTTCTGAAATATGGAATCATTCTGACTTATAAATTGAGAGATATGGATCAATCTTGGTTGAAATTGGATTATACATTGAACTATACCGATTTTTTGATGAATCGACAAGAACGATCGACCAATAACGATCGGCCATCCTAAAACCTTCACCTTTTGATATGTGACCGTTTTTGCAGGCTCCCCTCTTCATATTATTGATGTTCTAAAAGTCTTACATGAACTGGCTCCATGGATTTCGAGATATTGAACGTTCTACGATGACTTGAACTGTTTTATGGATCGTTTAAGATCGATACATATAAATTCTTCATTTGTCCATAACTTGGGCATACAAACTCCAATTGACTTTAAATTTGGAATGTAGCCTCATTGGCTTTTCTTATTAGTTCAAACTGAATATAGCTTGATATGGGCCCGGTCCGAATCTGCTCGACATCGTCCATTGTCCTATACATCACTGATTCTCAAGGTTGGTAACCACCTTTTTTGCCAGAACAATGAGATCACGGTCTTTCCAAAAGGCGGAATAACATTTGCCCCAAAGTATGTCTACTATCATACATAATGTGCTTTGAATCTTTGTGAGCTTGAACTATCTTGAAAGAAAACCATCTGGTTCATCAAATAGTCATTATCCTTCCGTCAGTTTGTTTTCTTGTCGAAGGTCGTAGTCTCCTTATTCGTCATGACGATTGCTTGATTTCCAATAGTATATATTCAAGACTATATATGCTATCAGTTGCTATTTATGTACGGTCCTATAAGGCTAATAAACTTTGGCTATCTGATCCAGACTTTTCTCTAATAACTGTAGATGGAAATTCAATTTCTATCTGTTTCAAGAAATCAGCTTTTTAGAATGTACACGTGCATGCTCAGGCA
Organism: Allium cepa; assembly: GCA_030765085.1. Lineage (NCBI taxonomy): Eukaryota > Viridiplantae > Streptophyta > Magnoliopsida > Asparagales > Amaryllidaceae > Allium > Allium cepa. Next base: position 125,877,427 of record CM060940.1, on the reverse strand, counting down.
CACGTTCTTATCATTGACTCCCGGATGTGTTTGTACGCTCACAAGTCACCAATTCCTTATATTTTAATTACAGTTGGATTGTAGTCCCTTGTTTATATATTATTTTATAATCAAATAAAGGTTGCAATAAGTCACTTGATGATACGTGACTTTAAGTTCTATAGGGGATGACGGCCTCAGAGCCGTAAGCTAAGGCAAATGGAGTATGGCCAGTCGCGGACTTATAGGTGGTTCTATAAGCCCGTAATGCTGTTGGAAGATCATCCACCCACTTTCCTTTAACCTTTTCCAAATGTTTCTTCAAAATGGACTTTATGATTTTGTTCATAGCTTTAACTTGTCCCTCTACTTGAGGGTGAGCGACTAGCACAAATCTATTTTCAATTGATGTCGATGGTAGAATTCTTTGAATTAAGCGCTGTCGAAATAGGTTCCATTATCAATTACAATGGTTCTTGGAAGGTCAAAATAACAAATGATGCTTTGGACAATAAAGTTGATTGCTTTCTTTATTGTGATCGTGGCTAAAGGTTCAGTTTTTCCTATCTAGTGAAGTAATTTACTGCTACGATTGCGTACTTCGCTCCATCTTTGGAGATTGGTAAGGAACCGATAATATCAATGCCTCAAGTGGAAAACGGTCATGTACTGACCATTCATACAACTTCCATTGGTGGAGCTCTTGGAATTTTTTACAAACGTCTAGCACTCGTCGCATTGTCCAACATGATCAGTTGCATCTCGTTTGACAGCATAGCAGAGTATTTTCTTTGTTAGGGTATGCTCCCTGTGTGATCATTGCATTCTCCTTCATGAACTTCACTCAAGACTCGTTTTATTTCTTTATAAGCAATACACCGAAGCAGGGGAATGGAGAGACCTTTTCTATACATGACACCTTCTTGGATGATGTAGCATGGAGCTTTATGGGAGATCTATCGTTTTACATTCCTCTATTCAAGAAGAACACCCTATTATAGATAAGCTTTGATATGAGTCATCCATGACTCCTTTTCTGGCTCTGCCTCCAAGACCTTGTCGATCTCTATTTGAAATGCTTGGAATGTTAAGTGTTTCAATCGAGACAAGTCTATTTCATGTGTGTTCTCAGAACTGGCCAACTTGGCAAGTGAGTTGCCTTTCTCATTTTGTTCTCTAGGGGTATATGTAATTACATAATACTCGAAGTCAGCCAGTAGCTTTTGGACCCAGTTGTGATAAAGAGAAAGTTGCTGCCCTCTAGTCTGATAATCTTCCCTGACTTGGAATACATCTAACTAGGAATCACAAAAGATTTGTAAAGTTTTCACTTCAATTTCTCTGGAAAATTTAATCTCGACAATCAAGTCTTCATACTCAGCTTTGATATTTATTGCACGGAAGTCAAGTTTCAAGTTGTAGCAGATCGATTATTCCCTCAAGAGTCGCTAACACGACTCTAGCACCAAAACACTGATCGTTGGATGCTCCATCAATGTACATTTTCCATCAGTTGGTTGATTCTCCACTTCTCTCTGAAGAGTCATCTTGTGCAGTGAATTTAGCTATGAAGTCCGTCTATGTCTGTCCTTGGACAGCTCTCCAAGGAAGATAAGTGATATCAAATTGGCTTAGCTCGATATTCCATTTGAGCAACCTTCCAAGTGTCGAGGGTTGTTGTAGGACCTGTCGTAATGGCTGGTAGATGTAGATGTTGACGGGGTGGCTTAGGGTGGCAACCTTCTCATTTAAGCTATGTACCTGCTTAATTTTTTTGGGTACGTAGATGTTTCGAATTGCTTGAATCTCCTTAGGGTTGGCTTCAATTCTGCAAAAATTGAACATTAAACCCAGTCAAGGGACTAAGTTTCATCCATATTTTTGGATAAAACTGAACATCTTCTCTAAGTCATTGATGTGGTCTTTTGGTCATCATTACATCACAAGCGTATCATCTACATATACTTGCGTCGATCGCCCGATATGACCTTTGGACATTCAGTTGACTAGTCTTAGGTAAGTAGCTTCATCATTATTTAGTTCAAATGGCATCACAACAAATCGATATAACCCTAGATCGATAATGAAGTTGGTGTGCTCCATGTCGAGAACATGCATTAGGATCTAGTTGCATTCGTAGTACACATCCATAAATGAAAGCAGTTAATATCCAACGGCTGGGTCTACCAGCTGGCTGATCCTTGAAAGTGGAAAGCTATCTTTTGGTCATGCCTTGTTCAGGTTCGAGTAGTCGATCCATGACCGCTACTTTCCATTAGCTTTTCTGTATCGACCTATAAATTCTCAATAATATACTTTTTTGATTTAATACGATTTTGGTAATTAAAACTGGAAGAATAAAGACTTTGTAATTTAATAGTGAAACGAACGTTAAAATGGAATGTAACAATGTAATTAAAACTAATTATGAAATTTCAACTAATTGAAATAATGTAAATTATTGCACTTAGTTATAGATTTGAATGTTAGAAAACAAGTGTGAATGTTGAATCATTAAAGAGATAATATATGATCAATATAAATTAAAGAAAATCGGAGTTAATTAAGTAATTGTAACATTTGATTTGTAAATAATAATGAATTCATTAATGTGATTTAAAGTAATAGTAACGGTTGTAAGTTACTATTTAATTGGTTTATTAATTTAAATGTAAATGCTAGATTTGGGTATAAAATTTGAAGATAAGAAAATATGGGCAAGTGTGGTGCGAACAAATGAATTAGCGTATAATCTATGGTAACTGAATGAACTTTACATTTTGTAAGCAATTATGATAATTAGAGAAAATGATAAACTTGAGTGTAATAAAGATAATGGCAACAACTATTATAAGCTGTCTATTTTGGCTATAAAATGAATTGGAAGTCAATTGTATTTAAGTGTAAATAAATGTTCATTAATGTGAGTAAGAACCATAATTGTAAAGTGTTAATGAAATAAAGCAATGGAAATGCATATTTTATTCACAAGATAATATAAAAGAATGAAACCTATCTGAATGAATTAATTGAGGTTTCAATCATAATAAATGCATACATTTGACAAATTCAGTATAATTGAAAACAACTATTAATACAAAGGAATGATGGATATTTGTATATATATTAATGTAATGAAAGATAAACGAATATTAACGAGGTTTGTAGAGTAGTATAGACTTAATAAAAAGGGATTAGAATTGAATCAAATCGATTTATTTGAAATTAATTATAACTTATGGAAATTCAATTCATAATAAATAGATTTATGGTAAGAGAATGAAATTAATTACGTTGCTAATTGAAATTTGGATGAATTGGGAAGTTATTAATGTATTAGTATATAAACCAATGTTAATATGGATTTATTGGGAATTTAAACTTATACTTTTTAAATTAGATAAAAATACAGTGTTTACACGCAATGACTTTATATATTTTATTTTCTATTTCCCTATGTCTGTTTCTCTAATTTTTATTTTTTATTTGTATAAACTTTGAATATATTTATTTATTTTTTGATTGATTTTACTTTTAATAATATCTTAGGAATTTCAACAGATATAGGTTACCTGTTTTGTTTATTTGTTGCCTTTTCATTGCATGCAAACAAAGAAAAAGTTAGACAAGATTCTTTCTCCTTAAATTATGCCTTTTAATTTGCTAGCCTTTCATTTTCTAGACCTCATCTCATAACCGTTCAAGGCTCTTGGAAACCCTAACCGCCTCTTTTTTTAATTTCATATGAGAACTTCCTTTTCTCATTTCCATCCGCGTGAGAGAAAAAACAAAACAAGCTCTCAATTTTCATGGCTTCTCCTTACTTTCTTTTTCCTTTTTCTTTTGATTTTATCTTTTGGTTTTCATGCTAGCTCGACCTCCACCTCCTAGCCTACCTCTCCTCCTCATCATCACCACCTGACCACGGCCTCCACCCCTCATCAACATCCCAAACCCTAGCCTATTAGACCATGGCCGAGCCCACTGGGCGGTTGAAAGCAAGGTTATGTGATTATTTCATATATTTTCGTTGTTAATCCATCTCTTCTTTGCATTGAATCATAAACTTATATGTGTGTGTGTGTGTGTATTTGTATGTTTGTTTACAAGATCCAGATCTGACTCTTCGTTCACTCAAAAATATAGTCGTGCTTTGTCATGTCTTTTCGTGCTTTACGAAGTTTAGATTTGGGTTTTGAATTTCAGTTCTAGCTTTAAAAAGGTGAGTTTTATCACTCTAGACATATGTACTTATATTATTGTGAAATGATGACAAGTGAATTGTATAAATTTATATGATATGTCCATATATGCCTATGATATGTTATATTATGTTAAATGCTATTTATATATTTGCCGCATCATCTAATAGTTATTATATGATATAATGTTCATTTTACTTACTGTATCTCATACTACAAGTTCCCTATCACTATGGATTGAAATGATACATACCAAACGGACTTTAGAATAAGGAGAAAATCATTATGGGCTGAAATGATAGGCTCGAGTTATTATATTGATTTTTATTGCATTTGATTTACTTGGGATTGTGGGTTTGAAATGATAGAACCTCGATTTTACTTTTTAAATTACGGATTGAAATGATACATATCTGTATCACTTGACCTAGGTTAGAAAATTTTATACAGGCCCAAGGATAATTTTTTTAAAAAGTTTTCTAAAAGTATTTTTGAATTTTAAATATATGGAATTTTGATTAAAAGTTGATTTAATGATTTAAAATATATAGAGATATTGGCTTCCAACAAGTTGAAATTTTATAAGTAATAGCCGGTTTTTAATTGTAAGTTAAAAATCTTTATTTGGCCTTAAATTGTGATTTCAAGAGCTTTAATTATGATCAACAACTTAATAAATAAAGTTAATTAATATGGAATTTAAAGTCTAACCTGGTAATTGCAATCAATTTTTATTTTATGAAATAATAAATGATGTCCTTTAAATTGATAAAATGAAATACAGTTTTAATTGCACATTTTGTAATAAATGTATTTAGCCTGAAATCATAGTTTATTTAATGCCTAAATGAATAAATTTGCAAAGAAATTTACTGTTATATTTACTATGATAAATTACTTTATTTATGAAATGGAATGTTTGTAAATTGAATAATTATGATTTGAGTGGAAAAGTTATTTTTAAAATATGACTTAACTTGATAATTGGAAATTTGGTTTTAATTGAAATTGTTAAGTTAAATAAATGGGAATTTAGTCTTATTTATGAAGTGGGTATTTTAAAATAAAGTGGTAAGTTATTTGTTGAAATAAAAGAAGTAAAAGAATGTGTTCGATTTAATAGATGAATTGTAGTTTAATTTGGATATTTATTGATAAATTTTTATTTTGTTAAATCATAAGTTAAATGATAACCCAATGAATATTTTGAAGTGGGAAATGTGATTTGTATAAGTTGAATTGGTTAAAAATTAAAATTTTAATGTAGCTGAAATATATAATGTTTTGGAAAGTTTATAATTGAATTAATAAACTTATAAATGCTACAACTTTGAAATGAATATTGTTTGATATTGAATTTAAATGGTTAAATGAATCTTGTTTGGTAGATATTAACATTATTTAGATGATCTAAATAAATATGTTTCAAACTGTTTGGTTTCAGAGTTGTTATAACTTGAAAGTAATATGGCTTTGGAAAAGAAAATTTTGGAAATTGTATTTAATTAAGAATTGTCTTTAAATATATAAATTTGGAACTTATTTAAGAATATGACCTTTTAAAGTGGTTTGGGTTAAGATGATTTAAAGGAATACTTCAAGTTTAGTAAATTGAAGGAAATATTCAGTGATTTGGAAATTTGAGTTTTAGTTAAATGATATATATATATATATATATATATATATATATATTAGTACTTTGGGTTTGAAATGGAAATGATATATTGATTTGGTTTTTGAAATGAAATAATATAATATTTAGTTTTAAAATGGATATTAAATTTGAGAAGCATATGGATTTGGAAATATTACCATTTTGAGAATGGGTATTATTTTGGAAAGGAATAGTATTTGATTTTAAATGGTTTGGAATAGAAATAATTTTCAAATAAATATCCATGGGTAATAATAACGTTTGGTTGTTAAAGAGGCCGGGATCGGAAGTTGTTATACCCTCTGCCAACTCCGAAAACCACTTTGACAACCGTATATGCGGTAGAGATTCCTGAATGAAGTAGGATGGCGGCGGCGTTTCTTTGAGGCATATACGTGGACCCGACTCCCATGAGTTGGCATAAGGTGGCTAAAACAGGAGCGATTGTCGAGCCAAGGAGGCAGCCCCTCTTATTGGACACACTCCTTCGATATTATATTCTGACTCTGGATTGTTTTGGTGGCCACTTTTGATTTTTATTTTGGGGGTGTGGCTCGAGGTGGACGGAAGTAGCTACTACGCGTTACCACCAGCCCTGATGCGTAATTGGTATATCTACCCTGACATTGCCTTGTGTGCCATGTCACCTACCCTATCGCACCTTGTACGAGTTTGGTTTTGTCCCGTAGCCCGTGTGTATCCTCTGGTGGCTTCCCAATCAGGAAGGACCATGATATTGGATAGACTACTGGGACAATTGCGTGGTAAGGGCTATATGGTTAACCCCTTAACGCTATTAAAAAGTAAGTTTATTTTACTAATACACATTATTATAATAGCGAAATATTACTACATAGTAAATAGTTTAACGGATCCTTAGGAGGTGTAAATCTCGAGCATCTCTTAAGTTACTGCACTCACGTTAGACACTGGATATGAGATGTCAAATCCCGTAAACATCTCTTACTCCGTTCCACTCATATTATTTACGGTTGATTTAACTTATATAAGATCTTTTAGTTCTGATTCGAGTGTTTTGTCTTTTCAATTCGCTCGGGTCAGTCTGAGCATTTTAGGATTCGAAGACTTTATTCCTAGAGGACGAAGACGAAGATTGTATTAGTATTACTTATTATATTATTCCACTACATTCATACTGATCCACTACATTATTTATTATTCTCTGGTATGTGTAACTATGATGTGTTTTATAAGTACAATCAAATGTTTTGTAAAATAGCTTCGTGAACTATTATTTGATTATTATATTTTGTCATTCCGCTGTGAGATTCTGTTTTGTTTTATTTCTTTCTTCCTTTTTCTTATTCACCCTATAACAATCTGGCCTTCATATGGTTTAAGTCTAACGTGTGTGGTTTATCGTCGATTTAAAACGTATAAATAGACGGGATATTACATTTTCTCATAAGAGCCGGATTGGATACCCATTTTAGGTAGCGGGCATGGACGATAACCTACTGTTTTTTAGTTTACCCACTTTCTCTTTAAGTGCAGCAAATCCCTCAGATCCATGCCACATTGCTTTTGTTTCATCAGGACATGCCTCGAATTTATATTCAATGCATGGCTCGTGATAGTTGGTGAGATCACATGCATGTCAGAATAGGTCTAAGCGAACGCAGTAAGATTCATTCGAAGAAAGCTAGCTAATTCCTTCATCAACATTGCATTGAGCTATGATCTCATCTTCAGTACCCATGATGGATCGCCATGGCTGACTGTAATGCCAACTATCAACTCAACGGGTGTAGTCTTGGATTCTTTATGTTCAAACGTAATTATTTCGAATAACAATCAACGTGAAATCTGGTTGGGATGGTCAATGATGGCAGTTACTCCGGTCGAATTCCAAAGTCTTATCATGAGTTATTAAGTTTGTTATGTAGGGCTCTAAATGTACTGAGCGATTTTCTGAAAATGGCCAAAGATTAAGCTTAGAAGTATGTTGAAGCAAATGTCGAGTAGGGGTCGGCCTTGAGTTGCATCCAGCTGGATACCTGGCTCTTGCTTTAAGGTTGAATCTGCTTATGTATTCGAGTAACGTGCTTTCCATTTAATGTGTTGGAGATCTGTTGCTCATCATTCAGTTTGAAATGATAGTCAGTTTCCCATAAGCTTGTGCATCGATTTGATGATTCTCTCTAGGCATCCTTTCGGTTGTAGCCTCGAGTCATTGTAAACACTATATACAAGTCACAATATTGAGTTCTCGCAGCCAGTCTTTGGACGATCACACTTCTTCTCCCAATCAAGGGTTGATAAATGTACTACATGGATGGTCGAGTCTCGTCCTAGTCATGTTTATACTCCCACCTAAGCTCTGAAAACTTAGAATTGATTGATGAATGGTCGGTTTACATTCATCTTGTTTCTAGCCCGTGCCCCCAAGTTTAGGGGATACATCGATAAGTAGGAAGGCAAGCCAAGTCCACTTTAGCTTTACACTCTTTCTTATTGAATCATGGGATTAGGTTACTTGATGGAAGGCTGATTCTTGCCTATCTTGGATTGTATTTTGGTTATTCCTTCCAAGGGGAATACTTCGATGCTCCATCGGATTTCGCACATGAGTTGGGTACTGAACGGTCAGTCACGTCCACTTTTAGTGCAACTGTTGCAATACTCTGCGTGAGGACCTGAAGAATAAATAGTCAAGTCAAATTCATTTATGGTTTATTCTCCTATTCGCACCCCAGTGATCGATGTTTTTCGAAGGATGTCTGGGTCACATTCGTTTGTGTTTGGTGTGGATCGATATTGACCGTCGACCCAACGGCACAATATTTTCAGTCGTTCGTAACTTTGGACGTCGTTATGATTAGTTTTGTATTGAGGCCTCCTTATAGTTGTTGCCTTAAGTCGTAAGGAACACCAAGCCAGAGCTATAGTGAGTTGTCGTGTTCATCTTTTAGTAGTTCATACTCATTTCCACAGTCTGGGGACATAGAGTTATTTTGTGAGTGGTCGGTTCATGCTCGATTTATATTCATGTCCAGTCCACACTCTGGGGACTTAGAATTATTTTGTGAGCGGTCGGTTCACAACCAATTTATGTTTATACTCCAGTCCATGCTCTAGGGACTTAGAGTTATCTTGCGGGCGGTCGGCTCACACCCGATTTATGTTTATGCTCCGGTCCATGCTCTGGGGACTTAGAGTTATCTCGCGGTCGGTTCACACCTGATTTATGTTTATACTCCAATCTACGCATTAGGAACTAAAGTTTGTCGATGGGTGGTCAGTCACACCCGATTTATGTTTATACTCCAGTCTGCGCTCTAAGGACCAGAGTTGGTCGATGGGTGGTCAGTCACACCCGATTTATGTTTATACTCTAGTCCATGCTCTAGGGACTAGAGTTTCTCGATGGGTGGTCATTCACACCCAATTTATGTTTATACTCCAGTCTGTGCTTTAGGGACTAGAGTTGGTTGATGGGTGTTCAATCACATCTGTTTGATGTTTATACTCTTGTCCGTGCTCTAGGGACCAAAATTGGTTGATTGGTGGCCGGACATACCAGATTTATGTTTATACTTTCTCTGCACTCTAGGGACTAGAGTTTGTCGATGGGTGGTTGGTCACACCAGTTTGATGTTTATAATCCAGTCCATGCTATGGGGACCAAGGTTGGTCAAGGGTGGTCGGTCACACCCATTTGATGTTTATACTCCAGTCCACGCTCTAGGGACCAGAGTTGGTCGATGGGTGGTCAGTCACATCCATTTGATGTTTATACTCCAGTCTGCATTTTGGGGACCAGAGTTGGTTGTTAGGTGGTTAATCACACCCGTTTGATGTTTATACTTCAGTCCGTACTCTGGAGACCACAGTTGATTGATAGGTGGTCAATCACACCCGTTTGATGTTTATACTCCAGTCCATGTTCTAGGTACAAAGGTTGGTCGATGGATGGTCGTATCACATCCATCTTTTTGGTTTTTATACTCTAGTCCACACTCTGAAGACAAAAATTAGTCAATGGGTGGTCAGTCACAACCATTTTTGATTTATACTCTAGTTGTCAAGTCGAGGTAAGAGTTATCGAATGAACGGTTGAATCATGTTCATTCTTGGAATGGAATTCTATCCCCAACATCAAGGACAAAACTTGGCAAGTGAGATGATTGATTCACATCCTCTTAGTGGTTGTAGCTCCTTTTTTCAAGTCAAGGAAGGGAGTAGGCAATGGATTGTCGGATCACATCCATGCTTGGTTTGGACAGCCCTGTCACATCCACCTCAAGCTGCAGTCATGTGCACATGTTGAGGGTGTTGGTTGATGTGTAGGCAATTAGTCACGCCTACTTTAAGTCGAGCTTTCGAACTGCGCTGTGTCCATGGTAGGATTTGATGCGTAGACGATCAAATCACGTCCACTTTAGTTGGATCATGGCATCATAGAGCTTCGAGAGAGGCATATGTGTTTTGGCAAACTTCAAGTATGATCTGGGGAGTGATGGTTGGGCTTTATTCACTCTAAGTCTTTCTCTTATCTCTAAGTTAGGCACAGAAATTGATGAGTGACGATTAGTCATGTTCGATTTTTACTGGATCCTGACCTTATCGGGCTTTTCCATTCTGAGTCATTGGCTTTAAGTCAGGGGCAAATGGTAGCTGATGAGCGATTGAATCATGCTTATCTTGATGAAACTCCAAAGGTCCGATCATGGTCCGCTTTTAAAACCTTTTTCTCAAAATTTGGATCGTACCCGATTTTTTTTTAAAACGATCGGTAATGAAAACGATTAGTTAAAAAGACAATTGATTGAAAATGATCGGTTGGAATGCCAAAGCATTGGAACGACCGGTTTTTGATTGAATGATCGATGGAAATGTTAACAGGAAACGATCAGTGTTAGATATCTTGGAACGATCGATGAAGATGGCAATTGGGACGATCGTAAACATGGCAACTGGGGCGATCGGTGAAGATGGCAAATGGGACGATCGGTAAAGATGCCAACTGGAACGGCCGGTTAAGATGCTAACTTAAACGATCAATTAAGATGCCAACTGAAACGATCAATTAAGATGGCAACTGCAAGGATCGATGAAGATGGCAACTGGAATAATCAGTGAAGATGGCAACCAGAATGATCATACAAAAAGATCGTATAGAAATGATTAGAGTAAATCTACATAGCGGTGGGACGATCATATAAGAACGATCGTTTAGAAATGATTAGTATGGAACGATCGTACAGAAAAAACGATCGGCCAAATACACGTTGGTGGAACGACCAATGAGAGCGATTGTATGGAACAATCGTACATGAATGATCATATGGAATGGTCGGTTAGAAAAAACGATCAGTGACAGATGTTTTAAAACTTGAAAATGTGCTCATTGATCAAACACATGACCGATCGAACACTAGCATCATGATTTCCTTATTTTGCAAGGGAAGTAGACTTAGCTTCTCTAGCCATGGCTAATAGTTTCCTTGTAGATCTCATTCAAATATGCATAGAATAGGAAACTTATCGATCAAAAGTTGGATCTATCTCATGAAGATGAAAATACACAAGTAGAAGATAAGATCCAATCAAGCTGAGAATTCATTTCTCAATGAAAACACGACAATGTTGACACCAAAAATGGGCATCAACGCCTAATAGAATATAGTAGAGATTAAACGATGAATGAAACTAAAAACATTACAAAAAAAGTAAATGAACACATAAATTTTTATAGTGGTTCGGCAATCATGGCCTACATCTACTTTATATTTTTATTGATCTTGCACTAGATTATCATTACAAGAATGTTTTGATCGGCAAGGATCCATTGGCACAGAAGTAAAGAATCAAAATGCAGAGCCTCCCTAGCCGAAAAAAGGATCCCTTTTATGGATCTATGCCTGCTGTACTTATAGGAGAATACCTGCATGGATTGGGCTGAAACTTTACAAGAAGGCTCTCTAGGTCCATAGGGGCCCATCGTATAGATCGGCAATGCTAACTCGATGGTTAGGAACGATCAACCTAATGTTAGCCGATCCTTTTTCTTGACTCCAATCATGGTGCGATAGTTTAACATGCCTCTTGATATTGGTTTTGAAACATGAAATCATTCTGAATTGTAAATTGAGAGATATGGATCGACCTTGGTTGAAACTGGATTATACGTTGAACTATATCGATCATTTTGATGGATCAACAATAACGATCGGTCAACAACGATCGGCCGTCCTAAAGCCTTCACCTTTTGATATGTGACCGTTTTTGTAGGCTCCCCTCTTCATATTATTGATGCTTTAAAAGTATCACATGAACTGGCTTCGTGGATTTCAAGATATTGAATATTCTCCGATGACTTGAACTGTTTTATGGATCGTTTTAGATCGATCCATATAAATTCTTCATTTGTCCATAACTTGGGCATACTAACTTCGATTGACTTGAAATTTGAAATGTAACCTCATGAGGCTTTGCTTATTACTTTATACGATTATGGCTTGATATGCACCCGGTCCGAATCTGGTCGACATTGTCCATAGTCATGTACATCATTGATTCGTAAGGCTGGCAACCACCCGTTTTTGCCAAATCAATGAGATCACGGTCTTGCCAAAAGGCAGGATAACACCAGTGGTTTCTGGAGGAGTCATCGGTTGGTTTTGGATATGAAGCTGAACTTTAGTGCTGCATATCATTCGTAAATTGATTATTAGACAAAGGGAGTTAATTGGGCATTGGAGGATTTTCTTTTTCTTATATTCTTGATCTAGGAGGTAGCAGGGAGGATCATATCTATTGGGTGGAGTTTACTTATAGCAATGACTACCAGCTTGGCATCGATATAGCACCAATTGAGGCTCTATATGGTATCGTTTCATTCACCATCTTCTTGGCTTAAGACTAGAGATTGATTTATTCTTTATCCTAATTCTATCAAGAAGGCTTCCAAGAAGATAGAGTTGAATAGACAAAGGATGAAGGAAGCCTATGACCAGAAGAAGTCTTATGCAGACCATAGGAGGAAGGAGACAGAGTTTGAGGTTAGTGATGTTATCTCTATAAAGGCATCTCCTCTGAAGGTTGTTAGGAGGTTCAGTAAGTTAGGGAAGCTTATGCCTCACTTTGTTGGATCATTCTTGCTTACTGAGCACATTAGCCCTGTAGCCTATCAAGTTGCTCTTCATATTCGATTCTTTGGTATCTATAATGTCTTCCATATTTACCACTTGAGGAAAAGTCTAAAGAGTAACGAGACAGTTTCAGAGCCATTGCACATTGAGGAAGTTGATATTTCCCCAAACTTGACTTATGTGCAGCATCTGATCCTTATAGTCGACTTGGAGATCCGACGGCTTAGGAGAAAGAGGGACTCGTTGGTGAAGATGCAATAATCCAATAACCCATTGTATTATATTGGGAGACCAAGGAGCATACAACATGGATCTATGCCAAGCTATTTCCTAATGCACATGAATCTGGTATGTTTAATTACTCTATTTGTTTTTGCATTTTAGTATTTAATGGTGTAGTTGCGCTAAAAGCTATTAACTCAGTTATAGATTTTCCCTAAAGGGAAATTACGAAGCCGTGATTTTTTAAGAGGGGAGTCTGCAAAAACTTGTAGTTGAGAGGGAATTAAAATAAATATTTAATCAATTATAAAGGGATTTTAATCTTAAAAATGTAAAATGGGAATTTTTTTATAAATTAATAGAATGATTTATTTGAGAAATTTTCAATTTAGATAAATTTGGATCTTAGATTATAATAACAATAGTTAATAAATTTTATAAAGTTAAATATTAGAAATAAATAAGAAAAGGATATTATTTTCAAATTAAAAGAATTTTTATATCAATTGTAAAATGAGTTTATAAATTTATTATTGAAATTGGGTTTTAAAAGGTAAATATGGAAATAATTATATAATCGGTATAAATTATAAAAAATAATTATTGAAAAATTATGAAATAGTAGTAAAACATCTGTGGAAGATAAACATGAATTTTATTTGGAGTTGTGGGCTAGTTTGCCATGGTAGAAAAATAGACTAGCAAAGAAAAATGAAAGAAAAAGACTTATAACAAAGGAAAAGCAAGCCTATTTGGCCTATCTCCATACTTTAAAAAAAATCTCCACTTCATTTCCTTATTAAGAGAAGTCTAAAATTATCCTTACTTGCTTCAAATTGACTTCCTGTATACCCATTCCAAGCTCCATTCCAATAAACCAAATTATGAAATCCATAATCCCCTTTTTTTAAAACTTCAAAATATATAGAAATAAATTACCAAATTTTTTGAAATTAAAGTACAACCTTTTCAACACCCTATTACACATCTAGGCAAGAAGAAGTTAAGATTTTTGAAGAGTTTGCTCGTTACTGGAGTTTGTAGAAAGAAGGAAAAGTGGAGGTAGAAGGAGCAATTCTATATCAAAGGCTTAGCTACTTCAAGGTGAGTGTTTTCTGCTCACTACTATGTCTAAATGACGAATTACGTGATGTACACCCTTCTTTAACCAAATTCTTGCTTTATTTCTTAACTAAATTTGAGTGATATGTATGTATTTGGACTTTTGAAAGATAATGTAGCGTATGGAGGCGAAAAAGAGTTCAGGCGGAGTAGAATCGAGTGGTCGGAGTCACCAAAAATTGGCAACGTAACCTAGAACAATTTATGTTCCAGGTCGTGAAACAGTGGACCGATGTGTGGTGCACCAGTGCTCGACTTGGACGTTGTTCCTAGCATGTGCCTAAGTGTTTTGAGTTTAAATTAATAATAACAAAATAAAATAAATAAATATAAAATCAAATCAAATAAAATCTAAGTAATTGATTTAAAAACTCTTATTATAATTTTAGTAGTAAATTAAAAGGTTTTATTATTAAAATAAATTAATTTATAGATGATATTAATTATAGTAAATATTAATTATTTAAAGAAAAAGGAAAATAGAATCATTTTAATGCTTTAAAAAATTTCAAAACTTAATCTATGCTTGGAAATGATGTAAGATGTTAGAAGATAAGTAAATATGAATTTATTTGAACTTCACCATTATTTTATATTTATGGCTATGTTAAAACTTAATAAAGGAGGCTAAAAATGTGTGTTATAATTATAAATATATAAGGAAGAATATTGTTTCGTTAAAATAAAATATGTGAACACTTTGGAAGTAAATAGCTCTGCGGTATAAACCCCTTTTATATATATTGAATGTTTGATTATCATTCTGTGTAACAAGGAATTTGAATGAACGGAGTTCTAAAACCATCTAATGTGGGACTTTTGGTTTATTCCTTCGGTTATTCTCTATATTTATTATATAGAATATCGATTAAGGAGACGAATGTGGTTTACTAGCTTAAGGCAAATAGGTGAGCATCGCCGGGTGGTATGGGATGCATATAATAATATTTGTTCGATTGCTTTTTGTAAGTAAATGTCAATCATATGAGGTTTAAATCAGGGTTATTGCATGGACTATGTGAGTGGGTTGAGAGCCCAGAGTGTGTCTATATATTACGTGTACTCCTATTATTCGGTAAGAAGTAAACCAACTTAGGCTAGTGTCCATTCTAGGGGCCTAATTCCCAGGGTCACTCCCATCTATTGTTATATGGTTGAGATTGCTCACTTTGTATTGTATTATGGTTGATGTTGCTCTCACTTATGTGTATATGCTATATTACCACCATTATGTATTGACATTTGAATTTTAGACATAGTCTGACTCGATGTTATTTTATAATATTGGGTCATTTCGAGATAATTCAGGTCCTAGTATGAAGTAGCAGCTTAACTTGTTTGGAGGCTAGTATAAATCGTAGGATGATACTTTCCCTATGAGATTTTTTAGCCTCATTTATTTATGATGATGTACCTATTTGTCTATGATATGTATATACAATAGCATAAGCATTGGACTAGTATTTTGTTGCTCACTTTGGACATGTATTATTGAAATATTATAATTTAATAATGCGTTCTGATTATGTGTTCTCTGTGTATTTTCTTTTGTGTTGTATATTGTTCAGTTCTTGGACCACTTATGTTTATTGCTTTGTGTTGATACCCCATACATAATTATGAATGTTATATGATTTGAGGTATGTGTTAGTGTTAGCCAATGGAATATTCACATGGGTAATTCCTTTATAGCCTCATTCTCCATATTATCCGATAGTATTACCTTGTAATAATCTTTAGTAATATGGAAGGGGTGAGGTGTTACAATAGTAGTGATTTGGGGAGATCGTGTGTATTCACCTCTAGTAGGATGATACTTACGGTATTATTATTTCTATTGTTGACAACAATTCTCTCCCATATATAAGTCAAATTATCCATTGTAGAAGTAATATTATTATTGAAAAGTTTTTTATTTCTCTCAAACCAAATATACCAAGCTTCAATGGTAAAAAAGTGTCTAATAAGAATCACCGAGTAAAGTAAAATCTCAATCTAGATCAATAAGACTTACAATCAAGAATATTAGAAGTAATATTAAAATAAAAAATTCTAAGAATGTGTAGAAGCGTAAATTTAGTAACTGACAATCATAGTGCAAGTGTGCAATTGTTTCTAGGTTCACATTATAGCAAATGTAAATTTTTATCGATATGCATATTCTTTTTTTAAGAGTTCAATAGTATTACGTTTCCTATGAAATATCAACTACATAGGTAATTTGGACTTAGGTGTTGCATTTTCTTTCCACATTAATTTAAAAAGATTAGACTTTATTCTTGAGAAATTTAGATATTTGTAAAAAGAATCAGCTTTAAAGTTGTTATTCCTATCCCAACACCAAATTTTAATATAATAATTATTATCTGTATTATATAGCTCGAATTTGGTAAATAGTAGAACAAAATGGTAAAAACGTAGTACCTTCCAATGCACGATTAAAGCTGAACTCCCTAGGAAAGTTCAAATTAGACCTATAGACTTCCAAGATTAGAACATTTTTAAAATTAAAAATCTCAAAAAGTTCTGTAAGTTCTACTTTAAGAGAATGGCAGAGACCCAACAATCATGCCAAAAGGACGTGTTATTCTTCGAATGCACTATGCTACCAATATCTAGTTTAAAACTATTCAAGCCTTCTAAAATCGATTTCCAAAAGTGTGACAAATTATTATGTTGCTAGGCGCTAATCGGTACAAATTATTGGAGCCTTCATAAAACTGACTATAAATAAGTTCTTTCCAAATTAAGTTATCGTTATTAGTTTTAAATTCCACAACCATTTCCCTAATAAAAAAACATTGAGGTAATGGAAATTAGTTATCCTTAACCCTCCCATGTCTTTCGATTTACAAATTGAATCCCAACCGATAAGACGCTTTAAACTATTACCGGGGTTATCTAGCCCACAAACGGGCTCTCATAATCTATTTTATTGATTACCCATTTTGGAAAGATACAAAACGACATCTAGTAAAACGGTAGTGCCGCTAAAATAGAGTTGACTAGAACTACCCTACCTGCCCTCGATAAAATTTTATCGTTCCACCTATATAATATTTTGCTAATTTTATCAATGATAGCTGACCAATCATTGTGCCTAAGTTTGGTTGGTCTTATTAATAACCCTATGTAATTAATGGAAAATTCACAGTGTTATAATTTAAAGTGATGGAAATTAGACTCTCTACGTTATCTATGTCATCTAGCACTAAAGCCGAGCTTTTATAAAAATTAATTTTTAGACCAAATAGTTACTCGAAGTTGTAAAACATAAATTTAAGAGCTATAATATAGCGAGGCAAAGGCAAACAAAAGAGCATGTGTTGTCTGCGTACTAGTGTATAGAGAGACTACAATGCGTAACCTTATTTCCAACCCAACCTAAAATCCCATTACTAGTAGCTAGCTCAGTAATCCTTACAAAAAACGTCGGCCACTATGTTGAACAAAAAAGGTGACAAAGGATCAACATGCCTAAGTCAATGTTTTGATTGGATTTTTTAACCTAAAATAACATTTACCATAATACTAGAATTGTCAGTCTTAAGAAGAGCCATAACTGGCCTACCTATTTTATGCTAAAACCTCTAGCCGGTAATAAGTCATTAAGGAAAGTCCAATCCAGCATATCAAAAGTTTTAGTGAAGTCAAGTTTTAAAAGCGCACAAGTGATATTATTTTAACAACAGCAATTAATGAACCCTTGAACAACTGCAACCTCATATATGATATTTATACCCTTAATAAAAGCAGTTTATGAACTATCGATTAGATTATTCATTATAGAAGCAAGTATATTCACTAAAAAAAATTGAGATAATTTTAAAGGAGTAGTTTAGAAGTAAAATAGGTCTAAAATCCTTTAATTCATTTGCACAAAATCTTTACATTGGCAAGACTAAACCTATCCAATTACAGTGTACAATCATAGAATTCATTAAACATTTTAATTAGATTAGATTTTGTAATAAACCAAAACTTTTTATAAAATTAAATTAGAGATCCGTCACGAACTGATGCCTTATTATATGGATATCATTAATAACCGTTTCCTCCTCTATAAATGAGGAGTCCAAATCTTCTAAGTCAATCCTGGTATCAACTGGATATAACTCATCCCAGTTAGCTCTGATCCTATAGCTTATCTTAATTCCAAAAATACCATTACAATACTTGGTAAATGCTAATTTAATTCATTTTGATCAAAAATTTCTACCTACTTATTAGTAATAGAAGATTTAACGGTGTTACTACATTTTCTACCGTAAGCAGATCTATGAAAAAATTTGGTATTCTTATCACCCTCGTCCATCTATTGAATTCTAGCTCTTTGTTTCCACGTACTTTCTTTTTGATTTAAAAATTTATTCAATTCTTACTTTAAATTTGAGAGGAATTCTTCCCTGGTAAGTCCAAGGCTTTATATTCTTTACTTTTATTTAACTGTAGAATTTCAAAAAGTAAATTCTCTTTTTTTGACTCTAATGTTTTCGAAAGTATCCTTGATCTATTTTTTTTAAAATGATGCTTAAACCTCTAAGTTTGTTTACAAAAATCTTTGGTTAATTACCAGAAAATCTATTATTATATAAACTTAAGGAAAGTCATTTGCTTGTAGTTATATTCATATTCTAATCTAATTTTTTTAGAATGTCGCTAAGATTATCACAAGTGAGGACAATCAAACAATGTTCCAAATGTATACTCTGAAGACCAACAACCTTATAGATGGGGAAGTTATCTTCAATCCCGTCAATAATGAAAAAACCTATCCAAAAATACCATCGAGGGGATTTCTCAAGAATTTTACTAGGTGAAACGTTTGTTGGTTAATGGTAACTCGATCAAATTACCCTCAATGATAAACCTATCAAACTCGTCCATGACGGTAAAATCTCCCTCTGTAGGAGCCCACTCCCCTACAAAACTAGTAACAATGAAGTTACCGCCCAAAATCAATGGTTCGGGTCAAGTGCTCTAAAAGTGAGACATCATGCCAAAGGGGCCTACACTCAATGTAACGATCCGCAAATCCGCATAATTCGAGCTGACAATAAATCACACATGTCCAGCCCAAAGGGAATGAAAATGATAGTTATAGAAAAGAAGGAAGAAGAGAAAAAGAAACTAAAAACAACACAAAATCTCACAACGCAGTGGAGCAATATACAATATAGATCAATAATCTTTATAAAAGAGAGACCGTAATATACATCCATCCATCAAAGTACAACAATAAATCACTTATCATTTGCCTATACAGTTATAACAACATGTCCTCACAAATGTTGATAATTCTAAAACAACCAACGCAGGGAAAATAAATATATATGTGAATACGACCTAAAGACAAATAGCTCATCGGCTGAAGCTCCAAAGCACCAAATCTAAATCTGTAAATATGCTCGGTCTGACCCGAGCGTTGAAAGGGAAGAACGCCTGGATCAATCTAGTAACCAGCATGAGAAAACACATCTCAATTAAATTTTTAAAGTTATCAAAAACTTCCCTTTTTCAAAACAAATGTATCTCGTAAGACCACGCCGCACATAAACATGGACGGGTTTTTACCTTACGATAAGCAAAACTTTCATATCAAACTCTGTTATATTATACTAGTGTCTAGTATACAAATAATATTAATCATAGATGAAATTATTACATTGATTAAATTCTAGCACACTAGCTACAAAGTATGTTCTACAAAAAGTCTGAAGGCACTTATTGAGGAATAGATTCCATACAATAGCAAGGTAAGGGACTACCTTCCGTACAGTACATCTCTAGAGGGATATACCGAGGATACACAAAAAACCCTCCACGTCTGGCAAGACCGATCTATCCCTTTTTGGTACTCATACATGGATAGAAACTGAATATGTCATCACCCCCGTCGTAACTGACCTACACGGGATCCCATAGCATACACCACATACTCGACATATAGAGAGTAATCTAGAAAGGTGATGATCATACCCTAATGATTGCGAACAACATAGCCTTACGGCATACCCTGTTTAAGCCATTACCGGGTGATGAGGCCTAAGGTAACATTTACCTTTCACATAGCACATTCCACTTTGAATGCCACATTACCATTTCCACAATCACACAACTGATTTCTACAAATGTATAACTCCTGAGCTTGTGTGTCTCAAGAAAGGGTGTTAAGCCGAGAGAAGTTGCCTTCTCCACCACCAAACAGATAATATGTTTATAGAGATCAATTAATGTGATCTAGACATGCAACAACAGACATTCACATAGCACATTCCACTTTAATATTTCGATATTAAGAAAAAAATTCCATATACTTATTTCAATGGTATAAGGATATTTAATAACACTATCGTATTGGAGACACTTTAAATAGATTTCTATAACTGTATAACTCCCGAGTTTATAAGTCTTAGGACGGGTGTTAAGTATAAGAAGCAATGCTTCTAATACC
The DNA here is from genome assembly GCA_030765085.1 of Allium cepa. Lineage (NCBI taxonomy): Eukaryota > Viridiplantae > Streptophyta > Magnoliopsida > Asparagales > Amaryllidaceae > Allium > Allium cepa. The sequence goes on along the minus strand of CM060940.1, from coordinate 125,856,679 downwards.
ACCAAGCTTTTAGTATGATCATAAGAACCAATTCATGTATTTCACAATGAAGATCCAAACACAATTTATTGAGTCAAAACGAATGTTGCATTAAACATCGTTACGACAACCAAAAACACTAATATAGGGATTCGATTAATTATATATATATATATTCCTTGTAATATATAAAACATTTTCTTTTGGAAATCATTCACTATAACAATAGTGTTATAGTTCATGCTTTCCTTACTTTCCTTAAAAACGTTTATTACAACAATAAAATGTTGAAATCCATGTTTTTGTCACTTAACACATTTGAAACCACTTTAAAAAAAACCATTTAAACTCTGTTTGGAAATATCACTTTCAAAATGTTGCTTTAAAAGATAACCACTTTTAAAATGATTAACTCCATATTTAAATCTCAACATAAATCATTTCTATATTTATAAAACTATGTTTATAAATCTATTTTTTATTTTATAGAACTTCGATTTTATAAAATCTCTTACTTAAAAATTTCCATTTATAACTTCATTCTTTCCTAAATTCCATTAATTATTAAAAATCCATTTATAAATCCTTTTCTTTATAAATCTAATTTATTTATAAAATCCATTTATGAATCCATTCCTTTATAAATCTCATTTACAAATCCATATTTTGTATATTTGTAAACTTCATTTATTAATCTATTTCTTCATTTATAAACTATTTTTTATAAATTCTTTTTCAAAAATCTCTATTTAAAGTACTTCACAAAACTATGATTTTATGACATCAAAATTCGTACATTTTTATTTATTTAAAATAAATTCATTCCTTTTGATAATTTAAAAATTAATAAAACATATATACTTTCAAAATCACTTTGAAATCCCTTTTAAATCAAAATCATATTATAGTATTTTAAAATGCAAAAAATACGGCCGGTGTAATTAAAGCACTAAACAAGGTAAATTATATCAATGTCATCAAATATGGCATCCAAAACATCATATATCAAAATATATGAAAAGTAAAATCAACGGTACAAGGAATCCTACTGGATCCTGCCAACATATCCCCTGCATCACATAAAGTATATAATTATAAAATATAAATCAATCGCTTTGAGGTGGGATCGTATACAAAAGGTCATTCTCTCATACACAAAAACATGATAAAGTCTCATCTGCTCTAGAGGCGGGAATATATCCAAACCAACTAATAAAATAGTAAATCATCTAAACCTTAACAAAGAATCAACAATAAAATTACCCACACTTATATAGAAATATAAGTAGACCAGAGAAGTGAGTTAACTCACTTTGATTCCAATAATCGTTGAAGCGTTCCGGTTTGAATTAAAATCGAACAGGTGTTCAATTTTGACCCAAATTCCTACTAGCTCCAAATCCATCCAATCCAACTCTATAACGTAGTATTTGTTGTAATGAGAGCAACTGACCGCATCTAAATTCGGTCTCGTATGGACAAGATACGGACGTTAGAACTTTTTAGATTATTTAAATTAGTTAGTTAACTTAAATTAATTAAATTTTAAACGTTATTTACCTTTCGCCCCATCATTCATAACCCAGGCCACACTAATTCTTAACTTGACCGTGTCTTCCTTCAATCACCGTGCCTCTACCTCATCACTAGACTACACTGCGTCGCCTCCACCGCTCTCCTCGATTCCCTTCTTTCGATCGACCTTAGTCACGACTGCTCCACCGCCCCCCAATCGCTAGAAATTGGCCATGAATTGCGCATGAATGGAGAAGCTTTCTGGCCACCATTCTTCGTTACACCCCATCATCGTCATTGATCTCCCTTGTCTTGTCAAGCTCTACTAGTTTTTAGTTGAGGTCGAAGCTAAAAAAAGTGGATGGAGTGGCGTCGACCGATTTAGGTCATTGGATTGTTTTCGTTTTTCGGTGGCTAGGTTTTAGAGGGCAAGATAATAAGGGCTTGAATCCTATTTGTAGAAAAATGAATATCTAAACACTATTCATGTCTAAAATTTCCGAACTCCAATCGAGGCATGCCACCTGGCGTTCTATATGTAATATCTATATTCCAAACACAATGGAGCTAGTATCGAGATCCAATTCTATCATATATAAAAGTTAGCTTTTAAAAATCAAATTATGTTTATTTAAATTCCTTTAATTAATTTCTATGTGTTTTGAACTCGCATGGCCAAACATATGTCCAATCACTACGAAATTCGATGGTATATGATAATTCACTATTACGGAGGATCCATTGGAATTGGTTTCGTCCAAATGCAAGATAGTGTCCCAAAAGGCTATTTTCACACGTTAATTAAAACTGTTATTATAAAAAATCTATCAAATCACTTTTATTCAAATTCAAAAGTTTACTATCTACATTTTTGTATAAATAGAATTTTAAATTAGCTTTCGAAATCATTTTTTATTTATATTAAATTCAAGATTTAATTATTTAAAAATTCCAATTATTTAATCCAATAATTCGGTTAAACTTATAAAATTAACTTTTTAATATTTAAAATCAATTAAATATTCCAAATTCAAATGGCTAAAATTTTGGTTCGTCACATACTTCCCCCTAAAAGGAATTTCGTCCTCCAAATTAGCAAGTGAGAAAAATGCCACAATCCCATTAACTTTTCAAAATCAATTAGTTGAAATGGATTACCAAATTCTTTTAAGTCTTTAACTTTTCAAAATTAATTTGTTGAAATTTTGTTATCGCCTTTTCTAATCTCTAAATCTATTCATAGCTACTAACTAATGCCTTTCCAAGTTATAACATAAAAATCAAATTTTAGATAATAAAAAATTTCTTAAAGCCTTAAATTTATGAAAAATTTCGCTAATGTCTCCTTTGCGTGATTCAATTGGAAAAATTTATGATATATATAATCATAAATAAACAACTCATCTTCAAGGATGAGGCGTCTCATAGGAAAAAATATAAAAATACGATATGCAATTCGGGATGTGTACTTTCTTATATTAGCAAGCATATACAATCAATATGATGCGAAAGCAAGCTCCAAATACGAAGCATACGCCATCCGCACCTACTAATCACTAGACAACCAATGAGATTAAGTATAGGAAAGTAATATCAATATATAACATGTATTCATACAATAGCTATACGCAAATGTAACAAAAGAAACCATCCAACAAATAATATCCATCGAATTAATCAATGACCATATCAATTTTCATTTTCCAATGTCAGCATTTAATTTACTAAAGTCGTACGATGTGCATATACATCCATACACAAAATCAAATCTGATCGCCCGCACGATCACACAATTTCACTTTTGAACTAGTATCGTTCACATGACCACTCTAGTACGGACTCATATCTGGTTCGTTGATTAGAAACCGCCATTCTCCTTGCATAGCCATATACTATGATAGAGAATGTCAGAATTAATCAAAAATCCATATCCAGTGTTCGCTGTCCAGAATCGACTGAAAAATTCAAACTCGGACCGAGGTAAATCATCTCGAAATCATATATTCGAATCTGGATCAAACAGTTATGCGAATAAAAAAATATACGTACAACTCACGTATTTATTTCAATTTGTTTCTTATTATATCTCATTCTTTTTTATTCAGATCCTTTTATTTACATCCATTTCATTTGCTTTCATTTTTTCATAATCATTTTCATTTACCATCATTTATTACTTAGTATATTTCTTTCAATACTAGTATCACTTAAGAACCATTCCATCAAATTTTACTTAAGTTTATTGTACAACACTTCTCATGTTTATTTTCCCTTTACAACTTAAGATCATATCCATTTCAAATCAAATTTAAATACAAATTTGTTTAACTCATTTCATTAATTCACTCATTTACCTTTACTTAAAAAGTTTATTTTATTTAAATTAACTTAAGTTAAATTTCATTTCATTTTTTAGATTCAAATTTACTTTTCTTGACATTTATATTCAACAAACTTATAATTTTGTTTTAACTTACAAATTCTCAAAATTTATAAGTTATAAAACTTATTTTCTTATATTTATCAATTTATACTATGGATTTTTAAAATCAAAATTTGTTTTACCAAAACACAACTTCAATGGTAGCAAACAGTCACTTAGAAACTCAAAAATGAATACTGATGATGCTGCAGTCATCACCAGAATTATTTCCTAACGACTAAAGCGACTTTAGTGCTTTCTATTTCTTTTAAATCCTTTTAAAAATACTTCTTGTCAAAATACTTTCTAAATAACATCATTATTATTTCTTCCAAACTTTCAAAATCAATGGGATTTAAATTTCCAAATTCTCCGCTTTTAAATCCTTTTTATCTACAAACCATATTTATAAATTATCCTTACATAATTTCACTTTGGTTATATAAAACTGCTTCTTAGCTATTTATCTTTGTTTGCAGTAGTAATAACAACTTTTATTAGAACACAAACAACAAACAACAAATGATAATAATCAGATGTTATCATTCACTAACAACCAAACACACCATATATACTACAATCGTTTTCCAAAAATTATTCCTTTATATATAAAATATAATCAAGATAAAATTATTTCATTTACCCAATTTCAAAATAATACTATGCCAAATACTATATTCAAGTGTTTAGAGACCCCTATAAATAACTTTAGTTACTTGTATTGACCAAATTTCATAAGCCACTCAATAGATCAATCAACATAATATAAAACTTTTTTATATCAGTAGCAAATATGCACTCATATATACACACTCAAACTTATTTTAAGGTGCTATTGACCCTATCTATAATGAGTAACCCACCAAAGCTTAGGTGTTCGCACAACTTAACCTTTGATACCGGCTATAATGACCCGCAAATCCGCATAATTCTAGTTGATAATAAACCGCGCATGTCAAGCCTAAAGGGGATGGAAAGATGGATAGTTATGGGAAAGAAAGAAGGAAGAAGAGCAGAGAAGAAAATGAGAAAAAGAAACTAAAACAACGTAAAATCTCATAACGCAGTGAAACAATATATAATATAGATCAATAATCTTAACAAAAGAGAGACTCTAATATACATACATCCATCAACGTACAACAATAACCACTAATCATTGGCCTGGATAATTATAACAACCTACCCTCAAAAACGCGGATAACTATAAAACAACTAATGCAGCGGAAAATAATCATATACGTGGATACGACCCGAAGACCTCCAACTCGTCTGCTAAAGCTCCAAGGCACCAAATCTAAATTTTTAAATATTCTCATCTGACCCGAGCATTGAATAGAAAGAACGTCCGGATCAGTCTGGTAAACTAGCATGAGAAAACACAACTCAATTGAATTTTTAAAGTTATCAGAAACTTTTCCTTTTCAAAGCAAAGGTATCTCATAAGACTGCGTCAAATATAAACACAGTCGAGTTTTTACCTTACAATAACCAAAATATTTCATATCTAATTATAGTGTCTGGTATACAAATAATATTAATCATAGCCGAAATTGTTACATTGATTAAATTCTAGCATACTAGCTAAAAGTAGGTTCTAAAAAAAGTCCGAAGGTACTTATTGAGGAATGGATTCCATACAATGGCAAGATAAGGGACTACCTTCCATATAGTACATCTCTAGAGGGATGTAACGAGGATACACAAACAACCCTCTGCATCTTGCAAGATCGGTCTATCCCTTTTTGGCACTCAAACATGGCCTGCATAGAAACCGAATATGTCATCACCCGGTCGTAGCCGGCCTATCTAGGATCCAATAGCATACATCACATACTCGACATATAGAGATTAAGCTAGAAAGGTAATGATCATACCCTAATGGTTGCGAACTACATAGCCTTATGGTGCACCCTGTTTAAGCCATTACCGGGTGTGAGGCCTGAGGTAACATTTACCTTTCACGTAGCACATTCCACTTTGAATGCCACATAGTCATTTCACAATCACACAACTGATTTCTACAAACGTATAACTCCTAAGCTCCTATATCTCAAAAAAATGTTAAGATAAGAGAAGTTGTTGTCTCCGCCATCAAATAGGTAATACGTTTATAGAGATTAATTAATGTGATCTAAACATGCAACGTTAGACATTCATCTTTATAAGTTGTTTAGGAACAGGAAAAACCGAAGGTACTCTTTTGTTACAGCTTGTCGGGAATCATCCTTAGGATTAGTAACAAGAAGTCCTTACATGTCGAAGATTTTCATAATGAAGCACTGCTTCCACCATATATATAATTTGCATCGTAGGTCTAGTGGTAAGTAGCCCTGCATTATGAAGATCTCCGTCTTCAAAATCATCATCATAAACCTGCACTTTCGAACACATGCATTGGTCCGAAGTGGTTTTCGGATAAATCTGATACCAGTATCTCTAAACCAACAATGATAAGAGGCCCCCAACGGAAACCAAATCTCATAGGCTTATCATGTTTCCAACTCTCAACTTGCCATCCTGCGTCCAAAAAGGAATCTCGATAGATTGGAGTACCATGGACACTCCGCACTATTCAAATCAACATTCTTAACACCAAACGATAATCAAGCCTGCTCAGTAGGCTTCGTGCTAGTGCATGACTAATCAGTTCCCACATCAAGTCAAGGAATCAAAAATGGCCAAATTTGATAGTTGGTTATCTAACTATCAAAGCAACAAATAAAATCTAGCACATAAGCAGTCGCTAGGCCCATTTAATTAATTTCATATTAATTAAACAAATTTTAAAATATTTATCCTAAAATATTTTTAAAAGATATATTAACAAAACTACTTTAATATTTCGATATTTGGGAAACATTTCCATATACTTATTTCAACGGTATAAGTATATCTTCAAACCACTTTAATATTTCAATATTTATAAAACATTTCCATATACTTATTTCAACGGTAGAAGTATATTTAATAACACTACCATTTTGGAGATGCTAAATAGATTTCTATAAACGTACAACTCCCGAGTTCATACACCTCAAATCAGGTGTTAAGTATAAGAAGCAATGCTTCCAATACCGCCAAGCCTTTAGTATGATTATAAGAACCAATTCGTGTATTACACAATGGAAGAACAAATACAATTTATTGGATCAAAACGAATGTTGTGTAAACATCGTTACGACAACCCAAAAACACTAGTATAGGGATTTGATTAATCATATATATATACATATATGTATATATAAATCCCATACACTATATAAAACATTTCCTTTTGGAAACCATTTGCCATAACAATAGTGTTATAGTAAATGCCTTCCTTACTTTCCTTGAAAATGACTAGTACAACAGTAAATGTTGAAATCCATGTTTCTGTCGCTTAACACATTTTAAACCACTTTGATAAAAACCATTTAAACTTCATTTGGAAATATCACTTTCAAAACATTCCGTTAAAAGATAAAACACTTTCAAAATGACTAAATACATATTTAAATCTCAAAATAAACTGTTTCTATATTTATAAAACTATGTTTATAAATCTCCATTTTATTTTATAAAACTTCTATTTTTATAAAATCTCTTTATTTATAAATTTCTATTTATAACTCCAATTTTTTTCAAAATCCCATTTATCATTAAAAATATGTTTGTTCCAAAAATAGGTACAATGCTCTTCGGATGTAATTGAAGAGATTAGAACAAAGAAATAAAATGGAAAATGAGGCTAATCTAACAATCACACAAATAAAAATTAAGCAGTAATAAAAGAAAACAAGAATTTATAGTGGTTCAGCGTTATGGCTTAGGTCCACTTTGAAAGATTTGTTGTTTATTACTGATTACGAAATGAATTACAATAGTACAATGGCTAACACTCGAGTTATAATGGGATTTGAGCAAAGCAGCAGCATAAAAATCCTTTTTTAGTTCCAGTAGAATGCTATTTATGGGTGTAGAGCTGGAAATATCTGCCTTGAACCTCGAAATACCCTTTCCCATGTGTAGGTGGGCCCACACAATCGATTTGGAGTCGTTTGGGATCGATCCTTGATTGATCCATGTTGCCTTCGTATCAATCAAGAAATGGTCCAATCAAGCTGTGATCGATCATGGTTGTTCTTGAGTTGATTTCCAAGGTTCTATGAAAATTTCATGGCATTTGGATTTGTGATTTGAGAGATATGATCGATACAAGACTGAGTTTTCTAGGGAAAATGGATCCTTCATAGGTGGATTCGTATCCATACTTTTCATATCAATAACGTGGCGCGCTTGCTTCATGGAGATCCAAAATTTATGCATAAGGGCCATTTCTTTTGGTTTTTGACTAGTTCTTTCGTATCCATCTGATGCTCTGTCTTCCGTATCGATGCTCTGCATCCTCCTTCGCATTGATCATAGGTTTTGTCCTTCGTATCGACCAAATAAGCAATCGTTACGAAAACCATAGCTGTTGGTTAAATGAAGTGTGATCGATCTAGGGACTGTTGAAGTCCATCGATATGCATTTTGAATCACATGGATACGAACCATGGATGTCGAGGGCTTAACTCATGTTCGTTTTGTATTGATGTCGATCGATACTAAGCAATGGATACGAATGATGTAGGCTAAATCAGGATGCGAGATGGATGGATACGGGGTGATGGATATGAAACGGGCATGCTTCATATGGATATTGATTGATCCATAACTTGAGCATATGAACTCCGGTTGACCTAAAATTTAAAATGTTGCCTTTCATAGCTTTCCTTGTCATACCATGCTAAGCTCGATCCGGACCCAGAACAAGTTTGCGTGTATCCATCGTGGACTTGTAGAAAACTGATCTTCGAGGTGTATTGTCTTCAACTTTAGTCAAGCCTTTGGTGTCACGGCCTTGCCAAAAGGCGGGATAACATTTTCCCTCCAAAGTACATCCTGTGCGATTGTAACGTGCTTTGAAAAGCTGCAATCTTCATTCTGAAAAGGTTCTATCTGATTTGCTGAACAGTTGTAGTCCTCTCATAAAATGATGTGACCTTTTGCAGCATCCCAATGGAATAAATGTTAGGTTGTAGACTGCCAATGATTACGCAGTTTTTGTTGTAACTGAAGGTCGAGTGCAAGCAATTTGTTGTTTATTGTTCTGGCTATCACCAGATAAGCATTTAATTCCAGTTAGCTTTGAAAATCGAATGTTAGATAGCATACACACACATATTTCAACCAAACTCCCATTCATGCTCGTGCATTCACCGGTCGTTATCAAGTTCTTTTTTAGAATCTAGTTTCATATCGATCCTCTCCTGGATCGATGTAAAATCCAAGTTGCAACAACGATCGATGGTTGTTTGGATGCCTTTCTTCATATCGATCCTCTCCTGGTTCGATCTGGGGTATGTCAATGCTAAATTTGTATTGATGGAGATCGATACAAGATGGACTCACATAAGGTGTGCATCATATCGATGGTTACGAAATGTTAGCTTGAGTTGTTGTACAATATGTTCTTCGTATCGATGGTTACAGAATATATGCTTCGTATCGATGGATACAAAGTGTTGGGCTTCATATTGATGGACATGAAATGCTAGGATTCAGATTGCCTTGCATTGATGGATATGAAAGTTGTGCTTCGCATCAATGGATACAAACAATCTTGTCGTAAATGTGCAGTGCTTTTCATATCGATGTAGATGTTCACCACTTCTATAGGTAAGGTGACTGGGATACGAATCGTCCTTAAGGCCGATACGAAGAAGTGTAAATAGATTTTGGACTTAGAATATTTTTTCACTTAATTCTACTAATATTTTGTATTGATTAGAAAAGAAGAAGAACTGCTAATCCTTAGTCCTCAAACGCCAATTCGTCAACCCTTAATCCAAATTCTTCAAGCTAGGTAAATAATCATTAGACCTATGTTTAAAGTGATAAGACTCGAGTTCCACATGGCAACCGCCATCTCCAGGGTCGTTGGTGTAGGAGTGTGGCTAGGGCAAGGTTGAGGGTGTGTTTAGTGGCGATTTGGAGAAGTAGAAGGAGAAGAGCAATTGGAAGGAATCGATGGACTTGGAGTTTATCTCGAACTCGTATTGATGCGAGGTGGATCAATCGGAAATCTTTAGAGATGATTAAAGGCAGTCCTCATGATCAAGGCAAAGGGCAGTGGCTTATTGATCGATCTAAGATAGAGTAGTTTGCATCGATATTGATGTGGCATGGTATGATCGATCTGAAACTAGAGTCTTTGGATTGATACGAAGTAGATCGGTGCTTAGAGTGATTGATACGAACGTTTCATTGATACAAAACAGTTATCGGTCTACATCTCTGATCGATACAAAATGATGTCTTTAGGGGAACGATCTAAAGTGAACTATGACGCATACGAACTCCATCGCTTTTTGCATATTCGAACACTTAACCCCGATGAGCTTTAACCTTGCATATCTAGACTTCATTATAAAACTGCATATATGACTATCCTCCGAAGTTCGTCGATGGAACTATAACTTGATGAACATAACCAATTTTATCATGGATCATTCTTCGAAGTCAGGATGGCACGGTTGGGACGGTCAGCGATGACGGTCCCTCCTACCGAATCTCGAAGTCTGGTCTCTTTATCATTCTTTAACCTTGTAGAAATTTATATTATTGCGCAGCACTTCACTACACAACATGATCATTCTTTTTACACCAGGAGGAACACATATTTCTTTCCATCTAACAATGGTTTTTACTGAGTTCAATAGTTATGGATCCTAGAAGCTCAAAGCAACAAGAAGTTCAAAGTCCTCCATTTTCTAGAATCAAAGTGTCGGATGTCACGGTAGATACAATCCATCCTGCACCAAATGAATTGTCGAATGCAGGGATGATTATGAATCCGGAAGATTCCATCCATTCCATGATTTTAGAAGAAATAATAGGCGGAATTTTTCTTAGGCATGGACTGTCCTTGAAGGAAGTTCGATTACTAGAGTCAGAAGACAGAGTGCATAATCCCCCGAAGGATTCATCGCATGCAATAGATTCATGTGCGTGGCTGGAACATTGCCCCAATTCAACTAGTTTATTCGGGACGTGCAATTTTTTAAGGATCGCGCCTTCTCAGCTTCATCCTAATGGATATGCACTTCTCAACAGCTTAAACATTATATTTACAGAGCATCTCTTCCGTCCCTCGACTGTCGATGAGATCGGATATTTATTCATGTAAAAAGTCAGAGAGATAATTCGTCATTCACTTTCCTATAAGCTATCAGGAACCGCCGAGTGGTGGCAGGTACATGGACTAAGTTGAGCTTCTTCAAAATAGAGTGGTTCTATGTGAGATACCCACCGGGGTTCGCCAGAAGATGGTTGGTAGACTTAAGCACTTTCACGTGTTCGTCAATTAACTGGGTAATATAAATCTATGCTGAATTCATTATTGTGTCTCCTTCACAACTATTATTCCATGGCCCGAAGGAGCACATCTTAAAGAGATAGTAAGGATACTCCAGGTGGTGTCTGCCGGACTGAGCGAAATAAGCGAAGTTCTTATTCATGACAACTTGATTGCCACCGGGCTCATAGAAAGAGGATAGAGCATAGGGATGATGGGGGTTCCCAGAGTGGCTCCAGTAAGACAAAGTAGAAGATGGGCTCTGGTCGTGCCCTCAGTCGAGGGAGCTCAAAGTGTGCCTGGCGTAACAACTATCAAACTTGACGATTATGAGGGTACAACAGCTGGGAATGAGCCTGCGGTCGTGCCTCTGCAGGGCCCTCGAGCGTTAAAGTCGAAGAGAAAAGGCAAAACTTTTGCCCAAAAATCTAAGAGGCAGAAGACTATTAGCAACTTAGCTCGTTGAAACATTCATAGGCCCGGAGACCTCTTCCCTACAGATGGAAAGTTTATTGAAAGGGTTATCAGACGTTCCTATCCCGGAAAAAATATTTCCATTCCTTGATCTCGGTTAGAGGTGTTCCACTCTCCTTCAAGAACTGGCATGGGCCTACCTCCAACAGATATAGGGAAGCCAACTCCAATAAGCAAGGCTAGTTTAATCGATCAATTTGGGGTTTGCACATGCACGCACACACTTCACGACACTACATGACATCTCATCATGTGCTTCTTACTCTCTAGTGATAACTAATTCTACTCCTCTCTTTATTTTACATACACAATGGTGAAGCAAGGCTCCATGCTTAGCAAACTTTGCTATTCGCGCCATTCTTCTAGATCGCTTTGAACCACATCGCTGTGAGAGTGGGAGAGACTATGGTCGCGACTATCATTCCAGTCAAGAACGCGAGCGCCGCGATAGAGAAAAAGAGAGATCATATCAAAGCAGGCATCATTCTAGGTCGCGATCTCCACCACCAAAAGGACTCTCTAAACCCTCTAGCTCCAGTAGGCCTTCTTCTGAATCTGCTCATCAAATAGTGCCATTTCACACTCCAAAGCAGGCAATTAGTGCTGCAGAATCAAAATCAAAACTCCTGCCATCATAGAACAAACTGCCATAGAGCAAATGTGGGATGTAGCCATTCGCATCGCCAAACTGAATAAATATTTTCCGAACATATGTTTCGATGGCTTTCACTTTCCTCCCAACTTGAAAAGAATTTTGAATGTCATAGATAAATTAGTGCAGGACTATGTGCATGACGCGTACAACTAATATCGTGAATGGGTTAAGATGGCAGAACGGTTTTTGGCTGTGTCTATTGAGCGGGCCAAGGCTATCGAGAAACTAGAAGGCGATCTCTCTCATAAGTACAAAATAATAGAAGTGCTTACCAATGAAATTGAGTCTTCAAGAAAAGTCGAGATTGAGACCAGCCAAGAGACGAGGAAGCCATGAAGTCTATAGAGGAGATAAGGAAAATGCACATGGACATGGTGCAGGAAATGGGACATCGCAATACTATTATGCGAGAAAGGGATGCCGCGTTGAAAGAAGTTGCCATATTAAAGGAAAAGATGACTGAGGCCCTTAAAGAGAAAGACGAAATTAACGAAGTGGTCGAGGAGGCGTGCGAGGAGGCGGTGAGACTTAGGAAAGAGAGGGATTCTACGAATAAAAAGGCCCAAGTAGCGGACGCCAGGGTGGAAAGGGAAATAAAAGATGTAGAGGCCAAGATAGAAAGAAAATTTAAAGATCTTCTGGTTACCAACAATGGTAATGTACTGAGAAATCGCAATCTAAAGTGGCTCGGCGAGGACTATCCTTTCCAATTATATAAGGCCTGGAACTGCTTGCTTGAGGATGAAAAGGCAATCCGCAATGCTGCAACCATCGATGAGTTTGAATTAGAAACACAAGTGCTGATCGGAGATGAGCATAAAGTCCTCCATAAGACAACTATCGCGCTTCAGAAAGAAAACCCGGCCGCTAGGTATCCGAAAGCCAGAGAAGGATTTGGGAGTGAACATCACGAAGTTGGTTCCGAAGTGCCTCCAGCATCTCAAACTGAGCCTATGTCCTCTGTCGACCCCCAGTCGTCCCGGGGTATGATCCGATAGACCACATCTCTCTCTAATTATCAACCGCGGCCCAGAAGGCACATCGGATCAACATGAGAGCCAACTCGAGGAAGGTATTCTGGACACTTCTCCTATTCCTTAAAATGTAGGAACACTATCGAAGATATTACTAATATATTATCCTATCTTCATTCAGTCTTAGATTCTGCACCGGCCGACCCTCCTACAACTCAAGAAATTCATCACGAGCAGGAGGCGCTAACAACAAATGCTACAACCATGCTGGTCACACTTCAGCTGGGGAGATATACGATAGTAGATGCATGCTTGGTGAATAATTAAAGTGCTCCTTAGCCATCAAAGAGATTCGAGTAATGAAGTGCCCTTCAATGTAGATGAAGATGAAATTATCACGGGCTCCTTGGGTCCGATCGGTATCATTTCCATGGATAAGTGAACGGACCGGGAGGAACAAATAATGGAAGAAATCAAAGTCGAGATTGAGCAAGCACGTAGAGCCGGTGGAGGCATGGCGAGTCCCACTCTGGTCCTTATTCTTGTGGTTTCTTCGGGGGGCACCACTATTGAGACCAGCGCGCCTCATTCTTCTAGCATCGAGAGTGCCACCATTTCACCAGATCCACACATTGAGGAAACTTCAATCCCTGTGAACTCTCAAGAAGAGACCGTGTCGATTTCCCCCGTTGGAGACAAGCCAGCTGGAGTGAGCCGAGTAGGCAAGGTGTAAAAGCCCGCAAATTCGAACCTCATTGAGTTGACAATATTTCACCTCTGTTCAACTCAAATTGGATGGAAATACGAATCTTTAGGGTAAGAAGAAGAAAGAGATAAAAGAAAAATAGAAACAACAACACAAAATCTCACAATCGCAGTGGAGCAAAATATAATATATCATAGTAGATTTTTAAATACAAGAACTGTACTATTAATATACATTTCATTATCAGAGTACATCAATCAATACATCAATCTGGACAGTTATAATAGCTTATCTTCACACAATAGAAATACAAATCTATGGGAATACACCTTGTCATCCAGCTCGTCTCCTGAGCTCCATAGCATCCTATCCTGAATCTGTAATACTCGGTCTCACCCGAGCATTATATTAAATAACACCCGAGTCAGTCTGGAAAACCAGCGTGAGAAAACACATTCAATTTGAATTATTAGAGTTATCAAAATCCTTTGAAGAACAAAAGTATCTCATCGCGTCATACATAAACATGATGGGTTTTTACATTATGATAACCAAAATAGTTTATATCAAAATCTTCTGATATTATAGTAGTGTCCATAGAAAGTAAATAGAAAATAGATGAAATGCTTGCATCTCACATTCCAGCATAGTTGGGCACACTCGAAACCGTACGGCGCTTATTGAAGAATGGATTCCATCGAATAATTGGGCCATTGGGGTACCACCCACCATACTATACCTCTAGAATAATGTACCGAGGACCACGTCGGGATCCTCCTGCTACACAAGACCAGTCTACCTGTAACCTGGATAGACCGAATATGTTATCACCCCGGGTGTTCCCACCGTTACTATCGAGCGCTCCTTCCATGCACAACCATATCCATAATATAAAGGTTTCCAAGGACATCTAAAAAGGTGATAACATACCTTACTGGGGTGCGATCCACTTAGCCTTGTTGTATCTCCCCTGTTTTAGTCATTCCCTGGTTGATGAGGCTCGAAGCTAAGTGTTACCTTTCAAGAACAAATTTTACTTAGAATGCTCATCGTTCTCCAATGACGATGTTTTGATAGCATTCGTCCATACAAGTTGCCCTGGGTCTGGACAAACTGAATCACCATCTTCATCATCTTCATGGTATTCTTACGTAACGTTCAAACCAGATTGAAGTGGTTTTTGAATAGTTAAATCTGATCCTGGTCTCTTCAAAACGAATAATGAAATTGACCATTATTGATGGTTGGTTATTTAACCATCAATTAAAAATCCATAAGCAATCACCTGGCCTTATTATAAATTTTTTTTCTAAAATATTTACTTCCAGAATATCTCTAAAAGATAAATCTATTCCTTCCAACATTTGAAAACAATTTTTTTCTCAAATACTTAAATCTGTAACATGATATTTGGAACATCTCAACACTTAGAAATATTTCCAAGTTTCTATTTTCTATACTTAGGAAAATATTACAAGCCTTATTTTCCAAAATCCCTTCAATATTAACGTTTCAGGGAGTTATTCAATATTAATGAAATTGGCCTTGGCCTTGATTGGGATTAGATGGGCCCGCTCTACCGTCTTGCAGAGCCTAGACGAACTACTCTAACTTTCTTTCTCTAATCAACTTTTCAATAATATCCTACAAATGACGCCATTCATTAGTGTTATGGCAGTAACAATCATGGAATCTATAAAACTTACCAGTCTGAATCTGCTTCTCTGACAATGGTTTCAGAGCTGGCTTCTTTTACTGCTCTGTATTACAGGTTTGAAGATAAACATTCTCTAGCAACTTGCTTAAAAGAGTATGTCGGTCGAATATAGGAGCTCTGGGTCTTCCACGATGAGGGTCTCTCTTCTTTCCTTGACCTCCATTACCCTTCTGCTGACTTTGCTTATTCTAAGTATTTAGTTTGCACTTTACTAGCTCTCCCTAGTCTACTTCACTGCAACATTACTCTAGATATCTTCACTACTGGGCCCCATGACATCCTATTCCTAGACTGTCTATCATCTTCCTTCCTCAAATATTGGGTTGCCTTAGCATAGAAACGGTCTAACGAAGTGGGGGGTTTCCCAGCCAACCAATCACCAAACTCAGAATCGGGATAGATCCTTTTCGTCAATGCCATCAGAAAGAGCTGTCGTTGAGATTACTGACTTCGACACAAGCACCATGGAACCTTTCTAGATAATGCCTTAGAGTCTCTCTTGGGGCTTAAGTAACACTGGATAAGGTATTAACGTCCTTCGGTCTTATAGCATGCATACGGAACTACTCAACAAACTTAGTAGCTAACTGATCGAAACATGAAATAGATCTTGTTAGTAGATGGGTAAACCACATAGTTGCACTGCCTCCAAGGAGATAAGGAAGATTCTGCACTTAACCACATCAACGGCTCAAGCGGCATTCATGATCCATTCATGTTTCAAAATATGTTGGTGGGAATCCGAATTTCCTTGATATACAAGCAAGGTTGGCATTCGGAATTGGTGGGGCGATTTCACATGTAAGATATCGTTTGCAAACTGGATGTAAGTTTCAAAAAATCCCTCAGTCATCATTAGTGAGGCATTGATTTTCTCTTATCATTTGGAATATCATAGTTGGAATGTCAGGCATCTAGATATTCTGGGCTAAGGATGGTCGAGTTTCATGTCACAAGGACTGTTCGGTCGTTGTCTATGGTTTGTTCCATGCCTCTTTGGCTCCCAATCTTCATGGAAGTGAGGATCTTGAGCATGAATGTGGTGATGAGGGGCTGGATTTGGTTAGTTCTGGATCTCAGCATCCAGATTTATAGCAGCAGCATGGTTATGAGTAGTGTGGTAAGGAAGTGTCCCTCCTTGGGAGGAGGGTTCAGCTTGATGCCCTATGGAATGACCTATTCCAGCCTATCCAGGATGTGTAGCATACGGATGCCCGAAGGCTTTCCTGTAATTCCCATATAATCGGTGGCGTGTAGATCTATGATCGAAGTTAGATGACGCCGAGCTTTTAGTCAGAGAATAAGAGGCATGCTCCATTCTAGATCTTCGTCGCCTTTCTTCATTCAGCTGGTTCGTGAGTTCCATGCTATCATGGATCTGCCGAGTCAACTTATGACGGCTTTAAGTGAGCTCCTACATAAGGGTTTGGAATTCCTCTCTAGTTACGGGACCAAGTGGATCTGGAACTCCAGTTGATGTTTGGCCTGCTGTGGTCAGCTGTGCGGGGTTCTACATACCCCTTCCTTCCGGATCAGCGGTATTGGAAGCGGTTCTAGTAGTACGCACCATGTTGAATGTAGTTCTTCTTAGATCTGAAAAAGTCTAAATAGGATAGAAGGAACCACTGGAAGAAGGATCTAGATATCCTTCTTGGATTTTAGCAATCCAACAACGGTAGGGGATCCATAGAGCAAGAGAAAAAGCAGAGTTTTTCTTAGTGAAAGAACCAAAGTGTTTGTACTAAAAAAGGGCACAATGCTCTTCGGATGTAATTAAAGAGATTAGAATGAAGAAATAAAATGGAAAATGGGGCTAACCTAACAATCACACCAAGAAAAAAATAAGCAGTGGTAATGGAAGACAAGAATTTATAATGGTTCAGCGCTATGGCCTACGTCCACTTTAAAGGATTTACTATTTAATGCTGATTATAAACCGAGTTACAAAAGTATAATGGATAACATTTGAGTTACAATGGGGTTTAAGTAGAGAAGCAACATGAAAGTCCTTTTTTAGTTGCAAAGGAGTGCTATTAATAGGCGTAGAGCTGGAAATATATGCCTTAAATCATGGAATACCCTTTCTCATGCGTAGGTGGGACCACATAATCGATCTGGGGTCGTTTGGGATTAATCCCTAATCGATCCATGTTGCCTTCGTATCAATCAAGAAATGGTCCGATCGAGCTACGATAGATCATGGTTGTTCTTGAGTTGATTACAAGCTTCTGTGAAAATTTCATGGCATTTGGATTTATGGTTTGAGAGATATGATCGATTCAAGATTGAGTTAGCTAGGAAAATGGAAGACTTTGTATTGATGGATTCGTATCCATCCTTTTCGTATCGATGACGTGGCACGCTTGCATCGTGGAGATCCAAAATTACGCACAAGGGATGCTTCTTTTGGTTTTTGACCGGTTCTTTCATATCCATCTGATTCTATGTCTTTCGCATCGATGCTCTGCATCCTCCTTAGTATCGGTTGTAGGTTCTATCTTTCATATCAACCAAATAGGCGATGGATACGAAAAGCATAACTGCTGGTTGATTGAAGTGTGATCGATCCAGGGAGTGTTGAAGTCCATCGATATGCATTTGGACCACATGGATACGAACCATGGATGTCGAGTGCTTGAGTCATGTTTGTTTCGTATCGATGTCGATCGATATGAAGCAATGGCTATGAATGACGTAGGCTAAATGATGGATGCGAGATGGATGGATATGGGGCAATGGATATGAAATGGGCATGCTTCATATGGATATTGATCGATCCATAACTTGAGCATACCAACTCCGATTGATTTGAAATTTGAAATGTTGCATTTCATAGCTTTCCTTGTCATACCATACTAATTGTAGCTCGATCCGGACTCGGACCAAGTTTGCCTAGATCCATCGTGGACCTATAGATAATTGATCTCCGGGGCAGATTGTCTTCAGTATTTAGTCAAGTCCTTTGTGTGACGGCCTTGTCAAAAGGCGGAATAACAAAATCCATTTATAAATCCTTCTCTTTATAAATTTAATTTTATTTACAAAATCCATTTATGAATACATTCCTTAATGAATCTCATTTACAAATCCATTTTTATATCTATTTATAAACTCCATTTATAAATAAATTTCTTTATTTATAAAATATCACTTTTATAAATTCTTTTTATAAACCATTCAAAAATCCCTATTTAATGTACTTCACAAAACTATAATTTTATAACATCAAAATTCATATATTTTTATTTATTTAAAATAAATTATTTCCTTTTAATAATTTAGAAATTATTAAAGCATACATACTTGCAAAATCGCTTTGAAATCCCTTTTAAATCATAAAATCATTATTTTATAGTATTTTCAAAAACCAAAAATAAGGCCAAGTGCTAAGGAAATCATATCGAAGCTATCAAATATGGCATCCAAAACATCATATATCAAAATATATGAAATGTGAAATCAACAGTGCGTGGAATCCTGTTGGATCCCACCAACATGTCCCCATACATCACATATAGTATAAAATTATAAAATATAAATCAACCGCTTCGAGGCGGGAGCTTATACAAAGGGTTATCCGCTTATACACGGAAACGTAACAGGGTCTCATCCACTCCAACAGCGGGAATATATCCAAACCAACTAAAAAATAGTAAATCATACAAATAGTCAACAAATAATCAACAATAAAATCATCCGCACTTATATAGAAATATAAGTGGACCAGATAGGTGAGTTAACTCATTTTGATTCATGTAATCTTTAAAGCATTCTGGTTTGAACTAAAATCGAACAGGCGTTCAATTTTAATCCAAATTCCTACTAGCTTCAAATCCATCCAATCCAACTCTATAACGTAGTATTCATTGCAACAAGCACAACGCGACTGCCGCATCCAAATTCGATCTTGTATGGAAAAGAAACGGACATTGGCACCTTTAAGATTATTTAAATTAATTAATTTGAATTAATTAAATTTTAAACATTATTTACCTTTCCCCTATCATTTTCTACTCAGGCCATGTTAATACCCAACTCAATTCCCTCTTCCATCGATCACCGCGCCTCCGCCATATCACTGAACTACGCCGAGTCGCCTCCACCGCTAGCCCCGACTCCCCTTTTTTCGATCGACCTTAGCTAAGACTGTTCCACGACCCCTCAATCATCGAAAATTGGCCACGAACTTTGCACGAACAGAAAAAAATTGGCCATTGTGCTTCACTATTCCTCATCACCACCATTGTTCTCTCTTGTCTTGCGACTTCTATAAGTTTGTAGTCAAGGTCGAAGCCTAAAAGTGGATGGAGTGGCACCGATCAATTTGGGCTGTTGTTTTCATTTTTTGGCGGCTAGGGTTTTAGTGGGCAAGAGAATAAGGGCTAGGGTCCTATTTATAGCAAAATAAATATCTAAACACTATTTATGTCGAAAATTTTCGAACTCCAATTGAGGCATGCGGCCTAGCGTTTTATAAATAATATCTCTATTCCGAACATAATGGAACTAGTAACAGGATCCAATTCCATCATATACAGAAGTTATCTTTTCAAAGACAAATTATATTAATTTAAATTTCATTAATTAATTTCCAAGCGTTTCGAGCTCACATGACCAAACGATGCATCCAATCGCTATGAAATTCAACGACATATAATAATCCACTATTACGGATCTAATGGAACTAGTTTCATCCAAATCCAAGATAGTGTCCCGGAACACTATTTTCACACAATTAAAACTATTATTATAAAAAAATCTATCAAATCACTTTTATTCAAATTCAAAGTTTGTTATCTTCATTCTTATACAAATAGAATTTTAAATCAGCTTTCGAAATCATATTTTATTCATACATAATTAAACAATTCCAATTATTCAATTTAACAATTCAATTATCAAATAAATCATTATATTTAAAATATAAGTTGGTTACTTATAAGATTAACTCGGTTAAAATCAATTATATATTCCAAATTCAAGTGATTGAAATTTTAGGTCGTTACACTCGACCTTGGAGTGTGGCCCATAAACATTAGAAACATTGAAGATTGAATTAACATAAAGGTCTAAAGAGATAAATTACAAAGAATGAACATTAATAATTTGTTGTAGGAGTTAAATGCAACTATTGTGCCAACCCACTAATAAGCACCTTGAGCTGCCCTTGGCTAGGAGACAAACCCAGTAACTAGAGTGAAAACTTCTAAACTTCTATAAAAACAATAATTAGAATTTTAAATTTAAGTTTCTTGTAATGAAGTGATGTCAATGTTATCGTTAAAAAAGGTCTAAGTTTATCACATTTGTCAAGAATGTTCAGACCCCTAACATTCTAACTAATGTATCTCTTGGTATGAAAGATCTAGCCCTCTCAAGTTCCTTATCCCTAATAAACTCGGTGTCGATGTGAAAATCATCAAAGGAAAAGCTTGCACTAGTAGATAAGTGGTGCAAAGCCTGAGTAGATAAAGTACTCGAGGCTCAAGGACTATATGTGCCACCGAAGAGAGGATCCACCCTGGAGCCTGACCCAACGATGTCGCCTTTTACACCTGAGCCAAGGAAGCATCCATAAGGACAGAGGCAGGAAGATCTCTAGAGCCCCTCAACGTACGCTTCTTCTAATATTCCATTGGAAGCCACTTTTTCTTGGCTCTATTGATGCTCCAAGAGGAGATAAAGTTTCTAGGACCAATGCTCGATCAAATTGGAGGATTCAAATTAAGAAGGCCCTAATGCACCTGCTCCAAAACCAAGTAATTTGATAACCGAACCATCAGAATATGGCATCAATGTTAGGCACAAAAATGTTCCATCGACACCGTAAGGCATCTCCATTTACATAACATCTTTACTACCAACAAGGTTAGCTCCCACACAAATAATAACTCCACCATCAACTGTCCCTCCCACTCCATCAGAACTCACTCTGAAACAATCCTACCCACTTTCGGACCCTCTACTCCATCAACACCACATAAGATAGTCATTGATAGCACATCAATTTCATCTCCATCGATGTCATCTCCATCTACTGTCACATCATCAACTTCGGATTCTCCAAAACATGTTGATCTATCATCGACTACCACCACATTTGCATCATCTCCTAAACAAAAAACATCTTTACATGCAAAAAATACAAATGCACCTTATTATTTTCACGCACATCAATTATAGTACGATCACTAACAATATTAATTGCAGTTTAATCACATGCAAAAAAAGGACCTTGAGCAACCCCATCGTTGCTAGCAACAAAAACCTCTACATCCCCTTCCTCGGTAACCCGAACCTCACTTGTAATACCATCACATTCACAAATCGAAACTGCATCCCCGCACATACATAGAATGCTCTATCCTTGATAGAGGTAGGGGTATGCCTCGGGGGCAACTATGTAATTTGTTACATATATCTTACTCAATAACCAACCTTATTCAAAATAAAAGGTGTTTCCTTTCTATTATATACTTGATATAATACGTTATATTGATTAGTTTAATTCAAAGTATATTTAATAGAAAATTCATAAAGGGTATGTTTTGTGATAGTAGTTACAATGTGTTGTTACCATGAATAATTTATCACGGTGAAAATGAATATACACTTTAAATATTCCTAGTCAAGATGCATTGAGACTGGTTATCGATGTATCCGTTGAGACTGGAGTGTTTAACGCTCTCCAAATGTTGGGTAATGTATTACTCACAACTACTGGAGATACTTAGGGGTGACGTACTAATAGTTATTGGATCGCTATAGAACGACTTGCTTAATACTTTTATGTTGGTTAATTGACAAAGATCAAATAGAAAATATCAATGTGACTAATTTACATAGTTCTATCGACTTGAGAATACTATTAATCCTCATTAAAAAAAGCTCTACTTCGATTATAATCAAATTATGGAACAATATCCATCAATTAACTATATTTGGGTCAAGTTGAAATATTGGAAGTGAAACACTATTCATGAGAGGATTTGTCTCCTCAATTATATGAGGTTAGTATCACGGTCAACTCAAGTAAACTCAAAGGAAAAGTCTCTTGCCACAGCACCTTGGTTAATAATAACTGTTATTATTGAACCAAGGACTTTGACTATATAGTACAATATAAACAATATTGGAATTTTGACCATTATCAAATTCTATAATTTCAAAGTGATATAGTTTTGACGAAGAGAATTGGTGCAAATAAAAGTCACAATAGGGTAACGCTTAATAAAGTGAAATTGAATTTTACAGAAATCAAGTAAGCGATAAATTTGGCCAAAACGTTAACCACCTACTAAGTAAATGTGAACGTTAATATTTAAATAGTTCGACATCAATTGCTAACTAAATTTACACCTAATAAGCCACATAACCAAAATGATGAATTCTTTTTTGACCAAAAAATTTAATTAGTTCATAACTACTATAATTAATTAAAATAATTAATATTTATGAAATATTAATTATAAAATTTTATTTTGATTTGCAAAATAAATTTTATTAAATATATTTATAATAGTTATAAATATATCAATCGATATACGATATATTTTTAAAAGTGGAAAATATGCATAAGGACAAACTTTAAAAAGAAATTAGGCTAAAGGACAACAAGTTTCATTTTTAGGCTGAAGGACAAATTTTAAAAGTAATTAGGCTGAAAGACAATGCTAGTTAGAACTAGCATTATATTCAGTTTTTACACTATACAAAATGCTAGTTAGAACTAGCATTTTGTATAGTGTAAAACCTAAATATAATGCTAGTTTGAACTAGCATTGTCCTTTAGCCTAATTTTTTCCAAATTTTGTCCTTCAGCCAAAAAATATATCTTGGTGTCCTTGAGACAAATTTTTTATCAAAGTTTGCCCTTTTCCCTAATTCCCTCTTTTTAAAAGTTATTATAGTTAATGATCGAAAAACAATAAATTAATAAAAAATAAATTTTGACTGAAAAAATTATGGAAAATTTTGTCAAACATCAAAATATCATATAAGATTAAAATATTTTTATTATTATTTTATCTATTTTTGAGTGAATAATCAGTTAATTTACTTTTTTAAATAATGAAAATTATTAATGAAAATTTTAGGTGTTGTACATATGATTTAGAATTAATAAAAATAAATTATTTTTTAATTAATATATATATATTATAAATATGTTTACGAATATATATATATTATTATTAATATTTTTCTGTTGATAATGATATATAGTTAGTTCATAAAAAAATTATGTATGCATATTATTTTAATATTTATTATAATAATATGCAAATGTATATTATTAATATTATATATATATGTATAATTTTATATATAAAACAAACGCACACACACATATATATACATTCATTTACATCAAATTATTTAAACAAAATTAGCATATACATACATACATACATATATATATTCATTTACATCAAATTATTTAAACAAAATTAGCATATACATTTATATATATACACACACACACTATTAATATTTACATAAGTAACGAGTTTAATACACACATATATTTGGACAATATGCAATACATATTAAATGAACTAACATCTCTGTTGCCATGTAAATCTCAACATCTATATACGAGTATGTTATACCTTGCATGGGATACCGTGTTATACATGCACATACATACATACCTATATGTATATGATACATATGTGCATACTTATATGTATTATTGTATAAATTAGATAAAACTATCCGATTTATAAATTTAAATAAAATAAGAGATTTTATTTACATAAAATTTAGAAATATTCTAAATAAATTAGACTTCACAGGCCAATAAAGAATTAATAGGGTAATTTTTTAAAATTCACTCATAACTTCCGCTACGGGCCGGCCTAGTTCCAATAAAGGTATCAGAGCCCGATAGCCTAAGTAGTCTAAATTAGCCATGTTAGGGTTTACTATTAAGTTCACAATCTAATGATTGTCCCTAATAAAAAAGGCCCAAATTTGAATTAGGCCTTGGGATAATATTAAAGATTGTTCAAAAATTAAAATATAAGATTTTAAGTTTAACTTTTAAATTTAAAATACACGTTATAGTAAATATGAATTTCAAAATGTCTGAAAATATTAGATATGAATTTCAAAATTTTAAATTTATTAATAAGATTAATAAATTTAATTAATTAATTAAATAAGTTAACTAATAAAAAATTGTATACATGTATAAAATATGTTTGATTATGTTATGATATTTCAAAATGTTTAAGATATCACAAGTATACATGTATGTATATAATATGAGTTTCAAAATTAATGTAATTTAATTAAAAATTTAATAAAATAAAATAATCAAAGGTTAATTATTTAAACAAATTAATTAAATGTTAAATTAATAAATAAAGGTTAGTTAATTAAATAAATTAATTAAAGGTTAATTAATTAAATAAAAATACATATATATGAGATAAATGTGTCATACTACAATAGTATATAATGAATATTTAATACATATGTTATATTAAAATAATATAAAATTAATTAAAATAATATAAAATTGATTAAAATGTTAATTAATTAAATAAGGTTTAATTTATATATTATTATAAATAGAGTATCTTTTAAGTAATATGAAACATAAAAGCTATATAATAATAATAACATATATAATACATACATATGTATGTATAATAAAAGGTGGAATGGTAAGAAACCCAAAATAGACTTAAGGGATACATACATACATACAGTATGTCTAACGTGATTTCTGTAACAACCCAAAATTTAAGGAGAAATTAATAAATAATTATAAGTGAAAATAAATAGTGTTTATAATTAGAATTCATTGAAATTAGTATTGAAACTAATTAGTAGTAGATTTATTGAAATGTTTCAATTAGAAAGGGAAAGAGGAATTAAATTGTAATGATTAAGTTTAATACAAGAACTTACATTTGTGTCAAAACGGAATGAACATTTTAAATAGAAATAAATGCATGTTTGAGATAAATGAAATAAATTTTACATTTATGAATATAAATATATAATTTTATAAACAGAGAGTTTTTTTTGTTAAAAAAGGAACAATAATAATATATATAACAGTATATTTAAAAAGAAGGATCTACTTTTATAAATTTGAAAAGTGAAGATGACGATGTTCAAATGAGATGGGTTATTGCAAATGAGAGAAAATGTAACCATATATTTATAAAAAAGAAGGCATTTAAAAAAAATAAACTTTATATTTTGAAAAGAAAAGGCAAGAGTGTATTATGGAAGAATTACATTTCTTACAGAAAATATAAGGTATGTTATTTCTTTGTTAGTAAGGAATAAGGGTCCGTTTGGTTTTTGGACATAAAAACATTTATACCAATTAATTAATGTAATTGATTGCTCAATTTAAGGTAAAGAAAAAGGTTACTAATTAATACACAACATATATACACGTTTGTAGACATATGTTATTTATCTAATTACAATAGATGTGAATATGGAAAATATGTAGATATGACAGTTCACATATTAATTTATTTAATGCAGATGTAAAAGTGGAAAGATATTGAAATGTTGTTTATTTATTTATTTTAGATGTAAACGTGTAAATTGAATGAGATGTTGAAAACTGTAATGAAATATTCGAATAAAGAGAGACACATGGAAATTTAACCTGAAATAAAATGCACAAATTAGAAATTAATTGAGGAGAAGAAAACATTATTTATATTTTATATATTATTGAGCGTGTAACTAATTGAATTAAATATAAGATAAGGCGCTGACAAGGCGCATTGTAAGATTTGACACAACAATGAGTCAACAGAAGTTTCATACACATTGTTTTGCATTCTTTTATTCCATTTGGTCCTTCCATGCTTCCATCTGATGGCTTCTGTTAAGCCTATGATGTGGTCGCATCTTATTCAATCCCCAAATCCAATGGTCTGAGATCCACTTACACATACAAATAATATCCTAGGCTTAGCACTTTTTCTCATTTTAGATTTTCTTTGCTTGGGTTCACCTTTTCAGGAAGGACGCTAAAAGTAATAATTTTCCAAGGAGATAATCTTTTTATAAAAATATTTTAACAACCCGAAGTAGATCCGTTAAGGCCTAAAGGGAAGAGCTAAGGACAAGAGGTGAGTGATTGTAATTATTTTAAGATATCTTTAAGTAATTTAAAATAATAGGGCTTCCAATGGTTGTAGTTTTACTACGATTTTTGGAATAGCCTTTTTAGTAGTTTATTTACAGTTTTTAGAATTATTTTCAGTCCATTTCCTTTCAGCTATTCTTTTCATTAATTTTAATTTATTTCTATTAATTATAAAATTTCCAATTATTTACAGTTTATTTATAGTATTTGAATTGTTTACTGCTATTTATAAGTTATTTACATCTTCTTTATATGTTTAGGATTTTCTTCTATTTTCAGTTCTCTTTTATTCCTCCTTCTTCTTCGCGTATGATCAAGAATAAGATTAACGCGAATACGGATTAAATTGTAAGAAAACTAAAATAATGGAATATAAGATGTAAATTATAAAGACTGTAAAAAATGGAATTAAGACTGAAATTATGCCTAATTATGATATTAATTGGACTAAATTAAAGAGATTGGCCTATTTATAATTATGAGATGTAAATTATAAAGACTGTAATATAAGTGGAATTGGACTGAAATTATGCCTAACTATGATTAGAATTGGATTAATTAATTGGCTTAGTTATAACTAAGAATTATAACTAAAAAGAGTAAAAGATGGAAGAGCTTATTTTCACACTTAAATCTTGAGTTAAGTAATAAGCATGATTATAACGTAGGTTATAATATAAAGAATATAATTGGGCTTATTTTAAGAGTTGAAATAAATTAATACGCGTAGAATGTAAAAATGATAATAAAGGCTTATTTAAATAATTTATCTAAGTTAATAAGAAAAGATGAAAGTATAACCTGTACTAAATAGCATTCTCCATTAGACAAAATGGTGTCCCACATTAGTCTGAAGTGAGAGGAGGGCATGCTTATGTTGAGAATGGTAGTACTTGGTCAAACAGAAATCCAAATAACGGGTGATTTGGATAAGAGGTGCAGCTAGATATTGTTTAGATGAAGGGCTAGTACCAACGGCATTTCCCCTATAGCTTACATGGACACACGGTGATCTCACATTAGCCTGAAGTGACATGAGAGGCCCGCTATGCTGGACGTTGGAGGGAATAAGAAGACCCAATAGGTGGAGCAAAAGGTAGCATGAGCATGGTGGCAGTTACGCGTGCGACTTCCATTTTCGGGTGCTCAGTAACAACTATGAGTTCCAAGCGCTTAGTATGGGCGTCTTTAGTAGACACCATTGCGTTCTATGTAGGGAGCATATATATATTCTTAGCCACAGTAACATTTTTTATAGAGAGTTATATAGCGGCTGGTCCACAGAAAGATATTATAGAGTAGCAGGCCGATCGAAAAAGGTAGAATTGGTAACATCCTAATTACAGGACTAGGAATTTAGCCTAATTAAAGCAGAAATCATGAGCAAGTGCAAACAATCAAACTAACCTATCATATAAATTGAGCAATATTTAATCGTACTTATTTTCAGTTTATCTCTTTCATATTTCCTTTAATTATCCTTCTTTATGCAAGAATTATTGTAGAGTCATTACTTTTATCTTGCTTAAAGACTCTAGTAATTATTATCATTCACCGGACATTTTGTCTGATCCACTCCTCTATTTTCCGCTTTTCTACCATAGGCAATCAAGGGAGGAGTTTGTACCATGTAATTCTTTTCTTTTAAATTTTGTTCTTTCTATGTACTGGCTTATAATGAGGGATATTATGTACTCTGATTTTGAGACTATGAATTTTTTTAAGACATGATGGTTTTTGAGATATGGATGTTATATTTGGTATTTGACTTATTTATGAAGCAATTATAAAAGTTTTATTTTAAATAGGTTATTATTCTAGTTTCCACTGTTTTTACCTATTTTTTTCTTGTGAATCTTAGTCTCTATTGGTTTTTTTATACGTATAATGCACCACAACTTTTATGTGCCCATATGGGTATATTAAGGGTGTGGGGTGTTACACTTGGTATCAAAGCCTAAGGTTACAAGATTCCTAAAAATTTATTTGAAAAGTAAAGTATTTCTCCAAAAATAACTTGTTTTAAAGTATTTTCCAAGGAACTCTTAGAAATAGTTTTCAAGTTCAAAAGAGCTTTTATAAAAAATCATATCAAAGTCCAGTTCAGCCTTCTTTTGATTCTTTCAAGAGTTTCCTTTTCTCTGGATAGTATGGCTAATTGGTTCTGCAAATTTATGGTAGGTGCAAGGGCAAATGCCCAATACAACACCGGTAGGTGAAATCCTATTAATTCACCTACATCAGTCGATTTTTCGAAGCTATGCAAGGACTTCGCTAGTATAGAAAGTAGAACGTTTTCTGGCACAGAGGATTTCAAGGAGACACGAGCTAGGCTGGAAGATATGGAGCAAAAGTTTAGGCTATTAGACTTGGAAGACCAACAGAGAATTCAGCATGTATCTTCGCAATCAAAGGGAGAGCTTAAAGAGGTTCCAAAGTCAAAAAGGGAAGGCCCTCAGAAGCAAATCAAGAAAGGAGTGAAATGCCATAGCTGTGGGGTGACTGGTCATTACGCAAAAGACTGCAAGATGAAGGGAAAGTGCTATAATTACGGACAACCGGTCACATGAGTAAGAATTGTCCCCACAGGAAGGGGTAGAGAGCAGGCACGCCTATAGCGCAAGTATAAGCTTTTGAATGCAACATCTTCTAGTAGTGGACCAGATAGAGATAGGAAAGTCACCATGGAAAGTTATTATTTCTATTTTTGATTTTCCCATTCGGACTCTTTTCGATTCTGCAGTATCACACCCTTTCATTTTGAGTTCATTGTTTGATTGTTTTCACTCAGACATCTCTTTAGTAGTAGACCCCATTGTTGTTTCAAACCCCATAAGAGGGTCATCACACTTATGTATGGTTTGTAAGGGTTTGAAATTTGTTATCCTCGGCGTAGAGTTTGACTGCGATGCCTATATATTGAGATTTTTGGGTATTGGATGGTTTTGGGAATGGATTGGGTATCCACTTATGGAACAATATTAGACTACAAGAATAGAGTTATTAGATAAGAGACATGCGGCAGTAGGACTCTCGAGGTTTCTTACGACCTATAGGAGTCAGCCATGTTGAGCTTCTTTTATCCACTCGATTCATCATCGGTAGAGTTATATTCAGTTCCAATCTCTAAAACAATCCCAGACATCTTTAAAGAGGTGCTTTTCTCTAGAAAAAGAGAAGGTCTACACATGATAGGAGTTCGAGAAATGGTTTTTTTTCAGGTTTGGATTATGGAAATCCAAGGAGAGGTTGGAAAAGGTTGGAGATATACAATAGATTTACTTGATAAGAAAAGAAGAAAGCCCATGTGTAGATAATTGCAGAAATTATAATCGTTTCATATAAGTCGATTTAATGGTAGTGCGTTAGAGTAAAAATATAAGCATCAAAGAGGAATTGGAGTAAAAGACTTTGGTAAGGAAATTGTAACGACCCTGAAATTCAGACCCAGTTTCAAATTTTAAAATCGCTTATTTAATGTAGAAATTCGAATTTTCGCAAACAATTTCCGTTGCTATCCAAACTTCACATTTGGAATGCGTCTAGATAGACATAGGCATGTGCCAAATTTCGTTGAAAAATATTGAAGTAAATTTCGCTCGTCGCATTTACATATTAGTTAAATTCTATGCGTAAATTTTCTATAGTCCGAACTCAAATATTTTTTCACATTTTTGAATAAGAAAAATATTCTGAATATGACGGCGCATTCCGTTTCGCCAAATTTCGTTTTATTTGTTAGTTAAATTGTCACTCGAGCAACCGGCTAAATAAGATTTATCACTTCGCAAACAATGTCAAACCATAAATATTTTATACCGTTGTGTCCGCCTCGTCGCGCTGACCAAAACAGTATATTTGTTTGTGTAAATCGGAGTTCGGCGCTGCGAACTATAAATTTTACATATTACAAACCGGTCCGTTACGCAGCACAAAACGTTACCCATTCTTTCCAACGTTCAGAATTCCAGGAGCCTTTGACTATTCAGCTGCCTTGGAAAACCAATAGCCAGTTCGGTTACCAAGAAAATAAATTTGAGGCTTTTGATCTCCTACACTATTCAGTATATACTGATTTTAGTTCCGTTCCATTCGTTCACCTCAAACAAAGACTCTCTGGTACGTATCCTCTTCTACTTTCCCTTCATCATTTTATTTTGTTGTTCCTTCCAGAGAAAAAAATCAAACCCACCTTCTCCCCATTTTATTTTTGTTGTTGCTCCCTCCTAAAGTATCAAATGCATCTCCTCCATGCATGCGCATCGCCTCACCCCACTTGGCCACGTCACCCAGCCACCGCGCCCACCAGCCTTCGCTCAGATCCGCCAGCTTCGCCCAGACCCCGCCAGCTTCGCCCAGACCCCGCCAGCTTCGCCCAGACCCCGCCAGCCTTCGCCCAGATCCGCCAGCTTCGCCCAGACACCGCCAGCTTCGCCCAGACCCCGCCAGCCTTCGTCCAGACCCCACCAGCCTTCGTCCAGACCTGCCAGCCTTCGCCCAGACCCCGCCAGCTTCTTCCAGACCCGCCAGCCTTCGCCCAGACCCGCCAGCCTTCGTCCAGACCCGCCAGCCTTCGCCCGCCGCAGCCACCCTGTCGAACCCGGACCCACCCACCGACTTGGCTGCTAACACCCGAGCCACTGCCTTCACTTCCCTCTTCACTTTGCCTAAGACCTATAGCCAATACATCAATATCACTTTGAACATGCTTTGTATATTCTCTATTGGAAATTTATATGTCAAATGTTGTTGCATGCATATAGGCTCTACCTATTAGTATATAGGATTTTCATATAGGTTATGTATATGTCACTTGAAGACCCTCCTTCCTATAGCTAGCCTTTATCAATAGGAATTTGTTCCCAATATGAACAATGGGTTGCATATGCCGTTATATGGAGCATGTGCTCTGACTTTGTTTTGCTTCTCATTTATCGGCTGCATAACCAAATGAGATTAGAGTGTTTTATATATTAGTATAGCGGTATATACTTTGAAAATTCTAATTTGCTCACATACAGTGTTTTACTGTGTTTGTATCAGATACTGCTTCGGAGACTTAGACTTTCATCCGACTTGTCGAATCTATCTTGCTTCGTTGTTCGGTATGGTTTATATATATATTCAAATGATATATATTGCAATAATCAAATAGTTGATTTATTTAATTGTTTGAATTGTAGTTTGTGTCGTTTTGCATCGTGCTTGTTCGTGTCTCTTATCTATTCGTCTTCGTGCTTCGTCGTCTTCTCTAACCACGCAAGGTGAATATTTCATTCATGACTCGATCTATTATGCTATGATAATCAAGTGATAATTGTTGTTTATATTAATTTAGATGTTAATTGTTGATTGTTCGAATTGTTGAAAAAAAAAATTTGTAAATCGCTATGCAAGTTAAATTTGAATATTGCTAGTTTACGACAAATAGTTGTGACACTAAAAGTATTATATGATGTTGAATTTGGTTGTTAATATAAGTGAAATTTAATATGAAATTGAAATTGATATAGGATAGTCAATAATTTAAAATGGATTATATATGTTGAACTTGATCCCTTTAAATGTTAAATAAATCGTCGCGTAGAATAGCGTTAACTACACTTTGAACCATTGAACGTATGATTGATGTAGTAATTTGATAATAGACACCAAGTGAAAACCCTAACGTAATAATCTTTAATCCACATGAAACGATGGTGTGGATTATAGGAATAATTATATTAATTTGCATAAATAACAAATGTAAATTAATATGATTATTTCGGGATTATTTAAATACATTGTTAAGTTGTTATGTATGGTTGTTATTGCTTGTTTATTTACTTTGACACCATCCCAGTTATCACACTGCAAGTTCCCTTTGCTATGCTTTGTTTTATATTGAATAATATTGGGTTGAATGATAAATACCTAATTAAACAACTTGGCCTAGGATAGAAAATAAAAATAAGAAACCTGATTGGTCAACAAAACCATTTTCGAAATTGAAATATAATTTAAATTAAAGAATGAACTTAACAATTTGGTTGGAAATTTGGTAACAGTTTTAATGGATGTAACTGAAATAAATTTCACGGATTTAATCAAGATAAATTTTATGGATTAGATTGAAGTAAAATTAATGGATTAAATTGAAACGGATTAATAAACCTATGTAATTAAATAAAAATAAATTGGCAAATTTATTGAAATGAGATTTAGAAACAAGTAAGTTTAGAATTTGATAACTTAAAAATTTATTAAATTGGTTAGGTTTAGATTAAAACTCGGTTTTAATTAAATAGATTTGGAACATGTTGTAAATTTTACTTGGAAATTTAGAAAATTTGACTTTGGAGGAATACAAAAACTGACCAAAGTTTATGGATATAACTTAGTGATTATTTAAACTTAAAATGATTTTAAATTTAACGAATTAATCAAATCAGGACATTGTAAATGGAAATGGACTTTTGTTTAGAAATTTAATTGAATTGGTAAATAAATTAAATGAAGTTGGATAAAAAGGAATTTAGTTAATGAAATTGATTTAATCGAATTCATGATAACAGTGGATGTAAACATGAAGTGAAGTGAATAGAATTTGATTTAATAATTTAAACTAAGTTTAGCATAAAATTGAATTCATTGATTATGAACTAAATTTAATAAGCGACTTTTAGACCTTATTAAATCGAACTTGAATACTTAATTTTAAATTGTAACTCAAGTGTTTGAACTAAAAATTGCATTCGAAAAATATGTTGTAAAATATCTAAAATAAATTGAATCGTGAAATGTCAAACTTTGGAAGTCAAATTTGCACCTTGACTTTTGGACTTTGATTTGTTTAAACGTTAATTTAACCGACCATCGGGTAATAAATACGTAGTTATTAAAGAGACCGGGATCGGGAATGGACATACTCTCTGTCGATACCGAAAACCACTTTAATAACTATTATGCGCGAAGTGTTGATCCAGAATGAAGTGGATGGTTTGGTGAACGCGTTGACTGAAGAAAGAGAACGATATTGGATGACCTTTGACATGACTAAAACAGGAGCCGCGCCGGGCCATTGAGGATCGCCACCTCTAGCGGACACGCTTCTTCGATACCATATCTATTACTTTTGTGATTCGATTTGGGTGCACCCTTTGATTTGGGAGCGTTGTTTCGCGGTGTTGAGATAGTAGCTACTATGCTCAACATCAGTCCGGATCACGCAACTACTAGTATCCTAGTTGGTATTGCCTCATGTACCTTGTCATACTGATTATCCTATTCGCGACCACTACGTTTTGATTTGTACCTTGAGTATATGGATTGCCCTCTGGTGACTTCCGGTTTTGGGGAAACTACGGTCTTGTATATGCTTTTGGGAATATAAAATGTGTTAAAGGGAATTATGGTAACGCTTTAACGCTATTTTAATATTCTATTTTACTGATTAGACATTACCTACATACCGTATTATATATATATAGATAGTTTATCGGATCCTTAGAGATGTTATTTTATTCATCTTTGAGTTATGGACTTTATTTCCTGCAATTGATTATCCTGCATAAGATTTTGAGTCCTGACTCGAGTGTTTCTTTTGTATATGCTCGGGTCAGTCTGAAGCTATCCAGTTTGCTGATCAAGGTTGGTTGAAGATGTTGAAGACTTAGCATTTATCTTTATCAGTCTATTTCTATTCCAGTATTGTTGTTCTTGTCTGTTGGACATTTATGTATTTCCTTTCAGTCACTTTATGTTTAGACATTGTTGTATTTCATATAGTAGCTTCATGAACTGCTATTATGACGATGTATTTTCCGCTGCATTATTCTATGACTGTTCTGTGTCTGTGATGTTGTATTGATTCTCATTTACATTTATGTATATATAATCCCATAATGATTCGTGTTTTGTATTATTTAAGTTGACATGTATGGATTATTGTCAATTTAAATGGTCCAAATATACGGATTGTTACAGTTGGTATCAGAGCTTTGGTTTCCACTAAAAACCTTAGTTTGGGGTTATATAAACTCATTAGACATAGGGTAGCAAGACCCTCGAATGAGGAGAATCAATTCAATATACATATCCTTTCAAATTCAAACTTATTAATTGATTCATTGATTAGACTTTCCTTAAAGTTCTATGATTTTCTATCCTTGGTCCTAGAAAAAAAAAATTCTTTTGGTATTTCAGGATGAGTGCCAGAAGAAACAACAGGGGAGGAAGGGGAAATGGTCCTGCCCAGGCTGCACCTGCCGCCCCAGCTCCAGTCAAATTCACCACTCTTAGTAAGGAGTATACACAGCTTGGTGGTGTTAAGTTCTCTGGATCCGAGAATATTATTGAAGCTCAACAATGGCTCAAAAGCTTAGAGATGATATTTTCTGGATTGGAGATCACTGATGCTCAGAAGCGTCAGCTTGCTGCTTGGCAACTTCGGGATGCCGCACGAGACTGGTGGGAATCTATTACTTCTCGTATCGAGGAGAACACCATCACTTGGGCCCAGTTTAGGTATAAATTTATTTGGATTTCATAGTCTAAATTCTTCTTTCAATCCTTGGAATGTTATTTATCTAGTCTATCTTTTGATTAGGGATACTTTCTCGGAACAATGGATGCCAGCTGCTGGGAAAACCCAACTTTATAGAGCTTTTATGGACCTTAAGCAAGGCAGTATGACTTTTTCTGAGTACGAGAGGAAATTCAACGAGCTCTCCAAGTTTGGCCCGGGATTGATCGATACCCCACTTCTGAAGAACGAGAAGTTCATTTTGGGAGCTAGATCGGAGTATTATGACTTGCTTACTGGCCACATTCACTGCACTTTCACAGAGCTTGTTGACTATGCACTTCGATATGAGGCGAAGCCTAAGGGACCCACTGCCAAGGCCACTCCTACTCAGTCCTCTTCCAGCCAGCTCGGAAAGAGGAAGATGAACTTTGATCAACAAAAGAAAGCTTGGCAAAAGACTACAGGATTGGGATATGCCCAGAAAGCCCAATCGACCTTGCTAATATCACTTGCTTCAAATGCGATAAGAAGGGTCATTATGCAAATAGCTGTCCATCCACCGGAGCTGCTATTCCACCACCTCCTCAGATGAGGAATGATTTATGCCATGTCTGCCTCCAGCCAGGTCACTTCAAAAGAGATTGCCCATTGAGGAAGAAAGGCACACCATCAGGAGTATATGCTGTCACCACTCCTGCACCACCTCCACCACCTTCTCAGGATGACCAAGGTACCTTACGAAGTACTTTTTCATTTCATAATTTACCTGTTCGGGTATTATTCGATACTGGTGCTTCTCATAGCTTCATATCTATTGATCTTTGTAATAAGCTCAAATTATAACCTACTCTTGCTACTACTTCCTTATGTGTCTCCAACCCTATTGGAGGACTTGCCAACCTCGGTAGAATTTGTAAAGGGGTTGTGCTCTTGTATGGAAGATATCGATTCACTTGGGATTTCTATGTGCTTGGCTTCGTAGCATTTGACATTTTGTTGGGTGCTGATTGGTTAAGAAATTTCGATGTTGTTATTTCTTGCAAAGCTCGATCTGTTTCTCTAGTCAATGACAAGGGTCTACCGCTTGTCATCGAATGCAAATCACCTCAGAAATATGCGGGAAGCTTCATATTCTCTCTTGATGCTCACCCGGATGACCTTAGTACTACTCCTATTGTTCAGAAATTTCCCGATGTATTTGGAGAGGTCGACTCTCTACCGCCAAAGCGAAAGATCGATTTCCGCATTGACCTTATTCCCGGAGCTACTCCCGTAGTTCTCCCTCACAGAAGGATGGCTCCTAAAGAAAAAGCTGAACTTAAAACCCAAATTGATGATCTATTTGCTAAGGGTTTGATCAGGAGAAGTTGTTCTGAATGGGGCGCTGCAGTCGTCTTTGTCACCAAATCAGATGGATCTCTTCGCATGTGTGTTGATTACCGAGAATTAAACAAGCGCACTCTCAAGAACCGCTATCCGATGCCTCGCATCAATGATTTATTCGATCAGCTCCATGGAGCTAAAGTTTTCTCACAACTTGATCTAGCCACTGGGTTCCAGCAACTAAGAGTAGCAGAAGATAGTATTCATAAAACAGCTTTCCGTACCGAGAATGGATTCTATGAATGGTTGGTTATGCCATTTGGTTTGACCAACGCACCTGCTTATTTCGTCGACTTAATGAATAGAGTCTTCCGTGATGTCCTTAACAAGTTTGTTCTTGTCTTCATTGATGATATTCTCATCTTCTCCAAAGATGAGAAAGAGCATGAGACACATCTTGCTTATGTTTTGGGAACTCTCGGAAATCATCAGCTTAAAGCCAAGTTTTCGAAATGCCACTTCTGGCGAGACGAAGTACGATTCCTTGGCCATATTGTTTCTGAAAACGGGATTTCGGTCGATCCAGCTAAGATCGCCGTAATCAATGTAAGTCCTATCCTATTCGTTAATTCTATTCAACCCATCTTATTCCTTTCTAATTTGAAAACTTATCTACAGGATTGGGAGACTCCTAAAACTCCTACTGATATCCGTAGCTTCTTGGGCCTAGCCGGTTATTATCGCAGATTCATTGAGCGCTTTGCCCGGATTTCTGCCCCACTCGCTGCTTTAACTCGAAAGGATGTCAAGTTTATTTGGAGTGAGAAGTGTGAATCAGCTTTTAATGAGTTGAAGCGTAAGTTAACTTCAGCCTCAGTTCTTGCGGTAATTGACGGGAGTGAAGGATTAACTGTCTATACCGATGCTTGTCGAGAAGGCTTAGGCGCTGTCCTTATGCAAAATGGAAAGGTTATTGCTTATGCGGGCCGTCAGTTGAAAACTCATGAAGTAAACTATGCGACCCATGATTTAGAGCTTCTAGCAGTTGTATTCGCTTTGAAACTGTGGAGGCACCATCTTTTGGGGACAAAATTTGAATTATTCACAGATCATAAGTCCTTGCGGTATATTTTCTCTCAGAAGGACTTGAATCAGAGACAAGTCCGATGGCTCGAATTCTTAGCTGCATATGATCTCGACATCAATTATACTCCTGGAAAAGCAAATGTTGTAGCTGATGCTTTGAGCCGTAGCAAAGCATTGTCTTGTTGTAATCTTGTAGAAGGCATGCTATTTCAGCTTGTTATCTCCCCATCTCTTTTGGATTGCATCAAAGCTAAGCAATATGAGGACACCTTACTCTATCGCATGAAGGAGTTAGTTCTTGGTAGAGTTGGAAATGCTGACAGTAAAGTGGGAGCACAGATACATAGTAATGGAGTTCTGAAGATTGACAACCGTATTTGTGTTCCAAATGTTGATGGACTGAGACAAGAAGTGCTTAGAGAGAACCATCAATCATCACTTTCATTTCATCCTGGTGTCACCAAGATGTATCGAAATATGAAGCGTTTATATTGGTGGAGTGGGATGAAGAGAGATATTTCCATATATGTCAGTAGATGCACCACTTGCCAGCAAGTCAAGGCCGATCACCTGAAGACGGCAGGATTACTTCAACCCCTAGAGATTCCGTGTTGGAAATGGGATCAGATTTCTATGGACTTCGTTGACGGATTACCGAGGACCAGAAAAGGGAACGAGAGTATATGGGTGATTGTTGATAGGTTGACAAAATCTGCTCACTTTATTCCTGTTAAGACCACTCGTACTGCTTCGAGTTTGGCCGAGATTTATATGAGAGAGATTGTCAGACTTCATGGAGTTCCATCTAGTATTGTATGCGATAGAGATCCTTTATTCACTAGTAAATTCTAGAAGGCATTTCAGGACGTCTTGGGCACTAAACTGAATCTGAGTACAGCTTATCATCCTCAAACAGATGGCCAAACTGAGAGGGTAAACCAGGTTTTGGAAGATCTGCTCCGAGCTTGCATTATTGACTTCGGTGGATCTTGGGAAGACCATCTCCATTTGGTTGAATTCACTTATAATAACAGTTATCAGGTAATCAGAAATTTTCTATTTGAATAAGTAAAATTGAATTGAAATTTAACTATCTTTATAATCAGGCGAGTATTGATATGGCACCGTTCGAAGCTTTGTATGGACGGCCATGCAAATCGCCAGCTTGTTGGATTAAGCCTGGTGATCGACTAATTCTTGGCCCAGATATGATTATGGAAGCATCCGAGAAGGTTAATGAGATCAGAAGGAAGATGAAGACCGCACAGGATAGGCAGAAGAGCTATGCTGATAGGCGTAGAAGAGAATTGGAATTCCATGTTGGAGATAAGGTATCACCTTTAAAGAATGTTATTCGATTTGGTCGTAGAGGGAAGCTCGCTCCTAGATTTGTTGGACCATTCGCTATCACTGAGAGGATTGGTACACTAGCCTACAGAGTTGCGCTGCCGGAGAAATTTGAGGGCGTGCACAACGTATTCCATGTTTCACATCTCCGGAAGGTTGTACACGATCCATCCATGACCATTCATATTGCTCAGTTAGATGAGATTGATATTGAGCCGGATTTGACTATAGAGAGGAGACCGCTTCGTATTGTTGATAAAGATACGAAGCAGCTTAGAAGGAAGACTGTTAGCCTAGTCAAAGTCCAATGGAGTCCCGATGATCGTGATTGTACTTGGGAAACCGAGGAGAGTATCCGAGATTCTAATCCAGAATTGTTTGTTGAAGGTAAATTCCATTCTATATTCTTTACTTTATTCGATAATCTATTCTATATCTATCTTACCTCTTTTATTGTTCTTCCACTCTTTCCTTTGTTCCTTTTCGGGGACGAAAAGTTTTGAGTGGGGGAGAATGTAACGATCCTGAAATTCAGACCCAGTTTCAAATTTTAAAATCGCTTATTTAATGTAGAAATTCGAATTTTCGCAAACAATTTCCGTTGCTATCCAAACTTCACATTTGGAATGCGTCTAGATAGACATAGGCGTGTGCCAAATTTCGTTGAAAAATATTGAAGTAAATTTCGCTCGTCGCATTTACATATTAGTTAAATTCTATGCGTAAATTTTCTATAGTCCGAACTCAAATATTTTTTCACATTTTTGAATAAGAAAAATATTCTGAATATGACGGCGCATTCCGTTTCGCCAAATTTCGTTTTATTTGTTAGTTAAATTGTCACTCGAGCAACCGGCTAAATAAGATTTATCACTTCGCAAACAATGTCAAACCATAAATATTTTATACCGTTGTGTCCGCCTCGTCGCGCTGACCAAAACGGTATATTTGTTTGTGTAAATCGGAGTTCGGCGCTGCGAACTATAAATTTTACGGATTACAAACCGGTCCGTTACGCAGCACAAAACGTTACCCATTCTTTCCAACGTTCAGAATTCCAGGAGCCTTTGACTATTCAGCTGCCTTGGAAAACCAATAGCCAGTTCGGTTACCAAGAAAATAAATTTGAGGCTTTTGATCTCCTACGCTATTCAGTATATACTGATTTTAGTTCAATTCCATTCGTTCACCTTAAACAAAAACTCTCTGGTACGTATCCTCTTCTACTTTCCCTTCATCATTTTATTTTGTTGTTCCTTCCAGAGAAAAAAATCAAACCCACCTTCTCCCCATTTTATTTTTGTTGTTGCTCCCTCCTAAAGTATCAAACGCATCTCATCCATGCATGCGCATCGCCTCACCCCACTTGGCCACGTCACCCAGCCACCGCGCCCACCAGCCTTCGCCCAGATCCGCCAGCTTCGCCCAGACCCCGCCAGCTTCGCCCAGACCCCGCCAGCTTCGCCCAGATCCGCCAGCTTCGCCCAAACCCCGCCAGCTTCGCCCAGACCCCGCCAGCCTTCGCCCAGATCCGCCAGCTTCGCCCAGACACCGCCAGCTTCGCCCAGACCCCGCCAGCCTTCGTCCAGACCCCGCCAGCTTCTTCCAGACCCGCCAGCCTTCGCCCAGACCCGCCAGCCTTCGTCCAGACCCGCCAGCCTTCGCCCGCCGCAGCCACCCTGTTGAACCCGGACCCACCCACCGACTTGGCTGCTAACACCCGAGCCACTGCCTTCACTTCCCTCTTCACTTTGCTTAAGACCTATAGCCAATACATCAATATCACTTTGAACATGCTTTGTATATTCTCTGTTGGAAATTTATAAGTCAAATGTTGTTGCATGCATATAGGCTCTACCTATTAGTATATAGGATTTTCATATAGGTTATGTATATGTCACTTGAAGACCCTCCTTCCTATAGCTAGCCTTTATCAATAGGAATTTGTTCCCAATATGAACAGTGGGTTGCATATGCCGTTATATGGAGCATGTGCTCTGACTTTGTTTTGCTTCTCATTTATCGGCTGCATAACCAAATGAGATTAGAGTGTTTTATATATTAGTATAGCGGTATATACTTTGAAAATTCTAATTTGCTCACATACAGTGTTTTACTGTGTTTGTATCAGCTACTGCTTCGGAGACTTAGACTTTCATCCGACTTGTCGAATCTATCTTGCTTCGTTGTTCGGTATGGTTTATATATATATTCAATTGATATATATTGCAATAAACAAATAGTTGATTTATTTAATTGTTTGAATTGTAGTTTGTGTCGTTTTGCATCGTGCTTGTTCGTGTCTCTTATCTATTCGTCTTCGTGCTTCGTCGTCTTCTCTAACCACGCAAGGTGAATATTTCATTCATGACTCGATCTATTATGCTATGATAATCAAGTGATAATTGTTGTTTATATTAATTTAGATGTTAATTGTTGATTGTTCGAATTGTTGAAAAAAAAAATTTGTAAATTGCTATGCAAGTTAAATTTGAATATTGCTAGTTTACGACAAATAGTTGTGACACTAAAAGTATTATATGATGTTGAATTTGGTTGTTAATATAAGTGAAATTTAATATGAAATTGAAATTGATAGAGGATAGTCAACAATTTAAAATGGATTATATATGTTGAACTTGATCCCTTTAAATGTTAAATAAATCGTCGCGTAGAATAGCGTTAACTACACTTTGAACCATTGAACGTATGATTGACGTAGTAATTTGATAATAGACACCAAGTGAAAACCCTAACATAATAATATTTAATCCACATGAAACGATGGTGTGGATTCTAGGAATAATTATATTAATTTGCATAAATAACAAATGTAAATTAATATGATTATTTCGGGATTATTTAAATACATTGTTAAATTGTTATGTATGGTTGTTATTGCTTGTTTATTTACTTTGACACCATCCCAGTTATCACACTGCAAGTTCCCTTTGCTATGCTTTGTTTTATATTGAATAATATTGGGTTGAATGATAAATACCTAATTAAACAACTTGGCCTAGGATAGAAAATAAAAATAAGAAACCCGATTGGTCAACAAAACCATTTTCGAAATTGAAATATAATTTAAATTAAAGAATGAACTTAACAATTTGGTTGGAAATTTGGTAACAGTTTTAATGGATGTAACTGAAATAAATTTCACGGATTTAATCAAGATAAATTTTATGGATTAGATTGAAGTAAAATTAATGGATTAAATTGAAACGGATTAATAAACCTATGTAATTAAATAAAAATGAATTGGCAAATTTATTGAAATGAGATTTAGAAACAAGTAAGTTTAGAATTTGATAACTTAAAAATTTATTAAATTGGTTAGGTTTAGATTAAAACTCGGTTTTAATTAAATAGATTTGGAACATGTTGTAAATTTTACTTGGAAATTTAGAAAATTTGACTTAGGAGGAATACAAAAACTGACCAAAGTTTATGGATATAACTTAGTGATTATTTAAACCTAAAATGATTTTAAATTTAACGAATTAATCAAATCAGGACATTGTAAATGGAAATGGACTTTTGTTTAGAAATTTAATTGAATTGGTAAATAAATTAAATGAAGTTGGATAAAAAGGAATTTAGTTAATGAAATTGATTTAATCGAATTCATGATAACAGTGGATGTAAACATGAAGTGAAGTGAATAGAATTTGATTTAATAATTTAAACTAAGTTTAGCATAAAATTGAATTCATTGATTATGAACTAAATTTAATAAGCGACTTTTAGACCTTATTAAATCGAACTTGAATACTTAATTTTAAATTGTAACTCAAGTGTTTGAACTAAAAATTGCATTCGAAAAATATGTTGTAAAATATCTAAAATAAATTGAATCGTAAAATGTCAAACTTTGGAAGTCAAATTTGCACCTTGACTTTTGGACTTAGATTTGTTTAAACGTTAATTTAACCGACCATCGGGTAATAAATACGTAGTTATTAAAGAGACCGGGATTGGGAATGGACATACTCTCTGTCGATACCGAAAACCACTTTAATAACTATTATGCGCGAAGTGTTGATCCAGAATGAAGTGGATGGTTTGGTGAACGCGTTGTCTGAAGAAAGAGAACGATATTGGATGACCTTTGACATGACTAAAACAGGAGCCGCGCCGGGCCATTGAGGATCGCCACCTCTAGCGGACACGCTTCTTCGATACCATATCTATTACTTTTGTGATTCGATTTGGGTGTGTAGGATCTAGATTAACCCTAGAGGGGGGGTGAATAGGGTTATAGCAAATTTTCTCGAATTAAACACAGAAATATAATAGCAGAAATAAATATGCTGAAAAGTAAATCACACACAAAATTTACCCAGCTTCAGCAACCCCTGCCTACTGCTGCATTCACAGATTTCTATTAGAATTAAACAGTATCACGCTTACAAACACTCTACTAGACTCGCAGACATTTGCTCCACGCTCACAAACACTCTACTAGACTCGCACACCCTGCTCACAAACATTTGCTCCACGCTCACAAACACTCTACTAGACTCGCACACCCTGCTCCGCCTATAGAGTTTCGCTTACTCGCAAACTTTGCCTCCCGCCTATAGAGCTTCGCTTACTTGCAAACTCTGCTCCCGCCTATAATAGAATTTTGCAAACTCGCACACCCTGCTCACTGAACTAATTCCAACTAGACAATCTGACACTACCTAAACCCTAGGTGGTGATTTACCAGTTTTTGACTCGAAAAGTAAAACAATTTAAACAGTAATTAAACTAAACAACCCTATTTAATTTAAACCCTAAATAAAAAACAAAACCCCTTTTTTAAACAATTATAATAAAAGCCTTTTATAATTAACAGGGCCGGTCCCTATTCGCTTTTCAACCCGTTGCTTTTTATCTTCTTCATTTGTTTATTCTTCGGTTGGTGAAAATAAATGGCGGCTCCTCTCACAAAATTTAGGGCTTGAGTCTTTGATCAAATTAGGGCTTTTGATGCACGGTTGATCGGCCGACTCCTTGTAGCTTGCTTCGGTTGCTTCTCTGATATTCAACTGTCGCTCGTTCGCAGCTACTTGATCGAGTTCGTTGTTTATGATTTTCTGGTATGTGTTGTTTCCTTTTTCTTTTCTGGTTTTTCTTGTTCGAACTCGATGATTTGATTGCCGATGATGATTAGGGTTTTATATGCGTTCGAGTTCCTGGATTTTCGTTCGTCCAAATATTTTTGATTTCGTCAAAAATTCTTCTCGGCCACTT
This sequence comes from Allium cepa, assembly GCA_030765085.1. Taxonomy (NCBI): domain Eukaryota; kingdom Viridiplantae; phylum Streptophyta; class Magnoliopsida; order Asparagales; family Amaryllidaceae; genus Allium; species Allium cepa. Next base: position 125,812,222 of record CM060940.1, on the reverse strand, counting down.
GATGTAAATTGAACGTTTGATGATTGATTCTGACTAGTTCATAATCGTATATTTCATTGCTTGATGGTTACGATTTTGATTTATTTCGTGATCATCACGTTTGTTGACTACGGCTTCTTGATTGCTACAGCTTCGGCCTTGACTTGTTTATAATTGAATATATTTGTTGCTTGGTTGAGGTCTCTGACTTTGACTTCGACAACCACGGCTTTGACTTGTTGACACCCTGACCATTTCATACCTGTAAATTCTCGGCTTCAGTATGCTTTGATTTTCTGGCTTGATGTTTATATCCACTTGCTGTGTATTGCTTCACTGCATAGTATATTTGTGTAGTTGGTTCAGTTGCATTTGTCCATTTCCTTACTGTTGCTGTGCACTTCTGTTTTCACTGTCCATATATGTACATTTGTTGTAGCCGTGGTCTTTGCATTGCATATAAACTTGGTTAGCTTGTATAACTGAGCTGCTATTGATCTGGTTCACTTTGATCTTCTTATCTTGATGCTGCAGCTTGGTCTTTGTTGCATTCATGTTGCTCCCCTGACCTTGTATCACTTGATGTCTTGAGCTTGCATGCTTCATTCATTTGTATAGTTCTTGATCATTATCACTGTTGACTGCTGACTTCATTTGGTTGTTGCATTTATGAATTTCATTTTATAATCTGTAGCATGGCACCGTGACTCGAGTTTTCACTGTCATGTTGTTTGCAGCTGTGCTTCATTTGGCACTGTTTACTTGATGCTGCATCACTTATAGCTTTGGTCATGTTTCTGTCATGTTTGAACATAGTTGCATTATGTTGGCCGAGCTTTGATCAGTTGCATTGTTCATGTCATGTTGTTTATGTGCATGCTTTGTACTTCAGGTTGGTCACTTGATTCACATGTGCACTGCCTGTTTGAAATTGTAGCTTGTCACTGAGTTTGTTGTGCATTGGTCATTGCACTGTGTTCATATCATAATTTGACATATAATTTTCTTCTTGCATTCTTTGATGGTTCATTGGTTGAAATCTGTAGCATCTTGATCAACTTGATGCTGTAGCTTGCTGTGTTGATCTTCCTTGCTACCTGGTTGACACTTGCACTGATATTCATTTGAGTTGTGCATCATGTATTTGTTGCAGTCCATGTTGTAGCAGTATTATCTCGAGCTCGACAGTGTTGTTTTCTTGCTTTGATGCATTCACATGTTATGTTCATGTTGGCACTAGTTTTTGGGTCTGTTCCATGAGTATTGGTCTACACTTTCACTGTTGTGTCTGGTTCCATTTTCCCTGTTGAGTCTTTGGTGATGCTGCACTTGTGAACTTTGTGGTTGTACTTCATGTTGTATTCATGCAGCTTGTTTTCAATGTTGCATTTGAACTGGCTGTTGTCTTTGTGTACACTACTGCCTTGAAATTGATTCTCTTCATGTTGTTGTGTGGACATTTGCATTTTTACACTCCATACTTGGTCGTGCTGGAGTCTTCAAGCATGTTGCTATCTTGGGTTTGGCCTTGTTTTTGATTTCTGTGCTTTTGTTTGATTTTTGCACATGAGTTGGCGAGGCAGTGCACACGTATACGAATGTACACGTGTGTACTGCAGCCACTTATAATTGCCTATCCCTGATAAAAATACTGATATGCACAGATATTGCACAGTCAAAAATGATGACGAACAACCCAAATAACTGAGGCAAATCATATATTCAAAAATTATCTTTTATTTTTGAATTGCAAAAATATTTCTTTTTCAATTTTACTGCGTTTTAAAATATTTTTGCAGATTACTCAGATGCTGGATTCAAACTGGATTATAGTTGAAGACAAAAATATGAGTGTGAGTGATATGTAGTAAGGTTTTGATGTAAATGTGAAATGTCATGTATTGTAGTCAAAATTGTATATGTATAGTGAGAGCTTGAAATTGTACTATCAAAGTTGTAATAAATATTTGTTTGAATAAAATATTCGTTTGAATTCAAAAACTGTGTAACTTGTTCTGTTTGAATTCAAATTCAAATTCTGTGTAATTTATTTTATTCAACAGATATTTATCTAACCAAATACATACTATACAAAATATTTGTTTGAATAAAATTTCTGTTTGAATTCAAAATCTGTTTAACTTGTTTTGTTTGAATTCAAATTCAAATTCTGTGAAATTTAATTTTATTCAACAAATATTTATTTAAACTATGAAAAATAAAATAGTACATTACCAAATACATTTATATGAATGTATATATGTTTATTATCATCAAACAAAAATCATATAGCGCAAAGCGCATATTCAACAATCTCCCCCTTTTGATGATAACAAACATATATTTCAGATTTTGAATATATTAAATGTATTTGATAATTTCATTTGCTCCCCCTATTTGAATGCTTCCTTTTTATGTGATACTCCCCCTACATATATGACTCCCCCTACATATATGCATACAAATAAAATGTGTGAATGAGCCTATATGCAAATGGAAAATTGTTTGACCTTTGATTGATTCTATTTGACAAAATCTTAACTTTTCTCTCCCCCTTTTGTTATCAGCAAAAGAATAACAGTGTTATAAAAATAGAGATGAAGTGATAGACATGAATCAAACATTTAACTCAATTAAATATAAATATCAAATTTCAATAAACTTCAAACAAAAATCATAATTACCCATGTCAGACGCATATTCCACTTTCAGAAATGATGAGGATAAATTCATAAAAATCATACAGTTCTGTCTATTTGTGGTATATTTATTTCGGGAAATTTGAATATCTACTAACCATGCATAACCGTTAGGACTTTTAAATGAGATTAGTAGTATTCCAATTTAATTTTAAAAATGAAATCAAGTATCTTCTAACCACGCATGACCGTGAGGACTTTTAAATGGGATTAGAATCAACTTGTCTATTTAACCAATTTATTTTGATATGCGTTCCATACATGCATAACCGTGAGGACTTTTAAATGAGCATGGAAGCATATAATCAAAAATCCAAGTAATTCACCCATGCATAACCGTGAGGACTTTTAAATGAGAGTGAATACTTTGGATATTTATTTTTATTGAAGAATATAATAAATTGAAGCACAGATAATTTCCTTTATGAATCTGAAGATAAAACAAATTGAAGAACGAATAATTTCCTTTGTAAACTACCACAAATTTACATACTATATATGATTTTGATGAGTGATGGTCTATAGAAAGATGAAAGAAATAGAAATGATCATGGAATTTTTGCCCAACAAAAAGTTTTTATAACTTTTGTTATGAAATTCTAAAGAAATTTTTCTAAATATATTGTCTTGAGTAATGTATGACAAATATCGACACTCATCACTTTTTCAATCACTATTGATCTTTTCGATAATCATTAGGGAGTTAGATTAGTCAAAATAGTCATTTAAAATCAAATCCAAAAATTATAAAATTAATTTTTCAAAAATGACTAATCTGTAAATATGGTCAAACATGATTTTCTCGAGGGGGTTTTATAAGAAAATTTTCTGCTATTTGAAAATTATTTCAAGTGAAAGATATGCAGATATTTTCTTTGAAAAACGATGCAGCAAATGAATGTTTCAAAAATTAATCACGTTACACTAATAATTTTTCTATCAACTATATTACCAGTGTAATCTGCATCTGAATTTAAATTTCACTCAATATTCACTCGTTGAATGTCAAAGACCAGATTGTGAAATTTCAACAAATTATCTCATAATTGTTTTCAACAATTTTTAAATGAAATTTGAAATGAAGCCATGTTATCACTCAAACAAATATCATAGTGTTAATTTCAGAAACCTTAGGATAAACAGTTATATTCATGAGTAATCAACAGTCAATCAACATCATTATTCTTTAAACAAATTCTTGAAGTTTCAACAATTTCTCAAAAAAACTTTTTAACATTTTTCACATGAAATTTGAAATCGTGCAAATTTACAAGCAGTGACAAAAATGTCAAAACCAATATATCTACGTGTAGCATGAGTAATCAAATACCATCATTTGACCGAACAAATTTATATGGATTAGTTCAATGTTGAAAATCTGATTGGTCATCATTTAAGCACAAATCAATGTCATAAAAACAAGTCAAAAATTTCTTAAAAATCTTTTTACAATTTTTAAATAGAATTCATTAGGATTTTAAGTTGAAGCCATGTAAATAGAAGAAATCGTGAATATAGATTTAGCCAAAAATATTATCGTCAATCAATAAAAGCACCATCAGCAATCCAAATTAATCGATATAAAGTATTTCAAGGATTGTAGTGTTTTTGGCATAAAAGCATAATTGGCCAACAATTTTGAAAAAATCAGAATCAAAATCATCATCTTTTATTCATCTCAATATTGGCTGAATTAATTCAAAATACGGTGCAGATTATCACAATTAATATATCGTTTAAAACATACCATACCTGTTTTTCCTTTACGATATTTTTCGTTGTTGTCCGTTGTGATTCTGTCACGTTTGAACTAGGCTAAGGAACTTTGCTTTGTCGCCCGTTGTGTTTCTGGAACAGCCAAAATCCAGAGAACACTATTGTTGTTCCTTAGCCTGCCACCACACCTACACGATAAAAGATTTATGTGACCTATTTGTTTTTATAGGTCCATTGTTGTTAGTGGAAGAATATGAAAAATATGTTTTTGGAGACTCAAAACTATTTATACATGTTCCTTTTGGCACCCAAATTTGTTTGACTTTCAAAGATTTTATATTTGTGCCTTTTGGAACCCAAATTGGTATAGTTTTCACGTGTTTGGGTCTATACCAACAATTATTTCGATTATGTCCAAATTCTCTACAAAACGTGCTCATTAAATTGACTTGATTAAATTTTGTGTTCCTATGACTATGATTTTCAACCTGATTTCCAATTATTTCAGATCGAGCAGCACTTTTACCTTTATCATCATCTTGTGATTTTCCAAAACCTAGTCCTTTTCTATTGTTAGCAAAAATTTGATTTCCCAATAGCATGTTGAAAGATTTTTCGCCTCTTGAAAAGTTATTCAAAGATTTCTCAAGATTTTGGACTTTGGTTTTTAATGTTGTATTTTCAGCGACAAGTGAGGTGCATCGATTTATAAAGTCCTTTTTTCTAGTGTCAATGTTTTCTTTAAGACTCAAGTTTTCTTTTTCAAGATTCTCAGAGTTATTCCTAATTTTTGATAGTTCCGAATCTAAAATTTTACATTGGTTACATTCTAGGTTTTGAATATTTTCAAGTTCAGTTTTTAACCTAAAATTTTCACGAGCAAATTCTCTCCTATCAGATTTCAGTTTTTCAATTTTAGATTCAAGAGTATCCACTACCTTAGTAAGATCAGAACACATAAAAACAAGTTCTTTATAAGAAAACTCACCTGCCTCACTAGATTCGTCGGAGGTTGCTTCTGATTCTGATTTTGCCATGCAACACAAGTTAGCCTCCTTTGGGCTGCTATCCGAAGCTTCCTCTCCTTCTTCATCATCCCAAGTCGCTGCAAATACCTTCTTCGCCTTTTTCTTTTCTTTGTTGTTTTTGAGAAGTGGGCATTTTGGTTTGATGTGGCCAGGCTTGTTGCAGTTATAACATATCAGTTCATTATCAGAATTTTCGGAATCTTTTGACCTATTGCCCTTTGTTTTCTTCTTGCGTGGCTTGAATCTAGACCATCTTCTAAGATTATTGACAGCCATTGCAAGCTCTTCAATTGGATCTTCTTCATCGCTTTCTTCTTTACTTTTTAAGGCAATCATCTTCTTCTTTGGTTCGGAGTTGTTGCGTTCTTCCTTTGCTTTTAACTCAAGCTCATATGTCATCAAGTTGCCAATCAACTCCTCCATGCTTAGTTTGCTCAGATCTTTTGATTCTTGGATTGCTGTGACTTTTGCCTCAAAGTTCATTGGTAAAACTCGTAGTATCTTCCGCACAAGCTCTACCTCAGTGAATACCTTCCCAAGTGCTCTAGCATTGTATACCAAGGTTGAAAAGCGTCCAAACATATCCTTTATGCTCTCGCCTTTGTCCATCACAAAATTTTCGTATTCATTGCTGAATAGGGCTAGCCGAGACTCCTTGACTTGAGAAGTTCCTTCGTGTGTCACCTCCAGAGTATGCCATATTTCCTGTGCTGTTGTACAATGAGAAATTCTATTAAATTCATTTTTATCAAGAGCACATATCAAAGCATTCATGGCTTTAGCATTTGTCGTTTTCAATCTCTTATCGTTGGCATCCCACCTATCCTTAGGTTTAGGAATCTCAGTATCACCAACGATTATAGTGGGAGGTTTATAGCCAGTTTCAATAATATCCCAAACATCATAATCAACAGAACTAAGATAGATACCCATCCTAACTTTCCAATAAGCATAATCGTTCCCGTTAAACATGGGTGGCCTAGCAATAGATTGCCCCTCAGAAAAAGCATTATTTTGTAGACTCATGACTCTAGAGTTAAATAAAAAAATTTACCGGGCTCTGATACCACTTGTAGGATCTAGATTAACCCTAGAGGGGGGGTGAATAGGGTTATAGCAAATTTTCTCGAATTAAACACAGAAATATAATAGCAGAAATAAATATGCTGAAAAGTAAATCACACACAAAATTTACCCAGCTTCGGCAACCCCTGCCTACTGCTGCATTCACAGATTTCTATTAGAATTAAACAGTATCACGCTTACAAACACTCTACTAGACTCGCAGACATTTGCTCCACGCTCACAAACACTCTACTAGACTCGCACACCCTGCTCACAAACATTTGCTCCACGCTCACAAACACTCTACTAGACTCGCACACCCTGCTCCGCCTATAGAGTTTCGCTTACTCGCAAACTTTGCCTCCCGCCTATAGAGCTTCGCTTACTTGCAAACTCTACTCCCGCCTATAATAGAATTTTGCAAACTCGCACACCCTGCTCACTAAACTAATTCTAACTAGACAATCTGACACTACCTAAACCCTAGGTGGTGATTTACCAGTTTTTGACTCGAAAAGTAAAACAATTTAAACAGTAATTAAACTAAACAACCCTATTTAATTTAAACCCTAAATAAAAAACAAAACCCCTTTTTTAAACAATTATAATAAAAGCCTTTTATAATTAACAGGGCCGGTCCCTATTCGCTTTTCAACCCGTTGCTTTTTATCTTCTTCATTTGTTTATTCTTCGGCTGGTGAAAATAAATGGCGGCTCCTCTCACAAAATTTAGGGCTTGAGTCTTTGATCAAATTAGGGCTTTTGATGCACGGTTGATCGGCCGACTCCTTGTAGCTTGCTTCGGTTGCTTCTCTGATATTCAACTGTCGCTCGTTCGCAGCTACTTGATCGAGTTCGTTGTTTATGATTTTCTGGTATGTGTTGTTTCCTTTTTCTTTTCTGGTTTTTCTTGTTCGAACTTGATGATTTGATTGCCGATGATGATTAGGGTTTTATATGCGTTCGAGTTCCTGGATTTTCGTTCGTCCAAATATTTTTGATTTCGTCAAAAATTCTTCTCGGCCACTTGATTTAAATTGAACGTTTGATGATTGATTCTGACTAGTTCATAATCGTATATTTCATTGCTTGATGGTTACGATTTTGATTTATTTCGTGATCATCACGTTTGTTGACTACGGCTTCTTGATTGCTACAGCTTCGGCCTTGACTTGTTTATAATTGAATATATTTGTTGCTTGGTTGAGGTCTCTGACTTTGACTTCGACAACCACGGCTTTGACTTGTTGACACCCTGACCATTTCATACCTGTAAATTCTCGGCTTCAGTATGCTTTGATTTTCTGGCTTGATGTTTATATCCACTTGCTGTGTATTGCTTCACTGCAAAGTATATTTGTGTAGTTGGTTCAGTTGCATTTGTCCATTTCCTTACTGTTGCTGTGCACTTCTGTTTTCACTGTCCATATATGTACATTTGTTGTAGCCGTGGTCTTTGCATTGCATATAAACTTGGTTAGCTTGTATAACTGAGCTGCTATTGATCTGGTTCACTTTGATCTTCTTATCTTGATGCTGCAGCTTGGTCTTTGTTGCATTCATGTTGCTCCCCTGACCTTGTATCACTTGATGTCTTGAGCTTGCATGCTTCATTCATTTGTATAGTTCTTGACCATTATCACTGTTGACTGCTGACTTCATTTGGTTGTTGCATTTATGAATTTCATTTTATAATCTGTAGCATGGCACTGTGACTCGAGTTTTCACTGTCATGTTGTTTGCAGCTGTGCTTCATTTGGCACTGTTTACTTGATGCTGCATCACTTATAGCTTTGGTCATGTTTCTGTCATGTTTGAACATAGTTGCATTATGTTGGCCGAGCTTTGATCAGTTGCATTGTTCATGTCATGTTGTTTATGTGCATGCTTTGTACTTCAGGTTGGTCACTTGATTCACATGTGCACTGCCTGTTTGAAATTGTAGCATGTCACTGAGTTTGTTGTGCATTGGTCATTGCACTGTGTTCATATCATAATTTGACATATAATTTTCTTCTTGCATTCTTTGATGGTTCATTGGTTGAAATCTGTAGCATCTTGATCAACTTGATGTTGTAGCTTGCTGTGTTGATCTTCCTTGCTACCTGGTTGACACTTGCACTGATATTCATTTGAGTTGTGCATCATGTATTTGTTGCAGTCCATGTTGTGGCAGTATTATCTCGAGCTCGACAGTGTTGTTTTCTTGCTTTGATGCATTCACATGTTATGTTCATGTTGGCACTAGTTTTTGGGTCTGTTCCATGAGTCTTGGTCTACACTTTCACTGTTGTGTCTGGTTCCATTTTCCCTGTTGAGTCTTTGGTGATGCTGCACTTGTGAACTTTGTGGTTGTACTTCATGTTGTATTCATGCAGCTTGTTTTCAATGTTGCATTTGAACTGGCTGTTGTCTTTGTGTACACTACTGCCTTGAAATTGATTCTCTTCATGTTGTTGTGTGGACATTTGCATTTTTACACTCCATACTTGGTCGTGCTGGAGTCTTCAAGCATGTTGCTATCTTGGGTTTGGCCTTGTTTTTGATTTCTGTGCTTTTGTTTGATTTTTGCACATGAGTTGGCGAGGCAGTGCACACGTATACGAATGTACACGTGTGTACTGCAGCCACTTATAATTGCCTATCCCTGATAAAAATACTGATATGCACAGATATTGCACAGTCAAAAATGATGACGAACAACCCAAATAACTGAGGCAAATCATATATTCAAAAATTATCTTTTATTTTTGAATTGCAAAAATATTTCTTTTTCAATTTTACTGCGTTTTAAAATATTTTTGCAGATTACTCAGATGCTGGATTCAAACTGGATTATAGTTGAAGACAAAAATATGAGTGTGAGTGATATGTAGTAAGGTTTTGATGTAAATGTGAAATGTCATGTATTGTAGTCAAAATTGTATATGTATAGTGAGAGCTTGAAATTGTACTATCAAAGTTGTAATAAATATTTGTTTGAATAAAATATTCGTTTGAATTCAAAAACTGTGTAACTTGTTCTGTTTGAATTCAAATTCAAATTCTGTGTAATTTATTTTATTCAACAGATATTTATCTAACCAAATACATACTATACAAAATATTTGTTTGAATAAAATTTCTGTTTGAATTCAAAATCTGTTTAACTTGTTTTGTTTGAATTCAAATTCAAATTCTGTGAAATTTAATTTTATTCAACAAATATTTATTTAAACTATGAAAAATAAAATAGTACATTACCAAATACATTTATATGAATGTATATATGTTTATTATCATCAAACAAAAATCATATAGCGCAAAGCGCATATTCAACAGGGTGCACCCTTTGATTTGGGAGTGTTGTTTCGCGGTGTTGAGATAGTAGCTACTATGCTCAACATCAGTCCGGATCACGCAACTACTAGTATCCTAGTTGGTATTGCCTCATGTACCTTGTCATACTGATTATCCTATTCGCGACCACTACGTTTTGATTTGTACCTTGAGTATATGGATTGCCCTCTGGTGACTTCCGGTGTTGGGGAAACTACGGTCTTGTATATGCTTTTGGGAATATAAAATGTGTTAAAGGGAATTATGGTAACGCTTTAACGCTATTTTAATATTCTATTTTACTGATTAGACATTACCTACATACCGTATTATATATATATAGATAGTTTATCGGATCCTTAGAGATGTTATTTTATTCATCTTTGAGTTATGGACTTTATTTCCTGCAATTGATTATCCTGCATAAGATTTTGAGTCCTGACTCGAGTGTTTCTTTTGTATATGCTCGGATCAGTCTGAAGCTATCCAGTTTGCTGATCAAGGTTGGTTGAAGATGTTGAAGACTTAGCATTTATCTTTATCAGTCTATTTCTATTCCAGTATTGTTGTTCTTGTCTGTTGGACATTTATGTATTTCCTTTCAGTCACTTTATGTTTAGACATTGTTGTATTTCATATAGTAGCTTCATGAACTGCTATTATGACGATGTATTTTCCGCTGCATTATTCTGTGACTGTTCTGTGTCTGTGATGTTGTATTGATTCTCATTTACATTTATGTATATATAATCCCATAATGATTCGTGTTTTGTATTATTTAAGTTGACATGTATGGATTATTGTCAATTTAAATGGTCCAAATATACGGGTTGTTACAGAAATGGGATTACCAAAATTTAGGAAGGATGCTCCTAGGGTATGAGAAGAAAACCCACTTTGTATCTAGCCCAATAAAATTGTTAGATTTAGAAAAGTTGATAAGTATAATTGTTAATGTTTTTAAAGTAAATTTTGGGTCTTTTTAAAAAATGGCATGAAATTTAAAATTGGTTTTTACATGATATAAATATTGTTGAAAAAGTGAATTTTTTTGAAGAATTATAGAGCATATATAGCTCACTAACTTCTTTGTAAGTAAACAAAGATTTTAAATATAAAAACCTAAAGTGTATTAAGTATCGAAAACATAGGTTATAATATTTATTGTTGTAATAGATGTTTTCATGAAAATAAAAGGAGCATAGACTACAACACTATGTATTGTAGATGGCTCCCAAAAGGAATGTTTTTACATAATATGTGAGGTTTATTAGTATTTATTTTTAATTAAATTCATACACTAGTATTTTTGGGTTGTAGTAACTGTGTTTTACGCAACATCTATTTTAACCCAAATAAAGACGTATTTTAAAAAGGTAATTTTTAAGAATAGAAATAAAGTAAATTGTGAATACATTATTTAAATAAGTATAAGAAAATGTTTATCATAGGAAAGTATAAATTAAACATGCTTTAATCTATTGGAATGAAAATGTTTTGTGCAAGTCACAAGAAATATATGAAAGAGATGAACAAGGTATGAGAAGCACCATATTTTATATAGTCTATTTCAAAAATATAGAATAAATTCCTTGTAACTCCACATAAACATGAAGTCCTCTTTTAAAAGGTTCATAGAAGATTTTAGTGTTAAGAATTTCTCATTAGATAAACTAGTCCAATACCTTAAGGTATGAGGCTATTAGGTATAATAAGAAGATGATTTGTAAAAGGACATTTTAAAGATATTTTAAAAGAAAAATGTCTTGATGAAAAATTAAATAAGTTTTTGAAAGAAAAAAAAAGCTCAGTAATAGTTGAATTTAAAAATCCCAATTATTATAGAAAATTGTAAAGGTCATTAAAAGAAAATGAGGAATAAGTTTTGGATTCAAAAAGTTTCCCCTCTATGTTTGGGAATTTATGTAAATTCAAAAAGCTATAAGGATGCGAGTTCAGAAAAATAAAATATTGAGTAGTCAATTATTTTTGAATTCAATAGAAACTGAAAAGATAACACTTTTAAAGACAAAATTTTTGGGATTTGATGTTTTAAATTTTTTAGAAACCTTAATTTTTAAAACAAGGTGATAAATACCAAACCAAACTCTTAAATGTGGAGTAGATAAGAATCATTTCCTAGGAGTAAGGAAAAGGTGTAAAGAGATAGCAGTAATTACTTTTAGAATTTATAATGGAAGTTTCCATAAAGTGTATAGGACATTAGTAAGAACCTAGAAGTGTTGATTCATAAAGAACAGTAAAATGAAGTTAGTGGAATTCATATGGTAGTATTTTTCAAGCTAGCATTGGAGTAGCACCTTTCGACCTCTTTATGGAAGACCGTGCAAGTCGCCTTCGCATTGGATGGAGTCTACAGAGGGATTGCCTTGGTTCCGACATAGTTAAGGAGATTTTGGAGAAAATTGGTTTGATTAGGAGAAAATTTGTATCTCATATCCGCATTTCTTTGATGGTAAGTTTTATAATTTTCTATTTTCATCTTTAGTTTTGAATAGGTTCTTTCCTTTATTATCATTTGGGAGGGTAGAACTTAGGATTTAACCTATGGATGGTAGGATTTGATGTAATCATATTAATAGAACATGTTATGAATGATGTATGCTAGTGGTTGCAAGTGTTGGATAGTGGATGCTAATGGGCGTATATACTTACACTATGCACTATTATCCTTTAGGTATCGGCCTAACTAGGACAGTAGAGCATATGCATATGCGCATTTGCATTTTTATTTTATTTTCATGGTTGCTACAAATGGATGATTATTACGTGATTGTGGCATTGGATGATGATTGTAGCAAGCATATAGGACTATCCGTTATCATTAGCGAATTTGCTTTCATTGGGACACATGGCACGGACATGATTGCATAAAAGGAAGTTGACTGAATTAGTGGAACGTCTAATCTTTTGTATTAGTTAGAGACATTGACACTACACTATTTACATAAGTATCATAAATCGCATTAGAATAACACAAGGATAATGGATGTAATGGGTGATGATTGAGTAGTTGGTTGTAAAATTTGGATGAAAACATTTATTTCATTCTTTTATCCTTAGAGATTTCGCGGATGAATCCCTTAAGGAAGGGAGAACGTAACAATCCAAAATTTAAGGAAAAATTAATAAATAATTATAGGTGAAAAGAAATAGTGTTTATAATTAGAATTTGTTGAAATTAGTATTGAAATTAACTGGCAATAGATTTATTGAAATGTTTCGATTAAAAAGGGAAGAGGAATTAAATTGTAATGATTAAGTTCTATATAAAAACTTGTATTTGTGTCAAAATGGAATGAACGTTTTATATAGAAATAAATGCATGTTTTGAGATAAATGAAATAAACTTTTCATTTATGAATATATGTATGATTTTATAAACAGGGAGTTTGTTTTGTTAAAAGAAGGAAGAAAAGTATATATATATAACAGTATATTTATAAAGAAGGCAACTACTTTTATGAATTTGAAAAGTGAAGATGACGATGTTCAAATGAGATAGGTTATTGTAAATGAGAGAAAATGTAACCATATATTTATAAAAAAGAAGGCATTTAATAAAATAAACGTTATATTTTGAATAGAAAAGGCAAGAGTGTATTATGGAAGGATTGCATTTCTTATAGAAAATATAAGGTATGTTATTTCTTTCTTAGGAAGGAATAAGGGTCCATTTGGTTTTTTAACATAAAAACATTTATACCAATTAATTAATGTAATTGATTGCTCAATTTAAAGGTAAAGAATAAGGTTACTAATTAATACACAACATATATACACATTTGTGGACATAAGTTAATCATCTAATTACAACATATGTGAATATGGAAAAAAAATGTAGATATGACAATTGACATGTTAATTTATTTATTTCAGATGTAAATGTGGAAAGATATTGACATATTGTTTCTTTATTTATTTTAGATGTAAACATGTAAATTAAATGGGATGTTGAAAACTGAAATGAAACATGGGAATAAAGAGAGACGTGTGGAAATTTAACCTAAAATAAAATGCATAAATTAGAAATTAATTGAGTAGAAGAAAATGTTATTTATAGTTTGTATATTATTGAGTGTGTAACTAATTGAATTAAATATAAGATAAGGTGCTGACAAGGCGCATTGTAAGAATTTGACACAACAATGAGTCGGTAGAAGTTTCATACACATTGTTTTGCATTCTTTTATTCCATCTAGTTCTTCCATGCTTCCATCCGATGGCTTCCTATTAAGCCTATGACGTGGTCACATCCTATTCAATTCCAAAATCCAACAGTCTAAAATCCACTTCTACACCTATAAATAAGACCCTAGGCTTAATACTTGTTCTCATTCTAGATTTTCTCCGCTTGGATTCACCTTTTCAGGAAGGACCCTAAAAGGAATAATTTTCAAACGAGAGAATCTTTTTAATTAAAATATTTTAACAACCCCAAGTGGATCCGCGAAGGCCTAAAGGGAAGAGCTAAGGATCAGAGATGAGTGATTGCAATTATTTTAAGAATTCTTTAAGTAATTTAAAATAATAGGGTTTCCAATAGTTGTAGTTTTACTACAATTTTTGGAATAGTCTTTTCAGTAGTTTATTTACAGTTTTTAGAATTATTTTCAGTCTATTTCCTTTCATCTATTCTTTTCAGTAATTTTAATTTATTTCTGTTAATTATAGCTTTTTCAATTATTTACAGTTTATTTATAGTATTTTAGTTTTTTACTATTATTTATAAGTTATTTACAACTTCTTTATATGTTTTGGATTTTCTTTTATTTTCACTTTACTTTTATTACTCCTTCTTCATGTATGGATTAGAATTAGATTAACGCGAATACGGATTAAATAATATGAAAACTGAAAGAATGGAATATAAGATGTAAATTATAAAGACTATAATAAAATGGAATTAAGACTGAACTTATGTCTAATTATGATATTAATTGGACTGAATTAAAGAGATTAGCCTATTTATAATAATGAGATGTAAATTATAAATACAATAATATATAAGTGGAATTGGACTGAAATTATGCCTAATTGTGATTAGAGTTGGATTAATCAATTGTCTTAGTTATAACATAGAATTATAATTAAAAAGAGTAAAAGATGAAAGAGCTTATTTTCACACTTAGACATTGGGTTAAATAATAAGCATGATTATAATGTATGTTATAATAAAAATAATAGAATGAGGCTTATTTTAAGAGTAGAATAAACTAATAAACATAGAAAGTAAAAATGATAATAAAGGCTTATGCAAATAATTTTTCTAAGTTAATAAGCCAAGTTAAAAGTAGGACCTTTACAAAATAGCATTCCCTTTTAGACAAAACGGTGTCTCACATTAGTCTGAAGTAAGATGAGGGTAGGCTTATGCTAAGAACGGTAGTAATTGGTCAAATAGTAGTCCAAATCACGGGAGATGTGGATAAGGAGCGCAACTAGATATTGTTTGGATGAAGGGCCAGTACCAACAGCATTTCCTCTATAGTTTATAAGGAGAAATGTTGATATCACATTAGCATGAAGTGAGGTGAGGGGCACGCTATGTTGGACGTTGGAGGTAATAAGAAGACCCAATAGGTGGAGCAAAAGGTAGCATGAGCATGGTAGGAGTTAGGCATGCGACTTCCATTTGCGGGTGCTCAGTAACAGCTATGAGTTCCAAGCGCTTAGTATGGGTGTCTTCAGTAGACACCATTGCCTTCTATGTAGGGAGCTATATATGTCGTCTTGGCCACAGTAACATTTCGTATAGAGAGTTATATAGTGATTGTTCCATAGAAAGGTATTATAGAGTAGCAGGCCGATCAAAAAGGGTAAAATTAGGGTGGCATCCTAAATGGAGGATTAGGAATCCAGCCTAATCAAAGCAAAAATCAGGAACAAGTGCAAACAATCAAAGTTAACCTATCGTATAAATATTTAATCGTATTTATCTTCAGTTTATCTCTTTCCTATTTCCTTTTATTATCCTTATTTATGCAAGAACTGTTATAGAGTCTATTACTTTTATCTTGCTTAAAGACTCTAGTAATTATTATCATTCACCGGACTTTTAGTTCGACCCACTCCTCTATTTTCTCCTTTCCCCCCATAGGCAATCAAGGGAGAAGTTAGTAAATTGAAGTTGCTTGGAGATTTCTTGAAGGAGTTTGTACTATGTTTTTTTCCTTTCAACTTTTGTTCTTTCTATGTACTGGCTTATTATGAGGGATATTATGTACTCTTATTTTAAATTTTTTAAGACGTGGTGGTTTTTGAGATATGGATGTTGTATTTGGTATTTGACTTATTTATGAAGTAATTATGAAAGTTTTATTTTAATTAGGTTATTATTCTAATTTCCGCCGTTTTTACCTATTTTTGTCTTGTGAATCTTAGTCTCTATTAGTTTTTTATATATAAAACGCACCACGCCTTTTAATGTGTCCTTTAAGGTATATTAAGGAGGTGCGGGGTGTTTCAATTTCAAATGTGTTGGACACTTGAATCATGAGGGTATTTCATAAGAAATATATTATTCCATAAATATATATAACTTTATATAGTATATTCAATGGTATGAATCTTTAATATAAAGTTGACCACCATCATATATTTATTACTATATTACTTACATACTCTTTTGTTGTTCAATTTTCCTAAGCTAGGGATGTTATGTGTAGTACTATTAATATATTGAATAGACGAGGTATGACAAGATAATTGCACATATTTGTTGAGCTTTCCTGACAATATGTGCATTATACTTAGGCCATCGCGAAATGGTAGGTCTGGATGAATAATCCTACTTTACTTATTGAGCTTTCCTCAAAGTAACTGTGGGATTAGAACAACAAACCACAGGTTAGAAATTGTATGTGATACAACTGAGAAGAAATTATCCATCGCATGTGGGATTATAATTTGTTGAGCCTTCCTCAAGGTCAGAATCCCAAGTTATACGAGCCCTAACACTCACTAGTGAAGTCGAAACACTTCTATGTTTCGCTTTGAGTTTAGCGAAACATAAAAGACTAGTGGGAGGCCTAGAAAAATGAAATGATAACATTTAACCTTTCTAATATTGTAAGAACATATGCTATATAATATTATAATATTCTTCATTGATAAATTTATGCATTTAATATGACTGATAAAATGTTTATCAATCCAGATATACAATTGAACTAAATTGCAGATTTGCAAATAGAAATATAACATATATTTACTAATAAATGTTAATTGCATTTAGCGTTTCAACACTCATGCAAGCACCTGATTCAACAAGTACTGAATACGTTCATAATTTGGTTGCTTACATGTTTATTTGGTCGAGACTGTGTATTACATTTTATGAGTTCCAAACTCAAAAGAAATATAACACTATGGATATTTGATCCATATACAATCGCATATAAATGTTTCATGGTGGATGGTCATAGTTTATATTGTACAATATTTCAATGAAACTAGGTCATTCGAAAAACCAAATAAACATAATGCGAGATTGAGTATTCAATTTGATTGACTATGATAAAGCTAACATAGTGTTAAATGTAACACAAGACCTAAACTACACTATAAATCTGAGGACTTGATCATTGATATGTCAGTTTGATCAGATTACGGAAAGTGTAACATATTTCATGCCCTTAAATGTTAAGGATGTTCGAGTGCATTTTCGTAAAGAGCATGTTATGATGTTGTAGTAAGGATGTTCTTTTAAATTGTTTGACCATTTAGAAAGAATAAAAAATGTACAAGAGTAGATATGATTTAAGGTACAGTTGGGATGAAGAGAATGAATGGTCACTTCTTCTTTATCAAGAAACATCGAAAACGAGAACCGTAAAATAATAATTGGTACTGAATACTTAAATAAGAAATATGTTTTGTATTTTTAAATTTATTTCATATAGAAAATTATTTCTATTAGAATTATTTCTTTGAGTTCAAGATATTTGATCAAAGAACTCTCTGTTGTAAACTAGTTGCAGCATATGAAATAAATAATTTGTACTAAGTGAGTGATGGACCTCCAAATTCGATACGCTATTATAGTAATGGAGAAAATAATAGTAGCATGTGATATAGCACTTATTGATTGCATTAAGTTACGAAAATTGTTTTCGTAAAACATATCGAACATTATTTATGAAATATTGACTATTTTTATGTGTCGACTGAAAAATAAATATTGTTGTATTTCAATGTTAACATTATGACTATTCATTATGAAATAAAACTATAATGCGGTATTTTTTAACAACAAAATTGATGCATTGGAAAAAACAGAAGCATCTAAAATTATTTATAATTATTTTGGAAATATAGACTAAGTCGTAGTTTTGAGAAATAATTTTTATAATACGATTACTCATATGATATTGGTTAATTATATCTCACACAATTAAGGGCTATGCATCCATTTAGTGGGAGCGTCATAATAGTTAATGCACTCTTCCGAATAATACATTTATATGTATGTAATTGTAAGTCTATTAATACCAAAATAGTTTCACATACTTCGTCATATTCACCAATGAGTTATCATAGACATGGACACGTGTATTTATTACACATATATAAGTCTATGATAAGCTCATAGAATATAATACGGAAGTAAATAAAATAACATGCAATAGAAATGATTCAATTTGATCGAATGGATGAGTATATTGGAAAAAGTTCCAAATGTACCTAAAAATGAATAAAAGATTCAACCTCAAAAGTCACTCCTCTCTATGATACATAATGATGTATGAATAAGGAGTAATCGAAATTTGTTGGATATAGCATGACTAGTGAATAGTGAACTTAAGTTAAATACTTTTTATAAGGTGTAATTAAAAGTAGTATACAAGGTTAAAATTAATATCATCCACAGATTAGTTTACAAAACCAAATAGGGTAAGGGTTCATAACAAACCCCTATATATCCTAGGCCATGGAGTTGGCTAGTTGCGCGAGTCAAAAACTACATATCATAATTATGTATAAGGGATCTTGTATGAATCGTCCCAATAGTATTTTGGGAACGATAGTCATTAGATGTACGATGATAAAACTGATTACAAGGGATGAAATGAAATTGGCTAAACTCACATGAACACAAACACATTAGAATGTCTAATGAGTATTCTTGCACATTAAAGAGAAACTATGAGTTTCTAATCAAGAATAAATAATCCTCAGTTATTTAATTAAACCAAATAAGAGTATTGACTCTATGATATTGTAACATCCCGCCTTTTCGCCCGCTTTAAATCGATGATAAACCACACACATCAGACTTAAAACATACAAAAAGGCTGATTGTTATGGGGTAAATAAGAAAAATGAGAAAGAAATAAAACAGAATCTCACAGTGGAAGGATAAAATATAATAATCAATATACAATTCATAAAACTGTTTACAAAACATTTGATTCTTCTTTATACAATAAATATCAGAGTTCACATACCAATAAATATCAATGCAGCGGAACAGTATGAGTGTAGTGCAATAATATAAATAATAATAATACAAATCTTCGTCTTCGTCCTCTAAAGCTAAATCTTCAAATCCTGAAATGCTCGGACTGACCCGAGCGAATTGAAAAGACAAAACACTCAAGTCAGAACTAAAAGATCTTATGTAAGTTAAATCAACAGAAATAAATATGAGTGCAGTAACTCAAGAGATGCTCGGGATTTACATCTCCTTAGGATCCGTTAAACTATTTACTATGTAGTATATTACGCTATTATAATAGTGTCTATAGTAAAATAAACATACTTTTATAGCGTTAAGGCTTTACATTTTCCACCTTAACACGTAATAGTCCCAGTAGTCCATCCAATATCATAGTCCCTCCTGATCGGGAATCCACCAGAGGATACCACACGGGCTACAGGAGAAATCCAAACTCGTACAAGGCGCGATAGGGTAGGTGACACGGCACAACTAGGCAATGCCAGGGTAGATATACCAACTACACTTCCGGGTCGGTGCTAACGCGTAGCGTGCAGCTACCGCCCACCTCGGACAAACTCCCCCAAATCAAAGAAATCAAAAGTGAAGTGGCCACCGAATCAATCCAAAATCAGAGTATAGTATCGAAGGGAAGTGTTCGATGAAAGGTGCTACCTTATTAACCCATCGATCGCTCCTGTTTTAGCCACCTTACGCCAACTCACGGGAGTTGGGTCCACGTATTTAACTCGGAGGAAACGCCGCCACCATCCTACTTCAATCTGGAATCTCCACCGCGTACACGGTTGTTAAAGTGGTTTTCCGAGTTGGCAGAGAGTATGACAACTTCCGATCCCGATCTCTTTAACAACCAAACTTTATTATAACACTGTGGTCATTTAAAAATAATTTATACTTTAAAGCCAGAATATAAATATCCATTTCAACCCATAAATACGAAATCATTTCCATTTCCAAAACAACTCATTTTGATATTATTTTTATAAAACCCAAATCAATCATATCATTTTTATTTCAAATATATTTCTTTTCCAAAATCATACTGCTTAACCAAACATTTAAATTTATAACTTTCAAAACATAGTACTTCGAAATTCATAGCTTTAAAACCATAACTTCTAAAACTTTAATGGTTTGGATATTCAAACAGTATAGAATAAAAAAGTTTGAATTTAAAATTACTTTATAAAATAAAATAATTTTCGCCACTTTACAATTTTATTCATTTAAAATTTTAGTATAAATCCATAAATTTTAAATTCACTTTTAATTGAATAAACCACTTCAATTTCAATATATTTCTAACTTTGAGTATTTAACAATTTCAAAACTTAAAGTTGGAAATTTATATTCAACAATTCATTGTCCTATTATTTAGTTTTGAAATGTTTACATAATAAATCAAAAATCATTTAAAATAAAACTCCAATTACTAACAACTTAATCATTTTCTTCAGTTTATTTATGCTAGAAATATTCGTTTAATTTATCTTGAATAAAATCCAGTTATAAATATCATACCTTTAAAATTTCCAAGCTTTAATAAGTTTTACATCAACTTATGGAGTGAAATTTTTAAATATGTTCCATCAAATAAATTTCCAATTTACCTCCCAATGTTAACTGATTTAAATCATTAAAACTCTATATATATATATATATATATACACACGATATCTTAAACATGTACTTAACCATTTAACATAAATAATCAAACTCCATTGTTCAACTTATTTTTTTATTTAACAGATTTATACATAGCTTAAATTCAAAAATTTAACTATATATGTATATATAAAATATATTTATATAATATTAAAATTTAATATTTATTAAACCGTATCATATCCAAACCATAGAAATCATTTTCAAAATAATTATACATAGACCGATGGTGACTGTATAAAATTTTCTATTTTATGGTCAAGTGATACGGATATTTATCATTTCAATCCGAAATTTAAAATAAAAATTACGGTTATATATCATTTCAAACCTCAATCCCGAATGAAATGAAATGCATAACAAGTTGCAATTAATATAAATAAACATCCATTTATCCATCAAAATCATACATCCATTTATCACAATCATCATCCAGATTCAAACAATACATCAATATATAACCGGTGATAAATAACAGGTATTAATTATCAGTTTATATTCAAAATAAATTATAAGTGTTTAACTGGCAGTTTATATGCAATAAAAATAAAAAAAAATTTAACAGGCAGTTAATATGCAATAAATAAATGAATGACAATTTAATTAAATAAATGCAATTAACTTAAATGATGATTAAAATATGCCAAACAAACATAAATAAATTTCAAATCACATCATATATCAATTTAACAAACATAAGAAATTTTAGAAGTTGTGAGTGGATTAAAACACTCACCTTTTGAATTTAAATTGAATTAAAATCCAATTTAAACCCAAAAATTCAACAGCTTCAGAATCTGCCCAAACCATCGTCAAAATGTCATAAATCTCAATACGATCCTAACAAAAAAAATCACGCGTAAATCGGACATTGTATGCGAAATTTATTCAAGTTATAAGATGACTATTGCCATAATAAAGTGTATATATATAGTGATATTAAAATAAACAAAGTAAATACTAAATTTCACATTTTGGGTTGAGGAGACTATGGTACCTGCTAACAAGATGGTGGCAAGGCTTGGGTGAGGTGGAGAGGCTTTCACGCAACTCAAAGCTTCAAGAAGGATTAGGAAAAAGTGTTGCAAGCAGGTGAGGGAGAAAATGAAATAGCGTCATGTTTGCATAATGAAGTTCAGTGAGATTGGAAAATTGAAATGAGGCTAAAGGAGGATGGAACCAAAGAAATGAATGCTTCAGGTAGCAAAAATGAAAATTCATACATTGCAAATAAAGAGGTGGTAACGAATAATAAATATAAAGTAACAAATGGACCAGTTGTACTAAAACTTTGAGATCCAATTTCAAAACGTCTACTCCGCTAAATTAATTTCTATTAACCCTAAATATACACCTTATTAACACCCAATTAAATTTTATTAACAAACATTAAATAAAATGTAACACTCCAATTAATGCCACTGGGGACCGCCGCTGCACACAATAAAAGATGAACTGAGACTGGAAATTCAAATTTAAAAACGGTGTTTTTCTCAGCGCGCAATCACGATTCAAAATATTTAATTTACTCTAAAATATGAGGTTAGCATTAAAATCACTTCTATACTGCCTCTGATTGTTATAAAATGAATGTAAAATGTTGTTTCAAAATTCAAAATTTTTCTTTTTTATAAAATTTTACTTATCTTTAAAATGAAACGTTCATTTTATTTTTCTCAAACCGTTCTTTTATCTTCATTAAAAATGCTCTTTCTATTTAACCCAAAAATGTACGTTTCTTATATTAAATGCCATAAATTTCAATTAACTTCTCTTTCCTTTTAATTTAAACATTCCTCATATGGATTAGATGTTGTAAATTCCACACTTTCAAAGCTTTAACTTTTATTTCAATTGTTTATAGATTATACATCAATCTTCCAAAATTTTCAATGAAATTAGCTTTCCATTTATTTTCAATACATTCTTTTTATTGTATAATTATTATTTTTCATAACTCTTATTCAATTCACTATTCTTAAACGGATAAAAATTTTCATTGAATTTGTAAACTATTACCATAATATTCTTACATTCCATCTGACTTTCTATTAACGTAATAATTAAGTGTTAAATTTCATTTATTTGCCATAAATCCAATTATTGAATTTTTCTACACTTCAATTAAATTAAAAATCTTACTTTCCATTCTTTTAAATTCAGTCAATCATTATCTTATGGGTACATTCTATATTACTGTAAATCCAATTCCCTAATATTTTCCAGTAATCAACTAAATTTATATCAACATAGTGATTACTTATGTTTATTTCAATGGATTTAGATCTAATTCACTAAATTATATACATAGGTAGACAATTAATAGTTATCACAATAAGCCAAATCTACTCCTATTCATACCCTATTATCAATTGACAAAAATAAAATTTCTTACCTAACATTGATTATGTCAAATTACATTTTACTACGTATTATTTCATCAATTGAATTTATATTCCAATTTGCTGATTTCAATCAATTAAACTTTACCATCTGTTTCAATAAATTGGGTATGCACAAATTTAGCTATTCAAAATTTCAATTTACTGTACAATTATCGTGGTTTATATCATATTGCATTAATATCCCTATTTTATCTTAGATTTCCTCTACATTTCCTTTAACGCAAAATTTAACTGTTATATTTCATTTATTCACAATAAATTCAATTATTGAAAGTATGTTTTCTTTTCAATTAAATAAATAAATCTAGCTTTCAATTCCTTAAATTAGCCAATTGTCATGTTATAAATAAAATTGACATTATTTTCAAATATTACTTTATATTAACATTAACGTCATAATTTATTTATATTTATTGCAATCGGTTACCAGTTATACTTTAATACATTAAATAAATGGTTAACCAAAATAATTGTTACCCTTTAACATTTACTTCCATTTACAAGCTATTATTAACACAAATGTTGTCATTGACTTAGCTCTAATTAAGCAAATTAGATGAATGGGTAAATTTTAACAATTATCACTAAATGCCAAATTTACTCACATTCATACTTAAATATCAACTACAATTTATTAAAATTACTTACCTAGCCTTGATTCGATCACATTGCAATTTATTACGTGCTATTTCTCAATTAACATAACCTTTGAATTTAATTCCTAATTTATTTAATGCAATCAATTATGACTTTTACAACTTAAATACATTCATTGGTTCGTATTTATTTCATTAATGCATGCTTCATTCCATACTATTTAGTTATATTTGCCAAGTATGTACACTAATTACTATTTATATTCTTAATCCATTTATTTTCTTGTATACAATTTATAGCCAAACATACATTTAGATTATTTTCTATAATTGGAATTTTATGCAAGTTCATAAATCATTAACCTTAAATTTGCATTGTTTCAATTAAATTTTCATTCACCTCCGTTACCCGTTTAATAATCATTGAGGTAACGTATAATTTCAACAATGACCATTTAAAATTACGTTTCTAACATTTATTGTATTTGGCTTTCATAATTTGGAATTCGCTAATTTAGTTAGCCTTAACGTTATTACATTAAATCTACATTCAGTTTCAATTCATATAGAATTTAATTCTAATTACTTACCATTTAATTCATAAATTATTAATTACCTTCAAAATTATATAAAATTTGATTTGATTGCCATCTTCACTATGTCCATTATTACTTAACTTCAAATTTACAATTTCACTCAAATACAACTTTACAAAATTTTCACAATTAATAGGTATTGCACAAATATCATTACTTATCAACTTGCATAAACCTTTTCACATACATTTTCATTCAACTACTATTCAATATATTTTATTTCAGTGTTCATTTTAATATTAACTTATAAAAAAAAATTCCTTTTTTTATTAAAATTACTTACTAAATTTTATTTAAAATAACCAACTTAATTATTAAAAATCATGGGTCGTTACACTCTCCCTCACTCAAAACTTTTCGTCCCCGAAATGGAAAAGAAGGGAAAAGAAGAATTAAGAAATCAATATATTTTATTTAAAATATTAAATTTATAAACAAATAAATTTACAAAATTAATTATTTTAAATAAAATATACAATATATAACCATTAAACCTTTTATATTCAAATTAATAAAATTTGGAAAACATATTCAAAATAATTTCTAAGTCTGAAATTTTTGAAAAATTTCAGCAGAGTCTCCTTTGTACGGAGAGGCTCGTAAGAAAATATAATATCAAATATAACAATATACACATATAATATCCAAAATATTATATCCCAACACGGGAAAATATATAAACAAGCGCTATAAGACCATAATTCGAGAACGTACCTATTTGTTGGGCAAATTACGCTTATTTTATGGAATTAAAAGTAATAGCAATTGCTTCCATAACCTGCATTTCATTATAATTAAAAGGGTTAACAATTATATCAATGAAATATTAAAGTTGTTTCAACCACAACAACAATCAATTCCAACAAACAGCATACACAAAAATACAAATCAACCATTCAAGCAAACAAACACATAGTTGTTCGGGTCAAACTTTAAATTGTATGGAATGAAAAATAAACTATCAAGTGCACCATTTACTCAACAGTCTTAGATGAAACTAATTAGGTTATTCACTCATCCAACCAATTTAAAGTGTCCTTACCCCAACAACCATAAACCAAACAACAATTCAAATCAAATTTACTTATTATAAATTTTAATTCATAAATTAGTTGTTTGATTTCCTTTCTTTCATTCATTCGGTGATTCCTTCATTTATTTCCATTTATTACTTACAATATTCATTTTTCATTTTAATGTCATGTAAGTTTCTTCTTTATTGCATCATTATTATAGTATCATTTCATTTTATTTACTTAAGTTTATAATCATCTATTTATGATATTTACCTTTAATTATATTTAAATATAGTAAAATTCCAATTGTAACTTAAGTTTACAACAATTACACATCAAATCCTTGTTTATTAAAGAATTTCATAAATTACTTTCATTACCTCAAGTTTATTTCTTGTATAATATCTATTACATTCTATTATTAACATTTCAACTTTTAATATTTGGTAAGTCATATATATGCTTTTTAAGAATGTAGTTTGAAAGTTAAACAAGTTTTATTCTATTTCTTCTAATTAATTTAATGTTCCATAATTATATCCTTTATTTCATAGGTTACAAATTTCAAATTTCATTTAATACCATTTATAACCTAGCATTAAATTTCTTATTTCCTTTAGAGGTTTCAATTTTTACCTACGTTCCAATTCACTACGGTAATTGAGCTATTAATTAATGGAAACTTAAGAATTTAAATACCGGGTTTATTCAAAATCATTTTAACATAACGGATAAATGTATATCTTAAATTTTATATATCAAACTACATTTAGAACAACTAAAAATTTATATTTTTTTACCAAAAATGGGTCTGCAGTGAACTACTACAGTGGCTTTCCCGCTTCGAAACTCGAAAATGAAAGTCGATGATGCGTGCACTCATCACCGATTTAATTTCCAGCGACGGAGAGAGGAGTACAACTTATTTCTTTCTGGAATTTCTTTTAAAGCATACTTTCAAATTATATTGAAATATTTATATCAGAAAATATTTCTAAATACTATTATTATATTTTCAAAATCCTTTGAAAGCAATTTTTCAAAATCCCAGACTTAAGTTCTAAAATTTCCAAATTTCTTTGATTTTATTTTCAATCTTATTTTACCTATTATTTATAAATTTTATTCCTAACAACCAATATATTTCTTTATAAAATTTATTACTTATATATAGAAAATATAATAGGAAAAATTATTTCATTCACCTATATTAAAAAAATATTGTGTCGGTCTGTCCTATTAAGTGTGTGGAAATCCATATTGATGTCATAGCGTCTCATGCATCAACCAGAATTTATAAATACAAAACGGAACAAATTAACACAATACTAAAACCTTTTTATAACACTAACAAATACGCTCTCTCATATATACACTCAGCGACTCCCATAAGGTATTACTACCCTACTAGTAAAGAGTCGGACCCCACAAAGCTAAGGTTTATCGCTAAACCAAAGCTCTGATACCACGTTGTAACATCCCGCCTTTTCGCTCGTTTTAAATCAACGATAAACCACACACGTAAGACTTAAAACATACAAAAGGGCAGATTGTAATGGGGTAAATAATAAAAACGAGAAAGAAATAAAACAAAATCTCACAGCGGAAGGATAAAATATAATAATCAATAAACAGTTCATAAAACTGTTTACAAAACATTTGATTCTTCTTTATACAATAAATATCATAGTTCACATACCAATAAATATCAATGTAGCGGAGCAGTATGAGTGTAGTGCAATAATATAAATAATGATAATACAAATCTTCGTCTTCGTCCTCCAAAGCTAAATCTTCAAATACTGAAACGCTCGGACTGACCTGAGCGAATTGAAAAGACAAAACACTCAAGTCAGAACTAAAAGATCTTACGTAAGTTAAATCAATAGAAATAAATATGAGTGCAGTAACTCAAGAGATGCTCGGGATTTACATCTCCTGAGGATCCGTTAAACTATTTACTATGTAGTATATTTCGCTATTATAAGTGTCTATAGTAAAATAAACATACTTTTAAATAGTGTTAAGGCTTTACATTTTCCACCTTAACACGTAATAGTCGCAGTAATCCATCCAATATCATAATCCCTCCTGATCGGGAAGCCACCAGAGGAACCACACGGGCCACGGGAGAAATCCAAACTCGTAAAAGGCGCGATAGGGTAGGTGACACGGCACAACTAGGAAATGCTAGGATAGATATACCAATTATGCTTCCGGGTCAGTGGTAACACGTAGCGCGCAGCTACCGCCAACCTCGGACAAAATCCCCCAAATCAAAGAAATCAAAAGTGAAGGTGGCCACCGAATCAATCCAAAGTCAGAGTATAGTATCGAAGGGAAGTGTCCGATCAAATGTAACAACCCGCATATTTATCGAGTTTGTATTTAAATATTTTATTTAAATATTAACTCGTTAATCGGATTTTGGTCCGAAAAGCTACTTTTTGCAAACGGTCAAATTAGGACTCGAGACCACTTCCATTGAGTTCGAAATGTCGTTTACAACTTTTTAAGTATAAACATCGATAGGTTTGGAGTTAGTGAAATTTCACTAACTTTTCCCGCTTTGGACTTTGGGTTAGTTTAGCCTATTAAGCCCAAGTTCCAACCCTCTTCTCCTCACTCTTCATAAATTTCCTAACTAATCAAGCTTTGGCATTAATGGTGGAGGGAATGGTAAATTAAAACTCCAAGCACAAATTCAATTGCAAATCCAACATTCAACTCCAAATTCAAGTAGAAGATATGGATTCAAGCTTTGGATTGCTTCTCCTTGCTTTCAAGCTTCATCTTCATAAACTTTAGTGCAAAGGTGAGATTTTTATCTCACAATTCTAGTCTATAACTATATTGGACTGTTAGGAATGATTCCCCATCACTTTAGCATGTACATTTGCATTTGATTTGGATTGGATTGGCGAAAAACTCCATTTTTTAGTTGTTTGGTGAATTTCCTGAGCTTAGGTCGCTCTGCCTAGGTTAGGTCGCTCGGAATCATTAGCTCGCGTGCGTGGAAAAGTCACGGCCTGCATATTTTGTTCGCCTCGGATTTAGGTCGTAGGTCGTTGGACTTTAGGTCGTTCGCGTATAGGTCGCTCGCGACCTAACCCTTAGGTCGCTCGCGTGTTATCGCGCTAGGTCGCACTGCCTTGAATCTTCACTTCGGAGTTAGGTTGTTTCACTTTAGGTCGTAGGTCGTTTCTGGCCTTAAATCCCCCCTGCAGCGTTAGGTCGTTAGCCTCGGAATTAGGTCGTTTTCGACCTTATATCACAAGGCGGCTCTAGGTCGCTCGATCCTGCTAGGTCGTAGGTCGCGCATCACTTTAGGTCGCTCGCGTGTTAAAACCTTAAGTCGCTCGTGTGTTAAAACCTTAAGTCGCTCGCGTGTTAAACCCTTAGGTCGCTCGGCCGATGCACGCGCTAGGTCGCGAGTATTTAAGTCCTTAGGTCGCTTGGCATTGTGACCACTTAGGTCGCACGACCTTGTTAGGTCGCTCACCCTTAGCTCGCGTACCTTCTTAGGTCGCGCATCCCACTAGGTCGCTCGACCCTGTTGTATTTTTAGTTCGCAACCATTAAGTCGGTCGACCTTGCCTAGGTCGTTAGGTTGGTCGGTCCTATCCCTTAAGTCGCGTGACCGTGATAGGTCGCTTACCTTTAGGTCGCATGACCTATGGCCACTTGCTCCAGTTAGGTCGCTCGGCCACTTTGTTAAGTCGCCCACCTTTTTAA
Organism: Allium cepa; assembly: GCA_030765085.1. Classification (NCBI taxonomy): domain Eukaryota; kingdom Viridiplantae; phylum Streptophyta; class Magnoliopsida; order Asparagales; family Amaryllidaceae; genus Allium; species Allium cepa. Next base: position 125,782,923 of record CM060940.1, on the reverse strand, counting down.
ACTTAGGTCGCATGACCCATTAGGTCGCATGGCCCCTTAGGTCGCTTGGCTTCACTAGGTTGCTTGTCTTCACTAGGTCGTACCGTTTTGGACGGGGCGCTGCCCCGCACCCCGCCGGGGGCGCTGCCCCCGCACCCCCACCTTGGGGGGTTGCCACCCCCCCTGGACCCCCCCTCCGTAGGGGATCTTATCTGAAAAACATTGAGCTGATTTCCTTGGATTTTATTCGCATCTCCGTATGCGATCTTTGTGACTGATTGTTTCTACACTTGCTTATGTGTTTTGTCACTTTATAATATAAAGGTTTCAATACTAGTAGTAAATATCAAAACTCTTTTAACAAACAATTTCAACTCTATTTTTAATAACAAAGCTCTTTTCTTAAACGTTTTCCAATCTATTAGTATATACAAGCCTTTACCTCACTCGGATGAGAAATCTAATTAAACGACTTAGTAAAACAAGTGGTATGAAACGCTTGCGTTTACTTCGTCGGTTAATTCTTGGACTTGTTCGATTGAACCTCTTGTGACAATTTTATTAGTGAAGATTTACAGTTTGTTCGTAAATATTTAAGTTAAGCAAGTGGTTATGGGACATGAAGCTAAACTTCTATATTTACTAGCTTAGTGTAATTGACACTTCTCGTTGATCTTGATGATCGCTTTATGAATTAGACTAGCAATTGCGCGATGTCTCTTTCATTGCAAGGTTAGACTAGACACCACTTGTGTGATTCCATTCACACATACCTTTCTGCTTTTTGGTTAGTCTTGACCTCAATCTGTGTGATTCCATTCACACATGCGGGGTAGCTCCCCTTGGTCTTCGGACCGTCATGTGATAGGCCTCTTTCCCTTTTTATGATTTCTGGATTTCTCGTGTTGATTTCTGGAATTTATGACATTGACTTGTTATGAGTACAAGTTTAGGGTATGATGCCCTCTTCGAATCTTTGAGAAGATTCTTGTGATGTTGATTATCTCTTATTGATTGATCTTCTGTTGATCATTATTTACATACTTATAGTGGTATGTCGTTATGGATGTTTATGTTTATGCCATATCTTTTATGTTATATCATGTCATTTGATATTTATAGCTAGACTGATCCGTTTATTATTTTCTTAAATAATACTCGGGTCAGACCGAGATGTTACAGGTGCTTCTGCTTGACTTCTTCCCAGGGATTCATCACTCTGACTTTTGGCTAACTGTTTAGATTAGCAGTTTTTGTTGTATACACTTGAGATATAGACTCATAGTTGTATTCTTTTGTATAGCACGTGTTGCTATTCTTTTGTATTATCGTGGATCTTATTGACCACTACTCTGATGTACACTTTCATGTGTTAGTTATATATTCATATCTTCTTCCGCCTTTGTGATATGGATATCTGTGACTGATTTGTGATATGATTATTTCTATGTTTGTTTCCGAAGATTATTTATAGCCACCGTGTAATAAGCAATTACACGGATGGTCGCTCCTCAACAGCCTTATTCTCCGTGCTAGTTGACAGCACTACTCCGGAGTGTTCTTGGCTAGCGTGGGTATAGAGGTGGGGCGTCACATCAAAGGTGCTACCTTATTAACCCGTCGATCGCTCCTGTTTTAGCCATCTTATGCCAACTCACGGGAGTTGGGTCCACGTATTTACCTCAGAGGAAATGTCGCCGCCATCCTACTTCATTCTGGAATCTCCACCGCGTACACGGTTGTTAAAGTGGTTTTCGGAGTTGGCAGAGAGTATGACAACTTCCGATCCCGGTCTCTTTAACAACCAAACGTTATTATAACACCGTGGTCATTTAAAAATAATTATACTTTAAAACCAGAATATAATTATCCATTTCAACCAATAAATACGACATCATTTCCATTTCCAAAACAACTCATTTTGATATTATTTTTATAAAACCCAAATCAATAATATCATTTTCAAATATATTTCTTTTCCAAAATCATATTTCTTTAAAATTTATAATATCTGGAAACCAAACATTTGAATTTATAACTTTCAAAACATAATACTCCGAAATTCATAGCTTTAAAACCATAACTTCTAAAACTTGAATGGTTTGGATATTCAAACAGTATAGAATAAAATAGTTTGAATTTAAAATTACTTTATAAAATAAAATAATTTCCGCGACTTTACAATTTTATTCATTTAAAATTTTAGTCTAAATCCATAAATTTTAAATTCACTTTCAGTTGAATAAACCACTTCATTTTCAATATATTTCTAACTTTGAGTATTTAACAATTTCAAAACTTAAAGTTGGAAATTTATATTTGTTTGTGTCAAAATTGGGCACAACACTCGTCCGAAGTTTTTGAAGAGATAATAAATGAAGAAAGTAAATTAAAATGTGGATTATCTAACAAAAACTCCAAATAACATGAAGTAAATTGCACGAGAGACAACGATTTAGAGTGGTTCGGCGTATTGCCCGTCCACTATGAAGTTTTGTTACTTTATTGCTTGATATTCGGAGAATACAACTTTTTTATGTCAAAGTACAGCAAGTAGTAATCCAAAATTCGAAATCAAAGGCAGCGGTGGTACTCTGAAGCAATTCTGGCAGCGTTCGGGAGTTCTCTTACTCTGAAAATTCTCCGATCCCCTTTCTGAATGACCAGGGGCTCTATTTATAGTTGTAGGAGGCTGATATTTCACATAAAATCAGGGGAGAACGCTTCTGGCACGTGAGGGGGCCCACATGGCCGAATTCTGGAGATTCGGGCCCACTTTGGGATCGATTCAACCCTTGGTTCGAATCGATCAAAAAAGTGTCCAATCGCGATGAAACTTGGCGTGGACATTCTTCTATGTATATGCAAGATCCTGTGAAAATTTCATAGCATTTGGATTTGTAGATCTCGAGTTATGATCAATTCAAGATGGTGTGTTACGCCCTATGGATTCGTTCGAATCGATATGTTCGAACCCATAGGGTCGAATCCATGCTTCTGGACGTGAAGGTGATGACGTGGTGCGCATGCTTCGGGTCAATCCTCCTTTTTCTCCGAGTTTAATGGGTCATACCCTTGGTTTTAGCTGTTATGACTCGATGGATCCGTAGCAACGGATTCGAAGGTATGCTCCTTCGAATCGATTGAACACAAGTTCCCTTTGTATCGATCAGGGTATTCCATAGCCAATCGATACGAAGACTCCACTGATGAATGGATTCGAAGGATTCTCTCTTGATGGACTCGAGGTAGGGAAAGGTTTTTAATGGATTCGACCTTGAGATCGCCTTGATGGATTCGAAGTAAGGCATACGGGGATGGGTTCGAACCATAGATATTCCGATGGATTCGAAGCTAGGTGGTCTGGATGGATCCGAACTAAGGCTTGCTCGATGGAGTCGAAGCAAGGTTTAGTTCATGGGTTCGAACCAATGCATGGATTCGAGGAAACTTTCCCTTCCCTCGATGGATTCGAGCTAGGGCATACATGGATGGATTCGAACTAAGGCATTATGGGACGGATACGACCTTAAAGCTTGTTCGATGGAGTCGAAGCAAGGTGTGTTTTGATGGATTCGAACCATGGCTGACTACTGATGGATTCGAACCATGGTCATTCCTTCCACTTTCTACTGGCGATAATTTGAGCACACGAACTCGGATTGCCTTGAAATTCGGAATGTTGGTTCCCACGGCTTCGCTTGACGTGTCTTATCAATCGTAGCCCGATCCAGACTCGGGAAAAATTCATCGATATTTGTAGTTGCCCAACAATTATTCAAAGCCAAGGACGTATGATCCTGTCTCTTTCTAGTTAGTTCCTTGGTATTTCGGCCTTGCCAAAAGGCGGGATAACATTTGCCCCCCAAAGTACGTCTTGTGTAAACATGACGTGCTTTGAAAAGCTGCAGTCTATCGTTGAACAATTAGAACATGCTTTGCTGAGAGTTGTATTCTTTATTGCTGTAGCCAATCGTCGTATGATCGCGATTGGCTGTTCGTCATCTACATCATGACGGAATGGACATTTGATCCCTGTGAATAATACAGATCAAGTATTAGTCAGACATATGTGCATATATGTACCACTTTGGTTTGGTTAACGTTGCGTGATTGCCAGTCGTTGTCAGTTCGGTTTGTTATCGAATTCTGCATCGGTCCTCTCCTGAACTGATCTTGAGATTCGATTTAAAACACTGTTTTTATGATTGCCTGTAATCGTCCTCTTGTATCGATCCTCTCCTGAATCGGTATAAAAGGTAGACAAGTAATTTTTCAAATCGTAGCGATTCGTTTGCTTTCATCGGCGTACTTTGATGGATTCGAAGTCACGTATGTTCGAATCGATGGTTTTTAATCAATGGTTCAATGGTCTTCGTGTTTCGAATCGATACAATTTTCAATCCAACCTTTTTTCGACGGCTCCTTCGAATCGATAAAGCCTCGTATCGATCCTACAGGGATGGGCTCGATCGTGTAATGGATTCAAGGGCAACGGATTCGAAGTGGTGTATGGATTCAGCCGTGTGATGGATTCGAACACGATAGGTGATCGAGCGATCTTTCGAATCGATTGGATATTGTGAGTGACCGGTGGTAGTAGGTCAACATGACCGGGAGACGAAGAGCCTAAAGCATTTTCTCGAACCCGTATAAATATGCGAGGTAAGCCTCACTTTCACTTTTTACTTTTTACTAGTACCATCGCCGCTTCTTCGAATCGATCCTCCAGAGCTAGAAACAACAATGTCTTTGCACGAAACGATAAAATTCCACCAAGTCTTCTTCTGTTAATTGAATCCAACTAGGTAACTAAGGGGTTTGACTCAGGTGTAGGACGATGAAACTGGACTTTTCATCATAGATTTCAATCCTTTCTTCTGAAAATCATAAAGGGTTGTGAGATCTGGAATGGGTCGACTCGATGGACCTAAGGAACGAAACCATTCAATTCGTATCAATCGTAGAATGTTGTTTTGGAGGAGCGTAGATATTGATGGACGCTATCTTCCTTCATTGCTTCGCATCGATCCAAGAATGAACAGTTCGAATCGATCTTGAGTGCAAGGCTTCGAATCGACGGTTGTGAAAGAAGAAGGGTCTCGTGCCGATCGATTCGAAGTAACGATATTCTGATGGATTCGAAGGTGTTCAATATTGATCTATTCAAAGTTATGCAGAGCTCATGGATTCGAATTGCTTCTCTGTCCCAAGGTCTCATCGAGTCGAACTACACGGAGTCGGGGCGCACCGATTTGAAGTTCATCGATTCGACTCGTATCGATTCGAGTCGATCGATTCGAAGTTCGTCGATTCGACTCGTATCGATTCGAGTCGATCGATTCGAAATTCGTCGATTCGACTCGTATCAATTCGAGTCGATCGATTCGAACGTCCTTGCTTCTGGGATTCCCACTCTTCTGATTTGCTCCAACATCTGAACTACGACCAATTTCTAGTTGAACTTTAAGGAACTTACTGAACTTTAGCATACTTGACTCCGGCGAGCTTCGGCCTTGCATAATCGAATTTGACTTGACCCCCCTTTTGGAGCTCGTCGATGGCACCATGACTTAACCAAAATATAATGAATTTATACTTGAATTGGTAAGTAGCATATGGATGGCGTGAAAGTGACGGTCAGCGATGACGGTCATTTTCATTCTCAAGTTCCAAAGTTTCGTCGTTCGGACATCTTGTTTCAACTTGTGAAATCTGCTTAAGTTATGCATAGCACTTGCACTGCACGACATATTCATACACTTTACACTGGGGGAATGCATGGGTTTTTATGTATTTAACGCCGCTTTCTAGTGAGTTAGTTAATTATGGAATCTTCGAGTTCTCAACAACAAGTACAAAGCTCACCTCCTCCAGTGCTTGAGATTCCGAAAATCCCTCCTGAAGTTATAGATCCGGCTCCGGATGAGTTGCCGGAGGCCATAGTTATTGAAGATCCTGTCGATTCTGTTCAGTCCAATATCTCGGAGTCTTTGTTGGGCCGAATATGTTCGAAACATAACATATCCTTGGACGATGTTTTATTACCTAGTGCCAATGACAGACCACATAACCCACCTGAAGGATACACTGCCTTTTTCCGCCATGCCTGCGCGACTGGATCTCTCCCTCCTTTTAACCAATACATCAGAGAGATGCTGTCGTATTTAGGAATTGCTCCTTCACAACTCCATCCCAACGGGCATGCATTGCTGAATAGCGTCTTTGTCATATTTATGGATTGTCTTTTTCGCCCGCCAAGGCCAAACGAGATCAGGCACATATTCATTTTCAAGAGTAGGGGTGATAGCCCGTCTTTCACTTTTCTAGAAGCGGTCAGAAACTGTCAGGTTGTGACTAGGGCCTGGACCAGGCTTAGCTATTTCAAGAATGAGTGGTTTTTTATTCGATGCCCCCCAGGGTTTGCCAGGAGATGGTTATCCAGACGTAAGTGTCATAAGTCATCTTTGAATGGCCACTCTTAATACTTGCACTAATACTCTGTTACTCTTACAGCCATCATTTCGAGACCTACCGGTGGGCATTATAGAGGCATCGTTCAAATCTTGCAAAGGGTCCCAAGCGACTCAAGGCACATCGACTTGCTGTTGACCGACGATAACTTAAGGACACTGGGTTTGATTGAGATGAGCCAGAGTATTGTAATTGAAGGGTTGGCAAAATCGGCCTCGAGAAAGAAGAAGAAAGTGGCAAAAAGAAAACTGGCATTGTGATAAGAGAAGCAAGCGATGATGAAAGAACGCCCACGGACACTGAGATAGCAGCCGACCTTTCCCGAATAGAAGAGGATCAGAAAGGCAAGGCTGCTATACCTAAGTTTAAGAGATGGAAGTTTGTAGTCGTAACCCGTTCCAAACCTGGGGTTACTATCTCTGGCGCCGCTCCTCGCTAGTCCGGAGACTTTTTCACAGGGCTGGACGATGTTCTCATTCCGGACTACGTATCTCTCCACCACGGGTCCGGGTTGGAAGAGCTCCGGGGAGCGCTTGATATAAACAAATCTTTACCCGTTAGTGTAATCGACGCTTCTGGTTGGTCGGGGGATTTGCGCATTTATACACTTTCACAACACTTCACGACTTCCACATGCATTGCAGTGCTTTTCCTTGGTACTTAATTGAATTGTTTCTTCTTTACAGGTGCTATGTCGGATCGTCCTTCTACACTTGACAGGCTTCGGCGAGTGCATCATTCTTCATCTTATTACGAATCTCGCCGTAGGGATTCTGACCGTGATCGTGAACGGAGGCATTATGAGCAAGAGCATCGTGAGAGGGACCATTCCCGACATTATTCTAGCCAGGAGGGTTCTGATAGGGACCGAAGGTATCGTTCACCCTCTCGTTCTCCTCCGCCACCCAGAAGCCAGGCACCTGCACTTGAACCTTTGCGATAACAGCCATCTTTACAGATCTCAAAACCTGGTCCACACCGTTCTAAGACTGATACGGCTACGACCATAACTATGGAGGAGGCCCCTCTCGAACCATCTGGTGAAGGGGCTATAAGAATTGTTCAACTGAAGAAAGATTTTCCAGAAATATGCTTCGACACTTATATCTTTCCTCCCAATCTCAAAAGAATTCCCGAAGAGGCTGTAAACACCGCCCTCAGCTATACCCGCGATTTTTATGCTCGGTATAAAGAATGGTACAAGGCGGCTGTTAAAGCTTCGAAAGTAGCCTTCGATCGAGCCAAAATTATTGAGAAACTGAAAGCCGATTTGGCTCAGAAGAATCGCATCGTTGATATACTTCAGTCTGAAACGGAATCCTCTCGTAAGGCCGAAGTTAAGTCGCTGAAAAAGATCGATGAGACATTAGTTGAGATGGCGAAGATGCAATAGGCGCATTGCACTTTAGTTGAAGACTTGGGCCATCGGTACAAAAATGTTGAGGCCGAGCGGGATGCGACGGTCAAAGAACTTGAGGAATTAAAGGCTAAGTTTGCCAACTTAAACAAGGAAAAAGATGATGCTAATATGGCCGCACAAGAAGCATGTGAGCAAGCCGTGTCTCTCCGAGCTGAGCGAGACGCGGCGGTTGCTAAAGCTGAAGCGGTAGAGGCAGAAGTGGAAGCGAGAGTCAAGGCAGAGCTGTTCAGGGTAGAAGCCGAGTTTGATGAGCTCCTTGACACTTACAACGCTAATGTGCTTGAGCACAGGAATCTCTCGTGGCTCGGAGATTATTCCACGCTTCTACTCAATGCTTGGAAAAAATTAGTGGCGAACAAGAAAGCATCTCTCCCCGAAGGTGCCGTGGATGAATTTGAACTCGAGTCTCGCTTGTTGAGCGAGGAGGAAATGAAACTTCTCCATGAAGCGATGATTTCTGCTGAGAGAGAGAGAGACTCGGTTTTCACCATGTGGAGACTGGCGAGGGTTCTGGAGCTTCCCATTGTAGCGAGGATGTTTCAGTTGCTGCCCCGACCTCGTCTGGAGTTACTGCTACAGCTGATCCACATGTTGTTCCTGCTTATAACCCGGATCACCGGAACTATCTCTCGGTACAACTGCTGTTTTCGAACTCGTCTCATCACCGATCCGAGGCAAAGAAGGTACTTTAAATATTCCTTAAGTGTTTTAGAACGACGAACTTGGAACAGATCGTTTGACTGATTATTCTCATTTCTTTTCAATCAGTGACTGAAAGTGATGTGCCAGCACTTCCAGTACCGCAAATTTCGCAGTCAATGCAAGGAGCTGTTATTACTGAGGCTATTATGACTACCACCGTAACCAGCAAGACTGGAGAGGGGAGCTCAATGTCGCTTGATGCTCAGATGATTGAGGAACATCTCAAGTAGCCCTATGAACCTTTTACCGATCCTTCTTTTGCAATGGGTGGAGTCGCTCCAACTTTTAGCTCGTTTATGCCGACTATCAGTGTGTCCAGCGCTGCTCGATCTTCTCGAGAAGAAGAAATCCTTTCCGAAATAAGTGCTGAAATGGCTGCGGCGACGACGAATGGTGGTTCCGGAAGTGATGCCGCTCCACCAAGCTTAACTCCTTTAATGGTTACTTCTCCTGTCGGCATAGCTATGACTTCCAGTGCCGAAGCTCCACCACCTGTTACAGCTCCTCTGCCTCCGGTTCATCCTCACAAAAGGATCTCTATCCCTTCCAGCTCTGAGGAAGACGTTGATATTATGCCAGATCCCGAGGATGTTCCAAAGAAGGACAAAAAGTCTCGCAGGAAGACGGGTAGTGGGTCTAGCGGCTCAACTCCGAAGAAGAAACCCCGGAAGAAGGAGTGAACTTCTCGTTTTATCATGTAGTTGTGAAATGGAAATTCTTTCTACTTCTCCTTTTTCGAGCCGTGTATAAGTGTGGATTCGGCACCCACTCTATGGACTATTTTTTGCTTGGTCATGTAATCAAACTCCTTTTTTTGTTTGTTGATAAAATGGAAAACAACTCTTTTCTCTTTTTCTTTTAAGTATTACGTTGATTAGCTCGTGCTCATATATGTCATAAGCCTTGAATACATATCCACACTCTGGGGACTTAACACAATTTGCAATTAACAGTTCGGCCCATACTCTGAGAACTTATTAATTATCAATGTTTATGACTTAGTTCGCTCTTCGGGAACCTGTAATTGATGTTTATACTCCAATTCACGCTCCGGGAATTTGGAGTTGATGTTTATACTCCAATCCACGCTCTGAGAACCAAGAATTGGTGTTAATGTTCCAATTCACACTCTGGGAATTTGGAGATAGAGTTTTATATTCTGGCTCGCACTATGGGAACCAAAAGTTGAAGTTTATACTCCAATTCGCACTCTGGGAATTTGGAGTTGGCTCACACTCTGGGAGCGATGGATTTATACTCCGGTTCGCACTCCGGGAACCGAGAGTTGAAGTTTATACTCCAATTCGCACTCTGGGAATTTGGAGTTGGCTCACACTCTGGGAGCGATGGATTTATACTCCGGTTCGCATTCCGGGAACCGAGAGTTGAAGTTTATACTCCAATTCGCACTCTGGGAATTTGGAGTTGGCTCACGCTTTGGGAGCGATGGATTTATACTCCGATTCTCACTCCGGGAACAGAGAGTTGAAGTTTATACTCCAATTCGCACTCTGGGAATTTGGAGTTGGAGGAGGGATTGTCGTGTATCAATCCCTGTGAATGTTGATGCAGTGTTCTGCCCCCGAGCTCGGATTTCACTTAGCGAGTGACCGGACGTATCACTGTCACTCCCTATTTGAATAAATCCCACCGCATGATGGAACTTAGCTCTTCATGTATCGTGATATTGTACGTCATATTCAATAAATCATAGCTCTGGTTCGAAGAGATGGCATTTTATTGCTGAAACGAGAAAATATGGCAAAGTCAGTTGCCTTATTACAAATTTAAATCTCGAAATGCTAGAATAAAATGCAAAGGGATAAATTGACAAAAAATAAATAAGTAAAGTCTTTTATATGTAATAGCGACGAAGACTTTCGCTATTCCAAGCTCTCGGCAAAGTAAGACCGTCAAAGGTCGATAATTTGAACGTGCCATCTCCGAGCTTTTGTGAAATCACATACGGCCCTTCCCATTTTGGCTTCATGTGCGAAGGAACCAGATAGATTCTTTTGAGTACAAGATCGCCGAGTTCGAAGGTTCGCGGGCGGACCTTGGCAGTCAGGCGACTTGACTTCGATATGCGGCTGCCCTCAAGTCAGCCTCTTCGCGCTTCTCATCGAGTAAATCCAAAGATTCAGCAAGTAGTATGGCATTTGTTTTCGGATCACAATATGTTACACGATGAGAGTGTACTTCCATTTCGACTGGAATAACGGCTTCAGAGCCGTAGGATAGAGAAAACGGCGTATGATCGGTTGCAGTTTTGTGAGTCGTTCGATAGGCCCATAACGCCATAGGAAGTTCGTCGACCCATTTGCCCCCGGCTTTTTCCAGTCTCTTCTTTAGAATGGATTTGATAACTTTATTAACAGCTTCGACTTGACCATTTGCTTAAGGGTGCGCTACTGCAGAGAATTTCTTAAGGATGTGGAATCGTTGACAGAAATTCTTGAATTCAGCACTATCGAATTGGGCACCGTTATCGGTGATGACAGTATGTGGGAGACCAAACCGGCAGATGATGTTACGTACTACAAAGTTGATTACTTTCTTTGTCGTAACTGCTGCAAGGGGTTCAGCTTCAGCCCATTTGGTGAAATAATCAACTGCGAGGATGGCGTACTTTGCGCCACCTTTGGCCAGAGGCAATGTGCCGATGATATCTATTCCCCATACCGCAAATGGCCAAGGACTGACCATTTGGGTTATCTCGGTAGGCGGGGCTCTAGGAATTCGAGCGTGTTTCTGGCATTTGTCATACTTTCTAGCATAGTCTGCAGCATCGCGATTAACAGTAGGCCAATAATACCCATATCGAAGTATTTTCTTTGCAAGTGCTTACCTCCCAGTGTGATCGCCACATTCTCTTTCGTGTACATCGTGTAACACTCGTTTGACTTCATCGTGCGCGATACACCGGAGGAGAGGAATAAAGTATCCTCTCCGGTACATGACTCCATTTTGAATAACAAATCGCGAGGCCTTTCGTAGAACTTGTCTTTTCTCGCTTCGATGCTCGGGCAATACACCACGTTCGATATAATCTCGATAAGGAGTCATCCACGACTCCCTATTGGAGGTAGCTTCAAATGTGAAATCGGTCTCCCTTCGATCAATGCTCGGGGAGGATAGGGTTTCAACCGGAACGACCCCCAACTGCTGAGCTTCTCCCGTACTTGCTAACTTCGCCAACGAATCAGCTTTCTGATTGTGCTCTCGGGGTATGTAAAAAATGGCATAGTAATCGAACTGATCAAGCATCTGCAGAACTCGAGTTAGATAAGCAGCCAATCTTCGGTCTTTGGCCTGATATTCCCCTCGAACCTGACATACTATCAACTGGGAATCACAGTAGATCTCTACAGCGATGATTTTCAGATCACGGGCAAGCTTTAGTCCGGTAAGTAGAGCTTCGTACTCAGCTTCATTGTTGGTTGCGCGGAACTCGAACTTTAAAGCATAACATATGGATCGTCCCTCAGGGGTTTCAAGCACTACCCCAGCTCCTGAGCACCGATCGTTTGACACACCATCGGTGTATAGCTTCCAGATGTATTCGGGAGATTTGCTGGTCTCGGGCAAGTCTTCAGGAATAGTGAATTCGGCTATAAAATCTGCTAGGACTTGGCTGTGAATGGCCCTTCTCGGAGTATAAGTGATGTCGAATTGACTCAGTTCGATGTTCCATTTTAGTAACCTACCAGACGTCTCAGGACGCGTGAGGACCTGTCGTAACGGATGATCGGTGTACACAGTAATAGGATGGGCCTGAAAATATGGACGGAGCTTCCTCGAGGCAATGACTAGGCAATATGCCAGCTTTTCAAGCTTTGGATAATTTCTCTCGGCTCCGGTCAATCGTTTACTCACGTAGTAGACCGGTTTTTGCACTCGGTCTTCCTCCCGAATTAATGCAGCACTGATTGCGTTTTCAGATACCACCAGGTAGAGATATAACTGTTCATGATCTACAGGCTTTAAAAGGATTGGTGGTACGGAAAGATGTTGGACTAGAGATTGAAATGAGCCCTCACATTCTGCAGTCCATTTGAAGTTTCGTTTCCCTTTTCGAATCAAATCGAAGAAGGGAATGCATTTGTCGGTCGACTTCGAGATAAACCTGCTCAGTGATGCAACTTTCCCATTAAGACTCTGAACTTGCTTTATGGTTCTCGGAGTCTGAAGATTTTTGATAGCCCAGATCTTCTCGAGGTTGGCCTCTATTCCTCGGGCATTGACAATGAACCCAAGGAATTTTCCGGATGCGACTCTAAAATGACACTTTAGTGGATTAAGCTTCATTCCGTATTTCCGGAGGATATTGAACATTGACTCCAAGTCTTTGACATGATCAACGGAGTATCGTGATTTCACCAACATGTCATCTACATAAACCTCCATAGTCTTCCCAATCTGATCGGCAAACATTCGGTTGACTAAGCGTTGATAAGTTTCGCCAGCATTCTTTTATCCAAAAGGCATGACCTTGTAGCAGTATAATCCCAAATCGGTTACGAAGCTTGTGTGCTCGTGGTTGGGTGCATGCATGGGTATCTGATTGTAACCTGAGTAAGCATCCATGAAGGATAATAATTCATGTCCGGCGGTTGAATCTACCAGTTGATCAATTCGGGGAAGTGGAAAGCTGTCTTTTGGGCAGGCTTTATTCAGGTCAGAGTAGTCGATACATGTTCTCCATTTCCCGTTTGGTTTTCGGACGAGTACGGGATTGGACACCCACTCCGGGTATAAAGCGTCTCTAATGAACCCATTCGTCTTCAATTTGTCGACCTCTTCTTTAAGGTCAGCAGATCTCTCTGGATCCATACCACGTCTTTTCTGTTTGACCGGGATATACCGCGGGTCAATATTTAAAGTGTGGCTCGCGATGTCCGGCGAGATTCCACACATATCGGAGTGCGTCCAGGCGAATACGTCGAGATTCGCCCGGAGAAAATCAACCAATTCCTGTTGTGTCTCTTGGTTCAGCTGAGACCCAATCTTCAACATTCTCGAGTCATTGTCATCATCGTCGATCGGGACATCGATGGTTAGCTCAGCCGGAGAAGCTTGACTTTTCGTAGATTCTTCTTTATTATCATTGTCCCTTGGGTCAAGATCCTTTTGAAATTGGTTGTGGTGCCCAGGCCGAGGCCCAGGAGCTAATTGTCAATTGTCAGTGAAACGGACGCAGAGAGATTCCTCTACGCCCTTTCCTTTTTCTTTTCGCTGTGCCTTCCGCAGCTCGGCAACATAACAAGCTCTTCCAGCAACCTGATCTCCTTGTACAACTCCTATCCCGTGGTCAGTAGGGAACTTCAGGGTTAAACACCATGGGGCAATAGCAGCCCTAAATTCAGCTAGGGCCGGTCGGCCCAAAAAGGCATTGTACGGAGAAGGAATATCCAAGACAACAAATTGCAACATCCGAACTCTTCGACATTCTCCCACTCCCAATTCCACCGGCAATTCAACCATTCCGGTTGGTATTGTCGCACTTCCGTTGAAGCCGTGGACTCGTGATTGACAAGGTTTTAAGTCCTTAGCTTCCATCTTCATTAAATCGTATGCTCTTTTAAACAGTATGTTCACGGAACTCCCATTGTCTACCAAGATCCTCTTCATCCAAGCAGGACTAACTTGAGCGGATATGACCAGCGGGTCAATTGTGGGGGCTTCGACTTTATTGGCATCTCGATTTCTAAATACGATTTTGTCAGCCATCGTCTTTCGTTGTTTAGCCGGTGTTCCGTCTTCAGAGTTACTATAGCATTCAAAGTCCACATGCCTGATCGAGCTAGCATATGACTCCATTTCTCTCCAGCTTCTGTCTGCTGGATGGGGACCACCACTTATTGTATTGATAACCAACCTCCCGCCCGTACGAGCGGGTTCACCTTGTCTTTCCTGATTCTGCGTTCGATTTTGATTGGATGGGCCCGCCTCACCGGGCTGTGGTGCCCGAACAAACTAATCCAACTTTCTTTCTCTGATTAATTTTTCAATGAGGTCTTGCAAATGCCTACACTCATTGGTGTTATGTCCATAACTTTCATGAAATCTACAGAATTTTCCTGTTTGAATCTGCCTTTCCGACGATGGCTTCGGAGCAGGCTTTTTGTATTGCATAGTATTACAAGTCTGTAGGTATACATTTTCCAGTGACGTGTTAAGTGGTGTATAATTGTCAAACATTGCGATTCTATGCCTCGGACCACGATTCTGGTCTTGCTTCTTGCTCCGATTATCACCTTTCCTCGGTCGTTGAGTCTGCTTATTTTGAATATTCAACTGGACTTTTCCTGAACTTTCGCCAGACTGTTTAACCGCAACATTACTCTGAATGCCTTCATTGCTGGGCCTTGCATCGTCCTGCTTCCTAGACTGTTTCGCATCCTCTCGCCTCAAGAATTGAGCGGCTTTGGAATAGAAACGGTCCAACGATGCGGGAGGCTTTCCAGCTAACCAATTTCCTAACTCGGAATCAGGGTCGATTCCTTTAGTCAAAGCCATTAAGATAGAATTGTCATTGGGGTTGGTGATCTCTGCACATGCAGCATTGAATCTCTCCAAATATCGTCTAAGTGTCTCTCCGGGAGCTTGAGTGACACTTGATAAGGTATTAACATCTTTCGGTCTGGCAATATGCATGCGAAACTGCTCAACAAATTTGGTAGCTAACTGATCAAATGAAGAAATAGATCATGGCGGTAATCGTGTAAACCACATCGTCGCAATTCCCCCTAAAGAAATGGGAAAACTACGGCACTTTACTGCGTCATCAGCTCTCGCAGCGGTCATCGACCATTCGTATTTCAAAATATGTTGATTTGGGTCGGAATTCCCTTCATACATGGGCAAGGTTGGCATCCTGAATCACCAAGGAGGTTCGGCATACAATATGTCATCAATGAATGGGGTATGACTTCGGGAGATTCCCCAATCGTCATTTGTTAGGCCTTGACTCTCGCGAATCATTTGTCGTACCATGGCTGAGAGGTCTGGCATCGGAACATTCTGTGTGTGGTGAGCCAAAGTGTGGTCGGGTTCCACAGTGCGAGGTGGGATCGGGCGCTGTCGACGATCCGTGTCTCGCCTCCTTGGCTCGACGTCTTCTGGGACATATGGCTCTGGAGCATGTCCCTGCTGATGATAATTTTGATTGGATTGATCTCGGGTATCAAATCCTATGTCAACTGCAGCGGTTGTGGCAGCACGATCATTTGCAGTGTATTGTGGAATAGTGCCTCCTCGGGAGGAGGGTCCAGTATGGAAGCTGGTAGATGGGCCAACTCTTACTTGCCCAACGGTTAATGCCTGTTGATAGTCAATAGCTTGCGCATGGTTTCCGTCTAGCCTGGGACGGGTAGATCTGTTATTGTAGTCAGATGAAGCAGAGCTTTCGGTGGAAGAATGAGGAGCTTGATCCCTTCTGGATCTTCTTCGCCTTTGGCGATTTAGTTGATTGGTCAACTCAGCGTTAGCACGCAACTTCTCAGTTAGCTGTTGTCGGCTTTGGGTTAGTTCCTGGAGTAGCGCCTGGAACTCTTGTCTTGTGACCGGACCTGACTGATCCATATGCCCAACAGCATCTTGATTAGTTGACTGCGGCTGTGTGGGATTTTGCCTATCCCGACCTTCTTGATCACCAACGTTAGAAGTGGTTCTTGTACTCACCATTTTGAAGCGTTGAATCCTTTCCTAGACTTTGAACAAATCTGAATAGAACGGAAGGAATCTGAAGATGAGGTCTGGATCTCTCTCTTAGATTTATGCAATCCGATATCGAAGATAGATCCAAGGAGCAGGAGAAAAACCGGGTTTTTCTCGGTGAAAGCACCAAAGTGTTTGTGTCAAAATAGGGCACAACACTCGTCGGAAGTTTTTGAAGAGATAATAAATGAACAAAGTAAATTAAAATGTGGATTATCTAACAAAAACTCCAAATAACGGGAAGTAAATTGCACGAGAGACAACGATTTAGTGTGGTTCGGTGTATTACCTACGTCCACTATGAAGTTTTGTTACTTTATTGCTTGATGTTCGGAGAATACAACTTTTTTATGTCAAAGTACAGCAAGTAGTGATCCAAATTTGAAATCAAAGGCAGCGGTGGTGCTCTGAAGCAATTCTGGCAACGTCCGGGCGTTCTCTTACTTTGAAAATTCTCTGATCCCCTTTCTGAATGACCAGGGGCTCTATTTATAGTTGTAGGAGGCTGATATTTCGCCTAAAATCAAGGGAGAACGCTTCTGGCACATGAGGGGGCCCACATGGCCGAATTATGGAGATCCGGGCCCACTTTGGGATCGATTCGACCCTTGGTTCGAATCGATCAAAAAAGTGTCCAATCGCGATGAAACTTGGCGTGGACATTCTTTTATGTATATGCAAGCTCCTGTGAAAATTTCATAGCATTTGGATTTGTAGATCTCGAGTTATGATCGATTCAAGATGGTGTGTTTCGCCCTATGGATTCGTTCGAATCGATATGGTTCGAACCCATATGGTTGAATCCATGCTTCTGCATGTGAAGGTGATGACGTGGTGCGCATGCTTCGGGTCAATCCTCCTTTTTCTCCGAGTTTTCTGGGTCATACCCTTGGTTTTAGCTGTTATGACTCGATGGATTCGTAGCAATGGATTCGAAGGTATGCTCCTTCCAATCGATTGAACACAAGTTCCCTTTGTATCGATCAGGGTATTCCATAGCCAATCGATACAAAGACTCCACTGATGAATGGATTCGAAGGATTCTCTCTTGATGGACTCGAGGTAGGGAAAGGTTTTTAATGGATTCGACCTTAAGATCGCCTTGATGGATTCGAAGTAAGGCATACGGGGATGGGTTCGAACCATAGCTATTCCAATGGATTCGAAGCTAGGTGGTCTGGATGGATCCGAACTAAGGCTTGCTCGATGGAGTCGAAGCAAGGTTTAGTTCATAGGTTCGAACCAATGCATGGATTCAAGGAAACTTTCCCCCGATGGATTCGAGCTAGGGCATACATGGATGGATTCGAACCAAGGCATCATGGGACGGATACGACCTTAAAGCTTGTTCGATGGAGTCGAAGCAAGGTGTGTTTTGATGGATTCGAACCATGGCTGACTACTGATGGATTCGAACCATGGTCATTCCTTCCACTTTCTGCTGGCGATAACTTGAGCATACGAACTCGGATTGCCTTGAAATTCGGAACGTTGGTTCCCACGGCTTCGCTTAACGTGTCTTATCAATCGTAACCCGATCCGGGCTCGGGTAAAATTCATCGATATTTGTAGTTGCCCAACAATTATTCAAACTAAGGACGTATGATCCTGTCTCTTTCTAGTTAGTTCCTTGGTATCTCGGCCTTGCCAATAGGCGGGATAACAATATTCAACAATTCATTGTTCTATTATTTAGTTTTGAAATGTTTACATAATAAATCAAAAATCATTTAAAATGAAACTCCAATTAATAACAAATTAATCATTTCCTTCAATTTATTTATGCTAGAAATATTCGTTTAATTTATCTTGAATAAAATCCAGTTATAAATATCATACCTTTAAAATTTCCAAGCTTTAATAAGTTTTACATCAACTTATGGAGTGAAATTTTTAAATAAGTTCCACCAAATAAATTTCCAATTTACCTCCTAATCTTAACTGATTTAAATCATTAAAACTCTACATATATATACGATATCTTAAACATGCACTTAACCATTTAACATAATTAATCAAACTCCATCGTTCAACTTATTTTTTTTTATTTAACAGATTTATACATAGCTTAAATTCAAAATTTTAACTATATATGTATATTAAAATATATATATATATAATATCAAAATTTAATATTTATTAAACCTTATCATATCCAAACCATAAAAATCATTTTCAAAATAATTATATATAGAACGACGGTGTCCGTATAAAATTTTCTATCCTATGGTCAAGTGATACAGATATTTATCATTTCAATCCGAAATTTAAAATAAAAATTACGGTTATATATCATTTCAAACCGCAATTGCGAATGAAATGAAATGCATAACAACTTGCAATTAATATAAATAAACATCCATTTATCCATCAAAATCATACATCCATTTATCACAATCATCGTCCAGATTCAAACAATACATCAATATATAACCGGTGATAAATAACTGTATCAATTATCAGTTCATATTCAAAATAAATTATAACTGTTTAACTGGCAGTTTATATGAAATAAAATTAAATATAAATTTAACTGGCAGTTAATATGCAATAAATAAATGAATAACAATTTAATTAAATAAATGCAATTAACTGAGATGATGATTAAAATATGCCAAACAAATATAAATAAATTTCAAATCACATCATATATCAATTTAACAAACATAAGAAATTTTAGAAGTTGTGAGTGGGTTTAAACACTCACCTTTTGAATTTAAATTGAATTAAAATCCAATTTAAATCCAAAAATTCAACAGCCTCAGAATCTGCCCAAACCATCGTCAAAATGTCATAAATCTCAATACGATCCTAACAAAAAAAAATCACGCGTAAATCGGACATTGTATGCGAAAGTTATTCAAGTTATAAGATGACTATTGCCATAATAAAGTGTATATATATGGTGATATTAAAATAAACAAAATAAATACCAAATTTCACGTTTTGGGATGAGGAGACGAGTGTACCTGCTAACAAGTTGGTGGCAAGGCTTGGGCGAGGTGGAGAGGCTTTCACGTAACACAAAGCTTCAAGAAGGATTAGGAAAAAAGTGTTGCAAGCAGGTGAGGGAGAAAATGAAATAGGGTTATGTTTGCATAATGAAGTTCAGTGAGATTGGAAAATTGAAATAAGGCTAAAGGAGGATGGAACCAATGAAATGAATGCTTCAGGTAGAAAAAATAAAAATTTAGACATTGTAAACAAAGAGGTGGTAACGAATAACAAATAAAAAGTAACAAATGGACCAGTTGTACTAAAACTTTGAGATCCAATTTCGAAACGTCTACTCCGCTAAATTAGTTTCTATTAACCCTAAATATACACCTTATTAACACCCAATTAAATTTTATTAACACACATTAAATAAAATATAACACTCCAATTAATGCCACTGGGGACCGCTGCCGCACACAATAAAAGATGAACGGAGACTGGAAATTCAAATTTAAAAACGGTGTTTCTCTCAACGTGCAATCACGATTCAAAATATTTAATTTACTTTAAAATATAAGGTTAGCATTAAAATCACTTCTATACTGCCTCTTATTGTTATAAAATGAATGTAAAATGTTGTTTCAAAATTCAAAATTTTCCTTTTTTATAAAATTTTACTTATCTTTAAAATGAAACGTTCATTTTATTTTTCTCAAACCGTTCTTTTATTTTCATTAAAAATGCTCTTTCTATTTAACCCAAAAATGTACGTTTCTTATATTAAATGCCATAAATTTCAATTAACTTCTCTTTCCTTTTAATTTAAACATTCCTCATATGGATTAGATGTTGCAAGTTCCACACTTTCAAAGCTTTAACTTCTATTTCAATTGTTTATAGATTATACATTAATCTTCCAAAATTTTCAATGAAATTAGCTTTCCATTTATTTTCAATACATTCTTCTTATTGTATATTTATTTTGTTTCATAACTCTTATTCAATTCACCATTCTTAAACGGTTAAAATTTTTCATTGAATTTGCAAATTATTACCGTAATATTCTTACATTCCATCTAACTTTCTATTAACGTAATAACTAAGTGTTAAATTTCATTTATTTGCCATAGATCCAATTATTATTTTTCTACACTTCAATTAAATTAAAAATCTTACTTTCCATTCTTTCAAATTCAGTCAATCATTATCTTATGGGTACATTTTACATTACTGTAAATCCAATTCCCTAATTTTTCCAGTAATCAACTAAATTTATATCAACGTAGTGATTAATTACGTTTATTTCAATGGATTTAGATCTAGTACACTAAATTATATACATAGGTACATAATTAATAGTTATCACAATAAGCCAAATCTACTCCCATTCATACCCTATTATCAATTGACAAAAATAAAATTTCTTACCTAACATTGATTATATCAAATTACATTTTACTACGTATTATTTCATCAACTGAATTTATTTTCCAATTTGTTGATTTCAATCAATTAAACTTTACCATCTGTTTCAATAAATTGGGTATGCACAAATTTAGCTATTCAAAATTTCAATTTACAGTACAATTATCATGGTTTATATCATATTGCATTAATATCCCTATTTTATCTTAGATTTCCTCTACATTTCCTTTAACGCAAAATTTAACTGTTATATTTCATTTATTCACAATAAATTCAATTATTGAAAGTATTTTTTCTTTTCAATTAAATACATAAATCTAGCTTTCAATTCTTTAAATTAGCCAATTGTCATATTATAAATGAAATTGGCGTTATTTTCAAATATTACTTTATATTAACATTAACGTCATAATTTATTTTTATTTATCGCAATCGGTTACCAGTTATACTTTAATACACTAAATAAATGGTTAACCTAAATAATTGTTACCATTTAACATTTACTTCCATTTACAAGCTATTATTAACACAAATGTTGTCATTGACTTAGCTCTAATTAAGCAAATTAGATGAATGGGTAAATTTTAACAATTATCACTAAATGCCAAATTTACTCACATTCATACTTAAATATCAACTACAATTTACTAAAGTTACTTACCTAGCCTTGATTCATTCACATTGCAATTTATTACGTACTATTTCTCAATTAACATAACCTTTGAATTTAATTCCCAATTTATTTAATGCAATCAATTATGACTTTTACAACTCAAATACATTCATTGGTTCGTAGTTATTTCATAGTGCGTGCTTCATTCCATACTATTTAGTTATATTTGCCAAGTATGTACACTAATTACTATTTATATTCTTAATCCATTTATTTTCTTGTATACAATTTATAGCCAAACATACATTTAGATTATTTTTATAATTGGAATTTTATGCAAGTTCATAAATCATTAACCTTAAATTTTGCATTGTTTCTATTAAATTTTCATTCACCTCCGTTACCCTTTTAATAGCCATTGAGGTAACGTATAATTTCAACAATGACCATTTAAAATTACGTTTCTGACATTTATTGTAATTGGTTTTCATAATTTGGAATTCGCTAATTTAGTTAGCCTTAACGTTATTACATTAAATCTACATTCAGTTTCAATTAATACAGAATTTAATTCTAATTACTTACCATTTAATTAATAAATTATTGATTACCTTCAAAATTATATAAAATTTGATTTGATTGCCATCTTCACTATGTCCATTATTACTTAACTTCAAATTTACAATTTCACTCAAATATAACTTTACAAATTTTTCCCAATTAATAGGTATTGCACAAATATCATTACTTATCAACTTGCATAAACCTTTTCACATACATTTTCATTCAACTACTATTTAATATATTTTATTTCGGCGTTCATTTTAATATTAACTTATAAAAAAAATTCTTTTTTTCATCTAAATTTAATTACTAAATTTTAATTTAAAATAACCGACTTAATTATTAAAATTCACGGGTCGTTAAGATATGGTACGACGCATAAATCTGAAATAGATTCCAAGTACATTATCACAATATGGTTTTGATAGTTGTATGCGTAGGGATATGATCTATTGGCCGCAAATGTGTCTTTAAGATAAAGACAAATTGTAAAGTCTCGTTTTTCCATACTCTTTGAATTGACAATAAACCATACATGCCCAACTCAAATTGCACGAAAAGACGGATCTTTAAGGGTAATAAAGAAAAGTAGACAGAACAAAATCTCACTCGAATGGAATAACATATAATATTGAACAAATATTTTTACAGCGGAAAACTTTTAAATACATATATCAGAGTCTAACCTGAATTCAGCTTGAACAGTTATAAAATCTGCCCTTACAAATGCTAAAAAACATCAAACAAAATACATTAAGTACAATGGATAATAGAATATGTCCATACGTCGATGAATATCTCCAACTCTCCTCTGGAAACTCCAACCATCTTCGGCTATCCTGAAACTACTCGGATCTGACCCGAGTATTGAAAATACCCGGATCAGGCTTGATAAACCAGGGTGAGAAAAACTCAATAATAGATGACAGTGTCATATACCAGCCTTTTTATAAATCCTTTGAAAATAAAGAGTATCTCATAACACCACGCCCACACATAAACACGTACGGGTTTTTACCTTATGATAACTAAATCACTTTTATATCAAAACATTTGATATTATTTTTAATTACATCTCTTTGAAAACATTTGCAAATAAACTTATTAATCATAGACGAAATTGTTACCATTATTAAATTATAGCATACTAGTCTCTACAAACAAAACCACAGGTTCTTATTGGAGAATGGATTTCCATACAAATGACCAGATAAAAGATGTACCTTCCGAAATGGGTACACCTCTAGATGGATGCCCTGAGGCATAGAACATCTTCCCTCTACCAACAAAAGACCGGCCTACCTCTATAACTAGATAGTACTGTTGCGACTTTTCTATTGGTTAGGAAAGCACAAATTTTAATTAATTCTGCAAGCGCACAGGCGTGTAGTATGCAGGTCGAATACAGGGAATTGTATTTTAAAATAATTGAAACCCATATTTAAATTTAGGCGTGTTAAACGAATTCGACGGTGAATTTGAATAGAAAAATAAGAACAATAATATACTCCGAATCAATTCTGAATCTAATCAAAATTGCAACCAAAATATAAAATTGTAAAAATCAGAATAGAAATTAAAATTGTGGAAAAGGAAATGACAGAGTAAACAACTGAAATAGAGAAGAACTAAATTTATTAGCTAACTGAAATGAGTATCGAAAAGAAATAAAAACAACAATAAATAAACTGTTAAAACTAATTAACAGTTCTATCCACTTGCCTGAATATAAAACATTGCTTAAAAATAAACTTAGTAGAAAAAGTGATGGAAATAAGAGATCCCCCTTTTGGTTGGTGTATGCTGCTGTATATATAGCCTTTCCCATCCCATAAAATCAACTGCTACTTTTTAGGAGGAACTAGTCCTTTGCTTGAATTGGTGAAAGAGAACATATATACGTCCACATCATTGCTTGATTTGGTCCATATTGCTTTGAATTGACGTTTGCTACCTTGAGAATATGCGGCCAATATTTACTAAATCAAATTATGTGCATGCTTTGCCACGTCATTGATTGAAGAAAATATATGTTGAACATTGGTTGGTCCCCACTTGTTTCAATTAATTAAATTTGTTCCTTGCTTTGAGCTTGAGCACGTGACTTGAGATATAGATATGATTTGTTTCCCATGTTGCTTGCACCCATATGCTGAAGTGAAAATGTGAATTGACTCATTTCGCATAAATTGAAGTGTGACATTGCTTTGATTTATTTGGTGCTCAAAATGTTGCACTCATGCCGCTTGTCTTTTGAACCTAAGGATGCCACAACCGATTAATTTCAACGTTGCACTTCGGAATCTATAATCTGCAAAACCACAGCAAATACCCGTATAATACCGCTTTATTAAAATAAAAATATATGAAATAAACGGTTTAAAATGCTGAAAAATACGTTCATCAAATACCCCCACACTTGAACTTTATTCGTCCTCGAATAAATAAGAAAATAAAAAATAACTAAATCCTTTTTCGTAGGAAACACGATTGCATTGAGCGTATGCAACAAGCCGTTAAACCTCTAGGTGTCCCTAGTAGGACGAGTGGTGTCTCTGAGGGTTTTCAGCAGATACTACCTACAAAATCCAAATGCAGTATGTGATGATTCTAATGTACTACATGAATGAAAAATTCTAAACAAATGGAGACTCGTTTTACTTCAGAATAGTTGCAACAAAATAATGTATATCAGTTTTAGTCAACTTCTTCAAATTTTTGGTTCCTCACTAATCACAAATTCCAATATAACTCAAGTTTTCATACATTAGATTTTAGTTTGGCCAGTTGTTTCGGTCGATAACATAGTGCAGCCATGAAATAAATTCTTCACCGTTGATCATAGTTTTTTTTCAAAATGGTATTTTTCATTTCCATTTGTATAACAAGCCAAATCAACAAAGTCAAGAAGTGTTTGGGTTTCAAAGCTTAGTCTCTCTTTACTAATTTTTTTTCTTCTTCTTCTCTTTTTTTTTACACCTATCCTTTGGACCAAGGTATACCACCCATGCACTGCCTCGCGGGCTTACGTGAGAGTTGGGACAAAGCTTGGCGGATTGTGCAAACCGATGCTGACTATGTCAGAAAAGGTCGGTAATCCTTAGGTGCTTATTCATTTAATTATTTATACACCTAACTCAGAATGCTGAGGCCAGATATACCATCCATGCACTGCCTTGCGGGCTTACGTGAGAAGAGTACAGAGCGTGGCGAGTGCACACACTTTCACAAGTGTGCACACCTATCGACTCTAGGTGTTTCTTATTATTATTAGTATTATTATTATTATTATTATTATTATTATTATTATTATTATTATTATTATTTGAAATTAACTAAAGAGAGTTATGCAAATCAATTTAGCACCACTTAAGTTCAATGATTTGAAATGTCAACGCATGTACTTTAAATCTGCCATTTTTTAAAAGCAAAGACCACAGTTTAGAAAGGATTTCATAACCATCACCTACGAATTCCCCTATATACTAACCTCACTATTATCGCTTGTAATTCAACTTTTCATTATATTTTACATTTGAAATCAGTGATTCACAAAAATTTCCATCAATTGACTTCAACTGCTTACCTTTGTCTTGACTAATTAAAAATAAATCGAAGTCCTGAAAATAATGGGAAATTAGAAAGAAAATTGAAAACAAATAATGAGATGATTTTTTTTTTTTGAAAATGATGCCACACTATGAAATATGAACAAACAAAACAGAATGAGATATGTGTCCCCCCCACCCACACTAGAGTAAGACAATGTCCCAACTGTCAAATGGAATGCAAATGCAAATAGAAAAAAATAGAAAATAAAATAAATAAAATATACAACTTGGTATGTACAAGATAGTGAGTGGCTCATGCCGAATAGCTAGGTTCGTGAAGATCCACGAACTCGTCATCCTCGTGTTGTTCAAACTCTGGAAATAGCTTCAAGCGCTGTCCATTGACCTTTGAAATGGAATTGTCCCTAGGATTTTCAATTTCAATTGCACCATAAGGGTATACTGTTTTCACAATATATGGACCTGTCCATCGAGATCTCAATTTGCCCGGAAAGAAATGAAGTCTGGAATTATATAAAAGAACTTTCTGACCTACTTCGAATGTCTTACGAAGTATGGATTTATCATGATAGAATTTAGTTTTCTCTTTATAAATCTTTGCATTTTCATACGCTACATTTCTTAGTTCTTCTAATTCTGATAATTGTAATTTACGATGCGATACGGCTTTTTCTATGTCAAAATTAAGGTATTTGATTGCCTAAAGTGTGCGGTGCTCGAGCTCAACAGGTAAATGGCATGCTTTTCCAAAGACTAATCGGTATGGTGACATTCCTAGATTGGTTTTATAAGCTGTGCGAAATGCCCAAAGGGCGTCTATCAATTTAGACGACCAATCTTTTCTGTTGGAGTTAACCGTCTTTTCAAGAATTTGTTTAATTTGTCTATTGGAAATCTCGAGTTGACCGTTAGTCTGTGGATGATACGGAGTAGATAGTTTATGAGTGATAGAGTATTTCTTAAGAAGAGATTCAAAAGCACGATTACAAAAATGAGAACCGTTATCACTTATAATGGCTCGAGGTGTGCCAAAACGGGAAAATATGTTTTCTTTCAAAAAAAATGACAACAACTTTGTTGTCATTCGTTCTGGTGGGAATGGCCTCAACCCATTTAGACACGTAACCTACTGCAAGTAGGATGTAGAGATTTCCAAAAGAATTAGGAAAAGGACCCATGAAATCGATGCCCCAAACATCAAAAATTTCGATGACAAGGATTGGGTTTAGGGGCATCATGTTACGTTTGGAAATACGACCTGTTTGTTGACATCTAGCGCATTTGGAGCAAAATTCGCGGGCATCACGAAAAAGAGAAGGCCAATAAAAACCACACTGTAACACCTTGGCAGCAGTTTTCTTTGCTCCAAAATGTCCTCCACGTGCTTGATTATGTGAAAAAGAGAGGATGCTATGGAATTCATGTTCAGGGACACATCTACGTATGATTTGATCGGTGCAATATTTGAAGAGATAAGGATCGTCCTAGTAAAAGTTTCGAACATTGGAGAGAAATTTTGGTTTATCTTGTTTTGATCAATGGGAAGGTGTTTCATTTGTGACAAGATAATTTACGATGTCTGCATACCATGGTGCACTGGAGATGGAAAGAATTTGTTCAACGGGAAAATGATCATTGATTTGAGAGTTATCGATGTTCTCATGAACAATACGAGAAAGATGATCAGCTACGACATTTTCAGAACCCTTTTTACCCCTTATTTCTAGGTCGAACTCTTAAAGAAGGAGAATCCAACGGATTAAGCGGGGTTTGGCATCCTTTTTCATGAGTAAATACCGCAAAGCGACGTGATCAGTGTAAACTATGACCTTAGAACCTACGAGATATGATCTAAACTTATCGAGGGCAAAGATAACTGCTAAAAACTCTTTTTCTATGGTTGAGTAATTCAATTGAGCTTCATTAAGAGTTTTGCTAATAGATGACTCGAGGAAGTTTATCGATTCGTTGACCTAAGATGGCTCCAATGGCATAATCAGAAGCGTCACACATTAATTCGAAAGGCAAAGTCCAATTTGGAGGTTGGATGATAGGTGCAGTGGTCAAGATCGATTTGAGGGTTTCAAAAGATGTTTTACATTCATTGGAAAATTCAAATTTACCGTCCTTAGCCAGAAGATTTGAAAGAGGTTTTGAAATTTTTGAAAAATCTTTAGTGAACCTCCTATAACATCCTACATGGCCGAGAAATGAGCGAATGTCCTTTATGGACCTTGGAGGAGGAAGGTCAACAATAAGATCAACTTTAGATCTGTCAACTTCTAGGCCATTTTTAGAGACAACATGACCTAAGACTATTCCTCGCTTAACCATAAAATGACATTTTTCCCAGTTAAGAACAAGAGATTTCTCCTTACATCGCTTTAAGACACGCTCTAAACGAAGGAGGCATTGATCAAAAGATGACCCATAGATTGAAAAATCGTCCATGAATATTTCTAAGAAATCCTCCACCATATCGGAAATTATACTCATCATACATCTCTAAAAGGTAGCAGGAGCATTACAAAGACCAAAGGGCATGCGACGATAAGCGAAAGTTCCGAAGGGACATGTGAACGTCGTTTTGTGTTGGTCCTCTAACGCAATAGGAATTTGATTATAGCCGGAATAACCATCAAGGAAATAATAGTATTCATGACCAGCTAAGCGTTCGAGCATTTGATCAATGAAAGGTAAGGGAAAATGATCTTTTCTTGTTGCTGCATTAAGTTTTCGATAGTCGATGCAAACGCGCCATTTTGTTTTGACTTTTGTCGGAACAAGTTCATTATTCTCATTTGTGGTCACAGTGATTCCAGACTTCTTTGGTACAACATGTACTGGACTTACCCATGTACTGTAATGACATAGGGTAGATAATGTTATTGTCTAAACATTTGATAATTTCTTCCTTTACCACTTCTCTCATATTATGGTTTAATCACCTTTGATCTTCGCGAGTTGGTTTAGCCTTGTCGACTAAATGTATTCGATGTTCAATGATTGATGGACTAATTCCCTTAATGTTAGCGGTTACCCATCCTATTGCCTCTTTATTTTCCCTTAAAATTTTCAAAAGTTGTTCTTCTTGGTCCTTAATGAGATCGGATGCCAAGATTACAGGGAAATTTTCCGAAGAATCTAAGTATGCGTACTTAAGATCGTTTGGAAGAGGTTTGAGGTCTAATTTAGGGCGTACTTCATTTGAGGCTTCAATAGACATTAACTGATTGAATTCTAGTGAATTGTGAGAAGAGCCGAACATATCATTTAATTCATAAATGTATTCATCTTCATTTAAATTGGAATTAAAATGATCTAGGCACATGTTAAGAGACTCCGTAATATCACTAAAATCATTTTCTACAATTGTTTGGATCATGTCAACTTCTTCTGTTTGAAAATCCCTTGGTTGTTTGTTAAGATTGAAGATATTTAGTTCAACGGTTAGGTGTCCAAAGGAAAGTCGGAGTTGACCATTCCTACAATTTATGATAGCATTTGATGTTGCTAAAAATGGACGACCTAATATCAAAGGAATCTGACTATTGGGATTTGAGACAGGTGCAGTCTCTAGGACTATGAAATCGACTGGGAAATAGAATTTCTCGATTTGTATCAAGACATCTTCAACCGTGCCCAATGGTTTTTTGACAGATCGATCAGCTAGTTGAATTGTGATGTTTGTAGGTTTTAATTCCCCTAGTCCAAGTTGACAATACACAATATAAGGCAAAAGATTCACACTCGCTCCAAGATTGAGTAAGGCATGACTAATGTGAGTGTTACCTATTTTACAGCCGATTGTAGGACAACCGGGGTCCTTATACTTGATTGGGGAGGGATTTGAAAGAACAGAGCTAGTGTTTGCAGTTAGAAATGCAGTCTTAGGAACGTTAGTGGCACGTTTTTGAGTACATAGCTCTTTCATACATTTGGCATATTGAGGAATTTGCTCGATGGTATCAAGAAGTGGAATATTGACTCGAACTTGTTTGAAGATTTCAAGAATTTGGTCAAAATTAGTGGGCTTCTTCTTTTTGTTGAGTCTATGGGGAAATGGAGCAATGGGTTTATAGACTCGTTCGGAAGTTTTTTCATTCGAAGAAGAAGGTGTTATATTAGAGGGTGAAGATAAGGGAGCTGGAATGTTGGGGTTGCCAACATCAGAAGGTGAAGAGTGGTCGGGATTGCCAACCTTAGATGAAGAATTAGAGTCGTTTTGATTGACAACCGTGGTTGTCGACTGAGTTTCAGAATTTGGAACATGGGAAGATTTAAGAAGGATGTCCGGGTTGCCGACGTTGTTGTCTACCTTCTTTCCAGATCTTAATGTGGTGACAGCATTAACCGGATTTACATTTTCGTCCCCACAAAGATTTACTCCTCGAGAGTTATACTTTGGATTCACTCCGGTTTGACTAGGCAATTTACTTTCTCATTGATTTTCATGAGATCCTTCATCATTATCAACATTTGTTCATTTTGTTTACTGATTTGCTCAATTCTCGCATCTTGGTTAGTGATTTGTTCATTTTGTTTAGAGAGTTGTTTTTCCAATCGAGCAATTTATTGTGAAGGCTGAGAAGGTTGGGTTGATAGATTGAAATTAGGATGTCTGTATGGTTGATTCGAAGGTTTTGCTTGAGGAACGGGTTGAGAATTTTGAGCATTAGAGGTTGGGGCTCGATAATTCGGATTTGGTATCATTGGATACATATGTGATGGATTAGCCACGTTGTTAGGATTTGACCATGAAAAATTGGGGTGGTGCTTCCACTTAGGATTATATGTGGATGAATAAGGACTATTTTGAGCTATAGCATTGATTTGGTCTTGTGTGTAGTAATGAGGTAGTCCTTCTCCTTCTTGAGGAATTTGGGCATCTATAGGAAGATGTGATGGGTCAATGGCATGTACTCCTCTGTTTGGATTACGAATTGGAATACGAATTGTTTCCCATTGCATATCCTTTTCCGAATACTCTTCTAGAAACTCCCAAGCTTCCTCGTCAGTTTTTGCCATGAATTCTCCTCCGCACATTGATTCAAGTTGGGATCTTGTTTGATAGTTAAGCCCTTCATAAACAATTTGGAACAAAACGTGCTTAGGGGTTGCATGATGTGGGCAACTATATAACAGTTGATTGAACCTTTCAAAGTATTTTGAAAAAGTTTCTCCTTCATTCTGAGAGAATTGATTGATTTCAGTTCGAATTTTAAGAGTTTTATGGAAAGGAAAAAAACATTTTCAAAAACATAGTAACGAAATTGTCCCAACTTTTAATTGAATTTTTAGGAAGAGAATTAAGCCATCTTTTCGCACTTTCTAGAAGCGAGAATGGAATAAGCCTTAACTTGATGGATTCATTAGAAAGTTGTTGCATTTTAGTTGTAGAAGCATATAACTCAAATTCACTAAGAAATTCATATGCATTTTCAGACCCAGTGAATTTTGGTACCCCTTGGATAAAAGAATGTTTTAGCTCAAAATTATTTCCTTCGGCGGGTGGAAATGAAATAACCGAAGGTTGAACAGTCCGTGTTGGATAGCATCGGTCTCTAAGGGATAATGGTCGGTTCTCATGAAATTCATTATTTCCAACATGTGATTTAGGTGATAATTTTGGTGAATTGTGGTGTGAACTGTGTTGTGAACCGTGATTGCTCATATTTGTTTGATTTGAAATTTCCGTTGACTTGTTTAAGGAAATATTTTGGCTTTCTAAACGGTTAAAATTATTTCTTGCCCAAACGCGCATAAACAAATCAAGGTGTAATAGCCAAAAGTAAATTTAAACAGCTTTCAGCGGGGTACCTGTTAAGTATAAAATTACTTACAGAGGGGTATGGCAGTCCGTCCAATGCAACTGAGTAGCGCTAGTGATTCAAACCCCACTGTTTGTAACCACTCGACCTCTAGATCCTTGTTGCTGAGTGGCCGAGATTTACTGAGTTAGAGCTATTTCCTTGTTTGATTGCTTATTATTTGATGCTACTGACGTAATTCACGTGAATGTGCAAAAATAGAGCCAAAAACTTGCGTGTGCACTATAAACAAACTTCGTGAGTTGCAAAAAAATTGAAACTTAATGCAATTTGAAAACAAACTGAAATTCATGTGTGAACTAAATACAAAAATGCAAGCTGCTGATAAAGTAAGGTGGAAGGTGGCACGACAGAAAGCTAAGATGACGTGAATGCAGGAACGTGCATGGCAACTAATGTATGCAGGTCATCTTAACTAGCGTATGCACGAATGCGAAAGTGGAAGTGCAAGTAACCAAACTAATGTGAGTATGAAGTATGCAAATATGGACACAAACTAAATTAATGCAAGTAACCAAACTAACGCATGCATGAAAACGAAACGGATTTATAAAACATGCACATTCAGATGGTTACGTCAAAACAGCAGTGAACGAATTTTTTTTTGTTTGTGCAAACTAACGTGAAAATGTGAAAGTGAAAAACTTACTTCGATGAAAGGGAAAAGAATTTAAAAAAAATGATATATGAAAATGGAGCTACAGAAACTAACGGTTACGTGGTTGAGTAATATGAAAATGCAAATGGTGCTGCATTGAAACGTGAATGGTTAGAAAACGAACTAAACAAACAAACTGATGAATGAATGCAAATGGAAAAAGTAACTAGTTGAGAAACTAAAATGGTTACGTAAAATGAAGCAGTGCTGGGTGACAAGCGAAAGAATGCATGCGCTAAATTTGAAAAATTCGAATTGAAAAAAAAAATTTTGGAAACTAGTGCAAAAATAATAAATTAACAAGAATAGACTTAAAAACGAAAAATCGAAAATTTCAAAATAGCAATTCCCCGGCAACGGCGCCAAAAACTTGTTGCGACTTTTCTATTGGTTAGAAAAGCACAAATTTTAATTAATTCTGCAAGCGCACAGGCTTGTAGTATGCAGGTCGAACATAGGGAATTGTATTTTAAAACAATTGAAACCCATATTTAAATCTTAGGCGTGTTAAACGAATTGGATGGTGAATTTGAATAGAAAAATAAGAACAATAATATACTCCGAATCAATTCTGAATCTAATCAAAATTGCAACCAAAATATAAAATTGTAAAAATCAAAATAGAAATTAAAATTGCGGAAAAGGAAATGACAGAGTAAACAACTGAAATAGAGAAGAACTAAATTTATTAGCTAACTGAAATGAGTATCGAAAAGAAATAAAAACAAAAATAAATAAACTGCTAAAACTGATTAAAAGTTCTATCCACTTTGCCTGAATATAAAACATTGCTTAAAAATAAACTTAGTAGAAAAAGTGATGGAAATAAGAGATCCCCCCTTTTGGTTGCTGTATGCTGCTGTATATATAGCCTTTCCCAGCCCAGAAAATCAACTGCTACTTTTTAGGAGGAACTAGTCCTTTGCTTGAATTGGTGAAAGAGAACATATATACATCCACATCATTGCATGAATTGGTCCATATTGCTTTGAATTGATGTTTGCTACCTTGAGAAGATGCAGCCAATATTTACTAATTAAAGTATGTGCATGCTTTGCCACGTCATTGATTGAAGAAAATATATGTTGAACATTGGTTGGTCCCCACTTGTTTCAATTAATTAAATTTGTTTCTTGCTTTGAGTTTGAGCATGTGACTTGAGATATAGATATAATTTGTTTCCCATGTTGCTTGCACCCATATGTTGAAGTGAAAATGTGAATTGACTCATTTCGCATAAATTGAAGTGTGACATTGCTTTGATTTATTTGATGCTCAAAATGTTGCACTCATGCCGCTTGTCTTTTGAACCTAAGGACGCCACAACCGATTAATTTCAACGTTGCACTTCGGAATCTATAATCTGCAAAACCACAACAAATACACGTATAATACCGCTTTATTAAAATAAAAATATATGAAACAAATGGTTTAAAATGCAGAAAATACGTTCATCAAGTACCGAAAATGCCATCCCCCGGTCGTTACCCACCTTTAACGAGCGCTCTTTTCCATACACCACATTAATTAACATCCCGAACGTCATAACATGAAGAAATATATCTAGAAGGGGATGATCATACCCTACCTGGGATTGACCCACTTAGCCTTGATGCATCTAATCATGTTTCGGTCATTTCCGGTTTGATGCGGCTTAAGGCTACGATTACCTTTTCACAAAGCACATATCACATCTTTGAATGCCATATTGCCATTTCTGTTGACTACTAATTGCCTTCCACAAAAATACAACCCTTGAACTCATACGCCTCAAGAAGGGCGTTAAGCTAAGAGAAGTTGTCTTCTCCGCCACCACTGATGTACGTTTGTAAAAACCAATGTACGTAATCTTTAGAAATGGAATGTCAGACAAACGTTCATGCAAGTTGTCCATGAATAGGACAAAGAGAAGGCACTCTCCTACAACCACTAGTAGCGAGTAGTCCTTATAATTCGAAAAATCTCCACAACCAGGAAACCACTCCTATATATAACTCGGGAGCTACCTAGAGCAAGTCAACAAGCAGTCCTCACGCTATAAAGATCCACGGTCTTCAATAATCATCATCTTCACTATGTTTTCACGTTCGAATGAATACATTGATTCGAAGTGGTTTTCGGATAGGATTTATCCAAATCCGACCCTGGTTCCTTCGAATCCAATATCGATAGAAAGTGAATATGAGTATACATGATTTATAAGTCTCTTTTCACTTTAATTCTTTTCGGATGATTTCGAAATCTCTTTCTTTTGATTTAGGATAATTTCTAAGAAATTCATTCTTTTTCTTTGGAAAATATCTCAAATTTCCTTACTTAATTCTTGATCCAAATTTCTTTACTTTTTAGTCGGGTCGAAAACAATGTTATTTAAGACATCGTTTACGATAAACCATAAATCAATCTTAACAAACATTTTGAAGTAAATAAGATCATAAAAATCATTCATTTTAGAGATTGCTTAAATTTTGGATAATACCAATCTTCTTTTATTTTGGACAAAATAACAGAATCTTTTTATTTAAGAGCATCCGGGCTTTCCTTTCGATCTGTTCCACCCCTGGCGTAAGAAAAGAAAATATAGGTCAGGTAAGTTCAGGGCACTGGTTGCTCCATCCCCAACCTTAGTTAAACACCTTGTTTTATCTTCCCAGATCTCACAGGCGGGACAAATGTACTTGTCGTTTCCGCGTATTTAGATTTCCAACTTTATTTTGGAATTGCTTATAAATATTCTAAATTATCTTTCAAAACGTTTAATTATCCTTTTTAAAACATTCACAATTGATCCTGGGAAACGTTGTTACATTTAAACTCATATTCCAAAAGTTATAGAATTCACAGAAGAAAAGTGTTGCGGAAAGTGCTAAATAAGCTTATTTGAATCAAACAACTTTTAAACATTCGATAATTCAAATTATCCAATCCAAATCTCTTTTAATCATTTAAATAAATTTATCAAATTTATTCCATATTTTTCCATAATTAAAACCATCCATTTAAACAAATTTCTTGTTATGGTCAGTTAATTACACTAGCGCGATTTTTCAGGAAAATTGATTTGGACTTATTTCAAAATCTACTCGATGAAACTATGATTTTCTTTCTTCGTTTAGAAGATATGGATATAATAATCCGGAATTTTCTTATCTCGAAGAATTCCGAGTCATCTTCCACTATACACTCATTTGAACTTTTCGGTGCGAGATCACGAACTACCGTTGCGCGACGCGTTTAGTTTTAACTTATTTTTCAATATTTGAAATGACCTATTCAAATTGGATTTCAACACTTATAAAATCATTAAAAATCATTTTAAATCAATATTTTTGTTTTTTAAAGTATTTAATATATATTTTCACTATTACCATATTATAATATTATTATATTCCCATTATTTTAATATAAAATTTTAAATTCCAATTTTAACTCAATTTCAATTCTAGTCTCAAATTAAACTCGTTTAAAACTTAGATTTCAAATCCAATTTCAATTTAAACATCAATTCAACCTCAAACTAAACTTCACTTTTTCAAAATTGATTTTAATTTCAATTTCACTATTCATCTCAATTTCAATTTCTATTTAACTATCCTTTTCAAATCCGTTTCACTTCAAATTTCAAATTCTCTTTTATTTTAACTTTAATTTCACTTCTAAATGAAAAGCGACTTATTTTTCCACAATATCTCATATTACTAAAATGTGGTCTTTTTTAATAAAGAGATTACTTAATTAATAGGAATTTGATGTCCAAATTATCATTACAATCATACAACAATCATATAATACTAGCATATTCAATACGGTAAATGTCATAACATTACTACGGATTATCCAACATATTCAAACAATCAATCAAACATCCATATCATCAAATGGTGATTATCTAACATAAGAATTAAGCATGATAATCAATATAATTCAAAAAGCGGTGAGAATTTCTCGCCTTCATATCCACTCCATCAAACTTTAACGTAAGATTTACGTCTCTCGCTAACGTGCTATTTCCAACGTCTCGTCTTTTATCGTTTCCTTTCTGAACACTTTTGTTTTTCCTTTCTTTTTCTTTTTCTTTTCTTTTCTCTATTTTTTTCTTTTATTTTTTATGGAGAAGAGGGTACGGCCTTGGTGTAGGAGCTCGACCTTGGGTGGAGATGGCCTTGGCTGTGGGTTTTGGGTGGGGGTGTGAGGTGTTGGAGGCTTAGAGGAGGCGGGTAGGTGATTTTGGAGAGTGGTAAGGTGTTTAGGTGATGGTGTGGCTAAGTATTGATGATGTGGTGGTGATGGCTTGGAGGTAGAAGGAAAATGGAGGTGGAAGAGATGTTGGATGCCATGGAAAAAGAGGTGAAGAAGAAGGAGAAAGTGAAGAAGAAGGTAGAGAATGAAGTGTGAAAAATGAAAGGTATGCATGCATATTTATACTTTAAGCTTTGGATGGCAAATGGCTAAAATACCCTTTTCTACTTTTTGACTTTTAATTTACCTTTCTATCCTTGATTTAACCCTTAAGGACATACATTTATGAAAGGAAAGGATGGCTCATAAATGCGATTTTAATTTGTAAAATGATTACTTCTTTTTTTCTTGAATTTTGCATTTTAAAAGGAAGACTTTTGCTTGATTTGATTTGCATTAAATGGATTTGTAAGTATGCATTAACGGTGAGCATATATGTCATTAATTCCTTTAGTTGCTTACCCTTTCATACTTTATTTTGTTTGAATTCAAGGTATTTAGTTCACATCATGTATAAGAGAAAAGAAAGATATGTAATGATGTTGTTTTATTTGTTTACTTTTACACTCTTCTGTCAAATCATAACTTTTACTTTTTTTATTTATGTAAATTATTTTCAAAAGTAAACTCCTTTTGTCTTTAGTGCTAAATGTAAAATGTTTAAATATTTTGTAAACTTGTATTTATAAGTTAGAAAATATATCAAGTTGCAACAACTTGTCAACAACTTGTTTTGGTTGAAAACGGTGTTTTTGTTGACAAATTTTACCGTCAAAATTTGACTTTTTATTAAGCTATATATTGAAGTAAACCAAACTTTAAAATAAAATTTTTACCTCTTTAAATAAATTAAAACATGTCTCTTTATATTTTAAAATTATCTTTAATTAATATCAAAATCTCAAATTTTACAGTGTATGTAAAACTGACAAAATGCGACAAATTTTGGTTATTTTTGTAAAACAGTTATTAACAAACTTTTAAATATTTTTATATACTTTTATTATCTTTATTAGATGTTTTAAATATTATCTTTTGAAATAAATATTTAAATTCATTTATTTAAGTCTTTATTTATTATTAACAAAACTTAACTTTTGTCGATTTATTCTAAAATCCAAATTTATACTTTTTAATTTATTAACTATAAGAATAGATAATCATTTATTAAATATAACATATTTATTTAAGATTTAAACTTGTTTTAAATTCAAAAATAAGTAAAATCTCTTATTTTCGAAGTAGCTTTACGAGTCGTTACATTCTACCCTACTTAAAAGCATTTCGTCCTCGAAATGAAAGTTAGATAAAAGAATCTATCTCATACTCTTATCATCAAACATTCTAGCTTATTTCTACCGATGATAGAAAAGAAGAAGGTCGATATCATAACAACACTAAAACAAATGATGCCCAACATACATATAAAGATTCTCTACATTAACTTGAGTATCTATCACGTACTTACGGTTATATGTACATACATCAAGTCAAACTTCTATCATACTCATCCTAGTGCATACTGCACACTTAAGATAATATATACAACAACCCAACAAGACTACACATCCAAAAACAACCACATTGATACTATATCAACATAAATGAATACATCCACATAACTCATCCGTCCTGAGCATGTATTATACCTAAGGTCTATATGTATACATACCAAAACATCGGTCTAACCACTATATCTCACTTGCTACTATTTGAATAACTATCCAATTACTAAGTAGACAGACCCAAAACATCATACTATATGTGATATTTGATTCGATCTATTATTCAAATCCACAACTTTACTTCTAAACTAGTATCGATCCCTCGATTTTCTAGTGCGGACTTTGATCAGACTTCTTGATCATAAACCCTTGCTTTCCTTGCATAACTCTCAACTATGATAGAAAACTCATGTACATAATCATAAACTCTCATCAATGTTTGCCGTCAATAATCGAGTGATAAATCCTTTTTCGGACTGCTGTAAACACCTCAAAGTTCTGTACTCAAATCTTAGATCAAAATTTATATGCCGAAATGATCTACGTTTAACTTATGTACTTATTCACATTCATCTTTACCTAATACATATCTTTTAAAAAAAATTCTATTAGTCCAAGTTTATTTCACAACCATTTACTTTCTTCTAAATACATTATTACTTAAGCATTCAAATATGACTTAAACTTGTATAATATACCTTTACTTCCTAAGAGTATATATACATATCCCCAAACTTCAAATCGTTATTACTTTAACTAAGATGTTTAACCATTATGGAATTCTACTATTATCTCAAATTAATAAGTTATAAAACTCAACCCTTAGTTTTCTTTACCTAAGATTTTCATTTAGCTAATATTACTTATCTAATCCATATATTAATAAGACAACTTTACAAAGTGTACACATTTTTCTCACTAATTCTATGATTAACTACTTAACTTATTTACCTATCCATTTTCTAAATCAAATTTCTTAATCTTAAATCCATCAAATACTTTATTGTCAAATTGTGAAACTTAATTCACATGGTATTTGTTACTTTAAATTTACATCCAACAATCAACCTACTAATCATATTATTCAAAAATATCCACTTTCAATCTTACTTCATTTTGAATTACAAATGTTACCCTAAATGTATCACTAATTCAAATTTTTATATTAGTATGATATTTCTTATACCTCTTATTTATAATTTCAATTTAACTTATCTCTTTATAAGTTATAGAAATTATCCTTTCATAGTATATTTATAAAAAGTCTCAATTTTGGTTTATCTTTTTCCTATCTTGTTGATAAGAACTTTTCTAAGTGTGCATTCTCTGTTTACTTTCTCTAGTTACAACTTGTAGCTTTAATATTATCATCAAATATCTTATAGTCAAAATTCTTTACTTCACAAGATATTTGTACTTAGCTTTTAAATTCATTCATTATGATAATCACTTAATCATTATTATTTCTTGATACTAAATATCTAAGGGTATATGATTAAAGTTCTAAATTCTAGCTTTCAATTAATTGATTCTATATGGAATATCTTATAGTCAAATTGTGCAATTCTAATCATAAGATATTCATATTTTAGTTTTGCTAAGCAAAATTATAATCAATCCTTAATTTCTAACCCAAAAATAATAATATCCCCTTTGACATTTATAATATAAACCCAAGGTAAAATTATTTCATTTACCAATTTTTTTAAAACATAATTACTTCTATAAAATTATCAAATACGCGCTCATATATATAATACTCTCATAACTCATTCTAGGGTGTTGCTAACCATATCTCTAATGAGTTACTCATCCTAGGATGTTACTAATCCTATCTCTGATGAGACTTTACCCATAACAGAGCCAAGGTACTCGCTTAACCTTTAGCTCTGATACCAAATGTAAAGTCCCATCTTTCCGTACTCTTTGAATTGATAATAAACCACACATATTCAACTCAAATTGCATGAAAAGACGATCTTTAAGGGTAATAAAGAAAAGTAGACATAACAGAATCTCACTCGAATGGAATGACATATTATATTGAACAAATATTTTTATAGCGGAAAACTTTTAAATACATATATTAGAGTCTAACCTAAATTCAGCTTGGACGGTTAGAAAACCTGCCCTTACAAATGCTGACAAACATCAAACAAAATACACTAAGTACAGCGGATAATATAATATGTCCATACGTCGATGAATATTTCCAACTCTCCTCTGTAAACTCCAACCGTCTACGACTATCCTGAAACTACTCGGATCTGACCCGAGTAATGAAAATACCCGGATCAGGCTTGATAAACCAGCGTGAGAAAAACTCAATAATAGATGACAGTGTCATATATCAGCCTTTTTATAAATCCTTTAAAAATAAAGAGTATCTCATAAGACCACGCCCACACATAAACACGGACGAGTTTTTACCTTATGATAACTAAATCACTTTTATATCAAAACATTTGATTTTATTTTTAATGACATCACTTTGAAAACATTTGCAAATAAACTTATTAATCTTAACCGAAATTGTTACCATTATTAAGTTTCAGCATACTAGGCTCTATAAACAAAACCGTAGGTTCTTATTGGAGAATGGATTTCCATACAAATGGCCAGGTGAAGGATCTACCTTTCGAAATGGGTACACCTCTAGATGGATGCCCCGAGGCACAGAACATCTTCCCTCTACCAACACAAGACCGGCCTACCTCTGTAACTAGATAGCACCAAATATGTCATCCCCCTGTCGTTACCGACCTTTAACCGAGTTCTCGTTTCCATACACCACATTAATTAACATCACAAATGTCATAGCGGGAAGAAATATATCTAGAAGGGGATGATCATACCATACTTGGGAATGACCCACTTAGCCTTGCTGCATCTAATCCTGTTCCGGTCATTTCCGGTTTGATGAGGCTTAAGGCTACGATTACCTTTTCACAAAGCACATATCACATCTTTGAATGCCATATTGCCATTTCTGTTGACTA
The DNA here is from genome assembly GCA_030765085.1 of Allium cepa. Lineage (NCBI taxonomy): Eukaryota > Viridiplantae > Streptophyta > Magnoliopsida > Asparagales > Amaryllidaceae > Allium > Allium cepa. The sequence goes on along the minus strand of CM060940.1, from coordinate 125,742,286 downwards.
CTAATTGCCTTCCACAAAAATACAACCCTTAAGCTCGTACGTCTCAAGGAGGGTGTTAAGCTAAGAGAAGTTGCCTTCTCCGCCGCCACTGATGTACGTTTGTAAAAACCAATGCACGTAATCTTTAGAAATGCAATGTCATACAATCGTCCATACAAGTTTTCTAGGAAAAGGACAAACCAAAGGCACACTCCAACTACCACTAGTGGCGAGTAGTCCTTGCAATCCGAAAAATCTCCACAACGAGTAGACCACTCCTATATATAACTCGGGAGCTACCCAGAGCAAGTCAACAAGCAGTCCTCACGCCATAAAGATCCATGGTCTTCAATGATCATCATTTTCAACATGTCTTCACACTAGACTGTATACATTGGTTCGAAGTTGTTTTCGGATAGGATTTACCCAAATCCGACACCGGTTCCTTCGAAATCCAATATCGATAGAAAGTGAATATGAGTGTACATGATTTATTAAGTCTCTTTCACTTTAACTCTTTTCGGATGAAATCTCTTTCTTTTGACTTAGGATAATTTCCAAGAAATTCATTCTTTTTCTTTGGAAAATATCTCAAATTTCCCTACTTAATTCTTGATCCAAATTTCTTTACTTTTTAGTCAGGTTAAAAACAATGTTATTTAAGACACGTTTATGATAAAACCTAAATCAATCTTAACAAACATTTTGAAGTAACTAAGATCAAAGAAATCATTCATTTTGGAGATTGTTTAAATTTTGGTTAATACCAATTTTCTTTTATTTTGGAAAAATTAAAAGAATCTTTCTATTCAAGAGCATCCGGGCTTTTCTTTCGATCTGTTCCACCCCTCGCCTAAGAAAAGAAAACATAGGCCAGGTAAGTTCAGGGCACTGGTTGCTCCATCCCTAACCTTAGTTAAACACCTTGTTTCATCTTCTCAGATCTCACAGGCGGGACAAATGTACTAGTCGTTTTCGCATACTCAGATTTTCAACTTTATTTTGGAATTGCTTATAAATATTCCAAATTATCTTTCAAAACGCTTAATTATCCTTTTTAAAACATTCATAATCGATCCTGGAAAACGTCGTTACATTTAAACTTATATTCCAAAAGTTATAGAATTCATAGCAGAAAAGTATTGCGGAAAGTGCTAAATAAGCTTATCCGAATTAAATAACTTTTAAACATTCGATAATTCATATTTTCCAATCCAAATCTCTTTTAAATCATTTAAATAGATTTACCAAATTTATTCCATATCTTTCCATAATTAAAAACATTCATTTAAACAAATTTCCTATTATGGTCACTTAAGTGCACTAGCGCGATTTTTCTGGAAAATTGATTTGGACTTATTTCAAAATCTACTCGACGCAACTTTAATTTTTTTTCTTCGTTTAGAAGATATGAATATAATAGTCCGGAATTTTCTTATCTCGAAGAACTCCGAGCCATATTCCACTCTATACACTCATTTGAACTTTTCGGCACGAAATCGCGAACTACCGTTGAGCGACGCGTCTAGTTTTAACTTATTTTTCAATATTTGAAAAATCTATTCTAATTGGATTTCAAAACTTATAAAATCATTACAGATCATTTTAAATCAATGTTTTCTCTTTTCAAAGTATTTAATATATACTTTCACAATTACCATATTATAATATTATTATATTCCTATTATTTTAATAATAAATTTTAAATTCCAATTTTAACTCAATTTCAATTCTAATCTCAAATTAAACTTATTTAAAACTTAGATTTCAAATCAAATTTCAATTTAAACTTCAATTCAACTCAAACTAAACTTCACTTTTTCAAAATCGATTTCAACTTCAATTTCACTATTCATCTTAATTTCAATTTCTATTTAACTATCCTTTTCATATCTGTTTCACTTCAAATTTCAAATTCTCTTTTATTTTAACTTTAATTTCACTTATAAATGAAAAGAGACTTATTTTTCCACAATATCTCATATTACTAAAATATGGCCTTTTTAAATAAAGGGATTACTTAATTAATAGGAATTTGATGTCCAAATTATCATCACAATCATACAATAATCATATAATACTAGCATATTTAATATGGTAAATGTCATAACATTATTACGGATTATCCAACATATTCAAATAATCAATCAAACATCCATATCATCAAATGGTGATTATCTAACATAACAATTAAGCATGATAATCAATATAATTCAAAAAGCGGTGAGAATTTCTCACCTTCATATGTACTCCGTCAAACTTTAACGTAAGATTTCCGTCTCTCGCTAACGTGCTATTCCAACGTCTCGCCATTTTCTGTTTCCTTTTCGAACACTTTTGTTTTTCCTTTCTTTTTCTTTTTCTTTTCTTTTCTGTTTTTTTTCTTTTATTTTTTTTACGGAGAGGAGGGTACGGCCTTGGTGTAGGAGCTCGGCCTTGGGTGGAGATGGCCTTGGCCATGGGTTTTGGGTGGGGCTGTGAGGTGTTGGAGGCTTAGAAGAGGCGGGTAGGTGATTTTGGAGAGGGGTAAGGTGGTTTAGGTGAAGATGTGGCTAGGTATTGATGATGTGGTGGTGATGGCTTGGAGGTAGAAGGAAAATGGAGGCGGAAGAGAGGTTGGATGCCATGGAAAAAGACGTGAAGAAGAAGGAGAAAGTGAAGAAGAAGGTAGAGAATGTAGTGTGAAAAATGAAAAGTGTGGATGCATATTTATACTTTGAGCTTAGGATGGAAAATGACTAAAATACCCTTCTCTACTTTTTGACTTTTAATTTACCTTTCTACCCTTGATTTAATGCTTAAGGACATGCATTTATGAAAGGAAAGGATGGCTCATAAATGTGATTTGAATTTGTGAAGTGATTACTCCTTTTTTCTTAAAGTTTGTATTTTAAAAAGAAGACTTTTGCTTGATTTGATTTGCATTAAATGGATTTGTAAGTATGCATTAATGGTGAGCATATGTGTCATTAATTCCTTTAGTTACTTATCTTTTCATACTTTATTTTGTTTGAATTCAAGCTGTTTAGTTCACATCACGTATAAGAGAAAAGAAAAATATGTAATGATGTTGTTTTATTTGTTTACTTCTACACTCTTTTGTCAAATCGTAACTTTTATATTTTCTTATTTATGTAAACTATTTTCAAAAGTAAACTCCTTTTGTCTTTAGTGCTAAATGTAAAATGTCTAAATAGTTTGTAAACTTGTATTTATAAGTTAGAAAATGTATCAAGTTGCAACAACTTGTCAACAGCTTGTTTTGGTTGAAAACGGTGTTTTTGTCGACAAATTTTACCGTCAAAATTTGACTTTTTATTAAGCTATATATTGAAGTAAACCAAACTTTAAAATGAACTTTTTACTTCTTTAAATAAATTAAAACATGTCTCTTTATATTTTAAAATTATCTTCAATTAATATCAAAATCTCAAATTTTACAGTGTATGTAAAACTGACAAAATGCGACAAATTTTGGTTATTTTTTTTAAACGATTATTAACAAAATTTTAAATCTTTTAACATACCTTTAATATCTTTATTAGATGTTTTAAATAATATTTATCTTTTTAAATAAATATTTATTTCATTTATTTAAGTCTTTATTTATTATTAATAAAACTTAACTTTTGTCGATTTGTTCTAAAATCCAAATTTATACTTTTTAATTTATTAACTGTAAGAATAGATAATTCTTTATTATATATAGCATATTTATTTAAGATTTAAACTCCTTTTAAATTTAAGAATAAGTAAAATCTCTCATTTTCAAAGTAGCAAAATTACGAGTCGTTACACAAATGCAGTTAGAATATTGTAAGCCTCATCAATAAGAATAATATCATAAATTTCAATTATTGAAATTAACATAATAGATTCACCATTTGTTGTGCTCAAGTTGATACGGATTTTGATCACAAAATTATCGGTTGGTATGACTTTATGTTTTAGTATACATGTGTTGAAATAGAATGTTATAAATATAGATTTAGACTAGTATGTTTGCACATTACAATCAAAGTGGCTTGGAGTCTGTGGGAGCGATGTGAGTTTGCAGGTTTTCGGATATGATCTGAGAACGGATGCGAAAATTTCATTCTAAAAAGCATCAAAATTGAACATTTATTATGATAAATGTCTTGATTATTAATCAAAATCCAGAGGAAGCATGTGCTCATAAGAAAGAAAATTAAAAGGTACATAGATATTTGTAAATCATAAGTAAACAACACGCTACAGATTTTAATGATGTGCTTATGTTAAAATCGGTTTTAGTTATTTTAATACTTAATGTTGGATAGGTAAATAATGTCTTTTATAGTAAGTTGAAGATATTAGGAATGTCCTAAAACAGTATGCAAGGACACTTTATTAAAATATTTAATACAGAACTTGTAAAATGGATTTCTTATGCATTAGCAATAGGAATTATCATACATGTTATGTTGTCTACGATATTATGATTTGTTTATGTATTTGATTCATGAAGAAAATATCAAGTCCAAATTGATATCACTGAATGATACTTTTGAGGTATTCTCATGTATTTATGAAATACTAAAGAATTATTTAAAAAAATAATGAAATCTTTATGAAGGAGTGTTCAGACTCAAATTAATAAGTGATATTGAGTATAATATATCAATAATAAGTTCAAGTAAGGAATCTTTAAGTTGAAAATGTTCCAAATAAAATATTATGAATGATTCAACGAAAAAGGCTAAGTACATCACGTTGAATAGTGCCACAATAAATGATTATATGTAAATATAAATGCACAAATTTATAACTAAGCTGAGGGTAATTCCAAATGTTGAGAATCACAAAACATTGTTATATGATAATATAGTTCGTATAGAACATAGAGCTCATCGGAAGTCAATAGACATACTCTAATTATTACACATGATAAATGTAGTTTATCAACATCGAAGAGAGTTAGTTGACATAGTAGATAACTGAAACATAACAGCATACCCGTTCACTTAGGGACTGACACAATTGGTTTTGAGGAAACCAATTGGGAAAGTTGGAATAAGATTCCATAATTGATTCCAAAGTGCAAGTGAGAGATTAAAAGAGTTAAGGGTATGCCCTGGGGGTAATTATGTAATGTGTTACATATATCCAACTCAATAATCAATCTTGTTAAAAATAAAAGATGTTTTCTTTCTGCTATATACTTGACCTAATGTGTTATATTGATTAATTAGTTTAATTAAAAGTATATTTAACATAATATCCATGAATTGTATGTTTTGTGATAGTACTTATGAAGTGTTGTAATCGTGAGTAAATTATAAATGTGAAAACAAATATGCCAATTTGAATATTCCTAATCACGATGCATTGAGACTGGATATCGATGTATCCGTTAAGACTAGAGTACGTAACGCTATCTAAACCTTGGAATGTATTGCTCTTGACTGATAGGGGGACATAGGGGTCACGTACTGATAGTTATTGGATAACCATGAAATGACTCACTCGATAGTTTCCTGTTGGTTATTATAACTAAGGTCAAACAGAAAATATTAATGTGAATGATTTACAAAGTTCTCTCAACTTAAGAATACTGTGGATCTTCAATATGAAAGCTCCGCTTTGATTATATTCAAAACATGGCACAGCGTCCATCGAGTGCCTATAGTTGGGTTGAGTGAAAGTATTCGAAGTGAATCACTATTTAAGAGATGATTCATCTTCTCAGTTATATAGGGTTAGTATCACGGTCAACTTAAGTCAACTCAAACTTAAAGTCTCTGGCCAGAGCAGTTCGGTTAATAATAACTGTTATTATTGAACCAAGGACTTTGTGTTTGGACTATAGAGTTGAATATGAACGATATTGGAAATTTGACCGTTACCAAATCCCATAAGTTCAAAGTGATATAGTTTGGACGTAGAGAATTAGTGTAAATAAAAGTCGCAACTAGGTAACGCTTTATAAAGTGAAACTGGTCTTTATTGAAACTAAGCAAGCGATAAATTTGGTCAAAATGTCACATCACCTACTAAGTAACATATGAACATTAATATTCAAATAGTTCAATATTAATCGCTGACCAAATTTACACGTGACGAGTCACGCAACTGAAATAATGAATTCTCTTTTGACCAAATCATTTAATTAGTTTATAAATGTTATAAATTAATTAAAATAATTAATATTTATGAAATACTAATTGTAAAATTTGATTATGATTTGACGAATAAATATTATTAAGTATATTTATAATAGTTATAATACATCAATCGACATGCGATATCGATAAACGATTAAATTTGATTTAATTAAATAACATTTTATATGGGCTTAAATGGGATATTAGCCCATCATGATGGGTATGGTTTTCTACTAAAATAGGGAGATAGAGGGAGGCTGAATTAGGGTAGATTTGTTAGCTTTTGGATGGCTCAGATTGAAGGGGAACTAGTATGACATGTGATCACTATTTTCTCTCTTCCATACACTATTCAAACACCTTTATTCTTAATTGAAAAGAACCTTTTTGCTACTACTCCTTCTATCCATTACTGGTCGACTTCATTCCTTAAGTGCCCTATCATATCGAGCTCGATTCAATCCAAAGCCGATAACTATTTAATAGTCAAAGGCAACGGTTCAAGGATTAGCAATCTACCAAATAGAAAAGCTTTCAAAGGAGAGAGAGTTCATCATTACAACGTGTGCTTCAAGGCATTGGTTTTAGGTATGTTTTTCACTGAATTCTAGCTTATAATTTCTAAATAAAATTTCATTATATACATGTATTATTATATTGTTACTTAGATGAAGATTCTTATATGTATTGATGTTGTCACAAGCTATATAGGTTATATGTAAGTATTCACGTATAAAAAAACAATTTTTTTATATATAAGTCGAATATGTACAACCAAATATTTTATAGATAATAATTATTATTTTATTAACACATACACATCTATATATACACACACATACATATTTTTCTTGAAGATACATACATACGTATATATATAATTTAATTTTACATATATAGTTTATATTTAATTATAATATCATTCCACGATAATAATTAATCGTATAATTTTTTACATGTATATTATAGGAAAATTAATTTTTATAATTATTTATTATTATTTAAATCAATATACTATCTAAATAAATCTTAAAAACTAGAACATGCTTCGAAGATTAAGTTTTAAATTTTATTAAATTATTTTATCATAAGATAAGCTCTCGGTTAGAAAATGAAAATTTAAAAAATAAATTTTGCTATTTTTAAAAATTATTATAATTATTGATAAAAAATAAAAAATAAAAAAAATTGACTGAAAAATATTATGGAAATTTTTTTCGAACTTCAAAATTTCATATAATATTTCTAGAAATTTAAAATTTGAATAAAATGTTTTGATAACATTTTTATTATTAGTCTATCTATTTTCGAGTGAATAATCAATTAATATATATATATATATATATATATATATTAAAATATTAAAAATCAATAATAAAATTTTAAGGTGTTGAACATACGATCTAGAATTATTTTAAAAAATTATTTTGTTGATTTATATATATATTAAGGTATTATAAATATGGTTATGAATAAATACATATATATATATATATATATTATAAAAATTATTATTTTTTCTGAATCAGATGTATATTTAGTTCATAAAAAATTATATATTATGTATATATATTACTTTAATATTTATTATAACAATATGCATATATATATATATATATATATTATTAATATTATATATATATATATATAATTTTTTATACATAAATACATACATACATATATATATATATAAGTATATTCATTTACATAAAATTATTTAAACAAAATTAGCATATACATTTACATATGATAGATTTATAATATGTGTATAAGTAACAAGTTTAATAGATACATATATTTGAACAATATACAATATATATCAGATGAGTTAAACGTGTTCTTTGTGATGTAAATCGCAATATATATACACAGGCATGTTATACCTTTCATGGGCTATTGTGTTACACATGCACACACATACATATATGTATATGATACACATGTATATTTATATGTATTAATATATATGAATTAAATGAAATAAGAGATTTTACATAAATAAAATTTAGAAATGTTCTAAATAAACTAGATTTCATATGCCCAAGAAAGATCCAGTAAGGTAAAAAAATTAAATTTATCCATAACTTACATTTTGGGCTGCTTAGTTTCAACAATCCCATCCCTCAATAACCCGCACCTCCATCACACACAAACTTTATCTCCAACCATACTGTAACGACCCGATGTTTTCAACCATTCGCATCCACACACATCGGACTTGAATTGCTCAAAATATCAGATTGTTAATTTATGTTTGGCATAATTCAGTATATATAGTAAATAAATCAATCACAGACACAGAGTAATATAATAATAATGCAGTGGAATAGATAGTAGTTCATGAAGCTACTATATAAACATCAGAGTTAGAAATAAAATACAACAAAATATCTCAAATGTAGCGAAGTCTCTAGTACGAACAGATGACTTCTCTGAACTAATCAACTAGAAAGCTGAAAGTTGAGTCGATAGTTGGATCTCCAAACAAAGCTCTAAACTCCAAAGGTGAGTCTCAAAAGCTGTATCACTCAGTCTGACCCGAGCGTAAAGCAACAGACAAAACACTCGAGTCGGGATTAACATTCTTATATTCAATAAATCCAACTCAAGTGAAATATCAACTGAAATACAAGTAACTTAAAGGTTTTTGGGAAAACCATCCTCTAAGGATCCGTGGAGCTATCTACAATATAGAAATGGACACTATAACACCGTGGTCATTTCAAATTAATTTATACTTCAAACCAAAATATCATTTTCATTATATATATATCCTCAATTTCACAAATCGCTTCAAAATCAAATCAACTTTCCTATTCAAATCAATTCAACCTCACTTTATCAATTTTCATTCAATTCAGTTTTCTAAATAACCAATTCAAATTATATTGATTTCAAATACAGATATGAATCACAATAACCCATTTAAATTCCAGTATATTTTGAGGCGTTAAATATCAACATTTCACAGTTTCATATAGATCTCGATTTAACCTCATTATTATTCGTCTTGAAATATTCACTTAATAAATTCAATATCATTTAAATAATCTAAAATTATAGTTTAATAAATATTTCCTTAAATTCATTTAAACATGAAATACTCATTAACTTACTTAAATCAAAATCACGTTATACAACTATATCTTTAGATCTCAATTTCAATAAGTTTCAAATCGATTTAATCAATTAAATTCTTAATTGAATACAATTTCCTATACATTTCATATTTACCTTCCCAACCTTAACTTATTCAAGTTATTACCAAAATCTATTTGAAATATAAATAAAATGCTTAACCATATTATATTTATTAAGTTAATCCTAATAAAATTTAATATTATCATTAAACCTATATATATCATTACCATTATATATATATATATATAATATTTTTAAGAATCAATATTTATTATAACTATACATTTCTTTTCAAAACCATAGAGTTCATTTTCAAAATATTTACATAGACCAAAGGTGTTGGTATATAATTTTCTATACGGATATTTATCATTTCAATCGGTAATTTAAATGTATACGGATGGATATCATTTCAACCCATAATCCCAAATTCAATTCAAATGAAAATCGCTTGGGTTGATCATTTCAACCCATAACGATTTTCTCCTATTCTAAAGTCCGTTCGGATATGTGTCATTTCAACCCATAGTGATTTCTATACTAACAGGGAACTTGCAGAATGATAACAGATATTATAATAATAATAATAATAACAGACATATATCATCAATAACAATATAATATAAACAATAGGATATGGTGTCATATCCCACAGGTGAACAATTATAGATAATAACATATATATCAATTTAAACAACTACAATAGTATATTTCAATTGCCGTTTCAATTGAAATCAAATTTAATAAATATAAGAACGTTAATCGCAAGTGATTGCTCATCTTTCGAGGTTAGAATGAACGAGAATGAGATGAGTTATGAACCTAAGCACGAATTCCAAAGCAAAGCTAGGTTGGCACAATTCGATGATCAAACCTGATATATAGGAATAGATGAATTCAAATTAGAACTAGATCAATGAAGATAAATGGTATCAGTGAACTTCTATATAACGACATATAACTATATAAAAAAATCATATTTTTAATTCAAACATATGTTAAATTAAATATATATGAATTTCAAAACATAGGTTCAAACTAAAACTCATATATTATAGTCTAATATATATACATAATACAAGTTGATAAAATCACTTATATACATATATATATATGTGTGTGTGTGTGTACGTATGTATAAATACCCAGCCATAAAATTACTTATATAAACTAATAAAATAAAATATGATACTTTTTGAAAAGATACTAACAAACGTACCGCCTGTACATAATTCAAATATATACGCAACAAAAATCTCTTTTGAACTCTTTATACACAAAGAATAAATGTACTTATATAAATATGAAGACACATATACACTATATAATTCATAACATATATAATATAACACTATATATATAACTTACTATACTTAGAACACATCAAAAGTGTTATATACATTTACTTAAACATATTAACAAATGTACAAATATAAACTGTACCCAATGTATAATATAAATCATGTTCATAAATTAGACTAAAGTTATAAACAAAACTGAAATATTTATTTATACTTAAGACATAACTAACAGGTTTAAAAGACAAGAGTTGAAATGAATACAAATGTACCTATACATATAACATCTTAAAAAAAAAAATTACAATCGATTCATAAAATTTTACCCATATATATATATATATATATATATATATATATATATACACACACACATATATACACACACATATATATATATAGCCATGCATGTCCTCTATATATATAGACCTATAACATGTATATATATGATCAACCTATAGAAAATAAAAGAAAACACACATATTTGTTTCGCGTATATATATATATGATATATATATATACACATATAAATGTACAACCTCCAGCTAGATTGAAATCAATATACATATACTTAAGATACCTTAAACTCAATAATATTGCAAATAAATGTATAAACACTATGCTAGATTTGGAAAATACAAACGTATGTGGATAACCTGACATATCACATACTCTATATATACACATATATAACAGAGAATTCATTTTATAAACGTTCTTTCATATAGAAAAAACAACAGATGTAGACATATATGCGTACTCATATATATGTATGAGCTATCTTTCATATTGAACATATATCAATATATGCGAACGAACATCCTTATAGTTTATATAAATCTATATATACATCATACAAATATCTTACATAATATATAAAATCATTAACAAATCTATAACTTTCCTCTTATATTTAGATGGAAGACGGGAAACACGTCAGCTCAGATACAAGGTGGTTGCTAGGTAACTACGACAGCGGCCAGGGTGGAGGATGCTAAGGCGGGGGGGGGGGGGGGGGTCGAAGGTGATGCGTCAGTGGTGATGCATGCGGTGGTGGGATAGGCCATGAAAAGGTGGCTGCTTGAAAACATGTAGGAGAAAGTATGGGTGGAGATGGATTTGAGCCTACGCGGTGGCCATAGGCGTGGATCTCGATGGTGAGGAAGAGACCGATTATGGGGTGAGGCTCGATGCAATGCTAGGCTTCGGCGCTGGAGGGCAGTGGCGGGCGCCGACACTAGAGGGTAGTGGCGGGCGATCGGCAGAAATGAAGGGGAAGCATTGTTAATTGGCGGGGTCGGCGAGATGAGGGAAAAAGCCATGATGATGCTCACGTGTGTGGTTAAGGAAGTGACAAGCAGCTTGCAAAGTTTTAATATATATGAAGCATATTTATATATTAAGCAAAAGAATGGCAAAACAACATCAGAGGAGAGAAAAGAATTGAAAAGCAGAAAATGAAATAACGTAGATTAAATTTGGAAATTGGGAATAGTGGAAGTCAGGGCACGATGATTCAGGCGGTATTATTAAAGGCAAATGGCTATTTGATTTCCAACCGCTGGCAAATTTGAAACAAAGTGGACGGTTCAAAATAAAATAAATGCTGACGTTAAAGTGTATAAAAGTTATATATTCCCAAACTGATGGAAATGAAAGCAGCGCACGAACTTCAGAGAAGTAAAAGCATAATGTTTGAAATTTAAATTGACACAGGGATTTAAAGAGGGTCGAAACGTACAGATACGGTAAACCGTTTTGTGGATTCCGTTGTGCATCGGACTTCAAAACACAGAAATGAATATACCGCAGAGAATAGCACAATGAGACGATTTAAACAGTATATAGAATCAGTGGCACAATTGAATTATAAAAATTTGAATTTCTGCTAGCGGAAAAATGCAGCAAAAAAGCCAAAAAATAAGATTGATTGCGCTAAAGAAGTCCGAATTTGATGAAAAGAAATTTGACGTCTCACTCAGAAGATGACATAGAATTTTTCTATAGAAAAATAATCAGTTTTGAAAATAAATTTATTATCATCGATTATTAACTGATTTAAATTGAAATAGAATTGTACAATAATATAAACCTCAATATTATTAGATTATAATTTACCAGTTGTTATTTTTAAATAAACTTATTCCAAATAATAAATTTTTATTTTCAAATTTTTTGTTTAAAATTTCGTGGAAATTCATTTAATTACGTTATAAAACCATTAAAATTTATGAGTCGTTACACTCACTCAAAACTTTTCATCCCCGAAAAGGAAGGAGGTAGTAGAATATAGACAACCAAATAGAAAAGATAGATTAAAAGATAAGTATAGCCAATTAATTTTTAAAACTCTATAAATTTCAATTTAAGTTAATTAATATTCAATAATTTGGTTAAACCCATTTATTATATCCATAAATAGTCATCTATAAACTTTGCAAATCAAAATATTTCCATTTGTATGTTTAAATAATACCTTTAAATATATGAAAACTCTTTGAAAACAATTATTTACATCATTAGTTATATTTACAAAGAGGTTATTGAAACATTAAATCCATAATTCAAATATTTATTAATTTATCCCAAGATACCTTTCGACATTATTAATAAACCAATAATCATTTTCTTTAAATATGTTGTATTCAATTAATACCTTCGAAAATATTTATAACACTAAAATTTTCTATTAAACCATGAGGCATATAAATAAACAATATTCTAAAAAGGATATAATCAACAAGGGAAAGAAGGTGGATTCGGAAAAACAGAATATAGGTGAATAAATAAAGCTGAGCAGATAAGGTAGATTCAAAAGAATGGCATCGGGTATGAATAATTAATTCAAACCATAAGAATTCCAACTTCCAATATTAATACAAAATTCCTTCGTTGGAAATACTTTGATAGTAAAATACCTTTATAATAAAATACTTTTATAACTTGATGTTTCGACAAGTTTATCCTCTTTCTTGCAGACTCTGCTATGCGTTGATCAGGCGCAAAGGTAGAATTCTTCAAGTACTTAGTAGAACTGTTTTAACACCCAGTGAAAATACTTGAAAACCATCAAAACCGATATGGAAAGTACCATCCAAAAAAATCATTTGGATTGTAGATACACAATGGTTACGCCTGGATCCCCCCAAGAAACATCTATATCTTTAGGCAATCGCTGCATTGCGAATTACACCATGATAACCAAAATTGTGGACCACAGGGTACATAATAATGGTTACGCCTGGATCCTCCAGGAAACATCCATACCCTTTAAGCAATCTCTGTCTTGCGGATTACGCCACGAAAACAAAACCGATAGACTGCAGGGTACATAACAATGGTTACGCCTGGATCCCCCAGGAAACATCCGTACCCTTTAAGCAATCTCTGCCTTACGGATTATGCTACCCAAAAAAACGAACATGGGTTACGCCATGGTAGGACACTCGAGTATCACGTCCGGAATACCAAAATCAAAGAGAATAATATCGATAGAATGAATCCACAAGGTGTCCACAAAGCGGATATCAAGCAGAAGGCACTTTCCATATCTTTACTTCGAAAATCTGTATCATGTAGTACCTTTTCAAAAGACTTTCAAATATCATACTTATATAAAGTCCATCATATATATAAGGTTCCATTTTCAAATCGAATACTTTCCAAAATCAATAGTATATCAAATCACACTTATATAGACTTCTATTATATAAGATTTCGCTTTTCAAATTGAGTACCTTTCCAATCAATAGTTTTCAAATCAACTTCACACTTATACAAATCAATTTTATATAAGTTCGTTAACTCCCAAATCAAGTATTTAATAAAACAAGGTTCTCAATTCCAAATCGTTTCAATATCAGTTCAGTTTCAAAATCATATACGATTTCACCGAATTATTTCTTCCAAATTAACTATATTCAGTTTCAAAGTTTCCTAAAATAATAGGTTTAGAAAATAATCCTAGTTTCCAAATCGACATAATTTATGTCAAACAAATTCATTTCCAAAATCATCATATAAACACTAGGTTTTTAAATTCCAAACTATTTTCGAAACGAAATATTTTTCTCAAATCGATTATACGCAAAATTTATAAACATCCCTTTAAAACCTTTAAACTATTTATTTCTATATGGAAGATCCAATTTACCTTTTGAAAATTACTTAGCTTTGAAAATTAAACCTTGATTTGAAAGTGTTCGAACATTCAAAATAGTCGGTGAAATCAAATTTTAAATCCAAGAGTTGGAAATCAGCAACAAATCAGTAAATCAACTTCAATAGATAGGGTTATATCAAATCCGAAACTCGAGGACTGAACACCGGGCTTCCTTCAAATCGTCTCAAATATATATACATATATCTTTCGAATATAATCATACTTCAGAATTTGAAATCAAAATTGGTTTCACAAAATCACTCGCATAGCAAAGCTACTCAAGTGACCTCTCCCCCACCTTGAAACTCGAAAATCAATGTCGATGATGCGTGCACTCATCACCGAAATTATTTTCCAGCGACATAAGTGAGTTGTGGACTTCTATTTTCTTGAAAACTTCTTTGAAATTTCTTCGAAATCATTAGAACTCCTTTAAAGTCATTTGAAACATTTTTTATTCAAAAAATACTTTCAAATCGTATTATTATATATTTCCAAAATCTTAAACCAATTTTCAAAATGCCAGAGTTCAATTCCTCGAATTTCAAATTCAAACCCCTTCGGTTATAAATCATTCCATATAAATCAAATTTCTTATATAAATTTCAAAATTTCAGATCCTTTCGAAATTTCAAATTCTAGTTTTTAAAAGGTATGTAATCCTTTCGAAAACATTTTCGCTTTTATATATAGAATATATACTTATCAAAATAATAATTTCGATACATAAAATAATTTTTAAAATACAAAAACCCAATTTTTCAAAGGATGATTCAAGAATGGATTTCAAAACAAAGATAGAGTTTCTAATTAGAGGAACCCTAACCAAATAGATTTTTGATTCAAAGATAGGCTCGAACGAAGATGAGATAATTAAATTTCAAAATAGAAGATGGATTTTCATATATGAATCGCGGGTGACCTTAACCGGGTCAATCGTGACTTTAGGAATATAATCGATGCGAAATTCTAAGGCAAATTGACATCCGATTGCTAGAGGTGGAATTCTCCACAACAAGAGATAGTAGCATCTAAACTGAGGGTAGAGGAAACTCTGGTGAATCAATGCCAATTGTAAAGTAGTTTCACCCCTTTACAAATCATTCAAATATTGGCGAGATCGCCTAGTCATATGGAGATCATTCAAAGTGGAGTTATGCGATACTCCAGAATTAAGAAACCCGAATAGGGAGAGAAGGAAATGGATTTTGGAACCGCAGGGAACGTTCCAAAGTCCAAAGGAAAACCAAATCAAAGAGGATGAATTCAAGTTCGAATGAAAGTGATTTTGTAAATTAATTTACCATATATGCTAAGTTTGCCTACAGCCAAAGCTCTGATACCAACTGTAACGGCCTGATATTTTCAACCATTCGCATCAACACACGTCGGACTTGAATTGCTCAAAATATCATATTTTTAAATTATATTTGGCACAACTCAGTATATATAGTAAATAAATCAATCACAGAATCACAGACACGGAGTAATATAATAATAATGCAGCGGAATAGATAAATAGTAGTTCATGAAGCTACTATATAAACATCAGAGTTAAAAATAAAATACAACAGAATATCTCAAATGCAATGAAGTCTCCAGTAAGAACAGATGACTTCTCTGAACCAATCAACTGGAAAGCTGAGTCGATAGTCGGATCTCCAAACGAAACTCCAAACTCCAAAGGTGAGTCTCAAAAGCTGTATCACTCAGTCTGACCCGAGTGTAAAGCAAAACACAAAACACTCGAGTCAGGATTAACATTCTTATATTCAATAAATCCAAATCAAGTGAAATATCAGCTAAAATACAAGTAACTTAAAGGATGTTTGGGATAACCATCCTCTAAGGATCTGTGGAGCTATCTACAGTATAGAAATATACAATATAACACCATGGTCATTTCAAATTAATTTATACTTCAAACCAAAATATCATTTTCATTAAATATATCTATATTTCCTCAATTTCACAAATCGCTTCAAAATCAAATTGACTTTCCCATTCAAATCAATTCAACCTCACTTTATCAATTTAATAATCTGAATTAAAAATTAAATTGATTTGATAATCTTTGTAATAAGATTTGAATTAATTTAATAATCCAATAAAATAAATAGTTAATTGATTGATTTTATCTTTTTAAATCTAATAATTGTTTTATATTTACAATGTATATAGAATATGTATATATTGTAAATAGATCTTGTTTTAATCTAATAAATAAATCCTGTTTTCTATAAAAATATATATCTTTAGTAAAAATTAGGAATTTTGATTTTGTTTAAAAGTTAAACTTTTAAAAGGTTATTTAATAAATAAATACGGTTTTAAATTGATAAGATAAAAATTTAATTTGTTTAAATTAATTTATTTAATATTAAAATTTTAAAAGTATGTAAAAAATAACTTTATGATTTTAAATGCACAAGATAAATGTTGAGATGATTTAAAATATGTATTAACTTAAGATTTAAATTTAAATAAATAACAATAAGGTTTAATTTGATTTTCTTTTAAATATAGATGGATAAAATAAATAATTTGTTTATAAGAGTAACAATTTTTTTTATAAGTTATTTATAGTTACCAAATTTTGTTATTTTTACAAATATAATAATACATTGTTTTTAATAAATAGATTTTAATAAAAATAATTGTTTTCAAAATTTAATTGGGTAGTTATATATGTGTATATATATATATATAATTTGATTTGAACTTGAATTCAAAGCTTTAAAATTTAAAGTATAAATATTTTAATTTGTTTTGATTTTGAAATATTTGTATAAGCTTTATTTTATAAATAAAATTGGATTTATTCATTTTAAAATTACCTACATGTAAATATATACATATTAACTAATTAATTAAACAAAGATTCATTTTTATCTTATATTAACATGTTAACTAAATAACTAATTAGCATTTAACTATAACCAAATTACATAATTATAACAAATTAACATTTAAGACAAGTGTAACATCCTAAGACCTTATATAGCACATGTTAAATGATAAAATAAGGTTTTTGACAAATGTTATATTGTAAGACAAGTGTCAAAATTTAATTTAGCTTTTTCTTTTGTTTTTATTTTTAAATAATTTCAGTTTATATAAAACGTTCTTGCCCTCATCTTCTTTTCTTCTTCTAAAATCTGAAGACAAACAAATCTAAAAAAATAAACACTTCCATTTAAAAATAAGAATCTGAAAGCATCTTCAATTTCCAGCAAATCTATACTATATACAGTTTCAAGGAAAAACTGTTTTTAAGCCTGCATATTAAATCAAGGCAAATCTGCATCATTTAAAAATTTAAGTAGCAAGCTCCAGCAACCACATTTTCGTTCCAATCTGGAGTTGTCTACATGCAATTGTATTGTGAATCAAAGTGCACTTCTAGATGATAAAGCAACTCAAAGTTTAAAAGCAAAAGCATTGAAGTGCAAAGTTTAAAACAAAGAAAAAAAAAGGGGGGTTTCAGTTTTCAGGCTCTTCAAAACAAATATGGAGGCTCTATTCTTCTTTTATAACAAGTGAGTAGCTTTATTTTTATTTTTTTTAAAGTTAAGTACAAAATATGGTTGTTGTTCTTTCTGTGGTTAAATCTGTAGTATGTATATTTGAATATGAAGTCTGCAGTATGCATGTTTTGTTCCCATATAAGTATCCTCTGTTTTAAATTTAGTTTCCCTGTTTTAGATTTAAATTCATTTTTCTCTTCAAACAATTGTTAATAGGACTTAGTTTATAAACAAAAGATTGTGTGATTTGTCATGGATAAATGCGTTAAAAACTTATTTAAGCTAAAATTCATCTAAGTATCTCTGGAAATAAAAAAGAAAGAAACAGTAGCGATTGTTATACAAAGTGAAAATCAAACTTTGTAAATTACGAATTTAGTAATATAAAATGGAAACACAAAGCAGATATGAATTTCCATACAAAAATCATAATTTATAGATAAGGGAAGTGGTGCAGTTCTATGATGAATAGAAAAGGGAAATTAGGGGATTTCTGATGATCTATCTATATTGAGGGATTGGGGTTCATTTTGTGGGTAGAGGAGTTACCAATGAAGCTGGGAAAAATAAGGAAAGGTGATGAAAACCACCATGGATGCAGTGATGATGTTTTACTTTCTGTAGCCCTAATTTTGTCTGGGTAATTTGGTTTGGTCGATTCATCCTGTAGTGATGATCAAGTTGAATGAGAATTGGGAAGATGGAAGCTTGGACGAGGGTGGAAGCATAGCCAGACTTGTTGGATTTCCGATGGTCGGAGGGCCGTGATCTTGGCGATGATAGGTTTGATGGGGTTGTGGACTATCTGTTCCAGGTTTATGATGTGAACTCGAATTTCAAATTCGAGCTGTAGGTGAGCATTGTGATGATCGCAATGGCTTGAGGGGTTGATCACCGGTATGGGGAAGCCATCGAAGGTGGATGAAGATGGCTGGAGGCACGGTGCACGTGCACCGTGCACTTTTGGGTTTCTGATGAAATCTGGGTATTGCAGTATTTTTGACTCGAGCTTTACTTGAGATATTTGAAAGTTTGCTCGAGGAGGCTGGCCTGATGACTCGAAGTAATATTAGGTTAGCTCGGGTAATTGTAAGTTAGTACAGTTTTTCTGTAAACTGTCTGAAGTTTTGAATTTAAATCAAATTTAAATGAATTTCAAGTTGTAATGATAAGACTTAAAACAAGTTTAAACCTAAGTATTATAATTTCAAATGGTTTTGATATCTTATAGGTTTTTAAATTTGAAAGTGGGTCTTCAGTTTTTTTAAAAAACAATAAAAAAAGAGAAAAGAAACCTGACAGTTTTTGGAAATTAAATTTCATTTTAAAAATCTGAAACATATTTTAAAACAGTAGTTGAATTCAAATATTATATTCAGCTTTTCTTAAGGCCTTTGAATCTTCAGGTTTTAAAAATGGAATTCGGATTTTAAATAAAGAGTTTTAAAATCAAGGTTTAAATCAAAAGTTTAATTCAAGTTTAAATCAAATGATTTAAATAAAGAATGGGTTCAAGTATCTTGAATTTAAATCTAGATATTTGAATAAGTTTTAAAATTTTGAATGTTTTCAATCAAGTTTAATTTAAATTGTTTGTTAGAGGAATATTTGTTTTCAAAACAAATATTTAAACTTGATTCTTTTTGAATAAATTCTTTACAAAAGGTTTATAAATGAAAGTTAAAGGATTTGATAACTTGAATTTGCAAGTATAATAGTAATGTACTTAAAAACTTAATTTTAAATAAAATTAAGTAAATTAAGGCTTATCTTATATAAGTTTTAAATGGAAGTAATAAATGTTATTTACATTTATTTTAAAGGATTATAAATGGAATTTAAATTTGGTTAATGTTTAAATAAATATCATTTTGAATTTTTGATTTAAAATGGGATTTGAATTTAAATTTAAAAATGCAATGTTCTAAGTATACTTTAATATTAATGAAATTATTAATAAGGAATGGACTATCTTAGAAATTATTAAGGTATTAAAATAATTGAATAAATAAGATAATTAAGGAATGACTTGTTTATTTAATTTATAATTAGTAATTTGGATTAATTTAAAATTAGAGATTAATTAAGAAGTAAATTAAGAAAAGTAATTAAAGAATGATAAATAGTTAATGAAGGTCATTAACTAAGAATTATTTAGTAATTAATTAATATGATAATTTTTAATAATTAATTAGATTAATTAATTAATGATAATCAATTGTGAAAATTATTTAAGTTTAATTACTAAATGAAAGTAATTAAGACATTAATTACTTAATATAATTAATGGAGTTTATTGAGTTTAGTTTAAATTAATTAATTAAGTTTAATTAATTTAAAACATTGGATTTGATAATAATTACTTGATGTAATTAATGAAGTAAAATTACTCACTGAAGTAATTAAAGATAATTACTGGATGTAACTAGTGGATGATGTTGGGATTGTGAAAGTAATTTGGATTAAATTATTTTGTATAATTAATCAAGGGATTAATTAAGAAATTAATTAAGGGGTAATTAATTTGATAAGTAATTAAGGGAGGTTAATTACTGAATGTGATTAATCAAAGGTGATTAATGATTATGGATTAATTAAGGTTAATTATAGAATGTAATTAATTTAAATACGATAATTAATTTAAATAAGATAATTAATTAAATATAATTAAGGATTATTAATTAATAAAATTAATGATGTAATTAAGATTTATTAATTAAGATTAATTAATCAATAAGAAGTGATTAAGTGTAATTAATTGATTGTAATTAATTAAGGTTTAATGTAATTAATTATGGTTAATTAATTAATTAAAGGTTAATTACTGTATTTGGTTTAGAGTAATTAATTTTGTGAATTTAATTAAAGTATAATTAATCAAGGGTGATTATTTAAGATGATAAATTAGAGGAAAATTAATTAAATTGTAATTAATTAATGGTGATGTAAGCAAGATTTATATTGAGGAAAGTAATTAATTTAATTCACTTTAAATTAATAGAGATGATGTAATTAATTTAATTTATTTTAAATTAATTATAGATGGTGTGATTATAGATCATTGCTTATGAATTGATGATATTGGTTGCCTTGAATGGTTGAAGTCTCAACTATGAGATTAGTAATGTTGAGTGTAATGGATGCATTGGTTGCATTGTGATGGTGATATGGATTATCGTTTGATAATGATAATATGGATTATCTGTGGTTATGATAATGATAATTATATGTTGTGAATCTTTGAATTATCTATATGTGTGTATATAGATAATGTAATTGAATTGTTTTAAACTCTAAAACAACTTGGACCTAAAAGTCACGCTTTGGATTTCGATGACACCGGGATCGGGTTTCCATATTTGGATATCCGAAACCACATCGATCCAAATTAACGATAGGTCGTGAATCTTATATGAAGGGTGAAGACTCGAGGTGTAAGGATTATTCATCAGTATAACTCTAGGGGTGATTCCGTGATGAGTTTGACGGAAATAGTACTTACAGGCTTGAGATGGTGATTCAGAGTGCAAGGGTTATCGTCGTTAACTCTGAGGGTGATTCCAAAACGAGTGTAACAAGATAATGCCTTCGGTTTCGTTCGAACCCGAAACAAACTTGTATGGATTGAATGCTTTCAGAACATCGTCAGGTGGACGATGAGCATTCTAAGTGATGTGTTCACTAAAGGTAATCGTAGCCTCAAGCATCATCAACCGGGAATGGCTAAAACAGGGGAGGTGCAGCAAGGCTAAGTGGGTCATGCCCAAGTAGGACGAGATTTTCCCCTGTCTAGAGGTCCCTTTTATTTCGGCTTAGTGGGCGGTTGGATATGCGCATCAACTACAGGGTTGTCTTGTTCGGAACTATTCAGTAAGGAATGGTTCCGGCCTTGTGTTGCAAGGGAGCGGGCGTACTCCTCGGTATGGTAATCTAGGCCACGTACTGTGACGGGCGGTACCCCAGTAGCCCTGCCATTATATGGAATCCAAAATCCAGTAAGTGCCAACGGTTTTGATTGTATTACCATCTTTTGTGGCTAGTAGGTGGAATTTAATAGATGTAACAATTTCGGCTATTTCATATTTACTTGAAAACCCAAGACCTATTATAATATCACTGGATTTCCTATTAAATGTATTGGTTAGCATAAGGTAAAAACTTTTCCATGTTTGTGTGTAGGAAGTATTACGTGATACCTTTTTTTTTCAAAAGGTTTTTGAAAGTTAAGCAACCTTAACCTATTACTCACACCAGACCCATGTCTAGCCCAGAGTTTATTCTTTGTTTTATTAAACTCTTGGGTACTTAAATTTTTACAAGTAGCCAAGGGATTCAGGTTGGCTTCGACGAGTATTGGAGGAGCAATGCAGTAAGAGGCTTCTGCGTTAGATATATAGTTTTCCGCTATGTTTGGTATCTCTTTGTTGAGTTGTAATAACTAGACAGGAGTTTATAACTGTCTAGAATGTGTTGTATTATCTGTGTACTCTGATAATTGTGTTGTACTATGTAATATTTTATGTTATTAATATAATTTATTCGTTCCGCTGTTTAGATTATGATGTGTTGTTTCTTCTTTCTTCTCTTTCTTTCTCTTTTCTATCCCTTTCTTTCTTATTAATGATGCATCATTCTGTGGAGATGGATGGCGGGTCGTTACATCAATTTTCATTCAATTCAGTTTTCTAAATAACCAATTCAAATTATATTGATTTCAAATACAGATATGAATCACAATAACCCATTTAAATTCCAGTATCCTTTAAGGCGTTAAATATCAACATTTCAAAGTTCAATTTAGCAGTTTCATATAGATCTCGATTTAACCTCATTATTATTTAATCTTGAAATACTTACTTAATAAATTCAATATCATTTAAATAATCTAAAATTAAAGTTTACTAAATATTTCCTTAAATTCATTTAAACGTGAAATATTCATTAACTTACTTAAATCAAAATCATGTTATACAACCATATCTTTAGATCTCAATTTCAATAAGTTTCAAATCGATTTAATCAATTAAATTCTTAATTGACTACAATTTCCAATACATTTTAGATTTACCTTCCCAACCTTAACTTATTCAAGTTATTACCAAAATCTATTTGAAGTATAAATAAAACGCTTAACCATATTATATGTATTAAGTTAATCTTAATTAAATTTAATATTATCATTAAACATATATATATATATCATTACCATTTTATATATATAATATTTTTAAGAATCAATATTTATTACAACTATACATTTCTTTTCAAAACCATAGAGTTCATTTTCAAAATATTTACATAGACCAACGACGTCGGTATATAATTTTCTATTCTATGGTCAAGTGATGCGGATATTTATCATTTCAATCGGTAATTTAAATGTATACGGGTGGATATCATTTCAACCTGTAATCCTAAATTTAATTCAAATGAAAATCGCTTGGGTTTATCATTTCAACCCAAAACGATTTTCTCCTATTCTAAAGTCTGTTCGGGTATGTATCATTTTAACCCATAGTGATTTTTATACTAACAGGGAACTTGCAGAGTGATAACAGATAATATAATAATTATAATAACAGACATATATCATCAAAAACAATATAATATAAACAATAGGATATGGTGTCATATCCCACAGGTGAACAATTACAGATAATAACATATATATCAATTTAAATAACTACAGTAGTATATTTCAATTTTCGTTTCAATTGAAATCGAATTTAATAAATATAAGAACGTTAATCATAAGTGATTGCTCACCTTTCGAGGTTAGAGATGAATGAGAATGAGATGAGTTATGAACCCAAGCACGAATTCCAAAGCAAAGCTAGATTGGCACAATTCGGCGATCAAAGCTGATATATAGGAATAGACAAATTCAAATTAGAACTAGATCGACGAAGATAAATGGTATCTGTGAACTTCTATATAACGATGTATAACTATATAAAAAATCATATTTTTAATTCAAACATATGTTCAATTAAATATATCTGAATTTCAAAACATAGCTTCAAACTAAAACTCATATATTATAGTCCAATATATATACATAATACATGTAGATAAAATCACTTACATACATATACATACATATATATATATATACATATATATATATGTATGTATGTATGTAAATATACCCAGCCATAACATTACTTATATAAACTAATAAAATAAAATATGATAGTTTTTGTTAAAGATACTAACAAACGTACCACCTGTATATAATTCAAATATATACATAGCAAAAATCTCTTTTGAACTCTGTATACACTAAGAATAAATGTACTTATATAAATATGAAGACACATATACACTATATAATTCATAACATATATAATATAACATTATATATATAACTAACTTTACTTAGAACACATCAAAACTATTATATACATTTACTTAAACATATTAACAAATGTACAAATATAAACTGTACCCAATGTATAATATAAGCCATGTTCATAATATTAGACTAAAGGTATAAACAAAACTGAAATATTTATTTATATTTAAGACATAACTAACAGGTTTAGAAGCCAAGACTTAAAATGAATGCAAATGTACCTATACATATAATATCTTTAAAAAAATTATTTTACAATCAATTCATAAAATTTTACCCATATATATATATATAGCCTCGTCCTCTATATATGTAGACCTATAACATGTATATATACGATCGACCTATAGAAAATAAAAGAACACGCATATTTGTATCGAATTCCACGTATATATATATATATATATATATATATATATATATATATATATTATATATATATATATCAATATAAATTTACAACCTCCAGCTAGATTGAAATCAATATATATATACTTAAGATACCTTAAACTCAATAATATTGCAAACATATGTATAAACACTATGCTAGATTTGGAAAATACAAACGTATGTAGATAACCTGACATATCACATACTCTATATACACACATATGTAACAGAGAATTCGTTTTATAAATGTACTTTTATATAGAAAAACAACAGATCTAGACATATATGAGTACTCATATATATGGAGCTATCTTTCATATTGAACATATATAAATATATGCGAACGAACATCCTTATAGTTTATATAAATCTATATATACATCATACAAATATCTTACATAATATATAAAATCATTAACAAATCTATAACTTACATCTTCTATTTATATGGAAGAAGGGAAAACACGTCAGCTAGGAGTTTGGCTTAGCGGATACAAGGTGGTTGCTAGGTGGCTACGACAGCGGCTAGGGCGGAGGATGCTAAGGCGGGCGGGTCGAAGGTGATGCGGCCGTAGTGATGCATGCGGTAGTGGGATAGGCGATGAAGAGGTGGCTGCTTGAAAACATGCAGGAGAAGTATGGGCGGAAATGGATTTGGGCCTACGCGGTGGCCATAGGCGCGGATCTCGATGGTGAGGGAGAGACCGATTATGGGGTGAGGCTCGATGCAATGCTGGGCTTCGATGCTGGAAGGCACTAGCGGGCGCCTGCGCTGGAGAGTAGTGGCGGGCGATCGACAGGAAATGAAGGGGAAGCATCGTTAATTGGTGGGGTCGGCGAGATGAGGGGAAAGGCCATGGTGATGCTCACGTGTGTGGTTAAGGATGCGACAAGCAGAAGGCAAATTTTTAATATATATGAAGCATATTTATATATTAAGCAAAAGAATGGTATAACAACATCAGAGGAGAGAAATAAATGAAGAGAAGAAAATGAAATAACGCAGATTAAATTTAGAAATTGGGAATAGTGGAAGTCAGGGCACGACGATTCAGGCTGTATTATTAAAGGCAAATGGCTATATGATTTCCAACCGCTGGCAAATTTGAAACAAAGTGGACGGTTCAAAATAAAATAAGGTTGACGTTTAAGTGTATAAAATTTATATATTTCCAAACTGGTGGAAATGAAAGCAGCGCACAAACTTCAGGGAAGTAAAAGCAGAACGTTTGAAATTTAGGCGGACACAGGGATTTAAAGAGGGTCGAAACGTACCGATACGGTAAACCATTTTGTGGATTTCGCAGTGTATCGGAATTCAAAACATAGAAACAAATATACTGCAGAGATCAACATGATGAGACGATCAAAAGGTATATAGATATCGGTGGCACAATTGAATTATAAAAATTCAAATTTTGCTAGCGGAAAAATGCAGCAAAAATGCCCAAAAATAAGATCGACTGAGCTAAAGAAGTCCGAATTTGATGAAACGAAATTTGACGTCTCACTCAGAAGAAGATTTAGAATTTTCTATAGAAAAATATTTAGTTTTGAAAATAAATTTATTATCATCGATTATTAACTGATTTAGATTAAAATAGAATTATACAATAATATAAATTTCAATATTATTAGATGAAAATTTATCAATTGCTATGTTCAAATAAACTTTTTCCAAATAATAAATTTTTATTTTCAAATTTTGTTGTTTAAAATTTCGTGGAAATTCAGTTAATTACGTTATAAAACCATTAAAATTTACGGGTCGTTACACTCTCCCCCACTCAAAACTTTTGATCCCCGAAAAAGAAAGGAGGTAGGAGAATATTGACAACCAGATAGAAAAGATAGATTAAAAGACAAGTATAGCCAATTAATTTTTAAAACTATATTAATTTCAATTTAAGTTAATTAATATTTAATAATTTGGTTGAACCCATTTATTATATCCATAAATAGTCATCTATAAACTTTGTAAATCAAAATATTTCCATTTTATGTTTAAATAATACCTTTAAATATATGAAAACTATCTGAAAACAATTATTTACATCATTAGTTATATTTACAAAGAGGTTATTGAAACATTAAATCCAAAATTCATATACTTATTAATTTATCCCAAGGTACCTTTCGACACTATTAATAAATCAATAATCATTTTCTTTAAATATGTTGTATTTAATTAATACCTTCAAAAATATTCATAACACTAAAATTTTCTATTAAACCATGAGGCGTATAAATAAACAATATTCTAAAAAGGATATAATCAACAAGGGAAAGAAGGTGGATTCGGAAAAATAGAATATACGTGAATAAATAAAGCTAAGCAGATAAGGTAGATTCAAAAGAATAGCATCGGGTATGAATAATTAATTCAAACCATAAGAATTCAAACTTCTAATATTAATATAAAATTTCTTCGTTGGAAATACTTTTATAGTAAAACACCTTTATAATAAAATAATTTTATAACTCGATATTTCGACAAGTTTATCCACGTTCTTGCAGACTCTGCTATGCGTTGATCAGGCGCAAAGGTAGAATTCTTCAAGTACTTAATAGACCCGTTTTAACACCCAGAAATACTTGAAAACCTTCAAAACCGATATGGAAAGTACAATCCAAAAAAAATCACCTGGATCGTAGATACACAATGGTTACGCCTGAATCTCCCAAGAAACATTCGTACCTTTGCCTTACGAATTACACCATGATAACAAAAACTATGGACCATAGGATACATAATAATGGTTACGCCTGGATCCTCCAGGAAACATCCATACCCTTTAAGCAATCTCTGCCTTGCTGATTACGCCACGAAAACTGTAACGTGCGATATTTTCGAAGCACGAAGGTCGACATTAATACGTCCACTGTATCAACTGCCGAGCAATCGAAGGTCGGAAAATCGTACCGTTAGGGTCAAAGAAGAGGTAGAAGATAGAAGAAGAAAGAAAGAAGAAGCAACAGAAACAATATCAGAATCTCACAATCGCAGCGGAACAACATATAATATATCAATGAATAACCTTTAAAACAAAGAATCATATCAGTTATTACATTACATCACACTACATTACATTATCAGAGTTTACAACAACAAACACGGGAAAAAAGAAATACTATATACTAGTTGATACGCCATTCCATCCAGCTTGCTCCTGATCTCACAGCAACTCCTGCATTTCCAGAATAACCTGATAACCTAACTCTAGACTGCCCGTGTTAAAATTGGTGGGCACCCAGAGTTTAGGAAGGAAACAATAAACTCCAGATCATTCATGGGACTGGTGTGCGAACTTAAAATAGTTTATCTTTAAAAATAAACAAATAAATATTTTAAATTAGATTCGCAATGCTTTTTAGAAAATGAGACTACCATAAGGCCTCCAGCACACACACATAATGCAAAAGAAGAATCAGAGGAGATTTCTCCTTATGATAGTCTAATATGCTTGATAGGCAAATTTTCTTTGATATTATTACTATAAGTGCAAGGTGTAGGAAAACATTTCGAAAGTAATGATATAAATCTTAGCCAACATAGACATTCCGAACTATGCATACTATAGCTACCATCTAAACAGTGGTGACCACCATAAGTAAATGGTAGGTTCTACAACTAACACCGTACAGTGTCGTATTGGAGTTTGGATTTCCAACAAATGGTCAGGCCAAAGAACTTCCCATTGCCGCATAGGTACGCCTCTAGAAAGACGCCCCGAGAACCAAACTAGATCTCTGCCAACACAAGGCCGGCTTACCCCTAGCTGGGTAACTACCGACAAGAATATGCCATCCTCCGGTCGTAACCGACCTAAATCCCGGGATTCACCAACAACCTCAAAGTAATAAGTTTGCAGCAACAACATAGGTTAAGTATCAGGGCTCCATACCATAATACCACCTCTATCCAGAAGGAAATGACATACACTAAGGGGGCTCGATCCCCTAATAAACTCGCTGCATCTTTCCTATTTTGACCATTACCGGGGTGTGAGGTACGACGAAGTCTCGTCCACAAAGTTACGCTTTATATAAAAGCCACGCTTTGACCAACAAATGCTCAACAGCGCTTTGTATACCACATTACCAATTTGGGAATATATCACTAGTAACCATCAACTACATAACTTCTAAGCTCGTACGTCTCAGAGAAGGGTGTTAAGCTAAAAGAATAAATTCTCCGCCACCAACAGAAATATATTTGATAGAAACCAGCTTTACATCTCAAATTGTAATGTCAGACACACATCCATACAAGTCCATTCCGGGTTCGAACAGAACCGAAGACACTTCCAAAGAAGCCCTTGCAATCCGGATATTCACTACTCATGACCGGACTTCCCATCACAAAAGGTGATAAAATCTCAATATCGAAGATCAGCCGATGCAGAGTCCTTCGACGGTAATCCATCCGTTTTCAAAAATACTCGGTCTTCAACACCAGTCTTCAAGTGCTATCCATTACGACATATCATTATTCGGAATGGGATTTATGACACAAAGGTCCTCTCCCGGCTAAACCGAATAACGAGCGCTTATTTTCAAAATAAGTGTAGCATTCAAATTCAAGCAATCATAACAAATACCAGTTTAAAGGTAAATATTGATAGTCAGTTATTTAACTATCAAGGCCAACAAATATTCAGCACCTTTACAATCACTAGGCCCTTTTTATTAATCTCCCATAAATTAAATAATTTGCCAGATATTCATTTCAATCTATCTTTAAAAAGACATGTTCTCTAAACCATTTCAATTTCATATTGGAAAAGTAATTCCAAATACTTATTCATTTTCAATTTATCTTTAAAAGATAAAAAACCAAAACATTTCACTTCATATTGGAAAACATTTCCATACTTATTTAACAAGTAATTCACAAATCTATTTATTTTCAATACTTAAAAAATATTCAATATACTTAAAACACGATTAAGTATATATTTTATTCTTTAAGGAAAACATTCTCTTTAGCACATTTATTTGGGCCAAAACGAATGTTGCGTAAAACATCATTACGACAACCCAACATCACTAGTATAGGGATTCGAAATTTAGATAGATATATAAATCCCAATACTATACAAAAACATTCTCTTCCGAAAATCATTTACTATAATAACAGCGTTATAGTCCACCATTTCCTTTTTTGCTCGAAAACGCCTATTTAAAAATGAATGTTCAAATCTATGGTTTCGTTCCTTAACACATTTTAAAACAACCCCAAATCATTTTAATTTTATTTAAAAGATTACTTCCTAAACCACTTCTTTAATATATTATTCACTGTCCAAAATCGTGAATATACTTCGTTTACCAAATCCAACACTTCTACATATTCAATTTAAAGGATTATCCACTATCCCAAAATCGTGGATATATCTCCTTTAATATGCTTTCATATTTACTTATCAAATTCAATTGTTTTTTTGGATTTATAAAACAACATTTATAAATTCACCTATATATAATTTTATAAAAACTTCAACTCATAAAATCCTTAATTAACAAATTCTATTTAAAACTCATTTAAATGCCAAAATCCAATTTATAAGTTAATTTCTTATAAATCTTTTATTTTACAAAATCTATTCGTTTTATAACTTCGCAATTTATAAATCTATAAATTTCATTCACTCATGAAATCCATTTATACTTCATTCTAATCACTTATAAAAACTCGTTTTATAATTCCAATATTTTAATTTATAAATATTAATTTTGTAAACCTTTTATATAAACCGTTTATAACAATTCAAAAAACCCAATTTAAACTATTTTATAAAATCATTAACTCCGATATTTCAAAAATCAATTTTCAACTATATTTCTCAAAAATCATAATTTTTATAACATTAAAATTAAAACGTTTATTTATTTTAAATAAATCAATTCTAAAATTCTATAAAATGTATACTTTCAAAAACCACTTTAAAAACCCTTTTAAAATTTGAAAATCATCATTTTAACATTTTTAATTTTTCAAAATAGGCACAATGCTGCAACAGCACTAAATATAACAATCACGGCATCCAAAACATCATATGCCATATGATAACAAATATATCACAATATCTGTAAATAAATCAATACTGTTGAGGAATCCCGTTGGATTCCTCCAACCTGTTTTCCTGCATCCACAGATGTTAGCACAATACCAATTTCATGTCAATACGGAATGCGGTACATGGGTTCATAAAAATATTATCCGCTATTATGTGGCGCAATAGGGTCTCATCCGCTATATAATGCGGAAAAATCAAGTCCAAGTACATATACAATACCAATTCCGCTTCAAGATGAAATATCGCGGAATATGTTTTTAATAAATAACATCCGCTTAATATACGGCGCATATGGTCTATTTTCAAAACAACGGATAATAATTTATCATCTAAACACACAATCAAGCAATTTTAAATCTAACTATTTAAAATTTAAATCGAAACAATTTCGATTGAGTGAGAAGTTCTCACCTTGCTTTCAATAACGGTTACAGTGTTTTATTTCGAATAAAATTAAACGCAAGTTTAATTTTACCTAAAATTTTCACTAGCTCCAATCAACTCCAATCCAGCTCCATCGCGTAGTGTACGTCAATACGAACCCGATGCAATTCGTTTCGTGCAAAACGGACCTCGTATGAAAGAGTTGCAGCATTACAAAGTTTATACGATTTATAATAAAATTAGTTCACAATTTCTTTTATATTTTTTTACCCTAAATCAAATCTGGCCATCCATCCCTAAGACCTAGAATCTAGGCCGCACCCCTCTTCTACCATCATCACGTTCGTTCCCAGGTCACAACCGAAACCCACGGCCGCCATTTTTAAGCAAATTCTCGTGCTCCCTATACTCGACTTTACCACGATCCAACACCTCCAACCTGAAGCCTACACTCGACTCCACCCCCGCCTTTATTTGCTTGAAGCTCGGCTGGCTCATTTCACATAGAAACGTATGCAAATGCGGAGGTTTTGAACACCATTTGTCATCAATCCCTTTCGTATTTTTCGATCATCACCTTATAGATCTGAAGATATCGCTTGGCTCTTCAATGTTGTAGTTGGAAGTTTTTCTTAATTGCTCACGGATTTGAAGAGATTAAGAGGAGAAGAAACGAAAACTATCAGCCATTGAATATACGCCGTCGACTAGGGCTCAAGAAATTAGGGTTTCTGTAAATGGTGAAAGATGGAGGCCTTTTATAGAAAATTTCCGTGCACTATTCACCCGAAATTTTTCCGAACTCCAAACGAAGCGTGCCGGGTGGCGTTTCTAAGGTTTTACCTACGTTTCAAATACAATGGATCTTTTTTAAGAGGCTAATTCAATTGTATGCGTGAGTTACGGAAATAAACGATCAAATTTAAATTAAATCGATTAAACTAATTTCTATGCATTTTGGCTTGCTCCGGACAAACCGTAAATCCGGTTGACACGAAATTTGAAACCATACAATAATATAACATCACGGATCCGATGAAACTTGTTTCGTCGAAATCCGAGACTGTTTGAAAAATGGCTATTTTAACTCGTCAATTAAATATTAAAATATTCAATTTTTACAATTTAACTTCTAATTTGATTTTAAAAGTTTTATAACATCATTCTAACTCCAATATGATTAAATACAACATTACACATCAATTTTAATCACATTAAACCCGACTTTCAACTATTTCTGTAATTTCAAATATTAAATTGTCGATTTAATTATCCAATTAAATTCAGATATTCGAAATAAAAAATTTATTCGACTTACAAATTTTACTTGTTAATATCTAAAATCAATTAAATATAAGAATTTCAATTGACAGAAATTTTGAGTCGTTACAAACTTCCCCCTTAAAAGAATTTCGTCCTCGAAATTACCAAGTAAGAGAAAGTTACAGAATCCATTAACTTTTCAAAACAAACCGTTTAAATTTGATTTACAAATCTCTTAAGTGTTTAACTTTTCCAAAAATTCAATAGTTAAACTTCTTACAAAATGTTTACTAAGTTTTCAAATCTAAACTAGGTTTTCAAAATTTCTCAATTTTCTCAAAAATATTCTAACGCCTTAAATTTTCATAAAAAATTTCCATAATCTCCTCTGCGCGGTTCGATCCGAAAAAATATGATAGTATATATATCACAAATATACATCTCATCAAGTAATGAGGCATCCCGCAGGGAAAAAAAGTGTAAAAGTGCGATATGTAATTCGAGATATGTACCTTACATATTATTAGCGAGCATATACGGCTAATACAGCGTGAAAGCGAGCTCCAAATGCGAAGCAAGCGCCATCCGCACCAACTAAACACTCAACAAACAAATGAGAACATGTTTATATGAAAATAATATCAACATACAACATATACCCACAACTATATGTGCTAATATAGAAAATGCAATCAAAAACAGTAAATTCAACCATCAACCAACTATCATACAACTACATTCAATATCTATCCAATCAATCAATAACCAAACCAATATAAATTCACTTCTCATTATATTCAATGAATTGGTTTTTTCATTTAATCACATTTGATTCATTAACCTTGGATGTTTTTACTAACATTCATTTATTCATATTAAATTAGTTTACATTCACTAATTCATATTCAAGTTGGTTCACTTCCATATTCAAATCAAATTTCATAGCTTCCAATTTTATCAATTCAACTTCATTAACACTTAATGAATTATATACAATCAACTAAAATCATATAACAACTAAATTATTAAATTCACATTCAATTTGGTCCATCACTTTTAATTAGCTTTAATGAATTAACACTTACATCCATTATTTCTTATCAATTTATTTACACTCAATTGATTTACCTTCAATTCATTCATTAATTCATTTGTTAATTCATTTAACAAATAAGGTTGAATTTCATTTATATAACTCAAGTTCTCGTCCATTTAATTCACTTTATAATTTTACTTCGATACCAAAATCAACTTCATTCAACATTACTTAAGTTATATTCCGTTTCAAATATCATTTGTTTAACTTAACTTAAATTTCCACTTATAAATCCAATTCAGATTCCAATTCCAGTTCTATATAATTACAAATTTGAAATGGATTTCAATTTCATTTTCTTGCACTTGCAAATTTTATTTATTCATTCACAATTTATTTTCCAACTTAATAATTGTATTCCAATCATTTTATATAACATTCCAGAGTCTTTTCAATCTTTCAAAACCATTTTTGAAACCAATTCAATTATCCTTTGAATTTCAAAATCCAAACCCAAATTTTCCAAACAACTTCCATTTAAAACAACTTGGCAGCAATCCCTCTTTTGAAAACCCGAAAATGAACACCGATGATGTCGCGATCATTATCGGAATTATTTTCCAGCGACCGAAAAGAGTTTAGCGCTTTCTTTCCTTTAAAACAATTTTCCAAAACCCTTGAAAATCATTTTCAAACTTCAAAGAATTTAAATTTTCCAAATCTCAAAATTTCAAATTCTTTAATTTGTTTTCAAATATTACTCTGGAATTCCATTTCAAATTACAAATCATATTTTACAATTTATATTTATAAATATATTCATATAGTTTCACTTCTTATATATAAGATTATTTCACAATTGTAAATCATATTAATTATAATTCCATACTTATAATTCTTCGCTTATACAATTTATTCTTTTACAATATGTTTTTATTTAGATTATTCAAACATCTTTTAATTAACTTGCATATATTCTTACATTTTCAATGACCAAACAATCAATTTATATACACTTTAATAATTCTGAAAAATTATTCCTTTATATATAAATATAATCAAGGTAAAATTATTTCACAATTTAAAATGATACTATGTCGAATTGCCTCGTTTAAGAGTTTAGAAATCCTTATCGATAATATGGCGTCCCACATACGGACCAGAATTCACAAACAGCTCAATGGATAAGCAAACACAATATAAAATATTTTTATATTCACTAATAATTAGCGCTCATATCTATTGTTACACTCACACTCATTCTAGAGCACTACTGACTCTATCTCTAATAAGTAATTCCCAACAGAGCCAAGGTTGGCACTTAACCATAAGCTCTGATACCAAATGTAACGTGCGAGATTTTCGACGCACGATGGTCGACATCAATATGTCCACTGTATCAACTGCTGAGCAATTGAAGGCCGGAAAACCGTACCGTTAGGGTTAAATAAGAGGTAGAAGATAGAAGAAGAAAGAAAGAAGAAGCAACAGAAACAATATCAGAATCTCACAATCGCAGCGGAACAACATATAATAAATCAATGAATAATCTTTAAAACAAAGAATCATATCAGTTATTACATTACATCACATTACATTACATTATCAGAGTTTACAACAACAAACAGCGGAAAAGAAATACTATATACTAGTTGATACGCCATGCCATCCAACTTACTCCTGATCTCACAGCAACTCCTGAATTTCCAGAATAACCTAATAACCTGACTCTAGACTGCCCGTGTTAAAATTGGTGGGAACCCAGAGTTTAGAAAGGAAACAATAAACTCCAGGTCAGTCATGGGACTGGTGTGAGAACTTAAAACAGTTTATCTTTAAAAATAAATAAAGAAATATTTTAAATAGATTCGCAATGCTTTTTAGAAAATGAGACTACCATAAGGCCTCCCGCACACACACACAATGCAAACGCAGAATCGGAGGAGATTTCTCCTTATGATAGTCAAACATGCTTGATACGCAAATTTTCTTTGATATTATTACTATAAGTGCAAGGTGTAGGAAAACATTTCAAAAGTAATGATATAAATCTTAGCCAACATAGACATTCCGAACTATGCCTACTATAGCTACCATTTAAATGGTGGTGACCACCATAAGTAAATGGTAGGTTCTAAAACTAACACCGTACAGTGTTTCATATTGGAGTTTGGATTTCCAACAAATGGTCAGGCCAAGGAACTTCCCATTGCCGCATAGGTACGCCTCTGAAAAGACGCCCCGAGAACCAAACTAGATCTCTGCCAACACAAGGCCGGCTTACCCCTAGCTGGGTAACTACTGACACGAATATGTCATCCCCCGGTCGTAACCGACCTAAATCCCGGCATTAACCAACAACCACAAAGTAATAAGTTTGCGGCAACAACATAGGTTAAGTATCAGGGCTCCATACCATAATACCAGCTCTATCCAGAAGGAAATGACATACACTAAGGGGGCACGATCCCCTAATAACCTTGTTGCATCTTTTCTGTTTTGACCATTACCGGGGTGTGAGGTCCGACGAAATCTTGTCCACAAAGCTACGCTTTATATAAAAGCCACGCTTTGATCAACAAATGCTCAACAGCACTTTGTGTGCCACATTACCAATTTGGGAATATATCACTAGTAACCATCAACTACATAACCTCTGAGCTCGTACGTCTCAGAGAATGGTGTTAAGCTAAAAGAATAAATTCTCCGCCACCAACAGAAATATATTTGATAGAAACTAGCTTTACATCTCAAATTGTAATGTCAGACACACATCCATACAAGTCCATTCTGGGTTCGAACAGAACCAAAGGCACTTCTAAAGAAGCCCTTGCAATCCGGATATTCACTAATCACAACCGGACTTCCCATCACAAAGGGTGATAAAATCTCAATATTGGAGATCAGCCGATGCAGAGTCGTTCGACGGTATTCCTTCCGTTTTCAAAAATACACGGTCTTCAACACCGGTCTTCAAATGCTATCCATTACGACATATCATTATTCGGGATGGGATTTATGACACAAAGGTCCTCTCCCGGATAAACCGAATAACGAGCACTTATTTTCAAAATAAGTGTAGCATTCAAATTCAAGCAATCATAACAAGTACCCGTTTAAAGGTAAATATTGATAGTCGGTTATTTAACTATCAAGGCCAACAAATATTCAGTACCTTTACAATCACTAGGCCTTTTTTATTAATCTCCCATAAATTAAATAACTTGTCAGATATTCATTTCAATCTATCTTTAAAAAAAACGTTCTCTAAACCATTTCAATTTCATATTGGAAAAGCAATTCCAAATACTTATTCATTTTCAATTTATCTTTAAAAGATAAAAAACCCAAAACATTTCACTTCATATTATAAAACATTTCCATACTTATTTAACAATAAGTAATTCACAAATCTATTTATTTTCAATACTTAGAAAATATTCAATATACTTAAAACACGATTAAGTATACATTTTATTATTTAAGGAAAACGTTCTCTTTAACACATTTATTTGGGTCAAAACGAATGTTGCGTAAAACATCATTACGACAACCCAACATCACTGGTATAGGGATTCGAAATTTAGATAGACATATAAATCCTAATACTGTACAAAAACATTTTCTTTCGAAAATCATTTACTATAACAACAGTGTTATAGTCCACTATTTCCTTTTTTTCTTGAAAACGTCTATTTCAAAAATGAATGTTGAAATATATGGTTTCGATCTGTAATACATTTTAAAACAACCTCATATCGTTTTAATTCTATTTAGAAGATCACTTCCTAAACCATTTCTTTAATATATTATTCACTGTCCAAAATCGTGAATATGCTTCGTTTACCAAATCCAACACTTCTACATATTCAATTTAAAGGATTATCCACTATCCCAAAATCGTGGATATATCTCCTTTAATAAGTTTTCATATTTACTTATCAAATTCAATTGTTTTTTTGGATTTATAAAACAACATTTATAAATTCACCTATATATAATTTTATAAAAACTTCAACTTATAAAATCCTTAATTAACAAATTCTATTTAAAACTCATTTAAATGCCAAAATCCAATTTATAAGTTAATTTCTTATAAATCTTTTATTTTACAAAATCTATTCATTTTATAACTTCACAATTTATAAATCTATAAATTTCATTCACTTATAAAATCCATTTATACTTGATTCTAATCACTTATAAAAGCTAGTTTTATAATTCCAATATTTTAATTTATAAATATCAATTTTATAAACCTTTTATATAAACCGTTTATAATAATTCAAAAATCCTAATTTAAACTATTTTATAAAATCATTAACTCCGATATTTCCAAAATCAATTTTCAACTATATTTCTCAAAAATCATAATTTTTATAACATTAAAATTAAAACATTTATTTATTTAAAATAAATCAATTCCAAAATTCTATAAAACGTATACTTTCAAAAACCACTTTAAAAACCCTTTTAAAATTTGAAAATCATCATTTTAACATTTTTAATTTTCCAAAATAGGCCCAATGCTGCAACAGCGCTATATATAACAATCGCGGCATCCAAAACATCATATACCATATGATAATAGAATATATCACAATATCTGTAAATAAATCAATATTGTTGAGGAATCCCGTTGGATTCCTCCAACCTGTTTTCCTGCATTCACAGATGTTAGCACAATATCAATTCCGTGTCAATACGGAATTTCGCGGTACATGGGTTCTTAAAAATATTACCCGCTATTATGCGGCGCAATAGGGTCTCATCCGCTATATAATGCGGGAAAATCAACTCCAAGTACATGTATAATACCAATTCCACTTCAAGGTGAAATATCGCGGTATATGTTTTTAATAAATAGCATCCGCTTAATATATGGCGCATATGGTCTATTTTCAAAACAACAGATAATAATTTATCATCCAAACACACAATCAAGCAATTTTAAATCTAACTATTTAAAATTTAAATCGAAACAATTTCGATTGAGTGAGAAGTTCTCACCTTGCTTTCAATAACTTAGTGTTTTATTTCGAATAAAATTAAACGCACATTTAATTTTACCCAAAATTTTCACTAGCTCCAATCAACTCTAATCCAGCTCCATCGCGTAGTGTTTGTCAATACGAACCCGAGCAATCTGTTTCGTGCGAAACGGACCTCGTATGAAAGAGTTACAGCATTACAAAGTTTATATGATTTATAATAAAATTAATTCACAATTTCTTGTATATATTTTTACCCTAAATCAAATCTGGTCGTCCATCCCTAAGCCCTAGAATCTAGGCCACACCCCTCTTCTTCCATCATCACGTTCGTTCCCAGGTCACAACCGAAACCCACGGCCGCCATTTCTAAGAAAATTCTCATGCTCCCTATACTCGACTTTACCACGATCCAACACCTCCAACCTGAAGCCTACACTCGACTCCACCCTCGCCTTTATTTGCTTGAAGCTCGGCTGCCTCATTTCGCATAGAAACGCGTGCAAACGTGGAGGTTTTGAACGCCATTTGTCGTCAATCCCTTTCGTGTTTTTCGATCATCACCGTATAGATTTGAAGATCTCACTTGGCTTTTCAATGTTGTAGTTGTAAGTTTTTCTTAATTGTTCACGGATTTGAAGAGATTAAGAGGAGTAGAAACGAAAACTATCGGCCATTGAATATAGGTCGGCGGCTAGGGCTCAAGAAATTAGGGTTTCTGTAAATGGTGAAAGATGGAGGCCTTTTATAGAAAATTTCTGTGCACTATTTACCCAAAAATTTTCCGAACTCCAAACGAAGCGTGCCGGCTGGCGTTTCTAGGGTTTTACCTACGTTCCGAACACAATGGAACGTATTTCGGAGGCTAATTCGATTGTATGCGCGAGTTACAGAAATAAACTATCAAATTTAAATTAAATCGATTAAACTAATTTCTATGCGTTTTGGCTTACCCCGGACAAACCGTAAATCTGATTGACACGAAATTTGAAACCATACAATAATATAACATTACGGATCCGATGAAACTAGTTTCGTCAAAATCCGAGACTGTTTGAAAAATGGCTATTTTAACTCGTCAATTAAATATTAAAATATTCAATTTCTACAATTTAACTTTTAATTTGATTTTAAAAGTTCTATAACATCATTCTAACTCCAATATGATTAAATACAACTTTACACATCAATTTTAATCACATTAAACCCAATTTTCAATTATTTCTGTAATTTCAAATATTAAATTGTCGATTTAATTATCCAATTAAATCCAGATATTCGAAGTAAAAATTTATTCAACTTACAAATTTTACTTGTTAATATTTAAAATCAATTAAATATACGAATTTCAATTGACAGAAATTCTGGGTCATTACAAAAACAAAACCGGTAGACCGCGGGAACATAACAATGGTTACGCCTGGATCCACCAGGAAACATTCGTACCCTTTAAGCAATCTCTGCCTTGCGGATTACGCTACCCAAAAAAATTACCATCGGTTACGCCACGGTAGGACACTTGAGTATCACATCCGGAATACCAAAATCAGAGAGAATAATATCGATAGAATGAATCCACAATGTAGCAAAAAAGCGGATATCAAGCAGAAGGCACTTTCCATATCTTTACTTCGAAAATCTGTATCATATAGTACCTTTTCAAAACACTTTCAAATATCATACTTATATAAAGTCCATCATATATATATAAGGTTCCATTTTCAAATCGAATTCTTTCCAAAATCAATAGTATATCAAATCACACTTATATAGACTTCTATTATATAAGATTTCATTTTCAAATTTAGTACCTTTCCAATCAATAGTTTTCAAATCAACTTCACACTTATACAAATCAATTTTGTATAAGTTCGATAACTCCCAAATCAAGTATTAAATAAAACAAGGTTCTCAATTCCAAGCCATTTCATATCAGTTCAGTTTCAAAATCATATACGATTTCACCGAATCATTTCTTCCAAATTAACTATATTCAGTTTCAATGTTTTCTAAAACAATAGGTTTAAAAAATAATCTTGGTTTCCAAATCGACATAATGTATGTCAAACAAATTCATTTCCCAAATCATCATATAAATACTGGTTTTTAATTTCCAATATATTTTCGAAACCAAATATTTTTCTCAAAATCAATTATACCCAAAATTTATAACCATCCTTTAAAACCTTTAAACTATTTATTTCTATACGGAAGATCCAATTTACCTTTTGAAAATTATTTATCTTTGAAAATTAAACCTTGATTTGGAAGTGTTCGAACTGTGACGCCCCACCTCAATACCCACGCTAGCCAAGAACACTCCGGAGTAGTGCTGTCAACTAGCACGGAGAATAAGGCTGTTGAGGAGCGACCATCCATGTAATTGCTTATCACACGGTGGCTATAAATAATCTTCGGAAACAAACATAGAAATAATCATATCACAAATCAGTCACAGATATCCATATCACAAAGGCGGAAGAAGATATGAATATATAACTAACACATGAAAGTGTACATCAGAGTAGTGGTCAATAAGATCCACGATAATACAAAAGAATAGCAACACGTGCTATACAAAAGAATACAACTATGAGTCTATATCTCAAGTGTATACAACAAAAACTGCTAATCTAAACAGTTAGCCAAAAGTCAGAGTGATGAATCCCTGGGAAGAAGTCAAGCAGAAGCACCTGTAACATCTCGGTCTGACCCGAGTATTATTTAAGAAAATAATAAACGGATCAGTCTAGCTATAAATATCAGATGACATGATATAACATAAAAGATATGGCATAAACATAAACATCCATAACGACATACCACTATAAGTATGTAAACAATGATCAACAGAAGATCAATCAATAAGAGATAATCAATATCACAAGAATCTTCTCAAAGATTCGAAGAGGGCATCATACCCTAAACTTGTACTCATAACAAGTCAATGACATAAATTCCAGAAATCAACACGAGAAATCCAGAAATCATAAAAAGGGAAAGAGGCCTATCACATGACGGTCCGAAGACCATGGGGAGCTACCCCGCATGTGTGAATGGAATCACACAGATTGAGGTCAAGACTAACCAAAAAGCAGAAAGGTATGTGTGAATGGAATCACACAAGTGGTGTCTAGTCTAACCTTGCAATGAAAGAGACATCGCGCAATTGCTAGTCTAATTCATAAAGCGATCATCAAGATCAACGAGAAGTGTCAATTACACTAAGCTAGTAAATATAGAAGTTTAGCTTCATGTCCCATAACCACTTGCTTAACTTAAATATTTACGAACAAACTGTAAATCTTCACTAATAAAATTGTCACAAGAGGTTCAATCGAACAAGTCCAAGAATTAACCGACGAAGTGAACGCAAGCGTTTCATACCACTTGTTTTACTAAGTCGTTTAATTAGATTTCTCATCCGAGTGAGGTAAAGGCTTGTATATACTAATAGATTGGAAAACGGTTTAAGAAAAGAGCTTTGTTATTAAAAATAGAGTTGAAATTGTTGGTTAAAAGAGTTTTGATATTTACTACTAGTATTGAAACCTTTATATTATGAAGTGACAAAACACATAAGCAAGTGCAGAAACAATCAGTCACAAAGATCGCATACGGAGATGCGAATAAAATCCAAGGAAATCAGCTCAATGTTTTTCAGATAAGATCCCCTACGGAGGGGGGGTCCAGGGGGGTACGACCTAGTAAGACAAAATGAGGTCTAACGACCTAAGGGGAATAGGGTCGAGCGACCTATAAAACTCGCGACCTAAAAGTTAGCAAGGTCGAACGACCTATAGAGGCATAGGGTGCAGCGACCTAAAACATCGCGACCTAGTGAAGACCTAAGGGAGGCGAGCGACTTATAAAACTCGCGACCTAAAAGTTAGCAAGGTCGAACGACCTATAGAGGCATAGGGTGCAGCGACCTAAAACATCGCGACCTAGTGACCTAACGGTTTAAGGGTCTTGCGACCTAACTGGAAACAAGGTCC
This sequence comes from Allium cepa, assembly GCA_030765085.1. Taxonomy (NCBI): domain Eukaryota; kingdom Viridiplantae; phylum Streptophyta; class Magnoliopsida; order Asparagales; family Amaryllidaceae; genus Allium; species Allium cepa. Next base: position 125,699,557 of record CM060940.1, on the reverse strand, counting down.
AAACGACCTAACGACTTAAAGTGAAACCTGGCTGAGCGATATAAGGTCGGAGACGACCTACGACTTAACTCCGTGTGAGCGACCTACGACCTATGGTTGCTACGACCTAACGAGTTCCAATAGTGAAGGCTTAAGGTCTAACGACCTAAGGGGTACGACCTAAGGTCTTACGACCTAAGGTGTTGAGGTTGGACGACCTAACCAAATTGCATAGGCCATACGAGCTAAGGCCTAACGACCTAACTCCGAACGAGCTATACGCGAGTGAACTAGGGCGCTAACTCGCAAACGACCTAACGTTAACTCGCGAACGACCTAACTCCAGACGCGCCTTTTCAACGCGTGCGAGCTGAAGACCTACCGACCTACGACCTAAATCCAAGCGACCTAAGGCCTAACGACCTATAGTGGACGAATGGGCTAAGGCCAGAAACGACCCAAATGAAGGTGACGACTTTTCCACGCGAACGACCTATAGATGCTGGGCGACCTAAGGGGGACAGAGCGACCTAAGCCAGAAATTCACCCCAAAACACTAAAAAGTGGAGTTTTTCGCCAATCCAATCCAAACCAAATGCAAATGTACATGCAAACATGATAGGGATGCATTTCCAATAGCCCAAGATAGATATAGACTAGAATTGTGAGATAAAAATCTCACCTTTGCACTAAAGTTTATGAAGATGAAGCTTGAAAGCAAGGAGAAGCAATCCAAAGCTTGAATCCAATATCTTCTACTTGAATTTGGAGTTGAATGTTGGATTTGCAATTGAATTTGAGCTTGGAGTTTTAATTTCCCATTCTCTTCACCATTAATGCCAAAGCTTGAGTTAGTTAGGAAATTTATGAAGAGTGAGGAGAAGAAGGTTGGAACTTGGGCTTAATAGGCTAAACTAACCCAAAGTCCAAAGCGGGAAAAGTTAGTGAAATTGCTATAACTCCAAACCTATCGATGTTTATACTTAAAAAATTGTAAACGACATTTCGAACTCAATGGAAGTGGTCTCGAGTCCTAATTTGACCGTTTGCAAAAAGTAGCTTTTCGGACCAAAACCCGATTAACGAGTTAATATTTAAATAAAATATTTAAATACAAACTCGATAAATATGCGGGTTGTTACACGAACATTCAAAATAGTCGGTGAAATCAAATTTCAAATCCAAGAGTTGGAAATCAGCAACAAATCAGTAAATCAACTTCAATAGATAGGGTTATATCAAATCCGAAACTCGAGGATTGAACACCGGGCTCCCTTCAAATCATTTCAAATATATATACATATATCTTTCGAATACAATCATACTTCGAAATTTGAAATCAAAATTGGTTTCACAAAATCACTCGCATAGCAAAGCTACTCAAGTGGCTTCTCCCCCACTTTGAAACTCAAAAATCAATGTTGATGACGCGTGCACTCATCACCGAAATTATTTTCCAGCGACATAAGTGAGTTCTGGACTTCTATTTTCTTGAAAACTTCTTTGAAATTTCTTCGAAATCATTGTAACTCCTTTAAAGTCATTTGAAATATTTCTTATTCGGAAAATAATTTCAAATCGTATTATTATATATTTACAAAATCTTAAACCAATTTTCAAAATACCGAAGTTCAATTCCTTGAATTTTAAATTCAAACCTCTTCGGTTATAAATCATTCCATATAAATCAAATTTCTTATATAAATTTCAAATTTTCAAATCCTTTCGAAATTTCCAATTCTAGTTTTTAAAAGGTATATAATCCTTTCGAAAACATTTTCACTTTTATATATAGAATATAATCATACTTATCAAAATAATAATTTCCATACATAAAACAATTTTTAAAAAACAAACAAACCCGATTTTTCAAAGGATGATTCAACGATGGATTTCAAAACAAAGATAGAGTTTCTAATTAGAGGAACCCTAACCAAATAGATTTCTGATTCGAAGATATGCTCGAACGAAGATGAGATAGTTAAATCTCAAAATAGAAGATGGATTTTCTTATATGAATCGCGGGCGACCTTAACCAGGTCAATCGTGACTTTAGGAATATAATCGATGCGAAATTCTAAGGTAAATCGACATTCGACTGCTAGAGGTGGAATTCGCCACAACAAGAGATAGTAGCATCTAAACCGAGGGTATAGGAAACTTTGGTGAATCAATGCCAATTGTATAGGAGTTTCACCCCTTTACAAATCATTCAAATATTGGCGGGATCGCCTATTTATATGGAGATCATTCGAAGTGGAGTTATGGGATACTCCATAATCAAGAAACTCGAATAGGGAGAGAAGATAATGGATTTTGGAACCGCAGGGAACGTTCCAAAGTCCAAAGGAAAATAAAATCAAGGAGGATGAAATTCAAGTTTGAACGGAAGTGATTCTATAAATTAATTTACCATATATGCTAAGTTTGCCTGGAGCCAAAGATCTGATACCAACTGTAATGACCCGATATTTTCAACCATTCGCACCCACAAACGTAGGACTTGAATTGCTCAAAATATCATATTGTTAATTTATATTTGGCATAACTCAGTATATACAGTAAATAAATCAATAACAAAATCACAGACACAGAGTAATATAATAATAATACGACGAAATAGATAAATAGTAGTTCATGAAGCTACTATATAAACATCAGAGTTAGAAATAAAATACAACAGAATATCTCAAATGCAGTGAAGTCTCCAGTACGAACAGATGACTTCTCTGAACCAATCAACTGGAAAGCTGAAAGCTGAGTCGATAGTTGGATATCCAAACGAAGCTCCAAACTCCAAAGGTGAGTCTTAAAAGTTGTTTCACTCAGTCTGACCCGAGCGTAAAGAAAAACACAAAACACTTGAGTCAGGATTAACATTCTTATATTCAATAAATCCAACTCAAGTGAAATATCAACTGAAATACAAGTAACTTAAAGGATGTTTGGGATAACCATCCTTTAAGGATCCGTGGAGCTATCTACAATATAGAAATATACACTATAACACCGTGGTCATTTCAAATTAATTTATACTTCAAACCAAAATATCATTTTCACTAAATATATCTATATTTCCTCAATTTCACAAATTGCTTCAAAATCAAATTGACTTTCCCATTCAAATCAATTCAACCTCACTTTAGCAATTTTCATTCAATTCAGTTTTCTAAATAACCAATTCAAATTATATTGATTTCAAATACAGATCTGAATCACAATAACTCATTTAAATTCCAGTATATTTTAAGGCGTTAAATGTCAACATTTCAAAGTTCAATTTAGCAGTTTCATATAGATCTCGATTTAACCTCATTATTATTTAATCTTGAAATATTCACTTAATAAATTCAATATCATTTAATAATCTAAAATTAAAGTTTACTAAATATTTCCTTAAATTCATTTAAACATGAAATATTCATTAACTTATTTAAATCAAAATCACGTTATACAACCATATCTTTAGATCTCAATTTCAATTAGTTTCAAATCGATTTAATCAATTAAATTCTTAATTGACTACAATTTCCAATACATTTTAGATTTACCTTCCCAACCATAACTTATTCAAGTTATTACAAAAAGCTATTTGAAATATAAATAAAACGCTTAACCAAATTATATGTATTAAGTTAATCTTAATTAAATTTAGTGTTATCATTAAACCTATATATATATATCATTACCATTTTATATATATATAATATTTTTAAGAATCAATATTTATTAAAACTATACATTTCTTTTCAAAACCATAGAGTTCATTTTCAAAATATTTACATAGACCAACGGCGTCGGTATATAATTTTCTATTCTATGGTCAAGTAGTACGGATATTTATCATTTCAATCGGTAATTTAAATGTATACGGGTGGATATCATTTCAACCCGTAATCCCAAATTCGATTCAAATAAAAATCGCTTGGGTTTATCATTTCAACCCGTAACGATTGTCTCCTATTCTAAAGTCCGTTCGGGTATGTATCATTTCAATCCATAGTGATTTCTATACTAACAGGGAACTTGCAGAGTGATAATAGATAATATAATAATAATAATAATAACAGACATATATCATCAGTAACAATATAATATAAACAATAGGATATGGTGTCATATCCCATACGTGAACAATTACAGATAATAACATAAATATCAATTTAAATAACTATAGCAGTATACTTCAATTGTCATTTCAATTGAAATCAAATTTAATAAATATAAGAACGTTAATCGTGAGTGATTACTCACCTTTCGAGGTTAGAGACGAACGGGAATGAGATGAGTTATGAACCCAAGCACGAATTCTAAAGCAAAGCTAGATTGGCACAATTCGGCGATCAAAGCTGATATATAGGAATAGACAAATTCAAATTCGAACTAGATCGATGAAGATAAATGGTATCAGTGAACTTTTATATAACGATGTATAACTATATAAAAAAATCATATTTTTAATTCAAACATATGTTAAATTAAATATATATGAATTTCAAAACATAGCTTCAAACTAAAACTCATATATTATAGTCTAATATATATACATAATACATGTTGATAAAATCACTTACACACACACACACACATCCAGCCATAACATTACTTATATAAACTAATAAAACAAAGGGGGTTTTAGGCATAGGGAAGAAGTTGCAAAAAAAATTAGTCTCAGGGACAACAGGTTTGTTTTTTTAGTCCGAAGGACACATTGTAGTGTAAATCACAGAATGATAGATGTAGCTATCATTTTCTGTTTACACTATAAAGTGTCCTTCAGACTAAAAAACAAACTTACGTCCCTGAGACTAAATTTTTCTGTAACTTTTTCCTTGTGCCTATTTTCCTGTAAAACAAAATATGATACTTTTTTTTAAAGATACTAACAAACGTACCGCCTGTATATAATTCAAATATATACACAGTAAAAATCTCTTTTGAAATCTGTATACACTAAGAATAAATGTACTTATATAAATTTGAAGACACGTATACACTATATAATTCATAACATATATAATATAACACTATATATATATATATAACTTACTATACTTAGAACACATCAAAACTGTTATATACATTTACTTAGACATATTAACAAATGTACAAATATAAACTGTACCCAATGTATAATATAAACCATGTTCATAATATTAGACTAAAGTTATAAACAAAACTGTAATATTTATTTATACTTAAGACATAACTAACAGGTTTAAAAGCCAAGAGTTGAAATGAATACAAATGTACCTATACATATAACATCTTAAAAAAAATTACATATAACAGCTTACGATTGACATTCAGTCACCGGATTTAGACTCAATCTCCAGCGTTATATCAAAGGTTTCCTTTATTAGGTCAAAAATAGCATTCTCATACCAAGATGGTGTTCAACACTAGACTTTAGCACTTGAAGTCTAGAATGTAGGCCAACGTTTTAAGGAATCAATTTGACGTGTGACCCATCTTAAGACCTTGACGAACAATCACAACGTAAGTCTCCAAGGCAATAACATCAATGTTCAAGCAAAGTGAGCAGTAGAGATAAATGTTCATCAGTCTACCCAATATGGCAATTTAGAGGTTGCGGTCCCTTTACCGAGGAGACATCTTATTATCATTGGAGAAGAGTCGGATTAGAGTTAAAAAAATGAACAGACAATAAATCTGATTTCATCTAGGTAAATGAAAATTATATATTTTATCCCCTCTCATTTTCAGTGATTGCAAATTAGATTTTTCTTCATAGTTCAAGATATTTTTACTGTGGAAAATAGACAAAAAGACGAACATATGGAAAATTTTGATCACATGGACATGAAGTTTAATTTTTAAGTTGAAGGAAAAAGTTCGCAAATTTGATTATATTCCACTCAGTGAAGGCTAAACCACGATAATAAAGGGATATGGTGGTTGTTGGTGATGGCTAGGATGGATATAGGCACGACTAGGGTTAGTGAAGTTCGATGGGGGCAAAATTGGTGTCGGCAAACACAGTCGAGACAGGGTCATAATTTTTTTGAATTATAAGGGAGAAAATGTAATTTTTGATTGAGATGTGGAGGAGATGGATGGTGATGGTTTGCAAATGGTCGCTAGTGTAGATATAATGTCGATGGTGGCTGGTGATGGTAGTTTTTTTGTGAAGTTACAACATAAAATGCTAAATATGCATTTTATGTACTGTAAAATGACTATAGCACCCAATACATATAATGCTAGTTTAATTTATTAATTTTAAACATAAACATAATCATAACATTATACATGTATGATGCTAGTTAATCCTGTACAAGTGTATATAATTATATACGTAGAATGCTAGTCTAACTTGACATTATTCGAATTGTACAAATGTACACAACATTATATTCATAGCATACTAGTTTAATTTAGCTTCCTTTTAGTTGTTGAGTTATTTTTTCGCCTAGCATCAGTTAGGGTTATAATCTGATGCACCAACATAGTGGTTTGGTGCAGCGGTGAAAAATGATTGTTGTTAGTGATAGAGTTAGGGGTATACCCTAGAGGCAATTATGTAACTTGCTACATATATCTAACTCGATAACCATTTTTTTTCAAAATAAAATGTGTTTTCTTTGTGTTGTATACTTGATACAATATTTTGTATTAATTATATATTAATCAAATGTATATTAAGATAGAAAATCAATAAGTGGTATGTTTTGTGGTAGTAGTTATAATGTGTTGTAATTTGATACATCTACTGAGACTAGAATATGTAACACTCGCCAAATATTGGACAGTGTATTACTCATAACTATTGGGGGCACTAAGGGGTTACGTACTGCTAGTTATTGGATAACTATGGAATGGCTCAATTAAGAGTTTTTAGTCGATTACTTGGATAACTATCGATAAGCACTAGAATAGACTATTACACATAACCAAAAAAAATGTCTCAAAGTTAGTGGGGGAAACAATCTAATTTATGAGTATTAGATATGATCCAAGAAATGATATAAAAGCGTTATTTGATAAGCATCAGAGTTAAGTAAGTATTATGATCGAAAAATCAAATATTTTGAATTTTGATTAAAATGCAGAGAAAGCATGTGTTCATAAGAAAGAATATTAATAGGTACAAAATATTTCTACAACACCATACTTTCTTAATATGTATTTTACATAAAACAAGCATCAAACCCGAATTAAGATTAATATAAATTTTGAGTGTTCTCAAGTATCTATGAAATACCAGAGAATTGTTTATAGAAATGACGAAATCTTTATGGAGTACATAGACTCGAACTTCGTTATTGATATCGAGTATAATATGTCAATCCTAAATTCATGTTCAAACTTAAGTTGGTAATTTTAAGTTGAAATTGTTCGAAACAATAAGTACTATATGATTCAACCAAAGGCCACTACCATATAAAAAGTATACATAAATCCACAAATTTATAATTAGGAAAAGGGTGATTCCAAATGTTAAGAATCTTGTGGTTTTTCTATATGATAACTATGTTGCTATATAATTCATAAAAGAACCTATAATTCACAAGAAGTCAAGCAACAAAATTTGAATAGTTCCACATGATAAAAGTAATTTACCAACATCAGAGAGAGTTGATTGATAGAGTAAATAATTAATACAACATAGCACTACCATTCATTGAGGGATTGACCTAATTGTTTTGAAAGAGCCGATCGATAAAGTTGGAATAAGATTCCATAACTGACTCCATGTGCAAGTGAGAGACTATAGAGTGAGGGGTATGCCCTAAGGGAAATTATGTAATTTCTTACATATATCTAGATTGATAACCAATCTTGTTCAAAATAAAAAGTGTTTTCTTTCTATTATATACTTAATGTAATGTGTTATATTAATAATCTATTCAATCAAAAGTATCTTTAATATAGAAAATCCATAAATGTATGTTTTGTGATAGTAGCTATAATGCGTTGTGATCACGAGTGATTTATCACGGTAAATAAACATATCGTTTTAAATATTCACAATTAAGATGTATCAAGACTGGATATCGTTACATTCGTTGAGGCTAGAGTATGTAATGCTCTCTGAATATTGGGTAGTGAATTACTCATGATTGTTGGGGGCACCAAGGGGTTACGTACTGATAGTTATTGGATAACAGTAGAATGATTCACTCGAGAGTTTTCTGTTGGTTAATATAAGCAAGGTCAAATAGAGAATCTCGAGGTGACAATGCTTGTAATGACCCACTATTTCTGTATGTTTTAAATCGACGATAAACCACACATGTCAAACTCAAACCATTCAAAAGGGTAGATTGTTATGGGTAAATAAGAAAAAGCAGAGAAAGAAAACAAATACAGAATCTCGTAGCGGAATGACAAATATAATAATCAAATAAACAGTTCATGGAGCTGTTTACAAATAACATTGATTAAACCTTTATAATACAGACCAGAGTTAAATACAACAAGAATAAATAATAAATAAATGCAACAGAACAACATGATGCAGTGGAATGCATATAATAAGTAATAATAGCACAAAATCTTCGTCTTCATCCTCCAGAAAGCAGTCTTCGATAAACTGAAAAGCTCAGACTGACCTATGCGAATTAAAAAAATAAAACACTCGAGTCGGAACTAAAAGGTCTTATGTAAATTAATCAACAATGAATAAATATGAGTGTAATGGCTTCGAAGATGTTTATGGGTTTGACATCTCATATCCAGTGTCTAATGTGAGTGCAATAACTTAGGAGATATTTGAGATTTCCATCTCTTAAAGATCCGTTAAATTATCTATTATGTAGTACAATACGCATTTATAATTGTAACACCCCACCTTGAGACCCACCTTCGTAAAAAAGAATTAACAAGTAATTCTGTCTACTAAAACGGAGAATAGGGCTGGTTAAGGGCGACTATCTATAATTTTTTCTTAAACATCTACTGAATACGTCGATAAATGCAATATAATTTTTTTCCTACTCAAGTGGATCGACATACCCAGTAAATGCTTAATCCAAAACTATAGGTACTTAACGGATCTATCAGAACAAAATACAATAACTAAATGTAAAGCACATAACAGAACAGTAATCAACATCATTTATATACATATGCACTAATACATGTTTAGTACAATACAATATGATTACAATAAAGGTGGTACTCGACCACACAATATAAATTGAATCAAATATAAATACATCAGAGTATGCGGAAGAACAGAAATTGCTCAAGAGAAAGAAGAGCTGATATCCAGTATCAACTTCAAGCTAAGTCCAATAGATGATACCTGAAATAACTCAGTCTGACCTAAGTATAAATACGCGGGTCAGTCTAGCTACACGAATCAGTCAATATCGGTGATATGAAGCAGAATAGACACAATGATACTTCTTATCGAAAGAGAAGAATGAATTGATAAATCATAAGCTCAACACTTAAGTAACAAACGCTACTTAAGTGAAAAAATATCTCGAAGGAGGTAACTCAAACTCAATACTCAAATCAAACACAAGTGCCTCATATCATCAGCGACATGCCAAAATGGCTACATTGTTTCCATGAACCATATCTCCTTAAAAGTAGAAATACTAATACAACTCTCGCCAAAATAGCAAACATAAAAAAGTCTCAAATAGGATGATCCAAAACTCAACTATAGATGAATCTCCAAATTCAATTATACCTCATCTCATCGGTATAAATATATATAAATCTCAATCACAACTCGCCAAAATGGCAAAACCCAGAATATCCTATAAAATTTTGAAATTATCAAAACTCATAACTCAAGGAACTCGATAAGAGTTCAAAACATCATAATTGAAATCACCATATATATAACATCTCATATAGCACTAGGCAATCGATGTAATAAAGCATCTTAAAAAGGTGAAATCGCAATAAAACATAAAACTTAGAAAATCCGGATTGGCCAAATCTCCGATTGCAATGCCGAAGCAATGCTGCACATGCAAAACTCAGACCGCCGAAGCCTCAGACGAGATCACTAACACCTCCCAAAGCAGTTCGTCCTCAAGACAAGGTCGCTAACACCTCTCCAAGCTATTTTGTCAGCTCTAATAAGGTCGCTAACACCTCCTACAGCAGTTCGTCCTTATGACAAGGTCGCTAACACCTCTTCAAGCCATTTTGTCAGCTCTGACAATGTCACTAACACCTCCCAAAGCAGTTCGTCCTCATGACAAGGTCGCTAACACCTTTCCAAGCAGTTCTGTTAGGTAAACATCGTGAATGTGTCACAAACTAACGGATAGGAATCCGAAAAGTGTTATTGTGTGTCCCATACCACACATTCGCACTTAGCGGTTTACTAGCCGTTAGTCGATGCCACACTAGAAACATCATAAAACTCAGAAAATTATATCTCGCCTTGTCTCATTGGAGTGTGATAAAGAGACACCATACTTGTCTCATCTCATCGATAAGTATTAAATGGCAACATAACTTGTCTCATGTCATCGACAAGTGAAAACACCATGATGGTTCCTCATAAACCAGAAATCTCAAAATATGAAATCATAAACTCAAGACTTGCCTTACATCATTGGCAAGTAAATAAAACATTGTGATGGATCTCATTGACCATACTCCTATATAGGAGATCTCAAACCATAATATTTGCCAAATATTGGCCATCTTAAATAACTACAATAAATAGGGATTATAAAAATCAAAATATGACATAAAATGGCAAAACATCTCAGAATCAATAATCTAAAATAGTTTCGATCATACAAGTCCGTAATTTACCGAAATAGTAAGCGCACATGTCACATACCACGTGTTTTACTAAATCATTTAATTCTCTTTCTCATACGTTCGAATAGTGTAAAAGTGTATGTTTTATATCTAAAATAGTATACTAGAGAAAACAAGCTTCTAAAACATTTTCTCGAAAAGATTAATAAAACCAATATTTGAAATTCCTTTATTACAGGGAATAAATAGGTTTTTTTATTAGAAAAATAATTTTAAAATATTATATAATAATAATAATTTTAAATGTACATTTATTTCAAAACAAATCACTTCATAAAATGGTTTAGTGAAAACCGTACTCGAAAATAATGAAATACAAGAAAGATAACTCAAGACCGATAACTTGAGTTCAATATTAATTTAATTCAAGTTTAATCCAAAATCAATTCAAATTCTATTTAAATTTGAATTTGAATGTAAATTCTTCAAATATAGCTAGCCTACTGATAGGCATCATAGCTCTCAAAAATTTCGAAAATATCATCAAAACCAAAAGAGAATAAGAGTAAAAACGGGCTAATACAATTCCAAGGTCAATGTTTGTTGTTGCTATCATCTTGCTCTCAAGACAGCAACATATAACCATGATTTCGACCAAACAAACTTCCAAATTTCAGAAAACACAATGAAAAAAATTTGTAGCACATGATCTAAGCTTTACGAAACATCCAAAATTATCAAATTCGGTTGAGAAACAAAGAAGTTACGGCCAATTTCATTTCAGCTTTAAGCACAGAGCAAATATTGGTTTTTCTCTCGGGTTAGCAGTAGAAATTAGATTTTGACATAGCTAACCTCAATATTACAAAAAACTCAAAACAATAAAGTTGTAGAAAATTATTTGATTTTGCGGAACTTAAAAAATTATCAAAATCGGTTAAGAAACAAAGAAGTTATGGTCAATTTCATTTCAACTTCAAACACAGAGCAAATATTGCTTTTGCTCTCGGGATAACAGTAGAAAAATTGGATTTTGACATAGCTAACCTCAAAAATACTGAAAAATCAATACATGAAAGTTGTAGTACATGACTTGTGCTTTCAGGAACATTAAAAATTATCAAATTTCGATCAAAGACGAAAAAGATATGACCAAAATAATTCTGTATTTCAAAGTTAAAATTAAAAACACAGGACATAGAGGTTACTAGATCTTCAAACACATATTACGATTAAAAAAATTTGACTTACAGAAAATGATAAACAAAAAGTTGTTCCTTATAAATATATCTTCCAAATGGAAAAAGTCTCACTCAATTCCGATTTATCATTCAAAAGTTATGGTGATTTTAAGATTAGGTTTCAATGAAAAAATTTGCACAGAGCAGAGCTGTGTACATCAGTTTCAAATTAAATTTCGACCCTATAAACAATAGAATTTCAAAAGGTAATTAAAAGAGAAGTTGCAAATGCAAGATGTTCTTTCAACTGCAAAAATATTAAGCTAATTCAGTTAAATTTGCACTAAGACATTGCTGTTTTACTGCAGCAATTTTTCACAAACAATTTTCAGCAAACCACAACCAACTTGAAAGCAATTAAATCAACATCCCATCCAATTAATTCAAATAGAAACTAACAATTATTCTCGTAGATTAAAGCTAGTGGTATGAGTGATTAACTCACCTTGTTGTAGGAATGCAAAAACTCGAATTAATGTAGAAAGGTTAAAGCTTTTGCTTGAATTTTAACTTCTAGAACCTATAAACAACATTACAACCACATGCAAACAAGGAAACCCTATTACTAATAATCTACCTATTGCAAAAATCCAAATTTGATGAAATAGAATAAGTTTTGGAGTTGATTACCAGAGAAATATAGTTTAGATCGATTAAAATTAGCATATTAATGTAGGAATTGAAGATTTAGAGCCTAGGGTTTAGAAAGAGGAATGGTTTTTTTTACTGTGAAAGAGAGAGCATACTGATGTTTGAGGAAGAGAAATATGTATCTCCTTTCTTTGCTAACATGCTAAGTGAAGTATGTTAATGGGCTAGAGTCCAATTGTTTAGGTAAATTAGCTTAGGTTATAAATTAATCACTTAGTTACATGTTAACAAGGCACACCTTCAAATTCAATCATCTATTCAACTTTATTTCATATCAAAAAATTTTAAAGCTTCATATTCATGATGACAAAATGTTAGATGCTCAAAAAAAAAGATTATTTATATTTTAAAAACATTTTATCATCATACTTCTCTTTTTTTAATACATAACAAATTTACATCTTTAATTACAAATCCCATTGTAATTAACATAATAAATTACACAAAAATAATATTTTTGTGTAATAAAATTTTTCACCCATTTTAAATATAATTTTACACGTAAATTATATTTTTAAACTCAATTCCATCATTATTTTAAATATATCTCGTCTTAAAATTAATTACTTCTTTTTTAAAATCATTAAAAGAAGTAAATAGTAATAATTAACAAAATTATTGCATTAACTCTAAATAAAACACATTTTCCTCATTTTATTATCTCAAACCATCTTAATATACTTTCCAAAATTCAATTTTCTCTTTTTTTTCCCTAAATATATTGTTTATTCCCAATAAACAATTTAAATTGCTCATTAATTATTAATTTACACTATTAAATTATAATTGTGGTTATAATTTAATGTTCTCAGATAATCGCTAAAATCAAGGTTGTTACAAACTCCCCCTCTTACAAAAATTGCGTCCCCGTAATTTTCTAGAAGAAGAGCTATAAACAACATAAAAGATACAATCATCGAAGGATAAAGATAAGCTTGAATTCCAAACCATTCGTACTCTCAATATAGAATGGTAGAAAGAAATAAGGGAAAACTCACTTGGTTAATTCAATAGCCCATCATATGCTGATATAGTGATTAGCTAACCATCGAATTTTCCAAGTATCTCAGAAAAATTTCGAAGATATCCCGTCTTCGAATCAAAACTCAATAAGATGCTCAACAATCAATCAATCGGAAATGATTGATTTCAAAAAAACTCTACGAATAGAATCGGGATCATACTCAATTAAAACCGAACTCTAAGCAATAAAGAAGATCATCAAGAAGATTTTCCGCATAAATATACGGAAAGAACGTCCTCACAACAGGATAGACACAATAGACAAGATAGATAAATCACAAGATGGCTTCTCACAAGGCCACCAAACTCGAACGACCGTGAAAAATGCACGTCGCTGATAATAGCTCAAAGATAGAACATGCTCAAGAACAAGGATATAAGCTCGAATTATCTTTTAATCCAAGATATTTAGAATTTTAAATCTCAACATCCTTTAAATTTTTAAATCTCAATTTTCAACATTTGAAAATTTCTCAAACTCTTTACTATATTACTTAGTAAGTAATTTAAAACTCAAAGTTAAAATTCAAATTTCTTCTCTTACTTCAAAATTAATTTCCAAAGAATTTTGTAAATCCATAATATTATCCCTCAAAATAAATTAAGGGTTTAAATTCTCTTATAATACTCTTCCCTTAAAACATCCAATGTATATAATATAGATTCTAAAATCTCAAAATATACTTCGAATAAAGCACAGCTCAAAAATAATCTCATTTATATTCTCTTTTTTATAATTCAAAAATAAATAAATGGAATTGCCTCGCCATTGAGTCTCTAATAAATAAATATATTTGTTGGCTGTAGAATTGACCGAATGATCAAAACTGCCTCGCCACTCTATTATTCGTCTCTAAAATCAATGGCTGCAATTACCGTTCAAAAATAAATTTAATATTTAATCTCAAAATATTATTTTTAAAATCTCAATCCTTAAAACACAAATCATCGTGTCTGATTGCCTCATCATAGCATTTAGGAAATTCTTGTCGATAACGTTGATCAGGCGTATCGACCAGAACTCTTAACTATTCGATGGATAACCCAACGCTCTCAACTTATTTCTATAAATGAATAATACTCATATAAATATATTCTCAAAACATTCTTTGATTTTTAAAATATCTCAAAACTCTAATTTCTCTTTTTAAAACTCATATATATGGCTTCAAAAACTCAAACCAAAGAAAATTAAGAGAACACATCTAGATATTCCTAAAATATGCGATTCACAAAATCAACAGAAGAAGATGGAGTGTTCATCAACTCCTACAAGACGACGAGCCACTCTTGGAAATCATCAAGACAAAAGATAAGCAAGATATTCTTCTCGAAGGAGAAGAAGCATACAAATAACAAATCATTACTTCAAACAAAGTAATGCTACAAAGGATAACACCGATTGAGTATCCAAAAAGGATAACTCAAAGAAACTGAATGATAAACTCAATCAAACTCGAACAATCTAGAAACTCGCCTCATTCCTTAGTGGATGTTCTCGTGGAAGGATAGCCGAAGGCTAAAAGCCAGGAATTAGGTTACCTCAACACTCGATTGCCCGATTGGATGTCAAATCCAAACGGACTCACAAAACTCAAAAAGTCATCTTGACTGGAATTCGAGTTATATCATCAACATCTCGATACTCAATAGTGAATTCAGAAACTTAGGAATCATTATTAGCACTCCAAAGTGATAGAAATAATAAAACAATCAAAATAGGAAACCTAAATATACAATAGGATCTTATAAAACAAAGGATTGGACTTAATATCAAATAAGACAATCTTTCCTAAATCAAATGCATCACAGGATTGTGAGTAACAAACAAATACTTACAAAAGCATCATCAAATAGAAATCTCAGAATGCTTAAAACGAGCCAATCGTTCTGGATCCCCTCAATACGATTCACAACTCTTAAAGGAACACAACAAGAATACTTTAAGGAATCAATAAGCTTCATCGATAAGAACTCAATCGCATCGACAAAAATAAGAATAGAATAATCCCAAATAAGATTATTCATAAGATAAGATAACATCAAACTCAATTGTGGAACACTACGGAATACAATATATATTCCTACACATATTCGATCTCAACATATCCCAGTACTCGAAAAAAGAATCAAAGCACGATTCGAAAACAAGCTCGAATAAAGGACAATGATTCACTCATATTATACTTCGACGTATCGTAATATATGTACTATTCTATGTTTATTCTACTTTGTTCTGACCACAGCTCTGATACCATGCTGTAACACCCCACCCCGGGACCCACCTTAATAAAGAGAATTAATAAGTAATTCCGTCTATTAAAGCGGAGAATAGGGATGGTAAAGGGCGACTATCTATAATTTTGTCTTAAACATCTATTTTGAATACGTCGATAAACGCAATATAATTTTTTTTCTAACTCAAGTGGATTGACATACCCAGTAAATGCTTAATCCAAAACTATAGGTAGTTAACAGATCTATCAAAACAAAATACAATAACAAAATGTAAAGCACATTACAGAACAGTAATCAACATCATGTATATACATATGCGCTAATACATGTTTAGCACAATAAAATATGTATACAATAAAAGTGGTACTCGACCACACCATATACATTGAATCAAATATAAATACATCAGAGTATGCGGAAGAACAGAAATTGCTCAAGAGAAAGGAGAGCTGATATCCGGCATCAACTTTAAGCTAAGTCCAATAGATGATACCTGAAATAACTCGATCTGACCCGAGTATAAATACGTGGGTCATTCTAGCTACATGAATCAGTCAATATCGGTAATATGAAGCAGAATAGACATGAAGATACTTCTTCTCGAAAGAGAAGAATGAATTGATAAAATCATAATCTCAACACTTAAGTAACAAACGCTACTTAAGTGAACAAATATCTCGAAGGACGTAACTCAAACTCAATACTCAAATCAAACACAAGTGCCTCGTATCATCGGCGACATCCCAAAATGTGTACATTGTTTCCATGAACCATATCTCTTCAAAAGGAGAAACATCAATGCAACTCTCGCCAAAATGGCAAACATAAAACATTCTCAAATAGATGATCCAAAACTCAACTATAGATGAATCTCCAAATTCAATTATACATAATCTCATCGATATAAATATATATAAATCTCAATCTCAACTTGCCAAAATGGAAAAATCAGAATATCCTATAAAATCCTGAAATTATCAATAATCATAACTCAAGGAACTCGAGAAGAGTTCAAAACATGATAATTGAAATTGCCATATATATAACATCTCATATAGCATTAGGCTATCAATGTAATAAAGCAGGTTAAAAAGGTGAAATCACAATAAAACAGAAAACTTAGAAAATCCGGATTGGCCAAATCCCTGATTGTAATGCCGAAGCAATGCTACACGTGCAAAACTCAGACGGCCGAAGCCTCAGACAAGGTCGCTAACACCTCCCAAAGCAGTTCGTCCTCATGACAAGGTCCCTAACACCTCTCCAAGCAATTTTATCAGCTCTAACAAGGTCGCTAACACCTCCCACAGCAGTTCATCCTCATGACAAGGTCGCTAACACCTCTTCAAGCCATTTCGTCAGCTCTAACAAGGTCGCTAACACCTTCCAAAGCAGTTCGTCCTCATGACAAGGTCGCTAACACCTCTCCAAGCAGTTCTGTTAGGTAAACATCGTGAATATATCACAAACAAACAGATATAAACCCGAAAAGTGTTAACATGTGTCCCATACCACACATTCGCACTTAGCGGTTTACTAGCCGTTAGTTGATGCCACACTAGAAACATCTTAAAACTTAGAAAATTATATCTCGCCTCGTCTCATTGGCAAGTGATAAAGAGACACCATACTTGTCTCATCGATAAGTATTAACTGGCATCGTAACTTGTCTCATCTCATCGACAAGTGAAAACATCATGATTGTTCCTCATAAACCATAAATCTCAAAATATGAAATCATAAACTCAAGACTTGCCTTATATCATCGGCAAGTAAATAAAATATCGTGATGGATCTCATCAACCATACTCCTATATAGGAGATCTCAAACCATAGTATTTGCCAAATATTGGCCATATTAAATAACTCCAATAAATAGGAATTATAAAAATCAAAAGATGCCATAAAATAGCAAAACATCTCAGAATCAATAATCTCAAATAGCTTCGACCATACAAGTCCGGAATTAACCGAAATATTAAGCGCATATGTCTCATACCACATGTTTTACTAAATCATTTAATTCTCTTTCTTATACATTCGAATAGTGTAAAAGTGTATGTTTTATATCTAAAATAGTACACTAGAGAAAACAAGCTTCTAAAACATTTTCTCGAAAAGATTAATAAAACCAATATTTGAAATTCCTTTATTATAGGAAATAAATATGTTATTTTATTAGAAAAATAATTTTAAAATACTATATAATAATAATTTGAAATGTACATTTATTTCAAAAAAATCACTTCAAAAAATGGTTTAGTGAAAACCGTATTCGAAAACAATGAAATACAAGAAAGATAACTCAAGACCAATAACTTGAATTCAATATTAATTCAATTAAATTTAATCCAAAATCAATTCAAATTCTATTTAATTTCGAATTTAAAATTCTCCAAATATAGCAAACCTATTGATAGGAATCATAGCTCTCAAAAATCTCGAAAATATCATCAAAACCAAAAGAGAATAAGAGTAAAATGGGCTAATACAATTCCAAAGTCAATGTTTGTTGTTGCTATCATCTTGCTCTCAGGACAACATATAACCATAGTTTCGACCAAACAAACTTCAAAATTTTAGAAAATACAATGAACGAAATTTGTAGTGCATGATCTAAGCTTTTCGAAACATCCAAAATTATCAAATTCGGTTAAGAAACAAAGAAGTTATGGCCAATTTCGTTTCGGCATCAAGCAAAGAGCAAATATTGGTTTTGCTCTCGGGCTAGCAGTAGAAAAGTTAGATTTTTACGTAGTTAACCTCAAAATTATAGAAAACTCAAAACACGAAACTTGTAGTAAATGATTTGTTCGTTCTGGAACATAAAAATTATCTAAATCGGTTAAGAAACGAAGAAGTTATGCCCAATTTCGTTTCAGCTTCAAACACAGAGAAAATATTGCTTTTGCTCTCGGGATAACAGTAGAAGAATTGGATTTTGACACAGCTAATCTCAAAATTACTGAAAAATCAATACACGGAAGTTGTAGTACATGACTTACGCTTTCAGGAACATTAAAAATTATCAAATTTCTATCAAAGACGAAAAAGACATGACTAAAGTAATTCTGTGTTTCAAAGTTGAAATCAAAAACACAGGACAGAGAGGTTACTAGCTCTTCAAACACATATTATGATTAAAATAAATTTGATTTACAAAAAATGACATATATAAAAGTTGTTCCTTATAAATATATCTTCCAACTAGAAAAATACTCACTCAATTCCGATTTATCATTCAAATGTTATGGTGATTTTAATATCAGGTTTCAACAAATAGAAATTAGACAGAGCAGAGCTGTGTACATCAGTTTCAAATTAAATGTCGACCCTATAAACAATAGAATTTCAGAAAGTAATTAAAATAGAAGTTGTAGCTAACAAGATGTTCTTTCAATCACAAAATTATTGAGCTAATTCATGTAAATTTGCACTAAGTTTTTGCTGTTTTACTGCAGCAATTTTTCACGAACAATTTTCGGCAAACCACAACCAACTTGAAAGCAATTAAATCAATATGACATCCAATTAATTCAAATAGAAACTAACGATTATTCTCGTAGATTAAAGCTAGTGGTGTGATGATTAACTCACCTTATTGTAGGAATGCAAAAACTCGAGTTAATTTAGAAAGGTTGGAGCTTTTGTTTGAATTTTAGCTTCTGGAACCTATAAACAACATTACAACCATATGCAAACAAGGAAACCCTATTACTAACAATCTACCTATTGGAAAAATCCAAATTTGATGAAATAGAATAAGTTTTGTAGTTGATTACCTGAGAAATATAGCTTTAGATTGATTAAAATTAGCAAATTAAGTAGGAATTGAAGATTTAAAGCTCTAGGGTTTAGAAAGAGGAATGGTTTCTTTTTTTTTTTTAACTGTGAAAGAGATGAACGTACTGATGTTTGAGGAAGAGAAAGATGTTTCTCCTTTCCTTGCTAACAGGCTAAGTGAAGTATGTTAATGGGATAGAGTCCAATTGTTTAGGAAAATTAGCTTAGGTTATAAATTAATCACTTAGTTACATGTTAACAAGGCACACCTTGAAATTCAAACATCTATTCAACTTTATTTCATATCAAAAATTTATAGAACTACATATTCATGATGACAAAATGTTAGATACTCAAAATAGAAGATTATTTATATTTTTAAAATATTTTATCATCATATTTCTTTTTTTTTTAATAAATAACAAATTTACATCTTTAATTACAAATCCATTGTAATTAACATAATAAATTACACAAAAATAATATTTTTTGTGTAATAAAACTTTATAATCCATTTCAAATATAATTTTACACCTAAATTATATTTTTAAACTCAACTCCATCATTATTTTAAATATATCTCATCTTAAAATTAATTGCTTCTTTTTAAAAATCATTAAAAGAAGTAAATAGCAATAATTAACAAAATTATTGCATTAACTCTAAATAAAACACATTTTCCTCATTTTATTATCTCAAACCATCTTAATATAGTTTTCAGAATTCCATTTTCTCATTTTTTTTCCTCAAATATATTGTTTATTCCCAATAAACAATTTAAATTCCTCATTAATTATTAATTTACACTATTAATTATAATTGTCGTTATAATTTAATATTCTCAGGTAATCGCTAAAATCAGGGTTGTTACAATAATAGTGTCTATAGTAAAGTAAAATATTAAAATAGCATTAAGGCGTTACCCATATCCCCCTTAACACATTTTTATATTCTCTCATAGTCTATACAGTACCGTAATTCCTCCATAAACTAGAGGGCAATCAGAGGGCACTCCATAGGTATGGTACAAACCAAACTCGTAGGAGGCACGATAGGGCATGTGAACACGGCACTTGAGGCAATGCCATGGTAGATATACCAATTGCAATGCCGAACTAGTGGTAACACATAGCAGCTACTATTGCCCACCTCGGATACACTCTCATAATAAAATCGAGGGGTGGCCACCAAATCAATCACGAAGTCAAAAATATAGTATCGAAGAAATATGCCCTATAGGAGGAATGACCTCAATTGCCCGGTATGGCTCCTGTTTTAGTCACATCTAAGCTGACTCACGGAAGTCAGGGTCACGTAAATACCTCATACAGAATCGTACACCGAACCATCCTACTTCATTTCTGGAATCTCTACAATGTGCATAGTTTTTAAAGTGATTTTCGGTATTGGCAGAGAGTATGACAATATCTGATCCCAGTCTCTTTAACAATCAAACGCTTATTTCACATTGAATGGTTCTTTTACATTTCAAAAGGTCAATTCACAACTGATATCAAAGTATTGTATTCTCGAAACCATGTCATTTCAAATCATATTCACTTTCAAAATCACATTCACTTCAAAAATCATATCCATTTTCATAAATCATATTTACTCAAATATGTCATTTCACAAAAAGGCATCAATTCCAAATTCCAACTTAGGTTGTATCGTCATCAAGGATTTAAATATAAATACTTCAACTTTACACAATCTAAAATTTTAGAAAATAGTTTATATAGTCATAAATAGTCTTAATAATTTTAGAAATAGTTTAAAATAGATTGAAATAGTAAAAATATTTTAAATATATTTAAATTTGGTTGAATTATATTTTAAATAGATTAAATAATTTTAAAATAGATTAGATAGATTAAAATAGGTTAAAATACTTTAAATAGATTTAAAAAAGATTAGAAAAAATTAAAATTCTTTACATAGATTTAAAATGTTTTAGAATAATTAGAATAGATAAATTTTGTTTAAAGGTTGAAAATCTGAATAATTTAGAATTTTTAAAGAACATTTTACAGTTTATGTTAAGAAGATAAATTTGAAATTAACATCAAATTTAACCAATTTTCCATTTCATCCAATCTGGACCATATCCAAATTTCAATCAAAATGCAATTTTACGTCTTGAAATATCAATTTTAGCTATTCCAATTCCAATAGATTTCTAAGTTACAAAATTTCAATGTTTCAATAAAGCAATTTTGATAATTTCATTTATACTTCAAAATCAACTGTAGAATTTCAATTTAAATCCTTTAACTAATTCACTTAAAACAATTCAATTTGTCAATCAAATTTTATTTCAAAATATTGTTTAACTGGACTCAAAGTTTTAAGATTTAAAATCATTTAATTTACCCAATCTGGTGTCCGTATATAATTTTCTACTCTATGGTCAAGTGATATGGATAATTATCATTTCAATCCGTAATTATTTATATTTATATATATATATATATATCATTTCAACCCGCAATTCCGAATTAATTACAAATCCATAAAATCGCTTAAGTCTATCATTTCAACTCATAACGATTCTTCCCTAATCTGTCTATCGTTTTGGTATATATCATTTCAACCCATAGGGAACTTACAGTGTTACAACAATATATAATATAACATCTAGTCATACAATATCAACAATCAAACATCCATCACAGTCATCATCCAAATCAATAAATAAACATTAATAGATAACTGATTATCAATAACAGGTATTAAATTGACAATTAAATTACAATATTGAATTAAACGATGATTAAATGCAATAAAAGTCAAATTTAACCAGAATGGCAATTTTAAATATACCAAACATCGATAAATTAATTTCTAATCACATTATAAATTCATTTTAACTAACATAAGAAAGTTTAGTAATAGTGAGTGGGTTAAAACTTACACCTTTGATTTTAAATCGATTCAAAATCCAATTTGGACCCAAAATTCAAACATTCTTAGAATTCGACCAAGATAGCATCAAAATATTCGAAATTCCGATACAATCCCAAAGGAATAAATTGCATGTAAATCCGGCCTCGTGTGCAAAATTTATTAACATTAGAACGATGGGAAATTTAAATTTTAAATCAAATAAATAAATAAAAAGAGAACACCTTACCTCCCTGCCACGTCATAGTCATTTCATGCGTACCCTCTAACCTTATCTACACACGGTCGCGACCATTCACGCATCCACCTGAAGCTACCATCTTCGATCAAGCGTCGCACGCCCCACATCCATCTTCTGCCAAATCGAGCACCACCAACCCCTTGCCTAGGCCGAGCCGCCTCCACCCAGTGTCGCGTGGCCGCTCGGCCACCCCTTGATGCTCGTGCCGCCGTATGCGAAAACATCCACAAACCCATGATTTTTGGTGAATCCAGGCACCATCGCAACATTCCAACCAATGGATCTGCACCTCTCATCGTTCTCTACGAGCCTGTACCCCCCAATCGTTAATCAGATAAAGATCCCTGTTGATCGCGAAACCCTAGAAATGGACGGTCGAGGTTCATCCTCACTTTTTGATCACACAATGCATCCAATCTAAAAATGAATTGTTGCACTGGATTGCGCTCGTCGAGAGCTTTCCAACGATATATAATTTGCTATAGTTTGGATGAGCTTGATTTTTTGATTTGATTTTGAATTACAACTGAATTTGGAAACTGGGAATTAGGTTTTAGTTTGTCAAACATTGGAAAGAGGAGATGAGAAGGAAATGTACGTACAGAATAATGGAATAAGAAATAGCATAATAGGCATATATAGGCTGATCAGAAATAGAAACAAATGGACAGATTGAATAGATCGAAACGATTATGCGAACCCGTGAAGCCCGTTCTGTCCCCGGAACGAAAGTGGGTAATCCCATATGTCAAAATAGATGTTTTCGATGGAACATGTTTTAAGTCCTAATTCCATCGTATGAAGAACTTGGCTTTAAAATCAGCTTATTTCAAATTAATTTCAATTAAATTAATTTCTACGGGTTTCGAGTCCATAGATCGAACAACAAGTTTGATCGCTACAAAACTTGAAATCTCACAATAATTCACCGTTACGGATCCGAAGAAACTGGCTTCGTCAAAATCTAAGACAGTAGCCAAAATGGCTATTTTCACATTAATTAAATGAATTATTATTAAATTTATTAAATCACTTTCTAATTTCAAATTTGATAACCAACCATTTTCATAAATTTTGATTAATTGGCCATTTAGAATAATTGGAAATAAAGTTATACATCAATCCGGTGTTAAATATTACACTAATTACAGTGTTCAATTTCAACCGTAATTAAATCCATTTTATTGTATATTTATTCCAATAAATTGATTAAAATCGATTTCGATCTTTTATTCAATCAACTGTCAAATTATGAATAAAATTAACATTAGGTTACATCTTATTACACTAATATGCCCATATTTTATCTTTTACCATATTAGTTGCAATATTTCAATTATATCGAATTTTTGTTGATTTTCACATTAATTATAGTTTAAATTCCAATAGATTAATTTATCTTGGTTTTTATTTTTTATTTAAGTCAATTATTGCCTCATAAATATAATTGAAATTTCTATACATTTTATTTCATTTACATTTACAGTTATCGTCTTAACTCTTAATAAAGTCACATTCAATTTCATTTAATTGCAATTGATTTTAAATTTGATTCAACGGATTAAATAAATTTGTAACATATATTATTGTCACATTAACTTTTAATCACATTCACAATTTTATTATTTACAAACAAATGTTATATTTACTTACATAACACTAATTTTATTCAGTTACCATTAACTACGTACTATTTCATTTAATTAATACAACATTTACATTTATTTCCTTATATTCAAATTATAACCAAGTATAACATTTAAATTATTTCAATTAATTGGAATTTCATTAAAATTTGTTAATAGTTAACTTAAATTAATATTGTTACATTTCACTCTAGTTATTATTTCATTAATAAATCTTATTTTTAATTTCTACTAACATTAAATTACAAAATCTTATTAAATTAACCATTTTTAATTATTGAAAATTATGGGTCCTTGCATTTTCCCCAACTCAAAACTTTTCATCCTCGAAATGGAAAAAGAAGGGGTAAGGAATTTATATATCTTATTCAAAATATTAAATTTATAAACAATAAATTTAGGTAATTAAATAATTTAAATAAAATATCAATTTAAAGTAATTAAGTCCTTTTATACTCAAGTTAATAAAATTTGGAAAACCTTTCAGAAAAATTTTCTAAGTCTAAAATTCACAGAAAATTTCAGCAGAGTCTCCTTTATACGGAGAGATCCGGGAGAAATAATAATATCAATAATAAACATATAGATATATATATCATATTTCAAAATAATATATCCCAAACCATGGGAAAACAATATAATATGGCTATAAAACCGTAATCCAAAAACGTGTCTATTTGTCGGGTAAACAACGCTTTATTTATGAAACCAAAAGCAGTAGCTATTGCTTACATAACCTGTATTTCACTTATATAATCAAGTAGTTAATAATTATATAAAAGAGAAATATTTGAGTAGTTGCCACTAATAATAGCAAAACAATCACAACAAAAGTCACTTCAACCAAACATATAGTCATTACATGCAATTAAAGAAATCAACCATCCATCCATAGCAACAAAAACGAATGGTTTGTTCGGATTTTGAACTTCTGATCATATTAAATGATACATAAACTATGAAGTAAACCATACATTCAACATTAGTAGATAAATCTTTATAGAATATTTACACATCTCTATACAAAATAGAAATATCCTTTCCCATCCAATCCATAAGCCAAACCGACAATAATTTCAATGTTATTTAAGTTTGTTCCCTTTTTTCTCTCTTTTTTTGTTTTTCTTTTCCTTCATTTCACATCATTTACTGTTCTTTTCTCATTCATATAATGCTTATTTTCATAAATTTACATTTGTTAATACTTACAAAAGTTCATTTCTCATTTATTCATAGAATGCCATTTTTCTTTCATTTTATTACTTTACAATCATTATTTAAATAAGTTATTTCTATTTTAATTTATGGATTATCCATTATTAGGTAAGTTTCTTTACAATTTAATTCACCATTAATAGATATTCCTCTTCTTCTTCTTTTTTGTGTTCATTTCTTTTATACATAGTGCTATTGAATATTAAATCCATTTTTAAACCGTTCCAACATTTTATGAAGTTATAGGCATTCAATTAATATTGCACTCACTCCAATTATAAATGGCTTCAACATTACTTAAGTTTATAATTATTTACTTAAAGTGTTCACCTTTTGCTATTCAATCTGATTATAAATAGCTTAAGGTGTTAACTTAAGTTTATAATCATTTTCTTACATTATTCACTTTTCTGTTACTTTTGATTTGTAACATTTCAAGCTATTAACCTACATTTATAGCAATTTATAATATCAAAATTATTATTTATAAAAGTAATTCCATTGAACATTTTTATCTACTAAAGTTTACTTGTACAATATTCTATTACTTATCCTATTTAACATTTCAACTTATATATTTTGGTAAGTTATATATATATATATATATATATATATATGTCTTTTAGAATGCAATTGAGTATTATACAAGTTCATCTTATTTATTTAGTTAATAAAATGTTCAATAATTACAATTTCTTATTTTTCACTTCCTTTTTAGTTACAGTTTACAAAATTTCAATTTCTTATATTTTCATCAATCATTTAGCATCTAGTTTCTAATTACACATCTTAGAGGTTTCCAATTACTAAAATAGTTAGGATTTCATTTTAACTGAAGACTACTAATTATCAGAGAGTTTAAGAACTAAATTCTAGATTTATCTCGTCATTTAGAAAATGGTTGCAGTAGTTTGGCTACACATCTGTTTTGATGAATAAATCTTAATTTTGAATTCCTAAATATGATTTGATCTATGTAGGATATATATATATATATATATATATATATATATATATATATATATATATATATATATATCCTACATAGATCAAATCATATTTAGGAATTCAAAATTAAGATTTATTCATCAAAACAGATGTGTAGCCAAACTATTGCAACCATCTTCCCACTGTGAAACTTGAAAACGAACGTCGATGATGCGTGCACTCATCGCCTTGCAGCGACAGAGAGGGGAGCACAGAACTTATTTCCTTTAAAAAAAATTCTTTTAAAACTTCTCTTTCAAATCATCTAGAAATACTTATCATAAAATTATTCTAAATACTACTATTATTATATTCCAAAATCTTTCGAAATTTATTTTCAAAAATCTCGGAATTCGGTTCTAAACTTCCAAATTATACTTACTTTATTTGTAAATCCTATTTTTTAATCAATGATTAAAAATTTCTCTACCTAACAAACAACATATTATATCCAACTATATCATTTATAAAATTTAATATTTTATATACAAAAATATATAATAAGCAAAATTATTTCATTTACCAATATTTAAAAACAAATATTGTGTCGGTCTTCCCTATCAAGTGTTTAGAAATCCCTATCGATGTCATAGTGTCGTATGCACTGACCAGAATTTATAAATACAAAACGGAACAAGTTAACAGAATGCAAAACCTTTTATAACACTAACAAATATGCTCTCTCATATATATACTCAATAACTCATTCTAGGGTATTACTACCCTATTTATATGAGTCAGACCCACAAAGCTAAGGTTATCGCTAAACCAAAGCTCCGATACCAACTGTAATTACCCACTATTATTGAACGGTTTAAATCGACGATAAACCATACGTCAAACTCAAACCACTCAAATGGGCAGATTGTTATGGGATAAATAAGAAAAAGCAGAGAAAGAAAGAAAACAAATACAGAATCTCGCAATGGAATGACAAATATAATAATCAAATAAACAGTTCATGAAGCTGTTTACAAATAACATTAATCAAACCTTTATAATATAGATCAGAATTACATACAACAAGAATAAATAATAATTAAATGCAGCGGAACAACATGATGAAGTGGAATACATATAATAAGTAATAATAATACAAAATCTTTGTCTTCATCCTCCAGAAAGTAGTCTTCGATAAATTGAAAAGCTCAGACTGACCCGAGCGAATCGAAAAGACAAAACACTCGAGTTAGAACTAAAAGGTCTTATGTAAGTTAATCAACAGTGAATAAATATGAATGTAACGGCGTCGGAGATGTTTACAGGGTTTAACATCTCCTATCTAGTATCTAACGTGAGTGCAGTAACCTAGGAGATGTTCGGGATTTCCATCTCCTAAGGTCTGTTAAACTATTTACTATGCAGTACCATACGCTATTAGAATAGTGTCTATAGTAAAGTAAAATATTAAAATAGCGTTAAGGCGTTACTCATATCCCCTTAACACATTTCTATATATTCCCATAGTCTATACAGTACCGTAATTCCTCTGTAAACTAGAGGGCTATCAGAGGGAACTCCATAGGTATGGTACAAACCAAACTCGTAGGAGGCGTGATAGGGCTTGTGAGCACGGCACTCGGACTGATGGTAACACATAGCAGCTACTACCGCCCACCTCGGACACAGTCCCATAATCAAATCGAGGGGTGGCCAACAAATCAATCACAAAGTCAAAATATAGTATTGAAGAAATGTGCTCGATAGGATGAATGACCTCACTCGGCCCGGTATAGCTTCTGTTTTAGTCACATTTAAGCAACTCATGGAAGTTAGGGTCACATAAATACCTCATACAGAATCGTATGCCATACCATCCTACTTTATTTCTAGAATCTCCACCACGTGCATAGCTGTTAAAGTGGTTTTCGTTATTGGCAGAGAGTATGACAATATTCGATCTCAGTCTCTTTAACAATCAAGCGCTTATTTCAAACCGAATGGTTCTTTTACATTTCAAAAGGACAATCACAACTGATATCAAAGTATCATATTCTCAAAACCAAATCTTTTCAAATCATATTCACTTTCAAAATCACATTCACTTCAAAAATCATATCCATTTTCAAAAATTATATTTACTCAAGTATGTCATTTCACAAAAAAGTATCAATCCCAAATTCCAATTTAGGTTGTATGATCATCAAGGATTTAATATAAATACTTTAACTTTACACAGTCTGAAATTTTAGAAAATAGTTTAGATAGTCATAAACAGTTTTAATAGTTTTAAAAATAGATTGAAATAGTTTAAATAGTAAAACTAGTTTAAATAGATTTAAATTTAATTAAATTAAATTTGAAATAGGTTAAATAATTTTAAAATTGATTAAATAGATTAAAATAGGTTAAAATACTTTAAGTAGATTTAAAATAGATTAGATTAAATTAAAATGATTTATATAGAATTAAAATGGTTTAAAATAATTAGAATAAATAAATTTAGTTTAGAGGTTGAAAATCTTAATAATTTAGAATTTTAAAAGAACATTTTACAGTTTATATTAAGAAGATAAATTTGAAATTAACATCAAATTTAACCATTTTTCCGTTTCAACCAATCTGGACCATATCCAGATTTCAATCAAAACCCAATTTTACGTCTTGAAATATCAATTTTAGCTATTCCAATCCAATAGATTTCAAAGTTATAAAATTTCAATGTTTCAATAAATCAATTTCGATAATTTCACTTATACTTCAAAATCAACTTTAGAATTTCACTTTGAATCCTTTAAGTAATTCACTTAAAATAATATCAATCAAATTTTATTTCAAAATATCGTTTAACTGGATTCAAAGTTCGAAGAATTAAAATCACTTAATTTAACCAATCAGGTGTCCGTATATAATTTTCTACTCTATGGTCAAGCGACACGGATATTTATCATTTCAATCCGCAATTATTTATATTTACGAATATATATCGTTTCAACCCACAATCCCGAGTTAATTACAAATCCATGAAATTCCTTGAGTCTATCATTTCAATTCATAACGATTCCTCCCTAATCTATCAGATCATTTGGGTATATATCGTTTCAACCCATAGGGAATTTGCGGTGTTATAACAATATAAAATATAACATTCAGTCATCCAATATCAATAATCAAACATCCATCACAATCATCATTCAAATCAACCAATAAACATCAATAGATAACTGATTATCAATAACAGGTATTAAATTGACAATTAAATTTCAATATTGAGTTAAATGATGGTTGAATGCGATAAAAGTCAAATTTAACTAGAATGATAATTTTAAACATACCAAACATCGATAAATTAATTTCTAATCACATCATAAATTTAATTTAACTAATATAAGATAGTTTAATAATTTTGACTGGGTTAAAACACTCACCTTTGATTTTAAATCGAACTAAAATCCAATTGAGGCTCAAAATTCAAACAGTCTCAAAATTCGACCAAACCAGAGTCAAAATGTTCGAAATTACGATATGATCCAACTGGAACAAACCGCGCGTAAATTCGATCTCGTACGCAAAAAGTTACTAACATTAGAACAATGAGAATTTTGAATTAAAAAAGAACATGCTACCTCCGTGCCATGTCACCATCGTTTCACGCGTACCCTCTAACCCTATCTACACACGGTTGCGGCCGTTCACGCATTTACCTAAAGCCGCCATCTCTGATCGAGTGCCGCGCACCCCACGTCCATCTTCTACCAGATCGAGCACCACCAACGCCTTGCCTGGGCCGAGCCGCCTCCACCCTGGGTCGCGTGGCCGCTCACCCGCCCCCGATGCTCGCGCCACCGTACGAGAAAACAGCCACAATCCCACGATTTCTGGTGAATCTAGGCACCATTTCAACATTCCAACCACATGGATCTACATCACTCATCATTCTTTGCAAGCACGTACCCTCCGATCGTCGATCGGATGAAGATCCACCGATGATCACAAAACCCTAGAAATGGACGGTTGAGGTTCATCCTCACTTTCTGATCACATGATGCATCCAATTGAAAAATGAATTGTTGCAGTGCATTGCGCTCGTCGAGAGCATTCTAACGTTACATAATTATCTATTGGATGAGTTTAATTTTTCATTTTGATGTGCAATTGAATTTTGAAACTAGGAATTAGGTTTTAGTTTGTCTACCATTGGAAAGAGGAGATAAGGAGGAAATGTACATATAGAATATTGGAATAAGAAACAGCTAGGGTTTATAGCAAGCTATATATAGGCTGATCAGAAACAGAAATGAATGGACGGATTGAATTGATCGAAATGATTATGTGAATCCAAAAATCCCGTTTTGTCCCCCAAAACGAAAGTGGGTAATCCCATATTTCAAAATAGATATTTTCGATTGATTTAAACTCAATGGAACAGGTTTCAAGTCCTATTTCCATCCTATGAAGAATTTTGCTTTAAAATCAGCTTATTTCAGATTGATTTCAATTAAATTGATTTCTACGGGTTTCGAGTCAGTACGACCGAACGACAAGTCTGATCGCTACGAAACTTGAGATCCCACTATAAGTCATCGTTATGGATCCGATGAAACTATTTTCATCGAAATCCGAGAAAGCGGCCAAAATGGCTATTTTCACTTTAGTTAAATGAATTATTATTAAATTGATTAAATCACTTTTAGTTTCAAATTTGATAACCAAAAATTTTCATAAATTTCGATTACTTGGCCATTTACAATAATTTAAAACAAACTTGCATATCGGTCCAATGTTAAATATTACACTAATTTTAGTGTTCAATTTCAACTGTAATTAAATCCAATTTATTATATATTTAATTCCAATAAATTGATTAAATTCGACTTCAATCTTTTATTCAATCAATTTTCATATTATGAATAAAATTAACATTAGGTTATGTTACATCTTGTTACACTAATATTCCTAAATTTTACATTTTACCATATTAGTTGCAATATTTCAGTTATATTGAATTTTTGTTGATTTTCACATTAATTATAATTTAAATCCCAATAAATTAATTTATCTTGGTTTCAATCTTTTATTTAAATCGGTTACTGCCTCATAAATATATTTGAAATTTCTGTACATTTTATTTCATGCACATTTACAGCTATCGTCTTAATTCATATTAAAGTAACATTCAATTTCATTAAATTACAATTGATTTTAAATTTGATTCAACAGATTAAATAAATTGGTAACATATAATAATTGTCACCATTAACTTTTAATCACATTTACAAGTTTATTATTTACAAACAAATGTTATAATTACTTACATAACACTAATTTTATTCAATTATCATTAATTACGTACTATTTCATTTAATTAATAAACATTTACATTTATTTTCTTATATTCAAATTATAACCAAGTATAACATTTAAATCATTACAATTAATTGGAATTTCGTTAAAATTTGTTAATAGTTAACTTAAATTAACATTGTTGCATTTCATTCTAGTTATTATTTCATTATTAAATCATAAATTTTAATTTCTCCAAACATTAAATTACAAAATGTTATTAAATTAACTATTTTTAGTTATCGAAAATTACGGGTTCTTACAATGCTACATAGTTCCTTCAACTTGAGATTGTTATAGATCTTTAACGAGAACACTCCAATTTGATTATAGTTAAATCATGGCATGGAGTCTATCAGATGACTATTGTTGAGTCTGATTTGAGGCATTGGAAGTGAAACACTATTCAATAGAGGATTCGTCTCCTTTGTTATATATGTTTATTGTTACACTCAATTATAGTCAAATCAAAATCAAAGTCTCTGGCCAAAGCAGTAAGGTTAATAATAATTTGCATCATTGAACCAAGGATTTAGTGTTTGGAATTACAAAGTTGAATGTGGATGATGTTGGAATTTCGAGCAAAACCAAATTTCATAAGTTCTAACATGACATAGAGTTGATGAAAAGAATTGGTGTAAATAATCATTACTACATAGTACCACTTGTAATCAATAAAATTTGTAAGCGATAAATTCAGCTAAAATGTCACATCACTAGCTAACGTCATATGTGAATGTTAATATTCAAATTGTTCGATAATTAATCACTAATTGAATTTGCACCTTTGAGTTGCACAACTAAAATGATGAATACTCCGAATGAACCACACGATTTAATTAATTTATAATTGCTTTAAATTAATTAATATTTATAAAATATTAATTAATTATATTTGATTTGTTTAAATACCATTAGTATTTAATAAAGTACGTATATAAAAGTTATAAACATACGTGTTGTTATACGATGCCGGTAGAATTTCTAAATTGGATTTAATTAGAATAAATTCTAAGTGTGTTTTTTATGTTAATTAAATTAATTAATATACATGAAGTATAA
Source organism: Allium cepa (assembly GCA_030765085.1). Classification (NCBI taxonomy): domain Eukaryota; kingdom Viridiplantae; phylum Streptophyta; class Magnoliopsida; order Asparagales; family Amaryllidaceae; genus Allium; species Allium cepa. The sequence continues at coordinate 125,666,600 of CM060940.1, read as the reverse complement.
ATTATTAAAATTTTATTTTATTTGTTTGAATACCATTAGTATTTAGTAAAGTGCTAAATAAAAGTTATAAATGCGCGTATCGTTATATGATATCGGTAGAGTATTTAAATTAAATTTAAATGAATTAAACACTACATGGGATTGAAATTTTTTTTGAGGTCCATTCCCTCCTTGATATGTCAAGCCAACATAGGGAAGATGATAAAATTTCAATTTTGAAATGAAGGGGCAAAGAAGAAACTAAAGAAATAAAAAGATATCCAACCTTTTAATAACCTTAATTGCCTCTTTTATGTCATTCTTTCATTCAAACTTTTTTCACTACTTCTCCTATCATGTCATGGCCGAAATTTTGATGGAGGAAAGGGGTAAAAGTTCTAAAATCAAATACCAAATAAAATCAAAATAATATGTGGTTTTTATCCTTTGATCCTTGCAAGATCTAGAGTTTGATTCAATGGAGTCTAGGCGTTTTTGGTTCATGGTTTCAAGGTGTGTTTCAAAGGCAACATCCAAGGTAATTCTTTGATTAATTTATTTACATATGTTTCGTCATTAATATGCTTGGATTTTGTGAGATTTGTCACCTGTTTAATTGATCCTTTTGAAATTATCTTACATCTCAATTAATCATGTGACAATTGCATTGTTTTATTCTAGATCCACATTTGGTCTTCATCCCTCTATTATATGTTTATTTAAAATTGATTTGATTGGATTCTTCATCGTGTTTTTTGTTGTTATTCTATATAATGTGTAGATCTGTTTGCTCTTATAACGAATTTACATGCGCCTAATTCATCTGGTTCTTTTTTAGGTGTTCTTGTTTCCAAAAAAGAAATTTTGAAAGTTAATTTTAATTTAGATCTATTTTATACTTTTATAAAAGTTATATATACATTTTCAATGAATAGTTTTTGCTAACTTTTTGTTAGTCCTTGAAGATTAATTTCTATAATTATATGGTTAACTTTAGATATGAACATTTGAATATTATTCATCCAAGAATGAAAGTTTTTGGGGCTACAATTTGCGAGTGTACTTTTGTGAAAATTTTAACTTTTTTTCTTCTTCTAAATTTATTATTTAAACAAACTTACCTATACTCTAGCTTCATTTCTAAATTAAAACTTATCCTAAACTGTTTACTTTTAAATCTAACTTATTTACATATATGTATGTGTACACACACACACGCACACGTAGGTGTATATATAGTATAAATACAACGTTCACAAATACATGTTGTTTTAAATCTATACTAAATTGCAATTTTGCATAAATATATTTAATTATACATAGGTTGTTTTATTTCAAATACAAAATAAGATCTTGTATAATTATGTTACCTTTTATGTCAAAACTTTCTTTAATTGAAACTAAATTTATTAATGTCAATTTTAGATTTTAATTACATAAAGTTGTTTAATGTGACTTTAATACACACACATACACATATAACCAAAATCATGGATGAACAAGACATATGTAAAGGGAAAATGGGTCCATTGCAGCCAGCATCTTTATATGTATACATTAACTATGTACACTTTCTTACATGTTGCACTTACATAATATATATTGTTAGTATCTTTTGATTTACTCACATTTCTTCCCATGTTTAAATTGATCATGAGTGACATTTATTGAATCACTAATGTAATCAGAGAGAGAAATGAAACGTTTCTCTATACAGTTAAAGCTTTTCTACCCTTAATTAATTGAATAGATTTTAGAGAAGAAAGGAAAGATCTTCCTTCTAAAATTAATTTTAATGAGCAATTGCAACACACATGGGTATATTTGATACACTTATACATTTAAATTTCTATCAAATTCAAACTCTTTCAAACTAATTAAATAAAATATAGGATTTAGTTTAAAACAATTTTTAGACTCGATCTAAAATATATGTAGACTTTATAGGCCTAATAAATCTAAGTAGGAATTTTGTTGAAATCTAACTATTTCACCCACTTTCAACTGGTCTGGTTCCAACAATGGTATCAGAGCCAAATAGTCTATTCGGTCTAAGTTAGTTATGTTTGGGCTATCTAATTAAGCTTACCTACTTAGCAAGTAGTGTCTAGGCTTGGGTTTGGATAATCAAGTTGTAACAACCCTGGTTTGGAGATTACCTGACAATATTGAATTATAACGATAGTTATAATTTAATATTGCAAATTAAATTAAAATCGGAGAAATTAAATTGTTTATTTGGAATAAATAATGAATTTTGGAATTTAAAATGAGAAAATGAAATTTCAAGCTTTATTTTATTTTGTTTGGAGTGAAAATAATCACTTATTGGATTTTAGTTGAGTTAATCTAATAATATCGGTAATTATTGCCAATATTAACCTTTTGTAAAGATGTGACGCCCTACCCCGAGACCTACATTAACAAAGAGTATTGCTGGGTAATACCATCTGCTAATACGAAGAATAGGGCTGGTTAGGAGTGACCATCTATAGCCTTGTATTAAATATCTATTGAATATGTTGACAAATGCTATATATATTTTTCTATCTCAAGAGCATCGACTATCCAATAAATTCTTAATACAAAGCCATAAGTGGCCATAGGATCTATCAGAATAAAATACAATAACTCAATGCAAAACACATCACAGATAGCAGATCATCACACACACACACACACATACATACATACATATATACATATACAGATACACTAGTATCAGAGCTGAGTTCAGAGCAAAATATGATAAACACAAAATAGAAGCACATATTATGATACATCTAAGTGTAATACAAGTATTAAGAATCCCTTAATCATCATGCCTTAGATCTTTTCTTGTCCTATGGGGTAGATAAAAGTTTGGGAATATGTCCAGGAATGCATTTTAATTCCGTAGTATTCCTTATTGAATTAATAATATCTACCATGTGAATAATCTTTATCTTATTTTAACTTTCAGCTTATGGTGGGAGAGGCAGAGGACGCCGCTCGGATGCTGGGAAATCCAGCAGCTCACATCCGGATGGCGTGTATATATCTTCCAATTAGTTTATGGAGTTGTTTAGGAGTAATCAGCCTTTAGCTCCTACTCCATCGTATCCTCCATGCAAGTCTATCTTTGTAAGCATGTGCAGTGTCTCTCATCTCGGAGGAAAGCTGTTCAAAGGCTCCGAGTCCGTTCTAGAGGTCCAAACTTGGGATTCATACATGCAAGCGCATCTTCTCTCGCATGGATCTTTCTGACCACGATAGAGTTCTTGTAGCATCTAGCCTATTGCAAGAGCATGCCCTTGACTGGTACGAGCTTCTCATAGCCAAGCTTGATGACTCTACTCTTTCTTGGACTCAGTTTTAAGAATGATTCGAGCTCAAGTTCATTTCTGAATCTGAGAAAGCTTTATTGGCCCGTCGCTTCCTCGAGCTGAAGCAAGGGAAGATCTCCATCTCTGATTATTTTTCATTATTCGAGGCCTTATCTAAGTATGGTCTTGAATACATCAGCACTCCATATAAAAAGAATCTAAAGTTTGTCTCTGGCCTTAAGAAGTATCTCAAGAAGTGCTTGATGCTCCAGCTCAAGCTTTCTTTCAAGGAGTTGGTCGACACGGTGATTCATCTCGAAGCTGTTAAGTAGTGTGACAGTGATAATGAGGCTGAGGTTTGCAAGAACCCCAATAAGAAGAAGTTCCCATTTCACAAGCCGAAGTCTTTTCCTTAGAAGAAGAAGTTTGTTGGTCCTAGTTCTCAGCCTCGTGGAGCACCTCCTCGAAAGGGGTGTTTCAACTGTGGCTCATCTGACCACGTAGTCCATGATTACCCTAAGCCTATTATTTGCCGCTATTATAAGAAAGAGGGTCATCGAGTTGCCACTCCATATACCCATCTGGAAAACTGAATGTAGTGGGTACTTCTGGAGGGTCTTCACAGCGTAGAGGTACATCTCCTTCTATCATTGAAGGCTCTATTCTATTCCATGATCATTCTATTCGAGTTCTCTTCGATACGGGTGCATCACATTCATTCAAATCAAAGAGCTCCTTGATGCTATTTCTATGGATGTTTCTTGCCTTGTTACTTCATCGAGGAATACGAATCCTATCGAGGGATCCACAACCGTTAGCATGCTTTATGATGATGTTGAGATTGTTTTATGTGGATTTTCTTTTCGTGTGAATTGCACGTTATTTCTTATTTGGGTTTTGAAATGATTTTGGGTGTGAACTGGCTAGTGCAATATGATGCAAGGATTATTTGTCTGAGAGAGTTTATATCTTTGACATTCAGATTCGTATGCTCTGCTGTCACTTGTTCTTTGGAATGTGGAAAATTCCAAAGTGGCTTTATATTCTCTAGACTCACGAGATGATGATGATATATCTCGTATACCAATTGTTTGTGATTTCTCTGATGTATTTAAGACTGTTTCGGATTTTCCACCCAAGCGGGTGATCGAGTTCCACGCATTGTCATTCGAGGCGCACAGCCAATTAATTATCCTCCCACAAGGATGTCTACAAAGTAAAATGAGGAACTCAAGAAGCAGATTTTAGAGCTTGAATCCAAGCAGTTGATTCAGTCTAGTTTTTCACCGTAGGGTGTCATGGTTGTGTTTGTGAAGAAGTCCGATGGAATTCTTAGGCTTTGCATTGACTATCGCAAGATTAATGAGTTGACCATCAAGAATAGGTATTCGTTGCCTAGGATTGACGATATATTCGATCAATTGAGTGGTGCTAAGGTCTTCTCTAAGCTCGACCTTGCCACTGGTTTTAATCAGCTCTGAGTTGTGCAAGATAGCATACCTCTTACAGCTTTCCGCACTCGATATGGATGTTATGAGTGGCTCGTTATGCCTTTCGGTTTGACGAATGCTCCTGCTTTCTTTGTCGATCTTATGAATTGAGTATTCCGAGAATACCTCGATAAGTTCATCCTTGTATTCATCGACGACATCCTTGTTTATTCGAAGTCTGAAGTTGAGCATGCCAATCACTTGAGAATTGTCTTGAATACTCTTCATCATCATCAACTTGAAGCCAAATTCTCTAAGAGCCACTTCTAGGAGAATAAGGTTAAGTTCTTAGGCCACGTAATTTCTTCCAAAGGCATTTCGATTGATCCCTCGAAGATTGAAGCCATCCAGAATTGGTAGAGGCCTGAAAATGTTCATGAGATTCGTAGCTTTCTTGGATTGGGGGATTACTACCGCCGATTCATTAAGGATTTTTCCCGCATCATGCTTCCTCTCACCAGCCATATTCGTAAAGGCGTTCAATTTATTTGGTTCGACAAGTGTGTAGCTTCTTTTCAACGGTTGAATGAGCTTCTCACTAATGCTCCTATTCTGGTGGTTCCTGAAGGGAATCATGATCTTGTTGTTACATCGATGCTAGTCATTGTGGCCTCGATGTCATGCTTATGCATAAGGATCGAGTAGTTGCTTATGTTTCTAGGCAATTATGACCGAATGAAGTTTGCTATACCACTCGTGACCTCGAGTTAGCTGCTATTGTTTTCGCCTTGAAAATTTGGTGACGCTATCTATTAGGCAAGCGCTTCATTCTCTATACCGATCACAAGTCTTTGAAATATCTATTCACTCAAAGGAGCTAAATATGAGGCAATAATGTTGGCTCAACTTCCTTGCCTCCTATGACTTCGATATCCAGTATACCTCTAGTAAGGGTAATCATGTTGCTGATGCGCTTAGTCACAAACATTCAGCTGTTGTTTCTATGGTGCTAGCCGAGTGGGATGTTCTAGAGACCTTATCCCATTGTGATATTCGTGATCGAGTTCCATCTTCTAATTCTCCTATTTTATTATTCAGTTTAGAAGCTCGACCCAGTTTACTGGATCGTATTGTCAATGCTCAGAGGCGTGATCCTGATCTTGTGCACCTTATCCAGATTTATGAGTCTGAGTCCCATGACGAGGAGATGTGGGATTTCGGTATTGATTCTCACAGGCGTCTTTGCAAGAACTGTCTAGTCATGCAGTTTACTAGATCGTATTGTCGATGCTCAGAGGCGTGATCTCGATATTGTGCACCTTATCCAGATTTGTGAGTCTGAGTCCCGTGATGAGGAGCTGTGGAATTTCGGTATTGATTCTCACAGGTGTCTTTGTAAGAAGAACTGTCTAGTCGTGCCTTCTAATTTTGCACTTAGGCATGACATTCTCGATGACTGCCACTACTCCAAGTATACCATTCATCCTGGCAGTAGTAAGATGTATACCGATATGCATCGCCTTTATTATTAGGAAGGCGTGAAGCGCGATGTGGCGAGTTATGTGAGTAATTGCATAACTTGTCAACTTATCAAAACCAAACATCAGCGCCCTTCTGGTCCCCTACAGCCTTTAGAGGTCCTGTTGTGGAAATAGGATCAAATTTCCATGGATTTTATTGATGGCCGACCTCGCTCGAGATAGGGCCATTCTAGCATTTGGGTTATTGTTGATCGCCTCACCAAATCAGCTCATTTCAATCCTATTAAGTATAACAGGAGTTCTTCTCATTTGACTAAGTTATATATCAAGGAAATCGTGAGACTTCACGTTGTTCCTAATTGATTGTTTGTGACCATGATACGCTTTTCATTAGTCATTTCTGGTAGAGTCTTCGGCAAGCTTTGGGAACACAGCTTAATTTCAGCATAGCATATCATCCACAATCTGATGGACAGACTGAACGGGTGAATTGTATTCTTGAGGATCTTTTGCATGCTTGCATTCTTGATTTTGGTGGTAGTTGGTAGGATTACCTTACCTCTTGTGGAATTCCCATACAACAATAGTTTCCAGTCTAGTACCGAGATGGCTCCTTTTGAAGCCTTTTACGAAAGGCTATGTCGATCACCTTTATGTTAGTTGGAATCTGGAGATAAGATTATTCTTTGACCAGATTCAATTCTTGATTCTTCTAAAAAGATTGTTCTTATTCGGCAGAGAATGAAAGAGGCATAGAGCCGCCATAAATTCAATGCGGACAACCGTTGGGAGCCTCTCGAGTTCTCCATTAGTGATCTTATTTTTATTCGTGTTTCTCCTCTAAAAGGGTTATGCGCTTCTGTGCGATTGGGAAATTGGCTCCTCGCTTTATAGGGCCATTTCCTATTACTAAATGTATTGGCCCTGTGGCTTCTAAAGTTTCACTTCCAGCTCATCTATCTGGAACTCATGACGTGTTTCATGTCTCCTAGCTTCGGAAGTGTCTTCAAGAGTCGGATTCTGTTATAGATTCTCCTGATTTGCAAGACCTTGAGATCTCACCAGACCATCTGTTGTGCAGCAGCCTATTCGCATACTTGCTTCGGAGGTTAGACGCCTTCGAAACAAGGAAGTGCCACTCATTAAAGTTCAATGGTCCGCTGATCCCAACGACTGTACTTGGGAAACCAGAGAGTTTATCGAGCGTTCATATCTCGGTTTTCTTTATTCGTATAGCGATGGTGAGAATATCTCTTTATCTCAAGCTTTATTCTTTTCTTTTTGAGTGACGAAATTAAATAGTCGATTATTGCGAGATGCAATTTTGTTAAAGGGGAGTCTGTAACAATCTTGGTTTGGAGATTACCTGACAATATTGAATTATAACAATAGTTATAGTTTAATATTGTAAATTAAATTAAAATTGGAGAAATTAAATTGTTTATTTGGAATAAACAATGAATTTTAGAATTTAAAATGAGAAAATGAAATTCCAAGCTTTATTTTATTTTTATTTTGGAGTGAAAATAATCATTTATTGGATTTGAGTAGACTTAATGTAATAATATTGGTAATTATTGCTAATATTAACCTTTTATTGAAAATAAAAGGAGAAATATGAAGAAAATATGTATTTTATTAAAATAAAAGATGAAATATTGTCTGAAAATAATATTTTGATGATTCATAAAGTTAAATGATTTGTTTGACAATAAAACTAATTTTTGAACAAGTTGTGCTTTAAAAATAGTGCTTACACTAAAATAGTATAAATTGTAAAATATTGTCAAAAATAGGGTTTTATTGTTAAAAATATTTTTTTTTAATTAAAATAAATTTTACTTTGTTCTAATAACAAGTTCAATTTCATTACAAATAAGTGTAAACTTTTTATATAATATTTAAATGAAGAAAGTATGTACATAGTTTACTTACGTTTTTTTCTCTAAGTATTTTTGGTTCTTAGGCTTTTTGGGTTAGAATGGGATCCAATAGCCTAACCTAGAAGCTTTTGGTTTGTGAAAAAAAAAGTCTGTACGTTAGTTTTCTTCTTCCATCCCTAAGAAAAATATACAACAAAAGAAAAGAAAGAAAATAATGGCCATCTTCAACTAAAATCTATTCCCACTCAATTTTGCTGCTAATTCAAGAAGAAATTTACCAAAATAAGAATAGAGAAATGTAAGAAAATCCAATACTAAAGAATTTCATCACAAATCTTAGATCTTAATATAGGATTGTCTGTAACCAACTTGTTTTGTACTGCATGCTTCTTTTTCAGCAAATACAGGTGCTTAGAGCCTCTTATCTCCTTAAAAAATCATTGCTTGCTAACAAAACTTTTCTATATGATCAAGGTGAGTAAAGTACTGACAAAATGCGAGCTAAATCTTAAGCTGCTGTAGGAAATTGCTCTGTAAAAGCTTCAGTTTACATACATATATTTGTATCTTATTTTATTGAGTTTCTTATTTCTGGTTGCCAATTTGAGTGGCCATAACTTTTTGATTTCAACTCGAATTACTGATGGATCTTTTTCGGATTATAGTTTAGTTGTCAAGCTCTGTGCATGTCAATTTTCGCTGCAAAACTTGATAATATGCTAATTGTGACGCCCCACCTCTATACCCACGCTAGCCAAGAACACTACGGTGTAGTGCTGTCAACTAGCGCGGAGAATAAGGCTGTTGAGGAGCGACCATCCATGTAATTTCTTATCACACGGTGGCTATAAAATAATCTTCGGAAACAAATATAAAAGTAAGCATAACATGCGAATCAATCACAGATATCCATATCACAAAGGCGGAAAGAGATATGAATATATATCACATAAAAGTGTACATCAGAGTAGTGGTCTAAAAAGATCCACGATAATACAAAAGAATAGCAACGCGTGCTATACAAAAGAATACAACTATGAGTCTATATCTCAAGTGTAAACAACAAAAGCTGCTAATCTAAACAAGTAGCCAAAAGTCTGAGTAGTGAATCACTGGGGGCGGAGTCAAGCAGTAGCACCTGTAACATCTCGGTCTGACCCGAGTATTATTTATAAGAAAATAATAAACGGATCAGTCTAGCTATAAATATCAGATGACGAGATATAAAATAAAAGATATGGCATAAACATAAAATATCCATACTGACATACTACTATAAGTATGCAAATAATGATCAACAGGAGATCAACCGATAAGAGATAAATCAATATCATAAGAATCTTCTCAAAGATCCAAAGAGGGCATCATACCCTAAACTTGTACTCATGACAAGTCAAAGAGATAAATTCCAGAAATCAACACAAGAAATCCAGAAATCATAAAAAGGGAAAGAGGCCTATCACATGACGGTCCGAAGACCATGGGGAGCTACCCCATATGTGTGAGTCGAAATCACACTGATTGAGGTCTAGACTAACCAAAAAGCAAAAAGGTATGTGTGAATGAAATCACACAAGTGGTGTCTAGTCTAACCTCGCAATGAAAGAGACATCGCGCAATTGCTAGTCTAATTCATAAAGCGATCATCAAGATCAACGAGAAGTGTCAATTACACTAAGCTAGTAAATATAGAAGTTTAGCCTCATGTCCCATAACCACTTGCTTAACTTAAATATTTACGAACAAACTGTAAATCTTCACTAATAAAATTGTCACAAGAGGTTCAATCGAACAAGTCCAAGAATTAACCGACGAAGTGAACGCAAGCGTTTCATACCACTTGTTTTACTAAGTCGTTTAATTAGATTTCTCGTCCGAGTGAGGTAAAGGCTTGTATATACTAATAGATTGGAAAACGGTTTAAGAAAAGAGCTTTGTTATTAAAAATAGAGTTGAAATTGTTTGTTAAAAGAGTTTTGATATTTACTACTAGTATTGAAACCTTTATATTATAAAGTGACAAAACACAGAAGCAATTGTAGAAACAATCAGTCACAAAGATCGCATACGAAGATGCGAATAAAATCCAAGGAAATCAGCTCAATGTTTTTCAGATAAGATCCCCTACGGAGGGGGGGTCCAGGGGGGGTGGCAACCCCCCAAGGTGGGGGTGCGGGGGCAACGCCACCGCTTACGGGGTTCGACCTGCCCGGTCAGGTCGCGGGGGTCCAAGGGGCAGCGCCCCCGGCGGGGTGCGGGGCAGCGCCCCGACCAAAACGGTACGACCTAGTGAAGACAAAATGAGGTCTAACGACCTAAGGGGAATAGGGTCGAGCGACCTAATGGTTGCGACCTAGGGGTCTAAGGAGTCAACCGACCTAACTGGAGCAACCCTGTGGTCATGCGACCTAACTGAAATGGCCAAGCGACCTAACAATAGAACAGGTCAAGCGACCTAACGTTTTAAGGCCGAGCGACCTAATTAAACTTGCGACTTAATGGTGTGAAAGGCGTGCGACCTAACATGTTACGACCTAAGGGGGGTGCGCGACCTAAGAAGGTTCGCGGGCTAGGGATGAGCGACCTAACAAGGTTCACGACCTAACGGAGACGAGGTCATGCGACCTAAAGTGGTTCGCGACCTAAAGGTGTTCGCGACCTAATAGGGTTCGCGACCTAAAGGTGCACGACCTAAGGTCTTTCGACCTAGGAGTATATAGGTAACACGACCTAAAGGTGTCGCGACCTAAGGGGCCAAGCGACCTAGTGGGTCATACGACCTAAAGGAAATAGGGTCCAACGACCTAAGGAAAACAAGGTCCAACGACCTAAAGGAGTATGCGACCTAAAGAAGTGCGCGAGCTAAGTGAAGGCGGAACAACTCAAGGTCTAACGACCTAGGGAGGGGGCGACCTAAGGTCTAACGACCTAAGACCGAGGAGACGTTTCCAACAGAGGGAACGACTTAACGACCTAAGCCTAACGACCTACGACCTAAGGTCCCACGACCTAATGAGGCAGGCAAGGCCGAACGACCTATACGCGAACGACCTAAAGTCCAACGACCTACGACCTAAGTCCGAGGCGACCTAAATCCGAGGCGACCTAAATCCGAGGCGAACGAAATGTGCAGGCCTTGACTTTTCCACACGCGTGAGCTAATGATTCCGAGCGACCTATACCTGGGCAGAGCGACCTAAGCTCAGGAAGTTCACCAAACAACTAAAAATTGGAGTTTTTCGCCAATCCAATCCAAACCAAATGCAAATATACATGCTAAAGTGATGGGGAATCATTCCCAACAGTCCAATATAGTTATAGACTAGAATTGTGAGATAAAAATCTCACCTTTGCTCCAAGACTCAATGAAAATGAAGAACAAAGCTTGAAGGCAAACGGAGAAGTAACCACAAGATTGAATCCGATGTCTTCTTCTTGAATTTGGAGTTGAATGTTGAAGTTGCAATAAAACAAAGACTTTGGAGTTTTAATTTCTCATTCCATTCACCATTTTTGTTGAAGCTTTAGTGTTAGGAAATGAAATGAAGCAATGAAGAAGAAGGGGGGTGGAACTTGGGCCTAATGGGCTAAAAGTCCAAACCAAAGGCTCGAGTGAAAAAGTGGTGAAATTCCACTAACCCCAAACATATCAATGTTTATACTTAGAAGATTGCAAACGACGTTTCGAACTCAATGGAAGTGGTCTCGAGTCCTAATTTGGCCGTTTGCAAAAAGTAGCTTCGGACCAAAATCCGATTAACGATAAAATATTTAAATAAAATATTTAAATATAAAAATCGATAAATATGCGGGTTGTTACACTAATCTACTGAACAAAGTTGAAAACGAAGCAGAAAAACCCAAGGGAGGCAAATCCGTAGCTTTGGTCGATCAGGCGGTCGACCCGGCAAGAACCAGGTCGACCTGGCGTTTTGGCTAGGTCGACTCTTGGTTGGCCCAGGTGCATGAATTTGTGGTCGTTTGTCCCTATGCTTTTGTAGCTTGTTTTGAGTATTTTCCTTAAAATTGTGATGGTTTTGTCACTTGTTTTGCTGCAAATATTGAGATGATTATAGGCCATGATGTCTATCAATAGATCAACCGAATTTTGAAGATTTTAAAATTCAAATTTTGAATTATTATGGGTTTAATTTGAATTTGAATTTGCATATCGGTTTGAGTGATTCTCTTCGTTTTGATTCGTTTACGAGCACGGTTTTCTCCAAATCTTTTTGAAATAATTTTTAAAATTAATGGGCATTTCAAAATATTGTTATATAATATTTTGAAGTATTTTCATGTGTAAAACATATTTATTCTCTATAATAAGAAAATTTTCAAATATGGGTTTCCAAATTGATTTCGGAAATTAGTTTTCAAAGCTTGTTTTCCAAATTAAATTATTTTATATATAAATTACACATTTTTGCACATTTAGAGAAAATAAGAAAGAGAATTAAACGGTTGGGTAAAACATATGGTATGCGATACATGTATATATCTTATCGGTTAATTCCCGACTTGTCTATTTACCGATGAGATGAGGTAAACTTTTTTACTGATTTGAATGTGAAATTTGCTAGTGGTTAGTAAACCATTTAGTGCGAGCATGTGGTATGTGATACATGTTAACACTGTTCGGGTTCTTAACCAAGCGTTTGTGACACATTTGTCTAAGAGTAGTGTTTTCCAGTATTGGACTTTCGGGTCATTTGTCCTTCGGGATGTTTGTCTAAGAGATATTTTTCATTGCGATGTACTTGTCCTACGGGATATTTGTCTAAGAGACATTTGTCCTTCGGGACGTTTGTCTAAGAGACGTGGCGTCTTATTTGAGAAAACAGTATTTGGCAAGCTTCGGCCGTAAGCACGTGCTATATCTTTGAGATGATTTCATTGATGTTTTTGATTTCCCAAGCGTATCACCTTTTTATTATTGGTCATTTGAGCCATGTCGAATAGTGTGTGTGTGTGTGTGTGTATGTACATATATACGGCGATTATCTTATGGGAACTTGAACTCTTGTGAGTTCTATCTTTGAGATATGAGTTGCCTTCACTAGCGTTTTATTGAGATTTCCAATATGGCGTATATTTGAGATTTTAATCTCCTATTTGAAGATATATTTGCCTTGTAGCGCATTTGGAGATGCTGATTTCTTTGAGTTGTTTTGAGATTATCGTTATGGCAAGTTTAGGACTTCTCCTTTTTAGAAGCTATAATTTTCCACAAACCATTATTGATGATTTGTGATATGCTGATGATATGAGGCTTGCTATATTTAGCGTTTTGTGAATGAATTGTTTTATTCTTTAAGATTGTATGTTTGTGTAGTGATAGCATATTTTCACCTGATGTAACTATACACTCTAAATAGTCCCTTCTCACTTGGGAATATTATCACTTTATCCTTATGCGCATATTATCACTTATCCTTTTAAACTGATTTGTTTAGCTAGAATGGCCCGTGTATTTATACTCAGGTTAGATCGAGGTGTTTCAGATTAGGTATATTTGGACATATTCTATTTCCGCATGGACATTTCTGCTAGCTCTTTCTGTTGTAGCTTTTTATGTAGTCCTTTTTGTTTGCTACTTTGATATATATATATATATATATATATATATATATATATATATATATATTCTTTTGACTCGCTTGTATTTTGTGGTTGCCATACCACTTGACTTGTATCATTTTATATACTCTATGATGTATCTGTATATGTCTATATATATATATATGTGTGTGTGTGTGTGTGTGTGTGTGTGTATCTGTGTGTGTAATGATCTGTTGTTCTGTGATGTGTTTTGCATTGAGTTGTTGTAGTTTGTTCTGATAGATCCTATGGCCACCTACGGCTTTGTATTAAGTATTTATTGGATATGTCGATCTTCTTGAGATAGAAAAAAATATAGCATTTGTCGACGTATTCAATAGATATTTAAGACAAGGCTACAGACTGTGGCTCCTAACCAGTCCTATTCTTCACATTAGCAGACGGTATTACCCAGTAATACTCTTTGATCTGTGGGTCTCGGGGTGGGATGTCACACAAGTACTATACCCTTCCTGGACCAAAAAATGAAGTGAGCCCAACGGTTGCCTCTAATAAAAAAGTCCAAATTTGAATTGGGTCCATGGCTAATTTTCAAAATTATTTTGAAAAATAAAAATGAAAAATTAAATTTAAAAGTAATATTTAAAATAACAAATACATTTCAAATATTATAATGTGATTTCAAAATTGTTTTGAAATTAAAATAAAATTTTAAAATTAAAAGTTAAATTTAAAATGAGAATTATATTATAAATGTTCTAATATTGTTTTCAAAGTAGGCTTTGTAAACAATATATATTATAAATGCTATAATATAGTTTGAATTTTTTTGTAAATAAGATTTTAAAATTTATTAATAAGATTAATAAATTAATTAGATAGTTAATTAATTAAAGTATATACATGTATAATATGTGTGTATGTGTGTTATATTATCCTGAATTGTTTAAAACGATGTAAGTATATATGCATATACATAAGAATTTTTCAAAATTAATATTTAATTAAATTATCTAATTAAAAAAGTTAACTAAAAGTTAATTAAATAATACTAAAATACACACATAATATATGTATGTATGTATGTATAACCATAAATTTATTAATATACATATTCAATTAAAATGCTTAATTAAATAACATATAAGTTATTAAAATGTTAATTAGTTAAATTAGTTAATAAGGTTTAATTAATATAACGTACATAAGACTATTATATAGTTAATTAAATTATATAAGTTACATAATAATTAAACTTACATAATGTGAATGTATAAAACAAAAGTGTAACAGCAAAAAACCCAAATAGACTTAAGGAATAAATTCATGCGTATAGTATGTATGTGTGATTTCTTATGTGTCCGACATTGAATCACGAGGGTATTTCATAAGAAATACAAATTCCGTAAGTCGATATCACTCAATATAATACGTTAAAGGTTATGAATCTTTGATATAAAGTTGACCTCTGCCATTTGTATATTTATGGAATACTTGCATACTGCTTAGTTGTTGAGCTTTCCTCGAGTTAGTGATGTTACGTGTAGTACTATTATTATATTGAAGAGACGAGGTAAGGTAACTATATATATTATTGAGATTTCCTCAAGGTGAACTATACTTAAGACACCGTAAAATGGTGGGTATGAGTGAATTATCTGTCTTTATTTGTTGAGCTTTCCTCAAGGTAAAGATGTGATTGGATAAGGAATCACAAGTCGGAAGTTGAATATGATACAACGGATAAGGAGTTATCCATTGTATGTAGGCCTATGATTTGTTAAGCTTTCTTCAGGGTCAAAATTCTAAGATATACGAGTCCTAACATCTATTATAGAAATTGAAAGATTCCTATGTTTTCTGTTAGAATTTTGAGAAACATAAAAGCTTAGGGGGAGCAATACTAAAAAATGAAATGGTAATATTTATCCTTTTCTAATATTGTAAGAACATTTGCTATATAAAGTTAAAATAATCTACATTAATAAATTTTTGCAACCAACAAAAATTAATAAAATGTTTATCGGTAAAATAAACAAATGAATTGAATTAAGATTGACATGGAAATATGAAATATACTCATCAATAAATCTATTGTCATGTTATCCTTCCAAGTCTCATGCAAGAGCCTAATTCTACAACTACTAATATCTTCATACCCTAGTCACTTGAAGGTTATTTGCCAAGATTATGTATTGTCTTCTGAGTTTTGAACTCGTAAGAAACACAAGAAAATGGATATTTGATCCATATTCAACCACATACAAAGGTTATATGGTGAGAAGTCATCGTTCGTAATGTACGAAACTTTGATGAAATCGGTTCATTTAGAATAAGCAAATAAATCATAGTGCAAGATCTTGTATTCAATATAATTGATTACAGTAAGGATTTCTTTGAATGATTTGACCATTTTAGAAAGGGGAAAGCGAATGTATCAAGGTAGATGTAACTTGAGATACATTTGGGATGAAGAGAGTGAATGGACACTTTCGTTTTATTGGAAAACATCGAAAATGAGGATTGTAAAATAATAATTTACACTTAACATTAGAATGAGAAATATGATTTCTATTCCAAAATGTAATTTCATATAGAAAATTATTTTCTATGAAATTTATTCCTTTAAGTTCAAGATATATTCGATCTGAAAACTCTCAATTATAAAATGGTTATAATAAATGGAATAAATAGTCTATATTAAGAAGTTGAATGGACCTCCATAATTCATATTCTATTATAGTAATGGCAGAAATAGTGAGAGTATACCATATAGCACTTCTTGGTCTCATCTCAAAAGTTATATTCATAAAACATACTAAACATTATTTATGAAATTATAGTTGTTTTCAATATTGATTAAAAAATAGACAGTTTTTTTCATTATGAATATTATGAATATTCGTTATTAAATAAAACTATAATAGTGGTATCTGTGATGCATTAGAAATATGAAAGCTTCTAAATTTATTTGCAATTGCTTAGGAAGTATGGACTAAGACACAATTTTGAGAAATAATTTATGATTATATGATTATTAATCAGATGATACTGGTAAATTATATCTTAGACAATTAAGGACAAAGTACCATTCAGTAGGAGCATTACAAGACTTGATGGACTCTACATACTGATACATAGAGATATATGCAATCAAAATTTCCAGTATGGTTCCATGCAGTTTGTTGTATTCACCGATGAATTATCACAGTTGTGAACATGTGTATACACATATGATATGTTAATGATGAGTTCATAGAATACAAAATAGAAGTAAGTAACATAAATGTTCGAAAGAAGATATAATGTTTCAATTTGATCAAATAGGTGAGTATATTGGAAAGAGTTCCAAACGTACCTAAAAATAAATAAAGATTCAATCTCAAAAGTTACACTTCCCAATGATACATAATGATGTATAAATAAGGTGTTATCAAACTTTGTTGAACAAGTATGATTAATTGTGAGTGAATTTGAGTTAAATTCTTTTTGCAAGGTCATGTTCTTAGGAGCAGTATACAAGGTTAAAATTAATTTCATCTAAATAATGGTTTACAAAATCATATAAGATAAGCGTTTACAAGGTACTCCAACATATCCTCGGCGAAGGAGTTGGCAGGTTGTACAAGTCAAAAGATTGCACGTATTAATTGTACAGGAGGGATCTTGTATGAATCATCCTAAAAGGAGTTTGGAAATGATTTCCATTGGATGACCGATTCATATTTTGAACATAAGTTTTGTAAACTAAAATCAAATTAGTTTAATATAAGACAATTCATAAAATGGTTATGAATACCTATTCTATTGTGCTGAAAAATAATTATTGTTTCAAAAATTACCAACTTCATAGTGAAAGAATTTCTTCTAGCAATTATTGATAGTAAAATGAATTTGGATATGATCTAAAGATGGACTGATTATTGTAACATCCCGGGAAAATATAAATAACCTATATTCAAAAATAGGGATTATTTAAATAATTGAAATGTGAATTAAACTTAATTAAATGGATTTAGTAGCCTTATTTAACTTCTTTTAATTAATAAATTATAATGGTGAACTCACTTTGTAAATTTATTCACAACAATAAATAGTTCGAATAAATAACAAAAAAATCAATTGTTAATAAACTGACTTGATCTTTAATGATGTATTTTTAAATGAATTTATAGGATTTTTCTATAAATTTTAATTTGGGAAATAATTAAATTTTCGTTTGATGCATTTTTCAACAAACGCCGGTATTTTTGTAATTTTATAGAATAAGATAACCAGTGTATTTTATTATTATTTCACGATCATGTCGCATTGTTCTGCACGATCGTATTTATATTTATAATGTTCGTGGTTCATACGCGAACGAAATACTGTGTAGCGATGTACCAAGAAGTATAACATTTAATAACCTAACACTTAAACTAATTTCAACACTCTTCCTCTTACTTTATTTTTTCATTCAAAGTAAACAAAACTTAGCCGCCACCATTAAAAAAATAAAATTTTGAGCTATAATCCAAAAAAATTAAAATCAACTGTTCTGAGTTCGTGAAGGCGGGTGCTTCTATGTAGGCGAAGTGGTGTATGATCATGTGCGATGTGAAGGTGTCCAAATTAAGGCTTGAGTTCGCCGTTGATTGAGAAGGAGAGAGACTTCGACGTTGGTTGTTAGGCTTCTCTTGCGAAGGAGCACCGATTATGATGAAATGGGGAGGTGTGGCTCAACATTGCGGATCACGACTTTCATTTGTCGCATACTGGAGTGGGTAGTCGCGATTTATAGAGGGCCATTGGACGTTTGGTAGTGGTGTGGGTTGTGAAGAGATGGAGAAGAGGAGTTCATTGGAATTTTCCATGGCCGATTTCGTTAAGATACAAGCGAGCTAAAAGGATAGAGGCAGATCGATTTGGATGCATGCACTATGTACGTTTGTGCACATGTATAGGAATTGATTTTGATGGGGGAAGAAATGTTTAAGGGCAATCAACATTTAATTCAAGTGATTAAGTGAATCAATTAATTTATTTAATCCAAAATTCTATAAAACTTGTATCTTCTCCATACGAGATTTAAAAAGACGCGGTCTTCTACGTTATGATCAAAGGAGCTTATCAAGCACTAGATATGATTTTATTGATTTTGAAGTAAGTGAAATTTTGAGGTAAAATCTAACGCTATTCGATTTTAGATTGAAACGGAGCGCTTAAGCATCGGCTGGGATTTAGGTGAATTAACTCACCTCTAAATAAACTATATAATATATGTGGTGCTATAGATTATTGTTGAATGCTTAGATGATTGTTTCTATATTTTTTTTTGTTTTTTTGTTTGGATTTGAATTCTCAGTTGAAAGCGGATGCCATAAATAACCATTATTTTGCAGGGGGCTTTTGTATAAAGACCCTAAGGGGTTTCTCGCCATTATTGATTTACTTTTATATGCATCTTACTTATATAAATGTTTGGTTGTTGTTTAAGATGTTATAGTTACAAAAATATTGAATAGTGGAATATTCATGCTTTCATACTTTGAAATCGCGTGATTGCACTTTGAAATCCATCTCTTTAAATCTTGTGCTTGTGTTTGCATCGTCAAATATTTGGTCATGGTTTTGTAGTTCGAAAGTCAAGATTTTAAACACAATTTCAAATGGATTTTGTTGACTTTAAAATTATCTAATTTTTTTGTGAATACATATTAGACTCATAGTATGTTGTTCTAAAAATAAATTATAATATTTATACTTTGTAAAGTGTGGGGAAAATTCTAACTTTGAAAAGAACCAATTTAAAGGGATTTTTCATACTCTTTTAGCAACAGTTCTACGACACTATTTCCAACTTTTATTAAATGGTTTTAAACTTGGTTTTTCTTCTTCAATCCTTCTAGTGAACTTTACTAACATTTATTTAAGGGTTTTAAAAGTGGTTTGAAATATACATATATTTTAAATGATTTAATATAAATTATTATAGAAGAAGTTTTAGTTTGAAATAAGGAAAGGAAATGGTTTTTTGAGATTTTAATATATTTTAAAATTGAGATTTTCCAAGTAATATTTGAAATGAATGACATATATTATATTTCAGTTTTTTATTTTATAGAAAGTAAGAAGAAATCATGGATTACAATACAGTTGTTCTAATAAATGTTTTTCGATAATTAAGAAAGAATTCATAGATTATATCACTTTTGTTATAATAAATGATTTCGTAAAGTTATTGAGAAAACTTGATACTTGACTTAATAAGTATTAATATTGTTAAATCTTGGAAGATTTTTTTTAAAGATAATAATAAGTTTATTTATAATTGAAATTTTATAGATGAAAACGTCTTTAAAAATCTTGTTTTAAAAGATAAAGCTAAATGAAATTGGTTTTGGGTTTATAGAAAACAATGTTTTAATGACATTTTTTAACTATTCTTTTTAATACACCTAGCAATATAATTAACTCCTTAAAGGAATAATTTTAAAAGTGTTTTTGAAGTGTTTTAAAATATTTGTGATGTGACAATTAAGCACAAGTGTGAGTCAAATGTTTTAAAAGCTCGATTGTTTTATAGAAAATATTTAGTCTTACACTTAGCATTAAATGTTGATGGAACTCTTATTATTATTAAAGTTAAGAATCTTGTCGTCACAAGATAGGAAGCAACACTGCCTTACTTGTCTAGCTTCAATGTTTTCCCTCGGGTAGTACTAGTTTGGGATTGACAAGTTGTGATAAGTGTAAGAGATTTAATTTTCATGTATGATCATTTTGTAATTCTCGATAGTTGATTTATTAACTATCAATTCTACTATCTTCTTTGTGTTTCGTCAATTTAAGATGATTTTTTGCGCATTTGAGCGTTGATATTCTTTACCGAAAATGACTAAATAAAGAGCTAGTGGAGGCCAAGCTTGTGGGGTTGCTTCCATTAAGGTATTTCACATCTACTCTAGATTGGTTTCAGTGATATGCATGCAAAAATGATAAATACTCAGATACTCAATAAGGTTGGTTGGGTTCGGCTTAGAGGTTTTCGATAGCCATCATATTTCTTAAGTATATTTTCTAGAGATATACTTTCAGTAGGAGGGTGCACCCTCCTAGTCATTGTTGGAAAATTCTTTTTCCTTATTTGATTCAAATCTTTGAATTGTTTTCATAATTGCATCGAGAAGTGTCTAGTGCTTTTCTCGATATTCAATCATTTGTGTCCGTTCTTTAAGCTTGGATTTTGATATTGTCTGTGTTTATCCTTTCTTATTTGGATTTTTGATCTGTCTTGTTTCTACTCTTTCATGTATGGATGTGGTGCCTATAGGGTAAAACCTGTCCCGTTGTTAGTGGCATGGTCTCTCAGACTTTTATATGTTCATCGTATTTCTTGAGTTTTCTCATGTTGGTTTTACAAACTGATCTAGGTGTTATTTTATTATAACGCTTAGGTTAGGCTGAATTTTTCTAGGTTGTTGTTGGTGGGACATGGAGCTTATGGAGTGGAGCTGGATGTTCACCTGCCGTAGTATTTTTATTTTTTGCTCTATTACTATGTATATTCCTCAGAAATTGTAAGGACAAGTTATGAAAACTGTCTGGCTGATGAGGCTTGTTTTTAGCTCTGATATTCCGTGTATCATAGAGTGATAGCTTCTACATTCTTTTTTATATATCTATTGTCATTTCGTTGTGAGAATTTGTTTCCTCCTATTCTTTTATTTTTATTTTATCCTAACAAACTGCCTTTTCAGCAGTTGGATGTTCGACATTCTAATACCATGGATGTATTAAGTGCCGACTTTCGAGGGTCGAAAAAGTGGTTCGCTATAATTATCTGCGATGAAATGAAAATGACCAAACCAAAAGACATGTAAAATCTCGTAAAATTAACATAAAAGTAATTAAGAAAAATCAATTAATAAGTAACGACACTAAAACGAAAATTTTGCAAAGGTCGAGATTTGACTATGAAACTTGCACCATTGTGATCTTAGCAATTTTCTAAGCAACTTTCATATATAAAGTTTCATGATCAGAGTTCAAACGAAAAAGTTATCGATGTTTGAAGAATTCAGAACAAAAATAATTAAAAGTGAATAAAATAATAAATACAGGATATATTGATGATTAACATTTAAGGAAATGTTATAGGCCCACAGCCGATCGACTGCCTAAGGGTAACTGATCGACTGGTCATAGTATCCTGGTTAGGGTTTTCCCTGGCCTAAATGACATGGATTTAATATATTCAATCTGATGGTCCTGGCATATCTGAGCAACTATAAATAAGAGGCTGGCCCCTTAATTTCAATTCAAAAAACAAACCTACTAACGAAACTCAATCAATTTTCTTCCTCTATATTAAACTTCTTAATTTGAAAATAAAGATACATATTCAAGATTCAAGGATTAAGGAAGAGGCTAATCAAGCTAAAGGAAGAGATAATGAATTTTATATACATACAAGCATATATACGTACACACATACATACGTATACACATACATACCTATGTGTGTGTGTGTATTTGTTCTTCCCTAATCCATAAATTCTAAGTCTAATATATGCAAATGAATTATGCAATAAAAATGAAAATAATTAGAGGAAGAAATAGGTGTTAACACAAGAGCAAATCCAAGAAGATTCATAGAAAATTATCTGCGAGTGGAAATCATAGTTTTTCTCATTGTAGTAGTTTGTGCAGTAGATGTTTGGATTTATTTTACGCCTTGAGGAATTTTGTATGCTAAAATTTCAAATCTAAAAACCTAAAATTAATTGGTTGCAATCATATTTATTTTATGTTAATATGGTAGAATTTAATCTATTATTACTTGTTAGATGAATAATTCATATTATATTTAATTTCCACTTCTCAATTAGTGTTTGTTATCACAAACGATTCAAAAAGAATTAGAAAAGGGTTTGCAAAGTATGGATTTTTATTTCATCCGTGGTTTGCACCACCTATTCTAGTATTAAAATGAATATGGATCTTTTTTTTCAACCTCATACATTTAAATGTCAAATAGAATAAAAAGGATTTAAATTGTAAAGTTTTGCTCCTCTGTAATAGAGGCGTATATTCCACTATATTAATGTAAAACAAGTCGAGTGTTTTGATTCCATTTTTGAATATATATACAAGTCTATTTTGTTCAGCTAATTTAAATTATGATATTAGCTATTATGTAAACTGTTGTATTGAACTAGAACTCACATGAGTATAGTAATTGTGACATTTAAATCTCAACAACCCAAATAAGAAGCGAAAATCTTTGTATAGAAATGCTTTTACATGTACCTAGGAATATTTAATAAAAACTAATTATCCAAAACTTAACATTAAGTATAAATATAATAATGTATAAGTCGTAATGTACAAAATAAATAGGGTAATAAATAAAGAAACGCTAATCAAACGACCATTAATAAATAACAATTAACCATATAAAAAGGGAGTTTAGAACAATAATGGAAATCAATCTACAATTAAAGGCAAAATAAGGAGTTTCCCTTATATGGCCTTAATGCATAAATATGGTTGAAATGTCAGTATATTTTTGCAACGTTAGAGCATGGAAATATGACTAAGTTACAAGGATGCAAGGTCGGTTAAAAGTGCATGAAAGTCTATCCAATTAATCTAGCTACCAGCAGTGTAACTTTGGAACTGATGCGACAAACTGCCTATAGTAAATACCCATGCATGTGAGGTTAGTCGTAGTTCCTAAATCCGTAGGTTAAGCCTACCTAGCTAATTTTTCTACCAGCACCAACAAATAGTTGGACTAATGTAAAATGTCATGGTTTGGCTTATGGGTCAGAGAATGGTAATCCTAGGATAGGCCTACTTCGAGGTTGAGGTATTAAATGGTTGAGGTATTGATGGTCAGGTTTACCTTTTAGGTGCGGTAATGGAAATCCCTGGAGGGAGTCTACTTTGAGATTGAGGTATTAAATGGCTATTGGAATGTATTCCTTTCCTACATTTAAGAATTATTAACGGGCCTTATGAGATTTCTTACGATGTCAGCTAGGATGTACCAAGAAGGAGTTCACCTTGGGTCTAAGTATTACATGGCAGGGATCAGCCTAGGGTCTAGGTATTAAACGATCGGAGTATGCCTATTTCCCATTTAAAAAAATATTAAGTGGCTGAGGTACTTTCTCTCACATCGTTAGGGTATAATTGATGGTTATGTGTCTTTGAACCCAATATATTCCATAGCGGCGTTGCACCCACATTATAGTTACGAAGTTAGACTGGAATTGGCCATTGGCCTATAGTTTGAGATATGTTTTGGAGTTGAACTAGAGGAGACGTTGGCTTACAGTTGGAGGTATACTAGGGAAGATATAGTTGTAAATATGTAAGACTCAATACTCATCTAAATAATACTGCCCAAATACTATTATAGCAAGACTTGAGATATTCATTCACCGAATATTATTATTCTGACCTCCTCCACATTGCAACCTACAGGTCAGGGGAATGATGGTGATGATGAAGTGTAAATGAGGTAGTGAAGATCGGTGGCAGTATAGCTATTTACTTATATTTATAATTTATTCTTATGTACCCAAATTTTTAGACCTATCGATGTACTATTTTGAGACATTATTTTATGGATATTTGGATTATTGTGTTTTTAGATTTGGAATGTGTGAATTGGGTACTTACTTTATTATTATATTTTATCCTTTTTAATGTGAGATTTTGAAAGAAAAAATTAGATAGCTCTGTATATTGTTTATCTGATCAATTTTACCAAAAAATAGCCATCTCTAAAATAGACCTAAGGTTCGATGGGCTTTTAATATTGGTTCGACAATTAGACCCATTTTATAGTGGGTTATTACATTTAATATCAAATCTTAGGTTACTCGATCAACGGGAATAAAAATACGCAAGAGTGTGTATTTATTATTTTGAAAATATTTTTCAAACCCTACTATATTCGAGTATACGTATATGGACATACATGTACGCACTAGGCAAACTTTTAATTTAGCAAAAAATATTATCATGGGGAGTGAGACTAATTTGAAAATTTGAAACTACAGATAGTTGAAAATATTGAGACTAACTGCTATGAGGTCAAAAACCACCTTCATCCAGGAGATACCCACCATTCCGGGTATGTCATTATTGTTCTGACAACATCTAAGGCTCATGGAGCAGGTTCTCATTCCTTAACAAGCTGCACCGACAGAGCCACTTGCTTCTCTGCTGAATAAACAATCCGCCCTTCAGACCTTCCTAAACCACGTAGAAACTTTCAAAATATGGAAGGACGAGCATTTTTTAGGATAGAAGGTTCTGTATAAACCAAGGCTTTGATTAATGGCTTGACCATATATTCTGGGTGCTAGGATGGGAAGACTAGGTCAAAAGAAGGATAGTTGCATGGCATTTAAAGAGGGAGGCGCTGAATTGGTGGACCGTAGTTGTTAAGGAGAATGCAAAGGAAGAAATTACTTGGACTAAATTCAAGGATTGCTTAGAGTCATGATTCATGTCTAAAGCTGAAGTAAGTCTCAATTAGATAAGTTTATCCAACTAAGGTAGGAAGGCTCCACGATGAAGGAGTATACAATAGGTTTATGGAATTAGCTAACTTTGAAATGAGCCTGATTGACATCCAAGCGAAGAAGGCGATGAAGTTTATAAAATGCCTGAATTCTCCACTTGGAGAGTTACTTTTAACTCAAGTTTCCACATGCGCTACCTATGAGATGTTAGTTGAAATGACCCTCCTTCAAACAATTGTTAAAGAAGAAAAGAAGAAAGTAGGACAGTCGCATAATTAAGATAGAGAGAAGAAAGGAGCATTCTGAAGAAATAAGAAAGCTAAGAAAGGTTCAAGAAAGGAGGTGTGATATGCCATATATGTCAGAGGTAGGGGCACGTTGCTAAGGACTAAAAGTGAGTTTGATGAGAGGAGTTCAAGAGGTGGTGTTATAACTGCCATGAAGAAGGGATTATAAGAACCAATGCTCTAAACTAGCAAAGAAAGGATGAGATATGCAAGCTTATTCCATTGAGGTAGTACCTATCTCAAGCAAACCTTCTTGCAGGGACAAAGGAAAAGCTGTGATGGAAGGTATAACTATTATTTTCAAAAATATTCATATCTTATTTGATTTAGGAGCATCAAACTCATTCATAGCCAGAGATGTAGTTAACTCTTTAGGATTAAAGACCTAATTTGTCACCAACCCTAAATTTATGTCAAATCCTATTAGAGGGTCGATGCATCTTTCTGTGATTTGCAAAGACCTAGTCATGGATATATGTAATGTTAACTTTATATGTAGTGCGTATGTTTTAGATTTTGAAGGGTATGGACTCACCTTAGGGATGGATTGGTTGTCTTACTACGGGGTTGTCTTAGATTGTGATAGGTGGATTGTATGGATGAGGAGTTATGGGATGCGAGATATAGATGTTCGTTATATGCCCTAAAGCTCGGTCAAGTTAAGTTATTTGTATTTTCTTACTATCATAGGATGGGCTTTCATTTGTGCCTGTATTTTTGGAGTTTCCAGATGTTTTTGAATAAGTCACTAGTCTCCCACCCTAAAGGAAAATAGGGTTCATGATTGATTTAAAGAAAGACGCTCGACCCATTGCATTGTCGTTGAGGCATATAGCCTCCAAAGAAAGGAGAGAATTGGATAAGCAGATTTCAGTGTTATTATAAAAGAGGTTTATTCATCGTAGTACTTTAGAATAGAGAGCACCATTTGTCTTTACCACTAAGGCAGGCGGGTCTTTAAGGTTTCATGTTGATTACCAAGCACTCAACAAGCAGACAAAAAAGAACATGTATCTTTTACCTAGAACAGATGACTTGTTTAACCAATTGTTGGAGGTAAGATCTTTTCTTAACTAGACTTAGCCACTGGTTCGATCAATTAAGAGTGGCTGAAGATGGCAAGGAGAATACTACTTTTTGCACTGCAAATGGACTATATGAATGGGAAATAATGCCATTTGGGCTGACAAATCCCCTTGCATATTTTGTAGATTTGACAAGTAGAGTCTTTAGGAGGCAATTGAATAAGTTCATAGTAGTGTTTGTAGATTCCATTCTAGTATTCTCT
Organism: Allium cepa; assembly: GCA_030765085.1. Lineage (NCBI taxonomy): Eukaryota > Viridiplantae > Streptophyta > Magnoliopsida > Asparagales > Amaryllidaceae > Allium > Allium cepa. The sequence continues at coordinate 125,639,860 of CM060940.1, read as the reverse complement.
AAAAGTGAAGGTGAGCATGAAGATCACTTAAGGGAGAAACTAGAGACCTTGAAAAAACACCAACTAAAGGCTAAATTCTAAAAGTACCATTTTTTGGGGAATGAGGTAAGGTTTCTTTATCATATTGTCTCTGAGAAAGGGTTAGTTGTTGACCCTGGAAAGGTAGCAGCTATTCAAGACTGGAAAATTCCAAGGAATGCCACCGAAGATAAGAGCTTTCTTGGTTTGGCTGATTATTATAGGAAATTAATCAAGGACTTCATAAAGGTAGTAGTACCATTAACTTGCCTAACTAGGAAAAACTTAGTCATTGCATGGGATGAGAAATGCACGGAAGCCTTTGAGAAGATGAAGGATCTGTTGACTAGTGCACCAATACTAACTATTCCAAATGGGTCGAATCCTATCACCATTCACATTGAATACTAATGCATGCGGTATGGGCTTAGGAGCCGTTCTCATGCAATATGACAAAGCGATAGCCTATGCAAGCAGGCAGTTGAAGGATCATGATAAGATGTATCCTACTCACGAACTAGAGTTAGGGTTATCATTTTTTTTCTTAAAGATTTTGAGGTATTTTATTTTAGGGGAAAGGTTTGAGCTATTTACTGATCATAAGTCCCTTAAATACATGTTTTCCAAAGAGATTTGAACCTTATGTAACAGAGGTGGATGGAGTTTATATCATCATATGACTTTGAAATAGTATACCCCTAGGAAAGGGAATGTTGTTGTCGACGCACATAATCGAAGGTGTGCTACTCTTGGTGCTATATATGAGTGGAGACAGTTGGAGTTCCTATTTAATTTTAATTTCTAGCAACCATCAAATTCACTCTAGGTTATATAGCAGCAATGGAAGTAAGGTTAAGATTGATGGACAAAAACAAAAGAAGGATGTGAAATAATCAATATTTTGGGCAAGTTAGGTAGGGGAGAGCATTTCCCCCTACATTGGTAAGTATTTAATCGATAAAAGAGGACGGATAAAGAGAGATGGATGCCTGTTCCAACGATGAAGGATGTCTTAGGGGAAGTAGGCTGAGTGACACCATTCTAGGATGACAATTCACCCCGATGGAGATGAGATGTATACGGATATGCAATGTATTTTGTATTAGCCAGGAATGAAGTGGCAAGTAGTGAAATATGCCGCTAAATGTTTGATGTGCCAATGGATAAAAGCATAAAAAGGGAAGCCCAAAGGTCTAAAATTGCCATTAGAGGTACCGACTTAGAAAAGGAAGCATATATTGATGGACTTTATAAATGGGTTGCCTAGAAGTCAAAGAGGCAGTGGAACTATTTAGGTTATAGTAGATGGACTTACTTTAAGTGCCCACTTTATTCTGGTAAGGAGTAATAGAATAGCAGTATCTCTGGCGCAAATTTATATCAAAGAAGTGGTACAATTGCATGGAGTTTCGGTTAGCATTATCAACGATGGAGACCACTTGTTCGCCTTTGAGTTTTAGAGAAGTTCACAGTCAGTTTTAGGAATGACGTTGAATCTTAGCACCTCTTACCACCCATACATTGATGGAGAGACGAAAGGGTAAACAAGACTTTGGTGGATTTATTGAGAGCTTGCATCATGCATTTTGGAGGACATTGGGAGCATCACTAACCTTTATAAGAGTTTGCATACAATAATAGTTACCAGGTGGCGATTAGTATGACACCCTTTGAAGCCTTATACACGAGACTGTGCCAATCACCTAATTATTGGTGGGAAACTACCAATAAAACTCTACTTGGATCAAATTTGATCGACGAGACCACGGAAAAGATTGATGTGATTAGGCGGTGCGTGAAGGTTGGCCAGGACCAACAAAATTCCTATGCAGATGGGCAAAGGAAAGAGTTGGAGTTTTCAGTTGGAGACGTGGTATTTGTTAAATTTTCCCTTTTTACGAAGGTTATGAGGTTTGGAACATTGGGGAATTTGGCGCAAAGAGCTTTGTTGGGCCTTTCTCGATTCTGAAAAGGGTGGAAAACTTGAATATCGAGTAGAGCTTCCTACTAAATTAACGGAGTCCGTGACGTTTTTCATGTTCCTATTTGAAGAAATGTCTACATGACCAAGCCAATATAGTAGAGCCTAATCAATTAGCAGATATAGAGATAAGTCGATAGCACCTCATATCACCGCAAGTATAGCGGAGCACAGAGTTAGGAAGCTTCATAACAAAGAAATTAGGTTAGTCCGAGTGCAATGGGGAGATAAACCAATGGAAAGCACCTGTGAAACAGAAGAGAAGATGAATACATCTCATCCTAAGCTTTTCTTTGGTAAATTTTCTCTCTCCAAATTTTAATATTGTACAGGTGGTTGCATTGTTGTTGCAAGATTGGATGGTAGGGAATGATTGCCACATTTTTTCTTGTTATTTTGCATTTGTATATAATTTTAGGGCATATTTAGGCTGTTTGGATATATGCCTAGAGTTGATCTCACCTATAGATGTGTTGTGTAACAATCTACATTTTTAATGAGAGGATATTTAAATAATTGATATAAATATTGAATCGTTAATTAATTGAAGGCCCAAGAATATGATTTTTCGCATACGGCCGAATCGGGATCGAGAGCACTTTCATTGAGTTCGGATTGACATTACGAACTAAAATAAGGATAAGCATCGCTATATTCGAAGATTGGGTGATCCGATGGCCAAAACGATTTTGAAATGCGTGAAATTATCATCTGGAGCATAGCTTTAGAAGCAAAGGGATTTATATCATTGAGATTGGAAAAATGAGGTGATGTACAGAGACGAGTTTCGTCGCGATTGGACACGTCGTGTGATCGTATAAGCTCAAAACTTACAACAGTTTATTTAAGAATTCAAATAAATAAATAACATTATGTTAATATAATAATCATACAAACCCTCTCTATCCTAATCACTTTACTGTATGATTCATTCAAAGCAATGAAATGACTGCTCTTCCCCTTTCCATTCAAAAATCAAAATCCATCGATTTACTCAACGATAAACTACGAAAATGGATTTTTTGAGATTGGAGGGAGCAAAGATTCTAATCCATTAGCTTGATCTAGTGTGAGACTATGATTGGCCGAGATTCATTTTCCATAGTCGGTCCAAGGTTTCGATTTATTGGAGATTGGAGAGAAGATGAGCTAAATGAGGAGCATCATTGGAATCCCCTTGGCGACATGCACCCTTCTCCACGACCGCGACTCCTCTGGTGACCTGGGAAAAATCGTAAAAAAATGCTTGGGCAAGTCATAGCATTAGGTTATGAATAGATGGGGAGGATTGAGCTTCAATTGGATGGGTGGAATGTAGAGAGATCGTGTACTAGAATGCGTTGACGAAGACAATTTGCGATTTCATCGAGTATAGATGGAGAAATTGGTGGAGGTATGTGAACATGTATGATGGATTATGCATTGATACATGTATAGGAAGGGAGATTATAGTTTGGGGAAGAAAAGTTAGTAGATGATTAACTGGTAATTAAGTAAATTAATTATTTAATTAATCACAATTCTTATATAATTCATATCGTTTGCATACAGGTCCGTTTTGGATGCAATTCCTTGCATTGAGCTCGTGATTGAGAGCTCTATGATTTGGCATTGGTTTGGATTGTTGAGATGAATGATATTATCTCTCATTGTACTGTGATTGTTAGCATAATATTGAAATGATGTTTTGAAATGATTTCTGACTTTGAAACATAATTTTTGACATATTTAAACTCATATCATATTTTATAAAAGAGTTAAAGTGTTTTTAATTGTTTTGAATCAAATATCACAGTTTTCCTATTAATGCACTATTTTGACGATATTGCTGGATTTAATCTATTATTGATATTAAATCCCCATTGGTTGTTTTATATGTATTATATGCATTGCATGTGTACTATTGTAGATGTATGCATTTTATTATGGATGGATGTATGCTAGTTTGGTTATTTGGTCGAAACGCCATTCGTAGGTGATATAGTATTAGAAATATCCCATATGATAGGATTTCATACACAGAGTTTCGTGCATTGGTCTGAAGACGAAAAATGGACTTGGGGATATGCTTCAGATTTTGGGATGGATGCCATACGTTTTCATTTAGTTTGTACCTAGACATTTTTTGCTAAGTACATGACCAAACTGGTCACTACTCTAAAGTAGCCGATGTCTACCACTATTGTCTTGATGACATTTTTATTCATGCGGCTGACTCTTTGTCTTGATGTTATTTCTTTACAACGAGCGATTTCGATGGTAAAGCGATGACTTGACGCTTCGACATGACAACTTCAGGACCTTAGTATAATGGCTCTATGACTTACGATGGATGTCTAGAGGTGTTTTGAAAATAACGACTAAATAATGAGATTCGTGATGGTGATCCATAAAGGCAAGCTAAACAAAAGGGTATGCGAGTGGGGTTTGCTACTGTGTCCCGCCATGGAGATAGCTATGATGGAATAACGATTAAGTTCCATTCTGAAGACACATGCAAAAGGATCATTGATAACTTGGAATTTTCCAATGTGTCCGTAAAGAAGGGGTATGTGGGAGCTCCCGCCTTGATTTGCGATTGTGTCTAGCTCTTAACGATTGTAGATTACCTTGGGCTTTTGCAATTATGATCTTGGTTCCTAGCTATCGGAGTGGCATGGATTTGAGCACCAATGAACCCGGGACTTCAATTAAGTTCCTAGTTTGTGTTTATGTCATTTGAATTATCATATATCCAACGCACACGAAGTAAGGATTGTTTGATGGATGCTATGTTTACCATGGTTGCTTACCCTCTCTAGAGTGTCATACGATGTAGGTATTTTCAATCGTGTACCTAGGCACTGGACATTGTACTTCGACTATTGGACACTTATATGGATATAATGGTATATTAGCATATATCAACTGTTACATCGTAAATCATTGGATGTAGGAACATGTCAGGTATGATTCACCATACCCTCTGTTCCATATACTATATTGACTTTTTATAGTATTCTGGGATTATTTATTGCTCACACCAGACTATTGTCTGGCTCGAGATTTTATGCTTTGCTTCTTATTATCTTGGGTACTCTTAAATGAGTAGACTAGAAAGCATATGTAAACTCTACATGGAGTTCTTTAGATGGACTAGCAAAAGACGATGCTATCTCATACTTATATTTTAGGCTTATTATTGTTTATTCCATTATATGACACTATAGACCCTTAATAGCGTTAACTTATTGTTAAAGATGGTTTATTGGTTGAGTTTATTTATCAATTGTATAAAATCTATTACTATTTTGTATAACTATATGAGCATGTGTACTCTGATTTTGTGGTTCATGTAGTTATTACTATCTCGCTTGTTTTATATTTGCGAAGACTATCGTATTTTATCTGATGCGCTGTGAGATATACGACATGTTATGTGACTGTGTGATGTTTTCCTTCTTTCTCTTCTCATATATTCTCTTCTCTCCTTTTTATATTCCTCTTCTTTACTTCTATTTCTTTCCCTTGAAAATCGTCCTACAATGGTCACATGCTCCAGCAACACACTATTCGATCATATGAGCATCGAAAGTGTAGGGCGGCTATCACTTTTGGTATTAGAGCTTAGGTTACGTGATTAACCTGAGCTGATACCATGATCTAGTAAAGATAGGGTAAGAGTTGTCACCTCAAACTAGATCTAGAGTATATAAATACACACACACACACACGAGAAAGAGAGAGAGAGAGTGCGTATTTGTAATATATTTTGATCTTCAAAATTATATAGTAGTATATAGAGTATATTAGTATTATTATACACACGAGCGCTATTGATGTAGTTTTTCTTTATGAGAGACTGATTATTCTTATTATGTATTAAAAGTGATATGGGATGCAAGAAATGATGCTATTGACTCCACCTTTGGAGTAGAAAAGTGGGAAGGATCGGGGACCACTAACCTCGATTTATGGAATATGTTCGCCAAGATGTTGCAAAACATTATTTTGAGATGCCCAAGTTACTCCAAACTATTATTCTATTCAAGTGCAAGCGCCTAGAGTCGACTTTATCAAGCTACATAAAGATTATGTGAGTCTAAAAGCCAGACGGTTCCTTAAAACGGAGTCGGTTATTGAGGTGCAAAATGGGATGGATATCTACGAACGGATATTCGATGACTTGGAGTTAGATGATGCAATGAGAATTTGATCTCTGAATGACTCCAGAGATGAACAATGAACTGGTGGAGTGGCCTTATAGCTTTGATTCTCGAGGACCATTTTACTTAGGATCGGTCCATAGTTTGCATCAAAGAGAAATTCATCTCGACTTCTCAGAAGTCGATGTTGTTTAATAAGTACATCGGATTTGAAGTATGGTGATATGTCTATATCGTAGTACATGGATGAATTTGATGTGCTATTGAAGTACGGTTTATTTTTCATGGATACTTCATTCAAAAAGAATGAAAAGTTTATCATTAGGTTGAGCGATCATCTTGAGAAGCGATTGATTGGTCATATTGATGAGAGCTTTGAGAAGTTAATCGAGAAGACATTACGAGTGAGAGCCTATACATAGTATAGATGGATTGTCCCGAACAATTTAAGCATAGACAAACCATGGAAATATATGCATCGAATGCCGTTTCGATTTTGTTGAGTGCTCCATCAACAAAATAGAAGCGAAATGTTATTACCATCTGAGGTTTGCTTTCCACTTGTGGCATTTTCATACATGTTTTCTTTGACGTCGGGTTTTCATATTCCCTCATATCAATGATTTGATAGATAGATTGGGATTGAGTCCCGAGATAGTTAACCGACATTAAATAACGATGAACCTTGTTAGGAGCTCAACCAACATGTGCATGGTTTGTCAAGACTTTGCCTTATCAATTTATGGATGTTTGATTGTTTGTTATTAATTTGTTTTGGGGTTTAATTGGATTTGTTATTATAGTCTAGGAATGGACTGGCTGAAGGGGTACGGAATAGTGGTGGATTATGAGTGGCCGTTAGTGATGAAGGGATTGATGATAAGCGGTAGGTAGTGTTTGGCTACCCACCTGATGATGAGGTGATGGTTAACTTTCTATATTCACTTGATATCACATACGATGTGTTGTCTTCTCTGCCTATAGCTAAAGAGTGTCTGGACACGTTCGATGAGATGACTGGATTATCAAAATAAAGGAATTGAGTTTTGTACCAATCTAGTTAAAGATGTTAGACCAGTAGTTATGTCTTTGAGTTATGGGATGCCTAAAGAGCAGAGGAAGTCAAAGGTGCGAGCATATGACCTATTGAGGCATGGGTTCATTCATAGGAGCATATTTGAGTAGGATGTACCTACAGTGTTCGCCACTAAGGCAGATGGCTCTTTGAAGTTGTTTGTTGATTGTCATGAGATGAATGAGATGACGAAAAAGTATCCACTCCTTCTTATTGATGACAAGTTTGACTATCAGACCTACTTTGATTAGTAGGTTGGTACTAGTCAGAGGTGTGACGCATGACTAGCAGAGATCTTGACTAAGTTCAAGAAATGAGTAGTGCCTATAGAGGTGATACAGTGCAGACTCGACCAAGATAGTTAGCTCCGTGTGGACGCGATACTTTTTTTTATGTCGATGGGTCGAGGTATGAGGTGCCATGAGACTCGTTCAAAATTGACCATATATCCCGATGACAATGAAATGCACCATGATACGAAGTAGACATTTTATTGGGAAGGGATGAAGAAGGACGTCGGGACATTCAATCCGAGATTAATAAATTATCTGCTAGTAAATGCTGAATAAAAGAAGCCAAGTGGTTACTTAAATTGCTTGTGATTCCCAGGTGGAAATGTAAATAGATATAAAGTACCTCATCGATGGAATGCCAAGGACTAAAAGAGAATATGATAGCATTTGAGTCATAATCAATAGAATGATGAGAATGCTAGATTTGTATTTGTTAAGTCTAGTAGAACAACATCTAAATTAGTTGAATTATATGTTGAATGGATTGTCTGATTCCATTATGTGCCAAGGGCATTGTAAGTGGCCGAAACCTGTTGTTCACTAGTGGGTTTTAGGAGAACTTGCACGAGGCGTTTGGAAATTTGGCACTAAATCGACTGGATGATATCGAGACTGAATAAGCAACTTCAAGAGCTCGTAGCTCTACTCGTATTATAGGATTTGATATGAAACATGTTAGGAGGAAGGCAGTGGAGTTATAAAGGTCCAGTGAAGTGAAATCGAAGACGATTGCACATGAGAGACCGAGGAGAGCACGAGGGCCGCTTTTTTGAAGGTCTTCATTTGGTGAGATTTCCATTTTTATCATCGGCTTTTGTGACGCCCCACCTCTATACTCACACTACCCACGACACTATGGGGTAATGTCGTCGACTAGCATGAAGAAAAAGGCTGTTGAGGAGCGACCATCTGCATAATTGCTTTATGCAAGTACCGATATGTCAGATAGTAGACATGCCACATGTATTACAAATGGAATGCTATTCCATGGGTTGCTAACCCATCGAGCTGGTGCAATGATGTAGCACAACAGTACGTCCGAGGAATTTGAAACTCAAATAAGCTGAAACAAAGATGTAGTACAACGTTACGCCCAATGATCCGAACTCCATAAAATGGTCAAAAGAACATGGGTCGCTAACCTATAAAAGTGGGAAGAAGCTCCATAAAACGAGGTGCAGTCCCCCACATTGACAAAGAGATATCGCGTATCGCTAGTCTAAACCATAAAATGATCATCATTGATCAATAAAAGTGTAAATTATATCAGGCTAGTAAATAAATGAGTTTAGCTTCATGCCTCATAACCACTGGCTTAACTTAAATGTTTATGAACAAATTGTAGATTTCCACTCGTAACATTGTCATGAGATTTCAATCGAACAAGTCCAAGAATTAAGCGACGAAGCAAACGCAAGCGTTTCATACCACTTGTTTTGCTAAGCTGTTTAATTAGATTTCTCATACGAATGAGGTAAAAGTTTGTATATACTAATAGATTGGAAAACGATTTCAAAAACGAGCTCTGTATTAAAAGAAATGTTGAAATCATTTTTTGTTAAAGAGTTTGAGTTTTTACTACTACTATAAAAACATTTATATTTTAAAGTGACAAATCATAGAAACAATTGTAAAAACAATCTATCACTGAAATCCACATTCGACGACGTGAATTAAAACTATAAAAACCGATATCAAATCCATCAAATGGATATACCCAAAAATTCAAAAAAGAAGTCATCAAATTCGATAATAACTGACAACAACTAACCGAATCAACAAAAATCGATAAAAATTGAAAATCCACTAAAAACAGCCAAAATAGGCGAAATTAAACGGTTCCAGACGTCTGGTAGGTTCATCCAGACATTTGTCCCTGCGTTTTGGAAATATATTTAACACTTCCCTCTTTTTTTTAATTTCAAAAGCCTCCCAGATGTCTGATTGGTTTGGACCAGACATCTGGTCCTAGTCTTTGTCGTTTTTCTTTTTCCGCCATATCTTTTTTTCTTCTAATGCCCTAACCAGGCGTCTGTGATTTTCAACCAGACGTTTGGTTTCCTGTACTAGGCAATAGTTTGCCTAGGCCATTGATGGCCAAATCAATCCGAAAGTGATCGGACGAGTGACGGAGGCTAGGGATTATGCCAAGCGACAACCCAGCCCTATAGGCTCTTCGATACACCTCAAACAACCTGTCTAAACATCCAAGATAGGATCTTTAAAGATTTTGACCTCAAAACACCAAATTTGGAAAATTCACCAAATCAATTCAAATCAAATGCAGATGAACATGAAATAGATGTTTAGGAGTTCATACCTAACAATAATGAAAGCTATAGACATAGATGTGAGTTCAATAACTCACATTTAAACTTAAAAACAAAGAAATGAGAAGCTCTAAAATAAAGCAAGACCATTCCACTTCACTACACCTTTAGAATCTTCAATCTAATATCAAATGCAAATTTTTTTCCAAAGTTGGGTTATAGGAAATTCTAAAAATTTAAGAGAGAGTGAGATGGAGAAGATGAAGAGGATGCTTACCTAAGCTTCTCCTTGATTTTGGAACTTGAATTTGGATTTCCTAAGAGAACTAGGGCATAGGAAATTCTAAACTCCTCTCTTTCCCCTAATTTTCCTATAGCTTGAGTGTTAGGAATTATTATGAGTAGAATGAATGAAGGGGAGAGGAGTTTGGGTTCTCTTGTTGGGTTGGTGGGCTAGAACCAAACCCAAAGCCCAAATGAAAATACCAAAATCCTAATCAAATCCAAACATATCGATGTTTATACACAAACAAGTTGTAAATGTCGTTTTAAAATCAATGTAAGTGGTCTCGAGTCCAAATTCGATTGTTTACAAAAAGTCATTTTTCAGACTTTAAATTCAACTAATGATGCTATATTTAAATAAAATATCTATACTATTATATTATTAGTGAGTTGTGTTTCAAGAGCGCATAGGCCTCCTTGAATTTTTGTCAACTGAACGGTCGCGTTTTATATTGTTTCCTTCTCCTACCAGCTCTTCGCTTCATCCTTTTCCCGTCAACTACAAATGATTTGGGATTTTTCCGCCTGAACTGCACCAACATATATTTGGGATTTTAATTCCTTCATAGTCCCTTTTTCCTAACCCTAATTTCAATTAAACCTCGAATAGGTAAATGATGTATCGCTGGTCGATCGTTGCGAGTGGGTATGCTTCTCTTCGCGGCAAGCTTAGTAATTCCATGCCTTTCTCCACCGCTCTTTTCTGATGTCTTTCCTAAATTTGGTTAGGCCGCTTAAGTTGGATTTCAGACAATTGCTTCTTCATGTATCTAGCCGTGGGTAGCTCTTCGGTTTCTTCTTTGATCCCTCTAGATTGCCTCGGTTTCCTAGGCAGCAAACAGTTTGCCTTAGGGGGTTGCTTTGAACCACCGAGAAACATGTTTAGGTAATCTCCTTTCCAATTTGATTTTGTGTGTATATGGCTATATATTCCTTTCTTTAAGCACTCTTCTAACTATTATATTACAACCAATAGTGAATTTAATTTTGTAATTTATTTTTCAGCTATTAAATTATTTTAATGTCGCATGCTTTGAATTTTCAACCGCATAATTTCTAATAATCATGAATTTTTTTAGTACTAAAAAGATAGTCTCATTATATAGTATTTTAGTGGCTTATTCTTATGAGTTTTCTTGAAGTAAAGTTTAGTGGCCTTATAATATTCTTACATGTATATAATTAAGATATAATATGGAAGTGGATATTTCTCCAGGGCATGATTCTCAGAAAGTGGAACTATTGTTTTTTTTATCATTGTAATATCATTTTAATGTTTATTTCATCATATTACACGGACTATGTGAAGTAAATTATGCTTCCATGCAAAATGGCTTCAGTTTTATCTCAAAAAGTGCACGATAGAGTTCTCAATTGTACGGTAATTGTTGTATCGTTGTACAGTTTTCTCTTAATCTTATCTAGAGGTGTTATGTAGGGTCCATGGTGTTTCCATGTGAAATGGTTTTAGTAGAAATATATTTCGATGTACTTATGAATTACTACTAGAAAAGATGACATCAAGTTGGAAACATTTACTCATTATACTAGGTAGTGAACCAAAAAACACAAGCTCATTTTACTGTGGGCCATATTAACTTTAAGTTTTGTTCACATTATAGAAAATATTCATATTGTTCACAGAGCATTCCACTAATTACTACGACCAACATGATACGATATTGCTTTTGTACATATGAAACCACCTAATTAATGAATTAAGTAATACCAGTACTAGTTTGGAAATATTTTCTTCTTTAATTTCATGGCAAAATTAAAAGTAATCTGTACGACATACAAAATAATGGATTTTGTAAGTTTTTGAAACCTCTGTCAATTTTATAGAGGTTGTAGTTTTTTACCTAATTCCCTTTATCAACATTAATTTATGCAATGTTTTTGAGCAATATGCAAATACCCTACTGTTTCTTAGCTTATTTTCCCAGGTTCTACTACATGCTTTATTGTTTGTGAGACGTCCGTGTAAGAAAACTTTGTCTTTACTTTGCATGTTCTTCGATTTATATTTATAAAATTTTCGTGTTATATTTCTCAGTTGGTGAATATTATCATCCTTTCACATTTTTTTGACAATTATTATTAAACTTTAATCTATGCGAACATGTCCAAACACACACACACACAAGGATAGTCATATCGATCTAGAAGAACTATTGCATGCTATACAAATTTAAAATAAAGCAACTAAATTTTATTTGTGCATGAGTTTAATTAATGTATGCTTTAATGATTTGTGTTTTGTCGAAGTTATGCTTCTCATTCGATCACTTTGGATAAGGATGAGTTGGGTATGGTTTGATAACATGGTGCGAGAAATAAATACTAACAAATATTTATTTACTACTTCATATTTAACAATTTTGTCACCACTTTCATTCATATATTTTGTGATTTTCCATGTTTTCAAAGTTAAATTTCCAATATTGAATATTTTTATATTTCAAATTAAAATTAACTCTTTTTTTATTTTCTTCTATAAAGTTTAATGTTCAATAGTTTTTTCCATTGAACGGGGTATCAGTTCGTTTTGTTTTACTCCCCTATTGAAACCGAAGCGGAAAGACTGAAAGTTCGGTGTTTCGGTTGAAACCCCGAACCTTTGTACATAGTCTTACCTCACGAAGGTTCAAACAAACATAACCTACTCCTAAAAGCATTTGAAAGAGAAACAAACTTGCTTACCTCATAACTATTCTTCACTTTTACATACCGATATTTTTATTTTCTGTTTTATTTCAATCATTCGGGTTTAAATTCGTTTACTGCGATTATCGAATTTGGGTAAAAAGATAAGGAATGACTGATGAAGCATAGATTTCAAGTAAGTATGTGCAATTGGTGAGTTTAGTCTTTTTTGTAGTGTTGTATGAAAATTTGGATTAACTATTAGGATGGTAATTATTGTCAATAACTACAATTTATTATCAATAACTAAAAGAACCACAACTATGTTATCTTATATATGGGATGAATCTTACAATGAAACTGTTATTGTGAGTGAAGCTGCCACAACTACTATTTGGAGGAAGTAATGAAAAATTGTGATTTCCAATTATATTTGTTATTGATTATTTATAAATAACTTATATATGGGAAGGTTTTACAAATAAATATGGACTCAAAGGAGATAACGATCAAGTTGGGGAATGTTTTTGACTTCGTAATTTTATCTATGTTTTCATAATAAAAGTAAATCTCAGCTTGTAGATATATACTCTTTCATATATTTTCATTATTTTTATCGACGCTTTAGTAACACAATTCTTCCAATTTTCTCATTTGAGACATTTATAATGTGTTGATTAATCTACTCTAACCTTTTTCCATGGTGGCAAGCTAACCTTCCACGAACAACACTACACCAATTTTGTTGTAATAGGCACCAGGTTAATCTAAATACAACATGTACCTCTTTTAATATGCATTTTGCACTTCATAATATTGAGTAATATGCACAAATTATTGAATATGTAACGACCTGATATTTTCAACCATTCGCATCCACACATATCGGACTTGAATTGCTCAAAATGTCATATTGTTAATTTAAATTTGGCAAAACTCAGCATATATAGTAAATATATCAATCACAGAATCACAGACACAGAGTACAGAGTAATATAATGCAGCAGAATGTACAATTAGTAGTTCATAAAGCTACTATATAAACATCAGAGTTAGAAATAAAAAACAACAGAATATCTTAAATATAGTGGAGTCTTCAATACAAACTGATGACTTTTCTGAAAAAATCAACTGGAAGGATGAAAGCTGAATCAGTTGTTGGATCTCCAAACGAAGCTCCAAACTCCAAGGGTGAGTCTCAAATGTTGTATCACTCAGTCTGACCCGAGCGTAAAGCAAAACACAAAATACTCGAGTCAGGATTAACATTCTTATATCAATAAATCCAACTCAAGTGAAATATCAAGTTAAATACAAATAACTTAAAGGATGTTTGGGATAACCATCCTCTAAGGATCAATGGGACTATCTAAAATGCAGAAATATACACCATAACACCGTGGTCATTTCAATTTAATTTATACCTCAAAACCCAAAATATCATCTTCACTTCAAATATATCTACTTCCCAAAATAGTGTGTGTGTGTGTGTGTGTATTAATTAATTTATAAAGTAAAATATTTGTAATTTCCTCAAACTTCAAATCGCTTAAAAGTCAAATCGACTTTCCCATTCAAATTTAATTCAATCCCAATTTGTCAGTTTCCATTCGATTCAGCTTCTGACTAAACAAATTTAGAATTATCGACTTCAAATACAGCTTTAAACCACAAATAAACCATTTAAATTTTAATGCAATTCAAAGTCAATATATTTTGAAACTTTAAATATTCAACATTCCGAAGACTAAATTTGATAATTGCATTTATCCCCTAATTTTGACTCCATTATTATTTAATTTTGAAATATTTACTAAATAAATTCAATATTATTTATATGACCTTAAATTACAATTTCTATGTGTTGCCTTCGATTTCTTTAGACGTGACATATCCATTAAATTACTTACATAAAAATCAAGTTATAAGATCATATTTTAAAGTTTCGAATTAATTAGTTTCAGATCGATTTAATTAAATAAAATCCTTAATTTAACACAATTTCAAATAAGTCTCAAATATATCTTCTAACCTTAGCTTGTAAAATTATTCCACAAATCTATTTCTGAAATACAAATTTAATCAATCCTTAAACCTATTTCATATTAACTAAATCAACCTTAATTAAACTATATATTATTATTAAATCTGTACATAAAATAACCTTTATATATAATATTTAAATCAATATTTGTTAGAACCATATATTTCTTTCAAAACCATAGAATTCATTTTCGAAATATCTATATAGACCAACGGTGTCGGTGTATAAGTTTCTATTCTATAGTCAAGTGATACGAATATTTATCATTTCAATCCGTAATATATGGGTAGATATCATTTCGACCCGCAGTCCCAAATTCAAATCCAATGAAAATCGCTTGGGTCTATCATTTCAACCTATAACGATTTTCCCTTATTCTACAGTCCGTTCGGGTATGTATCATATCAACCCATAGTGAATTCTATACTAACAGGGAATTTGCAGAGATGATAACCGATAATATAAAATATAACAATAGGCATATACCATCAATAATAATATAATATAACAACAGGATATGGTGTCATATGCCACATGTGAACAGTTAAACATAATAGCATATATAACAATTTAAATAACCGCGACAGCATATTTCAATCGTCGTTTCAATTGAAATTAAATTTAATAAATAAAAGAACGTTAATCATGAGTGATTGCTCACCTTACAAGGCTAGAAATATTTGACGATGAAATGGGTTACGAATCCAGGCACGACTTCCAAAGCAAAGCTAGATGGCATGATTTCGATGGAAAAGCTGATATATAGAAATTAATGAGAACGGATCAAATTAGCTTGATAAAATTTGAACGAAGATTTTATTATCATTTTATTACTTTTTTTCAAAATGAATGTTTAACTCAAAACACGCATTAAAAATGAAATATATATACACACACACATGAAAACAATATAACTTTAAAACGCGTATATTTAAACATGTACTATAGCTTTATATCAAACAGCAAATGTCGTTATGCAAAACAACTATACCCATAAACAACTATATATTCATCAAGTTATAAACCATTTATAACTCACGCATAACAATTTATATCAATGCTTAATAAAACAAATATATAATTATTTACAATATCATATATATATAGTATTTTCAAAAAAATACTGTAAGTCCACGTACAGTGAACGTATAAACTATAATATAATATCCTCTATATAAAACTGCAACATTGAAAACCTTTTTAACCTCAAATAAAATATCCCTAACCTACTATATGCGTATAATAACTTTTTCCCAAAATCTCAGCACTTATTAAAAGATTTATTATAACAAATATAAACAGTAAGTTGTATATAACTTATACTTCAAATCTGATATTTTTAAAACGTATATATTTTATATAACTTACGTAGCTTTTTATTTTGTAACAACAGACCACACAACTCAATATATAAGCTTATATAAACCATATATATACTCATTAAAACATATGTTGATATAAATATACATATTAGACTAACAATATTATATATTTTAAAACTACATGAAAGCAGCATACATATTTAACATAACAACAAAATTATAAACATATAATTGGTTTAGGTGAACAATTATATATAACATACTGAAAAGTCTTAAATCATGCACGGTCCTTATATATATATGTGTGTGTGTGTGTGTGTGTGTGTGTGTGTGTGTGTGTGTGTGTGTGTATGTATGTATATTATACGTATAATTATTATTAGTATTCATCATATATAACAAAATATTAATAGGTTACAGAATTTATAATTTAACATATTATATAATATAGATATACTATAATACGTAGAAAACAAACCTTATACAACGTGAATCATGACATGCACGCACGACTAGTGGATGGAAGAAAACGGCTGCTGTTGGTGGTCAGGGGAACTGGCGGAGGTAATGGAGAGGAAATCGTGGCACTTGCTGGTGGAGAACTAGTGGCCAAGCAGGGCATGGACGTGGGAAGGGTTGTATCGGCATTCGAAGGGGAGGAAGAGGTGCTACTGCGATAGAGGGTGCTGACAGTGGAGGAGGAAGATTATGCGGTGGAGGATGGAGCACGTGTTGAGGCTTGATGGCCACAGACCTCAAACATGCAAATTTTTATATCTATCTTTTATATAAATTTCACAGCAAACTCAAAAATGTAGAACTGTTTGTTTCTTCCAACTTAGACCAAAATAGGAGGGACAGTGATGGTTTTGGCAAAATATAGGATTCTCATGCAGGGAGCAATTTGAAAATGAAGAATGCATAATGGTTTCTTTATATGTAAATGCACAATGAACGTATCAATATGCAAATGGAAAAAATCAAAAGCCAGTGAACCCAAAAGTCACAATTCTGAATTCAAAGAAATTAATAAAGTTGAATTCAAAGAAATTATTAGTTGGTTGCTATTGGATTTAATAGTGGAAAGTGAAAAGACACAAGAACCCAAAAGGCTCAGATAAGGAGCCGGTACGGTAAATCATTTCACCGGTTTTCCATGTATAGGACTCTAAAACACACAGTTGAATAAACGGTGGAGATTAGCATGATGAGACGAATAAAACGGTACACATATATCAGTGGTATGAATGAATTATAAAAATTTGAATTTCCGCTAGTGGAAAATGCAAAAAAGATGCAGAAAATAAGATCGACGGAGCTACAGGAGTTTGAATTTTGAAAAACAAGAGGTGACGTCTCACTCGGAAGAGGATTTAGAATTTTTCTATAGAAAAATATTTTGGTTTGAAAAACATTTTATTCTCATCAAATATTAACTTATTTTAAATTGAAACAAAATTACACATTAAAGTAAACTTCAATATTATCAGATGAAAATTTACTAGTTGCTATGTTAAAATAGACGTATTACAAATATTAAATTTTTATTTCAAAATTTTATTGTTCAAAATTTCACAAAATTTCAATTCATTTGATAAATAAAATCACTAAAATTTATGGGTCGTTACACTCTTCCCCACTCAACTTTTCATCCCCGAAAAGAAAGGAGGTAGGAGAATAGAATAACCAGAAAAAAAGTAGATTGACAGTCAAGATTAAGTAATTAATTTAAAACTATATAAAATTTTCTTGAAATATTCATTTGAACACTTCATTTGCAATTCAATTTTCTTTAATACTTTGAAATTTTCAAAACTTATTTGTAAATTTCTTGCTTCCTTAATAAGTACCATTTATGTTTAAATAATACCTTTATAAAAATATAAAAACAATTTGATAACAATTATTTACATCATTAGTTATATTTGCAAAGAAGCTATTGGAAATATTATTAATTTTTCTCAAGATACTTTTAAAATATTATTGATAATAATCATTTTCTTTAAATATGTTGTATTTAATTAATAACTTCTTAAATATTAATAATCTTTATTAACCCATGTAGTATATAAATAAGCAATATTTTTAAACATTATATTCAAAAAGGAAAGGAAGGTAGATTCGGAAAATTGAATATAGGTGAATAAATAAAGCTGAGCAGATAAGGTAGGTTCAAAGGAATAGTATCGGGCATGAATAATTAATTCAAACCTAAGAATTTCAATTTCAAATATTAATACAAAATTTCTTTGTTGGAAGTACTTTTATAATAAAATACCTTTATAAATAAAAAAATTATAACAAATACTTTTATATCGAGACTAATTTTTCTTTCGAAAATACTTTTATAACTCGATATTTCAACAAGTTTATCCTCGTTCTTGCATATTCTGGCCATGCGTTGATCAGGCGGAAAGCTAGAATTCTTCAAGTGCTTAGTATACCTGTTACAACACCCAATGAAAATACTTGAAAAAACCTTCAAAATCGATATGGAAAGTACAATCCAAACAAATCCCCTAGATCGTAGATACACAATGGTTACGCCTGGATCCCCCAGGAAACATCCGTACCTTTAGGCAATCACTGCCTTGCGAATTACGCCATGATAACCAAAACTCATGGACCGCAGGAAACATAACAATGGTTACGCCTGGATCCCCCTAGGAAACATCCATACCCTTTAAGCAATCTCTGCCTTGCGAATTACGCCACGACAACAAAACCAGTAGACCGTAGGATACATAACAATGGTTACGCCTGGATCCCCCAGAAAACATCCATACCCTTTAAGCAATCTCTGCCTTGCGGATTACGCTACCCAAAAAAATGACCATGGGTTACACCATGGTAGGACGCTCGAGTATCACGTTCAGAAAACTAAAATCAGAGAGAATAATATCGATAGAATGAATCCACAATATGGCCACAAAGCGGATATCAAGAAGGAGGCACTTCCCATATTTTTACTTCAAAAATATGTATCATATAGTACCTTTTCAAATCTCTTTCAAATATCTTACTTATATAAAGCCCATTTTATATAAGATTTCATTTTCAAATCGAATACTTTCCAAAATCAATAGTATGTCATATCATACTTATATAGACTTCGATTATATAAGACTTATTTTTCCAAATTGAGTACCTTTTCAAATCAATAGTTTTCAAATCAACTTCATACCTATACAAATCAATTTTTTATAAGTTCGACAATCATAAATCAAGTATCGAGTAAAACAATGTTCTCAATTTCAATTCCTTCCAATATCGTTTCAGTTTTAAAATCATATACGATTTCATTAAATTATTTCTTCCAAATTTAATACCTTCAGTTTCAAAGTTTCCAAATAATGGGCTTAGATAATAATCCTAGCTTCCAGATCACACAATTTACGTCGAACAAATTCATTTCCAAAATCCTCATATAAATACTGGGTTTTAAATTCCAATCTATTTTCGAAACCAAATATTTTTCTCTAAATCAATTTTACCCAAAATTTATAGCCATCCCTTTAAAACATTTAAAACATTTATTTCTATATGGAAGATCCAATTTACCTTTTGAAAATTACTTAGCTTTGAAAATAAAACCTTGATTTGGAAGTGTTCGAACATTTAAAATAGTCGGAGGAATCAAATTTTTCAATCCAAGAGTTGGAAATCAGCAATAAATCAGTAAACCAATTTCAATAGATAAGGTTATACCAAAACAAATCTGAATCTCCAGGACTGAACACCGACTTACTTAAAATCATTTCAAATACATATATATACACACATATATCTTTCGAATATCAAACCATACTTCGAAATCTGAAATCAAAATTTTGTTTCACAAAGTCACTCGCATAGCAAAGCTACTAAATTGGCCTCTTCCCACTCTGAAACTCGAAAATCAACGTCGATGATGCGTGCATTCATCACCGAAATTATTTTTCTAGTGACATAAGTGGGTTCTGGACTTCTATTTTCTTGAAAACTTCTTTGAAATTTCTTCGAAATTATTGGAATTCATTTGAAACATTTCTTATTCGGGAAATACTTTTAAATCGTATTATTATGTATTTTCCAAAATCTTAAAACAATTTCAAAACACTAGAGTTCAATTCCTCGAAACTCAAATTCAAAACCCTTCAGTTATAAATCATTTTCCTATAAATCAAATTTCTTATAAAAATTTCAAAATTTCCCAATCCTTTGGAAACTTCTAAAAGGTATAAAATCCTTATCAAAAACCTTTTCACTTTTATATATAGAATATAATCATACTTAACAAAATAATAATTTTTATATATAAGGCAATTTCTAAAATACAAACTCGATTTTCCAAAGGATGAATCAAGAATGGATTTCAAAACAAAGATAGAGTTTCGAATTAGAGGAACTCTAATCAAATAGAATTCTGATTTGAAGATAGGCTTGATTGAACATGAGATAATTAAATTTCAAAATAGGAGATGAATATACTTATATAAATCGCGGGCTACCTCAACCGGTCAACCGTGATTTCAAAATAAGATCGGTGCAGAATTCTGAAGCAAATCGGCATTCGATCGCCAGTAGAATTCAACATAACAAGAGATACGGCACCTAAACTGAGGGATATATAAATCTCTGGTGATGCAATGCCAATTGTAAAAGAGTTTTACCCCTTTACAAATCATTCAAAGATTGGCGGGGTCGCCTATTCTTATAGAGATCATTCGACGTAGAGTTATAGGATGCTCCAGAATCAAGAACCACGAATAGGGAGAGAAGATAATGGATTTTGGAATCGAAGGGAATGTTCCAAAATCCGAATCAAAGAGGAAGAAATTCAAGCTCGAACGAAAGTGATTCTGTAAATAAATTTACTATATATGCTAAGTTTGCCTAGAGCCAAAGCTCTGATACCAACTGTAACGACCTGATATTTTCAACCATTCGCATCCACACATGCCATACTTGAATTGCTCAAAATATCATATTGTTAATTTAAATTTGGCAAAACTCGGCATATATAGTAAATAAATCAATCATATAATCACAGACACAGAGTACAGAGTAATATAATGCAGCGGAATGTACAATAAGTAGTTCATGAAGCTACCATATAAAACTCAGAGTTAGAAATAAAATACAACAGAATATCTCAAACACAGTGGGGTCTTCAATACAAACAGATGACTTCTCTGAACAAATCAACTGTGATGAAATCTGAATCAATTGTTGGATCTCCAAGCGAAGCTCCAAACTCCAAAGATGTGTCTCAAATGATGTATCACTCAGTCTGACCCGAGTGTAAAGCAAATCACAAAATACTCCAGTCAGGATTAACATTCTTATATCAATAAATCCAACTCAAGTGAAATATCAACTGAAATACAAATAACTTAAAGGATGTTTGAGATAACCATCCTCTAATGATCCATGGGACTATCTAAAATGCAGAAATATACACTATAACATCGTGGTCATTTCAGTTTAATTTATACCTCAAAGCCCAAAATATCATCTTCACTTCAAATATATCTACTTCCAAAATAGTGTGTCTATATATATATATATATATATATATATATATATATATATATATATATTAATTTATAAAGTAAAGTATTTGTAATTTCCTCAAACCTCAAATCGCTTAAAAGTCAACTCGACTTTCCCATTCAAATTTAATTCAATCCCAATTTGTCAGTTTCCATTCAGTTCAGCTTCTGACTAAACAAATTCAAATTTATCGACTTCAAATACAGCTTTAAACCACAAATAAACCATTTAAATTTTAATGTAATTCAAAGTCAATATATTTTGAAACTTTAAATATTTGACATTCCAAAGACTAAATTTGATAATTGCATTTATCCCCCAATTTGACTCCATTATTATTTAGTTTTGAAATATTTACTTAATAAATTCAATATTATTTATATGACCTTAAATTACAATTTTTATGTATTACCTTCGATTTCTTTAGACGTGACATATCCATTAAATTACTTACATAAAATCCAAGTTATAAGATCATATTTTAAAGTTTCAAATTCAATAGTTTCAAATTGATTTAATTAAATAAAATCCTTAATTTAATACAATTTCAAATAAGTCTAAAATATATCTTTTAACCTTAGCTTATAAAATTATTCCACAAATCTATTTCTTAAATACAAATTTAATCAATCCATAAACCTATTTCATATTAATTAAATCAACCTTAACTAAATTATATATTATTATTAAATCTATATATAAAATTACATTTATATATAATATTTAAATCAATATTTGTTAGAACTATATATATCTTTCAAAACCATAGAACTCATTTTCAAAATATATACATAGACCAATGGCATCGGTGTATAAGTTTCTATTTTATTGTCAGGTGATACGGATATTTATCATTTCAATCCGTAATTTAAAATATATATATATATATATGGGTAGACATCATTTCGACCCACAATCCCAAATTCAAATCCAATGAAAATCGCTTGGGTCTATCATTTCAACCCATAACGATTTTCCCTTATCCTAAAGTCTGTTCGGGTATGTACCATTTCAACCCATAGTGAATTCTATACTAATAGGGAACTTGCAGAGATGATAACCGATAATATAAAATAAAACAACAGGTATATACCATCAATAATAATATAATATAAAACCGGGAAATGGTGTCATATTCCACAGGTGAACAGTTATAGATAATAGCATATATAACAATTTAAATAACTACAGTAGCATATTTCAATCGTCGTTTTAATTGAAATCAAATTTAATAAATAAAAGAACGTTAATCGTGAGTGATTGCTCACCTTTCGAGGCTAGAAATATTTAACGATGAAACGAGTTACGAATCCAGGCATGACTTCTAAAGCAAAGCTAGATGGCACGATTTCAATGGAAAAGCTGATAGGTAGAAATTAATGAGAACGGATCAAATTAGCTTGATAAAATTTGAACGAATATTTTATTATTATTTTATTACTTTCTTCCAAAATGAATGTTTAACTCAAAACACGCATTAAAAATGAAATATATATACACACACGTGGAAATAATATAACTTTAAAATGCGTATACTTAAACATGTACTATAGCTTTATATCAAAAAGCAAATACCGTTATGCAAAACAACTATACGCATAAACAACTATATATTCATCAAGCTTTAAACCATTTATAACTCACGCATAACAATTTATATCAATGCTTAATAAAACAAATATATAATTATTTATAATATCATATATATATAGTATTTTCAAAAAAATACTGTAAGTCCACGTACAGTGATCGTATAAACTATAATATAATATCCTCTATATAAAACCGCAACATGAAAAACCTTTTTAACCTCAAATAAAATATCCCTAACCTATTATATGCGTATAATAACTTTTCCCAAAATCTCAGCACTTATTAAAAGATTTATTATAACAAAATAAACAGTAAGTTGTATATAACTTATACTTCAAATCTGATAGTTTTAAAACATATATATTTTATATAACTTACGTAGCTTTTTATTTTGTAACAACAGACCACACAATTCAATATATAAGCTTATATAACCATATATATACTCATTAAAACATATGTTGATATACATATACATATTAGACTAACAATATTATATATTTTAAAACTACATGAAAGCAGCATACATATTTAACATAACAACAAAATTATAAACATATAATTGGTTTAGGTGAACAAATATATATAACATACCGAAAAGTCTTAAAGCATGCATGGTCCTTATATATAACGTACAATTATTGTTAGTATTCATCATATATAATAAAATATTAA
This sequence comes from Allium cepa, assembly GCA_030765085.1. Taxonomy (NCBI): domain Eukaryota; kingdom Viridiplantae; phylum Streptophyta; class Magnoliopsida; order Asparagales; family Amaryllidaceae; genus Allium; species Allium cepa. The sequence continues at coordinate 125,615,978 of CM060940.1, read as the reverse complement.
TAGGTTACAGAATTTATAATTTAACATATTATATAATATAGATATACTATAATACACAGAAAACAAACCTTATACAACGTGAAGCATGACATGCACGCACGGCTAATGGATGGAGGAAGAACGGCTGCTGTAGATGGTCAAGGGAACTGGCGTAGGTAGGGGAAAGGAAATCGTGGTACTTGCTGGTGGAGAACTAGATGCTGAGCAGGCATGGACGTAGGAAGGGTTGTATCGGCATTCGGAGGAGAGGAAGAGGTGCTACTACGGTAGAGGGTGTTGATAGTGGAGGAGGAAGACTATGCGGTGGAGGATGGAGCACGTGTTGAGGCTTGATGGCCACAGATTCTTAGACATGCAAATTTTTATATCTAACTTGTGTATAAATTTCACAGCAAACTCAAAAATGTAGAAGTGTTTCTTTCTTCCAACTTAGACCAAAATAGAAGGGACGGTGATGGTTTTGGCAAAATATAGGATTCGCACGCAGGGAGCAATTTAAAGATGAAGAATGCACAATGGTTTCATAATATGTAAATGCACAATGAACGTATCAATATGCAAATGGAAAAAATTAAAAGCTAGTGAACCCAAAAGTCACAATGCTGAATTCAAAGAAATTAGTAATGCTGAATTCAAAGAAATTATTAGTTGGTGGCTATTGGATTTAACAGTGGAAAGTGAAAAGACACAAGAACCCAAAAGGCTCAAATACGAAGCCGGTACGGTAAATCATTACACCGGTTTTCCGCGTATCGGACTCCAAAACACACAACTGAATAAACGGTGAAGATCAGCATGATGATACGAATAAAACGGTATACAGATATCAGTGGTACGATTGAATTATAAAAATTCGAATTTCCGCTAGTGGAAAATGCAGAAAAGATGCAGAAAATAAGATCGACGGAGCTACAGGAGTCCGAATTTTAAAAAACTAGAGGTGACTCTCACTTAGAAGAGGATTTAGAATTTTTCTATAGAAAAATATTTTGGTTTAAAAACATTTTATTCACATCAAATATTAACTGATTTTAAATTGGAACAAAATTACACAATAAAGTAAACTTCAATATTATCGGATGAAAATTTACTAGTTGCTATGTTAAAATAGACGTATTACAAATATTAAATTTTTATTTCAAATTTTTATTGTTTAATTTCATAAAATTTCAAATAATTTAATAAATAAAATACCTAAAATTTACGGATCGTTACAGAATACATATCATTTCTTTGTTTATTTACTTCATAAGTAATTACAAACTACAAACAGGAGTGGTAATGACCTTCTATCCTTTTAAAGAAGTTCTATACCTAAGCATGAATATTTTTTTCTTTCTTATTTTATACATAATAATCATATGTTTCAATTGGGGTGCCTATATACATATAGACATAAATATATGTGTGCCCGCGTATACACACACACAAAAAACATACATACACACATACACATATGTATATATGTATGCATGTATATATATGAATATCATTATATCTTACGACCAACTTTTAAGAAATAAAATTCAAATATCTATTTTTAATATTATTCATGTATCCCTGTATATATTTTGCCTATATATAAGTAAAAATACTTTTTATTTGCAATTAATATGTTTCTCATCACTTTACTCCTCTTACGTTGTAATATACTTATGTTAAACCTAAGCAGATGATTCTAGATTCATTTTCTGATTGAAAATATTTCTTAAGATCTGAAAAATCACATCATTTCATCTGTTTATACCAAATGAAACTTCGACTCAATTTAACGCGGATAAAGAAACTACCCGAAATATTATATGGTTGTTGAAACATGAACTATTAACATGCCATTATGCCATTTCAAGAAATTTGCCTTCTTAAACTGAGTCCTCATGCTTCTTGAATCATAGCATTTGTGAATAAGACTATTTAATTACCATTACCTAAGTACAAAGATTTAATCACAAATGATTTTTTTTAGTTACTATCTCGGATTCGCTGTGCCTCCGTAAAGGAAGTGGTGTCTGCTTCAAAACTTCTGTGTACGTGACTTGCTTCTAGGCTAGAAAACTCTGAGTGCATTAGAGGATATGGAGACTGACATCAACTTCCACATCACTTTGATAAAGTGCCAATCATCACTTGGATGAACTTGCCTATATGTGATATTGTGTTTTAAGCCTAAACATATTGAATAAGTGTCATCTTGGTTTGATTCGGATGGTGTTTCCAATAGGGGCCATTTTGGATTTGTCTTGATCCTTAAATTTGAAGAAATCAAAGTAGAACTGATTTTAATATTACGTGAGAGGAGGCTTGAAATGGTGTTCGGTAGGATGGCACACTTGGTGATTACAAACTTGGTAGATGAGTCTACTTCTAAAGATGGCAATATATTGACAAGATTCTCACTTGCTTACATTATGATTCGAAGAAGGCAACTTCGACTATAAACCTATATTGTTGCTTTTTGATACTGCTCCGACATGTGGTTTTGTATATACTATAGGTTTATGTTTATGTTATGTTTTTTAACGTTACTTTGTACAAGTAGATTGCAATTGTGAAGCATAAGTTGCATGTTGATATTTGTTTATTTTTTTGCAATTTTTGCTTAATTAAGACACCATTGATGGCTGAGCATGTTATATTTTACGGAAGTACAATTGTGCATTTATCCTTTATATTGTTTTTAAGGTCACATTAACCATAGTTACTTTGATTGTGTAGGAATGCTTCATTTGCAATCGCATTTATTGATCTGGTGTATTTCTATTAAACAAAAGTTCTATGGTAACTGCAAATATATCTCATGTAAAACTAATAATCAAGTTTTGAGGCACTCTATATGACTTATATATTAAGTGGATTTCTATGTACATTTACTATATGGTTATATATTTGTTCCTAATATTTTTTAATAAGAATAATAGATTGAAAGATTATCAAAGAATGAAATGTCATCAATGGAAACCATTAAAACAGTTTCTTGATATATGCCTCAACGAAACGCTCAAGTAAACTGTCACCAGAGTTATATTTTCACAAGAAAATAAAGAGTGATAATTACAAAGTTTAATCTTAAAACAAACATTGGTGTTTATATCACAAAAATAATCAAATTTATAAATATTTTTTTGTTTTTTAAAATGTTTTTCACCTAGCAATTTAAATTTAAACGCTCTGAAACAATTTTGTTTAAATATTATTTCAAAAAAATGTACCGAATGATATGTCCAATTTAATTAGAACCATAATGAAAATTCTACAAGCAAACATATAAAGATACATTGATAATAATAAAAAATTGCAACAACCCATGTGCGAATCACGAGTTCGCACTAGTTTAAATATATAATCGTAAAATATGCATGTTATTACAGACTCCCCTCCGTAAAGAAATTGCGCCATCGTAATACTTAAGAAAAAATAAAGAGTAACAACCACTCTAAGGCATAACAATACAAAAGAAAATTTTTAAATGAGTAGTTCACCGTAAGGAGCACGAGAGAGTAATTCTGGATGTGTTCGCTCGATGAATTCTCTAGATTCCCAAGAACAATTCTTAGGATTTGAGGACTATTGAACTTTCACAAGCGAAACATCTTTATTTCGAAGGTGTTTAACCTCCTTTGTAATAATACGAATAGGATGTTGCTCATAGGACAAATTAGGTGAAACTTCAATTTCTTCAATAACACAGGGCTCAAGAATAGAATCGGGATCTCTATGTTATTTCTGTTGTTGAGAAACGTGAAATACATCATGAATAGAAGAAAATTGAACCGGTAATAGAAGGCGATAAGCCACGGAACCAATGCGTTCGGTGATGGAAAATGGGCCAATATATCAAGGAGCTAATTTTCCCGATCGGTTGAAACGCACAATACCCTTCATAGGTGAAACACGAATGGACACCAAATCTCCCATAGAAGATTCCAAATTCCCTCTTCGGTTATCGGTATAGGATTTCTATCTACCTTGAGCTTCCCTCATCGTATGACGAATAAGGTCAATCTTTTCTATGGAATCACGAATAAAATTTGGACTAAAACCAGCTTCTCACCAGCTTCATGCCAACACGAAGGAGATCGGCATGGCCTTCTATAAAGTGCCTCAAAAGGTTCCATACCAATCTTAGATTGGAAGCTATTATTATAAGAAAACTCAACAAGTGAAATATGATCTTCCCAACTTTCACAAAAATCAAGAACATATATACGATGAAGATCTTCAAGAATTTGATTCATATGCTCAGTTTTTCCATCGAACTGAGGATGATAAGCGGCGCTAAAAATAAGCCTTATTCACAAAGCTTTTTCAAGACCTTTCCAAAATCCACTAGTAAACAATGGATCACGATCGCTAACAATAGAAGTAGGAACTCCATGCAATTTAACAATTTCGTTGACATAAAGTTTGGTCAAAAGAGGTATGGCCCGATTGGACCGAACAAGAATAAAATGGATGAATTTTGTAAGTCTATCAACAATCACCCATAAACTATCATGACCCAACGAGAACGGGGAGGACCATCAATAAAGTCCATGGAGACTTGATCCCACTTCCAAACTAGAATGTCCAAAGGTTGCAATAACCCACCGGGCCTTTGATGCTTGGCCTTTACGAGTTGGCAAGTCATGCAACGCTTAATAAAGTTAGCAATATCAGAGTTCATTCCATCCCAAGCATAAAGACGTTTCATGTCCGTATACATTTTACTACTACCGGGATGAATGGTAAATTTAGAACGATGAGAATCTTCTAAAATTTCTTTACAAAGATCACTAATATTTGGCACAATAAGTCTACCAAATTTTCGAATGCCTCCACGAGCATCGATTTCAAAGTCTTTCAAACCATCAATATTTCTGTCCCTATAAATTGGCTAAGACGAGCCAATTCGAAATCATGCTTTTGAGCTTCAAGAATTCGGTCTAAAAGAGATGGATGAGCCTCAAGGCTACTCAAAACAATAGATGAACATGAATTGGATTCACGATCTCGAATCACAGAAGTGGATAAAGTCTCGAGATCATTCCATTCAAATATCATCATTGAAACAACCGCTTGTTGCAAACGACAAAGGGCATCCGCAACATGATTTCCCTTTCCAGGAGTATAAAGAATATAAAGATCATAAGATGCAAGGAATTTGAGCCAACATTATTGACAAATTAAGTTCCTTTTGAGAGAATAAATACTTCAAAGATTTATGATTGATGTAGAGAACAAATTTCTCTCCCAAAAGATAATGATGCCATATTTTAAGGACAAAAACAATGGTCGTGAGCTCTAAATCATGAGTGGCATATCTAGTCTCGGTAGGATTTAATTTCCTAGAAGAATAAGCGGTAACACATTCCCTTTGCATGAGAACGGCACCCAAACCAACATAACTAGTGTCGGTGTAAATAATCAAGTCTTGGTTGCATTCGGGGAACACAAGAATAGGAGCATCGGAAAAGAGTTCTTTTAATTTCTGAAAAGTAGCTTCACATTTGTCTGCCTAAATGTACTTAACTCCCTTCTTTGTCAAACTAGTAAGAGGTATAGAAATTTTAGAAAAGTCTTTTATGAAATGACGCAGTAGCCCGCCAATCCAAGAAAGTTACGAATTTCTGTCACACTCTTTGGTCTCTAGCAATTTTGAATCGCCTCAATCTTTGATGGATCCATGGAATTCCAGATTCAGAAATAATATGTCCTAAAAATTTCACACGGGATTGCCAAATGTGGCACGTAGAAAATTTTGCTTTCAATTGATTGCTCCTAAGAGTTCCCAACACAATCCGAAGGTATTTTTCATGCTCTTCCTCGGTTTTAGAAGAAACAACAATATCATCAATAAAGATGAGAACAAATCGATCGAGGAAGTCTTTGAAAAGTCGATTCATAAGGTTAAGAAATAAGCTAGAGCATTCGTTAAACCAAATAGCATAACAAGCCATTCATAAAATCCATAACGAGTATGGAACAATGTCAAAAAAATGCTATCCTCTACAAAGCTGATGAAAACTGGTTGCTAAGTCTAATTGTGAAAAGACTCTAGCACCGCTAAGTTGATTGAATAGATCATTGATTCGAGGCAAGGGATATTTATTCTTGATTATGAGATCATTAAGCTTGCGGTAGTCAATGCAAACCCTAAATGTACCATCGGATTTCTTCAGAAAGATAGTTGAAGCTCCCCAAGGAGAGGAACTTGAATGAATAAACTGTTTTGCTTCCAATTCAGACAATTGTTTACGCATCTCCTCATTTTTCTTATTGGACATACGATAAGGAGGATGAGTAATAGATAGAGCTCCGGATTAGATTAATTCTGTACTCAATTGCTCGCTTAGGCGGCAATCCTAACATGGGCTCAAATATATCAAGAAATTCACAAACAATGTGAATGAGGGAAATGACATCTTCCTCATCATCATTATCATCATCATGTGGATTTAGAGAATATAAGAATGCCACCAAATTTGAATCTGAATCCTTAAGAACAATAAAACCTGCTTAACAAATCGAGGATGTTGAAGATGGATAGTCCTCTCGGGACATAGGATTTGGGCTTCATAACGAATAAGCCTATCCATTCCCAAAATCATTCCAAAACCTAAGTAGCTCATAACATGCAAATCGGTTCAAAAAGCATAATCACGTAAAATAATCTCGACATCTTTACAAAATAAACTGAGTGTTGTGGATCCACCAACAGGATTCACAATTATCAATGAAGTCATCAAGCCCATAACATTTAAAGAAAAAGTATCAACAAGTTTTTTTGATATAAAAGAGTAAGGTGCACCCATATCCAAAAGAACTCGAATATGATGATCAAGAAACATAATAATGCCATCAAGGACAGAATGAGAAATAACTTGACCAAGAGAAGTGTTACTAGGGGCTTCCATAACATTTAGCTTTCCCTCTTTCTTGCTTTGAAGTTTGGAACATGAAGATATAAGATGACCTGAACTTTTGCAATAGCGACAATAAAGGGGTTTTGGACACCTATTTGCATAATGGTCCTTAGAACCACAATTGAAGCATTCTCCACGATTAGAGGTAGGAGTCTTTGCTACAGAAATTGCTTGCTTCTCTTTCTTGTTGGAATTAGGTTTGAACTTAATATGCCTCTTCTTGTTGATGTTGAAGTTCTGTTTGACTCCTACAACTTCAGTATCACGTTCTTTATTGGTCTCTCCAAGCCGAAGAGTGATATCAACAAGCTGATCGAAAGAAACTTCTACTTTCAGAAGTAAAGCCTTTTTGAGATTCTTATTCAACCCATAGACAAACCTCTGATTTTTCTTCAATGGGGTATTAATATCTCAACCCCATAGCTTAAGAGGGATTCAAAAGATGCGACATAATCTATCACAGAAGATTTACCTTGAACACGGTCAATAAAGCGTCGGGCTAAAGTTACTTTTTAAGCTTCCGGCACAACTTTAATTCTAACTTTTCTCGAAATTTCTCCCAAGTAAGACTCGCTTCAATAATTTCCAAAATCAAAAGCTTATACCAATCTAATGCTCTCTCCTGGAGAATGCTAGAAGCCACTTGGATTTGATGTAGATCCACAAGATTCATGCGAGAAAAGATGCGGTCGCATGTTCTAAGCCAAGCTGGACTTTTATAACGCTTTTCGAACCCTTGAATGGCCTTCCACCTAAATTGGTATAATCACCGCACAAGCGTGCAAACCCAGATTTAGGATGAGTAGGCTCTAGAATGGTTCTGGCAGCTTCGGCATTCTTTACAAGATCTAAAAGCTGTTAGACAGACATGAATACACCATCCTAAGGAGTAGCACTGGATTGACCGGTGCTGAGATGGCTAGTCTAACCATTTCTCTTCTTTAAGAAAGAAAGAAAGAATAGGAAAAAATGTTATTCTCAAAATGAATATCAAACAAATTTGATTGACAAAACAAGGCATCATAAAAGGAAATAGGATAGAACGGGTCTTAGTGGGTTTGTAAAGTGCTAAGGGCATTGTAAGTGGTCGAAACCCGTTGTTCACTAGTGGGTTTTAGGAGAACTTACATGAGGCGTTTGGAAATTTGGCACCAAATCGACTGGATGATATCGAGACTGAATAAGCAACTTCAAGACCTCTTAGCTCTACTCATATTATAGGATTTGATACGAAACATGTTAGGAGGAAGGCGGTGGAGTTGTAAAGGTCCAGTGAAGTGAAATCGAAGTCATTGCACATAAGAGACCGAGGAGAGCACGAGGGCCGCTTTTCCGAAGTTTTTCATTTGGTGAGATTTCCATTTTTATCGTCGGCTTTTGTGATGCCCCACCTCTATACTCACACTAGCCAACGACACTACGGGATAATGTCGTCGACTAGCACGAAGAAAAAGGCTGTTGAGGAGCGACCATCTACATAATTGCTTTGTGCAAGTATCGATATGTCAGATAGTATGACATGCCATGTGTATTACAAACGGAACGCTATTCCATGGGTTGCTAACCCATCGAGCCGGTGCAGTAACGTAGCACAACGGTACGTCCGAGGAACCTGAAACTCAAATAAGCCAGAACAACGATGTAGTACAATGGTACGTCAAATGATCCGAACTCCATAAAATGGTCAAAAGACCATGGGTCGCTGACCCATAAAAGAGAGACGAAGCTCCATAAAACGAGGTGCAATCCCCCACGTGGACAAAGAGACATCGCATGCCGCTAGTCTAAACCATAAAATGATCATCATTGATCAATAAAAGTGTAAATTATGTCAAGCTAGTAAATAAATGACTTTAGCTTCATGTCCTATAACAACTAGCTTAATTTAAATATTTATGAACAAATGTAGATTTCTACTCGAACATTGTCATGAGATTTCCATCGAACAAGTCCAAGAATTAAGCGACAAGTAAACGCAAGCGTTTCATACCACTTGTTTTGCTAAGCTGTTTAATTAGATTTCTCTTACAAATGAGGTAAAAGTTTGTATATACTAATAGATTGGAAAACGGTTTTAAAAACAAGCTCTGTATTAAAAGAAATATTGAAATCATTTTTTGTGAAAGAGTTTGATTATTTACTACTACAATAAAAATGTAACAACCCTAGATTTTGACTATATATTTAAATTTGACTTTATTTAATTTTTAAATTATTTTAAATTTTTTTTATTTGTGTGATATCATTTCTAAACATTTTTAAAATGATAATATAATTTTTCCAAAATTTACTGTATTTATTTCCTATTTCTAAAGGCTGTTTTCTAATTTTCTGCCATTTTCTTCATTTTTAAATTTCTTTATTTTATTTTAAATTTGTTTTACTTGTGAAAATTCATCTCTAAATATTTTTAAAATAATAATAGAATTTTTCTAAAAATTACTGTGTTGATTTCCTATTTTTAAGGGCTGTTTTCCCATTTTCTGCTATTTTCTGCATTATAATTTTATATTTAAATTAAATTTTAAATATTTATTTTGTGAATATATTTGTATTTTATGTTATTATTTATGTTTAAAAATACTTTACAAGCTTATATGAATTTTCTAAAAATTATTTCATTTAACTTCAAATTTTGCTAGTCTAGTTCACTGTTTTAACTATTTTCCTTAATTTTACTTTACATAATTGATAAATATTATATATATTTGTATATTGGTTCAAAATTTCGAAATATTATCTGATATTATTATTATTTCAGCTACATAAATTTATATAAATAATAAAAGGTAAATTGAAAGGGTTTGTGACCTTTTGTTTCCTATGGCTTTTGATTTTCCCACCTTTTCACATTTTAACGTTTCTTTTCACTCAAATGGCCATATTTCTTCATTCTTTTAGCTGCCACCCTCATTTCTTATTCACGTACTTCATTTTTTCTCTCATTTCTTCAAAAAATTTCAGCCATATCTTTTGAAGAAAGTTTGGTAAACTTTATTTCCTTTTTCCATTTGTTTATGCTTGAATTCATGGTTTTTGCACTTGTTCTTCTTCATCATAGGTTCGGCCTTGCTCCTCCACCACCATAGCCGCCTCCACCATCACCACATCAGGTCACCATCTCCTCCATCCCACTGACCAAGCCATGCCGTGGTCATCTATGACTAGATCCACCAAAGTTTATGCAAACACTCCACTTGTTCAGCCTAGCCGAACCATTTATGCACATACCCTTCATTTTTCACCTAAACCACATCCTTGGCCGCCACCACCAGTCCCTCCACCACCTTTGGCCGACACTCCAGACCCCACCCGACCTTCACCTTGTAGGGGCCGAGCCCAATGGTCCTTTGGTTGAGCCATGGTTGCACAAAAGCCACTTATTTGCCTTAAACCCTTTGTATTCACACCTTGTAACTTCCACCACTTCACCACACCCTTAGCCGCCCTTTGCACCACCTTCTCCAGCTCATACCTGAACCAAAACCACTGCCACACCATCTCCTAGCCTCCAGCAAGTCTGGCCATGCCATTTGTAGCCTTGCCCGATGCTTGAAATTGCACAAAAATCCACTTGTTTGCCTTGTACTTGTATTTTCATACATAGCAACTTCCATACCTTCACTACCCTTGCTAGGCCGACCATATATGACCCATACCTGACCAAATACACCCCATGGCAGTACCTTATCACCCTATAGGCTGAGCATAGTGATGGTGGAAGCAAGTGCAAGTGTTTGATTAATTGTTGTTCCTTAATTTCTAGCATCGTTTATCGTATTTTGGTCTGAAACCTTATAATTGTTATATTGTTTGTTTGATTTGTATTCAAGGGAATTAATCCTTGGCTCCTCCATTTCGTATCTGTATCGTACTTTTGTGCTTGTGTAGATCCCGTTGTGCAATTCGTCGTTGTGTCGTCAGCTCAAAACAGTGAGTAAATCTCAGCAGACTAATATGTACTTATGTAGTGATAAACTGACATCACCTGAATCTGTAAATGCATATCATCCTGTTATAACTGCTATATTACATTCATATGAAGTTCACACCTATATTTACACTTGTTATACCATATGTTACTGTTATTTCATGCTATTCTGTTATTTTCATCAGTTTATCACGCTGCAAGTTCCCTGTAGACTAGAATCACTATGGGTTGAAATGATACATACCCGAACGGAATTTAGAATAGGAGAAAATCATTATGGGCTGAAATGATAGGCCTGGATGATTTTCAATTATTTTCTTTTACTTGGGATTGTGGGTTTGAAATGATCAAACCCGGTTTTCTTTGTAAATTACGGGTTGAAATGATATATTACCCGTATCACTTCATCTAGGCTAGAAAATGAAATACAGACCCGTTGTTAAAATATGTTTTTCTAAAAATTTTAATTATTTTAGAAATGTAAATATTATAACATTTTGATTTAAATTTGATTAAAAATGATTTTTGTAAAGCATTATTGATTTTCTGAAAATTTATAAGTGAAATAAATAAATGGTAAAGTTAGAAATCTGGAATGTAAGTTATTTTGGAAACTAGAATTTGGTGATAAATTGAATTTAAATTAAATATGAAAATACGATAAATTTATGATATTTTGAATTAAATGAATTTAAAATGATTTTATAATATATCAATGATTTTTGAATAAAGTTAAAATGTGAAATGAATGAATATTTAGGTTGAAATTTGGAAATATAAAATTGGAAATCTGTGAATTTGTCTTAAAAGTGAATTTTAAGTTAAGTAAATAAAAATGAAATTAAGTTATATTTGAAAATTTTAAACTTAAGTGTTAAATTAAATTAAATTTAATGAATTTGAAATTTTATGTTGGAATTTAATAAGTGAATTATTATTAAATTTTGATTTTTGAATGGAGATTTAACTTTATAAAATCATGAATATAAGGGTATTTGAATGACTGTTTTAAAAGTGAAATTATATGATTTTATAAGCTAAAAATGATTTAAATAAAAATATAATTGTTTGTGAAATTATATTGAATACTTGAAGTTAATTAACTGCATTTCTGAAATGCTATTAATTCTAGTGTAAATGATAATACAACATTTGTAAATGCTGTAGTTGATAATAATGAACCAAATGGCTAAGTTTAATTAAAGTTTATTATAGCATTTTTGTAAATGCTATAATTATTGAATTTAACTAAGTTTTATTTGAAACTAATGTAACCATATTACAACCTTTTTAAATGCTATCTTTTATTAAATTGAACTGTTTTGAATGTAACTTTCCGTAGCAATTTCTAAATGCTACGAAAGTTGAATTTTCATCTGTTTTAATAAATTAAGTGGATAAATGGATTTTGAAAGACTAAAATTTTGTAAATTTAATAATTTAATTATTAAATATAATAACTTCATTTTATGATTTAAAATGAAGTAATTTGTTTCGAAATATAAACTATTTTGAAATGTGTTTTGTAATGGTATTTAAATTAAATAAAAATGAATGTGGTTTGGAAGATATGATATTTTGAATGATAATGAATTTTGAAATTACATTTGATTTTGAAGTATAAAATACCATTTTGAAATTTTAACCACGGGATGTAATTAATTTATAGTTTAACTGATTCTTAAAGGATGGGTGATCCCAAGCATCCTTTAAGTTATTGTGCATTTCTACTACAGTTCACTTGAGTTGGTTTACATTATATAAGTATATATTGTCTTGACTCGAGTGTTTTGTGTTTTACTTTACGCTCGGGTCAGCCTGAGTATTCACAGCTTTGGATTCTCTTTCTGGAGCTGGTCTTTGCTGGAGTTTCTGCTTATCTACATTTATATCTACTTTCTGTTTCAGCTATTCTAGTTTATCTCATGTATTAGTGAATTTCTATGTATTTTGGATTTCTATTATGTTGTTTTCAGACTGTATTATGTATTTGGTTTGAGATTCTGTCGTAGTAGCTTCATGAACTACTATGTATTTTATATTCCGCTGCGAGGTATTCTGTTTGTTCTATGTCTGTGATTCCGTGATTGTATTTCATTTGCTCCAAATTTATTTACAACGCGGTATTTTGAGCAATTCAAGTCCGACATGTGCGGATGCGAATGGCTGAAAAAATCGGGTTGTTACAGTTGGTATCAAAGCTTTGTTTTTAGGCAAACCTTAGCCTGCGGAGCAAAAACTCATTAGAGATAGGGTAGAAATACCCTAGAATGAGTGAAATCAATCTCAGGATCCTTTCTTTGTGAGAGAACGTATTTTCAAAGTATAAAATGATTTTTAAAAAGATTTTTAAAAGATTTTTCAAAGATTATTTTGGTATAAAAATGTTCTTATTTCGAAATCAAGATTTTCTAAACTTCATCTCTTCGTTATCCACCTTGTTAGAAATCTTTTGGTTAAGATTCTTATCGACTAGGATTCCTTGAACTTTGGAACACTCCCACTTGTTCTGGAATCCAGTCTTGTTTTCCCCATTTTTCCTTTTAATTTTGGAGCATTTGTAACTCTACTTTGGAATGACCTCTCTAAAGAGCGATGATTCCGTAAATCTTTGAATGATTTGTAAAGGGGTGAAACTCCTTTACAATTGGCATTGATTCACTGAAGATTTTTTTATCCTCGGATATCGATGCTATCTATCTCCTGCTCTACCCGGATTCTATTCTCTGGCGATCGAAGGTCGATTTGCCTTAGATTTCCGTATTGAATATATTCCTAAAGTCTCGGGTGACCGGTTAAGTTCGCCCGCGATTTATATGGGCTTATCTATCCTCTATTTGGTAATTAAATTATCTCATCTTCGTTTGAGTTTATCTTCGAACTAGAATTCTATTTGATTAGAGTCCCTCTAATTTTGAATCTTTGTTTGTTTGAAATCCTCCCATGAATCATCCTTTGGAAATTTGTATTTGGTTGTATTTTGAAATTGTGCATACATCGAAATTATTAAGGATGGCCATATTTTTATATATAAAAGTGAAATGTTTTCGATAAGGATTATATACCTTTCAAAAATGAAAATTTGGAATTTTGAAAGAATTTGAAATTTTGAAAATTTTATAAGAACTTGATTTATACAAAAATGATTTATAACTGAAGGGTTTTGAATTTGAATTTCGAGGAATCGAATTCCGGTATTTTGAAATCGGTTTTAAGATTTTGGAAAATATATATAGTAATATGATTTAAAGATATATATATATATATATATTTCAAATAAGAAATGTTTCAAATGTATTCGAATGAATTTCAATGATTTCGAAGGAATTTCAAAGAAGTTTTTCAAAGTTAATTGAAGTCCAGAACTCACTTATGTCGCTGGAAAATAATTTCGGTGATGAATGCATGCATCATCGACATTGATTTTCGAGTTTCTGAGTGAGAGAGAGGCCACTCTAGTAGCTTTGCTCTGCGAGTGATTTTTTGAAACCAATTTTGATTTCAGATTTCGAAGTATGGTTTGATATTCGAAAGATAGATCCGTATATATATATATATATATTTGAAAAGATTTAAAGTAAGCCGGTGTTCAGTTCTCGAGTTTCAGATTTTGAAACCTAACTTTTGAAATTGATTTACTGATTTAGTGTTGATTTTCAACTCTTGGATTGAAAATATGACTTCTTCGACTATTTTAAGATTCGAGCACTTCCAAATCAAGGTTAATTTTTTCAAAGCTATTTTTTTTTTTGAAAGGTATAAGGTATTTGATAAAGAATATAAGTTTAGTTTGTATGTTTCAAGTATGAAACAATATGGTTTTTTATAAGTTGAAACTGTTTTGTTAAGTAAATAAATAAGACTATTTTGAATTATACTACTATGAAATTTAGTTTTCAAATGTTTTGGATAAAAATTAGTCTTCAAATGTTTGAGAAAATTTTGGTTTTAAATGTTTTAACTTAGTAACATCTTTATAAAACTATTTATTTAACAAGTTGGAATAGATACATAAGTTGTACGTACGTTGTTTTATTCGCATAATTAATTTGATCCAAGTTTGAGTACACAAGTTCGAGGTGAATTACACCATTTCATGTTAGGATTTTTCATTTGATTCTTGATGGCGAACATTTGATATGGATTTTAGGCTTGATTCTAGAATTCTCTATCATAGTATATGGCTATGCAAGGAGACTGATGGCTTCTAGTCAAGAAACCATATCGAAGTCCGCATTAGGGAAGTCGAATGGACAATACTAGTTCGAAAGCGAACTTGTGTGATCAAGCGAGCGATCGAATGTAATGTTGCGAAATAATGACATAGGTAAGTAATAATGAAGTAAAATTTAGGATATATGAAATTATGAAATTTAGTTTTGAAATATGGTATATTTAAGCCTTGAAACATATTTAAGATTTAATAGTTTATTTTGTAAATCAAATCTGTATTTGAAATTGATAATATTTGAAATGGTTTTGTTGGAAAACTAAATTGAAACTGATGGTTTGAATTGAATTAAAATTGGAAATTTTAGATTTTGGTTTAATTGCAAAAAATTGAAATGAAAAGAATTAAGGGCATGTTTTATGATTTCAAATGCATGATGTCTAAATGTTATGATTTTCAAAGTGTAATGATTTCAAGTATTTTAGTTTCGAAAGATTCATAACTTTGAAAGTATTATGACTTTTGAAGTGAATACATGTTTGAAATGGAAATGGATTTATTTGACTTAAATTTTGTTGATTTGGAAATTTGGATTATTTTCTAAACCTATTGTTTTAAGAAATTTTGAAACTGAATATGTAAAACTTGAAAGAAATGATTTGGTGACATCATATATAGTTTTAAAAATTTATTTGATATCGAAATGGTTTGAAATTTAGAACCTTGTTTTATTAAATACTTGATTTGGGAGCTATCGAACTTATATAAAAATGATTTGTATAAGTAAACTGTTGAATTGGAGCTGTTGATTTGAAAGGGTACCCAAATTTTGAAAAGTGAAATCTTATATAATCGAAATCTATATAAGTGTGATTTGATATACTAGTATTTTGAAAAGTATTTGATTTGAAATGAAATCTTATATAAAATGGACTTTATATAAGTATGATATTTGAAAGTGATTTTGAAGGGTACTATATGATACATATTTTCGAAGTAAAGATATGGAAAGTGCCTTCTGCTTGATATCCGCTTTGTGGCCACACTGTGGATTCATTCTATCGATATTATTCTCTCTCTTTGATTTGGGTTTTCCGGATATGATACTCGAGTGTCCATCGAATTCCACGGCGATCCCCGTGGTCTTATGATCGCGACTACATAGCGCAACTGCCTGGCTGAGTCTTGCCTAGGGGTACGGATTGTTTCCTGGGGGATCCAGGCGTAACCATTGTGTATCCTGCAATCTGTGTAGGTCGCGAAGAGTAGCGCAAGTGCCTGGCTGAGTCCTGCCTAGGGGTACGGATTGTTTCCTGGTGGATCCAGGCGTAACCATTGTGTATCTTGCATTCTACTCGTCATCATGGCGTAACTCGCAGGGCTGAGAAAGCTTACGGATGCGGATTGTTTCCTGGGGGATCCAGGCGTAACCTTTGTGTATCTGCGATCCATGGTTAGACAACTATTTCGGTTTGGTTGATTTGTTTGGATTGTACTTTCCATATCTGTTTTTAAAAGTGTTTTCATTATTTTCACTGGGTGTTGAAACAAGTATACTAAGTACTTGGAGAATTATAGCTTTGCGCCTGATCAACGCATAGCCAGAGTCTGCAGGAACGAAAGTAAACTTGTTAAGACATCGAGTTATAAAAGTATTTTGATAAAGTACTATATAAAGAATATTTTGATCAGTTATTTACCCTTCTAAAAATTTAAAATGTTTTAAATATTGTTTACTTTGAACCATCAGATTTGAATCAAATAACTATTCATCATAAAAAATAAATTGAAATGTATAATGGTTCAAATAATGGTTCATCCTTGTCTTTCAACCTGCTTTACCTCCTAGCTATCTTTTTTTCCCTACCTTCTTTCGGGGATGCATTCCAACCTATTGCTCTTTCTTGTTGTTTCTCCGCTTTCTTTCTTTTCGAGGACGAAAAGATTTGAGTGGGGGAGAGTGTAACAACCCTAGATTTTGACTATATATTTAAATTTGACTTTATTTCATTTTGAAATTATTTTAAATTTTTTTTATTTGTGTGATATCATTTCTAAACATTTTTAAAATGATAATATAATTTTTCCAAAATTTACTGTATTTATTTCCTATTTTTAAAGGCTGTTTTCTAATTTTCTGCCATTTTCTTCATTTTTAAATTTCTTTATTTTATTTTAAATTTGTTTTATTTGTGAAAATTCATCTCTAAATATTTTTAAAATAATAATAGAATTTTTCTAAAAATTACTGTGTTGATTTCCTATTTTTAAGGGCTGTTTTCCCATTTTCTGCTATTTTCTGCATTATAATTTTATATTTAAATTAAATTTTAAATATTTATTTTGTGAATATATTTGTATTTTATATTATTATTTATGTTTAAAAATACTTTACAAGCTTATATGAATTTTCTAAAAATTATTTCATTTAACTTCAAATTTTGCTAGTCTAGTTCACTATTTTAACTATTTTCCTTAATTTTACTTTACATAGTTGATAAATATTATATATATTTGTATATTGGTTGAAAATTTCGAAATATTATCTGATATTATTATTATTTCAGCTATATAAATTTATATAAATAATAAAAGGTAAATTGAAAGGGTTTGTGACCTTTTGTTTCCTATGGCTTTTGATTTTCCCACCTTTTCACATTTTAACGTTTCTTTTCACTCAAATGGCCATATATCTTCATTCTTTCAGCTGCCACCCTCATTTCTCATTCACGTACTTCATTTTTTCTCTCATTTCCTCAAAAAAATTCGGCCATAGCTTTTGAAGAAAGTTTGGTAAACTTTATTTCCTTTTTCCATTTGTTTATGCTTGAATTCATGGTTTTTGCACTTGTTCTTCTTCATCATAGGTTCGGCCTTGCTCCTCCACCACCATAGCCGCCTCCACCATCACCACATCAGGTCACCATCTCCTCCAGCCCACTGACCAAGCCATGCCGTGGTCATCTATGACTAGATCCACCAAAGTTTATGCAAACACTCCACTTGTTCAGCCTAGCCGAACCATTTATGCACATACCCTTCATTTTTCACCTAAACCACCTCCTTGGCCGCCGCCGCCAGTCCCTCCACCACCTTTGGCCGACACTCCAGACCCCACCCGACCTTCATCTTGTAGGGGCCGAGCCCAATGGTCCTTTGGTTGAGCCATGGTTGCACAAAAGCCACTTATTTGCCTTAAACCCTTTGTATTCACACCTTGTAACTTCCACCACTTCACCACACCCTTAGCCGCCCTTTGCACCACCTTCTCCAGCTCATGCCTGAACCAAAACCACTGCCACACCATCTCATAGCCTCCAGCAGGTCTGGCCATGCCATTTGTAGCCTTGCCCGATGCTTGAAATTGCACAAAAATCCACTTGTTTGCCTTGTACTTGTATTTTCATACATAGCAACTTCCATACCTTCACTACCCTTGTTAGGCCGACCATATATGACCCATACCTGACCAAATACACCCCATGGCAGTACCTTATCACCCTATAGGCTGAGCATAGTGATGGTGGAAGCAAGTGCAAGTGTTTGATTAATTGTTGTTCCTTAATTTCTAGCATCGTTTATCGTATTTTGGTCTAAAACCTTATAATTGTTATATTGTTTGTTTGATTTGTATTCAAGGGAATTAATCCTTGGCTCCTCCATTTCGTATCTGTATCGTACTTTTGTGCTTGTGTAGATCCCGTTGTGCAATTCGTCGTTGTGTCATCAGCTCAAAACAGTGAGTAAATCTCACCAGACTAATATGTACTTATGTAGTGATAAACTGACATCACCTGAATCTGTAAATGCATATCATCCTGTTATAACTGCTATATTACATTCATATGAAGTTCACACCTATATTTACACTTGTTATACCATATGTTACTGTTATTTCATGTTATTCTGTTATTTTCATCAGTTTATCACACTACAAGTTCCCTGTAGACTAGAATCACTATGGGTTGAAATGATACATACCCGAACGGAATTTAGAATAGGAGAAAATCGTTATGGGCTGAAATGATAGGCCTGAATGATTTCAATTATTTTCTTTTACTTGGGATTGTGGGTTTGAAATGATCAAACTCGGTTTTCTTTGTAAATTACGGGTTGAAATGATATATTACCCGTATCACTTCATCTAGGCTAGAAAATGAAATACAGACCCGTTGTTAAAATATGTTTTTCTAAAAAATTTAATTATTTTAGAAATGTAAATATTATAACATTTTGATTTAAATTTGACTAAAAATGATTTTTGTAAAGCATTATTGATTTTCTGAAAATTTATAAGTGAAATAAATAAATGGTAAAGTTAGAAATCTGGAATGTAAGTTATTTTGGAAACTAGAATTTGGTGATAAATTGAATTTAAATTAAATATGAAAATACGATAAATTTATGATATTTTGAATTAAATGAATTTAAAATGATTTTATAATATATCAATGATTTTTGAATAAAGTTAAAATGTGAAATGGATGAATATTTAGGTTGAAATTTGGAAATATAACTAAAATTGGAAATTTGTGAATTTGTCTTAAAAGTGAATTTTAAGTTAAGTAAATAAAAATGAAATTAAGTTATATTTGAAAATTTTAAACTTAAGTGTTAAATTAAATTAAATTTAATGAATTTGAAATTTATGTTGGAATTTAATAAGTGAATTATTATTAAATTTTGATTTTTGAATGGAGATTTAACTTTATAAAATCATGAATATTAGGGTATTTGAATGACTGTTTTAAAAGTGAAATTATATGATTTTATAAGCTAAAAATGATTTAAATAAAAATATAATTGTTTGTGAAATTATATTGAATACTTGAAATTAATTAACTGCATTTCTGAAATGCTATTAATTCTAATGTAAATGATAATACAACATTTGTAAATGTTGTAGTTGATAATAATGAACCAAATGGCTAAGTTTAATTAAAGGTTATTATAGCATTTTTGTAAATGCTATAATTATTGAATTTAACTAAGTTTTATTTGAAACTAATGTAACCATATTACAACCTTTTTAAATGCTATCTTTTATTAAATTGAACTGTTTTGAATGTAACTTTCCGTAGCAATTTCTAAATGCTACGAAAGTTGAATTTTCATCTGTTTTAATAAATTAAGTGGATAAATGGATTTTGAAAGACTAAAATTTTGTAAATTTAATAATTTAGTTATTAAATATAATAACTTCATTTTATGATTTAAAATGAAGTAATTTGTTTCGAAATATAAACTATTTTGAAATGTGTTTTGTAATGGTATTTAAATTAAATAAAAATGAATGTGGTTTGGAAGATATGATATTTTGAATGATAATGAATTTTGAAATTACATTTGATTTTGAAGTATAAAATACCATTTTGAAATTTTAACCACGGGATGTAATTAATTTATAGTTTAACTGATTCTTAAAGGATGGGTGATCCCAAGCATCCTTTAAGTTATTGTGCATTTCTACTACAGTTCACTTGAGTTGGTTTACATTATATAAGTATATATTGTCCTGACTCGAGTGTTTTGTGTTTTACTTTACGCTCGGGTCAGCCTGAGTATTCACAGCTTTGGATTCTCTTTCTGGAGCTGGTCTTTGCTGGAGTTTCTGCTTATCTACATTTATATCTACTTTCTGTTTCAGCTATTCTAGTTTATCTCATGTATTAGTGAATTTCTATGTATTTCGGATTTCTATTATGTTGTTTTCAGACTGTATTATGTATTTGGTTTGAGACTCTACGGTAGTAGCTTCATGAACTACTATGTATTTTATATTCCGCTGCGAGGTATTCTGTTTGTTCTATGTCTGTGATTCCGTGATTGTATTTCATTTGCTCCAAATTTATTTACAACGCGGTATGTTGAGCAATTCAAGTCCGACATGTGCGGATGCGAATGGCTGAAAAATATCGGGTTGTTACAAAAAACATTTATATTTTAAAGTGACAAATCATAGAAACGATTGAAAAGATAATCTATCACCGAAATCCACATTTGACGACGTAAATTAAAACCATAAAAATTGATATCAAATCTATCAAATGGATATACCCAAAAATTCAGAAAAGAAGTCATCAAAGTCGATAATAATTGACAAAAACTAACCGGATCAACAAAAATCGATAAAAATTGGAAATTCACTCAAAAATAGCCAAAATAGGCAAAATTGAACAATTCCAGATGTTGGGTATGTTTAGTCAGACGTTTGTCCCTGCATTTTGGAAATATATTTTTCTTTTCCCTATTTTCTTTTTAATTTTAGAAGCCTCCCAAACATTTGATTGGTTTGGATCAGACGTCCGGTCCTAGTCTCTGCCATTTTTCTTTTTCTGCCATATCTTTTTTTCTACTAGTGCCCTAACCAGACGTCTTAGTTCTTCAACCAGACGTCTGGCTACCGGTACTGGGAAACAGATTGCCTAGGCCATTGATGGCCAAATCAATCCGAAAGCGATCGGACGAGCGACGGAGGCTAGGAGTTTATGCCAAGCGACAACCCAGCCCTTTAGGCTATTCGATACACCTTAAACAACATGTCCAAACATCCAAGATAGGATCTTTAAAGATTTTGACTTCAAAACACCAAAATTGGAAAATTCATTAAATCAATTCAAATTGAAAGCAAATGAACATGAAATAGATGTTTAGGAGTTTATACCTAATAACAATGAAAGTTATAGACGTAGATGTGAGCTTAAGAACCCACCTTTAAACTCAAAAACAAAGAAATGAGAAGCTCTAAAACAAATCAAGACCAATTCCTCTTCACTACACCTCTAGAATCTTCAATCTATTATCAAATGCAAATTTTTTCCTAAGTTAGGTTATAGGAAATTCTAAAAATTAAAGAGAGATTGAGATGGAAAAGATGAAGTGGATGCTTACCTAAGTTTCTCCTTGATTTTGGAACTTGAATATGGATTTCCTAAGAGAACTAGGGCTTAGAAGTTTCCTATCTCTCTCTTTCCCCCATTTTTCCTATAGCTTGAGTGTTAGGAATTATTATGAATAGAATGAATGAAGGGGAGAGGAGTTAGCGTATTTGGTAGAGGAGTTTGGGTTCTCTTGTTGGGTTGTGGGCTAGAACCAAACCTAAAGCCTAAATGATAATACCAGAATCCTAATCAACTCCACACATATCAATGTTTATATATAAATAAGTTGTAAACGTCACTTTAAAATCAGTGGAAGTGGTCTCGAGTCCAAATTCGACTATTTACAAAAGTCACTTTTCAAACTTTAAATTCAACTAACGATGTTGTACTTAAATAAAATATTTAAGTATATAATCGTAAAATATGTGGGTTATTACAGCTTTCATATTGGATATCATATTTGATGCTTTATATTAGATAGTTTTGTATCCTACATGCTAGGATAAGCAAGGATGTAATTTTTTTATATATGTTTGACATTATATTTGCGTGTCGATCCGCGTCATGATTATCAGTACATTCATATAGGGTTGCCATGTTGTTTTTTGTTGCATGTAGCATCGTTGTTATGGTCGCAATGTTATTGATGCATTCTTTGTTCTTATGCAGGCTGCTTGTGTAGGCATGTTGATTGATGTATGCATGTTGCTTATGGTAGATGAGTTGTTGCATTATAGTTTGAAATGCATAACTCTATTTGTTTAGTAAGTGAGTGCAGGTACATGGAAGCAAAGACTTGTTGTTGCTTTTGGTTTCATGAGTTGAGTCGTTTGCTCGCAACATGGTACGTGTTTATGCTTAATTGGTATGTCTACTATATGACTTACACACTATATAAGGTATATCATATGTACATATTATTGTTTTGCTGTCCCCAGATATGGGAGGTTCCATATATGGGCTTATATTGTTGTTGTGTGGCGAGTTGTAGTTTTTCGGATCGAGCCATGCAAAGAAGGTGTTGTCCAAATTTTTTATTACATAAGCCAAAATTGAGAGAAAAATCAATGTATAGGATATTAGATGTTGCTGATAGTTTAGAGAATCGGTACTGCATGATATTTAGTTGACTTACCCTTCAATTAGTGAGTTGGCACTTTTGTTCCCCATTGTTTGTTTCTTTCGAAATAAGTGCGTAACTTAGGCATTTGGTTTAGGCACACTGATTTCGAACTTGATAATGATTGTACTTAGGATGAGGATAATAGCTCCAAGCTGATTACAAGTCTATTCCCTTTGTTGCGATTTCTTTAAGTGATTGTTTTCGTGAGTTGATAAGTGACGATTTTTCTTGTATTGTTGCTTATGTGAGGGTGTTGGGTTGTGTTTCGTACTTGGGATTTCGACGACAAAATCATTTGAGGAGAGAAGAATGTAATGACCCATTTTTCTAATGATAAGATATTCAAATAATTGATTTAAATGTTGAATCATTATTTAATTGAAGGCCTAAAATTACAATTTTCGCATACAATCGAATCAGGACTTGAGACCACTTCTGTTGAGTTCAGATTGGCGTTACGAACAAAAAAAGTATAAGCATCACTATATTTGGAGATCAGACAATTCGATGGCCAAAATGATCTCGAAATGCATGAAATTATCATCGTGGAGCATAACCTCAAATAGCGATGAGATTTATACCATTGGGATCGAAAAATAAGATGATGTACACTGACAAGTTTCATTGCGATCAGACGCATCGTGTGACCGTATGAGCTTAAAATGTATTATGGTTTGTTTGTGAATTCAAATAAATAAATAACATTATATTAATATAATAATCATATAAACTCTCCCTCTCTTCAATGAATTTACTATTCAATTCATTCTCAGTAAAGAAATGATCGCTCTTCCCCTTTCCATTCAAAAATCAAAATCCAACAATTTACTCAACGATAAATTACAAAACTAGATTTGTTGAGATCAGAGCGATGAGAGCTTCAAATCCATATGCTCAATCTATTGTGCGACTGTGTTTGGCCAAGATTCATTTTCCATGGTTGATCTAGGGTTTCGATTTGTCAGAGATTGGAGAGAAGATGAGCGAAATGGGGAGCATCATTGGAATCCCCTTGGTGACGTGCACCTTTCTCCATGACCACGGCTCCTCCGGTGACCTAGGGAAGATCGCGATAATTGCTTGGGCGAATCATGGCATTAGGTCGGGAATAGATGTGGGGATGGAGCTTCAATTGCATGGATGAGATATAGAGAGATCGCATACTGAAACGTGTTGATGAAGATAGCTCGTGATTTCATCGAGTATAGACGGAGAAATTAGTGGAGATGCATGCATGTATGATGGGTTATGCACTGATACATGTATGAAAAGGGAGATTAGAGTTTGGGGAAGAAAGGTTACTAGGTGATTAATTGGTAATTAAGTAAATTAATTATTTAATTAATCTTAATTCTTATATAATTCATATCTTTTGCATACGAGGTCGGCTTTGGATGCGGTTTCTTGCACTGTGCTTGTAATGGAGAGCTCCATGACTTAGCATTGGTTTGGACGGCTTTTGTTGAGCTGAGTGTTATTGTCTCTCATCGTACTATGATTGTTAGTATAGTATTAAAATGACGTTTAGAAATAATTTCTACTTTAAATGTGATTTTTGACATATTTAAACCTACATCATATTTTATAAAAGAATTAAAAGTGTTTTTAAAATGTTTTAAATCAAATATCACGGTTTTCCTATTAACGCACTATTTTGACGATATTGCCAAATTTAAGCTATTATTGATATTAATTCCCCAATGCTTACTTTAGATGTATTATTTGTGTCGCATATGTGCTATTATAGATGTATATACGTTATTATGGATGTAAGTATGCTTGTTTGTTGTATGTATGCAAGTTTTCTTTTTGGTTGAAAATGTCGTTCGTGGGCAATATAGTATTAGAAAGTATCCCATAGGATAAGCTTTCAAGCACAGAGTTTCATGCGTACTAATTAATCTGAAGACAAAAAATGGACTTGGGGATATGCTTCGGATTTTAGGATGGATGTCGGACGTTTTCATTTGATTTGTACCTAGCTATTTTTGGCTAAGTATATGACCAAAGTGGTCACTATCAACTACTCTAGAGTGGTCGATATCTACCACTACTAATGATGGTGATTTGGCTGATCTTTGGCAAAAATAGTGAGGAGGCTTCAAGGAGCATGATAGAGTGGTTTAGTCATGCAGCCGACTCTTAGTCTTTATGTTATTGCTCTACACTGAGCGATTTCGATGGTGAAGCGATGACTTGATGCTTCAATGTGATGAGTTCAAGACCTTAGTATGATGGCGTTATGACTTACGATGGACATCTAGAGGAGTTTCCAAGATAATGACTTAACTAAGGAATTGTGATGGAGATCCGTAAGGGTGAACTTAACGAAGGAGGCTTGTGAGTGGGATTTTCGATTGTGTCCTGCTGTGGAAATAGCCGTGATGGAATAACGATTGATTTCCATTATGGAGACGCATGCAAAGGGATCATTGATAACTCAGAGGTACTAGTGTGCTCTTAAAGAAGGGGTATGTGGGCAGCTCCCACCTAGATATGCGATTGTGCTAGGATCTTGCGATTGTAGATTACCATGGGCTTTTGCGATTGTGAGCCTGGTTCCTAGCCTTATGAAGTAGCATGGATTGGAGTACCAATGAAGCTAGGATTTTGATTGAGTCCCTTAACTACTATTGTGCCATACGAGTTACCATATATCCAAATCACACGAGTGGCAATGAGGATTGTTTGATGGATGTTATGTTTTCCATGGTTGCTTATCCTCTCTAAAGTGTCATGATGTAGGTATATTCGACCGTAAACCTACATACTATGACCATATCACACTTATATGGATGTGATAGTAGATTAGCATACATCGAATGTTATGTGCTAACTCTTTGGACGTAGGGACAGGTTAAGTATGATTCTCCAAACCCTCTGTTCCATATATTATATCGACTTTTATAGTATTTTGAGATTTTTTTATGGCTTACACCAGGCTGTTGTCTAACTCGAGGTCTTATGCTTTGCTTCTTTTTATCTTGGATGCTCTTAAATGTGTAGATTAGAAAGAAGGTGTAAACAGTACATAGAGTTCTGCAGATGGACTAGTAGGAGGCGATGCTTTCTCCTACTTATATTTTAGGATTATTATTGTTTATTTCATTGTATGATAACGTGGAACCTTGACGGTGTTGACTTATTATTATTAGAGAAAATTTATCGATTGAGTTTATTTATCAGTTGTATGAACTCTATTACTATTTTGTATAACGGTATGAGCCGGTATACTCTGATTCTATGGTTCATGTAGTTATTACTATCTCACATGTTTTATACCTATGATGAATATTATATTTCATCTAATGCGCTGTGAGATATACGGCAGGTTATGTGATTGTGTGATGTTTTCCTTCTTTCTATTCTCTTCTTTATGCTCTCCTTTTTTATTCCTCTTCTTTATTATATTTCTTAACAATCGTCCTACATCAGCTGTATGCTCCAATAGCGCACTATTTAGTCTTATGAGCATCGGAGGTGCAAGGCAGTTGTCACTGGTTGCATACATAATTTACATTGTATTTTTGGTTGAGGAGGTGGTTGGGATTTTCAGTAGATAATTTTGTTGTACAACATGATTGTGGAGTGCGTGTTACACTATTTATCCCTAAAGGAATTTAGAGGATGAAAATCTTTTGAAGATGGGGGAGAATATAACACCTTGTAAAATCAACATAAAAGAAATTAATAAAAATCAACTAATTAATAATGATGCTAAAATGGGAATTTTGCAAATATTAGAATTTGAGTATGAAATTTGCACTGTTATGATCGTGGCTATTTTCTGAGTAACTTTCATGCATAAAGCTTCATGATTAGAGTTTAAACAAAGAAGTTATCGACGTTTGAAGGTTCAGAATGAAAATAATTGAAATAGAGTAAAATAATAGATATACGACAACATTAATGATTAACGTTTAAGGAAATGTTATAGGACCATAGCCGATCGACCATCCAGGGGCAACAGTTCAACTGGTCATAGTATATAGACTAGGGATTGCCCTGGCCTAAAGGTCCTGAATTTAATATTTTCAATATGACGGTCCTCGCGCATTCGAGCAATTATAAATAAGAGTCTTAGCCTTTCATTTCTATTTAGAAAAAAATAAACCTTCTGACGAAACTCTATCAAATTTCTTCCTTTACAACAAAACTTCTTAAATCAATAGATTCAAGATTTAAGGATTAGGGAAGAGGTTAATTAAGCTAAAGCAAAAGGTAATGAATTATATATATATAGACACACACACATATACATATATGCATGTATATGTACATAAACATATACACACACACACACACACATACATGCATACATATTTCTATTCTTCCTTAATATATAAATTATAAATCTAATATATACAAATGAATTACACAATAAAAAGGGGAAATTGGAGGAAGAAATAGGCATTAACATGAGAGCAAATCCAACGAGTTCTAGAGGAAACTATTTATGAGCGAAAATTTTAGTTTTCATCTTGTAGTATTTTTTGCAGTTGATGTTTGGATTTTTCATGCCTTGAGGAGTTTTTTATGCTAAAACTTTAAATCTGAAACTCTAAAATTCCACCGAAAAATGTAAATTCTAGAATTAGTTGGAATCTTATTTGTTTTACGTTAATATGGTAGAATTTAATCCATTATTGTTTGCAATATAAATAATTTATATTATATTCAATTTTCGCTTCTTAATTTGTGTTTATTAGGACAAAGGATTCAAAATGAATTAAAAAGGTGTGCAAAGTATGGTTTTTTTATCTATCCATGATTTGCACCGCCCATTTTGGTAAATAAAATAAATACAAATCCATTTTCATTTTGACCTTATATATTTAAAAGTCGAATGGATTATACCGAATTTAAATTGTAAAGTTTTGCTCCTTTGTAATAGAGGTGTTAATTCTACTATATTAATGAAAAACAAGTTGGAAGTTTTGAATTCATTTTTTACGCAAATGTTTTTGTTTAGCTAATTTGAACTGTGATATTAACTATTATGCAAAATGTTATATTGGAGTAGCACTTGTATGGATATAAAAATTATGACACTTAAATTATCTTGATAACCTAAATAAGAACCGAAAATCTTTGTGCAGAAATGATTTTACACACACCTAAGAATGTTTAATAAAACTAACTAGCCAAAAATTAACATTGAGTATAGATATAATAATAACATATAAGTTTTAATATATACAAAAGGTAAGGTAATAAATAAATAAACTACCAATCAAGCAACCATTAAGAAATAACAATAAACCATATAAAAAGGAAGTTAAGAACAGTTATGAAAATTAATCCATAATTAAAGACAAAATAAGGAGTTTCTCTTATACAGCCTTAATGTGTAAATACGGTGAGGTATATTATATGTATGTGTGCGTGTGTTTTATACATATATGTTATTATAGTTTTGTAATGTAAAATATGACTAAGCTATAGGGATGCCATATCAGTTAAAAGTGCATAGAAGTCTGTTAAGCTAATATGGCTACCAATAGTGTGACTTTGGAACTGATGTAAGACATCGCTTATAACAAGTATCCACAACGGATACAAGGTTAGTCCTAATTCTATAGGGTAAGTCTGTGCAGATAGTCTGGTTACCAGCACCTATGTATAATCGGACCAATGTAAGACGTCATAATTTAGGTTACGGGCCATAGAACGATAATCCTAGGATGGGACTGCTTCGGGGTTGAGGTATTAAATGGTTGTTGTAGGGTCTGCCTCTCTCCCATTCAAGAAGTATTAAAAGACTGGGATTATCTTTTAGGTGCAGTAATGTAAATCTCTAGAGAGGGTTTGCTTCGGGGTTTAGGTATTAATTGGCTATTGGAGGGTCAACATTTCCATGTTTAAGAAGTATTTAGTGGACTTATGGATTTTCTTACAATGTCAGCTAGGAAGTACCAAGGTGGAGTTTACCTTGGGTCTAGGTACTAAGTAACGAGGATCTGCCTAGGGTCTCGATATTAAAAGATCGAAGTTTGCCTATTTTTCATTTAAAAAGATCTTAAGTGACTCAGCTACTTTCTCTTGCATTGTTAGGGTATGATTGATGGAAGATAGGTCGTTGAACCCAATATATATTCCATAGTGGTGTTGCACTGGTATTATAATTACGAAGTTAGACTGAAAAGCGTCATTGGCCTATAGTTGGAGATACGTTATGGTGCTAGACTGGAAAAGCCATTGGCTTATAGTTGGAGGAACATTCGAAAAGGCATAGTTATAAACATAAGACATAATACCCATCTAAATAATACTGCCCAAATATTATTGTGATAAGAATTGAGATTTTCATTTATTAGACATTGTTGTTCTGACTTCCTCCTCATTACAACCCACATATTAAGGGGAACGATGCTGGTGATGAAGTGTGAAGGAAGTAGTGAAGATAGGTGGCAGTATAGCTATTTATTTATGTTTATGATTTATTCTGATGTACCCAGATTTTTAGACCTATTGATGTACTATTTTGGGACATTGTGTTATGGATTTTAGAATATTTTATTTTTGATATTTGGAATGTGTGAAATGAGTACTTACTTAATTATTATATTTTATCCCTTCCGCTGTGAAATTCTGAAAGCATAGATAATAACTCTGAATATTGGTTATCTAATCAATTTTACTAACCAACATCCAACTCTGAAATAGACCTAAAGTTCGATGGGCTTTTATTGGGTCGAAAATTAGGCCCGTTCCAAAGAGAGTTGTTACAAGACATGACATATTAAATGTTTAATGATAAATCTCATGCATTAAAGAGAAATTATGAATTTTATTAATGTTGAGAGAAAAAATTCTTAGTCTTAAGTAAGCCATTAAGAGTATTAATCTACCATTTCACGTGATGCATAAATTCAGAATGGTTCCAAGTATGTTATCAAAATATAATTTTGATATTGACACCCAGAACGATATGATCCATGGGTTGCAAAACTGTCTTCAAGAATAAGGTCAATGTAGTTGGAATATAAGTCACGTTGTTAAGAATAGCATTGTAAATTTCAACTGTTGAAATTAACGTAGCAGATTCGTCATTTAATTTGCTATAATTAATTTAGATTTTTACTTACAAAATTTATCGCTCAATACAAATTTGATTTTTGATACATATATGTTGAAACAAAAATTTTAAATTATGATTTAGAATATACTATTACACAATAATCAAAATATCTCGAAGTCAGAAATAATTAAGTTTGGGAGTATTTATATGATCCAAGAAATGATACGAAAGTGTTATTCGGTAAGTATCAGAGTTAAGTATTTTGGTCGAGAAATCAATTTTTTTAAATTTCAGTAAATATGCAAAGGAAGCATATGTCCTTAAGAAAGAATATTAATATGTATAAAATATTTTTGCTTATGTATTTGATACATACAACAAGCGTCAAATTTGAATTAAGATTACTATAAATTTTGGGTGTTCTCAAGTATTTATGAAATACTAGAAAATTGTTCATCGAAATGATTAACTTCTTATGAAAGAGTGCATGGACATGAACTTCATTTGTGATCGAGTACAATATGTCAATCCAAAATTTATGTTCAAACTTAAGTTGAGAACTATAAGTTGGAATTGTTCCAAACAGTAAGTAGTAGCTAGTTCAACCAAAGGCCACTACCATATAAGAAGTGTGAATAAATGCACAAGTTTATAACCAAGCTAAGAGTGATTCCAAATGTTGAGAATCCCACGACATTGTTATACGATAACTATGTAACGATACAATTCGTAAAAGAACGCAGAGCTCACTAGAAGTCAAGCGACATACTCCTAATAGTCCCATATGATAAAAATAGTTTATCAACATCAAAGAGAGTTGATTGACAGAGTAGATAACTAAAACAACATAGCATACTCATTCACCAAATAACTAACCTGATTGTTTTAAGAGAATTGATCGATGAATTTGGAATCAAATTCCATAATTGATCCCAAATGCAGGTGATAAATTATAGAGTTAAGGGTATGCTTTAAGGGCAATTATATAATTTGTTACCTATATCTACTCAATAACTAATCTTACATATATCTACTCAATAACTAATCTTGTTCAAAATAAAAGGTGTTTTCTTTCTATTATATACTTGAGATAATGTGTTATATTAATTATTAATTTAATTAAAAGTATATTTAATATAGAAAATCCATAAATGGTATGTTTTGTGATAGTAGCTAAAATGTGTTGTAATCATGAGTGATTCATCACAACAAAATAAACATACCGTTTTAAATATTCCTAATTAAGATGTATCGAGACTGGATATCGATACATTCATTGAGACTAGATTATGTAATGCTCTTCGAATGTTGGGCAATGTATTACTCATGACTATTGAGGGCATCATGAGGTTACGTACTAATAGTTATTGGATAACAATGGAATGGCGCACTCGAAAATTTTCTATTGGTAAATATAATCAGGGTCAAATGGAGAATCCTGAAGTGATAATGCTACATACTTCCCTCGATTGGAGAATACTGTAGAACTTCAATGTTGACACTCCAACTTTGATTATAGTTAAATCACGGCATGTCAATCATTGAACTATTACAGTTGAGTCCGAGCTAAAGCATTGGAAGTGAAATGCTTCAATAGAGAATTTGTCTCCTCGGTTATATGAGATCAGTATCACGGTTATAATAACCCTTGAATGTCGACCTAGTACATTCACGGTACTCATATGTAGAACACCCAAGTGCTGGAAAGATAGAAAGTAGCACAAAAATGAAAAGAAAATGAAAAAGAAAAGAAAGGTAGAATACATAATTAGAATCTCACTGTGGAATGATAAAATATAATATCAAAAGAACAGTACAAAGGGTTACTTTGATTATAGGATTTTCAAAGTTAACCCAGATATTATCATCGGCCTAGGCAGTTATAACTATGTGTCTTTACATTGTTGATACATGTACATAGATAATATGAAACAACAGAAATAGAAATGGATAGATAATGAAACCCTCCAGCTCATCTTTTGAACTCTGAAGTGTCCAAGTTAAAGCCTACCATACTTAACCTACTCGAAAGAGTATGCCAGGAATTTAGAGAAACAAAAATCAAGCCTTAGACATAAGTCTGGTATGGGAGAACTCGATATACATGCAACATGTAACAATAACTATCGAGACGGTATGGATTCCCATAAAGTTTTCCTCTCAAAAGAAACCAACTATTCATTAGGTTTAATATAGTGATATGATAGATAATGTCTAGGGTGTAGAACATGAATCATATCAAATAGTTGTGATACTACATTGGTCACACTACAACATATTTAGGTTACACTCAAAACTGCTAAGGTACGTGCGTATATTAGATTTTCTATAGAGATCTCTTCGGGGAAGCTGAATCCAAACTCCATGTACAAGGATCAAAAGTTAACTACCAAGCCCCATGTATCTGTAGATAAAATATACCATAAGGAAAACACAAAGGCACATGCCCGAACATATACATGACCACATGGCACCAAATACCATCAAATCCTAGCACCAACATATTGATAAGTATACTCTAGATACAGAGTTGATAATATCATATCGTGGGTCAGTCAAACCCTAGATCATGTTGCCTACTCTGTCTTTAGCCATTTTCGATGTTGAGCTTACGTTCAGCATATTTCACACGAGTCTTCATCACTAGATCAACACACCAATGTAGGATTGATTTTGTGATGACCCGGAATTTTGGGCAATATGAATTTAATAATCTGTATTAATAATTAAATTAATTTGATAATTTTCTTTTATAATTTTAATTTAAATTAGCAAATTTATTCTTTTAAAAGCACATAAATTTTTAATTGGTACGTTGTATCTTTTAAAAACTAATAAAATGTTTTGCATTTATAATATATATATTTGTATATATTGTAAATAAAAAAGCTTTGGTGAATTTAATAAATAAAATCTTTTTTTCAAATTCAAATATATATTTGGCAATTTGGAAATTCTGATTAATTTAATATAAACTTTTCAAAGCTATTTAAATAAATATTTATATAGTTTTAAAATACTCAAGGTAAATGTTAATTGTTTAAAATATATTTTTAAGCTTAAGTTTAAATTTAAATAAGAGTAATAAAAAGATTTGTTTTATTTTCTTTTTAAATATTGCTTGATAAATATGATTTAAAAGTATATATATAAGTTTAAAATACAATAAAACATATGATTCATAAATTCATTTAGTGATAGAAGTAATTTATAATCTCTTTTATAAATTATTTAAAATTGACAAATTTGTTGCTTTTAAACAATATTAATAATGTATTATTTTTTATATAAATATAAAAAGATTTCATAAGAAAATGGGATTGTTGTTTCAAATTGAATATGTTGACTTCAATTTGGATTTTTAAATTTAATTTGAATTTAAATTTGAATTAAAAATTGAAATTTAAAAGATAGATATTTTAAAATATTTGGATTTAAATTATATGTATAAGTTTTTATTTATATATAATTGGTTTTATTTATATTTTTTTAAAGATATATATATATATATATATATATATATATATATTTAGATAAGAAATAGTAAATTAAGTAAAAAGCTTTTTATTTAAATTCAAAACAAATAAAATTACTTAAATGACAAGTGTATGTATATAAAGCTTAATTCTAACAAGTGTTAAGTAATAAACTAGAGTATATGACAAATGTTGAAGCATTAACAAGTGTCATTTTAAAATTTTAATTTTCTTTATTTTTAATAAACTACATATTAACTTATATAAACATTTGCTCCTCGCCTTTTTTTTCTATCTTCATAATTCAAAGCTAAGTAAACCCAAAACAATCTCTCAAAAACAATCTGAAATCAATTTCCTCAACCAGAAATGTAAATCAAAGCCTGTTCATTTATTTTCTAAAACCAAGTCAATAAGTTTGCAAACCAGAAATCTGTAACCCATTTTCAATATCAAAAGCAAACCCTATACAAGCTTCTCTCAACACCAATCTGTAATTAACATCCTCCTCAAATCAAAAGCCTGCATTTTTCAAACCATTAGCCTGCATTTCTTCAATCTTTGATAAAGCAAGCATCATCATCTCTGATTTCATGTTCAGATTTTCAAGTTTTTAAATCAAACATCAAAAGCCTGAACTCATTCTTCAACCCGAGACTAGACAAAAGCAAGCAATTTCAATTTTAAATGCAAGCAAAACTGATTTTTTCAAAGCAAGCATTCTTCGGCAATTTTAAGATTCAAGATTAAAAAGTTTAAAGGCTATTTCAAAATAAAGGCTCTGTTCACCTTTGAATCTGGTGAGTAACATCTTTTCTAAAAAGCTTAAGTATTCTTAAATCAGGTTGCATGTTAATTCTCTGGAAATAAATATGTTCTATGTGATTATATATAAGTGAATTATTTGGATGTATATATGTGTGCATTGTTGTTGTATCTTTGTATCCCTATACACAGTTTCAAGCTCAAATTTATGATCAAAATTAATATTCTCTTGATCCAATTGCTGTTAGGACATAGTCTATAAACAAAAGTTGTTTGTTTCATCCTAGATTGAAGTTTGAAATTTGATCTAATTTAAATTGAATTTGAAATTGCCCTAGAAACTTAAAGAACGGTGCAAGTTTTAAGTTATGTTAAAATTCAAACTTCTTAATTCATCAATTCAGGAATTTAAACTAAATTCTTAACCCAAAACTTGATTTTTAAAATGGAATCACAAATTTTAGTACTGGATTGTGTGAGCAGTTTGAGTTTGATCAGAAATTGGGTTCTGTATGGTTTTTGATGATCTCAGTGGACTGGGAAGTCATGGTCTTCGCTGGAGGTAGAGGGAGGATCGGAGAGGTCGGCAAAAGTGTCATATGGTTGAGCAAGTTACTGTGGCGGCGGTAGGTGGTTGAAATTTGTTTTGCGAATTTGCTTCCCACAACTCCTACGGTGGATCGAGTTCCACCAAATTGTGGGAATTGATAGTGGGAAGATTGGCGAAGGTGTTGCTGGAAGGTCAGATGCTCCAGTGGTCGGAGGAGCGAGCCCGATGAGATTTCCAGGTTGAGTTCTTGTTCCAGTTTTGTTATAGGATGCTCGAATTCGATTTAGAGTGTGAATTGAAGAATTAGGGGTTTGGATCGTCAAGGGGTGTGATCGTCGATCTTGGGAAGGTTGCAAAGTTGGCCAAAAGTGGTCGGAGCCAACGTACATGTGCACGGTGCATATTTATTTAATGGTGAAGCCTGGAATTAAAGGAGAAAGGGTACTCGAGTTTGCTCGAGTCTTTTGCGTGAGTTCCTCGAAGTTTTATAGGTTTTGGCTCGGGGTTTTAAGGTGTGGGCTTGGGTCAATTGTTTGTTACAGGTTTTTTAACCTGTCGAGGTTTTAAATTTTTAAAATGAATTTGAAAATTGAAAGCCAAATTTAAACAAAGTTTTAAATCAAGTTTTTAAGTTGGTTTCGGATTAAATTTGGTATCTTGGTTTTGAAATAAATAAAGTTTTATAAAATCAAATGTTTAAGCAAGTTTAAGATTTAAAGTATTTTTTTTAATGAATTTGTTTTCCAATAAAATGTTTAGAACTCTATTTATACAAAATTCTTTTGTAAAAGTTTTCTTTAATATTTGAATGGGAAATTATATGAATTTGTTTAACTTAAATTTGCAAGTTAAATGATTAAGTTATTTTTTTAAAAGCTTTATTTTAAAATAAAATTAAGTAAATTAGTTCAAACCTTTCCTTATATAAGTTTTCTTTTATAAGTGATAAATGTTTCTTTACATTTGTTTAAGAGGTTTGTAAATTGTTTTAAATTTTGATAAGTTAAATCATTTTTAAATCTTAATTAAAAATGGGATTTAAATGTAGATTTAAAGGTGTAAATTATTTTAATACACATGTTAATGATAATTAAGTCATTAATAAATAAAATAATTTACCTTAAAGATAATTAAGGTTTTAATGATTAATTAAGTTAATAAGGTAATTAAGGAGTAATTAATTAATTTAATTAATTAATTAATTTTTTAGATTAATTTATCATTACAGATTAATTGATTGGTTATTAGGAATTAATTAATTTATAATTAATAATGGTTGGTTAAAGTTTAATTACTTGGGAAAGTAATTAAAGGATTGTTGATAGTTAAAGAAGATCATTAACTAGGGATTATTAAATAATTAATTAATATGATTAATTTTAATAATTAATTATAATTAATTAAAAATAATCTTTTGTGAAATTGGTTAAGTATAATTACTTAATGAAAGTAATTAAAGGGATTAATTACTCAATGTAATTAATTAAACTTATGTGATTAGTTTAAGTTAATTAATTAGTTTAAAATAATCGCTTGATGATTTATGATTCGATAAGTATAATTACTTAATGTAATTTGTAAAGTATAATTACTCAGTGAAGTAATTAATGGGTAATTACTGAATGTAATTAATTGAAGAACGGAAGTAATTTGGTTTAATTACTTTGTGTAATTAATAAGAAGGATAATTACTCAATGGAAGTAATTAATATTTAATTACTTAGTGTAATTAATTTTAAGAACTAGTTAATAATTTATTTTGAAGTTAATTAAGTAATGTAATTAATTAAGGATGATTAATTACTAAATGTGATTAATTAGAATAAGATTAATTTAAGAAGTAATTAGGGATCATTAATTAATGTAATAAATGATGTAATTAAGGATTGATTAATTAAAGGGTAATTAATCAATGAAGTAATTATAGAGTAATTAATTAATTAATTGTAATTAATTAAGGATTAATGTAATTAACTATAGTTAATTAATTATTGAAAGTAATTAAAGGTTAATTACTGTAAATGGTTAAGGATAATTAATTTGTGTAATTAATTAAGGTTAATTACTTAATGTAATTAGAGAATAATTAATCAATGATGGTTACTTAAGATGGAAGATTAGAGAATGATTAATTAATTGATTTGTAATTAATTAATGG
The DNA here is from genome assembly GCA_030765085.1 of Allium cepa. Taxonomy (NCBI): domain Eukaryota; kingdom Viridiplantae; phylum Streptophyta; class Magnoliopsida; order Asparagales; family Amaryllidaceae; genus Allium; species Allium cepa. The sequence continues at coordinate 125,579,000 of CM060940.1, read as the reverse complement.
TTAAGTAAGCAAGATTTATGCGATTAAAGTAATTAATTTATTTTAAATTAATTAGAGATGGACGTAATTAATTTAATTCATTTTAAATTAATTATATATGGTGTGATTAATATATCTTTGCTTATTGATGCTGATTGATATTGAATGCCTTGATTGTTTGATATCTCTGATGAGATATGTGTTGATATGTGATATTGGGTGCTTTGGTTGAATTGTGATGATATGAATTATCTATTTTTGATAATGTGAATTATCTATCTGTGTGAATATAGATAATGAATTGAATTGTTTTAACTTTAAAACAACTTGGCTTTAAAAGACGGCGTTTTGGATTTCGATGAGACCGGGATCGGGTTTCCAGATTTGGATATCCGAAAACCACATTGATCCAAATTAACGTTAGGTCGTGAATCTCAAGTGAAGATGGAAGTTTAGAGTGCAAGGGTTATTGTCGTTAACTCCGAGGGTGATTCAAAAATAAGTGTAACGAGATAATGCCTTCGATTTCATTCGAACCCGGAACGGACTTGTATGGATTGAATGCTTTCAGAACATCATCAGGTGGACAATGAGCATTCTAAGATAGATGTGTTCAATAAAGGTAATCGTAGCCTCAAGCCTCATTAATCGGGAATGGCTAAAACATGGGAGGTGCGGCAAGGCTAAGTGGGTAGCACCCAAGTAGGATAAGGTTTCCCCTGTCTAGAGGTCCCTTTTTATTCGGCTGTGTGGGCAGTTGATTGCAACAACTGCTGGGGTTGTCTTATTCGAGACTATCTAGTAAGGGAAGGTTCTGGTTTTGTGTTGTAGGGGATTGAGAGTAATCCTCGGTACAGTGATCTAGGCCACGTACTGTGACGGGCGGTACCCCAGTAGCCCTGCCATTGTATGGAATCCAATCTCCAATAAGTGTTGTACGTTTTAGTTATGCCTAACTATATTGGAACGTGAGATGTAAGCATTCCAGCTATTTCTGTATTTTATTTGAAAATCTTAGACACTATTATAATACCACTGGATTTCCTATGAAATGTTTTGGTTATCGTAAGGTAAAAACTTTTCTGTGTTTATGTGCGGGAAGTCTTACGAGATCCCTTTTGCTTTCAAAGGTTTTTCAAAGTTAACCAACTTTAACATGTTACTCACACCAGACCCATGTCTGACCCGGAGTTTATCTTCTGTTTTTCTTAAACTCTTCGGTACTCAAATTTTTACGAGTAGACAAGGGATTCAGGTTAGCTTTGATGAAATCTGAAGGAGCAATGGAGGAGGAGGCTTTAGCGTTTGTAGATATATGTTCCGCTATGTTGCTATCTTTGAGTCGTTTGTTTGAGTTGTATCTTGTGTTGTAATAACTAGACAGGTGTTTATAACTATCTATTATGTGTTGTATAATCTATGTAACTCTGATAGATGTTGTACACTATGTAATATCTTATGTGATTAATATACTTTATTCGTTCCGCTGTTGAGATTCTGATGTTGTTTCCTTCTTTCTTCTCTATCTTTTCTCTTTTCTATCCCTTTCTTTCTTAAAGATGATGCGTCTTTCTATGGAGAGAAGGGCGGGTCATCTCATTTGGTATCAAAGCGCTAGGTTGAGTGAATACCTAGGCTTTGGAGTAGTCTCTTTCTTGAGAGAGCGTACTTGTGTATATATATATGTGTGTGTGTGTATATATGTATATTTCTACCTATTTGTTGGGTTACCTGTTCGGGTTATCCAATATGAATTCTAGAGGTAGGAAGGGTAGTGGTGTGTGTATTATGACTACCAATAGCAGTAGTCTGAGTGTTGAGGTAGGAAATATCTGCCGAGACTGTAAACCCAATACCGTCTCGAGTAAGCTTTGCGGTCGTGTAAGGATTTCACCAATCTCTGAAGGTAATCTTCTTGAGGTTCAGAGTCCATCTTTGAGGTGCAATTTTGGATGAGTAGAGTTTGGATCTGTCGGATGTGCAGAAGCAGGTAATGGTATCTTGGAAACTTCAGGAAGGAGCAACTGCGTGGTGAGATGCAGTGACTTTGGATGTTTCTGAAGATGTTTCTTTTGGAGCAAGTTTGAGGAAGTGTGTCTGCATCGGTGATGAGACTGAGTTCAACAGGGTGTTTGTGGTCGGTTTGAGGCTCGAGTTTCTTGAGGATATGTCTGCCCATCTCTAGGGTCTGTATGGGATTGAATGATATGGCTTTGTGGTTCGAAGAGCTTTGGATAGGAGGTCTTTAGCATCTGCAGCAGCGTTGCAGCTCGTATTTTTCTGTGTGCTGGAAAGATGGTCATATGGCTTAGCAGTTTTCTCGAAGTGGAGTTCAAAAGCAGATGAGTGGATCCATTTCTCCGATGGATTGGCTTGATAAGCTTAAACTATTCTGATTAGTAAAGAGAGAACAGTTTCTTTGGAAATTGGCCTGGGTTGATAGCAAAAGTGACTTGCGATAGTTGAGTGTTCTCTTGGGTAAACTTTTGCTTGGGATATAGGCATCTCTAGGTAGCATCTGGAGATTGAGTTTTCGGATCGATTGGGATTCCAAGAGAGGTACCGGTGGTTCAATTAAGTAGAAGGATAGTTCATAGAGAGAGGTTTAAGTGAAGCATCTCAGGATTTGGTGGAACTTCTAAGTTTTCTTTATGGATCTGTCGAACCGTGTCTTGTGGGATGTGTCGGACAAGTTTGTGCTCATGTTCATCATCATCATTCTCATCTACTCCAGATTAGAGTTGTGCAGAGGAAGCAAGGAAGCAGCTGTTCTAAAATGGAAGCAACCGGGAAGTTGCAGTGTTTTGGATTAGAGGGTTTCTACAGGTAATTTTTTCGGGATCTGAAAGTGTGATTGGCAAGTGCTCCTGTTTTGTCTTTTTTGGATAGGAGAAGTCAGTTGTCTACTGATGATAGTAGAGTTGGTGTTCTTGATTTGGTTGATCTTGAAAGGATCATTTTATTGGGTTGTTTTTAGTCCAATTTGTTTCTAGAGGCATCAGCGAAGGTTGAGCTGATCAAGAAGGATGAAGGCAACCAAGGATCATCAGAGGAATATTGTGGATAAGAGACGAAGGAATTTGGATTTTGGAGTCGAAGATTTGATTTTGGATTAGTTTTTTCCGATCAAAGGAGCTATATGATTTGGTAAGACTTGGAAGCTAGCTTCGAGGTATTTTGGATTTTTCTGTATTCTTGTAAGGATAAGGTTTGGTCTGCAGGGTTGAATTGCCGGTTTGGAAGGGATTCAATGTGTTTCACGTATCTCTGACGGAGTACGTGTGTGATCCATCTCTAGTTGTAGAATCAGCAGTTCGGGAGGATTTGGTAGTTGAGCAAGACTTGACTGTGGTTAGATATCCTATTCAGTTTTGTAGATCCAGATGAGTAGGAGCTCTGTAGCTTAGAAATATAGATTGTTTAGGTTCTATAGAGCGAGTATCCCGGTATTTATACCTGGGAAACTCTAGGGAGTTCTATCCAAAATTTTGTCTAGATAGTTAGATTTGTTTGTTTGAGTGAATTGGTTGCTATGGTTGTTAGCGTATGGTTGATAATATATGCTTGTGGTTCAAAATTAAATCTTTGATGGGTTATTAAATTACCTTTGCTTTTAAATTTCGAGGATGAAATTCTTTTAAGGGGAGGAATGTAATGACTCAGAATTTTGGGCAATATCAATTTAAAAATATGTATTAATAATTAAATTGATTTGATAATTTTCTTTCATAATTTTAATTTAAATTGGCAAATTTATTCTTTTAAAAGCAAATAAATGTTTAATTGGTAAGTTGTATCTTTTAAAAACTAATAAAATGTTTTCTATTTATAATATATAAATATATATATTTGTATATATTGTAAATAGAAAAGCTTTGGTGAATTTAATAAATAAAATCTTGTTTTCAAATTCTAATATATATTTGGCAATTTGGAAATTCTAATTAATTTAATATAAAACTTTTAAAATCTATTTAAATAAATAATTATACAGTTTTCAAATACTTAAGATAAATGTTAATTGTTTAAAATATATTTTTAAGTTTAAGTTTATAAATAAGAGTAATAAAAAGATTTGTTTTATTTTCTTTTTAAATATTGCTAGATAAATATGATTTAAAAGTATATATAAATGTTTAAAATACAATAAAACATATGATTCACAAATTCATATAATAATAGAAGTAATTTATAATCTCTTTTATAAATTATTTAAAATTGACAAATTTGTTACTTTTAAACAATATTAATAATGTATTATTTTTATATATAAATATAAAAAGATTTCAATAAGAAAATGGGATTGTTATTTCAAATTGAATTTGTTGACTTTAATTTGGATTTTTAAATTTAATTTTAATTCAAATTTGAATTTAAAATTGAAATTTAAAACATAGATATTTTAAAATATTTGGATTTAAATTATATGTATAAGTTTTTACTTATACATAAGTGGTTTTATTTATATTTTCTTTAAGGAAATATATATATATATATATAGATAGATAAGAAATAGTAAATTAAGTAAAAAGCTTTTTATTTACATTTAAAACAAATAAAATTACTTAAATGACAAGTGTATGTATATAAAGCTTAATTCTAACAAGTGTTTAGTAATAAACTAGAGCATATGACAAATGTTGAAGTATTAACAAGTGTCATTTTAAAATTAATTTTCTTTATTTTTAATAAACTACATATTAAATTATATAAACATTTGCTCCTCACCTTTTTTTTCTATCTTCATAATTCAAAGCTAAGTAAACCCAAAAAAATCTCTCAAAAACAATCTAAAATCAATTTCCTCAAACCAGAAATGTAAATCAAATCCCGTTCATTCATTTTCTAAAATCAAGTCAATAAGTTTGCAAACCAAAAATCTGTAACCCATTTTCAATATCAAATGCAAACCCTGTACAAACTTCTCTCAAGACCAATCTATAATTAACATCCTCCTCAAACCAAAATCAAAAGCCTGCATTTTTCAAACCATTGGCCTGCATTTATTCAATCTATGATAAAGCAAGCATCGTCGTCTCTGATTTCAAGTTCAGATTTTCAAGTTTTTAAATCAAACATCAAAAGCCTGAACTCACTCTTCAACCTGAGACTAGATAAAAGCAAGCAACTTCAATTTTAAATGCAAGCAAAACTGAGTTTTTCAAAGCAAGCATTCTTCAGCAATTTTAAGCATTCAAGTTTTAAAGGTTTAAAGGCTGTTTCAAAACAAAGGCTCTGTTCACCTTTGAATCTGGTGAGTAACATATTTTTTAAAAAGCTTAAGTATCCTTAAACCCGGTTGCATGTTAATTCTCTGGAAATAAGTATATTCCGTGTGATTATATATAAGTGAATTATCTGGATGTATATATGTGTGCATTGTTGTTGTATCTGTGTATCCCTATACACAGTTTCAAGCTCAAGTTTATGATCAAAATTCATATTCTCTTGATCCAATTGCTGTTAGGACATAGTCTATAAACAGAAGTGGTTTGTTTCATCCTAGATTAAATTTTTAAATTTGATTTAATTTAAATTGAATTTGAAATTGCCCTGGAAACTAAAAGAATAGTGCAAGTTTTAAGTTATGTTAAAATTCAAACTTCTTAATTCATCAATTCAGGAATTTAAACTAAATTCTTAACCCAAAACTTGATTTTTAAAATGGAATCACAAATTTTAGTACTAGATTGTGTGAGCAGTTTGAGTTTGATCGGAATTGGGTTTTGTATGGTTTTTGATGACCTCAGTGGACTGGGAAGTCATGGTCTTCACTGGAGGTAGAAGGAGGATCGGAGAGGTCGGCAAAAATGCCAGATGGTTGAGCAAGTTACTGTGGCAGCGGTAGGAGGTTGAAATTTGTTTTGCGAATTTGTTTCCCACAACTCCTCCGGTGGATCGAGTTCCACCAAATTATGGGAATTGATAGTGGGAAGTTTGGCGAAGGTGTTGCTGGAAGGTCAGATGCTCCAGTGGTCGGAGGAGCGAGCATGAGGAGATTTCCAGGTTGAGTTCTTGTTCCAGTTTTGTGATAGGATGCTCGAATTCGATTTCGAGTGTGAATTGAAGAATTAGGGGTTTGGATCGTCAAGGGGTGTGATCGTCGATCTTGGGAAGGTTGCGAAGTTGGCCAGAAGTGGCCGGTGCCAATGTGCATGTGCACGGTGCATATTTGTTTAATGGTGAAGCCTAGAATTGATGGAGAAAGGGTACTCGAGTTTGGTTGAGTCTTTTGCGTGAGTTGCCCGAAGTTTTATAGGTTTTGGTTCGGGGTTTTAAGGTGTGGGATTGGGTCAATTGTTTGTTAAAGGTTTTTTAACCTGTCGAGGTTTTAAATTTTTAAAATGAATTTGAAAATTGAAAGCTAAATTTAAACAAAGTTTTAAATCAAGTTTTTAAGTTGGTTTCAAATTAAATTTGGTATCTTGGTTTTGAAACAAATAAAGTTTTGTAAAATCAAATGTTTAAACAAGTTTAAGATTTAAAGTATTTTTTTTAATGAATTTGTTTTCCAATAAAATGTTTAGAACTCTATTTATACAAAATTCTTTTATAAAAGTTTTCTTTAATATTTGAATGGGAAGTTATATGAATTTGTTTAACTTAAATTTGTAAGTTAAATGATTAAGTTATTTTTTTAAAAGCTTGATTTTAAAATAAAATTAAGTAAATTAGTTCAAACCTTTCCTTATATAAGTTTTCTTTTATAAATGATAAATGTTTCTTTACATTTGTTTAATAGGTTTGTAAATTGTTTTAAATTTTGATAAGTTAAATCATTTTTAAATCAATTAAAAATGGGATTTAAATGTAGATTTAAAGGTGTAAATTGTTTTAATACACATGTTAATGATAATTAAGTCATTAATAAAGAAAATAATTTACCTTAAAGATAATTAAGGTTTTAATGATTAATTAAGTTAATAAGGTAATTAAGGAGTAATTAATTAATTTAATTTAATTAATTAATGTTTTAGATTAATTTATCATTAGAGATTAATTGATTGGTTATTAGGAATTAATTAATTTATAATTAATAATGGTTGATTAAAGTTTAATTACTTGAGAAAGTAATTAAAGGATTGTTGATAGTTAAGGAAGATCATTAACTAGGGATTATTAAATAATTAATTAATATGATTAATTTTAATAATTAATTATAATTAATTAAAAATAATCATTTGTGAAATTGGTTAAGTATAATTACTTAATGAAAGTAATTAAGGGGATTAATTACTCAATGTAATTAATTAAACTTATGTGATTAGTTTAAGTTAATTAATTAGTTTAAAATAATCACTTGATGATTTATGATTCGATAAGTATAATTACTTAGTGTAATTTGTAAAGTATAATTACTCAGTGAAGTAATTAATGGGTAATTACTGAATGTAATTAATTGAAGAACGGAAGTAATTTGGTTTAATTACTTTGTGTAATTAATAAGAAGGATAATTACTCAATGGAAGTAATTAATATTTAATTACTTAGTGTAATTAATTTTAAGAACTAATTAATAATTTATTTTGAAGTTAATTAAGTAATGTAATTAATTAAGGATAATTAATTACTAAATGTGATTAATTAGAATAAGATTAATTTAAGAAGTAATTAGGGATCATTAATTAATATAATAAATGATGTACTTAAGGATTGATTAATTAAAGGGTAATTAATCAATGAAGTAATTATAGAGTAATTAATTAATTAATTGTAATTAATTAAGGATTAATGTAATTAATTATAGTTAATTAATTATTGAAAGTAATTAGAGGTTAATTACTGTAAATGGTTAAGGATATTTTAATTTGTGTAATTAATTAAGGTTAATTACTTAATGTAATTAGAGAATAATTAATCAATGATGGTTAATTAAGATGGAAGATTAGAGAATGATTAATTAATTGATTTGTAATTAATTAATGGTTAAGTAAGCAAGATTTATGCGATTAAAGTAATTAATTTATTTTAAATTAATTAGAGATGGACGTAATTAATTTAATTCATTTTAAATTAATTATAGATGGTGTGATTAATATATCTTTGCTTATGGATGCTGATTGATATTGAATGCCTTGATTGTTTGATATCTCTGATGAGATATGTGTTGATATGTGATATTGGGTGCTTTGGTTGAATTGTGATGATATGAATTGTCTATTTTTGATAATGTGAATTATCTATTTGTGTGAATATAGATAATGAATTGAATTGTTTTAACTTTAAAACAACTTGGCTTTAAAAGACGACGTTTTGGATTTCGATGAGACCGGGATCGGGTTTCCAGATTTGGAAATCCGAAAACCACATTGATCCAAGTTAACGTTAGGTCGTGAATCTCAAGTGAACATGGAAGTTTAGAGTGCAAGGGTTATTGTCATTAACTCCAAGGGTGATTCAAAAATGAGTGTAACGAGATAATGCCTTTGATTTCATTCGAACCCGGAATGGACTTGTATGGATTGAATGCTTTCAGAACATCATCAGGTGGACGATGAGCATTCTAAGATAGATGTGTTCTATAAAGGTAATCGTAGCCTCAAGCCTCATTAATCGAGAATGGCTAAAATAGGGGAGGTGCAGCAAGGCTAAGTGGGTAGCACCCAAGTAGGATAAGGTTTCCCCTGTCTAGAGGTCCTTTTTTATTCGGCTGTATGGGCAGTTGATTGCAACAACTGCTGGGGTTGTCTTATTCAAGACTATCTAGTAAGGGATGGTTCTGGCTTTGTGTTGTAGGGGATTGAGAGTAATCCTCGGTATAGTGATCTAGGCCACGTACTGTGACGGGCGGTACCCCAGCAGCCCTGCCATTGTATGGAATCCAATCTCCAATAAGTGTTGTACGTTTTAGTTGTGCCCAACTATGTTGGAACGTGAGATGTAAGCATTCCAGCTATTTCTGTATTTTATTTGAAAATCTTAGACACTATTATAATACCACTGGATTTCCTATGAAATGTTTTGGTTATCGTAAGGTAAAAAAAATTCTGTGTTTATGTGCGGGAAGTCTTACGAGATACCTTTTGCTTTCAAAGGTTTTTCAAAGTTAACCAACTTTAACATGTTACTCACACCAGACCCATGTCTGACTCGGAGTTTATCTTCTGTTTTTCTTAAACTCTTCGGTACTCAAATTTTTACGAGTAGCCAAGGGATTCAGGTTAGCTTTGATGAAATCTGAAGGAGCAATGGAGGAGGAGGCTTTTGCGTTTGTAGATATATGTTCCGCTATGTTGTTATCTTTGAGTCGTTTGTTTGAGTTGTATCTTGTGTTGTAATAACTAGACAGGTGTTTATAACTATCTAGTATGTGTTGTATAAGCTATGTAACTCTGATAGATGTTGTATACTATGTAATATCTTATGTGATTAATATAATTTATTCGTTCCGCTGTTGAGATTCTGATGTTGTTTCTTTCTTTCTACTCTATCTTTTCTCTTTTCTATCCCTTTCTTTCTTAAAGATGGTGCGTCTTTCTATGGAGAGAAGGGCGGGTCGTCTCATTTGGTATCAAAGCGCTAGATTGAGTGAATACCTAGGCTTTGGAGTGGTCTCTTTCTTGAGAAAGCATACTTGTGTGTGTGTGTGTATATATATGTGTGTGTATATATGTATATTTCTACCTATTTGTTGGGTTACCTGTTTGGGTTATCCAATATGAATTCTAGAGGTAGGAAGGGTGGTGGTGTGTGTATTATGACTACCAATAGTAGTAGTCTAAGTGTTGAGGTAGGAAATATCTGCCGGGACTGTAAACCCAATACCGTCTCGAGTAAGCTTTGCGATGGTGTAAGGATTTCACCAATCTCTGAAGGTAATCTTCTTGAGGTTCAGAGTCCATCTTTGAGGTGCAATTTTGGATGAGTAGAGTTTGGATCTGTCGGATGTGCAGAAGCAAGTGACAGTATCTTGGAAACTTCAGGAAGGAGCAACTGCGTGGTGAGATGCAGTGACTTTGGATGTTTCTGAAGATGTTTCTTTTGGAGTAAGTTTGAGGAAGTGTGTCTGCATCGGTGATGAGACTGAGTTCAACAAGGTGTTTGTGTTCGGTTTGAGGCTCGAGTTTCTTGAGGAGATGTCTGCCCATCTCTAGGGTCTGTATGGGATTGAATGATATGGCTTTGTGGTTCGAAGAGCTTTGGATAGGAGGTCTTTAGCATCTGTAGCAGCGTTGCAGCTCGGATTTTTCTGTGTGCTGGAAAGATGGTCATATGGCTTAGCAGTTTTCTAGAAGTGGAGTTCAAAAGAAGATGAGTGGATCCATTTCTCCGATGGATTGGCTTGATAAGCTTAAACTATTCTGATTAGTAAAGAGAGAACAGTTTCTTTGGAAATTAAACTTATGTAATTACTTAATGAAAGTAATTAAAGGGATTGATTACTAATGTAATTAATTAAACTTATGTGATTAGTTTAAGTTAATTAATTAGTTTAATTAGTTTAAAATAATCATTTGATGATTTATGATTCGATAAGTATAATTACTTAATGTAATTTGTAAAGTATAATTACTTAGTGAAGTAATTAATGGGTAATTAGTGAATGTAACTAATTGAAGAACGGATGTAATTTGGTTTAATTACTTTGTGTAATTAATAAGAAGGATAATTACTCAGTGGAAGTAATTAATATTTAATTACTTAGTGTAATTAATTTTAAGTATTAATTAATAATTTATTTTAAAGTTAATTAGGTGGTGTAATTAATTAATGATAATTAATTACTAAATGTGATTAATTAGAATAAAATTAATTTAAGAAGTAATTAGGGATCATTAATTAATATAATTAATGATGTAATTAAGGATTGATTAATTAAAGAGTAATTAATCAATGAAGTAATTATGGAGTAATTAATTAATTAATTGTAATTAATTAAGGATTAATTAAGGATCAATGAATTAATTATAGAGTAATTAATTAATTAATTATAATTAATTAAGGATTAGCTGTAATTAATTATAGAGTAATTAATTAATTAATTAATTGTAATTAATTAATTAATTTGTTTCCCACAACTCCTCTGGAGGATTGAGTTCCACCAAATTGTGGGAATTGATAGTGGAATGATTGGCGAAGGTGTTGTTGGAAGGTCAGATGCTCCGGTAGTCGGAGGAGTGAGCACGAGGAGATTTCTAGGTTGAGTTCTTGCTCCAATTTTGTGTTAGGATGCTCGAATTTGATTTCGAGTGTGAATCGAAGAATTAGGGGTTTGGATTGTCAAGGGGTGAGATCGCCGATCTTAGAAAGGTTGCAAAGTTGGCCAGAAGTGGTTAGAGTCACCGTGCATGTGCACGGTGCATATTTGGTTCATGATGAAGACTGGAATTGAAGGAGAAAGGGTACTCGAGTTTGCTCGAGTCTTTCGCGTGAGTTGCTCGAAGTTTTATAGGTTTTGGCTCGAGGTTTTAAGGTGTGGGCTCGGGTCAATTGTTTGTTACAGGATTTAAACCTGTCAGGGTTTTAAATTTTTAAAATGAATTTAAAAATTGAAAGCCAAATTTAAACAAAGTTTTAAATCAAGTTTTTTAGTTGGTTTTAAATTAAATTTTGTATCTTGGTTTTAAAATAAATAAAGTTTTGTAAAATCAAATGTTTAAACAAGTTTAAGATTTAAAGTATGTTTTTTTAATGAATTTGTTTTCCAATAAAATGTTTAAAACTTTATTTATACAAAATTCTTCTATAAAAGTTTTCTTTATTATTTTAATGGGAAGTTATATGAATTTGTTTAACTTAAATTTGCAAGTTAAATGATTAAGTTATTTTTTTAAAATCTTGATTTTAAAATAAAATTAAGTAAATTAGTTCAAACCTTTCCTTATAAAAGTTTTCTTTTATAAGTGATAAGCGTTTCTTTACAATTGTTTAAGAGGTTGGTAAATTGTTTTAAATTTTGATAAGTTGGATAAGCGTTTCTTTACAATTGTTTAAGAGGTTGGCAAATTGTTTCAAATTTTGATAAGTTAAATCCTTTTTAAATCTTAATTAAAAATGGGATTTAAAAGTAGATTTAAAGGTGTAAATTGTTTCAATACATAACTTAATGATAACTAAGTCATTAATAAAGGAAATGATTTACCTTAAAGATAATTAAGGTTTTAATGATTAATTAAGCTAATAAGGTAATTAAGGAGTAATTAATTAATTTAATTAATTAATTAATGTTTTAGATGAATTTATAATTAGAGATTAATTAATTGGTTATTAGGAATTAATTAATTTATAATTAATAATGGTTAATTAAAGTTTAATTACTTGGGAAAGTAATTAAAGGATTATTAATAGTTAATAAAGATCATTAACTAGGGATTATTGAATAATTTATTAATGTGATTAATTTTAATAATTAATTATATTAATTAATTAACAATAATCATTTGTGGAATTGGTTAAGTATGATTACTTAATGAAAGTAATTAAAGGGATTAATTACTCAATGTAATTAATTAAACTTATGTGATTAGTTTAAGTTAATTAATTAGTTTAAAATAATCACTTGATGATTTGATAAATATAATTACTTAATGTAATTTGTAAAGTATAATTACTTAGTGAAGTAATTAATGGGTAATTACTGAATGTAATTAATTCAGGAATGGAAGTAATTTGGTTTAATTACTTTGTGCAATTAATAAGAAGGATAATTACTCAATGGAAGTAGTTACTATTTAATTACTTAGTTTAAGTAATTTTAAGAATTAATTAATAACTTATTTTGAAGTTAATTAAGTAATGTAGTTAATTAAGGATAATTAATTACTAAATGTGATTAATTAGAATAAAATTAATATAAGAAGTAATTAGGGATCATTGATTAATATAATTAATGATGTAATTAAGGATTGATTAATTAAAGGGTAATTAATCAATGAAGTAATTATAGAGTAATTTATTGATTGTAGTTAACTAAGGATTAATGTAATTAATTATAGTTAATTAATTATTGAAAGTAATTAAAGGTTAACTACTGTAAATGATAAGGATAATTAATTTGTGTAATTAATTAAGGTTAATTACTTAATGTAATTAGAGAATGATTAATCAATAATGATTAATTAAGATGGAAGATTAGAGAATGATTAATTAATTGATTTGTAATTAATTAATGGTTAATTAAGCAATATTTATGTGATTAAAATAAATAATTTAATTTATTTTAAATTAATTAGAGATGGAAGTAATTAATTTAATTCATTTTAATTTAATTATAGATGGTGTGATTAATAGATCTTTGCTTATGGATGGTTGATTGATATTGAATGCCTTGATTGTTTGATATCTCTGATGAGATATGTGTTGATATGTGATATTGGGTGCTTTGGTTGAATCGTGATGATATGAATTATCTATTTTTGATAATGTGAATTATCTATCTGCGTAAATATAGATAATGAACTGAATTGTTTTAACTTTAAAACAACTTGGCTTTAATAGAGGGCGTTTTGGATTTCGATGAGACCGGGTTCGGGTTTCCAGATTTAGATATCTGAAAACCACATCGATCCAAATTTAGCGTTAGGTTGTGAATATCAAGTAAAGATGGAGTTTCAGAGTGTAAGGGTTATTGTCGTTAACTCTGAGGGTGATTCCAAAATGAGTGTAACGAGATAATGCATTCGGTTTCGTTCGAATCCGAAAGGGACTTGTATGGATTGAATGCTTTAGAACATCATCAGGCGGACAATGAGCATTCTAATATAGATGTGTTCTATAAAGGTAATCGTAGTCTCAAGCCTCATCAACCGGGAATGGCTAAAACAGGGAAGGTGCAGCAAGGCTAAGTGGGTAGCACCCAAGTAGGATAAGATTTCCCCTGTCTAGAGGTCCCTTTTTATTCGGTTGTGTGGGCAGTTGATTGCAACAACTGCAGGGGTTGTCTTATTCGGGACTATCCAGTAAGGGATGGTTCCGGCTTTGTGTTGCAGATGATTGGGAGTAATCCTCGGTACGGTGATCTAGGCCACGTACTGTGACGGGCAGTACCCCGTAGCTTTGCCATTGTATGGAATCCATTCTCTTATAAGTGTGGTACGTTTTAGTTGTGCCCAACTATGTTAGAACGTGAGATGTAAGCATTCCAGCTATTTCTGTATTTTATTTGAAAACCCTTGACGCTATTATAATATCACTGGATTTCCTATCAAATGTTTTGGTTATCGTAAGGTAAAAACTTTTCCGTGTTTATGTGCGGGAAGTCTTACGAGATACCTTTTTCTTTCAAAGATTTTTCAAAGTTAAGAAACTTTAACCTATTACTCACACCAGATCCATGTCAGACCCGGAGTTTATCTTTTGTTTTTCTTAAACTCTTGGGTACTCGAATTTTTACGAGTAGCCAAGGGATTCAGGTTAGCTTTGATGAAATCTGGAGGAGTAATGGAGCAAGATGCTTCAGCGTTTGTAGATATATGTTCCGCTGTGTTGCTATCTCTGAGTCGTTTGTTTGAGTTGTATCTTGTGTTGTAATAACTAGACAGGTGTTTATAACTATCTAGTATGTGTTGTATAAGCTGTGTAGCTCTAATAGATGTTGTATACTATGTAATATCTAATGTGATTAATTTAATTATTTGTTCCGCTGTTGAGATTCCGATGTTGTTTCTTTCTTCTCTATCATTTCTCTTTTCTATCCCTTTCTTTCTTAAAGATGATGTGTCTCTCTATGGAGAGAAGGGTGGGTCGTCTCAGATTTCACCCTAGAGGTGGGTGAATAGGATGATACTATTAATTGTAAAAATTATTGTGAAAGTATATATAAAATAATTTCAGCATTGATAATAGTCGAATAATATCATCACAGATAATAGCAGAATATTAAAAGCAGAAATAGAACACAGATTTACCCAGCTTCGACAAAAACCTGCCTACGTGTTGCCCCCAAGGTTTTTACTAGAAATTTAATAGTCAAACGCCTACACACATAAACTCGAGACACCCGCTATGGACAAACCTAACTCTACGCTCAAAGTCCTGCTAATCCTCAGCCATGAGTTGTGAATTCTCGAACTACACCACTGTAGTTCGTCGCCTAGTCACACGACTAGAATTTACAAAAGTTTAAAATAAAAATACAAATTAAAAGCAACTAAAAAACTAGAAACCCTATTTTAAATTTTAAATCCCAAAAGATATTATAAGTCAGCCTAAAAAAACGTGATAAACAATTAAATTATCCTCCTTTTCTCTTTTATTTCTTAGGCCTGCTTTTTTGGTGAAAATGGCAGCGTCATTCTTCTTCGTTCAAAATTAGGGCTTCGTGATGAAGTCGCTGCTTTGTTCAATTGACTGATGATGCTTCGAATGCTTTCTTTGACCGATTAATTTATTCATGGGTGCTTCAATCAAGTCAAGTTCGATTGTTAAAATGGTATGCGATTTTTCCCTTTTTCGATATTCGATAATACTCAACTTTAATTCGAGTTTATTGATTTATTGCTCTCTTTTTTGCTTGAACTCGAATGATTTTCATGCCGAATGTAGTTTGTGTACACTTGTGTGTATGCATATGTAGTGGGTTGTAGTCTCGAGCCAGTTTGCATTTGCTTCCAAGCTGGATTGGTCTTCTTGTAGCCTGATATTCTAGCTTGAGTTGCTTGATAACAGTTACTTGTGCATTTGATTTTTGCACTTGTATTTCCATATAAACTTCGAGTTAGTTCATTGTTTTGTTTCATTAAGTTTGATGTTACCTCTGTACATTAAAATTGTTCATTTGTGTTCATGTTGTCTTGTTGTACTGGTGTGTACATATGTGTTGTGCACTTTCATTTGTCTACCTAGTTTGGACATTCATGTTATGGTTTTAAACTGATGCATGCTTTGTTGCTTTCCTCTGATCATATATGTTGACTACTTCATCCCTCTACTGTTTCACTTGATCCGGTCTCTGATTGAATGCTTGTAGTTGGTTCATACTTGAACTATTTCCAATTAAAGCTAATGTATTTGTGCCTTTGACCTTCTTGCTTCGGGTTGCATACATACTTATGTATGTACATGCATTCGCATGCATGTATATATGTGTAATTGTGTAACACATGTGTCGTATCCCATTTATACTCGATTTGTTCATGTATGTATTTGCACCAGTGTTGAATCCAGCCTTGGATCGGGTTTGACCTTGTGCTCACCTGTACCTATAGTTTTAACAAGTGTATATCGGTGTGCATGGCCTTGTGGCATATACAGTGATACATTGTGCATGTCACAAGTTGTTCGTGTAAATGAGTTCAAAATAATGACGACGAACAACCTAAATAACTAAGGCAAATAACATTTTTAAACCCACACTTTATTTTTCACTGCAAAATATTTTCTTTTCCAATTTTACTACGTTAGTGTTTCTTTTGCAAATAATTCTTATGTTGGATACAAATTGGAATTTAGTTGAAGAACAAATATGAGTGAATGAGTGATATGTAGTGAGGTGCAAATGTAAATTAAAATTTATAATGCAATCGAAATTGTATTGTAATTGAAGTTGTGTATATATAGTGAGAGCTCAAATTTATACTATTCAAAATTGTAATAAAATATTTGATTGAATAAAATATTTATTTGAATTTAAATTCTGTGTTATTTATTTTTTCAACAAATATTTATTTAATTATGTGAAAAATAAAATAGTACATTAACAATACACTTAAATGAATATATATAAATATATATGTTTATAATCATCAAACAAAAATCATATACTAGCATATTCAACAATCTCCCCCTTTTGATGATAACAAACATATATTTAAGATTTTGAATTTATTAAATGTATTTGGGTATAGGTGAAAACTATTTGCTCCCCCTATTTGAATGCTCTCTTTCTACAACAAAGCTCTCCCTTCATATATGCATGAAAATAAATAAAAATATGCAAAAGAACCTAGATGCAAATAGAAAATACAAAATAAAATAATTGACATTTATTTGCTAAAATCTTAACTTTTCTATCCCCCTTTTGTTATCAGCAAAAGAGTAATAATGTTAGAAAAATAGAGATAAAGTGATGGACATTAATACAACATTAAAACTCAACCGAGTATAAATATTAAATTTCCATAAAAAATCAAACAAAAATCATAAATACTCTATTAGGTGCGTATTCCTCTTTAAAATGTTAGGCATGGTGTCATCATATAAAACCATACAGTTGTTACTATTTGTGGTATATTTATAACAGGAATTTGAATATCTACTAACCATGCATAACTGTTAGGACTTTTAAATAAGATTAGTAGTATTCTAATTTTTATAAAATGAATTTCAAGCATCTTTTAACCACGCATACACGTGAGGAATTTTAAATGGGATTAGAATCAACTTATCTATTTAATTAATCAATTTTGATATGTGTTCCATACATTAACCGTGAGGACTTTTAAATGAGTATGAAAGCACATAATCAAAAATTCCAAGTAATTTACCCATGCATAACCGTGAGAAATTTTAAATGAGAGTGAATAGTTCGGATGTTTTTATTTCTAAAAATGAAATAAAATGAAAAGGAATAATATTCCGTTTAAAATACCACATATTGGCATACTATATTGAACTTTGATAAGTGATGGTTGGTAGAAATATGATAGAAATAGAGACGCTTATAGAATTTTTACCCACAAAAGTTATTATAAATCTTGTTTAAATTTCTAAAGAAATTTATTAACACTACGCCATAGATTGCATACTGCAACACCAAGAAGTGATGCAGGGAGTGCCAAAAAATGTTGCTGTAGGCTAAAAAAGGGCAAAGACAACACTTTCTCGGTGATGCATTTTGCAGCGTTGCCCTAGAGTCAAAGGAAACATCTTTGCGGCCCTAGGGCAACATCGGTTCTCTTGTTGCCACAGGTACCAAATTTACTAAAAAGTGGGCCCCACAATATGGGTCCCAACATGTGGACCCACATTGTGGGGCGCACTTATTCTGTGGCCCACCTTTACGGAACCCTGTTGTGGGTCCATATTCATTAATCTATAGTAACACGTTTACCATCCAATGGCAACACTTTGCCAGTTTATTACCATATTCATTAACAATTCATTCTCTTCTATTACATATATTTTCTGAATCCAATTTACATTCTCATTCTCTTCTAATACATATATTCACCATTACATTTCCATTCACTGTTACATTTCATTTTGTACATTTACATTCGTTGTTCTATTGCATATATTCAGCTATTTTGCATACATTCCGCATACATTTCATCTTTGCACTGCATACAAACAATGTACACCTCAAAATAAAACACAGCCACATTACAGTGCATACAAACTGTGTACACCTCAAAACAAAACACAACCACATTATCCTGCACACAAATTGTGTACATCACCCCGCATACTCCATCATCAATAAAACTTCTCAACTTTCCTCCTACAACTCGCTGCCTCACCAAACTGCCCACTTCATATTGCAAACCATTACTGCCATCAACCAAGCATTACCATCACCAAACACTTCACCAACCTGCCTTCATCTGCCATACAATTGCATTCAACTACACATCAGCTTCTTACTCCACCACAACATCCACAATTGCAATCAAAACTCTAAACAACCACTGCTCCGATTCATCCACTACTGCCATTGTCAACCACTGCAACCACACTTTCAAACCACCACTTCTTCAACTTCATCACTCCTTTGCTTGCTCTCTCCTTCCAGTTCACCAACTTCCAGTTCAACAACCTCTGCTTCAGCAACACACAAACTCACTTCACCTCCAATATTGACTCCAGCCTACCACTGTCTCCACAACCTGCTACAACCTGCCTCCAGCCTTCAAACCAGTAGCACTTCAATACCGCCTCCAGCCTGCTACAACTTGCCAGCTAATCAGAACCGCTCCACCACCTTAAGCAACCCGCTACTACCATTGCACTGCACTACAACCTTCCTGCCACCATCAAATAAACTCACTGACTTCAACAAACACTTCATCACCACTGTCAACTTGCCTCTGTCATACATACAATATCAACCTATTCCCACTGCACTCAATTCACCAACCAATCACCAGAGAAACACAACTGCCCCAAAACCAACTACATTGCACAAATACCATATACAAACTCTCCTCCTCACCCAACACATATTCCTGCTATAGGTTTCATTAACAATTTTACCATATTCATTAACAATTCTGAAACAAGTTTCTTAAACAAGAATTGTTTTGCAATATCTATTAATAGTTTTAAAATGGATTCAGAAAATATCCTGCTATAGGATTCAACAAAACATGATCTAATTTGACAAAAATGTCGATGCGTAAAATGAAGCATTTTTTTGACATCTGATTGAAGAGAAAATAAAATTCTTACAATTCTGTACTTCATTACTGAAGTATCAGTCTTGTACACCTTTCCTTCTTTCCGTTTGCGAGTTTTAACAAAAATTTCTCCATCTAATTCGTTGGACTGATACAAATTAAATGAAAAAAGTTAGATAGCGTTGAATTATCTCTAATTTCCATTGGATGTAGATTATAGCATAAAGGTTTGGATGATGAGTTAGTTAAGTTTGCATCCAAGAAAGATTTTCATTCCGTGAAAAGTTAACAAACGACTTACTAAAAGCTTGCATCAGTTCAAATCTCATGTTCCCAAACCACAAGGTCAGATAAAATGAATAGGCGGTGTTCATTAGCTGGTTGAGGACAATGCATTATATTTTTGTTACTGAATTTATTGATCGTCAATAGTGAAGAATTGAAGCACAATCAGGCTTAAACTGTGAAATTACTGTAGTAAAAGGACAACTGCACTTTCAACTAGTGCATTAGGTATTGTATCCATGGATGTTATCACCATTTTGCAAACTTCAGCCAATATAGTGGTCGACATAGCTAGGAGCATTCACATATAATGCTAATTTGAGCGCAATTTGCTCAAATATTAACTTATATAAAACTGCGTATTCTCCCTGTAAACGATCGAAAAGAAGTTTAAAATAAGTGTTAATTCTCATTTCTTGCATGTATAGAGGAACCTCCAAGTAAAACACGTATCGTTTTTAAATCTAGTTTGACCCTTATAAATATTTAGTACAGGTTGGCAACAATAAATTAGAGTTACGTATAAAATGTGTATTTATATATACTTTAATGCCCATATGTCTCTACATAATCACAAATAAGTAATTGCAATAACTGCTTTTCTTGTAATTTCATCTTCCTGAACTAAGCGTCTTAATTCAACTTCTACATGGAGCTAAAAGTAATTCATGATAAGCCTTCCACAACCCACAACTATCAAAATGTCGCATTTGGAAGAAAAACACATTCATGTGTAAAGCTACATCGATAAGCATGCAGAATAAAGCAAATGATTACTATGAAATTCTTTCATTGGAATCAAAGAATGTAAAATATTCTGAGATTAAAAAGGCATACAGAAGCAAGGCTCTTCAATACCATCCCGACGTTTGCGCTTTATCAAGTAAAGAGGAATCTACAAAGCTGTTTGTTGAGTTGCAGAAGGCGTATGAGACTCTTTCGAATCCGGTAACAAAGGAAAAGTACGATTATGAATCTCCATGGTCGCGTCATATGCAGGTTATAGCTCCCTCCGTGGTCGCGTCATATGCAAGTCGTGGTTCCTCCCCTTGCCCTGAAATTGAACGTAACCCTAGTCGCTTGTCAACCTATGCCTATCGATGACATCGTGCCCATTACTGTATGCATTAAGCACGATATTGATTTCCTTTTTTATGTATACATGAATTCAATTAAGGAATTAGGGCTGGAGAATGATGAAGGCGGATTCGAAACCCAAACGAACCCCAATTGAAGACCTATTGAAACAACGAAACCCTTCAATATTTTGTTAACTTTTATCGCTTTGTTTTTGCTTCCGACGTTAAAAATTATTTCAGCCCGCTTATTTTTCAACCCGCACTCATTTTTTATAATATTTTTATAAGTCTATAGCTACTACAACATAGTGTTGATGTCTATGCTAACATCCTCAAGCTAATGTTGTAATAGACAAAATCAGCATAGCTATCGTTACATTGTAGCTAGCAACATCTTGTATTTTCATTGCAATAGGCCATCTATGGCGTAGTGAATATACTGTCTCAAGTCATATAAGGAACTTTGATTTATTTCCCGTCGTGTGCTTGGAACGACTAGAATCCAGGTAACACTTATGTTGTTCCTCGGCCTGCCACCACACCTATACGAGAAAAGATTTTTATGACATGTTTGTTTTTATAGGTCCATGGTTGTTAATGGCAATTGATTTTGAAAAATATGTTTGTGTAGACCGAAGACTATTTATATTTGTTCTTTTTGGCACCCAATTTGTTTGACTTTAAGGGATTTTATATTCATGCCTTTTGGAACCCAAATTGGAATGGGTTTCACGTGTTTGGGTCTATACCAACAATTGTTTTGATTATGTCCAATTTTTCTACAAATTATGCACTCGGATTTGACTTGATTAATTTCTCTTCTAACACGTTCAGATTAATTATACCCAAGTCCTTGTCTAATAGTATTAATAGTTTGTTTCACTAATAGCATATTTAATGATCTTTCTCCTTTGGAAAATTTTCCTAAAGTTGTAGACAATTGTTGGACTTGTGTATTTAGAAATTCATTTTCATTCAATAATTGTGTGCACTTTTTAATGGAATTTTATCTTCTTGTGTTTTCACTTTCTTTCAAAATCAGAATTTCATTTTCAAGTGATTTAATTTTAATTTCTGATTTTTTATTTTCTCCTTCGAATGATGCACACTTATCACACTTAGGGCTCTTATTTTGATAGTTTTTAACCATCCAGTTGTTTATTTAGTTCTATCAAACTATCTCTTTGTGATTAAAATTTAGCGTACTTCTCCTTAAGTCTTTCAAAGCAGCCATTTACTTCGTGAAAATATATAAGTAATTCTGAGTGAGTGAGTTTTGATAATTCTCTTGGCTCGTCATCATCGCTATTAGTTATATCACCTCGAAAGCACATATAAGCTTTTTCACTCTCACTGCTAGTACTTTTATAATCATTACCACTTTTATTCCACGTGGCTGCAAAAATTCTTCTTTTCAATTTCTTTTCATGGCCGTGTCGATTCTAGGGACAATTGGGCTTGATGTGACCAAGTTTATTACACTTGTGACATATGATTTCCTGCTCTACTGAATTGTCTAGTGCTTTGACTATTCTGCTTTTCAATTATTGATTTAGAGTTGGATTTCCATATTTGCAGTTCCACTTTTTGAGTCTCTTCATTAGTAGCGTCAGCTCTGCTGCTCCATCATCATCACCATCACTTTCTATTGTTCCTTTTATTGATTTCTTTCGAGTATCACCTACTTCTCGCTCTTCCTTGATTTCATTTACAGCTCATAAGCGGTGAGATTTTCGATGAGTTCTTCGACTTTGATTTGTTTAAGATCTTTTTATTCTTGAGTGGCTGTAACTTTCGCTTCAAAATTTCGTGGAAGGACTCTGAGGATTTTTCGAACTATTTCCAACTCTGTGTATGATTTTTCGAGAGCTTTTGATTTGTATACAAGATTGGAAAGTCGTCTATATATCTCTTTAACATTTTCATCCTTGGCCATTGTGAAGTTTTCGTATTCACTATTAAGCATTGCCAGGCGAGATCCCTTGACTTGAGATGTTCCTTAGTGAGTCACTTCAAGTGTGTGCTAGATTTCCTATGCAGTAAGATAATGTGAGACAGGATCAAACTCAATTTGATCCAATAAACAAATAATAGAATTCATAGCTTTAGCATTAGCATTTTGTAGTTTTTTTTAGATTTGTCCACTGATCCATTAGTTTTGCAATTTCTTGATTATGTACAACTATAGTTGGTGCTCTATAACCCGTCTCAACGATATTCCAAGCATCAATGGTTTTTAGAAAAAAATTCATTCTATTTTTCCAGTAAGCATATTCACCATTGAACATTAGTGGTCTAACTATGGACTGACCCTCAGCAAAAGCATTATTAAAAGAATCCATTTTTAAAACAATCAAAATTTTGAAATAATAATTTGTTTTCAAAAATCAAAATTTTAAAACAAAAATTGGCTTTTGTTCCTAGCTCTGATACCACTTGTAGGATCGATTTCACCCTAGAGGGGGGTGAATATGGTGATACTATTAATTATAAAAATTATTGCGGAAGTATAAATAAAATAATTTCAGCACAGATAATAGTCGAATAATGGCAGCACACATAATAGCAAAAAATTAAAAGCAGAAATAGAACAACACATATTTACCCAGCTTCGGCAAAAACCTACCAACATGCTGCCCCCAAAGTTTCTACTAGAAATTAAGTGGTTAGATGCTTACTCACTTAAACTCGCGACACCCACTATCAACTAACTTAATTCTACGCTCAAAACCCTGCCACAACTCAGCAACTGAGTTGCGAATTCTCGAACTACACCACTGTAGTTTGTTTCCTAGTCACACGACTAGAATTTACAAAATTTTAAAATAAAATACAAATTAAAAGCAACTAAAAAAATAGAAACCCTATTTTATATCAAAGCCCAAAAAATATTATAAGCCGGCCCAAAAATACGTGATAAACAATTAAACTATCCCTCTTTTCTCTTTTATTTCTTCGGCCTACTTTCTTCGTGAAAATGGCAGCGTCTTCTTCTTCGTTCAAAATTAGGGCTTCATGATGAATTCGTTGTTTTGTTGAATTGATTGTTGATGCTTTGAATGCTTTCTTCAATAGATTAATCTATTCATGACTGCTTCAATCAAGTCGAGTTCGATTGTTAAAAATGGTATGCGATTTTTCCCTTTTTTGATATTCGATAATACTCGACTTCGATTCAAGTTTATTGATTTATAGCTCTCTATTTTGCTTGAATTCGAATGCTTTTCATGTCGAATGTAGTTTGTGTACACTTGTGTGTATGCATATGTATTAGGTTGTAGTTTCGAGCCAGTTTGCATTTGCTTCCAATCTGGGTTGGTCATGTTGTAGTCTGATATGCTTGCTCGAGTTGCTTGATCACAATTACTTGTGCATTTGATTTTTCACATGTATTTCCATATAAACTTCGAGTCAGTTCATTGTTTTGTTTCATTAAGTTTGATGTTACCTTTGTAGCATTAAAATTGTTCATCTGTGTTTATGTTGTCATGTTGTGTTGGTGTGTGTATATGTGTTGTGCACTTTCATTTGTCTACCTAGCTTGGACATTCATGTTATGGTTTTGAACTGATGCATGCTTTGTTGCTTTCCTCTGATCATATATGTTGACTTCTTCATCCCTCTGCTGTTGCACTTGATCTGGTCTCTAATTAATGCTTGTGCTTGGTTCATTCTTGAACTGTTTCAAATTGAAGCTGATATGTTTGTGCCTTTGACCTTCTTGCTTCGGATTGCATACATACTTATGTATCTACCTTCATTCACATGCATGTATATATGTGTAATTGTGTAATACATGTGTTGTATCCCATTTATACTCTATTTGTTCATGTGTGTATTTGCACCTGTGTTGAATCCAGCCTTGGGTCGTGTTTGACCTTGTGCTCACCTGTACCTGTAGTTTTAACAAGTGTACATCGATGTGCACGGCCTTGCGGCATGTACAATGATGCACTGTGCATGTCACAAGTTGTTCGTGCAAATGAGTTCAAAATAAATGATGACAAAAAACCCAAATAACCGAGGCAAATAACATTTTTAAACCCACATTTTATTTTTCACTGTAAATTTTTTCTTTCAATTTTACTGTGTTAGTGTTTCTTTTGCAGATAATTCAAATGCTGGATACAAATTGGAATATAGTTGAAGAACAAATATAATTGAACGAGTGATATGTAGTGAGGTGCAAATGTAAATTAAAACTTGTGATGTAACCGAAATTGTATTGTAATTGAAGTTGTGTATATATAGTGAGAGCTCAAATTTGTACTATTCAAAATCGTAAAAAATATATTTGTTTGAATAAAATATTTGTTTGAATTTAAATTCTATGTTATTTATTTTATTCAACAAATATTTATTCAATTATGTGAGAATAAAATATTGCATTAACAATACATTTAAATGAATATATATATATATATATATGTGTGTGTGTGTGTGTGTGTGTGTGTGTGTTTATTATCATCAAACAAAAATCATAAATTAGCATATTCAATAAGGAATCCATAATTGTAATCCTTCATCTTGAACAGATCATGAATCACTACATGGATTCGAGCATGCAGAACAGATCTCCAACCTCCGTATATGTTCCCCCACACAAGTCCTTGACAAATGCTAACAATATCTTCTTTCTTGGAGTATTCCTTAAGATAGAAAATCCCATACGAACGCACCATTCGAAATGTTAATGCTGACCTCTCTCTTGAACTTAACCTTTGGATAGGAAGCTCTACTCTATAACATTCCACTTCACAACCGTTTCCAAAACATAGAACTCGTATACTAGTTTTGAAGTGGTATTCGACAAGTAAAACACTTACCGATCCCGGTTGCTTCAAAGCTAATTCGATGACTTCCGACTAACTCAATTATGGTTCTTTCAAAAGTAAGCGAAAGCTAGAGACATTTCATACTAATGCGCCTCCTTGGGGGTTCTCATTGTATGAAATTGTGAAGTCTTTCGATAAATTTCTAAGTCAATATTTGGTCAATTTTGATAGTTGACTAATCGACTATTTGGTACAAAGTGTTTATACATAAAACCAAGTCTAGTATACTTTCCATAAATAAATGAACATACAAAACACTATCAAGCCACACAATGTTTGATTATGCTACTTAACCCCTTCTATTTAATTAATCCTTTTACTAATTAAAAACTCCTTTATTAGTAAACTTCTTTCTATTTTTTTTTCAAAAGATTCCATACTTATAATTTCCTACAAAATATCCATATTAAGGATCTAAGTACTTTTGCAAATCTATTCAAAAGGTTTAAGACTAATGTTGCCTAAATATTGTCACTATAAACCTAAGACCATTTTGCCTATGCTTATCTTTAAATCATTTCTTTAAAGAACTATTTACATGCATAAGTATAATAAAAAAGCATTAAAGACGAATGCTATTAAAACATTGTAACAACAAACCTAAAACCATTCCATATTCATACTATCTTTAAAACATTTTTTTAAAGAAATAAGTTCATATTCGGTCAAATTCAGCATTTGACAAGTCAACTATCAAGTTCTAAAAATGATTGCTTATAGAATTCTCGATTTGTATGCTTAACCGGTTTTCGACATTCCAACTCAACTATTCCTCGCCCAAGAGTGAAGCCAGGTAAGTTTAAGCGTTGGTTGCATCAAGCCTTGTTTTGACACTTCATTCTTGAATCTCATAAATAGATAAGTATATCTAGTCGGCTTTTAGTGTTAAGTATGATATTAATGGTTTCAATAAACAAGAAGAAATCAACACGATTAACATGTATCCTACATTTTCCTACTTGCTATTCCTTGGTCAAGAGAAAATCCTAGTAAGTTAGGGCTCTATTGCTCCATCCCTACTTGACATCAACCTTAACTCTTACAAATTGATAAGCCTTACTTCGTGGCTTTTAGTGTTAAATATAGTTGATTACTTTCCAAATAATTAATTAAACAATCAACCATGTGGCCATTTATCAATTCTAACCCCTTCTAAACCTTTTGTTTATACTTTTAAAATACTTGATAAAACAATTTAAATGTTAACATATTTCCCAAGATACTTATATAATATATTTTCTAAGATGTTTATAAAAATTATTTTCCAAGATATTTATATAATATATTTTCCAAGACATTTATATAACATATTTGTACTTCAAAATACTTATAATATAATTTAAAACATTCCTTTAAAATATTACCTAAAAATAACAAGTTTGAAAAATCATTGAAAACTTGAAAACGACATGTTTTCTAGATATTTTAACAAAATATCCCTCCTTTACAAATTCACAATTAGTTCTTAAAAACTCATAAAATACTCAAAAAACTTATAAAATACTCTAAATATAGTTAGTAATCGCTTGTAAAAAGAATGAAAAAAAATACTTAAATCTAAATATCCTTTCAAATCTTTTAAGTCCAAAAACCAAGCCTAAACGGGGAAGTTTTGCACTAGTGATGTTTTGACCGTTTTCGAGATGTTACTTAACTTTTTACAATTCAATCTTTTAATATCAACAAACATTTTTTTTTAAAAGAAAGGTTCTTTATTAATGACGTAATAGGACCAATGCTAGAAGGATTCGCCTTCTTAAAAAATCTTACCATTGTAGTAAGGAAAAAGAGCACGACATCCCCTATATAGTCAGTCTCCAATACAGGAATTAATAAACAAAAAAAAATAGAAATCTATTAAAGATTCATACAAATAAACCGAAAACTAGTACATAGACATCGGGCCCAAATCATTATTGGCCGAAGTAAAGACACATCTGTATCCTTCAAGTCAACCCGGTCCAGCCCATCAACTTCAAACAAACATATACAAAACCCTTAAAACCCAAGCCATATCTCAACGCTGCCATCATCCATTATCTTTTAACTCAATCCCCCCACGAAATAAAATATTGCTCTCTGATGATGTCATGTGCCATTGGTTAAGTCGTCGATTTAGCTATAGCCGAACATATAACCCCAAAAGTTTCAACCTTACCTTCCTCGAACAAGCCTTTTTTCAAAGTGCTGCCTAACTCTTTCGACCCAGATATAGTGTACCAGGGTGGCTTCCATGATGAAACCTAAATTTCGGACAACTAATGTTGCTGTGAAGTGGAGCCTTAGTTTGGATAGATAGTCTCGCAACGAGTTGGCAGCAAATGGTAGGATTACGAGTTCAAGCATCATAGAATTCCACAGATAAGCATCGGCAAACATATATATACATATATAATATATAATATATAAATATGGTGAGAAACCCTAAGGATCTCTCTACAAAGTTCCATAGTAATTGCCAAAAACAAGTTAATTCCAAACTTCTTCTGTAGCGACTATCGCTATAAGTGCACTTTCAAATTTGAGTCCAACCTAAATCAAAGTCCATCTATAACATATGTTCTTTGTTCAAGGTCTAGTCACAAGTTCATTCGAAGTTTTTTCAAGTCCATATACGTGGATCACACATGTCACTTACTTTTAAAGTAAGAATTTAAAACCAATGTTTAAACATAGGTAACAACAATTCAACCAATGTTAACACAATCAAACACAACATGTATGCGTTATATTTTTTAATCCAAAGTTAGGTTTTTTAACTCACCTTAAACCCAACAAACAACCAAGCTTAAGCATTCAAGTTCAAAGCTAAGCTAGCAACCTCCTTTCCTTCCCTTCTTCCTTGTTTCACTTGCTCCTTTGCATCCCTCTACCTCACAATACTCATGGGATAATGGAAAAGGGAGAGTTTAGCTTTGCTTTTTTGACTTCTAACTAAGTATAAGGTTTGGTTATGTGGTGGTAAGGTTTTCCTCAAAGTTTGAGGTGATTTAGAGATGATTTAAAAATTATTTGCTTTAGGAATTTAAGATGAAGAAGAAAAAGATAACATTGAAATTTTCACTTAAGCTTTTGAAATATTTGTTATTTATCCTTAAGGGTATACCCTCCTTATATAGGCTTAGTGATGGTGATGGAAAAAGACCAAAAACCCCTTAAAACCCTAATAAGATTAATTACTTCTATGATGACAGCTTTACACCACATAGATTGACTTTTAAATTATTTTCATATTTGCTCATTTCCAAATATATAAGATGCAATCACCCATGACCTACTCCATAAAGTTTGTTTCCATAAATGGAAAAAAGTTTTTATTTCATGAAATTGATTTCCTAAATAAATAAGTATATGCAAAAAAAAGAATCTGAATAACTTCTGAAGGTTAAAAAGCTGTTTATCAATAAAACGATTTTTGGTCACATTATCAATATTTTTCCAAAGAATATATTTTTGTCAACAAAATTTAAAAACAAGTTTATTATCATTTTCTATCAAATAAATGATGCTTAAAAGGATACAATCATATTTATAACACTTAATTATATTTCAAAATGTTTCGATATTTGAAGGCGAAGTGTTCGAATTTCAAGGTCGCTATAACAGTCTACTGTAGTAACTCAACATCAAACTCTTTGGCCAGCGTAGTGTAGTTAATAATAATTTTTATTACTGAATCAAGAATTTTGTGTTTGGAATTATAAAGTTAAATGTGGAATGCTGGAATTTTGATCAAAATCAAATTTCACATGTCCTAATGTGATAAGGGTTGACGAGGAGAATTGGTGTAATAATCGTTACTACTATGTGCCGCTTATAATAAATAAAATTGGATTTTATCAATATATGTGTAAGAAATAAATTTAGCTAAAATATCGCATCACTAGGTAAGGTGATGTGTGAACGTTAATATCTGAATGGTTCGATAGTTCGTCGCTGATTGAATTTACACCTTTGAGTCGAACACCGAAATAATGAATCTTCGAATGAACCATATGATTTAATTAACTCATAACTGTTGTAAATTAATAAATTTAATTAACATATATGAGATATTAATTATTAAATTTTTATTAGTGTTTAATAAAGTATGCATATGAAAGTTATAAACGTACATATCGATATACGATATCGGTAAAATATTTAAATTGGATTTAAATAGAATAAATTCTAAGTGTGTTTTTAAATTAATTGATATATATGAAGTATTGATTATTAAGATTTTATTTGATTTGTTTGAATACCATTAGTACTTAATAAAGTGCATAAATAAAAGTTATAAACGCACACATCGATATACGATATCGGTAGAGTATTTAAATTAGATTTAAACAGATTACTTACTAAATAGGTTTGGCAATTTTTTGAGGTCCATTCCCTCTTTGATAAGGCCAGCCAAAATATGGAAGATGATAAGTTTTCAATTTTGAAATGAAAGGGCAAAGAAGAAATAAAAGAAATAAAAAGATACATTATCTTTAATAATCTTGATTGCGCCTCCTTTATGTCATTCTTTTATTAAAACTTTTTTCTCTACTTATTCTACCATGTCATTGCCAAAATTTCATAGAGGAAAAGGATAAAAAATTCCAAAATAAAATCATAACAATATATGGTTCTTATCTCCTGATTCCTAAAAGATCTGAAGATTGATTCCATGGAGTCTAAGTATTTTTGATTCATCGTTTCAAGCTATGCTTCATAGGTAGTAATTCTTTAATTAATTTATTTGTATATGTTTTATCATTCAATGCTTGGATTTTGTAATATTTGACAAATGTTCGATTGAATTTTTCTAATTCTTTATCATCTCAATAGATTATGTGACAATTGTATTATTTTATTTCGGATCCATATTTGTTCTTCATCCCTCTATTATATAAGTTTATTTCAAAGTATTTTGATTAGATTCTTTATCACCTTTGTTTATATGTTGTTATTCCATGTAATGTTTAGACATGTTTCCTCCTATAACGAATTTACATGTGCATAATTCATTCAACTCATTTTCTTTTGTTTTGATGTTTTCTTAGAACTTATTTACATATATGTTTATATATATGTGGGCATGTGTGTGCGCTTCTATGCATGCACACGTGCGCCCGTAATATAAATACAATATTCATAAATATGTTGTTTTAAATCTAATATGTTAAATTGCAATCTTGCATAAATAGATGAAATTATACATGTGTTGTTTTATTTCGAATTTAAAATAAGATCCTGTATAATTTTTCACATTTTATATCATACCTTTCTTTAATTGAAACCAAATTTATTGTTGTCATTTAAAGATTCTGATTACATAATGTTGTCTAATATGATTCATTAACTATGCAAATTTCTTATCTATTACACTTATACAGTATATGTTGTTAGTATACTTGGATTTACTCACATTTCTTATCATGTTTAAATTGATCATCAAAGACATTTATTGAATCATTAATCTAATTAGAGAGAGAAATGAAAGGTTTATCTCCCTAATTAAAGCTATTTATTTCTTTAGCTGATTGTATAGGTTTTGAAGAAGGAAATGAAAGGTTTTATTTAAATATAAAGCACTTTTTATACTAGATCCAAAATTTCTTTAGACTTCATAGGCCTAATAAATCAGAATATGAATTTTTTGAAAATCTATCAACTTCACCTACTCTCGACTGGTTTTGTTCTAACGGTTGGATTTTCACCAACTAGAGTGGCGGCTAGGTTTTTGACCAAGGTTGAAAGGTAATAGAGATGGGGTAAGCATTATCCAGCCTTTGAACCGTATAGCTTCTAGGCGAATCCGGATATTGAAACGAATGTGAAATAGATCAAGAACTTGAGGACATGCTTGGAATAACAAATTGAAGCCACACAAAAAAGTGATAAGGCGGTGGTAACGATGGGTAGCAGTGCCATGATTTGGGTGTGATGTGATGTTGGGTTTGGAGGTGGGATTGATGTAGGTGAAGGAGAATATGGGCTTATATTTCGGCCTAAAATTCAAAACATGTATCCTATATCTAACATTTTTTGCTAATGTTTTTCCTTTTAACTAATTCGCTCTTTGAAAATTGTATAGAGACTTAGTAGTAAAACATTTGAAAAAATTTAAATTGTTGAAATTGATGAGAAGGGAAAAAGCTATCAAAGAGGATTTATATGCCCGTTGTAGCATCAATTGATTTTGCATTTGGCTAATCTCATACTTATTTTCTTTCTCCATTGGAAAATCGAAACATTATGACATGGGCAATATTAGACTGTTAAGCTTTTGTAGATGAGGTACTATTTTTATTTATATTCATGCACATATACGTATGCATATAGTAATATAAGAAGTAAATATTTTGATGACTTTATTTTTTTGTTATTGTTAGTTAATTTAAATATACACAACTTTGTTATATTGTTAGCTTTCTCAAAATAAAAGAAAACTGATCTGTTTTACTACTTTGGAATCAGATGCTAATTACATGAAATTTTAATTATTTTCCATGAATGAAATCTTAACTTTAAAAATTGTTAAAAATATATAATGCTGAAATATGTGACCTTTTTTAGCTTATTGTAATAATAGACTAAATGAGAGTAAAACATATGAAAATAATTTTAAAGCATGGTGCATTTGAGGGGAGAGTTCGAGACATCAACGTTGAATATATAGTTAAAAATTGAGTTAATGAGTGGCTTGAAACAAAAAAGAGAAAATTATACGATGTTATATTAGAATGCTTTGCTTAACTTGTCGTACCTACAACTCTTGAGTACATTTTTTTCAGGAGATTGAAATGTACGAAAACTCGTATGTTATTTTGATGATATTAAGAAAGCTGAAGAAAATATTTTGAAAGCAACTATGTTGATGAGTTGGCGTTAGGTAGTTGAGCATGTTATAGGGAACAAGCCCATGATCTTTTCCTTGCATATAAATTTGTATAGTGGATCATGTCAAGGTTGTCTTACATGAAAAAAATTGAATGATGGTTTGAAATAGAATAGTACTACATCATGTGGTGCATGAACATGAGTTGGTAGGCATGTATACTGGGATTTGTTTTGTTACATTAGTGCATGTCAACTCCTTTGCATACTCCATGTCAGCAGACGAGGGCTTGGACGACCCTTGAAACTCAACATATCAATAAGGCAGTTAACATAAATTATTATATATAAGATATATATGAAGACACATTCTATTCATACACCGTTAAATGCTTTGCATACATCATTAATTGCTTTACATACACCATAATTTTTATTTTATAAAATATTAGACAAAATACCGCTATTTAAAAATAAAAATAAAAATCAGCATTAAAGAACCGTAAATTCATAGTGTAATCAATATAATTTATTTCATAAAGTAACTAAAATTCCAATACATCATTAATTGAATTAAATTTAGATTCCTTTTAGGTATCAGATTCTATGTATACACTTTCAGGTTGTATTCATGCAGTCAATTTTAATATTTTTCACTTATAATTAATATAAAAATTAAAATCATTGCCGAACCCTTTATAGAGCAACGAATTCCATTTAAACTATTTGAATTTGAAAATTGAAATTTACTAAAGTAAATATGAGAACCTTATTTTGATTAATGCATGAGAGAGAAAGTTAATGAAATGACATAAAAGTTTTGTTTTATTCCAAACTAAGGGTAGTTCTGTAATCTATATGGTGTATGTTAAGTAAAAAAAATGGCGTATCTAATTTTACTAAATTTTTGGTGTACGTATAGCAAATTACGATGTATGAGTAGAATTTTCCATATATGAATTCTAATGGATGTCGGCTTTTCTTTAATGATAAAAGGAAACAAAATTGAATAACGGGCATGAAAAGAGAAAAAAGCAAAAAATATAAAATTTATGAAGGAAATTATTATATATTGTTATTATGTAATTTAGAGTACATAATTACTCTAGGTATTTTTCATTTTGTTTTTCCTTACATAAGTCTTTTTAAATTCTTGAAACTAAATAATAAATTGCAAGAATGTCCGAGTTAATTATTATTTTAAGCGTCTAACTTTATAAATATATAGCAAGATATAGGTTAAATATGGTACAATGTACTTTAAATGTGCAAAGTTATCTCGAGCTTTATTTATTTATGTGGTTATGTTTTAAGAATAATAAATGATGATTTAAACAAAACCTACTAATTCTATTCAAACATCGAAATTACTTTAAGCTATATTTGTATTTTCAAAATTAATTTTAGGACAAATTTATCCTTCATCATCATTACAACATTAACAATTGCTTTTGTAACACATAAAATTAAGGGAATTTTTTTT
The DNA here is from genome assembly GCA_030765085.1 of Allium cepa. Lineage (NCBI taxonomy): Eukaryota > Viridiplantae > Streptophyta > Magnoliopsida > Asparagales > Amaryllidaceae > Allium > Allium cepa. The sequence continues at coordinate 125,545,255 of CM060940.1, read as the reverse complement.
TAGAGGACAAACTATTTTAAATAATTAGACATAAGGAAACATGCACAATTTTTTTATCGTAAGGACAAGCCCAAAGTCCAGTAGCGATTTAAAAAACAATACTTTACTGATTCGTTTCATTCGTCTTCTTCCTCTGCTCATTCACTCACGAAATTTTAATCGACAACCAAAAATGGCACCACAAAGCAGAACTAAATCATCATCTCCAACACAACCACAATAATCGAAAAACGACGAACACTCACCACAAATTAGACAACAATAATAGATTTGAGAAATAGATGACCTAGCTGTAGTAGAAATGCAGCAACAAACTCAAAATCGAAATAATGAAATAGTACCTACAGTAGATATTCAACAGCAATACATAATGGTAGAAAATGAAAACCTACCTCAATTTGAGTCGATAGCAGAGACGATGAAAGGAAAAGCTAGCAAGTTAAAATTAAAAAAACCGCCAGTAAAAGATGAAACGAAGCAAAATCGAGAAAAAAGAAAAAAGAGAAGAAATAAAAAAATAAAGCAGATGAAAACCAATCAAAAACAACAGAAAATATACCAGAGAATGTAATTGATACTATAAAATCAAGTGTAGCAAAGCTATTATAGTTTTATTATAGTAACATTGAATTTATTTGACAAAATAATGAAGAGAACATGCAGCCAAAAACAGATGCTGAGAAAGTAATTGAAGAAAAACTGCAAAAAGAGAACAAAGAACGAAGAGAAAAAATGGAAAAAAAAACAATTCAGAAGAAAATCCAAACAGAAGCTCGGGTAAATGATACTATAAAATTACGAAACTGATATTAACAATATCAATAGGAAACCCTAGCAGCCGCCTCTTCTTATTCGTGGAGATTTAGATTTTGTCGTCGCTCCTCCCCTTTTTCCTCGCTTTTTCAATATGTATCAATCTCCGGTCATCGATTCCTATGTCTCCTGTCAACTCGCCTAATCTTCCATCAGCTTCAGCATCTGGTGTGTCGCCATCTTCCTTAGATCACCCCTCAGGATTTGCGCCATGTGAAACAGCCTTGGATTCGCCCACCTTCGATGATGGTTTCACCCCTGTTATGTCGCGAAAATGGAAGAGGCAAAATAAACCTAGTTCTTCTAGTCGTATGGCCAAAGATGAGAATTCGACTAACCGCAATTCCCTCCCCACAAGTAATGTTGGTCGGTCCCCTAATCACAATATTAATCCACTTCATAATGGTTCCGATTTCCACCGCAGTTGTCATTTTGATTCTAAGCAAAACTCCCCCATATTGAATTTCGCAACCCAAAAGATTAAAGCGTGGAACGAAATTGTCAAAGGTAATAATATTCCACTTCCTATTCCACTGAAATTTTATCAGCCTCGAGAAGTCAACTCTATAAAATGCGCTAAAATGTCCACTGAAGTTATCCTGGACGCTAGAAAACAATGGAACAACGCCATTGTAGTCTATGTAGTAGGCCCTAAACCATACTATCCATATTTCAAAGAGTATATCATCAGAGTTTGGAAACCAGTCGAGGAATTTTCGATCTTTTCTATGGAAAATGGTTTTTATGTGATTAAGTTCAACAAAGAGCAAGACTGTCTAAATGTGTTGGAAGGAGGACCATACTATTATAATAAGAAACTGTTGATGATGAAGAGGTGGCATCCTGGAATGCAACTTAATAAAGAATTACTGAATTCTATTCCAATTTGGATCCGCCTCCTCAATCTGCCACTTGACTATTGGACAGAAGAAGGGATTAGTCGTATTGCTTCTGTGCTCGGAACTCCTATCAAACTTGACAAATTTACGGAAAGAATCATAAAGATTGCGTTCGCTAGAGTTCTTATTGAAATTGACAATAATTTTAATTACCCTAGTAAACTTCCTATTTTAAATGAGAAAGATGAAATAACTTGGCAAGAAGTAGTTTATGAATGGAAGCCTGTCGCGTGCTCCAATTGTTCGAGTTTTGGTCACACAGATATTCAATGTCAATTTACTAAAGTATGGGTGCCAAAAAAGAATCATACCACAGAATTGGGAAATTCAGAAATGATAGTTGATCCCATTGAAACCATTCCAAATAATAGTGACATTATCGTAGACACTAACGGACAGTTCTCTGGATTGGGAAACAAGAATCAGAAACAGCAATTGGTCGACAACGCAACAGATCAGAACAGAAAAAACAATCCAAAGTTAAATATAGACAAACCAAAATCTAATCAAATCACACAGAACAACACGCATACAGTTCTTTCAAACAAGGATTACATGACCAACATCTCTTCCGAAGATCACAACATGTTTGATGACTTGGATATCTCGTCTAAAGATAAGGACGCAGGCAACCTCAATATGAATCCAGAAAGTATCCCTGTTGAATCCATCGCCATTGAAAATGTTGCTATCTTACATGATAACCCTTCTACCAATCAGCGGACTAGTTGCTATAACTCGGATTCAATCTCCATAGCTAGATCAAAACCAACTCACAAATTGAGACCAGAGGAGGCTCCTTTTGAATTCAAAGCTTCTTCGAACTCTGATGTTGTGGAGAATCCTGCATGGTCAAATCTAGTTATACAGCTAAAAAATAAAGGAAAAAAATAAAAAGCCAAGACCACGGGGAAAGCTACTCCTCTAGAAGAAAGTAGCACTCCTAATAATGATTGTTAATGAAGTTCCTAATTTGGAACATAAGGGGGATGAATGCCCCCTGCAAACAACTAGAAATTTTAAAAATCATTAATTCGAATAAGTTTTCCTTTATAGGAATTCTGGAGAATAAACTTTCTCTAAATTCTATTGAACGCTTCATGGACAAAATTGATAATAAGTGGAAAATGTCTCATAACATTTCTGATCGGAAAAATCGTATTATATACTTTGGGATTCTTTGGTTTGGACTAATATCATTCTTCACACCACAAAACAACACATAACCAGTATCATGTATAATGCTAATGATATTAGTGTGGTGTGCACCATTGTGTATGCTCATAACGAAGAAGAAAATCGCAATGTTTTATGGGAAGATATCATTTCGCTATCTAAAATAGTTAATCTACCGTGGATTGTGGCAGGTGACTTCAACTCTATTCTTCATTACAATGAAAGAATGAATAACGGTAGTTTTAATTCTAGTGGTGATCCCTATTTTATGGACTGTATCAATTTATCAAATCTGGTTGAACCTGACTCTACTGGCAATTTTTTTACTTGGCGAGGAGGTAACTCTTTTTCCATACATAGTAAGATAGACAGAGTTTTTGTTAATTCTTTATGGTTAGACAAATTTGATAATTTTGGCATTAATTTTGGCAACCATTCGCTGAGCGATCATACCCCTATCTCAGTTATGTTACAAATTCAGAATTTTAGAAAGAGGAAAATACCTTTTAAATATAAGAATTCTTGGCATACATACCCGGATTATAACACAATCATCTCTGAAGCGATGGATATTAATCTCCCTGGTAGCCCTTTATATAAGCTGCTCTGCAAGATGAAAAAGGTGAAAAGCAATCTGAAGAATTGGTTAAGTACCAAACCTAATATGCAACTAATGATTAATAATTTGAAAGATCATAATAACAACATATATAATCAAATAGTTAGCAACCCACTGGATGTCAATCTCCTGCAAATCTATACTAATGGTTATGATGCGTTGCATGAAATGATGAGAAGAATTGCCATTGATAATGATCAAAAAATGAAAATCAATTGGCTACTCAAAGGGGACAGGCCTACACACTTTTTCTACAGTAAAATTTCAGTGTTCAAATCATGTCGAAGAAATAATTTTTCTATCAATAGTCAAGGAATATGGACATCAGCATCAAAAAATTTAGCCCAAGAAGCTGTTACTTATTTCTCTGATCTGTTTCAATTGACACAAGTCTCAAACCAATTTCCAATCATTACTTCCAAGAAAGTTCTGGCAGACAATGCAAAATCCAATTTTTGTAAACCTTTTTCGATGGAAGAAATCAAAGAGGCGATTTTTCAGATTAATGATAATAGCTCCCCTGGTCCAGATGGATTTAATTCTAAATTTTATAAAATCCATTGGGACAGCATCAAAATGGATATTTGGGAAGCTATGAATGGCATTCTTCAAACTGGAAAAATCATTAGAGAAATTAATCATACTTTTATCTGCCTTATACCAAAAATTCCAGAAGCTAAGAATATAGCTGACTTTCGACCTACTCTCTTTGTAATGTCACATACAAAATCCTAGCCAATTTGTTATGCAACAGAATGAAAGCATATATGAATGATTTAATCTCAATTAATCAGAATGCTTTCATCCCTAATAGAGCTATCTCTGAAAATTCACTACTGGCCTATGAAATGGTCAGAAGCTTTAATAGGAAAAACTCAAGCATTTTTTGTTTGAAAATTGATTTACACAAGGCTTAGGACAAGATCAATAGAGAATTTATCCATCATATGCTGATATCCATGGGTTTTCCTATCCCCTTTGCTAATATCATATATGAATGTATATCTAACCCCTCGTTTTCTATTTTAAGTGATGGCTCCCCACATGGTTTCATTAATAGCACGAGAGGAATAAGACAAGGGGACCCTCTCTCCCCTTACTTATTTGCTATGGTAATGGAATTCCTCACTCTAAATTGGGACATAGCTTTTATTAAAGGCAATATCAGCCCAATATATCAAGTTGAGCCGATGATTACTCACCTTCTATATGCTGATGACATTTTAATTATGGCCAAAGCTACCATAAAAAATGCAGAAACCATTCATCATATTCTACAAGATATGAAAATTTTCTCAGGCCTTGAATTAAACACCGAAAAATCCAAAATTTTCTTCAGTAAAGGTGCCAAATTTAAACAGGAGATAGCTGATCTCATTAAGTTCAAAATTGATAATCTGCCAATCATTTATTTAGGGATTCCTCTCTCTAATAATTCTTTGAAATCTAGAGGCTTTGGATGGCTTATTGACAAAATTAACAAAAAGTTTAATCATTGGCAAACCAGATTTCTCAATATAGGTGGTAGAGCTGAACTTATCAAAACTGTTATCCAACCATTGTTGGTTTTCTGGCTTCAAGTCTCCCAGTTCCCTGCATCAATTATTCAAAGGATAAATTCAGTTTGCTCAAACTTTTTGTGGAAATCCAAGTCACATAATATGAATTGGAATGATGTATGCAAAATCAAGAGTGAAGGTGGATTGGGTATCAGGAAAATTGAGGACTTAAATGTAGCTGCTGCAACTAAGTTATTATGGAACTACATTAATGGAAATTCTTTGTGGGCAAAATGGATGCATAATAGATATTACAAAAAGAATAACTTTTGGACTATCATCATAGATAACAATGCTTCCCATACTTGGAAAACCATTCTTCGTGCAAGACAATGGTGTAAAGGACATATAGACAGGAAAATTGTGGATGGTGTTAATACTGACATTTGGTTTGACCCTTGGCTACAAGGCTATTCTCTAACTGACACTTATGGCTGGAACTGCATGAGAATTCTCAATGGTTGTCATAAACAAGTTTCGCAGCTCATTTCAAATAATAACTAGAAACAAAATCTTAATTTCATTCCCATGCAAACACATAATGATGTAAGGAAAACTCCCATTCATCACCACATGAATCAAGACTATTTGTGGTGGATTCCTAGCAAACAAGGGCAATTCTCTTTGAAATCAGCATGGAATACTTTTAGAAACAAATATGTTGAACTTGACTGGACCAATTTTATTTGGGAAAAAGGCTGTGCACCTAAAATGTCTATATGCTCCCTTCTTGCCATTAAAAACAAATTGAATACTAAAGACAGAATTAGCAAATGGTCCTCGAATATAGATCAAAAATGTGTTTTATGTGATAACCACAATGAGGACAGAGATCATCTCTTCTTTCAATGCACATATTCGAAGAGTATTCTAATGGATATTCTACTTAAGCTTAATATAACAGGTCATTCCTATTTCGAAATCAATTCTACTCTGACTGTTTTTAAAAAAGATCAGGAACAAATGAAATCTTCCAATGCTAATATCCTTGGCATCATTTTTACTAATATATTATGGAACATCCGGTGTGAACGGAATAACCGAGTTGTCAATGGAATCGAACAACCATTTGAACTAAGAATTAAACATATTCTTCTAGACAGCAAACACCTTATTCAACAAAGGGTTCAATTTGGTGAATTAAACGTAGAAGAGAGACTTATCTTGGTGAATCTCAACATGGTGTTGGATCCCTATATCTGCTTCCAACCCCCTTGAATGCTGCAGATTGGTGTGTGGCGAGAGTTTGTAGAAGTCGCTCTTTTTCCTTACAAATGATTTCGTCAGTTGCTTCTTTTTCAATGGCGAATTTTGACTTCGATATGTGATTTTGGGGCTTAGGTTTCCTCTCTCCTCCATGATGGGCAGCAACAGAAGTTATTTCGACTTGTTGACTTGTCTTTTGTTTTTCTTATAGTAATGTTGTAGTTTAGTGAGTGTTTGTTTCTGGTGCCAGCTGCTTGTACGGATGGTTTTGAGAGTGTTTCGTCTGTTTTGTTTTCTCCTCCATCTGTTTGACAGCTTGGTCCAGTAATTGGATTGTTGTATTGTTAATATATGGAATTGATATGTACTCTTTTTCCTTACAAGGTACCCATATAGGTTAGGGGGGTTGTAAGGTTTTAATGAGGCATATCAAGGAAATATATGCTCTTTTGTTTTTCAATATAAAGTACCTTTTATCCAAAAAAAAAACAATATCATATTATTAAATGTATTCTAATAGCACCGAAAATGTTAACCAGGAAAAAGCTCAAAAAGGAAAAGAAAAACAAGTTGAAGATGAAAAATTAGAAGACGAACAACTCAATTCAGTTAAATTACAAATATTATCACTTTATGACATGATACATACAGCAAAAATGATACCTATAAATTGTTTGGTAAAAGACAAGGCTTTGAAGCTTTAAAAATAACAGTCATTATCATTTATTTAAAAATTGATACCGATATATTGCAAAAATATATATCCATCTGTCTACTCAATTTTAAATGTGTAATTTAATTTCGTGCTTTCTAATTGAATGAATTATTTTTCACGCACATATATGATAAAACTAAAACTAACAAACTAAAAAAGCGATATCCACCGTCTATTTTTGTGGAATTGATACCTTATAATTTAGAAATTAATTTCAGTCTTATTTGTAGAAAACTGATACCAATACATGGAAAAATGATACCCACTTTATATATGTCTAAAGATTATACTTTGAGTTTGGAAAATTGTTTTCACTGCAAATTGTTAAACAAACTGATAGTAATATGATCCAAAAATCATACCTCCAATTTGTCATTTTGATGTTATTATTTGTCAATTTTAAATTTATATCAACTGTAATTTTTAATGACTGAAACCTAAATTAAAAAAATGATAATTACTGTATGTTTTCAATACAATTGAAAACTAATAATTTGATAAATTGTTTTCCAAATCATTGGAAACAAAGATGACGTTGACATCTTCAAATTATGAAACAAATAATCATTTTGTGTGAAGTATTTACCTTGTGCTTTGATATGTTGTTTTTATTATTTTTTTTTATAAAAACAAACACCTTTATAAACCAAAATGATACCTACAGTTTGTATGCCTAAAGGCAATAATTTGGAATTTTCAAAATTATTCGAAATATCTTGTTTATAAAAACTGATATCTATGTCTAAAAAAATGATACTCACCGACTATTTCAACTAGTGTTGACGACTTTATAATTTTGAAAATAATTTTCAATGTATTTTTAGAAAAAACAATACAAATACAATACAAAAATGATATCAGAAATATGTTTGTTTCAAATTTGTACTTTGTACCTTTTTGAATTGTTGTTACTATATTATGTTTAAAAGCTTATACCATTATAAATAATAACTGACACATGTACTATGTATGTTTATGTTAAATGACTTGTAGTGTCCAAAATTGGAAATCTGACACCAATGTTTAACAAAACTGATACCCACTAGCTGTTTAAAATAAAGTTCATAATTTTGTAATATTTTATAAAAAAAATTGCAATGTAATTGTAGCAAAAATTATACCAATAAATTGCAAAATAATACCACAAACATGTTTATCAAAAGCTTGTACTTTTTTACCAGTATACATGATTTTCCGTGCACTTTATTTAAAAAGTGATACCATTATGAGTTAGAAATGATACCAACATGAACAAATGGATACCATTATTAATCAAATATGATACGTACAATTCATACACTTGAAGTTATTAGTTTCGAATTTTCAAAATTGTTTCAAATCACATTTTGTCAAAATGATACTTATTTATAAAAAACTGATACCTATTAAATGAAAAACGATTGTCCTTACATATTTGATTGAAGTTATTTCATTGCAGCTAATACCCAACATATAATTATGTTTCAACATAGTTTGTTTCACTTTCAACTTATTACCTTTATTTCAAACAATAGGATGATGACGACTTTGTAAATCCACATCCTACATGCATGAAAGTCATATCAAAAGAAGAAAAGCAGAAAATATCAAAATCTATAGATAGAAAGCAAGGCACAGCTTATAGATGTGGATTACAAGGAATACTCAAAATGGTAAAATTGATAAAACAAAACAATGCCCTATCCAAAAACCAAATGAAGATTGAAGAAGACTTCATTCTACGGCTTCTTCAAAGTTTTTATGAAGAGAAAATAATGATGAAAGTGTATAAGAAGCATCATCACAATTTGGACGCTTTATAAAATGCTACTTGGTTGAAAACGATATGTTCTTGTTTGGTAAAGAAAAAATGAAAGTAAAATCAAGAGACATAAGCTTGCTTTTGGGTTACTATTAAAAGGAATGAATATTGAACGAACCCAAAAAATGACAAGTAGAACAATTCCAACACGGTGCAAAGAATTCGCAAAAAGAAATTTTGGCAGTTGGACTTTAATTACAAGAAATGTTGTTGAAAGAAGAATAAAGCAAGAAATGACAAAGAAGAAAAAGCAGTATGAAGAAGATCTGTCATTGTTAATAGTAATGGAAATACTGTTAACATTTCTCTTCCCAAACAACCAACAAAAATTAAGATGGGCAATTCTACCATTCTTAATTGATTTAGAAGCAATGCAATCAGTTTCTTGGCCTCTAACAATAGAAAAGAATTTCAATAAATTTTGTCAAAAAATTCATCCACAAACCAAGAAACATGTCAAGATGCTCCATACTTCCATTGGTAAGATAAGTTAATCAAAATATTATTATTTGAAATGTGTATTATTTTTAATAATCATAGCTAGTCAGTTCTTTACATCTTAATAGTATTGCACATGCGAGAAGTTGCAACTGATTCAACAAAGACAACAATATACTGAAGCTTTACCCCGATTTGCAAAATGGGATTTGAGGAAACTCAAAGACATAGCAGTTAAAGAATTTTTTGACAATGTCAAAGACAGTGATGTAAGTTAAAATTCCATCTTTTTTTTGTTAACCAATATTACTTTAACTCTTATGCAGAATAAAGTTTAACTGCATATCTTTTCTTGTATAATTTATGACCATACAGACTGTACATTGTTAAACCATACATTGCATCAGTTCAAATACCTGATATCTTTTTTTATCTATGCATAGTACCAATTTTAAAACTTAATATAATTATACCTGAAACTGATACTATAGCATGAACTGATACTTTTTTTGTCATACATGAAACTGATACTGATAATAATATAATGAAATACTGATACCATGTTCTGTTATACCTGAAACCGATACTAATAACATGAAAAAATTGATATTATATTTTCTAATACTTGAAAATGATGTTAGTAGCATGCAAAAACTGATACCACATTTTTACATGCTTGAAACTAATACTAATAGTATCAAAAACTGATACTAAATAATTAGTATTGAATAACCTAACCAGCATCACCACGTAACCTACAAACAAACAAAGTATCGGTTTAGCATCTAGATAGTATCATTTTAAATTCTTGGTATCAATTTTGTCTCCACTTAGTATCACTTTTATCTCAGTATATTACCTTTTTGTTTATAATAATTTCAATTATCATTGTAGTTAACTCATAGCTTAAAACTAAAACAAGATTTTCAATACAATTATATAGGTGAAAGAAATTATTAATCTCAGTCCACATGAAGAAAGCCTTCTTCAAACGCAGCTATAAAACAAGAATTGCCTACCAAACAAAAAGAAAAGCAAGGAAGAAAAACAAAATTTGAAGAAACTAAAGAAAGTGCACATTCATTTGAAGAAGACATAAGTATTAGAATCATTCAAATGCATATCAAAGGTTTGGAAGACGAAGCGAAAAAAAAAAGGATTGGAAACAGAAAAGAAAATGAGAATAAAAGCTGAGCAAGAAGTTCTGAAACTGAAACAAGAGTTGAGGGAAATTAAGTTAAAACTGCAACAAAATGAGGAAAAAAGTCATATGCTACAGACAGTACAAAGAAATTTGAAACTGAAGAGAAGAAAGGCAGTGAAGAAAGAAATGAAGAGAAAAATGCAAGTTTCGATGTACAAAACGATAGTACAGCAACTAAACTAAATGCAGATACATGTACAATGGAAATAGAAAAAAAATGAAGAAAATAAAGAAAGAAAAATTCAATAAGATGTACAGAAATCGATAGAAAGATCAACAGAAGTGGAGAAAAATATGCAGATCGAAATAGAAAATGAATTGGTCAAAAAACTGGAAAATGAAGAATCACAATGTAAACCAAGAAGTCTTGAATATGAAGAAGAAAACCAGCTCCAACTGAAATACATCAACAAGAGGAAGTGGAAAATGAAAGTCCAAGTGCAACAAAAAGAAACAAAAGGTGCTCAAAATCTAGAAGAGGATATCGATATCAAAAGCCAAATTGCACCCAACAATGTTTCAGTGCTTGACTTCACTTCCCCATCTTTCGAATTATATGACACATAGGAGTTTGAAAGTGAAAAAACTGAACAACATGATGCAGAAAAACCAATAGAACCTGCTGGTATAAAGGAAAAAAAGGTGGCAAATCAACTGGCCAAAAAATCAAAGCAACGCAGAGAAAAACAGCTTCTTATACTCAAAGGCTAAAAGCAAGAACAAGAGTGATAAAACAAAGCGAAAGCTTTGACTATGGTCAGAAACCAAAAAAAAGCAAATAAGCCAAAACCTAAAAAAACAAAGCTGATGAAAATAAAAGTGCAAAAGAGTTTCCAAAGCCACTTGCAGTGATAGATCCAACGCTTCTTTTCTTTGACATCGTCGCAAAAGTAAGTATACAAATATTTATACTAATGTTAAGTATGAAAATAATTTTATTTAATTTATACGAATCTTTTCTGTTAAAATAGTGTAGTAGCATGGAAAGATAACAACACAATCAAAGGAGGTTGTGTCATAATAAAAAAAGCTTTATGACATGTACTGGAAGGAAATGATACAGATGGGCAAGTACATAATTTTTTTTCTTTAATAATACTAGTATCAATCAAAATCAGTAGATAAAACCAATACCTAAGAACTGTTTGATTGAAATTCATGCTTGTTTATTTTATGTTACTTATAACATAACAAATACCTAAGTATATATTAAAAAATGACACCTACTGTCTATCTATTATAACTTTATGCTCTGGAAATTTAATTATTTACTTAACCATCACATATTACAAAAAAATAACAACAAAATAGTGCAAAACTGATACCAAATAGTTATTTGTATTAGAATTAATGCTTCATTATTGTATAAATTATTTTTACTAATGTGTAAAAAAAAATGATACCTGTATGTATGAAAAACTTATGCTTAATTTTTGTTTTGATAAAAGCTGATGCTCTAAAATTTTAAATATTTATTTAACTTTCATATATGACCAAAATAAAATCGAAATAATAAAAAAAACCAATACCTAATATAGATATGTTTAAAATTAATGCTTGCTTGATTTCTAAATTATTTTCATTGTAATTTACATCAAAACTGATACCAAAATAAAAGCAAAAATGACACCTAGATCCTGGATTATAAAATATGACAGTATTTAGTTTTAGAAAAATATTTTCAATACCATGTACAACAGAGCTGATAACAAATAAATGCACACTCCGATACCCACAAGATGTTTGAATTGAGTTGATGCTTTTGTTAAATTTTGGTGATACAAAATCACAAATAAAAGGAAATAGATATGCAAAAGAAAGAAAAAAAGGTTTTGTTTACCATAATTAATAGACATATTTGAGTATATTTATTTCTCTCTTTAATTGACTAATTAAATTATTTTTTGTCATCTATTGTTAACTTGGGCATTAAGTAACTGATTATATAAATAGAAACTAGAAGAGAGTGTAAAAGTGTGGTGGAAAATGTATTTGCTAATTTTCTATTTTCCATATTTGTTCTTCTTCTTCAACAATTTTAGCTATATAGTCATTTGCTCCCTTTCCAATTTGGTTATTGATTCAATGGTATTTTGTTTATTTTAGCTTTGTTCTATTAATTGTAAACAAAATTTTGGTGAATCAATAAAGTGGACGGTTGGGTGGAATATCTCGTGTTATTGCATTTTTATTTCAATTTCGTCTTATTTTCAATCCAAGTTATCTCTTTGTGATTTGGGTGACAAGATCCGTTGATAAAACTTCCGCAAAGCGCTACTATTTCCATAACAGTTTGGTATCAAGGTACAGATCATCGTAAAGCTTAGAGTAATTTTGGTTTGAAAAATTATTGATGTCGAATATGATTTTGTTTTCGAAGATGGCTATTTTGGATGGGAAAAATTGGGATATTTGGAAGCCTAAGATGGAGGATTTTCTATACCCCAATGATCTACATGATCCATTTGATGGAGATGGAAAGAATCCCTCTGATGTAAATGAATGAAAATGGAAGAAGATTGATAAGAATGTAATTGCTTTGATTCATCGGTATCTTGATGGTATAGTTTTCCATCATGTGGCTAGTTGTGAATCCACGAAGGCTTTGTGAGAAAAGTTGGTATCTTTGTATAAGTCAAAGAGTGCTACTAGTAAGGCTTTTCTGGTTTGAAAGTTGGTACAACTGAGACTAGATGAAGAGAAGTCTGTTGCAGAGCGTTTGAATGAATTTCAAGATGTAACAAATCAATTGACAAATACGAAGGTCAATTTTGATGATGAGTAACAGGCTCTTTTATTAATGAGTTCGCTTTGAGAAAGTTGAGAAACTTTGGTTGTTTCATTAAGTAATTCCAATACTAATGGAACTATCTCTCTGGAAATTGTTCGAAGCAGTTTTTTGAATGAGGAGCTTAGAAGAAAAGAGTCGGGTATGAAATCAATTCAAAGTGAGGCTATGGTGGCAAGGGACTCAGAGAAAGATACAATTTGGAAGAAAAAGGACGCAAATGGTAAAGATGTTATCACTTGTCATTATTCTAATACGGAAGGTCACATACGTAGCTAGTGTTATGCTTATAAAAGAGATCGGAAAAAGGATGTGCATGGTGATGCTAGTAGTGATGAACATGCAGGTTTTGCTAAAGGCACCGATAGTGATGCTTCTTGTGATGTCCTCTTTTGTGAAAATAAGCCTTGGAAGATGGATTCGGGAGCCATTTTTCACATTTATAGAGAAGTGAATTATTTTTCTTCTTATAAAAAGAGTGTCCGCATGATTAGGACAACCAATGAAGAAGAGCTACCGATTTGTGGTAATGGATCTATCCGGTTTCATATGCATGACAGTGTGGTTAGAGAAGTCTCTAGAGTGAGACATGTACCCACTTGTTCGCATAATCTTATTTCTTTCGGTCAGTAGGATCGCCATGGTTGTACTTATGAGACTCAATGTGGAGTTTTGATAGTGAAGAAAGGTGATCATATAAGGATGAGAGGATTAATGGAAGAAGGAAACTTTTATAGCTTGGTTGGTTTTGTAGTCGACAATGGAAAGCGAGTGACGATTGAAGGACCTAGTCCACAGCAAGATGGAGAGGTTAATGTGGTCACTGCTTATGATTCCAGCATTGAGGATCATATTTTAGATAGGGGTCTTCATGTTGATGATGCTCAAGAGATCGATAGTGATCAGGTAATGGGCTCAAATCGAGTGATAGACGGGTGTCGAATTGCAAAGTCCGCAAAGATAAGACGGAGATCTTTATGGTATTACAAATGTTTTTGAGACCGGATTTGTGTGGTGCACCTCATGTGGGAGATGCATCACATGTAGGCGGTGGTTGAGGCTTGTAATTTAGTGTGGTTGAGATATGAGGATTTGTGGTAGACCTAGATATGGCATGCTTGATATGTTTGAGATACGTGATTTTGCATCAAGGTGGAGTGTTAAATTTTGGTGATACAAAATCACAAATAGAGGAAAATAAATATGCAAAAGAAAGAAAATGAAGATTTTTCCCTACTTAATAGGTATGTTTGAGTATGTTTATTTCTTTCTCTAATTGGTTAATCATATTATTTTTGTCATCTAATGTTAACTTGGGTATTAAGTAATTGATTATACAAATAGAGACTAGAAGAGAGTGTAAAAATGTGGTGGAAAATCTGTTTTCTAATTTTCTCTTCTCCATCTTTGTTCTTCTTCTCCAACAATTGTGGTCATATAGATATTTGCTCCCTTTCTTAATTTGGTTATTAATTCATTGATATTTTGTTTATTGTAACTTTGTTCTATTAATTGTAAAAAAAAATTGGTGAATCAATAAAGTGGGTGGTTGGGTGGAATATCTTGTGTTATTGCGTTTTGATTTCAATTCCGTCTTGTTTTCAATCTAAGTTATCACTTTGTGATTTGGATGACAAAGATCCGTTGATAAAATCTTCCGCAAAGTGCTACTATTTCCATAACAGCTTTGTTATTTTTATACTTATCAATATACACAACCACTCTTAACATTAGTGACTAGTGATACTATTTATTAGTTAATATTGCTTCACCAATAAAAAAATTATACTTTCCTGATTTTAATACAGATTATTGATTAGTATATTTCTAAATGTGGACTAGCAGAACATAACTATGCTTTCACAACTACAATGACGGTAAATAAAACTTTAATATGCAAATACATAATAATTGCTTCATATATTAAATTATAACTTATTTTCATATTCAACAGAAAGGAAATTGTTTGTGATATAGGGTGTAAAAAAAGTTTGGTCTTGCCAATGCTAGACTCAATTGTACAGGACAAATATGCAGAAGATATATATTTTCCTTTGCATTGTGACAACCATGGGACATCAGTCACTTTTGTTGAGACTTGGTTTTGATTCATGACACAAAGATATCGCTACAACATACAGATTTGACGACTGTTACGTCAAAAAGAGAATATATACTACATGGAGACAAGAAATCAAAACCGGTGCATCAATTTTTATGTTATCTTGTTTTGAATCTTAAGTCAATTTTATTAAGATCTCTCCTCGTTTAACGTATATATTAAATTATATATAATTTTCCTAATGATTTATACATTATATATATATATTATCCAAATTTCTCTTTAAAATAATATAATATATAGCCAACAGGGTTGGCGCAGTTGGTTGATGGTCCGGACTGCGTGATCGAAGGTCACGAGTTCGAGCCCCGAAACTGACAATCCTGTAACAAGTACCCGAAGTATGTGTTTGGCAGGCACATACTTCCCTAGAGTTTACAAGCGAAGCTTGGTTCTCTAGGTAATTCAAAAATAATAATATAATATATATGTATAAACCTGGGAAAACTATGCAAATTACACAGAAATCACCAGGCCATTCGACTAGCCTGGTAGGTCAGTCGACCGACCTGTCAATTTCTGTGCAATATGCACAGGTGCATAAATATATATTAAAAAAATACGTTTGAATATCTAGTCGACTGACCCAGAGGTTCAGTTGACTGAATATCTACAACAACTATTTTCTGAAAAGACATGACTATTTGTGAAGAGTTACGAATCTCTACGAAAAGATTTGAATGCAACACTTCAACCGGAACTCTTCGTCAACAGTCACTGCTTTCTAACATCTATAAATACATACTCTACTTGGTTCCAAACTACCGAATTTTCTTATCTTTCTTATCTAACTCTCTTTAATCTACTTGCAACTATACTTTCAAATATTCTGCATTAAAGCAATATTATACCTTTTTATTCTTCATAAACTTCAAACATATATATTTATACTCAAGGAGAAGATCATAGGAAGGGTGTACTATAAACAGACTTATCCGTGTTATCAGAACACAAAAGTCAAACAATGTTTTGTATTTGTTGAAGTCCTGTTCTGCTGCTCAAGCATGTGAATTCCTCTTCGGCTGCTGAGGCGAAATCCTATTCCACTGCTCAGGTCTTTATTTCGGCTGCTCAAGGGTTGTATAGATCTGTTCCTCCGGGTTAAGTGAGGGTTATTGTTTTAGTGAAATTCCAGAAGGAGTCTGAGACTGGACGTAGGACAGAGCTCTGAACCAGTATAAAAATTCCTGGTGTCATTTTACTTTACTGCTTTTAATTTCCGCACTATTTACTATATAACTATCATCACTACACTCTGTATTATCGTATATCCACATTACACGATCCATATCACACTTTCAACTTTAACATACTCAACAATGCAATGGTGTCATGGTGATTATAGACGCCCTAGAAGATCCAATGAAAGAAACATCTCCAGTTTAAAAGAAGCTATGAAATTGGTATGATATTTTTTTTCTCAAAAAAATACTTAATACAATTAAAAAAGGTGAACATAACCTAACTTTTTATCATTTGTGTTTAATAAAGACAACAAGTAAAAGAAATGTTTAAAGACGTCTGGAAAAAGAATAACATACAAGACATGGAGGTAAAGGCAGATGATATACATCAAATCAAGTGTGCACAACAAGGAGATGACACATAAGTTTTTTTTGGTTAAAATGATATCTACTAAGAACAAAATTAACACTACAGTTGAAACTTGTAGTCATAATCAATTGACAGTTGCTCATTATTAAAACTATTAGTCTTTTTGCGTTATAATATTTCATACATACTTCTATACATCTTTGTATGCCTTTTACATTTGATTGAATTTGATTCATACAAAAAATATTGAAAAATATTATCTTTCAATTCAATAAATATTTAGTTCAGAAATAAATTGATACCTACAGTATCAAAACTGATACCTACATAAACAAAAATAAACAAAATATTTATCAAAAAAATCTTAAAATGATAACTACAAACACTAAAAATCATACTAAAACTAATACTAATTGTGGTAGTAAAACTGTTAAATATTTTAATTCAAAACATACCATATGTTTGTACCATTATCTCTGAAATTCAATGTTTTGTATTAGTTATAAACCTGATAATACAACCGATGCAAACCTATACTAACAATATATTTTGTTCCAAACTGGCTTAACTGTGGAATATTCATAATGATATTCATCATTTCGTTCAACAAAAGTAGAATACCTATCAAAATAGAAAAGGAGCAAATACTGTCCATAAAAGCAAAAATTGTGCATGCAATATTGATACACGATGAGCGCTGCTAGAATTTGTCCAAGTATATGTCAAGCCTAGAAGAACAAAAAACAATAGAACTGAATTTGTTTGCAAAATCTGATGTTATGTTCATTTGCCCTAATATACATTTGAGATAATGTGTTAAAAGTACTAGAAAGTAGATCTTTTTTCTGACTGTTGATGAAAACACTTGTTGGTTTTATGTCAATTTGTTGTAAGGACTACATACTTCTATTAAACATTGCAAAAAGTAGCTTTGATTATCTTCTATCACACTTGATGTTCTGTTATGATAGTAAATATATTTTTGCTTACAAATGAAACTGATATCAATAGTGTGCAACAACTGATACTATTTTTTTCACCTACATGTATGATTAAAATTAATACTTGATTATTTTATTAATTCTTTATTTCAAATGTTATTTACAACAAAATTGATACCTATATCCATACAAAATGATACCCATTAGCTGCTACATATAACATAAACCCTACAAATAAATTTACCGTACTGTAATATATAACAATAACAAAATAAAAAATAATTCAACACTCATACTTAGTGCTTATATGATTAAAATTCAAGCTTCAAGATAGTAAATTGTTTTAAACATTATATATAGTAAAACTGATACCTACATTTATGAAAAATGATACCCAACGATTATATGATATAATATGATGCTTTATAAATTTAATTATTTAGTTTACTGTCATGCATATCAAAAGCGGTACGAAATTAGTGCAAACTCATACGTAGTAATTATTTGATTAAAATTCATGTTCGTTCATTTTATATATTATTTTCACTACAATTTATAGCAGAACTGATACCTATGTATATACAAAACTGATACCAAGTTGCCGTTTGAAATAATATGACAACAACAGTATGCCAAACTGCAATTTTACACTTCTATGTCATACACTGAGTTGCCAACTGTTCACCATAACATACTAGTCCTTATATATTAACTTTTAAGCTTATATTTCTTTATAAAGTTTTGCACTTCACAACTCAACAAACAAATACTTACAGTCATTTCAATAGTAGGAAGAAATCATCGTGTACAAATGATACAAATAGTATGCAAACAATGACACCATAGTTGTTTATATCCGAAACAGATTAAAAACACAGAAACCCAATACTGTAATATGTGATATCTACAAATGATACTAATAGCATACAACCACTAATATCACATATTTTACATACCTGAAACAGAAACTAATAGAACCAAAAACTGATACTGAACATCCAATAAAAATAAAAAAAACTGAATAACATATAAAATTATAGCACATTACTTTCCACGCAACATGTATATTACAAAAAAAAACAATACTAAACTAAAAATGATACCATATAACAAAGTTCAAATAAAAATATCAAGTCACTGTCACATGTAGTATATGATAAACCAATACAATGAACGACATAAAATTGCTAAAAAGATATAAAACCAAGAATATCTTCTTAGAAGTTTGACAATCAAATTGTATCTTCTTAGAAACTTCACAATTACGCTTGTTGTGACTATATTTCTTGCATACGTCACATCTATTTTGTTTATTTTGAAAATATGCAAATCATCTTTTCCATTTTATAGAAGGTCTGCCAGCGCATCTTCTCTCCTTTGGTGGCTTAATAACATCTTCAACACTTGCATCAACAAATGATTTATCAAAATTAGGAATAGGGTTAATGGAATTAGCATAAGAACAACGATAAACATCAACGGTAAAATAGTACTCAACAAAATCATAAAGAGACAACTTTGATTTGTTCATGCACTTAATAGCACGAGCATAAGGAAATCCTGTAACTTTCCATTGATTGTAACTGCAACTCCACTCTTTAGGATCAACACGATGAGAGTTTGGTGTTTTCACTTCAAAGACAAACTCTGAAGACTTGTATACATCCCATCCAAATCCTTCTTCAATCAATTCACTTAAACGAGATTCCATAGAAGGACAAAGAATAGTATTCCATAAACGACACTCTTCTCTTCTATTAACCATTTGTTCCATATCCTTAATTCGAATTCCATTTAAGCATACAGTAATAGACAAGGCCTATTCATCCAAATCCAACTATTAAAACTTTCGGCAACATTTGAACTATATTCACCATATCGTTTACCCGAGAAAAACAAATTAGCATATTTATCAAAAGGCTAGCAGCAACACCACCAAGTTCACAAACTTTAGAATGTGCTTCTTCAAATTCACACAAATTAGAAGCTCTAGAACATATCTTGAACGAATCAATGATCGACATATTAGAATTATTTGGCTTAACCACCGAAAGTAAATTTGGCTCCATACGAAGATAACAACAACTGTGAGAGGCTAAAGGAAAAACTTCATGAATGCCTAAAATTAAACCTTGATGGCGATCCTACATATAAACCAAATCACGATCTTCTTGAAGCATTTGTTTTAAATGACTCAAAAACCATTTCCAATTATCCACATTTTCTAAAGAAACTATACCCATAGCTAGAGGGAAAAAACCTGCATATAACAATTTTAAACAAATATTAAAATAAAATTCAGTCAACTCGTAACTTAAAAACTAATACATTATAACTGTTACAATTAACTAAAAACTGATACCTACCAACTGATAATGATAACTAAAAACTGATTCCTAAAAAAATAGATAACAAAATTCTGATACTATACATTAAAGCATATTAAAATAAAAACATACCCTGATTGCCTTTTTTGTAGTAGCACCCATCAAAACTCTCGACCGTTCCCTTAAATGAGTAGCATCTAAAAATATCATAGTTCGATAATGATTGAAACAAAGTAAACAAAGCACCAAAACTAACAAATACTCTTTCATATTGATTAATACAAGCATTAACTTCCATACCAACACAACTACCTGGATTATACTTCTTCAATGCTTTTTAATACCAACTCAAATCATTGTACGACATAACATCATTACCATGCAACTCAATCAAAGCAAGTTGTTTTCCACAATAAGCAAAAGAATAAGACAGCTCAAGATTATATTCTCTTCTAAAATCATCTATTATATCTTTAGGCTTTTTACTAGGACAATCAAGAATCTCATCAATAATCAATGATTTAACAAATGCACTAGAAAGATGCGGATTATTCAAGTTTCTAAGACCAGCCCTACAAAAATGATCACTATTCAAACTTCTAATGAAAAGCCTATTAAGCTGTCTAGAATCACAAGAAGCATGAACTTTAAATAGACACCCATTTGTAGAGGAAGAGCAAATAACAGTAATTCTTCTAGAACAATTCTTCAAAAACACTAATTCATATCCCTTTTGAATTTGGTATGTCATCAAAACTTCCTTAAAATCATTGGCTCCTTCAAAACAACAACTAACAAAATCAGAAATGGATAATTTCGAACCTCTCTTCAACATATCCTTCAAATAACTTTTATTATGAACAACAACATTTAAATTCAAAGATCCACTGGAAGATGAATAATTAAGAAGATTAGATGAAATTGAAGTAGAACCACCACCAACATTTTTCAATTGAGAATCCTTGATCTTAACGGTAAAAGGAAAGAATGCACTCTTCTTATACAATTGAAAATAAAGTATACTCTGAAGATCAGAATTGATATCAACCACTATAACTTTATTCTCAAGCACATAAGATATTTCAATAGATGAAGGAGCTAATTGAGACCAATATCGACAAATGTCATTCTTCAAATCATAAAAACAACAACCAATGGACAACCGAGTGCTGAAAGTATTGTAATCGAAGACAAACAACAAAGAAGGCTATTTATCACCACTGAAAAAGAAAAAAAACAAAAACAAAAGTAAGAAATCAAAAGAAAAATAAAACAGTTTTAACAAAACTGATATCTACCGATAATAAAACTGATACATAAAATCTGAAGCTCAAATTTATATTAAAACTGATATAAAAACATACGTCAATAAATAGTTGATACTAACAAATCACTAATTTAACCCATCGATTATTTGCTACACATCATCAACTACACACAAAGAAAAAGTAAAACGATTCAAAACTTCAGTATTGTCAAAATGATACTAAAAATAAAATAAAAATAATACCCAAACACTGATCCACAATGAACCAAATACAGTAATAAATATTCATCCAAATCAATATGAATCCACCACAATCATAATTGAACAAAAAACAAATGACAGTCGATTTAAAACAAATTTAAAAACGATGCTGCATAGGTAAAAGGAACAAGAACGAACTTGCTACTATTGTCCAAATTTTCCATAGAATTTGAGAGAAGGAAACACGACACAAAACTAATTTCAATTAACAAAAGAAAAACAACGTTAGAATCGACCAAATTAAAACTCTAATAGAAGAAATATCAGAAAAAGAAAAAAATAGAACCATACCTAAAGCTAAGAATTGACAGCATCGAACTAAAACAAAGAAGACTCAAAATCCTGATAGCATGACTGAATCGTTCAGGAAAATAAAGAAGAACGAAGAAGAAAATTCAAATTTGAAAACAAAAAAAAAGCGACGAAGAATTAAAGAAGAACAAGAACGAGATAGGAGAAAGCGCGCTACAGTTACAGTTATTTAAGTTATTTTAACGATTGTGTCATTGACAATAAAAAATTACTAGGCTATCCTAGCTGGCAAAAAAGTCCTTAAGTTTGTCCTTCATAATATTTTCCTGTTAAATAAAACCATAAATTATATAAACAAAAAGAAAATTTAATGATTTTAATTATGAAATTCACTATAAGTTTGAAATAGAAAGGTATAAAAGAGATTATAATTTTATTATCTTTTCTTTTCCTTTTTAATTTTTTTTTTCCATTCAAATTTACAAAATTGTAATGATTTTTGAAATAAATATGGATAGTTCTTCTAAATTCAGGATAGACATAACTAAAAAACATGAAAATTTACATAAGTATTCAGAGTTGAATTTGTTACGTTGGATTCTAATTTGAAAACATTGCTCTAAAAGAGAAAAAATCAAGAACATTGTAAGAAATGTAGTTTCATCGAGTAGCGTTGTAATTTTCATGGTGTGGGTAAAGTAAAAATGGATGTACTGATTTGTTGTTGCCGTGGGTGTTTTATTTTTTGGGGTTTGATTAGAATATGCCAACAAATTAATAAACTTTTATCTGTAATTAGCGGAAAGTGGCGGGTGCAATTCGTAAAGCTCAACCCATCTTTCTTAGTTCCAATATTCACTACGGAAAATCCTCGAGCAGCTATCAATCCACGGAAATAACAGATAGCACCAACACATAAAACCAAAGATCAATCCACGAAGGATTAAAGGTTTCAACCATCGTTGTATAATCGTCCGTTTGTTGATATAATCCGTCTGTGATCGACTGGCTATTCATAATCGACGGCGGGAGTGGTTCGAACGGATATTCGCTTAATCAAGCGAGTTGGTCTTCGTGGCGTTTTGAGTCGACTTCATTGATCCATCGGTATTTGGTTTTAATTTTGATTGTATAGGATCTGGATTGGTCTGTGCTCTTTATTTGGCAGCAATTTGGATCAGATGTGAGTTATTTCCTATGTCGCATTTGTGTAATTTGTGTCAAACTGGATTTTGTTGTTCATATTTAGGAAAACTGCTGTTATGTATGATGATAAACGATGTTAAGGATTTTCAAATTTACAATACACATAATTAAGCAGCAGACGCAGAGTAATTATACTGAATCTAACGGACATATGTCAGCTTATTGCCTTGGAAAGGATTATACAAGTTAATGTTGCTCTTGGTTAGATACAACACTGATCGGTTGTTGTACATATGATTAAATTGGGAATGTAAGCTAATGCAGAAAAATAAACATAAAATGAAACAGATGGTCTCCGGCTTTAGGGAAATGGATTAATTATGCATTCTTGCATGTTGCTAACATAATGTGTACAGAACACTACAAGAGTATCACCTAACGTGTTATCCATGTTTGAAAGATAACTCACTTTCAGTTGAAAACTTGGAAATCGGCAAACTTGATAGCCTTATATATACCCTACTCATAACATAGGTCAACTATGTGTGGCACATTCCATTGGCTTTCATTGCTGCAAGTAAATGTCAATGCGTGGAAACCGCATAAGACCGTTAATGGGTGATGATTATGTGAATGTGTGTATTGTTTATCTGAAATCTTGCACTCGGTAGACTCTCATCTCAAGTTCTTAGTCAAATTGTTCCACTTTTTCTTGACATGCTACTAGTAGCTAAGTGTTTTTGCCTTAAGTTATTAATTTCTGACATTATGTTTATTTTGACAGTACCGAAGTATTGAGATTGGATTCCTTTGAACTTGTAAACTATCACAAAATGACTTCTCTTATCATGCGTGTTGATGTGATATGACTCAAAAATATATTACTAATTTTGATATTGGTTGTTTTTACTTATAGTAAACTTAATAATTTAATGAAAACGTTTGTGGGAAAAATGATAATAGTCTTGGGGTTGTTTTTTCCTTTTTTTTTTTTTTGACTACCATCACTATACGTTAGCTTTTGAACAAAATTAATTAAGCGTTGTGCATTGAAAGCTTGTTGAGTCTTATTCGTAAATAAACATTTTGTTGGTTGCATCTCAGTTTTGAACTTATGGTTATATTAGAGATGATGATTTGAGTTCATGTACCATTTCAGTATCATATGTTTACGAAATGGTACGATTATTTTTGTTTGAAACTATAAATAATTATACGGTAAACATAAATTGAAATCAGATAAAACAACAAAATACCATGTATTTTAAACATAATATTACATTGTATCATACCATACTTGTAAGCTAGATGACTAGCATCTGATGTTGAATTATAATATAATCTTTTTAGATAAGAGAAAATAAAGCAAGATATTTTTCACATATAAAAAAAGACTCAACCATCCATCCGTAAAGGGAAATATCGTGAGAGATGACTCATTTAATGTAACACCTAATTGCATTTAGGTAATATTAAAATTTATAAAAATGACATGCATTCAATTGAGCTAAATCTACACCATATAACATGAATTTTAAAAGATTGACAAATTCCATTCATACACCATAAAGTAATGCATGCACACAAAATGTAACAATCATTACACATTTTACTTAAAATAAAACAAAATTGATGTATACATCATCCATATTACAAAATTACCCTCCTTTAAATTAAAATAAAACAACACCTCATTTCCCTCTCACTCTCTTCTATTGACCAAGCCCATGAACCCTACTTCCCAAATTTCTTGAGATCAATTTGTCAGTTTTCAACCTTTTATTTCTTGTCATCTAACTCTCGAAGACATGCTCTCAATCATCCCAACAATTGGTAGTTTTTTTCTACTTGTTCGGGATTTTGAATTCATGCATGAATATGATTTGAATTTGAGAGATTATAGTGTATTAGTTTTAACTTTAGAGAGAGATTATTTTGATTGTTAAGTCAAAATCGTAAAAGTTCACAATTTAAATTTTAATTGAAAACCTTGATTTAAACTTTAAATTGAAATGCAAATGTTAAGTAAGATGAATTCTGATGTTAAAGTAAAAATACGAAAATAGGCATAAGCGTAACTTTTGGGATTTTTTAGGCTTAAGGACATGAAATTTTAAATTTAGGGTCTAAGGACAATTTTTGCGAAAATCCACCACAAGACCAAATATCATTCAACCCAAATCGTTGCAACAGTTGAATGCAACGACGATCAAGGTTGACATGGACGATGATTGCCTTGGTGGAGGTGGCTTGGGGGGAGACGTGGTGATGGAGATGATGTAGGATTAGTTAAAAAAAGAAAAGAACGGATGTGACTTTGTGGTTGAGATGCAGATGAGATGGTCAATGATGTGGTTCGTCAGTGGTTTTTGGATATTTGACGTCCATGGCGGTGGATACGATGGTGGCTGGTGATAACGGTTTTTTGGAGCAACAGTCGAAAATGCTAAATATAACTAGTATTATTTGCATTGTAAAAATGAATATCATTATATACATATATTGTTAGTTTATTTCAGAGTTATCATAGTTTGGCGCTATAGCACGCTATAACACAAAATAGCGCATAGTGCAAGATGTATGCTATTTGACTTATAATAGCGCATGTGTCACCTATAGCGCAAAATAGTGCATAAGACAAGCCAGCTTCAAAAACATTTTGTGGGCATTTTGCTAAAATCTTAAAATCTATGCCTATATTATCAAAGTTTATATGGATGATTTAACCAAGAATTTCCATTCTAAAAATACCTTTGTTCTTGAAGATGCTATGTGACTATTTTCTTAATTGACATGACCGATCCTAATAGTTTTCGGGTTTGCAGCAAAAATTGTAATTGGACCTCTTACGTACACATTGTATAATGTATCATCAACCAAGTCATGACTAGTGTCAAATTATTCAGGCCGATTAATTTTCCTACCGAGTCAGAAAGTTTTTAGTCAAAAATACAAAAAATTCAAAAATTAATAAAAAGCTAGAAATATTAAACAAGTAAGGCTTAAACTCGTGACCTTCCACAAAGACAACGACAATCCGTCACATAACCACATTATAATATTAGTTCCACAATTAAACGATACATTCAAATAATACATGCTAGGGTACATCTGGAGGCTTAATTAAAAATGAGGCTTGAAATGATTAGCCTTCCCGTCACCTTCCATGGACTGAGTTGTTTTACTGGAAAATTATTTTTAATAATGTAATGTATTTCACATTGAAGATGAAATGAAGTTAGCTTTTGTGATTAAGTTTGAACATACACATCACAGAATGATCTTTTTGATAACATTTGTTTCACACATACAAAAAACATGAATAATGATTGTGGATTTGCGCGCAACACATGCGCATGATATAAGTTTTTAACATGATTGATTTTTTTTTTGGGTATCGAACACCCTTATATTATATTTTATATATAAGTGTCATATTGCTTCTGTTAGTCCATGAATAACTTCTAAGATGTTTTATTACAACTTTAGGCGTAACTCGTAATATGACTTCAAGGACTTTATAGATTTGGTTAGCATTGCGCTTCTATTTATGCATGAACAACTTTTAACATGATTTTATTTAATTTCAACTCAGGTGCAACATGAAGCTTGGCTATTAGCAAGTACTAATCATCCCAGAATGCAGATTCGTTTAATATGCCACCTCTAAATATCTCATAAGTGCTCTAGGGGTTAATATGATGGATCCAGTTACAAATCCATGTTCCCCTGCTGAACCCGATGTGGATATTGACCTTAGAGAAGTTTACTTTTTAATCATGCATTTTCTATCAACGGGGCCTTGCAGGAAAACATTTGAGCAGTTTTGCAATGAACTTTTGGAACATCAACTTTTACCTAGAAGGTACCATGCTTGGTATTCAAGGAGTGGGAGTAAAAGTGGTGATGAAGATGATGACGGCATGTCTCTTCCTTTATGCTATGACAGCTTGGTTGACAGGTACTCATTATGATATATCCTTGGTGCAAGCTCAATCATATTACATTTTATATCATCTGTCATCAAAAAGAAGAAATGCATTTTTGAATGTGGTTTAATTGTAGTTATGATGTGAACTAATATCAACTTTTGTGTTATATTTTCACATTATAAAAGATCAAATAAATGAGAAAATAAGTTTTAGCAAAAGAAAGACGAATTCTTTGCCCTTGCAATTGACAAATGAACAAATAAATGAATAAACTAATGTGTTTTATTACTGAATTAAGCGCTAACTACATGATTTTTATTTTATTTTAATAAATTCCTTTTTTATCGTGATGGACAAAATATGAGTATGTGCACTTTATATTTTTTTAGAAAAAAAAGCAGCCCATCATGCTGAATCACTGTTTTTTATGTTTGTAGCCTAGCCAGTTTTCTTCTTTGTTTATAAGCTTGACTAAGGATACTATACTGATTATCTTTGTGGAATTTTGTTGTTTGTTGCAAATCTTAGTCACTCAAATCAAATAAAGTACACCTGGGTATTATTAACCAATAAGTAGTTGATTTAAGATGAGGTAGATCACCTGATTATACATGAGCTTAAATACACTTACAGTAAAGGATAGTGGTTTTATTCATGGGTCGTGATTCATAGACACAACTTTTCTCTTTTACATCAGTTCTGCTGACCATAAATGTTTTGGTTGTAGAAAATTGAAATTAATATTTTATATTTTTTTAAGGGAAATTTCATCAAAACTTGTTTAAAAAAGGCCATGAAGTTTAACTTTATCAAAGTTAACATGAGCGCCTTGCCTAAGATTGGGTTATAATCTTGAAGTACGTGTACCATCACGGTCTACTCCATTGCAGCTGTTGTTAATTATTACGCGTTTAAAAGCGTGACATTGTACATTTTGGCTTGGGCGTTTCTTAAGTTACATTTTGGCTTGGGCGTTTCTTAAGTTACTGAACTTGGGTATTTGGCTGCCCTTTGAAATATCACTAGTATGTCCAAATATTTTATGCAGTCCCTCGAATGCAGGATCAAAATGATACTAAAGTATGCATGGAAAAATACATGAAGGGTTAGGAGAAGGGTAGCTGCCCTTATTCATATTTTATTTATTTGGATTAAAAATGCATGATCGAACACACACACGTCTGCGTGTTTGTGTGTGCATGATAATTTTACATTGTAAGATGATTTTTGTTTTTTTGTTTTTTTTGTTTTTTGAGTAGAATGACTAGTAACAAAGAGAATAATTATATAGTGGTTAATACTATTTAATTTCTACAAAAAAATAGTGAATACAAACCTTTAACTTTATAAGAATTAAGTTCATTACTTATTTTACTAAAGAAGTATCTCTTTAAAGCAGCATCACATGGGCACATAAACTAAATAGTTCAGATCTTCCAGAAAAGTGGTTTTCGATATTCATCTTTTCTTACTCAACAAACATTTTCTCATTGCTTTATCATTCATTTTTAGATGATTTAAAATTTATCTTATTAGTTTCTTTTTACAAAATAAAATAAATTTGTATGCTAGTTCTTCGAGCTACTATTTAAAATTCTAAACATCTATCGTTTCTATGGTTGGCTCATCATGTATTTGATGAAAAATACAAGTCAAAGTATGAACACAAAAACATTACTTAATAATAATAATCTAATCACCAATGATACAATATTACCATCGAGTATAACACTCTATGGACATAACAGTTCCACATTACATAAAATAATACTTAAAAGACATACACACCACTGTTTCAAATCTCGGTCATCTTGTCTAATATCTTGGTATGAAGACTCGGTGAAATGAAATACGAAATTTCGGTGGAGATTTCATTTTCCATATATCGTTGAGATATCGGTATCTCAGTTTGTATCTCGGACGTGATCAAAATTTTGATATCTCGACCGATATGGAGATTTTTTGTATGGATTTGAATTTTGAGGAAGTTAAAATTATGTAGTATATAGCAAAACAAAAATTTATATAGGCGTGAGACCAGTTGAAGGAGGCCTTTAATGTCGATAGAAACAGTGAACTAGCGGACTGGCAAGATGCACATAACTCAAAATATGTCCAATTGTTCAAAAATCAAGGCAAACAATTTAAGAAATCATGCAGAACTTTCCCATTGGCGCCAAGTGTTTGGAGAGTCTTTAGAGAAAATTGAATTTCGTTTTGGAAAAGAAATTGAATTTCGTTTTTAGAGGAAAATCAAATTTTAAATAAGAAGCCAAAATTATGTTGGGTTTTAAGTACCCTATTTCCTTTATATCCATCTCTCTAATTTGTCATTTTAAAATAGAAATGTAGAGAAAGATTACAAACATACATTATATAAAAAGAAAGAGAAGAAAAATGAGAATTCAAATCTATTTCTCTCCTTCAATTCCTGTCATACACTGCTCTCCTCTTTTTGAAGACTACTCTTTCATCAAAAAAAAAAAAAACCTCTTATACATGATTGGTCAATTGTTAGGAACTTGATTTTATTTCGTTGATTTTGCTGGTCACGTAAATTAAAATTATTATTTTATGGCAGTATTTACTAATATTATTGTGTAAGCAAACCAATTTAGACATAACATATATTTCGAGATAGTCTCAATATAAATTTTATGACCCGAGATGTGAAGCTGAGATGCATTCATTTTATCCGATATCTTCCCGATACGAGATCGAGTTTCTAAAATCTTTGAGGTGAAACATGACCGAAATCCATGATTTATCCTTGAAACCCCCCCCCCCCCCCCAAAAAAAAAAAAAAAAAAAAAAAACACACACACAAAGACAAACCATGCACGCACCCCAAACTAACAATGCATAAAAACCTTCTGATGACAAAAACCCAAGTCTTTACTTGGTCCATGAAATGGAGTTGATTTAGTTAGGCACAATATCTGCATCATATGCTAGTGATAGTTATGGATTCCACATGATTTGTTCTCAGTCGGAATTGTGGGTTGTAACATGTCAACATGTGGTGGTGTATGCGGAACAGTGCGGTGTGGGTTGAAGAGCTAGCGCACTATTTGGGTGACAAACACAATTTTAAGTGTATTATTATCATAAGCCAACGATAAAGTTAAGATCATTAAGAATTGTAGTGGAACGAACAGTCCCACATCACGAAAGATAATAATATAAAAGAAGAAAAGAGATATCAAGTTCTCATTCCAAAAAATGAGATCTTTTGATGAACAAAAATTCTACACCGGTTTGACCGTCGAGGCAACGATGGTTAGGTAGTTGATGTAGATGATTACACCAAATATCACATAATCCATTGGTAAACACATATAGTGGAAGTGAAAAATATACGAGAATGAGAAGATCGCCTTAGGGGACATGCATATGAACTGTAATAATTAACGAAATAGAATATGGGTAATGCAACGACATTCAAAATTCACATTTGTAACATATTGCAATGTAGTTTCTATAGGTCTTTGAAAAAAAAAAAAAATCAATTTTCATGACTTCAATAAATATTTATAGTTTTATATCAAACAAAACTGAAAAACACAACAAACCAGGAAAAAAGGAAAATAAGTTGTCAATGCATGACATGATTAGTCATTTACCAAAGAGTTGAAATATTGGTTGAAATTTTTGTACTTTGTGATTCTATATTGGATTTAATGTTTACTTGAGCCATCATTCTATTAAACTCTAATGTTGATTATTTCCAGTTTAATTTTAATTTCCCTGGTCTATAGGGTTGTATTTCAAAATACTTGTGTTAATTAGTATTTTTAGCATGAATCATAATTCAATGCTATAATTGAATTAATGCAGTATAATTCAGTTTACCTAGTGGTGCTTATTCGCCTTTTGCTTTCATTTGGTTTATAAGAAGAGTAGCTAGCTAAATAAATATAAATACAGATAAAGCAAATAACATATGAAATAGTAGAAGATAGAATGCAATAGTCCCTCTCCCTCCCTCCCTCCCTCGCCCTCCCCCTCGCCCCTCTCTCCCCCTCCCTCCCTCTCGCCCCCTCTCTCCCTCCCTCTCCCCCATTTTTCCTTTTTGTTTTTGGTTTCCGTCAGTTCGTCTATTTATCTTAAGACGAATAGACGGAATCTTTAAGATGGAAATTAAGTTTTTATGCGTGTCAATAAGCTATGTATTTTGTAAATTTGCAGGGTTTTTTCTTCTCTACAAGTTATTACGTTTATTGTTACAGCACTTGAGACTACGCACTTGAGACATTTAAGCCACCTCACTTCTCTTTTTAATATTGAAGTGTATGCATACATACATTCAAATCTTGTATTTATGCCTCCAAATTTTCTTTACTTATATACAATCTTCGTGAACGTATGGTCTTCTGCTCTAGTTTATAGATGATTGTACTCTGCAATCATGTTTTGAAGGGCTGTCCGCTTATTGCCCTTTACAGGTCCCAACTTAGAATACTGATTAATAACTCTATAGGTACTCTCACATTGGAAAGGATCACTTGGTAAAGCTTCTTAAGCAATTGATTATGAGATGTTCTACTCAGTTAGATGGCACTATTGGAGGAACATGTCCAAATGCAGCTGATGTTCCAACTATATTAGGATCTGGTTCCTTTTCACTTCTTGCGTGTATGTTACTATGTATTTTGACATTTAATTATGGCCATTTCATTTGCTGACTGTTCTATTTACGTTGCAATCCGGTAATAAACACTATTTGTCTATTTCATTTACAACGAGGTGTCGCTCATGTGGCTAAAAATGGTATGGATGTGTGTCTATGTGTGTAATATATATATATATATATATATATATATATATATATATATATATAGCGTTCAATGACACCCCTATCTTGCAGCATCCCTCCCAGCACCCCGATTTCCACCACATTCCAATTTGAATCATGGCATGATGTGGAAGAGAGAAAATACACTTATTTAAATCGGATTGTGCGGTGGAAATCAAAGAGCTACAGGGGTGCTGCAAAATAGAGGTGCCGTTGAACGTCTATATGTGTGTGTGTGTGTGTGTGTGAGGAGGGGTCTTCATCCCCGATTTGTACCACTAGTTTTTTGCAGGTGTGTTCTGCTTGTCGTTAATATCATCTCTGCAAAAAATTGCATTATTATGGATTTTATTGCTCATTGAATATTAATATTTTCAAACTAATGTATACAATAATTATTTATAATACATTATATATTGAATAATTATTTTTATGGTTTAAAGGTATCGGCATAAGATAATTTTTTGCACACAAGCAGATCACGTGTACAAGAAAATATTGAATTCCTATCATTGTAGATACCCAAAATTTAGCTAGACAAATCGGGGATGTGGAAAAACTGGGACACACCTTCAGCATAGGGTGATTAAGTGGGCATGATAAAAAATATTATTATTTGATATTATGGAACTTGACAATCAACATTGAACATATTGATTATCTATCATGATCCAAGCTTCATAATTTTTACCTTTACCACCAGAAGAAGAGAATTTTCTTTGATACTTGATTTTATTTTGGGGATGGTACAGCCAACAGAGATAAGGAAGAGAAGACAGCTAATTCAGCGCCTAGTTATTTACGTTGGCCCCATATGCATGCTGATCAGGTTCGTGGGTTAAGGTTGAGGGAACTAGGAGGTGGTTTTACGAAACACCACCGTGCTCCATCTGTTAGAGCAGCATGTTATGCCATTGCTAAGCCATCTACAGTTGTGCAAAAGATGGAAGTCATCAAAAAACTAAGGGGTCATCAAAACGCTGTCTATTGTGGTATGTTATCTTATTTATTAATTCTTTTTTTCCATCCCTTGTACTCATATTAAAACTGTTTTTTTTTGCACTAGCCTTTTTAAACACCTCCTTTTAATTTTCTAAAGAAAAAGAGAGATTAGTTCATATGGACAGATTGAAGATACTTGCTACAACTTTGGTATATGGTATGGGTATTGTATTGGGTTTAGTCACAGTATAAGCATATCTTTGTGCTACTTTATTATTAAACCATCTTAGTTTGCTTTCCTTTCAAAAACACATTAGAGGAAATAGTTCACTGATTGATTTGTTCAGCTGAAACTACTTGTTTCTTCTCATGGTATAAGTTTAAAACACTGATTATATCGGCGCTTTTAAGTCTTTAGATTTAGTTATAATGTCTTTACAGCATTTATATCCCATTTAATCAATCCGTTGCTTATGATTCTCTTAATGCTTATTGTTATTAACTCTTTTATATAGCTATATTCGATCGTTCTGGTCGATACGTAATTACTGGTTCTGATGACCGCCTTGTAAAAATATGGTCAATGGAGACTACATTCTGCTTGGCTAGTTGTCGAGGTCATGAAGTGAGTTTAAATTATTTCTCATTGCTCATTTACATTACCTTTTTTGTCAATGTTCTGCCATTTTTCTTGTTAATAATCCCTCGATGTCCCTGAAGGGTGATATTACGGACTTGGCCGTGAGTTCCAATAATGCTTTGGTGGCATCATCATCAAATGACTTCATTATAAGAGTTGTAAGTTGCTCACTTCTACCGGCAACTTTGCAAAACCCTTTTTCTTTGGTAATAATTATCCTACAATTAATTGTGCAGTGGCGTTTACCTGACGGACTCCCAATTTCAGTGCTGAGGGGACACACTGGAGTTGTTACCGCTATTGCATTCAGCCCACGTTCTGTCTATCAGCTTTTATCGTGAGTGGTTTATGATGTTTCTCTTTTGATTTTTCTTCTATTTTTAGCAGATCTGATTTCAATATGATAACTATCCAGTCAGGCATGAACACATGTTTGTCGGACATAAATTAGAAACTTCTGTATGCAAGAAACTTATATAAACCAGAATAAGCCTTAGATTTCCCCTAAATGAGACCATTATTATTATCATAACGTTCGAACTTTTGCAGTAAAGATTGTCTCATCTGTATTTTGAGAATAATGATATTCTCTTAGCTATTGTTGCCAATTAAACAGAAAACTTATGCATTTGTAATCACTATGGTGCTGTTCAATTTCACTTGTCTGATGTCTCTGCCTAATCATATGAATTTTAGAGTCAGCGTCCTAAATGGTGTATCCGCATAGTAAGATTACTGAATTGGTCATCTTGGTTTGTTAATACGGTCATATATCTACAAGAAACATCATCTCTTTCTCAACACATGGTTAACAGTAAGTCTCGTATGAGCCATTATATATTTAATTAGAGCTGATGGCGACTAAAATTGCCAAAAACTCACATGTCATAAGTGGTTTACTATGATGATTTGTTTGCTGACAACATAAGATGTTGCACATAATTACATCCATATCTGCAATCCTGTGTTACAAACCAACAATTGTCGTATTTACTATATGTATTTCAGGAAATCAGTTCCATTTTTTCTTAATAATATATTTTGATGCAAAATTTGCACTTGTAAAAATTATGTTGATATGGTCAGGTCATCTGATGATGGGACATGTCGAATATGGGATGCTAGGCACTCACAGCTAAGCCCACGATTATATATGCCAAAGCCCCCAGATGCTTTAGCTGGTCAGTTAGTTATCAGAAGGCATCCGTTTGGTAGGATATATTTATGTAACTGTCTTCTGAGAAGTACGCTGTCAACGTTAATATTACAGGAAAGAGTTCAGAACCATCAACTAGTGTTGCTCAACAAAATCTACAAACCCACCAGATATTATGCTGCGCTTTCAATGCAAATGGGACTGTATTTGTTACTGGAAGCTCAGACACGTACGCAAGGGTATATGTGCTATGATATTTTAAGTAAAGCAGGTTAATAACAAAATGATACCTCAAAGAGTCACCTATGTCTACCAAAATTGCACTGTTGTTGTTTAACTATTATTCCTTGTGTAAAATTTGACTT
Source organism: Allium cepa (assembly GCA_030765085.1). Taxonomy (NCBI): domain Eukaryota; kingdom Viridiplantae; phylum Streptophyta; class Magnoliopsida; order Asparagales; family Amaryllidaceae; genus Allium; species Allium cepa. The sequence continues at coordinate 125,510,337 of CM060940.1, read as the reverse complement.
ACTGACCCTATGTTTTGTAAATTACGAGGCATGCCACTTGTATAAGTTTGCAGAAAGGTATGGACTGCAAAATATAACCTAAAGATTCATCCAAATTGATTTTTAAAAGTAACCCATTGCTTTTTCCCTTAATTTCACTAGAAGTTTGTATTTGCAATTCAGTTCCTTTATTCACAGATGCTAAATCATGCAACTTTCTGAAATCAGAAACTATACGAAAAAAATAACATAACTGTGTTTTTTTCTTTTTTGTGTAAAATGAATAATTAACTGGGCAAGGAGTTTTACCAGAACGTATCATAGTGCAAGTTTTGTAAATTCGCAGGTTTTTGCGCATGTGAGGTATGCATCACATGTTTGTTAATAATTGAGGTAAAATCGTATGTCACCCAAATTACAAACTTGGTTTGTTAAAAACATCTGTGAGTAAGATGATTACATCTGCCTTTTCGTCGGGTTAGCATATTTACATACTAGTCAATTTTAGGTGTGGAATGCTTGTAAAACCAATATTGAGGATCCTGAGCAACCAAGCCATGAGATGGATCTACTGTCTGGTCATGAAAATGATGTTAATTACGTACAGTTCAGGTTTGATGGCTACATTACTTGGTCTTACTCCATAGTCCTATACATGTTTTACAATGTTGCTTTTTTCCCAGTGGCTGTGCTGTTCCATCAAGAACTTCGACTGCTGATACCTTTAAGGAGGATAATCTTCCGAAGTTTAAGAACTCCTGGTAAGTTAGGAGTTCGTGGCTTAACAACTCCGACCATATTGTCATGCTTTTACTCTGAAAATATCTGCATGCTTATGTATTGTTGGTTCTAATAATGCATTGGTATTGACTTTCGCAATGATATGTGTCTAGGTTCACTCATGACAACATAGTTACATGTTCCCGTGATGGAAGTGCAATCATTTGGATTCCAAGGTCTAGGCGATATCATGTGAGCTCAAATTTGTATCACTGTCTTGTCAAATCATATTTTTCCTCTTATTTTTTTGGGTGGTTGCAAGATTTGCATTTGCCTTTTAATCGTGCTATTGTTTACTGATCTGAATCTTCCAACGTATTATCTGAAAAGCAATAAAGCATCAGGCTAATACGCACTATTGTGTTTAGGAGTGCAGATGGTTAAAAAAATAGTATAATTATGGCATGTACTACAATTTGATTAGCAGCAGATGCAAAAACATTGCAACGAACAAACATATGCTGACCAAGAGTATTGGATCTATTATACATAAAGAAAAGTGTCTTTACCAAATTGGAAGCAGGCATAGTTTGATGCTAACTTCTGATTATAAACACTACTCATGTTTTCTATTTGATGTGAAATCTTTTTCGGAGATTGAAAAACATGCTTGTTATTATACTTCTTGTTACTAGTTTTAATGTTTATGAATTGCTTAGGGAAAAATTGGCCGATGGATACGTGCTTATCACCTCAAGGTTCCTCCACCACCTACTCCACCTCAACCTATTCGTGGAGGTCCTCGGCAAAGAGCTCAACCCACACCTCGAGGCGTCAATATGATAGTTTGGAGTTTGGACAACCGCTTTGTGCTTGCTGCTATAATGGGTAAGTTAATTTCATTGTTTTCACTTTTGTTATTTTCCTAAATTGCTGTGAAGTTACTGTAACTGATAATATATTAAGTTCATCATTAAGTTTGTAAGAGTGCACTCTTAATTGAATAGCACAATAAGATTTTGTTGCTTCTGTGCTTATATCTTTTTGACCAACATATCAATAGAAGGCGCTGTATGCAGAATTTACGAAATAGTCCATTGTAATGCATTAATGGTAATTTAAATGTGCAGTTTGGAATGCAATGTGGCATAATGTACAGAATACTGAATCTTGTAGTTTTGTATATCCATAAGGTTTAAATAGTGATTTTCTCTCTTTTATGATAGGTTTTGTTAAAAAAAATTCTTTCATGTCATTTAAGGTGGCTGAAATGCATGCCAATCTGGTTAAACAGTGTTATCTTATAATACATTCCTGACCTAATATTGATTTCTGATTGGATATAGTTTTCATCTGCATTAATTTAAATAATCTGGTTGTATTCCCATTGGTAAATTTATATTTGAAAAATTCTGTCACAAACTTGTTGAGATACTGGTTTAGAAGTTGGTTCTAATTGGTTCTAAGCTTCTAGCTACAACTAGGTTTTTTTCTGACATCTAATCGAAAAAAAAAATCCACAGAAATGTATATCTAATCCATTTTGAAGAGCAGGATTGTAATTTAATTATTCATGATGATTTGCTCACAGTATTGACTGTATTTACCTTTTTCATTTATGCTTATGTTTTCATTTTGAATTACCTTGCTTTATACATGTGGAATGGTTATTTTTCTTTCCCTTTTTTTTTGGGTGTGTTTCTGTTATTTAAACATCAAGCTTCAAATTTTCACACCTTATTCATTTCGAAGAGTAAGATCGTGTTTTGATTTTGGTTAGCTATTTATGCTTGTAGATTGTAGAAATACGAGCTCGCTTTTTATGCTTCTGTTTTTATTTTGGTTAGTGTATCTTGCCTTCTTTATGCAGCACCGAGTACCCTAAGTCCACCTGCTATCTTTACGACTTTCTCTATTTTGTGGTTATATCTCTGTATTTTTACTAGTACTTGATGTTTGTTTCTTATAGATTGCAGAATATGTGTTTGGAATGCTTCTGATGGGAGTTTGGTGCACTCATTGATTGGTCATAGTGAATCTGTAAGTTTCACCTTCTTTGGCATTTCAAGCTTTAGACTAATAGGGGATTCAAGCCCGTGATATTTATGTTTATTTGCTATGAATCGTATATAGAAATCTTTTTTCCCCCTCTGTATAGTGTTACTTTTGAAGCTGGTAAATAATGTCTTATTTTTTTACCGTGCTTGTTTCAACTTTAAGATCAATAGTTATATATATATAATATATATATATATATATATATAATATATATGTGTGTGTGTGTATGTGTGTGTGTGTATGTATGTATGTATATATAACCCCTACATGTAATACATGTAATTAGAAAAATAAAACCGTGTTGATTATCCATGTAATGCAATTGTTTTTTCTTTTCTTTTTCTTTTTGCTCCTCTTGTTAGCTTAGGTTCAGTTGCCTTCAGCTTTATATTATAACCATCCCTAGTTCAGTCATTTTCATTTTGGTCGCAATACTTGTACATGCAACTAGATTGCTTATTTATGCAACTGTACAAGGTTATCAATTAAAGAAGCTGTATACCTAGTCTGCGGGTGTGGCGCAATGGAAAAGGAATTTACCGGTCCACCGGGTTTTCCTGAGTATAATTCAAAATAAATAAATAAAAAATAAATAAAAGCTGTATACCTAAGTGAAATAATTGTATGCTTGGGAATGCTTTCAACTTGTGATTTTCCTTGGACGTAATCATATGTTGGCGAGAGTCTGATATGTATCATATTAGTCATTTATGAGCTATTTCAATTTTAGAAGTATATACTAAATAAAGCTTCTTTTATATAGATAGTTGTTTATTTCGTGAGGCCATTTTGTTTTCTGTAGTCACCTTATTTCAGTATTGTATGACTGCAATTGAAGTTTTTGAAGTTACTGTGCTTGTTTTCCTTTAAGGGTGACATAAGTTTGCTGTTTTTTTGAGTGAATATTGTTTTAATAACTTCTTCTTTTGGATGGGAGGATAACTTTAATGTTCTTATTTTGATGTTGTAGACCTTTGTTTTGGATGTTCATCCTTTTAATCCTCGGATAGCTATGAGTGCTGGATATGATGGGAAAACCATAATATGGGATGTGAGTTTCTGAATATAATCTCTTATATTATACCAGAACTACTTTACGCTTCTTGTACGGCTAATGAAATGTTCCTGTATGGTATATGTAGATATGGGAGGGAATACCTGTTCGAATATATGAAACAGGACGATTCAAGCTGGTCGATGGGAAATTTTCCCCGTAAGTAGGCTCTGGGTTGCGACATTTTCATTTTAATGCTGGTTAATGGCTTCTTTTTTTTTGTTTCTTGTTTTTCAGCAAGTAGTTTCTACTTTCCATATTTTACAAACTCTAAAGTTTGATTGCATGTGGAAGAATTCATAGTATCATATCTTTGTTCAGTTGCAAAAATCTACGGTACTCCTTCGTACAACACAAAGTAACTGAATATTGACAATTTGTTACACGTTATGACAATTGTTGACGAGTTTTTTTACCCCTGCAAAGCTATACGACTTTGACATTGGGTGAAAAAAAATGCATTCTGAAGGTGATGTTATTAACTGTTTAGTTAGCCTAAAGTGGTACATGCTGATTTAAACTTCAATACTTTGTGAACCCCAACCCCCAACCCCCTACCCCCTACAGTGCTTTCTATCAATTAGATGTCATTTCTTATGCTGGGTATATTATAATCATTTGGATTTAACTACTTGGAATTTCACTTTGGAAGCATAACAGTATTCAGTTAAACTAGAACGACGCCCAAAATGTGCAGCAAATGAGAATAGAAAAGTAGTTAATTTCGTTTCATCAAGTTTTGGTGCTACGGCAATGTGTTGTGCATGGTTTTTTTTTTTTTTAAGGAGAGCAAAGCAACAATATTTTGAGAACCTCATAGTATTGTATATTAGCTATGCTTGAGATGACATTGGTTGATTTAGACAATTTAATTTATGGTTCATTACCATCGTCATGTACTGCTTAAATACTCATTTTGAACGTGCATAGTTAAATGGTAGGGTTACTTTGGGTATATTTACAAGCATTTGTATTTAACCATTCAAAATATCTTTTGAAGGAGCAAGAATAGCGAGTTAAATAGCAAATAAGAGTGTATCCGTTTTAACAAGAAGCTTGTTTGCCACAACTGCATTTCTCATATTTATTTTATCTTTGTATATAAAGCAGCAGTAGCTTGAGAACCAAGTTAAATAGAATGTGATGTTTATGATGATGTTGCCTTGCTGACATTGTATAGTAAAATAATAATTGACTTATCTAATGTTTTATAATCTAGGGATGGAACATCAATTATTCTCTCCGATGAAGTTGGACAAATGTATATAATAGCCACTGGACAAGGAGAGTCACAGAAGGATGCAAAATATGATCAGGTATATGATCTTTAATTTTATTTTTATTTTTTCTGAATGAGCTGCAACTCATCGTTGATACTGGTTCTTTTAATGACGATGACAGTTCTTTCTTGGTGATTATCGCCCCCTTATCCAAGATGCCAATGGAAATGTTGTTGATCAGGTCTGTAGCTATTTAGTTATTTATCTCAATTATCCAATGAGTGGTAATTTTATCTCCCTGAGTTTATTTTCCTACATTTGGTAATGTATTTTCTAAGTTAACATCACCTCAATGTAAAAAGTTGCTATTACTTGATGTTTTTGATTTTTTTTAATCGAAGTCGGAAACCAATTTCAATTTGGATATCGATTTTGAAACCGATTCCAAAATTTAATTCAGATTTCAGATATTAAACAAATTGCTTGATGTTTTTAAATTAAGATATTATTCATTATTTTCTTGGTACAGAATGGTCTCTTGTAACTGCCAACATGGTTTTTATAATAAAAAAGGAAAAATAAGAAAAAGAAAAGCTCCAAGACCTACGTCTTAACAGCTTGAGACGTACAAGATGTACGGCTCACATGCCTCAAGTTGCTAAGGCGTAAGACTTAGAGACAGAAAACCTTTTTGAGCAAGGCATAAGGCGTTTGACTCCGTTTCACATTCAGGCGCGCTTGAGCCCTTTAAAACACTGGTATATATACACATATTTCTTACACGCGCACACATGTATACATACACAAACATATTTCATATAACATGCATGTATAGGTAATAAGTGCAATTTGTTAATTTAAACTGCATTCTTGTGTCAAACTATATATTTTTTCTTTGCTGTAGCATCATGGTTATATGCAAACTCCACAGCTCCTCATGGCTCTTTTTTTTTTTTTCGGTTTCAACGGTTGTAGGAGACTCAACTTGTAACCTACAGAAGGAATATTCAAGACTTGCTCTGTGATTCAAGTATGATTTTTGACCTAGAATGTTCTGTTTTTTGTACTAAGAATACTACTATATATATATCTTCGTTTGCTACTGCATATCCACATCACCGTTTTGGCCACAGTTCAAAATTCCCCTTTCTATCACATAGCTTGAAGATAACAATACTTTTTTGTGTGGACATTATGTCATATGCATTACATGTTATTCACATGAATTTTTCCTCTTTAACCTTGAACTGAAATCATATATTGACCATGCATGCAAATAAATGCTCAAATTATGTGTACAATTCATTTGTTAGAGTGTACTTCATTAATGAAATAAAAATAGAGCCTGAAATTATAAATATTTAAAATAAGAAATTTATGTAGACAAATATCCAATACTCTGATGGAGTTTAGTTTCTCTAACTGTTTATCTCAAATGGCAGGCATGATTCCTTATCCAGACCCGTACCAAAGTATATACCAACAAAGAAGATTGGGTATGTTAGGCATTGAATGGCGTCCATCATCTGTAAGCTTTGCTGTTGGGACTACTTTTAGCACAAATGCTGGTGATTATCAAATGCCTCCCATTATAGATCTAGAGCGATGGGTTGAGCCTTTACCTGAATTTTTGGATGTAATTGACTGGGAACCACCAGAAAATGAAATACAAAGCGACGATAATGATTCTGAGTATAATGTAACTGATGAAAATGCAAGTGAAGCAGAACATGAGATTTTAAGTAGCAGCTCGTCTGGGCATATAGGTGGTAGCTATGATGATAGTGGCATGGATCAGAGTCAAAAGGATCCACTTCGCAGATCCAGAAGGATGAAACACACATCAGAAGTAACTGCACTTCTTCTTCTTCTTATACATGATTGCTGATTCATCAAAACTATATCATGCGTCATCATTATATTGTTATTAGTATCATCATTGTTGTTGTTGGTTAGGATATTCGTGACTTTATGGAATAGTATATGCGGTGAACTATCAATTTCGTTGTCACTTGTGCACCAAATCATCAGGAACTGAGCTTTAAAATAAGTTTGTTCTCTTTTGATGAACTCGGCATTATACCACATGTTATTTTACTATTTTCTTTAAAAATATAATCATCAAATGGCATATGATTGTGCTGTAAAAATCTCTGAACATTGTTTGCTTGTATTGGTTTAAATGCCGCTTAATAATTTTATTTGATAGGTTTGATGAAAGAAATAATATAATTGCCTGTCAGATAAAGAAGTTTTGCTTTCTTCCTATTCTTATTCATGTGTTGTTTTTCAGGCTGGATTCATGACTTCTTCTGGTAGGAGGGTAAAACAAAGAAATTTAGATGAAAATGATGGTCTTACGTCAGTGTCAAAACCACAGAAAAAGCACTTGTCGAGGCATGGAAAATCTAGTAAAAAGAAAAAACTATCAAAATCTAAGGCAGGACGTCCTCAAAGGCGCTCTGCCCAAAATGCTCTTAATATGTTTTCAAAAATGAAAGGCTTTTCCTCTGAAGAAGAAGATTTTGATCTAGAGACCAGCTCCTCTGAAAGTGAATCTGGTTATCCAGATTCAAATGATTCTGAAAATTCTCTAAACAGTAATGAAAAGAGTTTGTCAAATCTCAAAGATGATTATGAAGATGCAGAGTCACCATATGAACCCAATAAAATTCAGTCAAACCCTGAAAACAGAAGGAGAATTGTTCTTAAATTACCTCGCCGTGATCTCAGTACAATTAGTTCTGCAGAAAATGCAAAATCTAAATTATGTGAACAAGAAGAGAAGGTGGAACTTTTATCGACTGAAATCTCAGATGAATCTAACTTAAACAAAAATCATAGTGCCATTGAAGCAGGGGAATCTTCCGGTATAAAGTGGGGAGAAGTTAAGGCACGTTCGTCAAAGCGTGTTAAATTGGGAGAAGACTCCAATTTTGCTTATGCTGACAGTAATGGGCATTTAAATTCGGAAGATGATGCAAGACAATCTCCTCCGAATGATTTGAATGTAAGGGACAAATGTGCTATAAAATTGGGTGATAGATTAAACTCAACAAACAGTGATTATCGTGGTGATCCACTTTTAGGTAAGACGTGCCAATACAGCCATAGAAATGAACAGGGAAATGGTTGTAAAACAATGATTGACAGCAAGAATGCTTCAAACAGTGCTGATCATTACCACATTCCTGAGAGAAACAGACTGAAGATCAGAATCAAATCAAATGGGTTGAAATTGAAGGATAATGTTATTTCTCCTGCGAAACCAAAAGCTTCTGCACTAGAAGATTCTAGAAGATCCGTACATGAACCAAATTTGTCAAAATTACCTGAAGAGGATGCTAGTACAAGTGGTCAGAGTCTTGATCATAGTGATACCGACGATGAAACTTTTCAGGAAAAATCAGATACTAAGATGTTTAAGGTCATTTATAAAAAGCCAAAGTCCTCTTGGGGTAGAAAGTTATTTAATGGTGATGCATATCATTTAAAAGAGTGTACATCAAATTGTGAAAATGTGAGTGATACACGCACGACAAGGTCTATGGGAATGAAGGTAAGAACTGATGAGACACCCGTGAATAATAACGGTAAAGATAAGGAAAGATATCAACTCTCTAGAGCATCAAGAAATAATGGAAATTTTAGTATAAATGGGCATGGAAGCACTTTATATGGTGATTTGGATCCACCTTTAAATTTCGGTACAAGGTCTGCCAGAATCAGGAGAGAAATCTATAGTGGTAATTTAAGACCTTTAGATCTCAAAAGCAAGAATAATCTAACTGGACGAAAGTTGTCATGGTTGTTATTAATAGAGCATGAGGAGAGCTACCGTTATATTCCACAACTAGGAGACGAAGTTGCATATCTAAGACAGGTTAGTTGTCCTTAATTTTCTACTTTTTTACTAAATCTAGTAATAGAATTTGAAATATGGAATCCACTTGTTTCTGTAAATTTGTATTGTCTCATTTGGTAGGGCTTTAGATTTGAATAATAGTCTACGATCTGTCAAATTTTATTAAGTTATACCACGTTTTTAATGTTTTTGGCCTGAAGCAGTTTCATTTGTCATGTTAGAGTGTGGATTCTGTTATGTTATAGGTAAGTATTTCCTGATTGTAAAAAAATATACAAATACTTGCGATTTGTTTCCTTAGTAGTATTTTTTTAATCGTGGCCTGTCTTTATTTTCTAACATACGCACGCGCGCGCACACACACAAAGAGACACACAGAGCACATTTTTGTTCATTCGCTGCATGTTCACTCTAAAAAAATTCAGGGTCATGAAGAATACACTAGAAGGAGACATAGTTCACAAGAGGCATGCCCTTTTAAATTAAAAGGCCTGAGATCAGTAGAATTCTGTACAGTCCAAAGTCTTGATTATGCCACTCTCCCAGGATCGGGCGAAAGCTGTTGCAAACTTACACTTGAATTTACAGATCCTTCTTCAGCTGCCTTTGGTAAGACTTTTAAGCTCACATTGCCCGAGCTTGTTGTATACCCAGATTTCCTTGTTGAAAGGACACGATATGATGCCTCAATCCAGAGAAATTGGGTGCATAGAGATAAATGCTTTGTGTGGTGGAGAAATGAGGATGGAATTAGCGGTAGTTGGTGGGAAGGTAGAATCTTAGAAGTTAAGCCTAAATCTACTGAATTTATGGATAGCCCTTGGGAAAATATCATTATTACTTATAAAGGTGATCCTGTGAGGCATTCACATAGCCCTTGGGAACTACATGATGACAAGGTTGCATGGCAGCATCCTCATATTGATGAGGACATGAGGGATGCTATATTATCACGTATAGCCAAGTTAGAGAGAGCCTCAGCAAAGAAGGTGTGTTATTTATAGTTGATAGTCATCTTTATTTGTATTGTTAGCAGAAATATGCTCATTGAGTAACCGATTGAAAATACAGGATAAGTTCGGTGTTGAAAAGTTGAATCAAGTAGCACAGAAGTCTGAATTTCTGAACAGGTGCTATTCTAGTTCTTTGAAACTTGTTCATAATCTTCATTAATCACCTTTCGTTATTGTGTTTGTTGAATGTTCAAATGATACTGTACTGGTCTAATGTGATACGAAAGGCAATAATACTGTTTGTGTGGAGTGCATAGCTGCTTCAAGTTTGGAAACGTACCCTTGATAAAAAGTACAGAAAAGTGAACAAGTCAAGTAAACAACACGATTTTAGTAGATAATAAAGTACCAAACTTCAATCTCTGATGACTACAGCTGTTAGAATATCAATTTTCATGTTATATACCAATCCATCTCAAAATGGTTATTACCAGCGAGTATAAATTTTGATACAAAGAGTTTATTTCAGTAGTTTGATGGCAGAGAACACGATTTCCACTTTAAAGTTGATGTATCTTGGAACAAAATAAGTGTCAGGACAAAATATTCATATATGCAGTAAGAGAAAAACCAGTTGTCACAATAGGTTCCTTTCTAAACTTAGCTGTCAGTACAAACATTCTTTTGAGGTTTAGAAAATAACACATGCATTTATAAAATGCGCATGTGTTGTTTGAAAATTTGTACATACGCATTTGCGGAATGCTTATGTACATAATTCACTGTTTTTTTATTTTGAATTTGTACTTCCACGTTCCAAAATGCTCGTGTACAAATTTCTGTTCTTTTCCTTACTTCCTACTCAACAAAACAAAACACAAATTCCCTAATTTCCAAATCTGTTTTTCTTCATAAAATCAATTCAAATGCAATTTCTTCACTCAAATTAGGTATACTTTTGGTAATATGAATTGTCACTCAAATTGATTGTATTGTTTTTTATTTTCTAGATTTACAAATTGTCATTGTTGAGTAAAAACAGAAGATAATTATATTAAATTAGTTAATTTGTCAAAGTGCAGCATACCTAACATCTACTTATTGTTTTTTTTTTGAATTTATTTGCTATATGAAAAAAAAAACCCATAATTTATAGATAGTGTTAATGGTTGTAGTAATATATTATTGTGACGGGGAGTTCTTGGTTAACAAAGATGATAAACCTAAATATTGATGGGGTGTGTGTGTATAATATTCTTAATCTAGCTAAAAACATATTATTTTGTATTATCATTGTCCATTGCTTAATAGGCAGTGGACCATCATCTTTTTCCATTTTGTTCCAAATTTTTTGCCAAATTCATGAAGCTTATTTTCGTCAATTCATAAACACTTTCTTTGACCTATTGCAGTTATATATACTAGTATAAATTCATGCACTCGCGCATGTCTAATTTTACAGGGAAACAATTTGTTATAATAATGTTGTTTTTATCATGTGCACTATAAGTGCAAAAGTCTTGGTGGGCACGTTCTTCTTTATTTCAAGTAGTCTTGTTGGTGATGAGAGCTATAAATCGATACTGAGATTCCGTTGGTGTGTGGTCGGAAATGAGATGGTGACGGAGGTTGCAAATCGATGGTTGAATTCCATTGATGGATGGTCAAGAATGAATGCTATTTAGGGTATTTTTGGAATTTTAAAAAGATACAATGGAAACTCTATTGATTGAATATATATATATATATATTATAGCAAGGTTCGGTAGTATCCTTATTTTTAGCTGAGGCTGTCAATGGGTACGCGAAAATCAAAATTCCGTCTGTATCCGCATTCGAAAAGTTGATAAATATCCGATATCCGAAAGAGTTGATACATATATGAAGATTTCTGTATCCAAAAATTATTCATCCGGTTTTTGTCAAGATCATAGTTTTTTTTTTTATATCTTTTAGTACGAGAAAGATATATAATTATTGTTTCATTAATTTAATAATTTATATGCATTTAGTGCATATTAATTGCTCAAAATCATTTATTGTCATCATATTTGTTGATTTGCTATTTTTATAATCGATGAGATTGAAAAAAAAAAAAAATACTAAATCACAATTTTCTATTTATGTTTCTTGATATATCAATCGTTAACGGATAAGATAATTATTTAATATCCGTCCGTATCCACGGATGTAGATATCTGATATCCGAACATAATTTTAGATGATGCGTTTGTGAATATGACACTATCCGCATTCGAAAGTATTCATTGATAACTATTTAACATCCTAAATGCTTCTTAACTTTCGCCGTTAGATTCATCAAACCAATTGATAAATTTGAATAAAAACAAAAGTGGATAAAAACAATTTTCTTATTTTTACATGTGACATTTTTCATTATCTCACATCCATTGATTTGGTGAATCCAATGGTGGAAGTTAAGGGACATTCTAAAATGCTAAAAATAGTAATGTCATTTGAACCTTGCTCACACACACACGGTCAGCTACATCTTTTTTCCCTGGTTTCAACCACACGTTCCGATTTGAATAATATAATGAGGTGGCAAGGGAGAAAATATATTATTTAAATTGAAATGTGGTTGAAATCAGGGGCAATTGTAACTTTTTTTAGTGCAACCATGAGATCTTACGTTCTTCTGTTCAGCACATGTTTTGCAGTGTAGTGTTTTCACGAGGTTTGAAAAAAAACAATAAAATCTTTTTCGGCTAAAAACCAGCTCCAGTGATAATATTTTAGATTTAAATTGTGTCGCCTATATTTCCCATCAGCTTCTAACTTACTAGGGACATTCTTTCCCTCCAGGTTTCCTGTACCTTTATCTCTAGACATGATCAAGAGTCGTCTGGAAAACAATTACTACCGTACGTTTGAGGCCGTAAAACATGATGCTTCAGTTATGGTTTCAAACGGCGAATCATACTTTGGCAAGAACGTTGAAATGTCAACCAAGATGCGTAGACTATCAGATTGGGTTGAGGAGACGTTTTCATCTTTGTAGCATTCAAGCAAGTATTCGAAAATGTCATGGGTAGAGAGAATTTTGTTTAAGAATTTTGGGTTGTTTGATATGTTTTCTAACGTATAATTCGTCGCCTGCAGCATTGAATACCATTTGTTCTTATAGATGTTTTAATTTAACTTCACTCAAATGAGAAGAAGAATGCAAAAAGGAGTGCTGTACTGAAAGCTGATCTGATTTGATTAATTTCTTGTACATACATTCTTACATGTTTTCCTTTTCAATAAAGGAAACTAGAAAGAAATGGACTTGTTTTTATTGCTTCTGAATAGTTTGTGGATCTAAAGGTTGATTCTGTTGAATTGGTATTTGTAATCCAGTTACATACATACCTATATGATGTATTTTTTTTATAGCCTGTGCAAGCTTTATTAATATGCAATGCCAATTTATTTAGGAAATTGTATGTTAATGTAATATCTACTTTTTGGAATTTCTGAAAATAAACAAGAAATGTTAGGGAATTGTTACATGGAGAAATGATTTGGATAAGGGAAATAGAGGAGGAATGATGGCTTAGAAAAAAATTATGAAAACAAGCTAAAATTTACAAGGAAATATGTAGTTAACAAATTGTCTGGAGATAGCTGAAAATTTGTCACCAAACAGTTCGAATTCGTTAAATCGTTTGAAAGTAAGATCTAGAACCAACCTCGGGTCAAAAGCATGAGATGGCGTTAAGATCGAGTAGACCAGAGAAAACGTCCAAAATAATTGCCAGAAAGCAATCAGCCCATGGGCCATGCAAACGCTCCATAAATGGAGCAGCTAGTGGAGCGCAAGCTAGGCTTTTCCATGAAGGAGAGCGCCATCCATCAAAAAAAAAAAATCAAAAAAAAAATCAAAAAAATCAAAAAAAAAAAAAAAAAAAAAACTTAAAGAAACAGAAAAAAGCATATCAAAATTGAAAAACTTCATTATTATTAAAAAAAACATTAAGTTAATGATAAGCGATGAATACGATAGTTTGCAATTTTGAAATAAATGAATATTTTCGGTTAATATCTTTTCTGAAAATGTTAAATATTACTTATGTATATTCATAATTTATGTTAATTAATAGATTAAAATATACAATATTTCGATTAAAATTGTTTTTCTTTTGTATTTTATTGTCTTTCTGAAGCAGATGCTATTATTTTTTAAAGTTTTGTTACAAATTAAGATGAATGAAGTATGAAACAATGGTTTAAAAACCAAATTATTATTTTTACAGGATGAAATAGCAATATATTTTGTAATGTTTCTTTTAATCAACATTTCATTTAGTCGTTAAACCGATACTTTGTTATCACGTTGATAGTATTATGTATTAATTATTAAAGTTGATATTAACCACAAAAACTTAAAATGCATAAAATTATATTGATTCGTTACTACGACACTTCCATTTTTAGGTATTTTTGTCATTTCCCAAAGTAACGTTTAAAATACAATCTTATATCATTTATCTTTGGAAAAGGTATCAAAAACAAAATATTAAACTCAAAATATATGTATATAAATATTTATGTACTCTTAACAAATATTAAATGCTACAAAAATAATAAATTAGTATTAAACCCTATATTATCTACAAAATAACAATTTATTTTTTTATACAAATAAAATACATAAATCACATAAAAAAAATTACATACTTAAAAAATAACACACACACACATATGGTCATAACAAATTCGGTCGACATTACACAATAAATTCAATTCTTTAAAATATGTATAAAATTATTTTTCTAAACCATATCGTGTCCAATTCATGAGGTAGATTTTCTTACTAAACTCGGTATATTATTACAAACATACATAATATTCTTTCTTTAAAAATTGATTTTTTTTTTAATTTTTATTAAGAATAACTTTGAATTAATGATAGGTGATGAATACGATGGTTTGTAATTTTAAAATAAATAATATATTTTCGGTTGATATCTTTTTTGAAAATGTTATCTATGTATATTCATAATTTACGTTAATTAATAGATTAAACTATACTATATTTCGATTAGAATTGTTTTTTCGTTTGTATTTTATTATCTTTTTAAAGAGATGCTAATATTTTTTTTTTTTAAAGTTTTATTATAAATGAAGATTAATGAGGTATGAAACAATGGCTTAAAAATTAAATTATTATTTTTACAGAATTAAAAAACAATATAATTTCTAATGTTTATTTTAATCAACACTATATATAGCCGTTAAACGGATATTCTGTTTATCACATCGATAGTATTATGTACTAATTCCTAATGTTGATATTAACTGCAAGAGCTCAAAATGCACAAAAAATACACTGATTCATTACATTACACTTTCATTTTTTAGGTATTTTTGTCATTTCCCAGTGTAATGTTTGAAATACATTCTTATATCATTTATCTTTGGAAAAAGTACTAAAAGCAAAATATTAAACTCAAAATATATGTATATAAATATTTACCAACTAAAATATGTAAATTGTTAATTTTAGAATTAATTTAGAACACCAAATTTCATTTATTTTCTTAATAAGTATTAAATGCTAAAAAAATAATAAATTATTATCAAACCCTATATTATCTACAAAATGACAATTTAATTTTTTATACAAATAAAGTACATAATGCACATAAAAAATTACATACTTATGTAAGAAATAATAAGGTAGATACATTATATTGTTATCTTAACAAATTCACCATATATTACACAATAAGTTCAATTCTTTATAAATATGTATAAAACTATTTTTCTAAATCATATCATGTGCAATGCACGGGGCATACACTTATATAATAATATAGACATAATTTACAGTTATGGAAAATTTTCTCTTATTAATTCCCTCATGCTATTTAATTTCAAAATATTTTAATATAAATCACGGTTTTTAAATTTATTGTTGTTCTATAAATTCTCATCAACCATATTACATTCGAATGCTCATCTTTTATAATTTCAAGAGTTAAATACTTTTAACTCGGTTTTCAATAATTTTTTATATTTAAATTCATATATTTAATTAAATATCCTACTTCAAACTATTCAAAATAAATCCAGTTAACTATCATTCATTGTTATGCCTATTAAATCATAAAAAACAACAATTTCAATACGCGTGTCATATTTATATTAACAATAATGAAAAAATTATTCAAATGTAAGAATACATAAATCACATAATAAATATTACATACACGTTAAAACAATTTTGATTTCTATTTTATTCGTCTCAACAAATTATCTACTAAATAAATAATAGTAGGCTAGAGAACCTCCGACCCTATCATTAGTTATGGAAGTTGGTTATAAAAGTTTTGTCCCCACTCTTCAGTTCCTTCGTTTTTTTTGAAATTATGCAAGTTATCGATTTCACAATTATACACAATGTTTACTAATTCTTTTCATGGTTTTACACTCAAACACCTACATTTTTATAATATTGACAATAAAAAGTTCACTTCGATTCGATCTTACAATATTGCACTTAAGTCCAGATATTAAAATTAATTAATCAATTTTGTAATTAAATATAAATTATTTAAATAAATTTGGTTAACTAATAATTATTAATTTGTCTAATAAATCTTAAAAGCTATCAATTTCAATATGTATACCACATTCTTATTGATAAAATGATAAAATCAATTTTTTGTTCGAATATAAATTATATAAATCACTTAACACATGTTATATACATGAAGAATGATAAAAAGTTTGATTTATAATCGATAATACAACATATTTATCATATACTACGTGAATAATTTCTACTTTGACAATATTTATGAATACAATCATTTTACAACTTCATGTGCAACCCAGAGTTACATGCTAGTAGAAAGAGAAAAGAAAAGGAAAAATAGCGCTCCAGTATGCTCCTTCGAAAGAAAAAAAAATCTAATTTGCAAAATAAAAATTCAAAACAAAAGCGGAATGCTACGGAAAGAAGAAGCATCATAAACCTTCACTTCTTACATCTATCAATACATCATTTCAGGTTAAAAAAAGGAGTAAAAAAATAAAGAAAGAAAATCAATAAAGAGAAGATGTTTAGTACCAGGATTATCTTTGCAATAAACAATATTGTAAAAGTAATGTTTATATTTTTAGTATGTATATACACAGCCATATAGATCTAATGATATGGGTCTATTCTTTTATGTAAAGATGTCATCATTTTAATCATCAATATTGTAAATGCAGCATTATATTCAAACAAAATAGAATAGGTTAGATATTAAGAATTTATTATGAAAAGAAACTCATCTTCCAATAAGTTATTACAGAGATGATGTTTAATTTATATCCCCTAAAAAGTTAATTATGAATAAAAAGCATCACGGTTCCAGTAGAGGCAAGTAATCCCTTACCGAAGAGTGGTTCAGTACCATTATGATTGGTTTAAAGCGGACTTTGGATTTCATTATCAAAGAACGGACATAGTACTAACAAATTTGCAAACTCTTATAAATATCAGCAAAACCTCCACCGAAGATGGAGTTAACACAAAGACCTCAAAATACGTCCGGCGAAGAAAGCAGCTAAAGAAAATCAATTACATATGATAGAGCCAAAGATCATGACAAAGATGCTAAGTTGGTACAAAAAGAAGAAAAAACGTTGACAATCAAGGCAATCTTGGGAGATATAAATTAGAATACCAAGGAATCCATGCACAGCATTTAAAATAGAATAACTAAGGGCGTTCAAGTTAAAGAAGAAGTTTAAACCATTCTAGGTCCAAAGAGCATAGGAGAACAAAATCCTAGAGGAAAAGGTTGCCTAAAGACATGATGGCGATTTCAATATCCAACCAAGCCCTAGCACTTAACGTGTAAGGAAAGCATAAAATCTGACCAGGCCCTAGCACTCAATGTGTAAGGGAGGCATTTAATCCAACAAGGTGAAAAAATCCAAGAAGCCTAAATGAAGGTTTACAGGATGGGGAAAAGGCAAGTAAGTCGGTTGTCCTAAGCAGGTAAAAGGGTCTATATCTAATTGAGAGAAGGATCGTACGATCATTTTGACTTATTCCAGCTAAGTATAGGTGTTGCTTGTCCAAAGGAAGGACGTCCAAAGGGCATCTGGAGAATGCTAATGCAACAATTATCATTGTACAAAGATATAGAAATTCTCTTAAAGATCGATTCAACAAAAATGAAGCAAATGAGAAAACGCTAAATGGGATCAATGGTATATCAAAACACTATTCACTATAAGCTAGAGTGTCAAAACAATACCATAAATATGTGAAGTTTTCCAAAAGTAGATGGTAAACATTGAAGAATCTCACATAAAGATCGAAGGATTTGTGATACTAGGAAGACACTAGAAGAAAGACAATATGCCAACTAAGAAGCAAGGTGCACAACCATCAAAATTATGCAATCGAACCGTTGGAGGATAACAAATGAAGGAATTATAAGGATAACAACCCAACATTGGCTATTCATCAACCCTTATAGAACTTGATCTCGAAACCTTACGTAAAGATGACTTTTCAGTCATTTGCAAAGCAAATATAAATGCAGGCAACTAACTAATCCCTACTAATCTTCTAAATTATACATTCCCTGATGTAATGAAGTAAAAGGCCTTAAACTGATGAATCTATCAATTGTCAAAAAAGGACAACATAAGAGGAACCAAACATCAGCCACTCGTCAATGACTATTAGCAAGACAATATAATATCCGAGTTGGAAGCGAAGGATTCAAAACTCTATACGAGCGAACCTCATGCAATTAAGAAAGTGATTAGAAAGGCCAACATGAGAGGAAGTTTCCACTGAACATGAATCATAAAGCATCAACACCAATACACAGCGATGCAAAACTCAGGAATAAAAAAGAATCGAGCTATAGTTACTCTCGCATTATACATCCTCACATACTAAATCAAAAAGGGACAATTTAAAATCAAATATTATTTCCATTTCTCCTTAATTCATCCAATTTTAAACAATCAACTTGATGCATAAAAAATTGTCTTCGCGGCATAATCTTATGTGAGTTCTAGTCAGCCCACGCAATATTTGTAACATGTTGGATCAAGTGCATTAGCAATAGGGCAAAAAAAGACGAATTTAAAAATATATTAATTTTACGTTGGATCTTTATTTTTTGTTATCATGAATAATATGGTTACATTATATCACATTAATTATCAATTTAGTAAAAATGGGTATTATGTTTTAATTCTATTTTAATTTTAACTTTAATATTTTGTTTATTTAATTTAGTTCAAATTAATTTTTGCTATAAATTTAATATATTTTAGTTTAGGTTTGGACAATTTATATTTTATTTATTTTTGGGAGTTCACATATTTAAAGTGAGTGACGACATATGAAATATAAACAAAAGCAAATATTAATCTAATAATATATGAAATAAATGACATAGGTGCATATGTGATCAATAAGATTTATGATCACATCGTACATAATGTGTGTATTTAATATTAAATTATATAAGAATGTTCCGCGCACGTGTGTGCATAGACACATACATGCTAGAACTTGACGGGCCTGTAACAGAAGTAATTGGTGAATTTCATTTTTTTCCCATTTTGGATATATTTGGTCTATGAAGTCTAAATTATTTAGAAATTTCTAAATTTATTTTAAATAAAATCATTATGTTATTTAGAAGTTTAAAATGATATTGTATTATTTAATTAATGTTATATTATATATATGCGTATATATATACTCGTATATATGTATGTGTATGTGTAACATATAAATCCGTGCAACGCATAACATATATGTGTATAAGTGTTGGGATTTACATTACAACAGACGCATTAGCTCATCTGATATACAAGAATATTGTCCAAATGCATATTTATATACTTTAATTTATGTAAACAATATGTTACAATATTTACATATGAACGCACACACACACACAAAAAATATTTTATTTTAAATAATACACACACACATAACATACACATAGAATTTTAACATTAAATATATGTATCTATAATTATACAAATATTTTTAATATATATATACACATTTATTGTAAAGTTGAAAGCGGTATATATATATAATTTTGAAAAAATAATATTTAAATCGTTTACATATATATAATATGATATTAAATATATATATCAATGTCTTTAAAATATAAAACTATACATGTATATTAAAATATCTTTACATATATAATTATTATTGCACGCGACTACATATATATATATATATATATATATATTTAATTTTAAAATGTATTTTAATATAATACACACACAAATAATGCTATAATAGTCAATAAAGTAGATAAAAATATTATTTTTGAATATAATAATTTTAATTTGTTAATAAAAATCTAGGTGATATTTTTATTTTCAAAAATTTATAATAATTTTCAATTTATTTTCAATTTTCGGTTAGCATTTAAAATTTAATTTAAAAATTTAAAAATTGGATTTTTTTCGAACGTATATTATATACAAATCTATTTATAAAAATAAAACATATTTTATAATATGTATACATATTGTTATAATTAATTTACTTAACTAATTGGTTTAAATGATATTCAAATAATAATATATATGTACAAAATTACATATTTTTTATTTGAAATATTGGTATGAAAGTATTTATATGAAATTTTAAAACTATTTTAAATAGATTATGATATAATTTAAATTACAAATCTATTATATAATTAAAAATTGTATATTAAATTAATTAATTTTTTTGATTAAGCTGTGAACATTATATATGTCAATATGTTAATTTTTTTCAATATATGCATGTAAGATTATACGAATATACAACCAATCTAATTATGATAATACGCTTATATAATAGAATTGTCACCGAACTATCAGTCTATAAATACATTAGAAATTTACCTTATATCCAATGCCTTTACGTACGCCTTGAAATAATGAAGTTTGCACATTAAACTGATTTCTAATCCAGTAGACTGCTTGTCCCCGAATTAATGACCATCGACTATTGAATAACACTTGATTTGATTTGAACTTAGAAAATTAAAGAGATGGAGGAGGAGAGTTCAGCCGGATCTAGGTGGGATATGAGGGTAAAAAAGGATCTAAAACTAGTATGGTAAGAGATGCTTATATAGAGGATAATTTAGAGATATTTCAGGATCAATATCCAACATCATTTCCTACTAATTCCTTTCCATCGTAGTCCTCCATATCAAAGCCTCCGTTGCACCATCTCATGGCCACACCAAGCCCTCATTATGACCGAATATGAGTAGGCCCTATATAGGCTTTAAACTCATTTAAAGCCCGAATAAATATTTCTCATTTAAATCCAATTTAAACATGTATTTATATCGCATATCGATTAATATATTTATAACTATTATAGATACATTAAACAAAAAAAAATCATCAAATCAAAATTAATATTTTAAAATAGTATTTCATAAATATTAATTAATTTATAATAATTACAAATTAATTAAACCGTTTGGTCAAAGAAGCATTCATCGTTTTGCTTGACTGAACCGTTAGTGTAAATTTGGTCAGCTTTTAATATTAAACTATTTGAATATTAACATTGACACGTCACTTAGTAGGTGGTATGACATTTTGACCAAATTTATCACTTGCTTGGTTTCGAAAAAATTCAATTTTACTTTATTAAGTATTACCCGATTATGACTGCTATTTACACCAATTATCTTCATCAAAAATATATCACTTTGGACTTATGAAATTTGGTAATGGTCAAAATTTCAGTATCGTCCACATTCAGCTTTAAATTCCAAACACAAAGTACTTGGTTCAATAATAACAAGTATTATTAACCGAAATGCTCTGGTTAGAGACTTTGACTTTTAGTTGGCCTCAATTGATCATGATACTAAACTTATATAACTAAGGAGACGAATCCTCTTTTGAACAGTGTTTCACTTCCAATGCTTCTACTCGACCTAATCATAGTCATTGGATGGACGTCATGCCATGATTTAAGTATAATCAAAGTGAACCTTCCACATTGAAGATCAAAGTATTCTCAAGTCATGAGAACTGTGTAATTTTATCACATTGATATTTTTTGTTTGACTTTAATTCTATTAACCAACAGAAAACTATCAAGTGGGTCATTCCATAGTTATCTAATAACTATCAGTATGTGACCCCTTAGTTCCCCCTAATAGCGAACAAAAATACACTACCCAACATTTGGAGAGCGTTATGTACTCTGGTCTCAATGGGTGTATCGATATCCAATCTCGATACATCGTGACTAGGAATATTTAAAAAAAATAAATTATATTTATTCTGATAAATTACTCACGGCTACAACACTTTACAACTACTATTGCAAAACATAACATTTATGGATTTTCTATTAAATATACTTTTAGTTAAATTAATTAATATAACATATTATGTCATGTATATAATAGAAAATAAATATCTTTTATTTCGAACAAGATTGATTATCGAGTCAGATATATGTAACAAATCACATAATTGCCCCTAGAGCATATTCCTAACTCTATCAGTACATATGTTATATTAATATATATACATATACATTTACTTTCAGTGTGTGTGTGTATGCTTAAGGCATACCCTATGGCCTAATAAAAGAATAATTTTTTATTTTAGTTAATATATGCATATACGTTATAAATAAACACACAAATATATATAATATAATAAATATTTTTAAGATTTTAAGTATAAATTTACACTTTAATTTTTAATTTCAATCGTGCAAAATAGTGTGTTTTTTTAATTTGAAAGTTATAAAATTTATCATATATATATATATTACATAATTTTTGAGTATATATATTTTGAAATTTAAAATTTAAACTTATCATTATTAATAAATATCAAATATATTCATTTAGTTTGATTTTCTTTGTTTAAGTTCCGGAATGTGTTTTTGAAAGCCTAGAATGATCTTTTTTGTTAAAACATTATTTAAGATATGTATGTATATACTAGTTATTATAATAAGTAAACGATACAAAACTATGATATAAATATACATACATACATACATATATATACATACATATACATACACGCACACATATTAAATTAAACGTCCAATAAATCATTTTTTGATTATATATATTTACATTTAGATTTATATACATATATGTGCGTATATGTGTATGTTTATGAATCCTAATTTATTTAGAATAATTATTTAAATGATGGTCAAAAGCATTTATAAAACAATACACACACATACATATATATGAATTCAAGTTTAAATTTAAATAAGAATGATTACTGTAAACTTTTAATTTAGAATCAAAAGTGATTAAATTCTTTTTAATAATAATTCGTTTTAATTAGCGTGTAAAATTACCATTCTATGGCATTGTCTCGGATTTTTATGAAATCAGTGCCACTGGATTTGAAATAATGAATTATTGTATCATGACGAGTTTCGCAATGATCTGACGTATTGTGTATTTGTGAAAGCTTAAAGCGCATAGCAATTAATTTTAGGAATTAAAATATAATATAATTTGAATTTAAAAGCTAACTTCTGTATATGATGGAACTAGGTCTCAATACTAGTTCCATTGTGTTCGGAATAATATAATTTAGCAAGGAATGCCAATGAGCATGCCTCGATTGGAGTTCGAGATTATGGGAGTGAATAGTTTCAGAGATTTTTCCATATAGGGACCTCATTTTCTTTCTATTTTCCAAAAATAAACCCTAGCCACCTAAGATATAATGATCAAAGTTCAAGGACGCCGCTAGAGGCGGATCTAGGCTTGGGTGTCAAATAAGAGTGTGTGGGATAATGAGATGAGGTGGATAAATGGTGGATCATCATGTTTTGGCCTGAGGCGACGTAGATCCGGCGACGAACGACAGCAAGATTTTAGGTTCGCGCGTGAGCTATGGGCGGTGGTTGATGGCGGTCCTTGTGGCGTTGGACTTGACTTGGTCAAGGGGAGGCATGGTAAGTGAGCGGCGTGGTTAGTGCAGTGTAGTGGCAGAGGCGTGAAGAGGAAGTGGCGATGCGGTTTGCAATCGTGGTGGCCTGGAGTTTGAGTGATAATGATAGGTTAAATGTGACTAGGGGATTGGTAAATAAGTTTAATTGCCTAATTAACTTGTTAATTATAATTTAATTAATTTCAAGCGTTTATTTATTTGTATGTTGTTCGTATGAGGTCGGATTTGGACGGGGTCGGTTTCGTTGGACTTATAGCAACAATATCTATGCATTGGATTGGTCGAGTTTGAAACTTGTAGGAATTTTAGCCAAGTTCGATTTTAGGCTATTTGGAACCGTGTAAGCGTTAGCTGCTACTTAGGCAAGGTTTACTAACCTCTTATTTGTATTGTAGTGATAATCGTTTGTTGTGAAAAATACAAATTTAGAAGTTGATAACAATGCAAGTTATTACATTTGGACCCCTTGTTGCTTTTAAAAGCAAATAACAACAATATATTTAGTGTAATCTATCTTTTAAATCCTCTATAACCTATATCATGGCCTAGAGTCGTTTACATGTTTGATATTAATATTTGATTAAGTTGGAAATTATGTTATAAATTTCTAAAGCATTATAGTCATTGTAAACGTGCTTTGAAGTCCCCGATATTTGACATGTGTTAAAATTGGATAAATTGTGATATATATATATATATATATATATATATATATATATATATCTGTGTGTGTGCGCGTTGGGATGGTGTACACATATTTTGGTGTATCGGACATAAATGGATCATTTTGGAAAGTTATAGAAATTAGGAAACAAAGTTGAGTTGAAATTCTTTGTTTTTAGTAAAGTATAAAATGGATTTACTTTGGATATTCTTTCAAATCCTTTTAAAGTAGTTTTGTAAAAATTTATTAAAGTATTTTTTGAAGTTTAAAAATGTTCTATAATTATTTATGAATTTTGAATATAAAGGATTTTATATTTAAACATGTTTTTATGGATTTTAAATAAATTATAAAATATATTTTTAAATAATATTTAATATAAATGTTTTAAATCATGATATTGTAGTTTTAAAGTATTTCCAAGTGTATAATAGTTTTTAAAATATTTTTAAGTATATATGGTTTTAAGAAATTAGTTAAATATTTTATTAAAGTAAATAGAAGTTTATGTAACATAATATATTTTAAGTTGTCTTTATTAGTAAATATTTTACCTTATAAATAAGTTAGTGTGTGTATATATATATATATATATATCATTTTTAAATGGCTTTAAAAGAGTTTTAACATATTGGTAAGTATTTTAAAGGCATCACTATATATATAAGCTCTAATTATTAAATTAAATATTGTGAAAATTTAATAAAGGAAGTTTGGGTTTTAATACTTAAGTTAAATTAAATGGTTTTGGTAAAGTTGGTTAAAAGTGTATTATCTTAATTAATTAGTGTGGACATGCTTTGATCTTTAAAATAAATGTTTTAAAGCTAGTGATGATTAAATGTGAAGTGTTTTGGGTCGTAGTAAACATTGTTTTAGTAATAATTGTTTTTAATGCTTATTATTAATTATATTTAGGGATATAATAGTTTATTTATTTTTGAATATTTTAAAGATCACTATAAGTGAAATGTTTTTAAAGTAATGATTTAGGTTTGTAGTGAACAATGTTTTAGTAACACTTGTTTTTAAATCCTTGAATTATTTTTTAAAGTGGAAAATAGTATAAATGTATTTTAGATCTTTAATAATGAGATTTTTAAAGATAATAAAAAGCATTGAAATCTTTAATAAAAAAACAGAAAAAGTTATACGTTTAATTTCTAAAAGAGAAGGGGATTTAGTAACAATGTTTGAGTACTATTTATTTTTAACTTCTTTGATTATATTTTAAGAAGGAAAAAACTTTGCTAAGTGATTGTAAATATACTTATATAATTGAGATAAGTGTATAAATACTTTTTAACTATTGAAAAGAGAATAAGCGAATAGTTAAATATATGAGTACAAGTATATATATCTTTTATAAAGAGAAATTGTACATACATGCATGCATGCATGTATACATACATACACACACACACATATATATAGAAAAGTTTATAAAGAAGGTTTTAATTTATTAAATAGTAGTAATTAATAATGGGAGTTTTGATTTATAATATAAGTTTCACTTGGTAAAAAGGTGTTTTACTAACAAAAATATGTTTTAATTAATAAATAATAAATTAATTAAAAATGGATTTAAAGTCGTTTATGTGACTTGATCATGCTTTGGATGAATTGATAGTGCTTGTATGTTTATTTGCTTATGAAGAGTATATGGGACTTAGTTCCCTTATGCAATCATTTAGAAATTGGATTTTCAAAATTTTTGGATTTTAGAAACGACAAATTCTATTTCAACCCGAGTATTACTTAGAAGTCCTCCAAAAATTAAAAAAGTCTGTAAACCCATAAAATAACTTAGTAGCCCCCTACTATTTCCAGAACTACCCTTCCCATCACGCACAACGTGAAAAATTGAATTTTTTCTTCACTGATTTAGAAACTTAGTAGTGAAAAATTGAATTTTTCCTTAATGAAGTCTGTAAACCCAAAAAATAACCCAATACTGAAAACTTGAATTTTTTTTCACTAACTTAGAAACCCAATTCACATTTTCTTCAAAACTATAATTAAAAAAGTCTGTAGATCCAAAAAATAATTCAGCAGTTAAAATTGATTTTTTCTTCACTGATTTAGAAAATAGGGTTTTGAAGAAGCGGTGATTTAGACAGTAAGAAACTAACGTAAGAAGATAATGGAATTGAGAAGAAAGAAAGTACACAGCCTTTTAAGGTGTTTTAGTCTTTAAAATTTTACTTATTTTAGGAGGGGCTACTAAGAAATTGTCTTTGAAATAGAATTTGCCTTTAGAAATTGTGTGTTAGGTGTCGAATGGTAGGGACAAGATGCAAAATTGATCTTTGAAATAGGAGTGTGGAAATTATTGTGTGAAAATAAAGGTTTTTGATTTTTAAATACTTGTATATATATAGAAATGCCAGTATATATAGGTTTTTGGCATCATATTTTCAATTTTTTTAAAAGAATGCATTCATATAGGAGGAATTAATTTAGAATTATTCAGCATGCATCTCATATATGTTGTGATACGCATGCACTTTTACACGTTTAGCTGCAAAATTAGTTGTACACTAATTGGTTGGATAGTTTAGAATGATTGCGCGTTATGTTACACGATTCAACACTTGAGGAATTTCGGGGACGAAATTCTTTTAAGTGGAGAGAATGTAACATCCTGTAAAATTTATGGTAATTAATAAATAATTATTAAGGCTCAAAATTTTAATTTGAGAAAAAAATCAAAATTTGACAATGAAACTTGACTATTGCTTTCATGGCGATTTTCTGAGCAACTTTCATTTTTGGAGTTTTGTGATCGGAATTCAAATGAAGAAGTTATCGGCGTTTGAAGTTTTTGAAACAAATAATTAAAAAATGAAAATAGGAAATCAACAATACTGAATGAGGACTCCATAGGTCGACCTTTTCCATAGGTCGATCAACCGCTAGTGGTCAATCACTTGTAGGGGATCAATCGACCGATCTGAAATGGTGGTAGGGTTGAACCTTAATCGAACGACCCATATTAAATTATTTTAATCTAATGGATACGATTGATTAGGGCACCTACTAATATAGGCATAACCCCTTACTTCTCTTCTCTTATTCTCTAATCAAAGTAGTGAAGCTCTGCCATTTTTCATATTGAACTATTTCTTGAAATTGTAAAATATTATACACACGCACACAAAAATCAAAGAAGGGCAGAAAATAAAAAGAGAAGAAAAGAAGGAGCAAATCAACGTGGTGAAATAAAAAGCAATTTCTATAATTATAATTTTATATTCACTTTAACCCCAAATCTCTTCTCAGATCTATAATTATAATAGTATGTATATACCTTGCTATACATATTTTGTTAGATTGAAAAGGAGTCAAATTAAATGGGTGAATTTGGATTTGGGAGATTTGGAAAGCTTGAAAGGCGAGTGAGAAATTGTATAATTTATTTATAACACTGAAATTTATATCATTGAATTTTATTTAATTATTATCCTATATAAGATTTGATGAGTTGTAGGCTTAAAACAAACGAAAAAGAAAATCGCCTACTTATTCTTTAAGATAAATAATTGGAATAGGAATGGTATTTTCACCCTAATCTGAAAATTCGGAAATCAGTTCTAAAATTTGTTAAAATTGAATGTTGATAAAGTTGTAAAATTTATTTCATATTTATAGTTGGGTTGAAAAATGTTGGTATTAGTTTATGCAGCCCCAATTTGACTTGGAATGTGAATTTCTATATTTTAGCTTATTGGGAGAAGGGTATAATTTAATTGCCTCTATCTTTTTATAATTTCCACAAATTATTTAATTTCACAAATGTATAAAAAGTGTGTCATTTGAAATAATAAGGAATATACCAAAAATGAAAGAGATGTGTAAAGTATGAATGTTCTTCTCGGTAGTTTGCACTATCTATTTCAATAAATGAAAAGAAATAATTCTTTGTAATTTCAAACGAAGCAAAGGTCTCACTTTTGGTTGAGTTATGGAAGGTTATAATGATAATCCTTATTTTTGAAGGATAGCTCTGATAAACTAGAATTAGATGTAGAAATGAATGTTCTTATTTCGAATTTATAGTGAGAAATAGTAATACACACACACACACATAACCGTGCTTACCAATTAAAAATAAAGATAAATTTATATAGCATAATGTACATAGCTAATCGTATAGTTACGATTAGGATGTCTAATTATAAATAGCTAGAAAATTATAGGATTAGGAGGTGTAGATGGAAGAAGTATAGTAACTCTAAAATTAATAGGTTAATAAATGTGCAGTTAAAAGGGACATAAGTGCAGTTGATGAGACGGTTAAATAGGGACATTAATGCAGTTAATAAATTAAATAGGGACATAAATGCAGCTAGTGAGACTGGTTAAAGGATTTAATTTAGCATTTATATGGAAATAGTTAATGGATTAAATTAAAATGAATAAATAAATGTTATTAGTGATTTTTCAATTTGGATAACAGTGACCATTTATTACAAATAATTGATATTTATGGAATATAGTAAATAAGCGTATAAGATAGGAATTAAATGCTGGATGGAAATATAATTTTATAGTGGGAAATTATACAGCCTTAATTATAATTTTAAAACAAGCATAAATTAGTGGGCCTAGTCTAACATTTAGGCTCAGGATGATTGGTTTGGTTTAGTGGGTTGGGGCGAGGTCAGTAGAGTTACACAATATAAGGCTTCCCTTCACCTAGAGGCTACCAATAGTTGTGTATACTTAACACTGATATGTGACATATTCAACCATAGGACCTAGGGGGAAGGGATAAGTGGTTGCGTATAGGTAAAGAAAAATATACCAATATTTTTCCCCGGGTTTGAAGTATTAAATGACTTAGTACTTTTAGGAAAGTAGGGTCTACTTCATCTCTAATAAGAGGTATTAAGTAATTGAAAAGGGTGTTTTCTTTGACTTACATTAGATAAGTCTAAGTGGGATTTAGGCTATGGAATGTCGATGGGCTATGTTAGTATTGTTGTTGGATCGGTGATGAGTAGTAGGGCTTGTATATAGGCTATGACCACCAGTAGTTCCGAGCTATCAGTAGTAAAGACTCAGGTAATGCCCTGATGGATTTTTC
The DNA here is from genome assembly GCA_030765085.1 of Allium cepa. Classification (NCBI taxonomy): domain Eukaryota; kingdom Viridiplantae; phylum Streptophyta; class Magnoliopsida; order Asparagales; family Amaryllidaceae; genus Allium; species Allium cepa. Next base: position 125,480,773 of record CM060940.1, on the reverse strand, counting down.
CTTCCTATTAGTGTATAGTCCATATGGAACACACACAGACCTCAAAGTTTAATTAGTTAGTTGTTTGTTTATCAAAGGTGGGTTATTCAACCTTTAGACGAGTCTTTGAAATGCATTAGTAATATGGTAATTAAATTATAAAACCATATATAGGGGTCATCGATTTTTGTAGTTATGATCGATTGACCAACGTTTACATTGTGGAAGGTCTACTTTGGGGTGAGGTATTAAATGGCCATTAGGTCTGCCTTCTTCCTTTTTAAGAAGTATTTAGTGGCCCAGGTTTTTTGGTAGTACAACATTTAGACACACACACATAAACTATATAATATAGTTTTACCTCAAAAGGGTTAGGCATATCGTATACGCACATAGGATTGAACAAACTAGCTGTAAATAATAATCCTAACACATAAATAAGAATCAACCAATATAAATTAGTGTTTGGATAAAGTATGCAATTTTCCGGTCACAGGATGTTGTTCCGACCCCCCCCCCCCCTCATTACAACCCACAGGGTAGATTAAAGGGATATGTTACTGGAATACGATGGGAACGGTAGATGGAGAAGTCTTCTAATTCATGCTCAGCGCTAACAAGGCAATTAGATGTCCACGGAATACTATTGATTCTAAGGTAGCATCGTCGGTTATTTTCCTATTCCGCCGTGATTTTATATTGATCCACTTCTGAGATACTTATGTTTGTTACAAGTTACCAAAACCAATGATCCATGCCCTAATGGGCATGAGTTTCGATTTAGTCAAAATTTGGGCTTATTATGGTGTAGGTTGCTACACTATGTCAATTGCTAAGTGTGAGAATAGGTTCAATGCATTATCTTAGTTTGGGCTTGGGTTGGAAGATATACCGCTGAAAAAGGATGAGATGTTCATTATACGTAAACGTCCAGAGTTTCAGAGGGACATGACTACTCATATCCATGTATCGTTTTTAAATATGTGGTATGGGTTTGTGGTTTGAGAGTTTAGCTCCAAATCCATCTACATCTGCACCAATTGGGAACATCAAGTGTAAGTTTTAGCAGCCAAGAATGTTTCTAATTTAGCTTGCTATAAGTGTGGATAAAAGGGACATTTTGCTAGGAATTGTAGGTCAGGTGGAGGAGGACAAGTGGCTAAAGCATCAATAGTTAAAGCATTGCTAATTAAAGCATCAATTGTAAAGGTACCGAAGCTTGAGTCGTAGGTAGCCAAAGCTTAGTTTTTACTGAAGAGCCGTTATAGCACCTTCTAATTCTATAGCTTCCACTTCTACAGATGCAAAAGGGAAGCAAGTTTTGGAAGGTATCTATTTGTGATATTTCTATTTGTGTTTTATTTGATACCAGTGCTTCTCTTAATTTCAATATCTTAACCTTGTTTGTAAACTGAAACTGGAGCCACTTATGGCTTTCGACTCTATTTGTGTGTCGAACCCTATGAGGCTTGACCAATCTTAGTATGATATGTTTAGGAGTTTTAGTTACTTGTTTTGACTAACTCCTTCTATGCAATATGTATGTTCTTGGTTTTCTTAGGTTTGATGTTTTGCTTGGAATAGATTGATTATCCCGAAATCATGCAGTTCTGGAATGTGTTAAGCAAACTACATATCGAAGAAAGGAATGAAGGTTCTAGTAGTGAATTGTGAAGGACCTAGCTCACTTATGTGTAGTTTTCTTTATTCTCTTAATGTTGCAGAAGGAGAGTTGGGTTTGATTTTGTTGTGCAGGAGTTTGCAGATATGTTTAAAGAGATGTCTGGTTAAACAACCCATCGTGAGGTTGAATTCATATTGATTTTGTTTAAGATGATAAACCTACTATGTTGTTTGTGCCTAGGCTATTATCGAAGGAGAAGCTAGAGTTAGCTAATCAGGTCAGCCATTTGTTGTGTAAAGGCTTGATCCGACCTAGTCGATCAAATTGAGGAGCACCCGTTGTCTTTGCAATGAAGGTGGACGGTTCCTTAGACTTTATGTGGGTTACCTTGAGCTCAATAAGCAGATTGTTAGGAATGAGTATCCTTTTCCTAGTATAGATGACTTTTTCGATCAGCTTCATGGTGCTCAGGTGTTTTCTCGGCTGGATCATACTGTAGGGTTTCATCGGTTAAGGGTAGCAGAGGAGAGTGTACCTTGGATAGCTTTCATATCTGATAAGTTTTATGAGTGGTTAGTTATGTCGTCCATCTTAACTAATGCTCCAACATATTTTGTGGACTTGATGAGTCGGGTTTTCCAAGATGTGTTGAATAAGTTTGTCTTATGTTTAATAATGATATTCTGATCTACACTAAGACCGAGGAGGAACATACTCACCATTTAAGGGTTGTACTTAAAAAACATTGAGACATCATGTATTGAAAGTCAATTTCTTGAATTTTCACTTTTGGCGGTCTGAAGTTAGGTTCTTAGGATATGTTGAGGGTGTTTCTATTGATCTAGCAAAGGTTATGGCTATTTAGGATTGGAAGAGGCTAGAAAATACAACCAACATTAGAAGCTTTTTGGGGTTAGCAGGTTAACCTTAGAGGTTTATTCAGGATTTCTCAAAGATTGCTTCATGCTTGATGAATTTGACCAAGAAAGATGTTAAATTTATTTGGACTAATAATAGTGAGAAAGTGTTCAAAGAGTTGAAGGCAAGGTTGACTAGCATTTCTGTTCTGTTTATTCCAGATGAAGATGAGGGTTTAACTATTTATAAAGATGCTTATGGACAGGTTTAGTTGCAATGTTGATGTACCATGGAAGGTTTATTGCTTATGCCAGCTGGTAACTCAATCCATATGAATTAAGGTATTTGACTCATAACTTGGAGTTGTTAGCAATTATATTTGCATTAGAGATGTGGAGACATCACTTGCTTGGTGAGAAATTCGAGCTATACATAGACCATAAATCCTTAATGTATCTTTTCGCCTAAACAGGGGACAAAATATTGGTTGGAGTTTATGATAGCTTATGATCTAGATATTTTATTTATGCCAAGGAAAGAAAATGTTGTAATTGATGCTCTAGTAGGAGATTTGCAGTTGTGGCGAATGTAGAAGTGCGTTTTACTTTTATTAGTAACATTGAAGGAAATCGGCAGAGGGATATTCGACTTGTTAGGATAGCTAAAGCGGTAAGTGAGAATGACGCACCAGAGAGGTGGCTCAGGTTGGAGGTGGGTAGCCGTGGTATAGTGAGGATAAACGAGAGATAATGTGATCCTGATGTTGATGGGATTAGGCAAGAGTTAAGACAAATCATCATTCAGGACGGACGATACTTCTAGAGGTTACCAAGATGTATCAAGGTATGAAGCAGACATTCTGATGGAAAAGTATGAATATGGATGTTTCCATTTTTGTGATTTGGTGTTCTAATTACCACGAGTCAGAGGGAACCATCAGAAGATGGCTGTACCGCTTCAACCATTTGAGATCCAATAGGAAATGGAAGCAGATATATATGGACTATATAGATAGGCTACCTAGGTTAAGGAAAGGTAATGAAGGTGTTTGGGTTATAGTGGACCGCTTAACTAAGGGTGCACACTTCTTAATGGTGGAGACTATGAGGATAGCTTCAATTTTAGCTAAGTTATAGGTTAAAGAGACTATTAGACTTTAGGGAGTTCCTTATTATACCGTAAGCAATAGAGATCAAGTATTTACAAGTTAGTTTTGGAAAGGTTGCTTGGTGCCTTAGGGATAAAGTTGAGTTTGAGTACAGCTTACCATCCCAAGAATGATGGAAAACAGAGAGGATCAACCGTGTTTTAGAGGACATGCTTCACGCTTGTGTATTAGATTTCGATGGTTCGTAGGAAGAGCATTTACCTCTTATTGAGATTTCGTACTACAACATTTACTATGCTAGCATCAGAATGGTGCCTTTTAAAGCACTTTCTGATAGGCCTTGCTAATTCCCATTGTGTTGGGTGGAACCTAGAGATCATCTAGTGCTTGGGATGAATATGATTCGAGAGGCATCTTATAAGGTAGCAGAGACTCAAAAACACATTAAGGAAGTGTAGAATCATCTGAAGAGTTACGTAGAACAGAAGTGTAGGGGTTTAGAGTTATCAACTGGGAACCTTGTGTTCGTAAAGGTTTTTCCATTGAGAAATGTTGTTCGATTTGAAAGGATGGGAAAGTTGGTTCCTTATTATATAGGACCATTCCCGATTCTGGCGAGGGTCGGTACACTTGCATATAGAGTCGAGTTACTTACTAAACTATCGGGTGTGCATAATATGTTTCATGTATCGCATTTGCTTAAGTTTGTGCATGATCCTTCTTTGATAGTGGAAGCATCAGAGCAAAATGACATAGAGGTTGAGCCAAATTTGACTATACTATGGCAAACTGTTCGGATCGTTGATCGAGATACCAAGCGATTAAGGATTAAGGTCATGACATTGATTGAATTAAAGTGGAGCGAGGATGCTAGGGATTGTACTTGGAAGATGGAAGATAGTGCGAGTGAGTTTTATCCGAAGTTGCTTTTAGACTAGTGGTTTCTTATCTTGTAGTACAAGTTTTGTAATGTACTCATCGCTTGTGGTGAAGTCACTTAGTATGCATTTTGTTTTGTAAATAATTTCGGCAGTACTCTATATATGTACATGTTCTTCAGTTCTTCTTTGATTTTCGTTCTTTTTTGAATTTCGAGGATGAATGTCTTAAGTGGGGGAGAATGTAGCGACCCATAATTACAAATATTTTATCTTTGAATATTGGTACTTTGAAATATGATTAAGTGTTACAAATGTGATTTTATAACCTTGTTAAACTACTTTCAATTAATAACTAATGATAATAAACTTGCTTTTGAAATTTGAAACTAATTCTTTAAAGAAACATCGATAATGTGACTGAAAATCGTTTTATCGGTAAACAACTTTTTTATTCGGAACAAGCTATCAAAACTTTATGTACATGTCTAAATAACATAAGAAGTTACTAATAGCTAATAAAAATATTTTTACTAATTATGGTTAACTAAATCACTAAGGAAAGCTTTTAGAAGCTTCTAGAGGAAATGGGATATTTGTTAGTGGAGATATTAGTTGTAGTATTGTCTTTGGTTTGGTGAGGTGGAAAACAAGGTAAATGGTACAGAGTAAGGGGCCTTGGCCTAATAGAGATGTGTGGAGAGAGGGTGAGCACACCGCTTGATTGCCTATCTAAAGAAAACCATAATTCATGGAATCACTTTTACAATTTCTATATAAAGATAAACTAGCACTTCATTCTCATAAATTCATAAATTCATAAATAAAAAGCTAATCAAATCAAACTCAAAAACTTACTAAACTCGTATAACACTTATAACATCATAATAACACCTTTCATTAGCTTGAATCTAGAAGATTTGGAGCACACACCCCAAACCATAGATGGGCCATGAGCATCAAGAGGCTTTTTAAGCCTAGATCATGAGCAAAGCAAGTTTGGGGTAAGAAGTTTTGATATTTGCAAGGTTGAGGCAGGAAGTGGAAGCTTGTGTTGATTGTTTACTTATTGATGGGTGAGCTAACTAATCGTTTGAATGAATATGAAGTGTATATATGCTTGTGTTTGATTATAATTTTTTGCTTGAATTTATAGTGATATATTTGTTGTGATTCTTGCTTTGGAAAGAAAATGGGATATAGGAATCATGTATTTAGACTCGTACGACTTTCTATGACTTGTTCCATAGCCTTAAAACAAAGCACAAGAGTTTGGTTGGACTTTGATTTAAATCGGACTTGAATTTGGAAGTGGTTTTATAGTGATAGTCGTTAAAGAAGCACTTAGGTAATGTCTTGTATTCGATATTTTCGAATGAACTTTATAGAGAGATCTCTAAGGGTTTCTCATTATGATTGTGATGTATATTGTGTTTTTGTTTACTGTAAAAAGATTAGATGCCAAAATGTTTGTTAGTGTATCGAAAAGTGGCAAAACTTTCAAGTGTTCAAAACTGCCATAGTTTATGGTCATTTACATAGTCAATAAAGGCGTCTCCCTAAACCTTTTTACAACATTCTTTAAATGCCGTAGTTTCTGTTTGAGACTTTATTTTGTTTTAAATTGACTTTAAATATAAGGATTCTTCTTAAATCTTTTTACAAGTCTTTTCTAACATATATTACAGTATTTTAAAAGTGGTCTAGAATTTAGATCTATTTTTAATAATTAATTATGAATTATTAAATTAGAAGGTTAATTTTTAAATAAAAGAAAAACATGTTCGTTTGAAGTTTTTAAGTAAATTATAGCATAGATGTTTAAAGTAATATTTTAAATATACATTTAAACAATAATTATAAGTATTTTAAAGCGTATATAGCTTTTAGAAAATTAGTTAACTATTTTACTGAAGTATTAAAAAGCTTATATAATATCTTTTACCTTGTTTTTAGTACCTGATCAGCTTTATAAATAAAATTGTATACATACATAATGTACACATACATATATCATTTTTAAAAGGTTTTTAAATTATAAATACTTGTTTTAAAAAAGGTTTAGGAGTAGCTTATTGTCTTAATCGTGTTTGTTTTATTTTTATGTTTATGGAAAGTAATTAACTATAATTAACACTAAAACATGACGAAGTAGGTTTGTCTATTTGTGAGAGTTAAGAATGTTGTTCGAGTAGAGTTTAAAAATAATAGTGCTTTAACAAACCAGCTTCACTCTTGACCAATGGATAGTAAGTTGAGAAGGTTGGAAACGTGTTAAATATACAAAACTTGATTTCTATAGGCAATCTTTTTTAGAGCTAAATAGTCGATTAGTTGACTATTCAAGCTTGACCATCTAACTTAGGAAGTACATGAAAGCTTTATTGATTCATATGATTTGAGATCCCCTAGGAGGAGTCATAGGTATGAAATGTCTTTAGCTTTAAGAATTGTATACATACGAGTTCCCCCTTGGAGGACTCCTTTTTATATAGTTTTCTTACTTCTAAAAGAACTAGAATTGAGTTTACTATAAATTCATCGATTTAGTTTTGAAGAGTCCGGGCTTGGATAAGTGTATTACTTACTGAATACCACTTCAAAACTAGTATACAATTCCACATTTTGGAAGCGGATATGAAGTGGAATGTTATAGAGCTAAACTGTCTATCTTAAGGTTAAGTCCAAGAGAGAGGTTAACATTAACATGTCAAACTAATGCTATAGAGTTGAGCTATCTATCCTGAGGTTATGTCCAAGGGAGATGTAATTAGCATTTGTTGGTCAACTTGTGCTGGAATTCATGAAAGGATTTGTGATCTGTTAAAGAGATGAGAAATCGTGTGAGAGATGCCGAACGTGATCTTGACATCAAAAATGGCAAAAACGGAGTAGGATGCACAACATGGGTTTTTGCTAACCCAAAGATTCATATTAACTCCATATCCAGAGTAATGCTTATTGATGTTGCTAATGGGAGTTGTTGATACTTGGTTCCATATTTTAGGGCATGGGCCAATTGTTTTTACCATATGGTATATATTATCTTGAGATATATGCTGCTTGAAAGGTGACTTATGTTCCTTGAGCAGAAGGGCTAGCTTTAATTTACTGAGCGGACCTCTATGGAAAATCCATTTGAGAGCGTACCTTAGTGGTTTTAGATGTACTTCTAATATTGTTGTGCTATGAGATGCAACTAGAAAAGCTATTTTCTGATTTATATTCTACACCTAGTCAATATCTATTATATTTACTTATCAAATGGTTTGGTTTCTTTAGAGGGGAAAACTGTTACAGTGATCTGTACGATCTCAAATGTTAATGTTATATGGATGCATGTATCTTGAGTTTCTCACACCAGACTTATGTCTGACACATGGTTTTTTCCCCTGAATTCCTCGTGTACTCTTTCGAGTAGGCTGAGTTAAGCAAGTTTTACTTTGGACGCTTCAAAGCTTCATGAGATGAGATGAAGGCTTCCGTTTATCTATCTATTTCTATTTCCATTTTACTATTATTATATATGTATCAGCATTGTAAGGACATGCAGTTGTAACTGTCTAGGCTAATGATTGTACTTAGGTTTGGTAACTCTGAAATTACTCTGTATTTTGGAGTAACCCTTTTTAAAGTCTTTTTGGATATTGTATTCTATCATTTTGCCGTGCGATTCAAATATTTATGTTCTTTCTTTCTTATTCTGTTTTTATTTTTTATTTTACCTTAACCATCTGTCTTTCTAGCATTTAGGTGCTCGACACATGAATATTGTGGATGTTCAAAGTTGACATTCGAGGATCGAAAAGTCAGGCCGTTACAAATAGAACTTTGAGGTTCTTTGGGTTGAGGCGGTGGAATTTGAGATGGAATCAAAGGAGCAGATAGAACTCAGAGATGGAATTTGAGATGCGCAGCTTGCAATGTCGTAGAATCGATGGCTTCACTTGGGTTGATCGATGCAGTGAAATATGATGGGTATGATGTTTTCTTATTTGAGTTTTGAAGTGAATTTTTGGGGGTGTTAATTGAGGGTACAGGTGCACTAATGCCATGTCAATAACATATCAATGCCAAAATATACAACTTCGATAAGTCATCGACAAACCTACATAGGTAATTTGCCGACGATCCACCGACACCATGTCGACTCCTTGATTTGGGCGTCAGCATGGCATTGGTAAAGAAAAGCAGGTAATTTGCATCTTTTCTGGTAGTGTACCTCCACTGCCAATGCACTCGATTCAGCAATGTTTTGCACAATATTGAGTGTGCTCATCAAAACATGGTTCCCATATGTAGTGAATAATGCTTTATCAATTATGTCATATACAATGCCTAACATATAAATTTTTGCTCCAATTATCTCTGTGACCTTAACATTCTCAATAAACCACAAAGTACATTAGACATTCATGACCCATCGTTTCATAATGCGTAAATACAAGTATATGGTTCTTGAGCAACAAAACCATATAGTATGTATTGCCTATCTTAACGATATATGATCCTTCTCTAGAACATATGAAGAACTTGAATATGTTCAAAAACATCCATATGTTCTAGTACTTGACTTGACATGTAAATGATAGCGAGCAACCTTTGTTCATTAATTCATAGTTTATAAAAACGAATTGAGCATTATAGATTATAAGGGATGATGTGTATGTTGTATTTCAATTAAATGTCATTCTATGATAGAACATACACATCCCATACATCATAATGATTTGTTATTTTATAAATTTTATTTTAGTTTTAAATGTCAAAATAACTTATTTAAAATTTAAGGTTATGATTTTTGTAACTTTTATTTTCATTTCAAACAATATTGAAATATTTTATAACATTTATATTCACATTTCATATAAATTAAAAATGATTTTAAATTTATTCTATTCAAACTTAAACACTTTTAAATTTTATTTTATCTTAACAATTTGAATTTTGCAATTATAATACCATAATTTCTTTTTAAATTTAAATTTAAACAAATTTAAATTTTATTTTATAATATCCATTAATTTCTTGTAATTTTAAATGTAAAACTATTCAAATTCTATTGCTAGTATTTACAAATTTTACATTAATTTTATAAAAACTCAAATTTATACTCGATTAGAATATGCATTTGAATCAACTTACCAAAGGCATAAAATAATTTTAGGCCTTACACTTAGGGCATACCCTAGAGACAGATCACCCCAATGAACTAGGTAAGGTCTAATAATAATAAGGTATTCCATTTATAAGAAAGTTCCTTAATTAGAGCAACCATATCCTTAGTTAAATAGCCTTTTCTACACATTCATCTTAATGGACTTCCCTTATAGTTTTCCATATGTATTGGTCAGTTATTTATAATAACACATGAAAACTCTAATACCGTTACCGGATTAGTACGATCATGAAGTGGATGCAAAAGGGTGGTTTTGAAACGAATTCCTTTTATTAATTTTACAGAAGGATTTTTTTGTTGTAGACAAGAATTTTATTATATTATACCATATTTAATATAAATGTCAGGTTTTATTTAATTGAATTTTTCTGTAAATAACTAAAATATTTAAATATGAGCATCATTATACTTAACATAATATTACGAGATGTATATGTGATAGCATAATAAAAAATGACTCACATGCATATATTTATAAATGATTACACACTCACATACATATATTTATAAATGATTACACACACACACATAGTTATTTAGATTTATAACCCCCCCACACACACATATGTTAATAACTGGTACAATGTACATTTGCATTTGGTATTTATCAAATTGCATATCATAAGGCAACATATATTTATATTCATGTATATAATATACAATAATAATATATGCAATTATTTTGGCTTATTATTGATATTAATATGTATATACATATTAAATAAATAACTAATAATATATGCAAATAATAATGAATATTTATTTAAAAATATAAAAATAATTTTAAAATAACAATCTAGCAATATATTGTTTTATTATGTTACTTGTTGTATAAAATTAGTAGACCAATGATAAATTATTTGGCAATGTTGATCCTATAAATTAGGAATTTAGTTAATTTAAATTTAAAGCAGTAACATTTGAATTAATGTAAATATAATACTATATATAATTATATTTTACAAATATATATGTGGCTATATTTTTTATTTTTTTATTTTATAAAATTCGACATAAGTATGTCTATATATATTAATAGATAAGTTTTGAGTTAATTTTTTTTGCAAATATTAATTTGGAAAAGTATTTAATATGTGTGCATGCATTAATACATACATACATACGTATATATAATAATACACATACACATGAATACATACATATATGTACTCGTTTTATATTTTAGATTATGTGTGTTTTAGCAAACTAAAATATATCTTCAATTATTTTTAAGTTAATTTTTTTTTTAATTTTGATTTCTGAAATAAATTAATTTTTTCTATCATGTGTAAAGGTAGAAACAATACATATATGTTTCATTATTTAAATATATGCGAGTGATATCTAAAAAAATATAGGTATTGATATAATTTCTATATGTTTGAAAATATATTAGTTCAAAAATGTTTTATTCTTACAATAGGAAAATGATATATATATATATATATATATATATTAGTTAAGTGAGGTGACCTTTTAAAATATAAGGTACATGATTACCTTAATGATGCTGGCAGTTTCTTACACTTTGGAAATGTATTTTGACTTTCGAGCTTCTCTTCTTGACTTGAGCTTTAGTTTACAACTCTATAGCTCAAGGAATTTTAATGGAGGAGATGATAATGTTCTTTTTCAGAATGAATTGAATAATTGAGACCTTCTAGTTCTTAATTATAGTTGTGAGATCACATAGGAAATATCTTGATATTTCTTAGTATATCTCAATCAAACCAAACAGAATTTTATCCATATTAATTAATAAATAGTAGTTGCACATTTTTTGATAAATTTATATTCATATTTGATTTTTTAGCCTAATATTTATCATACATATCATTTAACATAAGTAAATATTAGTTGCCCTTTATAAATTAAATTATCATATGTAATACTTCTTTATAATTAAGTTAATTGATTTTTGAATAAAAGTTTTAAAATAATATATATATCAATTATATAAATAGGTGTTAATAATTATTATAAATTTATATCCATTTAGTTCATAATGAGTATAAATCATCATTAAATCATTTCGGTCCAATGCTATGCTTCTTTGTTTTGTGACTCCTAGGTATGACTTTGCTCGTAGTCAATGCTTAAACTATCTAATTACAAAAGTCTATAAAACTTTTCTAAAGCACAATATATCACTCAAAACCATTACTTATCAACCATTTAGGTGAAATCTTTCTTCTTAATCATTTTAAAGATGCACCCATAAGGAACGATATGTTATGCACCTTTTGTCTCTTTATCAGCACTATGTTACTTAGACATATAGGATTAGGTTTTTGTTAAAAATCCTAACAATTTCCATTGTTAATTACGAAGTTGATCTTCGAGTTCACTTAGTTCAATTAATAACAATTATCAATTAACCGAATTCACTCTAGCTAGATGTAACGACCCGTAATTTCGATAATTTAAGTTTGTTAATTTAATAGGATTTGTGATTCAGTAATTGGAAAGAATAAAAAAATTGTAATTTTAATTATGAAATGATAATTAGAATTAAATGTAATAGTGTTAATTTAAGTTATTTATTAACAATTATAATGAAATTCAATTAATTGAGATGATTTCAGTGTTATACTTGGTTATAAAGTAAATATAGGCAAACAATGTAAATATGGAACTAGTTAATAAGAAATCGTATATTTGTTGTAAGTAATTAACCTGTAAATGTAATTGATTGATTTTGGTAATTTAATATTGAGAGATGAAAATTGGTGTTATGTTAATGAAATAATAGCTAAAATAAAATGTAACAATGTTAACTTAAGTTAATTGTTAACAATCTAAATGAAATTCCAATTCATTGTAATTTAAAATGTTATACTTGATTATAAATTGAATATAAGAGAACAAATGTAAATATTTAATTAACTAATGAATTATTATATTGTTAATGGTAATTGTATGAAACTTAGTGGTAGGGAAGCAATTGTAACCTTTACTTGTAAAATATTGAACTTATAGATGTGGTTAAAGGTTAATGGTAACAATTATTATATAGAGGAATTTTACTAGAAGGACAAACATTGCAGTCCAATTAGTTTCTAGGATATACCTCCACAGAAATTAATTTCAAGGCCAAAGTCAGCAGAATAATTACTAAAAGTCGGCAGCCAAATTACTTTCAAGGACATAATTTCATAGGTTTTTAAGCCTTAGAAACTAATTATTTTTCATTTTGTCCTTAAAAGTAATTATTTCAGCTGTGTGTCCTAGAAACTAATTGCACTTGCTAAAGAGGACCTTGTGTCTAATTTCTAATATTTATATATTATCCATTTATTAGTCTATTAGATTTAAATTGGAAATCAATTGCAATTAATTTGCTTAATTAGTGCAATTAATGCAGGTTAAATTGATAATGGTAGTATGTTAATTCAATGAGATGTAACTAAAGTTAATTTTATTCATAATATGACAATTGGTTGAATTAGAAGAATGAAAATCAAGATTTTTCAAGTTATTGGAATTTAAGCTATAATAAATGGATTTATTGTAATTAAATGAAATTAAATATTACGTTAATTGGAATTAAGATGAAACTGGAAATTATAAGTGTGCTAAGATATAAACCAATATAATTATACCAATAAGATGATATGTGATTGAACTACAAAACTTAAGAATCAAATAAATGGGTTTATTGGAAATTAAATTTATAATTACCGAACTTATTTGAAATTAAATTTAACATTGGAAATTTTGAAATATTCAATGATAAAATTTATACAGAAATTTGTTATAAAGGATTTTAAATTACCAAGGTAATCTAAAATGACAGAAATGGTAAACTATTAAATTTTAATTGAAAAAAAGTGATTAACTAATTTTATATTAATTTATTTAATTAAGGTGAAAATAGCCATTTTGGCCACTGACTCGGATTTCGACGAATCCGGTTTCATCGGATCCGTGACAGTGAATTATTATAGGATTTCAAGTTTTGTAGCGATCAGACTTGTCGTTTGATCGTACGAGCTCGAAACGCCTAGAAATCAATTTATTAAATTCAATTGAAATCAATTTGAAATCAATTTGAAATAAACTGATTTCACCATAAATTCTTCATACGACGGAATTAGGACCTGAAACCTATTTCATTGAGTTTAAAAATATTGAAAACATCTATTTTGATATATGGGTTGACCCATTTTCATTCTGGAGGCAGAATGGGCTTTTTGGGTCTTTTATCGTTCCAATCTAAATCAATCTGGTCCATTCATTCTATTTTTCTGAGCTGCCTACAAATACCTCGTTATGAACCCTAATTATTTCTTATTTCTCATTAACAGTATGTACAAAGGTTATGTTGCTCCTCTTTCTCAATAGCTAAAAAAACCCTAAGTTATCCAACTAAATTTCAATTCAAAACTCAACTTCAAAATAAAATCTCCTCAAACTATATCATATTATATATCAATTTGAAGCTTTCGACGAGCACAACTCAATTCTATGATTCATTTTTTGATGTGAGTTGTGCTTTGGCCTGAAATCATCAATTCATTTTCGGTCTTTTATATCAGGGTATCATTTTAACGGTGGATCTTCGTCCTTAGGTCGATCGGAGGGCATGGGAGTGTTGTCGTCGTCGAGCTGAGCACATCCATGCGGCTCGTTTGGGTCGTAGGCATCTAGTTCACCAGAATTCTCCAATTGGTTGGCCGTATCTCGTACGACGGCGGCGAACGTGGGGGTGCCGTAGGTGGAGGGAAGGCGTGGCCTTGGTTGCGCATGGCGTGGACATGATCAGATCGAGGTAGTAGGTTTTGGTGTAGCCACGTTTGTCAATTTGGTGTGGCGGCTGCTAGCGTGCTCGAACGCGATTTGGGTGCTGCTAGGGTTTCGATAAATCAGCTGTGATGTGGCCGGCCGGTATTGTTTTGTTCTTCTGTATTTTATTATTTATTTTCAATTTAAAACTTAGTGTAATAACGTGCATAACTTTTTCATACGAGGTTTGATTCACGCGCTGTTTGTTTCCTTGGGATTGTATTAAAATTTCGGACATTTTGAGGCTTGTTTGGATGAATTCGAAGACTGTTTGAATTTTGGGCTTAAATTGGATTTAAATTCAATTTAAATTCAAAGGTGAATGTTTTTACCCACTCTAATTTCTAAAATTTCTTATGTTTTTTAAATTAAATTTATGATGTGATTGGAATTTATTTATGACTATTTGGTATATTTAAATCGCCATCTCAGTTAATTTGAATATATTTGAAATAAATCGTTATTTAATTTATTATGAAAATTAAACTGCAAGTTAAATACGTGTTATTGATTTTAATTATCTATTGATGTTTATTGATTGATTTGGATGATGATTGTGATGGATGATTGATTGTTGATATTGGATGAATGGATATTGTATTTTATATCGTTATAATACTGCAAGTTGACTATGGGTGGAAATGATACATACCCGAACGATCATATAGATTAGGGGAAAAGCGTTATGGGTTGAAACGATAAACTCAAACGGTTATCATTGATTGGAAAATGTTTATTTTTGGTTCTGGATGAAATGATATAGACCCATATAATTTCTTGAATTTGGACTTTATTTGGAACTAAATTATTTGAAGGGTTTAAATTAATTCAAACTTCAAATTTGTTTTAATTAGTTGATTAAGATTGATATTTCGAATTATTTGAAACCTTTTAAATAAATATATTCACATTGAACACTTGATAGGAGATGGAAACCTCATAACATCTCTGAAGCCATTGCATTCGTATTTTATTAATTTGACTTACATAAGATCTTTTAGTTCTGACTCGAGTGTTTTGTTTTCATCGCTCGGGTCGGTCTGAGCTTTTTCAATATGTTGAAGACCATTTTATTCTGGAGGACGAAGAAGAAGATTCGATATATTATTGGTATTTATTATTCCACCACATTATGTGTCCCGCTGCATTATTTGTTTATTTATGATGTATGTATAACTTTGATTTGAATTTGCAAAAGTGTAATCAAATGTTATTTGTAAAACAGCTTCATGAACTGTATATTTGAATATTATATTTTTTTCATTCCACTGCGAGATTCTGTGTTTAGTTTTTCTTTCTTTTTCTTTTTTCTTAACTATCGCTTTAACAATCCTCCCTTTTGAATGGTTTGAGTCTGACATATATGGTTTATTGTCGATTTGAACCGTCTAAAAAGTTGGGCCATTACAGTTGGTATCGGAGTGAGGTTTTGACCTACCATAGCCTGTTGGGGTTAGATCATTAGAGATATGGAAGTAATACCCTAGAATGAGTTGTCTGAGTGTATATACGGAAGCACGTATTTGTTAGTGTTTTAAAAATGTTTTATATAATTTTTGAAATTAAATTATTTTTCCTAATATTATATATATATATATATAATGGAATAAATTTTTATAACTAATATGTTATTTGTAATGTGTTTGATTTATGAAATGGTAATATTTAGTTATTATCTATGACGACACGAATTTCAGTACTTGAAAATTGACATCCATATTTCACCCGTATTCGAATGCCGCAGATTCAACCATTGAAATCCGATTCGCCGGAGTTTATAACACATTAAGTAAACAACATAGCGGAAACAAAATGAATGATTTTATTGATACACAATGGATACAACATTCTGATACAACATAATAACATCAGAGCAAAATAGAAATACAATAACAGAAAGAAACAACAACAAAAGACAAAAGGAAACAACAGCGGAAAGATAATATCTTCAATGCCAAATTCCAAAACTGCAAACCAGAAGCTCGAACCACCATCAATGCTATAATGTAGCAAACTCGGTACCATTGTATTATGCCTGCTATAGCTACCACCTGAGGTGGCAGGTTATACAACTGCAATCGTAAAGGGCTCGTATTGTTTCGTTTGGATTTCCAACAAATGGTCATCTAAGGAACTTCCTCACCGAATGGGTACGCCTCTGGAGGGACACCCCGAGAACTTAACCTGCTCTCGGCCAACACAAGGCCGGGTTACCTCTGTAACTAGGTAACTACTGACATGAGTATGCCATCCCCCGGTCATCACCGACCTTTATCTCGGGATTCACCAACAAATAGCAACAACCACATAAGTTAAATATCTGGGCTCCATACCATGATATCAATTTTTATCCAGAAGGAAATGGACATACCCTAAGGGGCACGACCCTTGATAACCTTGCCGCATCCTTCCTGTTTCGACCATTTCCGGGGTGTGAGGTTCTGATGAAGTCTCGTCCCACAAAGCTACGCTTTTCACAAAAGCCATGCTTCGATCAACAAATGATCAGCATCACTTAGCATGCCACATTACTAAATTGGGAATATATCACTAGTAACCATCAACTACATAACCTCTGAGCTCGTATGTCTCAACGAATGGTGTTAAGTTAAGAGAATAAATTCTCTGCCATAAAACAAAAATGTATTTGATAGAAACGAGCTTTACATCTCAAACTGTAACGTCAGACATACATCCGTTCAAGTCTGTTCCGGGTTCGAACGGAACCGAAGGCACTTCAAAAGAAGCCTTTGTAAATCCGGATAATCCTTAATCACGTCTGGACTCCTTATCACATAGGGTGATCAAATCTCTATACTGGGGCCATTCGGTGCAAAGACATTCGACAGGTAATCCTTTCGCTTTCGAAAATACCTGTTCTTTACCACCGCCTTCAAATGCTATCTATTTCGTTGTATCACTATTCGAAATGGGTTTTATGACATATAGTCCTCTCCCGGCTAAACCGAATAATGAGCACTAATTTTAAAAACATATGGATATATTGGTTCTTAGTTTAGTCACAACTTTAAGCCCAAAACCATTCTTTCTGAATGGGTTGAACAATCTTTTAAACAAAAGATACAACTTTAAGATCCTCTTCACTTTGAAAACAAAGTTCACCAATCTTTATCAAAGATTTACTCATAGCTTTCAAAAACAAATTCATTTCAAATTTGAAACCCTTTCAATAGAAACTGGAAGTTCTTTCTTTATATGAAAGCAATTATCTTTTGAAAACAAGAGTTTTCGTTTCGGGAAAATCCGATTACATTTGCTCAAGTTAGAGCCCTTCAGGTATGAACTCGGGTTAAATTTAAATTCCCAAAATTATTCCTTTAAAATGGTTTAAAATTCATATAACTTGTATAGTCCCTTTAAATCATAGTTTTCAAATAAACATATATATATATATATATTTGTATATAATATGTTTATCAACTTTAAAATCTTGAAATTAAATCCAAATTACTTTAACAAACCATATTATATCTAAAATAATTTTAATTCCAAAATTCCCTTTTCAAAAGTTTAACCCAAACCACCTCCAAACCATTTTGGATTCAAAATTCAACTTTTAAATCATTTTAAATTCAAAAACCCATGACTTAACCGATTTCCCGTGAAATCCATATTTGTGTGTGTGGTGTAGTCCATGGGTATTACACAACAGTACAATATCATCAATCATCACAATCCAAACACAGCAATATCGATAAGCGATATAATCCTATAATGCTTATCTTCATTCACAGATTCATAGATAAATATGTAAATTCAATACAGATAAATAATTTACACACAACTCAATTCAAACAATTTACATCACAGAATATTACAGGTCAGAGATAACAATCAATTCAAGCATTTAAACATCCATAAACAAGATTAATCATTCACATAATTTATAATTAATTTTAAATTAATCTCAAAATAGATTAATTATCTATGAATTAATTACATAACTTTGCTTGATTAACATTAATTAATTACAAACCATTTGATATTAATTAATGAAATTAATTAATCAACCTTAATTTTCCATCTTAATCAATTATCCTTTAATTAATTAGTTATCCTTAATTAATTATATAATTTAATTAACCCTAAGTTAATTACATAATTAATTAACCCTTAATTAAGTAATTATCTTTCAATCATAAATTAATCAACCTTTAATTACTTACCTTAAGTAATAAATCTTTAAGTAATTAATTATCCCTTAATTACTTACATAAATTAGTTAACCTCAAAATAATTAATTAACCTTTAATTAACTTTATTGATTAATTATCTTTTAATTAATCACATTAACAAATTATCCATTAATTAATCACCTTGATTAATTACACTAATTAATTAACCTTTAATTATTAAGTAATTAACCTTAATTATCAATTAATAAATTAATAAATTATTCTTTAATTACTATCATTAAGTAATTATCCTTTAAGTAATTATCTTTTAATTACTATCATTAATTAATTAATCTTTAATTACTTAAACTTTAATTAATTAAAAGATAAATCATTTATCTTAATTAATCACTTAATTATCAAAAATCTTCATTTAATAAACCTTGGAATTTATTATTATTAACAAATAAATTAACATAACTTTTAAGTTAATTAACAATTGAAAACATCTTTATCTTTTTAATTAACTTCTTAATTACATTTTCAATTTTTTTTAAATACTTAAAGAAATAATAATGGTCACATAATTAAGTAATTAATTCTTAATTAATTTAAACTAATTTACTTTAAAACCTTTAACAAATCCTAAACTTATCAAAAATAATTATTTTTAAAAGAATTTGTTAAGCATTGTTTAAACTTGATTATGTTTTAAGGTTTTTAAAACTGTATTTATACTTCCTGAGACAATCCCGAGATCTCCCCGAGCCAAGTACCAACTTTCTTCGAGTCATTCCCAAGCCACCCTTTTTTTTTTGTTTTAAGTTTGAAATCTGGAAAACACTCGCGTATGAACCCGAATGCAAGCTCGAGCCAAATCTCCTTTTTCCCGAATGCAACCCCGTGGCAAAAATCATCTTTCTCAAACCTAAACCACTGATACAACATGACACCATGCACATGCACCCGAGCTATGATGATCTCCAGTCGACCTCACCGTCTACCTCAAGTCGATGACCATCTACCCACATCTTGAGTTTACCCAGATCGAAAAATCCCAACGAATTTGAAATTGAGGAACTTAACCCAAACTGGAACATAATTTTATCACCAAAAACTGCCTCGCTCTATCGCTTCAGGTCACCAGAGGCCGTGAAATTCGAGTCAGAGCATTACCGTCATCGATAAGTCGATTACACGCACCCCGGTGTAGTCCGATTCGATAATGGCGACACAATCTCTTCTGAAACTACGTCGAGCAAAACTGGGTTAAAAACCCCACATTGCCAATGTTCAACCACCACAGTGGTGGATAAATCCACCCACCATTTTTGCTGACACCACTGACCTCCTCGCAAACTCCACCCACAATCCCGAGGTCCAAACTTTTTCCGATCACCAAATTCTTACTAAATTGCAATTCCCGTTCAATTCGCATTTTCTCACGATTTAATAAACTAAAAATCTTGAAACGATTCTCTAAAATCATTATTTTAAATTCGAATCGGGTTATGGAATCGAAATACAAATTTATGATCATCAAATTTTAACGTATATATGATTTTTTCTGCGATTTCTTATTTTAAAAATAATTGCTTAATATAATGGTTTGAAATTATTTTTATAGTTTGAATTTGACAAGTACAAACACATTTTATTTAAAGATCAAAACCTAATATTGATTGTATAAGGAGTAACTGAATTTGTTTTGGATGGGTTGGAGTATGTAGAATTAACAGAGTGATATATGACACACACACACACACACATTTATATAGACATGCACAGGCATTTTTAAATTTATACACATGCATTTGTATTTATAACTAAAACATTTTCAAATTATCACACACATCCATTATCACAGGAAAACCAAGATTTATATATACAGGTTCAAAGTTTGCTCACTTGGAAATTGAAAAAGCAGAGAATAAGTTTTGCCTGGAACTTGTTGAACAGAAACCTGGAATTGTGTTTTTAACATTTTGCTTTGATTTACTGAGTTGAACTTGTTAATCTTTTATTTTATGGTTGCCTGATTCTTCTTAACTTTGAGAATTGCTTTTGATCTTTGAATTTCACTTGCTTGCTTCTGATCTGAGTTGAATCGTTACATTACTTTTGTTGAATCTATGATTGGTTCAGGTTTTAGAATTGTAAAAGATTTTTTTTGTTTTTATTTCCTGGTTTTGATTTTTCTTTTGAAGGTGGAAGAAGAAATTGAGAAATGAATATGCAAAAATAGGAAATAGCCTGGTTTTCTTTCTAACACTATATTTAAAAATTAAATTTTTAAAGAAACAAAAATTACCCCTCGTAATATGAAGTTATATTAATTCTTACACATGTTAATACATATTAAAATTAAGCCTACACTTGTTAATCTCTTTTTTGAAATGCTTACACTTGTTAAGGTATAATATTAATTTATCTACACTTGTAAATACATATTCTTTTTAACCTACACTTGTTAAAAACAAGTATTTTTTGTGTTTAAATCCTTAATTTGTTTTATTTTTCACATGTATTTATATAGTTTTTGTATTATATTTATAATACATTCCCT
Source organism: Allium cepa (assembly GCA_030765085.1). Taxonomy (NCBI): domain Eukaryota; kingdom Viridiplantae; phylum Streptophyta; class Magnoliopsida; order Asparagales; family Amaryllidaceae; genus Allium; species Allium cepa. The sequence continues at coordinate 125,459,660 of CM060940.1, read as the reverse complement.
TTTTATATTAACAAATGTTTTTTATTTATGTGTGTGTGTGTGTGTGTATATTAAAATATTTATCCATTCTTGTTTTACATTTTATTATTTATACTTATGTTAATTTAAAAGAAAATGATTATTAAAGTCTAATTACACATTAATAAATAAGCATGTATATATATTATAAAATATAGAAATTAGCTTTAACTTTTGAAAATTATTCATATTTAGTTCAAAATATAATTTCCAAAATATAGATATACACATATATAATAACTCCAAAACAAATTTTATTAGTTTTAAATTATAGAGTTTTCAAATTCAAATTATTTCTCAAATTATTTATTTAGAATTTCCATTTCAAAATTCAATATATAATACATATATATAAATAAACAACATATATTATTTGTTTTGGAAATTTTCAAATTCAAATTTCAAATTACAATCTATTTATATAAATAAACAAGCACATATCTTATTTAATTTGGAAAAAATTCAAATTAATTCACCATTTAATCCAAAATTTTATATCAATTACCAAATTAATTTGACTCAAAACCGGGATCGTTACAGATTCCCCCTTAAGAAAATTTCGTCCCCGAAATTTATTAGACAAGGAGACAACCAAATAATAGATAAACATATCAAAGATAGAGAGATGGTTTACCAGATCAAACTGAATATTTATTCTATATTTGGCTTAGAAAATCAGAATATCATCAATAAATATGAGAATGAATTTATTCAATACTTCACAAGATACTCAGGTCATCCGGTCTATGAAATATGTAGGGGCATTGGTTATTCCAAGGATAACTAACCACTCGTAGAATATATCTAGACCCCATAGAACAAAAAAATAGACTCTAAACTCAGGTCAGAATACCCCAAAGTATACACCCGCTTGTCCCTCTTTGGACTTGGATCCTGACAAGAAATCGCAGCAAAAATTCCAAATTTTGGTTTTGATTGAAACCTTTTTGTTGACACAATCCAATTTAACTTTATATTTTATTAAAAAAATTATTTCAAATAAAATTTAAAATTTATTAAAGTTAAAAAGAAAAGCTAATAAGAAACTGACGATCAGAATACGAAATAGGGACTTATTTACAATGATTCACAGGGCACCACCACACCAAAGCTTCTCCCTCGAGCTGCCACGAAGCCATCAAAGAATTGATATCAGATGATGATCAAAAGGAATTGATAGAGAAAGTTGTTTCCTTGTTGTTACAGGGTATTGACCATTTGTAGTGGTACTCCCCTGTCCCCTATCTCGTCCTCTTCTTGCACTCATTCTTACTATCAGTGAATAGTGAGAGAATTTACTGAGGCATACGGACAAGATATCTTAGGGATATACTCATTCTAGGGCATTTATAACCCTATCTCTAATGAGTCACCTAATGTGATATACTCCCGAGCTAAAGTTCTTACTCAACCTTTAGCTCTGATACCAAATGTGACGACCCGAATTTCAGCGCTTGAAAATCAACATCCATACTTCACCCGTATTCAAATGCCACAGATTCAACAGTTGAAATCCGATTCGTCGGAGCTTATAACACATTAAGAAACAACACAGAAGAAACAGAAGGAATAATTTTATTGATACACAATGGTTAAAACATTCTGATACAACAGAATAACATCAGAGAAAAATAGAAATACAACAGCGGAAGGAAACAACAGCAGAAGACAAAAGGCAACAGCAGTGGAAATATAATATCTTCAATGCCAAACTCCAAAAATGCAAACCAGAAGCTTAAACCACCATCAATGCTGCAATATAGCAAACTCAATGCAGAATGTGACTGCCAAACCAAAGACTTCGAAGATTTTCCAAAGCTACACCTATTATTTGATTTTCTGAAACCTGACTCTAGACTGCCCGTGTGGAAAATTGTGGGCACTCAGAGTTTAGAAAGGGAACAATGAACTCCAGGTCAGTCATGCGACTGATGTGAGCAAACAAAAAAACAGTTTATCTTTAACAAAAACAAACAAAAAGAAATATAATGAAATCTGCTATGCTTTTTGGAAAATGAAACTACCATAAGGCTTCCCAATACACACATAATGCAAGTGCACAATTGGAGGAGATTTCTCCTTATGATAATTAAACACGCTTGATACGCAAAAATCCTTTTGATATTATTATTAGTGCATAGTGCAGAAAACTTTCAAAAGTGTAATATTAATCTTTGCCAGCATATGTACCATTATATTATGCCTGCTATAGCTACCACCTGAGGTGGCAGGATACAACTGCAATTGTAAAGGGCTCGTATTGTTTTGTTTGGATTTCGAACAAATGGTCAGGCTAAGGAACTTCCTCATCGAATGGGTATGCCTCTGGAGGGACGCCCCGAGAACTTAACTAGCTCTCTGCCAACATAAGGCCGGGTTACCCTTGCAACTAGGTAACTTCTGACACGAGTATGCCATCCCCTGGTCGTCACCGACCTTTAACCTAAGATTCACCAACAAATAGCAACAACCACATAAGTTAAATATCTGGGCTCCATACCATGATTTCACTTTTTATCCAGAAGGAAATGGACATACCCTAAGGGGCATGACCCCCGATAAGCTTGCCACATCCTTTCTGTTTCGACCTTTTGCGGGGTGTGAGGTTCTGATGAAGTCTCGTCCTAAAAAGCAAAGCTTTCCATAAAAGCCATGCTTCGATCAACAAATGATCAACAGCATTTAGCATGCCACATTACCAAATTGGGAATATATCACTAGTAACCATCAACTACATAACTTCTAAGCTCGTATGTCTCAGAGAAGGGTGTTAAGCTAAGAGAATAAATTCTCCGCCACCAAACGGAAATGTATTTGATAGAAACCAGCTTTATATCTCAAAATGTAACGTCAGACATACATCCATATAAGTCCGTTCGGGGTTCGAACGGAGCCGAAGGCACTTCAAAAGAAGCCCTTGCAAATTCGGATAATCCCTAATCACGTCCGGACTCCCCATCACATAGGGTGATCATATTTATATACCGGGGACATTCGGTGCAGAGACATTCTATAGGTAATCCTTTCACTTTTGAAAATTCCAGTTCTTCACCACTATGACGACCCAGAAATTTTGACCATTAGAAATGAAATATTTAATTCATTTTAAATATTTGGAAGTTATTTTAACTTGAATTTCAAATTTAACTATGAATATGACAATTAAAGTTGTTGAAATTAATTATTAAAGGTTGGGTAAAAATTTGAATCTTTGGTTTTAAGCTGATTAAAATTATTTCAAGGCTTAGAAAATTTATATTGATAATACTGAAGATAATGGAAGCTTCAGAATTGAATTTGAAAATGCTTTGTTCAGTTTTAAAATTTTATCGTTTAAATCGACATATAAAAATAGCCTTCCAAGGCACAGTCTCGGAATTCGACGAGACCATTTCCACTGGGTCCATAATATTGTATTATTATCGGATTTCAATTTTCGTAGCATTCGAAGTTATCGTGTGATCATACGGTAAGCAAACGCGTTGAAATTTAAATCGAAAATTTAATTAAATAACTGGGTTCAAAAAGCTATCTTCTCCATACGATCGAATTTGGACTCGGAACCTTTTCCATTGCGTTCGAAATAGGCATATAACATTATAAATGCCTGGCGGCATGCTTTGATTGAAGATCGAAATTTTGAGTCATGGAAATTGAAACAATTTGAATTTAAATTATAATAATTTTACAAGACAAAATTTATACATTCCTCTTTCCTCTAACACCTGGCATTTATTTTCAAACAGTTGGCTTTCTTTTTCTTTTCTATTGACACGCATTGAAGAGAATATTTTTTCTAGTTGAGAGACAAAAAACAACGGCAACTTCGTTCAAAGAAAAAAATAAGAAGAAAATGAAATCGAGCAGTTCAAAATCATGGCCGATACTTCGATAAATCCCCTTGTCTTCTGCTATTCAAAATCGAAATAGAATCCAAACTTAAAAAAAGAAAAAAACGTCGCTTCTCTTTTCATCCAGGCCGAGTTCAAATTCGTCGTCAGTGTAGGCGCGTGCTTGCAATCGTGAGGGTGGCACTGGCGCTGGAGCTGGCGTAGCCCGCGATGAAGGAAATCGAGTATCAAAGGGATAGGCGATCGCGACTCAGATTTCGAAATCGTGGGCGTAGGAGTTCGAGCGGCATCAGCGTAGGAAATCAGAGTGGGCGTGTGACTTGAAGGCGTCGATGTGGGCATAGTCAGGGTCTCGTGATATCATGGAAGGAGCAGGCGCGCGCAGTTAAATTCAAAGGCGGCATGGTGTAATCGATCGTTGGAGGACAGTTAGGGCGAGCATGAGGTATTTGTTGGGGCAAAATTGATTTAACATTTTAATTATTTATTTAGTCAGGTTAAAACTTTTAATCAAACTGTGATTTCATTTTGTTCATCAAAGAATAACACATAAGGTATATGTTGTTTTTAAATTATATATATAGATATGTACATTTTAAAAATTACTAATTATGTTGTTTACTAGAAAGGAAAATGTTAAACAGGGAATTATTATAAGATTTTGGAAATAAATAAGAGTTTATATAAATATAAGATTTTTAAAAAACCCATATAGCTTATTTTTATATGCGGTTGAAGAAATGGAAAATCAAATAACAATTTACTAATTTATTTTAGTGATTAATTTGTTTAGTTAATTTATTTGATTATTTTGGTTACCAAATATTATTTAAAAAGGAAATTTAGTTTTAAATTTTATTTTTAGTTAAATAAATTTATTTAAAGGGAATTTGTTTAAAATTAATTCTTTGTTTAAAATTAGATCATTAGCTTAAAAAAAATTAAAAATTAAAATACCAGTTTAATTAAAATTTAAAAAAATGGAAAATTATTATTCGATTATTTCGAATATTAACAAATCATATAACTGTTTGATACAAGGTCTAAAATCGAGAAACAAGTCAAATTGGAAATGGATTGCAAAATAAAGGAGCAAATGTGAGATCTTTTCACCCAATCAGATTTTCCGATTTAATTTTAAATAGTTAAATTTAAAATTGTTGATTGTGTGCTTGGATGATAAATTTTTATCAGTTGTATTGGATTAGACCCTATGCGTCATATAATAGCGGATGATATTATATTAAACTCATATACCATGATATTCGACCTCGAAGTGGAATTGGCATTATATATGTATTTGGAGTGATTGATTTTTCGCATAATACAACGGATGAGACCCTATGCGCCGTATAATAACAGATGATATTATATTGATCCCATATACCGCAATGTTCCACCTCGAAGTGGAATTGGTATTTAATTGTTGTGCTAACATATGTGGATGCAGAGAAACAGGTTAGAGGGTTCCAAATTGATTCTTCAAATATTTGAATTAGTTTCAATATTGTGTGTTGATTATTTATAATGTGTTTGTGATTATATTTGTGATTGAAATTGTTGAAGGCTATAGTTTAGCCGAATATATTTTTGGTATCGTAGGATACCATAAATAAATAAAATTGGATTTTTGAAATTCAAGTTGAAAATTTATAGTAAAATTTATTTTTGAGAATTGGATAAATTTAGAAGAATGAATTTTAAAAGGATAAAGTTTTATTTTTAAATCCTATTTAATAAAATTCCAAAATATGGGAAAAAGGCTTAATAAATAAATTTCGGTTGATATTATGCAAAGGTTGAAGAATTTATTTAAAATATAGATTTTAAATAGTTTGAAAGAAATAAAGGAATTTATTTTGAAAGAAAGTAAATTTGGAAATCAATTTGGAATTTCATTCGGTGTTTGAAAACAAATCTTTAGGAAACCGATTTGAAATTGATTTGGTGTTTAAAAATAAATTTTGGGAAATCAATTCTGAAATCGATTTGGTGTTTGAAATAAATGTTTGGAAAATCAATTTGGAATTTGATTTGGTATTTGAAGTAAATTTGGAAATCAATTTGAAAATTGATTTGGTGTTAAAAGTGAATATTTGGGAATCGATTTGAAAATCGTACATCAGTGGATATTTGAAAATTTAAATTCACAATGAGAATTTTACAAAAGAAAGGGAAATTTGTTTTAAAAATAAATATTGTTTTAATTTTAAAAGTGTGGAAAGGAATTTATGGATTTGGAACATAAATTTAAAATAAATCCAGAAAGATTTATAAATTGATTTGAACGAACCATTTTAGAATGGAAGGTGTACTTTCCCTAGAAAGCCGAGTATGTTTTCAATAAGTTTATAAATATAAATTGAAGTTGTAAAAATGGTTTTAAGGAAATAATATTTTAGAGAAATTATTTACTTAGGTTATTTGAAAATCTTGAAGTAAATATTTATTTTAATTTATTATAGAAGTGATTATTTAAAGTTTTAATTGATATTTGTTTTAGAAAATGGATATTTAAATAGTTATATCCTATCTACTAATTTTATCTTAAAATTAGTTTGGACTTGAATTTTTATATGTGATATTAGTATAATATTTTCATAACTAATGTTTTAAATAAAGTGTTTTAAAATAATTTTTATTTTGAATGTTTCCAAGTATATATTTTGGATAAGTAATTTAAATTATTTTGAAGTATTCGTACTCGGCAAATTTTTCAGTGGAATTAAATAAATATTGGGAAATTTATTCCAAAAATGATTTGAAACTTGTTTTCAAATGGTTGAAGTGTGAAAATATATCTTGCGAAGATATTTTGAAAATAAATAATTTGGGAAAATTATTTAAAACTGGTGATTGTTGTAAGTATTGATTGATAGTTAAATAACCGACTATCAATATTGGTCTTTAAATGACATTTGAATTTCGATGCGACCGGGGGTCGAACTCCAAATAGATATTCGAAAACCACATTGAACCTTTGTGATGGATCTTTTATTTAAAAGATCAAAGTGGAAATTATTGTGATTTGCTTAAAATCTGAATGTAACACTTATTTTTAAAATAAGCGCCCGTTATTCGGATTAGCCGAGAGAAGACATTGTGTCATAAAACCCATTCCGAATAATGATACGACGAAATGGGATTGTATTTGAAGATAGTGTTGAATACCAGGTATTTTCGAAAGCGAAAGGATTACCTGTCGAATGTCTCTGCACCGGGTTGCTCCAGTATAGAGATTTTATCACTCTTTATGATGGAGATTCCGGACGTGATTAGTGAATATCTGGATTTGCAAGGGCTTCTTTGAAGTGCCTTCGGTTTCGTTCGATCCCGGAACGGACTTATTGGATGTGTGTCTGACATTACAATTTGAGATATAAAGCTGATTCCTATCAAATACATTTCTGTTGGTGGTGGAGAATTTATTCTCTTAGCTTAACACCCTTCTCTGAGATGTACGAGCTTAGAGGTTATGTAGTTGATGGTTATTAGTGATGTACTCCCAATTTGGTAGTGTTGCATACGAAGTGCTGCTGATCATTTGTTGATCGAAGCATGACTATGTGAAAAGAGTAGCGTTCCATTCGGTGTAGGAAGTTCCTCTGCCTGACCATTTGTTGCAAATCCAATCATCTAATACGCGCCTTGTACGGTTTTAGTTGTATAACTAGCCATTTACTTATGGTGGTCACCACTGTTTAGATGGTAGCTATTATAGGCATAGTTCGAAATGTCTATGCTGGATAAGATTAATATTGTACTTTCGAAATATTTTCTGCACTATGCACTAATGATAATATTAAAAATATTTTGCGTATCGAGCATGTTTGACTATCATAAGGAGAAATCATTCCTCGTTTGCGTTGTGTGTGGCGGGTGGCCTTATGGTAGTTTCATTTTCCAAAAGCATAGCGTGTTTCTTTTTATTTTTTTTGTGAAAATAACTGTTTTTAAGATCTCACACCAGTCCCATGACTGACCTTGCTTAATACAGCGTGATAGGGGGTCTCGCTTTGCGTTTGATGGCGAACGGGAGACTCTTACCCCTACATGTCCCCGGGAAGGGGTTGGTTAACCGGGTAGGTGAAGAAGTCGGAAGGCTGGCCGCAAAATCAAGGGCAGGGTACCATTGTATTCCACGGCGGGGATGGGATGGTTGAAAATCCTACCAGTCGAGAGTGGCCGCTGTCGATGGTTGAAAAGCCTAGACCGTTACATTTTGGTATCACAGCAATTGGTTAAACGACAACCTTGGCTCTGGTGGGGATTTCTCATTAGAGATATAGTCAGTAGTGCTCTTGAATGAGTTTGAGTGTAATAGTAGATATAAGCACATATTTGTTAGTGGATATATAAAATTGCTTTATATTGTGTTGACTTATCGGTTGATTGTTTATAGATTCTGGTCGATATGTGGGGCGCCATTTTATCGATAGAGGTTTCTAAACTCTTAAGCACGATAAACCGGCACAACATTGTTTTAAAATAGGGTAAAAGAGATAATTTTACCCAAACTATTTTTGTATATAAAATGAAATAATATTTGTAAATTATTATAGTATATGGTTGCTTGATTGTTAGGAAATGATAATATGAAAATTGTTATCATTAATTATTGAATAAGAAATTGAAATCACAATCAAAAATTGAGAAATAAAATTCATATACAAATGGGATTTGTAAATCACAATTTTAATTGTGATTTATAATTTGAAATGGAATTCCATGAAATATTTGGAAATGCTTTTGAAAAGATTTGAAATTTGGAAAATCTGGAAATTAAACCCCTTTTGATTTGAAAATGATGTTCAAAAGGTTTTGGAAAAAATGTTGTGAAAGGATAAAGCAATAAACTCTTTTCGGTCGCTGGAAAATAATTCCGATGATGACCGCGACATCATCGGTGTTCATTTTCGAGTTTCCAAGAGAGGAATTGTTGCCAAATTATTAAAAATTTGAAGTTGTTTGGAAAACTGGGGTTAATTTTGGAAATTCAAAGGATAATTTGAATTGATTTCAAAAAAAATGATTTTTGAATGTTGGAAGGACTCTGGAATTTGATAAAAATAGTTATGGAATAAATTTTATTAAGGTGGAAAATAAAATTTTGAATGAATAAATGAATTTACAATGGCAAGTAAATGAAAGTGAAATTGAATGTTGAAATTCATTTCGAATTTGTAAGTAAATAGAAATGGAATTGGAATTGAATTTGACTTGTGATAAACAAAAGAATAAAACTGGAATTGAAACTGAATATTGAAAACCAATTTGAATTGTGTGAAATAAATGATTTGAAATTTGTAATGGATTGGTAAGTGAAACTAATTTAAATTAGTGAAATGAATCAATTGTGAATGAAAGATAGTTGATAAAATTCAATATTCAGAAGATAAATTGAATCCAAATAAAATTGAATGTGTAAATTGAATTCAAATGAAATTAAAAATGTAAGATTGAATGATAATAGATATATAACTTCAATAGTCGTGTAAAAATGGTATAAGAAGTATATATTATAAATTCTGTAAAGAAATGAATTAAACGATTTTGGATATGGTAACTGGATATTATTTCTTAGTAGCATACATGTGCTAATAAAGGCAAAAGATAAATTGGATTTTGATTTCGAAGATAAATTTAAATTGTTCGAAAAAGGTATGTATTTAAATTTGTATATGAAATTGGATGATTTTCTTGTCTAGCCACTTGACCTTTTCTTTTCTTTTGAAATCTGGAGGTCCGTGATGGCATTTTGTAGTCGTACCGAGTTAGCCACGCAAAGGAGACGCTGGCGAAATTTTTCGAAAATTTAAGGAGTTAGAAAAATTTTGAGAAAATTTTGAAAGTTTAAAATTTAAATTTAAATTTAAATTTGAATCGTTAAGAAAACAATATTGTTTGGAAACAATAGTTAAGGTTGGAAAGTTAGTTGAAGCAATAATGGGTCTCTAACAAAAAGATTTGTTTTGGCAAATTGTTGAAAACTGTTTGCTTTGGAAAATTGATAAACTGGTTAAGGATCATTCTTCTTAAATAGTAATTTCGGGACGAAATTCTTTTAAGCAGGGAAGATTGTGACGACCTAGAAATTTTGAACATTAGAAATGAAATATTTAATTGATTCTAAATATTTGGAAGTTATTTTAACTTGAATTTCAATTTTAACTATGAATTTGGCAATTAAAGTTATTGAATTTAATTATTAAAGGTTGGGTAAAAATTTGAATCTTCAGTTTTAAGCTGATTAAAAATATTTCAAGGTTTAGAAAATTTATATCAATAATACTGAAGATAATGGAAGCTTTAGAATTGAATTTGAAAATGCTTTATTCATTTTTGAAATTTTATCGTTTAAATCGACATTTAAAAATAGCCTTCCGAGGCACAGTCTCGGAATTCGACAAAACCAGTTCAATTGGATCTGTAATATTGAATTATTATCGGATTTCGATTTTCGTAGTATTCAAAGCTGTCATGTGATCATATGGTAAGAAAACGCGCTGAAATTTAAGTCGAAAATTTAATTAAATAACTGGGTTCAAAAAGCTATCTTCTCCATACGATCGAATTTGGACTCGGAACCTTTTCCGCTGCGTTTGGAATAGGCATATAATATTATAAACGCCTGACGGCACGCTTCGATTGAAGATCGAAATTTTGAGTCGTGGAAATCGAAATAATTTTAATTTTAATTTAAATTATAATAATTATTTTACAAGACAATTTATACGTTCCTCTTTCCTCTAACACCTGGCATTTATTTTCATACACTTGGCTTTCATTTTCTTTTCCATTGACACGCGTTGAAGAGACTATTTTTTCTCATTCAAAGAATAAAAATAACGGCAACTTTGTTCAAAGAAAAAAAAACGAAAACGAGCAGTTTAAAATCATGGTCGATACTTCGATAAATCCCCTTCTATTCAGCTATTCACAACTGAAACAGAATCCAAACTAAAAAATTAGAAAGAAAACAAACGTCGTTTCTCTTTTCGTCCATGCCAAGTTCAAATTCGTCGTCAGGGTAGGCGTGCGCTCGCAATCGCGAGGGTGGCGTGGGCGTTGCTCACGATGAAGGAAATCGAGCATCAAAGGGATAGGCTATCGTGACTCAGATTTCAGAATTGTGGGCGTAGTAGTTCGAGCGGCATCGGCGTAGGCAATCAGAGGGGGCATGTGATTGGAAGGCGTCGATGTGGGCATAATCAGGGTCTCGCGATGTCATGGAAGGAGCAGGTGCTCGTAGTTAAACTCGATGGCGGCGTGGTGTAGTCGATCGTTGGAGGGCAGTTAGGGCGAGCATGAGTTATTTGTTAAGGTAAAATTGATTTAACATTTTAATTATTTATTTACTTAGGTTAATACTTTTAATCAAACAGTGATTTCATTTAGTTCATCAAAGAATAATACAGTAAGGTATATGTTGTTTTCAATTTATATATATAGATATGTACATTTTAAAAATTACTAATTATGTTGTTTACTGGAAAGGAAAATGTTAAACAGAGAATTACTATAATATTTTGGAAATAAATACGAGTTTATATAAATATAAGATTTTTAAAAAACCCATATAGTTTATTTTTATGTGCAGTTGAAGAAATGGAAAAACAAATAACAATTTACTAATTTATTTCAGCGATTAATTTGTGTAGTTAACTTATTTGATTATTTTGGTTACCAAAGATTATTTACAAAGGAAATTTAGTTTTAAATTTGATTTTTAGTTAAATAAATTTATTTAAAGGGAATTTGTTTAAAATTTAATTCTTTATTTAAAATAAGATCATTAGCTTAAAAAAAATTGAAAATTAAAACGTTAGCCGAAATAAAATTTAAAAAAAATAGAAATTTATTATTTGATTATTTCGAATATTAACAAATCATATAATTGTTTGATACAAGGTGTGACGCCCCACCTCTATGCTCACAATAACAAAGGTTATTATAAGGAATAACGTCTGCTAATGCGAAGAATAAGGCTTGTTAGAAGCGACCATCCGTAAGTTATGCCTTAGACGAGTATTGATTACATCGATAGGAGTTTTATAAATTACTCTCAAAGATATAAATTCAATCCAAATCTAAAACGAAACTATGGTGGTTAAAGAAAAATCCAGAACAACTCATAATAACAACAACATAGATAAATCAACATAGTTCAAATAAAGAAATCTCAATTTAAACTCCATCAAAATCAATAATCTCGAATTGAGACTATTTAATATAAATAATCACCATAGTTTAAATGAAGAAATCTCAATTTAAACTCCATCAAAATCAACTTTTAAATTCCCAGTTGAATTTAAAGCAGCAATTCACTAAATCTAGAAATCAAAATAGATAACTAGAAAATCAGCAGTCGTAAAATCTAGAAATTAAAATAGATAATTAGAAAATCAGCATAAAAGTGGATCGATCCCAGCAGATGGCGAATTTTAGCTACGCCGCACGTGCATCTCAGATGCCCGAAGCCTACCAAGTACTATAAATTTTGGCGCCCATCAGATGACCCGAAGGTCTAGTACTGGTAATTGACCCGAAGGTCCATCAGATGACCCGAAGGTCCAACAAATGACCCGAAGGTCCAGCAGAGTGGCTCGAAAGCCAAATAAAATCATCAAAATCATCAAACATCAGATGTTTCAATTAACGAGTCCGGAATTAAGCGAAATAGTAAAAGTATGGTTCCATACTCCGCACTTTTGCTAAATCGTTTAAATCTCTTCATCGTTTCCTTGAAAGTGCAAAATAGTGTATTTTATATAAATAACATTTTACGTTCTCAAACGGACAAGTCCGGAATTAACCGAATCAGTAAAAGTAAGGGTTCATAGTCCTCAATTTTGCTGAATCGTTTAAATCGCTTTCTCATTCTTTTGAAAGCGCAAAATGTAAAAATTTTGGAAGCAATTTTATTTTCAAAACGATTTTTTTTAAAGTACGTGATTAAAACAGCAACATCTGTAGCAATTTCAACAAGAAAATTGCGCATCACAAAACACCGTAAAAACGGATATCAAATCAGCGTTGCGGGATAACCGCTTAAAATTCACTTTAAAATTGACGGTTACTGAAGTTGAAAATAACAGTAATTTTTCTTCTTCCAAAAGTGTCATCAAACAACACGCTTCACAAATATAATACCGGCGTAAAAATTCCGTTATAAAAATAACGGCAACAATATTATGTTTTACAACGTAATACCGGTTCATCGCGATTTAAATAGTGGACTGCACCACTATATTTTCATCAAAAATATTGCACTGGAAAATGATAAATACCTTTGGAAACTGAAGAAAACTTGTACGCAGGTGTATGCACAATTGTAAATACATAATATAAAGTGAAAATGAAGAGGGACAACCACCTGGACACATTTTTGTTCAATACGCATGCACAAAAATGATAGTGTCTGAAAACCAAACATGCAATGCTAGAAATAATTAATGACCTGAACAATATATACTTCTGTGCGTGAAAAATGCAAAACAAAAGATGAGACATAAAGGACCTGACACATATTTGCACATCCATAGTGAATGCACAACTGACCTGGGCATAATTTGGACCTCATATTCTATACACATAATAAACATATGGCATGGTACCTAAGTTCATGCGTCACACGCAACCTCAAAATTGCCTGGAACTTGATTTTTCTTAAATGCGGAAAGAAAATAAATGCCCAGGGCAATGCACAAAAGGGTATGCTCGTATATAAATATAGTCATGAAAATCAATTATGGCCAGGTAAAATTCTTCAATATTAAACTGGACGAAAGATGAACAAACTGGCAAAATATCCTACATGCATGTACGAAACAATTGATTAACGTCATGCACATAACACATTTCTGCCTGAACAAAAATTTCAATTCATGACTATTAAGCTAATGTGAAATGTCATGTACATAAACTATTTAGCAAAAATTTCATTTCATAACTAGCACGTCCCTAATGCATGGAACTATTGTATGCAATAGTATGTATTATGCTTTATGAAAATGACCTGGGCTAACTTAAACACGCACGCACGTTCATGAAGAAAACAAGTGACATAGGCTATAATTTAGATGCACGCAACTGATAAGGCTATAACGTAATTAACCTGGCACCTTAATTATATATGCATGCACACTACTTGTTTTAAATGGGCTATACTTTCACTTAAATATTCACTTACTTATAAAATAGATAGGACGCAGGTAGCATCTTACCTCATTCGCACGCAATGATTATTAAAATTACAAAGTTCGGGAATCTAGTTTTCATATACTATAATGTGTACACACGCTCAGTCGAATGGAACTGCAAAACAGCAAAGAAAATGTGACCCGTGTATTGTCCAGGCTCAACATCAACGCACGCAAAAGCAATTGTACACACAAAATGACATGTATACTGAACTAGTTTCGAGCTTTACTAGCAAAAATGATAGCTCTACACGTTAATGCAATAAAACATTGCACAAAATGATGATGGAAAAAGAAAGACCCGGTCCTAATATCGTATACCAAAATTTTGTACGCACGCAACTTTTTATTGAAATGAAATATCTAGCAACAAAGATTTTTAAATTAGAAATGTGAGTTGCACTCACCTTTAATTCGCTTCAAAATCAGTTATCACCAAAATCCAAAGGTGCAATAATGTTTTGAACCACCATTAATAATCTGTTATTGAGCAACTGCAGAAAAAAGGAGAAAAGGAGAGAATGCAGGCATACTTTTCTCTTCACAAATGTGTATAAGTCAAAGAATAGTGTGTTATCAATGGTTTATGGTAGCAATGCATTAAATTGAAGACGTGTATCAGTGCAGCAAAGGACTTGTTGTCCATAAATTGATGATGGGAAAGTATGCGCATTTGCTTTATATAATATAAAAGTGATGAAAGTAAGACAAATTTGTGTTCATGCTTGCTTGCAAAAATATTCAAACAAGCTTTTCAGAATGGACCATTCTATTATCACGTGATAGGAAATTGAAGTTATTTTTTTTCCAGTGACTTTGCAATGACTACCACTCTCTGTTCAACTGATCTTTGTAAATGAATTTCATTGTAAATTTTATTTTTCAAATTTTAATTTAAAAGTTTCCCTTTAAAATATTTTCTCCGACAGTAATTCAAAAATCACAGTCATTACAGATTTTTAAAATATTTATTACGACGGTAATGAAATCACGGTCGTTACAGACTCCCCCACTTGTAAAAATTACGTCCCCGCAATTTTCATACTAGAAGCAGTCAATAACACAAATTATACATCACAACTAAGATAAAATAGAAAAGAAGGATACGAATATTCACCCCCACCCGAATAGGAGAGAAAACCGGGATAAGAACGCTCGATGAATTGTAACGCCCCGAAAATTTTCGACTTTCGAAAAACCAACATCGATACTCACTTTATCGACTGCCGAGAAATCAAAGGCCGAAAACCGAGATGTTATGGGTTTTAAAAAGAATTTAAGAAAAGAAAAGTAGAAAAGAAGAAGAGAAAAGTAGATAAGAAGATAGAAAATAGAGGGAGAACAGAAATTTAAAAATTAAAAGAGAATTTGAAAACAGAAGATGGAAGAATTTTAAAAATAGAACGGACAGAAATGAAACAACATAACAACAGTAGAATCTCACAATTCGCAGCGGAACAACATATAATAATAAATGAATAATCTTTAAACAAAGAACTACAGTTATTACATTTCATCATATTTCATTACATCATATCATCAGAGTGTACAACAACAACATACTACATCAAACAGTGCAGCGGAAAAGAAATACTATATAAATAATACGCCATGCTATCCAGCTTGCCTCCAGCAACTCCAGAATATCCAGAATATCCTGATAAACCTAACTCTTAACTGCCCGTGTGGAAATTGGTGGGCACCCAGAGTTTAGGAAGGAAAACAATAAACTCCGAGTCAGTCATGTGACTGGTGTGAGAACTCAAAACAGTTTATTTATCTTTAAAATCAAAATAGAGGAATATTTTTAAATTCAATTCGCAATGCTTTTAAAAATGAGACTACCATAAGGCCTCCCGCACACACACACATGCAAACGCAGAATCGGAGGAGATTTCTCCTTATGATAGCCAAAGATGCTTGATACGCATTTAAAATAACATTTGATATTATTATTAGTGCATAGTGTAGGAAATATTTCGAAAGTAGAATATAAATCTTAGCCAACATAGACATTTCGAACTATGCCTACTATAGCTACTATCCAAACAGTGGTGACCACCATAAGTGAATAGCAGGTTCTACAACTAATACCGTACAAGTTTCGTATTGGGAATTGGATTTCCAACAAATGGTCAGGCCAAGGAACTTCCCATTGCCACTGAGAATGCCTCTGGATGGACATCCCCGAGAACCAAACCGGATCTCAACCAACACAAGGCCGGGTTACTCCTAACTGAGCAACAACTGACCGAATATGCCATCCCCCGGTCCTTTGGGACCTTTTTCCGAGAGCGCTCTCTACTCAATTCACACAATCATAACAAAGTGTTTTCAACATGAGTAAGTATCTGGGCTCCATACCATGATACCACCCTTTTCCAGAAGGAAATGGACACATCCTAAAGGGTGCTACCCCTCATAACCTTGCTGCTTCTTTCCTGTTTTGACCATTTCCGGGATGTGAGGCTCGACGAATTCACGTCCACAAAAACATACTTTATACAAAAGCCATGCTTTGGGTCAATAAATGATCAACACAATGATCACTAAGATAGACGATCAAATAAATGATCCTATCACAATAATCAACACAATGATCATTTCAGCATTACTCAGCATGTCACATTACCAAATTGGGAATATATCGCTGATAACTTCAACTATATAACCTTTGAGCTCGTACGTCTCAAAGAAGGGTGTTAAGCAAAGAATAAATTCTCCGCCACCAACAGAAATATGTTTGAAAGAAATCGGCTTTATATCTCAACTTGTAATGTCAGGCATACAATCCATACAAGTCTGTTCCGGGCTCGAACAGAACCGAAGGCACTTACAAAGAAGTCCTTGCAATCCGGATATTCACAATCCTGATCGGATTCACCATCACATATGGAGTTTCTATACCGGCGCGACTCGGTGCAGAAACAATCGATAGGTCATCCTATCGCTCTTGCAAATATCCGGTCTTCAACACCGATCTTCAATTGCAATTCACAACGACGTATCACATATTCGGAATGGGTTATACGACCCCATGGTCTTTTCCCGGTTAACCCGAATAGTGAGCGCTTATTCAAAAATAAGTGTGCATTCAAATTCAATCAATTCACATCAAATACCCATTCAAAGGGAAATATTGATAGTCGGCTATTGAACTATCAATTGATATGCATACATCACCAGATTCCAAATAATTTTCCAAATTATTTACTTTCCAAAATATCTTTACAAGATATAAAATTTTCACACTTCAAAAATAAATCAATATTTATTTTTAACAAATTCCATTTTCATTTATAGATTGCATAATGAATTTATGTTCCAAAATATTCATGCATATATGATTTCAACTATCCATTTTCAATTTATCTTCAAAAAGATAAATTCAATATATTCACTTTATATTGGAAAACAATTCCATACTTATTAAAAATAAGTAATTCAAATCTTTCATTTTCAACCTTGGAAAATATTCAATATACTTAAATCGAATTAAGTATATATTTCATTCTTTAAGGAAACCATTCACTTAAACATATTTATTTGGGCCAAAACGAATGTTGCGTAAAACATCGTTACGACGTCCCAAAATCACTAGTATAGGGATTCGAAATTAAAATAGATATATAAATCCCAATATTATACAAAACATTTCCTTTCGGAAATCATTTACTATAACAACAGTGTTATAGTCCACCATTTCCTTTTATTTCTCGAAAACGTCTATTTCAACAATCAATGTTGAAATCTATGGTTTCAAATCTCAACACCTTTAAAACATCGTTAGATCGTTTTAATTATGTTTAAAATATCACATTCTAAAACATTTTCTTTAACATGTTATTCACTATTCAAAAACGTGAATATACTATGTTCACAAATTCCATTATTTCTATTCACTTTAACTTAAAGGATTATTCACTGTCTAAAACGTGAATATAACTCCATTTATAAGTTATAACAATTAACTTATCAAAATAAGTCGTTTGCGGATTTATAAAACAACGTTTATAAATTCCATTTCTATTTATTTATAAAAACTTCTTTTTTTATAAATTCCTTTATTAACCTATTCCCGTTTATAACTAAATTATAAACTAAACGTTCACATTATAAGTTAATTACTTATAAAACGATTATTTTACAAAATCGTTCTTTTTAAAGACTTTTCAATTTATAAACCTTATAACTTATAAGATTTATTTATTTAATAAATCTATTCTTCAAATAATTTCACCAAATTTATAAATCTTACTATTTATAAATTTCATTTATAACTTCACAGTTTATAATTCTATAAATTTCATTCTATTATGAAATTCATTTTCACTACATTCAAACACTTATAAAAACTCGTTTTATAATGTCTATATTCCAATTTATAAATATCCATTTATAAATCTCTTAATATAAATCAGTTTATATTATTATTCTAAAACGTCTTTAATTTCCTTTATAATTTCATCATTTCGATTTATAAAATAATCAAATTTTATAAATCCTATATTTAAACTTTTATCTTATATTCAAAAATCCAATCTAAATTATTTTATAAAATCATTAGTTCATATTTCTCAAAAATCGACTTTTAATCGTATTTCTAAAAATCAGCTTTTTAACTATATTTCACAAAAAACTAAAATTTTTATAACTTTAAAAATTATAACGTTTATTTATTTATAATGGATCAATTCCAAAAATATAGCATATCTTCAAAAATCACTTTAAAACCATTTTTAAAATACCAGAAATTTGGTCCAATGATGCTACACACCAAATAGTCAATCACGACTAACAACGATATCATATATCGATATGATAATCCATCAAATATCAAAATATCTGTAATAAAATAAATACTGTTGAGGAATCCAGTTGGATCCCTCCAACCTGTTTCCTGCATCCAAAAACATTAGCACAATACCAATTTCGCTCCAGTACGAAATTATCGCGGTATATGTTCTTATTAAATATTATCCGCTTAATAACGGCGTAATAGGGTCTCATCCGCTAAACAAAAATGCGGGAAATCAACAACTGCAATATATACATATGCCAATATATATATATATTGATATTATATATAATACCAATTTCACTGTTTATGAAATATTCGCGGTATATGTTTTTAATAAATAACATCCGCTTACTAACGGCGCATAATGTCTATTTTAACAATCAATAATTTACAGTCATCATTCAAACATGCATCCAAATATTTTAAATCTAACTATTTAAAATAAAATCGAAATCTATTCGATTGAGTGAGAAGTTCTCACCTTGATTTTAAATTCCGTTTCAGCTTTTATTTCGAATAAAATTAAACGCGCGTTTAATTTTACCCGAAATTCTCACTAACTCCAAACGACTCCAAACCAACTCCATCGCGTAGTGCTCGTCCATACGATTCCAACGCAACTGAGTTTGCATTTTTTCGACCTCGTATGAAAAAGATATCAAATTTTGAAGTTTGCTCGATTTTTCTTTATAATATTTACACACAAATATACTTTTATAAACCTTAATTTACACTGGGCCGTTGGATCTCATCACATGCATCAGGACCGCACGAGATAATCTTCCCCATCCTCCTTCGTTCCAGGCCGACACCCCCCCCCTATAGCCGAACCCAACACTTCATTGCTAGGGTTAAATATTTCGATCTCCCTGCTCAACTAAATTCCATCACAACCCCACCGTCCTGAAGCCCTCGACGCTAGCTACCCACGGCTACAATCTCCCTGAGCTCGGCCACCATATGCGCATGGAATTGCGTGCGCAACTTTCGTACTTCCAGCTCGATTTGCCGCCAATCCGCTTCGAGTTAAACGATCATAACCGTTGGATTTAAAGATCTCCTCATGCTCTACAAGTTTGCTTTAGAAAGTTTTTCGAATTGAATGACGGATTGAAAGATAATGAGGGGAGAAGATAGGTGTATATCAGCCATCAAAACGTTCACTGGCGGCCACGTTTTGTAACTAGGGTTTTAGAATTTTTTCTTTTTATTTTTGTGATTTTAGGTCTATTTATAGAGAAATTCTCGAACACTATTCATCCGGAAATTCCAAACTCCGATTTAGACGCCGTAACCAGCGTACCTAGGGTTTATCCCGCGTTCCGGACACAATGGAACAGGTTTCGGAAGCTAATTCGGAAGTATGTGCGAGTTATGGCTGAAAACGTTCAATTTGAATTAAACCGATTTAAATCGATTTCTAGGCGTTTTAATTTGTACCGGACAAACGGTAAATCCAAACGACTTGAAATTTGAAACCTTACAATAATATCACATTACGGATCCGATGAAACTGGTTTCGTCGAAATCCGAGACTTTTTGAAAAATGGCTATTTTGACTCGCCAAATTTAAATTAAAAATAAATCGATGCGTTTCGAGCTGCCACGCTCAAACGATAACTCCGATTGACACGAAAATTGAAATCCGGTAATAACTAACTATTACGGATCCAATGAAACTGGTTTCGTTCAATTCTGAGACTGTTCAAAAATTGGCTATTTTACAGTCGATTATTAAATATTAAAATATTCAATTTTCACAAATTAACTTTTAATTCGATTTTAAAAGTTCTAAAATATTTCTATAACTCCAGTATGATTAAATAAAACTTTACAAATCATTTTCAATCATATTTAACTCTATTTTTAATTATTTCCATAATTTAACATATTAAATTATCGATTTAATTATCTAATTAAATCTAATAAATCAAATAAAAATTTATTTGACTTAAAAATTCACTTATAAATATTTAAAATTAATTAAATATTCAAATTTAAATTATTAAAAATTCTGGGTCGTTACAATCTTTCCCCCTTAAAAGAATTTCGTCCTCGAAATTATAAGTAAGAAAGGTTACAGAATTTATTAACTTTCCAAAATTCATAGTTAAACTTCTTTCAAATCTTTACTAAGTTTTCAAATCATACTTAGTTATGTTTTCAAAAACAACTACTATTGTTTAACTTTCAATTCCAAATCAAAGTTAAAGTTTTCCAAAATTTTCCCAATTTTTTTCTCAAATTTTTTCTAACGCCTTAAATTTTCGGAAAAATTCGCCATAGTCTCCTTTGCGCGGCTCGATCCGAAAAAAAAATGACAGTATATATATCACAAATATACATCTCATCAAGTAATGAGGCATCCCGAAGGGAAAAAAGTATAAAAGTACGATATTTAATCCGAGATATGTACCTTATATTTTATTAGCAAGCATATACGGCTAATATAGCGCTAAAGCGAACTCCAAATGCGAAGCAAACGCGATCCGCACCTACTAAACTCAACAAACAACATGAGAACCATGCATATATGTAAATAGTATCAATATACAACATATATCAACACAACAACTATATATGTCACATAGAAATGCAACTAAACAACAAATGAAACCATCAACCAACTAACATTCAACAAATTCATTCATATTCTCATTAATACTTAATGAATTGGTTTTCACTCTAAATCATATTTGATTTATCAACATTGGATTTTTACTAACATTCATTCTCAATTCAATTAGTTTACATTTACTAATTAAATCTAATTCACATTCAATTCTATTCAAATTTATTTACTTTCAATTTGAATTCAATTACATAGCTTTCAATTTCATTAATACTTAATGAATTATATACAATCAATCAACAATCATATAACAACCAAAGTATATTAATTGCAACCAAATTCCTTTGCTTATTTGATTTAACACCATCACTTTGAATTGGTTTAATTAAATTGATATTCATTCATTTTTTTTTTATTCAACTTCTAATAACATTAAATTTTTAATGAATTAACACTTACATTCATTATTCCATATCAACTTTAAATTACATTCAATTGATTAATCATTCAATCCATTAATTCCATTAAATTACCAAAGTTGGATTTCATTTATATAACTCAAGTTTATATTCATTTAATCCACTTGATTATTTACTTCGATACCAAAATCAATTCCATTCAACAACACTTAAGTTGTATTCCATTTAACTTTATATTCACTTTATATTTACAACTCATATTCATAAATATATTCCTATAGTTTCACTTCTTATATATATAAGTTTATTTCACAATTGTACATCACTTTAATTATAATTCAATTCTTATAATTCTTTTGCTTATACAATTATTCTTTTATTTAGATTATTCAACAACTAAACAATCACTTATATACACTTTAATAATTTTGAAAAATTATTCCTTTATATATAAAATATAATCAAGGTAAAATCATTTCATTTACCCAATTTAAAAACAATATTGTGTCGAATTGTTCTATTCAAGTGTTTAGAAACCCCTTCGGCATAGTCTTGCGGACCACGCTGACGAAAGTTCATATGCCACTCAATAAACCAATCATCACAATATAAAACAATTTTTATATTCACTAACAAATACGCTCTCATAGCTATTATTACACTCAAACTCATTCTAGAGTACTACTGACTCTATCTCTAATGAGTACTACCCTACAGAACCATGGTTGTCGCTTAACCATCAGCTCTGATACCAAATGTAACGCCCCGAAAATTTTCGACTTTCGAAAAACCAACATCGATACTCACTTTATCGACTGCCGAGAAATCAAAGGCCGAAAACCGAGATGTTATGGGTTTTAAAAAGAATTTAAGAAAAGAAAAGTAGAAAAGAAGAAGAGAAAAGTAGATAAGAAGATAGAAAATAGAGGGAGAACAGAAATTTAAAAATTAAAAGAGAATTTGAAAACAGAAGATGGAAGAATTTTAAAAATAGAACGGACAGAAATGAAACAACATAACAACAGTAGAATCTCACAATTCGCAGCGGAACAACATATAATAATAAATGAATAATCTTTAAACAAAGAACTACAGTTATTACATTTCATCATATTTCATTACATCATATCATCAGAGTGTACAACAACAACATACTACATCAAACAGTGCAGCGGAAAAGAAATACTATATAAATAATACGCCATGCTATCCAGCTTGCCTCCAGCAACTCCAGAATATCCAGAATATCCTGATAAACCTAACTCTTAACTGCCCGTGTGGAAATTGGTGGGCACCCAGAGTTTAGGAAGGAAAACAATAAACTCCGAGTCAGTCATGTGACTGGTGTGAGAACTCAAAACAGTTTATTTATCTTTAAAATCAAAATAGAGGAATATTTTTAAATTCAATTCGCAATGCTTTTAAAAATGAGACTACCATAAGGCCTCCCGCACACACACACATGCAAACGCAGAATCGGAGGAGATTTCTCCTTATGATAGCCAAAGATGCTTGATACGCATTTAAAATAACATTTGATATTATTATTAGTGCATAGTGTAGGAAATATTTCGAAAGTAGAATATAAATCTTAGCCAACATAGACATTTCGAACTATGCCTACTATAGCTACTATCCAAACAGTGGTGACCACCATAAGTGAATAGCAGGTTCTACAACTAATACCGTACAAGTTTCGTATTGGGAATTGGATTTCCAACAAATGGTCAGGCCAAGGAACTTCCCATTGCCACTGAGAATGCCTCTGGATGGACATCCCCGAGAACCAAACCGGATCTCAACCAACACAAGGCCGGGTTACTCCTAACTGAGCAACAACTGACCGAATATGCCATCCCCCGGTCCTTTGGGACCTTTTTCCGAGAGCGCTCTCTACTCAATTCACACAATCATAACAAAGTGTTTTCAACATGAGTAAGTATCTGGGCTCCATACCATGATACCACCCTTTTCCAGAAGGAAATGGACACATCCTAAAGGGTGCTACCCCTCATAACCTTGCTGCTTCTTTCCTGTTTTGACCATTTCCGGGATGTGAGGCTCGACGAATTCACGTCCACAAAAACATACTTTATACAAAAGCCATGCTTTGGGTCAATAAATGATCAACACAATGATCACTAAGATAGACGATCAAATAAATGATCCTATCACAATAATCAACACAATGATCATTTCAGCATCACTCAGCATGTCACATTACCAAATTGGGAATATATCGCTGATAACTTCAACTATATAACCTTTGAGCTCGTACGTCTCAAAGAAGGGTGTTAAGCAAAGAATAAATTCTCCGCCACCAACAGAAATATGTTTGAAAGAAATCGGCTTTATATCTCAACTTGTAATGTCAGGCATACAATCCATACAAGTCTGTTCCGGGCTCGAACAGAACCGAAGGCACTTACAAAGAAGTCCTTGCAATCCGGATATTCACAATCCTGATCGGATTCACCATCACATATGGAGTTTCTATACCGGCGCGACTCGGTGCAGAAACAATCGATAGGTCATCCTATCGCTCTTGCAAATATCCGGTCTTCAACACCGATCTTCAATTGCAATTCACAACGACGTATCACATATTCGGAATGGGTTATACGACCCCATGGTCTTTTCCCGGTTAACCCGAATAGTGAGCGCTTATTCAAAAATAAGTGTGCATTCAAATTCAATCAATTCACATCAAATACCCATTCAAAGGGAAATATTGATAGTCGGCTATTGAACTATCAATTGATATGCATACATCACCAGATTCCAAATAATTTTCCAAATTATTTACTTTCCAAAATATCTTTACAAGATATAAAATTTTCACACTTCAAAAATAAATCAATATTTATTTTTAACAAATTCCATTTTCATTTATAGATTGCATAATGAATTTATGTTCCAAAATATTCATGCATATATGATTTCAACTATCCATTTTCAATTTATCTTCAAAAAGATAAATTCAATATATTCACTTTATATTGGAAAACAATTCCATACTTATTAAAAATAAGTAATTCAAATCTTTCATTTTCAACCTTGGAAAATATTCAATATACTTAAATCGAATTAAGTATATATTTCATTCTTTAAGGAAATCATTCACTTAAACATATTTATTTGGGCCAAAACGAATGTTGCGTAAAACATCGTTACGACGTCCCAAAATCACTAGTATAGGGATTCGAAATTAAAATAGATATATAAATCCCAATATTATACAAAACATTTCCTTTCGGAAATCATTTACTATAACAACAGTGTTATAGTCCACCATTTCCTTTTATTTCTCGAAAACGTCTATTTCAACAATCAATGTTGAAATCTATGGTTTCAAATCTCAACACCTTTAAAACATCGTTAGATCGTTTTAATTATGTTTAAAATATCACATTCTAAAACATTTTCTTTAACATGTTATTCACTATTCAAAAACGTGAATATACTATGTTCACAAATTCCATTATTTCTATTCACTTTAACTTAAAGGATTATTCACTGTCTAAAACGTGAATATAACTCCATTTATAAGTTATAACAATTAACTTATCAAAATAAGTCGTTTGCGGATTTATAAAACAACGTTTATAAATTCCATTTCTATTTATTTATAAAAACTTCTTTTTTTATAAATTCCTTTATTAACCTATTCCCGTTTATAACTAAATTATAAACTAAACGTTCACATTATAAGTTAATTACTTATAAAACGATTATTTTACAAAATCGTTCTTTTTAAAGACTTTTCAATTTATAAACCTTATAACTTATAAGATTTATTTATTTAATAAATCTATTCTTCAAATAATTTCACCAAATTTATAAATCTTACTATTTATAAATTTCATTTATAACTTCACAGTTTATAATTCTATAAATTTCATTCTATTATGAAATTCATTTTCACTACATTCAAACACTTATAAAAACTCGTTTTATAATGTCTATATTCCAATTTATAAATATCCATTTATAAATCTCTTAATATAAATCAGTTTATATTATTATTCTAAAACGTCTTTAATTTCCTTTATAATTTCATCATTTCGATTTATAAAATAATCAAATTTTATAAATCCTATATTTAAACTTTTATCTTATATTCAAAAATCCAATCTAAATTATTTTATAAAATCATTAGTTCATATTTCTCAAAAATCGACTTTTAATCGTATTTCTAAAAATCAGCTTTTTAACTATATTTCACAAAAAACTAAAATTTTTATAACTTTAAAAATTATAACGTTTATTTATTTATAATGGATCAATTCCAAAAATATAGCATATCTTCAAAAATCACTTTAAAACCATTTTTAAAATACCAGAAATTTGGTCCAATGATGCTACACACCAAATAGTCAATCACGACTAACAACGATATCATATATCGATATGATAATCCATCAAATATCAAAATATCTGTAATAAAATAAATACTGTTGAGGAATCCAGTTGGATCCCTCCAACCTGTTTCCTGCATCCAAAAACATTAGCACAATACCAATTTCGCTCCAGTACGAAATTATCGCGGTATATGTTCTTATTAAATATTATCCGCTTAATAACGGCGTAATAGGGTCTCATCCGCTAAACAAAAATGCGGGAAATCAACAACTGCAATATATACATATGCCAATATATATATATTGATATTATATATAATACCAATTTCACTGTTTATGAAATATTCGCGGTATATGTTTTTAATAAATAACATCCGCTTACTAACGGCGCATAATGTCTATTTTAACAATCAATAATTTACAGTCATCATTCAAACATGCATCCAAATATTTTAAATCTAACTATTTAAAATAAAATCGAAATCTATTCGATTGAGTGAGAAGTTCTCACCTTGATTTTAAATTCCGTTTCAGCTTTTATTTCGAATAAAATTAAACGCGCGTTTAATTTTACCCGAAATTCTCACTAACTCCAAACGACTCCAAACCAACTCCATCGCGTAGTGCTCGTCCATACGATTCCAACGCAACTGAGTTTGCATTTTTTCGACCTCGTATGAAAAAGATATCAAATTTTGAAGTTTGCTCGATTTTTCTTTATAATATTTACACACAAATATACTTTTATAAACCTTAATTTACACTGGGCCGTTGGATCTCATCACATGCATCAGGACCGCACGAGATAATCTTCCCCATCCTCCTTCGTTCCAGGCCGACACCCCCCCTATAGCCGAACCCAACACTTCATTGCTAGGGTTAAATATTTCGATCTCCCTGCTCAACTAAATTCCATCACAACCCCACCGTCCTGAAGCCCTCGACGCTAGCTACCCACGGCTACAATCTCCCTGAGCTCGGCCACCATATGCGCATGGAATTGCGTGCGCAACTTTCGTACTTCCAGCTCGATTTGCCGCCAATCCGCTTCGAGTTAAACGATCATAACCGTTGGATTTAAAGATCTCCTCATGCTCTACAAGTTTGCTTTAGAAAGTTTTTCGAATTGAATGACGGATTGAAAGATAATGAGGGGAGAAGATAGGTGTATATCAGCCATCAAAACGTTCACTGGCGGCCACGTTTTGTAACTAGGGTTTTAGAATTTTTTCTTTTTATTTTTGTGATTTTAGGTCTATTTATAGAGAAATTCTCGAACACTATTCATCCGAAAATTCCAAACTCCGATTTAGACGCCGTAACCAGCGTACCTAGGGTTTATCCCGCGTTCCGGACACAATGGAACAGGTTTCGGAAGCTAATTCGGAAGTATGTGCGAGTTATGGCTGAAAACGTTCAATTTGAATTAAACCGATTTAAATCGATTTCTAGGCGTTTTAATTTGTACCGGACAAACGGTAAATCCAAACGACTTGAAATTTGAAACCTTACAATAATATCACATTACGGATCCGATGAAACTGGTTTCGTCGAAATCCGAGACTTTTTGAAAAATGGCTATTTTGACTCGCCAAATTTAAATTAAAAATAAATCGATGCGTTTCGAGCTGCCACGCTCAAACGATAACTCCGATTGACACGAAAATTGAAATCCGGTAATAACTAACTATTACGGATCCAATGAAACTGGTTTCGTTCAATTCTGAGACTGTTCAAAAATTGGCTATTTTACAGTCGATTATTAAATATTAAAATATTCAATTTTCACAAATTAACTTTTAATTCGATTTTAAAAGTTCTAAAATATTTCTATAACTCCAGTATGATTAAATAAAACTTTACAAATCATTTTCAATCATATTTAACTCTATTTTTAATTATTTCCATAATTTAACATATTAAATTATCGATTTAATTATCTAATTAAATCTAATAAATCAAATAAAAATTTATTTGACTTAAAAATTCACTTATAAATATTTAAAATTAATTAAATATTCAAATTTAAATTATTAAAAATTCTGGGTCGTTACATGAATTCTCTGGTTTCCCAAGTGCAATCATTGGGGTTTGCGGACCATTGAATTTTCACAAGCGGAACTTCTTTATTCCGAAGGCGTTTAACCTCCGAAGCTAGCCCACGAATAGGATTTTGCAAAATAGACAAATCAGGTGAGATCTCAAGATCTTGCAACATATGTGGATCAATAACAGAATCTGAATCTCGAAGGCATCGACGAAACTGGGAAACACGAATTACGTCATGAATTCTCGAAAACTGAATAGGTAGCGATACAGGATAAGCAACTGGGACAATGCGTTCCGTAATAGGAAACGGCCTAATATAACGAGGAGCCAATTTTCCCCAGTTACTAAAACGCACTACACCCTTCATCGGGGAAACACGAATGAATACAAGATCGCCAACAGAAAATTCCAAAGGCTTCCTACGATGATCGGCATAAGATTTTTTTTTGCCTATTCTGAGCCTTCTTCATTCTCTATCTAATAATATCAATCCTCTCCGAAGAATCACGAATATAATCGGGATCGAGAACTAACTTTTCCCCCGATTCCAACCAACAAGATGGTGATCGACACGGCCTTCCGTAAAGAGCTTCGAAAGGAGCCATACCGATACTGGATTGAAAACTGTTATCATGAGGAAGTTCAATAAGAGATAAATGGTCTTCTCAACTACCATCAAAATCAAGAAGCAGTCCGATTGGACTTGATAGGAATAAAATGGGATGATTTGGTCAATCGATCACAATCACCCAAACACTAGAATGATCCGACCTCGAACAAGGTAGACCATCAATGAAGTCCATTGAAATTTGATCTCATTTCCATAATGGAATCTCAAGAGGTTGTAAAAGACTACTAGAACGATGGTGTCCTGCAATAATAAGTTGACAAGTCATGTAACGACTCATCAACATGCAACAACATGCTTCATACCCTCCCAAAATATAAGCGCTTCATATCAGCATACTACTTACTACTACCCGATTAGATAGTATACTTAGAATGATGATAATCATCAAGAACGTCATTTCTAAGATTAGAAACATTAGGCACGATCAATCTACCCTTCTTTAGACTACAACCATGAATATCAATATCGAAATCCTTTAGATCATCACTTCGGAATTCCGATATACAACTCTGAATAAGATAAGAGAGATCTGGAACTTGTTTCCGGGCATCGGCGACACGATCCAACAATCTGGACGAGCTTCCATGCTAAATGAAAGCATGGGAGAATCAAAAACTGAAGGACGACCTCTAATATCACAAAGAGATAGAGCTTCCAAATTATTCCACTCTGCTAGCATCATGGAAACAACAACTTTCTGCTTGCGACTAAGCGCATCAGCAACTCGATTATCTTTACCAGGGTTATACTGAACATCAAAATCATAAGAAGCTAGAAATTCGAGCCAATGGTGTTGTCTCAAATTAAGTTCTTTCTGAGTGAATAGATACTTCGGAGATTTGTGATTAGTGAAGTGAACAAAACGTTCGCCCAATAAATAATGTCGCCAAATCTTTAAAGGAAAGACTATAGCGGCTAACTTCAAATCAGGGGTAGCATAACGAATCTCGTTAGGCTTTAATTGTCTAGAAGCATAGGCAACTACTATCTCTTCTCATGAGAACAACACCGAAATCAATACGGCTAGTATTGGTACAGATAATGAAGTCTTGGTTCACTTCGGGAATCACAAGGATAAGAGTATCGGAAAAGAATTCATTCAAATAATCTTCTTTTCTGAAAAGCTAGATATTCCAAAATTTCAATTATCTTTATGAAATCACTTTCTAGAAAAATTTACTATTTGTAGGTCAATTTATTGTGTCAAATTGTCTCATCAAAGCGTTTAGGAGATTCCTATCGATAATGTTGATCAAGCGTATCGACCAGAATTCTTAAAGCACTCAATGGGCAATACAATCACAAATCATCTTCTATATGATAAACACAATTCCAATTATACTTGTAAATAAATCTTATGAAAAAGATTTGCAAAATTTTAAAATGTTGTTTTCATCCAAAATCAATAAATACACAAATGGAGTCAACGAGATATTCATAGAATACTCGATTCACAAAATAGATGAAATAAGATGGGCAATCTTAAGGACGTGATAAGTCACTCATAAGAATCATAACGAGTGCAGAATGCGGTAAGTGAAATGCTAACTTTCGCAACTCATAGCCAAACGAAAACCAGTAGCAAGATCGAATTGGGAGAAGAGCTAGAACGAATAAATCGTTTGGCTTCCAATTCAGATAATTGTTGCTTGAGTTCCTCATTTTCCTTAGCAGATATCCTCGTAAGAGGACGACTGACAGGATGAGCACTGGAGATAAGGTCAATATGGAACTCAATTGCCTGCCTCGGTGGCAATCTCAATATAGGCTCGGAGTTAATAGAAAAATCACAAACAACTAGAATATTAGCAATGATATCCTCCGATTCGAAGGAAGAAATGAGAGCATTCGAAGGACGGTTCGAAATATAATAGATAACTGCTCGATAGCATCGGGATGCTTGAGATATAAAGTTCTTTCGAGACATAGGATTGAACTTCATAACGGACGAGCCAATCCATTCCCAAAATCACACCAAAACCACGATGATTCATAACATGCAGATTTGCACGAAAGGAAAAATCACAAAGAATAATCTCAACATCAACACACAACAAACCAAGAGTAGTGGATCCTTTAATAGGATTTACAACCCTCAAAGGGTCGTAAAGACTACCCACATCCAAAGGAATGACATCAACAAGCTCCTTTGACACTAATGAGTGTGATGCACCCGTATTGAAAAGAACCCTAATAGAACGATAATGAAATAAACTGAAACCTTCCAAAACTGAAGGAAGAATACCTTTTGGCTGAGAAGAGTCACGAGAAGCTTAAGCAACATTAAGCTTCCCAGATTAGAAACCCTCAGGAGCAGTTAAAACAACTTAAGATTGAAAAGGAATTTAACAAATGGAATACTACGGGATATGGGATTTATCCCTAGACATACTCCAATATGTTAAAGAGGATAAAGATTTAAGAACAACGAAGGGATAGATTAGAAAGGCATGAATAAAACCCTCGAATAGTTGTAACACATGTTCCATTCTACTTTTGTTCTGTGTTTATTATAATTTTTTCTGAATCTCAGCTCTGATACCAAGCTGTGACGCCCCACCTCTATGCTCACAATAACAAAGGTTATTATAAGGAATAACGTCTGTTAATGCGAAGAATAAGGCTTGTTAGAAGCGACCATCCGTAAGTTATGCCTTAGACGAGTATTGATTACATCGATAGGAGTTTTATAAATTACTCTCAAAGATATAAATTCAATCAAAATCTAAAACGAAACTATGGTGGCTAAAGAAAAATCCAGAACAACTCATAATAACAACAACATAGATAAATCAACATAGTTCAAATAAAGAAATCTCAATTTAAACTCCATCAAAATCAATAATCTCGAATTGAGACTATTTAATATAAACAATCACCATAGTTTAAATGAAGAAATCTCAATTTAAACTCCATCAAAATCAGCTTTTAAATTCCCAGTTGAATTTAAAGCAGCAATTCACTAAATCTAGAAATCAAAATAGATAACTAGAAAATCACCAGTCGTAAAATCTAGAAATCAAAATAGATAACTAGAAAATCAGCATAAAAGTGGATCGATCCCAGCAGATGGCGAGTTTTAGCTACGCCGCACGTGCATCTCAGATGGCCGAAGCCTACCAAGTACTATAAATTTTGGCGCCCATCAGATGACCCGAAGGTCCGTAGAGTGACCCGAAGGTCTAGTACTGGTAATTGACCCGAAGGTCCATCAGATGACCCGAAGGTCCAACAAATGACCCGAAGGTCCAGCAGAGTGGCTCGAAAGCCAAATAAAATTATCAAAATCATCAAACATCAGATGTTTCAATTAACGAGTCCGGAATTAAGCGAAATGGTAAAAGTATGGTTCCATACTCCGCACTTTTGCTAAATCGTTTAAATCTCTTCATCGTTTCCTTGAAAGTGCAAAATAGTGTATTTTATATAAATAACATTTTACGTTCTCAAACGGACAAGTCCGGAATTAACCGAATCAGTAAAAGTAAGGGTTCATAGTCCTCAATTTTGCTGAATCGTTTAAATCGCTTTCTCATTCTTTTGAAAGCGCAAACTGTAAAAATTTTGGAAGCAATTTTATTTTCAAAACGATTTTTTTTTTAAAGTACGTGATTAAAACAGCAACATCTGTAGCAATTTCAACAAGAAAATTGCGCATCACAAAACACCGTAAAAACGGATATCAAATCAGCGTTGCGGGATAACCGCTTAAAATTCACTTTAAAATTGACGGTTACTGAAGTTGAAAATAACAGTAATTTTTTTTCCTTCCAAAAGTGTCATCAAACAACACGCTTCACAAATATAATACCGGCGTAAAAATTCCGTTATAAAAATAACGACAACAATATTACGTTTTACAACGTAATACCGGTTCATCGCGATTTAAATAGTGGACTGCACCACTATATTTTCATCAAAAATATTGCACTGGAAAATGAGAAATACCTTTGGAAAATGAAGAAAACTTGTACGCAGGTGTATGCACAGTTGTAAATACATAATATAAAGTGAAAATGAAGAGGGACAACCACCTGGACACATTTTTGTTCAATACGCATGCACAAAAATGATAGTGTCTGAAAACCAAACATGCAATGCTAGAAATAATTAATGACCTGAACAATATATACTTCTGTGCGTGAAAAATGCAAAACAAAAGATGAGACGTAAAGGACCTGACACATATTTGCACATCCATAGTGAATGCACAACTGACCTGGGCATAATTTGGACCTCATATTCTATACACATAATAAACATATGGCATGGTACCTAAGTTCATGCGTCACACGCAACCTCAAAATTGCCTGGAACTTGATTTTTCTTAAATGCGGAAAGAAAATAAATGCCCAGGGCAATGCACAAAAGGGTATGCTCGTATATAAATATAGTCATGAAAATCAATTATGGCCAGGTAAAATTCTTCAATATTAAACTGGACGAAAGATGAACGAACTGGCAAAATATCCTACATGCATGTACGAAACAATTGATTAACGTCATGCACATAACACATTTCTGCCTGAACAAAAATTTCAATTCATGACTATTAAGCTAATGTGAAATGTCATGTACATAAACTATTTAGCAAAAATTTCATTTCATAACTAGCACGTCCCTAATGCATGGAACTATTGTATGCAATAGTATGTATTATGCTTTATGAAAATGACCTGGGCTAACTTAAACACGCACGCACGTTCATGAAGAAAACAAGTGACATAGGCTATAATTTAGATGCACGCAACTGATAAGGCTATAACGTAATTAACCTGGCACCTTAATTATATATGCATGCACACTACTTGTTTTAAATGGGCTATACTTTCACTTAAATATTCACTTACTTATAAAATAGATAGGACGCAGGTAGCATCTTACCTCATTCGCACGCAATGATTATTAAAATTACAAAGTTCGGGAATCTAGTTTTCATATACTATAATGTGTACACACGCTCAGTCGAATGGAACTGCAAAACAGCAAAGAAAATGTGACCCGTATATTGTCCAGGCTCAACATCAATGCACGCAAAAGCAATTGTACACACAAAATGACCTGTATACTGAACTAGTTTCGAGCTTTACTAGCAAAAATGATAGCTCTACACGTTAATGCAATAAAACATTGCACAAAATGATGATGGAAAAAGAAAGACCCGGTCCTAATATCGTATACCAAAATTTTGTACGCACGCAACTTTTTATTGAAATGAAATATCTAGCAACAAAAATTTTTAAATTAGAAATGTGAGTTTCACTCACCTTTAATTCGCTTCAAAATCAGTTATCACCAAAATCCAAAGGTGCAATAATGTTTTGAACCACCATTAATAATCTGTTATTGAGCAACTGCAGAAAAAAGGAGAAAAGGAGAGAATGCAGGCATACTTTTCTCTTCACAAATGTGTATAAGTCAAAGAATAGTGTGTTAGCAATGGTTTATGGTAGCAATGCATTAAATTGAAGACGTGTATCAGTGCAGCAAAGGACTTGCTGTCCATAAATTGATGATGGGAAAGTATGCGCATTTGCTTTATATAATATAAAAGTGATGAAAGTAAGACAAATTTGTGTTCATGCTTGCTTGCAAAAATATTCAAACAAGCTTTTCAGAATGGACCATTCTATTATCACGTGATAGGAAATTGAAGTTATTTTTTTTCCAGTGACTTTGCAATGACTACCACTCTCTGTTCAACTGATCTTTGTAAATGAATTTCATTGTAAATTTTATTTTTCAAATTTTAATTTAAAAGTTTCCATTTAAAATATTTTCTCCGACAGTAATTCAAAAATCACAGTCATTACAGACTTTTAAAATATTTATTACGACGGTAATGAAATCACGGTCGTTACACAAGGTCTAAAATCGAGAAACAAGTCAAATTGGAAATGGACTGCAAAATAAAGGAGCAAAGGTGAGATCTTCTCACTCAATCGGATTTTCCGATCTAATTTTAAATAGTTAAATTTAAAATCGTTGATTGTGTGCTTTGATGATAAATTATTATCAATTGTATTGGATTAGACCCTATGCACCGCATAATAGCGGATGATATTATACTAAACCCATATACAGCGATATTCCACCTCGAAGTGGAATTGGTATTATATATGAGTTTGGAGTGATTGATTTCCCACATTATATAGCGGATGAGACCCTATGCGCCGCATAATAGCGGATGATATTATATTGATCCCATATACCGCGATATTCCACCTCGAATTGGAGTTGGTATTTAACTATTGTGATAACGTCTGTGGATGCAGGGAAATAGGTTGGAGGGATCCAACTGGATTCCTCAAATATTTGAATTAGTTTCAATATTGTGTGTTGATTATTTATAATTTGTGTGATTATATTTGTGATTGAAATCGTTGAAGGGTATAGTTTAGCCGAATATATTTTAGGTATCGTAGGATACCGGAAATAAATAAAATTGGATTTTTGAAATTCAAGTTGAAAATTTATAGCAAAATTTATTTTCAAGAATTGGATAAATTTAAAATAAGGAATTTTAAAAGGATAAAGTTTTATTTTTGAATCCTATTGAATAAAATTCCAAAATAGGGGGAAAAGGCTTATTAAATGAATTTCGGGTAATATTACGCAAAGGTTGAAGAATTTATTTAAAATACAGATTTTAAATAGTTTGGAAGAAATAAAGGAATTTATTTTAAAAGAAAATGAATTTAGAAATCAATTTGTAATTTGATTCGTTGTTTGAAAATAAATCTTTGGGAAGCCGATTTAAAATTGATTTGGCGTTTAAAAATAAATTTTGGGAAATCAATTCTGAAATTGATTTGTTGTTTTAAATAAATGTTTGGAAAATCAATTTGGAATTTGATTTGGTATTTGAAATTAATTTGGAAATTAATTTGAAAATTGATTTGGTGTTGACATTGAATATTTGGGAACCGATTTGAAAATCGTATATCATTGGATATTTAAAAATTTAAATTCACAATAGGAATTTTCTAAAAGAAAGGGAAATTTGTTTTAAAAATAAATATTGTTTTATTTTTAAAAGTGTGGAAAGGAATTTATGGATTTAGAACGTAACTTTAAAATAAATCCAAAAGGATTAATAAATTGATTTGAATGAACCATTTTAGAATGGAAGGGGTACTTTCCCTGGAAAGCCGAGTATGTTTTCAATATAGTGTATAAATATAAACTGAATTGTATAGATGGTTTTAAGGAAAGAATATTTTGGATAAATTATTTACTTAGGTTATTTTGAAAATCTTTAAAGTAAAGATTTACTTTAATTTATTATAGAAGTGATTATTTAAAGTTTTAATTGATATTTGTTTTAGAAAATGGATATTTAAATAGTTATATCCTATCTACTAATTTTATTTTAAAATTAGTTTATATTTGAATTTTTACATGAGATGTTAGTATAATATTTTCATAACTAATGTTTCAAATAAAGTATTTTAAAATAATTTTTATTCTGAATGTTTCCAAATTTATATTTTGGATAAGTAATTTAAATTATTTTGAAGTATTCGAACTCGGCAAATTTTTCAGTGGAATTAGATAAATATTTGGAAATTTATCCCACGTGAGGAAAATGATTTGAAACTTGTTTTCAAATGGTTGAAGTGTGAAAATATATCCTGCGAAGATATTTTGAAAATAAATAATTTGGGAAAATTATTTAAAATTGGCAATTATTGTAAATATTGATTGATAGTTAAATAACCGACTATCAGTATTGGCCTTTAAATGGCATTTGAATTTCGATGCGACCAGGGGTCGAATTCCAAATAGATATTCGAAAACCACATCGAATCTTTGTGATGGATCTTTTATTTAAAAGATCAAAGTGGAAATTGTTATGATTTGCTTGAAATCTGAATGTAAAACTTATTTTAAAAATAAGCGCTCGTTATTCGGATTAGCCGGGAGAGGACTTTGTGTCATAAAACCCATCTGAATAAAGATACGACGAAATGGGATGTCATTTGAAGATGGTGTTGAAGACCGGGTATTTTCGAAAGCGAAAGGATTACATGTCGAATGTCTCTGCACCGGATTGCTCCGGTATAGAGATTTTATCACACTTTGTGATGGAGATTCCGGATGTGATTAGTGAGTATCTGGATTTGCAAGGGCTTCTTTAAAGTGCCTTCGATTCCGTTCGATCCCGAAACGGACTTGTATGGATGTGTGTCTGACATTACACTTTGAAATAGAAAGCTGATTTCTATCAAATACATTTCTGTTGGTGGTGGAGAATTTATTTTCTTAGCTTAGCACCCTTCTTTGAGACGTACAAGCTCAGAGGTTATGTAGTTGATGGTTATTAGTGGTATACTCCCAATTTGGTAGTGTTGCATACGAAGTGCTACTGATCATTTATTGATCGAAGCATGGATTTGTAAAAAGAGTAGCGTTGTGGAGAGACTTCGTTGGACCTCCCAACTCCATAATGGTCGAAACAAGAATCACTGCAGCAAGGTTATTTGGGCGTAGCGCCTCCTGAGCGTATGCCATTTCCTTCTGGATAAAAGGTGGTATCATGGTATGGAGCCTAGATATTTAACCTATGTGGTTGCTGCAAACTTATTGCTTTGTGGTTGTGGGTTGATAGGCGCCTTAGATAAAGGTGGGTAACGACCGGGGGTCGCATACTCGTGTTAGTAGTTACCTAGTTACAGAGGTAACCCGACCTTGTGTTGGCAGAAATCCGGTTAGGTTCTTAGGGACGTCCCTCCAAAAGTGTTCCATTCGGTGTAGGAAGTTCCTTTGCTTGACCATTTGTTGGAAATCCAATCATCCATTACGCGTCTTGTACGGTTTTAGTTGTATTACCTGCCATTTACTTATGGTGGTCACCACTATTTAGATGGTAGCTATAGTAGGCATAGTTCGAAATGTCTATGCTGGCTAAGATTAATATTATAATTTCGAAATATTTTCTACACTATGCACTAATGATAATATTAAAAAGATTTTGTGTATCAAGCATGTTTGACTATTATAAGAAGAAATCTCCTTCAATTTTGCGTTTGCATTGTGTGTGTGACATGTGGCCTTATGGTAGTTTCACTTTCCAAAAGCATAGCGGGTTTCTTTTTATTTTCTTTGTGAAATAACTATTTTTAAGATCTCACACCGGTATCATGACCAACCTTGCTTAATACAACGTGATAAGGGGTTCTCGCTTTGCGTTTGGTGGCGAATATGGACTCTTACCCCTACATGTCCCCGGGAAGGGTTTGGTTAACCGGGTAGGTGAAGAAGTCGAAAGGCTGGCCGTAAAAGAAAGGGCAGGGAACCATTGTATGCCATGGCGGGGCTGGGATGGTTGAAAAGCCTACCAGTCGAGAGTGGCCGCTGTCGATGGTTGAAAAGCCTAGACCATTACATTTTGGTATCAGGGCAATTGGTTAAGCGACAACCTTGGCTCTGGTGGGGATTACTCATTAGAGATAGAGTCAGTTGTACTCTAGAATGAGTTTGAGTGCAATAATAGATATGAGCGCGTATTTGTTAGTGGATATATAAAATTGCTTTATATTTTGTTGACTTATCGGTTAATAGTTTATAGATTCTGGTGGATATGTGGGATGCCATTTTATCGATAGAGGTTTCTAAACTCTTAAACAAGATAAACCGACACAATATTGTTTTAAAATAGGGTAAAATAGATAATTTTACCCAAACAATTTTTGTATATAAGTGGAAATAATCTTTGTAAATTATTGTAGTATATGGTTGCTTTATTGATTGGAAATGATAATATTAAAATTGTTATCATTAATTATTGAATAAGAAATTGAAATCATAACCAAAAATTAAGAAATAAAATCTGTATCCAAGTGGGATTTGTAAATATAAATTGTAATTGTGATTTATAATTTGAAATGGAATTCCAGAGAAATATTTGGAAATGCTTTTGAAAAGATTTGAAATTTGGAAAATCTGGAAATTAAATCCTTTTTGATTTGAAAATGATTTTCAAAAGGTTTTGGAAAAAAATGTTGTGAAGGGATAAAACAATAAACTCTTTTAGGCCATTGAAAAATTATTCCGATGATGATCGCGACATCATCGGTGTTCATTTTTGAGTTTCCAAGAGAGGAATTGTTGCCAAATTATTTAAAATTTGAAGTTGTTTGGAAAACTGGGGTTGGTTTTGGAAATTCGAAGGATAATTTGAATTGGTTTCAAAAAAATGATATTTGAAATGTTGGAAGGACTCTGGAATCTGATAAAAATAGTTATGGAATAAATTTTATTAAGGTGGAAAATAAAATTTTGAATGAATAAATGAATTTACAATGGCAAGTAAATGAAAGTGAAATAGAATGTTGAAATTCATTTCGAATTTGTAAGTAAATAGAACTGGAATTGGAATTGAATTTGATTTGTGATAAACAAAAGAATAACACTGGAATTGAAGCTGAATATTGAAAATCAATTTGAATTGTGTGAAATAAAATGAATTGGAATTTGTAATGGATAAGTAAATGAAACTAATTTAAAATAGTGATATGAATCAGTTGTAAATGAAAGATAGTTGATAAAATTCAATATTCAGAAGGTAAATTGAATCCAAAAGTGTAAATTGAATTCAAATGAAATTGAAAATTTAACTTCAATAGTCAAGTAAAAATGGTATAAGAAGTATATATTGGAAACTCTGTAAAGAAATGAATTAAACGATTTTGGATATGGTAATTGGATATTATTGCTTAGTAGCCTACAGGTGTTTATAATAGCAAAAGATAAATTGGATTTGATTTCGAAGATAAATTTAAATTGTTCGAAAAAGGTATGTATTTAGATTGTATATGAAATTTGATGATTTTCTTGTCTAGCCACTTGGGTTTTTCTTTTCTTTTGAAATCTGGGGGCCCGTGGTGGCAATTTGTAGTTGTACCGAGCTAGCCGCGCAAAGAAGATGCTGGCGAAATTTTTCGAAAATTTAAGGAGTTAGAAAATTTTTGAGAAAACTTTGAAAGTTTAAAATTTGAATTTAACTTTAAATTTGATTGATTAAGAAAATAGTACTTTTTGGAAACTATAGTTAAGGTTGGAAAGTTAGTTGAATCAATAATGGGTCTCTAACAAAAAGATTTGTTTTGGCAAATTGTTGAAAATTGTTTGTTTTGGAAAAATGATAAACAGGTTAAGAATCATTCATCTTAACTAGTAATTTCGGGACAAAATTCTTTTAAGGGGGAAGATTGTGACGACCTAGAAATTTTGAACATTAGAAATGAAATGTTTAATTGATAAATATTTGGAAGTTATTTTAAAATTTGGCCGTTAAAGTTATCGAATTTAATTATTAAAGGTTTGGTAAAAATTTGAATCTTCAGTTTTAAGCAGATTAAAATTATTTCAAGGCTTAGAAAATTTATACTGATAATACTGAAGATAATGGAAGCTTCAGAATTGAATTTGAAAATGCTTTATTCAGTTTTGAAATTTTATCGTTTAGATCGACATTTAAAAATAGCATTCCGAGGCACAGTCTCGGAATTCGACAAAACCAGTTCCATTGGATCTATAATATTGTATTATCACCAGATTTCAATTTTCGTAGCATTCGGAGTTGCCATGTGATCATAAGGTAAGCACATGCGCTGAAATTTAAATCGAAAATTTAATTTAATAACTGGGTTAAAAAAGCTATCTTCTCCATGCGGTCGAATTTGGACTCCGAATCTTTTCCGCTGCGTTCGGAATAGGCATATAACATTATAAACGCCTGGCGACACGCTTTGATTGAAGATCGAAATTTTGAGTCGTGGAAATCGATACAATTTGAATTTAAATTTAAATCACGATAATTATTTTACAAGACAAAATTTATACGTTCCTCTTTCCTCTTACACCTGACATTTATTTTCAAACACTTAGGTTTCTTTTGCTTTTCTATTGACACGCGTTGAAGAGAATATTTTTTCTTGTTCAAAGAATAAAAATAACGGCAACTTCGTTCAAAGAAAAAAAAGAAGAAAAACGAAATCGAGCAGTTCAAAATCATGGTCGATACTTCGACAAATCCCCTTCTCTTCAGCTATTCAAAATCGAAATAGAATCCAAACTGAAAAAAGAAAACAAACGTCGCTTCTCTTTTCGTTCAGGCCGAGTTCAAATTCGTCGTCAGGGTAGGCGCGTTCGCAATCGCGAGGGTCTGGCGTTTCTCACAATGAAGGAAATCGAGCATTAAAGGGATAGGTGATCACAACTCAAATTTCGAAATCGTAGGCGTTGGAGGTCCAGCGACATCGGCGTAGGCAATCAGAGGGGGCGTGTGACTGGAAGGCGTTGATGTGGGCATAATCAGGGTCTCGCGATGTCATGGAAGAAGCAGGCGCACACTGTTAAACTCGAAGGCGGTGTGGTGTAGTCGATCGTTTGAGGGCAGTTATGGCAAGCGTGAGGTATTTACTGAGGTAAAATTGATTTAACATTTTAATTATTTATTTACTCAGGTTAAAACTTTTAATCTAACTGTGATTTCATTTCATTCACCAAAGAATAATACAATGAGGTATATGTTGTTTTCAATTTATATATATATATATATATATATATATATATATATATATATATGTACATTTTAAAAATTACTAATTATGTTGTTTACTGGAAAGGAAAATGTTAAACAGGGAATTATTATAATATTTTGAAAATAAATAAGAGTTTATATAAATATAAGATTTTTAGAAAACCCATATAGCTTATTTTTATATGCAGTTGAAGAAATGGAAAAACAAATAACAATTTACTAATTTATTTTAGCGATTAATTTATTTAGTTAACTTATTTGATTATTTTGGTTACCAAAGATTATTTAAAAAGGAAATTTAGTTTTAAATTTTATTTTAGTTAAATAAATTTATTTAAAGGGAATTTTTTTAAAATTTAATTCTTTGTTTAAAATTAGATCATTAGCTTAAAAAAAATTAAAAATTAAAATATTAGTTGAATTAAAATTTAAAAAAAGGAAAATTTATTATTCGATTATTTTGAATATTAACAAATCATATAATTGTTTGATACAAGGTCTAAAATCGAGAAACAAGTCAAATTGGAAATGGATTACAAAATAAAGGAGCAAATGTGAGATCTTCTCACTCAATCGGATTTTCCGATTTAATTTTAAATAGTTAAATTTAAAATTGTGATTGTATGCTTGAATGACAAATTATTATCAGTTGTATTGGATTAGACCCTATGCGCCGCATAATAGCGGATGATATTATATTAAACTCATATATGGGGATATTCCAACTCGAACTGGAATTGGTATTATATATGTATTTGGAGTGATTGATTTCCCGCATTATACAACGGATGAGACCCTATGCGCCGCATAATAGCGGATGATATTATATTGATCCCATATGCCGCGATATTCCACCTCGAAGTGGAATTTGTATTTAATTGTTGTGCTAACGTCTATGGATGTAGGGAAACATGTTCGAGGGATCTAACTGGATTCCTCAAATATTTGAATTAGTTTCAATATTGTGTGTTGATTATTTATAATCTGTGTGTGACTATATTTGTGATGGAAATCGTTGAAGGCTATAGTTTAGCCGAATATATTTTTGGCATCGTAGGATACTGGAAATAAATAAATTTGGATTTTTGAAATTCAAGTTGAAAATTTATAGTAAAATTTATTTTCGAGGCACTACACCAAAAAGTACTTTTGGTGGCGCATAAAAAACGCAACCATAACTTATGGTGGCGTTTTAGAGAACGTCGCCATATGACATGCAATTAAAAAACTAATATTTTTGGTTGCGTTTTTGTAAACTCCGTTATAATGTGCATTATTGCGGTGGCAAAAAAACACCACCTTAAATCTTTTTTGAAGCATATTGAAACGCAACCAAAAGTGATATTTTTTTCAACATATTTTTTCCATAGCGTTTTCTAAACACCACTAAATAGACGCTGTTATAGATTGATCATTTTAAAGGCTGTATATTTCACCGCAGCAATATTTTTTTGTTGCATTTTTTTTCTGCCATTATATTTTTTCCGTAGCGTATGATAAACACCACTAAATATTTATGCTTTTCTTTGTCTATTTCTCACATTCTGCTAGCTCATTCACTCTCCAATTCACTTTATTCATAATTTATATTAAACAGCATAGTTCAATAATAAACAAAAAATA
This sequence comes from Allium cepa, assembly GCA_030765085.1. Lineage (NCBI taxonomy): Eukaryota > Viridiplantae > Streptophyta > Magnoliopsida > Asparagales > Amaryllidaceae > Allium > Allium cepa. Next base: position 125,416,586 of record CM060940.1, on the reverse strand, counting down.
CATAAACAAATGACCTACCATAAACACAACTAGTGCATTACCATACATTTATACAGAAGTAGTACATAACCGTACATAGTCATACAACTGATGCTAACAAAACGCTTGTTTACCTATAATTCTTTGTTGCATGCACAAGTGAAAGCCAGCACCATAAAAGTCCAACCTTGCTCTCTTCGAAAATTCAATGCCTGCACAAGTGAAATTACAACATATAGTCAAACAATTATGTTAATTCATAAGACTTCGAATCTAATATCGAACAACTACAACATTGTGCAAGTATATCATACTATTATTTATAAATTTTAGTTAACTTAAACTTAGTTAATTTTATAAAAATTCTTTACTTTTAACAAAACTTAGTTAATTTTTATTAACTTGGTAAACTTAGTTAATTTTATTATTATTAATATTATTATTAGTATTATTATTATTAAGAACTTGGTTAACTTAATTATATTATTATTATAAACTTAGTTAATATTTAAAATAAATTGGTTAATTCATCATCATTATTATTTATAAAACTATTAAATTAGTTATATTATTATTATTTATAAAATTTAGTTAACTTAAACTTAGTTCATTTTATAAAACTTATTAATTTTAACAAAACTTAGTTAATTTTTATTAAGTCAATTAACTTGGTTAATTATTTTATTATTATTATTATTAGGACAAATTTTCAAAAGAGACCAATTTTCAAAACAATTTGCAGATATAGGCTGGTTTTGAAACTAATTGCAGAAATAGGCTTGTTTTGGCCAGCTCAGCGATGAGCTGGCCAAAGTTTAAAAAATATATAACGGGGCGCATTTCAGAAATGCGCCCCTTTTTATTTGCACTGGCGCATCTGCAAAATGCGCCAGTGCAAATATCCATAGTTTAAAAAAATATAACGGGGCGCATTTCTAAAATGCGCCCCTATGTATTTGAAATGCGCCAGTGCAAATACTTGCTGGCCAAACCTGGACAGCAAACTATATATTTCAATTCGAATTCGAATTAAAATACAAAAAATCGAAATTCAATTGGACCATCTTAAGTGATAACAAACGTTTATCAATATGCAAGCCAACGAATAAAACTATCATTAAATAAATTCCAGCATAACATAATTAAAATCCGATTACATTCAAATTAAAGTAGAAGTTATAGTTCGATTACCAAAGCAATTTAATAGTAAACTAAAAATAGGAGTGCTCATGGTTGAGTTGGATCATCTTGAGTAGGTGGAGGTTGAGAAGGTCCAGCAGGTTGCGATTGGTGTGTATCCTGCCTTCTTTTAGTTCTTCGCTCTCTAGTCCGCATAGCTTGTTCGGAAGAGCTTGGCCGTGTTAATCGATTTCTAAAAAGGAGCGTGTCAATAAGTTTCTTCAAATCAAGGCACCGTGGTTGGACTTCTCGTTCGGGTACTCTACCATGTCCGATATCAACTAACCCTCCTGCTACCGTCTCTAGTACATCGACCTACAAGTTAAAGTTATTTATTCAAAATTAGAAATATAATTCAAGCGAACAAACTAAAAATATCACGATAATATGAAGATTTACCACATCTCGCTCAAGCGGTGCACGAGCGGTGTATGCTCGTTCGTGAGAAGTCCGATCTGCTACAATGAATCTTCGAGTAATCGACCAATACCAAGTCATGTATCTCGAAATAGGAATCGTAGGAAGCTGTTGGTGTACGATACGGTTATGTCTATCGTTCCACTGGACGATAGCAAACTCCAAATCCGGCTTTGGTTCGCATGGATCGGGTATGTGTTGCTGAAGACCAAACTGTCGCATCACTCGATCAAGATTATACATTTCTACATCTCGCATGCATATGATAGGTGTCTTACAAAGCCAACTATGCATCCCACTTAGACATATCTGCGGAAGATCGACTAGCACATCCTGTGTATACGGATTCCATATAACAGCTTCATCTGTTAACATGTCGAGCTGGTCGCGATAGTAGGTGGCCACCTGCTTTGGAGACTCAACCCAACTCCTCGAACCAAACCACCTATATATATGGTTATACAAGTAGAGTTTATTAATACAAAAATACACACATGTAAATGTAGTTGGAAATTCACTACCTTGCACTATAAGGCAATGTTCTGTCTATTTGCATGGATGAAGTCACATTTGGACGACCAATGGGAAGATGTGTCCATGCCCAAAGCTGTGAAATAAATTAAAATTTTGAATACTTTAGAATTAAATATTGCATATGAGTTTATAGCAAATATATCTATGCATATTGTACCTGTAAAAGCGAGAGACAACCAGCTATCAGTTTAGATTTCATGAGTGCAACATTTGTTAACTCGTTATATAATATTGCCAATATAGCACTGCCCCAAGAATATCGTGCACACTCATTTAGATTTCGCAAAAACAATAACCAAAAAAGGTTTAGTCGTCCTTTAGAATGATCGAGAAATAGATGACAAGATATCAGATGTAGAATAACAGCTCTCGCATGATACTCAATTTCTTCATCCGAAGCATCCGGTGATGGCTCATCTGCAAACATATCGCGAAGCCATGTCAACTTAACTGTTGCACCTCATATCTCACTCCGAGGTGGAACCACACCTAAACACTGTTGACAAATATCTTCGTAATTACTTAGCTGTCTGATTGTAACAGGATTTCCTTCTACCGTAACACCTAGAAGGCAACTAACATCTACTAATGTTATGGTAATTTCACCGGTAGGGAAATGGAATTCTACCGTAACACCTAGAAGGCAACTACCACCACCCCATCAATGATTTTTTAGGGACAATTGCATGTAGTCTCCAATGGCAATTTTTATCAACACTACAAATCGCGGTGTACTCTGTTTTGCGGGATTTTATGGGTTTAAAAGAAACAGAATTTTTGATGGACCACTCACTTAACTGCTAAATAAGTATTTCCTTTGTTTGAAATTGCATTCCCACTTGAAAACCAGAATCAACACATTCTGAGGTAAAAACATCTCTAATAGGAGTTACATTTTCAATTAATGAAGCCGCCATAATTTTCGCAGTACATAAATCATCTATCAAAGGCATCTCAAATTCCATATGTTCATCATTATCATCGTCATCTTCTTCTTCCACCAAAGATGCTCCGTTAATTTCATTTTCTTTCTCATGATTAATTTCAAACTCTAGCGCTTCATCGTTAACTTCCATATTATCCATCCATGACATATCATTATCCATTGAAGCAATTTGCATACTATCTATATGCGGTGAACTACGACCTCCATCATCATTGTTAACCTCTCTAACATTTGTAGGAACGGAGTGTAAAAATTGATCATTTGCCAATCAAGAGCTTGAACCACCCGGATGCATTGTAGAACTGTGAAAAAAATAGTATGAGATCAAAACGCTATAAATTTCAACTACTCGAATGTAAATACTTTAACAAATTACTTACTTTGTATCCACACAAGTAGGGAATACTGGACTTGGAATGCTCTGATAAGGATAACTCGGAATAGTACCAAGAATTTAAGTAGAATGTTGGTTCAAATTAGTGGTATTTCCATCTTCAAAATGTCTCAACTCCTCTTTTATTACAAATAATTCGATCACTTTCATATTAACGGAAAACATAGCATCGACGTCTTCATCATCATTTACGTCGATAGCAGAAGATCCAGAATCAGTAACCCACTTGCTTACTAGTTTTACATCATATTCTTGTGAATTAATTTTTGTCACCCTATACTCCGTTTCTTTTAGTTCATGATAGGAGCAAATTTTTTTAACCTTCGACCCTTTTTGTTTACCACCAACATATACCGGTGTATTGTTTTCTTTTATAGCCAATTTTCCATCAAAGTAGCAAATTATTGGGATGAAATCCGACATACTTCTAAAAAAGAAAACATTATTAATTTTAGAACAATCAATTACTACACAAATACTAATGACATAACAAAGCATAAAAATGAAAGGATGGACATGTGAAAGTTAGAATATGAAAATACCCAAAAATTAAGCTAGGGTTTGAGTTTTTACCTTCAAATTGATGCCAAGTAGCTGATAGAAATAATCCGACTAGTAATCCTTGTATATTTTGGAGATTTAAGTAGATATTGATCAATTTTTGAGCTGAATAGAAGGAAGGTTCAGAATTGGAGTTTGGAGCAGACTGTTTTGTTTTAAATAAAAAAAGTGAGTTGGGTACATTAGTATTTTTCTTTCTGTTTTGTGTAGAGATTTGCACTGGCGCATTTTGCAGATGCGCCAGTGCAAATACAAAGGGGCGCATTTCTGAAATGCGCCCCGTTATATTTTTTTTAAACTTTGGCCAGCTCATCGTTGAGTTGGCCAAAACAAGCCTATTTCTGCAATTAGTTTCAAAACCAGCCTATATCTGCAAATTGTTTTGAAAATTGGTCTCTTTTGAAAATTTGTCCTTATTATTATTAAAACTTAGTTAACTTATTGTATTACTATTATTAATATTATAAACTTAGTTAATTTTTATAAACTTAGTTAATTCTTCATCATTGTCATTATTATTACTTAAACTTTTTTTAATTAGTTATTATTGTTATTTATAAAATTTAGTTATCTTAAACTTAGTTAGTTTTATAGAACTTATTTAATTTTAACAAAATTTAGTTAATTTTTATTAACTTGGTTAACTTACTTAATTTATTATTATTATTATTATAAACTTAGTTAATTCGTTATCATCGTCTTTATTTATAAAACTTTGTTAAACTAGTTATATTATTAGTATTTATAAAATTTAGTTAACTTAAACTTAGTTAATTTTATAAAACTTGTTTAATTTTAATAATTAATTTTTATTAACTTAGTTAAATTAATTGACTTATTATTACTATTACTATTATTGTTATTATTAAAACTCGGTTAACTTAATTATATTATTATTACTGATTAACTTAGTGGAATGATCAAATTATTAAATCTCTTCTCGGTATAAACTTAAAATCAACACTTAACCTTCTGTCTATGCTAGAGAAACTCTAGAAGAAAGCTTTGAAATGTTGGTAAGAAGTATCAATTTCTTCTTTTCCGCATATTTCCCTAATACTGCATTGTGCCAAAATAAAGAAAAATAAATGCATTATCATTCTATCATAACAAAAAAATATGTAGAAAATTAATAATGATGACAAACAAAACAGAAGGAAAACAAAGTATTGACTCTAACCGTGCAAATATGTCTACTGGCAACTTTAGCCCACCAAGACCCCTAAATTCTAATTACCTGTAGTTAAGACTAGTTTTTTTCTTCCATAAAAGCCAATGTAAACAACACTAACTGCTCATTAACCCAATGTATGAGAAAAGAGGGGCTTGGTAATAGGCCACACAGTGCTAAACTCTATAAAGTAAAGAATGAAATTGAGTCGTCAAGTTTCTAATTGATTCATGAAAATAACATAGGTTTCTTATTATACAGTGCTGAGTGCAGAGATGAAAAATGATGTTTAATGATAAACCAAAATTAGCACCAAAGTACCTGTAATTTGTAAACGAATGAAATAGACAAACCTATGCATTGAGAACTGAGGTATACCACAGAGTCAACTGTTCTAATACCAACCCCTGATGCAAGTATAGGGTCAATAGTTGATCAACAACCCATATCATTCCTCACAACAAATTCCTGCATTATCGAATTTGTTTCAAATTTTGTTTGTGTACATCAAAATGAAAATCCTTTATCAAAGATCATTGACGAGTGTGAAAATACACAAATAATTTTGGGTATAAGGTGGCAAAATTTGCTTTAATTGTCATAACAGTTGGTTTCCAAATTATTCGGTTCAACCAAAAGTTTATCACATTAGTTCTTGAGGCGAAAAAATATTCTCATTTACTTTACTTCAACCACTACTAGAAAAACAGTATATTCCAATGCCCCTTTTCCAACAGCCGCCAACGGCTGGCTTCCAACGGCCAGTTAATTTTTTACGTAGCCGTTGGAAGCCGTTCGAAGACATCTAAAAATTAGCCATTTGCGGCCGTCGGAAGCCGTTGGAAAATTTCCTGCATATTTTCCAGAGACCGATCTCAGCTCATTATTCTTCTTCCCCACCAAATCTTACCCCCAATTCCACCATTCCACCATCTCCAATCTTCAGCTGCCGGCCCAAACACCAACCCAACAACCTCCAACGCCATCTGGAAGCTACTCCGGCCCATCTCCACCCTTCTAGCTTTCCAAATCGATAATTTTCCTAAAGATAATATTTAGGTTTTTTTTGATTTAGGGTTTAATTCGAATGTTTATTGATTCCTACTTGTTAGTGTATGCATATAACATTATATTATCCCCTAACTTTAATTATTATCCCATAATAAACCAGTTATTACCGATTGAAAATTTTGTAATTTAGGATATTTTAATAGTTTATATATGTTGATTTGGTTAGTATTGAACGTATATGTGTGTGATAGAGTTTATTGCATTTGGAATCCGTTAGAACGGATATTGAATTTGTGCGAATACGATTGTTGTATTTGTAGGAACACGTGAATTTGTAAAAAATGAATTTTGTGTACCAGTTTAGTGTATAAAATGAATTTAGTACTTATGTAATAAAACGGTAAAATATAAACCAATATTAATTAAAAGAATTATATATTCATATTTAATATAAACAAATATTTAAATCCTTAGATATTATTCGGCCCCGTCTGATAAGTGTTGTATATGATCGTTTTAGGGATATTCATTTTTTCCACAAAACGGAAAACTCTATTCATCTGATACATCATTTGTTGGATTTGTCCCAGTATTGGACAAGTTACAAACACTATAAAGTAATTATATTCCGTCAATCATATCACTTTAAACGGTTCACAAAATTTCGACGGCATTTCCTTTACGTTCCTTGTGTACACGCATTTGTGTACGATACAAGAAACACGGAGGAAATGCTGCCGAAATTTTGTGAATCGTTTAAAATGATATGATTTACGGAGTATAATTACTATCGTGTTTGTAATGCGAAGTAGGATGAACGACCATCAAAGAAAGACACATAAGTGGCAATGAAACAATAGTTGTTTATTTAAAATAAAGTTTGTGAAATTGGCAGTTTGCGGCCGTTGGAACCCGTTGGAAAATTTCCTGCAAAATATAAAATGAATGATTTATAACATTTTTACTCTATCATAGGTTTTCTAGTAGGGAAACATGGTCAATTACTTTAATGATCGGAACTGGATGTATCAAAGAAGGAAAACTAGTGGCGCAATAAGCGAACATTTTCTAAAAGGGGTACAAGTGTTCATCGAATTTGCTATAAGAATATTGCAAACGATGAAGAAATTCGTTGTCCGTGTAGTAGATGCAAATTGTTGAACTATTTAGAACCGAATATGACTAAGGTTCATTTGCGCCAATACGGTTTCGTATCCAATTATTTGCTGTAGGATCGTCACGGAGAAATTGTTGCCCCTAATAATCAAGAACAGTCGGTGGAGGTCATCAGCGAAGAAGGTAGTACGAATCTCATAGAACATATGGTCGAAGATGCAGCACGATCAATGTTTCCTTCCGTTGTAATTGATATCGACGATGTTAACATCGAAGAGGAACCAAATGTTGGAGCTAAAAAAATATATGATTTATTGGATCATGCTAAAAAACCTCTTTGGAATGTTTAAGCGGCTCTCAATTATCGGTAACTGCAGAATACATTGCATTGAAATCAAAATACAACCTTACAGAAGCTGGATTTACGGCTGTTGTGCAAGCTGCTAAACGTCATATGCCATCCGATAATTTAATGTGCGAAAATTATTATGAAGTGAAAAAACTTATGTCATCTTTCGGTTTACCATATCAAAAAATAGATACATGTTTAAAGGGTTGCATGTTGTATTGGAAAGAAGACATCAATCTTAGAAATTGTAAAATATGTAATCAGGAAAGATACAAATCGAGGAAAAAGAAGGGAAAATAAGTTCCGTACAAGCGTATGCATTATTTGCCCCTCAACCCTAGACTTCAACAATTATATGCATCATCTGTAACAGCGCATCATATGAGATGGCATAGTGTGAGAACACCTCAAGAAGGTACGTTGACACACCCAGCCGATGGAGAAGTATGGAAACATTTTGACAAGAAATATCCCGATTTCGCAGCGGAGAGCCGAAATGTTAGACTAGGTTTATGTACAGACGGCTTCTCACCGTTTTCTCAGTTTGGTTCTAAATATTCATCTTGGCCTATAATAATCACACCTTACAATCTACCTCCGTGGATGTGTATGAAAACTCCATATATGTTTCTCACGATTGTCGTCCCTGGTCCTGATGATCCGACACAGGGCATTGATGTTTACTTACAACCGTTAATCGAAGAGTTGAAAATATTATGGTATGAAGGAGTTGAAACACACGACATATCAAAAAAGAAAATTTTTCGGATGTTCGCTTCTTTGTTATGGACTATTAGCGACTTTCCTGCATATGCAATGCTTTCGGGTTGGAGTACGGCCGGTCGTTTTGCTTGTTCTTATTGCATGGAAGAAACACGAGCATTTTCTTTACCAAATGGAAAGAAAATTTCATGGTTTGATTGTCATCGATGTTTTCTTCATATTAACCACCCTTTTAGAAGAGACAAAAAAAACTTCATAGCTAATAGACATGAGACTCTACGACCACCAGTGGTTTGGTCAAGCGAGGATATATATGAACTTGTAAAAGATTATCCAAAGATACGCGAGACCGGACAACAAGAAGAAATTCAAGGTAAATCGACGTTTCATAATTGGTGCAAACAAAGTATATTCTGGGAATTGCCTTATTGGAAAAATCTACTAATCCGTCATAACATTGACGTGATGCATAACGAAAACATATTTGATAATGAGTTTTATACAGTTTTGAATGTGAAGGGCAAGACTAAGGACGATTTGAAATCTAGACGTGATATAGAGCAAATATGCAATCGTCCTGAGCTTTATATGACTCCCGACAATAAAAAAACCCAAAGCATGCTATGAACTAGACAGCAACCAAGTTAAAGTACTGTTACAATGGGTGGAAGGATTACGATTTCCCGATGGAATTTCCTCTAATCTTCGTAGATGTGTCGATTATAAAAATGGGAGACTGAGTGGAATGAAAAGCCATGATTGTCATGTAATGTTGGAAAATTTGTTACCCATCGCTTTCAAAGAATTATTACCGGTAAAAGTTTGGACGGTAATAACAGAACGTAATTTATTTTACAAGGAGCTTTGTTCAACTACGTTAAAAGTTGACCATCTACTTAAATTTGAAGAAGAAATTCCTATACTGCTCTGCAAACTGGAGAAAATATTTCCTCCGGGTTTCTTTAATGTAATGGAGCATTTACCTGTTCATCTTCCATATAAGCACGTCTTCGAGGTCCTGTGCAATATGGATGGATGTATCCATTCGAAAGGTATGTTACTATATTGAGTATGTAAATGTTGATTTAAGTATAAATATAGTAGTTAATACTTAACCCAAATATTTTTTATTAGGTACTTAAATCATTTGAAGAAAAAAGTGAGACAAAAAGCTCGAGTTGAAGGTTCTATTTGCAAATCATATATCGAAGAAGAAGCTTCTTTGTTTTTCTCTCATTATTTTAAAGACCATGTGAACGTATCATTTGTAAGTGTTCCGCGTAATGACGATCAGGCCGTTGAATAAGATTCTTCTTCTGAATCAGTATTATCTATTTTTAAACAACATGGCCGACATGCTGGAAAATGTGAGGAAGTATGGCAAGATGATAAAGAATACCATGTAGCACACACATATATTCTTCTTAATTGTCCTGAAGTTGCACCATTTGTTAGGTAATTAGCACATTCCAAGTTTTGTTAAATTTAATACTACACGTGTGAATAAATAATAATGTAATATATCATGTTTGTGTTTGCAGTATTTATGAATCACAAAATCCAGGCAGCGATTTAAGCAAAGATTTCAGTACTTGGTTTTTGAAATACGTTTCTGATCCCACAAATAATGTGCTCGATAAAGGACTGAAACATTTGGCATTTGGACCGAAAAGAAAAGTTAACACGTATCCAATATATTTTGTTAATGGATATAATTCAACACCAAAGAATACGGTGCTGAAAAATTAACAAACAATACTGGTGTATTTGTTAAAGGCAGTGATGACCCTAATAATCATATAAATGATTTTTATGGCGTGTTAACTCAGATATTGCAGTTGACATATTTTACAAGACCCGTGGAGGATGTTTATTTGTTTAGATGCAACTGGTTCAGCAATGTTCCAGGTTCTAATATTAACGTGCATCCAAAATATAATCTTATAGAAATTAAACATACCTCGCGTTATCAAAAGTACGACCCATTTATACTAGCCAAACAAGCCCTACAAGCTTATTATGCCCCTTATCCATCTCTAAAAAGGGATAAAGCAGATTGGTCTGCGGTTTTTAAAACCAAAGCAAGATTTACGTTCGATGGACAAAATATGCCAGACGAACAAGCCTATCAAGCAGATCTGGAGGAAAATGCTGAAATAGCAATTACAGACGATCAAACCAATTTTGGACCTTTAAATGATGAGACAAATGTATTAGTCGAAGCATTTGAGAGTGTAGAGGAAAACGACATAGAGCACGAAACCGAGTCTGAATCAGAAAACGATGAGGATGACTGAGTAATATCCGATAATTTTTAAAAGTATTCACATTACATTGATCTCTGATTAATAATGCATATATCCAATTTATACAATTTTAATGACAATAAGTGTATACTCACACACTCAACACATACACAACATGACACATTTGTAGCATTTTGTATTACATTTTTTAATGGTTCATCATATCATGATTATTATAATGTGTATATGTATGTATATATGGAAGGTATATATATTATGTCCGGTTCCGGTTCTGGTTCTGGGTCTCGGCGACGTGGCTCTTCACGTCATATTGGAGAGAGTAGCGGTGAGCCACCAGCTCGGCCACTTGTTTACTTGCAGCCTAAGGCTGATGAGACATAAGTATCATAATTAACGAGCATAGCATTTTAATTTTTTAATTGTACACGATATATCTACAATTTTCTAAAGTTCAATTTTATATTTAACGCAGTGGATTTGAGTTGGAGCCATCCAAAGTGGTTCTGAGCATTTCGAAGCAGGCGTACATGGCTAGGATAACCGATTGCTGGCCCAAGTGGGGCAAGATCCCCGACGACGTGAGAGAGACAATTTGGCAAGATTTTCTGGTAAGTTTATACCGCTTTACAAGATGATTAATTAAATACAAATAAATAATTAGTAATATTTTCTCATTGTACAGGGCGCCGTAGATTTGCAAGAGCCTGACGTCAATTTAGTTCAGCGACACTGGAACTCCAGGATCACGAAGGACTATAGGGAGACTATGTCGGAGATTAAAAAAATAGGAAAGAAGCCCAAGTGGACGAGTGCGACTGTATGGGAGAAATGGGTTGATTGGTGGAACTCTGAGGAGTTCAAGGTATATCTACAATAAATCTCAGCAATTTTTTACCGTTTAATAAATAATTAATCATTGTAAATTTACAGGAGGAGTCAGCTAGGAACTCGGCAAACAGGAGCAGGAATCCTGTATCACATCGTGGAGGCTCCAAATCTTTCCAGCATCACCGCGAAGATTTGGTAAATTTATCTATTATCACATTTGTATATTGATCAGTTTAGTAATTAGTTATGTATAGTTAAATTATCCAAATTATCAATTGCAGGAACGAGCTCGTGTAGGCTCTGTTGGCTTAGTGGACGTGTTTGCTCATACCCACGCGTCTAGGCAAGTAGATGAGGCTGGCAACATCATATATCAGTGGGGTGATCAAGATAGGGCGACCGAGGCATATGTATATATTTTTTAATTTCTAATACTTGCACCGATAAGTTTATTAATTTCTAGCTATGCAAAATAATTACATGCTACTATTTTTCAACTGAAATCGTTTTTTTTCATTATAGTCGAGGTTGCAGGAGGCGCAGGCTTATGCGCGGTCGTGATGCGCTGACACAGGAGGAGCAGGATAACATTTTTACCGCTGTTATGGATCCGGCGCAACGGAGTAGACGTTTTGGCTTCGGGAACCTAACGGTAATTAATCCTTTTACATATGTAGAAAAAATCAGCGTTTAGATATATAATGTTATAATGTTTTATATGCTGAGACAACCCTTTTGCTATTAATTTTATTTACAGGCTCGACAGGCTCGACAAGCTCAAAAAGACCGAGACAAAGAAGAAATCAAGAAGCTTAGAGCTATGGTTGAACAGCTATGGGAGGAGAATCGTCTACGAGCCATCCAGGTGGAGCAGTTGGATCAAAAGCTTGCGCAGTATTTGCAGAATCATGGTACCCTTCCTTCATCGTCTGGTGCTTCTGGAGGCGACGAGGATCCTTGAGGAGGTATGTTTTTGAGTATTTGTGTTTGAACAATGTATATATTGACTTGGAGATGTTTTGATGTTGATGGTGATGTTGTATATATTGGTACGGAGTGGGTGAGAAATATTTTGATGGTATGTACATGGTTTATGGACATTTGTTGATGATATGTACGTTGATGGTATATTTTGTGATGTTTGATCGGTTTGGTTTGTTTATATTGGTGTTTTATTGATTTATGTGTGTTGTTTGTATTGATATCGATATATATGTAGAATTGATTGGAAATGAAATGGAAATTGAATGGATTGGAAATGGTGTGGTGGAAGGTAAATAGGCTTGCTGTTATACAGCAAAATAAACCCAGTATTTCCAACGACTTGTTGGCCATTTTATTGTAACGGTTTCTAACGGATTCCAACGGCTAAAAGCCGTTAGCGGCCGTTGGAAATGCCGTTGGAAATAGTTCGTTGGAACCGTTGGAAAGCGTTGGAAGACGTGGGATTCATTCAAACGGCTTCCAACGGTCGCCAACGGCTAGGAGCCGTTGGAATAGCCGTATTATCTTGTAGTGAACGTAGAATGTACATTGAAATAATATGGAAGACTAAACAATGATAGAAGGGTAATAGCACCTGAACACCACTTATTTGGCTATGAAACCAGGAAGGTTTCTTACATTCTAGTTAAATTACAAAAGCAACATAGAAAAGAAAACAAAAAATCTAATCAAACTAGTAACTATGTTGAAACACAAAGAATATTTCATGGTAAAATAATAGCTTTTAATTTGGCATAATATTAAAAATTCCTTTCTGCTTTTGGTAATGGAGATCATCACGATTCACATTATAAGTTCATGGTACCATAAGAATGAAACCGTCATGTAGTCAACACTTTGCACTAAATTTTTTCCTTTTCCCTTTTCCATTTAAACATAGATGAACCAAAATTTTCCATTCACCAACATTTTCATACTCACTTGTGCGCATTTAGATGTCAAAATTAAATCATTCGACCCAAGAAGATAGTGTCCTGATTAAAGTTTCAAATTGCACTCTTCCATTTTAATGGAAAAAGGGTCGGGATTTGTGAATAGGAAGAAAGTGGACTAGGGAGTTTTCATTAGTTACAATCCAACCCACACTATGTTTTCAACTATGAAAAGCCAAGTGGGAAAGGATATTGCATTCACATTGGATGGGTTTTGCAGAGATGACAAATATAATAAAATTCATGATATTAGACCATTACCTGAACTAGAAGTTTGTAGTTATCAGCAACTTCTTTAAATAAGAAAGCAGTTATAGAATTCGTTGCATAACGCTGATTAGCATTGTGATTAATAACAAGGCCTTTCTGTAACTTTGGCCTATGGTGTTCTTCATGTTTATCAGCAAAATTTGGGTGCACACCATGTGCCATGTCAGCAGACACTGCAAAAAATATACCTATAACATATAAAATTCAATAGGAAATATAGATAAAGGCCAAAAATAGACTTCCAACTGAAAATGTTTTTTTTACCGGAATGTATATAATAAGCTGCCATATATGTCAACTCTGCTCAGGTAGTATCTATAAAACACGTAGCCTGCATATAGTTTACATTCTGAGTAATAAAATTATGTCCTCATGTCCTTCATCATAAAAGAATGAATATATATATATATATATATATATATATATATATATACATATATATATATATATAGGGTAAGGCAATACATTTTGATAGATTTTGGGTTTCAAGCACAACTTTTGCATCAGCTTGCATGTAAAAACAGACGTTGAGTTTACAACAGTTAAGCTGATAGTGTGTATGTTACAATTATACATACACTGAGAGTTGGTCAAGTGAATGTATGCTATAGATACGTAATAAATAATCAAAATTAAGCTAATTAAGTTCCATGGTGTTTGCTAACTCGGGTTACAAACTAACCTTTTCACAAGAAGAAATTCGACTACTGTTTGGGATACTAATGGGGAGCCCAAAAGCACTAAGAAAACTAACTTTTAAATCTGTTTCTGCTGGAAACACTTCTGATGTTAACAAAAAATGCTATATGAGAGTTTTGGACCTAAATTGCACATCCAAAAGGGGGATGGGGAGCAAAGCAGAAATATAGGTAAGTTCCAGTCTACAATCTAATGAATATGCAGAGATGATTTTTTTTTGGGAAATTTAGTCAATATATTTGCCTAAGAGGAGCAAACATAATTTACAGAATTAGTGTCAAAGAAATTCTGTCAACCCCATCTCAGCCGTTCAAATTTAATTGTTCCTAGGGCAGCCGTATTTAGCTAAGATCTATTGAATTTATTAATTGGGCTGTAAAATTCAGTTTTGTACCCTGAAGTAAACATGTGTGTGTACGCACGCGCATGGACGTGTGTGTTTGTATGTATGTGCATGTGTGTGTAAGATGCTACGCTATATTTTGTGCCCTGTGAATAATATAAGGTGATATTTAACACGCGAGACTCCCTTTTCATAAAACAGATTAATATATTCTAAAGAAAATTGCATTATCGCTTAAAAACTCCCTATCGAATAATAACTTAAGCAGTGCTACCTTTGTTAAGAAAAAAGATAACAACATAAACAATGGTGAGGTTTATGCAGACAAACTTGTGCAATGTAACTTCGTTTTGCATTTCTATGCCTTATACTACTTTGTTACTTTTTTGCCGTGTGAAGTTCAATAAAAGTAACTGTTCAGAATCTTCGGACCAATGCATTAAAAAAATATTGTTCATTTTCAGAACAAACATCAGAATACAGATACTGTTTTTCAATTCTTTCATTTATGACCCTTAATATTTAGTTTTGTCGATGACAGCATTCAACATAGCTTACAAAATGTGCAGTGTGCTAATCTTGCTATTACCATTTGTTGATGGTACTCTTCACTTCATGAGTTTGCTTTCTCTGAATTGTAATGAATAACTTTAAAAGGTTACTAGGCAATCTATAAAATACCTAGAAATGATGAGCGGATTGATCGCTCCAAAGCACCTTCACCCATATATTTGCAAGCTAGGCAATCATCAATGCATCTCATAGCCTGAAACATGGTAGGTGCTCCAGCACCTTGCACTGAATCTGATCTAACCTATAAAATTAAGGAAAATTATCGTATGTTATATCATGTTAACACAATATCACATGTAATATTTATATATATCAGAAAAATCATGGAGTAACAGGAATAATACACATTAAGCTAAGTTATTACAGCGGACTGACGTTATAACAATCAAATATAACTGACTACTACAAATATTGTTTTTGCTTCTGTGCAGTTTTACAACTTAATAACTTACCTAAATAATGAATGGAAAAAAAGCTTATTCTGATATTTGGGGAGACAACGTACTAGCACTTGTCTTTTCCTATTTTTCCCGTAATCTAGAAGTTTAAGATTCCAGAATAGAACATAGGTCCGAGCTCACATTCGTATTTGACATTTTAATTTAGTGGGCCGTAGTTCATGTATGATGCCTTTTTTCTACTAATTGCTCACAACATGATTAAAGAGATAATAAATACGCTTATCTAAAGTTTATTTTGACTTGTCATAACATTTTATTGTCTTGATAATATAATATGACTTTCAAGAAATAACTTTGGCCCTATATCTGTTCATATATTGATAGGTCATATTACTTTTATACTAAATACCATTCCTATTAAAAAAGACTAACATACAGACGAGCACGCACGCACATTTAAATATGAAAAGGGATCAAGATCCCTCATCACTTAATTCCTATGAAATTCCTCCATTAATTTTATTGATATACATATTTTAGATTTGGCTTAGTTTTTGTAGATATGATATATCTATGATGTAGATCATCTTCACAATTTTTTAGGTCATTCCAGGACTTGTAATCCCCATAAAATCATAATGTAATGCGAGTCGATGAAAATATTGATTTTGGCCCTTTACAATGTATTTTTGAGAGGTCAAAGGCCTTTAGCTCAAATGGTTAGAGGTATGGCGCATTAGACAAAAGTTCAGGCCGTGCATTCGAGCCTCCAAGACATTAAAAACATGTTCTGCTTGATAAAGTATCACTCATGTTATCAAAAAAAGAATGTAGTTTTGAGAGGGTTAAATTTCCCTGAATGATCGAAAAAATTGTGAAGTTGATCTACATGATAAAACATCATATCTACAAAATCTAAGCCAATATCCATAATAATTAGATTATGAAGTGAACAGACAATATATAAACATGTGTATGTACATATATAAGTATATTTATACATGTATATATTTATGTAAGTAATATACAGTATACATACATATACAGAAATAACAACATTGACCGTCTGAGTAAATATCTTCCAAAATTTCAATCAATGGTCTCAAGTAACCTTAAATATTAATATCGGCCAGCAAGTATAAATTGGTTGTTTTTAATGATATCAGAGGCAAATTTGTAAACTAAATGGTTATGTTCTTGTAAATCAACATGAAATCTGGTGCGTCTTGAGGTTTATTAATTCTACTATTTCCCCATTATATGCATATGGAATGTATAGTTTTTTAATACAAAAAACTAACCTCTTTGTTGTCAAATAGGGCAACCATTCTGATAGCTTGTTCATTCTTCAAGTCACCCACCTTTTTGCAAGAATCTATAAGAGATCTCAGTGCACAAAAGCTTGAAGCAAGATTATCAAGTCTGCCAGAGAATACAAATTCATTGCTTCCGCCTCCAAGACAACTTGATTGTGTATCACAGACATTTAGCTCTAATCCCATTATTTCTTCAGCATTGCATGAAAGCTCTTTACATAGTACCTACAATAAAATTGTACCACGTATAGGTTCCATAATATTTTCTCATTCAGTACATAGAAGATTAGCATGATAATTATAACACTTCTTTTAGTTCGGCTAAGCCAAAAATCGACCTATTTACTGAGATTAATTTGGTCATCATGCTTGGATTTTTTTATCTTACTTGGTTTAGTATTTTTATCTTAAAACTGACCTGTTAGATTGACACTCACCGTTATCAATAAATGATTTATTGTAAAGAAAAATTAGCAACCAAAAAAGTCTTCTATAACAACAAAGTTTACAACTCTTATATCAGTTACACGTTAGTTAACTAAATCCCTAACATCTTCTTCCTCTTCTCCTTCTCAAACCTAAATCTTAAACCCTACTCCATTTCTCTCTATTTTTTAATCAAAATCTAACCGAATCTCATCAAATCCTAACCCTAATTCAAATCCAATTGAAATATAAAATTCATACCTATTTAGGATTTATGTAGAAGTCTCCAGCAATTATACGTGGTATCCGATTGAAATAGTCAACCAGGACGAAGAGAGCCAGCGTGACGATGATGATGGAGAGCGCTAGCAAGACGACGACAATAGAGGTAGGACGAGTTGAATTTTGCTAAAGTGAACAAAAATTCAAGTATTGGAGAGGAAAAAAGGGAGGTTTAAATTTGTTCTAAGCATTGACATGGAGGAAAATGTGATAGGGCAATTTTATTGGAGCGGTGAAAATTTCATAAGGCAGGATGTATGGGAAATATTTGGTTACGCTTACAACACAGGAAAAAATAGTATTAGTTGCAATTAGAATTGAAACGCTGCTACTTTTTGCAACCAAATGCCCATTTTCGTGTAGTGAGAATTGGTTAATTTAAAATAAGGAATTTTAAAAGGATAAAGTTTTACTTTTGAATCCTATTGAATAAATTCCAAAATATAGAAAAAAAGCTTAATAAATGGATTTCGGGTAATATTATGCAAAGGTTGAAGAATTTATTTAAAATACGAATTTAAATAGTTTGGAAGAAATAAATGAATTTATTTTAAAAGAAAATGAATTTATTTTAAAAGAAAATGAATTTAGAAATCAATTTGGAATTTGATTCGGTGTTTGAAAATAAACATTTGGGAAACCGATTTGAAATTGATTTGGTGTTTAAAAATAAATTTTGGGAAATCAATCCTGAAATTGATTTGGTGTTTGAAATAAATGTTTGGAAAATCAATTTGGAATTTGATTTGGTATTTGAAATAAATTTGGAAATCGATTTGAAAATTGATTTGGTGTTGAAAGTGAATATTTGGGAATCGATTTGAAAATCGTATATCAGTGGATATTTGAAAATTTAAATTCACAAAGGGAATTTTATAAAAGAAAGGGAAATTTGTTTTAAAAATAAATATTGTTTTATTTTAAAAGTGTGGAAGGAATTTACAGATTTGGAACGTAAATTTAAAATAAATCCAAAAATATTTATAAATTGATTTGAATGAACCATTTTAGAATGGAAGGTGTACTTTCCCTGGAAAGCAGAGTATGTTTCCAATATAGTTTATAAATATAAATTGAAGTTGTAAAGATGGTCTTAAGAAAGAATATTTTGGAGAAATTATTTACTTAGGTTATTTTGAAAATCTTTATTTTAATTTATTATAGAAGTGATTATTTAAAGTTTTAATTGATATTTGTTTTAGAAAATGGATATTTAAATAGTTATATCCTACTTTCTAATTTTATTTCAAAATTAGTTTGGACTTGGATTTTTATATGAGATATTAGTATAATATTTTCATAACTAATGTTTTAAATAAAGTGTTTTAAAATAATTTTTATTCTGAATGTTTCCAAATATATATTTTGGATAAGTAATTTAAATTATTTTGAAGTATTCGAACTCGGCAAAATTTTCAGTGGAATTAAATAAATATTTGGAAATTTATTCCACGTGAGGAAAATGATTTGAAACTTGTTTTCAAATGGTTGAAGTGTGAAATTATATCTTGCGTAGATATTTTGAAAATAAATAATTTGGGAAAATTATTTAAAAATGGTGATTGTTGTAAATGTTGATTGATGTTAAATAACCAACTATCAATATTGGCCTTTAAATAGCATTTGAATTTCGATGCGACCGGGGGTCGAATTCCAAATAGATATTCGAAAACCACATCGAATCTTTGTGATGGATCTTTTATTTAAAAGATCAAAGTGGAAATTGTTGTGATTTGCTTGAAATCTGAATGTAACACTTGTTTTTAAAATAAGCGCCCGTTATTCGGATTAGTCGGGAGAGGAATTTGTGTCATAAAACCCATTCTAAATATGATACGATGAAATGGTATCTCATTTGAAGATGGCGTTGAAGACCGGGTATTTTCGAAAGCGAAAGGATTAACTGTCGAATGTCTCTGCTCCGGGTTGCTCCGGTATAGAGATTTTATCACCCTTTGTGATGGAGATTCCGGACGTGATCATTGAATATCCGGATTTGCAAGAGCTTCTTTGAAGTGCCTTTGGTTTCGTTTAATCCTGGAACGGACTTGCATGGATGTGTGTCTGACATTACACTTTGAGATATAAAGCTGATTTCTATTAAATATATTTCTGTTGGTGGCAGAGAATTTATTCTCTTATCTTAACACCCTTCTCTGAGACGTACGAGCTCAAAGGTTATGTAGTTGAGGGTTATTAGTGATATACTTCCAATTTGGTAGTGTTGCATGCGAAGTGCTGCTGATCATCTGTTGATCGAAGCATGGATTTGTGAAAAGAGTAGCTTTATGGACGAGACTTCGTCGGACCTCACAACCTGCTAATGGTCGAAACAGGAATCATTGCAGCAAGGTTATTTGGGGGTAGCGCCCCCTGAGGGTATGCCATTTCCTTTTGGATAAAAGGTGGTATCAGGGTACGGAGCCCATACATTTAACCTATGTGGTTGCTACAAACTTATTGCTTTGTGGTTGTGGGTTGAAAGGCGCCTCAGATAAAGGTTGGTAACGACCGGGGGGTGGCATACTCGTGTCAGTAGTTACCTAGTTACAGAGGTAACCTGACCTTGTGTTGGCAGAGATCCGGTTAGGTTCTCGGGGATGTCCCTCCAGAGGCGTTCTATTCGGTGTAGGAAGTTTCTTTGCCTGACCATTTGTTGAAAATCCAATCATGTAATACACGTCTTGTACGGTTTTAGTTGTATAACTTGTCATTTACTTATGGTGGTCACCACTGTTTAGATGGTAGCTATAGTAGGCATAGTTGAAATGTCTACGCTGGCTAAGATTAATATTATACTTTCGAAATGTTTTCTGCACTATACACTAATGATAATACTAAAAATATTTTGCGTATCAAGCATGTTTGACTATTATAAGGATAAATCTCCTCCAATTCTACATTTGCATTGTGTGTGTGGTAGGAGGCCTTATGGTAGTTTCATTTTCCAAAAGCATAGCGGGTTTCTTTTTATTTTCTTTGTGAAAATAACTGTTTTTAAGATCTCACACCAGTCCCATGACTTACCTGGAGTTTATTGTTCCCTTTCTAGATTCTGGGTGCCCATATTTTCCACACGGGTAGCCTAGAGTCAGGTTATCAGTTATTATGGAGCGAAGTCAGAAAAGAGGTGCTGTGGAGATCAGGAGCAAGCTGAATGGCGAAGAGTATCACTTATACTATGTAGTATCCGTGCGTATGGTTGGTGCAAAGTAAATTTTCCATGTGAGTCAAGTTACACCAACTGCCAGTGTTGTATTGTGTCGTTGTAAACTCTGATGATGTTTGTATAAACAGATATAGATATTTTGTTTTAAAGATTTTTCATTTATCTATTATATATTATTCCGCTGCGAAATGTGAGATTCTATTATTGTTTCTGTTTCTTCTTCTATCTTCTTCTTCTTTAACCCTAATGGTTTGATTTTTTGGCATTCGACTGTGCGACATTTGGTACAGTGGACGTATTGATGTTGACATTCGGGCGTCAAAAAATCAGGTCGTTACAACCACCGTCTTCAAATGCTATCCGTTTCGTCGTATCACTATTCGGAAATGGGTTTTATGACATAAAGTCCTCTCCCGGCTAAACCGAATAATGAGCGCTAATTTTAAAAACATATGGATATATTGGATCTTAGTTAAGTAACAATTTTTAGCCCAAAACCTTTCTTTCAGAATGGTTTAAATAATATTTTAAACATAAGATACACCTTTAAGATCCTCTTCACTTTGAAAACAAAGTTCACCGATCTTTAACAAAGATTTACTCATAGCTTTCAAAAACAATTCCATTTCAAATTTGAAACCCTTTCAACAAAAACTGGAAGTTCTTTCTTTATACGATAGCAATTATCTTTTGAAAACAAGAGCTTTCGTTTCGGGAAAATCCGATTACATTCGCTCAAGTTAAAGCCCTTCAAGTATAAACTTGGGTTAAATTTAAATTCCCAAAATAATTCCTTTAAAATGGTTTAAAATCCATATAACTTGTATAATCCCTTTAAATCATAGTTTTCAAATAAACACACACACACATATATGTATGTATGTATGTATGTATGTATGTATGTATGTATGTATATCAACTTTAAAATCTTGAAATCAAATTCAAATTACTTTAACAAACCATATTATATCTAAAATAATTTAATTCCAAAATTCCCCTTTCAATAGTTTAACCCAAACCGCCTCTTAACCATTAGGGATTCAAAATTCAACTTTTAAATCATTTTAAATTCAAAAACCCATGATTAATTGATTTCCCATGAAATTCATATTTGTGTTTGTGTGGTTTAGTCCAGGGGTTTTACACAACAGTACAATATCATCAATCATCACAATCCAAACAAAGCAATATCGATAAGCGGTATAATCCTATAACACTTATCTTCATTCATAGATTCACAGATAAATATGTAAATTCAACGCAGATAAATAATTTACACACAGCTCAATTCAAACAATTTACATCACAGAATATTATAGATCATAGATAACAATCAATTCGAGCATTCAAACATCTATAAACAAGATTAATCAATCACATAATTTATAATTAATTTTAAATTAATCTCAAAATAGATTAATTATCTATGAATTAGTTACCTAACTCTACTTGATTGACATTAATTAATTACAAACCATTTGATATTAATTAATGAAATTAATTAATAAACCTTCATTATCCATCTTAATCAATTATCCTTTAATTAATTAATTATCCTTAATCAATTATATAATTTAATTAACCCTAAGTTAATTACATAATTAATTAACCCTTAATTAAGTAATTATCTTTCAATCATAAATTAATTAACCTTTAATTATCCTTTAATTACTTAACTTAAGTATTAATTAATCACATTAACAAATTATCCATTAATTACTCACCTTGATTAATTACATTAATTAATTAACCTTTAATTATTAAGTAATTAACCTTAATTATCAATTAATAAATAAATTAATTATTCTTTAATTACTCTCACTAAGTAATTATCCTTTAAGTAATTATCTTTTAATTACTGTCATTAATTAATTAATCTTTAATTACTTAAACTTTAATTAATTAAAAGATAAATCATTTATCTTATTAATCACTTAATTATCAAAAATCTTCATTTAATAAACCTTGGAATTTATTATTATTAACAAATAAATTAACTTAACTTTTAAGTTAATTAACAATTGAAAACATCTTTATCTTTTTAATTAACTCCTTAATTACATTTTCAAATTTATTTTAAATACTTAAAGAATTAATAATGCTCACATAATTAAGTCAATAATTCTTAATTAATTCAAAATAATTTAGTTTAAAACCTTTAACAAATCCCAAAAATTATTTTTAAAAGAATCGTTAAGCATTGTTTAAACTTGATTTTGTTTTAAAGTTTTTAAAACTGTATTTATACTTCCCGAGACAATCCCGAGATCACTTCGAGCCAAGTACCAACTTTCTTTGAATCATTCCCGAGTTGCCCTATTTTTTCTTTGTTTTTTTGTTTTAAGTTTGAAATCTGGAAAACACTCGCGTATGAACCCGAATGCACGCTCGAGCCAAATCTCCTTTTTCCCGAACGCAACCACGAGGCAAAAATCATCTTCCTCTAACCCAAACCACTGATACAACTTGACATTGTGCACATGCACCAGAGATCCGACGATCTTCAATCAACCTCGCCGTCTACCTCAAGTCGATGACCATCTACCTACACCTTCAGATTACCCAGATCGACAAATTCTCGACGAATTCGAAATCGAGGAACTTGACCCAAACTGGAACAAAATTCGATCAATAAAAACTGCCTCGCTCTATCGCCTTAGGCCACGAGAGGCCATGAAATTCGAGTCAAAGCTTTGCCGATCATCCATATGTCGATTACATGCACCACGGTGTTGTCCGATTCGATAATGGCGACACAATCTCTTCTGAAACTACGTCGAGAAATACTGGGTTAAAAACCCTACATTGCCAACGTTCAACCACCACGGTGGTGGATAAATCCACCCACCATTTTTGCCGACACCACTGACCTCCTCGCAAATTCCACCCACGATCCCAAGGTCCAAACTTTCTCCGATCACCAGATTTTGACTAAATTGCTAATCCCATTCAACTCGCATTTTCTCACGATTTAATAAACTAAAAATCTTGAAATGATTCTTTAAAATCATTATGTTCAATTTCGAATCGAGTTATGAAATCGAAACACAAATTTATGATCATCAATTTTAAGACATATATGATTTTTACTGTGATTTCTTATTTTAAAAATAATTGCTTAATATAATGGTTTGAGATTATTTTTATAATTTGAATTTGACAAGTTCAAACAAATTTTATTTAAAGATCAAAACCTAATATTGATTGTATAAGGAGTAATTGAATTTGTTTTGGTTGGGTTGGAGTCTGTAGAATTAACAGAGTGATATATACACACACACACACACACACACACACACACACACACACACACACACACACACACAGAGACATGCATAAGCATTTTTAAATTTATACACATGCATATTTGTATTTATAACAAAAACATTTTCAAATTATCACACACATCCATTATCACAGGCAAACTAAGATTTATATATACAGGTTCAAAAGTTTGCTCACCTGGAAATTGACAAAGCAGAGAACAAGTTTTTCCTGGAACTTGTTGAACAGAAACGTGGAATTTTGTTTTTGACTGGATTTTGTTTTGGTTTACTGAGTTGAACTTGTTTGCTTGTTAATCTTTTATCTGATCTTGTTGGCTTGATTGTTTTGAGTTGATTAGTTGCTTCAGGTTTGCTTGATTCTTCTTAACTTTGAGAATTGCTTTTGATCTTTGAATTTTACTTGCTTGCTTCTGATCTGAGTTGAATCTTTACTTTGTTTTTGTTGAATCTGTGCTTGGTTCAGGTTTTAGAATTGTAAAAGACTGTTTTTGTTTTTATTCTCTGTTTTTATTTCCTGCTTTTGATTTTTCTTTTGAAGGTGGAAGAAGAAATTTAGAAATGAATGTTAAAAAACTGGAAATAGCCAGGTTTTCTTTCTAACACTACATTTAAAAATTAAAATTTTAAAGAAACAAAAATTGCCACTTGTAATACTAAGTTAATTAATTCTTACACATGTTAACACATGTTAAAATTAAGCCTACACTTGTTAGTCTCTTTATTGAAATGCTTACACTTGTTAAGGTATAATATTATTATTTTTACACTTGTAAATACGTATTCTTTTTAACCTACACTTGTTAAAAACAAGTATTTTTTTTGTGTTTAAATCCTTAATTAGTTTTATTTTTACACATGTTGTGATATCCCGGAAATTTTAGCAATATCAGTTTAATAATCTATATTTAAAATTAAATTAATTTGATAAAATTTTGTTAATAAAAATTAACTTGATTTAATAATCCAATTAAATAGATGTTTAATTGGTGAATTTTATCTTTTAAAAACTAATAAAATGTTTTCCTACTTATAATGTATATATATATTGTGAATAAGATAAGTTTTGATTTGTAGTTTAATTAACAAATAAAATCTTGTTTTTAAATTCTAATATTCATTTTAATAATTTAAAGATTTTTATTTTATTTAATAAATAACTAATTGGTTTCAAATACTTAAAGAAAGTGTTTTAAATTTTTAAATATATTTTAAAGCATAATTTAAATTTTAATAAGATAAACAAAAGTTTATTTTATTTCTTTTTAAATATAGCTTAATAATTATAATTTGGAATTTTGTGAAATTTAAATACCCTTTATATATTAAACATTAGTTCTTTTAATTAAGATAAATAAGACAAGTAATTTATGATTTCTTTTATAAATGATTTAAAATTAAAAAATGAGCTATTTTCAAATAATAAATGTATAAATATAAATAAAGATAAGATTTTTAAAAAGACAATGTTATTATTTTAAAATTAAAAAATATTGATAAATTAGTTTTAAATTGGAATTTTTAAAGGTATAAATAACATTTGAATTTGAATTCATTTTGAAATTCAAATGAATAAACATATATGAATCTTGTAAATAAGTTTTCACTTTTATGTAAATTGTTTTACTTCATTAAAAAGAAATATATATCCATTCATTTATATAAACTACTTTATATGTATTTAATAAATAAAGAGGATTTCAATTACCTTTAAATTAAATTAAAACAAATAAAATTCATTTATAAAACACATTAAGTAGTATAAAACTAGTGTTAATATCCTAGGCAACTAATGAGACAAATGTGAATTTTTAACCTACTCAATTTGACAAATGTTGTTTTAGGACAAGTGTTCTTTTTATTTTTGATTTTCTTTTGATTTTTAAATAAATCCATTACACTTATAAAAACTTGTTTTCTTCATTCCCTCATTCTTCTTTTCAAAATCTTCACAAAAAAAAATTTCAAAGGCTAAGACAAAGTTTCAGCTGATAATCTATTCAAAACCCAGAATAAAATCATGTTCAAATTTATAATCAACATCCTCTGCAATATCATCTTTCTTCAACCTGTTCTTAAGCCTGTACACTTTTCTTTTCAAAAAGCTAAAGCATGCAAGCATTATCAAAAATCTTAAAACCCTTCCTTAATCAAAAACTTGCATGTTTAATCCTGCAAATCCACTATGTAAATCAAGAGCATGTACTATTTTCCCCAAAGTATAAAGAAAATCAAAAGCCTGCACCTGAAATTCATTTCAAAATCAAAATAAGTAGCCTCTGCATTTCAACATTCTGGAAATCAAAAGCAAGCTTCCCTACATTCTTTAAACCAGAGGCCTGCATGCAAGTTTTTAACAATAAGCATCACAAGTTTTATCAAAAGCAATGAAGTATGGCATTTCAGTTTAAAGGTTTCAAGGCAACTCAGTTTCTTAAAGCTTAAAAGTAAAAGCTTTTCAAAATTTTGTGCTCTGATTCATCTCTACTAACAGGTGAGTAACATTTTTTTTAATAAAAAAATAAGTATAAATTTGTTGCTTAAATAAGTATGCTCTGAATATGATTAGCTGATTGCATGTTGAGTAGTATGCTTGTGTGTATGATTGTAATTGCAGTACTGTATATATGCATATGAATGTTAGAATGTATGAATGGATTATGACTATAGATGACTGTTATGCTCTTACAGTTTTCTTCAGGTTCATAATTTAGTAAATGATTCAATTTCTATTGAATCAATCTGTAATAATACATAAGTCTTAAATAATGTATGTTTAATTTATCATAGTTTAAGATTTGTTCAAGTTAAAAAAAAAATCAGCAGTTTACTGGAAAATGAAGAAAACAACAGATTAAACTAAAAATAGGTGAAAATCAATTAAATTGATTCTTAGTTTCAGGTGCATGAGTCAAATGCCAAAACTTAAATGTGATTTTTGAAACCAAAATTACAAATTTTAGTATTGGGATTCATGAGCATTACTGTTTTTACTGGGAAATGTAAATGGAGGAAATTCTGATAATCACGAGTGATTGGAAGGTCAGGCTTCCTTCTGGCGATGAATGGGTAATCGATGGTGATGAGAAAAATGGAGGTGGTGGTGGAAATTCACTGTGGCGAAGGTGGTGGTCGAAATTGATTCCTAAACCTAGTTTTTAGGAAATGCAATAATTTGATCGGTATGGAGGCTACAGGGGACCGAGTGCAGTGATTTTTGGTGTGATGGCTGCTTGGGTGTCGAAGAGGAGTTGGACGGCGTTGCAGAGCCTCCGATGGCCGGAGGAGAGAGTATGGACGATTTCCAGGTTGGGGGTGTTATTCCATACTGTTGCTGTCAGGTTGGTTTGGGGAAACTCGAATTTGATTTCGAGTGGATTGAGGGGTTTCGAAGGTCGCGAGGTGATGCAGGGATGGTCGACGACTTGTTCGCTGGCTGGGTAGTGGCCAGAGGTGGCTACAACCACCGTGCATATGCACGGTGAAGAAGGAGTGTCAGGTAATGTTTGGGGTTGCTATGTTTTGAGACTCGAGATTTACTCGTGTAAGTCGATTTTTTTTCTCGAAGTTGAGTATGGTTTTACTCGAAGTAAAACAAGAGAGGCTCAGGTATGTAAGGTTTACATGTTTCTGGGGAAACCTGTTTTCAAATCAAATCTTGTTTTTTAAAATCTGAAACAAGGTTTTAAATAGAATTTAAAACTAAATTTAAAGTATGGTTTTCAACCTGAGTTTGAATTCCAGGTTTGAAAATTTATTTAAACTTTTTTAAATTAAAATGTTTTAAACAACTAAAAAGGGTTTAAATAAATCTGAAATTAAAGATAAAGCTTTGAATTTAAAGTAAAAGATTTAAACATAAGTATAAATATGAAACCAAGATCCAATTTGAATTCATGTTTAAAAATAAGGGAAGATTTAAATATTTTGAATGTTTAAACAACTTTTGATGTTATAACATATTTTTAAATATGATTTGTATCTTAAAAATGAAATTGGTTTAAACTTCCTTTAAAACTTCTTTATAAATAAGAAATTATTTAGCATAAGTTTTTAAAAGGGTTTTAAGATGTTTTTAAAACTTTGATAAGTTAAGTTGATTTCATTTTAAATTTAAAATTTAAAATGTAATTTAAAAACAAACTTTAAGATAAGTTGTTTTATAATACTTTGTTAATGATAATGTAATCATTAACAAGAGATGTTTTATTTTTAAGTAAATCAAAGAAATTAATGATTTTGGAGTCATTAAATTAATAAGGTAATTAAATGGATAATTAATTAATTTATTAAATTAATGAAGGATTTAAATAAATAAATTAAGGATAAATTAAGTAATTAAGATAAATTAAATTTGAAAATTAATATTAATTAATTTAAGTTAATTACTTAAGAAAGGTAATTAAGAATTTTTTAATAAGTTAATAAAGGTCATTGACTTGTGATTATTTATTTATTTAATTAATGTAATTAATTTCGATAATCAATTGGATTAATTAATTTAGATAATCAATTATGGAACTTGATTAAGTATAATTACTTTATGGAAATAATTAAAGTTATTAATTACTCATTGTAATTAATTAATTAATTTGATTAGTTTAAATTAATTAATTAAGTTTAATTAATTTAGAATAATCACTGAATGAGTTGATAAGTAATCAATGAGGAATAATTACTTAGAGAAGTAATTAAGTTAAGTAAATTACTGGAGGTAATTAATTGAAGTATGATATTTTGAGATTAATTACTTTGTGTAATTAATAATGTGGATAATTACTTTGTGAAAGTGATTAATAATTAATTACTTAGTGTAATTAATTTAAGCATTAATTGATTAAGTCATTTGAAAATAATTAAGTGATGTAATTAATTAAGAGTAATTAATTTCTAATGAGATTAATCAAGGATGATTAATAAATATAATTAATTATTAAATGTAATTAATTTAGAAGTAACTAAGGAAGTACTTAAGGGTAGTTAATTACTAAATGTAATTAATCAAGAATGATTAATAATGGTGGTTTAATTAAGGTTAATTACTTAATGTAATTAATTTAAATAAGTAATTAATTTAAATTTAATTAAGGATCATTAATTAATATGATTAATGATGTAATCAAGGATTTATTAATTAAGATTAATTAATCAATGATAAGTGATTAAGGAAGTAATTAATTAATGTTATTAATTAAGCTTTAATGTAATTAATTATAATTAATTAATTAATGAAGTAATTAAAGGTTAATTACTAATTTTGGTTAAGGATAATTAATTTGTAAAATTAATTAAGGATAATTACTTGAATGTAATTAAGGGATAATTAATCAGGGGTGATTAATTAAGGTGATTAATTTGAGGATAATTATTTAATTGATTGGTAATCAATTAATGGTTAAGTAAGCAAGATTTAAAATGAGGAAGTAATTAATTTAATTCATTTTAAATTAATTAAAGATAGGTAATTAATTTAATTCACTTTAAATTAATTAGAGATAGAAGTAATTAATCTAATTCATTTTAAATTAATTATAGATGGTGTGATTATAGATCTTTGCGTATGAATAGATGATATGGTTTGCCTTGAATGGTTTGAATATCAGAGATGAGATTAGTATTGTGTGATATGGATGCATTGGTTGCATTGTGACGATATAAGTTATCTATAGGTGATGATAATGTAGATTATCAAGTTATGATGATAATATAGATTACCTGTTAATGATGATAATATTGATTATCTATTGTGATAATGTGAATTATCTATCTGTGTGTATATGGATAATTAAATTGAATTTGTTTTAATTTTAAAACAACTTGGACCTAAGAGACACGCTTTGGATTTCGATGAGACCGGAATCGGGTTTCCATATTTGGATATCCGAAAACCACATCGTTTCCAATTAACGTTAGGACGTGAATCTAAGTGGAGCAAGTGAAGAATCGAGGTGTAAGGGCTATACGTCAGTATAAGTCTATGGGTGATTCCGTAATGGGTTTGACGGAATAGTACTTATAGGTTCGAGATGGTGATTCAGAGTGTAAGGGTTATCGTCGTTAACTCTGAGGGTAATTCCAAAATGAGTTAACAAGATAATGCCTTCGGTTTCGTTCGAACCCGGAACGAACTTATATGGATTGGATGCTTTCAGAACATCGTCAGGTCGACGATGAGCATTCTAAGATAGATGTGTTCTATAAAAGGTAACCGCAGCCTCAAGCCTCATCAACCGAGAATGGCTAAATCAGGGGAGGTGCAGCAAGGCTTCGTGGGTAGCTTCCACTGGAGGGCAAGATTTACCCCTGTCTAGAAGTCCATTTTTATTCGGCTGTGTGGGCGGTTGGTTCGCGACAACTGCCGGGGTTGTCTTGTTCGGAACTATTCAGTAAGGAATGGTTCCGGTCTTGTGTTGCAGGGGAGTTAGGGTGGCTCCTCGGTATGGTGATCTAGGCCACGTACTGTGATGGGCGGTACCCCAGTATCCCTGCCATTGTATGGAATCCAAAATCCAATAAGTGCCAACGGTTTTGATTGTATTACCCACTTTTGTGGCTAGTAGCTGGAATTTAATCATGTAACAATTTCGGCTATTTCATATTTACTTGAAAATCCTAGACACTATTATAATATCATTGGATTTCCTATCAAATGTTTTGGTTAGCGTAAGGTAAAATTTTTTCCGTGTTTATGTGTGGGAAGTCTTACGTGATACCTTTCCTTACAAAGGTTTTCAAAGTTAAGCAATCTGTAACCTGTTACTCACACCAGACCCATGTCTGAGCCGGAGTTTATTTTTGTTTTCATAAACTCTTGGGTACTCAAATTTTTTACGAGTAGCCAAGGGATTCAGGTTAGCTTTGACGAGTTATGGAGGAGCAAATGGAGCAGGAGGCTTCTGCATTGTAGTTATATAGTAGTCCGCTGTGTTTGGTATCTCTGAGTTTATTTGTGATGTTGTATTGAGTTGTATAACTAGACAGGTGTTTATAACTGTCTAGTATGTGATGTATAATCTGTGTAACTCTGATTATGGTTGTATACTATGTAATACTTATGTTATTAATATAATTTATTCGTTCCGCTGTTTAGATTCTGATGTGTTGTTTCTTCGTTCTTCTCTTTCTTTCTCTTTCTATCCCTTTCTTATTAATGATGAATCATTCTGTGGAGACGGATGGCGGGTCATTACACATGTATTTATATAGATTTATATTATATTTACAATACATTCCATTTTTATATTAAAAAATGTTTTATATTTATGTATATATATATTTTAAAACTTTTATCCATTCTTGTTGTACATTTTATTATTTATACTTATGTTAATTTTAAAGAAAATGATTTTTAAAGTGTAATTACACATTAATAAATAAGCATGTATATATATATATATATTATAAAATATAGAAATTAGCTTTAACTTTTGAAAATTATTCATATTTAATTAAAAATATAACTTCCAAAATATAGGTATACACATATATATAATAATTCCAAAACAAATTTTTATTAGTTTTGAATTATAGAGTTTTCAAATTCAAATTATTTCTCAAAATATTTATTTTAGAATTTCCATTTCAAAATTCAATTTATAATACATATATATAAATAAACAACATATTTATTTCTTTTGGAAATTTTCAAATTCAAATTTCAAATTACAATCTATTTATATAAATAAACAAGCACATATCTTATTTAATTTGGAAAAAATTTAAATTAATTCACCATTTAATCGAAAATTTTATATCAATTACTAAACTTAATTTGACTCAAAACCGGATCGTTACAGATTCCCCCCTTAAAAAAGTTTCGTCCCCGAAATTAGTTAGACAGGAGACAACCGAAGAATAGATAAACATATCAAAGATAGAGAGATGGTTTACCAAATCAAATTGAATATTTATTCTATATTTGGCTTACCAAATCAAAACATCATCAATAAATATGAGAACAAATTTATTCAACACTTCACAAGATACTCGGGTCATCCGATCTACGAAATATGCAGGGGCATTGGTTAGTCTGAATGATAACTAACCGCTCATAGAATATATCTGGACCCCATAGAATGGATAAGTGGACTTTAAACTCAGGTCGGAATACCCCAAAGTATACCCCAGCTTGTCCCTCTTCGGACTTGGATCCTGACAAGAAATCACAACAAAAATTCCAAATTTTGGTTTTGACCGAAATCGTTTTATTGATACAATCCAATTTAACTTTATATTTTATTAGACAGTTTATTTCAAATAAAATTTCAAATTTATTAAAGTTAAAACGAAAAGTTGATAAGAAACTGATGATAAGAATACAAAATAGGGACTTATCTACAATGATTCGCAGGACCGCCACTACACAAAAGCTTCATCCTCGAGCTGCCATGAAGCCATTAAAGAACTGACATCGGATGATGATCAAAAGAGATTGATATAAAAAGTTGTTTCTTTGTTTTTACAGAGTATTGACCATTTGTGGTGGTACTCCCCTATCTCGTCCTCTTCTTGCACTCTTTCTTACTATCAGTGAATAGTAAGAGAATTTACTGAGGCATACAGACAAGATATCTTAGGGATATACTCATTCTAGAGCATTTATAACCCTATCTCTAACGAGTCACCTAATGTGTTATACTCCTGAGCTAAAGTTCCTACTCAACCTTCAGCTCTGATACCAAATGTGATGACCCGAATTTCAATGCTCGAAAATCGGCATCTATACTTCACCCGTATTCGAATGCCGCAGATTCAACAGTTGAAATCCGATTCGCCGGAGCTTAACACATTAAGTTAACAACACAGCGGAAATAGAATGAATAATTTTATTGATACACAACGGATACAGCATTCTGATACAACAGAATAACATCTGAGCAAAATAGAAATACAACAGTGGAAAGAAACAACAGCGGAAAGAAACAACAGCAGAAGACAAAAGGCAACAGCAACGGAAAGACAATATCTTCAATGCCAAACTCCAAAACTGCAAACCAGAAGCTTGAACCACCATCAATGTTGTAATGTAGAAAACTCGGTGTAGAATGTGATTGCCAAACCAAAGACTTTGAAAATTTGCCAAAGCTACACCTATTATTTGATTTTCTGAAAACCTAACTCTAGGCTGCCCGTGTGGAAAATTATGGGCACTCAGAGTTTAGAAAGGGAACAATAAACTCCATGTCAGTCATGAGACTGGTGTTAGCAAACAAAAAATAGTTTATCTTGAACAAAAAAACAAAAAAATATGAAATCCGCTATTCTTTTTGGAAAATGAAACTAACATAAGGCCTCCCCGCACAAACAATGCAAGCACACAATTGGAGGAGATATCTCCTTATGATAGTTAAACATTCTTGATACGTGAAAATCCTTTTGATATTCTTATTATTAGTGCATAGTGTAGAAAACCTTTCGAAAGTATAATATTAATCTTAGCCAGCATAGGTACCATTATATTATGCCTGCTATAGCTACCACCCGAGGTGGCAGGTTATACAACTGCAATCGTAAAGGGCTCGTATTGTTTTGTTTGGATTTCCAACAAATGGTCAGGAAAAGGAACTTCCTCACCGAATGGGTACGCCTCTGAAGGGATGCCCCAAGGACTTAACCAGCACTCTGCCAACACAAGGCTGGGTAACCTCTGTAACTTGGTAAATACTGACACGAGTATGCCATCCCTCGGTCGTCACTGAACTTTATCTCGGGATTCACCAACAAATAGCAACAACCACATAAGTTAAATATCTGGTCTCCATACTATGATATCACTTTTTATCCAGAAGGATATGGACATACCCTAAGGGGTGCGACCCCCAATAACCTTGCCGCATCCTTCCGGTTTCAACCATTTTCGGGGTGTGAGGTTCTAATGAAGTCTCGTCCCATAAAGCTATGCTTTTCACGAAAGCCATGCTTCGATCAACAAACGATCAACAGCTCTTAGCATGCCACATTACCAAATTGGGAATATATCACTAGTAACCATCAACTACTAATTTCTGAGCTCGTATGTCTCAGAGAAGGGTGTTAAGCTAAGAGAATAAATTCTCCGCCACCAAATAGAAATGTATTTGATAGAAACCAGCTTTACATCTCAAAGTGTAACGTTGGACATACATACATACAAGTCTGTTCCGGGTTCAAACGGAACCGAAGGCACTTTAAAAGAAGCCCTTGCAATTCGAATAATCCCTAATCACGTCCGGACTCCCCATTACATAGTGTGACGCCCCACCTCTATACCGACGCTAGCCAAGAACAATACGGAGTAATGCTGTCGACTAGCACGGAGAATAAGGCTGTTGAGGAGCGACCATCTGTATAATTGCTTTGTGTGAGCATCGATATGTCAGGTAGTATAACATGCATTTCTTTATCAAGAGGAAATTAGACATACCGACACAAAATGAAATCTACTACACAGTGGCTAAAATATCTTCGGAAACAAATATAGAAATAAACATAACATAAATCAGTCACAAACAATTCTTATCACAAAGGCGGAAATAGATATGAATATATATAACACATAAAAGTGTTCATCAGAGTAGTGGTCTGAAAGATCCACAATGACAGAAAAGAATAGCAACATGTGCTATACAAAAGAATAAGTACACAACTATGAGTCTATATCTCAAATGTATACAACAAAATCTACTAATCTAAGTAGTTAACCAAAAGTCAGGATGATAACCCCAGAAGAGAAGTCAAGCAGAAGCACCTGTAACATCTCGGTCTGTCCGAGTATTATTTAAGAAGAAAATAATAAACGGATCAGTCTAGCTATAAATATCAGATTAAATGATATAGAATAAGAGATATGACTAAACGTATATAATCACAATGCCAAGCTGTGATAAATAAATAATTGAAAAATCAATAAGAGATTAATCAATATCGCAAAGATCTTCTCAAAGATAAAAAGGAATGTCATACTCCTAATTTCATTCACCAAGCCACAATAAATGACATATATATCAATGCCAATCGTAAAAGTTGGTGAAACATAAATTCCAGAATTCAACACACGAAATCCAGAAATCACAAGAAAAGGATGGCCAATCCCAGAAAAATGAGTCGGAGCTCCTCCAGACAGGGTATAGTCCCCCATTGCGGACTTTGAGCCGAAGCTCCTCCTGGTGAGTCAAAACTCCTCCTGACAGGGTATAGTCCCCCATTGCAGACTTTGAGTCGAAGCTCCTCCTGGTGAGTCAAAACTCCTCCTGACAGGGTATAGTCCCCTATTGAGGACTTTGAGCCGAAGCTCCTCCTGGTGAACCGAAGTTCCTCATGACAGGGTATAGTCCTCCATTGCGGACATTGAGCCGAAGCTCCTCCTGGTGAGCCGAAGCTCAATAAAAACGATGTACAGTCCTCCACGTGGACAAAGAGACATCGCACAATGCTAGTCTAAACCATAAAATGATCGTCATGATCACCGAGAAGTGTCAATTACAGTAAGCTAGTAAATATATGAGCTTAGCTTCATGTCCCATAACCACTAGCTTAACTTAAATATTTACGAACAAATTGTAAATCTCCACAAGAAAATTGTCACAAGAGATTCAATCGAACAAGTCTAAGAATTAACCGACGAAATAAACGCAAGCGTTTCATACCACTTGTTTTACTAAGCCGTTTAATTAGATTTCTCATACGAGTGAGGTAAAGGTTTGTATATACTAATAGATTGGAAATTGGTTTGAGAAAACGAGCTTTGTAATAAAATAGTGTTGAAATCATTTAAAGAAAGAGTTTTGATATTTAGTACTAGTATAGAAAACCTTTATATTTTTAAGTGACAAATCATAGAAGTGATTGTAGAAACAATCAATTCATAAAAATTCACATTCGAAGAAGTGAATAAAATCCAAGAAATCGATACCGAATCCATCAAAGTGGATATATCCTAAATTCCCAAAGAAAATGTCATCAAAGTCGATAATAAATGATAGCAACAAATAGGAAACAACACGAATCGATTAAAGTTGGAAATTCAAGCAACTAGGCAAAAAAAGCATAGTAGGCAGATAGGAGTAGGTCGGTCAACCGGACTCCCTGAGTCGGTTGATGGAACTAGAGGTTGGAAGTGCTCGGGCACCAGGTCGGTCGACCGGCCCAGGGGCTCGGTCGGCCGAAGCCTGTAACCAGCACCTTCTAAACAGAGGCAGGAAGTGCCTGGGTAATAGGTCGGTCGATCAGACCTTGAGCTCGGTCGGCCGAACATGTATACTTGCACTTCCTACCCTATTTCAAAAGAGGTACAAACTCCCTCAATTTGCAAACCGTCAAGCAACGACACTAAGGGTTTACGCCAATCGACTACCCGGCCATAGAAGCTCTTTGGTTCATCACCAAAAACATGATCAAAACATCAAAGTTATGATTTTTAAAGATTTGAACCCAAAACACTAAAAATTAGAATATTCACCAAATCAATCCAAACCAAAAGCAATTGCACAAGAATAAGTGTTAGGAATTCATACCTAACAATCTAAGATAAATATAGACTAAGATTTGAGGTAAAAATCTCACCTTTGAACCCAAACAAATGAAGAAGAAGCTTTAAAAACAAGCTAAGATCAATTCCTCTTCAATAACAACTCAAGAAGCTTCAATCTAAGCTTAAAAGAGAAACATTTCCTAAATTAAGTTTAGAAAATTTCTGAAATCAAAGAGAGAATGAGTTGGAGAAGATGAAGAGAAAGCTTACCAATGGGTTCTCTTGAGTTTGGAGCTAGAAGATGGATTTGCTAATGAAGACTAGGGCTTGGAGTTTTAATTTCCTCTTCCACTCCTCCATTATTATAAAAGCTTGGGTATTAGGAAATGAGGAATGAAGTAATGAAGAGGAGAGGGGGTTGGGACTGAGTTAGTAAGTGGCTAATGGGTTCAGCCCAAACCAAAGCCCTAAGTGAAAAAGGTCAAAATTCGACTTACTCCAAACATATCGAAGCTTATACTCAAAAAGGTTGCAAACAACATTTTGAACTCAATGGAAGGGGTCTCGAGTCCTAATTCGACTGTTTACAAAAAGTAGTTTTTCGGACCAAAATCCGACGAATGGTGAAATATTTAAATAAAAT
Source organism: Allium cepa (assembly GCA_030765085.1). Lineage (NCBI taxonomy): Eukaryota > Viridiplantae > Streptophyta > Magnoliopsida > Asparagales > Amaryllidaceae > Allium > Allium cepa. The sequence goes on along the minus strand of CM060940.1, from coordinate 125,379,320 downwards.
ATTTAAATATAAAATTGATAAATATGCAGGTTGTTAGAGACTCCCCTCCTTAAAGAAATTGCGTCCTCGCAATACTTAAGAAGAAAATAAAGAGTAACAACCATAAAAGCATATCAACACAAAAGAAAATTGAAATAAGAAGTTCACCATAAAGAGCACGAAAGAGTTAGCACGAACGGGATCGCTCGATGAATTCTCTAGATTCCCAAGAGTAATCCCTAGGATTTGAGAACCATTGAACTCTCACAAGAAGAACAACTTTATTCCGAAGGCGCTCAACCCCCGAAGCAATGATGCGAATGGGATGTTGCTCATAAATCAAATCTGGTGAAACTTCAATTTCTACAATATCACCGGGCTCAAGAATAAAAACCGGAATCCCTAAGGCATTTCCGTAGATAAAAGATGTGGAGAACGTCAAGAATAGCAGAAAATTGAGCTGGTGCAACGACGTAGTATAATAATAGTACGCCCGAGAAACTAGAAACTCAAATAATTTGGAATATTAGCGTAGTACAAAAATGGTACGTCCAATGAACCGATAAACCGGAACAACGATGTAGTAAAATAATGGTACGTCCATTGATCCAGATAAGACGGAACATCGATGTAGTATAATAACAATACCTCCGATGAACCGAACACCATAAAAGAACATTGGACGCAAGTCTATAAAAGAGATGAGATGAAACTCAATAAAACAAAGTACGTCAAAACGCCCGTTGAACTTGGTAAAACGATCATAAGATACAAGGAATCTCGAGCCAACAAGGTTGACGCAAATTAAGTTCCTTATGAGAAATAAATATTCCAAAGATTTATGATCGAGGTGGAGAACAAATTTCTCATCCAAAAATGGTGATGCCAAATTTTAAAAGTAAAAACAATAGCCGCGAGCACTAGATCATGAGTGGCATTCTAGTCTCGATAAGCTATAATGATTTAGAAGCACAAGTGATAACACGTTCTCCTTTGTAAGAGAACGGCATCCAAACCAATACGACTAGTATCGGTACAAATAGCAAAGTCTTGGTTCCCTTCGGAAAACACAAGAATAAGAGTATCGGAAAAGAGTTCTTTCAAATAATATTCTTTCCCAAAAACTAAAACTTTCAAAATTACAATTAACTTGTGTAATCATCTTTTTAGAAAATTTTACTTGTTTGAAGTGAATTTTACCGTGTTTGATTGTCTCATTAAAGCATTTAGGAAATTTCTATCGATAACGTTGATCAAGCGCATCGACCAAAATTCTTAAAGCACTCAACGGGCACAAAAATCACAAAATCGTCTTCTAGATAATAAACATGTTTCTTAAAAACTTTTAAGAACATTCTTCGTTCTTTTCAAGAACAAAATCCAATTTTACTTATAAATAAATCTTATGGAAAAGATTTGCAAAATTTTAAATTACTATTTTCATCCAAAATCAATAAATACAAGAATGGTCTCATCGAAATATTCATAGAATATTCGATTTATAAAATGGATGAAATAAGCTGGATAAACCGAATGACATAATAAGCCATTCATAAGAATCATAACGAGTGCGGAATGCGGTAAGTGGAATGCTAACTTCCGCAACTCATAGCAAATGAAAACCGGTGGCAAGGTCGAGCTGAAAAGACCTTAACACTACTCAAAAGATTTCTTAGGTGACAGTCCTAAGACAAATTCAAAAATACCGGAAAATTTCTCAAACTACATGAATGAGAGAAACAACACTTTCCTTATAAGTGGGCTTAAGGAATAAAATTATGCCATCAAGTTGGAATCAAAATCATAAAGGAAAAATAGAAATCTGCTTAACAGATAGAAAATGTCAAAGATGAACAGTCCACACGGAAAGTAGGATATGGGCTTCACAACGATTGAGCCAATCCTTACAAAACCGATTCCGAAGCCTAAATAAAAAAATCGGCCCGGGAGGAAAAATCACATAACATAATTTCGAAGTCAATAGAAAGCAAATTGAGTGTTGCGGATCTACCATCTGGATTCACAACTCTCAAAGAAGTCATCAAGCCCAAAATATTTTCAAAGAAAAAGAATCAACAAGTTCTTTTGATATAAAATAGTGAGATGGAACCCATATCAAAAAGAACTCAAATAAGAAGATCACAAAATAAATGTAATCAAGGATTAAATGAGAAATACCTTGACCACGAGAAGTGTTACCAGGAGCTTGCACTACATTGAGCTTTCCCTCCTTCCTACTTTGAAGTATGGGACATGCAGTTATATGGTGACCCGAATTTTTGCAAAAGCGACAATAAAGAGGTTTTAGACACTCCCTTGCATAGTGGTCCGTAGAACCACAATTGTAGCATTGCTTACGACTAGAGGTAGGAACTTTTGCTACCGAGGTTTCTTGCCTCCCTTTCTTGTTGGGAATGGGGCCTTTGAATTTAATAGGACTTTTCGTGTTGTTGTTGAAGTTTTGTTTGGCATCCACAACTTCAACATCACACTCTTTATCGGCCTCTTCAAGATGAAGAGCGATATTAATAAGCTGATCAAATGAAACTTCAAGTTTTAGAAGTAATGGCTTCTTAAGGTTCTTATTCAAGCCATAGAAAAATCTCTGATTTTTCTTCAATGGGGTAGTAATGTACTCAACCCCGTATTTGGACAGAGATTCGAAAGATGCGACTTAGTCTGTCACAGAAGATTAACCTTGAACAAGGTCAATAAAACGCTGTGGTAAAGTTACCTTTTCAGCCTCCAGCACAAACTTTAGTTCGAATCGTTCTCGGAATTGCTCCCAAGTAATATCCGCTTCAACGATTTCAGAAATTAAAAGCTCATGCCAATCTAATGCTCTTTCATGGAGCATGCTAGAAGCCACTTGGACTCGATGTAGATCAATAAGGTTCATGCGAGAAAAGATGCGATCGCATGATTTGAGCCAAGCCTGAATTTCTATAACACTCTCGGATCCTTTGAATATACTTCCAGCCAAATCGGTATAGTCTCTGCACAAGCATGGAAAACCAGATCTAGGATGAGTAGGCTCTGGATTGGGACCGGCTGCTTGAGCGTTCTTTACTAAATCAAGAAGCTGCTGGGCCGACATAAATACTCCATCCTGGGGAGTAGCACTAGATTGACCGGCGCTGGGACGGCCTGGTCTAACCATTTCTCTTCTTTAAGAAAGAAAGAAAGAAAGAAAGAAGAGGAAAAAGTTATTCTCAAAATAAATATCAAGTAATCTTGATAGATAAAACAAGGAATCATAAGGAAAATATGATGAATCGGTACGAAGACTCGAATTAAATCCTAAAGCACGACTCCTAAGATGGACTTAGGACGATGATCCTTGTTATAATATTCCATATTGTTACGAAGTTTGGCTTTGATACCAAGCTGTGACGCCCCACCTCTATACCCACCCTAGCCAAGAACACTACGGAGTAATGCTGTCGACTAGCACGGAGAATAAGGCTGTTGAGGAGCGACCATCTGTATAATTGCTTTGTGCGAGCATCGATATGTTAGGTAGTATAACATGTATTTCTTTATCAAGAGGAAATTCGACATACCGACACAAACTCAAATCTACTACACAGTGGCTAAAATATCTTCGGAAATAAATATAGAAATAAACATAACATAAATCAGTCACAGATAATTCATATCACAAAGGCGGAAATAAATATGAATATATATAACACATAAAAGTGTTCATCAGAGTAGTGATCTGAAAGATCCACAATGACATAAAAGAATAGCAACATGTGCTATACAAAAGAATAAGTACACAACTATGAGTCTATATCTCAAATGTATACAACAAAAACTACTAATCTAAGTAGTTAACCAAAAGTCAGGATGATAACCCCAAAAGAGAAGTCAAGCAGAAGCACCTGTAACATCTCGGTCTGACCCGAGTATTATTTAAGAAGAAAATAATAAACAGACCAGTCTAGCTATAAATATCAGATGAAATGGTATAAAATAAGAGATATGACTAAACGTATAATAATCACAATGCCAAGCTGTGATAAATAAATAATTGAAAAATCAATAAGAGATTAATCAATATCGCAAAGATCTTCTCAAAGATAAAAAGGAATGTCATACTCCTAATTTCATTCACCAAGCCACAATAAACGACATATATATCAATGCCAATCGTAAAAGTTGGTGAAACATAAATTCCAGAATTCAACACAGGAAATCCAGAAATCACAAGATAAGGATGGCCAATCCCAGAAAAATAAGCCGAAGCTCCTCCAGACAGGGTATAGTCCCCATTGCGGACTTTGAGCCGAAGCTCCTCCTGGTGAGTCAAAACTCCTCCTGACAGGGTATAGTCCCCCATTGCGGACTTTGAGCCGAAGCTCCTCCTGGTGAGTCAAAACTCCTCCTGACAGGGTATAGTCCCCCATTGCGGACTTTGAGCCGAAGCTCCTCCTGGTGAACCGAAGTTCCTCATGACAGGGTATAGTCCCCCATTGCGGACATTGAGCCGAAGCTCCTCCTGGTGAGCCGAAGCTCAATAAAAACGACGTACAGTCCTCCACGTGGACAAAGAGACATCGCACAATGCTAGTCTAAACCATAAAATGATCATCATGATCACCGAGAAGTGTCAATTACAGTAAGCTAGTAAATATATGAGCTTAGCTTCATGTCCCATAACCACTAGCTTAACTTAAATATTTACGAACAAATTGTAAATCTCCACTAGAAAATTGTCACAAGAGATTCAATCGAACAAGTCCAAGAATTAACCGACGAAATAAACGCAAGCGTTTCATACCACTTGTTTTACTAAGCCATTCAATTAGATTTCTCATACGAGTGAGGTAAAGGTTTGTATATACTAATAGATTGAAAATCGGTTTGAGAAAACGAGCTTTGTAATAAAATAGTGTTGAAATCATTTGAAGAAAGAGTTTTGATATTTACTACTAGTATAGAAAACCTTTATATTTTTAAGTGACAAATCATAGAAGTGATTGTAGAAACAATCAATTCATAAAAATTCACATTCGAAGAAATGAATAAAATCCAAGAAATTGATACCGAATCCATCAAAGTGGATATATCCTAAATTCCCAAAGAAAATGTCATCAAAGTCGATAATAAATGATAACAACAAATTGGAAACAACACGAATCGATTAAAGTTGGAAATTCAAGCAACTAGGCAAAAAAGCATAGTTGGCAGATAGGAGCAGGTCGGTCAACCGGACTCCCTGAGTCGGTTGACCAAACCAGAGGTTGGAAGTGCTCGGGCACCAGGTCGGTCGACCGGCCCAGGGGCTCCGTCGGCCGAAGCCTGTAACCAGCACTTCCTAAACAGAGGCAGGAAGTGCCTGGGTAGCAGGTCGGTCGACCGGACCCTGAGCTCGGTCGGCCGAACCTGTATACCTGCACTTCCTACCCTATTTCAAAAGAGGTACAAACTCCCTCAATTTGCAAACCGTCGAGCAACGACACTAAGGGTTTACGCCAATCGACTATCCGGCCATACAAGCTCTTTGGTTCATCACCAAAAACATGATCAAAACATCAAAGTTATGATTTTTAAATATTTGAACCCAAAACACTAAAAATTGGAATATTCACCAAATCAATCCAAACCAAAAGTAATTGCACAATAATAAGTGTTAGGAATTCATACCTAACAATCTAAGATAAATATAGACTAAGATGTGAGATAAAAATATCACCTTTGAACCCAAACAAATGAAGAAGAAGCTTTAAAAACAAGCTAAGATCAATTCCTCTTCAATAACAACTCAAGAAGCTTCAATCTAAGCTTAAAAGAGAAACATTTCCTAAATTAGGTTTAGGAAATTTCTGAAATCAAAGAGAGAATGAGTTGGAGAAGATGAAGAAAAAGCTTACCAATGGGTTCTCTTGAGTTTGGAGCTAGAAGATGGATTTGCTAATGAAGACTAGGGCTTGGAGTTTTAATTTCCTCTTCCACTCCTCCATTATTATAGAAGCTTGAGTATTAAGAAATGAGGAATGAAGTAATGAAGAGGAGAGGGGGTTGGGACTGAGTTAGTAAGTGGCTAATGGGTTCAGCCCAAACCAAAGCCCTAAGTGAAAAAGGTCAAAATTCGACTTACTCCAAACATATCGAAGCTTATACTCAAAAAGGTTGCAAACGGCATTTTGAACTCAATGGAAAGGGTCTCGAGTCCTAATTCGACTGTTTGCAAAAAGTAGCTTTTCGGACCAAAATCCGACGAATGATGAAATATTTAAATAAAATATTTAAATATAAAATTGATAAATATGCGGGTTGTTACACATAGGTTGATCAAATCTCTACCGAAGCCATTCGGTGCAGAAACATTCGATAGGTAATCTTTTCGCTTTCGAAAATACCCAGTCTTCACCACCATCTTCAAATGCTATCCATTTCATCATATCACTATTCAGAATGGGTTTTATGACATAAAGTCCTCTATTAGCTAAACTGAATAATGAGCGCTAATTTTAAAAACATATGGATATATTGGATCTTAGTTAAGTCACAACTTTTAGCCCAAAACCTTTCTTTCGGAACGGTTTAAACAATATTTTAAACAAAAAGTTACACCTTTAAGATCCTCTTCACTTTGAAAACAAAGTTCACCAATCTTTAACAAAGATTTATTCATAGCTTTCAAAATCGATTCCATTTCAAATTTGAGAGCCTTTCCATAAAAATTGGAAGTTCTTTCTTTATATGAAAGCAATTATCTTTTGAAAACAAGAGTTTTCGTTTCGGGAAAATCCGATTACATTTGCTCAAGTTAAAGCCCTTCAAGTATAAATGTAACAACCCGCATATTTATCGATTTTATATTTAAATATTTTATCGTTAGTCGGATTTTAGTCCGAAAAGCTACTTTTAGCAAACAGCCGAATTAGGACTCGAGACCACCCCCATTGAGTTTAAAATGTCGTTTGCGACCTTTTTGAGTATAAGCTTCGATATGTTTGGAGATAGTTGATTTTTGCTACTTTTTCCCGCTTATGACTTTGGTTTGGACTGCACCCTTATTAGCTCAGCCCAACCCCTTCTCTTCATAACTTCTCCTCTTTGCTTAAAGACTCAAGCTTTAGCAACAATGGTGGAAGAGAATGGGAAATAGAAATTCCTAAGCCCTAGCTTGCTTTGCAAATCCATCTTCTTGCTCCAAACTCAAGTGAACCCATTGGTAAGCATCCCCTTCTTCTTCTCCAACTCATTCTCTCTTTGATTTCAGAAATTTCCTAAACCTAATTTAGGAAATGTTTATCTTTTAAGCTTAGATTGAAGCTTCTTGAGTTGTTATTGGAGAGGAATTGATCTTAGCTTGCTTTCAAGCTTCTTCTTCTATTGTTTGGGTTCAAAGGTGAGATTTTTAATCTCACATCTATGCTTATAATTCTCTTCTATTGTTAGGTATGAATTCCTAACACTTATTCATGTGCATTTGATTTTGATTTGGATTGCTTTTGTGAATATTCCAATTTTTAGTGTTTTGAGTTCAATTCGTTAAAAATCCTAACTTTGATGTTTGAACATGTTTTTGGTGATGCATCGAGGAGCTTATAGGGCCGGGTAGTCGATTGGCATAAACCCTTAGCGTCGTTGCTCGTGCGATTGCAATTTGATCGAGAGTTGCACCTCCTTTGAAATAGGGTAGGAAGTGCAAGTATACAAGTTCGGCCGACCGAGCCCCCTGGGCCGGTCGACCGACTTGTAGTCCAAGCACTTCCTGCCTCTGTTTGGAAGTGCTGGTTACAGGCTTCGGCCGACCGAGCCCCCTGGGCTGGTCGACCGACCTGGTGCCCCGAGCACTTCCAACCTCTGGTTCGGTCGACCGACTCAGGGAGTCCGGTCGACCGACCTGCTACTATTTGCCAGATTAGCCTATATTGCTAATTCGTTTGAATATCCAACTTTGATCGATTCGTGTTGTCTCCCTTTTGTTGTTGTCATTTATTATCGACTTTGATGACCTTTTCTTTGGGAATTTTAGATATATCCACTTTGATGGATTTTATATCGATTTCTTTGGATTTTATTCACGTCTTCGAATGTGAATTTTTATGCCCGATTGTTTCTACAATCACTTCTATGATTTGTCACTTTAAAATATAAAGGTTTTCTATACTAGTAGTAAATATCAAAACTCTTGCTTCAAAGGATTTCAACACTATTTTATTACAAAGCTCGTTTTCTCAAACCGATTTCCAATCTATTAGTATATACAAGCCTTTACCTCACTCGTATGAGAAATCTAATTAAACGACTTAGTAAAACGAGTGGTATGAAACGCTTGCGTTTACTTCGTCGGTTAATTCTTGGACTTGTTCGATTGAATCTCTTGTGACAATTTTCTAGTGGATATCTACAATTTGTTCGTAAATATTTAAGTTAAGCTAGTGGTTATGGGACATGAAGCTAAGCTCATATATTTACTAGCTTACTGTAATCGACACTTCTCTTTGATCATGACGATCATTTGATGTTTTAGACTAGCAATTGTGCGATGTCTTTTTGTTTGCAAGGTTAGGCTAGACACCATTTGTGTGATTTCGACTCACACATACCCTTATGCTTTTTGGTTAGCCTAGACACCATTCGTGTGATTTCTACTCACATATCTTTTGTTTACTTCATGGAGCAATAGGCTCAATAAGTCGGGACATGGGGCGTATCTTTCTAGGTGCGTCGATGTTCGTCTATGCATGGGGCGTATCTTTCTAGGTGCGTCGATGTTCGACTTTGCATGGGGTGTATCTTTCTAGGTGCACCGATGTTAGACATTACATGGGGTGCATCTTTCTAGGTGCATCGATGTTTCTTTATGCATGGGATGTATCTTTCTAGGTGCATCGATGTTTATTCGTGCATGGAGCGTTTCTAGGTGCGTCGATGCTAGAGCATGGGGAGTATCTTTCTAGGTGCGTCGATGTTCGACTGTACATGGGGTGTGTCTTTCTAGGTGCGTCGATGTCCAGTTTGTGGGATTGGCCATCCTTTTTATTGTGATTTGGTTCATCGGATGTCCCGTTGTACGACGTCGTTGTTCCCTTTGATTGTGATTTGGTTCATCGGATGTCCCGCTGTACGACGTCGTTGTTCCTTTTTATTGTGATTTCTGGATTTCGTGTGTTGATTTCTAGAATTTATGTTTCACCAACTTTTACGATGGGCATTGATATATATGTCATTTATTGTGGTTTGGTGAATGAAATTAGGAGTATGACATTCCTTTTTATCTTGAGTAGATTATTGTGATATCGATTAATCTCTTGTTGATTTTCAATTACTTATTTATTACAGCTTGGCATTGTGATTATTGTATGTTTATGTCATATCTCTTATTATATATCACTTCATCTGATATTTATAGCTAGACTGATCCGTTTATTATTTTCTTATGAAATAATACTCGGGTCAGACCGAGATGTTACAGGTGCTTCCGCTTGACTTCCTTCCGGGATTTGCTTCTCTGACTTTTGGTTAACTACTTTAGTTTAATAGCTTTTGTTGTATACATTTGAGACTCAGACCCTATGATGTATATTTATTCTTTTATCTAGCACTTGTATCTATTCTCTTTGATATTGTGGATCTTGTTCGACCACTACTCTGATGTACACTTTCATGTGTTGTATTCATATCTATTTCCGCCTTTGTGATATGAATTATCTGTGACTGATTTGTGTTATGTTTATTTCTATATTTGTTTCCGAAGACATCATAGCCACTGTGTAGTAGCTTTGAGTTTGTGTCGGCATGTCGGATTTCCACTTGAAAAGATTTGCATGATATACTATCTGACATATCGATGCTCGCACAAAGCAATTACACGGATGGTCGCTCCTCAACAGCCTTATTCTTCGTGCTAGTCGACAGCATTACTCCATAGTATTCTTGGCTAGCGTGGGTATAGAGGTGGGGCGTCACAATAAACTTGGGTTAAATTTAAATTCCCAAAATAATTCCTTTATAATGGTTTAAAATCCACATAACTTGTATAATCCCTTTAAATCATAGTTTTCAAGTAAACACACACACACACACACACACACACACACACATATATATATATATATCAACTTTAAAATGTTGAAATCAAATTCAAATTACTTTAACAAACCATATTAAATCTAAAATAATTTTAATTCCAAAATTCCCCTTTCAAAAGTTTAACCCAAACCACCTCCAAACCATTTTGGATTCAAAATTCAACTTTTAAATCATTTTAAATTCAAAAACCCATGACTTAACCGATTTCCCGTGAAATCCATATTTGTGTACGTGTGGTGTAGTCCAGGGGTTATACATAATAGTACAATATCATTATTCATCACAATCCAAACACAACAATATCGTTAAGCGGTATAATCCTGTAACGCTTATCTTCATTCACAGATTCACAGATAAATATATTAGTTCAACACAGATAAATAATTTACACACAGCTCAATTCAAACAATTTACATCATAGAATATTACAGATTAGTGATAACAATCAATTCAAGCATTCAAACATCCATAAACAAGATTAGTCAATCACATAATTTATAATTAAATTTAAATTAATATAAAAATTGATTAATTATCTATGAATTAATTACCTAACTCTGCTTGATTAACATTAATTAATTACAAACCATTTGATACTAATTAATGAAATTAATTAATCAACCTTAATTATCCATCTTAATCAATTATCCTTTAATTAATTAATTATCCTTAATTAATTATATAATTTAATTAACCCTAAGTTAATTACATAATTAATTAACCCTTAATTAAGTAATTATTTTTCAGTCATAAATTAATCAACCTTTAATTATCCTTTAATTACTTACCTTAAGTAATTAATTATCCCTTAATTTCTTACATAAATTAGTTAACCTCAAATAATTAATTAACCTTATTGATTAATTATCTTTTAATTAATCACATTAACAAATTATCCATTAATTAATCACCTTAATTAATTACACTAGTTAACCAACCTTTAATTATTAAGTAATTAACCTTAATTATCAATTAATAAATTAACTAATTATTCTTTAATTACTATCATTAAGTAATTATCCTTTAAGTAATTATCTTTTAATTACTGTCATTAATTAATTAATTTTTAATTACTTAAACTTTAATTAATTAAAAGATAAATCATTTATCTTAGTCAATCACTTAATTGTCAAAAATCTTCATTTAATAAACCTTGGAATTTATTATTATTAACAAATAAATTAACTTAACTTTTAAGTTAGTTAACAATTGAAAACATCTTTATCTTTTTAATTAACTCCTTAATTACATTTTCAAATTTGTTTTAAATACGTAAAGAATTAATAATGGTCACATAATTAAGTAATTAATTCTTAATTAATTCAAAAAAAATTACTTTAAAACCTACACCTTGAGATTACCCAGATCGACGAATTCTCAACAAAATAATTGAAAACATCTCTAGTCGACCTCGCTGTCTACCTTAAGTCGATGACTGTCTACCTACACCTTCAGATTACCCAGATCGATGAAATCTCGAAAAATTTGAAATTGAGGAACTCATTCGATCACCAAAATCTTCCTTGCTCTATCGCCTCAGACCACCAAAGGCCACGAAATTCGGGTCAGAGCATTGCCGATCATCCATACGTCGATTACACGCACCCCGATGTAGTCCATTTCGATAATGGCGACACAATCTCTTCGGAAACTACGTTGAGCAAAACTCAGCCACCACGATGGTGGATGAATTCACCTGTGACGACCCATAATTTTTTTAAGTTTGAAATTGGAATATTTAATTGATTTTAAATATTTAAAATTTAATTTTTAACTTAAATTCAAATATTATTATTATTTAGAAATTAAGTTATTGGATTTAATAAACTGAAATTGGGTAAGTTATTGAATCTTCAGTTTTAAGCCTGCTAAAAATAATTTGAAGCTTGTAAAATTTATATTATAATATTGAAGATAGTAAAAGTGTTAAAATTGAATTTTAAGGTGATTTGTTTAGTTTTGAAAATATATCGTTTAAACTGAATATAAAATAGCCTTCCGAGGCAAAGTCTTGGAATTTGACGAAACCAGTTTCATTGGATCCGTAATATTGTATTATTATCGGATTTCAATTTTCGTAATGTTTGGATTTGTTGTGTGAGCATACGAGATATAAACGCGCTGAAATTTATATCTAAATTTAAAATAAGAAGGTCTAAAAAGCTATCTTCTTCATACGATCGAATTAAGACTCGAAACCTTTTCCGTTATGTTCAGAATAGGGGCATAACACTATAAATGTCTAGCGACACGCCTTGATAGGGGTTCAAGATTTTGAGGTGTGCGAACGAGACATTCTATAATTAAATAAAAAAAAAATTATAAAACAAATCAAAGCAGTTCCTTTCTTCATAAGCTAGTCCAAGTTTTCACGCAAGTTGTCCCCTCTTTCATTCAATTAACTCGTATTACCTTTCTCCTTCGTTAAATACATCTGCCTTTCAAATCGACTTATAGAAGAAGAAAAAGAAAGGAGGACACGAATGAATTCGCGAGTGGAAGCAAGGCCGCGAGCGGGAGCAAGGCCGCGAAAGGAAGTGAGGCGACCTGGGAAGAGAAATTCACGAGCGGTCATGATCGATGTAGGGGTTTATGCGCGTGAATGAGAGAACTGACAGCGGCAGTGATTGGAGCCTCGCGTTCATCATTTCGGTTTAGGGTTTGGTCATGGAGGGTTGTATGCATGCACGAATGCGGATGGTTGCGAGGCGGATCTGGGTAGCCTTCGTGGTGCGCGAGACGATGGTCGATCAAGTGATGATGGGTTCAGAGAAATTCGTGTGCGCTACGATGATGTTAGGTTTTGGTGACATTTCGAGTTACAACAGTTGTCGACAATTTGGGGAAGACTGTTAGGTATGTTTATAGCTTAATTTAAAATTAGATGTTAGATTAGAATTTAAATTCAGAAGTTTTAAAAATAAAAGTATACAGATATGTTTAGAAACATGATATTAATAGTTTAATAATAGATTTTATTAAACAATCTATTTTCTGCAATTTATAAATTATATACATATACATATACATATATATATTTACATGGTAAAGTAAATTACTATTGTGCTTTACAGAAAAGGGAAAATAGATTTTTAAATCTGTTCTTGTTATTTTTAATATGTGTAGTTTTATAAATAAGGTAAGTAAAAAAGAAAGAAGGAGGGATTTACATATAAAACCTATTAGCTTATTTTAGAAATAAAAATAAATATAACAATATGCATTATAGTGATTAACCTATTAGTAAACTTATTTAATTATTTTGGTAACTAAAAATGTTTTTATTTAGGAAAGTTAGTTTAAGTAAAGGTATATAAGGATTTTAAATACCGAAGGATTTTATAAAAAGCTAGATTTTTGAATCTATAAATATTAAAAAAAATAGTGTATTTTTGGAAATTTATTTATTTAATTAATTAATTTAATTATTTGGTTGCTAAAATATTCTGTAAATGGAAATCGGATTAAAATTTAAATTTATTTGTTTAAAATGAAATCTCTGGTTAATTAAATTATCAAATGAAAATTTTAATTTTTCAATTGACTAGAATATTGATAAAAATTTATAAATGTTTATACAAGGTTATAACCCAGGAAACCAAGTTAAAATTGAAGTGGACTGCCAACAAATTTAAATGTGAGTTAATCTCACTCTTCTGAAATGCTATTTAAGTTTAAGTGGTTAAATTTAAATAATTGGTTGAATGATTAAATTGATTTGATGTGCTATATTATATATAGTAGTATATAGTATATATTGGGGTGATTGATTTCTCGCGTTATATAGCAGATGAGACCCTATGCGCCGCATAATAGCGGATGATATCATATTAATCCCATATACCGCGATATTCTACCTCGAAGTGGAATTGGTATTATGCTAACATTTGTGGATGCAGGGAAACAGGTTGGAGGGATCCAACCAGATTCCTCAAAATTATTAGATTCTTTAATATTCTGTGTTATGATTATTTGATATTCTATGATGAATTATATGGGTAATTGGAAATGCTGGATGCTGGTCTGATTGAATATGTTTGGATTACTAAGTTATCAAAATAAATAGATTGGATTTATGAAAAGAAAATAAAAGAGTGAATTTTGAGTAAAATAATCACGGAAATTTGATTAAATAAAAAAATGAGTTGGAAAAGAATAAAAAATGATTTTTGAATTCAGGTAAATAAAATTTCAAGTGCGGGAAATGAGATTTTGAATAAATGGGAATAAGTGATTTTATTTCTAAACTCAAGTGATATTCTTTCAAGAAATAAAGAATTTATTTTACAATTCAAGGTTTAAATTTATTTAAAAGGATAAAGAAGGAATTTGGGAAATCTGAAATTGGTATTTTAAGTTAAAAAGATTTTAAATCATAATTAAGAAATAAAATCTGAAGTCTATGGGTTTTGAAATAAAATTGAGTAAGAAAAGAAATTTATTTCAAAATGGGAGTAATTTGGAAGTCAATTTGAAGATTGATTAAGTGTTTAAAACCGGGATTTTTAAAAGAGAAGTGAGACTTTGGAATTTATAAACTGGGATTTATAAAAGTGAAGTAATATATCAGTGGATATTTGGAAGAATAAATTCACGGTGGGAATCTATTAAAGGAATGAGTAAATTTGTTTAAAAATAAATAGTGATTTATTTTTAAAAAGATGTGGAAGGAAAACGTATTTCCCTGAATAGCCAAGTACGTTTCAAACAAATTTTAAGTATAAGTAAAAAAATTTAAGTTGTTTAAAAAGTATGTTTAGAAAATTTGTTATTTCTAAATGTTTAAATTCTAAAGTAAGTATTTTTCTTTAATCTACTATAGCAGTAATTATTTAAAGGTGGCTTGGTATTATGTTTTAAAAGTTAGAAATTCAGTTTTGTATTGTACAAAGTAGTTTTATTTTAGATATTCTTAAAGTATATATTTTGAATAAGTATTAAAGTAGTTTTTAATTTAAATTTTTTAAAGTATATTTTATAATAAAGTGTTTTACATTATTTTAAAATCTAAAGCTTTGTACTTGGTGTTTTTAGTGGAAATAAATATTTGGGAATTCATTCCATGAGAAGAGTGTGGTTTGAAAACTGTTTTCAAAAGGGTGAAAATTAAAATATACCTTGCAAAGATATTTTGAGATTAGTAAATAATTTGGAGAAATCATTTATGGTTGATGGTTGTTGTGAATGTTAATTGATAGTTAAATAACTGACTATCAATATTGCCCAATGCGCTCATCGTTTCTAAGAGACCGGGATCGGGATTTATTTCCTGAAAACCACTTCGATTCGGTTTGTATGTTTTCGTGTGGAAAACAAGAGATTGGATTAGAAGGTGGAGCAGTGAAGTGCAAGGGCTAGTCGCTATTAATCCTGAGGAGATTCCAAAATGGATGTAGTAAGAGTAGTGCCTTCGGTTCCGTTCGAACCCGGGACGGACTTGTATGGATGAATGCTTTCAGAACATCGTCAGGAGGACGATGAGCATTCTAAGTAATATGTTCTAAAAAGGTAATGCTTAGCCTAGAGCCTCATCAACCGAGAATGACTGAAAATCAAGGGATATGCAGCAAGGCTAAGTGGGTAGCACCCATTAGGGTGAGGTCAACCATGTCTAGATGTCCCTTTTATTTCGGCTTAGTGGTGTGATTGCTGATCCCAACCGTGGGGTGATCTTACTCGGGATTATCCAGTAAGGGTAGTCCCTGTCTTGTGTTGCAGGGGATTGGGAGTAATCCTCGGTACGGTGATCTAGGCCACGTACCGTGACAGGTGGTATAGTGCCTAGTCATTAGTTGGAAATCCATTCTCCCTACGTGCCTTTACGGTTTTGTTTGTATACCTATTAGCTAGAATTTAATAAATGTAACAATTTCGGCTATTTGAATAAGTATTTGCATATAGACACTATTATAATATCAGAGGATTTTGATAAAAAGTGTTTTGGCTATCGTAAGGTAAAAACCCGACATGTTTATTTGTGGCGTGGTCT
The DNA here is from genome assembly GCA_030765085.1 of Allium cepa. Lineage (NCBI taxonomy): Eukaryota > Viridiplantae > Streptophyta > Magnoliopsida > Asparagales > Amaryllidaceae > Allium > Allium cepa. The sequence goes on along the minus strand of CM060940.1, from coordinate 125,363,299 downwards.
TACGAAATGCTTTTGTTTTCAAAGGATTTTGAAACTTTAATAATCCAATTGAGTGTGGTTTTCTCACGCTGGTATTCCAGACTGACTCGGGTGTTATTCATCTAAAATGCTCGGGTCAGACCGAGTATTATAGAATATAGGAAAGGACCTGTGGAGTTCAGAAGACGAGCTGGATGACGATACGTATTTTCGTACTTGTTTTAAATATTCCACTGTGTTGATTAGCTGTGTATTCAGTTTTGTGAGGATAGGTTATGATTACTGTCCAGTTGTGCATTATGTATACTCTGATGATGTAATGTATAAACAAATTTGTTTTTGTGTAAAGAGCATTTATTATCTATTATATTTTATTCTGCTGCGATGGTTAGGTTCTGATGTTGTTTTCTATTTTCTTCTTCTACCTCTTTCTTCTTTAACCCAAATGGTTCGTATTTCCATTCATCTTGAGATGAATGATGGAGAATAGTGTCGACTCAAGGGGTACAGATTTACGGTTCATTTCACCACCCACCATTTTTGCCGACACCATTGACCTCCTCGCAAACTCCACCCATGATCCCGAGGTCCAAACTTTCTCCGATCACCAGATTTTGATTAAACTGCAAATCCTGTTCAACTCGCATTTTCTCATGATTTAATAAACTAAAAATCTTGAAATGATTCTCTAAAATCATCATTTTCAATTTCGAATTGGGTTATGAAATTGAAACACAAATTTATGATCATCAAATTTTAATATATATATGATTTTTACTGTGATTTCTTATTTTAAGAATAATTGCTTAATATGATGGTTTGAAATTATTTTTATAATTTGAATTTGACAAGTACAAACAAATTTTATTTAGAGATCAAAACCTAATATTGATTGTATAAGGAGTAATTGAATTTGTTTTGGATGGGTTGGAGTCTGTAGAATTAATAGAGTGATACACACACACACACACACAAATATGCACAGGCATTTTAAAATTTATGCACATGCATTTGTATTTATAACTAAAACATTTTCAAATTATGACACACATCCATTATCACAGGCAAACAAAGATTTATATATACAGGTTCAAAAGTTTGCTCATCTGGAAATTGACAAAGTAGAGAACAAGTTTTGCCTAGAACTTGTTGAACAGAAACCTGGAACTGTGTTTTTAACTGGATTTTGCTTTGATTTACTGAGTTGAACTTGTTTGCTTGTTAATCTTTTATCCGATCTTGCTGGCTTTTTTTCTTTGAGTTGATTAGTTGCTTCAGGTTTGCTTGATTCCTCTTAACTTTAAGAATTGCTTTTGATCTTTGAATTTCACTTGCTTGCTTCTGATCTGAGTTGAATCTTTACTTTGCTTTTGCTGAATCTATGCTTGGTTTAGGTTTTAGAATTATAAAAGATTGTTTTTTTATTCTCTGTTTTTATTTCCTGGTTTTGATTTTTCTTTTGAAGGTGAAAGAAGAAATTCAGAAATGAATGTGAAAAAAGTGGAAATAGCCAAGTTTTCTTTCAAACACAATATTTAAAAATTAAATTTTTAAAGAAACAAAAATTTCCACTTGTAATACTAAGTTATATTAATTCTTACACATGTTAATACATATTAAAATTAAGCCTACACTTGTTAATCTCTTTATTGAAATGCTTACACTTGTTAACGTATAATATTAATTTTTCTACACCTATAATTACATATTCTTTTTAACCTACACTTGTTAAAAACAAGTATTTTTTGTGTTTAAATCCTTAATTAGTTTTGTTATTACACATGTATGTATATAGTTCTTATATTATATTTACAATACATTCCCTTTTTATATTAACAAATGTTTATATTTATGTATGTGTGTGTGTGTGTATATATATATATATATTTAAAACTTTTATCCATTCTTGTTGTACATTTTATTATTTATACTTATCTTAATTTTAAAGAAAATGATATTTAAAGTCTAATTACACAATAATAAATAAGCATGTATGTATATATTATAAAATATAGAAATTAGCTTTAACTTTTGAAAATTATTCATATTTAATTCAAAATATAGATTACACATATATATAATAATTCCAAAACAAATTTTTATTGGTTTTAAATTATAGAGTTTTCAAATTCAAATTATTTCTCAAAATATTTATTTTAGAATTTCCATTTCAAAATTTAATTTACAATACATATATATATAAGTAAACAACATATATTATTTGTTTTGGAAATTTTCAAATTCAAATTTCAAATTACAATCTGTTTATATAAATAAACAAGAACATATCTTATTTAATTTCGAAAAAATTCAAATTAATTCACCATTTAATCCAAAATTTTAAATCAATTACCAAATTAAATTTGACTCAAAACCAGGATCGTTGCAATATCATTGGTTGTTGATTAGTTGAGTTTTTGTCAGTTTATAAGCATTGGCTGATTATTGTTGGTTGAATTAATGGACGAAGCACTAGTTTAATAATGGGCTATTAAAGAGAATAAATGAATAATTAGGATATTTGTTTATGTAATTGAAATGCTGTGTTGTGAATCTTGTTGCTTGTTGATTGGTTGTTTCAACTATTGAAATAAAATAAAATATTTGGATGGCAAAACTTCTGAATTAATATATGAGTTGAAACTTAATAATTGGGTTGAATTATACAGTTGAATTGATAACCTTGAGTTGAAAGCAAGTGAAACAAGGTTAATTTTGTTATATTGAGTAGAATTATTCTATACATTATTGGCATGTAATGTATAAAAATGTGAACTTTAAGCCTTGAAATATTTAAAACTGAAATTGTGAACTTAAGTATCATTTATGAAATGTGTCATAAAAAAATTTTGAAAGGTAAAGGTGAAATAAATGGGATAAGCAAATATAAACTCAAAGTGAAATGATTATAAATAAAGCCATGACTTGTAAATTGTTATGAAATAAATGGAAGCTGCAATAAATAGGTATAATTAAAGTTGTGATAACTTTAATCTTGAATAATATTTTATAAAAGAATTTAAGCTTTTATAAATTGGTTATAAACTTAAGGAAATTCCTTATGAAATGATTTGCAAATAAATGAAATATTAAATGAGAAATATTACATGTGAAATGAATGTAATGTAAATTGAAGAGAAATATAAGCAATATTATAAGAATGAATATATTAATATTTATATTAAATGAAGAAATTCTGTGAAACAAATATTAAAGTATGAAGTGATATTTGTGTTAATCGATGAGATAAAAAAATTAATTTAATTGAAATGTAAATGCGATGAATCAAATTGGAATAAATATGTAAGTTGTGCGTATATTATTTTATTCGCATAATTAATTTGATCCGGATTTGAGTACATAAGTTCAAGGTGAATCACACCATTTCGTGTTAGAATTTTTCATTCGATTTTTTATGGCGAATATTTGATATGGATTTTTGGTTTGATTCTAGAATTCTCTATCATAGTATATCGCTATGCGATGGGAATGATGGTTTCCAGTCAAGAAACCATATCGAGGAAAGTTGAATGGACAATACTAGTTGAAAGCGAACTTGTGTGATCGAGCGAGCGATCGAATGTGATTTTGCGAAGTGATGACATATGTACATCTTATGTTCTAATATTTTTATATGCTTTGGCGTTGAAATTGAAATTTGTTGGATTGGAAATATTTTTATTTAAATTGGAATTTTCTTTTATGCAAAACTACTATTAATTTAAAACCATTTTTCAAAACAATTTTTCTTTTATTTTCTAATACAAACTAATTATTTTATTTTATTTACAAAACTATTTTACAAACTATCTTATTTACAAAAAAACTATTTTATATACAAACTATTTTAAAAACTATTTTATATACAAACTATTTTATATACAAACTATTTTACACACTATCATATATACGAATTATTTTACAAAAGATTTTATATACGAAACTATTCAAAATTCAAAACCTTTTATAAATTCAATCCCATATGGATTTTCATACAATGAAATTTATTTTGGAAAATTTTGATTCTTGTGTAAGATGGGCTTTGTATAAGTATAAGTGATTTTGAAACTGTTGATTTTGGAAGGTATTCGATCTAAAGAGACAAATCTTATATATAACGGGATTTATATAAGAATGATTTGATATATTCGAGATTATTGATTTTGGAAAGTACTTTAATTGAAAATGACATCTTATATATAATGGAATTTATATAAGTGCAATATATGAAGCTATGGTTTTGAAATGGTACTATATATGGTATGCTATATTTTGAAGTAAGAGGTACGGGGAAGTACCCTCCGTGAAGAAGTATAGTATGATATGCTTCGACCTAGATGGACTTGGGGAATCTAGGAATGGATTCGACTGATAAACCCTAATGACTTGGGTGTATTCAAAAATAGATTCGAACTGATATGGTTGTTCGAACTTAAACACATGGGTTCCTCGACTTTTTTCTTCAGGGTAGATTGTTCTTTAGTTTACCGAATGGAGGCGCTTTCAATCCTGGGATCCGTTGTTTATGGATCTTCGGGAAAGGAAGTGCATCCATTGCATAAATCATTGAATCAACAGCGTACCACTGCAGTAAGGGTCGATGGTCCCTTGTTTACGAACTGGCTACGATATTTTTCTGGAATCCGAAAGGTAGAAGGATCTTCTGGAAATTTTTGTGTCCATTGCATAAATACTGGATTAGCAGCGGGCCACTGCTATCGTATTATCATCATTTGACATTGTATTTTGAGCGGTAGTTCTCATACCTATTTTTTAAGTATTTTTCACTGGGTATTGAAAGAGGTCTACTAAGTACTTGGAGAATTCTAGCCTTGCGCCCGATCAACGCATGGTCAGAGTCTGCAAGAACGAGGATAAACTTGTTAAGACATCGAGTTACAAAAGTATTTTGATAAGTATTATATAAAGGGTATTTTGATCAATTTTTTCCTTTCTAAATAAATTAAAATGTTTAAAATATTGTTTATTTATATACAACATGGTTTAATAGTAAATTATTAGTGTTGTAAATATTTTAAAAGTTATTAATTAAATAAAACATATTTAGAGTAAATGATTATTGATTTATTAATAATGTTGAAAATTATTTTGAGATAAAACTAATAAATTTATAAATAATGGATTTATTTTTTTTAATAGCTTTTCTGTATATATAAGTAATGATGCAAAAAATTATTTTCAAAAAGTTTTCATATATTTATAAAGATGTTATTTAAAATATTTAAGTGGTATTTAAACGAAGCAAGAAATTTTACAAAAGAATTTTTGAAAAGTATTAAAGTAATAAAGATTGATTCGCAAATAAAGCTTCTAGATGAGTATTTCAAGCAAAATTTATATAAGCTTCTTTGAATGTATAATTTAAAGATATTATATAAATGAAAAAAAATTATTTGCGAAATTTTATTTATAGTGATATACTTGACAAATAAATTTGAATCTCTATTTTGGAAGTATAGTTTGGAATATTTACTGGATTTCAAGGTACTAATAGTAAATTTATTGGTTTATTTACTATTTGAATTTTTGTATCAAACCATAATAAATGTTTTCCATGATTTGATTATTTTTTAACAAGTGTTTAAGATTTATTATGAAGATATAAAATTTTATACTTGATTTAAAAATTTAATGTAAGATTTTAGTAGACTATTAGTTTCACTTTAATAATCTTGAATTTGTACTTATTTTAAAAATAACGAGTCTAATAAACTTAGGATTTAAGGAGCTTTATTGTAAAGCTTATTATAATATTTTGATATAATTTTCTAGCAGGTTTTTAGACTTTCGAAAATCTTTGTATAATGCTATGAGGATGTTTCAAATATATTCTATATTTTACTAAGTGAATAAGGTTAAATGTTTTAATTGATTTTTTAGATATATTGAAATATTTTCTTTCTCTTCAAGGGAGAATACCAAAAACTTAAATTTTTATTCAATAATCAAATTAAGTTATAAACTTAAGTAAGGCAGTAGAAGCTTAAGTAATTTTTTTATGATTCATTAATGACTTAAATCCTTAATGGAAAATAAATTACGTAAGTGACTGATATTTATATAAATAAATGAATGGAAAAATAAATAATGAAAAATAATAATAGAATAGACTAAAGAAAATTTAAATTAGAATTTCAAATTATTGTAATGGAATAATATTTTAACGATTTAATAATTGGAACTTCTAAAGAGAAAGTAAGAAATTAAATGCTGAGTTATAAATGAAATATACAAGGAATTTGAAATTTGTAACTTGTAAACAAAAAGGATATAAAAATAAGAAATGATTACTATTGAACGTTTATTTACTAAAATGAAATAAGATAATCTTGTGTAACTTTCAATTACATTCTTAGAAACATATATATAACTTACCATGATTAAAAGTTGTAATGTTAAATTAGGATATGGAATAGAATATTATACAAGAAAAAAAAACTTAAATAATGAAAGTGTTCAATGAAATATACTTTTATAAAAAAGAAATTTGATATGAAAATAGTTATAAACTTGAGTTATAAAATGAAATAGAAAGTGAATATTGTAAGCAAAGAATTATGAACTAAAGTTAATGTTTGAAGCTATTGATAATAAAGTAATAATAAAATGAATACTATATAAAATTTAATGATTGTAACTTTAGAAATTGATGATTACTTGATCCCTTATGAAGATTGTATGCTTGTTTGCAAAAGATTGTTGTTATGATTGATTTTTTTTTGATTTTATGTGATCATGGTATGCTTTTGGTTGAAAGTGATTGCTGTTATGTTATGTTATATTGATTGTTGTTGTTGTTAATTTAAAACAATATGATCATTTCACTTCTATATAATTATTAACCACTTTGTATTATATAAGTGGAATACAGGTTATGGAAGCAATTGTACTGCTTTTGGTTTCATAAAATAAGCGTTATTTGCCCGTTAAATAGGTATGTTCTCGGATTACGGTTTTCTAGCGATATTATATTATTTCCCCTCTGTGGGGATATATTATTTTGAAAATATATGATATCTTTTGTTATTTTGATATTATGATTTCTCTCGAGCCTCTCCGCACAAAGGAGACTTTGTCGAAATTTTTAGTGAATTTTGGACTTCGAAAATTTTGTGAATGTATTCCAAACTTTTGTTGATTTGAATATAGAAGGATTTAATTGTTTATTAATTAATATATTTTATTTAAATTATTTAATTTTGTAAATTTAAGTGTTATAAATTTAATATTTTGAATAATATATGTTGATTTCTTAATTTTTCCTTTTCCCTTCTTTTTCCTTTCCGAGGACGAAAAATTTTGAGTGGGGGAGAGAGTTACGACCCATAATTTTCTAAAATTTAAGTTTGTTAATTTAATAGGATTTGTGATTCAATAATTGGAAGGAATAAAAAAAATTGTAATTTTAATTATGAAATGATAATTTGAATTAAATGTAACAGTGTTAATTTAAGTTATTTATTAAGATTATAATGAAAATTCAATTAATTGAGATGATTTAGTGTTATACTTGGTTATAAAGTAAATATAGACAAACAAATGTAAATATGGAATTAGCTAATAAGAAATGGTAACATTTTTTGTAATAATTAACCTGTAAATGTAATTGATTGATTTTGGTAATGTAATATTGAGAGATAAAAATTGGTGTTATATTATTGAAATAATTGCTACAGTAAAATGTAACAATGTTAACTTAAGTTAATTGTTAACAATCTAAATGAAATTCCAATTCATTGTAGTTTAAAATGTTATGCTTGGTTATAAATTGAATACTAGTGTGTACCCATGCTACGCACACGGGTGTTCTCAAAAATGAAAGGTTATAGAGTAAGGAGATAAAGTGACTCTTTGTATAATATTACAGTTATTATTAATATGAAAACATTTTTAGTTTGAGCTATTTTTTTAAAAATAGACAAATAAGTAGGTAATCAGATTCTTCTTTTGTCCCAAAACTTTCATCTATCGTGCATTTGATGGGTGGAAACTAATTGTATAAAGTCTTTGTTTGTACGTTGGACTTGTATCAAATTGGGTAAACTTGACATATATACTTATAAATGAGAAAAAAATACAGAAAGTTGACCTCATACATTATAAAAGGCTTTAGGATAATTGATAATATTGACTTAATAGGACAAATAACCATATATTCATGCAGACTATTCCCATATTGTATACCATTTTGTACATATACTCTAAAAAATTAGATAATGTTCATAAAACTTCCACATACAACATTTTATGACCATATTAATATATAAAAAATATCTTCCAATATAATCTACTATGTATTCTTGAATTTGAAAACAACTTGCTAGAGAATGTATCTGAAAACTTTATTGCGTTTTCTTTTTTGGTGACAACTATGTAATTAACTTCATAATTTCCAAAAAGCCAAAATGCCTTCATGCACACAATAAGTGCAAATTAGAATTTGGTGTATTACAAAGTTTGTCTTGATTTTCTACTGGTTCCTACAAACATTGCAAACTTGATTAGAATTCGATGGATTGCAAAGTTTACCTTGATTTAAATTGATTTTTAGTTTGAGGTAGCTAGATTCGTATCTAATCCTTGTTAGGATGAAAAATAACCACGACCCCACTATTGTTAATTAGTTGAACACTAATGCATCAAAGATGAATTTGTATATACTGCTGCAATTTTAAATTTATTTCTAGTTATACTTAAAATTGATATCATAGAGAACAAATTTGTTGATGCATGCATGCATGCATATGTTTTGTATGCATGCATATGTTGTATGTATATGTACGTGTGTACGTTTATCTAAACATATGCATGCATACATATGTACATATTTATATGACATTATTAAAAGGATTCCAATTTTGAATAAGGGGAGGCCATTTTTTCGATTTCGTAAAATGACAATGGGTGTAGTAAAAAATGTTGCCCCTTTGATTGGAAAAAACCGTAACTATCCTCACTATTTCAGTGATTTTCTATCAAAATTTGACTTACTTGTCAATCAAACCTCGTCAAAAATAGTTTTTGGTAAACCAACATCGTTTTTTTTGAAGAATTTTTCTCTGTATGAGGGTAAAGTAGTAAATCATTTTTTTTGGTTTTGTCTGTCACGTCCTCCGATTTAAAAATAAAACTAGGGTGGAGTCCCTCTGAAACTGCACCGGAAAAGTTTTTAAACCCCAATGTTACACTTGCTCCCGTATTGTACCTATGCATGTAATACATGCCTCTATATGTTACATGTATATCTTACAACGATTTCAAAAAGAATGAGTAAGCCGTACGAAGGAAATAATGCTAATATATAATTAGTGTAGGGACTCTTTCAGGACACCAGTTATTTTGGAACCCGTACTTTACAACATACTCAATCTTATAATTACTGTATTTCCAAAAATAATACCTGGTAAAAGGCCAACAACCTTCATACTTCTATATGGCCTTCCTACAACTTTATCCTTTTCTCCAACTTATCACCAAATGAGTTGTTATCAAAATAATTCATAGTCTCTCTTGAATCATGCAATTCAACCTTTTTATTAGTTTCATGGTTCCGTAAATTAGAAAACTTAGGAATTCCAAGGCTTTGTGTACCATGCTTTGAATTAAATTCCTTTCCTGCCTTCTCACTCACATTTTTTCGTGGTAACATTGACAAAGTAGATGCCATATATTCCAGTGATCTGTAAGAGTACAAAGATATATACAGCCTAGTGCAGTTTCCACAATTTCAAATTCATCTATAAGAAGTCCATTGATTGAAATCACTACAGCCATTTTCAATAACCGCCAAACATATCTCCAACTGATTTCTTGAGCATTTTCCTTCAGCCATCTGACAATATATGATCACTCTCACCTGCTAATCTTTTGTTCATAAATGGAAAAATATATCCTACAATCTTCTTATCACAGTTTCATCCGTAACTCCCTTGAGCATTACTTTAACCTTGTCATAATCTAGCAACTGCTCCCATGCTATAAGACTCATCATCATATACGAAGATCAATAATTAAACATGCAATAAGCAAGCATCATAAAGCCATGAAGAACCATATAAACTCTAAAGTAGGTTTGGGATTGCACTCCCTTGAGATAAATGATCACATAAAAAATATCTAATGAAAGTATACTTCCAATCGTACAGAACAAAGATTCCATACACAAAGCATGCTATGCTAGCAAATTTAGAAAAACACGTTAAAATCACCACATGCATTTACATTTAAATATATTCCCACCCAATAAAAAATATAATCGAAACAACATTACAAAAAGGCATTCATTCCTTTTGAATCTTTAGTTTTACTTTTTTAATCATTTTCTTTATACATACATAAATTTATAGTAGCTGAAACTTATACTCATCATGGATGAAAAACATTGCGAGTGGTATGTAGAGAGAAGGAGAAGATCGATGTATATGAACATTAATAAAGGCTAACACCTAAAACTTTAAACCTTGAAAGGATTTCATTAAATTAAAAGAAAAATAAATGATGCTTCACATATTATAAAAGCATAGAAGTTCAAAAAAGTGTGAATGTGAATTTGATATTGTATAAGAATAGTTCATTCTGTACTTTTCAACTAGTGAAACATGATGAAAGATCAAACATACACTTTTCAAGGTACTTATGTGATTTATCAACTGAGGTATCATATGTCTTGATGTAAATAACAAACTCTAATGGAAATAACAATAAACACACTTAAGATGTCACATTACTTAGATTAGCAATTCGAAATGAGCCTTTAAAGACAATAGGACATAGCTTATGAAGAAAGGTACTTTTGATCAAGCGTGCAATTCGATTGAGCTAAAGGGTGCAGCTTATCCCCTCAAATGAAAAAATATATTTATAAATTTAAAGTTAAATGAGTTTTCCAAAAATAAAATGGAGAAAACTTGGAAATCCAATATAAAATTATTCTCAACACTTGTTATAATTTGTGAAAATTAAGGGCTTTAGGCTTGAGAATATATATCAATTTTAAACTGTGTTTTTGAAAAATGAATTGCTAAAAAAAAGATTATTTCCTTTCAAGGTATCAAAATATTTTCACAATTCATATAAAATGGCATATGTATTTATCTTTGTGCAATAATTTTGTTGAGATTGGAAGTGTTTGAACATTGATTAAAAGTTTCTAGGTTACTTAAACTGATCGTAGACGTCATGTACATATTTTAAACTCCCAAAAATAGTAATAACATAATAAAATTTTATCAGTATATTAAATCAAATGAAAGGAATTAACATATTTGCAAATTAGATATGTAAGTTTACATTAAGAGTTGATATTCTTTGTCACACTAGGTAGGTGTAAAATGACAGATTAAGATTCAAATTAAGATTTAAATCAAATGGTTATCTCTTTTACCTACTAAAAGGAAAATCTTAAACTAAATAATGTTAGATTTATGCTTCTTGTTAACTATATAGTTAATATAGTAGCATAGTCATCAAAATAAAAAACCATTTCTTATCTTATGGCAATAAATGGAAAAACTATTGCTTAAAAGCTAAGAAAAATTGCTGCATAAAAGCTATGAAAAATAGCCCTTGAGAACCATGAAAAACTGCACATGAGGTTTAAAAGGATACCTTCAATATTTCTTAGTAAGTTCAATTTGCCGAAGACAATATTTTTCTTTGTACTCACCATTTAAGACCTGCTATGAACTTTCGCTTTAATAAAGTGAAATATAGTCCTTTTAGTTAAATTTATTAACACCGGTCATCCTTGTAATGGAATTTGACATATTGTTGAAGAATGAAGCTGCAAGCAAATTAAGGCAATTGATAAAAAAGTTGAGACCGGAAACCTAGGATGCTTGTAGGAAAGCAGGGGTTATGGGAATTGGTTTATGGAAAAATTCGGATATGTTGGTAGAGAAGACTATGCAGGCATAAGAGCAAACTGAAATTAGGGCTGGGAAAGGAAATAAGAGAAGAATGAACAGAAAAATTCACTTTTGCAAGGGAAAATTGACGGTTCATATTTCAAAGACACGTGTCAACATCACATTGGGTGAAATTGGTGAGGGCTTCTGAGCCAAGGAAGTGATACTCAGCGTTAATATAATAGTATAGATAAGAGAATAAATGTAAATATTTAATTAACTAATGAAATATTATATTGTTAATGGTAATTATATGAAATTTAGTGGTAGGGAAGCAATTGTAACCTTTGCTTGTGAAATATTGAACTAATAAATGTGGTTAAAGGTTAACGGTAACAATTATTATACATACCCATTTATTAGTCTATTAGATTTAAATTGGAAATTAATTGCAATTAATTCACTTAATTAGGGCAATTAATGTAGGTTAAATTGATAATTGTAGTATGTTAATTCATTAAGATGTAACTAACGTTAATTTTATCCATAATATGACAATTAGTTGAATTAGAAGAATGGAAATCAAGATTTGTCAAGTTATTGGAATTTAAGGCATGAAATTAAATATTACGTTAATTGGAATTAAGATGAAACCAGAAATTATTAATGTGTTAAGATATAAACCAAAATAATCATATCAATAAGATTATAATTGATTGAACAACAAAACATAAGAATCAAAAAAAGGGGTTTATTGGAAATTAAATTTATAATTACTGAACTTATTTGAAATTGAATTTAACATTGTAAATTTTGAAATATTCAATGATAAAATTTATATAGAATTTTGTTATAAAGGATTTTAAATCACCACGGTAATCTAAAATGACAGAAATGGTAAACTATTAATTTAAATTGAAACAAAAGCGATTAACTAATTTTATAAAATTTATTTAATTAACGTGAAAATAGCCATTTTGGCCACTGACGCGGATTTCGATGTAACTATTTTCATCGGATCCGTAACAGTGAATCATTGTAGGATTTCAAGTTTCATAGCGATCGGACTTGTCGTTTGATCGTACGAGCTCGAAATGCCTACAAATCAATTTAATTAAATTCAATTGAAATCAATTTGAAATAAACTGATTTTACCATAAATTCTTCATACGATGGAATTAGGACTTGAAACGTGTTCCATTGAGTTTAAAAATATTGAAAACATCTATTTTGATATATGAGTTGACCCATTTTCGTTCTGGAGGTAGAATGGGCTTTTCGGGTCGTTTATCGTTCCAATCTAAATCAATCTGGTCCATTCATTCTATTTTTCTGATCTGCCAATAAATACCTCATTATAAACCCTAATTATTTCTTATTTCTCATTGACAGTATGTACAGAAGTTATGTTGCTCCTCTTTCTTAATGGCTGAAAAACCCTAAGTTATCCAACTCAATTTCAATTCAAAACTCAACTTCAAAATAAAATCTCCTCAAACTATATCATATTATATATCGGTTTGAAGCTCTCGATGAGCACAAGTCAACTCAATTATCTGTTTTTTGATGTGAGTTGTGCTTTGGCCTGAAATCATCAATTCATTTTCGGCCGTTCATATTGGCGTATCGTTTTAACGGTGGATCTTCGTCCTTAGGCTGATCGGAGGGCATGGGGGTGTTGACTTCGTCGAGCCGAGCACATCCATGCGGATCGTTTGGATCGTAGGCATCTGGATTTACTAGAATTCTCCAATTGGTTGGCCGTATCCCATATGGCGGCGGTGAACGTGGGGGTGCCGTAGGTAGAGGGAAGGCACGACCTTGGTTGCGCACGACGTGGAGATGATCAGATTGTGGTAGTAGGTTTTGGTGTGGTCATGTTTATCAATTTGGTGTGGTGGCTGCTATGTGCTCGAATGCGATTTTGGTGCTGCTAGGGTTTCGATAAATCAGTGGTGACTTGGCCGGCCGGTATTGTTTTTTTTGTATTTTATTTTTATTTATTTTCAATTTAAAACTTAATGTTATAACGTGCATAATTTTTCATACGAGGTCCGATTCATGCGCGGTTTGTTTCGTTGTGACGAATTCAGAGACTGTTTAAATTTTGGACCTAAAGTGGATTTAAATTCAATTTAAATTCAATGGTGAGTGTGTTGACCCACTCACAATTTATAAATTTCTTATGTTTGTTAAATTAAATTTATGACGTGATAAGAATTTATTTATGACTGTTTGGTATATTTAAATCGTCATCTCAGTTAATTTGAATTTATTTGAATTAAATCGTTATTTAATTTATTTATTGAAATTAAATTGCTAGTTAAATACCTATTATTGATTTTCAATTATCTATTGATGTTTATTGATTGATTTGGATGATGATTGTGATGGATGATTGTTTGTTGATACTGGATGAATGGATATTGTATTTTATATCGTTATAATACTACAAGTTCACTACGGGTTGAAATGGTACATATCCGAACGATCTTATAGATTAGGGGAAAATCGATATGGCTTGAAATGATAAACCCAAACGGTTTTCATTGATCGAAAAATGTTGATTTTTGATTCTGGCTGAAATGATATAGACCCATATAATTTCTTGAATTTGGACATTATTTGGAACTGAATTATTTAAAGGGTTTAAGTTTATTCAAACTTCGAATTTGTTTTAATTAGTTGATTAAGATTGATATTTCAAATTATTTGAAACCTTTTAAATAAATATATTCACATTGAACACTTGATAGGAGATGGAAAACCCGTAACAACTCTAAAGCCGTTGCATTCATATTTTATTAATTTGACTTACATAAGATCTTTTAGTTCTGACTCGAGTGTTTTGTTTTCATTACGCTCGGGTCTGTGACGTCCCGCAAATCCGTACCCCTTGAATCAACATTATTCTACCTCTGTTAACTCAAGTGGCACAGAAATACGAACTATTTGGGTTTAAGAAGAAGAGATAGAAGAAGAAGCTAAACAATATCAGAATCTCACAGTCGCAGCGGAATAAATTATAATAGTAAATATAGAACTTTACCCAAAATGAAATCTATAACTGTTTTATACATCATATCATCAGAGTGTCTCATACAAACAATGTTTACCAGTCAGACAAATCCATACAATCATAGCAGCGGAATATATATATATATATATATATATATATATATATATATATATATATAAGTACAGATAATACATCTCTGACTCCAGCTCCTCTCCTGCTCCAATCATCCTGTCCTAAACAAATAATACTCGGTCTAACCCGAGCATTATAAAGAAATAACACCCGAGTCAGTCTAGAATACCAGCTAATAACAACGCATCCAAATTGATTACTAAAGGTTCAAAAATCCTTTTGAAAACAAAAGCATCTCGTAAGACCACGCCACAAATAAACATGTCGGGTTTTTACCTTACGATAGCTAAAACACTTTTTATAGAAATCCTCTGATATTATAATAGGGTCTATATACAAATACTTATAAAATAGCCTAAATTGTTACATCTATTAAATTCCAGCTACTAGCCACGAAGTGGGTAATACAAACAAAACTCGTACAAGGCTCGTAGGGAGAATGGATTTCCAACAATGACTGGGCACTGGGGTACCACCTGTCACAGTACGTGGCCTAGATCACCGTACCAAGGACCATGCCCGATCCCCTGCAACACAAGGCCGGACCCATCCCTTACTGGACAGTTCCGAATAAGATCACCCCGCGGTTGGGATCAGCAACCTCCCACTAAGCCGAAACAAAAAGGGACATCTAGACAGGGATGACCTTACTCTCCAGTGGGGGCTACCCACGAAGCCTTGCTGCATATCCCCTGATTTTCAGTTATTCCCATTTGATGAGGCTTGAGGCAAAGCGTTACCTTTAGAACGTTTCACTTAGAATGCCCATCGTCCACCTGACGATGTTCCGAAAGCATTCGTCCATACAAGTCCGTCCCGGGTTCGAACGGAACCGAAGGCACTATTCCTACTACATCCATCTTGGAAATA
Source organism: Allium cepa (assembly GCA_030765085.1). Lineage (NCBI taxonomy): Eukaryota > Viridiplantae > Streptophyta > Magnoliopsida > Asparagales > Amaryllidaceae > Allium > Allium cepa. The sequence goes on along the minus strand of CM060940.1, from coordinate 125,347,432 downwards.
TCCTCAGGATTAGTAGCGACTAGCCCTTGCACTTCACGGCTCCATCTTCGACTCCAAACACGTTTTCACGAAACATACAAACCGGATCGAAGTGGTTTTCAAGAGATAAATCTCGATCCCGGACTCTTCGAAACGATCAACGCAGTTTGTCCAATATTGATAGTCGGTTATTTAACTATCAATTAATATTCACAAACATCCATCACACAATAAATAATTCCCACATTTATTTATTTGCCTCAAATATCTTTAAAGATATATCTTCAAATTTCCAAAACCCATTTGAAAACAATTTCCCAAAGTTCATCCTTTACAAGGTAAATTCTTTACCATTTATTCCCATTGGAAATAACCAAGCTCAAACCAATTTAGATTTAAAACAGTTAAAACACTTTATTCTGAAATATACTTTAAAATATGTAAATTTACTTCTAGTTATTACTCAAAATATAAATTTAAAATATGTGAAGTAAAACTATTTATTAAGAGACATAAACTTGAATTTTAAATAAAGGTTTAGTTAAACTAAATTTAAAGGTAGAGTTTTAAAAGGATTAATAACAATTTCAAATAACTTTATTCAAACTAACCTTTAAATAAATCCATTTGTAAAAATAATTTCTAATGTATTCGTAAATAATTACTATTGCAAATTTTCTAACTAGTTACTTAAAAATATAATAATTCCAAAAATACTCTTTAATCAAGTTTAAACTTTAACTTATTCTTAAATAAAATCTATTAGAACACGAACTTGGTTTCCCCGGGAAAACATTTCCATTCAAACAACCCAAAGAATCTTTCATATAGATCCCGCCCGATCTATTCCAACTCAAATTCACGTTAGTTATCGTAATTTTATTTCCAAGCTTACAAATAAACTCCCTTGCAGTTTAACCATTTTTCCATTTTCGAAATTTCAGTTTGTTAAAGTATAGTTTTAAGACATTATTGACTAAAACATTTGGAGATTTCTTCAATGAAAATCATACCTACAAATTACTTAAATAAATTCCCATAGTGCAAAATTGTATTTCAGAATATTTTATATACATTTCAGATAGTTATATATTTAATTTACAGCAATTTATATTTCCACAGTTATCAATTGATAAAATGTCCTCTTCGTTAATAATTCCAAATTTTACCAAATTTTTATTTTATGTTTATCCAAACCAGATTCCAAATTTTATTCTTTTAAATTCTTATTTATCAATTTCCTTTAAAGCCCAATTTATTCTACTTATAATCAAAATTCTGAGTTTATAATTTATTCAACAATATCACAGCACAATTAAATTTCAAATTTATCAATCACAACATATAAACAGACATCATCATCAATTATAAAAATAATTACTACATCATGAGGAATCCAGTTGGATCTCTCCAACCTGTTTTCCCTGCATCCACAACTATTAGCACATCACATATACAAATATCAATTCATACTGATAACAACAGTTATATCCAATCAATCACACAGATATTCAAATATTACTATTTAAATCGTCTAGCATCCAGATGTGAGTGAGAATAACTCACCTTGAGTTTTGGTGAACGTTCGAAATTTAAATTAAACCGAACGACGTTCGATTTAACTCAAATTTGTACTTGCCCAGAATGATTTCCGAACTGCACCATTGCGTAGTGCTCGTCACTGCGATTCCAACGTTTCCAGTTTCGTCGAATTCTGAATAAGTATGGGCGAGATATTAAATGTTGAAGTTTGAGTTTAAAATTTAAAACGATTATCTGTTAAATTCAATTCATTTATACGAAACGATTTACTGGCCGGCAGATCTGGAACCTTCATTAAGCGCTCCCCTCCCTTCTTCATACAGGGAGCACGAACAAATAACCCAAAGCACGCGGCCAAGGGTTTCGAAACGCACCCACCACGATCAACGTGAGATCGATCAGGCACTGCCGTTGAGTTCGCCTAACCCAACTCCACCTTCGGCCCAAACGCGAGCACACTCGGTCAAACCCTGCTCATACACGACGAGATCGAACGGCAACTCAATGAAGCCAAAATTCTCCCTCCATCGTCGATGATAGCTCGAATCATCCGTTGGATCTGTAGATCCCTCAACGATCTACAACTTTCATTTAGAAAGTTTCCCAAATTAAAGCACGGATTGAGATATTATTGAGGGGGATTAAAATCGATTTTCGGCCATGAAAATATATAGAAGCGGCGGCTCATTTCTGAAGCTAGGGTTTGATAATTAATGAATATATATATAGTTTTTATATTATTAAATTAATATAATTCTCGATTTAACAAAATACGCAAACGAACTCCAAACTACGCGTTCCGACAGGCAACCCTGGGGTTTTTCCGCATTCCGGACATAATAGAACAGGTTTCGTAAGCTAATTTGATCGTATATGCGATTTACGGAATTAAACGATCAATTTAAAATTAAATCGGTTAAAACGATTTCTATGCGTTTCGAGCTGCTACGGTCAAACGACAACTCCAATTGCTACGAAAATTGAAATCCGATAATAACTAACTATTTCGGATCCAATGGAACTGGTTTCGTCGAATTCCGAGACTGTGCCTCGGAGGCTATTTTAACTCGACGATTAAATCGAGCGATTTTTAAAATTATCGAAATCGTTAAAAATTCCACTAATAAAATTTTATTAACTTAATTATAATCCATATAGAATTTATAATCACATTAGAAATCATCCTAACTCATTTTAAATCAAAATTTGATTATTTGCATTATCATATTATTAAATTCCATTATTAAATTAATAAAAAATTCCAAATTCAATCTATCGACTATTAATTCCATCCAATGGTCTAATATTATAATTCAAATCCAATTAGACTCAAAATAAACTTTAGAATCTAATTTTATATCTATTTACACTTAGAATTGCCAATTATTCAATTTCTAATATTAAATTAGTATTATCCAAATTTTCAATTAAATTCCCGTATTTGAAATTTGACAAATTTTATTAACTTAACCAAAGTCTTTAATTTCAAAATTCAAATTATACCACATATCCAACATTTAAAATGAATTAAATATTCAAATCTAGCGACCCAAAATTCCGGGTCGTTACAGGGTCAGTCTGAGCTACCATTTTATTTTTTGGAGGACGAAGACGAAGATTCAATATATTATTGATATTTATTGTTCAACCACATTCTGTGTCCCACTGCATTATTTGTTTATTTATGATGTATGTATGACTCTGATTTGAATTTTTAATATTATAATCAAATGTTATTTGTAAAAAAGCGTCATGAACTATTTATTTGATTATTACATTTTTGTCATTCCGCTGTGAGATTCTGTGTTTTGTTTTTCTTTCTTTTCCTTTTTTCATATTTACCCCATTAACAATCCTCCCTTTTGAATGGTTTGAGTCTGACATGTGTGGTTTATTGTCGATTTGAACCCTCCAAAAGGTGGACCGTTACACTAGAGATTTATGACTAAATTCAAAATCCAATTATGGAGATACTAACCTTCTATATTGAAGGAGATGAATTCTCCCTTGAGCACGGATCCACTTCTTACACTTCAATAATCAAAGTAAGACGTTAATCAAAGTAAGACATTAATCAAAGTAAGACGTTAATGTGAAAGACTTATAGTACTCTCAAGTCGAAAGACTGCTATGCAACATCACATGAGATCTTATGTTTTGACTTATATATAGAAAATACTCAGTGGTTCATTCTGTGGTTGATCCGCAATAACTACAAGTACATAACCTATTGGTGACCCAAATGATCATAAGTGAATCACCGTCGAACATTGTAGAGTATTATATACACTGTTCTCACGGTTGTAATGATATCTCTTTTTAGAAACACCTTTACTAGGAACATTTAAGAATAGATATTAATTTATTTGATTAATTTAATTATTCGGTCCAAATATGTCATATTATATGTACCTAATGTGATCATTAGCATTAAACTTTGTATTTATCAACATATGTACATACAATAGAAAAAGAAAAAAGAAAATATACTTTCACTTCAAATAAGATTGTTTCTAAGAGTTATATATATGATTATATAATCAACAACACATAATTGCCCTTAATGCTAGTAATGACTATATTATGTTTCACAATAAAAACGAACATCCACATAACAATCATATACAATACCTACCAGACTGGCCAAACTTTAATCCAAGGTCAACAAAATTTACTTATATTACTTCAAATGAATCAATGATTAATTTATTATTAATCAACAATCAATTAACTACTATGCATTTCGGTCAATTATGCCAATCGATTATTAGTCACTTATTATTAAGTTATTAATTATTTGCTTATCAACTATATTAATCACTAACTAATCAATTATTAAATTAGTCCATCATTAATCATATAATTATAGTTATTAATAAATTATTAAACAAAAATTAATCAATTATTAATTAGTTTTTAGTCAACAATAATAATCAATTACTAGTCAATTATTAATTGCACTATAAGAAAAATAGGTATTAGCTGCACTATATGATAGCTTTTTTTGCCAAAATGCAACTACTGACATTTCTCTCCAAAACAAACGCAACCAAAAATGAATAAATTAGCAAATTACGGCTTTTAATTTTTTAGAGACCACACTTTTTTCATTCCACACCATCTATTTTTCATTTCCCTCTTCTCACTCCTTCTATAACCCTAATTCTGATCTGCAGCCACATCCACCTCTACCTCCTTCATCTGCTTCGTCTCTGTTTCCACTTTGTGGTTACTTTCGCCCGTATCTGCTCATTTCCTATTTATGCTTCTTCCACCATCAACACTTATCTAAAATCCTTCGGTTACCTCTCCAGATAATTGCTCTCTTCCCATATCAATTATTAGCTTCTTGTAGTTTATTTGTTGTTGTATGTTGTATTGGTCCATATCATCAAAGTTACAAAGGTTCATGTAGTATTCAATAAATTCCTACTCGACTATCAACCAAGCTAGAATATTATTTTTATATCTTCTCATAATATTTGCAAAAAATAATTTTGAATTCTTGTCTCCTTTTTGTAGCCATTAAACTTTTGATTTTTGTTTATTACAATTTTGAAACATTTGTACCTTTGTTAGGTCATCATAACCTGCAAGTAGTAGTACATCATGTAATTCCTTCTCCAATTTTGGTAAGTTGTTATAATCTTTTGGTTTTCTTTTATTCCAGTTTTAAGGTATATTTTAATTTTCTTGAGTTTATATGTGAAACAAGACATTGAGGTACCCAAGGACGAGCTTTTAAACCTGTTGAAACATAGCCATAATATCCATATATATGGTATAACATGAGTTCACAAACCTAAAAGGTCTCCCTTTATTAATAGTTTGCTTTGTGACTCTTGATGTATACCAAATTGTGATCACTTCAAACAGATGTCAAACTATTGTTGTAGAGTTCTGGAAAGTTGCAAGTAAAACATCTTTGACCAATACTTTGTCAGTACAGGTGGCTAACCCTTTCCTTCGAGTAAATTTTATTCTTATATTTAAGCTTCTGCAAGTCCACAACTCATAGTAAAATTTGAATGTCCTCTTAAATACTTTAAAGGGATAATAAATCCCGTCTTTTTAACATCGAGTATGAATAAAATCATCATTTATTAGCCAGGTTTTATCTTTTCACTTTCATTTATAATGTTAGCCCATAAATATTTTGTATCAGAATAATGGTTAAGTGCATAGAATTCAGCATGATACTATGATAAACAAGTTATATGTGTTGCAAGCTCTTATGTATCACAGTTATATACCAAGTTTTTGAGTCTCATGCAACAACTATCCTACCTTTGAAGTGTTATAATATTGCAAGTGTATTTTCAAACAATTTGAAGTTTATCAGTAAAGAAACTTATTCTACTAATTATTTATTTTCAAGCAATCCAAACATAGATATGCTTGTAAATAAGTTTTACCACTTAATATATTGTTAGATTAGTGTTTTAATCCCCTAAAATTACAAGCTAAACCACTAATTATTTTTATTATTACCCATAGTATATTATTTCCTCTAGCATGTATTTATGTAGGGCACCAGCAGAGTTTTTTATATATTTTTCTTTGAGGTATTTTTAGAGTTTATTCGAGTTTTACCTCATTTATGTAATCCTTATTTTCTTCAACATACTTTTATATATGTGGTTCATCAGTAGAGTGGGTAGTATTCTCTTTAATGTATTGAGCAATGTTTTCAATTATTGCAGTTAGGAATGGTGTCTATTGTTATTTCATAGTCATCTGAAACATCTCCATCACTGTTGATATTTTTATCCTTTATGGATTCTCTTCAGTTAAGTATTCAAAAGAATTACTATTGCTTATATGATATATCTGTATCATCCTTTGTACCAATTTTTTGTAACTATTTCTTATTACGATATAACCGTATCATCCCTTTATACATTTTTTGTCGTAAAGAAGCAAGAAGTGGTAGCTTGTGAAAATGTTGCTTGCTTAATTGATGTTGTGTCTTAACTTTTATTTTCATTTCTCTTTAGCTAAATTATAATTCTTAAATTTATTTTCAATGAGTTGTGCTTGTGTAAATGGAATAGCACACTCCTCATGTTATCATTATTATGTAATACTCTTTTGTGCTTGCTTATCAATATTGCTTATAGTATCTACCATATTATCTTTTGGCACCCATTGTTTTTGTAGTATTTGAGTTACATTTTAATGTTGGATGACAAAATACATTGCAAGGAATGCATTTTATTAAAACACAATCACACTTAACCGATACTTTAACTGTTTCACCTATATAGATCTCTGATTCTACTTCAATCAAAGATTTTGAAAATGCTATTCCTTTTTTAGTTGTTGGGATGTGATCAAGTTAGAGTGGCTTACCTATAACACATAGAGATTTTCTTGATTCGCTTGCCTCTAAAGGGGTGTCTTTGTGTACTCAACACTAAGTTGAGGTGCTACGTATGCTTCTAATAGAAGATTCATATACATAATCTACAATGTAGAGTTTCAAACCTTGGCAACGTTAGTTTGTAAACCAATCGGTAGTAAATGTCAGTGAGGAAAAAAATGAGATCGTGTAAAAACATATGAACAAGGAATGCATAAGCATTGTCCATTTCTTATGCCACTACATATATTGATTTATACTTCATTTTATGTTCTTTATTGCCATTTCAGCTGTGATAATAAAGACACTTGTTTCGTCCATGTTGGGTTAAGATTGTAGGATCGATTTCACCCTAGAGGGGGGGGGGGGTGAATAGGGTGATAGTGTAAATTATAAAAATTAATCGCGGAAGCTTATGAATTAATTTCAAATCAGATCACGGAATAGCAGCACAGATATTGCAGAATATAAATAATAGAACAACACAGAATTTGCCCAGCTTTGGCAAAACCCTGCCTACGTGCTGCCCCCAAGGTTTCTACTAGAAATTAGATAGTCCCTCGCTTACACACGTAAACTCGCTATACCCATAAAATATCTATTAATTAATCAATGGGAACTATCATAGCTTAATCGAAAATCAAATCATCATAGCCAGAATTAAGCGCTTAATTTATCAAAGTAACAATCAATAGATAATCAATTAGACTGCTCCAACACTTTTGAATCCAATCAAGTTTAGCAGTTGTATAGCAAAACACCTATATGAACTAATTATACATTGGAATTCATATAGCTTCATTATTAAATTAGGAAATCTTACCTTATTTTCTTCAAATCATCTTCCTGTACAACTCGGCGGTAAAAATTAGTATCGACGTTTCCTTCCAAAAGAAGAGGATCTAGGGTTTACAATTTTCCGAGGACGAATAATCACGTGGTTGGCTGGTGACATGTACACTAATTTGGGATAAAAGGAAAATGGGGTGGTAGTGGTACTTGAAAATGGGACTTTCCTATATTGAGACCCATCAAAGACAATTATTTAGTCTTTACTAAACCCATCAGAGATACAACAATTCTGTCTATAATTAAACTTGATTAAAGACATAAATGTTTTGGGTCTTTAAAAGTGGTCTTAATTTAAATTTTTTGTTGTATTTTATTTAAATATAGCAGATGCTATATATTCAATCAATTTTATGGACGTTTATTTTATTGTGTAATTCTAAATTTACATCAGTCAATATTTGATGATAATAAAATATTTTTCAAGCCTGAATATTTTTATAGAAAAATTTCTAAATCATCTTCTGAATGAGGCGTCATCTTTCATTTTTCAAAATTTAGACTTTTATTGCTCTGTTTATCTTAATTCTTGCAAAATGGCAGCATTTCCGCTACCGGTTATCGACTTTTGATTGGATGATCATACGACCAATATCCGTATATCGTTTTGATCGTCTCATCGTGCTGATCTTTACGGTATATTTATTTGTGTTTTATGAGGCCGATACACGATGAAACGATGAAATCGTACGTCGTATCGATACCGAAATTAGTGAATTTTGGATTTTCTTCCTTTTCAAAATTTGAACCGCTGAGCACAACAATAGATTGCTTTAAATATTTCAACTGAATCAATGGGAGACTGCCGTTGCTTTTATTTATTTCGTACGTTTTTTTCTTTCTCTGCCTAATATATTCACAGAAGCTTTGCATTTAGATATGCATTTCATTCTCCTCAAATCTACTTCTACTCTCCTCTTCCTCTATTCGTCTTCCCCCGTTCTTTTGTTCGAAAAAAAGGAAAAAAAAACCATCGGCCTGCAACCCTGTCAACGCAAGCTCCTCTTTCCCTCATTCCTCTCCGCTGCTCTCTCTCATCCTCCCGAACCACCCACGCAACAGCCGCTTGTGAAGCCGCCACCTCCCAACCATGTTGTCGACCATGAAAGCAGGCCTCACCCTTCCATCCACCTGCCTCTTTCCTTTCCACCTCGACCTTCCCTCGGCCTACGACTCCTCATCACCACCCCTCCGCCGCTACCACTCTCCTCTACCCACTGTCCCGTAAAACACGGCAATCTCCTCCAACCGCGTGTTGCCTCCTGTCACCAATGCGCCGAACAACCCCCACTTGCAGCAACATGGTGCTTTGTTTGATTTATGTGGCCTTCTCTGTTGATAAATGCATATATGTATAGTTATTATTATAAGCTTAATTATATTTTTGAAAAGAAAAACTGTGTTTATATAAAGTATAAAGTGATTATAATATATTTATGATACAGTATGGTATGAAGTTATATAATATGTTGGATATATATGTAAGTCTGTGGTTGCTCACAGTTTATAATCCACAGTAGTTGTGCGTGTATGTTTTATTCATATTATATTATTATATGTCTCGCCTACAGTATATCTTTCTACTGATTGCTTTTATATATTTATAATTATAGTGCTTTAAAAGTATGTTTATTTGGATATGGATATAAAACTTTTATTTGCATTTTTATACAAGTTATATGTGACCAGTTTGTAGTTTGATCTGTACACTTCGAATAGATTCATATATTTTGGGTTGTAGGGACGGTACGTTAGTAGTGTATATGTGCAGTTTAAGATGACTGCTAAGATATGTTTGAAGGCATGTAGACTATATACCAGTTTTATATAAAATCTATTGCTGTTATACATATGAATTTATATATAGGTTCTATGTCATTTTGTTGGTCATGCATTGGTTATAAGCTTAGTTTATAAGGATCTGATATTATATGCTACAGTATATATTATTAAATAATATGTCTACAAGATAAGTTTGGGTCAGGTTTTTTGTATTGATTTTATAAAGTATGTGGATTCATACTTTATTCGGTATATAATTAGTTTATATAAATTATAAAATATATTTGGCTATATATATTTTATCACAGTGTTGATAAATTGATGGTTAAGATGAATACATATATCTGTTTGCAAATAACGATTCAGAGCTTGAAACATATAATTGTTCATAAGTGTATATTTAATTTGCATACTAGCTTTGCAGTTGTCAGTTTTATAAGTTTACAAGTCTACGTGTTATACAGATATGAAGTCTATGTATTTAAGTTGGGTTTTGGTTTGTTTGTTTTGAATATAAAGTCCTCAAACTCTATATAGGTACGAAAAAAATAATATAATAGATATAGAAATTTTAAAGTGTAACGCATACGTATTCTGAGCCTTATATTTTATAGTTTTGTGTCCATAGCTGAAGAACTGTTTAATTTTGGTAGTGACTTTTAAATACGATATATAAAGATTTTGATTTTAATAAGGGTTTTAAATTTAATATTGATTTTATTTTAATGATAATAAAAGTGTATATATATATAATTGTTCACTCCATCATCGTGCTAAAATCTATCCTTGCTTCTCACAACGAACTGACTTATCGTGCCTAATCTGTGTCAGTGTCTGTTACATCGTTTTTCCGTAGCTGTTTTCCATCCTCTCTAGCCTTGAAAGGAGAGCAATCACTCACGAGTAATGTTTTTATATTTATTAAATTTGATTTCAATTGAAATGAAAGTTGAAATATGCTGCTGTAGTTATTTTAGTCGTTATACATGCTATTACCCATAACTGTTCACCTGTGGAATATGACACCATATCCTATTGTTTATATTTTATTTACTTATTTTATCACGATGATATATGCCTGTTGTTATATGTATATTATTTTCATATCTGCTATCACTCTACAAGCTCCCTGTTAGTATAGAATTCACTATGGATTGAAATGATACATACCCGAATGGACTTTAGAATAGAAGAAAATCGTTATGGGTTGAAATGATAGACCCAAGCGATTTTCATTCAATTGAATTTGGGATTGCTGGTCGAAATGATATATATCTACCCGTATATATTTAAATTACAGATTGAAATGATAAATATCTGTATCACTTGTTCATAGGATAGAAAACTTTATGCCGACACCGTTGGTCTATATATATATATATATATAAATATGTTAAAATGATTTCTATGGTTTTGAAAGGGAATACATACATGGTTTTATTTAATATTGGAAATATTTTATATGGAAATAAGTTTCAATATAAAGTAGATTTAATAATAACTTTAATTTAATAAAGTTTGATTTAATTAATATAATATGTCTAAGTATTATGTTTTTAAATAGATTTTTAAGGAGTTGTATAAGTTAAGGAAGATAAAGTTGAATTAATTGAAATTGTATTAAATAAAGAATTCTACTTAATTAGATCGATCTGAACTATTGAATTTGAAATTTAAGATTTGATTTTATAACTTGATTGTTGATTTAAAGTTATTAAATGGATATTTCAAGTTTAAATAAATTGAAGGGAATATCTAGTTTAAGTGTAATTTAAGGTTATTTAAATAATACTGAATTTACTAAGTGAATATTTCAAGAATACATAATAATGAGGTTAAATCAAGATCCATATGAAACTGTAAAATGGAACCTTGAAATGTTAAATATTAAAGCTTTGAAATATACTGGAATTTAAAGGGTTTATTTTGTGATTCAGATCTGTATTTGAAATCAATATAATTTGAATTTGTTATTTAGAAACTAAATTGAATTAAAATGGATAGATCTAGATTGGATTAATTTTGAATTTGGAACTCGAGTTGATTTGAATCAATTTGTGAAATTGAGGAAATATATATATTTAATGGAAATGGTATTTCAGATTTGAAGCTTAAATTATTTTGAAAGGACCATGGTGTTATAATGACATTTGGATGTTAATAGCGTATATTTCTACATCGTAGATAGTTTCACGGATCCTTAGAGTATGGTTATCCCAAACACCCTCTAAGCTACTTGTATTTTAGTTGATATTTCACTTGAGTTGGATTTATTGATATAAGAATGTTAATCCTAACTCGAGTGTTTTGTGTTTTGCTTCACGCTCGGGTCAGACTGAGTGACGCGGCATTTGAGACTACCTTTGGAGTTTGGAGCTTCGCTTGGAGATCCAACTATTGATTCAGCTTTTAGCTTTCCGGTTGATTTGTTCAGAGAGGTCATCAGTTTGTGTTGGAGACTTCACTGTATTTGAGATATTCTGCTGTATTTTATTTCTAACTCTAATGTTTATGTAGTAGCTTCATGAGCTACTACTTATCCATTCCGCTGCATTCTTATTGTATTACTCTGTATTTGTGATTCTATGATTGATTTATTTACTGTATATGCTGAGCTTTGCCAAATTTAAATTAACAATATGATATTTTGAGCAATTCGAGTCCGACGTATGGATGCGAATGGTTGAAAATATCAGGTCATTACAGTAACATGTTTTGGAATGTTATTATCTAACCAGAAAAACTATGATGTTAAGTTGAGCTATTAAGGCACGATGTTATGCCATTTCTTGTTTATGTTTAGTCTAGGCTTGAACTATGATGTTTTGTAACTATGCATAGACATAATTAACAAGTTTTTATATAATAATAATAATAATAAACAATAGTTTGAATAAATTAACTAAGTTTTATAAGAATTAACAAATTTTATGTAATAATAATAAAAAAAGGTTTGAATAAATTCAATAAGTTTTATAAGAATTAATAAAGTTTATATAATAATAAACAATAGTTTGACTAAATTAACTAAGTTTATAATAATTAAACGCGTTTATAAAAATTAATTAAGTGTTATAAAAATTAACAAGGTTATAATAACAACAACAACAACAATAACAAACTAAGTGTAATAAAAAAGTAACTAAGTTTATAATAATAATAGTAGTAGTAATAATAAACTATGATTTGATAAAAATTAACCAAGTTTATAATAATAATAAAAAATCAACTAAGTCAACTATGTTTTATAATTAATAATAATAATAACAATAATAACAATAATAACAAAAACTAAGTTTATAAAAATTAATTAAGTTAAGTAAATTTTATAAAATTTGAACAAGTTTATACAAATTAGTTATGTTTACAATAATAATAAAATTAACTAAGTTTATTAATTTATAAATTTCAGTAATTTATAAAAATTAACTAAGTTAATAAAGTTTATGTTCGCGATAATTTATAAGTTTAAGTTAATCAAAATATAATTTATGACATTTTAAGTTTTAGCAATTGAGAGAATTTATAAGTTTAATAATAATACTAATAAACAATAGTTTGAATAAATAACTAAGTTCTATAAACAATAAATACGTTTGTAATAATTATCTAAGTATTATGAAAATTAATATATTTATAATAATAAACTAAATTTGATAAAATTAATTGAGTTTAATAATAAGTTGACTAACTGTTATAAAAATTAAACCAACTTTTACAAAAATTAACCAAATTTTTAAAAATTAACTAAGTTTTATATAATTTAACTATGTTTTAAAAAAATTAAAAAATTTATACAAATTAATTAAGTTTTATTAGAATTTAACTAGGTTAATATGTTTTAAAAATTAAATAAGTTTAATATTAAAAATAACCAAGTCTTTAAAATTAACTAAATTGACTTAGTTTTATAAAAATTATTTAAATTTAATAAAAGTTTAACTAAAGATGTTGGATATACTTTAAATATGCAAAACATTTTCGTAATCATTTGTTCACTGTTAAATTCGTCTAAAGATAATTAGCTTTTAGGAGTAAAGACCAGCCGCAGCAAAGATATATGGTTAATCAAGTAATGAACATGGCTTTAGTTGTGATATATATTATAACATTTGGTTAGTACTTGTTGTGTAAACTTGTTTATGAGTGGTTATGGATTTTATGTGAATTTCCTTATTTTATCGAATAACTATTATCGAAATGGTTATGAATCTCATATTTGATTATGTAATTAACATGTTTTTTCAATTGTTTGAATATGATGATTATGTGATTGATTATTGGTTTGAATATGACGGTATATGTGATTGATTGCTGGTTTTGATAAGATTATCATGCAATTGATGGCTGGAAACGATAGAATTCATTAACAGGAAATTATAGCATGTAAAGTAATTTGCAAACGGTAAATAATTTTTAGTAGCAATTTAAAAATGGTATGGAAATAAAAGTAAATAGTTGCGATACGACTTTCATAGCGTTGAAAAAATTCTAACAAAACTTTTAGTCGTGTTTTGGTAAGCACTACGATATGACATGCGACTAAAAGTTTGAAACTTTTTGTAGCGTTTCTAAAACCATACCTTATGTCAAGTTTTAGTAGCATTTTCTACAATGCTACAAAATGTTTTGGACTTTTAGTTGCATGTTGTATCGCAACGTTTACTGAAATGCTAGTAATGGTACCTTTTTCCGATGCTACGAAAGGCTTTTTCTGATGTAATGTTAGTTGTTTTTTAACTATATTGATCAATTATATATTGATAAACTATTAATTAATTATTAATTTTTAATCATTTTTAAATAAACTATATGTTATTTATTTAGTCGCCACACCGATCAATTGTTAGTCAATTATTAAAATAACCAATTATTAATTAGATTATTGACAAACTGATTTTCAATTATTAAATAATAATTAATTATTTGACAAAGGATATATTGATCCCTCTATCAAGTTTCACTTATTAAATAATTTTTAGCTATACACCGTTACTGATATAATTATTAAAATGAAAATAACATCGGATTGATAACCATTTATATGATCATATATAGTTGATCACTTATATTTTTATTTAATTTAATAACGCCAAGGGATTTTCTTTCACAAATAATATACAAAAAAATTTCAAAATGATACAACGTCGTGTCAATGTCAAATGGTAATTAACTAATAATTACATCATATCAATCAATAAGTTAAAATTTTACCAAAAAAGTGCATTGAAGAAAGTAAGAAATATTTATGGTCGATAAAGAAAGCAAGTAAGCTTTATCAAAAAGCACCAAATTTTCATAAAAGAGAGGGAAAGAGGTAAGACCTTGTGGAAGAGGAAGAGAGGGCAAGAGTTAGGACCTGGCAGAGGAGGGAGGTTGGCTGATATCAAGGGAAAGCATCGGAAGTCGCAGAGAAGGGAAGTTGGCTGGTATTTGGGGAAGGCATCAAAGCTTGTGGAGGAAAGAGGGAGGACGGAGGAGGTTAGCTAGTAGGATCAGGAATTTGGAATTTGGGAAAAAATAAGCAGGGATGTGGCAAATTAGGCTTTCTCTTAGAGAGGTATTGAGGCCTTAGCATCGGGAAAGCGGAGGTAACCCATATATGTATTATTTTTTACATAAAAAAAGAAGGCATAGAGAATGCATATTCAATACCTACACATTCTTTATTCGTATTTACTTTTTATGTGACGACCGCCCATGACTCCCGCACCAAAACAAGGAAATAATGCGCTGAAAGGCGTGCCAGGCAGCCATGGGTGACCGTCAAGGGTAGAATAAACATCGCAGAACCTATCGCATAACTCACAGCGCATGTATAAAATATAATAGGGAAATATAATATAGTGAAGCTCCATAGAACAAAACATCATCATATAAGCATCATAGTAGTTTTATACAAACATATGAATCATCCATACACCAAAGCCTCACTACATAACACTCAAACAAATACAGCAGCGGAACACCCAGTACATATAATATGAAAGAATATGCAAAAGCCTCCTGCTCGTCTTCGTCATCATCAGCGTAAATCTCCATGAACAGCACCTGTCACCTGCTACCTAGTCTGCCCATCCCAACATGGATGAACAGCCCAAGGTAATAAGAGGAGACATAAAACCTTGAGTCAGACAAAGTCTTAGTGAGCAGTAAATCAACTATCAAACATACCAAAAGAGCATAAGGGATAAAAGGAATAGGAACCAAACCATCCCACTCCACCTCTTTCTACAGTGACAGCCCCCAGACACACACTAAAGAGAAGCAAACATAACATAGCAGACAATTAAGGTAAAGCAATAATCACTCGAGTCAAGGTCGATGTTTTCCAAATACAAACCCCCAAAGGCCTAAACCAAGATCAGATAAGCACCCAGAAAACACCGCTCTTGAGGCCGAATGATGGTACAATCAAACATTCATGACTCTGGCTATCACTGTTAACCTTGCTTCGAAATCACCGTTAATTGAATGACCGACTCCTTCCTGAGCCATCTATCAAGGGCTAATGGTAACCCCGGTTCTAGACATAACTCCGCACGTCATCATGACCCGTGCCTAGGAATTTTCGCAACTACCCAGAGTACTCGGCCACCTGCCTGTAGTCTTTAGGGCGTCCAGACCACCTACCTGTAGTCTTTAGGGCAACCCTTGTACTCTTGCTTTGAGTCTGCTAGAACCTTCAACAACGATGAAATCCAAGCCTTCTAGTCATCCTCCTTGACGACTATCTCAACCTAGCCCAAACTACCTCTTGAGCCATCCATTATCAATCAACTCGAACTACCCTTCAAGTTATCAACATGCTTGGAGTAATCCTTCTCGATTATACCAAGGTTACATCACATCATGCCTCGCCTCATCTTCATCGTAGCAAAGGCTCATCTTAACATCATGGTTTGCCTCATCGCATCATGGAAAAATTCCATCTCAACATCATCCAATCCATACATATGAGCTTCAACATCCACTACATATGCCTTAAGCAACTTTCACCATTCAAGAGCCTCTTCCGTAGCTTTTGAATCGTCTTTGACCATACTTTTCCAAATCTATCAGCTAGATAACTTATTCACAACAATCAAACAAGGCAAACATTAATCCAAACAAATAAGTAGTCAATCAAGATCTAAATAGGCATTTATAACTAAAATGGCAATTTCGTAAATAAATGAGCAAGGATCTATCATACATGAATCAAGGGTTTTTAGCATAGATCTAACAAATATAAATCATGGGTTTTGTCTCTACAACTTGATAAATGAACTTGCATAAGTAAACATCTTCATAAGTAATTGATCTACACTTGGATCTAAGGAAAAATGCATAAAATCACTATCTACAACACTCCAACAAACCACCAAACCAATATACTCCTTTGGGTCCGCGTGAGAGATAACCTCCACTCACCGAATCACCCAAACACTTCAAAAACTAAACACTTTAGATCTGGACAGCAAGGATTCAAGCTTGATTCGTCGAAATCTCGCTTGAAACGATGGAATCTAGCTTCGTTGGATGAAGATCTTCAACTTTGGCTCTTGGATCTTCGATCTTGGATGGATGTTAGAACTAGATTAGAGTGGAGAAAAGAAGATGAAGAAATGTTGTAGTCGAGCTCTAAAAATGGCAGCACTTCGTCGCTTCAAAATCCGGTGCCAAAAAGTGAGCCAAACCCCTCTATTTATAGGCTGATTTGTCCATGAGTCGTCGCCCCATGAGTCGTTGCCGACTCAAGAAAATCTCCGACCTAACTGTTACGACTCATCAACATAGCCGACTCACGACTCAGCTATCTACGACCTAAGCCTGAACACACTGCTGCTTTACTACTAAGTCGTTTGGACGACTCAACGAAACTACGACCTACGACTTACGCCTTATGCCCCCACACGACTCAACTACAAAGCCGACCTTAAGACATAATCCACTTCACGACTCAACAGATAAACACTGACACGACTCAACCGACCTTACGACCTACGACTCAACAGGTCCTACGACTTAACTAGCTGCCGACTCAACACAACAACGCTCACGCGACCTAATGCCCAGCCTAAGTTCCAACGACTTACGACTCAAGACCCTGCCGACTCAGCTACCCACGACCTAAGCCTTAACCCCTTAAGCCGCTAACCCATGAGTCGGCATCCCTTATGAGTCGGCCAACTACTAAATCGGCGATCTCCTTGGCTCGGCCATGCCTTAAGCCGGTCACTCTATGAGTCGGTCAACACCTATGGGTCGGTCTTCTATGAGTCGGCCATCTTCTTAACCCGCTAACTCGGCAACTCACTAACTCGGCCAAACCTATAGGTCGCTACCTCTATGAGTCGGTCAGATTCTCAACTCGGTCCACTAGTTAACTCGTTAACGACTCAACACTTAACACACGAGTTAGCTTCCTATACGACTCAGGCTAGAGACAACATAAACAACACTAACGACCTGTAAATTCTACGATCTATCGACACGTAAAATACGGGTCGTTACATTCTTCCCCCTTTAGGAATTTCGTCCCCGAAATTCCAAACAAACAACAGCAATCAAAATAATTCCGCATGCCTACCATCTATAGCAATCAACAAACCATGCATCCAATTCTAGCCTAGCGTGCAGAATTCTAAGACTTAGAACAAGCTACAAATTCATGAGATGTCACGACACCTTAGGGCCATACCTCGAAGAGTTCGGGATGAGCTGCCTTCATCCTCTCTTCCTCCTCCCACGTATAGTCGTTAACATCATCACTCCATTGTATCTTGAGCAACGTAATCGTCTTCCTCCTAAGCTGTTTCGTGTCGGTTTCAACAACACAAAGCGGCTTACGAGATCTTGTAACCACTGGATCAACCTCTAATCTTCACATCTATCAGCAGAAACCACTATATTCGAGTCGTGCACATACTTCCGTAGATAAGATACATGAAAGACATTGTGCACACCCGCCATCTTCTCCAGTAACTCCAATCTATAAGTGAGCTTTCCAATTCGCTCGATAATCGGGAATGGTCCAACAAATCTCGGAGTTAACTTTCCTTTCTTCCCGAATCTAATAACATTCTTCAGTGGAGAAATCTTCACAAAAACCATATCGCCTACGTCGAATTCCAAATCCTTACGACGATTATCGGCATAACTTTTCTGACGATCTTGGGCTGCCTTCATTCGTTGCCGAATGATCTCTATACAATCCGAAGTCTGTCGAATCATCTCTGGCCCAAGTATCAAATTTTCTCCAGTTTCTAACCAACATGTCGGAGAGTTACACGGTCTTCCATATAATGCCTCAAATGGTGCCATACCAATACTCGACTGATAACTGTTGTTATATGCAAATTCCACCAAGTGAAGGTGATCTTCCCATGATCCTCCGAAGTCCAAAACACAAGCTCTGAGAAGATCTTCCAAAACTCGGTTGACTCTCTCAGTCTGACCATCTGTTTGAGGGTGATAAGCTGTACTCAAACACAACTTGGTTCCCAAAACTTCCTGGAAGCTTTTCCAAAATCCACTAGCGAACAATGGGTCTCGATCGCTCACTATACTCTTCGGAATACCATGGAATCGAACTATCCACTTAACATACAACTCAGCCAACTTCGATGCAGTCCTAGTTGATCGAATAGGAATGAATCTTGCACTCTTGGTCAACCGATCTATGATAACCCAAATTCCTTCATTCCCTGTCCTGGTTCTAGGTAGACCATCGATAAAATCCATCGATATCTGCTCCCACTTCCATGTAGGAACCTCTAATGGCTGAAGTAATCCACTGGGCTTCTTCTGCTCAGCTTTCACCAACTGGCAGTTCATACACTTGGAAATGAAATTTCCAACATCCTTCTTCATACCTTCCCAATAATAGGTTCTCTTCACATCCCGATACATCTTATTTCCACCTGGATGAATTGTCAACTTCGAGTGATGACTTTCCCTCAGAACTTCATCTCTTAATTCATCTATATCGGGAACAACCAATCGTCCTTGCTTCCGAAGCCAACCCTCTCGATCGACTTCGAATCCCTTATCCTTCTCTGGGTCCAATCTAGATTCCAAATCACGGATAATCTTGACAAGCTTATCGTCTCGCTTTTGACTCTCTCCAATCCTTTCCACAAGAGTAGGCCTTATTGATAAGTTTGCCAACATCTCAGGTTCCAATTCACATCTAGGCCTGAAGTCAAACTCAGCCAAATACTCGAGACTCTTCCATTCCGAAAACATGGCTCCCAATACTGCATGTCTTCGACTCAACGCATCTGCCACTGCGTTACCTTTTCCCGGAGTATAAGCTATATCAAAATCATATGATGCTAAAAACTCTAGCCATCGTTGCTGTCGAAGATTCAAATCCTTTTGGGAGAACAGATACTTCAACGACTTATAATCTGTAAACAACTCGAATCTAACTCCCAATAGATAATGTCTCCACATCTTCAAAGCAAATACGATCGCCGCCAACTCCAAATCATGAGTCGGATAATTCCTTTCATGCGGCTTCAGTTGTCGACTTGCATATGCAACAACTTTATTCTTCTGCATTAGTACTGCTCCAAGTCCAGTACCACATGCATCGGTGTAAACCACCATCTCATCATTCCCGCTTGGAATAGTCAAAACAGGAGCACTCGTCAGTCGCTCTTTCAGGATTCCAAAAGCTTGCTCACACTTAGCATCCCAACAGAACACTTGGTTCTTCTTCGTCAATCCTGTTAATGGTGCAGCTATCTTGGAAAAGTCTTTGATAAACCGACGATAATATCCTGCTAATCCAAGAAAACTTCTCACATCAGATGCATTCTTAGGTCTAATCCAATCCTGTATCGCTGCCACCTTAGCGGGATCAACCGCTATTCCATTTTCAGAGATAACATGGCCTAAGAATCTCACTTCACTCTTCCAGAAGTGACACTTCGAAAACTTAGCCTTCAGCTGATGTTTCCGTAAGATTTCCAAAACAATACGCAAGTGCGTCTTGTGCTCTTCTTCAGTTCTGGAATAAATCAGAATATCATCCACGAACACAAGTACGAACTTGTTCAACTGATCTCTGAATACTCTATTCATAAGATCCACAAAATATGCTGGTGCGTTATTCAATCCAAACGGCATTACCAGCCACTCATAAAAACCAGATGGTGTCCTAAAAGCAGTCTTCGGCACACTATCATTTGCCACTCTCAACTGGTGAAATCCCGTTGCCAAATCCATCTGAGAAAACACCTTAGCATCGTGAAGCTGATCAAACAAGTCATCTATTCTCGGCAATGGATACTTGTTCTTCTTAGTCACCTTATTCAGCTCACGATAATCCACACACAACCTCAACGATCCATCCGCTTTGGTTGCGAACACAACTGGTGCACCCCATTCGGACACACTACGCCGAATGAATCCTTTCTGCAAAAGATCATCAACTTGCACCTTCAACTCTAGCTGCTCCCTAGGCGCCATCCGCTTAAGAGGCATCACAACAGGTCTGGCTCCCTCAACTAGATCGATACGAAACTCGATCTCTCTATGCGGCGGTAACCCTTTGACTTCCTCAAAGACATCCTAAAATCCATTTGTGATTGGCACCGATGAGAGTCCATCCCGTGGAACATCCAGCGAATACATGAAGCTCATGAAGACGCCTTCTTCATGCATACATCGTATCACAACCTTTCGCCCCTCCACCTTCTCGACTGTCACTACCAGCCTTTCACAATCAACCTTTGCCGCATACTTCCTAAGCCAGTCCATACCCAAAATAATTCCGAACCCCGCAAAGTTCAGAACAAAGCAATCACAAGCAAAAGAGCAATCATGACTCGACACAACTAGACCACGGCATATCATACACAAACAAGACGAACCCCCAACTGGATTAGTCACAATCAATGGCCTATCAACAATATCCGGTTCCAAACCTAACCGGCCTACAAGATCATCACAAATAAAAGAATGCGACGCTCCAGTATCAAACAACACTCTAACTGGAACACCACAAATAGAATGAATACCTTGAACCACCACACTCTTCCCTTTCTCTTCCGTAGTAGGAGCTTTTGAAGACGACGACACAGCTCCCAAAGCATAAGCTTGCACAATCTGCCAGTCCTTCCTCGGCTCTGGACAATTCTTCTTGATATGTCCCATCTTATCACAGTTGTAACACTTTCCCGGCACCTTGGGATTCTTGCAATCTCTGAAGAGATGGCCCTTCTATTGACAGTTGTAGCAGGTCACTTCATCCTTCGGCTTCTTCTGGCCATCCTTACCCTTCTGTTGCTGCTGCTTCCTCTTCTTGTTGCCACCCTGCTGTGGTTTAGATCCTTCCTTGGTTACAGCAACAACAGAACTCTCCCTAGGAAACAAACTCTCATGCCTGAGAGCTTTCTCCACAAGCTTCTCAAACGGATCGTCCAGATGATCCACCAACTGTCTCCCAAGATAAGTGTCCAAGCCTGTCACAAACTTCTCATTCTTCTGATAGGGAGAATCGATATACGATCTGGCATACTTGGACAAGGCTTCAAACTCAGAAACATACTCAAGAACGGGTCTTCCACCTTGCTTGAGCTCCAAAAACTTTTTAAACAAGACAGATTTCTGAGCCGTAGAGATGAACTTAGCTTCAAATCTAGCTTGGAATTGCTCCCAAGTAATCTCCTCCTCCGGAGTATCAATGGTGATAGAATTCCACCAATCCGAAGCTCTCCCTTGAAGTTGCCTTGATGCAAGCTTCATCATAGTTGCATCCTCGATTCCCAAATCACCAAAGATCCTCCTACAAGCATCAATCCATCTCTGCACTTCAATAGTTGATTCCGTTCTCAAGAAAACCTTTCCTCCAAGAGACTTACAAAGCTTAGCAAAATCCACCGGTCTTGGAGCTTGAACTTGAACTCCCACATCCACTGATGATCCTGAAGCTGGTATCCTCCTCACGATCGAAGTCATCATGGCCTCAAACATAGGAGCATAATCAACAGCTTCCCTAGTAGCACGGCCTTCCCTAGCAGCTTATCTCTCACTTCGACTCATCCTTAATATCTACAAAAAGGAATGATTTAGAACACCTTGAAAAACAACTGCATAAGGAGTCCAAATCCTTCTAAACTACTATATTATATATATAGTAATCATCCGTCAAAATACAATTACGTCTCTCATACGTAGTTACGTCAGCGAGCGTTGGCTAAAATCGATTAACCAAAGCTCTGATACCAAATGTGACGACCGCCCATGACTCCCGCACCAAAACAAGGAAATAATGCGCTGAAAGGCGTGCCAGGCAGCCATGGGTGACCGTCAAGGGTAGAATAAACATCGCAGAACCTATCGCATAACTCACAGCGCATGTATAAAATATAATAGGGAAATATAATATAGTGAAGCTCCATAGAACAGAACATCATCATATAAGCATCATAGTAGTTTTATACAAACATATGAATCATCCATACACCAAAGCCTCACTACATAACACTCAAACAAATACAGCAGCGGAACACCCAGTACATATAATATGAAAGAATATGCAAAAGCCTCATGCTCGTCTTCGTCATCATCAGCGTAAATCGCCATGAACAGCACTTGTCACCTGCTACCTAGTCTGCCCATCCCAACATGGATGAACAGCCCAAGGTAATAAGAGGAGACATAAAACCTTGAGTCAGACAAAGTCTTAGTGAGCAGTAAATCAACTATCAAACATACCAAAAGAGCATAAGGGATAAAAGGAATAGGAACCAAACCATCCCACTCCACCTCTTTCTACAGTGACAGCCCCCAGACACACATTAAAGAGAAGCAAACATAACATAGCAGACAATTAAGGTAAAGCAATAATCACTCGAGTCAAGGTCGATGTTTTCCAAATACAAACCCCCAAGGCCTAAACCAAGATCAGATAAGCACCCAGAAAACACTGCTCTTGAGGCCGAATGATGGTACAATCAAACATCCATGACTCTGGCTATCACTGTTAACCTTGCTTCGAAATCACCGTTAATTGAATGACCGACTCCTTCCTGAGCCATCTATCAAGGGCTAATGGTAACCCCGGTTCTAGACATAACTCCGCACGTCATCATGACCCGTGCCTAGGAATTTTCGCAACTACCCAGAGTACTCGGCCACCTACATGTAGTCTTCAGGGCGTCCAGACCACCTACCTGTAGTCTTTAGGGCAACCCTTGTACTCTTGCTTTGAGTCTGCTAGAACCTTCAACAACGATGAAATCCAAGCCTTCTAGTCATCCTCCTTGACGACTATCTCAACCTAGCCCAAACTACCTCTTAAGCCATCCATTATCAATCAACTCGAACTACCCTTCAAGTTATCAACATGCTTGGAGTAATCCTTCTCGATTATACCAAGGTTACATCACATCATGCCTCGCCTCATCTTCATCATAGCAAAGGCTCATCTTAACATCATGGTTTGCCTCATCGCATCATGGCAAAATTCCATCTCAACATCATCCAATCCATACATATGAGCTTCAACATCCACTACATATGCCTTAAGCAACTTTCACCATTCAAGAGCCTCTTCCGTAGCTTTTGAATCGTCTTTGACCATACTTGTCCAAATCTATCAACTAGATAACTTATTCACAACAATCAAACAAGGCAAACATTAATCCAAACAAATAAGTAGTCAATCAAGATCTAAATAGGCATTTATAACTAAAATGGCAATTTCGTAAATAAATGAGCAAGGATCTATCATACATGAATCAAGGGTTTTTAGCATAGATCTAACAAATATAAATCATGGGTTTTGTCTCTACAACTTGATAAATGAACTGCATAAGTAAACATCTTCATAAGTAATTGATCTACACTTGGATCTAAGGAAAAATGCATAAAATCACTATCAACAACACTCCAACAAACCACCAAACCTATATACTCCTTTGGGTCCGCGTGAGAGATAACCACCACTCACCGAATCACCCAAACACTTCAAAAACTAAACACTTCAGATCTGGACAGCAAGGATTCAAGCTTGATTCGTCGAAATCTCGCTTGAAACGATGGAATCTAGCTTCGTTGGATGAAGATCTTCAACTTTGGCTCTTGGATCTTCGACCTTGGATGGATGTTAGAACTAGATTAGAGTGGAGAAAAGAAGATGAAGAAATGTTGTAGTCGAGCTCTAAAAATGGCAGCACTTCGTCGCTTCAAAATCCGGTGCCAAAAAGTGAGCCAAACCCCTCTATTTATAGGCTGATTTGTCCATGAGTCGTCGCCCCATGAGTCGTTGCCGACTCAAGAAAATCTCCGACCTAATTGTTACGACTCATCAACATAGCCGACTCACGACTCAGCTATCTACGACCTAAGCCTGAACACACTGCTGCTTTACTACTAAGTCGTTTGGACGACTCAATGAAACTACGACCTACGACTTACGCCTTATGCCCCCACACGACTCAACTACAAAGCCGACCTTACGACATAATCCACTTCACGACTCAACAGATAAACACTGACACGACTCAACCGACCTTACGACCTACGACTCAACAGGTCCTACGACTTAACTAGCTGCCGACTCAACACAACAACGCTCACGCGACCTAATGCCCAGCCTAAGTTCCAACGACTTACGACTCAAGACCCTGCCGACTCAGCTACCCACGACCTAAGCCTTAACCCCTTAAGCCGCTAACCCATGAGTCGGCATCCCTTATGAGTCGACCAACTACTAAATCGGCGATCTCCTTGGCTCGGCCATGCCTTAAGCCGGTCACTCTATGAGTCGGTCAACACCTATGGGTCGGTCTTCTATGAGTCGGCCATCTTCTTAACCCGCTAACTCGGCAACTCACTAACTCGGCCAAACCTATAGGTCGCTACCTCTATGAGTCGGTCAGATTCTCAACTCGGTCCACTAGTTAACTCGTTAACGACTCAATACTTAACACACGAGTTAACTTCCTATACGACTCAGGCTAGAGACAACATAAACAACACTAACGACCTGTAAATTCTACGATCTATCGACACGTAAAATACGGGTCGTTACATTTTATTTGAAATATAAAACGATTTTAAGGAATGCATAAGCGACACCTACGAATTCTTTATACCTATTAATTTTTTATTCAAGATGCGTAGGAAATATGTAAGTATTCTCTATACCTTATAAATTGTAATTACAATTTTTTTTAAGTTCTTTTTTCAGTTTAAAATTTACTTTGATATATTTTAAAGAAACTGTAAATTAAGTTGTATGATTTCAACTCAATTTTAAAAGTCATTACTATTTGATTTTCCTCTAATTTTGAAATTTATTATTAATTAGTTAATTCAATTTAAATTCAATTTCTTTATCAACGAAATTTTAATATTCAATTTATATATGCTACCTATAACTTTAATTTGAAAATATTTATACTGCAATTTTACTTTAATTCATCATTAATAAGTTGTTATAAATTAGTTTGAATTTAGGTCAATTTTAAATTTTACATGTTTTACTTTTCATTTTAATTTCAAAAGTTATTGTAATTTAACTTAATTTTAAATTCAATTTTTAAAGCTATATAATGTAATTGTTAATTTTATTTTAACAATTGGTGTTATCTAATTAATTAAATTGAAATTTGGTTTATCTAATTTAATTTTAATTTTTTGTTTTAATTTATAAATTATTTATAATTTATTTTAAATTTAAATTCAGTATCAAAATTTGCAGATTTTAAAGCGACCAGTTTGGGACAATAGTCCTGTTTACATTTTGACATTTTAAAATGCAACAGTATATAACTCTAACTTATAATAGAAACAAGTAGTTTGAACTAAAAAGTGTTGTTCCCATTTTTATTTTTCTAATTCCAACAACAAATGATTCCTATTATTATTATCGTAAAAGCTTAAATATAAATTTTCATGTCATTTAGACTTAGTTTGATCCTTAATCTTATAAGTTAACTATTTTTTTACCTAGCAGTAAACAATAATTAAATATGACAACATGTGTTATCAAAATGACTTGGAATGACACAAAATGATATATCTAATATTTTCATACGATATTAATGAATGTGTATGAATGTGTATCGTCATATTTTGAGAATTAAAAGGAAAATATGATTGTTATTCTACATGTTGGATAAAACTTTATGTTACCCGTAACATAAACAATAATTTTATTATGATTTATCTAAATCCGACCGTAAAGAATCTTTATTATTATTACTAAAAGCTTAAAACATTCAGACTTAGTTCGATCCTCAATCTTACAAGTTAATTTTTTTTGGATATTCAAATAATGCCAACAAATAATTAAATATGATAAGTTGATTTATCAAACTGAATCAGATTGATGCAAAATCCTATATTAAAGTTTTATCTAAAATGTTTAGTTCTGAACGACAGTCTTATTTTCATTCAGAATTTTTGAAATTCGATTGCACTCATTTCTTAATATTGTATGAAATGCTTAAATGTACGATTTTATACCATTCCGACTCAATTTGATACTCCATATTACCAAATTTGATTATTAGTCAGTGTTAGGTAAAAATCTTAAAAGGTGATTAACTTATAAGATCGATGAACAAAATGAGTACGAATGACATGATTTTTTATATTTAAGATTGAAACATCCCACACCCCTTAGTAGATATGGTGCATTGTAGGTATAACTAAAGCTAGAAGAGACTAAGATTCATAAGATAAAATAGATAGATAATAACACAACGGAAGCAATTAAAAACAATAAGTGATTTTAAAAATTAATACTTCATAAATACTTCAGACAAACCACATATGTTCCAAATACCAAATACAATTGTCTTATGAATAAAATTTCGGTCTCATCAGAAAAACCAGGGTACAAATACAAACTGTTCCTCAATACAGTGCCAGTATAATAAAAGAACAAAAAGGTGGAAATAAAAAGAAGGATTGCATGATAGGGTCTCCAAGTCTCCAAGAAGCTACGGTCTGTCTTCCTTGCCCCTGATTGCCTGGGGGGAAAAGGAGAAGATAAAGGAGTGGGTCAAACTAAAAGTCTGGTGAATGATAGTAATTACTATCATATTTAAGAAAAGTAAAGATAATAGGATCTACAACGGTTCTACTTATAAATGGAAAAGAACGAAAGATGGAGCTAGAAATAAATAAGATTTAACTATTGCTAAATTAATACAATTGGATAGCTTTGATTGTTTGCACTTGTCTTTGTTAGCTGCTTTGATTAAACTGAATTCCTAATCCTATAATTAGGCTGAAATCCTAATTCTACCCTTTGATCGGCCTATTACTCCGTAGACCTTACTGCAGACTAGACGCTATATAACTCCCTACACATAAGGTAATGACATCTAAAAAAGCTGCACATAGTACAATAGTGTCTACGAAAGACGCATAAAGTATTTACTATGGACTAGATGTTATATAGCTCCCTACACAGAAGACAATGGTGCCAACGAAAGGCACACATAAGCGCTTGGAACTCATAGCGATTACTGAGCACCGAAATAGAAGTCGCATGTGTAATTGCCGCCATGCTCATGCTACCTGTTGCTCCACCTATTGGGTCTTCCTATTACCTGTGCTCCAGCATAAGCTCGCCCTTCGTCTCACTTCAGGATTATGTGAAACACCGTGTCCATAGAAAAATAGGGAAAATGCTATTGGTACCGAACCGTCATCCAAACAATAACTAGTTGCGACCCTTGTCCAAATCCCTCATGATTTGGACTTGTATTTGACCAATTACTACCACTATTAGCATAAGCGTGCCCTCATCTCACTTCAAGCTAATGTGAGACCACCATTTTTCAAATAGGGAATGCTTTTTCGTACAGGTCCTACTTTCATCTTTGCTTATTAACTTAGATAAATTAATTAAATGAGCCTTTATTATTATCTTCACTATCTTTGCTTATTAATTTATCCTAAGTCTTAAAATAAGCCTCATTCCATTCTTTTTCTTATGATAACCTACGTTATAATCATACTTATTCCTTAACCCATAGTCTAAGTGTGAAAAACAAGCCTCTTTTATCTTATACTCTTTTTAGTTATAATTCTAAGTTATAACAAGGCCAGTTATCTTTAGTTAGTCCAATTCTAACATTAATATCATAATTAGGCTCAATTTCAGTCTTAATTTCATTTTTATTGCAGTCTTTACAATTTACAACTTATTTTCCGTTATTTAGTATTCTTATAATTTTAATCCATATTTGCGTTTAATCTATTCTAATCCATAAGCGAAGAAGGAGAAATAAATAAAAACTAAAAATAGAAGAAAATCTAAAGCGTAGGAGATGATGTAAATAAAACATAAATAACAGTAAATAAATTAAAATACTGTAAATTCAATTTTCGACCATCCTTAATTCCTCCTCTAATCCTAAACTAAAAATCAAAAAACTTTCTCCAAAAATCATTAAATTCAAGAACCAATTCAATCGTGAATTAGAAACTTGCAATCTACACAATTGATTTCCAACATGGTTTGATTTTTTTCACTGTAAATTCAATTTCCAGATAAATTGCATAATAATTTTATTTGTTTTTATTTTTAAAATTTGTATTACATCATTACAATCAATTTCCTTTTAAACATCATATTTTATAATGGTTTAGATGAAGAGTTAGGAATTATTTTGAGAAATTTAAAGCTTGTTTAACAAACAGAAGTATGCATGCATATACACAGACATGCATGCATACATTCATTGTTTTAATTTTGCATACCCAAACAAAATGTATTTCTACATCCATAACAAAACATTTCAAGCCATCATTCTCATCCATCATCACATGCATAGGTAAATAAAGAGGATTTAGTTTCAAAAAGTGAACTTTACTCATAGGGAAAAAGAACAGAGAAGTAGAGCCTTATTTTTTTGAAAATCTAGAAAACTTGTTTTACTTTGAACTGGAACTTTGATGTTGAAACTGAAATTTGATGTTTGAGATGATCTGCTCTATAGCTTCAGACTGAGTTGAATCTGAACTTTGCTTGATCTTTGTTTTTTGCTTTAAGCTTGAAGATTGTTAAAGATTTGTTTGCTTAGCTGAAATCTTTGCTTTGCTTATGTTTTTATTTTCTGGTTTAATTTCCTTCTTATTTTTTTAAGTTTCCAGGTTTTAGATTTTGAAAAATATGAAAGAAAATGTAGGAGAAGAGATATATGTATATATATATAACTTGTTTTTCCCTTTATTAATTAAATTTAAAAATGAAAAGAAAATTTAAAAAGATGACACTTGTATTTACATGTTGAAACACCGTTTATTATGCATGTTTATTTAAAGATATGTTATAATCTTCTACACTTGTTTAATTCCATATTACAAATGTTAATTTGTATGATATAATTTTTACATTTGTAAATTTTACATGTTATAATATCTTTAATTAATATGATCTTATATTCTTTTATATTATATTTTCTGTTAGTTTTAATACATTTCTTTTTATACTAAATATGCTTTAGATTTATATATATACAAACCATTTTTATTATATCCTATTTAAGCTATCATACTTTTTAAATAAATAAATATTTATCTTTAGATTTTTTAAATATAGAATTTAACTTTAAATAGCTTTTGAAAATTATTATATTGAATTCAAAACATAACTTCCAAATCATAATATATACACATATATGTATATTATAATTAGAAAACAAATTTTTATTAGTTTTTTAAAATATAAAGTTTTTAAATCCAATTTATTTTTAAGATATTTATTTTTGAATTTCAAATCAAATTCCATTTACAATCTGTGTGTGTGTGTGTATAAATAAACACATATCCTATTTGTTTTTAGAAAAATTCAAATTAATTCACAATTTAATTCCAAAAATTATGTTAATTACTAAATTAAATTTGGCTTAAAAACGGAATCGTTACACACCTTAACAAAGATTATTCATACATGGTAAAATTTCAACCTAACAAAATATCAACACGGCAAGGTTAAATCATAATAGAGTACCGAAAACTATGACAGCACTGTACATGGAACTAAAAAAGAAATGTGTCGTTCTTCACCCATCAGTGCTCACACATAAATACTTATACATATATTTCACTTAAATGAGTATATATATAATATAATGGTATCAAAACAAACTCGCATAAGATTATATGTAAGGAATTGTCATATGCATTATTCCTTAAGTGCAATAATAACAAAAACTGTATAAACTAAGAAAAAAGCAACGGTCTAATTAATGGCGTCTTCCCACTGATTTTTCTGCGTTTTCTCCTCTTCTCTTACTTTCTCTCCTCCGTTACAATTTTAGGCGTTTTCCTCTTCTCCCCTCTGTGCTTTCTGAGAGTTGCCCTGAATTTTATTCCTCTTCTCCCCATGGTTCCGTTTTTTTCGAGAGGAAGCCTTCTTCCTCAAAGGCTCGTTCTTGAAACAGTGCCCTAGCTTTGACTCCATTGCCAAGGCTTTGCGCGTGCTAACCGAGGGCTCGATTTCTCTTGTTTTCTCTGGTCCTGATACTATTGAGATACAGGTTTTCTCCTTACGAGCCTTTGTTGATCTTTCTAGGCATCGTATGGTGGTGGTGGATGATTGTTTTTTGGAAATCCTCCCTTGCTCTGACTTTGGTCTGTTTTTTCGTGAGCACTCATTTGGGAGCAGATCCATTTTGGGTTTTGAACCTAACTTGAGATTCGCTGACTCTTGCTCTTTGGTGAACTGGGGAGATAACCCTCCCTTATTTGGTTCGCTTGTTGGGGGTTTTTCTGTTCCTGGCATTGTTGAGCAGGAGTGTTTGGTTTCTAATGGGGATTTCATCACCCCTAGCAATACTTCGTCGGTATCGGGTATTTCACAGAGGCGGCGGTCCTCTTCTGTGCGGCGGCGGCGACGGCGACGCTCTTTTCGTCTGTTGCGCTCGCTGATTTCTTGCGAGAGTAAGTCGCTGCCCACTACTCCTTTGGATTCACCTGTCGTTGTATCAGCGTCAGTTGGTGCCGGTTTGGAATTGTTGGTTTTGCCCACTGCTTTGTCGGTTTTTTTGTTATGGAAGCAGACTTTGTCTCTGTTCCAGCCGCTTTATGTGGTGCTTTTATCGCACGAGTGTTGGGTTAATATAGGGGATTTCATCACCCCTAACAGACCAACCCAGTTGCGCTCGATGCTTTCTAGTGATTATGTGCCGCTGCCCACTGATGCTTTGGGTTCACCTGACATTGGTTCGGAGCCCGCTGATGTCGGTTTTACCTTGTCGGATTGGTTGGTTTGGGAGCTGCCTTCGAATCTGCTCCAGTCGCTTTGTGCGGTTATTTTCCCGCAGGTGAGTTTCTCTTTTCTCGATTCTTTTTTCATCTATACTGTTGGGTTGCCAGTCTATTTCTGGTTGCTGGCCGATGGCATTTGTTTGTTGTGCATGAGCCTCGACACACTTTGGTGTGTGCTCCCTGTCACTACTGCTTGGTTCCTTATCGGTGGTGTGCCAGGTCCCCTTAGATTAGGTGTTTTTGTCTCCGCTCTATTGACATGCTCTTTGCATCATCGTCTCTGCTTCCACGTATTTGTTTCGTGGGAGTTTCGCATCAGTTGTGCCCATACCAGGCTTCTAGTATGGAACAATTTGATGCATTCTTCTTGCTGGGTTCTTGTGCTGAGACATTACGAGGCCTTTTCTGTGTCGTCTATGTCTTTGACTCCGTTTCTTTTCTCCTTGTTGGTAGGCTATCGTTGGTCTCTAGGGCGGTTTCTACAGACCTGGAACGATTGGTTCAGGTGATATCCCAACTCTGTTCGAATAGCAGTCCCTGATTCGGACCACCACTCGGACAGTCAGGGTTATTGCCATCCTTCATTGTTCTGCTCTGTTGCTACCTCCTATGAGACCGCCCCACGACACTTACCTGTATCGCAGGGCTGTACTCTTTGTGACAGTCCGGCTTTGGTAAGTTTCCTACAGCAACGTGGGCTGCATCAGATATGCTCCAATACACTTTTCGGTTCATCTTTTGTTTTTCCCCGCCGCGCTCTTCCCTCCCCTTCTTCTCCTTTTCCTTCCCCGTCGCCGGTTCTCTCAGCGCTCTTGCTCTGTGATTGTTCTTCCTTTTCTTTTTCCTTCACTCTTTTGTCTCATTCTTTTCCTATTGTAGACTGGTTTGTTCGGCGGTATGGGTTACAGTTGGTTAGGCACCACTCTCTCTTGCGCTCTCCATCTGTAGTCCATGATCGTTTGGATCCGTCTTCTTCCACCTGTTCCTCGGCATGCTCCCTCCCATCCTCTTTATGTTCTCTGTCCATCACCATTCCTCTAATGTGTGCGGCTGAAATTGCGCTCCTTAATGAGCGGCTAGATTGCATTTCTAGGAACTCTTCCCCTTCGCCTTTTGATTCCTCTCTAACTTCCTTGTCCTGCTCCAGTGGCGTGGTGTCTTTTGAGACATCCCCCTCCTTCCTCCTCGTCGGACACGACGCAGATCGCGACGAGTCCGGTCTACCCCTCGCACCATTCGCACACGCTCTATAGCGTCGTCCGAGCAGATCGACAGGTCTTCTCGTTTTTCCTTATATCTTATCTGAGTCCGCTCTACTTTGCTTTGTTTGGTGCCTGTCTTGTCTTTTTATCTCTTCGGTTTTCTCCCCTTTCCCCATGTCGAATTTCCTTTTCTGGAATGTCCGTGGCATTGGAAACGATGCGTCTTTGGCTAGACTGAAACGCATTGTCAAGAAGCACTCGGTTGGCTTGGTCGCTCTCCTAGAACCTTTTCAGGCCCCAGAGGGAATTCCCCATACCATTCTAGCCTTAGGTTTTGGAGGTGGATCAGCCAACGTCTCCGGTAAGATTTGGATTTTATGGTCCAAATCCTTTGTTGTTCGTTCCATATTCGACTCCTCGCAGCTTCTCTCTGTGGCCTGCTCTTCTCCGTCATTTGCTTCTCCCTTTCTTTTCTTCACAGTTTACGCCAAATGCGATCGGACGGAAAGGTTTACTCTTTGGTCCGACATTGTTGCTCTGGTTGAGCTGGGTTTTTCTTCCTCGGTAGTTGGTGGCGACTTTAATATCGTCGCTTACCATGCGGAAAAGAGAGGAGGAGCCTCCACCAACCGTGCTGCGATGACAGATTTCAACTCGTTCATTGTCAGCTCTGGTCTCTCTGAGCTTCCTTTTGTTGGCTCTGCTTTCACTTGGTTGAACAACCAAGAGGGACCGAACCGTATTCTTTCTAGGCTCGACCGTGTCTTCGGGTCGAAAGAATGGTTTCGCCTCCCATTTTCCTTCTTGATTGCTCACCTCCATCGTACTTTCTCTGACCATGCTCCTTTGGTTGTTCGTTGCCACCCTCTTTCCCTCTCTGGGCCCACTTCTTTTCGGTTCCAGAGCATGTGGAGATCTCACCACTCTTTTCATCAAGTAGTGGCTAACTCGTGGAGCGCTCGGTCTCTGGCTCTCCTTGTTCTGTTTTCGTTCGTAAGCTTCAGCGTCTCAAAGCCTGCCTTAAGGGGTGGAACATTGATGTTTTCAAGAACATTTTTGATCGCGTTCGGGTGGCCGAACAATCCCTGATCTTAGCCGAATCCTTGTTAGATGAGGATCTGTCCGCCGCTAACAAGGAGGCTTGGGCTTTAGCCCAAACCGTTTTCTCTTCAGAACTTCGTATCGAAAATGACTACCTTTCTCAAAAAGCTAGGATCAAATGGGTGGTCGATGGTGATACGAATTCTAAGTTTTTTCATTCTTCTATTCAAAAGAAGAATAATCTACTCACTATCCGTGAGATTTTGCGTCCTGACCAATCCTTGGCCTCATCTTCCGAGGACGTCATAGATACCATTCTGTCCCACTTTCAGTCCTTCTTGGGCTCTCCTTCTGTTTCAGTTTCCGATCCGTCCCTGATGGCCTTCATCCCCCGTATGGTTCTTCCTCCAGACATCAACCTATTTGCGGACCCTCCTTCCACGGACGAGATCCGTGCGAGTGTCTTTGCCCTGAACAACCAGCGGTCCGGACGGTTTCAATGGAGTCTTTTATAGGTCAGCTTGGCCTATTATAGAGGCTGATTTCTGCCTTGCGGTTCAATCCTTCTTCGCCCGTGGGTCTCTTCTCTCTAGTTAGACTTCCACCAATTTGATTCTTATTCCTAAGTGCGAAAATCCACGGTCTTGCGCGGATTTCCATCCTATCAGTCTTTATAACTTCTCGAATAAAGTTATTTCAAAGATCTTGGCTAGTCGTTTGGCCCCAATCCTTGATCGCATTATCTCTCCCTCTCAAGCGGGGTTTGTTAAGGGACGTTTAATCACTGATAACGTCCTCCTAGCTCAGGAACTGATCTTCCAACTAGATCGGAAAGTTAGGGGTTCTAATGTGGTGTTCAAACTTGACATGGCTAAGGCCTTCGATCGCTTGTCCTGGTTTTTCATCTTAAAGGTCTTTAGGGCTTTCGGGTTCCCGGAAACCCTTATTGACTTGGTGTGGAGGCTCATCTCAAACTGTTGGTTCTCTGTGCTCATTAACGGGTCGTCTAATGGGTATTTCAAGGGGGGAAGGGGTCTGCGTCAGGGAGACCCACTCTCGCCTTCTCTATTCGTCATTGCGGCGGAGGCTTTCATTCGCGGTCTTCAGTCCCTGACAATATACAGTCAGATCCAGCGCTTTGGAATCCCGCGGGGTTGCCCTCTTATCTCATCCTTATCCTTTGCTGATGACATTGTCATTTTCTCTAATGGTAGTCGCTCCTCTATCCGGCGGCTGCTTCGTTTCCTTCACCAATACGAGAGGTGTTCGGGCCAACTCGTTAATCCTTCCAAAAGTTGCTTTGTCCATGGCAAGGACTTGTCCCCTACTCGTGCTTCATGGATCAAGACCATTTCTGGTTTCAAGGAAGCTTCCTTCCCCTCCCTTACTTGGGTATGTCCCTTTACCGAGGTAGAAAACTTAACGCTATCTTCGATCCCTTGACTGATAAAGTGAGAAACAAGATTCTCCGCTGGAATGCATCTCTTCTGTCCCAAGCCGGTAAACTAGTTCTCATTAAGTCGGTTCTTGACTCAATGGGAACCCATGTTTTCTCCGCTATGACCTCCACCTATTCCTTCTTCCGATCTTATCAGTCTTTGGTCTCGTCCTTCTTCTGGGGTTCCAAGGACGATACCCGCCGTCACCATTGGGTATCTTGGGACGCCATTTGTCGACCGAAGAACGAAGGTGGCCTGGGACTGCGTAATCCTAAGGACCTTTGTGCGGCTTTTGCTTGTAAACTGTGGAACAGGTTTGGGGCTAACGACTCTTTGTGGGCGTCGTTTCTCCGTGCTAAGTACCACAGGCTTGCGGGCACTAATTTCTCTGGCTCTTCGTCCTATGCTAGTGAGACCTGGAAGCACATGCAGTCGGTTAAACCGCTCTCTGACTCTCACGACGGGCTCACGGGTTAGGATGATGGTTCGTTCTCCGTTCGGAAAGCTTGGACTTCGGTTCGCTCTTCAAGTCCTATTCGACCTTTGTTTTCCTTCATTTGGGATTCTCGAATACCCCCCAAGGTTTCTTTGCTGATGTGGCGTATCCTTCACAATGGGTTGCCGCTCGACGAGAATCTTCAAAAGATCGGCATCCCATTCGTCTCCCGTTGTAGATGCTGCAGGGGTGGGAACTCGGAATCATTGTCCCACTTGTTTTTTGTTGGTCTATCAGCCAGAGCGTGCTGGAATTACTTCGGCAACCTCGTTGGAGTTCGTGACTTAGCCACATCTCCTCCTGAACTTCAGTCAATCTGGTGGGCTGGGGTCTCTGGTAAATCTCTTCGTTCGATTGTATTCAGATTGCTACCCTATCTGATCCGTTGGCACCTATGGTGCGCGCGGAATAAAGCAATCTTTGATAGTACCCCCATGGACCCCCCGACTATTATCCGGCGTGTCAGGAATGATGTCTTTCTGGCCTTCCGCGGTTGACCCTTCAGGGGACCCGTGGGCTCCCGCTCAAGGAGACTTGTGGACCTTCTTTCTATTTCATCTGTCCAGTCTACTGCTAGACTAGGCATTGGCTGAATTCTGTACTTGGGGCGCTGGCTCTCCCGCCGCGTTCCCGACCCCCCCCCCCCCCCCATCTTATATGGTTGCTTGTTTGCCAGGTCCAGGTGTCTGTGACTCTTCCTCGGTCCGTGACCCTCTTTGCTTGGCTTTGACTGCTCTCTCATGGTGTTGCTTGGTTGCGGTCGTCCTATTATCAGGATCTTCTTTGGTTTTGGGGCTGTTCGAGTGGTCTTGGTTCTTGCTTGTCTACATACTTCTCCTGTATCTGATATGGCGTTGGGCTGACTGTTCCCTTCCGTCTTTGTTTCTGCTATATTTTTGGGTTTTTCTTCTGTCAATTATTGCTCTCTGTAGTTACCTGCCAGGCTTGTTGGCAGCTATTGGTGCTTATTCTATATATTTATTTTATTGTTAAGAAAATAAAATATGCAAGGAATTGTATGCTAGAACATACGTACACTGCCCCAGACAGCCACGCACATCCTAATTATAACCACGCACCCCACCTGAAAAATGTAGCCCGTACACTCACGCCCATAACCAAAAAAACCTGATGTGTACACACAATTAGATGCACTCATGCACACATAATTCTCACACACATATATTTGTATTCATTATATATCTAGTTTAGTTTTGCTAAAGTTTTGTTTCATTTACAGATATGTATACAAACTTATTAATTTTGATTTTTTACTTAAATAGAACATTATATATATTCTAATTATATTCTCTTAAACACAAAATGAAAAGTGCTTGCAAATACTACATTCCAGTAAGTTTATACTAGCAGGATACCAAAACAAATAAGGTCAAAGCATGAGGTAATTCTCAAAAAAACAAGATCCAACTCTCATGTGTGAATGACAATAGGAAAATATACACATAGAACCCACATTCATCCTTAACAGTAGACCCACAAACAAATATTTATACACACATACACACTAACTCAAATCTATATATGCTTAGATAGGCGTACTAACGCAACCTGAAATAAATGAGCAAAGAACTGTAGTAGATCCTCCTCCGGTCACACACGGCCATAACATACTGCACAAAATGACCATGCTTTGAACAACACACCCACGCGCAAATACATGGACACACAGAACTGCAAGTGCTTAAACATAAAGTAGTAAGGCCTAAGTCAAAGTATTTTGCAAACCCGAACACAAGTACACTTCAATATACATGCACACGTACAAAAATTAGTCAAAAACCCATATAATTTAAACTTGTTTACATAAGCTTCTTTACCCATATACACGATTAGATGAAAGATAGAATATGTGTGGCTCCTTACTATTAAATAGTCAAAGTAGCAAATAAAAATATGGAAACATTTAGCAATATAAAATTAATTACTTAAATTATGAATAACAGTAGGCAAGCAAAAGGAAATGAAGGCACCCACACATAAATATATAGACACATGTTGCATTTACATATAAATATGTACTAATGGCCTCACGCATATAACTTAAACATGCAAGTCTATTAATGGGAAGGGGTTTCATGCAAATTTAGAACTTGATGTATATATTGAATTCTATCTCTCACAGTAAGCCAATATAAAGACAAGATCTCAATGGATTAAAGCAAAGATTTATAAGTGGTAACCACTTACCTAGGCGCAGTCTTTTCCTTCTCGCATGTGCAAATTCAACTAGCTACTACAGCCAACTCCATTTGGGTCAGGTATGTTAAATGTTGTATGGGTGCTTATACTTGAATTTTTTGATCTATACTAATTTATGTGATTTGACTTTTAATTTTGAAAGTGAGGAAGATAATGACGTAAACGTTCAGGATGATGGCAATCTTTTTCAAAATGAAGTGAGCGTACATGAGATTTTTGAGTGGAAAGAAGAAAAATCTAGAGATTGATTTTTCTGGGGTGAAAACGTGGGATTGGTTTAGAAGATTTGGGCCAAGCAAATGAAAATATATAATATACATATACATACACATACATACATACATACATACATATATATATATATATATATATATATATATATATATTTGTACTTTCTTTTACTTTTCAAATAAATTCCATTCTATTAAATTAATACAAGTTTTTATTTCAAAACAATTTTTTTTCATTTATCAGTATTAAATTTCAATTGTATTACTATTATAAAATATATTTTTTTATACTTTTTACTTATTTAATTATAAATATTACATTCTCTCAATTTAAGTTCTTTTATAAAATAATTTCCAAACCAATTTTTCAAAATAATCTCCAATTTCAAATCTAATCAATTAAATTACTATGATTATCTTCAATTAATTAGCACTTACAATCCAGATTGTTAAACTTCTCACATCTCAATTTTGGAAAACTTCCCTTATGCTATCAGCATCATGGAAACTCCCAAATTAGAATGCATCACATAACTAGGGAATATGCGATAACCCACAATATCTCATATTTCCTAAAAATACATACCACATTTTAAGAAAGCTTCAGACCATTTAAACACAAATCTAAACAAATAAGCATTTAAATAACCATAGTTATGCTCTCAAGTACCTAATTGTACTATACAAAGATGATCACACTAATCACATAATTCAAACATGTACAACCTTAGTGCGATAACCAATCACTACAACAAAGGCAGCGTATAGCGACGGCAAAAATGCGTCGGAAGCCGTCGCTAATTGCCGTCGCTATTCAATCCGTTGCCACTAGGAAAAGCAACGGCAATAGCGACGGCTCTGTCGCTAAAAAAAGCGACGGCAACGTACACGTGTCAACGCCACGTGGCAGTTAGTTTGTTTCTCGGAAATCTGTTACTTGCTGTTACTAGCCGTCGCTGGCCGTCGCTATCTTTGCCCAGAAAGCCGTTACTAGCCGTTGCTAGCCGTCGCTTTTCTAGACAAAACCTGCTGTGCACACAGCAGCTATTCTTCCATCAAACCTCATCCCAAACCTCAAACCTCATCTCAAACCTCAAACCTCAAACCTCAATAATATCAACAATAACACATCTCAACAATACCCACAACATCAATATTCAACAATATAACCAAAAAAACACAAAAACCAACCAAATATACAAAACCAAACCAAGTATCAAGGTACAAGAATCAAATCCAAATATAACCAAACCCAAACATCATCCAAACTACCAAGTATCCAAGCCCAAGTATCAAATCTAGTCTAAATATGTACATAAATACATACCCACAAGAATAGTAAAACTATGCATCATCATCCTCCTCATCTTCAGCTTCCTCCTCATCATCCTCGGCATCATCAGATCCATCTCCCTGCTCCTCAGGCATAGAGTCGTGCTCCTGATAAAATGCTACAATGCGCTCATCTATCTATTGTGCCAATTGGCCCTTTCGCCAATCGTTGAGCTCATCCAGCTGCCTCTGCATCTGAGCAATACGCTCCTCCTCCATCGATTTGCTATAAGCTCTTTGGAAATTAACAGCCTGTAAAATAACTGAAGTTAATACGATAGCATTTTACATGAATTTTGAATGAATTGGATAGTATATAAATAATTCTTTTGATGTGAGAATAATGTGGATCTTTTAATATGAAGTTATATGCTTTGACTGTTGTCAAATTATAACGATAATAATTATTATGTGTATTTGGACTATAAAGTATGTGTCAATAACAATAATAATTATTATGCCAAAGTATGTGTAATTGGACTATAAAGTTGAATGTGAGCAATTTTGAAATTAGATCATTATCATATTCCATAAGTGCAAAATGATATCATTTAGACGAAAAGAATTCTAATGGCAATTAAATTAAAATAAGAATTTACTATACATATGTAAGCGACAAATTTAGGCACGATGTCACACAATGTGTTAAGTGATATTTGAACGTTAGCGTTTGGATAGTTTGACACTAATTATTGATCGAATTTACATTCAAAATTTTCACAGTTGAAACGGAGAATTCTTTTGAAGCCAAATAATTTAATTAGTTTACATTTATTTAATATTTATGAAATATGAAGTATAAAATTTGACTATGTTTTGAAAAATTAATGATATTGTATGTATTCATAATTATTATAAATTTATTGATCGATATGAGATCTAGATATGCAATTATATCATATTTAAATAAATGTACTTGATTGGGCTAAAATAAGCTATTACTTCACAACAATGGAGGGAAATTTGTATCGATGTGAGAATAATGTGGATCTTTTAATATGAAGTTAGTGAAATGGTTTACCTCCTGATTACCGAAACCATAACCCTATTTCGAGTAGGCGGTGCAATAACGGAATCCCAAATCCTGTTGGACTCCTCAACTGTAAGCTCTGCTCTTCCACTCGCCTGTCAATGTCGATGCCTTTGCCTCATATCGCCCCTGCAATTACAAACATAATTTTGAAACAATTGGTATACAATTTACATATATACAATTTGAATCACGAGTTAGCATATTTACCATCGTTGCTTCAGCTTTGCTGTCGGTCCAATCATATGTCGCATTCCCCTCATCATCAACAGACTCAACTGCGTGTGTGGCTCTAAAAACCTCAGCCATTGTAGGCTCCCTTCCGTACTTTGCAAACTGAAGATATACACGAATAAGATATATTGAAAATAATCATAAATGTTATACATGAAGATATGCATCACCATATGCTAAATGTATTTTATATTTACAAATTCTCTCCTATGCTGTTGGAAAGATTTAGAGCCACCTCGATGTAAACCAGGATTCTTATTCCTATTGCCTTGGTTTCTTACTGCTACTTCCTATTAATTTAGATACACGATTAAAATAATGCAACTAACATAATTGTAAGCATTCTCATCATAGCTTACTTTAGCTGCTTCTGACTCCCAATATGTGAGAAATCCGTTCCAGACTTCATCGCTCATCCAACCTGCCTTTTTGCCAGCCTTCTTCGCCCTTAATATTGTCTCTCTATAATTCTTCCGCATTTTTTGGTTCCAATTATTGCTAAAAACATCTAAATCATGTGGCTCCACTCGTACAACAGCCTGCATGTTGAATTTATTTTGAATTACATATAGCATATTATTTTCAATAGAAATATATAAATTGTAATTACCATCAAATCGGCCCATATAGCATTTTTAATATGAGCTGGAATGTTATCCCAATGCGGCCAAGCTACTGACATCCGACCCTTATATGATTTCTTCGAGACATCTAAAATAAACTGTGATGGTTCCACCTCGAACCCCCTGTAATTGTTAACGTGCATATTTTATATAGTTTATATATTTTAAATAATATAATTGAAGTAAATTTGACATTTACCCAACACTCTTCGGAATAATCTCTGCAACTCGGCGTGCATCTGCCTCTAAGCTACTAGGACCCGCTGCAGCTCCAGAAGACTGAGATGGAGAAGGCTGAGATGGAGAAGGCTGAGATGTACTCCTACGTCTTCTATCAGCCATATCTGCCACAATCATATATTATATATAAAAGCATAATGATCAAATGAGCATCACATAATCATACAATAAAACGATAACGCATAAATCAGAATAATACATCGCTCAGAATAGTACATCGCTCAGAATATTACATAGCTCAGAATAGTACATTGCATAAGTGAATACATAGCTCAGAATAGTACATTGCATAAGTGAATACATAGCTCAATATAACACACGACATAACTCAGAATAGTACATCACATAATACAACAAACGATGCCATCTGTGATCATTCTTCATCATCCTCTGATTCAGACTCGGTCTCTTACTCTATATCGTTCTCTTCGTTGCTAATAAATGCATCTATTAAAACATTCGCTTCATCATTCAACTATCCTACATCGATGTCATCGGCTATTATTATTTCGGTATTTGGCTT
Source organism: Allium cepa (assembly GCA_030765085.1). NCBI lineage: Eukaryota > Viridiplantae > Streptophyta > Magnoliopsida > Asparagales > Amaryllidaceae > Allium > Allium cepa. The sequence goes on along the minus strand of CM060940.1, from coordinate 125,305,078 downwards.
AAGATCTGCTTGATACGCTGCTTCATCTGGAATATTATTTCCATCAAATGTAAATCTTGCCCTTTTTTTAAAAACAGCCCACCAGTCTGCTTTATCTTTTTTTAAGGATGGATACGGAGCAAAATAAACTTGTAATGCTTGCTTAGCTAACACGAAAGGATCATATTTATAGTAATGTGACGTATGCTTTATTTCAATTAACTTATAATCCTTATGTACGTTAATTCCAGATCCGGGAACGTTGCTAAACCAGTTGCATTTGAATAAAAAAACTTTCTCTAGCGGTTGTGTATAATAAGTCAACTCTAAAATTTGTGTTAAGACTCCATAAAAATCTTTTATATGCTCTTCTGGATCATCGCTGCCTTTAACAAATACACCGCTGTTATACGTTGATTTTTCAGCTCCATAATCTTTGGTGTTAAATTTAAATCCGTTGACGAAGTATATAGGATATGTCTTGACATTTCTTCTTGGTCCGATAGCAAGGTGTCGTATTCCTTCGTCAACAACACTGTTATTCGGATCGTGAACATAGCTTGCAAACCACCAAGCAAATTGTTTACTGAAATCACCAGATGGATGTTGTGATTCGTATATGCTGCAAATAAATGCATTATATTCCTCTAATTATTAATATATAAATACACGTATAATTGAACTGTACAATCATTCAGTATTACCAGATAAATGGTGCAACTTCAACACAATTTAAAAGAACATATGTGTGTGCCACATGGTAGTCTCTATCATCTAACCATATTTCCACACATTTTCCAGCAGCTTTTCCATGTTGTTTAAAGATATTAACATTGTTTGAGAAGAATCATGCTCAACAGCTTCTTCATTACGGGGAACACTTACAAACGATAAGTTCACATCGTCACTAAAGTAGTGTGAGAAAAAAAAGAAGCTTCCTCTTCAAGGTACGATTTGCAAATCGAAGCTTCTACTCGTGCTTTTTTTCTAATTTTTTTCTTCAAATGATTCAAGTACCTATAACAAAAATAATTAATTTTGTATATTGGTACAAGAATATACATTTTCAACTAATCAACAAGAATATTGAGGAGTTTAAAATCACCTCTCAAATGGATACATCCGTCCATATTGCACAGGACCTCAAAGGAGTGCTTCGGATGGCAGATGCACAGACAAATGCTCCATTACATTAAAAAAATCGGGCGGAAATATTTTCTCGAGTTTGCAGAGCAATACAGTAATTTCTACTTCAAGTTTATGTAAATGATCTACCTTTAACGTGGTCGAACAAAGCTGTTTATAAAACATACTTAATTCTGTTATAACACTCCATATTTTTGTTGGCAACAGTTCTTTGAATATCACAGGTAAGAAATATTTCATCATGATATGGCAATCATGACTTTTCATCCCACTCAATTTATTGTTTTTCAACTCAACACATCTGCGAAGGTTAGAAGAAATCCCATCAGGACATCTTAGTCCTTCCACCCATTTGAGCACGAGTTTTGCTTGCTTATTGTCTAGCTCATAACATGCTTTGGGTTTTTTGTTATCGTCGTACAACTGAAGTTCGGGCCGCTTACAGAAATGTAATATATCATGTCTCGAATTCGCATCGTCCTTGGTTTTCCCCTTTACATTCAAAACTGTATTAAAAACGTTATCAAACACATTTTTTTCATTGTGCATGACGTCAATATTATGTCGCAGTAAGAGATTTTTCCAATAAGGTAACTCCCAAAATATACTTTGCTTGCACCAGTTATGAATGTCTGATTTACCCGGAATGTCGACCTGTTTCCCAGTTTCATGAATCTTAGGATAGTCTTTCACGATTTCATATATCTCTTCACTTGTCCAAACTTTAGGTGGTAGCATATTCTCTACTCTGTTAGCTTTAAAGTTCATTTTATCCATTCTGAATTTATGACTAATATGTAGAAAACACCGATGACAGTCAAACCAGGAAATTTTCTTGCCGTACTTTAATGAAAATGCTCGTGATTCTTCCATACAATATGGACAAGCTAGGCGTCCAGCTGTGCTCCAACCTGAAAGCATGCCATATGCGGGAAAATCATTAATAGTCCATAATAAAGAAGCGAACATACGAAAATTTCTTTTTCTCGAAATGTCATATGTTTCAACTCCTTCATGCCATAGTGTTTTCAATTCTTCGATCAACGGTTGTAGATAAACATCAATTTCTTGAGTCGGATCATCAGGACTGAGAACGACAATCGTTAAAAACATATATGGAGTTTTCATACACATCCATGGAGGTAAGTTATAAGGAGTGACAATAATAGGCCATGATGAATATTTACTACCAAATTGAGAGAATGGCGAAAATCCATCTGTACATAAACCGAGCCTAACATTACGGTTCTCTCGAGCAAATTCAGGATACGTCCTATCGAAATGTTTTCATGCTTCTCCGTCAGATGGATGTATCAATGTTCCTTCTACTGGTGTTCTCACGCTGTGCCATCGCATATGACATGCTGTAGCAGAAGAAGCATATAGCCGTTGAAGTCTGGGAGTGATGGGTAAATAATGCATTCTTTTATAAGGGACTTCTTTTCCTTTCTTTTTCCTTGGTTTGTATCTTTCCTCGTTACATATTTTGCATTTTCTAAGGTGAGCGTCGTCTTTCCAAAATAACATGCAACCTTTAACACATGTATCTATCTTCTGGTATGGCAATCCAAAAGAAGACATAAGATTTTTAACTTTATAATGACTATCGCACATCAACTTATTGGGTGGCATGTGTCGTTTAGCAGTTTGTACAATTGCTGTAAACGCTGCTTCTGTAAGATTGAATTTTGATTTCATCGTGATGTATTCAACGGTTACAGATAATTCGGTTCCACTTTCACATCCATCCCACAATGGTCTCTTAGTGGAATCCAATAAATCATCAAAAATTTTAGCTTCCATAGTCGGTTCTTCACCATTTTCGTTTTCAATGTCGTCTTGATCAATGGATGGAAACATTGATCGGGCTGCATCTTGCACCATATTTTCTATTGGATTTGCCGCTGTATTATCATCCTCTTCCACTACAGGATTAGGTGTATATTGAACAAACTCTTCGTGATGATCCCATAAATAATAATTCGGTACAAAACCAAATTTATACAAATGAACTTCTACTACATCTGCCTTCGAATGCTTCAGATGTTTGCACTTAGCACACGGACAACGAATGTCTACGTTATTTCCATTATTAGATTTAGAAAATCTAATAAACTCGTGTACACCGTTAACAAAATGTTCCTTTATTGATCCTTTCATACCTTTTCGGGATTCATACAACCAACTACGATCGAGAAAATAATCGAACATATCTCCTGATTTGCAAAAATTATATTAGAAAATTCAAACAAACACTTCACTGAAACAAATTAGACTGGACTTTAGTAAATTTTATTAATTTAGTAACTTTATTAATTTGACAAATTAGACTGAACTTTAGTAAATTTATTAATTTGGTAAATTAGACTAACTTTATTAATTTGGTAAATCTTAAACTAACTTTAGTAAATTTTAAACAAACTTTAATAAATTAGACTGAACAAATTTATTAGTTTCAAACTAACTTTTAAATTTTATTACTTTAGTAAATTGCACTTAATACATTATTTGATTGTTTTATAAAATACAGATCATGTACAACACTTGTTAATACTTGTTTAACGGTCGGTCATCCTACTTCCCATTACAAACACAATAATGTAATCATATTTTATAAATCATTTCAGATGAAACGATTCAACAAAATTTCGGCAGCACTTCCCTTTATTCCCTGTATCGTACACAAATGCATGTACACATGGAAAAAAGGAAGTGCCATCAAAATTTCGTTAACCGTTTAAACTGAAATGATTTATAAACTGCGATTACGTTATTGTGTTTGTAACTCGTCCAACACTGGGACAAATCCAACAAATATTGTATCAGACGAATACAGATGTCCGTTCTATGTAAAAACGAACATCCATATAACGATCATATACAACACTTGTCAGACGGGGCCAAAAATTGTCTAAGGGGTTCACACAAATAAAACAAGTTTTCTAATTTATATTTTAGCAACTATAATTTTTTTAATAATACGCTCAATAAATATTTGTCAAGTAAATTTCACATTTTAACACCTACTTTAAAATTTGGCTAACTAAAGTCAAATTTTAAATAACGAATTTTTTTAAATCAAATTAGAAGTTAGCACTTATAATAAATTGAATTATTTTTATTTTAAACTATATACGTTTAATTGGAAATTCCACAATGAGACAAAAGTGAATCATTGTAATTCTTTTAGGCTATGAGTATTTTAGCATGGCCATTGTAAGTGAGCATAAATGATATATTTGAACAAAATACACAATTGTAGTGTACTTACACTTATAACTAACGCATGCTAAATAATTAAATTTTCACCTAATCGACAACCAACATTGCATAAACTTATCAATAAGCATCTTAAACATGTTATCACCATCTTAATCCAAATCACATCACCAATCATTAATTCTACAATAACCAACATCATAATAGTATGCGTTAATCATCGTTTTCAACTTTGAAATAAAATGATTTTATTCTCAAATCAACCTACAATACTACTATCACCATACATATACCACATAACTACCAATCTCAAACTCGTAAACATGCCATTAACAACCAATTTTTAAACCCAATAAACATGCAAATAAACCCAAATTAAACCTTAATTGAATACAAAATAGGGTTAGAACACATACCGGATCAATTTGGGAGGTAGGGAGCGAATTTTTGAGTACCGAATCGGCGGGGTGACGGGGGGGGGGGGGCGACGGGTAGGTTTTTTTGTTTTGTTTTGTAGAATGGGGAAGAAGAAAGCTCGGGTTTGGCAGATATACAGGTCGAGCAACGGCTAGCGACAGCCGCTTTTTTTAGCCGTCGCTAGCCGTTGCCCCTGTCCGACGCTAAACGAAGCGTTTTTTGTAGTGAATAGTACTATAATCATACATATCTATCAATTAGGGAGTAAGCTCAATATGAGTCAGTATTAATATATACCACAGACTTTGAGCCATAGCAAAAGGCAATGGACTCGTATAGATCCAATCTCAACCTTATAATAGGCAAGAATGATATTCGATCTATTCCATATAGCTATTGCTATCACTTTCCGAACATACTTTATAACAAAATTAAAATTTGCATATAAGAAACCATCAAATAATAGAAAATAATAACAAACAATAATCAAACAATAAGCAGTGGTAAGCAATAAGCAACAATCAAATCATAGCAAGTAAGGGAAATCAACAACCACTAGCATACAAGCTATCAAAAATACAAACAAGCAACAAAATCAACAATAATCAAAATCAACCAGCAACAAAATCAAACAACATCAAACAGTAGTAGGTAAGCATAAGCAGTAGCAATCAACAATAATAAAAAATAAACAACCAACCAATCAATAAGCAAAAAAAAAAAAAAAACTAAGAAAATGAAAAATTCAGAAAATGTCTATACCAACACATATGGTAATCAACTACTAGTCAAACATGCATGTCAAACTATAAATTCCATTGAGACTATTTGACATCCAAGATGAACAAAATGCCTAAGTGGTGTAACTCCTTTAACGGATACAACACATGAAAGACTATTACACCTGCCGCTACAGAAAGGTAAACTTACACGATATGTCAGATCGTCGAGCCTCAAAATTCTCGAATAAATCTAGCAAACAATGCCTTAACATTCATTCTCTTTCAAACAAAATCTATTCTCTAAGAGAGAAAATCTACAAATTAAATCATCATTTAATGACGATCAACTAGTTCCTAGGTTTGCTTGGGTTCAAACTCACCCCAACAACATAATGTCAATATGGATAATACACTAAGTGCACTACAATGATCACTTAGGTAAGTTCATCTCATTACTTAGAAGATTATTCTAATCTCCAGAAAATCAATCGAGGAATACTTTCTCGAACCATCTAAGTGACCTTAGTAATACTATATATAATTTACAAAAACTAAAGATCATCCAAAATGCCATGATAGGCATTCCAATCCTTTGTTTGATTACAAGATTTTTCTATTAAATTAGCGTTAACCATCTAACTCCACTCATGCAAACTCTGACCCGGTTCCTTCGTTTAAGTACTGAAATTTCCTCGCATGACTATAGTCATGCATTGAAAATCTTCCAATCAACTCAAGAATCCGACTCAAATTCTCGCTTTTAAGAATCGAGTGAAAAACCATTGCCTAACTTTTGCAAATCACCTAGAAATCTTACACTTGAATTGGGGAATAAAATTGGTACATAAATGGACCGATCCTTCGAAAATATCCTTTCAGCATATGGGATCACTTCCATCACCTAAGGTTTACTGACTTAAAGAAAAATAGTCCTAACATGTATGAGTCTTGGAAAACGCTTATAAGTCATCTGCTTGTTTTTTCCTCATTAGTGGCATCCATTGAACCTTACTTAGATACAAATCCAAGTCACACTTCATCGACCAACCCCACTCGACATAGAAGCTTATGCATCAAGTTCGAATGCTAGTACTATAGCCCATTTCACCTCAGCTTTGTAACTAAGGTTATTTATACAAGCTTTATCTTTACCGAAAAATTTATCTACTATAAAAGGTGTCAAGTTTTTCCTATTTACCAAGTAACTAGCGATACATAAAATATACTGCTCAAGTGTCAAAAGGAAAAGAACCGAGTTCCAAAATAATAGAGCATACCGTACAACATAAACTCCATATGTTTCACCTGAGTAGTAGGCTTGCTAGGACTTGGTACTTCCTATAAGACATAAGTTATCATCATTTAGTCACCGTTCAAAAATGAAGGATAGTCCTTCTTAAGTGATCAAGCTAATCACAATTGAAGCAGTTATGCTTTGCTTTAGTTGGAGGGCATTTCATAGCGAAAGGCCCTCATATGCCACTGCAGTGACATATTAGGTTTGCTTTCTTCTTAGCATAAGCTCGATCTTCCCTTGTATCATGCTCTTTGCGCTTGTATTGGAGCTTCGGTTGCTTTCCACTTTTGCAACCTCCAATGGTACCTCGTGGGTGCTCTCTCGAAGGAGAACTATCCCAATATGACTTTTTAAAGTGGCCTATAATAAGATAAGAATAAGTAATGAATCCCTAACTGATGCTTATAGACCCCAAGGAAAATATTTTTGCCCACACTTATGGAGTACTAATTATCTCAATCCAAAAAACAAAAGATTGAATTGGTCAAAAAGCTCCTTCGTTAGTAACCTGCCCTGCATAAGCTGGATGGAATGCTCAAGCTACACGCCCTTCTTAACCTCAGAAATGAATTGAGAACTAAAGCGATGCTTGAATTCATCCCAAGTAACGTAAGGTTGTGTCTTAGAAATAGTCTCAAGACTCAGATATGCTTTCCCTCTAAGGCTATGAAAATCCTGGCACAGCTTCGAAGAGTCAAGAGTTGGTGGAGCTAGAAATACTGGTTCACCAAGGCCTATAGCACCTCTTACACCAGCCGCATCAACTGGAAATGTTTGCGGGTGGTGAAAATCCCTTGCGGTAACTGAATAGTCTCTGAACTAATCAGGAATCTCGGACTATCCATCTGCGGTCACTCGTGCACTCCATTTGCTCATACTGATAGCCTGACGAAGGTACCTTAGCAACTAGCGATAGAAATAAATCGAAGTCCAAAAGACAAGTGGTGTATGCAGTGTTATATAGAAGAAAGATACAAATATGCTCCCTCAATGTATCTCCTTCTACAAGACTGATTAACTCTAACCGGCTTACTTGGTCTAAGTGTCGAGCCTAAGTTTTGATACCAAATGCAACAACTTGTCCCTCGTATTACCCGAAAATCAGTTCCTTGAAAGATCGCTTGACTTTTGAGTATCACAAAAAGGCAGTGTCAGGGTAAAATTAAAACAAAACTCCAAACCAAGGCATCAATAGGATCTCTCAACGGAATGATAACATATAATATATTGAAATACATGAAGAGAATAGGTTGACGATATATAAGAGGTCGCACTAGCAGAAGCAACGAATAAATAGATATCAATATAGAATGTCGGAATACATTAACTTCCAACAACATAGATTTCTGAATAAATATCTAATAAAATGGTCTCATATACAAATAAAAGGTCTATCGTGTACAAGTAAAATATCAGGTATACCTATCCAAAATATCGATACAATGCCTCCAAAATTCTCCAGCTGTGCATCTTGGTAGTATATCTCCAAAAGCACCCGATTCCCAAACTATTCAATCGAGTACCTGAGAATTATCATGACATAAACTGACAAAGACAAAATGTAGGTCGGACTTAAATCCTGGTGTGAGGGAACTATCTCAAAATTCAGTATATCAAAACTATACACAAATAAATATGAGACAACTAAATTACAATCGGTCCTCTCCACAAAAGTGGCTCTAGGGTAATCTTGTCTGCTCATAAACAAGTATAGTAAACTCATCTTTAAAATAGGAATTCATAACATAATCTGCTCTTCTCCTGTAATAAACGAGTCGGCAGAACTAATATATTGTGACTGTTACGTAACAATATACATGTATTCAGTAATAAGAGTGTCATAAAATAAGTCTACATTATGCTACAAAGAATGATAATATCAATCAACTAGTATAACACAAGCACAACATAACAATGTGTCAAATAGAGAATGTCCACTATTGTCCTACATTGAAGAAATATATAAATGGAGCAACCACGCCTTATGTAATCTTAGATTTATATAAATTCCTATCCTTTAGACTCCATGAACAAAACTGAGTATCCCCATACGACCTCTTGTCTATAAAGGTGCCCCCATTGAGACCTAGATCGCTTTCTTGGCAACAATATAAACCCATAAAATTACAATGCTTTTAGCATCTATATCTATGCTAATGCTACTAGGTATAATACCCCCACTATGCAACAAAGTGAATCACACAACTGCGATCATACGACACATGACAAATTTTCTGTTATCCCATTTTTTCACACAATATATGGAAAAATCATCTATTGTATGACATAGCCCGAGAAATCATTATTTTACTGAGATTTCATGCTTGTCATTCAGACAACATTTTCATGTCATGTAGAAAATTCAGTCTTTTAAGGTCCAAAATGGATTTTGTTTTCAGGTAATATTTATTTATTGTTTGATTGAAGTTATCAAACAAATTTAGTTTTGCATCTATATCAATATTTTGGTTTCCCTCTCAACATGGTCAGTGTATTACTTTCCATCTTATAATTCGTATTTTTTTCAAATAATATTCATCTATTTTCTGACTGAAGTTACCATAATATTTAGTTTTGGCTCCAAATCAATATTTTGGTTTCCCTCTCAACATGGTGTATTTTCCCTCTTATAATTTGTTTCTCTCTTAACATGGCTCCATATTAATGTTTCGTTTGGCTCCCAATACTCTCTTACTCTCAAAAACTTATCTCGACGAAACCAGATTCTCATCTCAGTAGAACCTTAATCCCAAAACTCAATTTTTGTTTGTGAATTATGATGGGAAATCTTGTGATTCTTATTGGTTGTTTTTGGTTGTTTTTGCCTTTATTCAAAGCTGTCATTTTACTTGTCAATTTATCCAAGTAATTAGTTTGCCTTAGTTGCCTAGTCGATCAATCTTGTTACTTGGATTTGCTTTCAGTTGCTTCTACGTCGAGTAGATTGCTGTCGGTTTGGTATATTTAATAGTTTTGCCCCTTGACTTGATTTTTTTCTACCAATAATGATATGGGTATAAATATGAATCAATTTCCTATATTTTTGATTATATACTCCAAGTTGAATTTTCTTGCTTGGCCTTGGATTTTTTGATGGATGATGGTTTTAATTATGACTTGATCTTTGCTCTGATATACTCTTGAATATATGTTCAATTATTTTGCATATATATACTTCGAATATATTTTCTGTGGTTGATCTTTTGTAATGCTTTTCCATTTATTGTCTGTAGCCTTGATCAATTTCTTTGGTTGAACTTGTTTGTTCGACTGAAACATGATGCCATTAGCCTAGTTTCTATGAGATGCTCTGATCTTCCATGTATATATCATTTGTAGCAACACCATTTACCTGTAACCTTTCTTTGATTCTTCTACGTGCACTTGTTTGAGTTGTCAGTTTCCTTAGTTGTTACAGACTTGTAATGCTATTGAATAACGTGTATGGATCTAATTGACCTTCATAGATTCGAAACCTTGTTATACTCTTGTACACCATGTTGCCGATAATCATGTCTCTTTTCAGTATCTCACAGAGTCTCATATGCATTTTTGAACTCCTAAAACTTTCTCTTAGTAGCTGTACATACTTGTACGAGTGTTGTATCATGTAGTTGGCTGCCTAGATATCTATTACACTGGTCTTGTATTGAGTTGGTTGTGTCCTTGCTGAAACCTTTTGTGAATTTATTGTGTCTACATGCTTATCTGAGTTTTCTGTACTCGACCCCATGTTTGTGCATTCACCTGGTCTTATATGTTTTTTGCTGCCTTGAGTCTTTTCCCATGTGCATGTCTTGCTGCTACCTGAAACTATATATTATGGCATGATCTTGTTGCAGTGCAACTGGTTCATCTGAACCTTTGAGTCGCTTTTTTATGCACTGTGAATGTGCATTGTGTCTCTGTAGACTTGACTGTACTATGTTTGTGCCAATGAATGTTTTCCATCTAGCTGTTGTGTCCATAGTTGTAGTGTGCATGTGCTTCCTTGATATGGTCTTGTGTTCGCCGCACTTTAGTTTGCGTTGACCTGGTTGCTAATACGTGTTCATATACGAACTGTGTGCATGCACTTGTTTCATGTTGAATTATTGCTGTCACTTACGTTTGTGCATGCAGTTGTATGTTCATGTGTAAAATTGAGTCTTGTTGTATCTCTATGGTTTGGCTGTTTGCCTTGAGCTAAAATGAAATGGTACACTTGAGTTGATCCCAAGCTTGCTTTGGCTTGACCTCACGCACACTTACACTGTGTTGAGCCATCAGGCTTGACGTTTGTAGTTGTCCCTAAAATTGAGCCGATGCTAGACCTATTGTTATTCATGATGGTACACTCTGTATTTAAAGCAGCTCATGCACATTTATTTTTGATCCCTTGTCTAAAATATGAAGAGAAACAAACCTATAAACTGAGGCAATATCAACATTAAGTTACAATTTTATTTTTGTAATTTCGGTTTGTTTCCTTTTCCATTTTGCCACGTTGTTTGTTTGATGGGTATAACAGATGAATGTATATAAGCTCGAGCAAGAAGATAAATCAAGATCAAGTGTGAGTGAGTAAAATGAGTGATTGTATGAGAGTGTATTATATATGATGCAAAATATAGTGGAAGATATGTACTATTTGAATTTGAATTGAAATAAAATATTTGTTTAAATGAAATTGTGATCTGTTCATTTTAATCTATGATGATGCAAGAAGAAAACTGTTATTGTACTAATTTTTGGACAACATATAATATCCATCTCTAATGGTTGTAAGATGAGAACAACATATAAGTATAATTGGTATTTATATTAGTAAATATTTAATATGTTGTCTAATGTGAAATTCTAGGAAAGACATTATAACTTCAAACAACATACGACTTTTTTTTCTATTGTGTTGGTACATATTGGATGTGTCTATGGTTTGACATGCAATGAGACGGCACCGAATCATATGACAAATAGTTATGCTTTCAAACAATGAGGCATATCTATTATCTAATGCATTCTTTTGCATAGTGCCCTTAAGCATCGCTTCAGACCTTTCGAAGGCTTGGTCCGAAACCATAAAATAATGTATAACAGGTGCGTAGCACTAAAAGCACACTATGAACCGAATCTAATCGCCTACTCCATGATTACCTCACTGTGTACTTTCTTTGACCCCAATGGATCACTCAAACACAACGAGGCTTTGAACCATAAAGTCTATGCTAACAAACAATCTATTCGTCTACCCGATCTGGACATGTGCTCGCACATCTGACTGAGTCTGGAAATGACTCATCACCGTCATGTGCTCCCTCCAATCAAACATGCTTATTGTACATGACCGTAAATCGAATCCTCATCCAATATTGTATTCAATTGTATCTTGATCGCTATCTCAATCTTCTACCGTTCTTGTGTGGGGATTGTCAATGCCTTGCGCTTCTTGCCTCAATCTCTACCTCGGCCGCTTTCCTGAACTCCTTATCGACCACTTTTGATCACTAATGCATCACCTAGCATCCAGATCTCATGCTTTGCCTTGCATCTCACTTTCCCAAGTAGCATGAAGGTTCTCCAAAGTCATGCTGGCATCTCACGAAGAACCGCGTTCGAACCGAGGAAGAAATTCCTCGAAAAAATCTTTACTGCTTAGGCATTACTTCCCGAGACAGGTCTCCATAGATGTACCAATGGGGTCCCACTTGTGGACTAGTAGAGACTACTCTTAAGCAGTAAAGCCTAGGAAGTTAGCCACCGAGCCCCACCGTCCATCGTTTCTTGCAGCATCTCCTCCGTTACTTCACTCGATTGGCCACCTTGCCTTCAAAGCCTGCCTCTACCCCATCGAACTCTCTCTAGAGTTGATGGTTGATGCTGTGGATGTGGTTCTTTAAATGTTCTAAAAATGATTTCAACACGACATCCACTCTTTTCACGCGTAGATTTCAATGGGCTACTATAGCGACCCGACTTCCTCTAATCTTGCCATAAAAGCACTCAACTGGCCATCTAGCCGCATGTGATTTCTATACGTGCTAGCACATTATTTGTGCACAGTTGTACATGTGCACACAAGTACACAACACAATGCAAATCATGTTTCAGACTTCACCAGAGTGATCATTCGATCTGGTATATTCTTAAGCAACTTAGCACACACTATGGTCACTGTGGTACGTGAGATGTATGCAACGCTCTTGTATACATCATCATATAAATATATTTAAGCAATTGTGCGCGCACACACATGCGCAGACACACACACACACACATATATATATAAGTGAACAAACATACATAATAGTTCTAACTACAATACGCAAATTGTTTTAATTATTATATAAACACACGCATATGTATATTTACATACACACACACACACATATATCTAAACAAGTAATTCGTTTATTACTTTATCAAATCTTACTTTTATTTATGTAATCTTTTCAATAAAAGTGTAATATGAGTTCATGCTATTTCAAAAAATCTTACAACTATTTTGTAAAATATACTAGTAGTGTATTAACCATTTTTAGGCCTTTGAATACTTAATTGCTCCATAAAAATTAATTATACATCACATTATTGTTTTATAAGATCTCGTTTTCATTTAAAAAAAAATTACTTCATTTATAATTACATATAACCATTTTATAAATAATAGTTAAACTTCATTCATACTATTTTATAGAATAACATTTTTTGAAATACCTCTTTTACTAAAAAAAATCTCATTTCCTTTCTTAAATAATAATTGTAAGTTACTATCCATTAATCTAGATCATTTCTTTATTTTAGATAGTATTCACAAGTACTAATTTAGCTTCATAAACCATCTAATCATTTTAATAATAAATGTAGAGTTCAAAGCTCACTTAATTAGCATACTAACATTTCCAAAACCATTTAAATTACTTTCATTATTAATAACTAATGGCGTGCACTTAGTTGTCTCATGTAATTAGACTCTAATCTATCGTCACATCATATATAATCATTTAATTAACCTAAATTCTTAGGTTAGCAACTGTTTTCAAAAATAGTTATTGTAACACCCCCAATTTTTAAGAAAATTATTCAGGAGATTTAACTAGATAAATTAAATAGTAATGTAAATATTAGCGTGATAAGGGGATTGAGATTTGAAAATTTATTTAAAGGTCGTGCATAAATAAACATAAAGAATGAGTTTATGGAAATGGTTTATTGGATAATTAATAAGAGAATAAAATAAGGGCTTTATGGTAACAGCCACACCCAAAATCCCATTACCCTTGAAATCTCGTTTCCATTTCTTTGCACGTGCATTTTCAAAACTCAAAACATAAATTGAAGAGGAGTCCGGCCATAACCTATGGAAGGAAAAGGGTAAAATCAATTAAATTTAAGCAATCAAGCAAGGGGAAGTAATCAATGATCAAATATTTTGTTCCTTATCCTAAGCAAGATGAATAACAATCAAAACCATCCCTATTTTTTTAAAACATCATTTTGATTTTGGCTTTCACCTTTAAACCTTTGTAACGATTTTAATGATGACATGCATGGATTTTGTGATATGTTTGATTCAAACAACATTGTTTAATAAATATTTGGTTCAGTTTTTGGTAAAAATCATATTTGCTAGATTTCATATACCATGAGCAATTGATATGCTATGTAAAACATTATTTTGGAGATGCGTTTTAATTTTTGTAATTTTTCCAAGCTATGGATAAATTGTAATAAATTTTTGAAGGAAGAAATGAATATTTGGGTTTAAATTTTATTTCGGCTGTTAAATGAACGAATTTGGATCAGAAATTTTTATATATTAGATAACATAATAAAAGTGAATTTCTATGATTTTGGAGGATTTTTCCTAAGTAATTTACTATGTAAATTTAATTTATTTATTTAGAGAATTTAAATGTTTTAATTGTTTTGGTTAAGAGAAGGGCTTCTTTGCTAATTACCTTTATTTATATCTAAAATAAATGCAACAGTTTTTAGAAAAGAAATTTAAAAGTTATGGTAATCAATTAAATTTGTACAAATAGGCAGGTTTATTGAAAAGAAATTACTTGAAAAGGCAATAAAACAGTTTTGGTACAGAATTATGGTTTTGCCACTTCCAATGATATCTTTCGACCCTATACTTCTGCCTCAACCAATTTGAAACCAATACACAAGGTATCAATGCATTGGTATGGAGTAAAACAATTGGAGAACTGATAGCTTCAGAGCCATCCGTTCAGAAGCATTAATCATTTAAGTAAAACAATTGGAGAACGGTGGCAGGTATGGAGTTGAAACCATGCTTTTGAAGGGTTCGAAACCCATTTAAACGACTTTCGAAGAAGCCACTTTCCTAGTTTTCTAAAGAATGCTTTAGTAAGGGTTTAAGATAGCTTTTCGATGAGGTTGCCGCCTTTTTGCTAAAGTATAGCTTTCGAATGAGTTACCCTGCTTAAAATAATGCTTTCGAAAGGGTTGTTTGAATCCAGTTGAAACCATGATGCCGACCTTATACCTTTCGAATGAATTGAAGTCATCAACTAGTTAGAAAGGCAGCTTCTGTTTTATAATTATAATAAACCGCTTTCCAAAGCATTCTAAAGGGCTCTAGTAGACACATAAGGGTTTCGAAGGAAATGGCTACGAAAGAACTCTGAATCTATCCTTCCAATTGTTTTACTTAAATGATTAATGCTTTTGAAAGGATGGTTCCGAAGCCATCAGTTTTACCTAATCATTTTTACTTAAAGGTTAATGGTTTTGAAAGGGGTACTTTCGTTTATATACACTTTGACCCAATAGATATTTTAGAGATAAACCCATTGGTTTCAAAAGAGGCACTTTCAATTGGTTTTGAAGCAATGCTTCCATGCATACTTTACAATTTTCGAAAGGATTGTTTTGACGGTTTCAAAAAGAAGGTTTTGATGCTTTTGAAAGGTTTCAAAATTCATATGTTTTGAGTGTTTTTAAAGGCATATGCTTAGTGTTTTGAAAAGAAGATTTGTATGTTTTGAAGGAGGTTTCCAATGGCTTCGAAAGGAAAGGTCTAAGGTTTCGAAAGCCTTAGTTTTCAAAACAAAGAACCCAATCTCAATTTTAAAGGAAAACCCATGGAAAAATAAATGAGATTTGAAATGGATTTTAAGTATGGAGTATTTGAGGAAGCTCTCCTTGATAAAGTAATAGGTTAAAGGAATTAACCATGTTTCATACGAAAACAATTTCAAGGATATTAAGCCATAGATGTTGGTGTTATTATGTTATTATTTGCTTCTTTTAATATACGTATTCACTACTAAATGGACCCATAACTGTATTTTTGGGAGGAAGGGAAGAATGAACAGTTGGATTGACCCAAATGTGAATATAAATTGACTTAACTCATGCATGAGTAGATTGCATCCAAGAGGTCACGAAGACTAGAATATAGGACGCCTGAATACTAATTAAAGAAGTTTTCAAATAGACGTGTTCATAGTAAACCATGAACAGTATGTTTAGAAAGATTTATTGGCAGGGGCCAATTGTTTTGTAGTGAACCTTGAAAAATATATCCGGATTAAGTTATTGATATAAGTCAATAGGTACCTAGTCAACCCATGAAAACTATGATATGAGAGAAGTTATTGGAGATGCGAATAGGTTTAGGGAGAACCCATGAATAATGAAGTTATTAGTAAGGGACAATAGGTTCTTAGGGATCCCATAAAAATTATGAAACCGGACAGATAGTCCATAAGCTTTAAATAAGTTATTAGTTATCCCATGAAAATTAGTAGCTTAATAATGACCTAGAAATTATAACTATAACAAATAGTCAAATGAATGGGGATGAGAAATCCATAATAATTTACTTGTTTGCATATCATCATAATATTTTAAATTGCTATGTTTTAACCATTGTGGATGTATGAGCATAGTATATGGTTCTTATAATTTTTGATAAGATACTAATGAGGGGAAAACCCATCCCGCTAAGCGACGTGGTCTCACTAGATATCTAAATGATTTGAGATGGTAGGTTGTTATTCATACCAGGCTTTATGTCTGACTCAAAGCTTGTGTTTTCCCCTTAAACTCTTGGGTGCTCAATTAACATTGAGTAGTTTGAGAGTTGAGGTTTTCGGGTACCTCTTTAGATGAATAAGCTTCCGGAGACGTGTAGAGGTAGGCCAGCTAGTATGAGTTCTATTCTATTTTGATTTCGTTTTGTTTTGATGTGACGGCAAAGTTGTTTAATTGCCTAGATACACACACACACTTTGATCATCTAAGACGGCATCTTCATATGTTGCTGTTGGCGTATGTTGTAATAATTATACTTTCTCTGAACGTGATTCTTTATTGAGGGATTATGTATTGAATTTGAAATGATTTGAAATGGAAGGTGAAAATTGTTTAATGATTTTTAAACTTCTCCGTATCCATGTGTTTCTATTATATCAATGCATCTAGCATTACCATATTTGGTTGTTCAGGATTAAAAACTATAGATGACAGCAACATCAATAGCCATTTGTTTTGGACTTCCAAGTAGGGGATGTTACAAGTTGGTATCAGAGCATAGGTTTATGAAAACTTAAAAGAATTTTAAGCCTAAAAGATTTTTCATAACATAATCCAATGAATCAGAAAATAAAAACAGGATTTGGGTTAACGCTATAGTAGCGTTCTTGTGTTTGATATGTATATATAAGTGTGCATTCCCCTATCATATCGTTCTTCTTTATCTTACTAAGGCTCATTTGTAGATTTATGAGAAGGGAAGATATGGAGGTAGAAAACGGAAGAGGAAATCTCGGTAGAGAAACCACCACAACAAATGGAAATGTTCAACCTAATACCAGGAGGATCCCAGGTCGACAGTCAAATGCTAATAAAAATGCAAATGCCAATGTAGGTGCTGGATATATGCCAGTGGATATAGGGATGGTGTATCAGTTCTTTATTCATCTGATGCAAGATGAAGCAGCTACTGGAGTAGCCAGGAACATTGGAGGAGCTAATACCATGGCTCTAATTGGAAACAACTCTAAATTGAGCAGTGATTACACCAGTCTTGGTGGAAATCCGTTTATGGCAACGGAGGATGCCATAGAAGTTGAAAATTGGCTATTGCATTGTGAGAGGATCTTCGTTGATTTGGAATAGATTGATGAGCAAAAGAGGAGACTGGTCTCTAGACAATTTAGGGAGCAGCACTTCATTGGTGGAATAGTGTCATTGTCGGATTTCCTGAGGAAGAGTTGCATTGGGTAGAATTTCGAAGGAGACTCGAGCAGAGGTTTTGTCTAAAGTTGTTAGGTCGACATTGTTGAGAAAGTTTATGAATTTGGTGCAGGGTGATATGCCGGTAATTGAGTATGCTACTACGTTTGACGAGCTGTCCAGATATGAATATGCTACTATTGACACCGTCATCAAGAGAAATGAGAAGATTATTCAGGGATTGAGGCTCGAGATTATCAAGGCGACACTGCCACATCTCCGTGATCCTTGTAATGTTGTTGTAAAGATGGAAATCTGACATGAGGAAATGATTGCTATTTGTGGGAAGGAAAAGCCAGGTGAAACCCATGGTTCTCTGGGGAAGAAGAGAAAGTTCTTTAAGAAGAAGGGAACCTAGAAGAGAGAGGCTGCGAAGAAGGCAAAGGATGATTTAGTTCATCTCAAGTTGATAAGAAGGGTCATTATGCTCATGAATGCCGAACATGCAAGGGGAAGAAGGCCACAGACAAGAAGAGTGTCAAGTGTTTTAACTGCGACAAGGTTGGGCATTATAAGAATCAGTGTCCAGGACCAGTCGGGGTAAGCAAGGGAATTTTTTTTGCTATTAGACCATCATCAACTAGGCTAACTACTGCTGAGAATGGGTAGGTTGTGATGGAAGTACGCTTTTGATTCAAAGTATACCAATTAGGGTACCGTTTGATATCGGTGCATCACATTCACTTATATCTCAGTGTCTGGTTGAGAGGTTTTTGCTTAGAACCCACATACCTTGTTACTTCCTTAAGGGTTGCGAATCTGATAGGAGGATATGCAACTCTACAAATGAGATGTGACCAGATAGAACTTGATTTGTAAGGTTATAAGTGTTACCCTGCTTTTTGGATAAGGTCGGGATATCAACAAAATTGGCTAAAAGGATGGATATCAGGATTGGAAATCGATAGGAAATGAGTATATGATCTATACTGAAAAAATTGGACTAAGCTCCAATTAATGTGGGATCGATTGGGAATGATGAACAAGGAAAGGGAAGGCTGTATTTCAAATTTCAGGTCAAATGGAGTTCGTAAGCTCAAGATATGGATGGATCAATATAGGAAGGAAGTGGTTTCATATCGATTGGAGTAGGCTCGGCTGTGGATCGATGGGTTTCATATCGAAGCAATGCACATCATTGGATGGATATGACAAGGCATGTTAGTACGCTTCGTATCGATCAAAGCTTGGATCGATATGAAGGAAGCGAGACTTGGATGGATATGGACAACACACTTAGATCCTTGCTTCGGATCGATCACATTATGTCTCGATCCTTATCAATACGAACCATAATGCTTGGGATCGATATAAAGAATTGGGCAGGGAATGGATATGAAGGACATGGCCCCAGGTGGACATGAAGCAAGGACTTTGGCATCAATATGTAGATGGCAAAAAACTGATGGATACAAAGGGTAGCTACTGAAGGCACACTTCATATTGATCGATACGAAGAAACTAGTTAATGGGAGGAGCACATTGCATGGATCAAAATGCGGAACTTGGATGGATACGAAGGTTACAGCTATGGACAGGGACTGATGGATACGAAGTGATGGAGGCAAATTGATGGATACGAAATCCATGGATACGAAGTCTTCATCCTACTCACAAAAACAAACTTGGATCGATCATACTCTTATTCTACAAGTCCAAATGCTATAGAGGCTTTCTTATTCACTCAAGAATGTCCATGATCGATCTCAACTTCATTGGACCATTTTTGGGTCGATACGAATTCTACTTGGATCGATCCCAAACGACCCTGGATCGATCTGGTAGGCCCACCTACGCATGAGAAGAGGTGTTCCAGGTTTTGGGGTGGATATTTCTAGATCTGCACTATAAATAATAGCTCTATGGAAAATAAAAAGGATCGAATCTTCTTCTACTTTCCTAAGCGAAACTCTGCCTTTTTTGTACCAAGGCTTGTAACTTTAATTACAATATAAAAGGAATAAAAGGATTAATTCAAAGTGGACGTAGGTTGGAGATATCCAAACCACTATAAATCTTTTTTTCTTTGCCTTCTTACTCATTTTAATTTTGTTATTTATTCATTTTTATTCTCAACTTTATCTAGATCTGAAATTTGTGTTTGAATATTATGGATCTGTATGCAAACACTGGTGCTTTCATGAATTTCGAGGTTCGTGACCAATTTTGGCACAAATACTTTGGCGCTTTCACTGAGAAGGACAAGCACCCACTATACCGGATTTGAAGTTCAGATTTGGAAAGCTAAAGGATCGGATTTTGGGAAACAATGGTTAAGCAATCAACAAGGAGATAGAGAACGGAAAGGAGTCAGCATGAAGGAAGTCAGGAGGCCTCTTCAGGAGCTAATCAGACTTCGATTTTCATCACCAAAGATGAGATGGAGATGATGATGGATGCTATGTAGGAAGGGATGCTGAAAAGGCAGGAGGAGATGATGCAAAACCTACTCCGACAAGTTGGACAAATTGGAGTGCAAAATCAAGAGAAAGTAATTGTAGGAAATGCTAGAAATAGGGATCGTGAAGCTGGAGCAGCATGAGCGGAGACACTTCAGAATTAGGATCAGGAGCATAAAGCAACTGAGATTCAAGATAGAGTGGGACCATCAGGAGTAGTCCATGAGCTAAGGGGCACGCCCGCAAATCATATTGGCTCAATTCCAGGAAGGGTACTAGGCAGCGCTGCGCTGTTTGGCATTGATCGGTATATGGACGCTCGTCCAGAAGGACAGGTTTCAAGATTCCCTCGTGGAATCGAGGGCAGGTTGAAGATCGTAGACAGAGGCTACCACTTGATGAAAATGACATGTTAGCGGACATTATTAGATGGGCTATGAATGGAGGATTGGTGAATAGAGATTTGAAGGACGTGAACGGGATTCCCTTAACTCCTATGATCAGAGAAGCTAGGAATCCACCAGATTTCAAACTACAAACGTTGGAGATGTATGATGGGAGAACGGATCCCGCTGTTCACTTGACGAGATACATGAGGCATATGGAAGTACTAGTAGCAACGGAGGGAGTTATGGCTCAGTTCTTCCCTTTGTATCCGATGGACATAGCAACACTATGGTTCAGACAACTGGAGGGAGGCACAATTGGCATTTGGACGAAGTTGATTGAGAGATTTATGAGGCAATTTCTAGTACACATCGTAAGACCCAAGAATCTGTTGACTTTGACGTCTATGAAGAAATGGAAGGGAGTATCACTTAGGGATTTCTCAACCAGATTCAATTCGGCAGTGGCTTCGGTGGATCGACCCGATCCATTTATGATTTTGATGGCAGCAGTCTCAGGAACTGCGGATGATTCAAATTTTAAAATATCATCGGAACAAGATCTGCCGATGGATCTCGGAGAGTTTTAACACAAAGAAGAAAGGTTTTTATTACAGAAAGATGCGAAGGCTGAATGAGAGGGGAGAGAGGCTGAAGTTTATGCACTAAAAGTTGGAGGTCCGCCTAGGGAGGATTCAAACAAAGACGATAGAGGCAAAAGTAAAATGAACGACAATGGTAGCATGTCAAAAAGGCAATGGAATGAATCAAAATTCTCTTCTTACACGGATTTAACTGAATCTTTAGAAAAGATATACTTGGACACTCGAAGGCTCCTCTAGTATAGAAGGCCGGCAAAAAGGGAACCCTTTGAATATGAACTAGCATCGAGAAAGCATTTATTATTCCATGACTTGGATGGGCACAGCACAAACGACTGCAGGCATCTGAAGGATATTATTGAGGAACATATGAGGAGTGGTCATCTACAATAGCACGTAAGGAATCGAGCTGTGGTAGTGGGACAAGAGCAGCCACCGCCCACCTCATATGAAGATGGCATTGGATCTGTTCATCATCAGCTTATTATCAGCTGAATAAGTTTATGGCTTTGAATAAGTAATAAGCCCAAAGTGATGTAGTTAAGTCACTTACATATGTACCGGATCGAGGACGGTTCTTAGGCATGCTCTGAGATGATGATAAACTGTGATGCTCGGGTTTATGAAATCTTGTTTTCTTTCTGTTTTCTATGGACTCTGATTTCTTTCTTTGTACTATGGACATTTGATTTTCTTGGTTGTACGGACTTTATTTTGTCAATTGTACTTGTAATTGATTGGATTTGGATTAATGTAATAAATAATTTAGGTCACGATATTACGGTCCCGACTGATGCGACGGGGTAGTAATCGTAAGTTACAAGTCCCTTCGTCGGAGAGAAATGGAATGGACTCGAACGCAATACAAAAGTCCTCAACCAGAGAGTTGAGGCCGGAGAATATAAAAGCCCTTGACCGAAGATTCGAGGCCGGAGAATATAAAAGCCCTCGATCGAAGTGCCGAGGCTGGATAATATAAAAGCCCTCGACCGGAGAGTCAAGGCCGGAGAATACAAAAGTCCTTGACCAGAGAGCCGAGGCCGGAGAATGGAAAATTCCTCGATCGGAGAGTCGAGGTTGGAGAATACAAAATCCACGACTGAAGTGTCGAGGCTGGAAAATATAAAAGCTCCAAACATAAAAGTTAAGGCTAGAGCGGGATAAAATGACTTGGTAAGGTCTACAAATTTGGATTTGGACCCGGAGAGGTCCCGACTTTGGATTTAGACCTGGAAAGGTCTTGGACTTGGATAAAGCGACCTGGAGGGATCATGGATTTGGTTGTTGGATTTGGAATCAGATATCGAATCGAAGCAGTCGCGGATTTGGACAACGATATGGCTTTGGCACTTGGATAGAATGGCTTGGTAATGGTTTGGCTTATGGATCGAATGATATGGCTATGGATGGAATATGGACTTTGGATGTCAATTTAAAGCTATTCAAAACACGCCTTCCTATCGCAAAGCATGTTTTGGAGGGCAAATGTTACCCCGCCTTTTGGACAAGGCCGGGATATCAACAAAGTTGGCTAAAAAGGATGGATATCATGATTGGAAATCGATTGGAAATGAGGCTATGATCGATACCCAAAAATTTGGACTAAGCTCCAATCAAAGTGGGATAGATTGGGAATGATGAATAAGGCCAGGGAAGGCTGCATTTCAAATTTCAGGTCAAACAGAGTTCTTATGCTCAAGATATGGATGCATCGATATTGGAAGGAAGTGGTTTCGTATCGATACTTTCGTATCGATCCAAGTAGGCTCGACGGTGGATCGATGGGTTTCGTATCGATGCAATGTGCATCGATTGGATGGATACATCAAGGCTTGTTGGTATGCCACGTATCGATCAAAGCTTGATCGGTATGAAGGAAGCAGGACTTGGATGGATATGGACAGCACACTTAATCCTTGCTTCAGATCGATCACGGTATGTATGGATCCTTATCGGTACGAACCGAAATGCTTGGGATCGATATAAAGAATGGGGCAGGGAATGGATATGAAGGAGATGGCCTTGGGTGGATACAAAGCAAGGACTTTGGCATCGTACAAAGGCAGGATGCAGGTATCTACAGGAAGAGGGCAATAAACTGATGGATACGATGGGTAGCTATCGAAGGCACACTTCGTATCGATCGATACAAAGAAGCCGGTCAAGGAAAGGAGCGCATTGCATGGATTGAAGCGTGGAACTCGGATGGATACGAAGGCTATGGCTATGGACATAGGGACTGATGGATATGAAGTGATGGAGGCAAATTGATGGATACGAAATCCATGGATACGAAGCCTTCAGTCTACTCACAAAAACAAACTTGGATCTATCATAACTCTTATTCTACAAGTCCAAATGCTATGAAATTTTCACAAAGCTTTCTTATTCACTCAAGAACGTACATAGTCGATCTCAGCTTCATTGGAACATTTTTGGATCGATATGAATTGTACTTGGACCGATCCCAAACGACCCTGGATGGATCTGGTGGGCCTACCTGTGCATAAGAAGAGGTATTCCAGGTTTTGGGGCGAATATTTGCAGACCTACACCTATAAATAGCAGCTCTATGGCAACTAAAAAGGGTCGTATCTTCTTCTGCTTTCCCAGGCGAAACTCTGCCATTTTGTTTACTGATTTCAAAGGCTTGTAACTATAATTACAATATAAAAGGAATAAAAGGATTGATTCAAAGCGGACGTAGGCTGAAGATAGCCGAACCACTATAAACCTTGTGTTCTTTGCTTTCTTACTCATTTTAATTTTGCCATTTCTTCATTTTTATTCTCTACTTTATCTAGATCTGAGGTCTATGTTTGAATATTGTGGATCTATGTGCAAATACTGGTGCTTTCACGACTTTCGGGTTTTGTGACCAATTTTTGTGCAAACAATAAGTTTGCATGTAATATGTATGCTTTTGATTTCGTAGTCTTCGAAATCATTTTGGGTATGGATTGGTTGGGTAAATACGAGGCTAGGATATTTCGTCAGGATTTGAAAATATTATTGAGACACCCTGATAATCATAACTGAATCATATTCTCAGTGGAGAATTCTGACCGGAGAGTTTATGATTGGTTAAGTGCTAAGGAATTGAAGAGGAGTTTGGTCAGGTTGGAATAGCAAGAGATTTTGTAGATGTTTCTAAACCAGTTATAGGACTACCACTAAAACGAGCTGTTAAGTTTCAAATAAATCTCGTGCCAGAAGCTGAACCTGTTAGTACACCACCTAGCGGGATGACACCTGTAACATTCGCGATTTTGTCGGGATCCAAAGGTCGGCATTCTTACGTCCACTGTATCAAATGCCGCATAGTTGAATGGAGGAAAACCAAATTATTAGGGTTAAAAAGAAGAGATAGAAGAAAAAGATAGAAGAAATAAGGAAACAGAACAGAAACAATATCAAAATCTCACAGTCGCAGCGGAACAACATATAATAGATGAATGAATAATCTTTAAAACAAAGAACTATATCAGTTATTGCATTAGATTACATCATCATCAGAGTGTACAACAACAATATACAACACAACTGCAAAATGGACAGTTATACAAACATGTCCTTACCAGTGAATTTTACAGCGGAAAGATAATATCATATACAAGTAATACGTCTCGCCATCCAGCTCGCCACTTGAGCTCCATAGCACTTCTGAATCCAGAATCACCTGATAACCTGACTTTAGACTGCCCGTGTGGAAAATTATGGGCACCCAGAGTTTAGGAAGAGAACAATAAACTCCAGGTCAGTCATGGGACTGGTGTGAGAATTTAATATAGTTATTTATCTTTAAAACAACAACAACAATAGAAGTGAAAAATATCCGCAATGCTTTTGGAAAATGAAACTACCATAAGGCCTCCCTACACACACACAATGCAAATGCAGAATTGGAGGAGATTTCTCCTTATGATAGTCAAAGATGCTTACTACGCAAAACAAATCAATTTTGATATTATTATTAGTGCATAGTGATGAAAACATTTCGAAAATAGAATATAAATCTTAACCATCATAGACATTTCGAACTATGCATACTATAGCTACCATCCAAATAGTGGGGCGCCACCATAAGTGAATGACAGGTAATACAACTAAAACCGTACAAGGCTCGTATTGTTTCTTTGGATTTCCAACAAATGGTCAGGCTAAGGAACTTCCTACTGCCACATGGGATCGCCTCTGGCAGGACGTCCCAAGAACCTAACCGGATCTCTACCAACACAAGGTCGGGTTACCTCTGTAACTAGGTAAGTACTACACGAATATGCCACCCCCCGGTCCTTTGGGACCTTTATCCGAGGGCTCTCGATCACCAAGCAACAACCACACAGAAAAATGAGATTGGAGCAACCACATAGGTTAAGCATCAGGGCTCCATACCTGACACCACCCTTTTCTAGAAGGTAATGACATACCCTAAAGGGAGCGACCCTCATAACCTTGCCGCATATTCCTGTTTTGACCACTTTCGGGGTGTGAGGTCTGACGAAGTCTCGTCCACAAAGCTACGTTTTTTCACAAAGCCACACTTTGATCAACAAATGATCAATTAATAATCATCACACAGCAGCACTTAGCATGCGACATTACCAAATTAAGAATATATCGCTGATAACCTTCAACTATATAACCTCTAAGGGTGTAAGCTAAGAGAATAAATTCTCCGCCACCAGCGGAAATGTATTTGAAAGAAATCTGCTTTATATCTCAAAATGTAATGTCAGACATGTAACCATACAAGTCTGTTCTAGGTTCGAACAGAACCGAAGGCACTTGCAAAGAAGCCCTTGCAATCCGGGTATTCACAATCCTGATCGAATTTCCCATCACAAAGGAAATCTCCATACCATAGCTAACGGTGCAGAGACAATCGATAGGTCATCCTATCGTTTTCACAAATACCCGGTCTTCACCACCGGTCTTCAATGCTATCCATTACGTCGTATCACTATTCGGAATGGGTAATCCGAATAACGAGCGCAATAATTTAAAAATAAGTGTAGCATTCAATTTCAACCAATTCACAACAAAAAAGCCATTTAAGGGTTAATATTGATAGTCGGTTATTTAACTATCAATCAATATTCACAACATCACCCGATTTCAATAATTTCCCAAATTATTTATTTTCAAAAATATCTTTACAAGAATAATTTCCACACTTCAACCATTTGAAAACAAATTTCAAATCAAATTTCGCCTTTACAACATTCATTCAAAATGGTTGATTTAAACCAATCAAATAAATCCTCACCGATATATTAAATTTACGTTCCAAATCTATAAATCTATTCCCACACTTTTAAAAATAAATCAATGTTTATTTTTAAAACAAATTATCCTTATAAATTTCCATTGTGAATTTACATTCCCAAATATTCATTTTTATACGATTTTTCAAATCGATTTCAATTATTCACTTTCAATTTATCTTTAAAAGATATAATCTCAAAACATTCACTTCATATTGGAAAACTGCAATGACCCATAAATTTTCAATGTTAAATTTTTGTTATTGTAATAATATTTTATGAGTTAATATTGAAAGAAATAAAATATTGCAATTTTATAATGGAATGATAACTAAATTTTGACTGAAACAATGTTAATACAAGTCAATTGTCAACAATCTAAATGAAACTCCAATTCATTTTATTTAAGCATGATACGTTTGGTTATAAAACTAAATATAAGCAACAAATGTAAAGATTTAGTTATTATACAAAATAGATAGTTAATGGTAATTAAATAAGATCAGTATTGTGTAAGGAATGATAATATGGGTGGTATAAATGATTACACTGATTTATAGTGGGATGTAAAAGGTAATAAATTTATGTATAATTTAGGTAATAAAATAAGTTTATTTATGGAGTTAGATTGGTTATATTATCTTAGGCTATAAACCAAATAGAAGAGAACAAGCGTAAATCTTAAGGGTATAATAGCAATTATTATATATTACCTAATTTATTGGTCAATCAATTTATTTGAAATAAAGTCCTCTTAAATGTTAAGTAACTTTAATACTGTTATGGAGGAAATGCTACTTAATGATTTTTAATTTTAGCAACGGAAGAGTGAATGAGAATTTACAGAGAACATAAATTATTTATAAGTAAAAAGGAGTATATATTGAACAAATTTATGATAATTGGATAATGCAGTGTTATTGGAAATTAATTAGTGTTATATATGGGATTTATACCTGGGTAGGCAAGTAGTAAACTTATAAATGAAAGAAAGTGAGTAGGTGACCCTTTATTTAGGTTATTTATTCATTTAGTATGTTAAATAAAAATTTGGGAATCAGATCTCAATTAAGGGAAATTAAGTTGTACGTTAATTTGAAATAAAATCTATTAAATAGTACATTTATAGGGAATGTAGCATTGATGTGCACGTATTAGTGCATATATTTACATCCATATTTTATCTCTTTTTATTTAAATAATCATCATATTTGGGCATTTTAACATGTTTAAAACCAAAATTCAATTATTTCCAAACCATCATATTTTCATCATCATTCAAGGGCAAAACGGTCATTTTTGTGCATGTGTCAATGTAAGAATTTTTACTTGGACATTTTTTGATTATTTTATAGGAATTTGGATGCATATGGAAGAGGCTTATATGAAGATACATGCATTCACAAGGAAATACAAAGGAATGAAGAGGAAATAATTCAAGTTCAAGATCATGGAGGACCCCACCCACTTACCTAACTTCCAATTAGAAGCTAAGCACATGCTAAAAGGACTTAAAGCTTCATGTACATATTAAGTGGGGGATTAGTGAATGTTAATGATTACTTGGAGGCTACACCACCTCAAGGGTATTTTGGGAAGCTCCCTAAAAAGAGAATTAGGGTTTTATGCATGTATAAATAGCCCTCTTATGTACATGAAGATCATCTTCTACTCTTTCATTTACTTAGGAAATTAAGAAATCAAGTGTAAGCTCAATGTTCTATGAAATAAAAATGGCTTTCAAGCCTCTTTCTTCTCTCTTTTCTACATGTTTTTCTTTATTTTATTGTTAATGTTTATTTTTATGCTCTCTTTCTCTTTATGCTCATAGCTTAGATTTACATTTATGCAAGTAGTTAGTAGCTAATCTCTTTGCTTTCTTTGCTTATTTTCTATTCTCTTTTCTTTTTAATGTTGAAACTTACATGTGTTGCTTTAATGCCACAAATGAGTAGCTAAACTCCTTCAATTTAGGGGTGATGAAGCTCTCTAACTTTATGTAATATCAACATTTTATGATTTATGATCTCTTTTGGTCTATGCTTCATGAAGTAAGTTTTGATGCAAGTTTATACAAGTGGGTTTGATAGCTTATATTGTTTATGCAAATGAGCTATTCTTATTCAACATAAACACAATTTGCATCATCATTTGCTAATCCATTTTTGATTTTGAAATGAAAGTAAAAATGAAATTTGATGATCTATGTTACTAATTACAATAGTAAATAGATCATACTTAAATTAGCTTTTGCTTTGGCTTCATTTTCATTAGAATAGATAAGTGGTTTATGTGTTGTATTATAGTTTGATGGTTTGAGTTATGTTAATTAATAACATAAATAAACCATACTTATGATAAATACAACAATATTTCACTTAATGTCAAAACTAGAGATCATAAATTATTGTTTGATGATTTACAAAAATATGGGAGTGGATTTATCCCTAAATTGTTCTCTAGTTCAATAGTTCTTAAATCAAACTTTAACTCTAGCTTTAGCTTCATTTTATTTCTAGTTAACAACTTCTCCTCCATTTGGTCTAATTTGATTGAATAGATTTTTAAACTCTAACAATTCCCTGCGGATCGACCCGTATTCGCCGCGTGCTACATTCGTACACCGTGCGCTTGCGGTTATTTTTAATTTCAATTCGTTCGACGGTTTTCTAAATCGATAGAATTTCCGTCGACGAACAAGTTTTTGGCGCCGTTGCCGGGGAATTGTTTTGATTTAAATTTTCTATTCTTCGAGTTATTTTCTTTTGATTTTTGTGTGTTTTTATTCTATGCGTAAGTGCATTTAAAAAAAAATTGTGTGTGTGCATGTTGATTTTTGTTGTTTGTAGTTACCCAGTTTCTTTTCATTAGTATTTGCATTTTCTATACCAAAAAAAAAAAAAAAAAAGAGCATATACACAATTTCATTTAAAAAAAAAAAGATTTTTCATTTCATTTACATTTCCTTTTACATTTACATTTTCATTTACAAATTCCCCTTACATTTCCCTCTCTATATTGCTTTTCTGCCTGCAGTTGCATTTTCCACTCTCTGTTCCACTCTCTGTTGTGCACATCTCTGCATATACCAGTGCACACTGTGACAGTCCACATCCAACTGTCACAAACCCTCCCTCATCAACTCTTCCACCAAATTCAAACAAACCCATACTTGCATATCATCTCAGTACAACTACAACCAGTTTTGAACAAACAACTATAAACAAGTTTAAACCACCATAGAAAGTTGCTACTGCTTCATCAACAATTCCACCCTCATCACTACACAGACTCTCCTCCATACAACAGAAAGTCCTCCACCACTGCTATCTCACCAAACCATACAACTGTAGAGCATTCCAAAGCAGCCAACATCGACCACAATCCGTTCTCATTCACTCACTTACAATCCCCTCACTGTCCAACTGCCTACATCATTCTTCTACTTGCCTTAACCACTGACATCCCTTGCAAAACTCCTCACCACAACACTTCTGCCCACACCCAACAACTGTCTTCATCTCTAATCCACCATCTACTTCAGATCCACACTCTTTAAGCCAACCCCCTGCAACATCACAGCATAACATTCAACTCTGCACTGAACATCATCATAACTTCAGTCATCCAGTTCAATCTTCACTGTTCACTACACCACAGGCTTCATCACATCTTCACTGACCACCATCATTCCATCTACACCCTCCCTGACAATCAAACAGTCTGTCACAACCACACATTTAAGCATTTCTGCCTTCTGTTACCCACTCTGCCTTGCCTGCCTTCCACAGTCAAACTTTTAAATTAATCAGTGCACATCAAACCAAACTGTTTCCTCAAACCTCACTTAAGTGTGCACTACTACATATTCTATCCATTCCACTGTCAAACTACCTTCCCACCACCTTCCAAAACATCACAACCAAGCTACAATTTACTGCTGTTGCTATAACATTCTTCTCACTACAAACCATCCACAGATCCATCAATCTGCTCCTTCCTCCTCCACTGCCAATCCACCACTACTTCGGCCAATCCACCACTACTTCGGCCAGCATTCACCAATACTCTACGCCATCAACAGCCAACGAACAGCCAATCACCACTTCTTGCCTTAACAGCAGTCCGCCATCTCCACGAAGATCAGAAATCACAATCTCCCACTGGCCATAGCAACCGCAACCAACAAACATACATTCATCTACCTCTGTCATTAGCCATCCCCTTCAACCTTTGCCATATCCACTCCATAAACTGTAACCGCCCATCACCTCAACTCGAAGCACAGCAAGGCACGATCAACGGCCTAGCAAAACCAATCGCCCCTCTCAAATCCCCTGGAACCCACATCCTCTCCATACCACAGCAACGAACATCGCAACTCCACAATTTCCGACCACAGCAATTTCGAACCATCGAATCCATCAATTTCGAATCACCATCACCTCAACCACGAACCAGCATCCATACTCAAGCTCGAATTCGAACCACCGCAGTCACCTTAAACACCCGCGACTTCTCACACGCTCCCATGACAATGGAAACTAAAAATTTGAGTGGATTTCGATTGCGATTTGGATTGGAAATTTTGTTGGAAGTTTAATTTAAGAATGTGTTTTGAAATCGATGTTGAGTAATGTCTGCAATTTTCTTTCTTTTTCATGGAAGGATTATGTTTTGCGTGAGAAAGGTTTATTTGGGTTAGAGGATTGTTATATCGGGCCGGGTTTTTGAGCTTGAGTTAATATATTCCTTTCTTTTCTTTTGTTTTAAGTGTGTTTTGTCTAACTTAGTTCAAACTTTTTACAATTTTTTTTTTTTTTTTTTTTTTTTTTTTTAAGTAAAACGTTACTTTTAAATTTCCTCTCTAAAAAAAAAAAATATTCGAAAAAAAAAAAAAATTAAAAAAAAAGTTCAAGTTTGTTTAATTTTCATTTTTCATTTATTTTATTTTCAATTCTTTTGTTTTTCGCTTATTTTTTTTTTTCATCTTTGATAAACATACAAAAAAAAAAAAAACAATAAAAATTGTTGAATATATCTTGTTTTTCATTTCAGGTTGTCAAAGCAGAAAATTACAGGGAATTGCTTGCCAAAAGGAAAAATAATTGATTTGCTTTGCTAAAATCGCCGCTTGAAAAAAAAAAAAAAAAATTTGCTAATAATCTACACGCTCTGGTATTGTGCTTTCATCTCTAGTGCATTGTTGGTTGCTTGCATTTGAAAAAAAAAAAAAAAAAATTCAAAATCCAAAATACCAAAAACAAATTTCATTTTAGTTGCATTGTTAATACACGTTTAATTTCTTGTTTTGCATTCATCTCATCTTATTTTCTTTTCTAAGGGCAATACCCCAATTCACATAAGGTGAGGGATTTCATCACCCTTTCCTTAGCCCACAAACGCATTTCATCGTAGAATTTGACTAATAATAAAGGTTAGACGTTGGACCTAAGGGTGTCACGAGCTCACTTAGGGCTTAATTGTATCTTCACAATTGTTTTACTTAAACGATTTTATTTCTTGGTGTCTAGGCTACGGCAGAGTAATAACCAATTATAAAAATTACGGTGATTCGTAAATATTATACTGGTTGTTCCTCTGAAGGTACTTAAACCTTCGGTTGCATTGCTACGGTGATTCGTGGTGCACCGATAACCCCTGTCCGTTACCTGGCTGAGAAATATTTTTGTTGATTTAAGACAAAGTGTGATTATACAATTTTGGGTTAGGAGCTACTAAGGACAGAAAACTGTAATTAAGTTCTTTGCATTCATTTAGTTGCATTAGTTCATGCATATTTAAAAAAAAATCAAAAACAAAAATCTAAAAAAATTTGTAAAATCATTTCAAAAAAAAAAAATTGAAAATTCAAAAACAAAACAAAAATCAAACTTTTCTTTTGAAATAAACTTCACTTGGTAAATAGTTTTTTTTTCCCTTTAAAAAAAAAAAAAACATTTTCAAATCTTCTTTCATTCTCCAAACTCGTTTCTAATTTCTTTGTCCTCTCGACTTTCACTTATGCATGAGTACCTGGACTCGTGACACAACAACGAATACTTAGATTCGTGACCCTTCTACAAACCGTTTAACTCGAACAGACAATCCTACCGAAATGGCGAACGAAAACGCCCCTCGAACTCTTATGGATAGAATCTTTCCCGATAGAGTTTCTATTCCATCTTGCATCACATTACCCGCCCCTACGGGTAACCATTTCGAAATCCATTCGAACCATATTGCCACGCTTCCAAAATTTGGCAATTTCGAACACGATGACCCATACATCTTTTTGACTAAATTCGAACAAGTTTGCGCAACCATTAAACTTCAACAACTTTCTGATGACGGAATCAAACTTCGATTAATCCCATTTGCTCTTACGGATTACGCTGAAAAATGGTTGTACAGCTTACCTTCGAACTCAATTAAAACGTGGGAAGAATTTGTAAAAGCTTTCTTAAAAAAGTTCTACCCCTTAGAAAAAACAAGTAGAATTCGAAACGAAATTGTAAATTTTCATCAATTCAAGGGTGAACCATTTGGAAAATATTTTGAAAGATTCAAAGAGCTTTTGATAAAATGTCCACACCATAACTTTGAAAAATGGACGATTTGCCAAATCTTATATGATGGACTCGAAAACAGCTCACGAACCATGCTCGAATCAATGTGCCAAGGCAATTTTCTTGCCCAACATCATGACGATGCTTGGCAATTTCTTGAAAACCTCGCTGAAAAGTCGTCCCAATGGGAACGCTCGAACGAAAAATCAATCTACTCACGATCAAGTGCACACTCGACGGGATCTTCTTTTGCTTTGGAAGCTAAGATCGACGCAATGATTAAAAAATTCGATAACGTTTTCTCATCGAATCAAACGAACCAAGCTTCCCAACCAATGTGTTATAAATGCAACGATCCTAATCATATAGCCGATCAGTGTCCCAATTCCGTCGAACAAATCAATGCTTTCAATAAAACCAAAAACGACCCGTTTTCTCCAACGTACAACCCTGGATGGAGAAATCATCCGAATTTTGCGTGGAACCAAAACATTCCCAACACGAATACGATTCGTCCCAATTTTCAAGCATTTCCGAATAATGCTTCGAATCCTCCCTTTCAGCCCAATAATTTTCAACCAAACTTTATGGGCCCGTCTCATAATCAACCTCAACAACCAAATTTTCCACCAAATTCTACTCATCCTCCACAAGATGATAAACGTTTAACTTCGCTTGAGAAAACTCTTGAAACGTTGGCTAAGGCAACTACTCAAAGCCTTCAATCAAACAGCAATTTGCAAAATTTATTGACTTCATATATGCAAAACACAAACCAATCGATTGCGAAACTCGAAATGCAAATGAGTCAATTAGCCACGTCTGTAAGTGAACGTGAACGAGGAACATTCCCAAGCCAGCCCCTTCCAAATCCCAGAAATCAAAACGCAAATTCAAATCAAGCCCATGTTGTTCAAGATAGCAATGTCACCCAGTTGAATGCTATCACAACTCTCCGTTCTGGTAAACAAATCGATAATCAAGTCGTTAATCCAAATGATTCACTGGGAACTTTTCTCGATACTTCTAAAACAACGAACGACTCAGAACAGAATGTGGAGCCAAACGTCGAATCGAACGACAATCAAAATTCTTCTTCTACTACTCGAGTAGACCCGCCTACCGAGTATCATGTTCCATTTCCACATCGTCTTCGACCAAAGAAACACTCGGACCAAATGGAAAAGATGTTGGAAATTTTTAAACAAGTCAAAGTTAACATTCCTCTTCTTGACATCGTTCAGCAAGTCCCCACTTACGCGAAATTTCTTAAGGACTTGTGCACCCAAAAGCGACACACTCAAGTGCCCAAAAAAGTCTTCTTAGCCGCTAGTTTGAGTGAAGTCTTGTCCCAATCCATACCCGTTAAATACAAAGATCCTGGCTGCCCTACGATTTCGTGTACAATTGGAGAAAAGACGATTAACAAATGTTTAATAGACTTAGGCGCGAGTGTCAACTTGATTCCATACTCCGTTTACGAACAATTAGGCTTAGGTGAGCTCAAACCCACGAAAGTTACGCTTCAATTTGCCGATCGTTCCATTAAGAAGCCCGTGGGAGAAATCGAAGACGTGCTCATTCGAGTAGGGCAATTCATATTCCCCGTTGATTTTATCGTTCTCGAAACACAACCCGTGACAAACCCTGCGAGTCAAATCCCATTGATTTTAGGCCGACCATTCTTAGCCACTTCAAACGCCTTAATCAATTGTCGTAACGGTTCGATGAAAATCTCTTTTGGAAACATGACTTTGGACCTTAACATTTTCAATCTTGAAAGCCACTCGAACGAACTTCGTGACCAAACATTAGAAGTTAGTGCCATTCATGAAAACTTTGAAAATGAAACATTTGATCTTAACGATGAACGCGAGGCCGAGTACGAAAAATTGTTTCATGAAGTCCCCAACGAGATCGAACACACTCTTCCCTTTGAATCGCTTCAAGTTGAGTCCGAATCTCAACCCAATTCTGCAATCGAAAAACTCCCGAAATTGGACCTCAAACCACTTCCCACTCACCTTAAGTATGCATACTTAGGTGAAAACGAAACTTGTCCTGTCATCATTTCTAACAATCTTTCTCTTGACCAAGAAGCTTCTCTTCTCTCTATTCTTTTGAAAAATAGAGAAGCAATTGGGTGGTCCATTACTGATATTAAGGGAATTAGCCCTGCTATTGTCCAACATCGCATTCATTTGATTGATGAAGCCAAACCCACTCGTGATGCACAACGGAGGCTTAACCCAAAAATGAAAGATGTGGTTCGTGACGAAATTCTTAAGCTCCTCGATAACGGTATCATATACCCCATCTCCGATAGCCCATGGGTTAGCCCAATTCATGTCGTGCCTAAAAAGTCCGGACTTACTGTTATAAAAAACGACGCTAACGAACTTATTCCAACTCGTACTCAAACGGGTTGGCGTGTTTGCATTGACTATCGAAAACTAAATGCCGCAACACGTAAGGATCATTTTCCTCTTCCATTTATCGACCAAATGCTCGAACGTTTAGCCGGTCACGAATTCTATTGCTTTCTTGATGGTTATTCCGGCTATAACCAAATTCCAATCGCTCCCGAAGATCAGGAGAAAACGACTTTCACGTGTCCATTCGGTACCTTCGCTTATCGACGTATGCCATTCGGACTTTGTAACGCTCCTGCGACTTTCCAACGATGCATGGTTGGAATCTTTTCTGACATGACTGAGCGCTTTCTAGAAGTCTTTATGGATGATTTCTCTATCTTCGGCGATTCTTTTTCTCAATGTTTACATCACCTCGAGTTGGTTTTGAACCGATGTAAAGAAAAACACTTGACTTTGAATTGGGAAAAATGCCACTTTATGGTCAAACAAGGCATTGTCCTTGGACATATCATCTCAAACAAAGGCATTGAGGTAGACAAAGCGAAAATCGATGTCATTGCAAGTCTACCCATTCCCAAATCTGTTAAGGACATTCGATCATTTTTAGGACACGCTGGCTTTTATCGACGCTTTGTGAAAGACTTTAGCAAAATCGCCCGTCCTTTGACGACCCTTCTTGGAAAAGATGTTCCTTTCGATTTTAACTCTGATTGTATCTCTTCTTTTGAACGTCTTAAGAGTGAACTCATTTCTGCCCCAGTCATTTGCGCACCCAATTGGGATCTTCCTTTCGAAATAATGTGCGACGCTTCAAACTTTGCCGTTGGTGCTGTCTTGGGACAACGCATCAACAAGATCCTTCATGTCATTTACTACGCGAGTATGACCTTGAACGACGCTCAACTCAACTACACAACAACTGAAAAAGAGCTTCTAGCTGTCGTTTTTGCGCTTGAAAAGTTTCGACCTTACTTGATAGGTTCACACATTACGGTCTACACTGACCATTCTGCGCTTCGATATCTCTTCGCTAAAAAGGATGCTAAATCCCGTTTGATTCGTTGGATCCTTTTACTTCAAGAATTCGACCTTACAATCAAAGACAAAAAAGGATCCGATAATGTCATAGCCGATCATTTATCTCGTCTTTCGAACGCACCATCTTCCTTGCCGATCAATGAAAACTTCCCCGATGAACAACTTCTTTCTATTTCTATCGATCCATGGTACGCTGATATAGTGAACTACTTAGTCACTAAAGAAACTCCCTCATCTTGGTCCAAACAGGACAAATGCAAATTCATGTCCCAAGTGAAATATTTCTATTGGGACGATCCATACTTGTTCAAATATTGTCCCGACCAAATCATCCGACGTTGCATTCCGGATAATGAAATAAGGAGTGTTCTTTCGTTTTGCCACGATCAAGCGTGCGGTGGACATTTCGGTCCTCGAAAAACTGCGGAAAAAGTGCTTCAGTGTGGCTTCTATTGGCCTGCGCTTTTCAAAGACTCGTTTGAATTTTGTAAAACTTGTGATCGATGTCAAATGCTTGGACGAATTTCTCGACGAGATATGATGCCTTTAAACCCCATTCTTACGATCGAAATCTTTGATGTATGGGGTATCGACTTTATGGGACCTTTCCCCAATTCCTTTGGAAACTTGTATATCCTTCTCGCTGTCGATTACGTTTCAAAATGGGTCGAAGCCGTTCCTTGCAAAACCAATGACCACAGAATTG
Source organism: Allium cepa (assembly GCA_030765085.1). Lineage (NCBI taxonomy): Eukaryota > Viridiplantae > Streptophyta > Magnoliopsida > Asparagales > Amaryllidaceae > Allium > Allium cepa. Next base: position 125,267,703 of record CM060940.1, on the reverse strand, counting down.
TTGTGAAATTTCTTAAAGAAAACATCTTTTCGAGGTTCGGCACACCTCGCACAATAATCAGTGATAACGGAACCCATTTTTGCAATCGTTCTTTTGAAACTTTAATAAAAAAATACTCGATAACCCACAAGTTATCCACTCCATATCATCCTCAGACTTGTGGCCAAGTTGAAGTTTCAAATCGACAAATAAAACAAATCTTGGAGAAAACTGTCAATAAAAATCGAAAAGATTGGTCTCAGAAATTGACCGACGCGCTTTGGGCTTACCGTACTGCTTTTAAAACTAACCTTGGGATGTCCCCTTTTCGTTTAGTTTATGGTAAAGCTTGCCATTTACCCGTTGAAATTGAACACAAAGCGTTGTGGGCAATAAAAAATTTAAACTTTGATCATGAAGAAGCTGGCGAAAATCGAAAATTACAACTCAACGAACTAGAAGAACTTAGGAACGACGCGTATGAAAACGAGAAAATTTACAAAGAAAGAACCAAAGTTTTTCATGACAAGTCAATCCTAAGGAAAAAGTTTTCGCCTAACCAGAAAGTTCTTTTATATGACTCGAAACTTCATTTATTCCCTGGGAAACTTAAATCAAGGTGGACCGGACCATTTGTGGTACGAACTGTTTTTCCACATGGTGTCATAGAAATAGAAAACCCAAAGGATGGATCGCTTTTCAAAGTCAACGGTCATCGTTTAAAACCCTTCTTGGAATTTCCCGATAACCAAGAGGAGGAGCTCATGATCCTTCATGAGCCAAGCTACGTCTAGTAAGAATGTTAACCCTCTTTTGTAAATATGTACATATTTTTCCCCGTTACACTCATTATATCATGCATTGACTGTGGGGACACAGTCAAAATTAAGTGTGGGGGGAATCTCATTTTTATTTTTATTTTTTAGTTTTTCATGGCATTTTTGAATTTTCATTTTCTTCAAAAAAAAAAAATCTCAAAATTCCTAAATCTCAGAAACATTTTCTTTTTACCATTTTGATTTATTTTTGAAGAAACACTATGGGATAAGTATAAGTTTTGGTTAATAAATTGAAATTTTTTGAAAATTTATTTGTCTTAACAAAAATAAAAATGAAGTTTGATTACAAATAACAATGGTTTTACTAGTATATAGGAAGGTTCATTTATGTTAATTGTGAAGTATGTTCTAATTGAAAATCGTTGTTCAAAAAGTGGTAAATTTAAAATAAAGGATATAACATTTTTGTCTTCTAAGTTAAATGGTGCTAAGATGATTTTGCAAAACTCTCTCTCTTAAAAAATATATATAAAAAAAAAAAAAAAAAAAACAAAATAATAACATCCAAAGTATTCACTCTCATTTAAAAGTCCTCACGGTTATGCATGGGTGAATTACTTGAAATCTTTGATTATGTGCTTTCATACTCATTTAAAAGTCCTCACGGTTATGCATGTATGGAACACATATAAAATAAAAAGAGAACAGACTTAATAAAAACCACCTACGGTCGATAGGTGTATGCACGAAAGTGTGTACACTCGCCATGCTCTGTACTCCCCTCACATAAGCCCGAAAGGCAGTGCATGGGTGGTATATCTGGCCTCAGTTTACCTGAGCTAGGTGTGTAATTTTTCTTGCAAATAATGAGAGAGCTAGCAATTGAAATCCTAGCACTATTTTAACTTGTTTGACCTAACTTGTTATTGAAAAGAAATGAAAATACCACTTTAATAAACTTTGATAATCAATTAAGGATCCATTTCATAATTACATTGTGTTATCAACCGAAACAACTAGCCAAACTATGGTCTATCTGTCATGACAACTTGATTTTTATTGGAAATTTTGACGAGTAAATGACTTAAATTTTCAAGACAATGACCAAAACTTGTATTTAACTTATTTGTGTCAATTTAAAAATAGATCCTTCATTTGTAAATATTTCCAAAAAATTCGCATTCATCTCTTTGTAAATAAATCTTGCAATCTGTAAATATTTTCATCCAGCATTTGGATTTTGTGGGTAGTATCCGCTGAAAACCCTCACGAGACAACACTCGTCCTACTGGGGACACCCAGAGGTTTAACGGCTTGTTGCATACGCTCAATGCAATCGTGCTCCCTACGAAAACGGATTTATCTTTGTTTTCCTTTATTCGAGGACGAATAAAAAGATAAGTGTGGGGGTATTTGATGTGCACGTATTAGTGCATATATTTACATCCATATTTTATCTCTTTTTATTTAAATAATCATCATATTTGGGCATTTTAACATGTTTAAAACCAAAATTCAATTATTTCCAAACCATCATATTTTCATCATCATTCAAGGGCAAAACGGTCATTTTTGTGCATGTGTCAATGTAAGAATTTTTACTTGGACATTTTTTGATTATTTTATAGGAATTTGGATGCATATGGAAGAGGCTTATATGAAGATACATGCATTCACAAGGAAATACAAAGGAATGAAGAGGAAATAATTCAAGTTCAAGATCATGGAGGACCCCACCCACTTACCTAACTTCCAATTAGAAGCTAAGCACATGCTAAAAGGACTTAAAGCTTCATGTACATATTAAGTGGGGGATTAGTGAATGTTAATGATTACTTGGAGGCTACACCACCTCAAGGGTATTTTGGGAAGCTCCCTAAAAAGAGAATTAGGGTTTTATGCATGTATAAATAGCCCTCTTATGTACATGAAGATCATCTTCTACTCTTTCATTTACTTAGGAAATTAAGAAATCAAGTGTAAGCTCAATGTTCTATGAAATAAAAATGGCTTTCAAGCCTCTTTCTTCTCTCTTTTCTACATGTTTTTCTTTATTTTATTGTTAATGTTTATTTTTATGCTCTCTTTCTCTTTATGCTCATAGCTTAGATTTACATTTATGCAAGTAGTTAGTAGCTAATCTCTTTGCTTTCTTTGCTTATTTTCTATTCTCTTTTCTTTTTAATGTTGAAACTTACATGTGTTGCTTTAATGCCACAAATGAGTAGCTAAACTCCTTCAATTTAGGGGTGATGAAGCTCTCTAACTTTATGTAATATCAACATTTTATGATTTATGATCTCTTTTGGTCTATGCTTCATGAAGTAAGTTTTGATGCAAGTTTATACAAGTGGGTTTGATAGCTTATATTGTTTATGCAAATGAGCTATTCTTATTCAACATAAACACAATTTGCATCATCATTTGCTAATCCATTTTTGATTTTGAAATGAAAGTAAAAATGAAATTTGATGATCTATGTTACTAATTACAATAGTAAATAGATCATACTTAAATTAGCTTTTGCTTTGGCTTCATTTTCATTAGAATAGATAAGTGGTTTATGTGTTGTATTATAGTTTGATGGTTTGAGTTATGTTAATTAATAACATAAATAAACCATACTTATGATAAATACAACAATATTTCACTTAATGTCAAAACTAGAGATCATAAATTATTGTTTGATGATTTACAAAAATATGGGAGTGGATTTATCCCTAAATTGTTCTCTAGTTCAATAGTTCTTAAATCAAACTTTAACTCTAGCTTTAGCTTCATTTTATTTCTAGTTAACAACTTCTCCTCCATTTGGTCTAATTTGATTGAATAGATTTTTAAACTCTAACAATTCCCTGCGGATCGACCCGTATTCGCCGCGTGCTACATTCGTACACCGTGCGCTTGCGGTTATTTTTAATTTCAATTCGTTCGACGGTTTTCTAAATCGATAGAATTTCCGTCGACGAACAAGCATGAATGGTTAGGGATTGTCAAATTCGGTAAAAAGGGATTGGACTTAGGAAACTTTATTAATTGAGTTTAAAACCTTAATTAATACGCGTAATTGACAAGAATGAATGTTAATAAAGAATAAGAATAAGAATAAGTTTAGTAAAAGAGTAAGCATTCATTTAGTAAAAATGTTTGGCAACTGAAAGATTGATTGTAGAGAAGAGAAACTATTATTTAGTAAGAAATATATATAATTACTGTTTGCAGCGAATAGTGTATTAATATGTTTAAATTACTATTAGATAGGAAATAATTGTTATACTTCTCATTACATTCATTTAGTCCATTTTGAAACTTAATCAACTGAAATTAATGTAATTGAAAATTTCCAATTAATAGGTGAGAGAATACTAATTGTAAGTTAATAGGTGTAAATAAAAGCAGCATATGTTTTGTGAAAATATAGGGAAAGTTTGATTTAATAAAAAGAAAATTTTACATCAAATAAAATGAATGTTTCATATGTGAATGTACGTTTAATTTCATTAAAATAAGAACAGAAAGATTGACTTTAAAGAAAGAAATATATGTTTATTTGAACTGTGTTTTAGCTTGCGGACTCATTACAAGAATAGAAAAATAATCTATTTATTACACTTGTGTATAAACAATAAATTTGTAAACGTGTTTAAATAAAAAATTGTTTTATTTCTTTATCCATTTTAGTTGTCTGCTTTAAAATCTAACTTTATAAGTAACTGCAATTAATGTAATTCAAATACTTCAATTAAAAAGAAAGGAAATGTTGATTACAATTAATAGATTTAATAAAAGAAACGCATGTTTTGTGTTAAACAAAAAGGGTGTTTTAATGGAAATAAAAGATCATTTTGAGAGAACAAAATTGAACGTTCTCATTTTTAAGGTAAGTATAAATATTTTATTTTGCGTAGATAAAAACCTAAATGCATACAAAATTCTACTTTCATTTGCAAACTTTTCCATTCCTACGTGCATTCCCTTATCTATTATTAATGCCTGAAGCTTTAATAATAAAACGTGACATTTATTTTTGTCCCTCCACATTCATTTTCAAATTATAAATAACCTACATCTTATTTCTTCTTCTACATTTTGTTTCTCCTAACACCTCATATTCAAAAGTTCTTATTCTTGCAACTCCATAAGCATTCTTTTATAAAAATGATTTTTTTTTCATTTTCCGTATTGGAGAAGAACGAGGTCCTGTAGCGTGCTAAAGTTTTTGCTGACGTGGCTTATATTTTTGTTAGGTATGTTTATTTGTTTGTTTAAATTAATTTTGTTTTCAAGCGATTTAACGCGTGTAACTTTCTCATACGAACTACCTTTCACACGCGATTTTTTTAGTTAGGATCGTAATAAAATTCCGGATTTTTTGACGCTGGTTTGGACGAATTTGGAGACTATTCAATTTTTGGGATTGAATTTTAATTCAAAAGGTGAGTGTTTTAACCCACTCACAACTTCTAAGTTTTCTTATGTTTGTTAAATTGATTTAAGATATGAGTAGAAATTTATTTATGACTGTTTCGGATTTTTTCATCATCTCAGTTAAATCGCATTTATTTAATTTAACTGTTAATTAATTTTATTATTGCACATAAATTGACAGTTAAAATTTATTTATTTTGCATATAAACTGCTAGTTAAACAATTATTTATTTATTTATTTATTTATTTTGAATATAAACTGTTCGTTGATACCTGTTATATTTTATATGCTCTATTGATGTTTGTTTAAATTGATGATGATTGAAATAAAATTGGTTGATGATTGATATTGGGTGAATGGATGGTGTGTTCTATGTTTATAAACTTCAAGGTATTATGCATTCTCATTTCATTCGGGATTGCGGTTTGAAATGATATACAACCGCATTTGTTTATTTTTAAATTTGAGGATTGAAATGATAAATATCCGTATCACTTGACCATAGGATAGAAAATTATATACAGGCACCGCGGTATATATATAAAATTATTTTTGAAATGATTTCTATTGTTTGGACAGGATGCGGTTTAATAAATATTAATTTTGATCTTATATAAAATCTTATTTTATATATACATATATAGTTAAATTATTGAATTTAAGCTATGTATGAATTTATTAAATGGAAATAAATAAGTTGAAAAATGGAGTTTGATAATTTATATTTATGATTAAGTACAGGTTTAAGATATTGTGTATATATATAGAGTTTTAAATAGTTCAAATCAATTAAGATTGGAAATTAAATTGGAAATTTATTTGGAATTTGGCTTATTTAAAAATTAAACTCCATAAGTTGGTGTAAACTTATTAATCTTGGAAATTTTAAAGGTATGATATTTATAACTGGATTTTTATTAAAGACAAATTAAATGAATAATTCTAGTATAAATAAATGGAAGGAAATATTTAGTGTTAATAAATTAGGTTTTATTTTAAATGGTTATGGATCTATTATGTAAACGTTTCAAAACTAAATAATAGGACAATGAATTGTTGAATAGAAATTCCCAACCTTAGTTTTGAAAGTTATTAAATACTCAAAATTTGAAAATATTGAAATCAAAGTGTTTTTATTCAAACTGAAAGTGAATCTAAAGGTTATGGGTTTAGACTGAATTTAAAGTAAATACAATTGTAAAGGCGTGGAAATTATTTACTTTATAAAGAAATTTTAAATTCAACTGTTTTATTTTATATACTGTTGAATATCCAAACCATTTAAGTTTTGAAAGTTAGGGTTTTAAAGCTATGAATTTTGAAGTATTATGTTTTGAAAGTTATAGTGCAAATGTTTGGGTTTCAGATATTATAAATTTTAAAGAAGTATTATTTTGGAAAAGATATATGTGAAATAAAGATGATATTATACTGATTTTGGTTTATAAATATATCAAATTTATTTGGTTTTTAAAACGAAAAATGGTATCTTATTATATGGTTTTGAAATGGGTATATATTCTGGGTTTGAAAGTAAAACTATGTTGATAAGACCGTGGTGTTATAATAACGTTTGGTTGTTGAAGAGACCGGGATCGAAAGTTGTCATACTCTCTGCCAACTCCGAAAACCACTTTAACAACCGTGTACGCGGTGGAGATTCCAGAATGAAGTAGGATGGTGGCGGCGTTTCCTTTGAGGTAAATACGTGGACCCGACTCCCGTGAGTTGGCATAAGGTGGCTAAAACAGGAGCGATTCTCGGGCCAAGGGGGTTAGCGCTCTTTATCGGACACATCCCTTCGATACTATACTCTGACTTTGGATTGATTCGGTGGCCACCTTTATTTTTTTGATTTTGGGGGTATTTGTTCGAGGTGGGCGGCAGCTGCGGCTATGCGTTACCACCAGTCCAGATAGCAATTGGTATATCTACCCTGGCATTGCCTAGTTGTGCCGTGTCACCTACCCTAGCGCGCCTTATACGATTTTGGTTTGTACCATACCTATGGAGTGTCCTCTGAAGATGCCTAGTACGGGGGAGATTACGGTACTGTATAGACTATGGGAATATATAACTGTGTTAAGGTGGAAAATGTAAAAGCCATAACGCTATTTAAAAGTATTTTTATTTTACAATTAGACACTAGTATAATAGCGAAATATACTACATAGTAGATAGTTTAACAGATCCTTAGGAGATGTAAATCCCGAGCATCTCCTAAGTTACTGCACTCATATTTATCTCTGTTGATTTAACTTACATAAGATCTTTTAGTTCTGACTCGAGTGCTTTGTCTTTTCAATTTGCTTGGGTCAGTCCGAGCGTTTCAGGATTTGAAGATTTTATTCTGGAGGACGAAGACGAAGATTTGTAGTATTACTATCTATTATATTATTCCACTACACCGTTTGATTCCGCTGCATTGATATTTATTGGTATGTGAATTCTGATATTTATTGTATAAAGAAAAATCAAATGTTTTGTAAACAGTTTAATGAACTGTGTATTTATTATTATATTTTATCGTTCCGCTGCAAGATTCTATTTCGTTTTTTTCTTTCTTCATCTTCTCTGTGTTTATCTTATTTACCCCATAACAATCCGCCCTTCCGTATGGTTTGAATTGGCACGTGTGTCGATTTAAAGTGTGCGAAAAGGCGGGACGTTACAACGCGGTATCAAAGCTTTGGTTTAGCGATAAACCTTAGCTTTGTGGGGTTTGACTCTTTACTAATAGGGTAGTAATACCCTATGGGAGTCGCTGAGTGTATACATATGAGAGAGCGTATTTGTTAGTGTTATAAAAAGGTTTTAATATTGTGTTAATCTGTTCCGTTTTGTATTTATAAATTCTGGTTGGTGCAAGGGACGCTATGACATCAATAGGGATTTCTAAACACTTAATAGGACAAACCGACATAGTATTTGTTTTTAATATAGGTGAATGAAATAATTTTGCCTATTATATTTTCTATATAAAATAAAAAATTTCAAATGACATCTGTATTTGGCTGCAATAGATTGGTTGTTAGGTAATAAAGTGTATAAATAATAATAGAAATAAGATTGAAAAATAAAATAAATGAAATTTGGGAAATTTAGAACTTAAGATCCGGGGTTTTGAAATTTCTTTCGAATAAATTTTAAAATATAATAATATTGTTTATAAGTACTTTCTGATATAAATATTTTTTATAATTTGGAAGAATTGTTTTAGAGAAGAATTTGGAGAAAATAAGTTTTGTACTTTCCTCTCCGTCGTTGGAAAATAATTTCGGTGATGGCGGCCGCATCATCGACTTTCATTTTCGAGTTTCGAAGGGGGAAGGCCACTATAGTAGTTCTACTGTAGATTCATTGAAAAATATATAAATTTTTAATTGTTTTAAATATAATTAGAGATATATAAGTTGTAAGAATATATTTACCTATTGTTTTAAAATAAATTGAAAATTTAACCCGGTATTAAATTCTTAAATTTCCATTAATTAATTGTTTCAATTATTGCAGCGAAATGAAAGGTAATTAATTAATAATTGAAACCTCTAATTTAGGTAAGAGATTTAAGGCTAAGTTATAAAGGAAATAAAAAGGAAGTTGAAATTGTAACTTATAAGGAAAAGGTAAAAATTTATTGAACAATGAATTAATTAAAAGAAATGAGAAAACTTGTATAACTTTCAATTACATTCTTTAAAAGCATATATTTAACTTACCAAATATTAAAAGTTGAAATGTTAATGAGAAAATTTAATAGATATTGTACAAGTAATAAATTTGAGGTAATGAAAGTAATTAATGAAATTCCTTAATAAATAGGAATTTGATGTTGTAATATTATAATCTTAAGTGTAATTGAAAAGACCACTATTTGAAATAGAAAGGTAGGTATTATAAATGGAAGAAAATAAATAAAATTAAGTAGTATAATTGGATGATAATAAACTTAAGTAAAGGATTGAAGCTATTTATTAATAAAATAAGAAGAAAAGATGAATGCAGTAAATATATAAGTGTAGACTTAAATTAATGTATTAATGTGCTAAGAAATTGATTTGCACATGAATACTATAAACAAATGAAGTTATGCAATATGAAATGAAAAGAGAAAAATGAATTATATATATAAGTATAAGTGCAAACAAGTGTAATAAACACTAAATTAATGAATGGAGATAAAAGTTGTAAGAAATAAATGTAAAGTAGTAGATGAAATTTATAAGAATGAGCTTGATTTATTATTTTGAATTGTTGCTTGTTTGATTTATGGTTGTTTGGGGTAAGATACTTTAAATTTGGATTTGGATGAATGAATAATCTATTTAGTTTTATCTAAGGCTGTTGAGTAAATGATGCGCTGGTAGTTTATTCTTCATTCCGTGCAATTTAAAAGTTTTGAACCCGAACAACTATTTGTTTGTTTGATTGAATGGTTGTTTCGTATTGTGTATGCTGTTTGTTGAAATTGATGGTTGTCGTATTGATTTGTTGTTAGTGATTGAAACCATCTAAATATTTCATTTTTATAAATTGTTAACCCTTTAGATTACATAAGTAAAATGCAGGTTATGGAAGCAATTGCTACTGCTTTTGGTTCCACGAAATAAGCGTTATTGCCCGACAAATAGGTACGTTTTCGGATTATGGGTTTTTAGCGTTATTTTTTTTCCCATGTTGGGATATATATTATTTTGAAAATATATGATATATATTGTTATAATTAATATTTTATTTTTCTTCCGAGCCTTTCCGTACAAAGGAGACAATGTTGAAATTTTTCGAAAATTTCGGACTTAGAAATTTTTTTCTTCTTTAAAGTTTAATAATTTAAATATAAAAGATTAAATAGTTATAAATTAGGATATCTTATTTAAAGTAATTAATTTTGTAAATTTAATTTTTTATAAAGTTAATGTTTTGATAAGATGTATTGTTTTTATTTCTTCTTTTTTCCTTTTTTTCCTTTCCGGTGACGAAAAGTTTTGATTGGGGGAGAGTGTAACGACCCATAAATTTTCGATGTTAAATTTTTGTTATTTTAATAATATTTTATGAGTTAATATTGAAAGAAATAAAATATTGCAATTTTATAATGGGATGATAACTAAATTTAGACTGAAACAATGTTAATACAAGTCAATTGTCAACAATCTAAATGAAACTCCAATTCATTTTATTTAAGCATGATAAGTTTGGTTATAAAACTAAATATAAGCAACAAATGCAAACATTTAGTTATTGTACAAAATAGATAGTTAATGTCAATTAAATAAGATCAGTATTGTGTAAGGAATGATAATATGGGTGGTATTAATGGTTGCACTGATTTATAGTGGGATGTAAAAGGTAATAAATTTATGTGTAATTTAGGTAATAAAATAAGTTTATTTATGGAGTTAGATTGGTTATATTATCTTAGGCTATAAACCAAATAGAAGAGAACAAGCGTAAATCTTAAGGGTATAATAACAATTATTATATATTACCTAATTTATTGGTCAATCAATTTATTTGAAATAAAGTCCTTTTGAATGCTAAGTAATTTTAATACTATTATGGATGAAACGTTACTTAATGACTTTTAATTTTAGTAACAGAAGAGTGAATGAGAATTTACAGAGAACGTAAATTATTTATAAGTAAATTGGAGTATATATTGAACAAATTTATGATAATTCGATAATGCAGTGTTATTGGAAATTAATTAGTGTTATATATGAGATTTATACCTGGGTGGGCAAGTAGTAAACTTATAAATGAAAGAAAGTGAGTAGGTGACCCTTTATTTAGGTTATTTATTCATTTAGTATGTTAAATAAAAATTTGGGAATCAGATCTCAATTAAGGGAAATTAAGTTGTACGTTAATTTGAAATAAAATCTATTAAATAGTACATTTATAGGGAATGCAGCATGAATGGTTTGGGATTGTCAAATTCGGTAAAAAGGGATTGGACTTAGGAAACTTTGTTAATTGAGTTTAAAACCTTAATTAATACGCGTAATTGACAAGATTCGCTTTTTTGAAAAAAAATAACCGTTGATACAAATCTAAGATGTTTATAGAAGTATTAATGTAGTGAAAGACAAACAAATATTAACTATGTTATTTGTGTAATTAATGGATAGGAATACCAAAGGCTAATTGTAGTAAGGAATATAAGTGGTAGAATAATAAAAATTTATGATTTTATTTTTATTGACATATGTTAAGAGATATGTTTATGATCTTAATTTGAACTTCTACTAATAACATGTATTACAGTAAGATAAAAATAAAATGATAACATACATCAGGTGTACATTGTTTGAATGTAATTAATAACGGTGATTATAATAATAAATGTTAATAAAGAATAAGAAAGAATAAGTTTAGTAAAAGAGTAAACATTCATTTAGTAAAAATGTTTGGCAACTGAAAGATTGATTGTAGAGATGAGAAACTATTATTTAGTAAGAAATATATATAATTACTGTTTGTAGCGAATAATGTATTAATATGTTTAAATTACTATTAGATAGGAAATAATTGTTATACTTCTCATTACATTCATTTAGTCCATTTTGAAACTTAATCAACTGAAATTAATGTAATTGAAAATTTTCAATTAATAGGAGAGAGAATACTAATTGTAAATTAATAGGTGTAAATAAAAGCAGCATATGTTTTGTGAAAATATAGGGAAAGTTTGATTTAAAAAAAAGAAAATTTTACATCAAATAAAATGAACATTTCATCTGTGAATGTACGTTTAATTTCACTAAAATAAGAAGAGCAAGATTGATTTTAAAGAAAGAAATATATGTTTATTTGAACTGTGTTTTAGCTTATAAACTGATTACAAGAATGGGAAAATAATCTATTTATTACGCTTGTGTATAAATAATAAATTTATAAACGTGTTTAAATAAACAATTATTCTATTTCTTTATCCATTTTAGTTATCTATTTTAAAATCTAACTTTGTAAGTAACTGCAATTAATGTAATTCAAATGTTTCAATTAAAAAGAAAGAAAACGTTGATTACAATTAATAGATTTAATAAAAGAAAAGCACGTTTTGTGTTAAACAAAAAGGGTGTTTTAATGGAAATAAAAGATCAATTTGAGAAAACAAAATTGAACGTTCTCATTTTTAAGGTAAGTATAAATACTTTATTTTGCGTAGATAAAAACCTAAAAGCGTACAAAATTCTACTTTTGTTTGGCAAACTTTTCCATTCCTACGTACATTCGCTTATCTATTATTAATGCCTGAAGCTTAAATAATAAAACGTGACATTTATTTTTGTCCCTCTGCATTCATTTCCTAATTATAAATAACCTACATCTTATTTCTTCTTCTACATTTTGTTTCTCCCAACACCTCATATTCAAAAGCTCTTATTCTTACAACTCCAAAAGCATTCTTTTATAAAAATGATTTTTTTTTCATTTTACGTACTGGAGAAGAACGAGGTCCTGTAGCGTGCTAAAGCTTTTGCTGACGTGGCTTATATTTTTGTTAGGTATGTTTATTTGTTTGTTTCAATTAATTTTGTTTTCAAGCGATTTAACGCATGTAACTTTCTCATACGAACTCCGTTTCACACGTGATTTTTTTGTTAGGATCGTAATAAAATTCAGGATCTTTTGACGCTGGTTTGGACGAATTTGGAGACTGTCCGATTTTTGGGTTTAAATTGAATTTTAATTCAATTTGAATTCAAAATGTGAGTGTTTTAACCCACTCACACCTTTTAAGTTTTCTTATGTTTGTTAAATTGATTTAAGTTATGAGTAGAAATTTATTTATGACTGTTTTGCATATTTTTTTTCATCATCTCAGTTAAATCGCATTTATTTAATTTAACTGTTAATTAATTTTATTATTGCATATAAATTGACAGTTAAAATTTATTTATTTTGCAAATAAAATGCTAGTTAAACAGTTATTTATTTATTTATTTTGAACATAAACTGTTCGTTGATACCTGTTATATTTTATATGCTCTATTGATGTTTGTTTAAATTGATGATGATTGAAATAAAATTGATTGATGATTGATATTGGGTGAATGGATGGTGTGTTCTATGTTATATAAACTTCAAGGTATTATGCATTCTCATTTCATTCGGGATTGCGGTTTGAAATGATATACCACCGCATTTTTTTATTTTTAAATTTGCGGATTGAAATGATAAATATCCATATCACTTGACCATAGGATAGAAAATTATATACAGACACCGTGGTATATATATATAAAATTATTTTTGAAATGATTTCTATGGTTTGGATAGGATGCGGTTTAATAAATATTAATTTTGATCTTATATAAAATCTTATTTTATATATACATATATAGTTAAATTATTGAATTTAAGCTATGTATGAATTTATTAAATGGAAATAAATAAGTTGAAAAATGGAGTTTGATAATTTATATTTATGATTAAGTACAGATTTAAGATATTGTGTATATATATAGAGTTCTAAATAGTTCAAATCAATTAAGATTGGAAATTAAATTGGAAATTTATTTGGAATTAGGCTTATTTAAAAATTAAACTCCACAAGTTGGTGTAAACTTATTCATCTTGGAAATTTTAAAGGTATGATATTTATAATTGGATTTTTATTCAAGATAAATTAAATGAATAATTCTAGTATAAATAAATGGAAGGAAATATTTAATGTTAATAAATTAGGTTTTATTTTAAATGGTTATGGATCTATTATGTAAACGTTTCAAAACTAAATAATAGGACAATGAATTGTTGAATAGAAATTCCCAACCTTAGCTTTGAAAGTTAATAAATACTCAAAATTTGAAAATATTGAAATCGAAGTGTTTTTATTCAAACTGAAAGTGAATCTAAAGGTTATGGGTTAAGAATGAATTTAAAGTAAATAAAATTGTAAAGGCGTGGAAATTATTTACTTTATAAAGAAATTTTAAATTCAACTGTTTTATTTTATATATTGTTGAATGTCTAAACCATTAAGTTTTGAAAGTTAGGGTTTTAAAGCTATGAATTTCGATGTATTATGTTTTGAAAGTTATAATTCAAATGTTTGGGTTTCAGATATTATAAATTTTAAAGCAGTATGATTTTGGAAAAGATATATGTGAAATAAAGATGATATTATACTGATTTTGGTTTATAAATATATCAAATTTATTTGGTTTTTAAAACGAAAAATGGTATCGTATTATATGATTTTGAAATGGGTATATATTATGGTTTTGAAAGTAAAACTATTTTGATAAGCCCGCGGTGTTATAATAACGTTTGGTTGTTGAAGAGACCGGGATCGGAAGTTGTCATACTCTCTACCAACTCCGAAAACCACTTTAACAACCGTGTACGCGGTGGAGATTCCAGAATGAAGTAGAACGGTGGTGGCGTTTCCTTTGAGGTAAATACGTGGACCGACTCCCGTGAGTTTGCATAAGGTGGCTAAAACAGGAGCGATTCTCGGGCCAAGGGGGTTAGCGCTCTTTATCGGACACATCCCTTCGATACTATACTCTGACTTTGGATTGATTCGGTGGCCACCTTTATTTTTTTGATTTTGGGGGTGTTTGTTCGAGGTGGGCGATAGCTGAGGCTATGCGTTACCACCAGTCCGGATAGCAATTGGTATATCTACCCTAGCATTGCCTAGTTGTGCCATGTCACCTAACCTAGCGCACCTTATACGATTTTGGTTTTGTACCATACCTATGGAGTGCCCTCTGACGACGCCCAGTACGGGGGAGATTACAGTACTTTGTAGACTATGGGAATATATAACTGTGTTAAGGTGGAAAATGTAAAGCCTTAACGCTATTTAAAAGTAAGTTTATTTTACAATTAGACGCTGGTATAATAGCGAAATATACTACAGAGTAGATAGTTTAACGGATCCTTAGGAGATGTAAATCCCGAGCATCTCTTAAGTTACTGCACTCATATTTATCTCTATTGATTTAACTTGTATAAGATCTTTTAGTTCTGACTCGAATGTTTTGTCTTTTCAATTCGCTCGGGTACGTCCGAGCGTTTCAGGATTTGAAGATTTTATTCTGGAGGATGAAGACGAAGATTTGTAGTATTACTATACATTATATTATTCCACTACACCATTTGATTCCGCTGCATTGATATTTATTGGTATATGAACTTTGATATTTATTGTATAAAGAAAAATCAAATGTTTTGTAAACAGTTTTATGAACTGTATATTTATTATTATATTTTATCGTTTCGCTGTAAGATTTCATTTTGTTTTTTTTTTCTTTCTTCATCTTCTCTGTGTTCATCTTATTTACCCCATAACAATCCGCCCTTCCGTATGTTTTGAATTGGCACGTGTGTCGATTTAAAGCGTGCGAAAAGGCGGGAAGTTACAAAAACATTTCCATACTTATTCAATAATAAGTAATTCACAAATCCATTTATTTCCAACATTTTGAAAACATTCAATATACTTAAATCACAATTAAGTATAAATTTTATTCTTTGAGGAAAACTTCTTTTAAACACATTTATTTGGGTCAAAACGAATGTTACGTAAAACATCGTTACGACAACCCAAAATCACCAGTATAGGGTTCGAAATTAAAATAGATATATAAATCCCAATACTATACAAAACTTTTCCTTTCGGAAATCATTACTATAACAACAGTTTTATAGTCCACCACTTCCTTCTACTTCTCGAAACGTCTATTTCAACAATGAATCTTGAAATCTATGGTTTCGATACTTAATACATTTTAAACATCTTGAAAAAAAATTAAATTCTATTTAAAAAATCACTTTCCCAAAATATTTCTTTAATATACTAGTCACTGTCCAAAGTCGTCAATATACTTCATTTACCAAATTCAACATTTCTACATATTTCATTTAAAGGGTTATTCACTGTCCAAAGTCGTGGATATATTTCCTTTAATAAGCTATAATAATTAAACTTATCAAAATAAGTCGATTTTGTATTTATAAAACAACGTTTATAAATTTCATTTATACTTTATTACAATTTTACTTATAAAATCACTTCATTAACATATTCTATCCATATCCTATTTACACGCCAAAATCCAATTTATAAGTTAATTACTTATAAATCTTTTATTTTACAAAAATCTATTCATTTTATAACTTCACAATTTATAAATCTATAGATTTCATCCACTTATGAAATCCATTTATACTTCATTTTAACACTTATAAAAACTCGTTTTATAATTCCAATATTTAATTTATAAATATCAATTTTATAAATCTTTTATATAAATCATTTATAATAATTCAAAAATCCCAATTTAAACCATTTTATAAATTAATCAACTACTTTATTTAAAATCACATTTCGGTTATATTTCACAAAATCATATTTTTTTATAACATAAAAATTTCAACGTTTATTTATTTAAAATGAATCAATTCCAAAATTAAATTTTATTATGAGTTCTCAACTTAAATTTTCAAAAATCAAATTTTATTTATTTTCGGCATCTAACGATACCAAAAATATATTCAGCTAAAATTTAGTCTTTAACGATTTCAATCACAAAGATAATCACGCAGATCAATAAATAGATCAACACACAACATTGAAACAAATTCAATCATTTGAGGAATCCAGTTGGATCCCTCCAACCCGTTTCCCTGTATCCAAAGATGTTAGCACAATACCAATTCCGCTTCAAGATGGAATATCGCGGTATATGGGATTTATAAAATACTGTCCGCTATTATGCGGCGCAGTAGGGTCTCATCCGCTATATAATGCGGGAAAATCAACTCCAAATACATATATAATACCAATTCCATATCAAGTTGGAATTATCGTGGTATATGTTTTTAATAAATAATATCCGCTTAATATACGGAGTATAGGGTCTATTTCAATACAACAGATAACAATTTATCATACAATCACACAATCAAGCAATTTTAAATCTAACTATTTAAAATTTAAATCGAAACAATTCGATTGAGTGAGAAGTTCTCACCTTGAGTTTCCGATAACAGTTGTTGCGTTTTATTTCGAATAAAATTAAACGTGCATTTAATTTTACCCGAAATTTTCACTAGCTCTATTGCGTAGTGTTCGTCCACACGAACCCGACGCAATTTGTTTTGCGCAATTCCGACCTCGTATGAACAAATTATGATGTTACAAAGTTTATAGAATTTAAATTATAAATCAATTTACAATTTCTTTTATGATTTTTATGCCCATTTACATCTGGACCATTCGATTTTGTTAGATTGCATCAGGGCTGCCCTTTCTCTTCTCTTCTCTCACGCGCTTCATCTCCAGGTTATTCACGCAACCGAAGGAACCCATCGGCCGCCCTTATCAATGAATTAACGTGACCCATACGTTCATTTCTACCACGATCAGCTAGCACCACGTTGGAGCTCACATCCCGGCGCAGCACCGCCATGAATAGCGTCGAGCTCGGTTGAGCCCTTGCTTCAAAAAACGCGACCTAAACGTGTGACTTCACAGCCAAAATCGAGCCCCCACGACACTCCATCGTTGATCATCACCGTATGGATGGATAACTCTCGCGTTCCTCTATAACTTTACAGTTAAAATCGAGACGTAAAGGTTTGTAGATTGGAAGAGATTAAGGAAGAAAGTTTCGAACTTCCATGGCCATTGAATATAAAATGGCAGCCGGCTCTTGAAACTAGGGTTAGGGTTTTCTTTGAGAGAGTGAAGGTCCCTTTATAGAAATTCGACGAAAAACACTATTCATCTCCAATTTTTCGAACTCCAAATCTCAGGCGGTGACCGGCGTTTCTAGGGTTTACCCTGCATTTCAGACACAATGGAATAGGTTTCGGAGCCAATTCGATCATCTGTGCGAGTTACGGCAATAAACGATCGATTTTAAATTAAATCGATTAAACCAATTTCTATGCATTTTGGCTTGCCTCGGACAAACCGTAAATCCGATTGACACGAAATTTGAAATCTTACAATAATATAACATTACGGATCCGATAAAACTAGTTTCGTCGAAATCCGAGACTATTTGAAAAATGACTATTTTCAATAGTTGATTAAATATTAAAATATTCAATTTTTCATAAATTAACTTTTAATTCAATTTTAAAAGTTCACAAACATTATTCTAACTCCAATATGATTTAATATAACTTTATAAATCATTTTTAATCACATTAAACCCAATTTCCAATTATTTACGCAATTTCAAATATTAAATTATCGATTTAATTATCCAATTAAATCCAGATATTCGAAAAATAAATTATTTGACCTATAAATTTTACTTGTTGATATTTAAAATCAATTAAATATCTGAATTTCAAATGGCGGAAATTCTGGGTCGTTACACCACCGAATGCGATGAAGGAATTTAAGGTGCAACTAGTGGATCTACAAGGGATGAACTTCATTGGACCAAGAAGTTTGCCTTGGGGTGCGGTTATGATATTCGTAAGGAAACCAGATAGGTCGTTAAGGATGTGTATTGACTATCGTAAGTTGAACGAGAAGGCAATTAAGAATAAGCATCCTTTGCCAAAAATTGACGATCTATTTGGTCAGTTGTGTGGAACCAGAGTATTTTTCCAATTAGGTTTGGTGATAAGTTTCCATCAATTAAGAGTGGTAGAGGATAGTATTCCACTATCCGCGTTGCGAACTAGGTATGGTTCGTATGAATGGTAAGTGATGCCATTCGGTATAACGAATGCACAGACATTCTTCATAGATCTAATGAACCAAGTTTTACGAGAGTTTTTGGATAGGTTCGTATAGGTATTTATAGATGAAATTTTAATATACTCTAAGGATGAAAGAGAGCATGAAGATCATCTTAGAGTAGTGCTCGAGACGCTGAGGTAGCATCAGCTGAAAGCAAAGTTTTCCAAGTATCGTTTTTGGAAGAAAGAGGTTAAGTTTCTTGGTCACGTTGTTTCAGAGAAGGATTTGTCAATCAATCCAGATAAGATCAACGTTGTTAATAACTGGAGGAGGTCGAAGATGGTGACTAGGATTAGAATTATTTTTGGACTTGTTGGCTATTACCGAAGATCTATTAAGGATTTCTCGCAGATAGCAGTGCCTTTGACTAAGTTAACCAGGAAGGATGTGAAGTTTAGTTGGTCTGACAAATGTGAGGAAGTATTCCTTAAGTTAAAGTATTTATTGACCATCATACCCGTGTTAGTAGTTCCAGATGGAAACCAAGGGTTGTTGATGTCTGTGTAGCTAATGCCTCGCTATTACTCTACTAAATCTCATAGCGGATTTTTACCACTACGATTTTCCATATAGCCCCAAATATAGCCTTTCCGCTTGAAGCTCCGCTATTTCCGTTATATCCCATTATTCCCGCTATATTCCACTATTTTCATTATATCTTCTTTAAAAGAAATGAATAGAAAAATGACATTTATACATTATAAAAATTATGAAATTGATTTATTTAATTGAATTTTTAATATATTGTCAGAAATAAAGATACTCTAATATTCTACTAAATTCAATTATGTTATATAGTAGTTTTACGTTTATTTACAGTATATTTGCACATATTTTATTTAAAACTATTTATGTATTAGTTATAATTCAATTGAATGTTAATTTTTCATTTATTCATGATTTATATATTTGTAAAAACATTAAGTATGAGTTTTGTATATAATTTTAGAGTCATCTGCTATATTCCGCTATATTCTCACTATATCCCCGCTATGATATTTTGCACCTCCCCTGCATTGAATCTGCCGAGCGCTTTAATTGCACAGGGTGATGTATACCGATGCGTATGAGACATTTTTAGGAGATGTGTTGATGTAGAAGGGTAAAGTCATTGCTTATGCTTCATGACAGCTTAGATGGCATTAGGTAAGATATCCTACTCATGATTTGAAGTTGGCAGCGGTGGTCTTTGCATTGAAGATATGGAGACATTATCTCTTAAGAGAGAGATATGAGCTATACACAGATCACAAGTCCTTAAGGTATTTATTCTCTTAATAGGAGTTGAATATGAGACAATAAAGGTGGCTAAAGTTTTTAGCAGCTTATGGTTTTGGTATAGAGTATATGCTTAGGAAAGGAGATAAAGTAGCGGATGCTCTTAGCAGAAGACATCAAAATGTGGTGTTGGATATGTTGGCAGAATGTAAAGAATTAGAAGCTTTGACCACTTGTAGTGTGCAGTTAAGATCGACTACTAGTTCTGGTAAGAGTACCGCCATGTTGTCCTGTTTAGAAGTTCGACCAGTGGTGAGCGAAAAAATTGCTTCTAAGCAGAAGATGATCTCATTAGCCGAGAAGATTAAAGTATTTAGTCTTGACTAGAGGGGATGATTGAGAAAGAAAGGACAATTGTGTGTTCCGAATGTGGAGGACTTGTGAAGAGAAGTTCTTGGGAATGTCATCGATCCAAATTTACGATTCTTCTTGGAGGAACCAAGATGTATCAAGATACGAAGAGGAGCTTCTATGGGGAAGGTATAAAGAGAGATGTTGACTCATGGGTTAGGCAGTATGCAAATTGTCAACAAGTGAAGGTCGAACATCAGAAACTGAGTTGGTTGCTTAGACCTTTAGAGATATCAGTTTGGAAATGAGATTTAATATCCATGGATTTTGTATGCGAGTTGTCAAGGTCAAATAGAGAAAATGAAAGTGTATGGGTCATAGTGGATAGGTTGACCAAGAGTGCCTATTTCTTTCCAGTTAAGTCAACTGGAATAGCACATATTTTAACTAAGTTGTTCATGAAGAACACACTTAGACTACATGGAATTCCTAGTAGTATAGTCAGTGACCGAGATGCTTTGTTTACCAGTGAATTCAAGAAGAGTCTATAGGATGCCTCACCAAGCTTAAGACGAGTACTACGTATCACCCTTAGACGGATGGGAAGACAGAGAGAGTCAATAAGGTACTCGTGGATTTATCGAGGGCTTGTGTGCTAGACTTTGGTGGATCTTGGAAAGATCACCTACACTTAGTGGATTTTTCGTACAATAATAGTTATCGGACTAGTATAGGAATGGTGCCTTTTGAAGCTTTGTATGGATGGGCATGCAAATCACCAGCATGTTGGTTGAAAACTGGAGATAGAGTAGTCTTGGGTCTAGATCTACTAGAGAGGTGACGGAGAAGATTGATTTGATTCGAGAAATGATGAAGAAAGCTCAGTCTAGCCAGAAGAGTTATGAAGATAAAAGATGTAAAGATCTAGAATTTTAAGTTGGAGATAGAGTTTTCATTAAGGTATCACCGATAAAGGGTGTGGTACGAGTAGGAAAGTTAGGGAAACTAGCACCAAGATATGTTGGACCATTCCTAGTTATAGAGAGGAGCGGAAAGCTCGCATACAGAGTAGAGTTACCGAGCAGTATGGTAGGTGTCCATAATGTATTTAATGTGTCTCATCTTCGCACTTATGTGCATGATCTAAAGACTACTATTCCTCTGATATGAGTTGATAGTAGAAGCAAATTTGACTTTTTTTAAATAACCAGTTTAGGTTGTGGTTAGATATGAGAAAAGGTTAAGAGCAAGACAATCAAGTTGGTGAAAAGGTCAGTGGAGCGACAACGAGATGGACTGTACTTGGGAGACAGAAGACAGGATTAGAGAAGCTTATCCTGATCTCTTGTGAAGGTATGTTCTATATTGCTTTATATAGACTGTTGCTAGTTAGGTAGGCTTGTATGGTAGTTAGAAGCTATTACGGATAATTGGTATGTTTAGTATTTAGTCCTTACTGAATTTCGAGCACGAAATTTTCTAAGAAGGGGAGCCTATAACATCCCTAATTGTTAATAACATTATTTAGGAGAATTAATTAAATAAATTAGATAGACTAATGAAAATACTTGTCAGATAAGGGGTTTATTTATGTCATGCTTAAATAAACATAAAGAATGAGTTTATGGAAAAGGTTTATTAGATAATTAATAAGAGAATAAAATAATGGCATTATAGGTAACAGCTGCACCAATAATCCCATTACCCTTAAAATCCCATTTCCATTTCTTTGCTTGTTCATTTTCAAAACTCAAAAAAGTAAATCAATGAATAGCAAGCCGGCCATAATCTTGGGAAGGAAATGGGGAAATCAATTAAAGTTAAGCAATCAAGCACGGGGAATTAATCAACGATCAAATCTCAAGTTCCTTATCCTAAGCAAAGTGAATAATAATCAAAATCATCTCTATTTTTGTTTTAAAGTTCATTTGATTTTTGGTTTTATGTTTAAAACCTTTGTAATGATTTTAGTGATGGTATGCATGGATTTTATGATATGTTTGATTCGAACAAGATTATTTGATAAGTATTTGGTTCGGTTTTAGGTAAAAATTGTATTTGCTAGATTTCATATGCCATGAGGAATTGATATGTCATGTAAAACATCATTTTGGAGATGATTTTTAATTTTTATAATTTTTCCAAGCTATGGATAAATTATTAGGAATTTGGATCAGAAATTTTTATATGTTAGATAACATATTAAAACTGAATTTCTATTATTTTTGGGGATTTTTCTGAAGTAATTTACTATGGAAATTAATTAATTTATTTGGAGGATTTAAATGTTTTAAATATTTTGCCTAGGTGAAGGCTTCTTTGCTAATTACCTTTATTTAGATCTGAAATGAATGTGGTAGTTTTTGGAAAATAATTTAAAAAGTTTATGGCAACTAATTAAATCTTTACAAATAGGCAGGTTAGTTAAAAAGCAATCACTTGAAAAGATAATAAAACAGATTTTGTACAGAAGTATGGTTTCGCCACTTCCAGTAGTACCTTTCAACCCTATACTTCTGCCTCAACCAATTCAAAACCAATACACAAGGTATCAATGCATTGGTACGTAGTGTATTGGAGAATGGCGGCAGGTATGAAGTCGAAACCATGCTTTCGAAGGGGTCGAAACCCATTTAAATAGCTTTCGTAGATGTCACTTGTCTAGTTTTCAAAACAATGCTTTCGAAAGGTTCTAAAATAGCTTTCAATGAGGTTGCCGCCTTTTTGTTAAAGTGTAGCTTTCGAATGAGTTACCCTGTTTTTAAATCAATGCTTTTACAAGGGTAGTTTGAACCCAGTCGAAACCATGTTGCCGACCTTATACCTTTTGGATGGATTGAAGTCATCAACTAATTCGAAAGGTAGCTTTTGTTTTATAAATATAATTAGCCACTTCCTAAAGCTTCCGAAAGGGCTCTAGTAGCCATATAAGGCTTTCAAAGGTAATGGCTTCGAAAGGGGTACCAAAGCTATCCTTCCAAATGTTTTACTTAAATGATTAATACTTTCGAAAGGGTGGTTCCAAGCCATCAGTTTTACCCAATCACTTTTACTTAATAGTTAATGGTTTCGAAAGGGGTACTTTTTTAATATTCACTTTGATCCAAAAGATATTTTAAAGATAAACCCAATGGTTTAGAAAGATTTACTTTCAAATGGTTTCGAAGCAAAGCGTCTATGTATACTTTCTTTAAAATCAAATAGAATCAATTCAAACTTTTTTATTGATTCAATATTACTTTCTTATGTTTTTGAGATCATCTCTCTCTAAAATCAAAGATCAAAGTGTTGTCCATGAGGCTATACATTGTATTTAAATTTCAAGAAATTGTCTTTGGAAAAAACCATTAACTCTATTTGTATTTGCATGGATGTGATTGTAGTCCATTCAAATCAATTAGGTTTACTTGGTAGCTCGAAAATCCGAGTGGGTATACTGTAGCCCGTCCAAATCAAGTGGGTGTACCCTGAGCTTGAAATATCAAGTGGGTGTGTCTTATAGCCTTGGAATCGAGGTTGTAATTGGGTTTACCTTCTACCCGTTTAAAGATTGGCATTTGAAAAGAAATATGTACAAGAAATTATACATGACTGGATGTAAGAAAAATCTGAATCAGTAAAAAATCCCTTATGTCATCTCTCTAACTCTTTGCTTTACTTTATTACTTTTATTTTATCTGTGATTGTATATGTAATTGATTGTGGATATAATTCTTTGTTGAAAATTTGTTATTTCATATTAAACTTGAAAGAAATTTGTAAAGATATACAAAAGTTATAAAACACTATTCACCCTCACTCTAGTGCTTAATTAGCCCTAAAATTCATAATTCTGCAACCTACTCATACTAGTTAAGTAGAATGAACATTTATTTACAATCCAATGGCTTTGATATTTAGAATATTACCCAAAGTGAGTATAGAGAACCCAAGACTACATATGCTCAGTGGACAAATGAGTAAAAGACACAAATACTTAGCAACTCGAAAGCTATGAATAAACTGTTCCATTCGCTAATAAAAATGAATTAATAAAGTTTCTATATGTAAGTCTGTGTATAAAATATGGAGAACACTACAAGTTACACACGAAGGTACTAGTAAGGTTAAACAAACTAAGATTATATGCTAACCAACTAATTTCATTTATTTAAAATGAAACCAAATGAGTTTATTTCTGATATGTATTCTAGATTTCAAAATATATTACATGCTTTAATTTCATTAGGAAATCAAATTATATTACATGCTTTAATTTCATTAGGAAAAGAATACATTGAAGATGATCAAGTTTGAAAGATTATTAATTCATTTACAAGTGAATGAGATCATAAGACTTTGGTTATTGAAGGAGCCAATGATATTAGTACAATGAATATAGAAGAATTGACATGTAATTTAGTGTCCTATGAAGTTCAACCGTATGGCAGAAAGGAAAGTCGGTCAGGTAAGAAGAAAACACTGGCATTCAACGCTACCTATCATGATGAGGGATCAAACAATAATGAGAAAATGACATTTATAACCATGATTTTAGAAAGTTCCTAATTATCGAAAAAGAAGAAAATTCAGAAGGACTGATAGAAACCCGATCAAAGCACGAAGCGAAGATACCATCTAATGCTTTAATTGCAACAAAACTAGACACTTTCAAATGGACAATCCAGATCAAAAGAAATCGATGTTCTATCCCGACATAGACTCCTTCAACAAAAAGAGGAAATGGGCTTAAAATGCAACATAGGACAATTCAACTCCACATCAAGCAACAGTGGCTTAGAAACAGAAAATGTAGATATGTGCTTCCTAATAAAAGATTAACAAACATTAGTTGATCACAAAGAAAAAGCCACCAGCAAAGAAGGAAACCATAAGTAACTCAAAAATTATTGATTTCATATTTTATTTATTAATTAGAATTCACTAGTTAAGACAATAAGACTTTCATAAGTTTATAATACGTGTTTCAATATTAATTCTTTTAGAAACTTTGTTTGAAAAAGAAAAATAGCGTTTCAAATTAATAGTCTTTATATCTAATAAACAATTCATATAAATTTAAAATAATTGTTTCAAAATAGTACATAATATATAAATTACAAAAAATAAAATTATAAAATATACATACATACGT
The DNA here is from genome assembly GCA_030765085.1 of Allium cepa. Lineage (NCBI taxonomy): Eukaryota > Viridiplantae > Streptophyta > Magnoliopsida > Asparagales > Amaryllidaceae > Allium > Allium cepa. The sequence goes on along the minus strand of CM060940.1, from coordinate 125,242,090 downwards.
ACACACACACACATATATATATTCTAAAAGAATAAACTTAAAAAAATATCACACATAGATTTTAATTAATAATAAGATGAAACAATATTATATATTTTTAAGTTATTTATTAACAATAAATATACATGAAATACTCCAATTTTGTAAAAAGAGTTTTAGCTATAATAATTTCTTCTGAAACATTTTATCCATCTTTTCAAGTTTCTATTACTAATGATTAATTCAAAAATCATAAAATATAATTCGAATTTATAAAACTTGAAAAGTTAATGGATATTATATTAAAAAATTCATTAACAAATTTATTAAACAATGAATAAAACTAGAAATCTGCTTATTTTCAAAATATATTATATAGTTATATATTGAGTTCAAATAAAAAATATAATATATCATGAAAAATGGATATGTCCACATACAATAATTTCATATGTCGACATATAAACCATTGAAACAGATTTGCCTCCCTAATTTAAATTTTAAAAATAAAAAGTACATATATAGCTAAACAATTTCATCTTCTGGTGTGACGACCCACATTTCGGAAGGTTTAAATCGACAATAATCCACATATGTCCAACTTAACCGATCCGAAAAATAGATAATCAATGGGGTTAATTAAGAAAAATAAGAAAAGAAGAAGAAACAAACACAAAATCTCACAGCGAAACAACAAAATATAATAATAAAATAAACAGTTCATAAAGCTATTTATAATATACATTTGATTATGATCTATACAACATTCATCAGAGTTATATATACATACACACATCATAGATAAATAAATAATGTAGCAGACAATATGATGCAAACATACTAATAGTAATAATATACCAAATCTTCATCTTCGTCCTCCAGAATAAGTCTTCAATAAGCTGAAAAACTTAGGACTGACCTAAGCGTAATGAAAAGAACACTTGAGTCAGGACTAAAATAACCTTATGTAAATCAAATCGATATCGCATATAATATGAATGTAACAGCGTCAGAGATGTTTACGGAATTTTACACCTCCTATCCAGTATATAACGTGCGTGCAATAACTCAAGAGATGTTATGGGATTTTCCATCTATTAAGGATTCATCAAAATATTTATATGTAGCAGAATATGCTATATATATTATGTCAAATCGGTAAAATAAATATTAAAATAGCGTTAAGTCTTTATGTTGATTCCCCTTAACGCATTTTTAACCATTGTCATACAGTTTGGATATAAAACACTAGTTAAAAGATAGGTGGATAGGGATGCGCTGTGATACAACAACACTAAACTAAAATCGTATGGGTCTCGTTTAGGGATAAAAGTATGATAAGGCATGTAAGACAATGCCCAAGATAGGATACTACTAGTTTACCCATCTCGACTGGTGGTAACGCGTCAAAGCTATGATCGCCCACCGCGTCCAACACTCCTATAATTTAGAGGGTGCACACCAATCAATCACAATGTAAATGATGGTAATATGAAGAAGTACGTCCGCTAGGGGTAGCTATCCCACTTGGCCGGTACGGCTCCTGTTTTAGTCATTTCAAATTGGCAAAAATGCCAAGCTAATCCATCATTGTTCTCTTTCTTCAAATCTAGCAAACGACGCCAATCTAACCATTACATTCTGGATCATCACTCCACATACACAGTTGTTAAAGTGGTTCCGGTAACGACAAAGAGTATGCCCATATTTGGCTCCGATCTCTTTAACAACCAAACGTCATTTTTCATACCAGTTGGTACTTTTACATTTCAAAACAATTCGTATTTGATATCAAAATATCATCTTCGCTTCAAAATCAAATTCATTTTGAAATCATCATATTTACTCGAAATATAATATTTCAGTTCAAAATCATTTTCGCCTTAATATCACGATTTCGTTTCCAAAATTGTTTCGAATCTCGATTTGGGTTATAACTTCATTTAACCAAATTCATATTTAAATGCATGATTTAAAAATAACATTCCACCCTTGACCAGCTTAAATTTTTAGAAAATAGTTGAATAGTTTTAAAATAGTTTAAATATTTAAAATAGTTAAAAATAGTGTAAATGGTTTAAATAGTTAAAAATAGTTTAATTCTTTAAAATAGTTTATTATAAAATAGTTTAAGTATTAAAATGGCTTATATAGCAATATATTTTGGAAAATCCAAAATAAATTGAATATTTAAAAAGATAGATTTAAATAGTTTATATCAAAATAATTTATTTGAAAATAATTTCAAAGTCAAACCGATTCAAATACAACTTACCAATTCAAAGCAATTCCAATTTCCATTCAATCGATTCAATTTCGATTCCAATTCAAATCAATTTCAACTTCGATTTCAAATTATTCAATTCCACTTTCAAATCCAATTAAATCAATTTCAATTTATCAATTTCGAGATTGATTTTCAAAATATCGATTCAAAACATTTAAATCAAGTTATCGTTCAATATTCAGTTTAAAATCCCAATCTTCAAATATAATTTAATTTCGTGCTCAATTTTGAAACATCTTTTTTATATCACTTTTACTTAGTAATATTCAAAATTCGAATAAAAGTTCAATCTTTAAACATTCAGGCTCAAGTTCGAAAATAATTTGATTTCCATAAATCTGATTTTTATTTCTTTTAAATCAAAACCATTTAAATAAATTTCAAACTGAAACGACCCGACTTCCTCACCACAGAAAATCGCATCATGTTTAAGAAAGAAAGGGATAGAATGGAGAAAAGACAGAGAAGAAGAAAGAAACAATATCAGAATCTAAACAGCGGAACGAATAAATTATATTTAATCACATAATATATTACATAGTATCATATGCATCAGAGATACACAGCTAAAACAACACATACTAGAGAGTTATAAACACCTGTCTAGTTATACAACTCAATACAATACAAAGATAAACGACTCAGAGAACACACAGCGGAAAACTATATAGCTATACACAGAAGCGTCCTGCTCTATTGGTTCTCCAGAATTCGTCAAGCCAACCTGAATCCCTTGGCTACTCGTAAAAATTTGAGTACCAAGAGTTTAAGAAAACAGAATAAACTCTGGGTCAGACATGGGTCTGGTATGAGTAAACGGTTAAAGTTGCTTAATTTTAAAAACCTTTTGAAAGAAAAAGTATCACGTAAGATTTCCCACACATAAACATGGAAAAAAATTTACTTTACGCTAACCAAAACATTTGATAGAAAATTCAGTGATATTATAATAGGTCTAGGGTTTTCAAATAAATATGAAATAGCTGAAATTGTTACATTTATTAAATTCCAGCTACTAGCCAAAAAAGTGGGTAATACAATCAAATCCGATGGCACTTATTAGATTTTGGATTCCATACAATGGCAGGGCTACTGGGGTACCGCCCGTCACAATACGTGGCCTAAATCACCGTACCGAGGAGTACGCCCGCTCCCCTGCAACACAAGGCCCAGAACCATTCCTTACTGAACAGTTCTGAATAAGACAACCCCGGCGGTTGTTGCTATTCAACCACCCACACAGCCGAAATAAAAGGGACTGTAGACAGGGATTAATCTCATCCTACTTGGGCATGACCCACTCAGCCTTGCTGCACCTCCCCTGTTTTAGCCATTCCCGGTTGATGAGGCTTGAGGCTACGATTACCTTTAGTGAACATATCACTTAGAATGCTCATCGTCCACCTGACGATGTTCTGAAAGCATTCAATCCGTATAAGTTCGTTCCGGGTTCGGATGAAACCGAAGGCATTAACTCGTTACACTCATTTGGAATCACCCTCAGAGTTAACGACAATAATCCTTGCACTTTGAATCTTCATCTTCACTTGAGATTCACGACCTATCGTTAATTTGGATCGATGTGGTTTTCGGATATCCAAACCTGAAAACCCGATCCCGGTCTCATCGAAGTCCAAAAGGTATCTTTTAGGTCCAAGTTGTTTAAGGTTAAACAATTCAATTTAATTATCTATATACATACAGATAGATAATTCACAAGGCACAATTGATAATCACATTATAAAAATAAACAGATGATCCACAACAAAATAGGTAATCCATATCATCATCACAATAGATAATCTATATTACCATCACAATGCAACCAAGCATTCATACCACACAACATTACTTATCTCATTTCTGAGATTACATCCATTCAAGACAATCAATGTCACCCATTCATACATAAGCAATGATTTACTTAATCGCAACATAATTAATTTAAAATGATTAAATTAACTATCTCTATTTCTAATTAATTTAAAGTGAATTAAATTAATTACTTCATCTCTTAATTAATTTAAAATTAATTAAATTAATTGCCTTCAACACAATAACTCTTGCTTACATAAAAATTAATTAAACCAATTAATTAATCATCATCTTAATTAATCAACCTTGATTAATTAACTCTTAATCAAGTAATTAATCCGTAATTATTCTCATTAATCATATTAATTAATGAACCTTAATTACTTCCATTAATTAATTAACTATAATTAATTACATTATTTCTTAATTAATTATATTGATTAATCATGCTTAAATTAATTGTTTTCAATTAATCAACCTTAATAAATATAAGCAGTAATTAATTATTCTTAATTACTTCTTAATTACTTTTAATTACTTTTATAAATTCTTTGATTTATTACACCAAGTAATAAACCCTTAATTACTTTAACAAGTAATTATCCATTTAAAATTACTTCCCAATAAGTAATTTCACTTATCTCAATTACCCCTGTAATTTATTCATCAATTACTTATCTTAAGTAATTATTCTTATCAAACTTATTAAGTAACATACTTAATCATTTATCAAGTGGCTATCCTTAATTAATTGACAAATTAATTAACTCAGCTTGATCACAAACACCCCATAAATCATAATCGAGTAATTCATCCCTAAATTACTCTTTAACCAAATTAATCATTAATTTACAGATTAATTATCTTCAACTATTAATTAATAAACCTTAATTATTAATCAATCCTTTAATACAAAGTAATCAATCACTAATTACTTTTATAATTAATTAATTAACCTTAATTAACTAATTAATTATCTCTTAATCATTAATTAATAAAATTTAATTATTAATTAACAACCTTAATTATAAATTAATTAATCCATAATTATAATTAATCAATCTTTAATTACAATTAATCAACCTCAATAATAATAGTTAATTAATTCTCAATTAACTTGCATTATAAATTAATAATCCTTTTAATTATTAATTAAGAAAACCCAACTAAAACTTAATTACTAGTTTAATTACTTAATTAATTAATAATTATAATTTAATTAATCATTAGTCATTAATTAAATAATCATAAATACTAGTTAATTAAATTAAAAATTATCCTTTATTAATTACTTAATTAACCCTCTTAAATAATTAATTAATTAAACTTAAAATTTCTAGATTAACTAATTAATTATTATTCATTTAGCTTAATTATCCTTAACATAAAACATTGTCTTAATTATGCTTATTAAACAATTTACTTAAAAATTAACTTTACTTAATCAAATTATTAATTAAGTTTAAAATACTTATCCAACATAATAATTTAAAATTTACAAATCACAACTTCCTTAAAATACTTCAAAATATCATGAGGTAATGGTTTAAATCAAGTTTTAAATTTAAACCAATATGCTTTCTTTTTTATAAAATCTTTATAATTCCATTTATATTAAAGTTTTAAAATATTTTAACTTGATTTAACAGATTTTAAATTAAATAAAGTTCATCTTCATAAACAATTTTAAAGAAACATTTATTTTATCAAAATAAATTTAAAACAAGATTCATACCCAAAATTCAAAAGATACTTTATTTAAAGTTTAAACCCGTTTTAAAATAAATCCTTAAATATTTTTGAAAATTCCTTTAATATAACTTCGGGTCTAACCAGATCAAAACCCCAAAAACATCCGAGTTACTCTTTCCCACTTCTTCCATTGCAAAACTTAATTTAAGTTTTAGTTAAAATTTCAAATTATAAAACCTGTAACTGTTCAACTGTGAACAAGTTCCAACTCATCTCTACCCGAGTTGATACTCGAGTTATCAACTCAAACATACATTGTTCTACCCGAGCTAATACTCTGCAACCCAATTCCCAAATACTTATTGACATCAAACATCGCATGCACCTGCACCTGCACCAGTGCCGGAACCACCTCCGGTCAACGACGAACCCACCGACACGTCACTCAACCACCCTACAAGAACCTACGATCAACAGAACACCATTCCATGCCTCGATTCAAAATAGAGTACCCAGGGGGAACTGAAACCCAAACCCTCATCAGAAAATTCCCTGCACCCTCGCCTCTGATCAACGACAACCGCTTCAATTTCGGCTATGGATTGCCGACCCACGGCGCTTCCTTCTCCTAAAATTTCATGCAACTCGAATCACCATGAGAAAAAAGTGAACCAATTTGCAGCAAGACCCAAATTAGGTTTAAAACCAAATTCGAGCAAATCCAAACTCCACGGTGGATTACAAATCCTTTAGTAATTTTTGCCACACTCCCCAATCCTACCTCTAACTACATCAAGAACCCCGAACACCCCAGATGCAAAGATCATCAGATTTTGACATAAACCCAAATTCCAGCAAAACCCCAATTACTCATTCAATTAAATTTTAAAAATTGTGATATTCTTTTTAAAATTCATATTTCCAATGACAATCCAGATTACATAATTATTTCATCAAATTTCAACATTCATTTTCAATCATTTGTGTTAAGTGTCACTGCATTGTTTATTTTCCAGAAAATTTCAAATACTAGAAACTTAGTTTTATTTTTAGTTCTTAGTTTATACTTAAACTAACTTATTTTGTTTAAATCTAAGGCTTAACAGTTGTTTAAAATTGAGATAGCTTGTAGTTCTAACTATTTCCTAAATTTTGCAGTAAGGAAAAAAATAAACAGAGAAGATCAAGCATGCATAGATTCAAACATGACAAACATATTGCATATTTATATCTACACAGAGGCAAACTTCTATGTATATAATTAAACATCATCTCAAACTTTCATACAACAGAAAATTTTCTACTTAAATTTTAGTAAATTGTTTACTCACCTTTTTTAAAATGAAGTGCAGAGGTTTGATGATAAAACTGGAACTTGCAAAATACTTTGAACTTGAAAATTTAAAACTGAAATACTTCATCCCTTTGAATTGTTTTCAACAGAAATGCTTCAGGTTGCCTTGACCCAGATTATTCACTTTCATGCATTTTGAAAAATGATGCGGACATGGGAAATACAGAGCCTAAGAACTGGATTGAAATTTTTTGAACTTTTACATGATTTCAGATTATGGTATTGGGTTACAGGGTTTCAAATTTATTTCTGGATGGTGCTTGAATTTGAGAAGTAGATGGCATGTTTGGAAAAAAAAGTTTTACAGGGAAAATAAATTTTCCAGATTTGAACTTGAGGAAATTTTACATGATATTGATTTGAGCATTGGTTTGAGGATTTTCTGGGTTGTTTGAATTAAGGAATTTCATATTTGAATCTTCCATTGATAATTCTTGTTTTATTTTTAGGAATGAACATAAATTTTAAAGAAAAAGAAAGTGAAGAGAATATAGTGTTTATATAGGAAAATTTTCAGTTTTATTAAAATAAAAGAAAATTTAAAAAAATGTACACTTGTCTCTAGCTTAGATAAATGTGTTAACACTTGTTATCTAAATGATTTCTAACTTAATACTTGTCAATGTTTATGTATATTTATTCTAAAAGAAATTTAAAAGCTTTTTAAATTAATTTCCTAATTAACTAATATGTTTTCTGCCATGTTTTCTTAATTTATAAATACTTTTCTAATTAGACTCCTAATTAACAAATACATTTATAAATTTGTAAATGTTTTCTAAATTTATATAAATACAATTTTTTAAAATAAAATAAAATAAGAGCAATTATAATTTAAATAAAATTATATATAATATTGCAAACTCATTTTTAAAATGCTATTTCAAAAACCTTTGTATTTATTTTTGTTAAATAAATACATATCCAAATTTCTATAGATAAATTTCTATAAAAAGAATTGAAAAAAATCTTATTTTTAACTAAAAACATTATCTATATATTTTAAATCCAAACTATGTTATTATTTTATTTTAATATGTATGTATATCCCTTGAATTCTAATTTATATTCAATGTCAAAGTTAATTTAAAAAAAATCCAAATCAAAAATCAATTTATATAAATATAAATATCAACTTTTAAATAAGGTCATTATTATTTATAAATAATTTATCCTATTTTAAAATCAATTCAAATACACAGATATAAATATATTTAAACACACTTATTAACTTTGAAAATAATAAGTCAATTTAGAATTTATTTACACAAACAAAATAATTATTCTTACTTTAAAACTAATTTATTACCATAATTAAGACATTATATTATTATTACTTGGTTATTTATTTTTGAAAATAACAATTTTATCAGTTCAAATTATTTAGATTAAGAGATTATCATATTTTAAATTCCTGGAAATTTTGGGATATTACACAAAGCAAAAAATTTCAGATCATTTAATTTAACCAATCTGGTGTTTGTATATAATTTTATACCCTATGGCCAAGTGATTGGTTATTTCAGTTTTATTTCTGGGATGGATATATAACACTTCAATCCAAATCACAGTGTCATAGGTATATATCATTTCAATCTATTTCTTAATTCATTCGTAATAATTCAATTTACATTTTATATACTGTAAATAATTTACAGGGTGATAACCAGATATACCAAATAAATAAACATCCAAATCATCCGAAATATCAACCAATAGCATCCATCACAATCAATAATCCAAATAGTCAATATAATTCACAACAATTTCATAGTTATTAAATTCGGGTATTTTAATGGCAGTTCAATTTTAATATCAAATCTAACTATCAATTTTAATTTTTAGTAGTTAATTCAAACGTAGTTTAGATGACAATAAAATTTATCAAACAACGATCGATAAATTAATACCACTTCATAATTCAAATTTAACTATCAAAAAAACATTCTAGTATGTGGCGAGTGTTATAAAACACTCACCTTCATTTTCTATTATCGCTTTCATGTTTTGGTTTCGATTTAGTTAAAAATTCTAGAAGCTTCAAATTCAATCAATCCAATTCCTATGCGCCGTATTTGTCGATACGAACACAACGCAACCAACCGTGTCTTGATTGGACCTAAAATGAACGAGATATGATATTTATAAGTTTAACGATCATATTCCTTAAAATTAATTATATAAATACAATTCTTTTACCCTAAATAAATCAGGCCCGGCCCAAAACGAACGAACCCGACCCTCCTTATTCTTATCCCCCCTTCCCCTTTTCTTCTTCCTTAACAATTGCTTGGAGTTTTATCTCATGCGCGGCCGTGTCAGTGACACGCAACTCTAATCAACGAAACCAAAATCCATCATCACCATTGAATTTCTTGCCTCGAGCGCTATGCCACAGACCCATCGCCGCCTCATCCAGACCTCTCAATCGAAACGTGACTATACCTCCTCTACATGAACCATTGTGGCGTCGCATTCGACCACCCACCACCGAGCTTCACGAAATTACACCAGTAGATGCGACTTGATATGATGAATCCAATTCTAAGGTCCTACTCACCTAAAACTACCCACAAATCCCACCGCGTCAAACCCTAGTCGTCGCTCCACCTCTATCAGCTGTCGCTCGAAGAAATTGAAGCCATACCTTACTAAACTATACCAGATCGAAGCACAAGATGAATCTTGATTTTTAAAATTGGTTTCGTGATTTTTGGACTAGTAGATTTCAAGTTATAGTTTTTTAAGTTTTGTTTTTTTCCTTTTTTTCCTCTGTTAGTTTTGCTGTGATTTTTAAACGAGAAGGACAGGGAGGTGTATTGTAGAAGGAATAGGCACATCATAAGGTGGCTGATTAATAAGATATGGGCTGAAGTGAAAGAATATGGGTTGGAGGTCCAATCAATATATATATATATATATATATATATATATATATGTATATATATATATATATATGTATATATATATATATATATTAATTTAAATTTTCAAAATATCCCGATTTAAGTAGCTTAAAATTTTGAACCCTATCGAGGCATACCATTAGGCGTTTATAATTTTTTACCCCTATTCCGAGCACAATGGAACGCGCTTCGAGCCCAGTTCGATCGTATGGAGGAGATAGCTTTTTGGACCCAATTATTATATTGAATTGTCGATATTAATTTCAGCATGTTTCTATCACATGCAACCAAACGATAACTCTAAACACTACGAAATTTGTAATCCAATAATAATACACTATTACAGACTCAATGGAACTGGTTTTGTCAAAATCCAAGACTGCCTTAGATCTCTATTTTAACGTCTCGATTATAATATAAAATTTCTAATTTCTAGTTATTGACTCTTAAATCCAATTTTAAATGTTAACAATCTTCATTGTTTTTTAAATAAAATTTGCATCAACTTTTGATATCATTTTCAATCATATTAAATTCAGAATTCAATTATTCAAATAATTTCCAATATTAAATTAAACAATATAATTTTCAATATTCAACAAATTTCAATATTAGATTTTAAATGAATTTTATTTATCAATTAATTACTTTATTTACATCTAATGAATTCGACATTTATTATTTAATCCAACTATTGATTGTAAACATATTCAATACATAGCATTACCTTTCAATACTTATTATTAATTATATCTTCGAAATTAGTTTATTTCAAAATTTTATTCAAGTCCGTATCCAATAACTTGCATTCAAAATCATTAAATTTTTATTTTTAACCATTTTTATTTGATAGTTACATCAAATTTAATGCTTTAAAATAGTCAAAAATACAGGTCGTTACATCAAGCCTATTTTTCTCATTTGTTCTATGTAAAAGTTAAAAACATACACCATTAATGGATCCATACACTTCCAAACACCTAATTAAAATAAATTCTCCTTTTTACAGCTTCAGATTCTCAAAATTAAAAAAATAGGGAAAGAAATGAAGCATGTCATCAACGTGCTTACTGAAATACAAATACTTCAAATGCAGATGAAGAATGAACATGAGGGGTATGGAAGAATTCTTAGGACTCTTCAAAATCATCTTCTGGGCAATCAAATTGACCATATTATAATAGATAGGAAAGAATCTAAAAATTTGGTTGTTCATAACCCCATAAATATGGAAAGTGAAATTAAAGAAGAAGAAGTGGAAGACGAAGAGGAATATGAAGAAGAAGAAGAGGAGAAAGTAGAAGTGGAAGTTGATGAAAAAAATGATGTTAAATGTGTAAGAGAAGTAACTTTGATGCTAATGGAATATTTTTTTTAATATACTCTATAAAACCCAATAGACCAGTAAACTTCTGAGGGGATTTAAGTTGTACTTCACCACTTCATGATAATGAAAATTTAGTGGAACAAAAAGGGAATTTTTGTTTCCATTATCTAAATTGCGGCATTCACAAATATCTAATCATCAAGGAATATCGTTAGGAAATTTTCTCATTGGTGTGTAAATTTGTAAATGTGTTTGTTAATAATATGCAATTACATATGCCTTACATAATAATATTTTAATTTATATCATATATAACTAGTATCCTCATGGTATCGCTGTATAAATGTTTAAAAGTATCACATACTATTAATCAATGGTTATAGTGCACATAAATAAAGAATATTGATTTTAATAGATAGAAAATGTTAATTTACTATCTGGAAATAATAATTATTACAAAATTATCAAATAACTAAATACTTAGTCAAAATATATTTTATAACCGTTTAAAGAAAAACATGTATGTCGACATATAATGGTCAAAATTCAATAAGTAATATTTTAATTATTTTCAGAGGGAACAGTTATTGAACAAAAATTTCTCTTCTATAAATACACATTTAAACACAAGAAAATGTCTATATCTTCTTCTCTAAAAATTCTAACTTATTTTCAAAGAAAAATAGTTTTTGTAAAGGGTATTTATAAAGAGAATTCAAGTGACAACATGGAAGATACAATAAAATCTTTCAAGAAGGTTTTCCATGTAGTTTTTAGAAATAAAAAACAATTAAAAATGAATCGAAAGCAAATGATTCACGAACTTGAAAGGCATCTCGCATCACTTCGATGCTTCATACGCTATGTCTTAAGGAAACAAAAGTTTACGATTCCTAAAAGGATAGATTATAGAGATTAATGGTTAATACATAGATGTGGACATGGAGAAACTCAAAGACTAGGAAGAAAATTCTATTGAAGGAATTTTTGGTCCAAATGAGGGATGGGTAAAAGTTCCATTAAAGAAACCATGATTTCCATAAAATAATTGTTTAGTATTTTTCTTGTATTATTTTATGTTATGTTAATTGTGTTTTTGTGTATTTAAATTAACGTACTCAAATGTCTAAATATATGTGTGCATATATTAATATACTAATAAAAGCAGTGTTTTATTGATTTTTTGATGACTTTTTAGAATATTACCTCACTCATACAAAGATAAACTAATAACTCCCAATGTAAAATCTATAATAAACATATATTATTCATCACTAAGAGTAGAAATATTAACTCCTTATAAAATTTATTAGCACAATTTATTCACCCAATTTTGGTGATGACAAAAGAGGGGAAGTTGTATAAAATATAACAGGTAAAAAGATAGAGGGAGTTATATAGCATATATTTAGAGGGAATTAGAACAATTTTTAGCTAAACATTATTGTATTTTATAACAAAATATTTAATGGTTGTCATCATCAAAAAGGGAGAGATTGTTAATACATAAGGTATTGATTTTGATGACAATAAATATATAATACTATTACCAATGTTTTCTCGAGTTATATAGTATATCATGTAGGATATTGGGAATATTTAGTAGGATTGTACAAGTGATGATTGAATAAAAGCTTGAAGAATTGATAAATATACATAAAGAGTTTATCAATATATATATATATATATATATATATATATATATATATATATATATATATATATAAAGACCTATGAGTTTTGATGGATTCAAGAATAAAAGCATGAAGAGTTCAAGACACTTGTGTCGGTATCTTATTGAGTCTTACATTAAATGTTAAAGACCTGACTAGTATAATACCATTGATTATCCTCACTTTGAAAATTATTTTTCCACCCAAACGTTTTTATAAAAGAATAATATTTAATTTAATATAGTGCTTTTATAAAGAAATATATTTTAAGACATATTCAAAGTGTTTTTGAAAATATACAAATTAAATTTTATATGTCGACATATCAAAAATATGAATGTTGACGTAAAGACCGTTGATGTATCTCTTAAATTTTCAAAACAAGCTACTTTCTTTATCTCTGATTTTCTGACTGGACGTAACTCTTCAACCTCTATTTAAATGCCTCTAGTTTTGAATCTATAACAATAATTCTAACTACTTTCTTGATCTCTCTTATTCTCTTTAAGATTTCAATGAAGTGCCGCTAATTTCTACATCGATTCTATTTCTCTACATTCATATAAAATATCAAAGAAGATTCACTTCTGCTCTGCAGCATTAACTTTAATTTTCACTTTATTCTACTCAAAAGCAAAGATATTCCACTACTAAAGGTTCATAGAAAATTGTATCAATGAAATACTTGAAATTGTAATTAAAAGATTTGATTTCTTGTAGTCCACCACTACTACTTGTAAAAGGATGATCTTAACCATTCGAGTGAATGTTAAGATGAGATTATAAAGGGAGATAACTTGCCTCCTGAATTAAAGACATGATATGTGGTCCGGTTATCTAAGTCAAATTCTAAAGGACATACTGGTTACCCGAGTCAAATATTTCAGTAGGTGTCGTTGTCACCTGAGTCAAAGTCAAGTGGTGTAAATAGGGTTCTTGCCATCTGATTTAAAGTCAAGACGTGATTAGTGAAATTCTATACGAGGTACAGGACTGGACGTAAGATTAGGAATCCAAATCAATATAAATTCTTGATGTCTTCTTTACAATTACTTTTAATGAATTTACTTACTATTATCTAATTATTCTGTTATTATGTTATTGTTATTATCCATGTTTGAATTTTCAGTAACAAACCTTGAAATTTGCAACTATATCGATAAAAAGTATTCACCGCTCTCTAGTGTAAAATAGTTTTAAGATCCATTCTGTTGTAGTATATATTAGGTTATGATACTTATCATCACCCCTATCCACAAAATTTTCATCAGAAGTTTCAAACTAAACCAAGCTTACTTCTTTGACAACACTAATAGTGGCAAAAATAGAATTATATTATCATGGGACCCAAATATTTTGGATTTCAATCTCATTCATAGTAGCTCTCAAGCTATAATTTTCTCTTTTCAAGATAAAGGAGGTTTCAAATCTATTTTCACCTTACTATATGGTGTATACAATCAGTAGCAAAGGAGCGATTATGGAAGCACATAAAAGATTTATCGTGCAACATTATCATGTCATGGGTTATTTCAGGTGACTTTAATTATGTTTTATACCCCATGCTAGCTCCCAAAATTCGAATAGTGATTTTTGATGCGATTAGTTTAGTAAATTTGCATGAAATTCAATACATAGGTTCAAATTTTACTTGGACCGATGGAGGTTTATTCTCCTAGCAAAATAGATAGAACCTTTGTCAATCCATAATTTCTGGATTATTCTCCTTACTCATGTGTTCGTATTTTGAATCATTTAATGGGCAATAATTGTCCTATGTTAATTAAAATCAGTGAACATAATTCTATTTCTAAAGTATGCCTTTTCGATTTAACAATGCATGGGTGTAATTAAATGGGCATAGAAATGTCATCAACGATGTCTAGAAGACTAATTTTGTTGGTATTCCCCCTTTTCAATTTCTTCAAAAATTGAAATTCACTAAATAAAAAGGCTTAAAAGAGTGGAATAGTGGGAGAGTATGGTGGTGGTCTTAAAATAAGTGATTGATGACATGAGGGAAAAATATTATGTGTTATACTTGAAACTTGTTGACAACCTTACTGATGAGGCTACTATTGAACCATAAAAAACAATATTTTCTCTCAAGAGGGAATGACACGGTCATTCTATGGAGAACTAACAAAAACAAAAATAAGACGGCTTCATGATACTGACCAGTGCTATTAGTTTTTTATACTTATGTCTCCTCCAACAAAAGTAATAACAATATTAGGCAATTGGTAGATTGTAACGACCCAAAAATTTAACCACTTCAAAATATAATATTTAAAGTGATTTTAAATATAAAATATAAAAGGTTTTATGATTCAAATAATATTACATAGGGTTTTGAAATAGAAATATACATAAAAATAGAAATATTTGCTTATATCGACAAAGGTGACATAATCCTATTTTAGAAAAGCAAATTTAAATGATTTAATAAATTATTTTAATTTATTTATGAGTGTTTATATTTTTAAATGACATTATACAAATTTATTTTTAAATTTGGTTTACATTAATAAATATTTTAACAAAAACGTCAAAATACGACCGTAAAATATTTTGTCAAAAATCAACTTTTTGTTGATTTAAAGTTGTCGCAACATTGCTGCACCTTTATATACACAACTTAATAAATATGTTAACATATAAAGATAGTTAACAATTAACTAAACAATGTTACTTTTAATAATCACAGTTAAAAATTTCTAGAAAGTAATTAGCAAAATTAAACTAAAAAAGACAAAACACATGTCACATCAAATGTGAGACAAAGTAAAGAAAAGTGACATAAAGTAAAGAAATGTGACATAAGTAAAGTAATCATTCTTATTCTTTAAAGTATTTGAATTTTAAAAGTGTGATGTGATGTGGATAGTAAGTTTTGAATTAAATAAGTTTATTTAATTCTTAAGGAATGTTATTTAAGTAAGAACACAAATCTATATTTTATTCTCAAATATTTTTTATAAATACATACTCACTTTCTCACTTCCTTCCATACTTCTTCTTCTCAAAATTTCAAGCTTCTTCTTACCTCCTTTAATGGCTTCCAACCTTAACAAAGTTATGCCAAAATATTCCAAAAATAAAACAAAGAAAAAAATATCGACAAAACTTCATCCGAACCACTTCAAACTCCTCCTCCTTCCTCACATTTCTCATGCCCCCCCACTTCCTCCAATTGGCCGAGCACTCATAGCCATCCCCAAGCCAAGGCGAGCCATCTAAGTCGAAGCGTTCAAGGAATCATAAGCTAAAAACGTCGAGTAGCAAAGCTGTAGCCAATTTTCCGTTCACCAAAACCAAACAAAGTGGGAACTCTAAATTGTTAAGTAGAAAATATTTCTATGATGTTTTGCAAATTATAAATATTATTTGGATGTTAATAATGATGTTCGATAAGTGTTCGAAAAAGAAAGCAACCACCTTTAAGTCATTTGCAAAAGTTAGTAAGCAAATATGTACATAAATGAGAATTATGTGACATTGTAATAAAAATGTTATTAAATTGATATGCAAGTTCATATGATATTTTAAAATGGTTATAAACGTTGTTTGGATGTTTATTAGTTGTACATTGATTATATATGTTGAAACAAGTCACGGATTTACACGACGTATAATCATATGGAAATCACTTTCCAAAAGAAATGAAATGTGATATGGAATCATATATACAATTGAAAAATGTTTGAAAATACTTTAAAAATGATTCCTGAGTGTTTAAACTTGTCTCGACAAAGTTTGGATATGAATCTCAAAACACGCCAAAAATTTGACGCGTCACGTAATGGTAGTTCGCGATTTCGCGTCAAAAGTTCAAATGAACATACAAAGTGGAATATAGTTCGGAATTCTTTGAAGTAAGAATTTTTCGAATCCTATATGCATATCTTTCCAAAAATAGAAAATCAAGATTTCATCCAATATATTTTAAAATATGGCAAAATCAACTTTTAAAAAAAATCCAGTTTTTGCACTAAACGACGAAGTTGGAAACTGATGAAATTAATGTTTTAAAAATATGAAATAAATTCTAAAAATCTTTCAAAATATTTTTAAAGTGATTTAAGTTCAAAAGATGAATTTCTAAATGATATAAAAGTTGTTTTGAAGAATATAGCTTTTAAAGCACTTTTTGTAACACTTTCTGCAACGTTTTTCAATAACTTTTGAAATAAAGTTTGAAACTTAACAATTCTTTCCTAAATCCTTAATAGATGTTTTTAAGTAAATAAAGCATTTCAAAAGAGATTTTAACAATTTAACATTATTTCAAAGATGGTTAAACAAGAAGTTAAGCGATTTAAAAAGGGGAAATGAGTGTGCGGAAACGAATAGTACATTTGTCACGCATGTGAGATCTAAAAGTGAAAATGTGATATTTCGGATTTTCAGGCATCAGATAATTGGATAGTTATCTGATTTAACTTTTAAAAATACTGATTTATAAACGAACAAACTTAAATGTGATAATCTCCATTATAAATTATTTAAAATTTGGCAAAATTATTAATTTCAAACCAATAATAATAATGTGTTGTGTATATATTTATATATAGATTTTAAATAGAATTATTATATACAAATTGAATTTGTGTTTGTTTAAATATATAATATATATATATCAAATTGATTTTTAAATTGGATTTGAAATTTAATTTGAATTTGAATTTTTAAATTTAAAATTTAAAAGGATATATATTTAAAAATATTTGGATTTAAATTATATGTATAAGATTTTATTTGTATATATAATTTTTTTTATTTTTTAAGAAAAATAATTCATATATACATTTAGATAAGGATTTATAAATTAGCTATAAAAGCATTTATTTACATTTAAAACAAATAAAAATAAGTATTAATTACTTAAAGGACAAATGTTAATACATGAAGACGCCTTAATAATAAGTGTTAAATAATAAGTAAATGTAAATGACAAATGGTGAGTTTTTAACAAGTGTCATTTATTATTTTGATTTTTCTTTTATTTTTATTAAATCACATTTTAGGCTATTTTAACACATACTTTCCTTCTCATTTCTTTTTTTCTATTCCCTCCTCAAAGCTAAGAAAAAACAATACCCTGTAACAAATACTCAAAAACAAAATCAGAAAATCATACTCCTCAAACCAGAAAACTAATCCAATTCAACAGCCTGTATTTCATTTTCAATATCAAAACCAAAGCTTGAACATTTTTATTCAAACCTGAGATGAAAATCCAAAAGCCTGCAAGCATTTTCATCTTTGTTTCAAAGTAAGCAAACCTGAAGAATAATCTAAAGCAAAATCAAAGCATTTTAGTTTTGATAAGGTCACAGCAATTCCAGTTTTTAAATCAGAAGCATTTTCAACATTCAAGTTTTTAAGATCAAAGAAGCATTTTATTTCAGCAACTCAAGTTTTAAAAGTTCAAAAGTTGTTTCAAAATTAAGAGCTCTGTTCATCTTCTTTAAAATAGGTGAGTAAACCTTTTCCAAAAACAGTTTGATTTGGATTTAACTTTAATGCATGTGATGATATTGGTATGTATGGAAGTTCTTCAGCTTAAATTCATTTGGAACTGATATATATATTGTGTGAGCTTGTCTGTTTATATATATACAAAGATCCTGTTCTCTGTTGTTTCACAATCCATGATTTGCTTTCAAAAAATTCGAATCTCTCGATCGAGTCAATATTAACCTTTGAATTCAAATGAAAATTGTTTTTTGAAGTATAATGATGATTATAAAAATAGTTTCGGGATTTTAAATCCCGCAAATAATTTTAAAAGTGGAAATAACAATGAAATTCTTATAAATGACAAAAATCAAACAATTCAATTTCTATTTTGAATTGCATGAATGAATTCGTGATTGAAAATCATGATTTTTAATATACATTTCATATTTTTAGTTTGATAATCTTTGGAAATTTTCAAGACCAACGTATTGCACATTTTGGGTGATTGCCAATGATCGACGGCGTCTGGAAGGTAAATGTTGGGGCTGAAGATGGTCTGAGGGATGAGGATCTTGGGAAAAATACTGGTGGAAATTATTGATGGTCGGGGCGGTCGGAATTGGGCAAAGTAGGGTTTTATACCGGTTGAAGTTATCGATGTTGTAGGGGCTCGTACGGCGGCTTGGGTGGACCGAAGAGGTTTGCGAATGAGGAATTAGTGCTGGAAGGAGTGATGAAGCTACGATGAAGTGGGCAGGTGATCCTGAGGTCGGAGGCGACGGGAAGGAGTGGATTTTCGTCAATGGTGGTTTCTAGTTTTGGGTCGAGGTTGGCTCGATTTCGTTTCGTCGGAGATATGCTCGATCTGGGTTCACGTGAAGGTTAATGTGGGCAAGGGTGATTTGTCGAGAGTCGTCGCAACGATCTCCGATGGTCAGAGTATTGATGCATTTGCACTACATGCACGTCGTATCTGGGGAACGATGGTACTTGGGGGTTCTCAGGTTGGCTTTGGGAGTGGCTCGAAGTGCTTGATGATATGACTCGAAGCAGATGAGTTTTGTGGGTGACTCAAGTTAGGCTTGGGATTTTATGGAGTTTGGACTCGAGTAATTCTCAGGTAGAACCCGAAGCAAGAGATAATGTAGTTTTCAAAAGTTTTTATAAAACAAGTTTTTCCTTAAATTTTTTTAAATTGAATCTAATCTTAATATTATGTAAGAAAAATGTTTTTTTAACATTTGATTTAGAAGATTTGTAATTTGTTTCACTTAAAATTTGTTAAGTTATATTTTAAGTTATTTTTAATCTTAAATTTAAAATTTATGGTTTAAATTAAAAGTGTAATGTTTTAAAATGTATTTAAATTATACTAATGATTAGGTCGTTCATAAAGATAAAGTTTTATATTAAAGTTAATTAAGATTTTTAATGAATATAATGAGTGAATAAGAGGAATTAATTATTAGCAGAAGAATAATTAATAATTTTGATTAATTATTGATTAAGGTTAATTAATCAATGTAATTAATTAAGGTAATTAATTAAAAGATAATTAACCAATGGATAATTACTTGATGAAAGTAATTAGAGGTTAATTACTTAAGAGAAGTAATTAAGAGTTAATTACTTAGTGTAATTAATTAAAGGTTGGCTAATTAAGGAAATTAAATAAGTGTTAGTAAACTAATGAGTATGATTAATTAAAGGATAACTAATCAAAGTAAGTGATTACAAGATAATTAATTTGAGTAATTAATAAAGGATAAATGTGATTAATGTGAATGGGTGAAGATTAATTAATTTGTATTATTAATTAAAGGCTAATTACTGAATGTAATTAAGGGATGATTAATTAATGGTTTGTAATTAATTAATGTTAAGTAAGCAGGATTAAAAGTAATTATAGTAATTAATTTAATTTACTTTAAATTAATTAAAAATGGTATGATAAATTAATCTTGCTTATAAATGATTGAGTGATGTTGTTTTATATATGATACTATGTAATATGATATGTTTGGTTTAAACTGTGATAATGTGGTTATCTATCGATGATGAATTGCTATGTAAAAGGTGACATCCTGTATTTAAAGTTGAATTATATTTAATGGAAGAACATGGGTTAAGATGACATGAGATTCGAAGAGACCGTAGTCGGGTATTAGTAAATACCTGAAACCACTTCGATTCTTTATAGATTAATATATGAAATCAATAGGCTGAAAATGGAATGATTTAAGTAACTGGACCCTTTAAACTATGTAGGGGTACATAGATATTGATGTGTGAAAAGTGTTGCCTATAATAAATTGAGAACTCGTAGTGAAGTATGAGTTACCCCGGGTTTTAAATAAGTTTATGAATTAGAATTTCATGTTGGATGGGTTTACTCATGTTGGTTTCCAGCCTGACCCGGGTGTTACTTTGATGCAATTCTCGGATCAGACCGAGTATTACAATTTTTTAGGTAAGGACGTTTTAGAGCTGGATGGCAGGAACGTATGGAGTGTATTCCGCTGTGATATATTATAGTTTGTTTGGACATGCAGGTTGTATTTGTCTAGTGTTTGTGTATATGTTGTAAACTTTGATATGTTGATGTAAATTAACTGCAATAGTTTCATTTGTATAACTACTGTTTTATTTGATATTATATTTTGGTCCGCTGCGAATGCGAGATTCTGTGTTCATTTCTGTTTCTTCTTCTATCTCTTTTCTTCTTTTCCTAACTATCTGAAATTTTCGGGATCGAAAATTTTGGCTCGTTGCATTTTGGTATCAGAGCTGAAGGTTAAGCGAGAACCTTGACTTTGGTGGGTTTACTTGTTAAGGTTAGGGTCAGTGCTACCCTAGAATGAGTTGAGTGTGTGTGTGTGTGTGTGTGTGTGTGTGTGTGTGTGTGTGTGTATATGTATATGAGAGAGCGTACTTGTTATTTCCTTATATAAAGGTTTTAAGAACGATTTTAATAAATGATTTTTATAAAAGCTTATATTCTAAATATAAAGCAATAATTGGTTATTGGATATATCAAACTGATTTTTAAATTGGATTTGAAATTTAATTTGAATTTGAATATTTAAATTTAAAATTCAAAAGGATAGATATTTAAAAATATTTGGATTTAAATTATATGTATAAGCTTTTATTTGTATATATAATTTGTTTTATTTTATTTTTAAAAATAATAATTCATATATACATATTGTTAGCACCAAAATTGGTCACTAACACCCTTAGAAAGATTGTGTAGAGAGATTAATGAAGAAAGTAAATTAAAACAGAGAATAAAGTGTAAAATTTAATGCAGAGAGCAAGAACACCAAATTTATAGTTGTTCGGCGTAACTGCCTACATCCACATTGAAGTTGATTTCCATTGATTTCCTTGATGGGTGATTACAGATACAATCCGCTTTTTGTTACTAGAATACAATTGCAAAGTAAAATAAATAAGTCTGGAACGAGTCTTGAAAATGGTAGAATCTCCCCAATGTTCTCTAAAATCTCCCCTTTCTCCGTGCCCGTGCCCCTCTACTTATAGACGAAGGTGGATTGGACATCCCTGGTGGGCCTGGTATCTGAATATCTTGGCCCGAGTGAAGTGGTCTCTGTGTGCCGAACAAGAGAGGCTGATCAATCAAATGCCGAACGTCCACATGCCGAACGTAACCCTCCATGCCGAACAATCTCCTTTGGCCGAGCGGGTTGAGGCCGAACACACTGAATGCCGTGGGGAGTACTTCTGCCGAACGATGCTAGGAGCCGAACCAGTGTCATGGCCAAACGATTGCTAGGCCGAACGAGATGAGGCCGAATGCTTTGAGTGTCGAACACTTCCCAATGCCGAACAAGGTGTGGATGCCTACCGATATGGAATGCGCGACGTCACTTGATGCCGAAAGACGCCCTTGGCCGAACGTAACTTGTATGTCGAACGATGTCTTAGGCTGGACCATTCTGCCATGCCGAGCATGCTTGGATGCCAAGCGTTATGGTGTTAAGCCACTTAAAGGCCGAGCAAGGTTTCTGGCCGGACGATGCCTTTGACCGAACGATATTCTGAGGCCGAACGATCTTAGGCCGAGCATTCCTCTTTGTCCAAACGGTATTCAATACCGGATGCTTCTTAATGCCGAACGCTCCATCTTGGACCGAACAATAGGAGAGGCTGAGTACTAAGTTGCCCGGTCAATTCCCTGGGAAACACTTGCCCCCCAAAGTGAATCGAGTGACCGAACATGATACACTTTGGATTACATATTCTTCATGCTTCGCTTCGAACCTTGGTTCATCACTCTTGGGGGTTGCATAATTCTCCTGTGCCGAACGTAGTGCAAAATGCCGAATGGTCCAGTTGAACCGAGCACTCCTCGTGTGCCGAACGTAATGCAGGGGCCGGACCGAACGGTGCGGCTTTGACCGGTTTCACCGGGAATAGCCTCTTCGTCCTCTTCCTCTTTTCTATAAATCCCAGCACCCTCCTCCGTCTCCTCTTTTCACATTTTATCACCGCTGCCTTGTACTTGCTGATTTTTCCAGTTAACAAACTCCAGTGATCCATCAATCCTTTCCAAGTCTTCATCCCACTGACTAGGTATCGATTCTAATTCCTTCCCATAACTTAAAAGGGCTTGATGCTCGAGTTCCGTAATCGATAGGGTGAATCGAGCCTAGGTTTAGATGATCTAAGGGTTTTCAGTGTTAAATGATGAGGGTGGAAGGAGGAGTGAATAGAGACGAACCTTCTAGGAAGCCGTTGGGAGATGTGTTAGGGTTCGATAGAATTCCCTCGTGCTGAACGAGATTGGAGGAAGAAAGGATGGAGGAGGAGCAGGAAGTATTTGGGATGCCGAATGGCATGTCCTGGTATGACTCGCCGAACGATCGGCCATCGTTGCTCGGTCGAGGATGGTGGAAAAGAGGGAAGGATTTTAGGGTGGATTGCCGAACGTTGGAGCTCGGCATAATTCTGGTTCGGTGTGACTCATTACAATTACCGGACAATAGGAGGGAAGGTTTGGGAGGAGGCATGAGTTAGCGGAGAGGATGTTAGGAGTTGTTTCGGCCGAATAGGATTTTGGCCGAACGAGACTCTGCCGAGCGCTAACTGGTTCGAACTGTAGTTAGGCCGATCGCGAGTTTTAGGCTAACCGATAACTTCGTCGAGCGTTAGCATAGCCGAACAAACGCAAATGCCGAACCATACATGCCAAACGGTATTTAGCCAAACAACACATGAATGCCGAACTAAAACATGCCGAACGGTTATGCCGAACGGTCATAAAGCAAGAACAATGACTCTAACATTCTAGCGTATCGAACCGATTGGGACTAATAACCTTCTATTTTCAGTAGTTATAAATCTGAACTTTTCTTAACGTAACTGGATAACTTCCTCTAATGTTCCCTGAACTTGAAACTGTAGTTGCCATTAGGAAGGCTTTTGGAGACGGTCAGCGATGACAGTCTTCGAAGGCGATGATCTTTAAGCTTAGTTTTATATCAGTAACCTTGCGACTCTCGAATTTCCAATGCTTATACATGATTAGTTGCACTAGCTCACACACCATACAGGGGGGGAAATTTATGTTGTTTAGTCTAACGCTAATCATTTTTTGAGTATGGTTCATACAAGTGCTCTGTAGGATTCGATTCCCATCAAAAAATGTCTAAAAAATCAGTTCCGCCACAATCTCGGACAGACCTAGGCCATCTTCCAAACAAGGGGACGTAGATACTTCTAATTCGTCGACCTCCCCTGCTCATAACTTAGCTCCTGATATCCTGGAGTCAACGATTCTCTTGGACAATCCGATCGATTCACAGGCTTCGAAGATTAACGAAGCCGTGCTCCGACGAATATGTTCGATCCACGGAATCCCTTTTGCCGACGTGTTGGTTCCGTCGGGCCATGATCGTCCACACCTGCCTCCAGTCGGATACACTTCATGTAATAAGTTTATGTGCTGGGTGGGCAGCGTGCCTCCATTCAATTTATTTCTTCGGGACGTGTTGCAATATATTGACGTCGCCCCATCGCAGCTGCACCCAAACGGTCATGCATTCATTTATGGGACTTACCTCCTTTTCATGGCTGTCTTCTCCAGGCCTCCAACTCCCGGCGACATCATATATATTTAAATGATCAAGAAGCGGAGAGATATCCCCTCCTTCGTGTTCCTCAAGCCGCACCACAAGTTCCAAATTCTAACCGGAGTGTGGAGCAAGTTTTCCCTGTACAAACAGGAATGGTTCTACGTGTGCTGCCCTCCTGGTTTCGTGAGGAGATGGGTTGAAGGAAGTAAGTCTTCTTTTTGGAGCGATGCTCATATTTCGATCGAGGAGATGCTTTTTTAACTTTTATTCATTTTTTCAGATATCAATCCACGTCCTGAGGGCCGCGGCTATCCAAAGGCTGTTGAGGCCATTGGAGCTCTTCCCGCCGAGGAATGAGACATCCGAACCCTCATTTCGAATGAGTCACTATTAAGGTTCGGGCTGTTAGTAAAAGGTCATCGGGTGAGCCTTCCTGAGGGCGTCTCCATCCCCAAGCCCGCATCCGGTAAAGGGAAGAAGTTGGCTGAATCATCATCACGCCACACCCCCAGTTCATAGGAGGAAGGGGAAATCAGAGAGGGTGAAGCACCCGAAACAAAAGGTGAGAATGCGGGTCCTGCTCGGGATCCGCTGGTCGAAGTGTACGATATTGAAACGCCATCTTCCCCTTCGAAGGGTAAAAAGACGTTGACATATAAGATTAGAAAGGAGAAGGTTGGTGGAACTTCCAAAGTTACGCTCATCCCGGCAGGGAAGGAGGCTTCTTCACAGCACGTTGAAAGTTCGCTAAAGGGCCTTTCGAACCTCTCCATTTCGGAAGATCTACTAAATTATGAATTCAATGATCCAAAGGCATTCAAGTTTCACTCATCCGTTAGAGGTGATGAAGGCATCTTATCCCATAGCCAAGGAGAGAAAACTCCTGTTAGCAAAGCGACTGGCCCTACGGGGGGAAGCACTAGGACACACACACGAACATTTGCACCTCAATTCGCATTTAGATTTTTGTCCGCACATCTCCCTTCGCTAATTCGATGTTATTTGAATTTCGTGCAGGTGACATGGGATGCTCACACGGATTCGATCGTCTTCGCGGTTCGTCCATCTTTCATCAACCAGGACGAGATTCGGGTTTCGAAAGACGTCGAGATAGAGATGGCAATGGCGACAAAGACTATCTTTCCCGGGACTCCTCATCCCAGAGGAAAACTTACTATCAGCCAAAGCACCTCCAGGATACTTCGTCTCACGCGGAGCATAGAAAAGACAAGCATGGCTATAAGAGGTCGCAACCCGACGCTCCCCGGGACCAACACTCTGACTCCTCTTCTACTCGACAGTCCCGAGGTTCTCACCGGAGGGGCAAACTTTCAAAGCCGTCACCCCCTGCCGCTGCGACAGACCCAACAGTGTCAGAGAAGCTGGCTGAGCTTAACGACAAATTTCCAAAAATCTGCTTCGATGGCCTGAAATTCCTTTCGGCGATTCATCCTATTCCTGGTCATGTTAAACAGAGCGCTCTTGCCTGCACAAATGACGTCTATGTTCAACATGACGCATTTGTCCACCTAGCTGAGAAACTTTCTGAAGTATCTGTGGAGCGCCAGCATAAGATTGACCGTTTGAAGCTTGAGGCTATCCACGATAGAATATCATTAAGGCCCAAGACGAAGAAATCGCCACTTACAAGTCTGAACTCGAGGTCGCCCATCGGAGTGCCAGGGATACTGCTGAGGCCGTTACTCACTTGGAATCAACTCATAAGAAAGAGCTTGACGAAGCAGTTCAATGATGTGGGGCTTTGGCCTTGGAGAAGGACTCCATTCAAAAGGAGAGGGACGAGTTCAGCACCCGGGTCAACGAACTTGAGGAGCTTCTCCGCAGAGAGAAAGAGGAGAAAACGGCTGCCTAAGAAGAGTCATAGCAATACCGTGACGAGATTGTCTCCACCCGACTTTTAAAAGAACAACTCGAGGGCGAGCTTTCCAGGGTTTAGATGTTAAAGAGCAAGGCCTGTGAAGAGGGCAAGAAGACGGCGTTGACGGACATCGATTCCCGTCTTGAGGTAGCCAAGGAGGAAGGTAGAGAAGAGATCAAAACCACGTTCAACCCACTCATTACCGAATTCAACGCCCGCGTGCTCATGCACCGTGAAATAACTTTGTTGGGCGATGCCTATCTTGAATCATTGCTCAAGGCGTGGGAAACCTTAATTCAGATCAGGAAGTCCGAGCGCGGTGTCGAGGAGGTTGACGAGGGGGATTTGATGAAAGAATTTCTAAAGGGAAATGAGCCTTCGGACCTATCGGCGGCCAAGGCCCTTTACTGCAGAGGCTCCCCTTCGAGGAAAGGGAAAGAAGTTGTCGCCGGTCCATCCGGGGCCGAGTCTCCTATTCACGTGCCTTCCCAACCGGCTGGTCGGTCGATACTCGATTCCTTTGAACAGCACATTGGCTATGATCCGGAAGCCCCCAGCCTGGGCGTTCATGTTTTGTCTCCTATCCCGGAGGGCGAAACCCCTTTGACGGCAGAGAGTTTGCCAGGGCCTGGTGGATAACCTTTCACTTCGAGATTTTGAAAGTCGTCATTCTTAGTGAAGTACTATTGCATTCTAATGTTCGTCTTTTCTGATTTTGTGCAGGTCACTCCGATTCCGATCCCACTCTGAGGAGCGATGTTGCCAAGGAGGTGGAAAAGACTGGTGGGGCTGCTCATGCTGGTGAAGTTCCTGGGCCAGATGCTCAAGTAATCGGGGCGCTTGACGAAGGCAAGTCTGATTCCTCCTTTGGGAGTTATGAAGTAGAAGTAATAGGTGCCTTTGAACATACATCTGAATTGAGCATGAAGGAGCAGCTCGAGAAAGAGAAAAAAGATACAACCAAGGTCAAGGTTGAGCCGCGTGAAGTGGACCTGGATGATCCCTTGAACAGCCCATTGAAGGTCATCCTTCTTGGCAGGTCCAAGCCCTTGGATGTTCCCCCTACTTCTTCAGTTGTTAATCCTCCATCAAGGAAAGTTTCCAAGGGTAAACGCTCTAGGGAAGAGTCGTCCGGGAAGAAGTTGAAGAAGCACAAGAAATGACTACTGTCCTCGTTCAACGAGAGTCAATTTAAGTCATGTAGTAATTTTTATAATTTTTGTAGATAGACTGTTGACTCCGGATTTTGGAGTGCTTGTAGCAGAAAACTTTTCCCGAATAGAGTTTAGTTTCCTTTTCTATCTTTTCGAAAGATTCTTATTATTCAGTTTACTTTGTGATTGTGATTCGAGTCTATGCTGTTGTGTGTAACATAGACTTCTTGGTTTGTCTTCACACGGCCCGTTGATTCTCTGAGAGTTATCCATTTTCCTCCCATGCTTCAAGCACTTAGAACATTTTTTAATCTGTACAACGGGAACTTAGAATATTCCAGTCCGTATTCTGTGGACTTGGAGAATTTTTTTCATTTATACTCGAATTCACACTCCAAGGACTTCGAGCACTATGATCCGCACTCCGGGGACTTGGAGATTCTTACTCGTTTATACTCGAGCCGCGCTCCGGGGACATAAAGTACTCTAGTCCGCACTCCAGGGACTTGGAGATTTTTATTCGATTCCGCCCTCCGGGGACATAGAGTACTCCAGTCCGCACTCCAGGGACTTGGAGATTTTTGGTCGTTTATACTCGAGTCCGCACTCCGAGGACTTGGAGATTTTTGGTTGTTTATACTCGAGTCCGCGCTCTGGGGACTTACAGTTCTCCAGTCCACACTCCGGGGACTTGGAGATTTTTATTCGTTTATACTCGAATCCACGCTCCGGGGACATAGAGTACTCCAGTCCGCATTTCAGGGACATGGAAATTTTTGGTCGTTTATATTCGAGTCCGTGCTCCGGGGACTTAGAGTGCTCTAGTCCGCACTCCGGGGACTTGGAGATTTTTAGTCGTTTATGCTCGAGTCTGCACTCCGGGGACTTAGAGTACTCCCGTCCGCACTCTGAGGACTTGGAGATTTTTATTTTTTTATACTCGAGTCCGCACTCCGGGGACATAGAGAACTCCAGTCGGCACTCCAGGGATATGGAGATTTTTGGTCGTTTATACTCGAGTCCACGCTCCGAGGACTTAGAGCACTCCAGTTCGCACTCCGAGGACATGGAGATTTTTAGTCGTTTATACTCGAGTCCGCGCTCCGGTGACTTAGAGTGCTCCAGTCCGCACTCCGGAGACTTGGAGATTTTTAGTCGTTTATACTCGAGTCCGCGCTCCGGAGACATAGAGTACTCCAGTCCGCACTCCGGGACTTGGAGATTTTTATTCATTTATACTCGAGTCCGGGCTCCGGGGACTTAGAGTACTCCAGTCCGCACTCCGGGGACTTGGAGATTTTTATTCGTTTATACTCGAGTCCGCGCTCTGGGGACATAGAGTACTCCAGTCCGCACTCCGGGGACTTGGAGATTTTTATTTGTGTCCATGCGCGTTCGTACGTTAGCCAGGATAACATAATTTTATTTGCCCGTCACAGTATCATCATTTTTAGAGACATTAGTAATTCATGGGAAAGATGGCTTCAGGCCATTATTAACGAGAGCAAGCCAAATCGCTTTGTTACGTGCCAAGAATTAGAAATAAAAGCATAATGGAAATAAGTGCGACTAACACTTGAAAGAAATAGACTAACATAATAACGCCGCAAGTGCTCGCTGTTCCATGCACGGGGGAGTGTCGCACCATCGGCGGTCGCTAGCTTGAAACTTCCTTCTCCAAGCTTCCGTTAGATGACGTATGGACCTTCCCATGCGGGATTCATATGAGATAGGATCGGGAAAACTCGTTTCAACACAAGATCTCCCACGCTAAACATTCTTGGTCGGACCTTCTCGTTATAATATTTAGCGACTCTGTGTCTGTATGCGGCCGCTCTCAAATTGGCTTCTTCGCGTTTTTCATCAATTAAGTCCACCGATTCCAATAAAAGATTCTGGTTCGACTCAGGGTTGTAATAAGTTACCCGATGCGATGGGACCTCAAGTTCCATGTGTATGACAGCTTCTGTGCCATACGCCAACGCGAATGGAGTGTGGCCAGTTGCGGTCTTGTGGGTGGTCCTGTAGGCCTAAAGTGTTGTTGGAAGTTCATCCACCCACCTGCCTCTATCCTTTTCCAGACGTTTTTTCAATATGGACTTGATTATCTTGTTTACGACTTCCACTTATCCGTTGGCCTTCGGATGAGCAACCGCTGCAAACTTCTTTTCGATGCCATATTTCTAACAAAATTCTTTAAACTCCTTGCTTTCGAATTGAGTCCCATTGTCTGTAATGATGGTCCGTGGAAGGCCGAAGCGGCATATGATATTTCGTGCGACAAAGTTAATAACCTTCTTGGTGGTTGTCATGGCCAGAGGCTTTGCTTCTGCCCATTTGGTGAAATAGTCGACCGCAATTATTGCATATTTCGCTCCACCTTTAGCTATGGGTAAAGAACCAACTAAGTCAATTCCCCACATTGCAAATGGCCAGGGACTTACCATTTGCGTGAGTTCCGTCGGCGGAGCTCTACGGATTTTTGCATATATCTGGCATTTATCACATCTTCTCACATAGTTTGCAACATCCCGATTCACAGTTGGCCGGTAGTATCCATAGCGAAGAATCTTCTTTGCTAATGTCTGCCCCCCAGTATGGTCGCCGCACTCTCCTTCATGGACTTCCTCCGGGACTCGTTTTACCTCATCATGGGCAATGCATCGGAGTAGTGGGGTCGTGAATCCCCTTCGATACATTATTCCATCCTGTATTACATAACGTGATGCTTTACGAAGGACTTGGCGTCTTTCGCTCCTCCTCTCAGGCAAATCCCCTTGTAGCGGGTATTGCTTGATTGGGGTCAGCCACGATTCCTTCTCAAGTTTGATTTCTAACACAAAATCTGTCTCCATTACGTCTGTACTTGGAACATAGAGGGTCTCAACAGGGAATAATCCCATTTTCTATGCATCGCCAGTGCTTGCGAATTTTGCCAATGAATCGGCCTCTCTATTTTGTTCGCATGGGACATGCGAGATGTCGTAGTATTCTAGATTCGCCAGCAGCTCTTGAACCCGAGCGAGGTAAGGAGCAAGTCTCTGTCCCTTCGCTTGATAGTCTCCTCGCACCTGATATACTACCAGCTGCGAGTCATAGAAGATTTTGATTGACCTCACTCGCAATTCGATAACAAGTCTCAAGCCAGCAATCAATGCTTCATATTCGGCTTCGTTATTTGTTGCTGCAAACTCGAGCTTCAAAGCGTAGCAGATTGATTAGTCTTCAGGAGTTACGAGGATTATACCTGCCCCCGAGCAACGGTCGTTAGATGCCCCATCGGTGTACATCTTCCATCGAACGGGAGTATGTTTCAGTGATTGCTCGGTTCATCTAGCACAGTGAATTCAGCAATGAAGTCGGCTAGTGCTTGTCCTTGTATGGCCCTCCGCGACAAATAGGTAATATCGAACTGACTTAACTCAATATTCCATTTCAGCATCCTTCCGGAAGTTTCCGGTCGTTGGAGTACCTTTCGCAAGGGTTGGTCAGTGTAGACACCGATTGAGTGTGCCTGAAAGTAGGGCGAAGCTTGCGTGATGCGATCACCAAGCAATAGGCTAGCTTTTCAATCATTAGATAATTTCTTTCCGCCCATGTCAAGCGCTTACTGACATAGTAAACCGGCTTTTGAATCTGGTCTTCCTCGCGGACCAAGGCTATACTGATAGCGTGCTGGGATACGGCCAAGTTTTACCTCATAATTTCTTTCGTGGTCTATCGGCTGGACAGTACGGGGGGACTTTCCAAGTGCCTTACCAGAGCCCGGAATGCTTCCTCACAGTTGGATGTTCATTCGAAGTTTCTCTTTCCTTTCTTTATAATGTCGAAGAAGGGAATACACTTGTCTGTAGCCCTGGATATGAATCGACTTAGCGCGGCCACTTTTCCATTCAGGCTTTGCACCTGCTTTATGGTTCTGGGTACTTGTATATCTCGGATAGCCTGGATCTTTTCTGGGTTAGCCTCAATTCCCCGGGCATTCACAATGAATCCTAGAAACGTTCCTGATGCTACGCCGAATGAACACTTCAACGGATTGATCTTCATTCCATAATGCCTGAGTATGTCAAACATATCCGTTAGGTCTCGGATGTGGTCGTTTGACTGTTGTGACTTCACTAGCATGTCATCCACATAGACTTCCATTGTTTTCCTATTCGATTCACCAGACGTTGATAAGTCGCTCCTGCGTTCTTCAATTCAAATGGCATTACTACATAGCAATACAATCCCATGTTCGTGACAAAGCTGGTGTGTTCTTGGTCCGGGATGTGCATCGGAATTTGATTGTAACCAGAGTATGCGTCCATAAATGATAGTAACTTATGTCCGGCAGTTAAGTCGACGAGTTGGTCAATCCTTGGCAGCGGGAAACTATCCTTCAGGCATGCCTTGTTTAAATTGGAGTAATCAACACAAGTCCTCCATTTTCCATTCGCTTTCTTTACTAACACTGGGTTAGATACCCATTCAGGGTAGAGGGCGTCGCGGATGAACCTGTTGGTTTTGAATTTGTCCGCCTCCTCTCTGAGAGCCGCGGACCTCTCCGGGTCCATGCCTCTCCTTTTTTTTTACAGGAACATGTCTCGGGTCTATGTTCAACATATGACTCGCGATTGCAGGAGAAATCCCGTACATATCAGAATGCGTCCAAGCAAAAACATCAAGGTTCGCTCGGAGGAAGTCGGTAAGGTTCTCAACGGCCACGGGGTCGAGCTGTGATCCGATTTTAAGAACTCGTGATGGGTCGCTGCGGCTAACTGAGATGTCGATGGTAGTTCAGCCGGTGCCGCATTTGTTTTCCTGGGTTCTCCATCATCGTCTCTCGGATCTATGTCTCTACGGATCCGAGAATGCCGCCCGAGCCAGGGGTCGGGTGCTAGTTGTCAATCGTCAGAACCTTGGATGCGGACAGAGCTGTCCGCAACCTTTCCTTTCTCCCTACGTCGTGCCTCCCTGAGCTCGGCTACATAAAATGCACGGTCGGTTGCCTGGTCGCCGTGTACCACTCCAACCCCTTTGTCTGTTGGAAATTTTAACGTCAAACACCAAGCGGCCAAAGCTGCCCTAAATTCCACCAGGGCTGGACGACCCAGAAATACGTTGTACGGGGAATCAACGTCCAGTACTATGAATGGTAAGATTCGCACCCTTCTGCGATCACCTTGACCCAATTAAACTGGTAATTCCACATATCCTACTGCATCAGTCACTGTGCCATTAAAGCCATGGATTCTGGCTTTAGACGGTTTCAAATCCTTGGTCTCCAGCTTCATTTGGTCGTTTGCCTTCCGAAAGATGATGTTAATGGAACTTCCACAATCTATTAGAATT
The DNA here is from genome assembly GCA_030765085.1 of Allium cepa. Lineage (NCBI taxonomy): Eukaryota > Viridiplantae > Streptophyta > Magnoliopsida > Asparagales > Amaryllidaceae > Allium > Allium cepa. The sequence goes on along the minus strand of CM060940.1, from coordinate 125,209,123 downwards.
CTCTTTATGAATGCCGGCCCGATGGTCGTAGATATGACCGTTTGGTCAATGGTAGGAGCCTCTACCTTATCCGCATCTCTGTTCTGAATATGATATCATCATTCATCGTGCGCTGCTGCTTTGCAGGAGTCCCATCCTCCACGTTCGAACAACGCTCGTACTCCGCATGCCTTAAGGAGTTAGCATATCGCTCCATCTCCTGCCAATTCTTGTCTGTAGGATGAGGTCCACCAGTAATCGTGTTAATAACCAATCTACCCACAGTCCAAGTAGGTTGTTTCGGTTGGTGTGGGGCTGGCCCGCGTCCAGGATCCGATGTTTCTTGTCTCCCATCCTGTGGGTCTTTGACAAATTTCTGCAGCTTCTTCTATCTAATTAGTTTTTCTATAGCATCATGGAGGTGTCTGCACTCCTCTGTGTTATGCCCATAAGACTCGTGGAAACGGGAATACTTCTCGGTCCGCTTATGATCTTCCGTCGGTTCCTTTGGACGCGGCTTTCTATATTGGAAAGTGTTGCAAGTTGATAGATAGATGTTTTCAAGAGATGCGTTCAATGGGGTGTATTCATTATATGTTGGGATTCTTGATTTCCATTTTCCTGTTTCTTTTTTCTTTCCGAGATTTCCACCTCCCGATCCTTTAGAGTGCCCAGGCTTATTCTGGACGTTAACTTGAGTTTTTCCAGAAGTATCCCCGGTTTGTTTCAGGCGATGTTGCTTTTCACAGACTCTTGAACGGGCCCTGATGCCTTGTCTCGCCTTGTCTACCGAGCTTCCTCCCTTCTTATGAACTGATGAGTTTTCGAATAAAAATGTTCCAGCCTTGTTGGGGGCTTCCCTGCCAACCAATCTCCAAATTCAAAATCCGGATCCACTCCACGCGTTACTGCCATCAAAATCGCGTGGTGTTTAGAATTGCTCACCTCGGTAGTAGCAACATGAAATCTTTGCAAGTATGCTTTCAATGACTGTCCTGGAGTTTGAGTTACACTTGATAAGGACATCACGTCCATTGGACGAGTGGTGTGTATCCTGAATTATTCTACGAATTTCATTGCTAATTCATCGAAGCTAGATATAGATCGTAGTGGGAGTCGAGTGAACCACATGGTGGCAATCTCGGACAAGGTGATTGGGAAACACCTACACTTGGTTGCGTCATTAGCACTTACGGAATCCATCATCCATCCGTACCTCATCACATGCTGCCTGGGGTCAGTCTTCACTTCGTAGGCGGGAATGGCGGGCATGCTGAACTTTATTGGGTATTCGGCCTGTAGAATGGTATCCATGAAGGGAGTATGACTCTTAGACACTCCCCAATCTTCATTAGTTAGACCTTAGTTTTCTTTCATCAACTGTCTGACCAAAGCCATCAAATCCGGGGTTTGTATGGAAGATGGGAGGTTGGGATCCATTCCACGGGACCGTGCAGGTTGATGTCCCGTCCGATTTGGGTCTTGGTTTCTAGTAGATCGATCAGTAGCACCTGCATGTGCATCTTCATCCTTACGGCGTCTACGCCTAGGAGGTTCGTCAGCAGAAGTCGAACTATCATCTTCAAAGTAAAGGACAGGGCTACCTCCAGCATTCTGATGTTGCTGCCGAGTAAGCTGAGTCATGAGGTCAGCGTTAGCTTGCATTTGCTCAGCAAGTTGCCTTCTACTTTCCTTAAGTTCCCTTATCAAGTCATTGAATTCTGCTCGGGAAATAACTTCTGCTTGGTTTTGGTGGGAGGGCCCTGCACCTCGAATCACTTGCTGATTGCTAGTTCCCAGTTGTTGCACACTAGCGGTTTCGTGGGCATCTGCATTTTGAGAGGCTGATCTAGTTCGTGGTCTTTCCATGGTAGAGTTGTTGGTTGTAACTCTGAGTAGAATCAACAGATGCCTTATAGATGATTATGGATCTCCTTTGAGGGATTTATGCAATCCAGTAGGTGCAAAGTAGATCCTAATAGCCTGAGAATTCAAATTCTCAGTGAAAGCACCAAAATGTTAGCACCAAAATTGGTCACTAACACCCTTAGAAAGATTGTGTAGAGAGATTAATGAAGAAAGTAAATTAAAACAGAGAATAGAGTGTAAATTTTAATGCAGAGAACAAGAACACCAAATTTATAGTGGTTCGGCGTAACTGCCTACATCCACTTTGAAATTAATTTCCATTGATTTCCTTGATGGGTGATTATAGATACAATCCGCCTTTTGTTACTAGAATACAATTGCAAAGTAAAATAAATAAGTCTGGAATGAGTCTTGAAAATGGTAGAGTCTCCCCAGTGTTCTCTAAAATCTCCCCTTTTTCAGTGCCCCTGCCCCTCTATTTATAGGCGAAGGTGGGTTGGACATCCCTGGCGGGCCTGATAGCTTAATATCTTGGCCCGAGTGAAGTGGCCTCTATGCGTCGAACAAGAGAGGCCGATCAATCAAATGCTGAACGTACATATGCTGAACGTAACCCTCCATGCCGAACAATCTCCTTTGGCCGAGCGAGTTGAGGCCGAACAAAAACTGAATGCCGTGGGGAGTACTTGTGTCGAACGATGCTAGGAACCGAACCAGTGTCGTGGTCGAACGATTGCTAGGACGAACAAGATGAGGCCGAATACTTTGAGTGTCGAACACTTCCCAATGCTGAACAAGGTGTGGATGCCGACCGATATGGAATGCCGTACGTCACTTGATGTCGAACGACGCCCTTGGCCGAACGTAACTTGTATGTCGAACGATGTCTTATGCCGGACCATTCTGCCATGCCGAGCATGCTTGGATGCTGAGCATTATGGTGCCGCGCCACTTAAAGGCCGAGCGAGGTTTCTGGCCAGACGATGCCTTTGGCCGAACGATATCTTGGGCCTAATGATATTCTAAGGCCGAACGATCTTAGGACGAGCATTCCTCTTTATCCAAACGGTATTCAATACCGGATGCTTCTTAATGCCGAACGCTCCATCTTGGACCGAACGATAGGGGAGGCCGAGTACTAAGTTACCCGGTCAATTCCCTGGGGAACACATTTAGATAAGGATTTATAAATTAGGTACAAAAGCTTTTATTTACATTTAAAATAAATAAAAATAAGTATTAATTACTTAAAGGACAAGTGTTAATACATGAAGACGCCTTAGTAACAAGTGTTAATTAATAAGTAAATGTAAACGACTAATGGTGAGTTTATAAAAGTGTCATTTATTGACAAGCACCTTTGTCCAAGTGGTTAATTGATTCGGCTTTGGTGCAGGATGTCACAAGTTCGAAACTTGCTTTCGAATGTTTATTTGACGTGGGATATGTTGTCCCAATGATTTGTTGTATATAAAGTACCATTTCAAAAAAAAGTGTCATTTATTATTTTGATTTTTCTTTTATTTTTATTAAATCACTTTTTAGCCTATTTAAACACATGCTTTCCTTCTCCTCATTTCTTTTTTCTATTCTCTTCACAAAGATTAGAAAAAACAATATCCTGTAACAAATACTCAAAAACAAAATCTGAAAATCAATACTCCTCAAACCGAAAAACTAATCCAATTCAACATCCTGTATTTCATTTTCAATATCAAAACCAATGCTTGAACATTTCTTATTCAAACCTGAGATGAAAATCCAAAAGCCTGCAAGCATTTTCATCTTTGTTTCAAAGCAAGCAAACCTGAAGAATAATCTAAAGCAAAATCAAAGCATTTCAGTTTTGATAAGGATCACAGCAATTCCAGTTTTTAAATCAGAAGCATTTTCAACATTCAAATTTTTAAGATCAAAATTTTATTTCAGCAACTCAAGTTTTAAAAGTTATAAAATTGTTTCAAAATTAAGATCTATGTTCATCTTCTTTAAAACAGGTGAGTAAACCTTTTCCAAAAACAGTTTGATTTGGATTTAACTTTAATGCATGTTATGATATTGGTATGTATGGAAGTTCTTCAGCTTGAATTCATTTGGAATTGATATATATATATGTTGTGTGAGCATGTCTGTTTATGTACATACAAAGATCATGTTCTCTGTTGTCTCACAGTCTATGATTTGCTTTCAAAAAATTCGAATCTCTTAATCGAGTCAATATTAACCTTTGATATTTAAATGAAATTTGTTTGTTGAAGTATAATGATGATTATAAAAATAGTTTTAGGATTTTAAATCCAGCGAATAATTTTAAAAGTGGAAATAACAGCGAAATTCTTATATATGACAAAAATCAACCAATTCAATTTCTGTTTTGAATTGCCTGAATGAATTCGTGATTGAAAATCATGATTTTTAATATACATTTCATGATTTTAGTTTGATAATCTTTGGGAATTTTCGAGATGAACGTATTGGACATTTTGGGTGATTGTCAATGATCGACGGCGTTTGGAAGGTAGATGTTTGGGCTGAAGATAGTCTGAAGGATGAGGACCTCAGGAAAAATACTGGTGGAAATTATTAATGGTCGAAGAGGTCAGAATTGGGCGAAGTATGGTTTTATGCCAGTTGAAGTTGTCGATGTTGTAGGGGCTTGTACGGTGGCTAGGGTGGACCGGAGAGGTTCGTGATGGAGGAATTTGTGCTGAAAGGAGTGATGAGGCTACGGTGAAGTGGGCAGGTGATCCTGAGGTCGGAGGCAATAGGAAGGAGTGGATTTCCGTCAGTGGTGGTTTCCAGTTTTGGGTCGAGGTTGGCTCGATTTTATTTCGTCGGAGATATGCTCAATCTGGGTTCACGTGAAGGTTAGTGTGGGTAAGGGAGATTTGTCGAGAGTCGTCGCAACGATTTCCGATGGTCAGAGTGTTGGTGTACGTGCACTACGTGCATGTCGTATCTGGGGAACGATGGTATTTGGGGGTTCTCGGGTTGGCTTCGGGAGTGGCTCGAAGTGGGTGATGATATGACTCGAAGCAGATGAGTTTTGTGGGTGACTCGAGGTAGGCTCGGGATTTTATGGAGTTTGGACTCGAGTAATTCTCGGGTAGAACCCGAAGCATGAGCTAATATAGTTTTTAAAAGTTTTTACAAAACAAGTTTTAAAAAGAAAAAATTGAATCTAATCTTAAAATATTATGTAAACAAATTATTTCTTTAACATTTGATATAGAAGATTTGTAATTTATTCCACTAAAAATTTGTTAAGTTAAATTGTAAGTTATTTTTAATCATAAGTTTAAATTTTATAGTTTAAATTAAAAGTGGAATGTTTTAAAATGTATTTAAATTATGTTAATGATTAGGTCATTAATAAAGATAAAGTTTTATCTTAAAGTTAATTAAGATTTTTAACTAATATAATAAGTAAATAAGTGTAATTAATTATTAGCAAAAGAATACTTAATAATTGTGATTAATTATTGATTAAGGTTAAATAATCAATGTAATTAATTAAGGTAATTAATTAAAGGATAATTAATCAATGGATAATTACTTGATGAAAGTAATTAAAGGTTAATTACTTAAGAGAAGTAACTAAGAACTAATTACTTAGTGTAATTAATTAAAGGATTGATTAATTAAGGAAATTATATAAGGGTTAGTAAATTAATGTGTATGGTTAATTAATTGATAATTAATCAATGTAAGTGATTACAAGATAATTAATCTGAGTAATTAATTGTGGACAAATGTGATTAATGTGAATGGGTGAAGATTCACTAATTTGTGTTATTAATTAAAGGCTAATTACTGAATGTAATTAAAGAGGATAATTAAGGGATGATTAATTAATGGTTTGTAATTAAATAATGTTAAATAAGCAGGATTAAAAGTAACTGTAGTAATTAATTTAATATATTTTAAATTACTTAGAAATGGTATGACAAATTAATCTTGCTTATAAATGATTGAATGATGTTATTTTATATATGATACTATGTGATATGACATGTTTGGTTTAAACTATGATATGTGGTTATCTATCGATAATGAATTGCTGTGTAAAAAGTGACATCTTGTATTTAAAGTTGAATTATATTTAATGGAAGAACTTGGTTTAAGATGACATGAGATTCGAAGAGACCGGAGTCGGGTATTAGTAAATACCCGAAACCACTTAGATTCTTTATAGATTAATATGTGAAATCAATAGGCTAAAAATGGAATGATTTAAGTAATTGGACCCTTTAAACTATGTAGAGGTACATAGATATTGATGTGTGAAAAGTGTTGACTATAATAAATTAAGAACTCATAGTGAAGTACGAGTTACCCCGAGTTTTAAACAAGTCTATAAATTAGAATTTCATGTTAGATGGGCTTACCCATGCTGGTTTCCAGCCTGGCCCGGGTGTTACTTTGATGTAATGCTCGGGTCAGACCGAGTATTCCAGTTTTTCACGTAAGGACATTCTGGAGCTAAGGATGTGAGCTGGATGGCAGGAACGTATATAGTGTATTCCGTTGTGATATATTGTAGTTTATTGGGACATGTAGGTTGTATCTGTCCAGTGTTTGTGTATATGTTGTAAACTCTGATATATTTATGTAAATTAACTGAAACAGTTTCCGTTGTATAACTTCTTTTTATTTGATATTATATTTTGATCCGTTGTGAATGTGAGATTCTGTGTTCATTTCTGTTTCTTCTTCTATCTCTTTTCTTTTTTTCCTAACTATCTGGAAATTTTGGGATCGAAAATTTTGGGTCATTACAAAAAACAAGGTGTGCAACTAAGGTTAGAGATGGAGTAACCAATGCCCTGAACTTACCTAGCCTAAGTTTTCTCTTTTAGGCGAGGGGTGGAACATATCGAAAGGAAAGCCCGGATGCTCAATTTGGATTTTTTTAGAAATAATCTTCTTATACTCATTATTAGAATTCGAAGAGGGAATTTGTCCTATTCGTGGAATTTAAAAGGCGATCTCACAGTTATTCCGCTCATAGCACTTGTTGAATACGGAAGTTGATTTTGAATAAAATTAGAATGATTTCTATAATCATATTTTCTCAAAAGATACTCTTTAAAAATTATTTGAGAAATATTCAAATAGAGGTTTAAATGATTCCATATTCACTAAAAGAATATTTTGAAAATATATATCTCTCGAAGATATTTTGGTAAAGGAAAATGAATGAATCGAAAAACAATCACCTAATTATGTCGTTTTTATCGATGATTGGATTTCGAAGGAACCGGGGTCGGATTTGGTTGATTCCTATCCGAAAACCACTTCGAACCAGTTTACGTGTTCGAAGAATGAAGATGTTTGAAGACGGAGATATTGAGACGAATAATAACAAGGGCTACTTGTTGATTAATTGAGGATAAACTCCCGATGCACTATAATGTAGCAGTGGTCTCTTTGTTATGAAAAACCTCAAAACTATGAGGGCTTCTCATAAAGTAATGGCCGAGGAAAGTGCCTTCAGTTTCGTTCGCTCCTAGAACGAACTTGTATGGATGAATGTCTAAACTTGTATTCCAAATCATAATGAGTGGTTCTATAAAAGTATAACACTTTGGCGGAGAAGACACCTTCTCTTAGCTTAACACCCTTTCCAAAGACATACGAGCTTAGGAAATTATATGTTTATACAAATCAGTCGTGTGAATATGGAGTGGCAATGTGGCATTCAAAATGAAAGAAGATGTGCTATGTGAAAAGGTAATTGTAGCCTCGAGCCTAATCAAATGGAAATGACCGAAACAGGGTTAGATGCAGCAAGGCTAAGTGGGTCATTCCCAAGTAGGGTATGATCATTCCCTTCTAGATATATTTCTTCCCGCTATGACGTTCGGGATGTAAATTAATGTGGATGTATGCGAAGAGAGCTCTTGGATAAAGGTCGTTAGTGACTGGGGGATGACATACTCGGTACTATCTAGTTATAGAGGTTGGCCAGTCTTGTGTTGGTAGAGGGCAGATGTTCTGTGCCTCGGGGCATCCATCTAGAGGTGTACCCATAGGAAGGTAGTCCCTTCACCTGGTCATTTGTATGGAAATCCATTCTCCAATAAGAACTTGCGGTATTGTTTGTAGAACCAAGTATGCTGGAATTTAATAATGGTAACAATTCCGGCTAAGATTAATAAGTTTATTTGCAAATGTTTTCAAAAAAGTTATTGAAAATAATATCCCTAAATTTTGCGTAACAAAGAGTTTTGGTTTATCATAAGGTAAAAACCCGTTTCCGTGTTTATGTGCAGCGTGGTCTTATGAGATAACTTTTGTTTTTAAAATATCGTACTTTGGGATCTCGCAACAGTCCCATGACTGACCCGGAGTTTGTTTTCCCTTTAAACTCTAGGTGCCCTATTTTTCGGACATCTGTGTAGTCAGGATACCTTAGGAGCATTTTGAAGCATGTTGGGGAGCATTTCGGACAAGTCTTTTGGAGCTTTGAAGCTGAAGTACCTTATGTAGTTATCTATCCATTTTCCGCTGTGTTATGTAGTTTGTATTTCTAGCATATGTACGGATAGACAGTTATAACTATCCTACTAGATTTGTATTTGACTCTGATCATTATGTATAATTATTATTGTTGAACGCGATGTGAGATTCTATTATTCTATTATCTTCTATCTTCATTTTCTTTTACATCCCTGATAATCTGCCTCCTCGGCACTTGGATTTATGACACATGAATACCGTGGATGCATTAGTGTCAATTTCTAAGTACCGAGGAGATGGGATGTCACACATGGTATCAAAGCTTAAGGTTAAGCGAGAACCTTGGCTTTGTTGTGGTATGACTTATTAGAGATAGGGTTAGTAACATCCTAGAATGAGTTTAGTCTGAGAGAGCGCACAATTAAAACTTCTAATTTGAATAAGTATATTCATAATGTATAGCATTCCCTAAGATATCTCGTCTGTATATCCTAAAGATCTTTTTCTTACTATATACAAATAGTAGAAAATGAGTGGAAGAAGAGTACGAGGTAGGGGAGGAAGTAATCCCACAAATGGTCAAACTCCCGTAGCAACAGTAATCGAGGAACTAATAGTTTCGGTACAGCCCCAAACTAACTTTGCAACTTTATGAATGAACTATACCAGTCTTGGTGGTAAACCTTTTAAAGGAACAGAAACCATCATTGAAGTACAAGCTAGGATCCGCTCGTGTGAAAGAATTTTCAAAGGACTGAATATTGGAGATGAGCTGAAGAGATTCTTAGCTTCTTGGCAACTATAAGATGGAGATCTAGTTTGGTGGGAATCTATTACTCAGAATGAGTCAGAGGATGCTTTTTCATGAGAACGATTCAAGAAAGTTCTGGAGGAGTAGTATATCCCAGAAGTAGGAAAATCCCGTCTTTACCTAAATTTTATGGATTTTAAACAGGAGGAGGATATGTCATTTGAGGAATATGCTAACAAATTTAATGAATTATCTCGTTTTGGGCCAGGATTGATTGATACACCCCTCAAAAGGAATGAAGAGTTTATTTCTGGAATGAAGAAGCAAAACCATTTCAGAATGACTGGGCATGTGAAAGAACATTTGTAGACTTAATAGACATGGGATACTGATATGAAGCTTTGGATAAGGTGGATCCACCCGTAGTACATGAAAGCAACAACAATACCTAGAAGAAGAGGAAGTTCAATGGCAAGAAGCCATGGCAGGGAAAACTCAAAGGAGGATCTCAAGGGAACCGCTTTCAAGACAGCACTTGTAATAAATGTAAGAAGAAATGCCATATTGCAAAGAATTGTTGGGGTCCCAAAGCTCAGAGTGTTGCCTCTCCTATGGCTCAGAATTATCACTGCTATAATTGTCATAAACCAGGGGACATGATAAAGGATTGTGCCTAATGAAGAAAGGAGAACAAGCTAAAGTTTACGCTATCAAGGATGAGCCCTCAACCTCCCAGAATGTGAAGGGAAAAGGAGTGTAGGAAGGTAATATTTTTATCAAAGATGTTTTGGTTAGAGTATTATTTGACACAAGAGCTTCTCATAGTTTTATTTCTAAAACAACGGTAGAAGAATTAGAACTTGAACCTAATATTTTTGATGACCTTATCTGCGTAACGAATCCTATAGGAGGTTCCGCTAATCTTTGTATGCACTGTGAAAAAGTCCCAATTTCCTATCCTCCCCATCATTTTCCTTTTGAACTTTTCATCCTAGATTTTATTGGATTCAAAATTTTACTCGGTATGGATTGGTTAACTAAAAATGAAGCTATTCTAGATTGTTCGAAATGAACGGTTGCAGTGAAAAAAAGTTAGAGAAACTCATAGAAATACCTTGTGAATGCCCTAGTCCAAGAAGGGGTAGTTTTCTTTATGCTTTAGATACGTCTCAGACAGGATTAGAAATAATACCCGTTGTTAAAGAATTTACAGATGTCTTTGAGGAAGTAAAAAGTTTGCCCCTACATCAGGCAATCGAATTCCGTATTGATTTCATTCTTGGTGCGATGCCAATTAGACAACAAGATAGAAGGATGGCTCCGAAAAAAAGGAATGACTTGAATAACCAAACCCAAGAGCTATTAAAGAAAGGACTAATAAGACCCAACCGTTCAAGTTGGGGATCAGCCGTAGTTTTTGTTGCTAAGTCAGATGGATCATTGAGATTGTGTGTAAACTATCGAGATCTAAATAAGAAAACCATTAAGAACAAGTATCCTCTGCCTCAAATAGATGACTTGTTTGACCGGTTACATGGAGCTCGATTTTTTTTCTTCTGAAATGGACCTAGCTACAGGATTCCATCAGTTACGGATCGTAGAATATTGCATCCATTTAACTGCATTCAAAGGTCTGAATACTTTCTATGAGTGGTTGGTAATGCCTTTTGGACTGACTAATGCATCCGCTTATTTTGTTGACCTTATGAATAGAGTGTTTAGAGATGTGCTAAACAAAATTCGTGTTAATCTTTATCGATGATATCCTCATCTACTCGAAGACAGAAGAAGAATACGCAAGGCATCTAGAAGCTGTGTTGGAAATATTGAGGAATAATATGCTTAAAGCCAAATTATCAAAGTTCCATTTTTGGGAGAAGGAGGTAAGGTTCCTTGGAAATATAATATCAAGGGATGGAATTTCGGTAGATCCAGGGAAACTTGCAGCTATTCGAGATTGGAAGCAACCGCAAACTCCTAAAGAGATTCGTAGTTTCTTAGGTTTGGCAGGATATTACAGAAGATTCGTTCAAGACTTCTCTAAGATTTCCTATCAGCTAACGAAGTTGACAATGACGAATGCTAAATTTATCTTGAATCCTAAGTGTGAAGAAGCATACCAAGAACTAAAGAAGAGGTTCACTACCGCTCCAGTTTTAGCAATTATGAATGGAAATAGTAGATTAACCATTTATACAAATCCTTGTGGAGAAGTAGTTGGTGCAGTTTTAATGCACGATGGGAAGGTGATTGCTTACGTAAGTAGACAACTGAAGACGCATGAGAAGAATTATGCAACACGCGACTTAGAATTATTCGCTCTAAAGATATGGAGACATTATTTGCTGGGTAAGAATTTTTCATAGTTTATTTCGATAAAAATTGGAATTGATCTTAGTGAATAATATTCCATCTTTTAGGTGAAAAATTCGAACTCTTCACGGACAATAAATCTTTGAAGTGTCTTTTCATCCAGAAGGATTTGAACATGAGACGGCAACGCTGTCTAGAATTTCTCGCATCATATGATCTAGATATTCTATATACATCCGGGAAAGCCAACGTAGTAGCTGATGCATTGAGTAGGAAGTTAGCTACTATTTCTTACTTGGTAGTAGCCCAACTCTTCTGGAAAGAATTGCAAGTAAACAAGGAGAAGATAAACGGTTTGAGAAATAAATTAAAGCAACTGAAGGAAGAAATTCAAGCTTTAAAATAGACAACCATAGAGTATTGCGCTTAAATGAAAGAATTTGTGTCCTAGATGTAGGAAATCTTAGGCAAGAATTATTAGTAGAATGCCACACAGCAAACTTAGCATTCATCCAGGAATTCATAAGATGTATAAGGATATGAAGCATACATTTTGGTGGAAAATCATGAAGAGGGACATATCTATCTATGTCAGCCGTTGTAAAAATTGCCAAATAATCAAAAGTGACCAACAAAAATACGGCAAGATTACTTCAACCTTTGGAGATTCCAGCTTGGAAGTGAGATCAAATATCCATGGATTTCGTTGATGGCTTAACCCGAAAAAGGAAATAAAATGAAGAAATTTGGGTTATCATAGACCGATTAACCAAAAGTGCACACTTTATTCCGGTAAAGCCAACAAGAACTACAGCAAGCCTTGCAGATATATATATGAAGGATATTGTCTGATTGCATGGAGTTCCGGCAGTATAGCAAGCATCGTGATCCAATCTTCACTAGTCGGTTTTGGAAAGCACTATAGACAGCTTTGGGAACGAAGCTAAGTATAAGTACTGCATATCATCCCTAAACTGATGGACAGACGGAAAGAGTTAACCGTGTTTTGGAAGATCTTTTGAGGGCTTGTATTCTAGACTTTGGAGGCTCGTGGAAGAATCATTTACATTTAGTAGAGTTCTCCTATAATAATAGCTATCAAGCTAGAATCGATATGGCACCGTATGAAGCTTTGTATGGTTGTCCATATAAATCGCCAGCATGTTGGATAGAATCCGAAGATCGGTTAGTGCTTAGCCCAGATATGATACGAGAAGCTTCAGAAAAAGTTTATATAGTTAGAAAGAATCTAAAAGAAGCCCAAAGTAGATAGAAGAGTTATGCAGACCGAAGGCATAGAAATATGGAATTCTCAGTTGGAGATTCAGTCTTTTTGAAAGTCTCTCCAATGAGAGGAGTAGTAAGATTTGGAAGAGCTAGAAAGTTAGCACCTTGATATATTGGACCTTTTCCCATTCTCGAAAGAATCAGCCCACTAGCTTATCGAGTACGATTGCCTGAAAGATTGTCTGGTGTACACAATGTTTTTCACATATCACATTTACGGAAAGATGTATATGACCCAAAAAAAATCATAGAAACAGCTGCCCATGATGACTTGGAGAAAGAACCAAACTTAGAGGTTAATAGAAAGCCTATTCGAATCGTGGATCAAGATGATAAACGATTAAGAAGGAAGGTTGTAAGGTTGGCAAATGTTCAATGGAGCGGGGATGATGATGATTGCATATGGGAAACTGAAGGTAGAATGAGAAAAGCATATCCCGAGTTTAAGATCGATGTATAGACTTTATCTATCGTTTAAGTGTACTCACCGCATGTGGTGTAATCACTTATTGTATATATTCCATTTTATTGAATATATTTCCTTTTGAGCAATTTTCTTCTTATCTAATTTCGAGGACGAAATTCTTTTAAGTAGGTGAGAATGTAACGACCCAAAAATTTAACCACTTCAAAACATAATATTTAAAGTGATTTTAAATATAAAATATAAAAGGTTTTATGATTCAAATAATATTGGATAGGATTTGGAAATAGAAATATATAAAAAACTATTAATATTTGCTTATATCGACAAAAGTGACAAAATCCTATTCTAGAAAAACAAGTTTAAATGGTTTCATAAATTATTTTAATTTATTTACGAGTGTTTATTTTTTAAATTATATTATAAAAATTTATTTTTAAATTTGGTTTACATAAATAAATAGTTTAACTAAAACGTCAAAATATAACCGCAAAATATTTTGTCAAAAATCAACATTTTGTTGATTTAAAGTTGTCGCAAAGTTGTTGCACCTTTATATACACAATTTAATAAATATTTTAACATATAAAGATAGTTAACAATTTTCAAAATAAGGTTACTTTTAACACTCACACTTAGAAAATTCTAGAGAGTAATTAGCAAAATAAACCAAAAAAGACAAAACACATCTCACATCATGTGACATAAAGTAAAGAAAAGTGACATAAAGTAAAGAAATATGACATAAAGTAAAGTAATCGTTCTTATTCTTTAAAGTATTTTAATTTTAAAAGTGTGATGTGATGTGGATGGTAAGTTTTGAATTAAATAAGTTTACTTAATTCTTAAGGAAGGTTATTTAAGTAAAAACACAAATCTATATTTTATTCTTAAATATTTTCTATAAATACATACCCACTTTCTCACTTCATTCCACACTTCTTCTTCTCAAAATTTCAAGCTTCTTCTTACCTTCTTTAGTGGCTTCCAATCTTAACAAAGTTATGCCAAAATATTTCAAAAAATAAAACAAAAAAATATCGACAAAACTTCGTTCGAACCACTTCAAACTCCTCCTCCTTCCTCACATTGCTCACGCCTCCCTCTTCCTCCATTTGTCCGAGCACTCCTAGCTTTCCCCAAGCCAAGGCGAACCATCTAAGTCGAAGCGTTCATGGAATCAAAAGATAAAAACGTCGAGTAGCGAAGGTATAACCAATTTTCCGTTCGTCAAAGCCAAACAAAGTGAGAACTCTAAATTGTTAAGTAGAAAATATTTATATGATGTTTTGCAAGTTATAAATATTATTTAGATGTTAATAATGATGTTCGATAAGTGTTTGAAAAAGAAAGCAACCACCTTTAAGTCATTTGCGAAAGTTAGTAAGCAAATATATACATAAATGAGAATTATGTGACAATGTAATAAAAATATTGTTAAATTGATATGCAAGTTCATATGACATGTTAAAATGGTTATAAACATTGTTTGGATGTTTATTAGTTGTATATTGATTATATATGTTAAAACAAATCACGGATTTACACGACGTATAATCACATGGAAATCACCTTCGAAAAGAAATGAAATGTGATATGGAATCATTTATACTTTTGAAAAATATTTAGAAATACTTAAAAAATTATTCCTTAATGTTTAAACTTACTCGATGAAGTTTGGATATGAATCTCAAAATACGCCAAAAATTTGACGCGTCACGTAACGGTAGTTCGCGTTTTCGCGTCAAAAGTTCAAATGAACATATGAAGTGGAATATAGTTTGGAATTATTCGACGTAAGAATTTTCCGAATCCTTATATCCATATCTTTCCAAAAAAAAGAAAATCAAAATTTTATCTAATATATTTGAAATATGGCAAAATCAATTTTCAAGAAAAATCCGGTCTTTGCACTAAAGGACGAAGTTGGAAATTGATGAAATTAATATTTTTAAAATATGAAATAAATTCTAAAAATCTTTAAAAGATGTTTTAAAAGTGATTTAAGTTGAAAATATGAATTTCTAAATGATATAAAAGTTGCTTCGAAGAATATAGCTTTTAAAGCACTTTTTGCTACACTTTCTGCAATATTTTTCAATAACTTTTGAAATAAAGTCTGAAACTTAACAATTCTTTTCCAAATCCTTAGTAAATATTTTTAATTAAATAATAAAGCATTTCAAAAGAAATTTGAAAAATTTAACATTATTTCAAAGATGGTTAAACAAAAAGTTAAATTATTTAAAAAGGGAAAATGAGTATGCGAAAATGACTATTACATTTGTCCCGCCTGTGAGATCTAAAAGTGAAAATAAGGTGTGTAACTAAGGTCAGTGATGGAGCAACTAGTGCCCTGAACTTACTGGCCTAGGTTTTCTCTTTTAAGCGAGGGGTGTAACATATCGAAAGGAAAGCCTGGATGCACAACTAGGATTTTTTTTATAAATAATCTTCTTATACTCATTATTAAAATCCAAAGACGAAACTTGTCATATTCATGGAATTTAAAAGGTGATCTCACCGTTATTCCGCCCATAACACTTGTTGAATATGGAAGTTGATTTTGAATAAAAGTACAATGATTTCTATAATCATATTTTCTCAAAAGATACTCTTTAAAAATGATTTGAGAAATATTCAAAAAGAGGTTTAAATGATTCCATATTCACTAAAGGAATATTTTAAAAATATATATCTCTCGAAGATATTATGGTAAAGAAAAATGAATGAATCGAAAAACAATCACCTAATTATATCATTTTTATCGATGATTGGATTTCGAAGGAATCGGGGTCAGATTTGGTTGATTCCTATCGGAAAACCACTTCGAACCAGTTTACGCGTTCGAAGAATGAAGATGTTTGAAAATGGAGATATTGAGAAGAATAATAACGATGGACTACTTGTTCATTAATTGGGGATAAACTCTCGGTGCACTATATTGTAGCAGTGGTATCTTTGTTATGAAAAACCTCAAAACCACAAGGGCTTCTCGCAAAGTAATGACCGAGGAAAGTGTTCGTTTTGTTCGGTCCCAGAACGAACTTGTATGGTTGAATGTCTGACCTTGTATTCCAAATCATAATGAGTGGTTTCTATAAAAATATATCATTCGGCGGTGGAGAAGACACCATCTCTTAGCTTAACACCCTTTCTAGAGACATACGAGCTCAGGAAGTTATATGTTTGTAGAAATCAGTCGTGTGAATGTGGAATGGCAATGTGGCATTCAAAGTGAAAGAAGATGTGCTATGTGAAAAGGTAATCATAACCTCGAGCCTCATCAATCGAAAATGACCAAAACAGGGTTAAATGTTGCAAGGCTAAGTGGATCTTTCCCAAGTAGGGTATGATCATTCTCTTCTAGATATATTTCTTTCCGTTATGACGTTCGAGATGTAAATTAATGTGGATGTATGCGTAGAGAGCTCTCGGATAAAGGTCGACAACGATCGGGGATGACATATTCGATACTATCTAGTTACAGAGGTAGGTCAGTCTTGTGTTGGTAGAGGGCAGATGTTCTATGTCTCGGGGCATCCATCTAGAGGTGTACCCATCAGAAGGTAGTCCCTTCACCTGGTCATTTGTATGGAAGTCCATTCTCCAATAAGAACTTGGGGTATTGTTTGTAGAACCTAGTATGCTGGAATTTAATAATGGTAATAATTTCGAGTAAGATTAATAAGTTATTGGCAAATGCTCAAAGAAAGTCATTAAAAATAATATCCCTAAATTTTGCATAATAAAGAGATTTGGTTATCATAAGGTATGGCGTGGACTTATGAGATATCTTTTGTTTCCAAAACATCGTACTTTGAGTTCTCACACCAGTCCCATGACTGACCCAGTGTTTGTTTTCCCTTTAAACTCTAGGTGCCCTATTTTTCAGGCAGCCGTGTAGTCAGGATACCTTAGGAGCATTTTGGAGCATGTTGGGGAGCATTTTGGACAAGTCTTTTGTAGCTATGAAGCTGAAGTACGTTATGTAGTTATCTACTCATTTTCGCTGTGTTATGTAGTATGTATTTCTAGCATATATAAGGATAGATAGTTATAACTATCCCGCTAGATTTGTATTTGACTCTGATCATTATGTATAATTATAAATTTTGAATGCGATGTGAGATTATATTATTCATTATCTTCTATCTTGATTTTCTTTTACAGTCCTGATAATCTGCCTCCCCGGCACTTGGACTTATGGCACGTGAATACCGTGGATGTATTAGTGTTGATTTCTGAGGGTCGAGGAGACGGGTTGTCACACGTGGTATCAAAGGTTAAGGTTAAGCGAGAACCTTGGCTTTGTTGGGGTATGAGTCATTAGAGATAGGGTTAGTAACACTCTAGAATGAGTCTAGTCTGAGAGAGCGCATAATTAAAACTTCTAATTTGAGTAAGTATATTCATAATGTATAGCATCCCTTAAGATATCTCGTCTATATATCCTAAAGTTCCTTTTCTTATTATATACAGATAGTAGAAAGTGAGTGGAAGATGAGTAAGAGGTAGGGGAGAAAGTAATACCACATATGGTAAAACTCCCGCAACAACAGTAATCGAGGAAGTAGTAGTTCCGGTACAGCCCCAAATTAACTTTGCAACTTTATGCAAGAACTATACCAGTCTTGGTGGTAAACCTTTTAAAGGAACAGAAACTATCATTGAAGTACAAGCTTGGATCCGCTCACGTGAAAGAATTTTCAAAGGACTGAATATTGGAGATGAGCAGAAGTGATTCTTAGCTTCTTGGAAACTACAAGATGGAGCTCTAGTTTGATGGGAATCTATTACTCATAATGATTCAGAGGACAATTTTTCATGGGAAGATTCAAGAAAGTTCTGGAGGAGCAGTATATGCCAGAAGCAGGAAAATCTCGTCTTTAACGAAATTTTATGGATTTTAAACAGGAGAAGGATATGTCATTTGAGGAGTATGCTAACAAATTTAACGAATTATCTCGTTTTGGGACAGGATTGATTGACACGCCCCTCAAAAAGAATGAAAAGTTTATTTCTAGAATGAAGAAGCAATACTATGTCGGAATGACTAGGCATGTGAAAGAACCATTTGTAGACTTAATAGATATGAGATACAGATATGAAGCTTTGGATAAGGTAGATCCACCCGTATACATGAAAGCAACAACAATAACTGGAAGAAGAGAAAGTTCAATGGCAAGAAGCCATGGCAAGGAAAACTCAAAGGAGGATCTCAAGAGAACCGCTTTCAAGACATCATTTGTAATAATTGTAAGAAGAAATGCCATATTGCGAAGAATTGTGGGGGTCCCAAAGCTCAGAGTGTTGCCTCTCCTGTGGCCCAGAATTATCTCTGCTATAATTGTCATAAACCGGGGCACATGATAAAGGATTGTCCCCTAATAAAGAAAGGAGAACAAGCCATAGTTTATGCTATCAAGGATGAGCCCTCAACCTCCCAGAATGTGAAGGGAAAAGGAGTATTAGAAGGTAATATTTTTATCAAATATGTTTTAGTTAGATTATTATTTGATACAGGAGCTTCTCACAGTTTTATTCCTAAAACAAAGGTAGAAGAATTAGAGCCTGAACCCAAAATTGTTGACAACCCTATCTGTGTAACGAATCCTATAGGGGGTTCCACTAATCTTTGTATGCACTGTGAAAAAGTCCCAATTTCCTATCCTCCCCATCACTTTCCTTTTGATCTTTTCATCTTCGATTTTATTTGATTTGAAATTTTATTCGGTATGGATTGGTTAACTAAAAATGAAGCTATTCTAGATTGTTTAAAAAGAATGGTTGCAGTGAAAACAAAGTTAGGGAAACTCATGGAAATACCTTGTGAAGGTCCTAGTCCAAGAAGGGATAGTTTTCTTTATGCTTTAGATACATCCCTGAAGGGATTAGAAACAATACACGTTGTTAAAGAATTTACAAATGTCTTTAAGTAATTAAAAGGTTTGCCCCCACATCGAGAAATCGAATTCCGTATTGATTTAATTCCTGGTGCGATGCCAATTAAATAACAAGATAGAAGGATACCTCTGAAAGAAAGGAATGAGTTAAATAACCAATCCAAGAGCTATTAAAGAAAGGACTGATAAGACCCAGCCATTCAAGTTGGGGATCAACCGTAGTTTTTGTTGCTAAGTCAGATGGATCATTGAAATTATGTATAGACTATCGAGATCTAAATAAGCAAACCATTAAGAATAAGAATCCTCTACCCCGAATAGTCGACTTTTTTACCCAGTTACATGGAGCTTGATTTTTTTCTAAAATGGACCTCGCTACAGGATTCCATCAGTTACGGATCGTATAAGATTGCACCCATTTAACAGCATTCAAAGGTCCGAATACTTTCTATGAGTGGTTGGTTATGCCTTTTGGACTGATTAATGCACCCGCTTATTTTGTTGACCTTATGAATAGAGTGTTTGGAGATGTGCTAAATAAATTCGTGTAAATCTTTATCGGTGATATCCTCATCTACTCAAAGACAGAAGAAGAACACGCAAGGCATCTAGAAGCTGTGTTGGAAATATGGAGAAATAACGTGCTTAAAGCCAAATTCTCAAAGTTTCATTTTTGGAAGAAGGAGGTAAGATTCCTTGGACATATAATATCAAGGGATGGAATTTCGGTAGATCCAGGGAAAGTTGCAGCTATTCAAGATTGGAAGCAGCCAAAACCTCCTAAAGAGATTCGTAGCTTCTTAGGTTTGGCAGGATATTATAGAAGATTCGTTCAAGAACTCTCTAAGATTTCCTATCACCTAACAAAATTGACAATGATGGAAGCTAAATATATCTGGAATCCTAAGTGTGAAGAACCATTCTAAGAACTAAGAAGAGGTTGACAACCGCTCTAGTTTTAGCAATTAAAAATGGAAATAGTGGATTAACCGTTTATACAGATGCTTGTGGAGAAGGAGTTGGTGCGGTTTTAATGCAAGATGGAAAGTTGATTGCTTACGCAAGTAGACAGCTGAAGACGCATGAGAAGAATTATGCAGCACGCGACTTAGGATTATTAGCCGTTCGCTCTAAAGATATAGGGACATTATTTGGTGGGTAAGGGTCTTCCATAGTTTATTTCGATAAAAATTTAAATTGACCTTAGTGAATAATATTCCATATTTTAGGTGAAAAATTCAAACTCTTCACAGACAATAAATCTTTGAAGTATCTTTTCACACAGAAGGATTTGAACATGAGACAACAACGTTGGCTAGAATTTTTTGCGTCATATTATCTAGATATTCTATATACATCCGGGAAAGCCAACGTAGTAGCTGATGCATTGAGTAGGAAGTTAGCTACTATTTCTTATTTGGTAGTAATTCCAACTCTTCTTGAAAGAATTGCCAGTAAATAGGGAGAAGATAAACGGTTTGACAAATACATTAAAGCAGCTGAAGGAAGAAATTCAAGCTTTAAAATAGACAACCATGGAGTATTGCGGTAAAATGAAAGAATTTGTGTCCTAGATGTTGGAAATCTTAGGCAAGATTAGCTGAATGCCACACAGTCAAACTTAGCATTCATCTGAGAATTCATAAGACGTATAAGGACATGAAGCATACATTTTGGTGGAAAAGCATGAAGAAGGACATATCTATCTATGTCAACCGGTGTGAAAGTTGCCAAAGAATCAAAAGTGACCAATAAAATACCGCAGGAATACTTCAATTTTTGGAGATTCCAGCTTGGAAGTGGGATCAAATATCCATGGATTTCATTGATGGCTTAACCCGAACAAGGAAAGGAAATGAAGGCATTTGGGTTATCATAGATCGATTAACCAAAAGTGCACACTTTATTCCGGTAAAGCCAACAAGAACTGCAGCAAGCCTCGCAGATATATATATATATAAAGGATATTGTCTGATTGCATGGAGTTCCGAGAAGTATAGTAAGCGATCGTGATCCATTCTCCGCTAGTCAGTTTTGGAAAGCACTACAGACAGCTTTGGGAGAGAAGTTGAGTATAAGCACTGCATATCACCCCCAAACTGATGGACAGACGGAAAGAGTTAACCGTGTTTTGGAAGATCTTTTAAGGGCCTGTATTTTAGACTTTGGAGGCTCGTGGGAGAATCATTTACATATAGTAGAGTTCTCCTATAATAATAGCTATCAAGCTAGTATCGGCATGGCACCGTATGAAGCTTTGTATGGCCGTCCATGTAAATTGCCAACATGTTGGATAGAATCCGGAGATAGGTTAGTGTTTAGCCTAGATATGATACGAGAAGGTTCAGAAAAGTTGATATAATTAGAAAGAAGCTAAAAGAAGCCCAAAGTAGACATAAGAGTTATGCAGATCGAAGGCGTAGAAATCTGGAATTCTCAGTTGGAGATTCAGTCTTTTTGAAAGGTTCTCCAATGAGAGGAGTGGTAAGATTTGGAAGAGCTAGAAAGTTAGCACCTCGATATATTGGACCTTTTCCCATTCTCGAACGAATCGGTCCACTAGCTTATCGAGTACGATTGCCTAAAAGATTATCTGGTGTACACAATGTTTTTCACATATCACATTTACGGAAGCATGTATATGACCCAGAACAAATCATAGAAATAGCTGTCCAGGATGACTTAAAGATAGAACCGAACTTAGATGTTATTAGAAAACCTATTCGAACTATGGATCAGGATGATAAACGATTAAGAAGGAAGGTTGTAAGGTTGGTAAAAGTTCAATGGAGCGGGGATGATGATGATTGCACATGGGAAATAGAAAATAGAATGAGAAAAGCATATCCCGAGTTTAGGATCGATTTATAGACTTTATCTATCATTTGAGTGTACTCATCGCATGTGGTATAATCAATTATTGTACATATTCCATCTTATTGAAAATATATTTCCTTTTGAGCTATTTTCTTCTTATCTAATTTCGAGGACGAAATTGTTTTAAGTATGGGAGAATGTAACGTCCTAAAAATTTAACCAATTCATAATATAATATTTAAAGTGATTTTAAATATAAAATATAAAATGTTTTATGATTCAAATTATATTAGATAGGATTTGAAAATAGAAATATAAATAAAAATAGTAACATTTGCTTATGTCGGCAAAAATGAGAAAATCCTATTTTAGAAAAGCAAGTTTAAATGGTTTAATAAATTATTTTAATTTATTTATGAGTGTTTATATTTTTAAATGACAGTATACAAATTTATTTTTAAATTTGGTTTACATAAATAAATAGTTTAACTAAAACATCAAAATGTGGCCGTAAAATATTTTGTCAAAAATCAACGTTTTGTTGATTTAAATTGCCGCATTGTTGTTGCATCTTATGTATACAATTTAATAAATATGTTAACATATAAAGATAGTTAACAATTAACTAAACTATGTTACTTTTAATAATCACACTTAGAAAATTCTAAAAAGTAAACTAAAAAAGACAAAACACATGTTACATCAAATGTGATGTAAAGTAAAGAAAAGTGACATAAAGTAAAAAAAATATGATATAAAGTAAAGTAATCATTCTTATTCTTTAAAGTATTTGAGTTTTAAAAGTGTGATTTGATGTGGATGGTATTTTTTAAATTAAATGAGTTTACTTAATTCTTAAGGAATGTTATTTAAGTAAAAACATAAATCCATATTTTATTCTCAAATATTTTCTATAAATACATACCCACTTTCTCACTTCCTTCCAAACTTCTTCTTCCCAAAATTTCAAGCTTCTTTTTACCTCTTTTAACGGCTTCCAACCTTAACAAAGTTATGCCAAAATATTCCAAAAAATAAAACAAAGAAAAAAGATATCGACAAAACTTCATCCGAACCACTTCAAACTCCTCCTTCTTCCTCACATAGCTCACACCCCTCTTCCTCCCTTTGGCCGAGCACTCTTAGCCTTCCCCAAGCCAAGGCGATCAGTTTAAGTCGAAGCGTTCAAGGAATCATAAGCTAAAAATGTCGAGTACCGAAGCTACAGCCAATTTTCCGTTCGCCAAAATCAAACAAAGTGGGAACTCTAAATTTTTAAGTAGGAAATATTTATATGATGTTTTTCAAGGTATAAATGTTATTTTATGTTAATAATGATGTTTGATAAGTGTTTGAAAAAGAAAGCAACCGCCTTTAAGTCATTTGCAAAAGTTAGTAAGCATATATGTACATAAATGAGAATTATGTGACATTGTAATAAAAATGTTGTTAAATTGATATGCAAGTTCATATGACATGTTAAAATGGTTATAAACGTTGTTTGGATGTTTATTAGTTGTATATTGGTAATATATGTTGAAACAAATCATGAATTTACACGATGTATAATCACATGGAAAACACTTTCCAAAAGAAATGAAATGTGATATGAAATCATTTATACTTTTGAAAAATGTTTGAAAATATTTTAGAAATGATTCCTAAGCGTTTAAACTTGTCTCGACAAATTTTGGATATGAATCTCAAAATACGCCAGAAATTTGACGTGTCACGTAACGGTAGTTCACGTTTTCGCGTTAAAAGTTCAAATGAACATACGAAGTGGAATATAGTTCGAAATTCTTCGAAGTAAGAATTTTCCAAATCCTTATATCCATATCTTTCTAAAAAAAATCAAGATGACGAAGTTGGAAATTGATGAAATTAATGTTTTAAAAATATGAAATAAATTCTAAAAATCTATCAAAATGTTTTAAAAGTGATTTAAGTTGAAAATATGAATTTCTAAATGATATAAAAGTTGTTTTGAAGAATATAGCTTTTAAAGCATTTTTTGCAACACTTTTTGCAACGCTTTTCAATAACTTTTGAAATAAAGTTTGAAACTTGACAATTCTTTCCCAAATCCTTAGTAAATGTTTTTAAGTAAATAATAAAGCATTTCAAAAGAAACTTGGACAATTTAATATTATTGCAAAGATGGTTAAACAATAAGTTAAGTTATTTAAAAAGGGAAAATGAGTATACGGAAACAACTAGTACATTTGTCCCGCCTGTGAGATCTAAAAGTGAAAACATGGTGTGTAACTAAGGTTAGGGATGGAGCAACCAGTGGCCTGAACTTACCTGGCCTAAGTTTTCTCTTTTAGGCGAGGGGTGGAACATATCGAAAGGAAAGTCCAGATGCTTAACTTGGATTTTTTTTAGAAATAATCTTCTCATACTCATTATTAAAATCTAAAGAGTGAACTTATCCTATTCGTGGAATTTAAAAGGTGATCTCACCATTATTCCGCCCATACCACTTGTTGAGTGTGGAAGTTGATTTTGAATAAAAGTAGAATGAATTCTATAATCCTATTTTCTCAAAAGATACTCTTTAAAAATGATTTGAGAAATATTCAAAAAGTGGTTTAAATGATCCCATATTCACTAAAAGAATATTTTGAAAATATATATCTCTCAAAGATATTTTGGTAAAGGAAAATGAATGAATCGAAAAACAATCACCTAATTATATCATTTTTATCGATGATTGGATTTCAAAGGAACCAGGGGTCGGATTTGGTTGGTTTCTATCCGAAAACCACTTCGTACCAGTTTACGTGCTCGAAGAATGAAGATGTTTAATGACGGAGATATTGAGACGAATAATAACGAGGGACTACTTGTTGATTAATTGGGGATAAACTCCCGATGCGCTATATTGTAGAAGTGATCTCTTTGTTATGAAAAACCTCAAAACCACAAGGGCTTCTCGCAAAGTAATGGCCCAGGAAAGTGCCTTCGGTTTCGTTCGATCCTAGAACGTACTTGCATGGATGAATATCTGACCTTGTATTCCAAATCATAATGAGTGGTTTCTATAAAAGTATATCAGTCGGTGACGGAGAAGACACCTTCTCTTAGCTTAACACTCTTTCCAGAGACATACGAGCTCAGGAAGTTATATGTTTGTAGAAATCAGTCATGTGTATGTGGAATGGCAATGGGCATTCAAAGTGAAAGAAGATGTGCCATGCGAAAAGGTAATCGTAGCCTCGAGCCTCATCAACCGGAAATGACCGAAACAAGGTTAGATGCAGCAAGGCTAAATGGGTCATTCCCAAGTAGGGTACGAGCGTTCCCTTCTAGATATATTTTTTCCCGCTATGACGTTCGGGATGTAAATTAATGTGGATGTATGCGAAGAGAACTCTCGGATAAAGGTCAGTAACGACCGGGGGATGACATATTCGGTACTATCTAGTTACAGAGGTAAGCCGGTCTTGTGTTGGTAGAGGGCAAATGTTCTGTGCCTCGGGGCATCCATCTAAAGGTGTACCATCGGAAGGTCGTCTCTTCACCTTGTCATTTGTATGGAAATCCATTCTCCAATAAGAACTTGCGGTTTTGTTTATAGAATCTAGTATGCTGGAATTTAATAATGGCAACAATTTTAGCTAAGATTAATAAGTTTATTTGCAAATATTTTCAAAGAAAGTCATTAAAAATAATATCCCTAAATTTTGCATAATAAAGAGTTTTGGTTATCATAAGGTAAAAATCCGTTCTGTGTTTATGTTCGGCGTGGTCTTATGAGATACCTTTTGTTTTCAAAACATCATACTTTGAGTACTCACACCAGTCCCATCATTGACCCGAAGTTTGTTTTTCCTTTAAACTCTGGGTGCCCTATTTTTCGGGCAGCCATGTAGTCACGATACCTTTATAGCATTTTGGAGCATGTTGGGGAGCATTTTGGATAAGTCTTTTGGAGCTATGAAGCTGTGTACCTTATGTAGTTATCTATCCATTTTCCGCTGTGTTATTTAGTATGTATTTCTAGCATATGTATGGATAAACAATTATAACTATCCCGCTAGATTTGTATTTGACTCTGATCATTATGTATAATTACAAATGTTGAATGTGATATGGTATTCTATTATCCTGTTATCTTCTATCTTTATTTTCTTTTACGCCCCTGATAATCTACCTCCCGGCACTTGGATTTACGGCACGTGAATACCGTGGATGTATTAGTGTCAATTGCTGAGGGTAGAAGAGACGTGTTGTCACATAGATGCATATGGTAATCCAATCACACGGATACCAGAATTTCAACACACAATTATCTACTATTTCTCTAACTTATACAATTCTGATGTCATCAATTCAGTTTTCCTAATATACTTTTTCTAAAAAGTGCTTTCTAGACAGCCAAAGAGCAAGTTAGAAGATGTAGTTATGTAAGAGACTAAAAAGCCACATTTCAAATTGACGACGATAGTACCCAAGCCCAGATGAGTTTGGATCTAAATTCTTTAAACATCATTGGGATTTTCCAAAAAGTGCTTTCTAGACAGCCAAAGAGCAAGTTAGAAGATGTAGTTACTATATAAGAGATTAAAAAGCCACATTTCAAATTGACGAGGATAGTACCCAAGCCCAGATGAGTTTGGATCTAAATTCTTTAAACATCATTGGGATTTTCCAAAAAATGATTTATATGCAACAATTCAGGGAGAGTTTACTTCGGGCCAACTAATAAATGAAACTAATCACAAATTTATCACTTCGGTTCCAAAAACAGAGGGGGCAAATCCTATATCATATTTCTAGCCATATCACGTTGCAACATCATTTGCAAAATAATAGCTATTATAATCTACAATTGGTTCAAGGGATATGTTAACAAGCTTATCTCACTAAATCAGAATGCTTATATTCCAAGTAGACACATTTTAGAGAATTCTCTACTTGCTTATGAGATGGTTGGAACCTTCATTAGGAAATGTAATACCAATCCCTGTCTAAAAGTTGATCCGCGTAAAGCATACGATAAAATAAGTAGTGACATTCATTACATGTCATTATCTATAGGGTCTCTACCAAAAAATTTTTCACTAATTAACAAATGCATTGTTTCCCTGAGTTTTTTGTTATAATTGATGGTACTCTATACTACTTTATTACTAATAACAAGGGTCTCAGACAAGAAAACCCTTTTTCTTCATATTCTTGCAATTTCTACGAAGTACTTATCAATTATGTTTAATTTAGAGCGCATAAAAGGAAATCTTGCTCCTATATGTAAATGAATAAATCATTAATCATCTTCTTCGTGCAGATGATCTCTTGGGGTTTTGTAAAGAAAACTTGGAGAATGCAAAGACCATCAAACAAATCATGCAAATTATAGAGCAATAAACTGGTCTTATAATGAATAAGGAAAAAAATTATATTTTACCTGTAACGACCCGGTATTTTCAACCATTCACATCCACACATGTCGGACTTGAATTGCTCAAAATACCACGTTGTAAATAAAAATTTGGCAATAATCAGCATAAATAGTAAATACATAATCACATATCACAGACACAGAGTAATATAATGCAGCGGAATAGATAAATAGTAGTTTGTGAAGCTACTATATAAACATCAAAGTTAGAAATAAAATACAACAGAATTTATCCTTTCGAAATTACTTCTATAATTCGATGTTTCAACAAGTTTATCCTCGTTCTTGCAGACTCTGGCCATGCGTTGATCAGGCGCAAAGCTAGAATTCTCTAGGTACTTAGAAGACTTGTTTCAACACCCAGTGAAAATACTTGAATTTTTTTTTAAAAACAGATATGGAAAGTATAATCCAAACAAAACAATCAAACCATTTGTCCAACCATGGATCGAAGATACACAAAGGTTACGCCTGAATCCCCTAGGAAACATCCGTATCCGTAAGCTTTCTCTGCCCTGCGAATTTCGCCATGACTAGTAGACCGCAGATACACAAAGGTTACGCCTGAATCCCCTAGGAAACATCTGTATCCATAAGCTTTCTTAGCCCTACGGATTTTTCTACTAACAAGACCCACGTAGATCACAGGATACACAATGGTTACGCCTGAATCCCCCAGGAAACATTCGTATCCCTGGGCCATCTCAGCCAGGCGAATTACGCTACGTAGTCACGCCGAGAAAAAAAACCATGGGTTACGCCACGGTGCGACACTCGATTATCACATCCAGAAAACCAAAATCAAAGAGAATATTATCGATAGAATGAATCCAAGATGTGGCCACAAATCATATATCAAGCAGAAGGCACTTTCCATATATTTACTTCAAAAATATGTATCATATAGTGCCTTTTCAAATCACTCTCAAATATCATACTTATATAAAGTCCATTATATATAAGATTTCATTTCTAAATCGAATACTTTCCAAAATCAATAGTATATCAAATCACACTTATATACATTTCGATTATATAAGATTTCACTTTCCAAATTGAGTACCTTTCAAATCAATAGTTTTCAAATCAACTTCATACTTATACAAATCAAATTTATATAACTTCGACAACTCCCAAATCAAGTATTTAGTAAAACAAGGTTTTCAATTTCAATTCATTTCAATATCAGTTCAGTTTCAAAAATCATGCCCTATTTCACCAAATTATTTCTTCCAAATCAAATATCTTCAGTTTCAAAGTTTCCAAAATCATAAGTTTAGAAAATAGTCCTAGTTTTCAAATCAACATAATTTAGGTCAATCAAATTCATTTCCAAAATTATCATATAAATACTGGGTTTTAAATTCCAATTCAATTTTCGAAACCAAATATTTTCTAAAATCAATCATACCCAAATGATTACCAAGTTTATAATCATCCATTTAAAACCTTTGAACTATTTATTTCTATTTGAATGATCCAATTTACCTTTAGAACTAAATTTTATTTCGAAACAAAATTTCAAATTAGTATAATTTAAAGCAGTCTTATCTATTTTGTTAACAAAGCAGTTTCAAACTTATTTAAATCATATTAAAACATACAAAACTAATCTTATATACTTATCAAATACTTTATACTTTCCAAAATTACTTATCTTTGAAAAGTTAACCTTGATTTGGAAGTGCTCGAACCTTCAAAATAACCGAAGAACTCATATTTTCAATCCATGAGTTGGAAATCACCAACAAATCGGTAAATCAAATTTCAAAAGATAGGGTTATACCAAATCAAATGTGAAATTCGAGGACTAAACGCTGGCTTACTTCAAATCGGTTCAAATATATATACATATATCTTTTGAATATCGAATTATACTTCGGAATTTGAAATCAAAATTGATTTCACAAAATCACTCGCATAGCAAAGCTACTAAAGCGGCCTCTCCGCCACTCTGAAACTCGAAAATCAATGTCGATGATGCATGCACTCATCACCAAAATTATTCTCCAACGACATAAGTGAGTTCTGGACTTCTATTTTCTTAAAAACTTCCTTGAAATTTCTTTGAAATCAAAGAACTCATTTGAAGCCATTCGAAACATTTCTTATTTGGAGGATACCTTTAAATCGTATTGTTATATATTTTCAAAATCTTATAACCAATTTCAAAATACCGTAATTCAATCTCTCGAATTTCAAATTAAAACCCTTCAGTTATAAATTATTTTAATATAAATCCATTTCTTATATAGTCTTCAAAATTTCAAATCCTTTCGAAACTTTTATATATAGAATAAACATTTCTTATTCATTTTATATATAGGTATATAATTCTTATCGAAAACATTTTCACTTTTATATATAGAATAAAATCATAGTTATCAAAACAATAATTTCAAAATACAAATAAAACCCGATTTTCAAAGGATGATTGAAGAATGGATTTCAAAACAAAGATAGAGATTTAAATTAGAGGAACTCCAATCAATAGAATCCTGATTTGAAGATAGACTCGAACAAAGATGAGATAATTAAATTACAAAATAGAAGATGGATATACTTCTATAAATCGCGGGCGACCTTAACCAGGTGAACCTTGACTTGAGGAATATGATTGACGTGGAATTCCAAGGCAAATCGATATTCGATCGCCAGATATAGAATTTGGCATAACCAGAGATAGCAGCATCTAAACCGAGGATATATAGATATTCGGTGAATCGATGCTATTGTAAAGGAGTTTCACCCCTATACAAATCATTCAATGGAGCTATGGTGTAACGACCCAGAATTTTTGATAATTAAAATTTGAATATTTAATTTATTTTAAATATTAATAAGTGAATTTATAAGTCGAATAAATTTTAATTCGAATTATTGGATTTAATTGAATAATTAAATCGATAATTTAATACGTTAAATTATGGAAATAATTGAAAATTGGGTTAAATATGATTGTAAATGAGTTGTACAATTTTATTTTATCATATTGGAGTTAGAACGATATTTTAGAACTTTTAAAATCGAATTAAAAGTTAATTTGTGAAAATTGAATATTTTAAAATTAAATCGACTAGTGAAATAGTCAATTTTTGAACAGTCTCAAAATTGGACGAAACCAGTTCCATTGGATCCGTAATAGTTAGTTTTTACCGGATTTCAATTTTCGTAGCAATCGGAGTTATCGTTTGATCGTAGCAGCTCGAAACGCATTGAAATTGTTTTTAATATTAATTTAGCGAGTCAAAATAGTCATTTTTCAAAAAGTCTCGGATTTCGACGAAACCAGTTTCATCGGATCCGTAATGTGATATTATTGTAAGGTTTCAAATTTCGTGTCAATCGGATTTACCGTTTGTCCGGTACAAATTAAAACGCCTAGAAAATCGTTTAAATCGGTTTAATTTAAATCGAACGTTTATAGCCATAACTCGCACAGATGTCCGAATTAGCTTTCGAAACTTGTTCCATTGTGTCCGGAACGCGGGGTAAACCCTAGAAACGCTGGTTACGGCGCGTAAATCGGAGTTCGGAATTTCCGGAATGAATAGTATCGATTGATTTTCCTATAAATAGCCCACTATCACATAAAATAAAATAAAAAATATATAAACCCTAGGTCAAACGCAGCCGCCACCATCAGAACGAACGGCCAGAAAATCGTTTGCTTTCACCTTCGATTCCGCTCAATCCATCAACAATTAGCTAAAGCCTTCAACATGAAAACCGTTGAGTAGCTCGAGAGAAACATTCTCAACGGTGGAGATCGTCATCGGAGCGACGATGGGGGAGATACAGGGCCGCGTTCTCTGTTGGTGGTGCACGCATTTCGAGGAGGAGGGGGGAGCCGAGTGCCACCATGTCACGGCCGGTGGTAGAGGGTGCGAAGGCGAGTCGAATGGCGCCGGTATGATGGGTTCTCGACGTCGTTGGTGGTTGCAAAAATCAACCCTAGTTTGATGAGATATGGGTTGCGTGCGTCGTGTATAACCTGGAGCAAATTTGCGTGAGAAGGAAGAAGATGTTGCACGGCCAAGATGCAGGGGGGGTTGGATCCTACGGCTGTAATTAGTTAGGTTTAAAATTTTTAATTAAAGTTGTAAATTTATTAAGTTAAAATCGTGTAAACTTCATAAAATCATATCTTTTTCATACGAGGTCGAAAACGCGCGAAACAGGAAGCGTTGGAATCATATGGACGAGCACTACGCGATGGAATTGGATTGGAGTCGTTTGGAGTTAGTGAGAATTTCGGGTAAAATTAAACGTCCGTTTAATTTTATTCGAAATAAATCGCTAAAACGAAATTGAAATCAAGGTGAGAACTTCTCACTCACTCACTCAATCGAATCAGTTTCGATTTTATTTTAAATAGTTAGATTTAAAATATTTGAATGCATGTTTGAATGATAATTTTTATCTATTGATTGTTAAAATAGACATTATGCGCCGTTAGTAAGCGGATGTTATTTATTAAAAACATATACCGCGAATATTTCATAAACAGTGAAATTGGTATTATATATAATAGCAATATATATATATATATTGGCATATGTATATATTGGAGTTATTGATTTCCCGCAATTGTATAGCGGATGAGACCCTATTGCGCCGTCTATTAAGCGGATAATATTATAAATCCCATATACCGCGATAATTTCGTACTGGAACGGAATGGTATTGTGCTAATGTTTGTGGATGCAGGAAAACAGGTTGGAGGGATCCAACTGGATTCCTCAACAGTTTTTATTTGATTTCAGATATTTTGATATTTAATGGATTATCGTATCGATATATGATATCGTTGTTGTCGTGATTGACTATTTGGTATGTAGCATCATTGGACCAAATTTTGGAATTTTAAAATGATTTTAAAGTGATTTTTGAAAGTATACGTTTATAAATATTTTTGGAATTGATCCATTTTAAATAAATAAACGTATAAATTTTAATGTTATAAAATAGTGTTAATCGGGATTTATTGAATTTATTATAAAGAGTTGAAAATATAGGATTTATGAAATTTAATTATTTTATGAATCAAAATGGTGAAATTATAAAGGAAATTAAAGACGTTTTAAAAGAATAATATAAATTGATTTATATAAAAAGATTTATAAATTGATAATTTATAAATGAAAATATTGAAATTATAAAACGAGCTTTTATAAGTGTTAGAATGAATTGTGAATGAATTTCATAAATGAATGAAATCTATAGAATTATAAACGGTGAAGTTATAAATGGAATTTTATAAGCAGTAGGTTTATAAAATTTGTAAAGTTATTTGAAGAATAGATTTGGTTAAATAAATGAATCTTATAAGTTATAAGATTTATAATTTGGAAAGTCTTAAAAAGAACGATTTTGTAAAATAATCGTTTTATAAGTATTTAACTTATAATGTGAACTTTTGGTTTATAATTGAGTTATAAATCGAATAGGTTAATAAAGGAATTTATAAAGGAAGTAGTTATAAAACAAATAGAAATGGAATTTATAAACATTGTTTTATAATTTCGCAATGACTTATTTTGATAAGTAAATTGTTGTAACTTATTAATGGAGTTATATTCACGTTTTTGCCTGTGAATAATCCTTTGAAATAAAATGAATAGAAGTGATGAAATTTGTAACGTAGTATATTCACGTTTTTGAATAGTGAATAATATGTTAAAGAAAATGTTTAGGATGTGATATTTTGAATTGAATTTAAAACGATCTTACGATGTTTTAAAAGGTGTTAAGATTCGAAACCATAGATTTCAACATTCATTGTTGAAATAGACGTTTTCGAGAAATAGAAGGAAATGGTGGACTATAACATTGTTGTTATAGTAAATGATTTCCGAAAGGTAATGTTTTGTATAGTATTGGGATTTATATATCTATTTTAATTTCGAATCCCTATACTAGTAATTTTGGGACGTCGTAACGATGTTTTACGTAACATTCGTTTTGGCCCAAATAAATATGTTTAAGAGAATGATTTCCTTAAAGAATGAAATATATACTTAATCTCGATTTGAGTATATTGAATATTTTCCAAGTGTTGAAAATAGATGGATTTGAGAATTACTTAATAAATAAGTATGGAAATGTTTTCCAAATATAAAGTGAATATTTTGAGAATTTATCTTTTTGAAGATAAATTGAAATGAATAATTGAAATCGTATATGCATAGATATTTTAGAATATAAATTCACTATTGAATTTATAAAAGAAAGTGGAATTTGTTTAAAAATAAATATTGATTTATTTTTGAAGTGTGAAAATTATATATCTTGTAAAGATATCTTTGGGAAATAAATAATTTGGAAAATTATTTGGAATCTGGTGATGTGTGCATATCCATTGATAGTTCAATAACCGACTATCAATATTTACCTTTGAAAGGTATTTGTTGTGATTTGTTAAATTTGAATGCTACACTTATTTTTAAATTATTACGCTCACTATTCGGGTTAACGGGGAAAGGACCATGGGGTCGTATAACCCATTCCGAATATGTGATACGTCGTAATGGATAGCATTGAAGATCGGTGTTGAAGACCCGGTATTTGCGAGAGCGATAGGATGACCTGTCGATTGACTCTGCACCGAGTAGCTACGGTATTGAGTTCTCCATATGTGATGGGAAATCCGATCAGGATTGTGGATATCCGGATTGCAAGGACTTCTTTGTAAGTGCCTTCGGTTCTGTTCGATCCTGGAACAGACTTGTATGGATTGTATGTCTGACATTACAAATTGAGATATAAAGCCGATTTCTTTCAAATATATTACTGTTGGTGGCGGAGAATTTATTCTTTTAGCTTAACACCCTTCTCTGAGACGTACGAGCTCAGAGGTTATGTAGTTGAATGTTATCAGCGATATATTCCCAATTTGGTAATGTGACATGCTGAGTGTTGCTGTGAAATGATCATTGTGTTGATTATTTGTGATAGGATCATTTATTTGATCGTCTATCCTGGTGATCATTTCTATGATCATTTGTTGACCTAAAGCATGGCTTTTGAATAAAGTATGTTTTTGTGGACGTGACTTCGTCGAGCCTCACACCTCGGGAATGGTCAAAACAGGAAAGATGCGGCAAGGTTATGAGGGGTAGCGCCCTTTAGGATATGTGCATTTCCTTCTGGAAAAGGGTGGTATCATGGTATGGAGCCCAGATACTTACTCATGTTGAAAACACTTTATGATTGTGTGAATTGATTACGAGCGCTCGGTGAAAGGTCCCAAAGGACCGAGGGATGGCATATTCGGTCAGTTGTTACTCAGTTAGGGGTAACCCGGCCTTGTGTTGGTAGAGATCGGGTTTGGTTCTCGGGGATGTCCATCCAGAGGCATTCTCATGTGGCAATGGGAAGTTCCTTGGCCTGATCATTCGTTGGAAATCCAATTCCCAATACGAAACCTTGTACGGTATTAGTTGTAGAACCTGCCATTTACTTATGGTGGTCACCACTGTTTAGATGGTAGCTATAGTAGGCATACGATAATGGTCGTATGTTGGCTAAGATTTATATTCTACTTTCGAAATAAATTTTTCCTACACTATGCACTAGTAATAATATCAAATGTCTTTTTAATACATATCAAGCATCTTTGACTATCATAAGGAGAAATCTCCTCCGATTCTGCGTTTGCATTGTGTGTGTGTGCGGGAGGCCTTATGGTAGTCTCATTTTTTAAAAAGCATTGCGAATTGACTTTAAAAATATTCCTCTATTTTGATTTTAAAGATAAATAAACTGTTTTGAGTTCTCACACCAGTCACATGACTGACTCGGAGTTTATTGTTTTCCTTCCTAAACTCTGGGTGCCCACCAATTTCCACACGGGCAGTTAAGAGTTAGGTTTATCAGGATATTCTGGATATTCAGGAGTTGCTGGAGGCAAGCTAGATGGCATGGCGTATTACTAGTATATAATATTTCTTTTCCGCTGTTTGTTGTTGTTTTTTGTTGTACGCTCTGATGTAATGAAATGTAATGTGATGTAATGTAATAACTGATATAGTTCTTTGTTTAAAGATTATTCATTTATCTATTATATGTTGTTCCGCTGCGAATTGTGAGATTCGGTTATTGTTCAGTTTCTTTCTGTCCCGTTCTATTTTCTATTTTCTTTCCTCCCCATTTTCTATCTTCTAGCTCTTTCTTTTTCATTTTCTTTTTCTTAAACCTTAACATTTCGATTTTTCGGCAACGAAAAATCGATATCGTTACATTTAGTATCAGAGCATATGGTTAAGCGACAACCATGGTTCTGTTGGGTATTACTCATTAGAGATACAGTCAGTAGTACTCTAGAATGAGTTTGAGTGTAATAATAGATATGAGTGCGTATTTGTTAGTGAATATAAATTGTTTTATATTGTGATGATTGGTTTGTTGAGTGGCATATGAACCTTCGTCAGCACGGTCTCGACAACTATGCCGAAGGGGTTTCTAAACACTTGAATAGAACAATTCGTCACAATATTGTTTTAAATTGGGTAAATGAAATAATTTTACCTTAATTATATTTTATATATAAAGAAATGATTTTTCAGAATTATTAAAGTGAAAGTAAGTTGATTGTTTAGTTGTTTGAATAATCTAAATAAAAGAATAATTGTGTAAGCAAATGAATTATAAGAATGGAATTATAATTAATGTGATTTACAATTGTGAAATAAACTTATATATATAAGAAGTGAAACTATACGAATATATTTATGAATATGAGTTGTAAAATAAAAATGAATTTAAAGTTAAATGGAATATAACTTAAGTGATATTGAATGAAATTGATATTGGTATCAAAGTAAATTAACAAAGTTAAGTGATAAATGTGAACTTGAGTTATATAAATGAAATTCAACTTAAGATGGTTAAATGGATTACCAATTGAATTGAATGAATGGATTGAATATTTATCAATTAAATGTAAATAATTGATAAGAAATAATGAATGTAACTGTTAATTCATTAAAATCTAATTTATTGAAAGTAGAATAGATTGAATGAAAATCAATTTAATTAAACCAATTGATAAGTAAAGGAAATTGGTTGTAATAGATATACATTGGTTGTTATATGATTGTTAGTTGATTGTATATAATTCATTAAGTATTAATGAAATTGAATTAGCGAAATTGGAAGCTAAAGTAATTGAAATTCAATTGGAAGTTAAGTGAATTTTAAATAGAATTGAATTTGAATTGGAAATGAACCAACTTGAATATGAATTAGTGAATATAAACTAATTGAAAATGAATGCTAGTAAGAACATCCACTGTTAATGAATCAAATGTGATTTAAATTGGAAACCTAATTCATTTAATATTAATGAGAATATGAATGAATATTTATTGGTTATGAATTTATGAATGATAGTTGGTTGATGTTTGCATTTGTTGTTTTGTTTCATTTGCTATGTTGGCATATATAGTTATTATGTTGCTATATGTTGTATATCGATACTATTGTCATATATGCACGATTCTCATGTTGTTTGTTGAGTGTTTAGAAGGTGCGGATCGCGTTTGCTTCGCATTTGGAGGTCGCTTTCGCGCTATATTAGCCGTATATGCTTGCTAATAAAATATAAGGTACATATCTCGGATTACATACCGTACTTTTATACTTTTTCCCTTCGGGATGCCTCATTACTTGATGAGATGTATATTTGTGATGTATATACTGTCATTTTTTTTCGGATCGAGCCGCGCAAAGGAGACTGGCGAATTTTTCCGAAAATTTAAGGCGTTAGAAAAAAATTTGAGAAAATTGAAATTTTTTGAAAACTATAACTTTGATTTGGAATTGAAAGTTAAACAATAGTAGTTGTTTTTGAAAAGATAACTAAGTATGATTTGAAAACTAAGTAAGTTATTGTAAGAAATTTAACTATGAATTTTGGGAAAATTAATAGATTCTGTAACTTTTCTTACTTGATAATTTCGAGGACGAAATTCTTTTAAGGGGGGAAGATTGTAACGACCCAGAATTTTTGATAATTAAAATTTGAATATTTAATTTATTTTAAATATTAATAAATTTATAAGTCGAATAAATTTTAATTCGAATTATTGGATTTAATTGAATAATTAAATCGATAATTTAATACGTTAAATTATGGAAATAATTGAAAATTGGGTTAAATATGATTGTAAATGAGTTGTAAAATTTTATTTTATCATATTGGAGTTAGAACGATATTTTAGAACTTTTAAAATCGAATTAAAAGTTAATTTGTGAAAATTGAATATTTTAAAATTAAATCGACTAGTGAAATAGTCAATTTTTGAACAGTCTCAGAATTGGATGAAACTAGTTCCATTGGATCCGTAATAGTTAGTTATTACCTGATTTCAATTTTCGTAGCAATCGGAGTTATCGTTTGATCGTAGCAGCTCGAAACGCATTGAAATTGTTTTTAATATTAATTTAGCGAGTCAAAATAGCCATTTTTCAAAAAGTCTCGGATTTCGACGAAACCAGTTTCATCGAATCCATAATGTGATATTATTGTAAGGTTTCAAATTTCGTGTCAATCGGATTTACCGTTTGTCCGGTACAAATTAAAACGCCTAGAAAATCGTTTAAATCGGTTTAATTTAAATCGAACGTTTATAGCCATAACTCGCACAGATGTCCGAATTAGCTTTCGAAACCTGTTCCATTGTGTCCGGAATGCGGGGTAAACCCTAGAAACGCTAGTTACGGCGCGTAAATCGGAGTTCGGAATTTCCGGAATGAATAGTGTCGATTGATTTTCCTATAAATAGCCCACTATCACATAAAATAAAAAATAAAAAATATAAACCCTAGGTCAAACGTAGCCGCCACCATCAGAACGAACGGCCAGAAAATCGTTTGCTTTCTCCTTCGATTCCGCTCAATCTATCAACAATTAGCTAAAGCCTTCAACATGAAAACCATAGAGTAGCTCGAGAGCAACATTCTCAACGGTGGAGATCGTCATCGGAGCGACGATGGGGGAGATACAGGGCCGCGTTCTCTATTGGTGGTGCACGCATTTCGAGGAGGAGGGGGGAGCCGAGTACCACCATGTCACGGCCGGTGGTAGAGGGTGCGAAGGCGAGTCGAATGGCGCTGGTATGATGGGTTCTCGACGTCGTTGGTGGTTGCAAAAATCAACCCTAGTTTGATAAGATATGGGTTGCGTGCGTCGTGTATAACCTGGAGCAAATTTGCGTGAGAAGGAAGAAGATGTCGCACGGCCAAGATGCAGGGGGGGTTGGATCCTACGGCTGTAATTAGTTAGGTTTAAATTTTTTAATTAAAGTTGTAAATTTATTAGGTTAAAATCGTGTAAACTTCATAAAATCGTATCTTTTTCATACGAGGTCGAAAACACGCGAAACAGG
This sequence comes from Allium cepa, assembly GCA_030765085.1. Taxonomy (NCBI): domain Eukaryota; kingdom Viridiplantae; phylum Streptophyta; class Magnoliopsida; order Asparagales; family Amaryllidaceae; genus Allium; species Allium cepa. The sequence goes on along the minus strand of CM060940.1, from coordinate 125,170,518 downwards.
AAGCATTGGAATCGTATGGACGAGCACTACGCGATAGAATTGGATTGGAGTCGTTTGGAGTTAGTGAGAATTTCGGGTAAAATTAAACGTCCGTTTAATTTTATTCGAAATAAATCGCTAAAATGAAATTGAAATCAGGGTGAGAACTTCTCACTCAATCAAATCAGTTTCGATTTTATTTTAAATAGTTAGATTTAAAATATTTGAATGCATGTTTGAATGATGATTTTTATCTATTGATTGTTAAAATAGACATTATGCGCCGTTAGTAAGCGGATGTTATTTATTAAAAACATATACCGCGAATATTTCATAAACAGTGAAATTGGTATTATATATAATAGCAATATATATATATTGGCATATGTATATATTGGAGTTATTGATTTCCCGCAATTGTATAGCGGATGAGACACTATTGCGCCGTCTATTAAGCGGATAATATTATAAATCCCATATACCGCGATAATTTCGTACTGGAACGTAATTGGTATTGTGCTAATGTTTGTGGATGCAGGAAAACAGGTTGGAGGGATCCAACTGGATTCCTCAACAGTTTTTATTTGATTTCAGATATTTTGATATTTGATGGATTATCATATCGATATATGATATCGTTGTTGTCGTGATTAACTATTTAGTATGTAGCATCATTGGACCAAATTTTGGAATTTTAAAATGATTTTAAAGTGATTTTTGAAAGTATACGTTTATAAATATTTTTGGAATTGATCCATTTTAAATAAATAAACGTATAAATTTTAATGTTATAAAATAGTGTTAATCGGGATTTATTGAATTTATTATAAAGAGTTGAAAATATAGGATTTATGAAATTTAATTATTTTATGAATCAAAATGGTGAAATTATAAAGGAAATTAAAGATGTTTTAAAAGAATAATATAAATTGATTTATATAAAAAGATTTATAAATTGATAATTTATAAATGAAAATATTGAAATTATAAAACGAGTTTTTATAAGTGTTAGAATGAATTATGAATGAATTTCATAAATGAATGAAATCTATAGAATTATAAACGGTGAAGTTATAAATGGAATTTTATAAGCAGTAGGTTTATAAAATTTGTAAAGTTATTTGAAGAATAGATTTGGTTAAATAAGTGAATCTTATAAGTTATAAGATTTATAATTTGGAAAGTCTTAAAAAGAACGATTTTGTAAAATAATCGTTTTATAAGCATTTAACTTATAATGTGAACTTTTGGTTTATAATTGAGTTATAAATCGAATAGGTTAATAAAGGAATTTATAAAGGAAGTAGTTATAAAACAAATAGAAATGGAATTTATAAACATTGTTTTATAAATTCGCAATGACTTATTTTGATAAGTAAATTGTTGTAACTTATTAATGGAGTTATATTCACGTTTTTGCCTGTGAATAATCCTTTGAAATAAAATGAATAGAAGTGATGAAATTTGTAACGTAGTATATTCACGTTTTTGAATAGTGAATAATATGTTAAAGAAAATGTTTAGGATGTGATATTTTGAATTGAATTTAAAACGATCTAACGATGTTTTAAAAGGTGTTAAGATTCGAAACCATAGATTTCAACATTCATTGTTGAAATAGACGTTTTCGAGAAATAGAAGGAAATGGTGGACTATAACACTGTTGTTATAGTAAATGATTTCCGAAAGGAAATGTTTTGTATAGTATTGGGATTTATATATCTATTTTAATTTCGAATCCCTATACTAGTGATTTTGGGACGTCGTAACGATGTTTTACGTAACATTCGTTTTGGCCCAAATAAATATGTTTAAGAGAATGATTTCCTTAAAGAATGAAATATATACTTAATCTCGATTTGAGTATATTGAATATTTTCCAAGTGTTGAAAATAGATGGATTTGAGAATTACTTAATAAATAAGTATGGAAATGTTTTCCAAATATAAAGTGAATATTTTGAGAATTTATCTTTTTGAAGGTAAATTGAAATGAATAATTGAAATCGTATATGCATAGATATTTTAGAATATAAATTCACTATTGAATTTATAAAAGAAAGTGGAATTTGTTTAAAAATAAATATTGATTTATTTTTGAAGTGTGAAAATTATATATCTTGTAAAGATATCTTTGGGAAATAAATAATTTGGAAAATTATTTGGAATCTGGTGATGTGTGCATATCCATTGATAGTTCAATAACCGACTATCAATATTTACCTTTGAAAGGTATTTGTTGTGATTTGTTAAATTTGAATGCTACACTTATTTTTAAATTATTGCGCTCACTATTCGGGTTAACCGGGAAAGGACCATGGGGTCGTATAACCCATTCCGAATATGTGATACGTCGTAATGGATAGCATTGAAGATCGGTGTTGAAGACCCGGTATTTGCGAGAGCGATAGGATGACCTGTCGATTGACCCTGCACCGAGTAGCTACGGTATTGAGTTCTCCATATGTGATGGGAAATCCGATCAGGATTGTGGATATCCGAATTGCAAGGACTTCTTTGTAAGTGCCTTCGGTTCTGTTCGATCCCGGAACAGACTTGTATGGATTGTATGTCTAACATTACAAATTGAGATATAAAGCCGATTTCTTTCAAATATATATCTGTTGGTGGCGGAGAATTTATTCTTTTAGCTTAACACCCTTCTCTGAGACGTACGAGCTCAGAGGTTATGTAGTTGAATGTTATCAGCGATATATTCCCAATTTGGTAATGTGACATGCTGAGTGTTGCTGTGAAATGATCATTGTGTTGATTATTTGTGATAGGATCATTTATTTGATCGTCTATCCTGGTGATCATTTCTATGATCATTTGTTGACCCAAAGCATGGCTTTTGAATAAAGTATGTTTTTGTGGACGTGACTTCGTCGAGCCTCACACCTCGGGAATGGTCAAAACAGGAAAGATGCGGCAAGGTTATGAGGGGTAGCGCCCTTTAGGATATGTGCATTTCCTTCTGGAAAAGGGTGGTATCATGGTATGGAGCCCAGATACTTACTCATGTTGAAAACACTTTATGATTGTGTGAATTGATTACGAGCGCTCGGTGAAAGGTCCCAAAGGACCGGGGGATGGCATATTCGGTCAGTTGTTACTCAGTTAGGGGTAACCCGGCCTTGTGTTGGAAGAGATCTGGTTTGGTTCTCGGGGATGTCCATCCAGAGGCATTCTCATGTGGCAATGGGAAGTTCCTTGGCCTGATCATTCGTTGGAAATCCAATTCCCAATACGAAACCTTGTACCGTATTAGTTGTAGAACCTGTCATTTACTTATGGTGGTCACCACTGTTTAGATGGTAGCTATAGTAGGCATACGATAATGGTCATATGTTGGCTAAGATTTATATTCTATTTTCGAAATAAATTTTTCCTACACTATGCACTAGTAATAATATCAAATGTCTTTTTAATATGTATCAAGCATCTTTGACTATCATAAGAAGAAATCTCCTCCGATTCTGTGTTTGCATTGTGTGTGTGTGCGGGAGGCCTTATGGTAGTCTCATTTTTTAAAAAGCATTGCGAATTGACTTTAAAAATATTCCTCTATTTTGATTTTAAAGATAAATAAACTGTTTTGAGTTCTCACACCAGTCACATGACTGACTCGGAGTTTATTGTTTTCCTTCCTAAACTCTGGGTGCCCACCAATTTCCACACGGGCAGTTAAGAGTTAGGTTTATCGGGATATTCTGGATATTCAGGAGTTGCTGGAGGCAAGCTAGATGGCATGGCGTATTACTAGTATATAGTATTTCTTTTTCGCTGTTTGTTGTTGTTTGTTGTTGTGCACTCTGATGTAATGAAATGTAATGTGATGTAATGTAATAACTGATATAGTTCTTTGTTTAAAGATTATTCATTTATCTATTATATGTTGTTCCGCTTCGAATTGTGAGATTCGGTTATTGTTCAGTTTCTTTCTGTCCCGTTCTATTTTCTATTTTCTTTCCTCCCCATTTTCTATCTTCTAGCTCTTTCTTTTTCGTTTTCTTTTTCTTAAACCCTAACATTTCGATTTTTCGGCAACGAAAAATCGATATCGTTACATATGGGATACTCCAGAATTTAGAAGACACGAATAGGGAAAGATAAGAATGGATTTGGAACCGAGGGGAATGTTCCAAAATTCAAAGGAAACCGAATCAAATAGGAAGAGATTCAAGCTCGAACGAAAGTGATTCTGTAAATAAATTTATCATATATGTTAAGTTTGCCTAGAGCCAAAGCTCTGATACCAACTGTAACGATCTGGTATTTTCAACCATTCGCATCCGCACATGTCGGACTTGAATTGCTCAAAATACCGCGTTGTAAATAAAATTTTGGCAATACTCAGCATAAACAGTAAATAAATAATCACAGATCACAGACACAGAGTAATATAATGTAGCAGAATAGATAAATAGTAGTTCATGAAGCTACTATACAAACATATATTTTGGAAATAAAATACAACAGAATATCTCAGATGCAGTGAACTTTCTAGTACGAGTAGACAAATCGACATTCGATTGCCAGATATAGAATTTGGCATAACCAGAGATAGCAGCATCTAAACCGTGGATATATAAATATCGGTGAATCGATGCTATTGTAAAGGAGTTTCACCCCTATACAAATCATTCAATGGAGCTATGGGATATTCCAGAATTTAGAAGACACGAATAGGGAAAGATAAGAATGGATTTGGAACCGAGGGGAATGTTCCAAAATTCAAAGGAAACTGAATCAAATAGGAAGAGATTCAAGCTCGAACGAAAGTGATTCTGTAAATAAATTTACCATATATGTTAAGTTTGCCTAGAGCCAAAGCTCTGATACCAACTGTAACGATCTGGTATTTACAACCATTTGCATCCGCACATGTCGGACTTGAATTTCTCAAAATACCGCGTTGTAAATAAAAATTTGGCAATACTCAGCATAAACAGTAAACAAATAATCACAGATCACAAACACAGAGTAATATAATGTAGCGGAATAGATAAATAGTAGTTCATGAAGCTACTATACAAACATCAAAATTGGAAATAAAATACAACAGAATATCTCAGATGCAGTGAACTCTCTAGTACGAGTAGAAGAATTCTCTGAACCAATCAACTGGAAGGGCCGAAAGCGGAATCGATAGTTGGATCCCCAAACGAAGCTTCAAACTCCGAAGGTGAGTCTCAAAAGCTATATCACTTAGTCTGACCCGAGCGTAAAGCAAAACACAAAACACTCGAGTTAGGATTAACATTCTTATATCAATAAATCCAACTCAAGTGAAATATCAATTGGAATACAAGTAACTCAAAGGATGTTTGAGATAACCATCCTCTAAGGATCCGTAGGACTATCTACAATGCAGAGATATACACTATAATACCGTGGTCATTTCAAATTAACTTATACCAAAATATCATTTCATTTCAAATATATATGCATATATATATATATATATTTCAAAATTTTATCACTTTAAAAGTTGCGATTCAAATCTACTCAAATTCCAAGTTCAAATTTAATCCCATCTCAATTAATAAATTCAACTCAATTCCTAAATAACCATTTCAAATTTTATCGACCTCAAATCCGGGTTTGAATCACAAAATACCCATTTATATTTCAATATATTTCAAAACTTTAAATATTCAACATTTTAACTAAATTTAACGATTTCATATAGATTTAGTTTATCTTCATTATTATTTAGTCTTGAAGTATTCCCTCATTAGATTCAATATCATTTAAGTAACCTTAAATTACATTATTCTAAATATTTTCTTTATTTTATTGAAACGTGAAACATTCATTAAATCACATGAATCAAAAATCCAGTTATAAAATCATATCTTTAAATTTCACATTCAATAACTTCAAATCGATTTGATTAAACAAAATTCTTAATTAAATACCATTTCAAATATACCCAAATTTATCTTCCCAACCTTACTTATTCAATTTATCATAAAATCTAATTGAAAAATAGATTCACATAAATACTTAACCATATTATATGTATTAAATCAATCAAATTTAAATTAAATATTATTATTAAATATATATATATATAATTACCATTTATATATAATATTTTAAGGACCAATATTAAATAAAAACCATAATCTTTTCCAAAACCATAGAATTATTTTCAAAATATTTATATATGGACCAAAGGTGTCTACATATAGGATTCTATCATATGGTCAATTGATACGGATATTTATCATTTCAATCCGTAATTTTAATATATACGGGTAGATATCACTTCGACCCGCAATCCCAAATTAAATTTAATTGAAAATCACTTGGGTCTATCATTTCAACCCATAATGATTTTCTCCTATTCTAAAGTTCATTCCGGTATGTATCATTTCTTTCATAAAGCAACAAAGACTGAGAGAAAGAATAGAGAATGGCAACAGATCAATCAATCAAAGGGAATGAAAAAGGCAACATGGAAAAAAAGACAAATAGAAATGAAACATATCAAATTAAATATGAGCAGTTTTAGAAGCAACGGTCACCCATTTATTTAGCTGACAAATATTAAAGCAATTGATTGATGCGCATTTAAATTTTGGAACGCAAAAGAAATCAAATGGTCACGGATCCGGTACCGATACGGTTACCGCTTTCGTGAATTCCACTGTGAACCGGACTTCAAAACACAGAAAGAAATATACCGTAGTGATCCGCTCGACGAGACGATCAAAATGGTATACCGATATCAGTGGTACGTTTGAACTATAAAATTTGAATTTTCTCTAACGGAAAATGCAGCTTAAAACGCAGAAAATTTAGATCGACGGAGCTATAAAAGTCTAAATTTTGAAAAACAAAAGATGACGTCTCACTCAGAAGAAGATTTAGAAATTATCTATAGAAAAATACTCAGGTCTTAGAAATAAATTTATTTTCATCAATTATTAACTGATTTGAATTTAATAGAATTACATAATAAATAAAATTTCATATAATTAATTGAAAATTTACCATTTGCTATATTTGATTATACGCAATCCAAATATTAAATTTTTATTTCAAAATTATTGTTATTAATAATTTCTCAAAAGTCCAAATAAATACGTTATAAACCAATTAAAAATTATTAAAATTTTTATGGGTCGTTACATTACCAAATGAGCCGCAACAAAGTAACTCATAATAAGAGAATTGGAAATCAAGTTCGTAGCTTGCATGTCGCTTATCTTTGCACATCTTTGAACAACACAACACTCAAAAATAAAACTTTTACAGACTTATTAACAACATAAAAAGGCTAGGTGGATGGAGTGACAAACCTCTAACATTACGTGGCAGGTTAGAGTAATGAAAACAATTATTCAGTCCATTATTTTCTATTGGATGCAAATATGCCAAATGCGAAGCAATATTATAAATCAAATTGAAAGTTTTTGCTAATTTTCTATGGCAAGTGAAAGCTCATCAAATTAGTTGGGCTAAGTTTTGTAAGCTAAATAGGGAGGGGGCTTGGATAAAGAAGCTTGCATGATTTGAATAAGGATATTTCTTTAAAACTTATCTAAAAATATCTTCATCAAAATGTTTATGGGCGGTGTAGATGAAAAACAAATAATGTAGAAATAAGAAATTTTGAGTTATGAATGCCAGTTTATATTCATAAAACACTTGGACGTGATGATAAAAGAAAGACAATTATCTCATAGTCTATTTGAAAAGAAAATTGCTAATCGTAAAGATACAAGAATGTGGTTTGATCCATAGCTACAAGGTGAATCTTTGATTAACAAACTTGACTGGCATGCATTATGTGATATTGAAGGTGTAGAGAAGGAAGTGTCTACACTCATTTCCAAATAGAATTATTTCCTTAACACATTCAACTTACCACATAGCATATGTAATCAAATAGAGAAAATAAAGATAAATTAAAATATGCAGTGTGATGGTGTTCCCTTGAAAAACATGATGAATTCATATTGAAATCTACTTGGAATTTTACTCGAACTAGATCTAATCCATGTTAATGTATCATTATATATGAAATTCAATCTACCCACTTCTCCCATCTTTCTACACACACCCCTCAAATGGGATTATGTTTCTATCTAACGACTTTAAACAAATTGAAAACAAAGGACAACATCAGTAAACATAATAATTTTCATAACATTACATGCAAATTTTGTAATAGAGATGTCGAATCACATGTGTATTTGTTTTCCAAGTGTGACTATTCTGCATCAATATGGAAGCGAATAAAGCAAACGTTGGGTATCCAATTTGTTCTACGAATAAATATTCTATCAATATTGGAGCATTTGGATACTAGCTACACTAAGCACATTTCCACTCTAATATCATCGATGCTTCTTGTTAACAAGAAAACTTGTCAACCCTTAAAGTGGAGTTTGAAGACTGTGTGGCCTCTTCAAAAGCTCCTTTCGACATTGATGATGGTAACCTATATCTTTCGATTAAGTAGAGATGTTTGAGCCACTTCTGTTACACCTTTTGACCCAGTCAAAATAATGCCTTCATTGTGTAAAATGGCTTTCAAATTACTTGATTAATGACTCTATCGGGAACACCTTTTGACACTGATAAAATGGTTTGATTTAGGGATTTAATGGTTACTTGAAATAGTTAAGCTGGGTAGGTTCCGACTTGTCGAAAGCTAGGCTTATAAGAGCTTGGGTGGCGTTTCCTAAATCGAAGGGAATAGGTCAAGCTATAGGTTTCGTCACGGTCGAAAGGTAGTTAGTTGATAAGTGGTGATTAAAAGTTAGGAATTCAGATATCTTAGGAAAGTGAGGGGTTTCGACTTCGTCGAGAGGACTAATTCTCTTAATCTTGTGAATCAGAGCTAAAACTTACTGAAACAATGTTTACCTAGGGTTTCAAATTAGTCGAAAGGTAATCTTTCGACTAGATCGAGGTGTTGAAATATAGCTATCATATGAAATGAGGACTCCATAATTTTAACATAATCAAAATTATCATAATCACTCTTTATTTGAACTGGGATGTACAAGTTTACCTATTCTTAATATGATTTGAGAATTAGGGTTTACAAGTTTAAGAGAATATAAGTGAGAAGTGAAAGAAATCGGATCCCCTACAACTGACCCTTGGGGTCATATTTATAGGTCCGGGTTGGGTCCCTTCCGACTCTAAGCTTTCGACGAGTGGAAATGTCAGTCTTTCTGCTTTCGTAAATGTCTCCCGAGCCATACCTTTTGACTTGGTCGAAAGAGTTTTAATTATCCTTCGATCGCTACTTGAAGCTGGGATTCTCTCTTGTTTTGTTTGTTTTCGACTTTGTCGATAGGTGTTGCTTGATAACTTTCAACCTTGTCGAAGGGACTACTATTGCGCGTTTGTCTTGAGTGTTGATGTGCCGCATAGATTGATTTGGGTGTCAGCCTTCGATGCTATCAAAACATGTCTTCATTTGGCTTCGAATGAGTCGAAACACCCCAAAAGGCTTCGCTGCACATGGTCTCTTTCGGAAGCCTCTCTCCCACCTAATTCATAACCTTATGCCTTCATGGTAACAGACGTGTAGTTCTTTTTGCTTAGGTGGTGGTGGCCTTAACCATTTCGAAAGGCTATATGTGCCATCGAAAGGGTTGAATTGGTTGTATACTTCTCTAGAGAAAGTGAATGAAGGCGGAACCAAGATGTTTGAAGGGTTTGTCGCAAAATGTAGAGTGTCCGTTATCCATTGCATTCGAGATGTGTTCTTTTGAGTGATTTGGATGTTGTTACCATACTTGTTATCGCCTTCGAAAGGCAGCCTCCGACCTTATCGAAAGCTCTCCTTTGACACAGTCGAAACATCCCTCTGTCCTAATCGAAAGTTACTTCTAGCACTCTACATCCTTGTCGGAAGCTATGTTTAACTAAATCTTCTTGGTGCTTGTTGATTCTTATCAATGCTCATGTGTTCCTTCTTTTATACTTTTATTTCTAAGAATATTTTATGGATAACACTTCTCCTCGATTACGTCTGGAACATCTGCTAGAAAGGAATGCCGAGATGCTCAAAAAACTAGAGTCTTCCAATTGACACGAGATTATGTAGAAAATTTTCACATACCTAGATGTGAGCCCCTCTACTTGAGATTTCCAGGACCATGGATTTTGGTGTCATTATTGGCTAATCCGTATGCTCTTCAAGTAGATCTAAGTGTCGAGGCATCCATATTTGATGCTATTTTAAGAAATGGATGTTTCCATTATTGTAGGTTGTAAACAAGAGGAAATGATAGGTCGTCATTAGTGAGCATTTGAGGAAGTATGGAATGAAAGAAGATATAAGTTGTGTGTTGTTGAACTAGTAAACACGGAAGCGTTTATTTACTCAGTCATGTGGTCAAACGTGACTTGCAGCCTTTGTTCCCTTTTTGTTGTCTTCTTTTTTGCTCTCTAATTATTACTATTGCTATTATTATTATTATTATTATTATTATTATTATTATTATTATTATTATTATTATTATTATTATTATTTGCAGTTGCACTTACAAGTGATTTTGTTTCATTAGTATCCATCACTTATATGTTAACTGCAATAATGTATGAACCTCCTTTGCTGTAATAAAGTATCAAACAAATAAATAAACAAATAAAGACGAAAATGGGTTGGAGAAAATGTGTCAGGTTTTTATTGAACAAAGCATGCATATCGAAAAATTTTGGTTGAAGGACAAAGCAATACAATATGTATATAGCATTTGCTTTAAATATATTATTTTTGCAGTAATTATAATGCTAATTTAATTCAGTATTTATATAGATAACACTATATTAATCTAATCTTCTAATAATGTTTTCTTTTTCTTGTGCCTGAAGTTTTAATGAACTCACTCTTATAATAAAATTAAAAGATTGCCTAGATAATGTGGTGGGCGCACTTAGGGATATAAGATGTTTCATAGTATTAGTTATTACAATTATGACAACGTCTAGGTATCTAGCTTAAATAGCCTAAATTAAAGCATTGTACTTAAAAGTAATAGTTTAACACATAACATGGTAGTCATCATTGCAGTGCTCTGGAGTAAGTTTTCAATACATCCAATGCAAGCAAATAAACTATGGAATTTTGTTCATCTTATGTATCAGTTTAATTTGAGAAATAAATCTATATTTGCTTTCATAATTTTCACAACTTAATGGGCTTAATTTGATTATTTTGAATCAAACACGATGCATGTCTTTAAATGAATATATAAAAGGTGGAACCCAATGTATAAGCCTTCTGCACTATAGCGAATTCTGAGAAGCTCGATAATTTACGCAGTTTTTTCCTCGCATTATGAAAAGGCTATTTTCGAGTTCGAATCTGAACATTCAAATTACCATGTGGATGGCCAATCCGTTGTTGTATACAGAAAATCAATTCCATTGAGGAAAAAATATTAGTATTACAGAAAGAAAGAGTACTGGGCTGTTGAAATTCCCTTTTTTATAGTCTTGCACACATGAAATAAAGCCTAGCCCAGTATTTAACCATAACAGTTTGTAATGACCTAGAAAGCTCTACTGTCATCGCTGCTGGTTCTATGCCAGAATCTTCCAAGACAAACTCGCTTTTTCATTTCTAGGCTCTTCGTGTCTCCTCCGTTCAACCCCTATTTATATCCTCCTCATCTCACCTTCTTCATCACCGATTCAGAATCAGTTCAAGCAAAACAACCTACAAATTCCCGATTATCTCATTTCAAATCCTACTTTCCAGGCAGAATGGCTCTAATTCCTCGCGTTTTCGGCCAGAGGGGCGACATTTTCGACCCTTTCTCAGTCGATCTGTTCGACCCATTCCAATCCCTAGCAGGCAGCAATGCATTCAGGGATGAAACATCCGCTCTTGTAAGCACGCGCGTAGATTGGAAGGAGACACCAGAAGCTCACGTGTTCAAAGCAGACTTGCCAGGACTGAAGAAAGAGGACGTGAAAGTGGAGGTGGAGGAAGGGAACGTGCTTCAGATAAGCGGAGAGAGGAGCAAGGAGAAGAAGGAGAAGAATGAAAAGTGGCACAGGGTAGAAAGAGGCAGTGGGAAGTTTATAAGGAGGTTCAGGCTGCCAGAGAATGCAAAGATGGATCAGGTGAAGGCAACCATGAAGAATGGGGTTCTCACTGTCACTGTGCCCAAGAAGAAGGCCAAGAAGCCAGAAGTTAAAGCTATCAAAATTGATGGTTAGGTTTGTTGCTTTTGAAGAAAATGTGATGTTTTGTGTCTGTTGTGCCGTGAGTTTTTGTTATCAAGTTCGTGTACGACTTGTGTAGTAAGGTGTATTGTGCTGAATAAAATGAGAGCTTGCTGAATTTGTTTTCCATTTCTTATTTTTAGTTTTGTAAATTTGCATATATTTTTTTAAATTTATTTTACATCTATTTGTTAAAAACGAGAAATTTTCCTATAATAACATGAAATCTGAATACATGAAATCTCTTATTCACGGTTGCATATTTCAGGGGTGGTATGCACAGTTTGAAAATTTTCGTTACCAACCAAAGGGTGAAAGACAGTTTAAATTACATGTATAATAAAACCGTTTAACATGAGAGCTTGTACGACTCAGTGTAGTCAGTGGTATGTATCAAACAACCATCATATACATGTAAAAATTTACAAGTATATCTTCTTAACAACCGACTACTTATTTACCATTAAGAATCTTCATCTCATGAACAATGTTCGTCAGTAGATTACTACTTGCCGTGAACAAAAAATGTTCTCTATTATTTCTCATCATTTTCTGCCTAGTCAACTTAAAATTTAAAATGCGTTAGGTAATGAATGTTCATGTCTACCATAAATACCTGAACAAATATTAGAAGAAAAGATTCTGTGCATATGTAATGTTATAGACGCGAATTACGAACGCTGCTCTATGAATGAAACAAGGAGTTTGTGTATGCTTGGTAATAAATTTTTAAGGAAACGAAAACTATAACTCTCAATTAACCCCCTAAAAATCTAAAATCCGTCCATAATGGAACGGATATGACCATGTGTGTGTTCGATAATTATTTGTCGGGTCATCATCAACAAGATTATAATTATTATTTTGTGTTTTAATACATAAAATGATTGTTTTTACTGTTACATATTTAAATAAAAAGATTAATATGCATATAAAAGTAACTATTATATTTAGGTAAAAAGATTAATATGCATATAAAAATTAATACTTGTTATTTAAAATTATTTTTCTTAGCTTATGTATTATTTTTATATTTTTAGTATTTAAATGGACTTATAATAAATCAAAATTTTGTATTTATTTGTTTAGATTTATTGATCGAAGAATATCCCATAAATATCATATATACGTTCACATTCGCGAATAAGTATATTCGATGTTCGAAAATGATTTCGAATACGAATACGGATATATCATCATCAAAATCAAAATCGGACCATTTACCGTTCTACCTAAACTAAAGAAACGCACTAAGCAACTGACTACTTATTTTACTAATAAGAAATCTTCATCTTATGTTGCCATAAAATAAAAATATTCTCTTTGATGTCCTGTCATTTTCTACTAAATCTATTTCCCACTGTTCACATAATTGCAGTGGTGATATGGTTACAATTTCAAATAGGTTAGTGTATGAAAGTTCATATCAACCTTTATATACCAGTACAAAAGAAAGAAGAAAACATGCTATGCATACTAGTATACAACGCACGTACGTGATGTGTGTTTTAAATGCAAATGTTTTTACAGTCAATACATATCAAGTTATTTTGTTGGTGATATCGATGACAATTTGATAGTAAAATTCCGTTGGTGGATATGGAAAAAGGGTGGTGAGATTCCATTAATGAATGAGGGTAAATTTGAAATTTCAAAAGGACACAGTAGTAGAGATGTAATATTGTAGATGCAAATTAGGAACACTACACTATAATAAATAAACAGTTTGTGGATGTTTGTTATAAATTAAGGAAACTAAATTAAAGAAATACACTAGGCATGTAACCATCATATACATTAGCTGTATCACATTTATTTCAAACCTATTTGATTTCAGATTGATATAGTTTGAGAAAAGCAAGAACATGCTGCCAGTCATACTGTAAAAACTTCAGACACGAATATCAAATACTACACGATAAAAGTGAATGCTCCAATAAAATACTCCTATTTTTGCCGAAAGTACAAAATTCGCATATACGACTTCTCGTAGATTTCACAATTAGGACCTTCTACTTTACATAGTACAATATTCCCTTTGATTATTATGTATTTTGGCCTATTATGACATCGAAACACCCTTTTTGTGAAAAGGGAAGGATAAGCTCCATGGGGAATAAGCTAACTAATATCATATGAAACATGTATGAAAAGTACGCACACTACAACAATTTGGACTTTTAATAGCGTTTAAAAAACGCTGTTAAAAGCTTTTATAGCGTTTTTATGAACGTTGTATATCAACATGTTGTTATAAGTCTGTGACCTATGATAGCAACACAAAAACGCTAAAAATGAGTTCTTTTAACATCGTTTGAAAAATGCTGTTAAAAGATTTTATAGCGTTTTTATGAACGTTGTATATCAACATGTTGTTATAAGTCTGTGACCTATGATAGCAACACAAAAACGCTATAAATGAATTCTTTTAATAGTCTATGACCTATTATAGCATTTTACAAACGCTATTTTTACCTTTTATAGCATTTTTTATTACCGCCATCTTATTGCTTAAGATTTTTTGTGCTTCTTTTTGACGTTTCAATGCATATATGTATGAAGAAATTAAATATCACTAAGATCACATTTGATTACCAATACGTTATATGTAAACAAATAAAATTACACCAAAACAACATGTGTTCATTATATTTCATAACTACGTATGAAGAGTACAAACGCAAATAAACAAAACAAATATTATACGCAAGCAATCTTACCAAAACGACATATAGAAGTATTCAAATACTAAAGATACACACGACACTATATATTACTTGAAACACCACTGTTGATATCAATACCCAGTAAATGTCCCGCTTTCAAATATTCCTCTGAACACGTTTATTTTCTCCATCTCTCTGCTGTTTATTTGATTGAATACCTACATAACCAAACAACAAACCTTAGTTACACCATTATTACACCACTTACTATATATACATAGTATAATATACCTGGCAAAAAACAAAAGTGGTGAATATGAGAGTATCGATGACAGCATCGGAGTTTGGGCCGCTAATCTTGAGAAGGCGTTTGCCATCGAACATGAGAATCCCAAGTACAACTAGTTGATACACGCTCTGACCATCGAACATGCTCACCTTGACAACTTATATATGTGATTCAAATCATTAATTAAGCATTAGTGACTAGTTAGGTAACCTTTGAGATATGCGATGGATGCAGTGGAGTTCTATGGATAAATCCTGGACCTGTAACAAGACCAGGGTACAATGTGACTAGCATTATATCGCTTCCATGAGCTGCCTTCCATGCTGCTTTTCTGTCATTGTCTTCCCTAGTGCATAATGTATATGTTGATTTAATGGAATTTAGCTGAATTAGCGTTAGTTTTTAATCATGATCCAAGTTGTTAAATATGTGGAATTGTATTGAGGTAACCTTCTTGTCCCTGCAAATGCTTTCTTTGCTCCAACTATTCTGTCGAATATTATGGGCTGCAGGCTTTGATTCTGATCAAAACATTGCCAATTGCAGGATAAAAGAGAGGATATGAATACACATTTCCTTACTGATTTAGTTGACCCAAAGTAACTGGACAGCGGTAAGAGGAGCACTTTCTGTATATTTCATATGTTACTGAGCTGCAATTGCATGATAATGCAGTTAAGACACATTGTTATATATAAATGTACCTGTGATGCACGCTGAACATTAAAGGATTAGAAACAGAAGTTAAGGACGACATTGAATATGTGCTACATGTGATCTATCAAACCATGGACACTGTCAGGCTCCATTTAAGACCTGCATCGACAACCAGAGTTGCACTTAATATGATTAGAACTGTATTAAAATAACATTTGCTCTCAAATAAACTGCAACCTGCATGGAAAGCTTTTTGGTACATGTACTTTACAACCCCATGGCCTACAACTGCAATAACCGCTCATGGATACTATGTATGTTCATTAACTATGAATCCAACATTGTCTTTTCTCCAAATTAAAAAAAAATAGAATGACATAAACCTCTTCCTAAAGTTCATGTGAGTCAAACGAATCATCTTCTTTTGCTTCTGGCAGGTAGCTATTGAGGCTTCTTCTTTGTCATGTGACATAAACCTCTTCCTAAAGTTGTATATAAATTGTCTTCTTCTTTGTCTTTATAGGGAATTGCGCTTGAGATACTGGATGCTGTTGGATTTATAAATTCGCATCATTTCTGACATGAATATGTATATTTCCAATTTATACACTTCCTAATTTCAATGGTCGATTTATCTCAATATGTGAGAGTGCCAAGAATCATTTTGAACATTTAAATTACTGGATATTCATTCATACCACATTCAGGATAAGTAATAAACCAAAAACATAATGTTTCACTAAAGTTATAATAAAATAATGAAGTAGACGACTACAAAAAAGAATTGCAGTTTGCTAAGACTAACATAGGAAGGCTGACATATCAGTTTGGGATTATTATTAATTTCATCCAGCATATAATACATGCTAATTGCAAAGGAATCGCTACCTTAAGTAATCAGTCACTTTATTTCACCATATTGGCTGCAAATTAATTGGTTGTAAATTAATTAGCAGTAAATAGGTAATTAGCTAGGTATACATGCAGACATTGATTTGCAATTTCTCAACTAATTGGCATTTACTTGAGCATACCCAATATATATGATCAACTATTGTAACTTATCCATGATTTATATAAATTTAAATACATGACCAACATGCTTGTTAAAGTATTAAAAAAGTTTCAATTGCACTTCAATTTAATTGGATAGTAATGGGTATATTAAGAATAAATTGTGTTTTCCATTTATTCCATATAGGAATCCAATATATTTCCTTTCATAGATTATTTATTATATCTACGAAGCTATTAAGATTTGGTAACATTTTCGTGTTTTTAATAAATAAAGAAATTGCGCAAGAATCTCCATAGGAGCATTAATGGAGATAAAATGGTGTTTCACCTATTTATTATTAACTATATAACTTAGCCGTTAAAAAATAAATCGTGTTTTTTATTGAGTTTCGAGAGGACAATACATTATTGGTAGACTAGCATGCCTTATGATTTTCACAAACACACATACATATCTACATGAATATATAATATTTGTCATATGTATAATTTATATTAATTCGTATACTTATTTATTATATATATGTATGTATATATGTATGTATGTATGCATGCATGTAATAATTTATATTTGTATAAAATTGGTCTAACATATAGCATTTAGAATTCATGCCTATATCATTTGGTGGATGAGCCATTGTAGTTTTATTTGCCAGTTCTAGAAAAGGACACGTACTTTATAACTATATGTACTTTAAAAGCTAATAAAAACTTTTTTTCATTTTCACCTTTTGAATTCAACATTTGGCATAAACAATAAATGCAACAATCTTAGTTAAATTTGTACTTTAAAGGCCATTTCTTAGTTTCTGCAAATTTGGATTCCTAGATACATTTGTCCTGCAACCTGTGATGCTGTTACACATGCGCATAACATTTACATTTATATTGAACAAAGAATATATGTGTGTGTATATATATAATTGAAAAAAGAATATATATGTATATATATAATTGAATGAACGATTGCTAACCTTGATACCATTATATGTAGGATGTGAGTAAAATAGGCATATCTGGTTTAAAACAGGCAAAGCACAAAATATTGCATGGTATAAAAGCATACGTTAGCAACATGTGCATTTATAGAAGTTATAGTTGGAATAATTCAAATAGAAATGTAGTATAAGCTAAAAGGGATAGTGTTAAATGACATGCCCATTTAATAAATTCTTTCTAAATCTGTAACTACCGCTCTCTTTAAAACTTTCTGGATTTTTAACTCTCTGCATTTGTAACTATCTGCATTTGTAACTCTACTATCTTTAGAAATGCACCCCTTTTTCCTTTTGGCGCTTTAATTAGAAATCTTCAATGAGATATTAATTATTATTTTGATTTTAATTATTTTTTATATAACCTAGTTATCTTAGTTAAATTTTTATACTTAGATTTCATAAATGTATTTAAATTTTATAAAATTTTATTAATATTTAGATATTAATTTAACTTTATAAGACTTAGTTAATTTTTAGAAAATTATTTAATTTTTATAAAACTTAGTTAACTTATTTAATTCTTATAAACTTTGTTGACTTTTATAAACTTATCGGGTCTCATGAATTTTCGACAACACCTCCTTTGCGCGATTATTGCTTTCCTATATACTTCAATTCAATATACATTTACACGGTCAAAATAAGATCGGACTTATATCATATATAACAAAATATACTTCATAATAACGTACGCATTCAAATGCATAAAAACGCACCTTTTATTAGCAACTTTAGCTAGCAATCTTCATATAGCAAAGGAATGGTTTGTGTACCTATATAGCAAAGTATAGGGAAAAATTAGGGTGCAAATCTATAAAAGAGTTATGTAATTATGCAATCTGAGAGCAATCAGAATGTTATATCATAAAAATGAGGAAAACAATTTGAGAGCAATCAAAATTTACTAAGGTTGACCAAACATGCATGTTTTTTCTTGGACACTTGTTCACCGAAATATCTTTCAGCCTTTATCACTCTAATTTATTTTTCTTCTAGATCATGTTTTTCTTTGATATTATTTTGCATAGAGGTTAAGCAGTAAGAGCTAATAGATATAAATATCTGAGTACAAGTTATGGTTAATAACAAATAAATAAACTTTATGAAAATTATGCACAGAAGCACCTTTGGCCATAACAAAATGTTTATACTGAGGACCAGCTCCAACCAGATAACAAATTCACTGGTCATTAAAATTTCCTTACCCAGACTTACAAAAAACACGAGTTATCTACATGTTGACAAAGGAAAAAAAGATACTACACGAATTGCTCCTTCCAAAAGAATACTAAGGAGCAATTCAACCATTAAATGAGTCTCCTCACATGGAATGTTAGTGGTATAAACACGTCACGTAGAGTGGATGATGTGTTCAAACTCCTAACACAGTTTAAACCAACAATTGTTGGTTTAGTAGAACATAAATTGAATCCCTTTGATCTTCATTTATTTAGTAATAAATCGTCAAATAATTGGAACCTTATTACTAGTAACTCTGCTCAATGCTTAGGAAGGATTTTGGTCATATGGGATAATACTGTATGGAATTTTTCTGTTCTATCTTCTTCGACCCAGCATATCACTATGACAGCTACAAATCAGGTGGTTTCATGATGATATGTACTGTAGTTTACAGTAGTAATAGTGCTATAGAAAGAGAGACACTTTAGCATCATATTAGTCAAAAGGCACCAAATATAACTTATGCATGGGTGTTAATGGAGGACTATAATATGTATACATGCAGTGCAATTATATGAACTCACGTATGAAAACACCCAGCTGAACACACGTATGTTTTACAATGGAACCGTTCGATCATGCCTTAACCATTCAATCATGATTGCATAAATGGAACTGGAGCATGACACAAGGAAACATGGATACAAACATGGAAACAGAAGGAATTGGAACATGGATACAAACATGGAAACATGAAACATTAGGAACTGATGCATTTTGCTACTATGAGAAACAAATCATTGTATTTGAATTTCAACTTGCAAACTGAGTCACAATTTGCAACTAATTGCAACTCGGTTGTTTTGCAAACTGAATTGCATTTCATGCCTCATGGCAATCTGCAAGACTAGGACAAGTAAACTGCCACCTGCTACTAGTCCCATCACTTCTAAAATCTGAATGAACAATGCATTGCTGATGCTGGATTATCAGTCATCCCAATCCTTACAACCTAACACCTAAAAACTCAATAGTGGAATGCAAGAAATAAGGTGCTTCTCGAATTATGCCTAGCACATTGCATGTCAATCACGTACCCATGTGCAGAGCATGGGTGTCAACCTATTGGTTATAAAAGCATCGTCAAAATACATTATGAAATTTAGATTTTCAATGTAAATAAACAGCCATCGAATATTATAAAATATACCAATGCATTTTAAATTATCCGTACTCCAATTATTTAAGCTTTATTATCACCTTATTTTTTAAAACCTAAGATGTTATTGTTTAAACTAAAGTACCAATTTCAAGCATTTGCTTCTATTAAAGACAAATGAATATGTGTGCAGCTGAGCAAATGAATTTATCTCAAATTCAAACTGTTTCAACCAAAAGCAAAAATCATCTTTTGTATTGATCCGTCCCAATTAGCAAATGGACCATTACATTTTGTTCTATAAATAGCTATGTACATATATATGTTGAATCAATGAAACAAGATCAATTATACTCTCCAAATTCAGTTCTGTTCAATCAAATATTGCAAATCAAATTACTTTACATCTTGTTTACTTTAGCTTAAAAAAAAACTAATTTGTGGGCCCCAGTGAAAAACTAATTTGCTTCAACAGAAAACTAGTTTGTAATCAACTGAATAACATTATTTAATTTGCAAACAAGGAAAATAATCACAAGCCAATTCAAAATCGAAACCTATAAATAATAAACAACAAACTTTCTAACTCATTTTCGTGTACATCACCCATATATAATACTTTCTTCACCAAAGATTTCCAAAACCATTCAGAAAATATTAGTTCAAGCATTAAATGCACAATTAAAAAAACAAAAATTGAAAAGTATACCTAATGTCAAGTTTGCGAGTTGAAATCATGCTTCAGTCGAGCTGTAGAATCATGCTTAAGATGCTTTGAGGAATCGCGCTTTAGCTTCACTGAGATTCGCGTTTTAGCTTCATGGAGGAATCGACTTCGTAGATGAATGTCGCGGCGAGCTTTGAATGTTTGTAGATGAATGTCACGGAATCGACTTCATGCAGGAATCGACTTCATTGAGATTTGCGATTGAAGATGATTTTTGTGGCCCGAGAGGAAATTCGTAGAGGCTATTTTGGAATCTGGAAGCGATGGGAAAAGGAATGTTCGGTGGCTTAGGAATAAGGAGCGAAAAATAAAATTTCACCGCCAAATTTTCGTTTAGGTTAAAGATGACGTGAACACAAGCTATGTTTTACCTTGAATGATGGCAAACATACATAACTATAGCAAGTCAAACTCTCATGCAATCCTCACTTGCTATTAATAGAACATTTTCTTGTAGTGGCAGTAGTTTAACAATTTACAAACATCATAGCATTAACATAACTAGAAAGAAAATTAGTTCATGGAGATCAAACTGATGATGCTTAAATAGATAGAATGTAACTACCATAGAAAGAGAAAAACATCAACAACAAAATATAAAGTTTCAGACTAGCAAATCCATTGACATAGACAACTCCCATCAATCTTCTTCTAAGTTACTGATTTGTTGATAATAAGGCTGTAAATGATAAGTTGAGGCTACGATCTCCCTTAAACTATAATAACCTTTTCCTTTGCTTCTTTCGTAGGAAAATATTGCTAAACGGAGAATATGAGGTCAAGCAAGACTTTAGCAAGTTCAACACCTGCACATTATAGCATTTGACTGTAAGAACCAACAAAATAAGGCAAAAAATGCATAGATGATTGCATGTGTTTGAGAAGATGTGTGATAAGCTTACACCAAGTTCATCGATGTAAACTTCCATCTCTTCTAAAGCAGCTAATGAAGCGTTGTGCTTTTTAATAGTTTGAAAGCCGCAAAGTGTTGAGAACGATTTTATCTCGAGCTCGTCGGTTATTAAAAACTGAACGTCCATCTTTACATAACTTCCTCCAGCTTCAGCTCCAGACTGCAATTTTGGATTCCTTTCCGTTACCATAACATTTTTCACCCCATGCTCGCAAGTGGATCCTTGACGGAAAGATCTTTTCATTAAACAAGCATGACAGCCAGGCAATGTTCCAGTCTTAATGCTCTTCTCACTAACAGAAAGAAGTGTAGCGCTGTGAGCAAAATGAGCTGCAAGCTTGGGATGAAGTAATAAGTTGTTTGCATCAGGTTTCAAATACTTGCAATCAGAACTCATGTTTTCAACACTTTCGTACAAATTATCTAAACAACCAATGGAGGAATGCTTGTTTAAGAATTTGACGATAGTTCCCAATGGAATGAATGGTCAGGGAGCTAAACAGCAGGTTCACAAAACCTTCTTCTGCTCCTGCATACAATACCTTATTGCTAGATTTATACAGGAATATTTTTACTTTTTCTTTCTTTGCTTTTTTATCAATCAAACCATGCTTAATTTTCGGAACTTTCAAAGAAGATTCAGGGTTTTCTATGCAGTCGGTCTTCTGAAAGTACATGCTCGACAATGGAAATTTAGAGGTGAGGGATCTCTTAAGAAGATCATGAAGCTGCAAATAAAATGTAGTTTTAGTTTAGAAGATTATCGCACAGTTACACGAAGCATTGACAAAATAACGTCTAATAGTAGTTAACAATGTCAGACTAGTGTTTATCAACAACCGCTAATAGTGATCTAATAGAACTAGGATGAACATGCTTACCATAATTACATCCATATCAATGCAAGTCTCTTCAATATTGTCCAAATCTTTAATCCCATGCTTATTAATTAGAGGGTGCATGTTCACTGTTGTAGCAGGCATAACAACCAGATCGTCACAAATAATGAAGTTTACCGATCCTTTAAGGAAAACTCCGTCCCCATTTGGACCCCTATGTTCTTTCTTTTCCCAGTACCAACCAAAATCCATTATTTCACTGCATCCACATCTTGCTTTTGGCACCATGCTGAAAAAATAGGTCGAATTACTGATACACTCTTTCTTCTTGCAAGTAAAGAAAATTCGAGGATTTGAATCATCAATTCTCAAAATCAAATCCTCACAGAGCTCTCCAGTTGCACTTGTTGGATTAAAATTCTATTGTGGACACATATGTTAAAGTGTATGATGCTATTAAAATTGAGGTATAAAACATCAAGCGGTATTTACAATTTAATGAGGGAGTAAATTGTAAATATAAAATAACTGATTTTATTATCAGTTAATAAAAAGCCGTTGGGGTCCCCGAGAATACGTACGCTTCTCATTTTTCTTTCATCCCATCAGAAAGAAACAATGTAAAACAGAAGAAACGGTATTCTTGGAAGATCGCAACTTCCATACAATTTTATTTAATGGATTCTGGTACGCTTCCGCTAATCTTCATTTGTTTACCATTTTGATTTCTCTAAAATTGATTAGGGTTAATTAGAGCTAAATTGAATTTCCTACAATTGGTATCAAAGCAACCCTAAATTAATTTTTGAGAATTTGCAGTAGTATTCGATGTAGGCCACTTGAAATGTTTGTTGCATTTTCTGTAATCGCTGTTGAAACTTATTTCATCTGCATGAAACCGCTGTTGGGTAGCTTGTAATCATTACCTACCATATGACTTTATATAATTAATATATTAAGTTGACTTGTGATAGATATACTCATTACTGACATTGGGTAGCCTGCAAACTGAAGCATATTCAATGTCTTTCTGATTAAATATTCCAACATGTTAATCAATTCATTTCTGGCTGAAGGATAAGAAGAATCAATTATATTTCTGTCACTGCATAATTTTTTTTTTTGAAGCCTGAGGAAATCATATTTTCAATACACTTCTTGCTTCATCATTGCAACCTTTACATAGTACTGGTAAAAGTGGACATACTGCTTGCTTGGTTTTTCGAAGTCTCAAAAAAAAAAAATGCAACAGAGGCATTGCCTGTTTCAAATAGACTTTACTTTATTCACTCAAATTATGAAAGTGTCCTTGCTGCAAAGAAAGTGACATAACAATTGTCAATATCAATGTTAGAAAAGACAAACTAGAAACATGTAAAATAGTAAATTACGTTAGTAGTTTAGTATGTGACTGTACTTGATGGAATGACTAACAAGAGTAATGCAAACGGTATTAATCAGCATGCACATATGTATTATATGTGATATATAACTAAAGGATGTAAAAATAGAATGTTTATCTACACGTTTTGCCTGCAAAGAATTCAACCAAATGCAATTTTTTTGTTAACACAGTAACAAATGCAATGTTGGTTATGGCTTTGTTAATACAGAGAGTGACATATAAAAAAATGCAATGTTTATATAATTTTTGTCAATATATCTCGCATATGAACTATAGTTTCAGGCATTGTTTGGATATTATATGATTTGTTCAAATAAACTTCTACATAAAATTGTAGAATTGCGGCACTTGAAATGAACAAATTTAAAGTTTGGTTATCAACATAGTTCAAACAAGGCTGCACCTAAAATTATGTGCAGTTTCATGAAACTATGTAGACTAAGAAAAAAAAAATTTGAAATTTGTATTCGAATATGGTTTCTGATTTTCTTAAGGATATTTTATATTTTAAATAGTTTAATTGAAACAAAATATCGCCAAAGCGATCATTTCTGTGTAGATTATTCTAATTAAAATATTAAAATAATTGTGTGTATGTAGTTCATGCATTTATTAACGAGCCCAAAGATGAATTAATATTTGACTGAATTTCATACATACTTGTGGCGATAAATGTGTGACAATTATAAGGTAATTTATGTGAGCAATATGACAGTCCAAAGATTGCATATTGTTTGACATACTTTATTGTCAATATTTGATTGCTACAACAAGAGTATCGCTTACAGTTAATATTACTGTCCAAAGACTTGATATTAACGATGTGTTTGGTATCTTGAAATATGATTAACCATTATTTGAATTTATTGTTTTATATGAAGTCGTTAAAGGCATGTAATTTATATAATTGTTATTCTTTTTCTGTTTCAGCTGTTGCTACTGTATCTGCTAACCTTAATTCAGTACCGGTCCTTAATGGTAATAACTTTAAGGACTGGAAAGAGAACATATTAATTGTTCTTGGTTGCATGGATCTGGACCTTGCATTAAGGATGGATCGGCCTGCTTCTCTTACAGATGCTAGTACCTCCGAGGAAAGGAGAATTTTTGAGAAATGTGACCATTCAAATCGCATGAGTCTTATGATCATTAAACGGGGCATACCTGAGGCTTTTAGGGGTGCGGTATCCGAAGAGATTACCGATGCCACAGATTTCCTTGATGAAATTGAGAAACGCTTTGCCAAAAGAGATAAGACGGAAACAAGTACTCTTTTGAAGAAACTTATTTCCATGAGGTTCAAAGGCAAGGAAAACATAAGGGAATACATTATGGAAATGTCTCACATTGCTTCAAAATTAAAGACACTAAAGCTTGAGCTTTCGGATGACTTGCTTGTGCATTTAGTGCTTATCTCGCTTCCACCACAATTCAGTCAATTTAAAGTCATTTACAACTGTCAAAAGGAGAAGTGGACTCTCAATGAGCTCATTTCATATTGTATACAAGAGGAAGAAAGGCTGAAGCAAGATAAGACTGAGAGTACCCATTTGGCCAGCACCTCTAAAACAAAGGGCAAGAAAAGAAAATTTAAAAATGAAGCTGCTAAGGATCCAGATCAAAAGAAACAAAAAAAAGGAAAAAGACGGTTGTTTCTTTTGTCACAAACCTGGACATATGAAGAAGGAATGTACCAAATATCATGCATGACGTGAAAAGAAAGGTATGTTTGTTACTTTGGTCTGTTCTGAAGTTAATTTATCGTCAGTACCTAGAAACACTTGGTGGATAGATTCTGGTGCTACCACTCACATAAGTGTTTCTATTCAGGGTTTCCGGAGCTACCGAAAGCCAAGTGATGGTGAAAGACACATCTTTATGGGCGATGGACAATCGGTAGAAGTGAAAGCAATTGGACATTTTAGATTGTTATTAGGAACTGGTTTTTATTTGGATTTAAAAGACACTTTTGTTGTACCGTCATTTAGACGAAATTTGGTTTCTATTTCTGTGTTGGACAAATTTGGAAATTGTTGTTCATTTGGAAACAATCAGTTTACTTTGTCTTTGAATTCAAATGTTGTTGGAACTGGTTATTTAAATGCGTATGACAATCTTTATTTGTTGGAAACAGTTGCATCCTATAATGAAACCTTGCATGTAGAATCACGTGGTACTAAACGTAAATTAAATAAAGAAAATTTAGCATCTTTATGGCATAAGTGCTTAGGTCATATCTCAAAAGGTAGAGTTGAGCGCTTAGTATCTGATGGTATTTTAGAATCTCTTGACTTCACAAACTTTGACGTTTGTGTAGATTGCATCAAGGAAAAACAGACCAAAACTAAAAGTTTGGGGGCTAATTGATCTTCAGACGTCTTAGAATTAATTCATACAGATATTTGTGGTCCTTTCCCTACGTCATCTTGGAATGGTCAACAATATTTCTTATCATTCATAGACGATTACTCACGTTATGGCTACCTATATCTAATTCATGAAAAATCACAGTCACTGGATGTGTTCAAAGCTTATAAAGTTGAAGTTGAAAATCAACTCAACAAAAGAATTAAAAATGTCAGATCTGATCGTGGTGGTGAGTATTACGGTCGATATGATGGTTCAGGTGAACAACGTCCAGGACCATTTGCTAGATTCCTAGAGGAATGTGGTATTGTCCCACAATACACCATGCCAGGATCACCTAGCATGAATGGTGTTGCTGAAAGACGAAACCGAACTCTTAAGGACATGGTAAGGAGTATGATTGCTCATTCCACCTTACCTGATTCTCTCTGGGGAGAAGCATTAAAGACATCAGCTTATATTCTCAACAGAGTACCAACTAAAGCAGCTGCAAAAACACCTTATGAACTTTGGACAGGTCGAAAGCCTAGTCTAAAGCACTTTCACATTTGGGGTTGTCCAGCTGAGGCAAGGCCTTATAGGCCACATGAAAAGAAGCTGGATTCCAAAACAGTGAGCGGCTACTTTATTGGTTATTCTGAGCGTTCTAGGGGCTATAAGTTTTATGATCCCATAGCTAAGAATATTTTTGAGACGGAAAATGCAGTATTCTTTGAGGATATTGAGTTTGGCGGGAGAAATAAAGTTAAAGACATTTCTTTTGAGGAGGAATTGGACTCAAACCCAGTTCCTATTATCACTTTTGACAATGTTATACAGTTGCCTACACCTATCATTGATCAAGAAGTGATTCCGGAACCTCAACAAGATAATGTTATACAACCCCTTATTCAAAATGAAGCTATTGTTCCAGAAGAACAAACTCAACAACCTCAAGAACCAGTGCCATTAAGGAGGTCCATGAGAGAAATGAGAAGTGCTATTTCAGATGATTATATTGTATTTCTCCAAGAACAAGAGAATGATACTGGAATAATGGAAGATGACCCAATCAACTTTCATTATGCCATAAAAAGTTCCAACTCTCAAAAGTGGATAGATGCCATGAATGAGAAGTATAAGTCCATGCAAAACAATAAAGTTTGGGAACTTGTCCCATTACCAGAAGGTGCAAAACCAATTGGTTGTAAATGGATATTTAAAACCAAGAGGGATGCAAAGGGTAACGTGGAGAGGTATAAGGCACGTCTTGTAGCAAAAGGCTATACTCAAAAGGAAGGTATCGATTTTATAGAGACTTTCTCTCCAGTTTCATCGAAAGACTCTTTTAGAACAATTATGGCACTTGTTGCTCATTTTGATCTTGAGTTACATCAGATGGATGTTAAGACGGCGTTTCTCAATGGAGACATTGATGAGACAATTTATATGGTACAACCAAAATTTTTTGTGTCGGGAGATCTAAAGAATATGGTTTGCAAATTAACAAAATCCATCTATGGACTTAAGCAAGCTTCTCGTCAATGGTACCACAAATTCCATCAAGTAATCATCTCGTTTGGTTTTGAGACGAATATTGTTGATGATTGTGTGTCACAAGTTCAGTGGGAGTAAACATATATTCCTAGTTCTATATGTCGATGACATCTTGCTTGCCACTAACGATATAAGTTTATTGCACGAAACCAAGAAATTTCTATCTAAACATTTTGAGATGAAAGATCTTGGGGACGCCTCTTTTGTATTGGGTATTCAGATACTTCGAGATCGATCTCGGGGTATTCTTTGATTATCACAAAAGAGTTATATTGATAAAGTACTCAAAAGGTTTGGCATGCAAGATTGTAGACCAGGAGATACCCCTGTTGCTAAAGGAGATAAATTCAGTCTTAGTCAGTGCCCTAAAAGCAATCTTGAAATTCAAGGAATGCAAAAGATTCCCTATGCTTCAGCCGTTGGGAGTCTAATGTATGCTCAAGTACGTACACGTCCAGACATTGCATACATTGTTGGGATGTTAGGCAGATACTTAAGCAACCCTGGTATAGACCATTGGAAAGCAACCAAGAGGGTTATGAGGTATCTTCAGCGAACAAAAGATTACATGCTCACTTATAAAAGATCAGATCATTTGGAGGTCGTAGGGTATTTTGATTCTGGTTTTGCTGGATGCCAAGATAGCAGAAAGTCTACATCAGGCTATATTTATCTGTTGGCTGGAGGAGCTATATCCTGGAAAAGTGTTAAGCAAACACTTGTTACTGCTTCCACTATGGAAGCAGAATTTGTAGCATGTTATGAGGCATCAAATCATGGAATATGGCTACGCAACTTTGTCACTGGGCTGCGCATTTTGGAAAATGTAGAAAGACCACTGAAGTTATATTGTGATAATAAGTCAGCAGTGCTATATTCTAACAATAATAGAAGCTCAACTAAGTCAAAGCATATTGACATAAAATATTTAGTTGTGAAAGAAAGAGTGCAGAGTGGAAATATATCTATAGAGCATATTGGAACAAACTTCATGATAGCGGATCCGCTCACAAAAGGTTTACCGCCCAAGGTCTTTCATGAGCACATTGCTCATATGAGTGTTGTATTGCTTGAGGATATTGTGGTTTAGTGGGAGTTTGTATTATATGTGCTGTATATTTGATTTAAGACATTTATGTGTTTGACTTTCTAATCAGAAGTAAAAGTTCATTCACTCTGTTTTATTGTTTTGATTCTGAACTCACTTAAGCTTAAGGAGGACCAATTGAAAATAGGTTGATCTATGTCATTTGACTGTGTATATGTATGTGACCACTGATGGGTTTAGTCATGATTAATATGGCGAGACCACTGTGATCCTGTATAAATATGGTTGATGGACGAGATTGTTAAGAAATACCTTTATGTAATAGTAAATTTTGAGCTCACAAGGTTATACATTTATAAAGAAACATATGTTGCCAAGTGAGAGATTGTTGGATTAAAATTCTATTGTGGGCACATATGTTAAAGTGTATGATGCTACTAAAATTGAGGTATAAAACATCAAACGGTATTTACAATTTAGTGAGGGGGTAAATTGTAAATATAAAATAACTGATTTTATTATCAGTTAATAAAAAGCCGTTGGGGTCCCCGAGAATACGTACGCTTCTCATTTTTCTTTCATTCCATCAGAAAGAAACAACGTAAAACAGTAGAAACGGTATTCTTGAAAGATCACAACTTCCATACAATTTTATTTAATGGATTCTGGTACGCTTCCGCTAATCTCCATTTGTTTACCATTTTGATTTCTCTAGAATTGATTAGGGTTAATTAGGGCTAAATTGAATTTCCTACAGCACTATTAGGTCTAATCAACATTTGTTTACATGCTTCAGTACTAAAATAACAATCATCCAAATTTTTAGTGCTTTCGTACAGTTTATCCATTTACCCAAGCGAGGTTTGCTTATCAAGAATGTGGATGACAGAACCGCGAGGCATGGTTAGAAAACTGAAAAGAATACCTACAAAATCTTTATCTGCTTCGGCAAATATCACCTTTTCATTTTCTTTGTCTACAAGAAGCTTGAGTTTCAACTACTTTGAATCCATTGACATTGGCTCGAAGCTTTGGCGGAGAATAAATGCCAGCAGAACCATACTTATGAGTTATTTTTTCACCGTCCTATATGCTATAATCTTGTTCTGTTAAGTCTCTCAATTCCAGATTGATTTGACAGTTTCAAAAGATAATTAGTACTTTATCTACTGAAATCCTTTTCCCAAAACTTAGCATACATTTGCAGCTTTATTTTCCTTGGTTATCTTTCGTAACACGTGCGACGCGTATGATGCATCTCAAATGCTAACGGGGCAATGGCCCGTTGAGATGAACATAGATTTGTGGTCCGTTCATGATTAACTAGCATGTTAATTAATAAATTTAGATTTTTTTTATAAATTTCTAAAACTAATATTTTTTGCAAATGAAGCTTGTGTGAGACGTATTTTTTTGCGTTGTAATCGTATAAAGGTGTTCTACATCATGAAGTTGGTTTAAACGTTGGAGCAGTTTTAAATTTGAAAATTATTTATTTATTTATCTTTGCATATTATTGACACATATTATTTATTTAAAACAATTAATTAATTAATTATAAATCAATTAAATTAAAAATCACAATTTAAATACTCCGCTTAAATACCTCGTACGTATCGTCAAATGCATTCTCCGTTCAACCAACTTACTCACTCAGATGCCCTACTCAAATTTTCTGTTTTTGTTCTCAAAGAATGCACCTTTTGTAGAGTATAGATTTACCTCGTCGCCTCTTTGTGTTCTCCATGTTCATTTAATCATGGTTTGTATATGGATGATCCATAGCATATCTAAAAAATATTATGCTTAGAGTTGTCTATTCTAAATTTACACCCTGTAACCAAAATTTTCTTCTGGTTCAGTTCCTCTTTACCCAATCTCACGCGGTCTATGCATGTCTCATGCAATCCAAACCATAAGTTGTTCATTAACTAATTAAATTAATTGAGTAGTTTAATGGAATAAAATAATTTGACTGTGTGAGGACAGATGGTGTTTGGGAGCAGAAGATTTCATCTCCTTTTTTCCTAATAAATTTGGAGATGGTCATCACTTCAACAAGCGGGTAGGTGTGTATAACAGGAAATTGTTGAATACGCAATACTTTTTTAAGGATCAGATACAAAAATGTTCAATGAAAAACGTTAAGTGAAAATTAAGTCCAACTTACCTTATATACGTTACTATAATGTCAGCGTTTTAATATAGATCGGCTGGACATTTAAAATTTCAGCGGTTTGTAATAGATAAGTTCGAGTATTTAAGATAAGTCAGACCTAATTAATATCATACGATTGACCAAGAGCTGCTAGAAAAATCATGTCAAAACTCGTATCTTTTCCTCCCTTTAGCAATCAAAAATGATTTCAACATCTTCTATGCCGTCGACCTAAAAACTCATTCAAGAATGGTCAGAACATGAAATGTCTTGATTTGTAGATGCTTTCTTTCATTGCACTCACCTTTTCAATTCAAAAATAAGACCGAGTTCATGTCCGGTGTCCAAAAATATTTGCTCGACAACCATGTCACTAAGTACGTTGTTACTGTCCTCATTCGCAAATGGGATAACCATGTCAGACTTTGCGATCATTTTCAAAATTTGATGATGGTGGAGGAAGCTGTTTGGAACGTTGATAGGAAAGTAATCGCATGTGATGATGATTTCTGGGTTCGATCAAAAGCATGAAATGTTCTATTTCTGAAGGTCCAGAGACAATTCTTGAGATAATCTGCATAATTTTTGTATCTGAATTTGTTGTAGATGTTTGAATTTTCAATCGAAATTCTATTTGGATTATATTATTCCTTGTTAAATATTAAATATTTATAAATTAATTTTGTTAATAAATTATTGATAATTAATAATGATCACAAATGAAAAATAAGCACTATAAACTACACAATACTTCTTTTCTAATCTCTAATCAAAAAATTTCTCTACGAATGCCGCAATGCTTAACCTCTAACCCCTTATCTCTAATCCAATTTGTCCGTGAACGTATCCTTAATGAAATCTAAATTTAATTATAATATCAAGGTAGCTTATTATAAATAGAACTAGTTGAAAATAGAACAAACTCATAACCAACATAGTGACATAATTAAATAGGTTGATTAAAAATATAATACATTATTTCGACATAAAACATATATAAAATATAAAGAGACGACACATACCCATCATCAAACAATAATGATAAACTAGATATCTCTGTTGAGCCATATTAGGAAAGTTGTCATACTAACAAACTAGATATCTCTGCTAGAGTATTGTCTATAGTTTGTAATACCATACTTTACTTTAATTGCAACAAGTCATCTCGTATTTGTAGCATTTTTGGTACAAACAACGAAAAAGATTTTATATAGTTATTTGAATAAAATTTTCATACATAAAATATTTCTACAAGAACATAGGATTGTCTTTTAATTTAGATCACAATACATAAATTAACTGGAAAAAATTATAAAACAATTGCAGAATAAAAGAAAAAAGCAAAAAAAAAAAAGACATTCAATTTTCATAGAGATTCAGTTGTACTATTGACCTGCATCTTCTTCTTCTTTACTCGTCGTCATTTTGATCTTCTTATTTTATAGTTTTTATTCTTTCAAAGTAAATTGTGTGTGTGTATGGTAATTTTTTTTTATGGGGGAGTGAAATACTTGGTGGAGAAAGAAGTAGAGTGTTGTGTTGTTTTTCTTCTTGTTAGTGGAGAGAGAAAATGACTTTTTCAATCACTCAACCTAAGCCTTTTGTTATGGTTATTGCTGGATGTGAAAATTTACCCGATGCTTCTCTCATTTGATGTGTTTTTCTTCAACTAGAGCCTTCTTCTTTGATTGGGTCACTCTCTATCAACTCGAGCGCTCCAATTTTGTGGCTTTTATTATATTAGAGCGCCCAGACTCATATACCGCTGCCTTAGAGAATGCTTATGGGGTTAGCTTGAGCATACCCAATGCATGCTTTTGGTCATGCGTGAGCCCTTAAGTTTTGAGCGATTGAGCACTTGTGCTCGAGCTTTCTCTTTCTCAAATATGCTTCGAAGAGCTATGGCAAAGCACTCTAATGCTTGAGCATTGGGCGCTAAAGCATTTGTGCTTGAACACTGCTGCCCTTGAGCATACTCTAGGGAGCTAAAGAAAAGAGGTCGAGCTTGTAGCACTCATTCTCGAGATTGTTACCTTGGGTGGTGTATTGATTCGCCTTCCATAACATCCAGAATCCACGCATACAAGCAAATGGATTCCACAACAGTGTCGTGTATGATGTCCTGTATGGGTAAAGTACATAAAACATAATGAATATCATATAACATATCAATCTCAACAAACTAGTTCTCACAACGAGGATATAAAATATAATATCAATATAAACATACAGAAGACTAAATACTTATCATATCTAGAGACATAAGATCCGACATCATAATAAAAATAGTATATGTTACTTCAAATATCATAAGAATGCATGTCCAAAAATAATTAATATGCTTAACAAGTCAATAACTCAAAAAATAGATAGATAATATCATAACAGCGTTATAGCTATGGCTTTGTGAAATGCCTCTACCTAGCAGAGATCTTGATCTCTAAGTCAACCTACTCAAAGAATAGATAACACAGAAACAACAAAAAGAGAGGCAGACATAAACTCTGGTAAAAGGAAATATCACTAATCTACATGATTATCAATACGCTAATATATCATGAATAATACCAAATGGTAGTACTCAAGGTAATAGAACCATACACCCAACTTGCATCTTCATCTACATCTAATGCATGCTTGTAGTGTTTGTAGCGCTTTTTTAATACCATACTTTACTTTAATTGCAACGAGTCATCTAGTGTTTGTAGCATTTTTGGCAGAAATAACCAAAAATATTCTATATACATTTGAATATAATTTTCGTACATAAAATATTTATATGAGAACACAAGATTGTTATTTAATTCAAATCACAGTAAATAAACTAACAAAGAAAATAGTTAGCAAAAAAGTTGCAGAATAGAAGAAAAAAGGAAAATTAAGACATTTGATTTTCACAGAGATTCAATTTTAATATTGACATGCATCTTTTACTTGTTTACTCATTGTCATCTTTGATCTTCTTCTTTTATAGTTTACTCTTTTAAAGTAAATTACGTGTATGTGTGTACGGTAATTTTTTATAAGGGAGTGATGTACTCAAGTAGAGAAAGAAGTAGAGTATTGGGTTGTTTTCCTTCTTGTTATAGGAGAGAGAAATGGCTTTTCCAATCATTCAACTTAAGCTCTTTGTTATGGTTATTACTAGATGTGAAAATTTCCCAGCGGCTTATTTCATTTGACCTGCTTTTCTTCAACTAGAGCCCTCTTCCTTGATTGGTTCACTTTCTGTCTACTAGAGCACTCCAATTTTGCGGCTCTTATTATATTGGGGCACCTAGGTCGTATACCACTACTTCGAAGAATGCTCTAGGGGTTAGCTTAAGTAGACTTAATGCATGCTTTTGGTCATGCTTGAGCCTTTTAGTTTTGAGCGATTGAGCGCTTGTGCTTGAGCTGTTGGAGCTGGACTTGCATGCAATAGAAGTTATGAGTGAATGTCAGTTTTTTTATCATATTGGATTTTTATTGGGCCTATGATGTCTAATTTATTTAGATTATTTTTAAATTTGGTTTAAAGTAAAGTTAATTTATTTTTATTTAATTTATATACATGTAACATATACATACATATACATATATACATATATATGTGTGTGTGTGTGTGTGCATGTGTAATATAACAATTCATGGAGGGTATAACATGCATGTATATAGATGTTGAGATTTACATCGCAACGGACAGATTAGCTCATTTTGCATGTATTGTATATTGTATAAATAGGTGCATGTGTGTGTGAGGGCAAAATTCTTTTAAGGGGGGAGAATGTAACGGCCCGGATTTTTGAATATTATAATTAAATATTGGAACTATTTAATAATTGAATCTTAGATTTAATTCAAATAAAAATGATTTCAAAAGCTTGTTTAAATTATTTTTAAATAAGAACGTTGATAGTGAGCTTTTAATTTAGAATTAAAAGTGATTAAAATGGTTTAATAATAATAATTCGTTTTAATTAACGTGTGAAAATATCATTTCGGAGCACTGTCTCAGATTGTGACGAAACTAGTGCCATCAGATCTATAATAGTGAATTGTTATACGCCGTTAGTTTCATGACGAATGAACATACTGTGTTGTCGTGCGGGCTCGAAACGCATAGCAATTAATTTCAAGAATTAAATACAATATAATTTGATTTTAAAAGCTAAATTCTGTATATGATGGAACTGGGTCCCGATGCTAGTCCCATTTTGTTCGAAATGGGGGCAATTACCTAGGTACGTCAATGATCACGCCTCGTTTGGAGTTCTAAATTTTGCAAGGTGAATAGTGTTTGAAAATTTTCTATATAAGAACCTCACTATCTTTGTTTTCTAAAAAGCTAACCCTAAACCTAGCCAAATCGAATAACCATGGTTGATCGACACCTCTAGGGGACATTTCAGGAGATGGTTGCTATAACGACCAGTGCACCTTTTCCGTATAGTTTAAGCGACCACCAAACCACACATTATCTACTCAAATTGAACGGAAATGCAAATAGTTAGGAAAAAGAAAGAAGGAATAGGACAAGAAGAAAAATAACATCACAAAATCTCACAACGGAACGAATGCTCTATAATACATAATAAATATTTACATAAAACAAACTGTAATATATGTATATACAAACATCAACCAGAGTATACTAACATATTTCAGCCCGGATAGTTACAACAATCTGTCCTCACAATTGCCGATAAATACAGCAATGGATGCAATGGAAAAATAACCAAGTACATGAATACGTCTCTAGGCCTCCGGCTCGTCTCCTGAAGCTCCAAAACATCTAACTAAACACGGAAATATGCTCAGTCTGACCCGAGAATTATAGGAAACA
This sequence comes from Allium cepa, assembly GCA_030765085.1. Lineage (NCBI taxonomy): Eukaryota > Viridiplantae > Streptophyta > Magnoliopsida > Asparagales > Amaryllidaceae > Allium > Allium cepa. Next base: position 125,134,544 of record CM060940.1, on the reverse strand, counting down.
ACGCCCGGGTCAGTCAGATAAAACCAGCATGAGAAACTCAAATCACCAGGAATTTTATTTATTGTAACTTGTAAAGTCCTTTAAAATCAAAGGTATCTCGTTAGACCACGCTGCACATAAAAATGGACGGGCTTGTACCTTATGATAACCAAAACATTTATATTAGAAAATCTAGTGATATTATAATAATATCTAGGGGCGCAAATAATAATAATCAAGTGGATGAGATGCTTGCGAGTGTACATCACAATAATACTAGGTATATATTAAAAACCCTATAAGACATGTTCGCTAATTGTGTATGATTTCCATAGAGATACCCTCGGTACTTAGAGGAACGTTTCTTCTACACAAGGATCAAAGATATCTTCCCGAAGCAGCATATATCTCTAGTGGTGTACCATAAAACAAACATAGCCGGTCTCGCTAAGAATGAGTGCATCGCCCCATGCATGCATAACAACTGTAAGTAACGTCTAGGTGGATCCGACTACACCCTATGGGATTGCCAACCCTATTGGCCATGCCTCCTATCTTTGGATTTAGTCATTTCCGCTGACGTGGCTGCGTCTAGCATTCCAGCTTACGCACCGCCATCAAAGTAGATCATGGAACGACACATGGATTCCAATACCCGAACGGGTTTCAGAATCACATATAGATTCCCATACCTTAAATAGATCTTGGAATCACCCATAGATTCTCATATCCCAACGGGTTTGGAATCACATATGGATTCGTCATCTTAATATCACGAAATTCTTCCATAGAACAATATATGGTTCAGAGTGGTTATGGTTTTTGAGTCATCTCTTACAAGTACACTCTTCGGCTTCCTAGGAGCTCCATAACCAATCATCAATTTTCCGGAATGCTCAATACTGGTTCTTTAGGAAATGACTAGACAATACATAAGAGCAGGGATCACCCCCTAACCGTTTAAATGGACGGATCTCCTTATCATTTGTTCTAGAAGAAGAAAACGGGTTTATACATACAATATAACACCACCGACGGTAACTGTAACATATAATTCACATGTTTCCTTTAGATATTTCCAAAGTAAAAATCATGTGGTGTTAAGTAAGGAACATTACCGTACCACAAAAATTAAGAAGGATTAGGTATTTAGACCAAGATTTGATAGTCGGCTATTTAGCTATCAAATAAAAGTACATTCAAACATAGACTACATTTCCTATGGAAATCACTAAGCCTCTTAAATTAATCTTTCATTAAATTAAATTCATCATTCAAATATTTATTAAAATATTCATATACTTATCTCACTGGTATAAGTATATTCACAAACCACTTCACTTTCAAAACTTGTGAAACTTTTCCACATACTTACACTACAACAAAACAGTGATTTTACAACGAGCAATGCCCATTGTAATATGGTTTTCGCAATGAGCGCATGCCCATTGTATTAGGCCTCGTTGTAATAGGTCGACCATATTTTACAACGGGCAATGCCCCTTGTAATATGAATTTCGCAACGGACAATGCCCGTTGTAATACATGATATTGCAACGGTTTCTGACCGTTGTAATACATGATATTTTACAACGGGCAATGCCCGTTGTAATATGAATTTCGCAACGGGCAATTCCCGTTGTAATACATGATATTGCAACGGTTTCTGACCGTTGCAAAATAAATGCAAATTTAAAAAAAATTTACAGCAGCATTCATGCAGTACATACATACCAATAATGAATAATTTGGCCAAGCACAAGAGAAAGTAAATACAATAAATCCCATAAAGTCAAGATTACATAGATCAGTTCCCGTAAAGTCCTAAATAGTAAATAGGACGATAAAGAAATGTTTGGGATGGAAATACTACATGAATCATGTCATCACCATTAACTTCTTTGTTCAACATCACTGTCACATACTGCCCACACTTGCTATCACATAACCACACAGTGTGCACATCTGTGCATACTCCAGTACACACTGCAACTACAACTTACACTCTTCTGCCACTATCCATACATTCAATCACATTCACTTACCATCAAACACATAGTGTGTCAACCCATCTCATCACCATCATCTTTAACTCCTGTCATCCACTGTTGCACTCAACTTCAAACGATTAAAGCAGCACCTACTCCAACAACATACCATCATCACAGTTCAACCATACTTCACCACTCCACCTGTACAACCTACACACTACCCCCATATGCATAACACCATACAAACTTCCACCATTGTCACCACTTCTCCACCTGCGTCATCAGCCATCACATCTCCCCTACCGCAACAACCACACCATACTTCACTATGTCACCAACAACATATCCATAACAGTTCTATACCACAGTTCAACCATCAAACCACCTTCCACCATCCATCTGACAGTGCCACAAAACCACCCAACCACCACAGTACTGTGCACCATCATCTCCACCATACAAAACAATAAACCTGAACCAACTGATTGCACGCTTCTGTGATCATTTACCCCTTCATTTACCACTTTATCATCCATTCATATCCCCATACCAACTGCACATTACAAACAACTTCAGCACCTTTACCTGCCCTCTTCAACATACCCCCACCACATTCTACAAAATCAAAGAAGTGCGGCTAATTACAGCAGCGCTGCAGCAGTAGGATTAATTAGCATAATATGAGTAGATATAGTGAAGAGAAACTTATATCCAAGTCAATTATAGCACATAAAAGTATCAGTTTTTATCATTATTATATATAAATGACCAGATATGCGAAGGCAGCCCTAATTGATAATTTTTTAATATCCAAACTGTAACACCAACATAAGAGGTACTGATAGCATTAAATAAAAAATGTACCAAATTGAAGGAGGAATTTAAAGAGGCGTCGAACATTGAGAGAAATGTTGGAAATGAACTCCTGATTCTCCCAATCGGCTTGGACTGCAATTCCATGGACTGCAATTCCAACGTTGACTGCATTTGTGATACCACCCGCCCTTGCCATTTTCTTGTTCTACTCTCTTTTGTCTCTTCTAGTTATAATATTCCAAAGTCTCCTAATCAACTTCAATTCGATTAACCTGCTCAAGAAGAAGGATTTTATTACTCACTAGTCACCTAAGCCCTATAAGCAGGTAGTAATTGCTGCGATATTCAACAGCAACATCGAATACCCAAAGAAGTGTATTATATCAAGCTCATGTTTCGTACATTATATCGGTTCCATCAAAATGAATTTCATCACTATGATAAATATAAAAAATTAATTCCAAATAATAAGTAATTAAACTATCCCCAGCCAAAAGGCATAGCATCACGCTTTGCCAGCTATCCACAATTAAACTAAAGTACGCAATTAACTTACATGCAAACTTAACTCTAACCAAACTCTCATTACTTTAAAATAATACTATTTTTTTGTTGTAATTGATTGTGTTAATTTCTTTGCCTCTGAGCTGAATTTGAACTATACAATGAACAAACTCTAAGCATCTATTTTAAAATTATAGTGAAGTTACTTCGAAAAAACCCTTTCAACCAAATTACTGTATGGCCATGTAAGATAGGCACTAACAAATACTAAATTAGAATCCATATCGAATGTCACATGAAAATTGTACCTTTAATTATGTCGAGCACTAGTAGCAATAAGAAAAAGGGAGTGAACAAAATGAAACTCCATAGCAAACTAAATTACTACTGTACTAGACCATGCAACTAGATCACGCTCGACTTGATTATGCTATACATCTGTACTCAAATACTATTGCACTCAAATACTCTATTTGATTATGCTGTACTTATGAAACTTGGTCCACCCATACTACATACCCACATCAATTAGTTTTCTCATAATGTTGGTTAATACGATCAAGTTAAAATCATTTTTAAACTCAATTCTTTGAGAGATAGCTTATAGACTTGCTGAAACTCTCTGGGCCATAATACAGAGCTTGTAATTTAAATTATCACCAAACAAACAACTTTTCATTTTGCATAACTACCCTAATCTGGATAAAACCATCTTATTTTATAATATATTAACAGATGAAATCGATGAAAGAAAAATTAGAGAATAACCTGGACTGCTTGATGTGAAATTCCTTCGAGTCACGATCCTAGTAGACAGATAAGGTCAGAAGATCCAAATGGAGAGGTGCAGTCTCTAATCAATCACCCCTTCAAACTCATAGACATATGTTTACGAAGCCAAAACTAGCTAATCCTGGAAACAACAACAATGGTGTGTAGATCCAAAACAACATGAATCCATATATGGGATATATAATCCCAGAATGTATCCTAGTATTGTTAGTAACAGGTAGATCCAAAACTCCACTTTGACGTTACATAAATTGAATTAAATAATTATGACAAATTAAATTCAAATTTCGCTGCTTACCAACTTGATGCGTAGATCTCACTGGCAAAATAGTTGAATACAATAAACTTACTCAAGTTATGCAACATAAGATCTATGGTATTAGAGGCGAACGCTAATGAATAAAATAAACCTAGTCAACCACGAACTGCTAACGGGAACAAATTTGATTCCTATCATCGATTTTTAATATGATAGAATCATCCGTCATTAATTACAAAAGTTTAGTGAATTGGGTCGTCTAGATTGAGATATATATGATTTTAGCTGCTATTGAACCTAGTTCAATACGGAAATGTGCACATATATCGGCATATATGCGTATATAGACATATACTGCAATAAGATGGTAGTTTCAACTTCTAAAACATCAAAAACGGTAGCATGTATAAATTATTAACACTTAGAGAAAATATTAGTAAATAGCATGTCAACTCCCCAATACCTACTGTTAAATGATTAGAGATAAAGCAGTACTAATACTGGAAACCAAAGACTAAAATAACACAAAAAGCTACTAAAACTAATGTATCATCACTTAAACACGTCTAATGAATTTAAACCAAGCCCAATCATGGTTGAGCAGTTCACATCCAATTACCACATACCTTGGTCACGGCGGCAAGCTATAGTAGTCTAGAACGAAGACAAATCAACACCAGGCAGCACCACTCTAGTTCTGACAGACGAAATCTCAAAGGCAATCCAAACAATATTAGGATAATAGTTGATTACAGCAACATCGCATATAATTTCAGCACAACAAGCAAATAGCAGAAAAACAAATTCATCAATGGCGTATTCTTCAATTCACAGCACTAAATCACCCGAAGGATCGAAGTATACAGCGAACACCATAGATCGATTAGTCCCAGATGTTCGAAATAGAATCGATGAAGACAACGGCGAAGGTTGGGAAGAAGGATTTTCACGGCGAAGGCTGGGAAGAAGGATTTTCATGGTTGAAGGCTGGGAAGCGGATTTGCACGATCGACATACCCATTAATGGCGGCGGTGAGAATTGCGATGGATCGGGTGAAATTTATAAGGTTAGTAGCTTGGGCTTAGCACTTCTGGTATGGTCAAGAGTTACAACGGGCATTTTATGTTGTAAAATTGGCACCTATTACAACGGGCAATTTTAGCCCATTGTAAAACTGACATCTATTATAATAGGTATGAATGGACCATTGTAATAGCATTCTATTACAACGGGCAGTTATTGCCCGTTGTGAAAAGGGTGCATCTATTACAACGGCCCTAAATGGAACGTTGTAATACCATCTATTACAATGGACGGCTAGTGCCCGTTGTAAAATAGGCGTTGTAATATGGTATTTTTGTTGTAGTGTTATACAATAATATAAGCATATCCACAAATCCTTTTGAAAATTCTTTATTTCAAAATCACATTTTAAAGGTTCAAAACAAATGTTATTTAAAAATGGTGATTAAGAAAACTCCAAATGCTATTTTTTCTACCAAACCTCTTCTTTTATGAAATACGCTTTGTTTAAACTCCAAATTCATTTATAAAGCACTTTATAAGTATCCAAGTTTATTTATAAAAACCTTTTTATAAATTTTCAAATCATTTATAAAACTTCTTTCTAAACATCTGAAATTATTTATAAAACTTCTTTTATAACTTCCCTTATTTAAAAACAAAAAATATTAAATACTTTTAAGCTAGTAAAGTTCCATTGATAAACAACAAATTATTTAAAATAACTTTAAATAACAAGTTATTATTAAACACCCTTCTATGTAATTATCTTTAAACCTTATTCAAAATAATAACTTTAGAATCTTATTAAAAATATATTAAATTAATTTTACACACTATTATGTATTAATAAATTAACTTCAAAACAATATTAATATAATAATTAATTAACTTTAAAATGTTATCAATACAATAATCAATTAACTTATAAATAGTATTAATATGATATTTAATTAACCTATAAATATAATTAAATAACTTAAATCAATATAATTAAATAACTTTAATTAAAAATTAAAGTATAGTTAAATAACTTAAAATAACCAATTGAAATAAAATTAGAACATTTTAAACAATAATTAAATAACTTTAAAATAATAATTATCTTTAAAATAACTTGCAAATCAAAATTTAACATTTCAATTTTGAAAGAGCTTAACAATCGCAATGGTACTTAAACAAGTTACCATATCATTCAATTAACTTTCTAAGTTAATAATAAATATTTACATAATCAACGACTATATAAATAAATTCAACACTTAATTGTCATTGGTTAACATATCACTTATTCAAAGTGACATATCAATTAGCTATATATAGTCAGATGTCCAAATTTATAAAATAACAATGAACGAGGATTTATTATGCTAATTAAATGTCAAATTAATTTATTTAGCGGAACGGTGTTTTATTCCGCTAAATAGGTGTTCAGATTACCATATTCAATTCATATTAGCTGTATGGTGTTTGTTTGGCCAAATAAATAGCACTGATAAATATAATTAATTTAATTAGAAAATTATCCAACTTGACGTAATTATAATCTGGTAGTATTAATTTATTATTAAGTCATACTACGTCCAAACTAACAACATTTTATACCGGAGCGTTATATTCATCAACGTGACTCTAACGCTAAAATCCATAAGTTGAAAAGATTTCATATAAATGCGATATGGCCTGTAAAAGTTTACTAACTTAATATATATATTTAAATTAAATTATGTAGAAGTTTCTCACTTGCAAATGGGTCCAAGCCCATTACTGTGCAGACCAACCCGCTCCCCCTTCTTCCTCTCTTCTTCTTCTTTCTTCCAACACCTACATTCAAACTCCCAATACACACTGGCCGTGCACACCTGTGCATGTTACACCCCCATTTGACCATGAGATCGACGAATAAGCACTACCATTACGTCCCCCTCACCGAGCACATCATGCTAGCACCTGCCGATTTGACTCTGACCCCGCCTACTAGAAATCGACTCGAGCATCCATGTTTCGACAAGCAAATTTCGCTTTTCATCTAAAATGACCGAATGCCACCAATATACACCACCACTTGCTCCTCAATGCCTTGAATCCAATGGAAGCAACAACATCGCCTAATTCTCCCTCAATCCAAAACAATATGGAACCCTAGTTTTGTAGAGTTCGCCATAGCAAGCAAGCTTCTCCAAACCGAGTTCGAACACTCTTAAATCATTCCAAAAGGAAGATTATGCCAAAGGAGTTGAACCGTGCTTGCAACATGATTTAAAGTTAAGTGTGGAATTTGAATTTTTTAAATTTTGATGGCTAGAGGCCATTTTCTTTTTACTGGAATTGAAGAACAAAGTAAGGGAATGGAGAAGAATGAAATGCAGCCAAGTGTTGAAGGGGTATGCGTATTTATGAAAAAATTCCTTAGTAACTAAGCCAAAAAATTCAAATGATTTTATCTCCCCAACAATGTTAAAATTCGGCAATAAGGATATCAAGGAAAATTGTGCAAAGATTTTGTGTACGCTGTGTTTAAAATTTGACTTACAAAACAACGTTACACAATATCTCGTTCGCATATAAACCACGAACAACATAAATAAAAATACGATTGCGTACCACAAAGTGGCATGTTCATACAACAATAAAACAGACAAGTTATCTTATTCTGATAAGTTTAAAAAATACCAACGTCTGCTTTAGAAAGCGTCAAATGGAAATTCAGTTATTCTCCAAATTAAGATTTATGGAAAAATTATAAAAATAAAAATAAGTTATTACAAATCGAACAATTATTTGAAAATGATTTTATTATCTAGAAACCCCAAATCGAATATCTAAAACTAATAAAATATTCCAAAAATCAAAGTGATAAAATTCTGGGTCGTTATACTCTTCCTCCCTTAAAAAGGATTCTGTCCCCAAAATTTCACCACATGAACACCCAATAATATTCATAAGTTCGCATGATGTTCATAGATCATTCATATACTAAATCTGATTTGATCACTACTCGAATACACTACTCCACTTCCAAACTAGCATCGCTCATTCAATTTTCTAGTGCTGACTCTGATTAGGCTTCTTATTTAGAATCTCTATTCTCCTTACATACCCATAAACTATGATACAAAACTTTTGGTTCCAGATTAAGAACCCTTACCAAGTGTTCGCCGTCAAAAATCGAATGATGAATCCTTACCCGGAATAGTGTGAAACACCTCAAGTTATATCTTCAAATCTTGGATCGAGAACTATATGAGAAAGGGAAATGATCTACCTACAACCTATATACTCATCTAAAGATTCTCATTAGCTCAATTTTCTTTTAACTTTCTCAAATTTATGAAAATATTACACAAAATTCCAATCTATATTCAACACTTAAAATGACACAACTTTATTTATGAAATACTTTTCACAAAATCATTTCAATTTATTAATTTGTATAATACTCGATTACATCCTAAGCATATGTACAAAACACCATGTTTTTCTATTTACTTTTAACTATTTAGATGGAGGCCCAAAAGAACTTTGGAGTTTAAAACCGAGTCGACCAATACAACCTCTTTACTCGTTCGGTCTGGTAAGTAGCTAAGAAGAGTATGATGCTATTATCCAAACTCCATTCTAAAATTTACTTTTCTTTAGACCCTCAAACGTAAAAATGTTTGTTAGCCGGCCTTATAACATCAAGTAATTTTTAGCTCCCTAGATGTTAAAATTAAAAGACACGGTTTAATCAAACAAAGTTTGTTAAACCTTCTTAATAAATTTGACCCAATTACGACTTCATTGTTTAACCCATTATGAATCAATATACACTTATATTTTGGAACTTAAGAGTCAAATACCTGGATGTTTATTTAAATTTTTTTTTAAAATGATACTATATATATTTTTATCCATGCCAAATATATATATGCATATATATAGCCTGAGTAGCCCCAAAATGAAACCAAGGAATTGGGTACTACCAAGTAGTATTATATACTCCCTTACCAAGAAGGGTAATATTTAAGAGAAGTATCTGCCATCCAAACATATCTTTTGCCCTTTTCTAGTTATTTTCGAGCCACTCGAACTAGTTAATTTAAAAACACTTATTCAATTTTCAAAATTCCCTTTTTAAAACAATACTGAATATAGATATTTCCAAATAAATATCCTTAGAAAAACACCCTTCAAAAATCCTCAGAAATATTTTTGTCCCGAAAATATTTTCAAAAAGTACTATTATCTTGTAAATCTTTGAAACCTTTTTTTTCAAAATCACTGAGACTTAAACTCACAAACTCCTTTCATTTACAAAATACATATTTATAAATCAATTCTTATGAAATCAACCCCTAATATAAATAATTTTCAAGTATTTGTCTTAGACATATTCTAGCTTTCTTTTAATAACTTCTTTATAAAACACCAATTTAACACAACCAACTTTTATATTCAATCATTTTCAAAACATTTATTTTAAAATATTCTAAGTTCCTTTTAATAAAATAGCAATTATTAAAACTTAATTTTATCAAATCAACCTTTATATAAAATCCTTTCATTCAAAAATATTCAATTTTTCCTTTGAATAACCAACTACTAGAAATCCAATTTTGATCCAAAAGTATCAACGATGCTTTAAATTCAAATTATGAAACTTAATTCACAAGATAATGTTTTCAATGTTCCAAAAGTTCCCATCTATCCAACCTAGGTTTCAAAAGGAAGATTCTAGGTAGATCAACATATAATAGTCAATGCTCAGAATTGGATGAGCATGACTAATCAAAATTCTAGATGAAATGATGGAATATTGCTCTTCCTAAAAAGCAAACGCATCCAAGAAAAACTATATTTTTGAAAAAAAATGCATTTCTTTTATATATAAAATTTAATTCTAGATAAAATTATTTCATTTACCCATTTAAAACATGCTGTGTCAGTTGGTCTTTTTCGAGTGTTTAGAAAATTCCTACCGATAACATTGGCCAAACGCATCGACTAGAATTCTTAAGCCACTCAACAGATTAAACAATACAATATAAAACATTTTCATATCACTAACAAATACTCACTATTATATATTTACTCTCAAACTCATCCTAAGGTCTCTCTTACCATATCTCCAATGAGTTAACCCCACCAATACCTAGGTGCTCACTCAAACTAAGCTCTGATACCATGTGTAACGACTTGCCCTTTTCCTTACAGTTTAAGCGGCCACTAAACTACACACGATCCTCTCAAATTGAATGGAAAGGCAGAAAGTTAGGGGAAAAGAAAGAAAGAAGAAGACAAGAAGAAAAATAACAACAAAGAATCTCCTAATGGAACGTATGATCTTTAAAACATAATAAATATTAATTCAAAACAAATTGTAGTATACATATATACAAACATCAATCAGAGTATAATAGCCTATTTCAGCCCAGACAGTTATAACAACCTGTCTTCACAATTGTCGATAGATACAACAATCAATGCAACTAAAAAATAACCATGTACGTCAATATGTCTTTGGACCTCCAGCTCATCCCTTGAAGCTCCAAAACATCTAATTAAAAATGGAAATGTTGCTCAGTCTGACCCGAGCATTATAAGAAAAAAATGCCTGGGTTAGTCTGATAAAGCCAGCATGAGAAAATCACATCACAAGGAATTTTTTTGTTATAATTTGTAAAATCCTTTAAAATCAAAGGTATTTAGTAGGGTCATGCCATAATAAACACGGATGGGTTTTTACCTTATGATAATCAAAATATTTATATTAGAAAATCCAGTGATGTTATCATAATTTCTAAGAGTGAAAATAAAAATAATCAAGTAGTTGTGATGCTTATGAGTGTACATCACAACAATACTAGGTATATAATCAAACCTCGATAAGGCACATTCGCAAATTGTGTAGAATTTTCATGGAGGTTCCCTCGGTACTTCGAGGAACGGTCCTCCTGCACAAGGAACAGAGATATCCTTTTGAAGCAACATACATTCTTAGTGATGTACATAGAAGAAACATAGCGGGTCTCGCGAAGACGGAGCACATCACACCACGCATGCATAACAATTGCAAGTAATGTCTAGGTGGAGCCGACTACACCCTATGCATTTGCTAACCCTACTTGCCATGCTTCCTATCTTTGGTTTTAGTCATTTCCGGTGTTGTGGCTACATCCAGCTTTCTAGCTTACGCACCGCCATTAAAATAGATCATTGAACCCCACATGAATTCCAATACCCCAACAGGTCTCAGAATCACACATGAATTCTTATGTCTCAAATAGATCTTGGAATCACCCATGGATTCCCATACCCCAATGGGTTTAGAATCACACATGGATCCCAACATCTTAATGTATCACGAAATTCCTCCATATAACCATATATGGTTTCAGATTGGTTATGGTTTTCGAGTCATCTCTTACGAGTACACTCTTTCGCTTCTTGGGCGCTCCAAAAACCAATCGTTGATTTTTTTTGGAATAGTCAATACCGGTTCTTTAGGAAATAACCAGAAATACATAAGAGCAGGGATCACCCTCTAACCATTTAAGTGGATGGATCTCCTTATCATTTTTCGTAGAAAAACAAAATGAGTTTATATGTACAATATAGCACCACTGATAGTAACTGTACTATATAATTCCCATGTTTCCCGTAGATATTTCCAGAGTTAAAATCCTTCGGCAATAAGTAGGGAACATTCCTGTACCACCAAAATTAAGAAGGATTACTATTTTGGCCAAGATAGGATAGTCGGTTATTTAGCTATCAAATAAACAAACATTCAAACAGATATTGCATTTCCTATGGAAACCTCTAAGCCTCTTAAATTAATCTTCCATTAAATTAAAAAAATCTTTCAAATATTTATTAAAATACTTATATACTTATCTCAACTGTATATGTATATTCACAAACCACTTCAGTGATGCCCTACCTCGAGAGCCACATTAACAAAGAGTATTACTAGGTAATACTGTCTGCAAACGCGGAGAATAGGGCAGGTTAGGAGCAACCATCTATAACCTTGTCCTAAGTATCTATTGAATATGTCAACAAATGCCTTTTTTTATCTCAAGTGGATCGACATATCCAATAAATACTTAATACAAAGCCATAAGTGGCTATAAGATCTATCAGAACAAATACAACAACTCGAATGAAAAATACATCATAGAACAGTAGATCATCACACCTATACACACACACACACATACACTTAAACAGATACATCACAGAGTACACAAAATGATACATGTCAGGTGGTATAGCAACCACAATATACAAGCGAGTCAAAAGAATATACATATCATGGTAGCAACTAAAAAGGACTACATAAAAAGCTATAACAAAAAGAGATAGCAGATAATACATGCAGAAGCAGAATGGGCTAAGTCCAAACGTACCTAACCTGAAATACCTCGGTCTGACCCGAGTATAAGATACACGGGTCAGTGTAGCTAAACAAATAAGTTTACTAGGATAAGCGATAATGTGAGCATAAGGATAATGTGATAATATTCTTAAGTGAGAAGGGAAAAATAAAGTGTATGATTACATGAAGTGGTAATATGGTATCACTGTAATCAAGTGATAATATGGTATCACTACACAAACATATACTCTCAAAAGAGATAAAATAACCCATAAAACACAAAAAGTAGCGAGCCTCACATCATCAGCATTCATAAAACATCAAATATGGTTTAGGGGAAATCCTAAACCCGTCATCTTGGCAAACCCAAAACATGCATAAAGAGATGCCATCTCAAACACACCATAAGGCAAATATATATCCAAAGAGGAAAATAAAATATCAAGTAAATGCCAAAAGGAAAATCTCATATAACGCCAGTGTAGGCAATTCAAATCTCAAAAATAGAACTTCTAAGAGTTCAACTCCAGAAAGGTAATCGCCACAAATATATATCGAATGGTTCAAAGGACTAATTCTGGAAAAGGGCGATACACAAGGGAAATCATAAACATCAATGAAACCATCTCAAAGATACAACACGTACTTATGGATGAACCCCGCCAAGTACCGCTCTCTCAAAATAAGACGCCACGTCTCTTAGACAAACGTCCCGAAGGACAATAAGTACGTCTCTTAGACAAACATCCCGAAAGACAACATCCCGAAGGACAAATACATTGCAATGGACAAATACGCTTTTACACAAACGTCCTGAAGGAAAAATAACTCGAAGGTCCAGCACTGGCAAATACGTCTCTTAGACAAATGTGTCAAACTTTTGGATAGGAACCCGAACAGCGTTAACGTGTGTCACATACCACATGTTCACACTAAACGTTTTACTAACCGTTAGTAAATTTCACACTCAAAGCAGTAAAAAGTTTACCTCATCTCATCGATAAACTCGACCCGTAGGTCAAAACGATCAAACGGACAAGTCAAAGATTAACCGATAAGATAAACAAACGTGTCACATACCACATGTTTTACCAAACTGTTTTATTCTCCTACTCATTCGCTCGAATAGTGCAAAAATGTGTATCTTATATATAAAATAGTTTACTTGAGAAAACAAGCTTTTAATACTTATTTTGAAAGCCATATTTTAAAATTCCCTTATTGTCCAGAATAAATAGATTCTCTATTTGTAAATAGTTTAAAATATCATATAATAATTTAAAATGCCCATTTATTTTAAAAATTATTTCAAAAAGATTTGAAAAAATCCATGCTCGAAAACGAACAAAAACCCCAAAAATCACTCAAATCGATATTCAAATTCGATTCAAATTAAATTCAAATTTAATCCCAAATTTGAATTTTAAAATCTCCGAACTTTGGCTAGTATATCGACATGCATCATGGCCTCAAAACATTTCAGTCATATCACAAAAACATGAAGTAAAAGTCAAAAGTCGGACGGAAAAAGAATATAGGAATGCATCGGCAACACAATACCCAGGTTTGAAATCTTCTATGAGTTCAAGTTTCGAACATGAAACAGGTGGCCAAACGACCTTTGATTGAACTAAATATTGGTGTGTACAAAGTAGAAAACTTCAACTTTCAAAAAAAAAGAATCGATGAATTCTGACCGAAAATGAAAAAGTTACGCTATCTAAAACATGGACTCAGGCCATGTTTGCAATAGTTCAAAAACAAAATATGTCCAGGCCTGAAAACCATCTTGGGTCCAACTTACAAGCCTAAAACATAGGACCAAATGACCTTGTATTGAGCTGAAAATTGGTATGCATATAGTAGAAAACTTCATCTTTCAAACAATTCCAACTGAAAATGAAAAAGTTACACTATCTCAAACATGGACTCAGGCCATGTTTGCAACAGTTCAAAAACCAAAAAATGTACCGGCCTAAAAACCATCTTGGGTTCAACTTCCAAGCATGAAACGGTGGAACAAATTACCTCGAATTTAGCTGAAAATTGGTATGCATACAAAAGAAAACTTCAGCTTTCAAAAAAAGAATCGATGAATTCCAGTAAAAAATGAAAGAGTTATGCTGTCTCAAACATGGACTCAGGCCATGTTTGCAGCAATTCTGAAAACAAAATTTCTACAGGCAAAAATCTATGGTTGAATTGATTTTCTACCATTGTTTTGAACATCCAAATGACATTATTTTCCAACCAAAATTTGTAGAATAAAGTTCAACATGCAAGCTAACAAATGCAGAAATCCGGCAACATTTCGTAACTGGAATCAAAAAATTATATGCATTCAAAGAGGCAATATGAAACAGATTTTAAATAGAAAAAATCCAAAAATTTATCAACAAAACCTAAATTTTTGATTGCTTTTGCAATTTTTTTGAGCTTTGCTTAGCTAGATTATGTGAGTATTTCAACTCATTTTGCTGTTGCAATGGAAAGACTCAGATTATGGTTGCAAAATCGAAGCTTTCAGCTAGATTGAAGCCTCTAAGAACCTATAGGAAACAATTACAGTACATGCAAACAAAAATATGGAGTAAATTAGAAACCTCCTCAAATTAGGAATTTGATGAAACTATAAGGTTTAGATATTGATTACCTTTAGATTATCGCTCCAGATTGAAAAAGGTTTAATTTTATTGAATTAACTTGAAGATTTGAGCTTAAATTTAGGGAACGGTGGATTTTTTTTTCTACTATATTTTGTTTATAGAAGAGGAAGAAGAACATGAGAAATGCAAAATGAACGTATAGTAAGTTCTGTTTTCTCATTTCTTATCTAGTTATGCACTATTGGGCCTAGGATCCATTAGTAGAAAGAAATAAAATGGCCTATTGGTTAAATAATCAACACTTAATTAAAAATGTATGCATATTTACACTATGTAAATAAAAAATGTCATTTTCTTTCAAATTTTCACACAACAAAGTATGTAAATTTACATACTTATAAAATAACATATTACTATATAAAAAGATTAATTTCAATTTTGAAAACATTTTTCTTATCAAAACCTTTATTTTACAAAAATATACAATTTTCACAAATAAATGCACAAAACCTTATTTTTTTTAACTTCTATGCAAAAGCTATAACAAAAAGAGCTAGCAGAATAGTCTATGCAAAAGCAGAATATGCTAAGTCCAAACGTACCTAACCTAAAACACCTCGGTCTGACCTGCCTATAAAATACGCGGAACAGTCTAGCTAAATAAATAAGTTTACAAGGACAAACGATAATATGAGCATAAGGATAATGTGATAATATTCTCAAGTGAGACGGGGCAATTAAAGTATATTATTACATCAAGTGATAATATGGTATCACTACACAAACATATAATCTCAAAAGAGATAAAGTAACCCATAAACCGCTAAAAGTAGCGAGCCTCATATCATCGGCATTCATAAAATATCAAATATGGTTTAGGGGAAAACCTAAACCTGCCATCTTGGCAAGCCCAAAACATGCATAAAGAGATCCCATCTCAAACACGCCATATGGCAAATATATCTCCAAAAAGGAGAATAAAATCTCAAGTAAACGCCAAAAGGCAAGTCTCATATAATGCCAGTATCGGCAATTCAAATCTCAAAAATAGATCTTCCAAGAGTTCAAATTCCTGAAAGGTAATCGCCATAAATATATATCGAACGGTTCAAAGGACCAATTCCAGAAAAGGGCAATACTCTAGGAAAATCACAAACATCAATGAAATCATCTCAAAGATATAGCATGTGCTTATGGCCGAAGCCTGCCAAGTACTGCTCTCTCAAAATAAGGCGCCACGTCTCTTAGAAGAACGTCTCGAAGGACAATAAATACGTCTCTTAGACAAACATCCTGAAGGAAAAATACGTCGCAATGGACAAATACGTCTCTTAGACAAACGTCTCGAAGAAAAAATGACCCAAAGGTCTAGTACTAGCAAATACATCTCTTAGACAAATATGTCACAAACTTTCGGAAGTGTTAACGTGTGTCCCATACCACATGCTCGCACTAAACGGTTTACTAACCGCTAGTAAATTTCACACTCAAAGCAAT
The DNA here is from genome assembly GCA_030765085.1 of Allium cepa. Taxonomy (NCBI): domain Eukaryota; kingdom Viridiplantae; phylum Streptophyta; class Magnoliopsida; order Asparagales; family Amaryllidaceae; genus Allium; species Allium cepa. The sequence continues at coordinate 125,117,713 of CM060940.1, read as the reverse complement.
AAAAAAATTTCCTCATCTCATCGATAAACTTGACCCGCAGGTTAAAACGATCAAACAGACAAGTCGGGAATCAACCTATAAGATAAACACACGTGTCCCATACCACATGTTTTACCAAACCATTTAATTCTCCTTCTCATTCGCTCGAATAGTGCAAAAATGTGTATCTTATATATAAGCTAGTTTACTTGAGAAAACAAGCTTTTAATACTAATTTTGAAAGCCATAATTGAAAATTCCCTTATGAAAGAGGCTATGCGTTAGGATCGTGTAATATGGAATAACGAAATTGTCTAGGTAGATAAAGTAAGTAAAAAAAAAGGTAGACACCAGGATTTTATACTGGTTCGGACCTCTAGTCCTACGTCCAGTCCCTAAGCTTCACTTAGGAATTCCACTAACTAAAACCCTTACTTAGCCCAGAGGAATAGGTTTACAACTTACCCGAACAACCAAACGGGATTTCTTGCCTCAACTACTAGAGTGGACTTCAAATCAATTACTAAAAACAATATTCGACTTGTTGTGTTCTTGTCAACACTGATGAGTCTAATGTAGTACAATATTCCTATAATCTTATCCTCGAGAGTATGCAATGTGTTTGTGAAGATTTAGGAAATGTGAATTGCTATGAATCAAAAGAATATTAAAAACAAAACAGTGATTCAAGCAATAGATTGGTGATTGCTTTGAAAACTTTAGAGAATATGAAATATGTTTAAGAAAATAGTGAGATTAAAGCATAAGAGAATTGGTAATTTTGAAGATGTTAGAAGCATGTATATATAAGTGTAGAAGAGATGCATTTGTTGGCGAGAGATGTAGACAAGAGATGCTTCCATTTCCATTGGAGAATAGTTGCAACTCTTGGGAGGAAGAAGGTGTCCATTCAGATAAAATTCGCAGGTTCAAATTCAGTTGACTGAGCAGGGATTTCAGTCAACTGAAAATGTAAAGTAAAATTTTCAGGAACAAATTTAGTCGACTGAGCAGGGTGTTTCAGTCGACTGAAACTGTACATGTTTGTGTATGTGTAACAGGTTTAGTCAACTGAAATTTTCTGTTCAGTGGACTGAACTGGTTGCATGTTGTAATTCTGTAACAGTATTAGTCAACTGAAATTTCCTGTTTAGTTGACTGAACTGGTTGCATGTTGTAATTTTGTAACAGGTTTAGTCAACTGAAATTTCCTGTTCAGTTGACTGAACTGGTTGTTTCTGCACAGTGAACACTTAACTAAAATATTAAGTTTATGAAATGTGTTCTAGTGTTTGTGCAAGCCTCTTGAGGATAGATTTTAACAATAAATATAAACTAAGACCTATATAGAAATCATACTCATGTTTATCCTTGGTTTTTATCATTCTTCCTTTAGCTTTGCACATATCTCTTCCTTTTTGAAGCACATTGTCATTGATCAAAATCTAGCGTATCAACATTCTCCCCCTTTTTGATTGATGACAATACTGATGTGTGTAGGGATGTAATTATTTTTCCTCCCTCTGAATATATGCACTATCTTTCCTACAAAACAAAGTTAGTGACATAGACTTTTCTTCCCCTTTGTCATCGACAAATAGGAAGTAATAATTTATAGAAGTACATAATTGTCAAACAAAGCAACCACTATCCAAAATACATTTTCTTTTCTTGAGTGGGACCTGCAAAAAATAATAATAAATATATTGATACCCACCTTTTAATAGGGTCCTAAGAGTTAGATCTTAGGAAACCAAATCCAATTCGGGTCGGTATCCTTTTTATAAATATAGTTTTTATTATTATGAACACTATCCATAAATGTTTTAATATATTTATTCCTAATTAAAATACTGTTAGTCTTTGGAACCCAAATTTTGACTATCTTGGTTTCTACTTTTGCTTTAATAGGTTCTCTTAATAACATTTGTTGTTTTCAATCAATATTCGTCTTAAAATTTGTATTTTTCTTTTTAGGAATTTTTGACTCCTTTTTATATCCTAATCCATGTTTATTTGAAGAGGATTGAGAATTTTCTAAAATCTTAGATAAATTTTCTCTTCCTTTGTTAAAGTTAGAAACATTTTTAGTGATGTTGTCTAATCTAGCTTGAAGACTATTATTTTCTAACTCAACTTGTCTAATCTTAGTTTTTAACTCATGATTTTCAGAAACAATTATATCATTCTTTGTCTTTTGAGTTTCAATTTCTTGACTTAGAAGTGATAATTGAGTTTCCGAATTTGAATGAGATTCTTGAACTTTTTCAAGTTCTTCTTCTAATTTTTTTTTTCATCTTTTAACATATCCCTTTCAAATTCAGCTTTGTTTTGTTTTTCATGAGTTTCTTTGAGTTTCTTTTTAAGAATTTTTATTGTGTTCAAAAGTTCAGTGTTTACTTCAATTAAATCATCGATAGTTAAATTACTAACCTCAGATTCTTGAGCCATAAAGCATACATCCGCTTGTTCATTGTCGCTATCATTTTCACTTTCAGATGAAGAAGAATCTGAATCGTCCAATGTTACATAGAATGCCTTCTTTTTGAATTTCTCTCTCTTGTTTTTATTTTTGAGAGCTTTTGATTCTCCTTCTTTTTCTCTGGACAATCCTTGTGCATGTGACCCTTTTTGTGACAGTTGAAACATTCTATATTCGAGGATGTAGGTTCGTTCAAGAAATTCTTATTGAATCCGTTTTTATTTCCTTTTCTATATCTTAAGAATTTCTTGAAATTTTTGGCTATAAATGCTAAATCCTCATCTTCAGACTCTGATTCTTCCTTTTCCGCATGAAAAGCTACATTCTTTCTTTCTTGGGCTTGATCTTTCTTAGCTTGCATATTTACTTCATATGACGTAAGATTTCCAATTAATTCCTCTGGTTTCATTGTAGATAGATCATTTTCTTCCTCGATTGCTAGTACTTTTCTTTCCCATTCATCAGTGAGTGAATTTGAAACTTTAGACACAATGTCAAAATCCGTGTATTTTTCTCCTAGTCCTATTAAGGCATGATGAATGTCTTGAAATCTCGAGGACATGTCATTGATGGATTCATTTTGTCACATTCTAAAGTTTTGAAATTGGTTCTTCAGCGTGGATATCTTTGTTTGTTTAGCCTTGTTTGTGCCTTCATGTATGACTTTAAGTGTTTCCCATATCTGATATGCAGTAGTACATATGCTTACATGGTTGAATTCATTTCTATCCAGGGCGCAAAATAGCATATTCATAGCTTTGGCATTTGCACTAGCTTCATTCTTCTGAGTTTGTGTCCATGTAGGATAATCGGTTGTGGGTACAACGAACTCTGCTTGAGTAGCATTCCAAGCTTCAAAACTTGTTGCTTGCATATAAATCCTCATCCTTGTAGCCCAATAGTTATAGTTTAGTCCATTGAATAAGGGTGGTCTTTGGGTAGATTGTCCTTCCGCAAATGTAGAATTATAGGTAGATGTTGTGCTTGCGTTATTTTCCATATTATCAATATGTCTAATAACGGTGTTATGGTTATATGACGACCTTGCTCTGATACTAATTGAAAGAGGCTATGCAGTAGGATCGTGTAATATGGAATAACGAAATTGTCTAGGTAGATAAAGTAAGTAAAAGAAAGGTAGACACCAGGATTTTATACTGGTTCGGACCTCTAATCCTACGTCCAGTCCCTAAGCTTCACTTAGGAATTCCACTAACTAAAACCCTCACTTAACCCGGAGGAATAGGTTTACAACTTACCCGAACAACCGAACGGGATTTCTTGCCTCAACTACTAAAGAGGACTTCAACTCAATTACTAAAAACAATATTCGACTTGTTGTGTTCTTGTCAACACTGATGAGTCTAATGTAGTACAATATTCTTATAATCTTATCCTTGAGAGTATGCAATGTGTTTGTGAAGATTTAGGAAATGTGAATTGCTATAAATCAAAAGAATATTAAAAACAAAGTAGTGATTCAAGCAATAGATTGGTGATTGCTTTGAAAACTTTAGAGAATATGAAATATGTTTAAGAAAATAGTGAGATTAAAGCATAAGAGAATTGGTAATTTTGAAGATGTTAGAAGCATGTATATATAAGTGTCGAAGAGATGCATTTGTTGGCGAGAGATGTAGACAAGAGATGCTTCCATTTCCATTGGAGAATGGTTGCAACTCTTGGGAGGAAGAAGGTGTCCATTCAGATAAAATTCGCAGGTTCAAATTCAGTTGACTGAGAAGGGATTTCAGTCAACTGAAAATGTAAAGTAAAATTTTCAGGAACAAATTTAGTCGACTGAGCAGGGTGTTTCAGTCGACTGCAACTGTACATGTTTGTGTATGTGTAACAGGTTTAGTCAACTGAAATTTTCTGTTCAGTGGACCGAACTGGTTGCATGTTGTAATTCTGTAACAGTATTAGTCAACTGAAATTTCCTGTTTAGTTGACTGAACTGGTTGCATGTTGTAATTCTGTAACAGGTTTAGTCAACTGAAATTTCCTGTTCAGTTGACTGAACTGGTTGCATGTTGTAATTCTATAACAGGTTTAGTCAACTGAAATTTCCTGTTCAGTTGACTGAACTGGTTGTTTCTGCACAGTGAACACTTAACTAAAATATTAAGTTTATGAAATGTGTTCTAGTGTTTGTGCAAGCCTCTTGAGGATAGATTTTAACAATAAATATAAACTAAGACCTATATAGAAATCATACTCATGTTTATCCTTGGTTTTTATCATTCTTCCTTTAGCTTTGCACATATCTCTTCCTTTTTGAAGCACATTGTCATTGATGAAAATCTAGCGTATCAACACCTTATTGTCGAGAATAAATAGATTCCATGTTTGAAAATACTTTGAAAATATCATATAATAGTGTTAACCCGCCTTTGGGCAAGGCCAAATACAGGCGGATTTAACACAATCAACTGCATAAAGGTCGAAGTTGGATTGCACGAGTAACAAGCATAATAATGAAGTCAAAACATATCATAGCCAATGAATAAACTACGTAATATGTCTAAAATATGGTTTCGAAAAAGGTCGAGTCATTTCAGGTTGCTTGGAATCTGCTCCGAGTCATTCCCTTGTTTACTTCGAGTTTTCGGGTAGTTTGCTTTGAGTCAGGGAAGGATCTACCTTGGGTCTTCGATAGGCTAACCTACTCGTCGATTACTTCGAGTCTTTACAGCATCTGCGTCGAGTCGTTGGGAGGTCTACTTCGGGCCGAGAAGAGGATTACTTTGAGTCGTGGCCGTGAATCGATTAGCAGCTTAGGTCCTCATCAATTTCGTATCCATGCTGTTCAAATCCATCAAGTTTGCACTCGTACGTTTCATATCCACAGGTAAACAAGCCTTATTTCATATCCATCGGTGAATTGGCCTCATTTCGTATCCATCGGTGCACTAGCCTCATTTCGTATCGATCAATGAGAAAACTTCTCTTTGTATCCATCAACGACTGTCCCCTTCCTATCGATCAGCAGTAACTTGACAGTCCGTTTCATATCGATCCAGCTTCAAACATATTTCGTATCGATCATCCACAGTCGACACGAAGTCAACACCTTCCAATCGATACGAAATCGACTACCATATGATCGATACAAAGAGACCATCCATCTATCGGTATGAAGTGAATACTGAGCGATCGATACGAAATAGCCTCAGAGTTCGATACGAAGTAAGATATGGCATACCGATACGAAGAACAACACAAGATCGATACGAAATGAGATATAGCCGATCGATACGAATGAGGCATATACATAGGAAAGACTTGATCGATTCAGCGTAAAAAGTGGACCGATCTAAGAAGTTAGCGCAGCAGGCACATGCTTAGAGCGATACGAACAGAGCGACGCGAAGGGGATTGATGCGAATTCAGCAGCCTTCATTAATTCCAAATTTGCATCGATTATAACTCATAATCTACAAGTCCAAAAGCCAACAAATTTTCACAGGAGCTTACATACAACCTAAAGAAGGTTCATGCAAAATTTTGACTCAATTGGATCAAATCTAGATCGATACGAAATTCGTTCATACTGATCACGGACCGAGTGCAGATGACATCGGATCGATCGTGTGGGCCCACTCACGTGCCAAAAGAGGTCTCCTGAGATCTGAGTGATATATTTGCATCCTACACCTGTATATAGCATCCCAAAGTCTACAGAAAAGGGGGATTTTTTGGTTGTTCAACGTCCAGACTCTGTCGAGATTACACATGTAATTCAATTCTACTGATGTAACTCATTGTAACCAGCGAACAAAGGTAAATAAAAGTCAGCATTTCATAGTGGTTGTAGGTCAAACACCGAACCACTCTAAGTCTGTGTGTTTCTATGTGATTCTTTTTAAATTTTGAGTGTTCTTCACATTTATTTTCTTTACATATTTGTTATCTGTGATCTATGATTGTAAACGGGTGCTTTCATCGATAATTGGGTGTTTGTGACCATTTTTGGCGCAAACAACTAATAATTTAAAATTCCCAATTATTTTAAAAATTATTTCAAAAAGATTTGGAAAATCCATGCTCGAAAACGAATAAAAACCCAAGAAATCAATCAAATCGATAATCAAATTCAATTCAAATTTAATCCTAAATTGAATTTGAAAATCTCCAAAATTTGGCTAGTCTACCGATAGACATTACGGCCTCAAAACATTTCAGAAATATCACAAAATCATGAAGTAATAGTCAAAAGTCGGATGGAAAAAGAATATAAAAATGCATCGGCAACACAATACCTAGGTCTAAAATTTTCCGTGTTCAACTTTCCGACATGAAATAGGTGGCCAAACGACCTTTCATTGAACTAAAAATTGGTGTGTACAAAGTAGAAAACTTTGAATTTCAAAAAAAAGAATCGATTAATTATGACTGGAAATGAAAAAGTTACACTGTCTCAAATATGGATTCAGACCATGTTTGCAACAGTTTAAAAACAAAAATATGCCAAACCTGAAAATCATCTTGGGTCCAAATTACAAGCCTGAAATAGAAAACCAAACGACCTCCTATTGAGCAGAAAATTGGTATGCACATATTAGAAAACTTCATCTTTCAAACAAAAAAAGAGTTAATGAATTATGAATGAAAATGAAAAAGTTACACTGTCGCAAACATGGACTCAAGCCATGTTTGCAACAGTTCAAAAACCAAAATAAATGTGCAGCCCTGAAAACCATCTCTGGTTCAACTTGCAGGCATGAAATGGAGGTACAAATTATCTCGGATTGAGGTGAAAATTGGTTTGCATATAATAGAATACTTCAGCTTTCAAACAAAAAAAGAATCGTTGAATTTCAATAAAAAATGAAAGAGTTATGCTATCTTAAACATGGACATGGGCTATTTTTGCAGCAACTTGGAAAACAATTTCTAAAGGCAAAAATCTGTAGTTGAGTTGATTTTCTACCATTGTTTTGAACATCCAAATGACAACATTTACCAACCAAAATTTGCAGATATGAAGTTCAACATGCAAGATACCAAATGCAAGAAATCCGGCAGCATTTCGTTGCTGGAATCAAAAGTTATAGACATTTAAAGAGGCAATATGAAACGAATTTCAAATAGAAAAACTATAAAAAATTATCGACAAAAGTTTAATTTTTGTTTGCTTTTGCAATTTTTTTGAGCTTGTCTCAGCTAGATTACATGAGTATTTCAACTCACCTTGCTGTTGCAATGGAAAGACTTTGATTTTGGTTGCAAAATTGAAGCTTTCAACTAGATTGAAGCCTCTAAGAACCTATAGGAAACAATTACAGTATATGCAAACAAAACTATAGAGTAAATTAGAAACCTCCTACTCAAATTAGGAATTTGATTAAATTATAAGGTTTAGATATTGATTACCTATAGATTATCACTCTAGATTGAAAAAGATTAAATTTTGTTGAATTAACCTGAAGATTTGAGCTTGAATTTAGGGAATGGTGGATTTTCTTTTTACTGTATTTTGTTTACAGGGGAGGAAAAAGAAGATAAGCAATGCAAAATGAACGTACATTAAGTTTTTTTCTTCTCATTTCTTACCTGGTTAAGCACTAATGGGCCTTGGATCCATTAGTAGAAAGAAATAAAATGGCCTATTGGTTAAATAATCAACACTTAATTAAAAATGTATACATATTTACACTATGTAAATAAACAAATGTCATTTTCTTTCAAATTTTTAGACAACAAAGTATGTAAATATACATACTTATAAAATAACATATTTTATACTATATAAAAGGATTAATTTTAATTTTTAAACATTTTTATTGTTAAAATCCTTTATTTTACAAGAATATACAATTTTCACAAATAAATGCACAAAACCTTATTTTTAACTTTTAAAATTCCACAAAAATATTTTTCTTGCTTTGAAAAATATAACTAACAATTCTAAACTCAAATTTATAATTGAAACTCATTTTTAAACCAATTTCCACCATTTTATTTTATTAAAAAAACCTTTAAAAATCAAATACTTATTTTAAAAATCATTAAAAGAAGTAATTGGCAATAAGTAATACAATTATTGCATTTTCTCTAAACCAAAACTATTTTCCATTTGTTATTAACCCAAACAAATAAAATAAAGTTCCAAACTTTATTTTCTCACTTTTTTTCCAAAATTCATCGTTTATTCCAAATAAACAATATAAAATCTCCAATTTTATTTTAATTTACAAAATTAAATTATAACTACCATTATAATTTAATATTAATAGGTAATCTCCAAAACCAGGATTGTTGCAACTACACTTTCAAAACTTGGGAAACTTTTCCATATACTTATACAATAATATAAGCATATCCATAAATCCTTTTGAAAATTCCTTATTTCAAAATCACATTTTAAAGGATCGAAAAAATGTTATTTAAAAACGGAGGTTAAGATAACTCCAGGCACTTTTCTTTCTACCATACCTCTTCATTTATGAAATCGCCTCTGTTTAAACTCCAAATTCATTTACACTTTATAAATCTCCAAGTTTATTTATAAAAACCTTTTTATAAATTTTCAAATCATTTATAAAACTTCTTTCCAAACATCCAAAATTATACTTCTTTTATAACTTCCCTTATTTAAAAACAAAACTTATTAAATAATTTTTTAAGTCAGTAAAGTTCAATTGGTAAACAATAATTTATTTGAAATAAATTTAAATAACAAGTTATTATTAAACACCCTCTATGTTACTATCTTTAAACCTTACTCAAAATAATAACTTCAGAATCTTATTAATAATATATTAAATTAATTTAAGCACTATTATTATATTAATTTATTAACTTCAAAACAATACTAATACAATAATTAATTAACTTTAAAATGTTATTAATACATTAATTAATTAACTTATAAATAATAATAATATGATAATTAATTAACATATATATATATATATAATTAAATAACTTAAATCAATATGATTAAATAACTTTAATTAAAAATTAAAGTATAGTTAAATCACTTTAAATAAAAAAAAATTATAATATAATTGAAATATTTTAAAAAAATTAAATAACTTTAAAATAATAATTATCTTTAAAACTTTATAATATACAATAATTATCTTTAAAATAACTTTCAAATCAAAATTTAACTTTTCAAATTTGAAAAAGCGTAACGATCACAATGGTACTTAAACAAGCTATCATATCATTCAATTTAACTTTCCAATTTAATAACATATATTTACATAATCAATGACTATATAAATAAATTCAACACTTAACTGTCATTGGTTAACATATCATTCATTCAAAGTGGCATATTAATTAACGATGTATAGTCAGATGTCCAAATCTATAAAATAACATAACATGGATTTATTCTGCTGATTAAATGTCAAATTAATTTATTTAGTGGAACAATGTTTTATTCCGCTAAATAGGTGTTCAAATTACCATATTCAATTCATTTTAGTAGTACGGTGTTTATTTGGCCAAATAAAAAGCACTATTAAGTATAATTAATTTAATTAGATAAATATCCAATTTGACATAATTATAATTAGCCGGTATGAATTTATTATTAAATCATACTACGTCCAAACTAACAACATGTATACCAGAGAGTTATACTCCCCAACATGAGTCTAAAGCAAAAATCCGTAAGTCAAACGGATTTCATATAAACATGATATAACATTTAAATTTTTACTAAATTAATATATATATATATATATATATTTAAACTAAATTATGTAAAAGTTTCTCATTTGCAAATGGGCCGAAGCCCATTACTTTGCAAACTGACCCGCCCCCTTCTCCCCTCTTCTTCTTCTTCTTCTTCTTACCTCCAACACCTACATTTTATACACATTGGTCGTGCACCCTGTGCACGTTACACCCCCATTTGACCACGAGATTAGCGAACATGCACCACCATAATATCCCCCTCACCGAGCACATCACGCCAACACTTATCGATTTGTCTCCGACCCCACCTATCAAAAACTGAGTTGAGCATCCACATCACGACAAGAAAATGTCGCTTTTAACCTCTTACAATCGAACGCTACCAAAATATACCACCACCAGCTCCTCAATGCCTTGAATCTAGTGGAAGCAATCGCATCGCCTACTTCTCCCTCAATCGATAACAACATGGAACCCTAGTTTTGTAGAGTTCGGCCGTAGCAAGCAAGCTTCTCCAAGCCGAATTCGAACACTGTTAAATCATTCCAAAAGCAAGACTATGCCAAAAGGAGTTCAACCATGCTCGCTACATGATTTAAAGTTAAGTGTGCAACTTTGTTTTTTTTGAATTTTGATGGCTAGAAGCCATTTTTTTTACCAGAATTAAGGAACAGAGCAAGGGAATTGAGAAGAATGAAATGCAGCCGAGAGTTGAAGGGGTATGCATACTTATGAAAACAAAATTCCTCAGTAACTAAGGCAACAAAGTCAAATGATTTTGTCTCCCTAACCATGTTAAAAATCGGCCAGAAGGACATAAAAAAATTGTGCAAAGATTTTATGTACGCTGTGTTTGAAATTTGACTAATAAAAAAAAGTTTAGGGTACAAGGTTACACACGTATGAACCGTGAACAATAGAATTAAAAACGTGATCACGTACCACAAAGTGGCATGACCATAAATAAGTTATCTTATTCTGTAAACTTTCAAAAATACCAACGTTTACTTCAAAAAGCGTCAAATGGAAATTTGATTATTTCCTAAATTAAAAATTATGGAAATTTTTTATGAATTGAATTAAAAATATGTTATCAAAAACTAGAAAATTATTTTAAACAGATTTTATTATATAAAACCTCAAAACGAATATCTAAAACTAACTAAATATTCCAAAAATCAAAGTGATTAAATTCCGGGTCACTACAGTCCCAATTATAGCAATGTTCATAAAGATGAGTGGAGTATTTAAACAGTTGGATTGTAGTGGATCTAGGTTCGACGACCGAAAATTAGCATCGACGGTGGCGGCTAGTTTTGACCTTTGCAACATCGACGGTGACTATTAGGAGGCGGCGTTGAAGCAAAGAGATATAGAGTGATGAGGGGCTGGTTTTGGTGGAGTTTGGCATGCTATCGATGCATGTGGTGGCGTCGAGGGGGAGATGAATGGAGCGGCGGTTGTGATGGTTGATCTATGGTTATTGGCGATGAGTGGGGACAACAATTGTGGCATTGGGATTGTCTTGGCCAGGCGAGTCGGCGGTAGGGGTGCGATGGTCTTAGGGCGAAGATGATCGAAGGGTGTCTTGGTTTGTAAACTGGCCCATGGTTTGGTTAGAGTGGTTATTAGTTTGGTAACCTAGAATAATTAATGTTACTTATAATTTAATCATCTTTAAGTTTAATGATCGTATCTTACTCATACAAGGTCAGATCGAGGTTCCATTTTCAGCATTGCGTTCGTATCTGAACTACCCATGCGATGGAGTTGGAGTCGTTGAGTTTGGAGCTTGTAGGAATTTTAATCAAAATTGAATTATGGCCGATTTTGGACTATTCGAAAATGCGGAAGAATTAACTGGAACTTGGATGAGTTTTACGCGCTAGTTGATTGATTATATATTGTTGTATATATATAATTGTTTATGTATTGAAAATATAAACTATATAATGAATAAAACAAGCTATTACTTTTGGACCTCATTTGTTTGTAAATCAAGTGAGAACATTATTATTGAGTATAATATCTCTGTTGAACATCTATAACATGTATCGTGGCCCGCAGTGCTTGTTTACATGTTTGATATTGCTTTATGAAAAGTGATAGTACGTTATGAATGTTAGAAATGATTTAGTCGTTATAAACGTGCTTTGAAATCCCTGATATTTGACATAGTTAAATTTGGTAAATAGTGGGGAAATGGAAATATATATGTACATATATATTAGGTTGTTCAATACATAGTTTGATGTGTTAATCATAAATCGAATTGGTTTGGACATTTGTGGAATTTGGAAGTGGAAGTTATAAATGGTAGAAGAAAAAGGTCGAAATGGATTCACTTTGAAATCATTATGATCTGTAATTTAAAAGTTAACCATGGAAGACATCCTAGGGCTTACTAATATATATAATAAGTACTATTAGCGTACCTATTATTGAGAATTATCAAGCTTTAAATATATTTCTAAAAATCATTGATGGATTTGCAAAGATATAGTTTTAAATTATTAAAATAGGTTTTGAAGTGATGTTTTAAATAAAAGGTTTTAAAATAAGTATAAGTATTTTAAAAGCATATTTTAGTAAATATATATGGTTTTAAAAGTTATTAAAGAGTTTAATAAATATTTTTAAAGGATTTTATATTATAATACTTTATAAATGGTTTATATTATTATTAGTATATGTAAGTATCTATCATTTTAAAGGTATTTTAATATATATGCAGAATTTTAAACAAAAAGGAAGTTTGGTATTCGTAAAAGGAATTTAAAGGGAATTTTGGATTATAACACTTATGATATAATGGATTTTTTTACAAATTGATTAAAAGGGTATATAACGTTGTTTAGTAAGTAAAGTCGTATTAGAACTTTAAATGGAAGTAAATGGCAAGTATTAAACTGGATTTTTGGTTTATAGTACCGGTGTTTGTGCAACATCTATTTTAACCCATTTAAATATACTTTTGAAAAGTGATTGGACCTTTAAAATGAGGTTTCAAAGATTACGGAATAGTAAGCGTTTTGGGTTTGTCGTAAATGATGTTTTAGTGACATTTGTTTTTAAACCCTTCGATAAGTATTTTAAAGTGTTAAAATATTGTAAATAAGTTTGGTAAATACTTATATCTTTATTAATGGAATTTTGAAGAGAATAACGAGTATATTTTTTTAGGGTTTGTTGTGGCTATGTGTTAGTAACATTCCCGTTTAACTCATTCCGGTTATACTCGTGAACGTAAATAAATATTTGAAAAGAATGGTTTAAAAATAAATAAGTGAAATGGTTTTGGGTTTGTAGTGGCGGTGTTTTAGTAACATTTGTCTTAAGCCTTTATAAATTGATTTGTGAGTACTTATACAGTTGAGATAAATATATGAATACTTTTGGGAAGCATTGGAATGTCTTGAAATGAATAGTGATGTCTAATTGTAGAATGGAGTTTAATTAACAAATGGAGTTTCATTTATATTGGAGTTTGTTGAGTAAAAAATTGGGTTTTACTAATAAAAGAGGTTTTTAATTAATAAATGAAGATTAATTAAGAAAGGGATTGGAAGTCTTATATATGACTTAATCGTGCTTATTGTTTTAATATGCTTTGTGTGTTACTTGCTTATGGATAGTATACCGGGATTTGGTTTCCCATATGTGATTATTCTTATTGCATTGGACTGTTTGTTTGTTTGATAGTTAAATAACCGATTATCAAATCTTGGCCAGAATATACTCTAGAAATATATAAAAGAAACATGAGGATTGTATGGTATAGTTATCTTTGGTGATGCTATACTGTATGTACAGACTCCTTTTTCTCTTTTATGATAAACATAAGGAAATCTTTCCACTTAAACAGTTAGGAGGCGATCTCTGATTTTATGTATTTTTTGTTTATTTTCCACAAAATCGGGGTTGAGACTCATGGAAAATCAATCGATTAGTTTTAGGACACTGGTAAGTGGGAGAGTGCACTTGTATGAGATGACTTGAAACCGTAACCACTTCAAAACCATATATGTGTTCTATGCTTTGGAAGAGGTTCTTGATTGCTTTGTAATGTTGGAATCTATGTGGAGATTTAAGATCTGTTTAAGATGTTCGAACAAATGTAGACGTTCGCGATCTATTCAGGATGTTGGGATCCAATTGTGATTCCGAGGCCTGTTGAGGTATGCAAATAATGTGCGATTCCGAGGTCTGTTGTGGAATCCATGTGTGGTTCCAAGATCTATTGAAAGATGAGAATACATGTGGTTTCTAGATCTATTCGAGTTGGAGCTTGTGGGTCTGTCCGAGTTGTAGCTCATGTGCTGAGACGCCGAATGTGACTACACCATCAGTAATGACAAAAATCAGAGATAGGAGACATAGCCTATGGGGTTTAGCTAACTTAAATGGTGCAGGCACATTAGACTAGTGTCACTTACGAATATGCATGCGAGAGTGATGTAACCCGATGCCATGTGTTCGGGTATGGATCGGCTATGTTTTCCTATAGTATATTTTATCTAGAGATATATGATGATTGGAAGGATATATCTAATCCTTGTGCAGTAGTATTGATTTGGCTTTCCCGAAGAGATCTACGTGGAATTCTACACCATTAGTGAACACACCTTAGCAGTTGAGAATATATGCCTATTATTGTTGTCACATACACTCACCTACATCGCAACTATGTGATTATTTATATTTCACACCTCAGTCATTATTATATTATCATTGGTGTTTATAATAGGAATGGTATGATTATCGTAAGGTAAAACCACGTCCATAATTATTGACAGTGTGGTCTTACGATATACCTTTATTTTGAAAGGTTTTAAGATATAGTAGATCTATATGATTTGATTTTCTCATATTGGTTTACCAGACTAAACTGGATGTTATTTTCTTAATGCTCGGGTCGGCTCGAGTATGTTTTTAGATTTAGTTTTGGTTCATTGGAGCTCTTAAAGAGGAGCTAGATGATTTCCTACTGTACTTATTTTCCTTTGCATTAGTTGACTGGTTTCTATCAGCGTTTATAAGGATAGGTTCTTATAACTATCCAAGCTGATGATAGCATAGTTTACTATGATTGATGTATGTATATAAAGGTTTTCTTTTTGGTAAAGACCTTTTAAGATATTGTATATTATCATTCCGCATGTGAGATTCTGATATTGTGTTCTCTTCTTTCTTGCCTATTTTATTTTCCTTTTATTTTACTCTAACAATTCATCTTTCAGACACTTGGATTCTCGGCACGTTAATACCATAGATGTATTAGTGTCACCATTCGGAGGTCGAAAAGGCGGGTTGTTACACTTGATGTCAAAGCTGAAGGTTAAGCGAGAACCTTGGCTTTGTAGGATATAACTCAATGGGAGATAAGGTAATGAAATGCCTTATTACGAGTTGAGTGTAAATATACGAGAGTGCGCATATGTTATTGTTATATAAACATTTTGTATTGTGTTGATTGGGTTATAGAGTGCTTATGTATTCTGATCAATACAAGTTGCTATCGTTATTGACAAGGGTCTCCAAACACTTGAATAAGGAAAACTGACACAGTATTGTTTTTGAAATTGGTAAGTGAAATAATTCTACCTTGGATTATATTTTATATACGAAAGAATAATTTTTATAAACTGATATAGTTATTTACGATGTGTTTGTTTGTTAGGAAATGATAATATTCTATTATCATTATTTGTTGTTTGGTTAGTTGTGTTAGGACAGTTTATGAGCAATTTTACCTTTTCACTGCATGGCTTGGGTAGATAATAACTTATGGGAATACTGAAACGAGCACTTTGTGAATTAAATTTCACAGTTTGACTATAAGGCGTCTGGCTATAAGGTTTGGTTAGAATATTGATTTTACTGAATGTTGTTTATTATAATCTAAACAAGGTAAACACTTCGGTGGTAGTTTTATATGGGTAGCGACTTATATGAATATGGTTTATAAATAAGATTTATAAATATGAAAAGGATTTAAACTGAGAATTTGAGAACTTGAATCCCGGTAATTTAGAAATTGGTTTTCTAGGATTTTGGAAAATAATACTTGCATTATTTGAAAGTAAATTTTGGGAATCGGTATTTGGAATTGATATCATGGTACTTAGTAATATTTACGAACTATTTGATCCCGTTTTGGAAATGATTTTGATTAAGTCCAAAACGCATGGTTTGGATGCACTGAACTCACTTATGTCACTGGAAAATGATTTTAATGATGACTACAACATCATCAGTGTTTATTTTCGAGTTTCAAAGTAGGGGAAACTGCAATAGCAATTTTCTACCGAGTTGTTTTGGTTAAAACATATTTTTATTTAATTGTCAGAAGTATGATTTGACATACAAAATTTATAAGTATATATTATTTCGAAATGATTTGAAATGAAAATTGGAAGGTTGGTTCTCAAAATTTCAGTTAAGATATTTATGGACGCATACAGCCTTTGCATTAGGATTGAATAGTCTATGCATCAAATTGGTGTGCTTGGTTAATAGTTTTCATCTGTTAAAATGAAATGGAATTTTCAATTATTTTGGATAGTCGAAACTTCCGAATTTATATAAGTAATTGCAGATAAGCGTTGGTGAAAATATAAAGTTATATTTTAAATTGCACTTGATCTTAAAGATAGTAGAATTTAAACGAGTTTTAAATTAATTGAATATTCATGTCGAGTGAAATGAATTTGACAATTTAGTATATACTATTAGGGTGTATTGGAGTATTATATGGATATGAACTTAAGTTATAATGTCTAATAACTTGAAGTAAATTTTATGAAATGATTCATAGGTAGTTTTAGTATCCAATGAGGAATACTACAAGTGATAAGTGAACTAAAAGTGGAAGGTAAATCGTGTAGTTAAGTGATCAATTAAATAGAGTATGTAAGATGTAAATAGGTCTTTTTATTCGCTTGATAGTTCTTGATCTAGGATTCGAGTACATGGATTTCGAGAAGATTCACATCGGTCCGAGATAGAATTTTTCACTCGACTCTGGATGGCGAACACTTGATATATGATTTTTGATATGATTTTGAAGTTTTCTATCATTATATATGGCTATGTAAGGAGAACAGATGTTTCTCACCAAGGAACTGTATCAGAGTCCGCACTAGAGAGATCAAGTGAGATATACAAGTTCGGAACTGAAGTCTATGTAATCGAGTTAGTGGTCAGAGTTGATATTGCATACAGATGACATATGTATATCATACGGGATTTATAAATATTTATGTGCTATGTATTTGGCTTGTGGGAAGTTTGGGGAGTGAATCTTTGAATTTTTTTGGTAGCATGAGTGGTTGGCTAAGTAATACCTTAAGCTGTTGAGTGTAAAGTAATGCTTAGTAGAATTTTAGTCATCCTTGTGCGATGAGATGGCTTTTGAACCTAGGCGAACCATGACTTTTTGTTGCTAGTAATTGCAGTGCTGTATAATATTGCTATGCGATTGTTTCTATAGTTGCTAGTGACTGCAATATCGTTAGGTATAGAGGGGTGATTGTTGCTTTGTGGCTTGTTTTGGAAGGGCGAAATTCTTTTAAGTGGGAAAAATGTAATGACACAGATTTTTGAACAATTTATAATTAAATATTAGAATTATTTAATAATTGAATCTTGGATTTAATTCGAATAAAAATGATTTAGAGAGCTTGTTTAAATTCTTTTTAAATATTAATAATGATAGCAAGCTTTTAATTTAAAATTAAAAGTGATTAAACATGTTTAATAATAATAATTCGTTTTAATTAACGTGTGAAATTTTCATTCCAGGGCACTGTCTCAGATTTTGACGAAACTAATGCCATCGGGTTCCCAAAAAAAGTTTATACACTATCAAGTTTCATTAAAATCAAACGTACCGTGTTGTCATGTGGGTTCGAAAAGCATGTCAATTAATTTTCGAAATTAAATATTATATAATTTGGAAGCTAACTTCTGTATATAATGGAATTGGATCCCGATACAAGTTCCATTGTGTTCGGAATGTGGCTAATTAGCTAGGAACGTTAATGAGCATGTCTCATTTGGAGTTCAAGATTTTTGATGGTGAATAGTGTTTGAAAATCTTCTATATAAGGACCTCACTATCTTTGTGTTCTAAAAACCGACCCTAAATCTCGCCAAATCCAACGGCCATGGTTGATCGATGGCTTTTGGGGTCGTTTGAGGCGATGGTCCCTATTAGAGAAATGTTGTGAGGATGATGGAGTGTTATCAACAGTTGGATTATAGTGGGTCGAGGCGTGGTGGCCGAAAATTGACCACGACGATGGTAGGTAGGGTTGATCTTTGTGGCATTGACAGTGATTATTAGGTGGCAGTGCTGAAGCAAAGACATAGAAGGTGATGAGGGCTTGTTTTTGGTGGAGTCTGGCATGCTATCGACGCTTGTGGCGGCATCGAGGGGGAGTTAAATGGAGAGGCCGTTGTGATGGTTGATCTATGGCTATAGGCGATGAGAGGAGTGGCGGTTATGGCATTGGGATCATCTTGGCCAGGTGAGTCGGTGGCAAGGGTACGACAGTCTCAGGTGGTGTGGGGCGGCGTCAAGACGAAGATGATAGAAGCGTGTCATTATTTGTAAACTCTGCCTGGGTTTGGTTAGAGAGGTAATTAGTTTAATTACCAAGATTAATTAATGTTAATTATAATTTAATTATCTTTATCGTATCCTTCTCATACGAGGTCCAATCAAGGGGCCATTTTCACCATTGCATTCGTATCTGGACTATGTATGCAATGGAGATAAATTCGTTAAGTTTGCTTGTAGGAATTTTACTCAAAATCGAACGACGTTCGATGTTGGACTTTTTGGAAGCGAAAGCACTAACTAGAACTTGGGTGAGTTTTACTCACCGGTTGATTGATTATACATTGTTGTGTATATAATTGTTGTTGTATTAAAAACATAAATAGAATAATACAAATTATTACTTTTGGACCCGCCTTATTTTGTAAAACAAGTGAGAATATTATTATTGAGTATAATATTTGTTGAACATCTATAACATGTATTATGGCCCGAAATACTTATTTACATGTTTGATATTGCTTTGTGAAAAGTGATAGTATGTTATGAATGTTAGAAGCGATTTAGCCGCTATAAACATGCTTTGAAATCCCTGATATTTGAAATAGGTTAAATTGGATAAATTATGGAAATATAAATGTACATATATATATTGGGTTGTTTTATACATAGTTTAGTGTGTTAGGCATAAATGGATTTGGTTTGGACATTTGTTGAATTTGGAAATGGAAGTTATAAATGGTAGAAGCGAATCGGTCATGATGGATGCACTTTGAAATCACTGATGTGGGATTTTGAAGTTAACTTTGGAAGACATCCTAGAGCTTAATCGTATTTATAATAACTACTGTTAGCAGACTTATTATTGGAAACTACCAGGGTTCAAATATTTTCTAAAAATCATTAATGGATTTGTAAAGATATAGTTTTAAATTATTAAAATAGGTTTTAAGTGGGGTTTTAAATAAAAGGGTTTAATATATGTATAAGTATTTTAAAAGTATATTTTAGTAAATATATATGGTTTTAAAAAGTCATTAAAGAGTTTAATAAATATTTTTAAAAGGATTTTATATTATAATATTTTATAAATGGTTTATAGTATTTTATTAAATATCTTGGTTTTACAAATAAATTAGTATATGTAAATATCTATTTTTTAAAGGTATTTTAATATATTTGTAGAAGTTAAAAGGGGGAAGTTTGGTACTTGGAAAAGGAATTTAAAAGGAGTTTTGATTATAATACTTATGTTATAATGGATCGTTTTATAAATTGATTAAAAAGGTATGTAACCTTGTTTAATAAGTAAAGGCGTACTTGGAACTTTAGATGGATAGTTCAAAGTAAATAGCAAGTATTAAAGTGGATTTTGGGTTTATAGTACGATGTTTGTACAACATCTGTTTTATTCCATTTAACTATACTTCTGAAAAGTGATCGGATCTTTAAATTGGGTCTTGAAAGATAACAGAATAGTTAGTGTTTTTGGGTTTGTCTTAAACGATGTTTATGTAGCATTTGTTTTTAAACCCTTGGATAATACTTTTAAGTGTTAAAATATTGTAATTAGGTTTGGGGAATACTTATATCTTTAACAATGGAATTTTAAAGAGAACAATGAGTATAAATTGGTTTTGGGTTTTTTATGGCAATGTTTTAGTAACATTCGCCATTAACCCATTTTGGTTGTACTTGTGAACATAATAGATCTTTGAAAAGAATGGTTTAAAAATAATCATAAGTGAAATGGTTATAGGTTTGCAGTGATAGTGTTTTAGTGACATTTGTCTTAGGCCCTTTGAAATTGATTTGTGAATATACTTATATAGTTGAGATAAATATATGAATACTTTTGGTAAGTATTGGAACTTGTTGAAATGAATAGTGATGTTTAATTAAATAGTGGAGTTTAATTAACAAATGGAGTTTTATTTATATTGGAGATTATTGAGTAAAAAAAGATTTTTACTAATAAAAGAGGTTTTTAATTAATAAATGAAGATTAGTTATCATTTATATGACTTGATCATGCTTGCTGTTTCGATGTGCTTTGTGTGTTAGGTTCTTATGGATAGTATAAGGGGACTTGGTTTCCCGTACGTGATTATTCTCATTGTATTGGATTGTTTGTTTATTTGATAATCGAATAACCGAGTATCAAACCTTGGCCAAAATATACTCTATAAATATTTAGAAGAAAAATGAAGATTATTTGGTACAGTTATCTTCGGTGATGCTATACAGTACATATAGACTCATTTTGCTCTTCTAGGAAAAATGATAAGGAAATCCATGAGCTTAAACGGTTAAGGGGTGATATTCGATCTTATGTATTACGTAACAATCCTGGTTTGGAGATTACCTTTCAATGTTGAATTATAATGATAGTTATAATTTAATATTGTGATTTAAATTAAAATTGGAGAAGTTAAACTGTTTATGTAACGACCCAGAATTTTTAGTAATTAAAATTTGAATATTTAATTGAATTTAAATATTAATAAGTGAAATTTTTAAGTCGAATAATTTATTTATCGAATATTGGATTTAATTGAATAATTAAATCGATAATTTAATATGTTAAATTATAGAAATAATTGAAAATTGAGTTAAATATGATTGAAAATGATTTGTAAAATTTTATTTTATCATGTTGAAGTTAGAACGATATTTTAGAACTTTTAAAATCGAATTAAGAGTTAATTTGTGAAAATTGAATATTTTAATATTAAAATCGACTAGTGAAAATAGTCAATTTTTGAACAGTCTCAGAATTGGATGAGACCAGTTCCATTGGATCCGTAATAGTTTGTTATTATCGGATTTCAATTTTCGTGTCAATCGGAGTTATCCTTTGATCGTGGCAGCTCGAAACGCATCGAAATTGTTTTTAATTTTTAATTTGGCGAGTTAAAATAGACATTTTTCAAAAGTCTCGGATTTCGACGAAACCAGTTTCATCGGATCCGTAATGTGATATTATTGTAAGGTTTCAAATTTCGTGTCAATTGGATTTACCGTTTGTCCGGTACAAATTAAAACGCCTAGAAAATCGTTTAAATCGGTTTAATTCAAATTGAACATTTATTGCCATAACTCGCACAGATGTCCGAATTTGCTTTCAAAACCTGTTCCATTGTGTCTGAAACGCGGGGTAAACCCTAGGAACGTCAGTTTCGGCGCGTAAATCGGAGTTTTGAAAACCTGGATGAATAGTGTTCGATATTTCCTATAAATAGCCCACTATCACAAAAAAAAAGGGAAACCCTAATCTAAACGCAGCCGCCTCCATTGATATGAACGGCCAGAAAAACCTCCTCTTCTCCTTCATTTATCTTTCAATCCTTCAATCGTTTCAAGAAACTTACAACTAGAAAGTGGTAGAGCGTAATGAGAACTACAAGATCAACGGTTATGATCGAGATTGGAGCTATGGATCAACGGGAAAATGGAGATGAAGGTGACACGTTGCGCACGCGTTTCGAGACTCCAGAGGTAGCCGAGTGCCACCATGTCACGGCCGAGTGTGGTGTTGGGTGAGAGCTTCGATTTGGCACTTCCCGATCGTTTCCAGGTAGCTCGTGGTGGCGGCGTTTGCTAACCCTAGTTCTTGAGAGATGGGTTTGAGCTTGCGTGATTTCCTGGAGATGATACGTGAGAGGGAGAAGGGGGTGTGCGGCCTGATGGGCGGGGGGAGAGCAGATCGAACGGTCCAGATAGATTAGGTTATAAATTTTTATAATTTTGTTGTAAATTATAAGTATATAATTCGTGTAAACTTCATAAAATCATAACTTTTTCATACGAGGTCGAAAACGCGCGAAACCAGTTGCGTTGGAATCGTATGGACGAGCACTACGCGATGGATTTGGATTGGAGTCGTTTGGAGTTAGTGAGAATTTTGGGTAAAATTAAACGTCCGTTTAATTTTATTCGAAATAAATCGCTAAAACGAAATTGAAATCAAGGTGAGAACTTCTCACTCAATCGAATCGGTTTCGATTTTTTTTTAATAGTTAGATTTAAAATACTTGAATGCATGTTTGAATGATGATTGTTATCTATTGATTGTTAAAATAGACATTATGCGTCGTTAGTAAGCGGATGTTATTTAGTAAAAACATATACCGCGAATATTTCATAAACAGTGAAATTGGTATTATATATAATAGCAATATATATATATTGGCATATGTATATATTGCAGTTGTTGATTCCCCGCATTTTTTAGCGGATGAGACCCTATTGCGCCGTCTATTAAGCGGATAATATTTTAAATCCCATATACCACGATAATTTCGTACTGGAGCGAAATTGGTATTGTGCTAATGTTTGTGAATGCAGGAAAACAGGTTGGAGGGATCCAACTGGATTCCTCAACAGTATTATTTGATTATGGATATTTTGATATTCGTTGATTATCATATACGATATATGATATCGTTGTTGTCGTGATTGACTATTTGGTGTGTAGCATCATTGAACCAAATTTTGGGATTTTAAAATGATTTTAAAGTGATTTTTGAAAGTATAAGTTTATAAAATATTTTTGGAATTGATCCATTTTAAATAAGTAAACGTTATAATTTTTAAAAGTTATAAAAATTATGATTTTGAGAAATACGGCTAAAGTTGATTTTTGAGAAATATGGGTTAATGTTTTTATAAAATAATTTAATTGGATTTTTGAATTTATTGTAAAAAGTTTAAAAATAGGATTATAAAATTTGATTATTTTATAAATCAAGAGAATGGTGAAATTATAAAGGAGATTAAAGATGTTTTAAAATAATAGTATAAATTGATTTTATAAAGGATTTATAAATTGATATTTATAAATTAAAACATTTGAATTATAAAACGAGTTTTTATAAGAGTTTGAATGAAGTGAAAGTGGATTGCATAAGTGAATGGAATTTATAAAATTATAAATGGTGAAGTTATGAATGAAATTTATAAATTGTAAGATTTATAAATTTTGTGAAGTTATTAAAAGAATGGTTTTGGATAAATAATTGAATCTTATAAGTTATAAGATTTATAATTATGAAGTTCAAAGGAACGATTTTGTAAACAAATAAATTATAAGCATTTAACTTATAATATGGACTTTCGGTATATAATTGAATTATAAATCGAATAGGTTAATAAAGGAAATTTATTAAAGAAAGTTGATATAAAATAAATAGAAATAAAATTTATAAACGTTGTTTTATAAATCCGCAACGACTTATCTTGATAAGTAAATTGTTGTAATTTATTAATGGAGTTATATTCACGTTTTAGACGGTGAATAATCCTTTAAAATGAAATGAATAGAAATGATGAAATTTGTTAACAAAGTATATTCACGTTTTTGAATAGTGAATAATATGTTAAAGAAAATGTTTAGAATGTGATATTTTAAATAGAATTGAAATGATCTAACGATGTTTTAAAATATGTTGAGATTCGAAACCATAGATTTCAACATTTATTGTTGAAATAGACGTTTTCAAGAAATAAAAGGAAATGGTGGACTATAACACTGTTGTTATAGTAAATGATTTCCGAAAGGAAATGTTTTGTATAGTATTGGGATTTATATATCTATTTTAATTTCGAATCCCTATACTAGTGATTTTGGGTTGTCGTAACGATGTTTTACGTAACATTCGTTTTGGCCCAAATAAATATGTTTAAGAGAATGATTTCCTTAAAGAATGAAATATATACTTAATTTCGATTTAAGTATATTGAATATTTTCTAAAGGTTGAAAACAAAAGATTTGTGAATTACTTATTTAATAAGTATGGAAATGTTTTTCAATATAAAGTGAATATTTTGAGAATTTATCTTTTTGAAGATAAATTGAAAAGGAATATTGAAACCTATTGAAAATCGTATATCAGTAAATATTGTGAAATATAAATTCACTATGGAATTTATAAAAGAAAGGGGAACTTGTTTAAAAATAAATATTGATTTATTTTTGAAGTATTGAAAATAATATATCTTGTAAAGATAATTTGGAAAATAAATAATTTGGAAAATTATTTGGAAACTGGTGATGTGTGCATATCCATTGATAGTTCAATAACCGACTATCAATATTTCCCTTTGAATGGGTAATTGATGTGATTTGTTTGAATTTGAATGCCACACTTATTTTTGAATAAGCGCTCACTATTCGGGTTAACCGGGAAAGGACCATGGGGTCGTATAACCCATTCCGAATATGTGATACGTCGTTATGAATTGCATTTGAAGACCGGTGTTGAAGACCGGATCTTTTTGAAAGCGAAAGGACAACTCGTCGATTGTCTTTGCACCAAGTAGCTACGGTATAGAGACTCCATATGTGATGGGAAGTCCGGACGTGATTAGAGATTATCCGGATTGCAAGGACTTCTTTGTAAGTGCCTTCGGTTCTGTTCGAGCCCGGAACAGACTTGTATGGATTGCATGTCTGACATTACAAATTGAATATAAAGCCGATTTCTTTCAAATATATTTCTGTTGGTGGCGGAGAATTTATTCTCTTAGCTCAACACCCTTCTCTGAGACGTACGAGCTTAGAGGTTATGTAGTTGAATGTTATCAGCGATATATTCCCAATTTGGTAATGTGACATGCTGAGTGTTGCTGTGAAATGATCATTGTGTTGATTATTTGTGATAGGATCATTTGTTTGATCGTCTATCTTGGTGATCATTTCTATGATCATTTGTTGACCCAAAGCTTGGCTTTTGAATAAAGTATGTTTTTGTGGACGAGACTTCGTCGAGCCTCACAAACCGGTAATGGTCCAAACAGGAATTGTGCGGCAAGGTTTTCAGGGATCGCTTCCCTAGGGTATGACCATTCCTTCTGGAAAAGGGTAGTGTCATGGTATGGAGCCCAGATACTTACTCATGTTGAAACACTTATTATTATGGTGTGATGTTGGTTAGAGAGCTCTCGTTTAAAGGTCCCAAAGGACCGGGGGTGGCATATCTGAGGGTTTGTAATATCCCTTGGGAAAAGGGGTTCCCGGCTTTGTTTAGCGGAGAACGGTTGGTTCTCGGGGCGTCCTTCCAGCGGCGTTTCCATGTGGCAATGGGAAGTTCCTTAGCCTGACCATTCGTTGGAAAATCCATTCTTCAAATACGAGCCTTGTACGGTTTTAGTTGTATAACCTGCTATGGAATGTGGCGGTAACCCGCTATTGAACATGGTAGCTATAGTAGGCATAGTTCGAAATGTCTATGTTGGCTAAGATTTATATCTTTATTTTCGAAATGAATTTTCTCTACACTATGCACTAGTAATAATATCAAATGTTCATTTTAATGCGTATCAAGCATCTTTGACTATCATAAGGAGAAATCTCCTCCGAATCTGCGTTTGCATTGTGTTTGTGAGCGGGAGGCCTTATGGTAGTCTCATTTTTAAAAGCATTGCGAATTGACTTTAAAGATATTCCTCTATTTTTGATTTTAAAGATAAATAAACTGTTTTGAGTTCTCACACCAGTCACATGACTGACTCGGAGTTTATTGTTTTCCTTCCTAAACTCTGGGTGCCCACCAATTTCCACACGGGCAGTCAAGAGTTAGGTTTATCAGGATATTCTGGATATTCAGGAGTTGCTGGAGGCAAGATGGATGGCATGGCGTATTACTAGTATATAGTATCTCTTTTTCCGCTGTTTGTTGTTGTAGTACACTCTGATGATGATGATGATGTAATGAAATGTGATGTAATGTAATAACTGATATAGTTCTTTGTTTAAAGATTATTCATTTATCTATTATATGTTGTTTCGCTGCGATTGTGAGATTCTGATGTTGTTCTGTTATTTCTTTCAGTTCCGTTCTATTTTCTTTTCTCTCTATTTTCTATCTTCTTATCTCTTATTCTACCTCTTTCCTTTTCTTAAACCATAACATTTCAGGTTTCCGGCCTTCGATTTCTCGGCAGTCGATATAGTGAGTATCGATGTTGAATTTTCGAAAGTCGAAAATTTCCGGGACGTTACATTTGGTATCAGAGCATATGGTTAAGCGACAACCATGGTTCTGTTGGGTAGTACTCATTAGAGATAGAGTCAGTAGTACTCTAGAATGAGTTTGAGAGTAATAATAGCTATGAGAGCGTATTTGTTAGTGAATATAAAATTGTTTTATATTGTGATGATTGGTTTGTTGAGTGGCATATGAACCTTCGTCAGCGCGGTTTGCAAAACTATGCCGAAGGGGTTTCTAAAAACTTGTACAGAATAATTCGACACAATATTGTTTTAAATTGGGTAAATGAAATAATTTTACCTTGAGTATATTTTATATATAAAGGAATAATTTTTCAGAATTATTAAAAATGTATATAAGTAGATTGTTTAGTTGTTTGAATAATCTAAATAAAAGAATAATTGTATAAACAAATGAATTATAAGAATTGAATTATAATTAATGTGATTTACAATTGCGAAATAAACTTATATATATGAGGAGTGAAACTATAGGAATATATTTATGAATGTGAGTTGTAAATAAAAATGAATTTAAAGTAAATGGAAATTCAACTTGAAATGATTAACTAATTAAATTTGATTAAATCAATTAAATGTGAATAATTGATATGAAATAATGAATATAAGTGTTAATTCATTAAAATCTAATGTTATTGAAAGTTGAATAATTGAATGAAAATCAATTTAATTAAACCAATTGTAAGCAAAGGAATTTGGTTGTAATTAATATACATTGATTGTTATATGATTGTTAGTTAGATGATTGTATATAATTCATTAAGTATTAATGAAATTGGAATCTAAAGTAATTGGAATTCAATTGGAAGTTAAGTGAATCCTAAATAGAATTGAATTTGATTTGGAAGTGAACCAACTTGAATATGGATTAGTGAATATAAACTAATTGAAAATGAATGTTAGTAAAAACATCCACTGTTAATGAATCAAATATGACTAAATTGAAAACCATTTCATTGAATATCAATGAGAATATGAATGAATATTTATTGGTTATGAATGCTAGTTGGTTGATGGTTGAATATATTGCTTTTGTTGCATTTGCTATGTTGACATATATAGTTATTATGTTGCTATATGTTGTATATCGATACTATTGTCTACATGCATGTTCTCATGTTGTTTGTTGAGTGTTTAGTAGGTGCGGATCGCGTTTGCTTCGCATTTGGAGCTCGCTTTCGCGCTATATTAGCCGTATATGCTTGCTAATAAAATATAAGGTACATATCTCGGATTAAATATCGTACTTTTATACTTTTTTCCCTTCGGGATGCCTCATTACTTGATGAGATGTATATTTGTGATATATATATACTGTCATTTTTTTTTCGGATCGAGCCGCGCAAAGGAGACTATGGCGAATTTTTCCGGAAATTTAAGGCGTTAGAAAAATTTGAGAAAATTGAAAAATTTTGAAAACTTTAAATTTGATTTGAAGTTGAAAGTTAAACAATAGTAGTTGGTTTGAAAAGATAACTAAGTATGGTTTGAAAACTTAGTAAAGTTATTGAAAAAAATTAACTATGGATTTTGGAAAGTTAATAAATTTTATAACTTTTCTTACTTGTTAATTTCGAGGACGAAATTCTTTTAAGGGGGGAAGATTGTAACGACCCAGAATTTTTAGTAATTAAAATTTGAATATTTAATTGAATTTAAATATTAATAAGTGAAATTTTTAAGTCGAATAATTTATTTATCGAATATTGGATTTAATTGAATAATTAAATCGATAATTTAATATGTTAAATTATAGAAATAATTGAAAATTTAGTTAAATATGATTGAAAATGATTTGTAAAATTTTATTTTATCATGTTGAAGTTAGAACGATATTTTAGAACTTTTAAAATCGAATTAAGAGTTAATTTGTGAAAATTGAATACTTTAATATTAAAATCGACTAGTGAAAATAGTCAATTTTTGAATAGTCTCAGAATTGGACGAGACCAATTCCATTGGATCCGTAATAGTTTGTTATCACCGGATTTCAATTTTCGTGTCAATCGGAGTTATCGTTTGATCGTGGCAGCTCGAAACGCATCAAAATTGTTTTTAATTTTTAATTTGGCGAGTTAAAATAGCCATTTTTCAAAAAGTCTCGGATTTCGACGAAACCAGTTTCATCGGATCCGTAATGTGATATTATTGTAAGGTTTCAAATTTCGTGTGAATTGGATTTATCGTCTGTCCGGTACAAATTAAAACGCCTAGAAAATCCTTTAAATCGGTTTAATTCAAATTGAACGTTTATTGCCATAACTCGCACAGATGTTCGAATTTGCTTTCGAAACCTATTCCATTGTGTCCGGAATGCGGGGTAAACCCTAGGAACGTCAGTTTCGGCGCGTAAATCGGAGTTTTGAAAACCTGGATGAATAGTGTTCGATATTTCCTATAAATAGCCCACTATCACAAAAAAAAGGGAAACCCTAATCTAAACGCAGCCGCCTCCATTGATATGAACGGCCAGAAAACTCTCCTCTTATCCTTCATTTATCTTTCAATCCTTCAATCGTTTCAAGAAACTTACAACTAGAAAGTGGTAGAGCGTAATGAGAACTACAAGATCAACAGTTATGATCGAGATTGGAGCTATGGATCAACGGGAAAATGGAGATGAAGGTGACACGTTGCGCACGCGTTTCGAGACTCCAGAGGTAGCCGAGTGCCACCATGTCACGGCCGAGTGTGCTGTTGGGTGAGAGCTTCGATTTGGCACTTCCCGATCGTCTCCAGGTAGCTCGTGGTGGCGGCGTTTGCTAACCCTAGTTCTTGAGAGATGAGTTTTGAGCTTGCGCGATTTCCTGGAGATGATACGTGAGAGGGAGAAGGGGGTGTGCGGCCTGATGGGGGGGGGGGGGGGGGAGCAGATCGAACGGTCCAGATAGATTAGGTTATAAATTTTTATAAATATGTTGTAAATTATAAGTATATAATTCGTGTAAACTTCATAAAATCATAACTTTTTCATACGAGGTCGAAAACGCGCGAAACCAGTTGCGTTGGAATTGTATGGACGAGCACTACGCGATGGATTTGGATTGGAGTCGTTTGGAGTTAGTGAGAATTTCGGGTAAAATTAAACGTCCGTTTAATTTTATTCGAAATAAACCGCTAAAACGAAATTGAAATCAAGGTGAGAACTTCTCACTCAATCGAATCGGTTTCGATTTTTTTTTAATAGTTAGATTTAAAATACTTGAATGCATGTTTGAATGATGATTGTTATCTATTGATTGTTAAAATAGACATTATGCGCCGTTAGTAAGCGGATGTTATTTAGTAAAAACATATACCGCGTATATTTCATAAACAGTGAAATTGGTATTATATATAATAGCAATATATATATATATATATATATATATATATATATATATATATATATATATTGGCATATGTATATATTGCAGTTGTTGATTCCCCGCATTTTTAGCGGATGAGACCCTATTGCGCCGTCTATTAAGCGGATAATATTTTAAATCCCATATACCGCGATAATTTCGTACTGGAGCGAAATTGGTATTGTGCTAATGTTTGTGGATGCAGGAAAACAGGTTGGAGGGATCCAACTGGATTCCTCAACAGTATTTATTTGATTATGGATATTTTGATATTCGTTGATTATCATATACGATATATGATATCGTTGTTGTCGTGATTGACTATTTGGTGTGTAGCATCACTGAACCAAATTTTGGGATTTTAAAATGATTTTAAAGTGATTTTTGAAAGTATACGTTTATAAAACATTTTTGGAATTGATCCATTTTAAATAAATAAACGTTATAATTTTTAAAAGTTATAAAAATTATGATTTTGAGAAATACGGTTAAAGTTGATTTTTGAGAAATATGGGTTAATGTTTTTATAAAATAATTTAATTGGATTTTTGAATTTATTGTAAAAAGTTTAAAAATAGGATTATAAAATTTGATTATTTTATAAATCAAGAGAATGGTGAAATTATAAAGGAGATTAAAGATGTTTTAAAATAATAGTATAAATTGATTTTATAAAGGATTTATAAATTGATATTTATAAATTAAAACATTTGAATTATAAAACGAGTTTTTATAAGAGTTTGAATGAAGTGAAAGTGGATTGCATAAGTGAATGGAATTTATAAAATTATAAATGGTGAAGTTATGAATGAAATTTATAAATAGTAAGATTTATAAATTTTGTGAAGTTATTAAAAGAATGGTTTTGGCTAAATAATTGAATCTTATAAGTTATAAGATTTATAATTATGAAGTTCAAAGGAACGATTTTGTAAACAAATAAATTATAAGCATTTAACTTATAATATGGACTTTCGGTATATAATTGAATTATAAATCGAATAGGTTAATAAAGGAAATTTATTAAAGAAAGTTGATATAAAATAAATAGAAATAAAATTTATAAACGTTGTTTTATAAATCCGCAACGACTTATCTTGATAAGTAAATTGTTGTAATTTATTAATGGAGTTATATTCACGTTTTAGACGGTGAATAATCCTTTAAAATGAAATGAATAGAAACGATGAAATTTGTTAACAAAGTATATTCACGTTTTTGAATAGTGAATAATATGTTAAAGAAAATGTTTAGAATGTGATATTTTAAATAGAATTGAAACGATCTAACGATATTTTAAAATGTGTTGAGATTCGAAACCATAGATTTCAACATTTATTGTTGAAATTGACGTTTTCGAGAAATAAAAGGAAATGGTGGACTATAACACTGTTGTTATAGTAAATGATTTCCGAAAGGAATTTTTTTTATAGTATTGGGATTTATATATCTATTTTAATTTCGAATCCCTGTACTAGTGATTTTGGGTTGTCGTAACGATGTTTTACGTAACATTCGTTTTGGCCCAAATAAATATGTTTAAGAGAATGATTTCCTTAAAGAATGAAATATATACTTAATTTCGATTTAAGTATATTGAATATTTTCTAAAGGTTGAAAATAAAAGATTTGTGAATTACTTATTTAATAAGTATGGAAATGTTTTCCAATATAAAGTGAATATTTTGAGAATTTATCTTTTTGAAGATAAATTGAAAAGGAATATTGAAACCTATTGAAAATCGTATATCAGTAAATATTGTGAAATATAAATTCACTATGGAATTTATAAAAGAAAGGGGAACTTGTTTAAAAATAAATATTGATTTATTTTTGAAGTATTGAAAATAATATATCTTGTAAAGATAATTTGGAAAATAAATAATTTGGAAAATTATTTGGAAACTGGTGATGTGTGCATATCCATTGATAGTTCAATAACCGACTATCAATATTTCCCTTTGAATGGGTAATTGATGTGATTTGTTTGAATTTGAATGCCACACTTATTTTTGAATAAGCGCTCACTATTCGGGTTAACCGGGAAAGGACCATGGGGTCGTATAACCCATTCCGAATATGTGATACGTCGTTATGAATTGCATTTGAAGACCGGTGTTGAAGACCGGATCTTTTTGAAAGCGAAAGGACAACTCGTCGATTGACTTTGCACCGAGTAGCTACGGTATAGAGACTCCATATGTGATGGGAAGTCCGGACGTGATTAGAGATTATCCGGATTGCAAGGACTTCTTTGTAAGTGCCTTCGAGACTTGTATGGATTGTATGTCTGACATTACAAATTGAGATATAAAGCCGATTTCTTTCAAATATATTTCTGTTGGTGGCGGAGAATTTATTCTCTTAGCTCAACACCCTTCTCTGAGACGTACGAGCTTAGAGGTTATGTAGTTGAATGTTATCAGCGATATATTCCCAATTTGGTAATGTGACATGCTGAGTGTTGCTGTGGAATGATCATTGTGTTGATTATTTGTGATAGGATCATTTGTTTGATCGTCTATCTTGGTGATCATTTCTATGATCATTTGTTGACCCAAAGCATGGCTTTTGAATAAAGTATGTTTTTGTGGACGAGACTTCGTCGAGCCTCACAAACCGGTAATGGTCGAAACAGGAATTGTGCGGCAAGGTTTTCAGGGATCGCTTCCCTAGGGTATGAACATTCCTTCTGGAAAAGGGTAGTGTCATGGTATGGAGCCCAGATACTTACTCATGTTGAAACACTTATTATTATGGTGTGATGTTGGTTAGAGAGCTCTCGTTTAAAGGTCCCAAAGGACCGAGGGTGGCATATCTGAGGGTTTGTAATATCCCTTGGGAAAAGGGGTTCCCGGCTTTGTTTAGCGGAGAACGGTTGGTTCTCGGGGCGTCCTTCCAAAGGCGTTTCCATGTGGCAATGGGAAGTTCCTTGGCCTGACCATTCGTTGGAAAATCCATTCTTCAAATACGAGCCTTGTACGGTTTTAGTTGTATAACCTGCTATGGAATGTGGCAGTAACCCGCTATTGAACATGGTAGCTATAGTAGGCATAGTTCGAAATGTCTATGTTGGCTAAGATTTATACCTTTATTTTCGAAATGAATTTTCTCTACACTATGCACTAGTAATAATATCAAATGTTCATTTTAATGCGTATCAAGAATCTTTGACTATCATAAGGAGAAATCTCCTCCGATTCTGCGTTTGCATTGTGTGTGTGTGCGGGAGGCCTTATGGTAGTCTCATTTTTAAAAGCATTGCGAATTGACTTTAAAGATATTCCTCTATTTTTGATTTTAAAGATAAATAAACTGTTTTGAGTTCACACACCAGTCACATGACTGACTCGGAGTTTATTGTTTTCCTTCCTAAACTCTGGGTGCCCACCAATTTCCACACGGGCAGTCAAGAGTTAGGTTTATCAGGATATTCTGGATATTCAGGAGTTGCTGGAGGCAAGATGGATGGCATGGCGTATTACTAGTATATAGTATCTCTTTTTCCGCTGTTTGTTGTTGTAGTACACTCTGATGATGATGATGTAATGAAATGTGATGTAATGTAATAACTGATATAGTTCTTTGTTTAAAGATTATTCATTTATCTATTATATGTTGTTCCGCTGCGATTGTGAGATTCTGATGTTGTTCTGTTATTTCTTTCAGTTCCGTTCTATTTTCTTTTCTCTCTATTTTCTATCTTCTTATAACTTCTTCTACCTCTTTCCTTTTCTTAAACCATAACATTTCGGGTTTCCGGCCTTCGATTTCTCGGCAGTCGATATAGTGAGTATCGATGTTGAATTTTCGAAAGTCGAAAATTTCCGGGACGTTACAGTTTATTCGGAAGAAATAATGAATTTCGAAATTTAAAATAAGAAAATAAAATTCCAAGCTTTATTTTATTTTGTTTGGAGTGGTAATAAATGGAATATTGGCTTTAAATAAAGAAAATGTTTTTATTCTAGATAAAATGCAATAATTATATTAATTCTTGGTCATTTGCTTCTTTTAATTATTTTTAAAAGAAGTATGTAATTTTTAAAGCTGGTCTATTGAAATAAAAAGGTAGAAGTTAGTTAAAAAATTATATTTTGGCTATAAATTATGTTTGAAAATGGTTTAAAATATTTTTCTAAATAAGATAAGTATGTTTGTAGAATTTTAGAAGTTAAAAACAGTGTTTTATCCATTTATTTGAGTAAATAGTGTATTTTTGTCAAATAAAGGAATTTAATAATAAAAATATTTTAAAAATATAAATTAATCTTTTTCTATAATTGATAATGTTTTGTTTTGTACATATACAAGTTTTCATATTTTTCTTATTGTAAATATGGAGAAAATGCATTTTGTTTGTATATATGTGATATATGCACATATATTGTTAAGTGTTGATTAATTAATCCTTAGGTCAATTTATTTCTTTAAATTATCATGCCCAATAGGCCCATTAACCTTTAACCTATTTGAGAAATGTGAAAAAGGAGTTGTTGTACGTTCATTTGTATAGGCTATCATTTCTTCTTCCTTCTTCCACCTGAAAAGATAAACCAGTTAACCCATTTTTTAATTTCTCAAATCCAAGCAATTTCTTCATCAAATTCAATCAAATTAAAATCTTTTGCAATCTAGAGATAGATCAAAGGAAATCAAATCCAAATCACCCAATTTCATCAAATAATTTCTTGTTACAATGAATGAATTTCTATAATTTATTGTATATCGGTTTGCATGTACCGCTCTTCTTTTCTACAGGTCCTTAGAGGCTTCTATCTTGCTAAAAGTTTCCAACTTGCTGCTATAGTTCGGGTATTTGCACCTAACAGCAAAATGAGTTCCTAAATCACAAATGCTAGCTGAGCAAAGTTCAAATTGCTTAAAATCGTGCAATATCGCTCTTTGTATAAAAATTTCCTATTGATTGTTTCTTTGTTTAAAATCTGATTTTTTTTGCTACTTTGAAACTTTATAACTATTGATTTCGGCAATGAAATGCTGCCGAATTTCTTGCATTGGTAGCTTGCATGTTGAACTTCATCTATGTACAATTTCATTGAAAACTATTACAGCTTGATATGTCAAAAGTTTCTCAGAAAATCAGTTCGCAGGAAGAAATCGAGCTGACGAAAAGATCGTAGGCTAGGTCGACAAAGGTCGACTTGCCTGTCGACCCAAAGGCTCCTAGATCGACCTGGGGACCAAGGAGGTCGACCCTTGGACGATCTAGACAAAGGCAAAAAAATTTGCCTTGTCTCTCCTTTTGTTTCGATGTTTCAAGCATATTTTGCTTTATTTTATGGTTAGATTTCGTGATATTTTTGATCGTTTTTAAAGGCCATGATGTCTATCAATAGACTAGCCAAAATTTGGAGATTTTGAAATTCAAATTTTGAAATGTTTTGAATTTAATTTGAACTTAAATTCGAATACCGGTTTGAGTGATTTTCCTTGTTTTTATTATTTTTGAGCACGGTTTTCTCCAAATCTTTTTGAAATGATTTTTAAGTTAATAGGCATTTCAAAATAATTATTATATGATATTTAAAGCATTTTCAAGTATAAAATCTATCTATTCTCAATAATAAGGGAAATTTCCAAATATGGCTTTCAAAGTGATTTTATAATTTTTTTAAAAGCTTGTTTTCAGAGTAAATTATTTTATATATAAAATATACATTTTTGCACTATTCGAGTGAATGAGAGGAAGAGTTAAACGGTTTGGTAAAACACATGGTATGGGACACGTGCGTTTATCTTATCGGTTAATTCCTAACTTGTCTGTTTGATCGTTTTAACCATTGAGTCGAGTTTAACGATGAGATGAGGTAAACTTTTATAGCTTTGAGTGTGAAATTTACTGGCGGTTAGTAAACCGTTTAGTCTGAACGCGTAGTATGGGGCACACATTAACATTGTTCGGGTTCCTATCTGAGAGTTTGTGAAACATTTGCGGTTGCAGCTTATTGCCAGTACTGGACCTTCGGGTCATTGCCATTGTGGCATATTTTTCCTTGATATGTTTTCCATTGCGGCGTATTTGCCATTGTGGCTTATTTGTCATTGTGACGTATTTGCCTTCGAACATGGTATCATATTTGAGATCAGTACTTGGCAGGCTTCGGCCGAAAGTACGTGCAAAATTTTGAGATACTTTCATTGATGTTTGTGATTTCCCAAGTGTATCGCCTTTCATTGTTGCCATTCGAGCCCTTCGAGATATTATATATATTTTGACGATTACCTTATGAGAATTTTTCCATTGAGATGTTTTTTCTTTGAGATTTGAATTGCCTACACCAGCGTTATTGAGATTTTCCTTTTTGCGACACTATATGAGATTTGCCTTTTGGCGTTTATTTGAGATATTATTTTCCTATTTGGAGATATGTTTTCCTTATGGCGTGTTTTGAGATGGAATCTCTTTGAGTATGTTTTTGGATTTGCCGATATGGAGGGTTTGGGATTTACACCTAAACCATATTTGATGTTTTGAGAATCGCCGATGATATGAGACGCATTTTGTTGGAGATTTGTTTTAGAGTTTTATCTCTTTTGAGATTGTGCACAGGCTTTATGATACCGTATGCCACATGAACTTACTATCCTTACTTCACTATTACACTTGAAGTAACCATATGTGTTGAATTGTATCTACTTTTTTGAGTTGTCTATCACCTTGAACCTTATGCTTATAGTATCGTATTTCCCTTAAACTGACTTATTTAGCTAGACTGACTCGTGTATTTTAAACTCGGGTCAAACCGAGGTGTTTCATGTTAGGTACATTTGGACATAACCTATTCTGCTTCCTCATGGACTCAGTTTGCTATTACCTTTTTGATATAGCCTTTTGTGTTGTCCTTTTGTTTGCTACTCTGATATGTATATTCTTTTGACTTGCTTGTATATTGTGGTCGTTATACCACTAGATATGTATCATTTTGTATAACTCCAATAATGTATATGTATATATGTGATTATTTGCTGTTCTGTGATGTGTTTGCATTTAAGTTATTGTATTTTGTTCTGATAGATCCTATAGCTACCTATGGCTTTGTATTAGGTATTCATTGGATATGTCGGCCCACTTGAGTTGAAAAAAATATAGCATTTGTCGGCGTATTCAATAGATATTTAAGACAAGGCTATGGATGATCGCTCCTAACCAGCCCTATTCTCCACATTAGCAGACAATATTACCCAGTAATACTCTTTGTTAACGTGGGTCTTGGGGTGGGGCATCACAGTTCGTATCAAAGCCAAGTTTAAAATAAAATACGATAAACATAAAACAGAAACACATATTATGCTACATTTAAGTGTTACACAAGTGTTACAAATCTCTGAACCATTGTGCCTTGTTCTTTTCATGTCCTTTGGGGTAGATTGAAGTTAGGAATGCATCTTGGAATGTATTTTTATTCCATAGTATTCTTTGTTGAATTAATGATATCTACCCTGTGAATAATTTTTATCTACCTTAACTTTTAGCTAATGGCTGGAAAAGGCATAAGACGTTGCTTGGATGCTGGGCTATCCGGCTCACATCCAGATGGCATGTACATGTCTGTCGATCGGTTTATGGTGTTATTTAGGAGCACTCATCCTCTAGATCCTACTCCATCATCCCCTCCGCGCAAGTCTTTCTTTGCGCGTATGTGCAACAATATCTCTCACCTCAAAGGAAAGCCGTTCAAAGGCTCTGAGATTGTTTTGGAAGTCCAAGCTTGGATTCGTACGTGCGAGCGAATATATTCTCGCATGGATCTCTCTGACCATCATAAAGTTCTTATGGCATCCAACATGCTGCAAGAGCGTGCTCTCGACTGGTACAAGCTTCTCGTAGCTAAGCTCGTTGAGTCTACTCTTTCTTGGACTCAGTTTCAAGAACGATTCGAGCTCAAGTTCAATCCTAAATCCAAGAAAGCTTTATTGGCCCGTCGCTTCCTCAAATTGAAGCAAGGGAAGTCCTCTGTCTCCGATTATGTTTCATTATTTGAGGCCTTATCCAAGCATGGTCGTGAGTATATTAGCACTCCCTACAAGAAGAACCTGAAGCTTTTCTCCCTTCCGAAGAAGTATCTCAAGAAGTCTTTAATGCTCTAGCTCAAGCTTTCTTTCGAGGAGTTGGTTGACTCGGTGCTTCATCTCAAAGTCGTCGAGAAAGAGATTGATAGTGGCGATGAGACTAAGGTTAGCAAGAAACCCAACAAGATGAAGTTCCCTTTCCATAAGTCAAAGTCATTCCCTTCCAAGAAGAAGAAGCCCATTGGATCTAGTTCTCATTCCCAACCTAGTGGAGCACCTCCTACTCAGAAGGGGTGTTTCAATTGTGGTTCTCCTGACCACATGAATCGAGATTGTCCTAAGCCTCTCTTTTGCCGCTATTGCAAGAAGGAGGGTCATCGAGTTGCCACTTATCCTATTGCTTCGAATAATACCCAGTCTGGCAAGCTGAATGTAGTGGATGCTTCTGGAGGGTCTTCTAGAGGTACATCTTCTTCTATCCTTGAAGGCTCTATTTTATTCCATGATCATTATATTCGAGTTCTCTTCGATACGGGTGTGTCGCATTCACTCGTGTCGAAGGAGCTTGTTGAAGCTATTTCTTTGGATGTTTCATGCGTTGTTACTTCATTAAGGATTGCGAATTCTATCGGGGGATCCGCAAACCCTTAGCATGCTTTGTGAGGATGTTGAGATTGTTTTATATGGTTTTTCTTTTCATGCGAATCTGCACATTATTTCTTATTTGGGTATTGATATGATTTTGGGTATGGACTGGCCAATTCGATATAATGCCAAAATTATTTGTTCAGAGAGAATTTTATATCTTCGACATCTAGATTCGTCTGCTCAGCTGTCACTTGTTCTTCAGAATGTGGATGATTCCGAAGCATCTTTATTTTCCCTCGACTCAGGAAATGATGATGATATATCTCATATTCCTATTGTTTGTGACTTCTTTGATGTATTTGAGCCTGTTTCGAGTTTGCCACCTAAGCGGACGATTGAGTTCCACATTGATCTCATTCCAGGCGCACAGCCAGTTAGTCATCCTCCCATGTCTACAAAGGAAAATGAGGAACTCAAGAAGCAACTTTTGGAGCTTAAATGTTGAAGCTTAAATCTTGAAGCTTAAAGCTTGAAGCTAAGTAGTTTATCCAGTCTAGTTCTTCACCATGGAGTGCCGCGGTTGTCTTCTTAAAGAAGTCTGATGACACTCTTATATTTTGCATCGACAATCGCAAGCTTAACGAGTTAACCATCAAGAATTAGTATCTGTTGCCTAGGATCGACGATATGTTCGATCAATTGAGTGGCACTATGGTCTTCTCTCAGCTCAACCTTGCTACTGGTTTCATCAGCTTAGAGTTGCAGAGGGCAACATTCTCTCATAGCTTTTCGCACTCGATATGGATCTTACAAGTGGCTCATTATGCCGTTTAATCTAATGAACGCTCCTTCTTTCTTTGTTGATCTTATGGATCGAGTATTTCGGGAATATCTCGATAAGTTCGTCCTTGTGTTCATCGACGACATCCTTGTCTATTCGAAGTCTGAAGTTGAGCATAATAATCACTTGAGAATTGTCTTGACTACTATTCGTCAGCATCAGCTTAAAGCCAAATTCTCTGAGTGCCATTTTTGGAAGAATAAGGTTTAGTTCTTAGGCCATGTTGTTTCTTCCAAAGGCATTTCGGTCGATCCTTCGAAGATCAAAGTCATCCAGAATTGAAAGAGGCCTGAGAATGTTTGTGAGATTCGTAGTTTCCTTGGATTGGTGGGATGTTACCATCGATTCATTAAGGATTACGCTCATATTGTGCTTCCTCTCACCAGCGTTACTCGTAAAGGTGTTCGATTTATTTGGTCCGACAAGTGTGAAGCTTCTTTTCAGCAGTTGAAGGAGCTTCTCACTAATACTCCTATTCTAGTAGTTCCCAAAGGGAATCATGATCTTGTTGCCTACACCGATGCTAGTAGATGTGGCCTCGGTGCCATGCTTATGTAGAAGGATCGGGTAGTTTCTTATGCATCTAGGAAACATCGACCAAACGAAGTTCGCTATGCCACTCATGACCTCGAGTTAGCCGCCATCGTCTTTGCCTTGAAGATTTGGCAAAATTATCCATTAGGCGAGCGCTTCATTCTCTATACCGATCATAAGTCCTTAAAATGTCTATTCACTCAAAAGGAGCTCAATATGAGGCAACATCGTTGGCTCCAGTTCCTTGCCTCTTATGGCTTTGATATCCAGTATACCCCTGGTAAGGGTATTGCTGATGCGCTTAGTCACAAACATTCAGCTGTTGTTTCTATGATGCTAGCCGAGTGGAATGTTCTTGAGACCTTATCCCTTTGTTATATTCGTGATCGAGCTCCATCTTTTGATTCTCCTATTCTATTATTCAGTTTGGAAGCTCAACCCAGCCTATTGGATCGTATAGCCAATTCTTAGCGGCATGATCTCGATCTTGTGCACCTTATCTAGATTTGTGGGTCCGAGTCCCATGATGAGGAGTTGCGGGATTTCAACATTGATTCTCATGGGTAGCTTCGTAAAAAGAAACATCTAGTCATGCCTTTTGATTCTGCACTTAGGCGTGACATTCTCGATGACTGTCATCGTTCTAAGTTTACCATTCATCCTGATAGTAGAAATATGTATGTTGATATGCATCACCTTCATTATTAGGAAGGCAAGAAGCACGATGTAGCAAGTTATGTGAGTAATTGCATGGCTTGTCAACTTATCAAAGCCGAGCATCAGTGCCCTTCTAGTCTCCTTCAGCCTCTAGAGGTCCCGTTGTGGAAATGGGAGCATGTTTCGATGGATTTCATTGATGGCCTATCTCATTCCAGATCAGGCCATTCTAGCATTTGGGTTATTATTGATCGCCTCACTAAGTCAGCTCACTTCATTCCTATTAAGTCTAATAGGAGTGCTTCTCATTTGGCCAAATTGTATATCAAGGAAATCGTGAGACTTCATGGTGTTCCTAGTTCGATTGTTTATGACCGTGATCCGCTTTTCACGAATCATTTTTGGCACAGTCTTTAGCAAGCTTTGAGAACAAAGCTTAACTTCAGCACAGCATATCATCCGCAGTTTGATGGATAGACTGAACGTGTGAATCGTATTCTTGAGGAACATCTTCGTGCTTGCATTCTAGATTTCGTTGGTAGTTGGGAGGATCATTTACCTCTTTTTGGAATTCTCCTACAACAATAATTTTCAGTCTAGTATCGGTATCGCTCCTTTCGAAGCCGTATACGGAAGGCCATGTGGATCACCTTCGTGTTGGTTGGAGTCTGGAAAGAAGCTTGTTCTTGGCCCAGATTCTGTTTGTGATTTTTCTAAGAAGATTATTCTTATTTGATAGAGAATGAAAGAGGCATAGAGCCGCAAGAAATCCTACTCGGACAATCGTAAGAAGCTTCTTGAATTCCCTATTGGTGATCTCATCTTCATTCGTGTTTCTCCTATAAAAGGGGTTATGCATTTCAGTATGTTTGGAAAATTGGCTCCTCGCTTTATAGGACCATTTTCTATTACTGAACGTATTAGCCCTCCGGCTTATAGAGTTGCGCTTCCAGCTCATCTATCTAGAATTCCTGACGAGTTTCACGTCTCTTAGCTTCGAAAGTGTCTTCGAGAGTCGGATTCTGTTATCGATGCTCCTGATTTGCAAGAGCCTGAGATCTCACCAGGCCTATCTGTTCTGCAACAGCCTATTCGCGTACTTACTTCAGAGGTGAGACGCCTTCGAAATAAGGGCGTGCCGCTTGTTAAAGTTTAACGGTCCGCTAATCCCTGCACTTGGGAAACTAGGGAGTTTATCAAGCGATTCTATCCCGGTTTTCTATCTTCGCATAGCGATGGTAAGAATATCATTTTATCTCAAGCTTATTTCCTTTTCCTTTGATTGATGAAATTAATAAGTTGAATACAAATTCTCGTCTACAAACTACGAGGACGCATTTTTGTTAAGGGGGGAGTCTGTAACAACCTTGGTTTGGAGATCACCTTTCAATATTGAATTATAACGATAAATATAATATAATATTGTGATTTAAATTAAACTGGAGAAATTAAATAGTTTATTTGGAATAAATAATGAATTTTGGAATTTAAAATGAGAAAATAAAATTCCAAGCATTATTTTATTTTGGTTGAGTGATAATAAATGGAATATGGGCATTAATTAAAGAAAATGTCTTTATTCTAGAGAAAATGCAGTAATTATATTAATTATCGGCCATTTGCTTCTTTTAATAATTTTTAAAATAAGTATGTAATTTTTAAAAATGGTTTATTGAAATAAAAATGTAGAAGTTGGTTTAAAAGTATGTTTTTGCTATAAATTATGTTTGGAAATGGTTTAAAATATTTTTCTAAGTGAGAAAAGTATTTTTGTAGAATTTTAGAAGTTAAAAACAATGTTTTATCCGTTAATTTGAGTAAAAAGTGTATTTTTGTTAAATAAAGGAATGTAAGAAAAAAATGTTTTATTTTGTATGTATACAGGTTTTCATATTTTTCTTATGTGTAAATATGAAGAAAATGCATTTTGTTTGTATATATGTGATATATGCATATATATTGTTAAGTGTTGATTAATTAAACCTTAGGTCAATATATTTCTTTTAATTATCAAACCCAATTGGACCATTATTCTTTAAGCTGTTCGAGAAATGAGAAAAAGGAGTTGCTGTACGTTCATTTGTATAGGCTATCATTTCTTCTTCCTTCTTCCACCTGAAAAGAAAAATCAGTAAACCCAATTTCCAATTTCTCAAATCCAAGCAATTTCTTCATCAAATTCAATCAAATTAAAATCTTTTGCAATCTAGAGATAAATCAAAGGCAATCAACTCCAAATCACCCAATTTCATCAAATAATTTCTTGTTACAATGAATGAATTTCTCTAATTTACTGTATATTGGTTTGCATGTACTGCTCTTCTTTTCTACAGGTTCTAGAGGCTTCTATCTTGCTAAAACTTGCTTCTATAATCTGGGTATTTGCACCTAACAACAAGGTGAGTTCCTAAAACTCACAAATGCTAGCTAAGCAAAGCTCAAATTGCTTAAAACTGTGCAATATCGCTC
The DNA here is from genome assembly GCA_030765085.1 of Allium cepa. Classification (NCBI taxonomy): domain Eukaryota; kingdom Viridiplantae; phylum Streptophyta; class Magnoliopsida; order Asparagales; family Amaryllidaceae; genus Allium; species Allium cepa. The sequence continues at coordinate 125,074,551 of CM060940.1, read as the reverse complement.
TTTGTATAAAAATTTCCTATTGATTGTTTCTTTGTTTGAAATCTGATTTCTGTTGCTACTTTGAAACCTTATAACTATTGATTTCGGCAATTAAATGTTTCCAAATTTCTTGCATTTGGTAGCTTGCATGTTGAGCTTCATCTATTTAAAATTTCATTGAAAAATATTGCTGTTTGATATGTCAAAAGTTGCTCAGAAAATCAGTTCGCAGGAAGAAATCGAGCTGAAGAAAAGTTCATAGGCTAGGTCGACAACCCCCTCTCCCTGGGTCGACCTGGCTGTCGACCCTGAGGCTCCTAGGTCCACCTATAGGTCGATCTAGGGACCAAGGAGGTCGACTTGGACAACGACAATTTTTTTTGCCCTGTCTCTTCTTTTGTTTCGATGTTTTCTAGCTTTTTTGCTTCATTTTCTGGTTAAATTTCATGTTGTTTTTTATCGTTTTTGAAGACCATTATGTCTATCAATAGACTAGCCAATTTTGGAGATTTTAAAATTCAAATTTTGAATTGTTTTGAATTTAATTTGAATTTAAATTTGAATATCGGTTTGAGTGATTTTTCTTGTTTTTATTCGTTTTCGAGCACAGTTTTCTCCAAATCTTTTTGAAATGATTTTTAAAATCAATAAGCATTTCAAAATAATTACTATATAATAATTTAAAGTATTTTTAGGTATAAAATCTATTTATTCTCTATGATAAGGGAAATTTCCAAATATTGCTTTCAAATTGATTTCAAAAATTGGTTTTAAAAGTTTGTTTTTCAAAGTAAATTATTTTATATGTAAAATACACGTTTTTACACTATTCGAGAAAATGAGAAGGAGAATTAAATGGTTTGTTAAAACACGTGGTATGTGACACGTGTGTTTATCTTGTTGGTTAATTCCTAACTTGTTGGTTTGATCGCTTTGACCTTTGAGTCGAGTTTACCGATGAGATGTGGTAAACTTTTTACTACTTTGAGTGTGAAATTTACTAGTGATTAGTAAACTATTTAGTGCGAACGTGTGGTATGGACCACATGTTAACACTATTTGGGTTCATTTTTGAGAGTTTGTGACACATTTTCCATTGTGGCGTATTGCCAGTACTGGACCTTCGGGTCATTGTCATTGCGACGTATTTGCCCTCGAGACGTTTGCCATTACGACGTTCTCCATTGCGTAGAATTTGCCATTGCAGTGTATTTGTCATTGCGACGTATTTGCCTTCAGGCGTGGTACCATATTTGAGATCAGTACTTGGCAGGCTTCGGTCGAAAGCACGTGCAAATTTTTGAGATGTTTTCATTGATGTTTATGATTACCCAAGTGTATCGCCTTTCATTATTGGCCATTTGAGCCATTTGAGATATATATATATATATATATATATATATATATATTTGGTGATTAACTTATGGGAATTTGTCCATTGGGACATTTTATCTTTGAGATTTGAATTGCCTACACTAGCGTTATTTAGATTTGCCTTTTGGCGACATTATATGAGATTTGCCTTTTGGCGTTTATTTGAGGTTTTATTCCCCCATTTTGAGATATATTTGCCTTATGATGTGTTTTGAGATGGGATCTCTTTGAGTATGTTTTTGGGTTTGCCGATATGGTGGGTTTGGGATTTACCCCTAAACCATTTTGAGGTTTTGAGCATCGCCGATGAAATGAGGCACACTTTGTTGGAGATTTATTTTAGAGTTTTATCTCTTTTGAGATTATGCACGGGCTTTGTGATATCTTATGCCACATGAAGTAACTATCCTTACTTCACCATGTCACTTTAAGTAACCATATGTGTTGAATTGTATCTACCTTTTGAGTAGCCTATCACCTTGAACCTTATTCTTATATTATCGTATTTCCCTTAAACTGACTTGTTTAGCTAGACTGACCCGTGTATTTTAAACTCAGGTCAGACCGAGGTGTTTCAGGTTAGGTACATTTGGACATATCCTATTTTTCTTCTGCATGGACTCATTTTGCTATCACCTTTTTGATATAGTTTTTAGTGTTGTCCTTTTGTTTGCTACTCTGATATGCATATTCTTTTGACTCGCTTGTATACTGTGGTCGTTATACCGCTAAATATGGATCATTTTGTATAACTTTGATATTGTACCTGTATATATGTGATTATCTGCTGTTCTATGATGTGTTTGCTTTTGAGTTGTTGTATTTTGTTGCAATAGATCCTACAGCCACCTATGGCTTTGTATTAATTATTTATTGGATATGTCGACCCACTTAAGTTGAAATAAAATATATATAGCATTCGTCGACGTATTCAATAGATATTTAGGACAAAGCTATAGATGGTCTCTCCTAACCAGCCCTATTCTCCGCATTAGCAGACAGTATTACCCAGTAATACTCTTTGTTAATGTGGGACCCAGGATGGGGCATCACATATTGTTTGTATATTTCCAGCATAAGCGGGGTTGAAATTCCAGGAAGTCGATTGATTGGTTTTGGGGCACCCGATACGTGGGGAAGTTTACTTATATGAGTTGACTTGAAAACATAACCACTCTAAGACCATATACATATTCTATGCTTTGGAAGAGGTTCGTGATTCCTTCGTAATGACTTCGTGATTGGTTCATGATTGCTTAGTGATGTTGGAATGTGGAGATTCAATATTTGTTTGAGATGCTCGAACACATATAGATGTCGTGATCTATTCGGGATATTGGAATCCATGTGTGATTCCGAAGCCTATTGATGCATAGAATCCATGTGTGATTTCAAGATCTATTCGGGAATCCATGTCTGGTTCCAAGATCTATTGAGATATGGGAATCCATATGTGTTTCCAAGATCTGTTCAAGTTAGAGCTCGTGTGGAAGATCTATTCGAGTTATGCTCATGTTTTGAAATGCTGAACATGACTTCACCTTCGGTAATGACAAAAACCAGATATAGGAGACATAGCCTATGGGGTTTAGCTAACTTAATGGGGGCAGGCACTCTATTCTACTGTTACTTACAAATATGCATGCAGGAGTGATGTGACTCGATGCCACGTGTTCGGGCATATACCAACTATGTTTTCCTATAGTATATTTTATGTAGAGACATACGATGCTCGGAAGGATATCTCTGATCCTTGTGTAGTAGTTCGGATTTGGATTCCCTAAAGAGATCTATGTGGAATCCTACATAATTAGCGAATGCGCCTTGGCGATTGAGATTGTATACCTATTATTATTGCGATATACACTCACTTGCATTGTAACTATATGATTATTTATATTTCGCACCTTAGACATGATATATTATAACTGGATTTTATAATAGAAATGGTTTGGTTATCGTAGGGTAAAAATCCATCTGTGTTTATTGACGACGTGATCTTATGATGTACCCTTATTTTGAAAGGTTTTAAGATATAGTATATCCATATGATTTAATTTTCTATTATTGATTTACCAGACTGATCCTGGTGTTAATAATGCTTGGGCTAGCTCGAGTATGTTTTCAGATTTAGCTACGGTTTATTGGAGCTCTTAGAGAGGAACCAGAAGATTTCCTACCGTACTTATTTTCCGCTGCATTACTTAACCGATCTCTATAATAATTTGTGAGGACATGCTGTTATAACTGTACTGGCTGATGTTCAGTTAGTTACCCTTATTGATGTATGTATATAAAGGTTTTCTTTTTGGTAAAGACCTTTTGAAATATTATATATTATCATTTCGCATGTGAGATTCTTATATTGTGTTCTCTTCTTTCTTGTTCTATTTCTTTTTCTTTTTATTTTACCTTAACAATTTGCCTTTCTCGCACTTGGATGCTCAACACATGAATATCGGGGATGTATTAGTGTCGACATTTGGGGGTCGAAAAGGTGGTTCATTACATACTCTGGCCAAAGACTTTGACTTTGAATTGAGTTAACCATGATATTAACCCCATATAACGGAGGATACAGACCCTCTCTTGAATAGTGCTTTGCTTCTAATACTTCCACTCAACCCAAGTATAGTCACTCGATGGAACGCCATGCTATGATTTGATTATAATAAAAGCGATGCTTTCATATTGAAGATCCATAATATTCTCAAATCGAGAGAACTGTGTAAATCAGTCACGTTGATATTTTTTTTGACCTTATTCATATTAACTAATATAAAACTATTAAACGAGTCGTTCCATAGTTATCCAATAACCATTAGTATGTAACCTATAGATGCCCCCAGCCATGCGTAATGCACTCCTCAACATTTAGAGAGCGTTATGTAGTCTAGTCTCAATAGATACATCGATATCCAGTCTTGATGCATCTTGACTAGGAACACTAAAAATGGTATATTCATTTTTATTGTGATAAATTACTCATGATTACAACATTTTGTAACTATCATTACAAAACATACCATTTATAGATTTTCTATTAAATATACTTTTAATTAAATTAATAAAATAACTACATTATATCAGTATATAATAAAAAGAAAATACGTTTGATTTCAAACAAGATTGGTTATTGAGTTAGATATATGTAACAAATTATATAATTGCCCTTAGTGCTTATCCCTAACTCTATCAATCTCCCACTTGCACTTATGGTCAATTTTGGAATCTTATTCCAACTTCTCCATTCGATTTTCTTAAAACCAATTGTATCAGTCCCTTAGTGAATGGGTATGCTATTATGTTTTAATATTTACTCTTTCAATTAACTATCTCCGATGTTGATAAACTACCTTTATCATATAGAACAATTCAGAACACGTCTCTCGACTTCTAGTGAGCTCTTAGTTCGATTGTGAACTATGTCGTGACATTGTTATCATATAAAAATGTTATTGGATTCTCAACATTTGGAATCACTATCATCTCAGTAATAAATTTGTGCATTTATATTTATATGCATTTCTTTATTGCTACAATATTCAAGGCGATGTAATTAGCTGTGACGTCCCACCTCTATGCTCGCAATAACAAAGAGTATTAAAAGAATACTGTCTGTTATCATGAAGAATAAGGCTGGATAGGAGCGGCCATCCATAGTTAAGCCTTACACTAGTATTGGTTACCTCGATAGGAGTGGTATATATTTTTAATTTTTTCATCTCTTATTTATTTACTCCCATCGACATACCCAATTCCAGTATAAAACGAACTACGATGGTTCATAATAGTTTAGGACAATATATATAATACTAACGCAGATAATTTAAATGCGGAACACAGATAATCAAAAGTCTCATATATATATATAACTGAAGTCAGTTGATATACATGTGATACAATACATATGATACAACTACAACTGTCGACTCTGGAAGTTACATATACAAGTACATTATCGTGAATAATATACATGAATATACAACATCCTATACAATGACACCATCTACTCCAAAAATATGAAAAGACTTCATAACTCTAACAGCAACCCAAAGTAAGATATCAACAACCTGTAAATACTCGGTCTGACCCGAGTATTAAATTCAAGAGAAAATAATACACGGGTCAGTCTAATTCAAACTCAGTTATTAGTGCACAGAAGCAATAATAATCAAATAAAAATTAGACGACAGTCACAATAAATTTACCTATAAAATCAATACCGTGTGGCTGCAGTTCGCGCTTGCGTGCATTGCCTTGCCACTACAGTGATGATGTACACAAAAGATCAACGAACCAAAATCAATGAAGGTTCAAATATCAATTCAAAATGTCGATACTGTGTGGCTGCAGTGCACGCTTGCGTGCACTGCCTCGCCACAACAACATATACAGAAATAGCAACAAGGCACAAAGGCCAATACACAAGAATTCACAGTGCAAATTAATACACTAAGCAAGTGGCAGCAGTTTAAAACTTCCACCAAATGAATGTAAAATATGTACACAAATGAATGTACATAACAAACCTCACATGGCAAAATGAATCAGAGGTGCAACGAGAAGCAGTATAACTCAAATGAGCAAGTGCACAAGGCTGTGTAAAACATGAAGACACAGCCGAATGAAGGTGAGAGCACCAATGATATGGCACCACAGCACACAACAGAAAAGACATAGAGCATCTTTAATTGAAACAATGTCAAAGTGAAATATAGTGACCAAATGCAAACGAATACCATGCATCAATGCAATGCATCAGTTTCATGAACAAAGACCGTGGACAATACAAAAGACACCAACCCATAAACCAAATGCAAAAGGTCAAGTCAGTGACTCAATTCAACTGCAGTATCCACAACACAAAGCAGTGGGACAACTACAAAAATAGGAGGAGGGTGAGGGCACCAAGGGTATGGCACCACACATACATGCACAAGGGCAGACTGCAACTGAATTGCATCCACCATAAGGTCACAGAGCAATGGTTCAAACATGAAATGAACCAGAGGAATGCAACTGTTTTTAAGTGAATGGCTACAAGTATATGAAATGTACTTGTAAAAACTGGGTAGTGTAAACATATGAATGCAAAGTGTAGCCACATCAGACAGTGCCAAAGAAAAAAGGCAATATGTTGCTTCTTCATACAAAACACTGGACAGTGCAAACACCTAAATGCAAGTCAATGAAAACCCAGTGTACAACCACCTCAAAAGCTACATGAAGTCAATGCAGAAAAATGAACCATTGTCACGATAAATATACAGTGTAATGAGAACTACAAGGAGATGAACCAATATACTATGCAGTGGGTAATGCAAGTACAACATTAAGTGACACAACTACACATGACTGCATAGTACAAAAGTGATCAGTGAAGCCAAAGACTACATGAAATAGGTAGGCAAGCTGTCTCAAATGGTCAAGGCAGCAAGCATTGATGAAATTCAAATACAAACCAAATAATTAATGTGGTAAAAGTGATATGCCCAATGCACAATGAAACTCAAGTGTCCAGTAATGCAACTCGAAACAATGCACCAATTTCATATGTACAGCAAACAACACAAGGGATACAACTGCCTAATATCAACCTACTGCAAGTGCGACAGGTAAGGGGTGAGCATAGAGATGGTCAGAGCCGAAGCTCACAGGGACCAAGAGATATCAAAGTCAGTGACAAAGTGAAAACAAATCAAAGTAAATCTTCATTTACCAAAGACAACAGAAAAATGCTCAAAGCCGAATCCAAGTCAAACAAAGAGTCGAACAAGTCAAGCCATAATTAAAATCAACAGCCCCAAAATCAACTCAAGGCAAAAAAGTATCAACAACAAACAAAATCAAATCGTGGACGAAAAAACGAAAACAAATTAAGCAGACGAAGTCGAACTATATCGAATTAGATGTGAGTAATATAAATTACTCACCTTGGTCTAAGCGGAGATGAACTTGTTCACGTGGAGGCGTTCGACAGTTTGAAGCGGCCGAAGTTCCCCCTTTTTGTCCACTCTAAGTCGACCAACCATCTGCAGCTGGAACCACCTCACGAGATCGAGCGAAGCAAGGGACGAGCATCTGAAGTCGGCGACCATTAATTACACGAAACCTTAATTTGAATTAGAGGAACGAACGAAAGATCGAGATGGAGCCGCCATTTTCATTTGATTGTTTTGTTTTAGGGTTTCTCTGAAGTGAATGAAAATAGAGATGGGATCGGTTATTAACTCGAAATAATTTGGCACCAAGAATAAATGGGCCGAGACAAATTTGCAAAGCTCAACAATACTTAACAAATTTTCAAAGGATTTACAACTGATCTAAAAACCCCAACAACAACTAGCAACCAGATTTAATCGTCTAACGACGATAATTAATTGATGCTAAACCCCAGGTTGTTACAGACTCCCATCCTTATAAAAATTGCGTCCCCGCAATTTTCATAATTAAGGTCGTCACTAACAATAAATTTTCTAACATAAACTGATTAAGCTAGAAAATAAAGGTAGAGAATTCAAACGTCAAAGAAATCTTTTAATTTCATAAAAGAAATTCATAAATTTTCAACAAAATCTAACTATCAAGTAGATAATCAGAAAACAATAAAACTAAATAAGGCAGTTATTAGCAATATTCAATTATCGATTAGACAATTTGAATTTAGAAATCACAAACAACAACATCTAATCATCGATACGATAATTAGAAAATAGCAAAATCTAATTATCAACAAAGATAATTGGAAAACACAAATCACAATTTGCAAATCTGCAGTTATCTAGTTATCAACCAGAAAATTTAAAAACAATTTTTATCTCATCACCAAACGATAATCAGAATTCTCAAATCAACAAATATTTAATTATCAAAAACGATAATCCAATCAACAAATAATCGATTATCAAAAACGATAATCAAATCGAAAAATATTCGACTATCAAAAACGATAATCAAATCAACAAATTTTCAACTATAAAAAACGATAATCAAATCAACAAATGTTCGATTATCAAAAATGATAATCAAATCAACAAATATTCGATTATCAAAAACGATAATCAAATCTCAAATCAACAAATATTCGATTATCAAAAACGATAATCAAATCAACAAATATTCGATTATCAAAAAACGATAATCAAATCAACAAATATTTGATTATCAAAAACGATAATCAAATCAACAAATATTCGATTATCAAAAACGATAATCAAATCAAAAAATATTCGACTATCAAAAACGTTAATCAAATCAACAAATATTCGATTATCAAAAATGATAACCAAATTAACAAATATTCGATTATCAAAAACGATAATCAAATCTCAAATCAACAAATATTCGATTATCAAAAACGATAATCAAATCAACAAATATTCGATTATCAAAAACGATAATCAAATCTACAAATATTCGACTATCAAAAATGATAATCAAATCAACAAATATTCGACTATCAAAAACGATAATCAAATCAACAAATATTCGACTATCAAAAATGATAATTATCAAAAACGATAATCAAATCAACAAATATTCGACTATCAAAAACGATAATCAAATCAACAAATATTCGACTATCAAAAACGATAGTCAAATCAACAAATATTCGACTATCAAAAACGATAATCAAATCAACAAATATTCGACTATCAAAAACGATAATCAAACCAACAAATATTCGACTATCAAAAACGATAATCAAACCAACAAATATTCGACTATCAAAAACGATAATCAAACCAACAAATATTCGACTATCAAAAACGATAATCCAATCAACAAATATTCGATTATCAAAAACGATAATCAAACCAACAAATATTCGATTATCAAAAACTATAATCAAACCAACAAATATTCGACTATCAAAAACTATAATCAAACCAACAAATATTCGACTATCAAAAACGATAATCAAATCAACAAATATTCGACTATCAAAAACGATAATCAAATCAACAAATATTCGATTATCAAAAACGATAATCAAATCTCAAATCAACAAATATTCGATTATCAAAAACGATAATCAAATCTAAAATCAACAAATATTCGATTATCAAAAACGATAATCAAATCAACAAATCGACAAATATTCGATTATCAAAAACGATAATCAAATCAACAAATATTCAATTATTAAAAACGATAATCAGAACTCATAACATCAAATATCTAATTATCACAAGCGATAATCAGAAACAACAAATATCCGATTATCAAAAACGATAATCAGAACTCATAACATCAAATATCTAATTATCACAAGTGATAATCAGAAACAACAAATATCCGATTATCAAAAACGATAATCAGAACTCATAACATCAAATATCTAATTATCACAAGCGATAATCAAAAACAACAAATATCCGATTATCAAAAACGATAATCAGAACTCATAACATCAAATATCTAATTATCACAAGCGATAATCAGAAACAACAAATATCCGATTATCAAAAACGATAATCAGAACTCATAACATCAAATATCTAATTACCTGCAGATAATTAGATTCAACAAATATCTAGAAATCAATTAAGATATTCTAGAAAATCAACATAAAAGGTTGGATCGATCCCATCATATGGCGAGTTTTAGCTACGCCGCACGTGCATCTCATATGGCCCGAAGGTCCAACATATGACCCGAAGGTCTGGTACTGGTATTTGACCCGAAGGTCCATCATATGACCCGAAGGTCCATCATAGTGGCTCGAAAGCACACGAAAATCATCAAATATTTCAATTAACGAGTCCGGAATTAACCAAAATAGCAAACACACATGTCCCATAACCACGAGTTTTACTAAATCGTTTAATTCTCTTCATCGTTTCCTTGAAAGTGCAAAATTGTGTATTTCAAAAATAACACTTCACATTCTCAAACGGACAAGTCCGGAATCAAGCGAATCAGTAAAAGAAAGGGGTCATAGTCCTCGATTTTGCTGAAACGTTTAAATCGCTTTCTCATTCTTTTGAAAACGCAAACTGCAAAACTTCTGAAAACAAATTCATTTATTTTATAAAAGTAATAATTTACATTCTCAAACAAACAAATTCGGAATTAAGCGAATCAGTAAAAGAAAGGGTTCATAGTCCTCGATTTTACTGAATCGTTTAAATCGCTTCCTCATTCTTTTGAAAACGTAAACTGAAAATTTTTGAAAACAATTTTTATTTTTAAAACGATTTGCAAATCCATGATAGAAACAGCAACACTAGTGATAGTTTCAACAAGGAAATAACACTTCTCAAAACACCGTAGAAACGGATCTCAAAATCAGCATTGTGGGATAACCGCTTGAAAATCCACTTTAAAATATGACGGTCACTGAAGCCAAAGCGACAGTGATTTTTAAACGTCAAAATCTCATTAAAATAATTCGCATCAAAATATAACACCAGTGAATTTCCATTCATAAAAAAATGTCAATAAAACACCGAGCTTCAAAAATCTAGCACCGGCGTAAAAATCTCGTTATAAAAATAACGGCAACAAAATACGTTTCATAACCAAGCATCGTTTCAACGTAAAATTAATGTAGTAACGTGCAACTCATGTTTTCACGCACACTACCAAATGAACAAAGAAAGCATTATATTATATCTTCAATTAAGATATTTTAAAACAGCAAAAATCTAATCAGATATGATTAGCACCAAAGAAAACCAGCAAGAATTTCAACAAATCAAACCACTGGTTAAACAACATAATGAAATTAAATTCATTTTCTTATTTCGATTTTTAAATCAAAATAATTATCAGCTGTGTTCAGCGAAGACAGTCTCACTGTTTTCGCTGCGCACTCTGATAAACAAAACACAAATCAACCAATCATCAAAACGCAGTTTCACTTTTATTTTTAAATAAAGATATTTAAAAATTTCAACATATTTCAAAACTTTGGTTTTGACTCAAAGCACAATAAAACATCGACTAATAGTTGTAACACATGTTCCATCTAAGTTATGTTTTATATTATGTCCATAAACCCCAATCTCTGATACCAACTGTGACGCCCCACCTCTATGCTCGCAATAACAAAGAGTATTAAAAGAATACTGTCTGTTATCATGAAGAATAAGGCTGGATAGGAGCGGCCATCCGTAGTTAAGCCTTACACTAGTATTGGTTACCTCGATAGGAGTGGTACATATTTTTAATTTTTTCATCTCTTATTTATTTACTCCCATCGACATACCCAATTCCAGTATAAAACGAACTACGATGGTTCATAATAGTTAGGACAATATATATAATACTAACGCAGATAATCTAAATGCGGAACACAGATAATCAAAAGTCTCATATACATACATACATACATACATACATACATACATACATATATATATATATATATATAACTGAAGTCAGTTGATATACGTGTGGTACAATACATATGATACAACTATAACTGTCGACTCTGGAAGTTACATATACAAGTACATTATCGTGAATAATATACATGAATATACAACATCCTATACAATGACACCATCTACTCCAAAAATATGAAAAGACTTCATAACTCTAACAGCAACCCAAAGTAAGATATCAACAACCTGTAAATACTCGGTCTGACCCGAGTATTAAATTCAAAAGAAAATAATACACGGGTCAGTCTAATTCAAACTCAGTTATTAGTGCACAGAAGCAATAATAATCAAATAAAAATTAGACGACAGTCACAATAAATTTACCAATAAAATCAATACCGTGTGGCTGCAGTTCACGCTTGCGTGCACTGCCTTGCCACTACAGTGATGATGTACACAAAAGATCAACAAACCAAAATCAATGAAGGTTCAAATATCAATTCAAAATGTCGATACTGTGTGGCTGCAGTGCACGCTTGCGTGCACTGCCTCGCCACAATAGCATATACAGAAATAGCAACAAGGCACAAAGGCCAATACACAAGAATTCACAGTGCAAACTAATACACTAAGCAAGTGGCAGCAGTTTAAAACTTCCACCAAATGAATGTAAAATATGTACACAAATGAATGTACATAACAAACTGCACATGGCAAAATGAATCAGAGGTGCAACGAGAAGCAGTATAACTCAAATGAGCAAGTGCACAAGGCTGTGTACAACATGAAGACACAGCCGAATGAAGGTGAGAGCACCAATGATGTGGCACCACAACACACAACAGAAAAGACACAGAGCAGCTTTAATTGAAATAATGTCAAAGTGAAATACAATGACCAAATGCAAACGAATACCATGCATCAATGCAATGCATCAGTTTCGTGAACAAAGACAGTGGACAATACAAAAGACACCAACCCATAAACCAAATGCAAAAGGTCAAGTCAGTGACTCAATTCAACTGCAACATCCACAACACAAAGCAGTGGGAAAACTACAAAAATAGGAGGAGGGTGAGGGCACCAAGGGTATGGCACCACACACACAAGCACAAGGGCAGACTGCAACTGAATTGCATCCACCACAAGGTCACAGAGCAATGGTTCAAACATGAAATGAACCAGAGGAATGCAACTGTTTTTAAGTGAATGGCTACAAGTATATGAAATGTACTTGTAAAAACTGGGTAGTGTAAACATATGAATGCAAAGTGCAGCCACATCAGACAGTGCCGAAGCAAAAAGGCAATATGTTGCTTCTTCATACAAAATACTAGACAGTGCAAACACCTAAATGCAAGTCAATGAAAACCCAGTGTACAACCACCTCAAAAGCTACATGAAGTCAATGCAGACAAATGAACCATTGTCATGATAAATATACAGTGTAATGAGAACTACAAGGAGATAAACCAATATACTATGCAGTGGGTAATGCAAGTACAACATCAAGTGACACAACTACACATGACTGCATAGTACAAAAGTGATCAGTGAAGCCAAAGACTACATGAAATAGGTAGGCAAGCTGTCTCAAATGGTCAAGGCAGCAAGCATTGATGAAATTCAAATACAAACTAAATAATTAATGTGGTAAAAGTGATATGCCCAATTCATAATGAAACTCAAGTGTCCAGTAATGCAACTCGAAACAATGCACCAATTTCATATGTACAGCAAACAACACAAGGGATACAACTGCCTAATATCAACCTACTGCAAGTGCGACAGGTAAGGGGTGAGCACAGAGATGGTCAGAGCCGAAGCTCACAGGGACCAAGAGATATCAAAGTCAGTGACAAAGTGAAAACAAATTAAAGTAAATCTTCATTTACCAAAGACAACATAAAAATGCTCAAAGCCGAATCCAAGTCAAAAAAAGAGTCGAACAAGTCAATCCATAATTAAAATCAACAGCCCCAAAATCAACTCAAGGCAGAAAAGTATCAACAACGAACAAAATCAAATCATGGCCGAAACAACGAAAACAAATTAGGCAGACGAAGTAGAGCTATATCGAATTAGATGTGAGTAATATAAATTACTCACCTTGGTCTAAGCGGAGATGAACTCGTTCATGTGGAGGCGTTCGACAGTTTGAAGCAGCCGAAGTTCCCCCTTTTTGTCCACTCTAAGTCGACCAACCATCAGCAGCTGGAATCACCTCGCGAGGTCGAGCAAAGCAAGGGACGAGCATCTGAAGTCGGCGACCATTAATTACACGAAACCTTAATTTGAATTAGAGGAACGAACGAAAGAACGAGACGGAGCCGCCATTTTCGTTTGATTGTTTTGTTTTAGGGTTTCTCTGAAGTGAATGAAAATAGAGATGGGATCGGGTATTAACTCGAAATAATTTGGCACCAAGAATAAATGGGTCGAGACAAATTTGCAAAGCTCAACAATACTTAACAAATTTTCAAAGGATTTACAGCTGATCTAAAAACCCCAAAAGCAATTACCAACCAGATTCAATCGTCTAACGACGATAACTAATTGATGCTAAACCCCGGGTTGTTACATTAGCCTTTTCCATTGAATCAATTCTAGTGTTTCATTCAAAACATTTCTGACTAAATGATTCTTGACTTGAATTCATTGTTGACATATCATACTCAACGTCACTTATGAAATTTTGAGTCCGAACAATTCTTCACACAGAGATCATTGTTTCTATAAACAATTCTCTAGTATTTCATAAATACACGAGAATGCTTTAAACTATCATTTAATGACATCAATTTGGATTTAATATATTCCTCATGTATCAAATATAAGAACAAATCATGATATCATAGACAACATAACATGTATGATAATTACTATTGCCATACATAAGGAATTCATCTGATATGTTCCATGTTAAACATTTTAATAAGTTGGCATTGCATATCATTTGGGACATTCCCAACATATTTTATACTTACTATAAAAGACATTTCCAAAATTGAGTATTAAAACAACTAAGATTGATTTTAATATAAGTACATCGTTAAAAATCAACAGTGTTTTGTATACTTATGGTTTAAAAATACCTATGTTCCTTTTAACTTTCTTACTTATGAACACACGCTTCCTCTGCATTTTGATTGACAATTTTTTTTTTGATATTTCCATCAAAACGTTTGTTCAATTTTGACGCTTATAAAATGATACTTTCTATCATTCCTTGGATCATATCCAAAATCTCACAAACTCAATATAGCTCACACTAACTTCGAGACACTTTGGTTATTATGTGAAGTATTCTAGTCTAATTCTATATTTAGAACTTTCTATTTCAATACATATGTACAAAAACCTAAAGTCATACTAGGTGATAACTTTGCGAGCGTATTAACTTGAGTATGTTGAGCAACGAATCTATTACGCTAATTTCAACAACTGAAATTTATGAGATTATTCTTGTCAACATTGCTCATTTAATTCCAACTACATTAGTCTCTTAAAAACACAATCGCGACCGATGGATCACACCCCTTTGGATATGACTACCAAAATCATATTTTAATAACGTACCTGGAATCCCTTCGGATTTGTGCATCATACCATATCATAATTCAATGCTCTTAATGGTTTAATTGACAACCGAGGATTATTTATTCTCGATATTTATAAAAAAACCCATAGTTTCTCTTTAGTGTGCGAGAGTTCTTATTAGACGCTCTAATGCGATATGCTCATATAGGTTAGTTAATTTCGTTTCATCTCATCTAATTAGTTTTATCTATGGATCGTATTCAATTACATTTTACTATCGATAATTCCTTAAAGAAATTCCTTTATAGTGAAATTGGTATTTCTTGAAACAACAATTGATTCTCAACGTAGCAGAATTGGTATTCATAAACATTTTATGAACTTCCTTATTTATAAAATTGATTTGGTTTTAGTTTATAAAACTTTTGTTCAAAACATAGATATGTCATCCAATGGTAGCCTTTCCCGAAATTATTTTGGGGAGATTCATAAAAAATCCCTCACGAACAACTATTACGTGCAATCTTTCGATTTGCAAGACCTGCCAACTCCTTAGCCCAGGATATATTAGGGTTTCTTATAAACCCTTATCTTTTATGATTTTGTAAACTGTTAGTTGGATGAAATAATATTAACCTTGTGTACTAAGCTTGAGTACATTACATTATAGAAAGAAACTAACTCAACTTCACTTGTAATTAAACATACTTTGTCCAACAAAGCTTGATTACTGCTTATCGATGCAGCATTGTGTGCCACAAGGAGGAGTGACTTGAGATCGAAGCTTTATTCGTTTTTAAGTATGTTCGGAACTCTTTCAAATATGCTCACCCATTCAGTCAAATCAAATCATTTCTATCGCAAGTTATTTTATTTACTTCTTTTTTATACTCTATGAGTTTACCATATATATACTACATGTATATAAAAGTAATATATACATATGTACTTGGATGTCCTGAATTGCAGACACTACACCAAAAAAGTCATTTCGTAGCGTTGAAAAAACGCTACCAAAACTTTTAGGTAAACGCTGGGGCACGACAACTAAAAGTCCAAAAGTTTTACTTGCGTTGTAGGAAACGCTACCAAAAACAAACTTATTGTAGCATTTCTGAAGCCCTACAAAAGTTTTTTTGCCGCATTTTCAAAATGTAACCAAAAATACATTTTTTAAGTCGAGTTTTACTTGCATTCTTTTTTCATCTGTTGCATTTTTTAGGCCACTATAAAATTTTGGCAGCTTTTATCTGTCCTATTACATAATTTTTGTTGCATTTTTTCTCTTTTACAACATTTTTTTTTAAATTACTTTCGTTCCCGTAGCACTTCTGAAATGGTACTAAAACTTATTGATCGATACAACACATTTTAAGCGTCACTATTTACTATTAATGGCTTGTATAATTTTCGATAATCACTTATATATAATAGCCATATTAAAGCCAGTAATCAATCACATAATTATCATTTTCAAACCAGCATCGATAATAATCATATTCAAGTAATTGAAAAAACATGTTAATTTCATAATAAAGTATAATATCCATAAACATTTCAATTATAGTATTTCGAAAAAAATAAGTGAATTCACATAACACAACCGATTCCAAACAAGTGTACAAAATTAGTACGAACAAAATATTATATTATATGTAATACTTAAAGTCTTGTTCATGGCTTAATTACTGATAGTTCTTTGATGCAACTGTTATTCACTTCGGAAATGCTAATAATCTGCAGTCAAGGATAATGGTCAACAGTTAGAATTACATACATGTTGACAATTTACGTGTGTTGATAATGTATAAATTACATGCATAATTAAGTATAATATATATAAGAATAGGAAGAGCATTACCATTGACATTAACATTAGCAGGAGCGTTAGCATCCTTATTGATCATACTTATTGACATTAATAATAGCAAGAGTATTAGCATAAGTATTTTAATTCATTGGCTAAGAACGTTTTGCGACTCTTTATACTTCATGCAACTGATTCATACAAACTTCTACGCGGTATCCAATTACTTCAGCAATCAGTGTACTTCCAAAACCATCTTCCACCACCTCCTCACAACAACCACAATCATCAAAACTGCAAAAAATCAACCTCTACCAAATAGTTTCACAAAACACAGAACTTCACTACGCCAAACACTCCTCTACACACTGCTACCCATAACAATATTACACCTGAACCATCAAGCTCAAATGATCACCCTCCCTTGCATGAACCTTAATAGCAAAGCACAAGAAACAACATCCCATCAGTAACTCCTTCCTACGACTAGACTTTATCACATAGACCCAAATACCAAATGACTAAAGCTACCCCAACCATCTCCTTAACCTGTTCCTCATCTACGAAACCGCATATGCAATAATTACACCGTCATCTCCTTAATTACACTTCACTGCAATCCAAACCCGAAGACCAAACTACAACACTCTATAACCTAAAACAGTTCAAAATCACCAAAATGCAACCACCTTCTCGTTGCCATTTGAACCATCCTCGGCAATCCTTAATACAAGCACCAATTCAACATGAACGTACCCTCCACAAAACTACCTAAAACCATCGAGCTACAAAGCTATCATCTAAACCATCCTCCAACACCATGAAACGACCATCAATCTCCAAAGCAATCAACTAGAGCACCGCAGCTCAATCCTATCACTAACCAGGACACCACTACTATATTAACCATTAACCATAACTAACCTTACATTCAAAACTACCACATAAAAACTTGCTACATTCCTTCCATTCCCATCGCCATAGTACCTCCATGCCACCGTCAGTTATCAATCAACCTCCGTCATCGGCTAACACTTCCTTTATGCTTCAATCACTTAATTCCACTCCCTCTCACTATCATCAACTACTTGACCCATCAGTCTTAACTAACAAACACAAACTGCACTTTAGTCGAGCCACTACAACTTCACAGCAAGCTCTAATCTTCATTTCCAAATTGCTAACATCTCCTTCCTCTACAAACATGCACTACAACACCCTTATTCACAACAACCCACTGCCTCTGACCTGCACCCTCACCTCAAAATTCACCATTCTCTATTACAATATGCAAACACTCCACCATTAACCTTCCTGCCTCCTCAGCAATAAAAAACTTCAACCACTTTCCTTTCTTATACAAACACAAACTACAATCTCCTTTTACACCAAAAGCCCACAGAACGAGCTTATCAAACATTATTTGAACTCATCCATTCACAAATCCTCCTACAAAAAAAGCCCACATAATAAACTTTCTTGGCATCAAGCATTCGACTCTAAACATCGACAACATCACTGCCTCACTAATACCATAATTACTCAAACCTACATTCACCAACTTCTGCCACTACTATCAAGTTCCAATCCTTCTTCTACAATCACACCTCCACCAACCGAAATCTAACATGAACCCACCATCCTATGTCAAACAACATAAAATTGTTTTCAACTTTCACTCATCACTTTACCATCTCCACAACAGCTGGAACTAATCGCCTTCCAAGCGTCAACCTATCACCAACCATAACACCACCGAAATAACCACTCTCCCAGCAGGAATATCAACCTAATCCTCAACAAAACCACTGTTGCCATCCGTGAAACTGTATCTATGCACCACTAAAATAGAAAATACTATATTAAATTTGGTATCACAAAGCACCCTTTCCCTATCCAAACAACAAGATGAAATAGCCCTATCCTCTATCAATTTCTCTATATTAACTATTTTCCTATTAGAATTAACAACATTATCACTAGGACCCATTTCAGTAACCTCATTAAGAACAAAAACATCATCAAACCCATTAATAACCTCCTTAATATCATTTCAACCAATAACTCAGAGTTCAAACCTAAATCTTCCAAAACACTTAACCCGTCAAACCTATTTGAAGTAACAATCACAAATCGCTCCAATTTATAGGATTTTGTTTTATGCTTTCCATTCATACTAACAAAATCTGATTCCTGTAAGTGATTAGCATGGTTTGAAACAACTTTACTAAAAGCACAACAAACTCCTTTTATACTAGAATGAGGGCGACTGATTATCAATCAGACCTAGAATTTGTGTATGAGTGGGTGTATATATAAGAAACACTTTGCATAGGCCCTTGAATTTATGTATGAATATTAGTGTATATATAAGTGACTGGGTATATATAAGAGAAACATACAAGCACCAACTAATACTTACAGGAATTTGATTCCCTAATGACATATATGGCTGGCCAAGCTATGGTAGTACCAAATGTATCTTCCATATACGGTGATGATTATAAACTTAGTTAACTGTGCAAAAAAATTATAATACTAAGTTAATTCTTATAAAACTTAGTTTATTTTTATAAAAACTTAGTAAAATTTTAATTTTTTATAAATTTTGTTAAATTATTATTATTATTAACTTGGTTAATTTTTATCAAACTATACTTTATTATTACTATACAACTATAAATTTATATAAAAATTAGTTAAATTTTTATAATATTTTGTTAAATTTTATAGACTTTTATTTAGAATAATTTTACAACCTCGTTCATTTTTTATAAAGTTTAGTTAGTTTTTATATAAATTAGCTAACTTTTTTAATTTTTGAAAACTTAGTTAATTTATTATTACTATTATATTATATTTCAAAAAAAAAACTACTACTATTATAAACTTAGTTAATTTTTATCAAACTTAATTATTATTATTATTATTGTTAACTTAATTAATCTTTACATAACTTAGTTAAATTGTTTAATTTTTAGAAATAGAACTTATTGTTATTGTTGTTATACCATTATAAATAAGTATCTGGGGTAGAACTTATAAGTAGATCTTGTGGTTTACTGTTCAACATGCAAGTCATTTTCTTTTAGATATAAGGAATGAGTCCCTTTTTTCCAATGAAAATGTAATTGTACAGCATCAACATTTAAAAAGTAAAATGCTTGGAATAGGTGATTTACAACATATAACTTATCCCATAAAGTCAAAACCTCAAATATTGGATGTGAAAACAACAAAAAATATGATGGGAAATTAACTTGTAGAGCATACATTGAACTACGAAAGAAAATGAAGATTAACAAGGAAACAGTAAACCATCCTCTATGGTGAAGTAGTGTGCTAAAAATAGAATCACAAGTGAAGTTTGTCCCAAAAGTAGTGTCAAAACCATATAGTTGTATTACAGTAACTAAATTAAGATTTAAACAATCCTCAAGCAAGAGACTTCGAAAAGTAATTCGTTGATAATTTAAGCCATATTGAAGTGTTGCTAGTTCTATGTAACATCCTCCTACATGGAGTCCAAAACTAATGGCTACGGATGCTGCAGTCATCCATAGTTATTAATCTTCGATGACCGATTACAGCGATATTAGAAACGTTGATACACAGAAACACGAGAATATGGAAAATAATTTAAACAGCAAACAAATTCCACATTCCATTTCAAAATATTCCAAATTGATTACATATTCTCGATTTGCAGACCATGTTCAGATAACGTATAATTAATACAAAATACTCCAAGAGCGACATATGAAGATGGCCCATTGGTTGATCAGAGTATTAATAATAGAGCATTAAACAATTTTCCTTTACAACAAAATACACAACGGAAATAAAAGGACTCTAGTAACAAGCTTGTAACGACCTGATATTTTCAACCATTCGCATCCGCACAAGTCGGACTTGAATTGCTCAAAATATCAGATTGTTAATTTAAATTTGGAAAAACTTAACATATACAGTAAATAAACCAATCACAAAATCACAGACATAGAGTAATACAATAATACGCAGCGGAATCAATAAATAGTAGTTCATGAAGCTACTATATAATCATCAGAGTTAGAAATAAAATACATCAGAATATCTCAAATACAGTGAAATCTCCAATGCCACAGATGACTTCTCTGAACAAATCAATTGGAAGAGCTGAAAGCTAAAACGATAGTTGGGTCTCCAAGCGAAGCTCCAAACTTCAAAGGCGAGTCTCAAATGCTTATCACTCAGTCTGACCCGAGCGTAAAGCAAAACACAAAACATTCGAGTCAGGATTAAGATTCTTGTATCAATAAATCCAACGCAAGTGAAATAACAACTGAAATACAGGTAACTCAAAGGATGTTTGGGATAACCATCCTCTAAGGATCCGTGGAACTGTCGACAATGTAGAAATATACACTATACACCATGGTCATTTCAAATTAATTTATACTTCAAAACCAGAGTATCATTTCCATTATATGTATATATCCAAATTTTATCATTTTCAAAGTTACGATTCAAATCGACTCAATTTTCAAATTCAAATTTAACTAAATCTCAATTCAACAAATTTCAATTCAATTCAGTTTCTAATAAAAAATTGCAAATTATATCGATTTCCAATGAAGATATAAATCACAAAATAAACCATTTAAATTCTAATACATTTCAAAGCTTTAATATTCACATTTTCAAAGCTAAATTTAATAGTTTCATATACCCTGATTTAACTTCATTATTATTTAGTCTTGAAATATTCCCTCATTAAAATTCAATATCATTTAAGTAACCTTAAATTACATCTTACTAAGTATCTCCTTTAATTTATTTTAACATGGAATATTCATTACGTCACTTAAGTCCAAAAATCTAGTTAAAACCATATCTTTAAATTTCAATTTTAGTAGTTCCAAATCGATGTTTATTTACTAAAATTCTTAATTACATACAATTTCAAATACATTTAAATTTATCTTCCCAGCATTAACTTATTCAAATTATTACAAAATCTATAAATTTAAATAAGTACTTGAGCATATTATATGTATTAAATCAATCTCCATTTAATTAAATATTATTATTAAATCTATATATTATATTTCCATTTATATATAGTATTTAAGAATCAATATTTATTAAAACCTTATATTTCTTTCCAAAACCATAGAAATTATTTTCAAAATATTTATATATGGACCGACGGTGTCTGTATATAATTTCTTATCCTAAGGTCAAGTGATACAGATATTTATCATTTCAATCCGTAATTTAAATATATATACACACACACACACAAACACACACACACATGGGTAGATATCCTTTCTACCCGTAATCCCAATTTCAATTCAATGAAAATCGCTTGGGTCTATCATTTCAACCCATAACGAAATTCTCCTATTCTAAAGTCCGTTCGGGTATGTATCATTTCAATCCATAATGAATTATATACTAACAGGGAACTTGCAGAGTGATAACAGATATGACAATAATAATAACAGGCATATATCATCAATAACAATATAATATAAACAACAGGATATGATGTCATATCCCATTGGTGAACAATTACATATAAATGCATATCATATATATAACGATTTAAACAATTAACAGTTAAATTTTTAGCAACATATTTCAATTGTTGTTCCAATTGAAATCAAATTTAATAAATAAAAGAACGTTAATCGTGAGTGATTGCTCACCTTTCGAGGCTAAAGAGATTCGACATAGAAATGAGCTATTAAATCCAAAGCAACGCTAGATGGATATGATTTGATGAAGAAAACAGGCACGACGGACAAGGCTGATAATGGGAAATCGATGAGAACGATTGATTTAGTTTTGATATAACGGAATTATTTCATTTTATATATTATTATTTGTTTGTAAAATAATTTCAAAATACATATTTTAAAATCCATATCATGTCCCAAATTTTTTAATTTAAACAAAACTCAAAATATAATGTTTATATAATTCATACATTTCCTTAGAATTTCCTTAAATCCATTTTAAACGCTAACACTAATATAAGTTTGAAAACCGACCCAACATATATGCAGACAAATACAAATCCATATGCAACGATATATATATTGTCTTCCCATGAAATCAATATTAAATTTTTAATATGAATGTCAAAATAAAAATCATTGGTTACATTTAAAACGCCTAAACAGTTTAGATGTTGAAAATAGTATATATATTAAAATATTTTAAATAGTTTATATATTAAAATAATTTATATATAAATTTAAAATTTTAAACACATATTAAATTATATATATATATATATATATATATATATATATATCTAAAATCATCATTTAAAAAAAACATATCTACATAATATACTTTATATAATACTTACAGATATTCTGCCTAACACAAACATATACATTAAACAAATATATTTCTAAATAAGCTAAAATGTACACAACAGGTTGAACCCATGTTAACAACTTTACTTAACACTTAGCTTATATTATTATACAAATAATATGTTATATGATTCATACTTGATTCTATATGCATACCAAAATATACTGTAAGCTTTTCATATTATGCTATAAGCATATATATGCATGCACTATATAACTATATGCTGCTAATACAATTTATATAGTTTAAGTAAACTTATAAAAACAATGTAACTAATAGATTTGCAGGCTCATATAAAACTTATACCTTCCTATATTTTATTTTTCTATTTTTAAAGCACACGTACACATTAAAAATCAACTTATATATAACTATACTTTAAACGCGTTGAATAAATATTTCAACCACGTATCCTTCTTTCCTCAAAACATATGTATGTTACATAAAAAAGAAGAAGAAGAAGAAGACGACAAGGCAACTCATATATATATTACCTACATACAGATGCTGCGGCTAAGGGGATGAAAGAGATGGGAGCCGAGCATAGAAGGTGAGAATGCAAGAGCAAAAGCAATAAACAAGAAGAAAACAAAAGAAAAGGATGAAAAAGAAGAAGAAGAAAAAGAAAAGAAATAAGGTAAAATAAGTGCAGCCATTTACCTACAGGAGAAGCTTCACAGGCAAGAGAGGAGATGAAGGCCAAGTAATATGCAGTGGGTATTTGTATACATGGGTTTTGAATATTTATTAGGGAAGCTTGCGTTGATTAAGTGGAAGAAAGCAAGAAATTTTGTTTAAAGTGGCAAGAGAAAATTTAGGCATTCATTTCTATTAAATATACAGAAGCAAATGGAAAGAAACAAAAGATTTTGAAAAGCCTAGTGGAAATTTAGGAATTTATTCCTATTAATTAAGGAGAAGTAAAAGGAAAGAGGAAATTCTCACACGTGAATGACAAGGCAAGCTTTTCATTTCTTTCCTGTAGAAAAGCACAGCTACTGAATGATTTGATTTTTTTTCTTTTTTTCTTCAGCTAAGGTAAGAAATTAAAGAGTTCGTATAAGAAGCAAAAATTAAAACGAAACGTACTCCCAAAAAAAAGTTAACAAAGTAACGTAATTTAAATTTATACGTTTCTTACTAATATAGTAAAATATATGCTAAGGAATCTTTCAGTAAATAACGTACCATTTATAACACCAAATAATTAAACAAGAATGGATATAAAACGTGTCAAGTAAACGTATAAATTTATTTCTTTTTACACATTATTTATATAAGTTATCATTTCCAAACAATTACATACATAACATTAATTTTATTCAATCACTATTTACTCATTGATTAATTCAATATTTACAATTATTTTTCTTAGATTAATTTTTTACCAAATATTCCTATTTACAATCAATTATACCCAAATAGTTGTTTCAATCAATCGGATTGCATTGAATTAATTATTAATTAGCTTACATCAACATTCTTACATTTCATTCCCGTTATTAATCCATTATTACCAAATAGATAAAATTACCTTAAATTGAAATTTGATTACCAATTTTTTAAGCACTAAATAACTAACATATATAAATTCAATACTTATATTTGTTTACCTATGTTTCATTCATAACAAATTATATTATTCCCGCTAATTCAATTAATTTGAATTCCATTCTAGTACCAATTTATTACTTATACCTACAGTACATTTATATGAAATTTATACTTTTACACTTTCCGTTATAATATTAATTGTCATTAAAGAAATGTTCATTATTGGCCACCAATGATTATACCAACTCATATCACACTAATCCTATTCAATTCCCATTTATTACGCAGATTTATATTAATAGGTCAACATTTACATTCGTTACTTACATTCACTTATAACCAAGTTATACTATTTTACATTATTTCATTTATTTCATTACTTCCTTTATTGGGATTTCATTTCACATTAATATAACATTTATTAAAATTTATTTTCAATTTCCGTTAACAATCTAATAAATAGGTAACATACAAAATCATTATCGTTAACCTTTAGTCTCATAAATAGGCATTTATTACTTACAAATCAAAGTTGTCATTTATTTCATAATGCTAAACTTCATTCACTTATGCTCAATCTATAGCCAAACATAACATTTAGATTTCTTTTCATTAATTGGTATTCCCTTCGATACATAAATTTATTAATCTTGACTAGCATTGTTTACCTTTCATTTACTTAACACATTCTCATTCCCATTAATGTAACCTTTAATTATTTTTTATTTCCCATTCCAATTCAATCAAAAAATTAAACAGGTAACTTATAATAATTTACTATAAGCCAAGATTACACTTAGGTTTATCATACTTCAACCAAATTTTATAATTACATACATATTACCGAATTCATTCAATTACTATTAATAATATATAAATTCCTTTAGTTATACAACACTTACACTTATTTACTTATTTTATGTTTTTTATACCCAAGTGGAACAATATACACAACTTCATTTTCATTGTTATTTTACTTAAATTGTCAATAATTAGTTCTTAATAACCATGGCTACAATTCATTCTTAACATTTACTTCACTATAAATTATAAAAAAAATATTTCTTTCTAAATTTAATTACAAAAATCTTATTAAGTCAACCAATTTATTTATCCAAATTTACAGGTCGTTACACTCTCCCCCACTCAAAACTTTTTGTCCCCGAAAAGGAACGAGGTATGGAAAACATAGAAAAAAAATAGAATGAAATAGGACTAAAACAAGATGACAAGAAGATTAAAATTATACCTGAAAACTGTTGTTATATGCAAGTTTATCAAGGTGGAAAGTAGGAATGGCTAGAAGGGAAAATAGGTTAAAAGACAAGGATGAACCATTATTTTAAAATTATATAAATTTCAATTATTTAGAAAGGTAAAATAAATGATCAAAATATCCTTTATATGATACTTTATCAAAATACTTTTATAACTCGATGTCTTAACAAGTTTATCCTTGTTCCTGTAGACTTTGGCAGTGCGTTGATCAGGCGCAAAGCTAGAATTCTCCAGGTACTTAGTAGACTTGTTTCAACACCCAATGAAAATACTTGAAAAACTTTTAAAAACAGATATGGAAAGTACAATCCAAACAAATCATCCAAACCATTTGTCCAACCATGGATCGTAGATACACAAAGGTTACGCCTGAATCCCTCAGGAACATCCGTATTCGTAAGCTTTCTCAGCCGTGCGAATTTCGCCATGATGATTAGTAGACCGCAGATACACAAAGGTTACACCTGAATCCCCCAGGAAACATCCGTATCCGTAAGCTTTCTCAGCCCTGCGGATTTCGCTACTAAAAATGACCTACGTAGATCACAGGATACACAATGGTTACGCCTGAATCCCCCAGGAATCATCCGTACCCCTGGGCCATCTCAGTCAGGAGAATTACTTTACGCAACCGCACCAAGAAAAAAAACCATAGGTTATGCCACGGTGGGACACTCGAGTATCACATCCGAAAAACCAAAAATCAAAGAGAATAATATTGATAGAATGAATCCACAATGTGGCCACAAAGCGGATATCAAGCAGAAGGCACTTTCCATATCTTTATTTCGAAAATATGTGTCATATAGTACCTTTTCAAATCACTTTAGAATATCATACTTATATAAAGTCCATTATATAGGCTTTCATTTTCAAATCGAATACTTTCCAAAATTAATAGTACATCAAATCACACTTATATAGACTTCGATTATATAAGATTTCTCTTTCCAAATTGAGTACCTTTCAAATTAATAGTTTTCAAATCAACTTCATATTTATACAAATCCATTTTATATAAGTTCGACCACTCCCAAATCAAGTACTTAATAATATAAGGTTCTCAATTTCAAATCATTTCAATATCAATTCAGTTTCAATATCATATATGATTTCACCAAATTTTCTTCCAAATTAAATACCTCAATTTCAAAGTTCCTAAAATAATAGGTTTAGAAAATAATCCCAGTTTTCAAATTAACATAATTCAAGTCAAACAAATTCATTTCCAAAATCACCATGTAAGTACTGGTTTTAATTCCAATCTTATTTCAAAACCAAATATTTTTCTCAAAATAATTACACTCAAAATGGTTTCCAAATTTATAACTATCCCTTTAAAACCTTTAAACTATTTATTTCCATATGAAAAATCCAATTTTCCTTTTGCAAATTATTTATTTAACAAAAGTTTCAAATTTACTTAAGTCATACTCTTCATACTTTAAACATACAAAACTAAACTTATATTCTTTATCAAATATTTTATACTTTTCGAAATTTCTTAGCTTTAAAATTTTAAACCTTTATTTGGAAGTGTTCGAACCTTCAAAATAGTCGGTGAAACCAAATTTCAATTCCAAGAGTTGGAAATCAGCAACAAATCAGTAAATCAGTTTTTATAAATAGAGTTATACTAAATCAAATCGAAAACTCGAGGATTGAACACTGGCTTACTTTTAATCATTTCAAATATGTATAC
The DNA here is from genome assembly GCA_030765085.1 of Allium cepa. Taxonomy (NCBI): domain Eukaryota; kingdom Viridiplantae; phylum Streptophyta; class Magnoliopsida; order Asparagales; family Amaryllidaceae; genus Allium; species Allium cepa. The sequence continues at coordinate 125,046,608 of CM060940.1, read as the reverse complement.
ATATATCTTTCGAATATCAAATCAAACTTCGGAATTTGAAACCAATTTTTTTTCACAATATCATTCGCATAGCAAAGCTACGAGAGTGGTCTCTCCCCCACTCTGAAACTCGAAAATCAATGTCGATGATGCGTGCACTCATCATCGAAATTATTTCCCAGCAACAAAAGTGAGTTTTGGACTTCTATTTTCTTGAAACTTCTTTAAAATCACTTCGAAATCAATGGAATTCATTCGAATTCATTTGAAACATTTCTTATTCAGAAAATATCTTTTAAATCATATTATTATATTTTTTTCCCAAATTCTTAAAACCGATTTCAAAACACCGGAGTTCATTTCCTCAAAATTCCAATTCAAAACCCTTCAGTTATAAATCATTTTTATATAAATTGTGACGACCCGTCTTTCATTCCACAGAAAGATGTATCATCAATAAGAAAAGAAAGAGATAGAAATAAAAAGATATAAAGAAAAGAAACAACAATCATCAGAATCTCACAGCGGAAACGAACAAAATATAATATTACATATATCCCGTACATAGTTTTACATATCAGAGTACACAAAATAATTCCACTTTATTACATCTAACATTTCATAAGAGTTTTCCCAACCCATACAACTCAAAACATAACACCAAAATGCCATTACAGCGAATATAGATAGATAGTACATCTGGACTCCAGCTCCAGCTTCCAAAACATATGCTAATCCAAACCTAATCACTTGGCTACTCATAAAAATTTGAGTACCCAAGAGTTTATGAAAAGCAAAATAAACTCCGGGTCAGACATGGGTCTGGTGTGAGTAAATCAGTTAAAGTTGTTTAACTTTAAAAATCATTTGAAACAAAAGGTATCACGTAAGACTTCCCACAAATAAACACGGGTAAGTTTTTACCTTACGCTAACCAAAACATTTGATAGGAAATTCAGTGATATTATAATAGGGTCTAGGGTTTTCAAGTAAATAGAAAATAGCCGAAATTGTTATATCTATTAAATTCCAGCTACTAGCCACGGAAGTGGGTAATACAATCAAAACCGTAGGGTCTCATAGGGAAAATGGGTTTCCATCAATGGCAGGGCTACTGGGGTACCGCCCGTCACAGTACGGGGCCTAGATCACCGTACCGAGGAGCCACCCTAACTCCCTTGCAACATAAGGCCGGACCCATCCCTTACTGGTTAGTTCCGAACAAGACAACCCCGCAGTTGTGGCCAACAACTGCCCACACAGCCGAATATAATAAGGGACTTCTAGACAGGGGTAAATCTCACTCTCAAGTGGGGGCTACCCACGAAGCCTTGCTGCACCTCCCCTGTTTTAGCCATTCCCGGTTGATGAGGCTTGAGGCTACGATTACCTTTATAAAGAACACATCTCTTAGAATGCTCATCGTCCACCTGACGATGATCTGAAAGCATTCAATCCATACAAGTTCGTTCCGGGTTCGAACGAAACCGAAGGCATTATCTCGTTACACTCATTTTGGAATCATCCTCAGAGTTAACGACGATAACCCTTGCACTCTGATTCACCATCTCGAATCTATAAGTACTATTCCATCAAACTCATTACGGAATCACCCACAGAGTTATACTGACGTATAGCCCTTACACCTCGAGTCTTCACTCTTCACATAACATTCACGACCTAACGTTATTTGGAATCGATGTGGTTTTCGGATATCCAATTATGGAAACCCGATCCCGGTCTCATCGAAATCCTAAGCGTGTCTTTTAGGCCAAGTTGTTTAAAGATTTAAACAATTCAATTCAGATTTAAACATAACATCACACAACATTATCAACAGATAATAACCCATATCCATCACATATACAATATCTCATCACAGGATATCTCAACTATCATTCAACAGATATCAACCATATTCGAATATCAATTCAGAACTATCATCCACAAGCAAGCACTACTTAATTCATATTATAATTAATTTAATTAATTGAAATTAAATTAATTACTTAAGAATTTATCACTTAATCTTGCTTAAACAAATGTTAATTAATTAACCATAATCATTTAATTAATTAATCACCTCTTAATTATCTCATTATTAATTAATTAATCCTTAATTAATTAATAATCTTTATTTAATTATCAATTAATTACTATAATTATTTATTAATTAAACTTTGATTTAAATTAATCATTCCTTAATTGGTTATTAATTAACCCTTAATTTATAATTAATTACCTTAATTAATTCTTAATTACCTTAATTAATTCTTGATTATATTAGTTAATTCTTAATTACCTTAATTAATTCTTAATTAATCACAAATTAATTTATCTTAATTACTTAATTAATTATTCATTAATTAATCTTAATTATTTAATTAATTAAATCTTAACCCTAAATTAATTTACAATTAATTATAAATTAATTGATGTTTAATTACTTAATTAATTAACTCCTAATCAATTAATTAATTAACTTCTTAATCACTAATTTATTAATCATTAATCAATTAATCAATCAATTATTAATCACTTATGAATTAACCTTAAATTAATTAATAAATTAATTAATAACCTATTAATTGTTATTTAATTTAACCCTTAATTATCCATTAAATAATTCATAAGTAATTAATTAAATCTTAACAAATTAATTAACCAAAATAAATAAATTAATTCCAACTCTAATTTTTAATTAATTAAAGAAAACTTTAATTTTCAAAATTTAATTAACTTTCAAAACAAACAATTTTCATTCATCACTTAAAACTCTTACATATTTAAATATTTCAATTCGTTAAAACAAATTACTTTTTAAAGAGTTAGATTTAAAGATGTAAAATTATTTCAAAACTTCAACAAGTCAAATGTGATTTTCTTTTAAAATAAAATATTGATATTTTATAAAGTAGTGAAATATAAAGTGTTAAATTTAACTTAAAACAAAATTTACATTTAAAACAAGTTTAAACCTCGACTTCATTTATTTGCTTTAAGCTCGACCAAAACTTCAATAAGACACAAACCTAATCCAACTCTTCCCTACCTTCTTCATCATTCCCCTGAACCCAAAACGCACTCACGAGCACATCACACACACACACACACACACACAAACACACCCCTCCGAGCACAACACGCTTCTCACACGCGACCAAACACGAGCGCTCTTCGAGTCAAACCCACTCGCGTTCGAACAAAAACAACAGACACAAGCCACCCTTCCTCGTGCACATGCACGGTGCTCCGGCACCTCCATCACCGCCGTCGACCATTCGCGCAAACCCCAATTCGATCCTCGACCCATAATCCAACTCCAGAACCCATCAATTCGAGCTCAAACGAAATTGGGTTGTTCGAACCAAATATTCAACTGTAGACGCCAGGAAACAAACCCATCACTCACGGCACCGACCACCTTATGCCTCCCCACTCCGGCCATACGTGCGTATAACCCTAACTCACCTCCACCCCAAACCAGTCGCCACTCGGTCATCTCCACGCTCCACAAAATCGAATTCCTCAAGCTCGAAAAAACACAGTACCCAAACCCTACAAATCAAATTTCCCAATTCTGTATTGCACAATAAATTCAATTGGTATTTTTCTAGTGTTATACATCATTAAACAAAGCTTCAGATAAAATTTCAAAACCTAAAATCAATCCAGTCACGAGAATTTGAAGAAAGCCCCAAATTCAGTTAATTTCAAAATTCAAATTCAATTGTAAATTAAAAATTCCGATTTCAATTTTAAAATTCATGACATGCATTATAGATTCAGGATATGTATTTGATTCATTAAAATTCAACAAAATTTACATGCTATAATTTCTTTTGGTTTACTGCATCTACTTTCTGCAGTTTTTCCTAAACTGTTTCATATACATATTTAATTTAACACTTAAATCATGTTGAGTTTAAACTCCACACTTGATGATATCAACTCACTATCACCTTGCTGAATTTAAATTTGAAGACTTGTTTCAGAAATCTACTCTGTACTTGAATTTACAGAGGAGTACAATTTACTTTTTAAACATGCACAGCAAAAATTTAAAACTTGAAAACAAATACTTCACAAAATAATTGACATACAAGCATTACATCACTAGCATTCAACATACAACATTTCTATACTTTAAGTTTGATTTAAGAATTTAATCACCGTTTTTGTTGTTTAGATTCAAACTTCTGGAAAAAAAATATGAATGAACTGCAGATTTCCTTCCCACCTCTTGAAACTGCTTGTTATCTTGATATGCTTCAGATCTTGAATTAATAGGTGATAAAACTGAGATTGTATGATGATGTTTGGTTGAAGGAGTAGAGATTTGTGAAGTTCAGATTTTTAAAAATGAAGACTGTAAAATTTCTTGTTTAATAAAATGAGAAAGTATAAAAGAAAAGTCTTTTTAAAAAAAGTTGTTTTATAAAATTTAAAGAGAATAAAACTTAAATTATGACACTTGTCACAAAGCCTAACTAATTTCCTAACACTTGTTAATAATAGGTTTTAAATGTTAACAAATGTTTACTCATGCAAAAAGAAATTAAGATGTTTTTCTTAATTGATTTTCCTTATATAAATCCATTTTTAAATTTCTAAAAATCAATTCTTCTTTAAAGAATGAATATAAACAAATGTTATAACTTAATTAAAATCATGAGAATATTACTTAATACTCAAAGTAAAATTTAGAATAAAAATTGACATATTTTAAATCTTTTAATTTATCAATTCAAACACAAATTAAATTTTAAAATCCAATTCAAAAATCAAATTTGATATGAATAGAATTTTAACACATTCATTCCTTATATATGTATTGGTTTTAAATTAGAATAAATTTATATTTACAATTCATTTATTTGCTGTTGAATAAAATAACAAATTTATCAATTAAAACTAGTTTATTATATAGATTATCATATTTAAATTCGGTGTGAAATTCCGGGATATCACATAAATCAAATTTCTTATATATTTTCAAATTTTCAAATCCTTTCAAAACTTTAATATATGGAATAACATTTCTTATTCGTTTTATATTAGGTATATAATCCTTATCGAAAAAAATTTCACTTTTATATATAGAATAAAATCATAGTTACCCAAATAAAAGTTTTGGTATATAAAACAATTTCAAAATACAAACATAACCCGATTTTCAAAGGATGATTCAAGAATGGATTTCAAAACAAAGATAGAGATTTAAATTAGAAGAACTCTAATCAATAGAATCCTGATTCGAAGATAGACATGATCGAAGATGAGATAATTAAATTACAAAATAGAAGATGGATATACTTTTTTAAATCGCGGGCGACCTTAACCGGGTCAATCGTTACTTCTGGAATATAATCGATGCAGAATTCCAAAACAAATCGACATTCGATCGCCAGAGATAGAATTCGGCATATCAAGATATAGCAGCATCGTAAACCTAAGATATTGAAATCTTTGGTGAATCAATGCCAATTGTAAAGGAGTTTTCACCCCCTTTACAAATCATTCAGTGGAGTTATGGGATACTCCAGAATCAAATGGATATAAATAGGGAGAGACAAGAATGAATTTCGGAACCAAGGGACGTTCCAAAATTCAAAGGAACTTCGAATCAAGAGCAAGGAGTTCAAGCCCGAATGAAAGTGATTCCGTAATTAAATTTACCATACATGCTAAATTTGCCTAGAGCCAAAGCTCTGATACCAACTGTAACGACCTGATATTTTCAACCATTCGCATCCGCACAAGTCGGACTTGAATTACTCAAAATATTATATTGTTAATTTAAATTTGGAAAAACTTAACATATACAATAAATAAATCAATCACAAAATCACAGACACAGAGTAATACAATAATATGCAGTGGAATCAATAAATAGTAGTTCATGAAGCTACTATATAATCATTAGAGTTAGAAATAAAATACAGCAGAATATCTCAAATATAGTGAAGTCTCCAATGCAACAGATGAATTCTCTGAAAAAATCAACTGGAAGAGCTGAAAGCTAAAACGATAGTTAGGTCTCGATGCGAAGCTCCAAACTCCAAAGGCGAGTCTCAAATGCCGTATCACTCAGTCTGCCCCGAGCGCAAGGCAAAACACAAAACACTCAAGTCAGGAATAACATTCTTATATCAATAAATCCAACTCAAGTGAAATAACAACTGAAATACATGTAACTCAAAGGACGTTTGGGATAACCATCCTTTAAGGATCCGTGGAACTGTCGACAATGTAGAAATATACACTATACACCGTGGTTATTTCAAATTAATTTATGCTTCAAAACCAGAGTATCATTTCCATTTTATATATATATTTCCAAATTTTATCATTTTCAAAGTTACGATTCAAATCAACATATTTTTCAAATTCAAATTTAACTAAATCTCAATTCAACAAATTTCAATTCAATTCAGTTTCTAATAAACAATTGCAAATTATATTGATTTCCAATGTAGATATAAATCACAAAATAAACCATTTGAATTCCAGTATATTTCAAAGCTTTAATATTCACATTTTCAAAGCTAAATTTAATAGTTTCATATATCCTGATTTAACTTTATTATTATTTAGTGTTGAAATATTCCCTCATTAAAATTCAATATCATTTAAGTAACCTTAAATTACATCTTACTAAGTATCTCCTATAATTTATTTTAACATGGAATATTCATTAAGTCATTTAAATCCAAAAATCCAGTTAAAATCATATCTTTAAATTTCAATTTCAATAGTTCCAAATCGATGTTTATTTACTAAAATTCTTAATAACATATAATTTCAAATACATTTAAATTTATCTTCCAAGCATTAACTTATTTAAATTATTACCAAAATCTATAAATTTAAATAAGTACTTGAGCATATTATATGTATTGAATCAATCTCCATTTAATTAAATATTATTATTAAATCTATATATTATATTTCCATTTATATATAATAGTTAAGAATCAATATTTATTAAAACCTTATATTTCTTTCCAAAACCATGGAAATTATTTTCAAAATATTTATATATGGACCAACGGTGTCTGTATATAATTTCTTATCCTATGGTCAGGTGATACATATATTTATCATTTCAATCCGTAATTTAATATATATATATATACACACACACACACACACGGGTAGATATCCTTTCTACCCGTATTCCAATTTCAATTCAATGAAAATCGCTTGGGTCTGTCATTTCAACCCATAATGAAATTCTTCTATTCTAAAGTACGTTCGGTTATGTATCATTTCAACCCATGGTGAATTATATACTAACAGGGAACTTGCAGAGTGATAACAGATATGACAATAATAATAACAAGCATATATCATCAATAACAATATAATATAAACATTAGGATATGGTGTCATATCCCATAGGTGAACAATTACATATAAATGCATATCATATATATAACGATTTAAACAATTAACAGTTAAATTTTTAGCAACATATTTCAATCGTTGTTCCAATTGAAATCAAATTTAATAAATAAAAGAACGTTAATCCTGAGTGATTGCTCACCTTTCGAGGCTACAGAGATTCGACACAGAAATGGGCTACTAAATCCAAAGCAATGCTAGATGGATATGATTTGATGTAGAAAACAGGCACGACGGACAAGGCTGATAATGGAAAATCGATGAGAACGATTGAATTAATTTTGATATAACGGAACTATTTCATTTTATATATTATTATTTGTTTCTAAAATATTTTCAAAACATATATTTTCAAATCCATATCGTGTCCTTAAATTTTTAATTTAAACAAAACTCAATATACAATGTTTATACAATTCATACATTTCCTTAAAATTTTCTTAAATCCATTTTAAACGCTAACACTAGTATAAGTTTGAAAACCGACCCAACATATATGCAGACAAATACAAATCCACATGCAACGATATATATATTGTCTTTCCATGAAATCAATATTATATTTTTAAGATGAGTGTTAAAATAAAAATCATTGGTTACATTTAAAACGCCTAAACAGTTTAGATATTGAAAATAGTACATATATTAAAATACTTTAAATAGTTTATATATTAAAATAATTTGTATATAAATTTTAAATTTTAAACACATATTAAGTTAATTATATATATCTAAAATCATCGTTTAAAAAATAACAACATATCTACATAATATACTTTATATAATACTTACAGATAGGCTGCCTAACACAAACAGATACTTTAAACAAATATATTTCTAAATAAGCAAAAATATACACGACAGGTTGAACCCATGTTAACAATTTTACTTAACACTTAACTTATATTATTATACAAATAATAGGTTATATGATTTACATACTTGATTCTATATGCATATCAAAATATACTGTAAGCTTTTCTTATTATGCTATAAGCTTATATATGTATGCACTATATAACTATATGCTGCTAATACAATTTATATAGCTTAAGTAAACTTATAAAAACAATGTAACTAATAAATTTGCAGGCTCATATAAAACTTATACTACCTATATTTTAGTTTTCTATTTTTAAAACACACGTACACATTAAAAATCAACTTATATATAACTATACTTTAAACGCGTTGAATAAATATTACAACCACGTATCCTTCTTTCCTCAAAACATATGTATGTTATAGAAAAACAAAAAAGAAAGAAAGAAGAAGAAGACGACAAGGCAGCTCATATATATATTACCTACATACAGATGCTGCAGCTAAGGTGATGAAAGAGATAGGAGCCGAGCATAGAAGGTGAGAAGGCAAGAGAAAAACAATAAACAAGAAGAAAACAAAAGAAAAAGATGAAAAAGAAGAAGAAAAAGAAATGAAATAAGAAAAAATAAGCGCAGCCATTTACCTACTGGAGAAGCTTCACACGCAAGAGAGGAGATGAAGGCTAAATAATATGCGGTAGGTATTTGTAAACGTGGGTTTTGAATATTTATCAGGGAAGCTTGCATTGATTAAGTGGAAGAAAGGCAAGAAATTTTGTTTAAAGTGGCAAGAGAAAATTTAGGCATTCATTTCTATTAAATATACAGAAGCAAATGGAAAGAAACAAAAGATTTTGAAATGGATAGTGGAAATTTAGGAATTTATTCCTATTAATTAAGAAGAAGTAAAAGGAAAGAGGAAATTCTCACACGTGAATGACAAGGCAAGCATTTCATTTCTTTCCTATAGTAAAGCACAGCTATTGAATGATTTGATTTTTTTCTTTTTTTCTTCAGCTAAGGTAAGAAATTAAAGAGTGCGTATAAGAAGCAAAAATTAAAACGAAACGTACGCCCAAAAAAAGTTAACAAAGTAATGTAATTTAGATTTATACGTTTCTTATTTATTTAGTAAAATATATGCTAAGGAATGTTTCAGTAAATAACATACCATTTATAACGCCAAATAATTAAACAAGAATGGATATAAAACGTGTCAAGTAAACGTATAAATTTATTTCTTTTTACACATTATTTATGCAAGTTATCATTTCCAAACAATTACATACAGAACATTAATTTTATTCAATCACTATTTATTCATTACTAATTCATTGATTAATTCAATACTTACATTTAGTTTTCTTATAGTAATTTATTACCAAATATTCCTATTTACAATCAATTATACCCAAATAGTTGTTTCAATCAATTGGAATTGCATTGAATTAATTATTAATTAGCTTACATCAGCATTCTTACATTTCATTCCTGTTATTAATCCATTATTACCAAATAGATAAAATTACCTTAAATTGAAATTTGATTACCAATTTTATTAACCACTAAATAACTAACATATATAAATTCAATACTTACATTTGTTTACCTATGTTTCATTCATAACAAATTATATTATTCCCACTTCATTTTGATTGTAATTTTACTTAAATTGTTAATAATTAGTTCTTAATAACCATGCTACAATTCATTCTTAACATCTACTTCACTATGAATTATAAATTTTTTATTTCATTCTAAATTTAATTACAAAAATCTTATTAATTCAACCAATTTATTTATCAAAATTTACGGGTCGTTACAAAGCTTACCTCCTACATGTCTTTGGAAGCTTTATTCATCTAAAAGGACACCTGAAAACCTTAACTATCAACCTATTCAAAATTGATTGAGAACCCGGAGTTTAAAGGGAAAACAAAAACTTCGAGTTAGACGTAAAGCTAGTATGAATAATAATTTACCATCTCAAACCATTTAGATAACTAGTGAGACCACGCTGCTTAGCCAAACGGGTTTTCCCCTCACTAGCATCCTAAACATTTATAATACCATATATACTATGCATCTGCATCTGCATCCACAATGGTTAAAAACATAGTATTTCAACATATTATGATGATATGAAAAACTAGTAAATCAAATCTGGATTATCCATCCTCATTCATTCTGACTATCTGTCTCAATTATAGTTTTAAGGATTGCTATTAACCTGTTGAATGTATATGGGCTATCTGTTTGATTTCATAATTTTCACGGGATCACTAAGAACCTATTGGTAATTCCAATATCATTTTTCATATCCTAGTTTCTATGGGCTAACTAGGAACCTATTGACTATTTGTCAATATCTTGACCCGGATATAGTTTACATAGGCTAACTATAACCTACTTGCCCCTGCCACTATCAAGTCATAGTTTTTATGAGCTGACAATGAACCTATTGGCCCGTGCCAATATCATACAGTTTTCATGGGCATACTGTAAACCTATTGGCCCCTGCCAATATCTTAGTTTTAAGGCTATACATTCACTACTAGATGAATAGTTACTCTGCCCTTCCCCAAATACAATTATGGGTTAATAATAATGTGAATTAATATTTGAAGAAGTACATATAACAACAAATAATACCAACACCCGTGGTTTATTATCTTGGTTAATCCTTTTACCTTCTTAATCGAAGAAAACTTCTTCACTTCGAAAACTTTTATTTGTTTATGCCATGGTTATTCCTTGAAATTGGGATTAAATTTATGCTTTGAAATCTTAAAACACCTCTTTCAAAACCTCTAGATGACTTCATTTGAAAGTAAAACATCTTTTCAAAACATAGTAAACATATCTTTCAAAACCAACTGTACCTTTCGATGGTATCAAATCATCTTTTAAAATATAGGGCTTCGAAACAAAGGAAAGTACCCTTTCCGAAAGTATTGGGCCGACGATTTAAAAACACCATTTTGGTCAAAAATAGTTATATGCGAAAGCATCCTTTTCAAATCAATTAAAAACTATTTTGGAGGAAAGTTGATGGTGTCAGAACCATCTGGTCGAGAGCAAAGACCTTCAAAAATTAAAACTTCGAAGGGCAGAGTCAAAACCTCCTTCGACTCCATCACCTTTGAAACTTCCAGCCCCTTCGAAAGCATTCAGTTAAAATGCTTAGTTTAGTTTAAAACAGAAGTAACCCCTAGATTACTTCAACGCGGTCGAAAGGAAAATTAGCGGCTAGGCCTCGACTTGGTCGATACTAGTCCTCTCGAAAGCTCTTGTTCAAGAAAAAGGTATCCCTTCGAAAGCCAACTTGTTTACACAGTACAACAACCTTCTTCAAAAGCCATTTATAGTACCTTTTTGAAAGCTAGTGTTTCGACTATGTCAAAAGCTTTAAGTGAAATAGGGCAAGAATTTAACTTATGAAAACAAAGCAAGGTTTCGACCCCATCAGAAGCTTACCTTTCGACACCAAGACTTCCGCCTTCCTTCCAATCCATTGCATACCGTCTAAGTGATGTCATGTATATTAGTTTCGAATGCATGGGTTTCGACTATGTTGGTTTCGATGGGGATGAGGCGGAATCAATTGAGTTCGAAGGTGCTTGCTATATGAGGTGTCACACCTTTTCTGAATTAAAGGCTAAATTGTTGCAACTTTTAGCAATTATTTTATAACTTGACTATTTGTAAACTATTAATTGGCCACCATAAAACTTTCCAAATAATTTACATTTAATACTGCCGTATTTATATCATATCTAAACCATAAAAATGTAACGTTTAAGGCCTTCCCTATATCAAAACCAATTATTTTAGAAAAGTCCTTCTTTTAAAATAATTTATTTTCCCTAGTAAATCAATTAGGAAAAATCTCGAAAAATCAAAGAAATTTAATTTCATCATGAAATTAAGTATATTAAAATTTTAGACCCAATTTCTCGTTGAAATTCTTGAAATAAAATTATGAACCCAATTCTATCATATTTTTCGTTAAAAATTCAAAATAAAATTTCCATAGCTTGGAAAATTCTTAAATTAAAACCCATCTCCAAAATCATGTTTTACTTGACATAAATTTTTTCCATGGGATTCTAAATAATAACCCACCGTTTTGACCCCAAAACTGTATGAATTTTTACATATAAATAAATTGTTTAAATTAAACAATCCATAATTTTAGCATATCGTCACCCAAATAGCATAAGAACGAAATACGTACTTAAATCCGAAGTCATAGGATTATAAAAACCAAAAAGTGGTGGAATGGATTATTATTCACCATAGATCTGATAAGAAATTTGAGATTTAGGGTTGATTAATCCTTCCTAGCTTTGATCCTTAGCTTTAGATTGAAATTTCTTCTTTTTTCTCCTTGTTAATGGCCAGCTCTATTATATTTTGACTTGCGTTTGTGAATAATGAAAATGGAATGTGAATGGGCAAGATTAAGATGTGTATAGCCACGTATAATAGAATGGCCAATTTACTAATATGCCACTTTGTCGTTTAATTAACCTATAAACCAACTTAACTCCATTTAATTTTTATTCTTAAGTACAACCCAATATATAATTTATTTAATAAATGTTAATTCCCTTATCAACATTGTTCTATTTAGTTTATTTAATTAAATCTTATGAGTAATGTTTTCAAAAATTAGGGAAGTTACATTCTATTTGAAATATCACTACTTATATACAGGTTATTATCATGATTTTTTATCCATAATGCATGCATGAACGTTAAATAGCATAAGTCTTTAGCGTACAGTCAAAAGAAACAAATCAACATCGAAACAAATAATTTTCATAATTGGTGAATACTACTAAGAAACGGAAGTATACCTGCTTCTCGACCTCTTTGGCAACTTCAACAAAAGCAGAACAAAATTTTTCATGTTCTTTATATCAACCATCAAGAATTCTACACCAAGATGTTGAACCTGAACAAAAGGGTACACTCGATTGAAATAAAGAAGAAAAAGAAATGAAAAAAATACTTAATCAAAACTCAGATTACCTTGACAGCAAGAACCATATATTTCGACTTTAGCATTCTTCCAAATCTTTATCACCTTATACCAAATCACTGCCACCATGATGTAATATAGTATCGCTAGCAATCTCACTAAACCACATAAGGTGTCTCTTGTTGAATCAAAACCAAGTCATGCATATGCTGATGGATGTAGTTTACAGTTGGACTATGCATTAATGATCTGCCGTCTACCATGCTTTAGATCTGATATATTATGTTCATAATCAAACTCGCCATACACAACCACATCTTCATTAAAAACTAATATAGTATCAACCCTCAAATACCACTTCTTATCATTACTAGTAATATTCTTTTTCCATACTACCGTCATCTTTTCTTGTAACATCAGCATTGCACTGAGTGTTCTCGACTAACATCATTTCTATTGCATCACCTAAAAGCAACTTACTATGCATGATAACTAAAGCATTTTTTATATTTTATTTATGTGCATCTTTTTCTAATGATCACTTGTCCACATTCCCATTAAATGGACCATTTAGAATAAAATTCATGCATTTAATTTGCCAAGCCAATGTATCACCATCAACAAAATTTACTTTAGTACCTACATATTCACACGGTTGTGCATGGTTAACTTCACTATTTAACAACCTGAAACAACAATCAAAACTCAGCTTGTCTTGACAGCAAATGTAACATCCCGGAATTTTGTTAAAATAAATTCATTAAATTGTTTTAACTTTTGAATTTAATTTGTGAAATTTTAACAGAAATAAAGTATTATTAAACAAAAGAAAGCAATAACTAAAATAAAACAACTTTTCCTTTTACCAAAGTAAAATAAGAAATTGTCTTAAAACCGTTAAATGAAATATGGGCTATAAATTTTGATAGATGAGCTTTTAACAGAAATAAAAATATTGTTAAAGTTAATATAAAAAAAAATTGATAGTTTGAGTTTTAAGTAAATAATGATAAATTAAGTAACAAACAAGATTTTGTATTAAACAATAAAATAAAAAAGTAAGTTTAAATTTAGATAATAATAGTTAAAAACTTTAAATAAGAACTCGATTTTATTCTATTCAAACATAGACATAAGAAAACAATAGTTAAAACAAACACTTTCATTTAGAAAAAACAAAAATAAAATAATACTTGCAAAAAGAATAAAACAAGTTGCTGTAAACCATAACAATGTAAACAAATAAAAAAATAATTAAACAAATAAACAAATAATTAAACAAGATTACAAAACAGTAAGAAGAAATATAAATTGTAAAAGAAAACAAAACTCTTCCATTTAACAAAATAAAGTAAGTTTGTATTAAATAAAAATAAAAATAATAAAGTAACATTACCTGTAAGTATACAAGGAGGCAGAGGAGCATTGCATACATACTTTCATTTAATGCTTGCATTTAATGCTGTTACTTCCAGCATGGGTTTATTCATCCTATACTTGCTTTAGTAAGCCTCAGTATACATACAACCTGTTATATATACATCAATCTACTTTCTCATTTCAGTTCATTCGAACATAACTTTGTAAATCAGAGAAACAAATATTAACTGAGATCAGAAAATAAAAGAAAAGAAAATATCACTTTTCATTTAAAGTTCAAAAAAAAAAAACAAATTGCTGAAGAAAGAAAAACAAACCAGAGTGGAGATTTAAAACTGCAGCTTCAAAACCAACATAGCACCTGTTTCAATATTTTCCAAGGTGAGTAAACTTTTGTTCTTTCCCAATCTTGTTGCTGTGTGAATTCTTGGATAATATATTAGAGTTAACCATTGGGTTGCATGCAAAAATTTTGAGTAAGTAGATGAATGTTTGCCCCGTGTATGATTGCACAAGAATGTAACCCCTGATTAGCTTCAGGATAAAAGAAAAAAAAATGTTGCTAAACCCTGTACATTCCTTTATATATACTCATGCATAGTTGCTTTATTTCATTTAAACGAATCTTAGCAAAGCCTGAAAACAAACAAAAGCAAGCATTTATTTTGTAAAATTCAAAGCTCAGTTATACAACCAAACATAAAAGAGAAAAATATATATATCTTACTGAGGAAGAAAAATATACAGTAGAACTTGAAATTGCATAAAATACGAATGTTTTGAAATCTTGATTCAAGGGCACGATTTAATTTGTCTTCAAAAACCATGATTTTTAGAACAAAAATCTAGATTTTTAACTTGATTGATCGAGCGGCATTTCGAGTTGAACGGAAATTCAACTTGTGGCAAATTCCGGTGACCTCAAGATCGTATGATCTCGAGCTTGGTGTCAGGGATAGCTTGAGCGCTGATGGTCACCAGAAAAATGGTCACAACATTTTTAAATCATCAGAGAAGCTATACGAGGAGGATATAGGGTTTGTGGGCAGGTTTGGGTTGCCCGCGTTTTCGAGCAAACCGCTTCTTCGTCGAGGGGTCTGAGATGATCGGTTCTGGGAGGTAAGGGTCAGGGGTCATTGAGGCAACTATGGACGAAGTTGCTTGGTTTCTGACGGCGCCAGGCGTCGGGGCGAGGCAATTGTTTGAGGGGTTGTTCGTTCAAGCTTTTGGATTTGGGAACGAGATTTCGAAATTGTGATTAGTTCGAACTTGTGAGTGTTTGAGAGGCACAAGCACATCGTCGATGATGTGTGGACGACCAGAAGTTCGACCGGAGGAGGCGATTCCAGTTGTGTACGTATACGTGCACGAGTTGATGATCTGGAAGTTTATAGCCTGAAGTGTTTTAGGTTTGTTCTCGTGTGGGTTGTACTCGAAGCTTTACTCGGGGAAAACAGGGCAGAACTCGAAGGGACACTCGGGTAGTTTCAGCGTTGTGTCGTGGCTAATTTGGGACTTAAACAAATTTTGTAAAAAAATTTTGTAACGTCCCGCCTTTTCGCACGCTTTAAATCGACACACATGCCGATTCAAACCATACGGAAGGCGGATTGTTATGGGGTAAATAAGAAAAACAGAGAAGAAATAAACAAAATAGAATCTCACAGCGGAATGATAAAATATAATAGTAAAATATAATAATAAAATATATAGTTTATAAAAATGTTTATAAACATCTATATAATACATATCAGAGTTACACATACAATTAACAATGCAGCGGAAAAATATGAGTGTAGTGGAATAATAGTAGATAATAGTAATACAAATCTTCGTCTTCATCCTCCAGAGCTGAAACTTCAAATCCTGAAACGCTCGGACTGACCCGAGCGAATTGAAAAAAGACAAAACACTCGAGTTAGAACTAAAAGATCTTATGTGAGTTAAATTAACGGAAATAAATATGAGTGCAGTAACTCAAGAGATGCTCGGGATTTACATCTCCTAAGGATCCGTTAAACTATTTACTATGTAGTATATTGCGCTATTATAATAGTGTCTATTTTTAAAATAAACTTACTTTTAAATAGCGTTAAGGGGTTACCCATATAGCCCTTAACACAAAATATATTCCCATAGTCTATACAGTACCGTTATCTCCCCCGTACTGGGCGTCGTCAGAGGGCACTCCATAGATATGGTACAAAACCAAAATCGTATAAGGCGCGCTAGGGTAGGTGACATGGCACAACTAGGCAATGCCAAGGTAGATATACCAATTGCTATCCAGGCTGATGGAAACGCATAGCCGCAGCTGCCGCCCACCTCGAACAAACTCCCCCAAAAATCAAAGTAAAAGTGGCCACTGAAACAATCCAAAGTCAAAGTATAATATCGAAGAGGAGTGTCCGATCAGAGGAATGACCTCATTGGCCCGAGAATCGCTCCTGTTTTGGCCATCTTATGCCAACTCACGGGAGTTGGGTCCACGTATTTACCTTACAGGAATCGTCGCCACCAACCTACTTCATTCTGGAATCTCCACCGCGTACACGGTTAGTCAAAGTGGTTTTCGGTATCGACAGAGAGTATGTCCATATCCGATTCCGGTCTCTTTGCCAACCTGTCAGGACCCGATTTTTCGACTCTCGAATATCGACATCAATACGTCCACTGTATCGAATGCCAATCAGTCGGATGCCGGAAAACCGAACACTGAGGGTTTAAGAAAGAAGAAGAGAGACAGAAGAGGAGAGAAAAAGATAGAAAATAGAGAGAAAAGAAAATAGAAAATAGAACGGAAAGAAAACAGCAGAACAATATCAGAATCTCACAATTCGCAGCGGAACAACATATAATAAATAAATGAATAATCTTTAAACAAAGAACTATATCAGTTATTACATTACATCTCATTTCATTACATCATATCATCAGAGTGTACAACATCAAACAACAACAAACAGCGGAAAGAAATACTATATACTAATAATACGCCATGCCATCCATCTTGCCTCCAGCAACTCCTGAATATCCAGAATATTCTGATTAACCTTAACTCTTGACTGCCCGTGTGGAAATTGGTGGGCACTCAGAGTTTAGGAAGGAAAACAATAAACTCCGAGTCAGTTATGTGATTGGTGTGAGAACTCAAAACAGTTTTATCTTAAAAATCAAAATAGAGGAATATTTTTAAAGTCAATTCGCAATGCTTTTAAAAATGAGACTACCATAAGGCCTCCCGCACACACACACAATGAAAACGCAGAATCAGAGGAGATTTCTCCTTATGATAGTCAAAGATGCTTGATACGCATTTAAAAGAACATTTGATATTATTACTAGTGCATAGTGTAGAGAAAAATTCATTTTGAAAATAAAGATATAAATCTTAGCCAGCATAGACATTTCGAACTATGCCTACTATAGCTACCATCTAAACAGTGGTGACCACCATAAGTAAATGGCAGGTTCTACAACTAATACCGTACAAGGTTTCGTATTGGGAATTGGATTTCCAACGAATGATCAGGCCAAGGAACTTCCCATTGCCACATGAGAATGCCTCTGGAAGGACATCCCCGAGAACCAAACCGGATCTCTACCAACACAAGGCCGGGTTACCCTAACTGAGTAACAACTGACCGAGTATGCCATCCCCCGGTCCTTTGGGACCTTTAACCGAGCGCTCGTCATCAATTCACACAATCATAAAGTGTTTTCAACATGAGTAAATATCTGGGCTCCATACCATGATACCACCCTTTTCCAGAAGGAAATGCACATACCCTAAAGGGCGCTACCCCTCATAACCTTGCTGCGTCTTTCCTGTTTTGACCATTCCCGGGGTGTGAGGCTCGACGAAGTCACGTCCACAAAAACATACTTTATACAAAAGCCATGCTTTGGGTCAACAAATGATCATAGAAATGATCACCAGTATAGACGATCAAATAAATGATCCTATCACAAATAATCAACACAATGATCATTTTACAGCAACACTCAGCATGTCACATTACCAAATTGGGAATATATCGCTGATAACCTTCAACTACATAACCTCTGAGCTCGTACGTCTCAGAGAAGGGTGTTAAGCTAAAAGAATAAATTCTCCGCCACCAACAGAAATATATTTGAACGAAATCTGCTTTATATCTCAATCTGTAACGTCAGACATACAATCCATACAAGTCTGTTCCGGGCTCGAACAGAACCGTAGGCACTTACAAAGAAGTCCTTGCAATCCGGATATCCACAATCCTGATCGGATTTCCCATCACATATGGAGAACTCTATACCGTAGCTACTCGGTGCAGAGTCAATCGACAGGTCATCCTATCGCTCTCGCAAATACCGGGTCTTCAACACCGATCTTCAATGCTATCCATTACGTCGTATCACTATTCGGAATGGGTAATCCGAATAACGAGCGCAATAATTTAAAAATAAGTGTAGCATTCAAATCCAAGCACAACAAATACCTTTCAAAGGTAAATATTGATAGTCGGTTATTGAACTATCAATGGATATGCACACATCACCAGATTCCAAATAATTTTCCAAATTATTTATTTCCCAAAAATATCTTTACAAGATATACAATTTCAATACTTCAAAAATAAATCAATATTTATTTTTAAACAAATTCCACTTTCTTTTATAAATTCCTTAGTGAATTTATATTCCAAAATATCTATGAATATACGATTTCAATTATTCATTTTCAATTTATCTTCAAAAAGATAAATTCTCAAAATATTCACTTTATATTGGAAAACATTTCCATACTTATTTATTAATAAGTAATTCACAAGTCTTTTTATTTTCAACACTTGGAAAATATTCAATATACTTAAATCGAAATTAAGCATATATTTCATTCTTTAAGGAAATCATTCTCTTAAACATATTTATTTGGGCCAAAACGCATGTTACGTAAAACATCGTTACGACAACCCAAAATCACTAGTATAGGGATTCGAAATTAAATAGATATATAAATCCCAATACTATACAAAACATTTCCTTTCGGAAATCATTTACTATAACAACAGTGTTATAGTCCACCATTTCCTTCTATTTCTCGAAAACATCTATTTCAACAATGAATGTTGAAATCTATGGTTTCGAATCTTAACACATTTAAAAACATTGTTAGATCGTTTTAATTCTACTTAAAACATCACATTCAAAACAATTTCTTTAACATATTATTCACTATTCAAAAACGTGAATATACTATGTTAACCAACTTCATCCTTTCTATTCATTTTATTTCAAAAGATTATTCACAGTCAAAAATGTGAATATAACTCCATAAATAAGTTATAACAATTTACTTATCAAAATAAGTCGTTTGCGGATTTATAAAACAACATTTATAACTCAATTATAAACCAAAAGTCCATATTATAAGTTAAATGCTTATAAAACGATTATTTTACAACATCGTTCTTTTTAAGACTTTCCAAATTATAAATCTTATAACTTATAAGATTCATTTATTTAACCAAATCTATTCTTTTAATAACTTTATAAATTTTATAAACCTATTTCTTATAAAATTCCATTTATAACTTCACAGTTTATAATTCTATAAATTTCATTCATTTATGAAATTCATTCACAATTCATTCTAACACTTATAAAACTTGTTTTATAATTCAAATGTTTTAATTTACAAATTATCAATTTATAAATCTTTTATATAAATCAATTTATACTATTATTTTAAAACATCTTTAAATTTCTTTGAAATTCCATCATTCCTGAATTATAAAATAATCAAATTTTATAAATCCTATATTTAAACTTTTCACAATAAATTTTAAAATCCCAATTTAACTATTTTATAAAATCATTAACCCCATATTTTCAAAAATCAACCTTTAACTATATTTCTAAAAAACCATAATTTTATAACATTAAAATTATAACGTTTATTTATTTAAAATAAATCAATCCAAAAAATATTTTATAAACGTATACTTTCAAAAATCACTTTGAAATCCTTTTAAAATTCCAAAATTTGGTCCAATGATGCTACATACCAAATAGCCAATCACGACAACAACGATATCATATATCGATATGATAATCCATCAAATATCAAAATATCTGAATTCAAATAAAAACTGTTGAGGAATCCAGTTGGATCCCTCCAACCTGTTTCCTGCATCCAAAAACATTAGCACAATACCAATTCCGCTCCAGTACAGAATTATCGCGGTGTATGGGATTTAAAATATTATCCGCTTAATAGACGGCGCAATAGGGTCTCATCCGCTATACAAATGCGGGAAATCAATAACTCCAATATATACATATGCCAATATATATATATTGCTATATATATAATACCAATTTCACTGTTTATGAAATATTCGCGGTATATGTTTTTAATAAATAACATCCACTTACTAACGGCGCATAATGTCTATTTTAACAATCAATAGATAACAATCATCATTCAAACATGCATTCAAATATTTTAAATCTAACTATTTAAAATAAAAATCGAAACTGATTCGATTGAGTGAGAAGTTCTCACCTTGATTTCAATTTCGTTTTAGCGATTTATTTCGAATAAAATTAATAGGACGTTTAATTTTACATGAAATTTTCACTAACTCCAAATGACTCCAATCCAATTCCATAGCGTAGTACTCGTCCATACGATTCCAATGCAACTGGTTTCGCACGTTTTCGACCTCGTATGAAAAAGTTATGCATTTAACAAGTTTATACGAATTTTTATAACTAAATTACAACATATTATTTTCAATTTTCAACCTCCATAATATCATAGCCGTAGGATCCTGTGACTTTGCATCTGGGCCGCACCCCCTACCCCTTTCTTCTTCGTTCTCTTCTACAGGTAACTACTCGCGCATGAACCCATGAGCTCCAAAATTAGGTTTTGATTTTGCAACTTCATCGCTCGATAAAAATTTGATCAGGCACCTCCACGTCGAAGGCCGACCCAACCTCCATGCTCGGCCCAAGCATCTCTAAACTCGGCCACCCCCTTACGCTCGAAATGCGTGCGCAACTGACCCCAAATGCGGCCATCTTGTCGACGATCCTGGCAACGAAACTCGATCACAACCGTATAGATCGATAGAGCACGAGATGCTCTACAATGTTGTAGTTGACAACATTCACTAATTGTTTGTAGATTGGGAGAGATTGAGGGATGAAAGCAAACAATTTTCGGCCATCTATTCCAATGGTGGCGGCTGGCTTAGGTTTAGGGTTAGGTTTATTTATTTATTTATTTTTATTTGTGAAGGGTTGGTCTATTTATAGGAAAACGAACGAAACACTATTCATCTGGGAATTCCAAACTCCGATTTACGCGCAGTAACCAACATTTCTAGGGTTTATCCCGCATTCCGGACACAATGGAACAGGTTTCGGTAGCTAATTCGGACATCTGTGCGAGTTATGGCAATAAACGTTCAATTTAAATTAAACCGATTTAAACGATTTTCTAGGCGTTTTAGCTTGCACCGGACAAACGGTAAATCCAATCGATACGAAATTTGAAACCTTAAAATAATATCACATTACGGATCCGATGAAACTGGTTTCGTCGAAATCCGAGACTTTTTGAAAAATGGCTATTTTAACTCGCCAAATTAGTATTAAAACAATTTAGATGCGTTTCGAGCTGCTACGATCAAACGATAACTCCGATTGCTACGAAAATTGAAATCTGGTAATAACAAACTATTATGGATCCAATGGAACTGGTTTCGTCCAATTCTGAGACTGTTCAAAAATTGACTAATTTCACTAGTCGATTAAATATTAAAATATTCAATTTCACAAATAAACTTTTAATTCGATTTTAAGAGTTCTAAAATATCCTTCTAACTCCAATATGATAAAATAAAATTTTACAAATCATTTTCAATCATATTTAACTCAATTTTCAATTATTTCCATAATTTAACATATTAAATTATCGATTTAATTGTCCAATTAAATCCAATTATTCAAAATAAAATTTATTCGACTTATAAATTCACTTATTAATAATTAAAATTAATTAAATATTCAAATTTTAATTATCAAAAATTCTGGGTCGTTACACAACCCATCGTTATTATAACACCGCGGTCATTTTAAAAATAGTTTATACCTTATAACCAGAATAAAAATTTCTATTTCAAAAATATAAATACGATATCATTTTAAAAACCCAAACAATATGATATCAATTTATCTCAAATATAATCCTTTTCCAAAATCATACTGCTTTAAAATTTATAATATCTGGAAACCAAACATTTGAATTATACTTTCAAACATAATATTTCTGAATTCATACTTTTTAAAAACCATAACTTATAAAACTTGAATGGTTTGGATATTCAACGGTATATAAAATAAATGGTTTAACTTTAAGGTTACTTTGTAAAGAAAATAATTTCCATAGTTTTACAAATATGTTTCTTTATTTAAAGTCTGAACCAAAATTTGAATATCACTTTCAAGTTCCAAACCACTTCAATTTCTATATATATATATATATATATATATATATATCCATTTGGAGTAATAATATTTCAAACTAAAGTTGGAATTTATTCTTTCAACAAATTAAATGCTCTATTATTTAGTCTTGAATATTCACATAAATCCATAAATAAAACTCCAATTTTTTTTAGCAATTAAATATTTTCTTCAATTTAATTATACTAGAATATTCATTTTAAATTTCTCTTGGAAAAATCTAGTTATAAATATCATATCTTAAAATTTCCAACTTAAACATTTAACATATAATATAAATCATCAAACTCCATTTCCTTAATTTTTTCATTTTTATTTAAGAGATTTATACACAGCTTAAATTCAAAATTTCTAACTTCATATGTATATATATATAGAAGAAAATATCAAAATTAACTTATTATAAACCTTATCATCCAAACCATAGAAATCATTTTAAAATATTTTATATATAGACCACGGTGCCTGTATAAAATTTTCTATCCTATGGTCAAGTGATACGGATATTTATCATTTCAATCCGCAATTTTAAAAGATATAAAATTTTGCGGTTGTATATCATTTCAAACCACAATCCCGAATGAAATGAAAAATACATGATAACTTGCAGTTTAATGATATGAAACAAAACATCCATTCATCCATCATCAATCATCAACCAAATTATCTCAAACATCATCAGTTTAAACAAACATCAATATATGGCATATACAATATAACAGGAAATAATTGGCAGTTATTAATTAACATTTCATATTCAATTGAATTTATAACTGTTTAACTAGCAGTTTATATGCACATAAATAAATTCTAACTTCCAATTTATATGCAATACATAAAAGAAATTAACAGTTAATTTAATAAATGCGATTTAACAGATATGCTGAATAAAACATGCCAACAGTCATAAATAAATTTCTACTCATATCTAAAATAAATTTAACAAACATAAAAACTTTTTAGAAGTTGTGAGTGGGTTAAAACACTCACCTTTTGAATTTAAATTGAATTTAAATCCGATTTAAACCCAAAATTTGACGGTCTCCAAATCTGTCCAAACCTGCGTCATCAGATCCGGAATTTAAATACGATCCTAACAAAAGAAATTTCACGCGAAACGGATAACGTATGAGCATGTTATTCGAGTTAAACGATTAAAAAAATCAAAATAAAAATTGAATTATAAACAAACAAACCTAATTATAATAAATCCACGTCAACATAACTGGAGACTCACGTGAAACCATTTGCAAATAGTCGCTTCACATCAAAACGCCCAAATTGACTTAGGTTTCGAATTTCCTGATTTTGACCGCGATTTGCCGCTGACTCGAGTGTCGATTTCGAAAACAGAGACTGCGCGTAGATTCGTATGGATGAAATCTACAACATATATTTTTTTTGGAATTTTTCTGAGATGTTTGAATTTTCATTTGAAATTTGAATAGAAATAGATCTAGATTTGCATCCATTTGAGGAGGAGAAGGAGTTGAAGAAAAGAACGTACAGACAAATGATAGAAGATGGAGGCTAGGTTTTTTTTTTGATCGTCTATTTATAGATAGATCGCAAAAGAATAGGTGTGCACGAATTTTAACGTGCAAACGGAAGTGGTCCCAAAAGATAAATAATATTAATTACACACGTTACGGATTTAGGAAATAAATAAATTCCTTATCATTTACATTTTATTTTAACGTATATACAAATGTAAATCTAGACGTTTCGTTTACGTTTCAAAATATATCCACAATTTTATTAATTTCCAAATTGATCTAAACAAATTTAGATGTAAATTAAAAGCTGATAAGTCTATCCATTGCCGTGTTAATTTCTCCACTTCCTTATATTTAGAAATTATAAATTAAGTTTTCAAAAACCTATTTTTGATTTTCAAACTTTTATATACTCATCTTTTACCAGTAATAAGGATGCATTAACATTTGTTCATGGTTTCACCTTATTATCCTCAAATTCCATTTTAATTTTCAATAATTACAATTGTTGAATGTTGATACTTTAATTAAATTTATACATCTTGCTTTCTATAACCTACATCAACAAATGGTCCAATTATAAATAGAATTAGCATTAACTTCATCTTATAGGATTAACTACTCCAATTACAAATCTATGCTAACTACCCGATTTAAGTCAATTAATTGTAATTGAGTCTACATTAAATGTTATAAATTATAAATTGGAACCTCAATAAATTCGCTTATTGATTTAAAATCTTTCTATTCAGTATATAGACGTTTTATGGGTATAAATAACATTTGAGTTATAACACATGTCATTAGTGCATGCTTCATTTCTTATAAACTCCCCTTTATTAACTAGAACACATTAACCAAAACAAAATAATTAATTTAGATTTATTTCAATCGATTGCCATTCTTAACTTATCATACTCAAAATGGTTAACCTAAATAATTGTTACCCTTTTACATTCAAATTCACTTACAACCATCATTACCACAATGTTGCCATAGATTTAGATTTAATTAAATAAATTAGATAAATGGGTAAAGTTTTGTAATTATCACTAATGCCAAATATATATGCGTTAATTACTACTTATTATTATGAATTCATTTATTAATTTACTAGTTGCCTTTGTCTTCTTATATCCTATTTACTACCAATCTTTCTATTTAGTTATAGTTTATCAATATGTATATAACTAGGCAAATCAAGTTCTTGTCTTTTCTGTTATTTCAATTAAATCGGGTATGCACAAATAAATTGTTTATAACTTATTCTTACAAAATTATTTACATGCATTCAGTTACACCTAATTTAATGCATTGATTTTCATTTACAAATTAAAGGTTTTTCCTTTAAAAGCTTTTATTACTAACCATACTCCAACCTCTACAGGACATTGATTTATTAAATTTGCACTTATTATGCATACTTTTAGCAACTCATATATACTTTGCGTCTATTCCCCAAATTCCACATTCTATTGTTACATAATTTGCATTGATTACTATTTATTATTATTGCTTTACTGATAAATTAGATATTTGCATTGGTTTTGCTTATCCTAAATTAATTTCCCATAATAAATAAGGTTTCAAAACAATCAATAACATTTCCTTATCCCAAACCCCGTTTACCAATTATTTTCTTCAATAATTCATGTTGCTATAAATACATACATTTACACTTTATAGTTATTCTAATATACCTATTCCAACACTCTTAACCCTTATCTTTACTTTCACCCACTTGTAACATAAATTTTTATTTTCAAATTTATTCCCATTTACGGTTAATCAATGTTATTTTACATTAACCAATTTTAATATTCACCTTTAATTTCACATCTTCAAAGTATATCTAGGAAAAATCTTTCCACCACTTAATTTACTGAATCTTATGCAGTCTTACTATAAATAGGTTTTAAATTACCATTACTGTACATTCAATTACTATCCAAAGTATTTATTCATAAATCAATTCGATATATACGTTTGTTTCCTTCTATTTGATTTATACTTAGTATACATTTTTCTAAATCCTGTTTCATTACCTTCATTAAATGGTTATCGCATTGAGATCAAATTTATTAGCTTATATCGCATTATTACCATTAATTAAAATTGGCTTAAATTTTTTTTTTATTCAATACTCTAAATAAATAACATATTATTCCATAATTACTCTTGTTTTCACATATTCCATTCAAAATTTAAACCACAATATTTACATTAATTTATTGAATTGGAAATCTCATTTTAAATTGTTAACTTTTAATAAGAACAAATGGCAACACCAAATTCCTAATATTCATTTTATTAAAAATTATGGAAAATATGACAAATTTAGTTAACGAAATTTTCGGGTCGTTACACTCTCCCCCACTCAAAACTTTTCGTCCTCGAAAAGGAAAAGAAGGGAGAAGAAAGAATTAAATAACAATACATCTTATTCAAAATATTTAACTTATAAACAGTAATTTACTAAATTTATTACCTTAAATAAAATATACCCGTTTTATAATCATTATATTCTTTTATACTTAAATAATTAAAGTTTGGAAAACATTTTCAACATAATTCTAAGTCCAAAATTTACTGAAAATTTTGGCAGAGTCTCCTTTGTACGGAGAGGCTCGGGAAAATATAATACCAAAATATAACAAAGTATCGTATAGAATATTCAAAATAGTATATCCCAACACGGGAAAATATATAAAAATAGCGCTACAAAACGTAAACCGGGAATGTACCTATTTGTTGGGCAAATTACGCTTAATTTATGGAAACAAAAGCAGTAACAATTGCTTCCATACCTGCATTTCACTTATATAATCTAAAAAGGTTAACTATTTATATAAAGTGAAATATTTTCATGGTTTCAACTACTAACAACAATCAATTTCGACAAACAGTATACACAACAAAACAAAACAACCATTCAATCAAACAAGAAAATAGTTGTTCGGGTTCAAAACTTGAAATGGTACGGAATGAAAAATAACTATCCAGTGCATCATTTACTCAACAGTCTTAGATGGGACAAAAATAGATTATTTATTCATCCAACAACTTCAAATTTCCTTACCCAGCCAACTATAAAGTAAACAATATTGATTTAAACCAACAAATCAATTCAACTTATATAAATTCATTACATACTTTAATTGTTTGATTTCCTTTCTTTTATTCAACCCACATAAATTTTCCTTTTTATAATTTACATTTATTTCTAACAAACTTCAAATTTTATTTCTCATTCAATGATTGTTTCCTTCTATTTCTACTTATTACTTACCATTATTTTTATTTTATTTAGGTTATGTAAGTCTCTTTTATTTGTATTACATTTAATGCACTTCTCAAATTCAATCATTTATTAAATGCTTACATGCTATTATATTATATTACAGTAACCCCTTTTTTAATTACACTTTAATTCTTAACCTTATAACCTCCATTCTTATAAATAAAGGATTTTATTAATTTATTACCTACTTTCCATTTTATTCAACTAGTAGCATTTAAATCATACTAAATTTTATAACCATACACATCAATCCTTATTTATTAAAGAGTTTCGTTTTATTTACTTAAGTTTAAAATCACCTATTTATAATACTTACCTTTAATTATGGTAAAATTTCAATTATAACTTAAGTTTATAACATTAAATTCTCATTTAACAGCAATTCATTGAATACTTCATTATTTCCAAAATTTCTACTTGTATAATATTCTATTCCGATCACTTATTTAACATTTCAACTTTTCATATTTGGTAAGTTATATATGTTAAAGAAAATGCAAAAGAACTTATACAAGTTTTATCGCTTCTTTTAATTAAATTTAATGTTCAACAATATTACTTTTTGTCTCATATGTTAAAATTTTCAAATTTCCCTTTATAACTTTGCATAAATTTTCTTACCTAAATTAGAGGTTTAAATTCATTAATTACTTACCTTTTATTTCACTAAAATAATTTAAACTATTAATTAATGGAAATTTAAGAATTAAATACCGGGTCAAATTTCAAATTATTTTAAAAATAATAATTTAATAATTTCTTACAACTTTTATATCTCTAATTATATTTAAAACAATTAAATTTTTAAATAATTTCAAAATAAATCTGCAGTAGAATTTACCACAGTGGCCTTTCCCCTTCGAAACTCGAAAATGAAAGTCGATGATGCGGCCGCCATCACCGAAATTATTTTCCAGCGATAGAGAGGAGAGTACAAAACTTATTTTCTCCAAAATCTTCTTTAAAACAATTCTTCCGGATTATACTGAAATATTTATATCGGAAAATATTTATAACAATATTATTATACTTCAAAATCCTTTGAAAGCAAATTTCAAAATCCCGGACTTAAGTTCTAAAATTTCCAAATTTCATTGATTTTAAATTCAATCTTATTTACCTATTATATATAAATTTTATTCCTAACACTCAATCTATTGCAACAAAAAATATATATAATATCATTTAAAAATTTATTTTATATATAGAAAATATAATAGGCAAAATTATTTCATTCACCTTTATTAAAACAGATATTATGTCGGTCTGTCCTATTAAGTATTTAGAAATCCCTATTGATGACACAACGTCCCATGCATCAACCAGAATTTATAAATACAAAACGGAACAGATTAACACAATATTAAAATCTTTTTATAACACTAACAAATACGCTCTCTCATATATATACACTCAGCGACTCCCATAGGGTATTACTACCCTATTAACAAAAAGTCAAACCCCACAAAGCCAAGGTTTATCGCTAAACCAAAGCTCTGATACCAACTGTAACGTCCTGCCTTTTCGCACGCTTCAAATCGACACACATGCCGATTCAAACCATACGGAAGGCGGATTGTTATGAGGTAAATAAGAAAAACAGAGAAGAAATAAACAAAATAGAATCTCACGGCGGAAGGATAAAATATAATAATAAAATATACAGTTTATAAAACTGTTTACAAACATTTATATAATACATATCAGAGTTACACATACCAATAACAATGCAGCGGAAAAATATGAGTGTAGTGGAATAATAGTAGATAATAGTAATACAAATCTTCGTCTTCGTCCTCCAGAGCTAAAACTTCAAATCCTGAAACGCTCGGACTGACCCGAGCGAATTGAAAAAAGACAAAACACTCGAGTCAGAACTAAAAGATCTTATGTGAGTTAAATTAACAGAAATAAATATGAGTGCGGTAACTCAAGAGATGCTCGGGATTTACATCTCCTAAGGATCCGTTAAACTATTTACTATGTAGTATATTGCGCTATTATAATAGTGTCTATTTTTAAAATAAACTTACTTTTAAATAGCGTTAAGGGGCTACCCATATAGCCCTTAATACAAAATATATTCCCATAGTCTATACAGTACCGTAATCTCCCCCGTACTGGGCGTCGTCAGAGGGTACTCCATAGGTATGGTACAAAACCAAAATCGTATAAGGCGCGCTAGGGTAGGTGATACGGCACAACTAGGCAATGCCAGGGTAGATATACCAATTGCTATCCGGGCTGATGGAAACGCATAGCCGCAGCTACCGCCCACCTCGAACAAACTCCCCCAAAAATCAAAGTAAAAGTGGCCACTGAAACAATCCAAAGTCAAAGTATAATATCGAAAAGGAGCGTCCGATAAGAGGAATGACCTCATTGGCCCGAGAATCGCTCTTATTTTAGCCACCTTATGCCAACTCACGGGAGTTGGGTCCACGTATTTACCTTACAGGAATCGTCGCCACCAACCTACTTCATTCTGGAATCTCCACCGCGTACACGGTTAGTCAAAGTGGTTTTCGGTATCGACAGAGAGTATGTCCATATCCGATACCGGTCTCTTTGCCAACCCATCGCTATTATAACACCGCGGTCATTTTAAAAATAGTTTATACCTTAAAACCAGAATAAAAATTTCTATTTCAAAACTATAAATACGATATCATTTTAAAAACCCAAACAATATGATATCACTTTATCTCAAATATAATCCTTTTCCAAAATCATATTGCTTTAAAATTTATAATATCTGGAAACCAAACTTTTGAATTATACTTTCAAACATAATATTTCTGAATTCATACTTTTTAAAAACCATAACTTCTAAAACTTGAATGGTTTGGATATTCAACGGTATATAAAATAAATGGTTTAACTTTAAGGTTACTTTGTAAAGAAAATATTTCCATAGTTTTACAAATATGTTTCTTTATTTAAAGTCTGAACCAAAATTTAAATATCACTTTCAAGTTCCAAACCACTTCAATTTCTATATATATATATCCATTTGGAGTAATAATATTTCAAACTAAAGTTGGAATTTATTCTTTCAACAAATTAAATGCTCTATTATTTAGTCTTGAATATTCACATAAATCCATAAATAAAACTCCAATTTTTTTTAGCAATTAAATATTTTCTTCAATTTAATTATACTAGAATATTCATTTTAAATTTCTCTTGGAAAAATCTAGTTATAAATATCATATCTTAAAATTTCCAACTTAAACATTTAACATATAATATAAATCATCAAACTCCATTTCCTTAATTTTTCCATTTTTATTTAAGAGATTTATACACAGCTTAAATTCAAAGTTTCTAACTTCATATGTATATATATAGAAGAAAATATCAAAATTAACTTATTATAAACCGTATCATCCAAACCATAGAAATCATTTTAAAATATTTTATATATAGACCACGGTGCCTGTATAAAATTTTCTATCCTATGGTCAAGTGATACGGATATTTATCATTTCAATCCGTAATTTTAAAAGATATAAAATTTTGCTGTTGTATATCATTTCAAACCATAATCCCGAATAAAATGAAAAATACATGATAACTTGCAGTTTAATGATATGAAACAGAACATCCATTCATCCATCATCAATCATCAACCAAATTATCTCAAACATCATCAGTTTAAACAAACATCAATATATGGCATATACAATATAACAGGTAATAATTGGCAGTTATTAATTAACATTTCATATTCAATTAAATTTATAACTGTTTAACTAGCAGTTTATATGCACATAAATAAATTCTAACTGCCAATTTATATGCAATACATAAAAGAAATTAACAGTTAATTTAATAAATGCGATTTAACAGATATACTGAATAAAACATGCCAACAGTCATAAGTAAATTTCTACTCATATCTAGAATAAATTTAACAAACGTAAAAACTTTTTAGAAGTTGTGAGTGGGTTAAAACACTCACCTTTTGAATTTAAATCGAATTTAAATCCGATTTAAATCCAAAATTTGACGGTCTCCAAATCTGTCCAAACCTGCGTCTTCAGATCTGGAATTTAAATACGATCCTAACAAAAGAAATTTCACGCGAAACGGATAAGTATGAGCAAGTTATTCGAGTTAAACGATTAAAAAAAATCAAAATAAAAATTGAATAATAAACAAACAAACCTAATTATAATAAATCCACGTCAACATAACTGGAGACTCACGTGAAACCATTTTGCAAATAGTCGCTCCACATCAAAACGCCCAAATTGACTTAGGTTTCGAATTTCCTGATTTTGACCGCGATTTGCCGCTGACTCGAGTGTCGATTTCGAAAACAGAGACTGCGCGTAGATTCGTATGGATGAAATCTACAACATATATTTTTTTTGGAATTTTTCTGAGATGTTTGAATTTTCATTTGAAATTTGAATAGAAATAGATCTAGGTTTGCATCCATTTGAGGAGGAGAAGGAGTTGAAGAAAAGAACGTACAGACAAATGATAGAAGATGGAGGCTAGGTTTTTTTTTTTGATCGTCTATTTATAGATAGATCGCAAAAGAATAGGTGTGCACGAATTTTAACGTGCAAACGGAAGTGGTCCCAAAAGATAAATAATATTAATTACACACGTTACGGATTTAGGAAATAAATAAATTCCTTATCATTTACATTTTATTTTAACGTATATACAAATGTAAATCTAGACGTTTCGTTTATGTTTCAAAATATATCCACAATTTTATTAATTTCCAAATTGATCTAAACAAATTTAGATGTAAATTAAAAGCTGATAAGTCTATCCATTGCAGTGTTAATTTCTCCACTTCCTTATATTTAGAAATTATAAATTAAGTTTTCAAAAACCTATTTTTGATTTTCAAACTTTTATATACTCATCTTTTACCAGTAATAAGGATGCATTAACATTTGTTCATGGTTTCACCTTATTATCCTCAAATTCCATTTTAATTTTCAATAATTACAATTGTTGAATGTTGATACTTTAATTAAATTTATACATCTTGCTTTCTATAACCTACATCAACAAATGGTCCAATTATAAATAGAATTAGCATTAACTTCATCTTATAGGATTAACTACTCCAATTACAAATCTATGCTAACTGCCCGATTTAAGTCAATTAATTGTAATTGAGTCTACATTAAATGTTATAAATTATAAATTGGAACCTCAATAAATTCGCTTATTGATTTAAAATCTTTCTATTCAGTATATAGACGTTTTATGGGTATAAATAACATTTGAGTTATAACACATGTCATTAGTGCATGCTTCATTTCTTATAAACTCCCCTTTATTAACTAGAACACATTAACCAAAACAAAATAATTAATTTAGATTTATTTCAATCGATTTCCATTCTTAACTTATCATACTCAAAATGGTTAACCTAAATAATTGTTACCCTTTTACATTCAAATTCACTTACAACCATCATTACAACAATGTTGCCATAGATTTAGATTTAATTAAATAAATTAGATAAATGGGTAAAGTTTTGTAATTATCACTAATGCCAAATATATATGCATTAATTACTACTTATTGTTATGAATTCATTTATTAATTTACTAGTTGCCTTTGTCTTCTTATATCCTATTTACTACCAATCTTTCTATTTAGTTATAGTTTATCAATATATATATACCTAGGCAAATCAAGTTCTTGTCTTTTCTGTTATTTCAATTAAATCGCGTATGCACAAATAAATTGTTTATAACTTATTCTTACAAAATTATTTACATGCATTCAGTTACACCTAATTTAATGCATTGATTTTCATTTATAAATTAAAGGTTTTTCCTTTAAAAGCTTTTATTACTAACCATACTCCAACCTCTACAGGACATTGATTTATTAAATTTGCACTTATTATGCATACTTTTAGCAACTCATATATACTTTGCGTCTATTCCCCAAATTTCACATTCTATTGTTACATAATTTGCATTGATTACTATTTATTATTATTGCTTTACTGATAAATTAGATATTTGCATTGGTTTTGCTTATGCTAAATTAATTTCCCATAATAAATAAGGTTTCAAAACAATCAATAACATTTCCTTAGCCCAAACCCCGTTTACCAATTATTTTCTTCAATAATTCATGTTGCTATAAATACGTACATTTACACTTTATAGTTATTCTAATATACCTATTCCAACACTCTTAACCCTTATCTTTACTTTCACCCACTTTTAACATAAATTTTTATTTTCAAATTTATTCCCATTTACGGTTAATCAATGTTATTTTACATTAACCAATTTTAATATTCACCTTTAATTTCACGTCTTCAAAGTATATCTAGGAAAAATCTTTCCACCACTTAATTTACTGAATCTTATGCAGTCTTACTATAAATAGGTTTTAAATTACCATTACTGTACATTCAATTACTATCCAAAGTATTTATTCATAAATTAATTCGATATATATGTTTGTTTCCTTCTATTTGATTTATACCTAGTATACATTTTTCTAAATCCTGTTTCATTACCTACATTAAATGGTTATCGCATTGAGATCAAATTTATTAGCTTATATCGCATTATTACCATTAATTAAAATTGGCTTAATTTTTTTTTATTCAATACTCTAAATAAATAACATATTATTCCATAATTACTCTTGTTTTCACATATTCCATTCAAAATTTAAACCACGATATTTACATTATTTTATTGAATTGGAAATCTCATTTTAAATTGTTAACTTTTAATAAGAACAAATGGCAACACCAAATTCCTAACATTCATTTTATTAAAAATTATGGAAAATATGACAAATTTAGTTAACGAAATTTTCGGGTCTTTACAAATTTCATTACACGGGTAGCATTGGGTTGAAACTCGAAGCAGAGAGCGTTCGAGCTCGAGCATGACTCGGAGGAGCCTCAGGTTGGCCACCTGAAACAACATATTCAGTTTGAAATTGTCGAAAACTTAAGTTTAAACAATTTTTATAAGCATTCTTTATAAAATGATGATTGTTTGTTAATGGAATGTGAAGTTAATGGTATTGACATAATTTTTTTTTTTTAAAATTAATTAAGTTTAAAGATGTTTTAAACTCATATTTTTAAATAATTTTTTTTTATGTATTGAACTTAATAAAAAAAAATTGAGAAGTTAATCAAAGATTCAAATTGTTAACTTAAAAACAAATTAATTTATAATAATTAAATAATGATTAAATAATTTATGATTTGTAATTACTTTGTAATTAATAATAATTAATAAATAAAAGCAATTAAAATTAAAATTGTAAATTAAGAATCGCTAATTTGATAATTTAAGTTGATTGATTCAAAATTGATAGTTACATTAAGATAATTTATTAAGCAATAATAAATTAATATAGTCAATTGAGATTTAATTAATTTGTCATTATAAATAATAATTCATCGATTTAAAGTAATCAAGTAAAAAAAAGAATATTTATATGGTTAATTTATTAAATCCCATTCACTTTGATTGGAAAACGATTAATTATCGCTGTGCACTATATTGATATTTCTGTTCTGATTGTGATGCTGTGTTATATAAATTGCCATGTACTGCATTGTGATTGTGATTCGTTCTGTATTAATGTGAAAACCTGTTTGCTCGTAAAACGACATTTAAGCTTCGATGCGACAGGGAATCAGATTTCATTTGGTTATCCGAAACCCACATCGAATCTGTAAATATTTGTGAGTGACATCCACATGTTTTAAAATTTGACACTCACTATTCGAATTAGCCGGGAAAGGACCTTTGTGTCGTATAACCCATTTCGAATATGTGATTCGACGTTATGGATAGCATTTGAAGACCGATGTTGAAGACCGGGTATTTGCGAGAGCGATAGGATGACCTGTCGATTGACTCTGCACCGAGTTGCTCCGGTATAGAGTTCTCCATATGTGATGGGGAATCCGATCAAGATTGTGAATATCCGAATTTCAAGGACTTCTTTGGAAGTGCCTTCGGTTCTGTTCTAACCTAGAACAGACTTGTATGGATTGTGTGTCTGACATTACAAATTGAGATATAAAGCAGATTTCTTTCAAATATATTTCTGTTGGTGGCGGAGAATTTATTCTCTTAGCTTAACACCCTTCTTTGAGACGTACGAGCTTAGAGGTTATGTAGTTGAAGGTTATCAGCGATATATTCCCAATTTGGTAATGTGACATGCTGAGTGTTGCTGTGAAATGATCATTGTTTGATCATCTGTGATATGATCATTTGTTTGATCACTTATCTTTGTGATCATTTCTTTGATCATTTGTTGACCCAAAGCACAGCTTTTGTATAAAGCGTGGCTTTGTGGACGAGACTTCATCGGACCTCACACCCCGGAATGGTTGAAACAGGAATGATGCAGCAAGGTTATTGGGGGTAGCACCCCTTAGGGTATGTGCATTTCCTTCTGGATAGAAGTGGTATCATGGTATGGAGCCCAGATACTTAACTTATGTTGATATCGCAGATATATATATTACTTTGTGATTTGTTGCTGGGGCCCCGGTTAAAGGTTGGTTACAACCGGGAGATGGCATACTCGTGTCAGTAGTTACCTAGTTAGGGGTAACCCGGCCTTGTGTTGGCAGAGATCCGGTTTGGTTCTCGGGGACGTCCTTCATAGGCGTTCTCATATGGCAATGGGAAGTTCCTTGGCCTGACCATTTGTTGGAAATCCAATTCCCAATACGAAACCCTGTACGGTATTAGTTGTAGAACCTGCCATCTAATATGGTAGCTATAGTAGGCATAGTATAATGGTACCTATGCTAGCTAAGATTGATATCCTACTTTTGAAATGTTTTCTTCACTATTTACTAGTAATAATATCAAAGAATTTCCTTTCTCGTACCAAGCATATTTAACTATCATAAGAAGAAATCTCCTCCAATTCTGCGTTTGCATTGTGCGTGTGGCGGGAGGTCTTATGGTAGTTCCATTTTTAAAAGCATACCGAAAATTCTTTTATAAATCTTGTTTTTATTTAAATGCAACTGTTTTGTTTACTCATACCAGTCCCATGACTGATCCGGAGTTTATTGTTTTCTTTCCTAAACTCTGGGTGCCCATTATTTCCACACGGGCAGCCTAGTAGCAGGTTTCTGTATTTTGGAGCTCTTATCTTGGAGATATTTTAGGAGCTATTGGATATTTCAGGTGTTTAGCTTTTGGGACTTCGTTATCATCTCTCTCATTTGAGGACTTTTGGATATATGTTCACTGTTGTATTATCATGATGTTTTATTTGGAGTTGGTGTATGTATTATATACTCTGTTGTAGTATGGATATTATGTTGATGTTGTAACTGTGATGATATTTATGATATTGATTCTGTTCCGCTGTTTTATATTCATCTAATTGTTGTTATAAGCTCCAACGATGCGAATTTGATTTCGTGTGTCATACATCGAGTTTGGGTCGTCACAAGTGGTATCAAAGCTGTTGGTTGAGTAAGAACTTTAGTTATGGAGTATAACACATTAGATGGCTCATTAGAGATAGGGTGAAGTATACCCTAGAATGAGTATAACCAAGACTGAAACTTTAAATTTTCTTAGTCTATTTCTTTTTACTGCTGATATTCCTTAAGGTATTTCGTCTGTATATCTGAATCAATTTTCTTACTAATCTCAGATAGTGAAAATGAGTGGACGCAGAGGAAGAGCTAGGGGTCAAGGGAATGCTGCAGCACCTAATCAAATTCCCCCAGCCGTAGAAGCAGTAATAGATATTCAGCAACAGCCGGACTTGGCTGATTTATATAAGAAGTTCGAAAAGCTTGGTGGCAAACCGTTCACCGGTAAGGAGTCAATTATTGAGGCTCAAGCTTGGGTAAGATCGTGTGAAAAGATTTTTAAAGGGCTAAAACTGCAGGATGAGCAGAAGAGACTTATAGCTTCTTGGCAACTCCAAGGAGAAGCTTCAGCTTGGTGGGAAACCATCATTATAGATGAACCCGAGGAAGAATTTACTTGGGATCGTTTTAAGGAAGTGTCTGAGAAACGTTACATGCCGTCGGCGGGAGTTTCCAGAATGTATCAGGAATTTCTGGATTTGAAACAAGGAAGTTTGTCGTTTGAAGAATACTTGAGTAAATTCAGCGAACTATCTCGGTTTGGTCCGGAATTGCTAAATACACCTCTTAAGAAAAACGAAAGGTTTATCCATGGAATGAACCAGAAATATCATGAAAGAATGTAGGGCCACGTTAAAGAATCTTTTTCGGATTTAGTAGATATGGGTTACAGATACGCTACCCTTGATGTGCAAGAAGCCCCGGAAGAGAAAGGTAATTCAGGAAATCAAAATTATAAAAAGCGGAAATTTGGAGGCAAGAAACCTTGGCAAGGCAACGAGAAGAAGAAGAGCATTCAAGGAAGCGCAGCAGAAAACGTCACTTGTTACAACTGCAAAGAGAAGGGCCATTATTCAAATAACTGCCCAAAACCGAAGAAGCCAACTAAAGAATGTTACAATTGTCACAAGCCGGGACATGTAGTTAAAGATTGCCCAGTGATGAAGCCAGCGCAGGTGGCAAAAGTTTATACGATAAAGAAGGATCCCTCAACTTCAAAAGCTGATAAAGGGAAAAGTGTTTTGGAAGGTAACCTTACTATTAATGATTGAACTGTTAGAGTTTTATTTGATACAGGAGCTTCACATAGCTTTATCTCCCAACAAACCGTAAATGAATTAGGACTTGAAACTAAATTTGCTAACGATCTTATTTGCGTGAAAAATCCGGTTGGAGGTCTCGCAAATCTTTGTTCATATTGTAAGAGAGTTCCTATTTCATATGCTAGCTATCGATTTCCTATCAACCTTTTGTCCTCGAATTTAATGAATTTGAAATCTTACTCGGTATGAACTGGTTATCGAGATATGAAGCTGTATTGGATTGTAATAATCAGACAGTTTTAATCAAAACGAACCTTGGAAATTTTATTGAAATCTCTTGTGAGGATCCAAGTCCAAGGAGAGATAGATTGATGTATACTTTGGGAAATCTTGAACCCACTTTGCAGTCTATACTTATTGTTCGGGATTTTTCCGACGTATTAGAAGAAGTGAAATCTTTACCTCCTCACCGAGAAATAGAATTCCGAATTGATCTTGTACCCAATGCTCGTCCTGTTGTTCACGCAAGTCGTAGGATGGCACCCAGGGAAAAGATTGAATTGGTTCATCAAACTGATGAAATACGAGCAAAAGGATTAATTCGACCCAGTGTTTCTGAATGGGGCTCAGCCGTCGTATTTGTTTCTAAATCGGATGGATCTTTGAGATTGTGTGTAGATTACTGCGATCTAAATAAACAAACTCCCAAAAATAAATTTCCACTGCCCATAATTGATGATTTATTTGATCAGTTGCACGGCGCTCGTTTCTTTTCAAAAATGGATCTAGCCCAAGGATTCCATCAATTACGAATCGTCGAAGATTGTGTCCATTTGACCGCTTTCAGAGGTCCTGATATGTTCTACGAATGGTTAGTTATGCCTTTCGGGCTAACCAATGCTCCAGCATACTTCGTAGATCTTATGACTCGTGTGTTTCGGGAAGTTTTGAATAAATTTGTGCTTGTATTCATTGATGATATTTTGATCTATTCTAAGACTAAAGAAGCGCATGTCGAACATCTTAAAATCGTATTGGAAATATTGAGGAGAAATGTTCTATATGCAAAATTTTCCGAATGCCACTTCTGGGTCAATGAAGTCAAATTCCTTGGCCATATTGTTAATGAAGAAGGAATTTCGGTAGATCCTAGCAAAATTTCCCTATTCTTGATTGGAAACAACCCACTACTCCAAAAGAAGTTCGAAGCTTTTTGGGTTTAGCATGCTATTACCGGAAATTCGTTCAAGATTTTTCTAAGTTGGCTAGCCCATTGACTAAGCTAACAATGAAAAATGCAAAGTTCATTTGGGCTCCAAAATATGAAGAAGTTTTTCAAGAGTTGAAAAAGAGATTGACCACTGCTCATGTTCTCACTATTGTTAACGGGAACCAAGGCTTATCTGTCTATACTGATGCATGTGGTGAAGGGGTAGGTGCAGTATTAATGCAAAATGGAAAGGTAGTTGCCTACGCGAGTAGACAATTACGTCCACATGAGAAAAACCACCCGACGCACGATTTGGAACTTTTGGCAGTTGTTTTCGCTTTGAAAATATGGCGACATTATCTTCTGGGTAAGAATCTTTTCATCTTTCCTAACAATTTATGAAACTAACTTAACTAAAGAAATATACCTAATAAACTCTCTTTGTTTTAGGTGAAAAATTCGAATTATTCACCGACCATAAATCTTTGAAATATCTTTTCTCCCAGAAGGATCTAAATTTGCGACAACAACGTTGGTTGGAATTTCTGGCATCTTATGACTTAGATATTCTGTATACGCCAGGAAAAGACAATGTGGTTGCTGATGCCTTAAGCAGAAGACATGCTGTTCTCGCATATCTAGTTATCACTCCTACTCTTCTTAAGAAGA
The DNA here is from genome assembly GCA_030765085.1 of Allium cepa. Lineage (NCBI taxonomy): Eukaryota > Viridiplantae > Streptophyta > Magnoliopsida > Asparagales > Amaryllidaceae > Allium > Allium cepa. Next base: position 125,006,188 of record CM060940.1, on the reverse strand, counting down.
TCGCGAACAAGCAAACTGAAGACAAGTTTCTTCGAGAAATGCATAGAAGAATAGATCGAGGAGAGGATACTACTTTTGAAATAGATAATAGAGAAGTTATAAGGATGAAGGGCAGAATTTGTGTCCCTGACATTCCAGAACTGAAACGTGAAGTATTGGACGAACGCCACAAGTCAAAATTCAACATCCATCCAGGAGTCAACAAAATGTATCGTGATGTTAAAAGGACATTCTGGTGGAAAACGATGAAGAGAGACATATCTATTTATGTTAGTCGTTGTGCTACTTGTCAGCAAATCAAGAGCGATCAAATGAAAGTAGCCGGTTTACTTCAACCTTTGGAAGTACCGAAATGGAAGTGGGATCAGGTATCGATGGATTTCATCGACGGATTGCCACGAACCAAGAAAGGTAATGAAGCGATTTGGGTTATTGTGGATCGTCTAACCAAAACAGCTCACTTCATTCCAGTTAAGTCCACTCGGACTGCGGCAAGCTTGGCAGGTATATATATAAAGGAAATTGTTCGCCTCCATGGTATTCCCAGCAGTATAGTGAGTGATCGTGATCCGATCTTCACTAGTAGATTTTGGGAAGCATTCCAAGACGCATTGGGAACGAAATTAAATTTCAGTACTGCTTATCACCCACAATCTGATGGGCAGACTGAGAGGGTCAACCAAATTTTAGAAGACCTACTGCGTGCTTGTGTTCATGATTTTGGTGGTTCTTGGGAGGACCATTTGCATCTGGTTGAATTCTCATATAATAATAGTTATCAGGCCAGTGTAGAAATGGCTCCTTTTGAAGCTTTATATGGTCGTCCGTGTCGATCACCTACATGCTGGATCGAATCAGGTGATAGACTTGTTCTTGGACCGCATATGATAAAAGAAGCCACTAAGAAGGTAGACTTTATTCGAAAGAAGTTATTAACTGCCCAAAGCCGTCAGAAGAGCTATTATGACCGCCGAAGAAGAAATTTGGAATTTCAAGTTGGAGATTCTGTATTTCTGAAAGTATCTCCGATGCGGGGTGTATTGAGATTTGGGAAAACTGGAAAGCTAGCACACGTTATATTGGTCCTTTTCCTATTCTGGAAAGGATTGGTTCTCTAGCATATCGAGTGCGGCTACCCAGCTGGTTGTCTGGCGTACATGATGTGTTCCACATTTCTAATCTTTGGAAATATGTGCACGATCCAGATGATATTATTGAAGAAGCTGCTCAGCAGGATCTAGAAATTACTCGTAACTTGGCAGTTAGAAGGGAACCGATAAAAATTGTAGATTGTGATGAGAAACGATTAAGAAACAAGATTGTGAAGCTGGTCAAAGTTCAATGTAGTGGCAATCCAAAGGACTGTACATGGGAGACCGAAGATAATATGAAGAAATCATATCCCAATTGCAGAATTGACATCTCGGCTTAATCTGTAAGTCATTTCCTTGTTTTCTGAATTCGTATATTCTTTGTTTGCGTTTCTCTCTCTTTCAATTTCGAGGACGAAATTTTCTTAAGGAGGGGATATTGTAACATCCCGGAATTTTGTTAAAATAAATTCGTTAAATTGTTTGAGCTTTTGAATTTAATTTGTGAAATTTTAACAGAAATAAAGTATTATTAAACAAAAGAAAGCAATAACTAAAATAAAACAACTTTTCCTTTTAACAAAGTAAAATAAGAAATTGTCTTAAAACCGTTAAATGAAATATGGGTTATAAATTTTGATAGATGAGCTTTTAATAGAAATAAAAATATTGTTAAAGTTAATATAAATAAAAAAATTGACAGTTTGAGTTTTAAATAAATAATGAATAAATTAAGTAACAAACAAGATTTTGTATTAAACAATAAAATAAAAAAGTAAGTTGAAATTTAGATAATAATAGTTAAAAACTTTAAATAAGAACTCAATTTGATTCTATTCAAACATAGACATAAGAAAACAATAGTTAAAACAAACACTTTCATTTAGAAAAAACAAAAATAAAATAATACTTGCAAAAAGAATAAAACAAGTTGCTGTAAACCATAGCAATGTAAACAAATAATTACACAAATAAACAAATAATTAAACAAGATAACAAAACAGTAAGAAGAAATATAAATTGTAAAAGAAAACAAAACTCTTACATTTAACAAAATAAAGTAAGTTTGTATTAAATAAAAATAAAAATAATAAAGTAACATTACCTGTAAGTATACAAGGAGGCAGAGGAGCATTGCATACATACTTTCATTTAACGCTTGCATTTAATGCTGTTACTTCCAGCATGGGTTTATTCATCCCGTACTTGCTTTAGTAAGCCTCAGTATACACACAACCTGTTATATATACATCAATCTACTTTCTCATTTCAGTTCATTCGAATATAACTTTGTAAATCAGAGAAACAAATATTAACTGAGATCATAAAATAAAATAAAAGAAAATAACACTTTTCATTTAAAGTTCAAAAAAAAACAAATTGCTGAAGAAAGAAAAACAAACCAGAGTGGAGATTTAAAACTGCAGCTTCAAAACCAACATAGCCCCTGTTTCAATATTTGCCAAGGTGAGTAAACTTTTGTTCTTTCCCAATCTTGTTGCTGTGTGAATTCTTGGATAATATAGTAGAGTTAATCATTGGGTTGCATGCAAGAATTTTGAGTAAGTAAATGAATGTTTGCCCTGTGTATGATTGCACAAGAATGTAATTCCCAGATTAGCTTCAGGATAAAAGAAAAAAAAAATGTTGCTAAACCTTGTACATTCCTTTATATATACTCATGCATAGTTGCTTTATTTCATTTAAACAAATCTTAGCAAAGCCTGAAAACAAACAAAAGCAAGCATTTATTTTGTAAAATTCAAAGCTCAGTTATACAACCAAACAAAAAAGAGAAATATATATATATATATCTTACTGAGGAAGAAAAATATATAGTAGAACTTGAAATTGCATAAAATACGAATGTTTTGAAATCTTGATTCAAGGGCATGATATAATTTGTCTTCAAAAACCATGATTTTTAGAACAAAAATCTAGATTTTTAACTTGATTGATCGAGCGGCATTTCGAGTTGAACGGAAATTCAGCTTGTGGCAAATTCCGGTGACCTCGAGATCGTATGATCTCGAGCTTGGTGTCAGGGATAGCTTGAGCGCTGATGGTCACCAGAAAAATGGTCACAACATTTTTAAATCATCAGAGAAGCTATACGAGGAGGATATAGGGTTTGTGGGCAGGTTTGGGTTGCCCGCGTTTTCGAGCAAACCGCTTCTTCGTCGAGGGGTCTGAGATGATCGGTTCTAGGGGGTAAGGGTCAGGGGTCATTGAGGCAACTATGGACGAAGTTTCTTGGTTTCTGGCGGCGTCAGGCGTCGGGGCGAGGCAATTGTTTGAGGGGTTGTTCGTTCAAGCTTTTGGGTTTGGGAACGAGATTTTGAAATTGTGATTAGTTCGAAGTTGTGAGTGTTTGAGAGGCACGAGCACGTCGTCGATGATGTGTGGACGACCAGAAGTTCGACCGGAGGAGGCGATTCCAGTTGTGCACGTATACGTGCACGAGTTGATGATCTGGAAGTTTATAGCCTGAAGTGTTTTAGGTTTGTTCTCGTGTGGGTTGTACTCGAAGCTTTACTCGGGGAAAACAGGGCAGAACTCGAAGGGACACTCGGGTAGTTTCAGCGTTGTGTCGTGGCTAATTTGGGACTTAAACAAATTTTGTAAAAAAATTTCATTACACGGGTAGCATTGGGTTGAAACTCGAAGCAGGGAGCTTTCGAGCTCGGGCGTGACTCGGGGGAGCCTCGGGTTGGCCACCTGAAACAACATATTCAGTTTGAAATTGTCGAAAACTTAAGTTTAAACAATTTTTATAAGCATTCTTTATAAAATGATGATTGTTTGTTAATGGAATGTGAAGTTAATGGTATTGACATAATTTTTTTTTTAAAAATTAATTAAGTTTAAAGATGTTTTAAACTCATATTTTTAAATAAAGTTTTTTTATGTATTGAACTTAATAAAAAAAATTGAGAAGTTAATCAAAGATTCAAATTGTTAACTTAAAAACAAATTAATTTATAATAATTAAATAATGATTAAATAATTTATGATTTGTAATTACTTTGTAATTAATAATAATAAATAAATAAAAGCAATTAAAATTAAAATTGTAAATTAAGAATCGTTAATTTGATAATTTAAGTTGATTGATTCAAAATTGATAGTTACATTAAGATAATTTATTAAGCAATATTAAATTAATATAGTCAATTGAGATTTAATTAATTTGTCATTATAAATAATAAATCATCGATTTAAAGTAATCAAGTAAAAAAAAAGAATATTTATATGGTTAATTTATTAAATCCCATTCACTTTGATTGGAAAACGATTAACTATCGCTGTGCACTATATTGATATTTCTGTTCTGATTGTGATGTTGTGTTATATAAATTTCCATGTACTGCATTGTGATTGTGATTCGTTCTGTATTAATGTGAAAACCTGTTTGCCCGTAAAACGACATTTAAACTTCGATGCGACAGGGAATCGGATTTCATTTGGTTATCCGAAACCCACATCGAACCTGTAAATATTTGTGAATGACATCCACATGTTTTAAAATTTGACACTCACTATTCGAATTAGCTGGGAAAGGACCTTTGTGTCGTATAACCCATTTCGAATATGTGATTCGACGTTATGGATAGCATTTGAAGACCGGTGTTGAAGACCGGGTATTTGCGAGAGCGATAGGATGACCTGTCGATTGACTCTGCACCGAGTTGCTCCGGTATAGAGTTCTCCATATGTGATGGGGAATCCGATCAGGATTGTGAATATCCGGATTTCAAGGACTTCTTTGGAAGTGCCTTCGGTTCTGTTCGAACCCAGAACAGACTTGTATGGATTGTGTGTCTGACATTACAAATTGAGATATAAAGCAGATTTCTTTCAAATATATTTCTATTGGTGGCGGAGAATTTATTCTCTTAGCTTAACACCCTTCTCTGAGACGTATGAGCTTAGAGGTTATGTAGTTGAAGGTTATCAGCGATATATTCCCAATTTGGTAATGTGACATGCTGAGTGTTGCTGTGAAATGATCATTGTTTGATCATTTGTGATATGATCATTTGTTTGATCACTTATCTTTGTGATCATTTCTTTGATCATTTGTTGACCCAAAGCACAGCTTTTGTATAAAGTGTGGCTTTGTGGACGAGACTTCGTCGGACCTCACACCCCGGAATGTTCGAAATAGGAATGATGCAGCAAGGTTATTGGGGGTAGCACCCCTTAGGGTATGTGCATTTCCTTCTGGATATAAGTGGTGTCATGGTATGGAGCCCAGATACTTAACTTATGTTGATATCGCAGATATATATATATATATATATATATATATATATATATATATATTACTTTGTGATTTGTTGCTGGGGCCCCGGTTAAAGGTTGGTTACAACCGGGAGATGGCATACTCGTGTCAGTAGTTACCCAGTTAGAGGTAACCCGGCCTTGTATTGGCAGAGATCCGGTTTGGTTCTCGGGGACGTCCTTCCAGAGGCGTTCTCATATGGCAATGGGAAGTTCCTTGGCCTGACCATTTGTTGGAAATCCAATTCCCAATACGAAACCTGTACGGTATTAGTTGTAGAACCTGCCATCTAATATGGTAGCTATAGTAGGCATAGTATAATGGTACCTATGCTGGCTAAGATTAATATTCTACTTTTGAAATGTTTTCTTCACTATGCACTAGTAATAATATCAAAGAATTTCTTTTCTCGTACCAAGCATATTTAACTATCATAAGAAGAAATCTCCTCCAATTCTGCGTTTGCATTGTGTGTGTGGCGGGAGGTCTATGGTAGTTCCATTTTTAAAAGAATACCGAAATTCTTTTATAAATCTTGTTTTTATTTAAATGCAACTGTTTTGTTTACTCATACCAGTCCCATGACTGATCCGGAGTTTATTGTTTTCTTTCCTAAACTCTGGGTGCCCATTATTTCCACACGGGCAGCCTAGTAGCAGGTTTTTGTATTTTGGAGCTCTTATCTTGGAGATATCTTAGGAGCTATTGGAAATTTCAGGTGTTTAGCTTTTGGGAGTTCGTTATCATCTCTCTCATTTGAGGACTTTTGGATATATGTTCACCGTAATATTATCATGATGTTGTATTTGGAGTTGGTGTATGTATTATATACTCTGTTGTAGTATGGATATTATGTTGATGTTGTAACTGTGATGATATTTATGATATTGATTCTGTTCCGCTGTTTTATATTCATCTAATTGTTGTTATAAGCTCCAGGGATGCGAATTTGATGTCGTGTGTCGTACATCGAGTTTGGGTCGTCACAGCAAAAAATCAGGCTTCAATGCTAAACTGGTCTTATCAATCATGCAAGAGCTTAAATTAATTTGGTAATATAGCGAGAAAAACCAAATATGTAGAAACTTCAAAATAACAAACTTCAAAACTAACGGAAAATAGATTACATGTGCATTTGTCAGCAATGAACATAAAATTTCTCAAAATTGAACTATAAAGACATACATGTGTTTAGGTTGTGTTTGTTTTCCAGTTTAAAAAATTCTTAATACATGTACAATGTGGGGTGTTATTTTTTTGCAGGTATTTAAGTGCCTCAAATTCAGATCATCAACAACATTCCGCTAGCAACCCCGACCAGCACACTCCACCTCACCTAAACAAAATTAACATATTCCAGTTTAAAAAAATGCGGGCAATTGACAATTTTAAGGGAAAATTTTGCTGTGAAATTAAATTGATTTTTGTTGGCGTTTCTTTTGTATAGAGAAAGCATGAGAAATGGAAATGGTTGCATTTTGGTAACTAATGCTTTCATATCATGCTACTAATAACTACTTTTCTTGTAGTGAGATTATAAAACATGATATTATATCTATAATATGAATGACTATTACCTATTACATATGCCTTTGAGTCTATGTTGAAATAATGAATTCCCTTCTCTGTAATCTCTATCCATCAGATTGGTAGTCTGGAATCGCTGACCTTTCACTATCTTATATCTTTGGATTTAACTTGAATTTGATTTGAGATTTTGGGAGTTGATTTGGGATGTGTTTCGGCTAGTAAACAAGATGATAATGGTTGCCAAAATAGGTGTGGCGATTAGGGTTTAGAGATCCATATATGTATGATTGCATAAGGGAGAAAACAGGTTAATTTTATTAATTATTCTCTCTCAATCTTAACATTCTATCTCCATCCCTATCCCTATGTTTTAGTCGCCTCCTATATCAATCCAAACCAGCCGATTTCTCCCTTATAACATCATGGGCCATGAGCCCATCTGGCCTAAATTAAATACATACAATTATATTTAATTTAATTTGTTCTCGATATCTCATATCGATCGATATATTTATAACTATTATAAATGTGTATAGAATTATTTATTTCTCAAATCATATTCAAATTTTATAATTAATATTTCAAAATTAGTTAATTAAATTAATTTATAACAATTATAAAATAACTAAATCGGTTGGTCTTAAGATCATTCATCATTTCTGTTGTGTAACTCTTGGGTCTAAATTCAATCAACAACTAACATCGAGTTATTCGGACGTTCACACATCACTTAGCAGGTAGTGTGAAATTATGGCCAAATTTATTGCTTACTCAGTTTTGGTAAAAATCTCATTTTAGTTTAATAAGGGTTACCCACTAGTGACATTTATGTACACAAATTCTCTTCATCAAAACTATATCACTTAGGACTTATGGAATTTGATGATGGTAAAAATTATAATATCATCCATTTTCAATTCTATATTTCAAACACAAAGTCCTTGGTTCAGTAATAACAATTATTATTAATCGAAATACTCTAGCCAGAGACTTTGACTTTGAGAACCGTGATACTAACCCCATATAACCGAGGAGATGAATCCACTCTTGAATAGCGGTTCACATCCAATACTTCCACTTGGCCCAACTATAATCACTCCATGGAACACCATACCATGATTTGACTATTATCAAAATGAAGCTTTCATATTCAAGATCCGCTATATTCTCAAGTTAAGATAACTGTGTTATCCAGTAGAAAACTATCGAGCGAGTCATTCCATAGTTATCTAATAACTATCAATATCTAGCCTTTAGGTTCCCCAGCAGCCATGAGTAATACTGTCCAATATTTAGAGAGCATTACATACTCTAATCTCGATGAATGCATCGATATTCAGTCTTAATGCATCATGACTAGGAACATTTAAAATGGTATATTTATGTTTGTCGTGATATACTACGCACGGTTATAATACTTTGGAACTAATATAATGAAACATACCATTTATGGATTATTTATTAAATATACTTTTAATTAGATTAATCAATTAATATAACTGCATTATATCAAGTATATAACAGAAAGAAAATATATTTGATTTCAAACAAGATTGGTTTTTGAGTTAGATATATATAACAAATTACATTATTTCCCATAAGGCATAACCCTAACTCTATCATGAGCTTTATCTTTCTCGAAGTATGCTTTAAAGTGCCAGAGTGGAGTGATTTAGTGCTCGAGCATTGGGTGCTAAAGCATTTGTGCTTGAGCCATGCTTCCCCAGAGCATACTCTTGGGAGTTAAAGCGAAGAGGTCAAGCTTTGAGCGCTCATTCTCGAGGTTGTTACCTTAGAGCATTCCATGGGTTATCTTCAATTGGTTCCTGCTTGAAGCTCGAGTGTAACGACCCATAAATTTGTCAATTTGATAGATTGTATTTATTTATAAATTTTCTAATATAATCTTTTTAAACATAAAATACGATGTTGTGAACAATAAAGATGGAAATCTTATTTTGAATAAATATTTACAAAAATGTAGACTTTGGAAAAATATTAATAAAATGACCGAAAACCATTTTATTAATAAACAGCTCTATAATTATTATAAGTCATGCACGAAGCTGGATATATATAAACAATAATATGAAATAAAAAATTTATTTTATTTATGGAAATAAAATGTTTTTATGACATCATCAATAATAACATTATATTTAATAATTGATTTATGAAATTAAGTTGAGATCCAATGATTTAGAAATTATCATAATTATTCAAATAATTGTTTTAAAATGGTGATAATTCATTTTAGTTAGTTATACAATGATAAAAAATCATTTATAATAGATTTATAAAGATATATATTTAACTTGAAAATATAAGGAAACTTGATATTGCGTTACATATATAATAACACTTTTTGTAAACAATTGTTTAATCTTAATTTATAATTCAAATGTGATCGTTTAATTTAATTAATAATGGTGGGAAATTTGTTTTTGAATTTTTTTTACATATATATCTAAATTAATTTATTTTAAAAATGTAACCGGGAATCGGCTTTTCGATTTTGAACGGTTTAAAGAATGGAAGTTGTTCAAAGCCAGTGCAACATTGTTGTTCTCTTGTGCACATACGGATAAACGCGCATATATGTCACATACATATACATAAGTATAAGTATGCATTCATATATATATATATATATATATATATATCATTTAAATTTATATTTACATAAACTAAAAATCAAAATATCATGATATTTTTACAAAGTCAAAAAAGAAAACTTCACTTCTCTCTAACACACATCAACTCATACACATGGAGCCATAAGAGGGAAGGCTTAGTCATGAACTACTTATGGGAAGGTGAGGGTGTGGGCAAGGGCATTTTTGTCCATACACATTGGGATATTTATTTTCGAAAATTTTCTATAAATACCCATCCACTCTTTCACATTTTAAACAGCATTCTTCATCTTCTTCCTACTCAGTTTGAAGCTCTTCAGTGGCATTTTGTCTGAAGGAATTTAAAAAGATAAATAGTGGAATAAGAAATTAAATTAAAATAGCATTTGTATATTTGTGTGTGTCTATACATACATACATACATACATACATACATACGTGCATACATACATACATACATATATATAATCCACTTCAAAACAAGCTCAAACCACTCTTCTCCTCCTTGCAAAGCCATGATCACCATCTCCATCACTATTGGCCAAGAGATCCATCTCTTTCTTGCTTACGCCATGGCTTTCCAAAAGTCCTGGGCTCGATTCAATAAGCTTTGATTCGATTTTATCGAAGCTATAGTCCGTTTTCATTAGCCCGTATCCTATGAGGGTGAGAATATATATATATATATATATATATATATATATATATATATATATTAAATGATATAATATTTTTCTATTTTTGCTTATGATGGTTGTTTATCATGTTTTAATATGATAATATGGATGTTTGATTGTTGAAATGGTTCACGTTAATACACGTCAAATTTCATAAAGGAAATCACTTTTCTGTAATAAACGAAATGGTGTATATTATCATTAATAAAACTCTTAAAAATGGTTTAAAATTATTTAGAAATGTTTTATAAACATTTAAAAGTGTTTAGAAAAAGCATGGAAAAGAATACGAAAATTGAGTTAAAATAGGCGCATCGTGTGATGGCAGTCCGCGATTTCACACCGTAATAGTTTAAATCCATTTAGATGGATTCATATTCAGAATTCTTTGAAATAATAAATTTTCAAACTTCTATGATCATAGTTTTCAAAAAAATGGAAGATCAATATTTCACTTAGTAGATTTTTGAATATGAATCAAATCAAGTTTCAAAATAGTCGCGCATCGGCAGATCGAAAACCAAAGCGATAAATTCTTTAAAATGAATATTTTTAATTCTTAAAAATATGAAATAAATTCTATAAATATATTAAAATGTTTTAAAAGAGATTTGAGTTATAAAAATGGATTTATAGATGATAGAAATGTTGTTTTGATCAAATAATTCTTAAAAACACTATCCGCGACACTTTTTATAACGGTTTTTAATGACTTTTGAAATATCGATTTAAACTTAATTATTCTTTCCCAAATGTTTCATAAATAATTTCAAATAAACAATTAAGTATTTTAATGACAATCTGGAAGTTTTAAAATTATATTTAAAAGTGTTTAAATAAATGCTTAAAAGAAAAACTATTATAAGTAAACAATTTAATCTTGGCTCTAAAAGCAAATGATCAGACTGGATTTTTCTATTCATGAGATATGGATGTGTGATGCTTAAACTAAGGTGATGTTTAGGAGCAACCATTTCCCAAGCTTACCTGGTCCCTTTCCTGGGTGGTGAATAGATAAGGTCGAAATGTCGAAAACGAGGCAACAATAAAAGATTCAAATTACAAATTTAGTACAATTTGGATTATGTAGAAATACTCTTCTTATACTAGGTATTAAATTCCAAGGAGGGAGGTTGTACTATCCATGTGAATTTAAAAGGGGATTCCATCGTTATTCGATGGACAGTAAATGTTGAATATTGAAATTGGTATTGAGTTGAATTGGTATAATTACTATCGACCCTTTTTATATAATAAGTTTTTGCAATGTAATTTATGAGAGATGATTTTGATTTGGTATTTCCAAAGTTAAAGAGAGGTTTATTGATTCCACATAAATTGGAAAATAATATGATTGAAAGATTTATATCTCTAAAAGAGATATTTTATTTGATGAAAGATACTGATAAATGAAATGATAACCACCCTCAAACATGACATCATTTATTGATTATTGGCTCAAAGGAACTTAGATCGGATTTGCTTTGGCATCTGTTGCAACATAATAGGGGGTTCTCGCTTTGTGTTTAGTGGCGAGCAGTTGGCTCTTACTCCCACATGTCCTCTGGGTTGGTGTGGTTGAGAGGCTGCCCGTAAAAGCAAATGGCGAGGCACTAGTGTGAGCCAAGGTGGTTGTACCCTCTATCGAAGGTCCACTCGTCACATTTGGTATCAAAACATAGCCTGAGCGAAGGCCTATGCTTGGGAGGGTTAAAGTCTCATCAGGGATAGGGTTGGTAATACCCTAGGATGAGTATTTATTAGAGATATGGTAAGGGACATCTTAGAACAAGTTTGAGCGCATTATATATGAGCATGTATTTGTTAATATTAAATAAAAATGATTTTTTTTAACATTGTTAAATGACATAATTTTACATAGGATTATATTTTGAATACAAAGGCATACCTTTCAAAAGCTATTGTTATTTTTGTAGTGTGTGGTTGTTAAGGAAATGACAACATTCAATTATTATCATTTATAAATTGGTTGTTTGATTTCGAAGATTAAATACGAACACCTCCTGAATTTAGTTTCATAATTTTACTATGCGGTGTTTGATAAATAATATTAGTTTAAGCTTAAATTTTTTATTTAAGATAAATGATTTTATAATTTTTTTGTAAAAATAAAAGATTTTATAAATTGGATTTATAAAACGTGTTTTATAAAGAGATTTTTGAAAATTTAAATCCTGGTATTTTTGAAAAGCTTTGAAAAACTTAAATGAATTGGTAAAAGTTTTAATTTTAGGAGTAATGTTTATAAAATGGAAAGTTTATATTTATAAATGAGTTTTTATAAAGTTAAAATATCTTTTGAGAGAAAAGATTTATAAAAGTAATATTTTATAAATAAAGTAACGCATTTATAAACAGTGTTTTATAAGTATTAAAAATGGATTTGTAATTGATATTTTGTAAATAGATTTACAAAATGGAATTTTATAAATTAAGAGATTTTATAAAAAGGAGTTTTATAAAATGGAAGAAGATTATAAAACATAGTTTTCATAAGTTGAGGATGGTTTTTATAAAGGGAGATACATTTCATTTAAAAGTAAAATAATCTCTTAAAGGAATGTTTTGAAAGTGATATTTGAAAATGGAGTTTAATGATTTTAAAGGTGATTTAAAATGTGTTAAGTGATAGGAAGACATAGATTCAATATTATTGCTGTAATAAATGTTTTTGAGAAAACGAGGAAGACATAGACTATAACATTATTGTTATAGTAAGTGATTTCCGAAAGGAGATGTTTTACATAGTATGCGGGATCCATACATATCTTGATGTTAAGATTCGAGGTAGGTAATTTATATCCATTTTTAAGTGAGGAATGTTGACCAATCAAGGCTTGAGAGGTAATGATACCCCTACTTGATCGGCTTCATTCTTAATTAATAAATAGTTTAAGTTCGACATTGAAAATTAATATTAAGTATAACTAGTCAGATCCCTATACTAGTGGTTTTGGGTTGTCATAAAGATGTTTTACGCAACATTCGTTTTGATCCAATAAAGTGTGTTTTGGAAAATATGAAGCTTTCCTCAAAGATTTTTATGGATTTAACTATATTGAAGCATTTTCTAAGTGTTAAAATTGAAAGAGTTTCTTTGGAAAGTAGATAGAAATTTTTGGTTAATGAAAATATTTTAAAGTGATTTTATATAAATAAAACATCTTTATAGAAATGTTTGAATAAATGATAAAAAATTTATGAAAGGTTTTCATAATTTTTTTAGGAAAGTAAATAAACACATATGAAATATATAGATCATTTCATCACACTATTCTGATCTAAAATTCGAGTACGGAATTTTGAGTTGTTTACACTAATACGAAAAAGGATTTATCACTATATTCTTGATGATGAAAATTGATTATGATTTATGGTTAGATACTTGCATTTTCTATGATAGTTAAGGGCTATTAAGGGAAGTGAGGGTTTCTGATCAAGGAACCTGATTAGAGTCTGCATTAGGGAATCGTGGGATCAATACTAGTTCGAAAATAAAATTGGGAGTTCAAATAGGAGATCGAATCAGATACTGTATACAGATAATCCATGATCATAACACAGGTTTGCATTTGAAATTTGAAATAATGAATTTACCAGATTTTTGGTTAGGCATAACTTCGCGGACGAAATTCTTTTAAGGAGGGAAATCTGTAACAACCAGCAAATTTATCAATTTGGTAAATTATACTTATTTTTAAATATTCAAATATAACTTTTTAAAATATAGATCATGATGTTTTGAAAAATAATGATGAAAATTGTCACGACCCGATTTTTCGACGCCCGAAAATCAACATCAATATTTCCACTGTATCAAATGCCGAACAATCAAATGCCGAAAAACTAGACCGTAAGGGAAAGAAGAATGAGGTAGAAGAAGAAATATAGAAAACAACATCAGAATCACACAAACGTAGAAGAATAATATATAACAGATAATTTCTGATCTTTATACAAAAAGAACTATATCTGTTTTATACATTACATCATTAGAGTACAACACAAACCATAGCAAAATACTAGACAGTTGTATCAACTTGTCCTCACAAAAGCTGACTATTCAGCTTATACTGCACAGCGGAATATACATCAAATGCATGTAATATGTCTCGCCATCCAGCTCGTCTCCTGAGCTCCACAACATCATATCCTGTATTCTATAATACTCGGTCTGACCCGAGCATTATAATAAAACAATACCCGAGTCAGTCTGGAAAACCAGCGTGAGAAAACACACTCAATTGGATTATTAAAGTTTTCAAAATCCTTTGAAATCAAAGGTATCTCGTAAGACCACGCCACAAATAAACATGCCGGCTTTTTACCTTACGATAACCAAAAAAATTCTTATCAAATCATCTGATATTATAATAGTGTCTAAATACAAATAATTATTCAAATAGCCGAAATTGTTACATTCATTAAATTCCAACATAAGATGTATACAAACAAATCTATAGGCACTTTTGGAGATTGGGTTTCCATCAATGGCAGGGTTACTGGGGTACCGCCCGTCACAGTACGTGGTCTAGATCACCGTACCGAGGACTCTCTCTGATTCTTGCAACACAAGACCGGAGCTACCCCTTACTGGATAGTCCGAATAAGATCACCCTGCGGTTGGGATCAGCAACCGCCTACACAGCCGAATAAAAGGGACATCTAGACGGGGATGACCTTATCCTAATTGGTTGCTAGCCACTTAGCAATGCTGCACCTCCCCTCTTTTAGCCATTCCCAGTTGATGAGGCTCGAGGCCATGCGTTACCTTTTTAGAACACATTTCACTTAGAATGCTCATCGTCCTCCTGACGATGTTCTTATATCATTCATTCATACAAGTCCATTTCGGGTCCGAACGGAACCTAAGGCACTACTTTTACTACATCCATTTTGAAATCACCCTCAGGATTAGTAGCGATTTTCCCTTGCACTTCGCTGCTCCATCTTCTACTCCAAGCTCTTATCTTCCTCACGAAAATGCTCAAACCGGATTGAAGATGTTTTCGAAAAATTAATCCCGATCCCGGTCTCTTCGAAACGATCAGCTCATTGGCTAATATTGATAGTCGGTTGTTTAACTACCATATAACATCCGCAAACAATCATCAGACCTTAATAATTTCCTAAATTATTTATTTTAAAATATCTTCACAAGATATTTTTCTACACTTCAACCCTTTGAAAATTGTTTTCAAATCACTTTTTCTCTCGCGGAATAAATTTCCACCCAACTGTTTTGTTTCCACTGAAAATCACCAAGTCTTAATACTTTGGATTTTTAAATAATTTAAATCACTTTATCCCAAAAGAATATATATTTTAAAACACTTAAAAATAAAAATTACGTAAAACACTTTATTTAAAATACTAGTTATGAAATTTTAAAATAATTTTCTCATGTAAAACTTAAGCCAAACTAAATTTACAAAGTTATTTTATAAGGTATAAATATTAAATAATTATCCTTTAAATCGTAATACTAGTTAAACCTTTAAAATAATTTACTTATATAATCAACTTTACAAATACTTATCGTTAAATTTTTTAAAACCATCAAATAATAATTCTTTCTAAAATATTCTTTTAGAACCACTTTAAAATCTCCAATTTATACTTGGAAATCTTTCTTTGAAAATATATACTTGGCTTTTCAGGGAAATGCACTTTCCATTCCACACCTTTTAAAAATAAACCACTATTTATTTTTAAACAAATCACCCTTCCTTTATAAATTTCCATCCTAAATTTATACTTCCAAATTATCCTCTGATAAATATTTCACTTTATTTATAAACCCTGTTTATAAATTTCACAATCTCATTCTCCTTTATTCACAGTTTCAATACTTAGTTGGTTTCCAAATCGATTTCCAAAACCAACTCCTTTTTCAAATAAATTCCTTACTTACACAAATTTATTTTACAACCCATTAATTCCATATTTACTTCTATATTTATGATTTAAAATCTTATTTTGAACTGAAATATCCACTTCATACTTCATTCAAAACTCTATCCTTTTATTCCTCCTGAACATTTAAATCTTAAATTTTTAAAATAAAATCCTTTAAATTTTTAGACAATATCACTTAAGTCTCCAAAACTCTTTTATTTTCATTTATTTAAAATCTCTATCTTCATTTCTATACTCAGAATTTATTTAATAGAATTTAAAAATAAAACTTTTATTTTTTTCCAAATTCAATCTTTAATTTACCAAAATTCACTATAATTATAATTTACCCAAATTCACTATAATTATTTAATTAAAAATTTTCCTTTCTAATTCCTTAAAATAATCCAACTTTATATACTTTTCATTTTATCAAAATACCAATATATATTCAACCAAACCATAGCAATAATTTCAGTTCCCAATATAATCAATATAATCCATCACATATTATCACATAAATCACATTACTGAATATAAAATAAATTCAACATTTTGAGGAATCTAGTTGGATCCCTCCAACCCGTTTCCCTGCATCCATAGATGTTAGCATAAAAATTTTAAAATACCAATCCCACTTCGAGGTGGAATATCACGTTAGACGAGGTCATCCGCTATTATGCGGGGCGCATAGGGTCTCATCCGCTATATAATGCAGGAAATCATTCACTCCAATATATATATATATATATATATATATATATATACACACACACACACACACTATTATATATAATATCACATCCAGATAGTTAATAAATTATCAACCTAAGAAATCCATCCAATAATTTAAATTTAACTACTTAAATTACGGTAATCCAAATGAGTGAGATTAACTCACCTTTGATTTTTAATTTGCAAATCCAATCCACATCGGCTTGATTCTCCATGATTTAAGACCTTGTATGAATATTATACGGTTTATAAGTATTTGAAACAAATCAGACAATTAATTGCCATTTTTAAATTTAATTGACTAATGATTTAGTTTAAAACTGTTTTCCCTTTAATATATCTTTTAGTAACCAAAATAGTTTAGACAAGTCAATTTAGCAAATTTAATCTCTATAATACATTATTTTAAAATAACTAGTTAAGTGAAAATATGTATATTTTCTTTTATTTTTTGTTCTTTTGAAACTAAATATATATATACTTATAAAATTAATTCATACATCTCCAAAGAAACCTAATTTTATATAACTTCAAACCTTTAAAAACACCTGTTATTTTTTTCCAAAACTTTATCTATATATATACAATTTCTGTAAATAACAAGACAAAAATTTCTTTATTGTGAACATTTTTAAAACTCCTATATATATATATTTTTCCAAAACCCTATATATAATTTCTACTTTACTATATACCCATATATATATAAAATTAAAACTAAAATAGGATTCACACCTTACTGTAAAAATATTAATCTATCTGCACACACATTTTTTTTAAATATATATAAATTAGAATAAAGATAAAGAGGACATACCCCCCAAAATCGAGAACGGCAGATGCCAATCTCATTGAACTCGACCTCGAGCTTGAACCCTAGCCTTGCCGATCCACCACGACCTCGCCTAACTGCCACAAAATTCGAGCGCCTCTGACGTCGCGCTTACCATTGCCGCGATCCTCTACCTCTAGTACTACGACGCCCCACGCCTCGACCCATCGAAATCGCCATCGCATTACCCCTCTACCGCCTTGACGTTGCCCCACCCACGTGAAGTCGCGATCGATTTCGATCATGACATCATATTTTTCTCTGATGTTTGTGAAGAATTCGGCCGTTAATAAAAAAAATTCTTTTTATATGAACGAATTCAATCGAAAGAAAGAGAGGAAACGCGTGTTAGACCAGGTGAACACGTGTTTGAATTTTCTTTACGTGTCTGCGCTTGCTATAGTGCTTCAATGAAATTATGTTATTTATATTTAAATTTAAACTCAAAATTTAAATCTTCTTGAAACCGTAGCTTAAAATCTTTACATTCTATCGAGGTGTGCCGCCATGCTTTTATAATGTTATACCCCAATTTTGAGCACAATAGAAAAGATTTCGAGTCCTAAATCGAACGTATGGAGAAGATAGCTTTTTGAATCCACTTATAATACTGAATTTCCGATATTGATTTCAGCGCGTTTACTTAACGTACGATAACACGACAACTCCAAACTCTACGAAATATGAAATCCGATAATAATACACTTTTAGGGAACCAACGAAACTAGTTTCATCGAATTCCGAGACTGTGCCATGGAAGGCTATTTTCAAATGTCAATTTAAACTATATATTTTCATAACTGAATAAAACACTTTCAAACTCAACTCTAAAGCTTCATTATCTTCAGTTCTATTAATAGAAATTTTATAAGTCTATATAATATTTTTATCAAGCATAAAACTGAAGATTAAATATTTTACCCAACTTCAATAATTAAATTTAATAATTTAATTGCCAAATTCATAGTGATATTTGAAATTCAAGTTAAATTAACTTTCAAATATTTGAAATAATTTAAATATTCTAATTTGAAATATCCAGAAATTCCGAATTGTCACAGACATATTATTTTGAATAAATATTTACAAAATGTATACTTTGGAAAAATATAGATTAAATGACCGAAAACTATTTAACGAATAAACAACTCTATAATTATTAGAAGTAGTGAACTCTATAATTATTAGAAGTCGTGCATGGAGCTGGATACAAACAGTTATTTATCAATATGAACAAGAATATACAATAATAATTTATTTTATTTTTGGAAATAAAATGTATTTATGATACCATCAATAATGACACCATATTTAACAATTGATTTATTATCATTTTAAATTGAGATTTAATAATTGAATAATTATTAAATTATTTAAATAATTGTTTTAAATTGATTATAATTCATTTTCATTAGTCATATAGCCATAATAAATTATTTATAATAGTTTTGTAAAGATATATGTATGTATATATACATATATATATATATATATATATATATATATATAAAACTTAAAGATAAAAGGAAAATTGATATCGCATTGGTGATGTAATTACTTTTTGTAAACAATTGTTTAATATTAATTTATATGGTTTTTTAATTAAAATAAGATCGTTTTAATTGGTTAATAATGATGGGAAATTAGTTTTTTAATTTTTTTTATATTTAGCTGTAAATTAATTTATAAGTGAGAATATGACTAGGAATCGGCTTTTCGATTTTCAACGGTTTAACGAACGAGAGTTGTTCATAGTCGGTGCAATAATGTTGTTCTTTTGTGCACATACATATACATGCACATACATGTCACACGCACACATATACATACATATAACATATGTTTATATATATACGCTTACCGTTTACATAAAGTAAAATTCAAAATATCATGATATTTTCACAAAGTCAAAAAAGGAAACTTCACTTCACTCTTACACACATCAACTCACACACATGGAGGCACAAGGAGGGAGGCTTATCCATGCACTAGTGATGGGAAGTGGAGGGTGTGGGCAAGGGCATCTTGGCCATGCACATTTGGGTATTTATTTTGAAAATCTATAAATACCAATCCACTCTTTAACGTTTTAAAATGACATCATCAATATCTGGGAGATCTCAGATGAAGTATTGGTGAAATATGTTGAACAGATGAAAGCTGAATCCAATTTGTTCCAGAAATTCAGTTTAAAGGAGTTCCTGAAACTCAATTTGAGATAGTTCCTTAAAATATTGGTGCTGTTGTTCAATCTTCTTTGGATAATCAAGTTTGCTTAGATGAACCGAATCAAAGACCGGGGAAATAAATTAGCCGCGAAGGTCGAGTGAGACAACTAAAACATCCAATTTGTCGGTATGGAGATATTTGTGAGGTAGTTATATGTAAGACTCAAACAAATGATGTACGTTGGTTTTATGGATGTGCTGGTTACCTTGATCATATAACTAACCCAAAAGGTGTTCAGTGCGGTAAATTCTTCAAATGGTTAGATTGTCCATTGACCCCTAGGGGAGTTGAGTATGCACTAGAGATGGAAGCCAAAGTGAGGCGATTGGAAATGGAAAATAGTATGTTACAACATCAAGTAAACTATCTGCAGTCCTTAAATCCAATTTGGAAAGGGGTCTAGTAAATTGCCTAGTGCAATTGTAATGCAAATATTTGAGCTTGCTATTCAGATGTTTGTACCATCCCTGTCTTCTTAATATAAAACTCGATTACTTCCATCCTCATGCAAAACATTGAATCGACATTGTCGTCATCGTTCAGCTCAAAAGCAATTAGACCATCATCTGTTACCCATTTACTTACCAACCAGATGTCGAATTGGGTAGAAGAATTCTTTGTAGTTTTATAAATTATCATTTTCAACTCAGGAAATTACAACCCTTCCTCACTTTAGATCGTTTATGTTTTCCAGAAATATAAATTGGGTTGCTATTTTTATCGACGACTAAATCACCATTATAGTGAAAGATAATCGGCACGATAGTCATAGATCTACAAATTTCAAGAACCTAATGTCAATAATAGATCTATCAAAATTAATTGAGTAGGGTTTCAAAAATTTACCTCACCTGTATATGAAAGTGAAATCTTGTGTTGATCTTTGTCGATTTAAATGAATTTGAGTGGAATCTTATGTTGATGAAAGTGAAAGTAAGAGCAATGGAGTTTTTTTCTTCTGAAATATGATGGGTTTGAGGAGTTATTTTTATTTGTGGAGGAGTACAAGGGTTATAAGCTGCAGTTGGGCAAGTAGGAGTAGCCCATGAAGACATGTGCAACTTTGAGTTTCATAAAGGCATGTAACAGTTTAGCACACCTTTGAATTACGCATTAATATGTAATAGGTTAGCGCAACTTTGATGAGAGCATATCCTGGAAATTTTTCTACGCAACTCAAAGTTGTGCATCTGCTTATAGAAATAGGTGCAACTTTCAGTTGCACCTCTAACTTACTGCCAAACAGCAACTCACATATGCAAAAAACTTATACATTTCATACATAACCATCATATTTCATGCAGATATAGTTCAACTATATATACGAAAACAATAACAACTAGTTGCAAACCCACAAACGTATTAAATAACTTATATATCTTGATTGTACAATAACGAAGTTCATCTTCAAATTTGAAAACAAGTTCAAGACAACTTATTACTCCTTCAAATGAAAGCAACCAACCTACTAACCATCATAATACATATCTTCCTAAGTTTCTAAGTTCGTGTGGTGTTCATTGAGTTTGCGTCGGAGGTAGCTGAGATAGTCCAGCTACAACTATGTCGTGCCCCAGCTGTCTATCTTATGAAGAACCCCCGAGTCTCTAAAACATCTTCTTTGGTATGTATGGGCAAAAGCCTAGGGGGACGAGGCACATAAGGCGGTGGTCATTCAAGCTTATGTCTACCAAGAAGCGACTTGATAAGTTCTTTGATGTTCAAACACTTGCCTTTTACTCGATCTTTATCTGCATGATCTACTATAACATCATCAACTTCATTTGAAATCATGTACAACCCTTGAACCTAAAACAAAAGAAGAATTGACGCAAGTAAGTAAAGCTAGTTGAAGGAGTTAATATATGAAAACTTATAAACATGCACCAAGTCACGTTCCACTGGTTCCTGTAAAGCATATCTAGGCAACCTAGTAGACGATTCTTTAAGAACTAATCACCGCATTATATGCCAGTACCAACTGTAGTATTGTTCGATGGTGATTCTTAGTATGCGTTCAACTTGAACATGATCCAACCTGTGATCCCACCTTGCTACGTACGTGTTATACAAGTCACTGTTCCAACCGTGTATGAAAATTTGCTTGACTCATCTGGTATATGTCGATGAAGGAAAAATTGCCTTATCATTCTGTCCGAGTAGTGCATGACCACACTTTGCAAGAAAATGATTGGGGTTCTTGCATACCAAGTCTGTTCTCCGTCTAAGTAAGTGATGGAAAATCCCGTATAATCTCAGCCATTTATGGCATCTAATCAACATTATGCTTGTCCATAACATCGAGCTCACCGCGATAGAATGTGGGATGACATGCTAGATTATCTCTTCAAAGTCTATCTCCAGTCCATTACAATCAAAAACAAAATAATGTGTGAATATTGTAATAAAACATGAAGTTTTCAATATAAATTACTAGCGTTTTTTACCAAGCCCGTAACGTAAACCAGGAGCGACATTGGCATGAATATTTAGACGCCCAATAGAAATATGCATCCGTGACCATACATGCACATTATAAGTATTAAGAAAGGTCTTTCAAAATATTAGAACACTTGCAAGTCAAAATTGACATGCCCGCAGAAGGGTTAGGCAACCTGCTAACCCGTTTGACGTTCTTAGTGCCACATTATCCAACCCCTTATATAATGCGCATAAAACTACGCTACCTCATTAATAATTAGAAATAATGGCAAAATCTTCTAGCATGTACAACAATATTACACTAACTCGACCCTACGAATGGTTCAGAAATAGACATGATACTATAAGAAGAAATATGACAGCCCATGTGAACTGTTCTAGCTCCTCAACAAATGAATCGACGTAAACGCCCTGCCAATTATAAGGTCATTTATCCATCTGACCTTCAATTCTCTTCTGTTAACCACCGCTTCTTAGGGTAAAATTTCACCAAGAAAACGGTGGCAAACCTCATCGGCATCCATGTTACCACCATAGTTCAAAACAACGCCTTTTATAGGAAGGCCGAGCAAAATAGAAACATCTTGCAAAGTAATTATCATTTCTCCAACGAAAATATGAAAGGTGCAAGTCTCAAGTCTCCATCTATCGCATAATGCTATGAGTAAAGACCTGTCAAATCCGATATATTTTATCTACATGAAATACCATAAGCCCGCTTGATGAAGTAATTGTTGCACCCGGTGATCATCAACCAACTCCATCAGATGTTCGAAACTCTGCGATGATCCAAACAGTTTATGGGTTTTACACTCTACAAAATAAAGAATTATAATGTATAGTTAACTCAAAATGATAAAAATCTTAAACTATTTACTATAATTACAAAATAAATAATAGTATGCTCATTAAATCTTCAAAATTTATGCGGTGATTATCCTGCAAATATAGCACACTACCATCAATGGATCCGCTTTCCGGTTCTGCAAAGTTCATGACCCAAAACCCAACATTTTCACATTGTTTACAATAAATGAGTAATTCAACTCTACAAATTGGATTCCTGACATCTAAAACAAGCTAATTGATGATGTTTCTAGCAAATATAAACAAATAATATGCAAATTAGAAATTAATCAAAAAACTAGGGTTTAGAAATTATTAAAATCTATTTGTGTTGAAAACGATCCCGCTTCCATTGTTGTTGCTTTGTTCTAATCAAAGATTGATGATGAAATTTGCAAAATTTGAGAGAAAATGATGGAAAGAAAACCTAAAACTAGGGCTCGGGGGTGTTGACTCGGGCTTGAGGAAGAGGAGAGGAGTTTTTAAAATTCAAATGGGTTGGGAGGTAATAGGTTAATTAGCAGTAGAAACTTATGCAGATGCAACTCGTAGTTACACCTGCACCACAGCAAAGCAGGTGCAACTATGAGTTGCCCCTAAATTAAATCAGGTTAAAAAATAATATATGCACAACTCTCAGTTGCGCATATTCGGTTGAAAAAAAATATTGGCGTGACTAAGAGTTTCGCCTATATCTAGGCAGTTACAAGTTTGTTGACTTAGCTGCTGACTAGGTACAAATAGGCCCTGTTTGGAAATAAGTTTCAAAACCAGCGTCGATTGCGAAACTGTTTCGAAAACAAACCCACTTTGAAATTTTGTCCAACTTAAAAATATAAGGAAAATTGGTATCATGTTACCGATATAATAGCACTTTTTGTAAACAAATATTTAATATTAATTTATATGGTTTTATAATTCAGATGAGATAGTCTTAATTAATTAGTAATTATGGGAAATTAGTTTTCAATTTTTTTTACATTTATATGTAAAGCAATTTAAAAGTGAATTTGTGGCTGGGAATCGACTTTCCAGTATTTAGTGGTTAAATTAATGAAAGTTGATCAAAGTTAGTGCAACGATATCGTTCTCTTGTGCACATACATATATATGTCCCATGCACACACATACATACGTATAACATATATTTATATATGCACATTTACCATTTACATAAAGTAAAAATCAAAATATCGTGATATTTTTACAAGGTCAAAAAAGCAAACTTCAGTTCACTCTTACATACATCAACTCACATACATGGAGGCACAAGAGGGGAGGCTTAGCTGTGCACTAGCGATGGGTAGGGGACGGTGTGGGCAAGGGAATTTTGGTTAATTCACATTCGAATATCTATTTCCAAAAAAATTCAATAAATACACATCCATTCTTTCACATTTTAAACACCATTCTTCATCTTCTTCCTCCTCACTTTCAAGCTTTTCAACTACCTCTTATCTTAAGAAATTTATGAAGGAAAATAGTAGAAAAAGAAATTAAATTAAAATAGTATATATATGTATTGTAAAATCCACTTCAAAACAAGCTCAAATCATTCCTCTCCTCCTTGCAAGCCCACCGCCACCACCTCCATCACCATTGGATGAAAGCATCACCTCCTCCTGGCTTAGGCAAAGGTCCTGGGTTCGATTCCATAAGTTTTGATTCAATTGTAGCAAAACTATTGTCCGTTTTCTTAAGCCCAATATCCAATGAAGGTGAGAAACTCTACATATATATATATATGTATGTATATACATATATAGGATGTTATAATACATTTTACTATGCCTGTTTATAATGTTTGTTTGTCATGTTTGAATATGATGATATAGATGTTTGATTGTTGAAATGGTTCATGTTAAATACACATCGAATTTCCCAATGGAAACCACTTTCCTTCAATAAATGAAATGGTGTGTATGGCATTGATAACCCTCTTTAAAATGGTTAAGTATGATTTATAAATGTTTTATAAACATTTAAAAGTGTTTTGACAAAGTCTGGAAAAGAATATATAAATTGGGTAAAAATAGGCGCGTCGCGTAACGGTAGTTTGCGATTTCGCATTCGTGATAGTGTAAATCCATTAATACGATGTAATCGGAGTTGGGATTCTTAGGAATAAGAATTTTTTGAACTCTTATAATCATAGTATTCAAAGAAAAATATTGAGATTTCATTTAGTTGATTTTGAAATATAAGCAAATCAAGTTTTCAAAATAGCAGTGCTTTGGCAGTTCGAAAACCAAAGCGATAAATTCTTTTAAATGAATATTTTTAAATTCTTTAAAATATGGTATAAATTCTATAAATATATTAAAATGTTTTAAAAGATATTTTATTATAAAAATGGATTTATAAATGATATAAAATTTGTTTTGATAAAATAAGCCTTAAAAGCACCATTCGTAGCACTTTTTGCATCGGCTTTTAATAACTTTTGAAATATGGATTTAAACTTTATTATTCTTTTCCCAATCTTTTATAAATATTTTCAAATAAATAATTAAGTATTTTAAAGATGATTTGAAAGTTTTAATATTACTTTTAAAAGAGTTTAAATAAATGGTTAATGGAAAAGATGTTATAAATATATGATTTGATCTTGGCTCTAAATGCCGATGAGCAGATTAGTTCTTTCTATTTATAAGTTCCGAATGTGGGGTGCTTAAACAAAGGAGATGTTCAGGAGTAACCAGTGCTATAGCTCGCCTTGCCTCTTTTCTCGGCGAGGAATAGATAAGGTCAAAATCTCAGAAATGAGGCAAGTATAAAAGATTCATATTTACAAATTTAATATGACTTAGATTATGTAACGACCCGCTATTTTGAACCATTCAAATCGTCAATAAACCACACATGTCAGACTTGAATTGCTCAAAATAACAGATTGTTATTTATATATGACAGAACTTAGCATATACAGTAAAAAAATCAATCACAGAATCATAGACACAGAGTAATACAACAATACACAGCGGAATAGATAAATAGTAGTACATGAAACTACTACAGAAACAACAGAGTCCGAGACAAAAGACAACATAAGTCCAAACAAACAGAAGTCTCTAATATATAACCAAATAACAAGTCTGAGAAGAAATAAATAAATGACCGAAATAACAGAATACCTGGAAAGCTGAATAGATAAAATAGATCTCCAAGCCAACCTCCAAGCTTCGAAAAGTAAGTCTCAAATGCTATAATACTCAGGCTAACTTGAGCATAAAAAAAACATAAAACACTCGAGTCATGATTAACAATCTTACGTAAGTAAATCAACCCAAGTGAAATGTCCAAATGAAATGTAATATCCTAAAGAATGTTTGGGATTCCCATCCTTTAAGGATCCATGGAACTATCTACATACATAATACAATACGCCACATAAATAATGTTTACAGTAAAGTAAAATATTAAAATAGCGTTAAAGCGTTACCCATATCCCCCTTAACACATTTTTACATGAATGCCATAGTCTATACAGTATCGTAATTTCTCCGTAAACTGAAGGGCTATCAGAGGTCACTCCATAGTATACGACACAAACCAGACTCATAGTGGGCACGATCGGGATAAATATGACATGGCATGCGAGGCAATGCCCAGGGTTTGATACTACCGTTTTACGGATCTAGACTGGTGGTAACACATAGCAGCTACTACTGCCCACTTCGAGACACACTCCAAAATCAAATCAAAAGGTAGCCACTAATTAATCACAAAGTAACAGATATTGTATCGAAGAAATGTGCCCGATAGGAGGAGCGACCCCACTTGGCCTAGCCTAGCTCCTGTTTTAGTCATTTTAATAAAGACCTGAAGGTCAAGGGTATCCATCATTGTTCTCTTACTTCATTCCAGTACCGTTCGCTAAACCATCGTACTTCATTCTGGATTCTCCACCACGTGCACAGTTGTTAAAGTGGTTTTTGGTATTGACAGAGAGTATGACAATATCCGATCCAGGTCTCTTTAACAACCAAATGCTTATTTCACACCAGTTGGTTCTTTTACATTTCCAAAACCGAATCATAACTCATATCAAAATATCATATTCATTTCAAAATCATATCGCTATCGAAATCATAGTCGCTTTAAAATCATATCACCGTCGAAATCATATTCACTTTCGAAATTGCAACGATCCCAGTTTTTAAGTCAAATTTAATTTGATAATTAATATAAAATTTTGAATTAAATTGGGAATTAATATGATATTGTCCAAATTAAACAAGATATGTGCTTGTTTATTTATTTAAATAAATATGTAATTTGAAATTTAAATTTAAAATTTTCAAAATAAATAATATATGTTGTTTATTTATATATATGTATACAAATTTTATTTTTAATTGAATTTTGAATTTGAAAACTCTATAATTTTAAAATTAATGAAAATTTGTTTTCTTATTATAATATATATGAAATTTATATTTTGAAATTAATATAGTAAAAGTTTAAAAGTTGTTTAAAGCTAAATTTTATATTATTTAATATACACATGTGTGTTTATTTATTAAAGTATAACTAGATTTTAAAATCATTTTCTTTAAAAGTTATACAAATATTAATAATAGAAAATGTATAAAACATATATATATATATATATATATGTAAAAATAAATTGGAAATATAATATAATTTTATATACATAGATCAATAAAAAAATAAATATTTGGTAATGAGCATAATAAGTTCAAATTTGAATAGAATTTGATAAAAAGGATTTAACATATATTTTCTTTTAAAATTTAAACAAGTGATGAATTAAAATTTGTATATGAAAATAAGAAAACATTTAAATAAAAGTTTAAACATATAAAAATAATTAAAAAACATTAATAACATGCAAAATAACATGTGTTATCATTTGAACATTGAAGTATACAAATGCAAAGTTTTAATATACATTAGGACATTTGTAAGTTTAATACAACATGCATAAACAAGTGTAGCCATTTTATTTTATGAAATAACAAGTGGTAAATTAAAATTTCTTTTTAATTCAGAAATTATAGAAAATATGTATAAGAGTAAAAACCAGGATATTCTCTTCACTTCTCAACCTGAAAACAAAAATCTGGAAACCCAGAATGAAAACAGAAAGGAAACATTTACAAACTCAGATCGAAAGCAAAGCAAATAAAATAAAAAATGATCAGTATTTAAGTTTTTAAGCAAATAAAGATTCAAGGAAATCAAATTCAAGTGCAAATTTCAGTTTCTAAATTAAACCTGAAGATAAACAAGTTCCAGTTTTCCAAAGATCAAGCTTAATTCAATTCAAAAACAAAAAAGCACAGACCAGTTTCAAACATCAAGTACAAATTAATAAAATAAGAGTTTTGGATCAAAATCTAGATCAGTTTCAAAATTCAACCATTCTAGGCTTCTCTCTATTCTCCATTTTGAGGTGAGAAAACTACCCTATTGAACCTGAATCTGTTCATATATATTGATATTAGTGATTGATACTTGGGTATGTTGTGAATTATATTTGTACAAGAGTAAATATATATATCTGTATAACTATATATACAGGTAGATGATCGTTGTGTGCATGTCTATTAATGTTTATATTCATCTCTCGGTTAAATTTAAGGCTTAAAGCCATAAAAATAGAATTCAACCGCTCCTTATATAATCAATATTAGAGTAAGATCATTGAAGATGAAATGATGGTATAAATATGAAATTATTTTTAAAAATAATTCCAAGCAAAAATATTTGGAAAATATTTTGAAAATAGAATATTACAGTGGAAACTCTAGAACATGATAAATTCAAACATCATGATTCTTTGATTTACCTATGTAATCCGAATCCTCTTTGAAAATCATGAATTTTAATAGTTGAATCAAGATTTTTAGCTTTGAATCGAGATAGAATTATCGAGTTGAACGGAAAACACATTTTCGTCATTATCCGGTGAACAACGACGTGTGGTGGGTCGAGCTTGAAGTCGAAGGAAGCTTGAGGGATGGAGATCATCAGAAAAATAGTGAATAAATTTTTAGATCCTCGTTGAAGTCAGTCGATGTTGATTTAGGGTTTAAAGTACAATTTTGAGTCGTCGTAGTTCTCGAGCTCGTGTGGCATCGATAATGGATCGTGGTTGATCGTACCAAGGGGGATAGGAGCATGGGGCCGTAATGAAGCTTTGGATGAGTCAGCAAGGTCTCCGGCGATCGGGTTGGTTGGTACGAGGCGTTTCCAGATGATCAGTTTGTGTTCCGGTTTGATTGAACGGGCTCGAATTCTATTTAGGTGTTTGTCGTGGATTCTAGAAGGTTGGTTGGTATAAGATGGTCGACGTTGATTCGTCGACGATGGCAGTGGTGGCCGAGCACCAGCGTTGGGTTTTGTAGGTGCACATGTTTCTATGTGTATAGCGTTAGACTTGAGGGGAAGAAGAAGAGGTGGTGCTCGGGTTAGTCTCGGGGATGTTATCATATAGACTCGAAGCGATGAAGTAGGCTGGGTAACTCGGGTGTGTTATCGGGTTTTATTAGGGTTTGACTCGTGTTCGGGATAATAGTTTAAAATTTAAACAAGTTTTAAAATGTTTAAATCAAGTTTTAACAAATTTTGTTAAACTAATTATTTTATATAATATGTGTTTATTTTGTGGATTAATTAGAGGTTTTTAAATTTGAATTATTTTAAATTAATCAAGTTTGAAATATTTTAATATATGTGTGTGTGTGTGTGTTTTTCATTGATAAATTCTTATGCCTACTTATAAATAAGGAATTAAATAGCTTAATTAAGAATTTGATTAAATAGATAAATAGTTTATCTTAATATAATATTTTAAATAATTAGTTAACTTAAAAGTTTTAAGTTAAATTATATGATAGTGATAATTTATTTTAAAGGTTTATTTAGTGCGATTTAAATATTGTAATTAAGTGATCAATTAAGATAAATGATTTATCTTTTATTTAATAGGGTCTTGAGTAATTTCTTAATGTAAATAATTGGAAGGATGATGATAATTGCTTAATAAATTGATGGTTGATTAATTTATGTGATTAACTAAAGGTTAATTAATAGGTTAATTACTTAACTAAAGGGTGATTAATTAATGATAAGTAATAAAAAGGTAATTACTTAATGACGATTAATTAAGTATAATTACTTAATGTAATTAATAATAGATTATTACGTAATTAAGGGATAATTACTTTGTGTAATTACATTTAAGGATAATTAATTAATGTAAGTAATTAAAGGTAGTTAATAACTTAAGGATAATTACTTAATTAAAAAGTAATTAATTAATTATTAAAATTGATTAATCAAGTGATTAAAATATAATTACTTAATGTAATTAAATTGTGATTAATTAATATGAGTAATTGGGGGATAATCACTTATTACAATTAATTAAGGGTTATTAATTGAATGAAAATTATTTAAGGATTAACTAATGATTAAAGGTTAATTAAGTTTTTATTAAAGGTTAATTAACAAATGATTAAAGGATAATTAATTAAAATTATTTGTAATTAATTGATGTTAATTAACCAGGACTAGTAATTTATTCATAAATAATTAATCTGGTTTAAATTAATTATAATCAGATATTTAATTGATCTTACTTATGAATGTTTGGACTTTATTGGATGTTTGAATTGTTTGACATCCCAGATATGTGATGTTCTGTGATATGATTGAGATATGAACTGTGATTTATTTATCTGTGATGAATTTACATATTTATCTATGAATTTGTGAACGAAGATAAGCGTTATAGGATTGTACCGCTTATCGGTAATGCTGTGCTTGGATTTGTGATGATTGATGATATTGTATTGTCGTGTGTAAAACCCCTGGACTACACCACACACACACAAATGTGGATTTCACGGGAAATTGGTTAAGTCGTGTGTTTTTGAATTTAAAATGATTTAAAAGTTGAATTTTGAATCCAAATTTGTTTGGAGGTGATTTGGGTTAAACTTTTGAAAAGGGAATTTTGGAATTAAAATTATTTTTGATATAATATGGTTTGTCAAAATAATTCGAATTTGAATTCAAGATTTTAAAGTTGTATACATACATATATATATATATATATATATATATATATATATGTTTATTTGGAAACTATGGTTTAAAGGTATTATACAAATTGTATAATGTATATATATAGATTTTAAACCATTTTAAAAGTATTATTTTGGAAATTTAAATTTAACCAAAGTTTATATTTTAAAAGGCTATAACTTGTCCATATTTGATCGGATTTTCCTGAAACGAAAACTCTTTGTTTTCAAAAGATAATTGCTTTCATACAGAGAAAGAACTTCCAGTTTTTGTTAAAAAGATTTCAAGTTGAAATGGAAATTATTCTGAAAGTTGTGGATGAATTATTGTGAAAGATTGGTGAACTTTGTTTTCAAATTTAATAGGATCTTAAAGGTGTATCTTTTGTATAAAAGATTTGAAATTGAAATAGTTTTGAAAGCTATGAATGAATCTTTGTTAAAGATTTTGGTGAATATTGTTCAAATTGAAAGTGATCTTAAACGGAGAATCTTCTGGTTTAAAAGATAAAAGTAGAAATTTGTTAAACCATTTGAAAGAAAGGTTTTAGGTAATAAGTTGTGACTTAACTAAGATCCCATATATCCGTATGTTTTTAAAATTTGCGCTCATTATTCGGTTTAGCCGGAAGAGGACTTTGTGACATAAAATCCATCCCTAATAATGATACGACGTAATGGATAACATTTGAAGACGGTGGTGAAGACTGGGTATTTTCGAAAGCAAAAGGATTACCTGTCGAATGTCTCTGCACCGAATGACCCTGGTATAGAGATTTGATCACCCTATGTGATGGGGCGTCCGGATGTGATTAGGGATTATTCAGATTTTCAAGGGCTTCTTTTGAAGTGCCTTCGGTTCCGTTCGAACCCGGAATGGACTTATATGGATGTATATTTGACATTACACTTTGAGATGTAAAGCTGGTTTCTATCAAATACATTTCTGTTTGGTGGCGGAGAATTTATTCTCTTGGCTTAACACCTTTCTCTGAGACGTATGAGCTCAGAGGTTATGTAATTGATGGTTACTAGTGATATATTCCCAATTTGGTAATGTGGCGTGCTAAGTGTCGTTGATCATTTTTTGATCAACACATGGTTTTTGTGAAAAGCGTAGCTTTATGGATGAGACCTCGTCGAACCTCACAACCCGAAAATGGTCGAAATAGGAAAATTGCGGCAAGGTTATGAGGGTCGCGCCCTTTAGGGTATGTCCATTTCCTTCTGGAAAAAGGTGGTATCATGGTATGGAGCCCAGATATTTAACCTATGTGGTTGTTGCAAATTTATTGGTGTTAAGGGCCATCGGATAAAGGTCGGTAACGACCGAGGGATGGCATACTCGTGTCAGTAGTTACCTAGTTACAGAGGTAACCCGGCCTTGTGTTGGAAGAGAGCTGGTTAAGTTCTCGGAGCGTCCCTCCATAGGCGTACCCATGTGATGGGGAAGTTCCTTGGGCAGACCATTTGGTGGAAATCCAATCAAATAATACGAGCGCTTTACGCTTGCAGTTGTATAACCTGCCACCTTAGGTGGTAGCTATAGCAGGCATAATATAATGGTACCTATGCTGGCTAAGATTAATATTATACTTTCGAAAGGTTTTTTCTACAATGAACTAATAATAATATCAAAAGAATTTTCACGTATCAAGCATGTTTGACTATCATTAGGATAAATCTCCTCCAATTGTGCGCCTGCATTGTGTGTGTGCGGGGAGGCCTTATGGTAGTTTCATTTTCCAAAAAACATAGCGGATTTCAATTTTAAATTCTTTTGCTGTTTTAGTTTCAAATAAAACTTTTTTTCCACACACAAGTCCCATGACTGACTTGGAGTTTATTATTCACTTTCTAAACTCCGGGTGCCCACAATTTTCCACACGGGAAGCCTAGAGTCAGATTTTCAAATAATCAACTAGTAGATATAGATTCGGTAGCCTTCAACTTTCTATTTGAAAATATTTGAAGCCTTTGGATTTAGCGATAGAATTTGTTTCATGTCAACCAGACTTTCTTAATACAACGTGATGGGGGGTTCTCGCTTCGCGTTTGGACCTTTTGAATTTGGCAATGAAGATTCATATTGTGACGACCCGCCTTTCATTCCACAGGAAGACGTATCATCGTTAAGAAAGAAATAGGTAGAAATAGAAAAGATGGAAGAAAGAACTAACAAATATCAGAATCTCACTGCGGAAAATGAATAAAATATAACACATCACATAACTATTACATAGTTGTCCATACATCAGAGTTACACAATATCATTCAAACAAGACAGTCATATATATCTGCCATTACATACATCTCAAAATATAACATACATCAACTAACACAGCGGAACTAGATAGGTAGATAAGTCTGGACTCCTGCTCCAAGCTTCTCCAGACTTCAATAATCCAAGACCTAATCACTTGGCTACACATAAAAATTTGAGTACCCAAGAGTTTAAGAAAAATAGAATAAACTCCGGGTCAGACATGGGTCTGGTGTGAGTAAACAAGTTAAAGTTGTTTAACTTTAAAAATCTTTTGAAACAAAGGGTATCACGTAAGACTTCCCATACATAAACATGAGAAAGTTTTTACCTTACGCTCACCAAATCATTTGATAGGAAACCCAGTGATATTATAATAGGGTCTAGGGTTTTCAAATAAACTAGAAAATAGCTGAAATTGTTACATTTATTAAATTCCAGCATACATAGGTATACAATCAAATCCGAGGGCGCTTATTGGATAATGAGTTTCCATCAATGGCAGGGCTATTGGGGTACCGCCTGTTACAGTACGGGGCCTAGATCACCGTACCGAGGATCCACCCTAAATCCCCTGCAACACAAGGCCGGAACCATCCCTTACTGGACAGTCTCGAACAAAATAACCCCGCAGTTGTGGCCAACAACTGCCCACACAGCCAAAATAAAAGGAACATCTAGACAGTGGTATATCTCGTCATACTTGGGTACTACCTACTTAATCTTGCTGCACCTTCTTTGTTTTATCCATTCTCGGTTGGTGAGGCTTGAGGCTACGATTACCTTTAGAGAACTCATCTCTTAGAATGCTCATCGTCCGCTTGACGATGTTCTGAAAGCATTCAATCCATACAAGTTCGTTCCGGGTTCGAACGAAACCGAAGGCGTTATCTCGTTACACTCATTTTGGAATCACCCTCACAGTTAACGAAGATAACCCTTGCACTCTGAAAAACCATCTCGATCTTCACTTGAGATTCATGACCTAACGTTTAACTTGGATCAATGTAGTTTTCGGATAAACATCATAGCAAACCCGATCCCGGTCTCATCGAAATCCAAACGTGTTTAAAAGGCCAAGTTGTTTAATAGTTTAAACAATTTAATTCAACACTTTTAATTCACATAGCATTCATCACAGATAAATGATACACAATCATCACAGATATATCCAAAAACATATCACAGAGTATCATAGAATATCACCCAATAGATATCACAAATCCAGATATTCTACTCATACAAACATCCAAACAGAAATTATTAATCCATGGTATAATTGATTTAATTATTTTAAATTAATTACTTAAGAATTAATCACTAATCCTTCTTAATTAATCATTAATTAATTACAAACCATTAAATTAACTAATCACTTCCTAACTACCTTGTAAAATTAATTAATCCTTAATTACTAAATTAGTTACCACTTAATTATTAATTAATAAACTTAATTATTAAGTAATCCTTTATTATCAATAAATAAAACTTAAATATAAATAAATTAAACATCTAATTATTACCACCAATCTTCAATTACAAATCGATTAATCTCTAATCACTTAGTTAATTACAATTATAAATTAATCAATCATTCTTAATTACCTCCCAAAATAATTAATTAAATAATAATCATTCATCTTAATTAACATTTTAAAAATCTTCCCTAATAATCTTGGATTCAAATTATTATTAACTTAAAAAGCTTTAATGTTAATTAAATCTAAACACTTATCTTAAATTAACTACTTAATTAAAGTATTAATTGGATTTAAAAACATTCTTAAGTATTCACTTAAATAATTAAAACTTAAAATAAATTCTTTACTTAAATTGTCAAACATTAATTAACTCATCAATACATAATTTTTTTTAAGATGATTAACTTCAATTTTATTAGACTTAAAGTTTTGAAAACCAAACCCGAGAAAATCTCAGGTTTACTCGAGTTAAAACTCGAGTTTCTTCACACTTTTCCGTGAGTCCTTCTTTCTTCCTTATATATTTTATTTTTAGTTTAAGTTTAAGTTAAAACTTCAACAATAGGTAAGCACGCTCACGCACTCAGGTTCCAACCTGAAGCAAACCCTTCATCTACTCGAGTAGCTACTATAGCCGTTCGCCCCTAAACTCCTGACACCATATCGAGGTCGTGCATGTGCACAGTGCCTCGCCGACGCTCCGGCGAACCTTGCTTCCCCCTGTGAGTCACGAACCATCACCACAATCGAAAGCAAAGATCGATTCGATGCTAACAAACCCACAGCGAAATCGAGCTTCCAGTTTGAAAACTCGAACTCCCATCCTCGTTAAAATCACCTCGCCCAAGCAAATTCCAACCATCAGAAAAGCTAAGACTCCGGCCTCATCTCGTCGATCCCCATACTACACTTCCCTTGAATTTCGACCAGCTCGATCAACCAAAGGTGGCGAAATCTCCTCGTCTCCGACCATGTCCAAACTCAAGTGTTAAACCCTAAATTGGCCCATACTCTACGCCACGACGAACTAGAACACTTACACTATTTTTCCCAACTTCGCCATCAGCCATACTTGCTTAATCTCAACACCCCGCATACCTCCGATCGCCATAAATTTGTTAAAACTCATTCCCAGTTCAACTATGAACGACTCTTAGCATACTCAACTAAAAATCTCCATTTAAGTTTTAAAAATCCTACTTTGAAGAGTTGATTCTAGTCATATAATTGAATTGATATTTTATAATATTCGATTTATCATATGTTTATCCTTTTCACTGTAAAACTAAATTTACAGAGACAATACCTCAATACCAAGCTTAAAACAAATTTTAGACCATAATCTACGTTTAACCACACTTATTTGGTTGAAGACTATGACCTATCAGAGATTAGGGAAGTAGAGTTTAAATTTTTAACTTGGTTTGAACTCTATACTAGAAAAACAGAGATGACAAAACATTCAAGCATGCACAGAACAGATATAAATAAACATACATAAAGATTCACATCTATATATAATCATGTAGCACAACATCACCTTGAATTCACACGCACTAGAATTTATTACCCTAAGCCTTATAAGTTAAGTGTTTACTCACCTGACAAAAGCTTGAACAGAGAACAACTTCTGTTTTGGAAAACAAAACTGCTAGCTTGATCTTCTTTTAAATCTTCTTGCTTTGTTTAGTTGAGTTATATTTGAGCTTGTAAAATGGAATCGCTTACTTTTTTTCCTGGTTTACTGTGTTTTGTGAATGAAAATAGAACAAGAAAGATATATATAGAGAAAATGTTTTACAGGATAAGTATTTGCTGGTACACATATTTTTCTATTTTCTAATTCTTTGGTCAGAGATTTTTTCTTTGACCAGGCAAGGTTTTTTTTTTGAAACTGAAATGTTTTATAAACATTTCTAAATGACCTTGTTTTGTGCTAGAATTGATAGCATTTAATGCATGAGTCTCCTTCCATGTTTACATGCATATCCCATTGATATGTATATACATATATTTTTGTCTTATTGCCTTGCATATCTAAATTCAAATACATACATTTCTTGTCTGGTTTTGCTTTATACCTTATGAGCTTAATATAAAATTGTTATAATTATTGGTACAGGTTTATCTTTTGTTGCATACACACAATAACCACTTATATACTCATTTCTAACATAAACCTTACTTTTATTTCTATTTTAAGCTTAAACTATCAAACACTTAATTTATATTCATATATTTTTATACATATTTAATATTGATAAGATTGATTTTATTTTAAGCATTATTATCAAGATTACATTCATATATATATATATATATATATATATATATATATATTTAGATCAAATGTTAATAAGGTAGAGCATTAATTAAATTATTTGAGGGTTTTTATTTTGAATTTCCAAATCATAACTTTCTTTCAAAATGCATATATATATATATATATAAATGGTAAAGGCTAAAAATCTTATTTATTATATTTTTTATAAGTTTGCATTTTAAATAAATAGATTAGATGCTTATTAAAATAATATCGCCAAAATCCCGTGTCGTCACACATATATTGGATTATCCTTTGGAAGACCATTTGGTGCTATCTTTCCGCTGCTGTTCTTTCCGCTGTTGTATATCTTTTGGCTCTGAGAGTATTGGGCATTTGTTGTATCATATAGTATCATATATTTTATCCATTGTTATATCAATGATAATCATTTCTTTTTCCGTTGTATTGTTGTACTTAATGTTGTTATAAGCTCCGGCAAGCCAGATTCGACGTTTGAATATGCGACATTTGAATACGGGTGGTGTATTTGGTGTCGATTTTCGAATGTCTGGGTCATGGTCGTTATAAGTGGTATGAGAGCTGAAGGTTGAGTAGGAACTTTAGCTCAGGAGTATAACACCTTAGGTAACTCATTAGAGATAGGGTTATATATACCCTAGAATGAGTATATCCCCAAGATATCTCTCCATATGCCTCAGTAAATTCTCTTACTATCCACTGATAGTGAGTATGAGTGCAAGAAGAGGACGAGGTAGGAGATATGGGAATACCACTACAAATTGTCGATACCCTGCAACAAC
Organism: Allium cepa; assembly: GCA_030765085.1. Classification (NCBI taxonomy): domain Eukaryota; kingdom Viridiplantae; phylum Streptophyta; class Magnoliopsida; order Asparagales; family Amaryllidaceae; genus Allium; species Allium cepa. Next base: position 124,968,078 of record CM060940.1, on the reverse strand, counting down.
AAGGAACAACTTTTCCTATCAATCTCTTTGATCATCATCTGATATCAATTATTTGATGGCTTCCAGGAAGCTACAAGAAGGAGCTTGGGTGTGGTGATGGCCCTGCGAATCGTTGTAGAAAAGGTTCTAAATTTCTTTCATATTCTAATTATCAATTTCTTATGAGTCTTTCCGTTTTAACTTTAATGAATTTGAAATTTTATTTAAAATAATTGATTAATATGGAACTAAATTAGATTGTATCGATAGGATGATTTTGGTCAAAAAACTAAACTTGAGAATTTGTAAGTCTGAAGAGGGACAAGCTAGTGTATGCTTTGGAATATTCCGACCTGAATTGAGAATCTATTTGTCTGTTCTTTGGGGCCTAGATGTATTCTATGAATGGTTAGTTATCTTCGGACTAATCGATGCCCTTGCATATTTCATAGACTTGATGACCCGAGTACTTCGTAAAATATTGAATAAATTCGTTCTCATATCTATTGATGATATTCTAATTTGCTAAGGCAAATATAGAATTAATATTCAGTCTGATCTGGTAAAACATTTCTTTATTGTTCTTTGGTTGTCTCCCTGTCTAGCAAATTTTGAGGACGAAATTTTCTTAAGGGGCAAATCTGCAACGATCCCGGTTTTAAGTCAAATTTAATTTGATAAATATGAAATTTTGAGTTAAATTGTGAATTAATTTAATATTTTCCAAATTAAACAAGATATATGCTTATTTATCTATATAAATAAATTCGTAATTTGAATTTAAAATTTTCAAAATAAATAATAAATGTTGTTTATTTCTATATATGTACACAAATTTTATTTTTAATTGAATTTTGAATTTGAAAACTCTATTATTTTAAAATTAATGAAAATTTATTTTCTAATTATAATATATATGATATTTTGAAATCAATATAGTAAAAGTTTAAAAGTTGTTTAAAGCTAAATTTTATATTATTTAATATATACATGTGTGTTTATTTATTAAAGTATAATTAGATTTTAAAATCATTTTCTTTAAAAGTTATACCAATATTAATAATAGAAAATGTATAAAACGCACACACACACACACACATATATATAAAACTAAATTGGAAATATAATATAATTTTATATACATAGATTAATAAAAAATAAATATTTGGCAATGAGCATAATAAGTTCAAATTTGAATAGAATTTGATAAAAAGGATTTAATGCACATTTTCTTTTAAAATTTAAACATGAGACGAATTAAAATTTGTATATGAAAATAAGAAAACATTTAAATAAAAGTTTAAACATATAAAAATAATTAAAAAACATTAATAACATATAAAATAACATGTGTTAGCATTTGAACATTGAATTATACAAGTGTGAAGTTTTAATATACATTAGGACATTTGTAAGTTTGATACAACATGCATAAACAAGTGTAGCCATTTTATTTTATGAATTAACAAGTGGAAAAGTAAAATTTCTTTTTAATTTAGAAATTATAGAAAATATGTATAAGAGTAAAAAAACCGGGCTATTCTCTTCACTTCTCAACCTGAAAACAAAAATATGGGAACCCAGAATGAAAACAGAAAAGAAACAATTACAAACTCAGATCAAAAGCAAAACAAATAAAATCAAAACCGACCAGTATTCAAATTTTCAAGCAAATAAAGATTCAAGCATATCAAATTCAAGTGCCAATTTCAGTTTTTAAATTAAACCTGAAGATAAACGAGTTCCAGTTTTTTCAAAGATTAAGCTTAATTCAATTCGAACATAAAGAAGCACAAATCAGTTTCAAACATCAAGTGAATCAATAAAATAAGAGTTTCAGATCAAAATCCAGATCAGTTTCAAAAATTCAATCATTTCAGGCTTCTCTTTGTTCTTCATTTTGAGGTGAGCAAACTACCCTATTGAACCTGAATCTGTTCATATATATTGATATTAGTGATTGATTCTTGGGTATGTTTTGAATTATATTTGTATAAGAGTAAATAAATCTGTATACCTATATATACAGGTAGATGATTGTTGTGTGCATATCTATTAATGGTTATATTCATCTCTCTGTCAAATTACAGGCTTAAATCCACTAAAATAAAATTTGACTGCTCCTTATATAATCAATATTAGGGTAAGATCATCGAAGATGAAATGTTGATATAAATGTGAAAATATTTTTAAAAATAATTCCAAGCAAAAATATTTAGAAAATATTTAGAAAATAGAATATTGCAGTGGAAACTCTAGAACATGATAAATTCAAACATTCTGATTCTTTGATTTACCTATGCAATCTGAATCCCCTTTGAAAATCATGAATTTTAATAGTTGAATTAAGATTTTTAGCTTTGAGTCGAGATATAATTCTCGAGTTGAACGGAAAACACATTTTCACCATTATCCGGTAAACAACGGCGTGTGGTGGGTCAAGCTTGATGTCGAAGGAAGCTTGAGGGCTGGAGATCATCAGAAAAATGGTGAATAAATTTTTAGATCCTCGGTGAGGTCAGTCAATGTTGATTTTGGGTTTAAAGTACAATTTTGAGTCGTCATTGTTCTCGAGATCGTGTGGCGTCGATAATGGATCATGGTCGATCGAACCAAGTGGGATAAGAGGATGGGGTCGTAATGAAACTTTGGATGAGTCGGCGAGGTCTTTAGCAATCGGATTGGTCGGTACGAGGCGTTTTCGGATGATCAGTTTGGGTTCCGGTTTGATTCAACGGGAACGAATTCGATTAAGGTGTTTGTCGTTGATTCTAGGAGGTTGGCTAGTACGAGATGGTCGATGTTGATTCATTGGCAATGGCAGTGGTGGCCGGAGCACTAGCGTTGGGTTGTGCAGGTGCATAAGTTTCTTGTGTATCTGTAACGACCCGTAAATTTAAATGATTAAAATTAGTTAAATTAATAAGATTTTTGTAATTAAATTTAGTAAGAAATAATTTTTTTATAATTTATAATGAAGCAAGTGTTAAAAATGAAATGTAGCAATGGTAATTAAAATTAATTATTGACAATTGGAGTGAAATCCCAATAAAGAAATAGTGTTAATTGTTGCGCTTGGTTGTAAAATGGAAAATAGGTAAACAAATGTAAGTATTGAATTAATTAATGAAATAATCCAGTGTTGATGGTAGGTAATAAACTTGTTAATGTAAGTAAAAGTAAATAGAGGACAACTAATATACGTTATTTATTTAGTGTGTTAAATAAAATTGGTAATCAATTTGCAATTAAAGGTAATAATGTTGATGTAAGCTAATAAATAAATAATTCAATGCAATACCAATTAATTGAAACAAATTGTAAGGTTATAATTGATTGAAATTAGTAAATTGGGAAATAAATTCAAAGTTATATTAATTGATGAAATAATACGTAATAAATTGTAATTTGATAGAATCAATGCTAGATAAGTAACTATAATAATTGTTGGTTGATAATTAAGTATGAATGTTAGTAAATTAGGCAAATCGTGATAATTTTTAATTGTTTACCCATTCATTTAATTTATTGAATTAGATATAAATCAATTGCAACATTGGTTTGTTATTAATAGCTTATAAGTGAGAATAAACGTTAATGGTAACAAGTATTGTAAGTTAACCATTTATTTAGTATATGAAATTAAAACTGGTAAATAATTGCAATAAATCTAAATTAAAAGTTATGTTAGCATAAATTAAGAAAATAATGTCAATTCTATCTATGATATGACAATTGGTTGAATAAAAGGAATGGAAATAAAGTTTTATTAATTTATTGGATTTGAATATAATAATTGGATTAATGCAATTAAATGAAATTAAAATATCTAAATATTACGTTATTTGAAATTAAGATGGAATGTGAGAATATTAATGTAATAGATTTTGAATCCAATGCTAGTTTCATCCGGTTGATAGTAATGAATTGAATAATAGAATGAAAAGTAAATTTAATAGAATTATTGGAAATTAAATTTATAATTTTGAATTTAATGAAATTGAGGTTAATACTGAAATTTATAAGTTGATCATCTCTAAATTGACATTTAATTTTTTTTTAAATCATTGTAATGATTGAGAAATCAAAAGTGATGAAATTTGTCAATTATCGAATTGGAATAAAACAATTGGATTTAATTAATTAATGTAAAAATAGCCATTTTGGCCACTGACTCGGATTTCGACGAAACTAGTTTCATCGGACCCGTAACGGTGAATTATCGTAGGATTTCAAGTTTCGTAACGATCGGAGTAGTCGTTTGATCGTACAAGCTTGAAACTCCTTGAAATCAATTTGAAATAACGTGATTTTAGCATAACTTCTTCATACGATGGAATTTGGACTTGAAACCACTTCATTGCTTTTAAAATATTTTAAAACATCCATTTCGATATATGGGTTGATCCAATTTCGCTCCGGAGTCAGAACGGGCTTTTTGGGCCATTTTTTCGTTCATCGCGTATATATCCAATCGATCTGGTCCATTCTAATTTCAGCTTGTCTATATATACCCTGTTATAAACCCAAGCCTGTTTCTTATGTCATTATTCTATACGTACAATTCCTTCTCACCTCCTCATTTCAATGGCAGACAATTCCAAACTCAATAGCAATTCAAAATCAAATCCAAATTTCAAAATCCTCGGAAAAATTCTGAAAATTATATATCGTATATCTCGACAATACGAATTTGCATCTAGTGTTTGTTTTCGGAATTGATGCTCGAATCAACGGCAAATCTTGGTCAAAGTACATAAATCGCGAAGCCTAAGTGCTAATTTGGGGGTTTTCGATTTGGGCAGCAATCGAGAAATAGCTTTCTGGGTATTGGAGAGTTGGGTTTGGGGAGTCGTTTGATGGCGGTCGAAGGTTGCGTAGAGGGCTGTGACGCTGGAATTTTGCGAACTAGGATTCGAAAACCCTGGTGACGGCGGCGTACCGGAAGCGACGGCCTCATGGGCAGGGGTGCGACCGAGCGTGGCGAACGCAATGGTGAGGGTGGCGTCGCGTATAGTGGTCGGGGGACGACATATTCGATGGTCAAAGATGGTTTGGGCTGCAAGTTTTTCTTTCTGGCGAGATCGAGTTCGTGCCTGTAAGGGAGAGGGAGATGTTGACGTGGCAGTGTAATATTTGGTAACTTCTATTTTATTTAATTTTAAATTTATTCAAAATTCTAATCTTCTAATTGCAATTACTCTCACATATGAGGTCCGTTTTACGCGCGGTTTTCTCCGATAGCGTTCGTATTGGAAATTCGCACATTTTGGCGCTGGTTTGGATGAATTATGAGACTGTTCAATTTTTGGTTTTAAATTGGATTTAAATTCAATTTAAATTCAAAAGATGAGTGTTTTAACCCACTCACAACTTCTAAAATTTCTTATGTTTATTAAATTGATTTATGATGTGATTAAAAATTTATTTATTGCTGTTTGGTATATCTTTATCATTATTCCAGTTAAATTAAATTTATTGAATTAAATTGTTATTCAATTTATTATTGCATATAAACTGCCAGTAAATTAATTTATTATTGAATATAAATTGCCAGTAATTACCTATTATTTATTATATGTTCTATATAAATATTATTGTTTGAATTGGATGATGATTGTTATAAATGGTTGATGATTGATATTGGATGAATGGATGTTGTATTATATATTATTATAAACTGCAAATTGTTATGCATTTTATTTCATTCGGGATTACGGTTTGAAATGATATATAACCATATTTTTATTTTAAATTGCGGATTGAAATGATAAATACCCATATCACTTGACCATATGATAGAAAATTTTGTACAGACTCCGCGGTCTATATATAAAAATATTTCGAAATGATTTCTATGGCTTTTTATAGAAATATATGATTTTATGAGATATTGATTTGGATATTTTATAAATGTTATACTATATATAGTTAAATTCTTGGTTTTAAGCTATGAATAAAATTGTTTAAAGTATAAAGTAAGTTTAATAATAAATTCTGAGTTTATTAAAATATAATATGGACAAGTATTGGCTTAAATTTTATTTTATTATAGAGTTTATATTGATTTTTATAAATCAAGGTTGAGAAGATAGTTTTGAAATTGATTTGAGATTTTACTTATATATTTAATAAGAATCCATTTGGAACTTATTGAAATTTAGATTTTAAAAAAATATGGTTTTATAACTTAATTCGGGTTTAAGGTGATTTAAGTGAATATATCAAGTCTAAATAAATTTAGGAATATTCAGTTATTGAAATTGGAAGTTTTATTTAAAGGATATTGGATTTATTAAGCCCATATTTCAAAACTAAATAATAGTAAGGTAAATTTGGTGTATATATTTGAATTATAAAATTTAGTTTTGAAATATTGAATATTTAAGCTTTGAAATATATTGAATTTGAAATGGTTTATTTTGTGGATCAAATCTGTTTTGAAATCAATATAATTTGGAACGGTCTATTTGAAAACCGAATTGAATTGAAATTTATGATTTGGGGATTTGGTTGAATTTAAAATTTAGAAATTCAGTTGTTTCGGAATTGATTGTGAAATTTAAGAAGCTAGTTTATTTTATAAAATATTTTAATATTTAAACCATGTAAGGGGTGGAAGTTATGTTTCAAAGTTATAAATTTCAAAGTATTACGTGTTGGAAGTGTTATAGTTTTAAGTCTTTGGTTTCAAAATTTTATAACTTTGAAATACTATGATTTTAAAATGATATCATATTGATTTGGTTTTAAAAACGAAAATGATATCGTATTTACATGGTTTTGAAATGAATATTATATCCTGGTTTTTGAAGTATAATTATTTTGAAATGACCGCAGTGTTATAATAACGATTGATTAGCAAAGAGACCGGGATCGGATATGGGCTTACTCTCTGTCGATACCGAAAACCACTTTGACAACTGTGTATGAGGTGGAGATTCCAGAATGAAGTAGGATGGCGGTGGCGTTTCCTTTGAGGTAAATACATGGACCCAGTTCCCGTGAGTTGGCATAAGGTGGCTAAAACAGGAGCGATTGACGTGCTAAGAAGGTAGCACCTATTATCGGACACATCCCTTCGATATTATACTTTGACTTTTGGATTGATTCGGTGGCCACTTTTGATTTTTGATTTAGGGGTGTGGCTCGAGGTGGGCGGTAGTTGCGGCTATGCGTTACCACCAGCCCGGATGCGTAATTGGTATATCTACCCTGGCATTGCCTAATTATGCCGTGTCACCTACCCTAGCGCGCCTTATACAATTTTGGTTTTGTACCATACCTATGGAGCGCCCTCTGATGACGCCCAGTACGGAGGAGATCACGGTACTGTATAGACTACGGGAATATAAAAACGTGTTAAGGTCTATATGGGTAACCCCTTAACGCTATTTTAAAGTAAGTTTATTTTACTATTAGACATTATTATAACAGCGAAATATTACTACATAGTAAGTAGTTTAACGGATCCTTAGGAGATGTGAATCCCGAGCATCTCTTAAGTTACTGCACTCACGTTAGACACTGGATAGGAGATGTCAAATCCCGTAAACATCTCTGACGCCGTTTACATTCATATTTTTTACCGTTGATTTAACTTACATAAGATCTTTTAGTTCTGACTCGAGTGTTTTGTCTTTTCAATTCGCTCGGGTCAGCCTGAGCATTTCAGGATTTGGAAGACCGTATTCTGGAGGATGAAGACAAAGATTTATTATTATTTATTATAGTATTCCTCTACAATCATACTGTTCCGCTGCATTATTTATTGTTCTATGGTATGTGTAACTCTGATATGTATTGTATAAGTATAATCAAATGTTTTTGTAAAACAGCTTCATGAACTGTACATTTGATTATTATATTTTATCGTTCGCTGCAAGATTCTGTTTTGTTCTTTTTCTTTCTCTGCTTTTTCTTATTTACCCCATAACAATCCGTCCTCCTGTATGGTTTAAGTCTGACGTGTGTGGTTTATCGTCGATTTTAAGCGTACAAAAAAGCGGGACGTTACAGTACAACGTTAGACTTGAGGGGAAGAAGAAGAGGTAGTGCTCGGTTTAGTCTCGGGGTTGTTATCGCGTAGACTCGAAGCAATGAAGCGGGGGGGGGGGGGGGTGTAACTCGGGTGTGTTATCGGGTTTGATTAGGGTTTGACTCGAGTTCGGGATAACAGTTTAAAATTAAACAAGTTTTAAAAAGTTTAAATCAAGTTTTAACAAATTTTGTTAAATTAATTATTTTATAATACAATATGTGTTTATTTTGTGGATTAATTAATGATTTTGAAATTTGAATTATTTTGAATTAATCAAGTTTGAAATATTTTAATATATATATATATATATATATATATATATATATATATGTTTTCATTAATAAATTCTTAAGCCTACTTTTAAATAAGGAATTAAATAACTTAATTAAGAAGTTGATTAAATAGATAAATGGTTTGTCTTAAAATAATATTTTAAATCTTTAGTTAACTTAAAAGTTTAAAGCTAAATTATATGATAATGATAATTTATTTTAAAGGTTTATTTAATGAGATTTAAATATTGTAATTAAGTGATCAATTAAGATAAATGATTTATCTTTGATTTACTAAGGTCTTGAGTAATTTCTTAATGTAAATAATTTAGAGGATGATGATCATTACTTAATAAATTGATGGTTGATTAACTTATGTGATTGACTAAAGGTTAATTACTTAACTAAAGGGTGATTAATTAATGATAAGTAATAAAAGGGTAATTACTTAATGAAGATTAATTAAGTATAATTACTTAATGAAATTAATAAAAGATTGTTACTTAATTAAGGGATAATTACTTTGTAAAATTAAATTAAAGGATAATTAATTAATTAAGATTAATTAATGTAAGTAATTAAAGGTAATTAATTACTTAAGGATAATTACTTAATTAAAAAGTAATTAATTAGTGATTAAAATTGATTAATCAAGTGATTAAAAGATAATTACTCAATGTAATTAAATTGTGATTTATTAATATGAGTAATTAGGGATAATCACTTATTGTAATTAATTAAGGGTAATTAATTAAATGGAAACTAATTAAGGATTAATTAATGATTAAAGGTTAATTAAGTTATTATTAAAGGTTAATTAACAAATGATTAAAGGATAATTAATTAAAATGATTTGTAATTAATTAATGTTAATTAACTAGGATTAGTAATTTATTCATAAGTAATTAAGCTGGTTTAAATTAATTATAATCAGATGTTTAATTGATCTTACTTATGAATGTTTGAATTGTTTGACATCCCTGATACGTGTTGTTCTGTAATATGATTGAGCTGTGAACTGTGATTTATTTATCTGTGATGAATTTACATATTTATCCGTGAATCTGTGAAAGAAGACAAGCATAGGATTATACCGCTTATCGATATTGTTGTGCTTGGATTTGTGATGATCGATGATATTGTATTGTTGTGTGTAAAACCTCTGGACTACACCACACACACAAATGTGGATTTCACAGGAAATTGGTTAGGTCATGGGTTTTGAATTTAAAATGATTTAAAAGTTGAATTTTGAATCCAAAATGGTTTGGAGGTGATTTGGGTTAAACTTTTGTAAAGAGAATTTTGGAATTAAAATTATTTTTGATATAATATGGTTTGTTAAAATAATTTGAATTTGAATTCAAGATTTTGAAGTTGTATGCATAGATATGTTTATTTGGAAACTACGGTTTAAAGCTATTATACAAGTTGTATAATGTATATATATAGATTTTAAACCATTTTAAAAGTATTATTTTGGAAATTAAAATTTAACCCAAGTTTATACTTTAAAAGGCTATACCTTGTGCATATTTGATCGGATTTTCCTGAAACAAAAACTCTTTATTTTTAAAAGATAATTGCTTTTCATATAAAGAAAGAACTTCCAGTTTTTGTTAAAAAGATTTCAAGTTTAAATGGAAATTGTTTTGAAAGTTGTGGATGAATCTTTGTGAATGATTGGTGAACTTTGTTTTCAAATTTAAGAGGATCTTAAAGTTGTATCTTTTGTATAAATGATTTGAATTAGTTTTGAAAGCTATGAATGAATCTTTGTTCAAGATTTTGGTGAACATTGTTCAGGTTGAAAGTGATCTTAAAGGGTGAATCTTTTGGTTTAAAAGATTAAAAGTAGAAATTTGTTTAAACCATTTGAAAGAAAGGTTTTGGGTAATAAGTTGTGACTTAACAAAGATCCCATATATCCATATGTTTTTAAAATTTGAGCTCATTATTCAGTTTAGCTGGGAGAGGACTTTGTGTCATAAAACCCATTCCAAATAATGATACGACGTAATGGATAACATTTGAAGACGGTGGTGAAGATTGGGTATTTTTGAAAGCGAAAGGATTACCTGTTGTATGTCTCTACACCGAATGGCCCCAGTATAGAGATTTGTCACCCTATGTGACGGGGAGTCCGGACTTATTAGGGATTATCAGGATTTGCAAGGGCTTCTTTTGAAGTGCCTTCAGTTTCGTTCGGACCCAGAACAGACTTGTATGGATTTATGTCTGACGTTACCCTTTGAGATATAAAGCTGGTTTCTATTAAATACATTTCTGTTTGGTGGCGGAGAATTTATTCTCTTAGCTTAACAACCTTCTCTGAGATGTATGAGCTCAGAGGTTATGTAATTGATGGTTACTAGTAATATATTCCCAATTTGGTAATATGGCATGCTAAGTGCTGCTGATCATTTGTTGATCAAAACATGACTTTTGTGAAAAGCGTAGCTTTGTGGAAGAGACCTCGTCGAACCTCACAACCCAGAAATGGTCGAAACAGGAAGACTACGGTAAGGTTACGAGGGTCGCGCCCTTTAGGGTATGTCCATTTCCTTTTGGAAAATGGTGGTATCATGGTATGGAGCCTAGATATTTAACCTATGTGGTTTTTGCAAATTTGTTGGCGTTGAAGGCTCTCAGGTAAAGATCGGTAACGACTGGGGGATGGCATACTCGTGTCAGTAGTTACCTAATTACAGAGGTAACACGGCCTTGTGTTGGCAGAGATTTGGTTAAGTTCTCGGGTGTCCCTCCAGAGGCGTACCCATGTGGTGGGGAAATTTCTTGGTCTGACCATTTGTTGGAAATCCAATCAAACAATACGAGCCCTTTACGATTAGAGTTGTACAACCTGCCACCTCAGGTGGTAGCTATAGCAGGCATAATATAATGGTACCTATCCTGGCTAAGATTAATATTATACTTTCGAAAGGTTTTCCACACTATGCACTAATAATAATATAAAAAGAATTTTCACGTATCAAGCATGTTTGACTATCATAAGGAGAAATCTCCTCCAATTGTGCACTTGCATTGTGTGTGTGCGGGGAGGACTTATGGTAGTTTCATTTTTCAAAAAGCGTAGCGGATTTCAATTTTAAATTCTTTTGCTGTTTTTGTTTCAAATAAAATTGTTTTTTTTGCTCATACCAGTCCCATGACTGACCTGAAGTTTATATATTCACATTTTAAATCAATTAAATCCAAATCATAACAGTTCCAACTTTAAATATTTTGAATATTGAAAGTAGTTTACATATTGGAATAGTTATAAATTAAAAATAGTATATATTTTAAAGATAGGTTATAGATTGAAATAGTGTATATATTAAAATTGATTATAGTTTGAAATAGTTTATATATTAAAAGAGGTTATATACTAAAATAAATATAATAATTCAAATAATTTAAACATAATATATTTTATTTTTATTAAATTTTTTTGAATTAAATCTTATATTATAAAAAAAAGTAAAAAAAGTTATAAGTAAAACCTTAAAATTTACTTTAAAACTTACTTATCAATTTAGAATTCTTAAAACATATAATTTTAAAATCTAAATTTTACATATATGTTTTAAAATAAAATCTTTATATTACATTTAAAAATCATTTTTCATTTTTTTTCCAAACACATCTTTTCAAAATTTTAGAAATCATTTTAAAAATAGACCAACGGTGTACGTATATAGTTTTCTATCCTAGGGTCAAGAGATACAGTATTTATCAATCAATCCGCAGTTAAAATTTACGGGTATATATCATTTCAACCCGCAATCCCAAACTTCTAGAATCAATAAAATCGCTTGGGTTTATTATTTCAACCCATAACGGTTTTCCTTAATCTGAAAAATCGATCGTGTATGTATCATTTCAACTCATAATGATTTCCTTAAGCTAAGGGAACTTACAGCATAATTTACATAAAATAAATAACATAACACATATTCATACATAACATAGTACATAAGGTATCACATAACTTGCATAACAAATTGCATAAAGTAGCATATAACTTACGTAACAAATTGCATAAAATAGCATATAAGTTACATAACAAATTCCATAACATAGCATGTAACTTACATAACAAATTACATAACACAGCATGTAACTTACACAATTAATTAAATAGCGTAGCATGTAACTTACATAATTAATTACATATTTCAGCATGTAAATTACATAATTAATCACATATTTTAGCACGGAGTGTGACATAAAATTCCTACCATAGCATAACATAATATGCAATCATTTCTATCATAGCACTTTAGGTAATTTATTATATTTCGACGTAACACATATATGCATATAAATTTTATTCTTTTTCTTTTCTTTCTTTTTTCTTCTTCTTTTCACACATAAATTTTCACATATCATATTAGTGACATTTTTCATAACATGGATGAAAACTTTTAAGTCAATATAACATTTTTTTTCAACATAGCAATTTCATATTAAGATCATGAATGTTATCCCGCTTTTTGGGAAAGCCGTGATACCAAAAGATCGATCGAAAACAAAAGACAGTTCGTCTTAAAGATTGGTTATACTTTGCTTCACTATGGATATCGCTGAATTTTGTCCGAGCCCGGATCAGGCTACAATTGATAGGACATGACTAGCAAATCCAAGAGAGCCAACTTTCGAAATTTCAAGTTAATCCGAGTTCGTATGCTCAAGTTATGATGGATGTAAGTTGAAGGGAAAAGCTCCTATTTCGTATTGATCATCAAGCTCCAGTTCGTATCGATCGATTTTGTATCGATCATTGGTCCAGCGGTTTCGTATCCATCGAAGAGCACAGGTTCGTATCGATGAACTTGGCTGTGTTCGAATCCATCGAATTCGTATCGATGGACTTCGTACCCATCATAAAGCCGCGCTTCGTATCGGTCATCACTTCCTTATTTGAATCCATTGGCATCTCCCTACTTCGTATCCATCGTGGAAGCCTCTCTTCGAACCCATCATGAGCAGGGCCCTTCGTATCCGTCAGGTTGTCCTATTTCGTATCCATCAGGTTATCCTACTTCGTATCCAGCAGAAGGTTCCAGTTCGCATCGATTGGTTTCGTGTCCATCGAGGAAAGACTCGTTCGTAACCATTGAACATCAGTAGTTCGAATCCATCAGTGAGCCCTTATTCGAATCCATCGAGTCAATAGGCCAGGGTGACGTGTCATCCCTCGATACGAACGAGGAGAGATTTATGGAGTCGATGCGGTCAACTCAAATTAAAGACCGGATCGTGGCGAAGTATGCGTGCCACATCATCACAAGACCACGTGAGTTGATGGAGTCGAAGGGATCGATTCGAAATGGTGGATTCGAACCAATCAGCCACCGAGAAACCCCATGTCGTATCGATGATAACTCATGATCCACTGATCCAAATGCTATGAAATTTTCACAGGAGATTGCACACGAGACATAGAACGCTCACACCAAATTTCAGCTCAATTGGACGTCATCTTGATCGATACAAAATGATTTCGTATCGATCACAGATCGACTCGAAACTTTCCGAGATTGGTCGCGTGGGCCCACTCACGTGCCAGAAAAAGTCTTCCAAGATTTGAACGAAGTCTCAGCCTCCTACGCCTATAAATAGAGCCCCAGAGCCTATAGAAAAATGATCTTTTTGACTCTGAAGCGCCCAGACTCTGCCGGATCGAGATCTCCATCATCCTACATCATATTCTTGCTGTCAATTTCAAATTTCCAGTTGTAACTTGCTGTTGATTGCTGTAACAACTTGTATTCATTGAAAGAGAATCAATAAAGTTGCAAAAAACTTCCAAGTGGACGTAGGCAACACGCTGAACCACTATAAATCGCTTGTCTATACATTTACTTTCCTGTTATTTGGAGTTTTTGTTAGATAATCCTCATTTTCAATTTATATTCTTCATTATTATCACTTCAAAGACTCCCGAAGAGTGTTGTGACCAATTTTGGTGCAAACACTTTGGTGCTTTCACTGAGAGAACCCAGATTTTCTCCTGCTCGTTGGATCTGTCATCGATACCGGATTGCATAAATCTAAGAGAGAGATCCAGATCACAAATCCAAATTCCTTCCCTTCTACTCAGATTTGCATAAAGTCTAGGAAAGGAATTCGACCTTCAAGATGGTTAGCACAAGGGCCACCTCTAACGCTATCAATCAAGAGGAACAAGATAGACAAAATCCTACGCCACTACCTCCCTTTGACCAAGGTGCTACCGGACACTCGGAGCCATCAGGTCCGGTTACCCGACAAGAGTTTCAGCTGCTGCTCCAAGAGCTAACCCAGAGTCGGCAACAACTAGCCGAACAGCTACGCGCTAACGCTGAGCTGACCAACCAGCTGAATCGCCAGAAGCGAAGGAGATCTAGGAGAGACCATGCTTCTCACTCCTCCAGCGAAAGTTCTTCATCTTCTGATTATCATAATCGATCTCCACGACCCTGGCTAGATGGGAGTCACATACAAGCTGCTGGATATCAACCGGCAATGACTGTTGGACAACTGAGAGTTGGTCCATCAGCCGGTTTCCAAACCAGGCCCTCCTCCCGAGGAGGTGCCATTCCTTATTACACCATAGAATACCGCGTCATGTCACGGTTGAACCAGGGGTCGATGCCCAAAATCAGCCGAACCTAGACCGCCGTCAGCATGGGCGTACTCCTGAACCGTACGTCCCAGAGGACTATGAGCCAAGAAGGCAAGATTTGGACCGTCGACAGCATCCGGTCCAACTCCAGAATGTGGGATTCAATCACACTCCGGCGCAAGCTGCACAAAACGTACAAATGCCGCATCTTCCGACTATGATAAGTCAGATGATCCGTGAGAGCCATGGTCTCACCAATGACGATTAGGGAATTTCCCAAAGTCATACTCCTTTTACGGACTATATTTTTACTGCTAAACCCCCACGGCGATTCAGGATGCCAACTCTACCCATGTAAGAGGGAAACTCCGACCCCAACCAACATATTCTGAAATATGAATGGTCGATGAGCGCTGCCAGAGCTGACGATGCAGTGAAGTGTCGTAGTTTCCCCATATCCTTGGGGAGCATCGCTACCATGTGGTTCACTCGACTGCCACCTCGATCCATTTCCTCCTTTGACCAGTTGGCCACAAAATTTGTCGAGCAATTCCGCATGCCCGTCGCAAGGCCAAAAGATGTCAACACTCTGTCTAGCGTCACCCAAGCTCCTGGAGAGACGCTCAGACACTAATTAGAGAGATCCAATACTGCATGTGTAGAAATCAGCAATCCAAATGATAACTCCATCCTTATGGCGTTGACTAAGGAGATTGACCCCGATTCTGAGTTTGGCAACTGGTTGGCTGGAAAACCACATGTATCATTGGATCGTTTCCACGCCAAGGCGGCTCAATTCCTGAGAAGGGAAGATACAAAACAGTCTAGGAAGCGGACTGATGCAGGGCCAAGCACGGAAGGGATCCAAAACAATGTCGCGATCAAATAGTCCGGTGAGAGCTCCGGAAAAGTTCAGTTGAACGTTCAAAACAAACAAACTCGGCGAAGAGAGAGCGTGAATCAAACTAGAAAACGAGATCAAAATCGTGGCCCACAGCGCAAGAATCTTATGTTTGACAATTACACTCCTTTGAACACATCACTGGAGAACTTGTATTTACAAACCTGTAATACAATTCAGTACAAAAAACTTGCAACGAAACTGTCGACAAAAAGACAAATCCAGACGGGAAAATTTTGCAGGTTCCATGAAAGCTACGGGCACAATACGAATGAATGTCGTCATTTGCAAGATCTCGTTGAAAAATTAATTAGAGAAAGAAAGCTGGAACAGTTTGTGCGGGCGCCGCAGCCTGGAGAAGCGGGCCCATCAAATCAAAATAATGAACCCGATCGACCGAGACATGAGGACTCTACCCGTCCCGGTGGGAGATTGGTGATAAACGCCGTCAGTGGCGGACCCATTTTTTCAAGAGCCTGGAACGACGATGACATTCGTCACTGTTACACATGACAGGATTATTCAATCTATGAATACTTTGCAATTTCCTTTACATTTTGAAGTTTGAATTTGTAATGAGGCACTGACTTTGCCATGTTTTTCGGTTCCAGCAATAAATTACTACGCCTTCAAGCTAGAGCTGTGATTCACCGAATGCGACATTCAACAATCACGACGCACGAAGAGCTAAGTTCCATCGAACAATGGAATTTATTCAAATAGCGAGTGACTGTGATATGACCGGCTACTCACTAAGTGAAACCTCAGCTCGGGGGCAAGCCATCACTTCAAAGGCTGAACTGGACCGACATACGACAGTCCTACAACTAACTCCACTTCCCCAGAGTGCGAATTGGAGTATAAACATCAAATCCATCGTTCCCAGAGTGTGAACGGACTCCACTTTCCCAGAGTGCGAATTGGAGTATAAACATCAAATCCATCGTTCCCAGAGTGTGAACGGACTCCACTTTCCCAGAGTGCGAATTGGAGTATAAACATTAAATCCATCGTTCCCAGAGTGTGAACGGACTCCACTTTCCCAGAGTGCGAATTGGAGTATAAACATCAAATCCATCGTTCCCAGAGTGTGAACGGACTCCACTTTCCCAGTGTGTGAATTGGAGTATAAACATCAAATCCACCGTTCCCAGAGTGTGAACGGACTCCACTTTCCTAGAGTGCGAATTGGAGTATAAACATCAAATCCATCGTTCCCAGAGTATGAACGGACTCCACTTTCCCAGAGTGCGAATTGGAGTATAAACATCAAATCCATCGTTCCTAGGGTGTGAACGAATTCCTAAAAAGCCCAAATAGATGTGACTGACCATCTATCGGCCGACTCAACTTTCCCAGAGTGTGAATTGGAGTATAAACATCAAATCCATCGTTCCCAGAGTGTGAACGAATTCCTAAAAAAACCCAAATAGGTGTGACTGACCATCTGCTGGCTAACTCCAAGTTCCCAGAGTGTGAACTAGAGTATAAACATCAATTCTAGGTTCCCGGAGTGCGAACTGAAATGTACATGCTAACTCCACGTTCCCAGAGCGTGAATTGGAGTATAAACATCAATTCCAGGTTCCCGGAGCGCGAACCGAAACATCAATACCAACTCCAAATTCCCAAAGCGTGAATTGGGGTATAAACATTAATTCCAGGTTCCCGGAGCGTGAACCGAAACATCAATGCTAACTCCAAGTTCCCGGAGCGTGAATTGGAGTGCGAACATCAATTCCAGGTTCCCGGAGTGCGAACCGAAATATACATGCTGACTCCAAATTCCCAGAGTGTGAATTAGAGTACAAATACCAAGTCAAAGTTCCTGGAGTGCGAACTGTATTTCAAACATTGATAACTCTCAAATTCCCAGAGTGCGAACCAGATTATCGATCACAAATTATCCTAAGTCCCCGGAGTGTGGACGTGTCCTCAAGATTTGCAATAAGTGCGATCGACCACCGAAATACAAATGTTGTTCCCTGGACCTGGGGGCAAAAGCTTAAGTGTTAATCACTAACCGAAGCGATACAACGTCCAAAGTTCAACTCATTCATCAATCACGACATGTGAACAAGATTTTCAGACTTGGCAAATAAAACGAACTCTACTTGACGGTAAAAACACCACAAGTACACTGGACTGAAAGACAAATACTGCAAATACTTATGCCCAAAAGAAATGAGAGTTGAACCAAATAAACTAAATTTTATTTCAACTAACTGTATGTGAAGATTCATGTACAAGTTATTCCAAAAATTCCTACTAGCAGGGGGCCGAGCCTACATCTATATGCGGCCTATGAAAGAAAAACAAAAGCAACTTCCTAACTGCCAAAAATGCGCCAGAATGGGATTATCTACTTTTTCTTCTTTGGCTTTTTCTTTGACGCAGAACTACTAGAACCGCTAACAGTCTTTCGCTTCAAGCTCTTACCCTTCGGCGGAACATCCCTGATGAAGGCATGATATCGACATCTTCCTCCGAACTTGAACTTAAAGGAATATTCTCTTCGGGAGGAGTCGGAGGAGTCGGATCCACCACCGAGGGCAGAATGGGCATGCTGGTACCGACAAGCGTGTCCCCAGAAGATATCACCTCAAGAGGAGTGGGGCCGTCGTCGTCGTAACACTCTCAGAATTACCACCGTGTGCTGCCGCTTCCATCTCTACGTTGATTTGAGCCAGTATCTCAGCCTCACGAGCGGCACGAGATTCACGATAGGCAGTGGTGGACTGTGACGAAGCAATGGAAGCAGGTGGGAACGCGCCAAGAACAAATGCATGTCAGCAAAAGGGTCACTGTGTTGGCCCAAGAGTTCATTCATCATCTGTTCGTCGAAAGTAATTGAACCCCCTGTGTCATCTTGGTCGGCACGACTGTCGTCGTGGTGATCGCTTCAGTAGTAATGGCCTCCTGTTCTTGATGTGACTCTTGGACTGCAGGAGGCGCTATAGGTGTAACTTTGCTCACTGGACAAGAAAGAAAAGAAGTTGTCAGAACACGCTTCAATAAAAATACTTCAATTCAGTCATATGGTAGATTTTTGCAGAGTACCTTCCTCAACTTGACTCATGGCTGGCTGAACAGCTTCTGAAGAATGCTCCCTAATGGGAGATAAGCGTGGCTGCTCAGGGCCGTAGCCTGGGATCAACTGCGGCTCAATTGCTGCCGTCAGCTCGGATCCAGATGAAGTAATCATCCAAGAACTTGTAGCTGGGTGTGCGACGCCGGAACCCTCACCAACCTCTAAGTGTTGGGTATCTAGTCACACTTTTGCACGAGAGATCATAAAATCATGGAAAATCTTCTTCTCATCATCATTCAATATACGGTTCTCCAACTCTAACTCATCAACAGCTTTACCCGGCTGTGCTGCCTTCTCTTCTCCGACTAACAAACTCCAGGCATTGAACAAGTGTGCCGGGTAATCGTCAAGCCACGTCAAATTTCTGTGCCTTAGCACATTGGCATTATAAGTGATGAGAAGCTCTTCAATCTCCGTCTCGAGCTTGATCTCTGCTTGCCGAACTTTCTCATCATCTTTGGCTTCCATCTCGCGGACCTTTTCCAAGGCCGCATCTCTTTCCCTCTGAAACTCCACCGCCTGATCGCACGCTTCCTGTGCAGAAACGTTAGCGGTGTCCCTCTCCTTCATAATCTCCTAAACTTTGGCCTTGAGCTCGTTTAGCTCTTTCAAGGCTGCATCCCGCTCGGCAGTTACAATGGTGTTTCGGTGGCCCATATCCTCCACCGTAGCATAATGCTCGCGCTTCATCCTATCCATTGCTGCCTGGGCTTCATTAGCTTTTCTAAGAGCCTCAATCTCTGATTTGTGAGAAGACTCGACCTCACTACCAAGCACTTGAATAATCCGGTCTTTTTGGCCAAGTTATTTCTCTAGTTTCTCAATCTTGGCCGCTCGGTCAAAGGCCACTTTTGACGCTTTCTTAGCGGTTTTTGACCATTCCTTATACTGGAAAAATATATCTGAGAGAAAATCATGCATCATAGGTGCAACTGACGCTGGTATCCTTTTTAGATGCGGGGGGAAGACAAAACCATCGAAGCAAATTTCAGGAAAATCTTTCTTTAGTTGAGCAAGCCTCGCCGATCCTTCCCCCGAAGGCTCGGTCAATGTCTGCTCTGTTGTCGAGGGAGGGGGGCAATCTCCATTCTACGATGAGTGTCAGACTTCGATGATTGGGAAGACGGTTTGTGCCGTGAAGTTTCTAGAGGCCTTGAAACATGAACCGGAGGCGGTGCGAGAGCTCTAGGAGGTGGCGTGCGAGACCGATACCAACACCTATAATCTTTGTCTCTGTTAGAGCGCTCATGACTCAAGTACCCATGGTCACAGTCTCTATCTCCTTCCCTCCTATATGATTCATAATATGATGAAGACTTGCGTTTTATTACCGAGACTGTCAAGCATCGAGCCTCTACCAGACATGGTATCTGCTAAGAAAAAACATAAAACGAAGTTAGTAATCTCTCACAGCAAGCGTATTACACTCAGAAATCGTGTAGTGCCGTGAAGTGTGAATGTAGGTGCAACCCCTCGAACAACCAGATGTGTCAACCACACTAGTGAGCAGAGGCTCGCTTAAAACTAAGGCTTCTGAAAGTTCGTCCAATCCGGCATCATGCTGCAAGGACACATCATCCGGAATTGGAAGATCGACGAGCCCTTCATAAAGACTCTTAGTTCTTGGGGGAGACATCTCCGAAATTCTAATTTCGGAGGCGGGTCGGGCCGTGACAACCGATTTCCATCTTCCCTTTTTAGGTGGATTAACAACGGCCGCCTTGCCTTTTCTTTGCTCTTCGGTACCCTGGGCTACATCCACAGATTCTCCCAATGGTTCTTCATCGGTGTGAGTTCTCTCGGAGTCAGCCTCCTCAATTATGACAACTTTAGGTTTTCTTCATTTAACTTGTTCTTTCGAGGCAGTCCTTAAGACACCATCGAGCATTATACTTTGTCTTCGTTCAATCAGCCAAGAATCCTAGGGTTCCTATCTATCAACAGCAACTCGATATCCCTTTCTTCGCTTGGGATTTCTTGGAAGACTTGTATTATCTCCTTGAAACGTTCACCTTCGGGTCGCTGGATTATGGCTGAAAAGGAAAAGAGATGTGAGTTCGACTTCAAATACATCAGTTTTATCAACTACCCGAGAAGATAGCGATACTCACGTCTAAATAGCCATCGCCTAGCAAACCCTGGGGGGCATCTAACATAAAACCACTCCATCTTGAAGTAGCTCATTCTAGTCCAAGCCCCTGTTACCACTTGGCAATTTCTTTCCGCCTCTAGGAATGTGAAAGATGGACTATCGGCCCGACTCTTGAAGTTAAACAAATACCTAACCTCAATCGAGAGTGGCAGTCGATAGAGATACTCCATAAATGCAATGAACAAGCTATTAAGTAATGCATATCCGTTCGGATGTAGCTGAGATGGGGCGATCCCTAGAAATGACAATACTTCTCTTATATACCGGTTAAACAGAAGGAGTGTCCCAGCGGCGCACGCGTGGCGATTGAATGCGGTATATCCCTCCGGTGGATTGTGCGGTTTTTCATTTGATCCCGGCAATAGTACGTCATCCATCGACAGGCCATGCCTTAAGCATATTCTTCCTAGCATGTCTTCCGAAATGTTGGACGGAACAGAGTCTGATGGGTTACTAATGAAGGATGCGTCAGGTAACTCGTCCGGAGCTGGACCGATAACTTCAATCTCAATCTCCGGTACTTCAAGCACGGGAGGGCCTGAACTCTGAGCTTCTTGCGGCCGTGAACTTGAAGTTTCCATAACTAGCTAACTTATGAGAAATTATTGTTAGGCGATAAAGAACCCGTGTATTCCCCACGTGCAAGAGTGTGTGTTGTGCAGTGTTGTGCATTACTGGAAAAGATTTTGCAAAATTAAAGAAAACTTTGCAAGCAACAAAGATAATCAAAAGTCCAGTAGGAGTGACCGTCATTGCTGACCGTCACAACCGTATCATCCAGATGTTGGTAATCAACTCAAGTTAAAGTTCGTTATCACGGTGTTAAGTTATAGTTCCATCGATGAGCTTCGAAAGGATAGTCATGTATGCAGTTTAATAGTTAAACCCAGATATGCAAGGATGAAGCTCGTCGGAATCATGCTATCGGTTGCTAAAATTTTCGTATCCATCAAAGGAAGGGTTCGAATCGATCACAGGAAGCTCGTTTGAATCCATCAGGATATCACTTCGAATCGATACAAGGAGGCACGTTTCGAATCGATGGTCAAGGGACGATTTCGTATCGATCAAGGTGAGATGACTTCGAATCGATCCTTAGTTGCTTGGTTCGTACCGATCAGGAAGGCCTCAACTTAACATCAATCACATTCGAGTCGATACTTTTCGTATCGATCATGGAGATGTAGTTCGTATCGATCATGGAGATGTAGTTCGTATTGATCTAAAGTTAAGGACTTCGAATCGACCGTCAACCTATTTTTTTGAATCGATCATTTCGTATCGATACGATCCATCACCATAGATATTGGTACGAACTGCATCATCTCCATTAGAGCATCCCAGGGATCGATGCGAAATCCAAAGAAAAATATTGCTGCCTTCATCAACCAGATCGATTTGATTTTGTCCTCCTCACTCTTTCTTCTCCAAACCAGATCTGGCTTTATCAAATACCCGAATGGATAATCAATGAAGGAAGAGTAGAACCAAAGTAGTTTCGTTGTTTGGATTCATGCTTAATTACCTAATTTAAAGTCGGAACTCAAAGATTTGAAGGGCTGAGTTTGATCGAGTCGAAAACACAGTGCAGTTCTCTCTCAAGTCTCTGGATCGATGCGAAAAGAAAAAGGCAGCAGTAAAAAGTGAAAAGTAAAAAAGTGAAAAATGGCTAAGTCCTAGCTATTTATACGAAGACTAGAAGGAACTGGGTCAGTTCGCCTTCCAGTCCACTTAACCGGTCACAACCGGTCAAACCGCGAATCAAATCGAACACCCTTTTCGAATCCATCGGGCCAAGAATTTCTATCGATTTGAAATGGATAGTAAATCCATCGATACGAAGCACGCAGCAAGGACGGCTGAAGATTGTGAAGTCCATTGGATCGAAGCCCTCGTTCGCATCAACAAGTTCGCAAATCCAACCACTGCATATCGACACGAACAGTAATTTCGTATCCATCAAAACTCATCGATACGAACAATAATTTTGTATCCATCAAAACTCATTGATACGAAGAGCAATTTCGTATCCATCAAAACTCATCGATACGAACAACAATTTCATATCCATCAAAACTCATCGATACGAACAAATATTTTGTATCCATCAAGACTCATCGATACGAACGATCATGTCGTATCCATCATTTCGACTCACATCGATATGAAAAATTACTTTTCAACCTTTTACATCGATTCAGGAGAGGATCGATACAAGAATATAACCAAAAACAACCATCAAGCGTTGTTTCGACTCGAATGTCAAATCGGTTCAGGAGAGAATCGATACGAAATTCGATAACAAACTAAACTGACAACGACTCGTGAACACTCAACGTTAACGAGAGTCAAGTTAACATATATGTATATATGTCAGACTAATATTCGATTTTCAACATTCACAAGGATCGGATACTCATCTCATTACGATTACAACAACAAACAGCTAAGCATTATTATACAGCAATCAGTTATATCAACGCAAGGTTACAGCAATACAGAGTACAATTTTCAACGAAAGAGAGCAATGATTGTTCAGAGAGAAATTGCAGCTTTTCAAAGCACGTCATGTTTCCTCAAGACGTACTTTGGGGGGCAAATGTTATCCCGCTTTTTGGGAAAGCCGTGATACCAAAAGATCGATCGAAAACAAAAGACAGTTCGTCTCAAAGATTGGTTATACTTTGCTTCACTATGGATATCGCTAAATTTTGTCCGAGCCCGGATCAAGATACAATTGATAGGACATGACTAGCAAAGCCAAGAGAGCCAACTTTCCAAATTTCAAGTCAATCCGAGTTCGTATGCTCAAGTTACGATGGATGTAAGTTGAAGGGAAAAGCTCCGGTTTCGTATCGATCATCAAGCTCCAGTTTGTATCGATCGATTTCGTATCGATCATAGGTCCATCGTTTCGTATCCATCGAAGAGCACCGGTTCGTATCGATGAACTTGGCTGTGTTCGAATCCATTGAGTTCGTATCGATGGACTTCGTACCCATCATAAAGCCACGCTTCGTATCGGTCAGCACTTCCTTATTCGAATCCATTGGCATCTCCCTACTTCGTATCCATTGTGGAAGCCTCTCTTCGAACCCATCATGTGCATGGCACTTCATATCCGTCAGGTTGTCCTGTTTCGTATCCATCAGGTTATCCTACTTCGTATCCAGCGAAAGGTTCCAGTTCGCATCGATTGGTTTCATGTCCATCAAGGAAAGACTCGTTCATAACCATTGAACATCAGTAGTTCGAATCCATCAGTGAGGCCTTATTCGAATCCATCGAGTCAATTGGCCAGTGTGACATGTCATCCCTCGATACGAACGAAGCGAGATTTATGGAGTCGATGCGGTCAACTCGGAGTAAAGACCAGATCGAGGCGAAGTATGCGTGCCACATCAGCACAAGACCACGTGAGTTGATGGAGTCGAAGGGATCGATTCGAAATGGTGGATTCGAACCAATCAGCCACTGAGAAACCCCATTTCGTATCAACGATAACTCATGATCCACTGATCCAAATGCCATGCAATTTTCACAGGAGATTGCATACGATACATAGAACGCTCACACCAAATTTCAGCTCAATTGGACGTCATCTTGATCGATACGAAATGATTTCGTATCAATCACAGATCGACTCGAAACTTTCCGAGATTGGTCTCGTGGGCCCACTCATGTGCCAGAAAAAGTATCTCGAGATTTGAGCGAAGTCTCACCCTCCTACGCCTATAAATAGAGCCCCAGAGCCTACAGAAAAAGGATCTTTTTGACTCTGAAGCACCCAGACTCTACCGGATCGAGATCTCCATCATCCTACATCATATTCTTGCTGTCAATTTCGAATTTCCAGTTGTAACTTGCTGTTGATTGCTGTAACAACTTGTAATCATTGAAAGAGAATCAATAAAGTTGCAAAAAACTTCCCAGTGGACGTAGGCAACATGCCGAACCACTATAAATCGCTTGCCTACACATTTACTTTCCTGTTATTTGGAGTTTTTGTTAGATAATCCTCATTTTCAATTTATATTCTTCATTATTATCTCTTCAAAGACTCACGAAGAGTGTTGTGACCAATTTTAGTGCAAACAATGAAGCACATCAATAACCATTTTTTCAACATAGCAATTTCATGTTAACATCATGAAGCACATCAATAACCATATCATCAAATCTATTTTTATAAACCAACAACATAATATAAATAACAATATCAGGTAAAAATCATAGGTGAACATAGATCATATCAAATCATATACAAACTACGCAAAATATAAACTATTGCAACATTTCAATAACATATCAGTTGATATTCCTTCACTTATCATAAGATTTTAAATCGTGAGTGAATGACTCACCATTCGAGGCTAGGAAAATTTAACAAAACAAAGCTATTAATTTGAACCACGAGTTCCAAAGCAAAGCAAACTTGAATTGATGGATTGCAATATATATATATATGAATATATATTTCTCTTTTGTTTTGATTTTTTTTATATAAAAGAGAAGAAGAGGAGCTAAAAGGGGTTTGGCCTATGCTTGGTGGATGGTGGTGGACATGTGGAGGGGAAGAGATGACCTTGGATGGTGGTGGAAGGCGACGACTATAGGAGGAGGATGGAAGGATTTGAAAGAGAGGAGGAAAGGATTATTAGGATTTGAAGAAATTTTGAGTTTTTAGATATAGAACTCTGAAGATTTGGAGAGAAAGAAGAAAGTGCGATGAGAAAGTTTTCTCAAGAGAAAATTATGTATGTAAAAGTTAGTCAGAAAGAAACAAATGGTCATAGGCATAGGAATAGACACAAGACTCTTGGTATGGTTGGAGTTTCTTGATTAACCCAGGCCCATTAGTCCAAACAAACCTATCAGGACTTAGCCAAATTTCACAGCTAAACACTACAAACTTGTGTCAGTTTTTCACAGAAATTCAAATATTTAAAGCAATAGAAATTTGATTTTGACAAAATGAAAAGCGGAGAGGAGATTAGAATTCGGTCTAGTATCATATAAAAGGAATAAAATTTTAAAATTCAAATTTAAAGTTTTACAACCAAAAGTTAAACTTTGACTAAATTTGACCAAAATTTGAAATTTCACAAAAAAGTTTATTCTAATAAGTTTGGAAAAAATATATTACTCAGTATTCCAGAATTTGTTCTTTAAATTTAATTTCTAAATTTTATTTAAATTTGGATATAAATATATTTTAAAAGTGACCGAATTGAACTTTCATTTTACTAACATTGGTTTATCTTCATTCAAATGTTCATTTTATTCACTTTAACATATGTTGCTTATTCTTGACTGAATCAATTACCATTCGCTTCTCTTTACCTTAATTAAAAGATTTAATTCCAATTAATTCAATATTAAATTTCCAATTGAATGTCGGATACACACTAATTGTTTTGTTTTCATTAAATAATACAAACAAAGTTTTATCCTTTTATTTCGATTTACATATTCATTATATTACATCAAATTTCTCTTTCAATTAAAACATATGTTTCCTTTTTACGTCCTCAACTTCCTTTTTAATTTTAATTCGAACATACGTTTCTATTATTACATCCATTAATTACAATTAATGTTCACTTTTCTTTTATTAGAAAGACTTCAATTATATTTAATTCCACTGATTACAAAATAAATTCCAAAGTGGATTAATCAATGGGATAAGGAATAAATCAATTGTTACAACTTAGCCATTCATATCTATTAATTTATTGTTTATACAAGGAGTATAAATCTACTAACCAAATAATTGATTTCTTATTGTATACTAACATATTTAGAATATTGTTTATCCCATTCTTTAGCAACATTTATTGTTATAGCTGATTGAAATTGCATTAATATAGTTGTCAAATTACGTTCAATCAATATTATTAAATTGTATTCTAACAAGCGTTACCACCTTCCCTTTCTAAAGATTAGTTGTTTTAGAATTTTATCTAGATCATGTTTTATATTCTAATAAATTTATTATTATTATTACTATTATTATTTTTATTTTTACATTAATAATTGAAAATTCTTTATTTCTAACCATGTTCTATTCAACAATTATAACTAATATTTTTAAAATTTGTTTGGATTTACGAGCCGTTGCACTCTCCCCCACTCAAAAACTTTTCGTCCTCGAAAAAGAATGAGGTGGTAGAATACAAGAAAACAGAAAGATAAGATAGATTCGAAATGAATAGTACTAGATACAAACAATTAATTGAAAACCATATAAATTTCTTTTCAAATGTTAACTTTATACAATTTTATTACTTATTAACATCCATTTATTATTATCATTCAAATTTACTCACTTTCAATTAATTTACATTCATATCCAATTTATTTGCATTCACCTTATCTTTATAAATTAAGTTCATTTATATATATATATATATATATAGTGTTTCAAAACAAATCCTATTTTATTTAACTTATTTCATTTATTTAATCCATTTGACTTCATTTAAGTCAATTCCACTTCATAATTCTATTTCAACCTTTCTTGGTACTTTACCTTTGCATCACAAACAGATTACAAGATATAAATTTATTTATTACTTATTTAGTTTCTTAAGTTCATATTCATTTACTTAAATAGCATTTTTATTATTCAATTTATTTCACTTAACGTTTCTTATAATATAGATTAAGTGTACAAACATTTATTATAACAACTCAAATTTTTTTATAACTTTCCTTGACAAATTTCTTTTTAAACATCTTATTACTTACATTTTATGTTGTATACTATTCAATTACATCTTCTCATTAACATTCAAACCATTTTCCTTGTAAGTTTTTATTAATGCTTCAGAATGTAATTGAGCACTATACAATTTACATTTTATTTACAATATTTTTATTAAGAAAAAATTAGTTTGAAATTTTTTATTACTTAAGTTTCCTTTTGTATGCCCTTCAATTACATATTCATGTAAACGTTTTAACTTTTTAAATATTTCAGGGAAGTTATATATGTTTTAAAATGCAATTGAGTATTATATAAATTAATTTTATCCTAGTTCAAATTTGTCAAGTTGTTTCAGTTTCATTTCTCATTTTAGACACTCTAATTATTCAAAAATTTTACATCATTTCAATAATTGAAAACCATTACTTAACATAAACTTAAGAGTTTAATTTACGGTTTCACTTCAAACCATTTTGAAATAAATATATGCATATAATTTTTTTTGTATATCATATCATACTTAAGAAATTCTAATCAAAATCCAGTTTCCAAAACAAAAGTATAGCAAAGTTACTAAGTGGTCTCCCCCACTTTGAGACTCAAAAAAGAATGTCGATGATGCTACAGTCATCACTGAAATTATTTTCCAACGACAAAAGAGTAGAGTACTAACTTGCTACTTTTAAAATTCTTTTGGAAACAATTTCTACTTGAAAATACCTTCAAATAATATTAATATTATTTTTATTTTACTTTTTCAAACTTTGAAAACCAAATTTTGAAAAGCACCAAAAATTGAATTTTAAATCCATAATTTAATTTTATCTCATTTGCAAATCAGATTTATAGCCATGTTTATAAAATTTCATCTCCTTATAACATACAACAACAGTTACAGGTTTAGGAATGCAAACAAAACAATAAATGATAATCTAGTATTATTATTTCTAACAACCAATTCATTTAACTATCTAATTTATAAAATTACACGTTTATATATAAAAGATAATCATACTTAACAAAATAACAATACGATATAAACAATTTTTGTAACACTAACAATTACGCTCTCTCATAGAACGGTTCAAGAATGGATTTTAGAACAAAGATAGAGATGCAAATTTAAAAGAACCCTTACCAAAGAGAATCCTAACTAAGAAGATTAGCTCGAAAAGAAAGATGATTCCATAATTGATTCTACTTATTCTAGGGTATTGTTGCCCTATTTCTAATGAGTTTTTACTCAATTAGCTATGTTTTGCCTAAACCTGGCTCTAATACCAACTGCAACGACCCACTATTTTGAACCATCCAAATCGACAACAAACCACACATGTCGGACTTGAATTTCTCAAATAACAGATTGTTATTTGTATTTGGAAAAACTTAGCATATAAGGTAAATAAATGAATCATAGGATCACAGACATAGTGTAATACAACAATATGCAGCGGGACAGATAAATAGTAGTTCATGAAGCTACTACAGAAACAATATAGTCCGAGACAAAAGAGAACATATATCTAAAGATACAGTGGTCTCTAATACATAAGCAAATAACAAGTCTGAACAAAAATAATTAAATGACTGAAATAATAGAATAACTTGAAAGCTGTATATATAAGATTGATCGCCAGCCTAGCTTCAGGCTCCAAGCTCCAAAAGGTGAGTCTCAAATGCTATAATACTCAGGCAGACCCAAGCATAAAACAAAACATGAAACACTCGAGTCAGGATTAATAATCTTATGCAAGTAAATCAACTCAAGTGAAATGTCCAAATGAAATACAATAACTTAAAGAATGTTCGGGATTTGCATCCTTTAAGGATCCGTGGAACTATCTACATACATAATACAATAAGCTACATAAATAATGTCTACAGTAAAATAAAATATTAAAATAGCGTTAAGGCGTTGCCCATATCTCACTTAACATATTTTTATATAAATGTCGTAGTCTATACAGTAACCGTAATTCCTCCGTAAATTGAAGGGCTATCAGAGGGCACTCCATAGTGTACGAAACAAACCAAACTCATTGTAGGCGCGACCAGGAAAAATATGACAAGGCACGCGAGGCAATTCCCAGGGTAGGATACCAACGTTTTGCGGATCCGGACTGGTGGTAATGCATAACAACTACTACCGACCACTTTGGGACACACTCCCAATCAAATCAAAGGGTGGCTACTAATCAATCACAATGTAACAAATATGGTATCGAATAAATCTGCTCGATAAGCGGACCGACCCCACTTGGCCAGGCGTGGCTCCTGTTTTAGTCATTTTAATTATGACTCAAAGGTTAAGGCTATCCATCATTGTTCCCTTACTTCATTGCTGTAGCGTTCGCCCAAACCATCCTACTTCATTCTGGATTCTCTACCACATGCGCAGTTGTTAAAGTGGTTTTCGGTATTGGTAGAGAGTATGACAATATCCGATCCCAGTCTCTTTAACAACCAAATGCTTATTTCACACCATTTGATTCTTTTACATTTCCATAACCGATTCATTATTTATATCAAAGTATCATATTCACTTCAAATTCATAACACTTTCAAAATCATATTTACTTCAAAATCATCACTTTCAAAGCCATATTTACTTTCGAGATCATATTCATTTTCAAAATCATAACCGCAAAATAGGTTAAACCATCATGTCAAAATATTCGCATTTTAAATCAATTAAATCTAAATCATAACGGTTCCAACTTTAAACATTTTGAATATTGAAAGTAGTTTATATATTGGAATAGTTATACATCAAAAATAGTTTATATTTTAAAAATAGGTTATAGATTGGAATAGTTTATATATTAGAAATAGTTTATATATTAAAATAGGTTGTAGATTGAATTAGTTTATATATTAAAATCAATATTTTATTTTAAATATTTTAAACATAATACATTTTATTTTTTTTCAAATTTTATTACATTAAATCTTATATTATGAAAAATAAGTGTTATAAGTAAAACCTAAAAATTTGCATCTTAAACTTACTTATAAATTTAGAATTCTTAAAACATATAATTTTAAAATATAAATTTTACATATATGTTTTAAAATAAAATCTTCATATTAAATTTAAAAATCATTTTCCTTTTTTTTCCCAACACATCTTTCCAAAATTTCATAAATCACACACCGTTCATAGTTTTCTATCATAAGTTCAAGTGATACAGATATTTATCATTTTAATCCACAATAATTTAAAATTTATGGATATATATCATTTCAACCCGCAATCCCAAATTTCCAAAATCAATAAAATCGCTTGGGTTTATCATTTCAAACCATAACGATTTTCCTTAATCTAAAAGATCATTCGTGTATGTATCATTTCAACCCATAGTGATTCCTAAAGATAAGGGAACTTGCAGCATAATTTACATAAAAAAATAACATAACACATATTCATACATAACATATTACATAAGGTAGCACATAAGTTACATAACAAATTGCATAAAATGGTGTATAACTTACATAACAAATTGCATAAAATAGCATATAACTTACATAACAAATTATATAACATAACATTTAACTTACATAACAAATTACATAACATAGCATGCAACTTACATAATTAATTACATAGCATAGTATGTAACTTACATAATTAATTACATATTTCAACATGTAACTTACATAACTAATTACATATTTTAGCATGGGGTAAAATTCCTACCATAACATAATTTAATATGCAATCATTTCTAACATAGCATTTTAGGTAATTTCCTATATTACAACATAACACATAACATATAAATTTTATTCATTTTCTTTTCTTTCTTTTTTTATTCTTCTTTTTCACACATAAATTTTCACATAACATATCATGTAACTTAAATAATTAATTACATAGCATAGCATGTAACTTACATAATTAATTACATAGCATAGCATGTAACTTACATAATTAATTAAATATTTCAGCATGTAACTTACATAATTAATTACATATTTTAGAATGGAGTGTGACATAAAATTCCTACCATAACATAACATAATATGCAATCATTTCTAACATAGCACTTTAGGTGATTTCCTATATTATATACAACGTAGCATATATGCATATAAATTTTATTCCTTTTCTTTTCTTTCTTTTTTTTCTTCTTTTTCACACATAAATTTTCATATATTATATTAGTGACATTTTTCATAACATGGGTGTCAACTTTTAAATCAAATAACATTTCTTTTTTTTTCAACATAGCAATTTCATGTTAACATCATGGAGCATATCAATAACCATATCATCAAATATATTTTTATAAAAAAACAACATAGTATAAATAAAAATATCGTGTAAAAATCATAGGTGAACCTAAGTGAACATATATCATATCAAATCATACACAAACTACGCAAAATATAAACTATTGCAATATTTCAATAAAATATCAATTGATATTCATTCGCTTATCATAAGATTTTAAATTGTGAGTGAATGACTCACCTTTTGAGGCTATGAGAATTTGAAAAAACAAAGCTATGAATTTAAACCATGAATTCAAAATCAAAGAAAACTTGAATTGATGGATTACAATATATATATATATATATATATATATATATATATATATATATATATATGAATATATATTTCTCTTTAGATTTGATTTTTTTTATATAAAAGAGAAGAAGAGGAGCTAAAGGGGGTTCAGCCTATGCTTGGTGGATGGTGGTAGACATGAGGATAGGAGGAGTTGGCCATAGATGGTGGTGGAGGGCGGTGGCTATAGGAGGAGGATGGAAGGATATTTAAAAGAGAGGAGGAAAGGAGTATTAGGATTTGAAGAAATTTTGAGTTTTAGATCTAGAACTCTCTGTAGATTTGGAGAGGAAGAAGGAATTGTGATGAGTAAATTTTCTCAAGAGAAAAATTATGTATGTACAAGTTAGTCAGAAAGAAACAAATGGTTGTAGGCATAAGAACAGACACAAGACTCTTGGTATGGTTAGAGTCTCTTGGTTAACCAAGGTTGTAACGACTAGCCATTTTGGACAGTTTAAATCGGCGATAAACCACACATGTCAGACTCAAATCATACAAAAGAGCAGATTGTTATTGTGGTAAATAAGAAAAAATAGAGAAAGAAAAATAAAACAGAATCTCAAAGCGGAATGATAAAATATAATAATCAAATAATAGTTCATGAAGCTATTTACAAAACCTATGATTATACTTATACAAAACAGAATCAGAGTTACACATATCAGAGATAAATAACAACGCATCGGAACAGTATGGCGTAGTAGGAATAATATAATAATAGTACAAGTCTTCGTCTTCTTCCTCCAGAAATAAGTTCTTCAACTCAGGAATGCTCAGGCTGACTCGAGCGAATTGGAAAGACAAAACACTCGAGTCAGAACTAAAAGATCTTATGTAAGCTAAATCAATGGTAAATATGAGTATAACGGCGTCATAGATGCTTACGGGGTTTGACATCTCTTATCCAGTGTCTAACATGGGTGCAGTAACTTAAAAGATGTTCGGGATTTACATCTCCTAAGGATCCGTTAAACTATCTACTATGTAGTACAATACGCTATGATAACATGTCTAGAGTAAAGTAAAGTATTAAAATAGCGTCAAGGCGTTACCCGTATCTCCCTTAACACATTTTATATAATGTCGCAGTCTATACAGATATTGTAAACTCACCCATAGGTGGGCTATCAAGAAGCACTCCATAGGTACGCACAAAACAGACTCGTAGAAGCGCGATAGCGCATGTGAACACGACACTCGAGGCGATGCCAAGGCAGATATACCAATTGCACTCCCGGACTGGTGGTAATGCATAGCAGCTACTACCGCCCACCTCGGAACATACTCCCAAATCAAAATCAAGGGTGGCCACCAAATCAATCACAAAGTCAGAATATTGTATCGAAGAAACGTGTCCGATCGAAGGAATGATCTCGCTTGGCTCGGTATAGCTACTGTTTTAGTCACATCTAAGCTGACTCATGGAAGTCAGGGTCACGTCATACCTCATACAGAAATCGTGCACCAAACCATCCTACTTCATTTCTGGAATCTCCACCACATACACAGTTGTTAAAGTGGTTTTTGGTATTGGCAGAGAGTATGACAATATTTGATCCCGGCCTCTTTAACAACCAAATGCTTATTCCACAGCGGATGGTTCTTTTAAATTTTTGAAACCACTTCATAATTGGTATCAAAATATCATATTCAATTCAACCCATATCACTTTTGAAATTATATTCACTTTCAAGAATCATATTTTCAAAATAGATAAAACCCTTATTTCAAAACTTCATGTTCAAATCAAACATGTAATGTAAATCCCAACTTAGGTTATGATATCATTTAATCGTATTTGCTTTTAAACCAATGAATTTTCATATGAACACTTCCACTTACTTAGTATGGAAATTTTGAAAATAATTCAAATAGTTATAAATAGTTGAATAGTTATATATAGTAAAATACTCTAAAATAGTTTAATTAAAGATAAAAGATACTATTAAATCGATTTAAGATAGTTAAATAGATTAAAAATAGATTAAAAAAATTAAAATAGATTAAATAGCTTTAAAATAGACTAATTAGATTTAAAATAAGCTAAAATGGGTTAATTAGTTTTAAAATAAATTAAATGGTTTAAAATTGGTCAAATGATTTAATATAGTTAATGTAGGTTAGAATAGTTTAATAATTTGAAAATCATAATAATTAGAAATTTTCAAGATAATATATTTTTAAACGGTTTATAATGAAATATGAAATTTGAATTAAGATCAATTTAAACTATTTATTTTATTTCAACACATCTGAACCATTTCAATTTCCAAATCGACAAAACCCAATTTCAAATCTTTCACTTCAAATTTTTAATAAACTATTAAATTCTGTAACGATTTCAATCCAAGTTTGAAACATCAATTTAAATTACTCCAATTCCAATATATTTCAAGGTTATATTTCAAAAAAATTTAATAACTCAATTTCGATAAACTTCACTTGTACTTCAAATTCAACTTTAAAATTTCAATTTAATTTCATTAAACCATTCCTTTAAACCAAATCCAATTTTCTAAGGTAAAACTTGAATTTCAATAGTAATTCAATTTACATAAATCAAATTTTATTTCAAAATGTCATTTAACTAAATTCAAAAATTAAGAATTTAAAATCATTTAATTAACCAAATCCGGTGTCTGTATATGATTCTCTACCCTAGGTTCAAGTGATACAGATATTTATCATTTCTATCTGCAATTTAAAATTTTACGGTTATATATTATTTCAAACTACAATTTCCAATTAAATATTTAAATCCATAAAATCGCTCGAATCTAACATTTCAACCCATAATGATTTTTCCCTAATCTATTGATCATTCGTGTGTATATCATTTCAACCAATAACAATTTCCTAATAATAACCTGGGGAACTTGTAGAGTGATAATATTATATAATCAAACATAATATCCAATCAACCAATATAAACAATCAAACGTCCATCATAACTTTCATCTAATTCAACCAAATAAATTTCAACAAATGACTGATAATTATTCACAAGTAATTAACTAGCAATTTTAAGTTAAATAATAAATTCAATGACAATTTAATTCACATAATTCAGATTAACAAAGTATCAATTCAAATATACCAAACAACCATAAATAAATTTCTATTCACATCGTAAATTTTATTTAACTAACATAAGAATTTTTATAAGTTGTGAGTGGGTTAAAACACCCACCTTCAATTTCAAATCAATTTGAAATCCAATTTAAACCCAACAATTGAACGGTCTTAGAATTTGCCAAAACCAACGTCAAAATATCCGAAATTTCAATACGTTCTCAACAGAAGAAAGCACATATAGATCCGAGCTCGTACGTAAAAGTTATGATCAGTAGAAGTTAAACGTTTTAAAATTAAAAATAAATAAAATAATAGAAAGAGGAAACGTATTACCTTCACCACGTCAGCGATATCACCTCCCCCATGCGATTTGAATGAGCCATAGCACCCATCAACCGCCATTATTAGCTCGAATTTTCCGACCATCGCGACCATCGAGACCCACACCTGGGTCAGAGCCACCTCCGATGACCCCTTGCTCGACCGCGTCCGCCAACGTTCAAAGCAAATCCGTGGCGAATTCCTCGACCCTTAGCACGAATGAACACTAGATCCCAGACCTGCTTGACATCTTCTTCCTAAAGGCTCTTGCCGATCGTCGATTGGATGACGATCCACTTTGGATCGTCAAAACCCTAAAATGAACGGCCGAGGTTCATCCTGAATTATGAGGCAACTATGATTCGATGACAAAAACGAATTGCACCAGAGGATTCGCTTGTAGAGAGCTTCGAATTGATATATAATTTGTTTGGGTTGAAGGAGTTTGAATTTTTTGATTTGATTTTGATTTGCAAGTGAGTTTAGAATATGTTTGGTTTGTCTGCCATTGGAAAGAAGAAGCCAGAGAAAATTGTACGTACAGACAAATGAAAATAAGAAGTAGCTGGGGTTTATGACGAGCTATTTATATGTAACGACCCAAAATTTTGACCCCAAAAATTCGACACTAATACGTTTACTGTAGAAGCGCCGAGCAATCGAACGTTTGAAATTTCAGATTGTTAGGGCAAAGAAGAAAAAGAGGTAGAAGAAGAAACAAAAAAACAACAGCACATAATCTCACATTCGCAGCGGATCAAAATATAATATAAAATAACAACATTTATACTAAGAAAAGTTGTAATTGTCAATTTACATACAACATATCAGAGTACAATCGTTCAAAAATAAACTGGACATTTGTATCAACCTGTCCCCACCTACTATCAATACAATCTCAAATACACAACAGAATATACTCCATACGTCCCTACCATCCTGCTCTCCTCCTGAGTTCTAGAACGTCCTAACCTGAAAATCAGTAATACTCGGTCTGACCCGAGCATTACATTAAATTAACACCCGAGTCCGGCTGGAAACCAACATGAGTAAACCCATTTAACTTGAAATACTAGGTTATAAAACTTATTTGAAAACCCGGGGTAACTCGGACCTCACTACGAGTTCTTAACTTGTTATAGTCAATTACTTATTACTAAAAAATATCTAAGGACTGTTACTCAATTTAAATGGCCATGTTACTCAATTTATTCTATTCCAGCCTATTTGTTTCTAGAATCAATCTATAAAGAATTATTGTAGTTTCTAATTGAAGTGGTTCCCAATATTGCTGATATCCGACCCCGATATCTTCGAATCCAATGCCATCTTTAAGCCAAGTTGTTTAAGTTTAAACAGTTTAATTTACTTTAGAATAACAAATTCACACAGCAATTCATCATAGATAGATTATCACAGTTCAGCCAAAGCATTTCATGTCATAGAACATGACAAATTATCAATCCCAAGCACTCAATATAATTTAATCATTCATAAGCAAGATTAATTAGTTATACTATTCCTAATTAATTTATTTAAACATAAAATAAATTAATCACTTCTAGTCCTACTTAATTAACATTAATTAATCACAAATCATTCATTATTATTTTAATTAATTAATTAATTAACTAATTATTCTTTAATTACTTAAGACCCTAATTAAATAAAAAATAAACCATTTATCTTAATTAATTTCTTAATTATCACTTAAATCTTATTTGATTCAAATGTTTGAAATTAATTATTAACATACAAAATCACTTGAGACCCTTTTGATTAATTAAAGTTCAATACATTTATCTTCATCACTTACTTAATCACATCACTTTATTTTTTTGAAAACACTTAGGGATTAAATTAATTAATTAATTAATCTGTTATATAATTATTTTAAATCAAAACAATTAAAATTCAAAAACATTTGACTTATAATTCACCTTGAAACTTGTTTTGAAAAATTGATCATACATTGCTTTGAAACTTGTTTAATATTTGCTCTGAAAACTTGTTGCTAAATTTACTTTTGTTTTTAAACCTTGGTTAAATTATTTTCTAATATTAAGAAAACCCAATCCCAAGACCACAAATTCTCGAGCCAAAATCGAGCCAACCAATCTCTTCTCTTTCCTCTCGATAAAACTCGAGATCGACTTCGTGCAAATCTCCTTCTTCCCCGATGATCAAAACAACACAACAACCTTTAGATACAACAAAACATACATGCACATGCACGCATGATCCGACCACATCCGGCCAGCATTCCGATCGCCATCAAGTCGCCGACCTCCCCCACAGTTGTCCCGACCACCCAGATATAACGATTGCGTCTGGAATCGAAAACGAGCAAATCGAGCACTACTGGAACCCAAACCCGATCGGAAAATCCCCTCCGCGTCCCCGCCCTCGATCGCCTGAGACCTCACGATCATGTCCAGAGCTTCACCGTTGACCCACGCTTCGATTCCACCACCTTCGGTCCGCTCCGATGCAATCACGACGTCGTGATTGCTTCGACAACAACGTCGACCATAACAGGCCGACAAACCCTAAATCGCCGTCGCCAGGCCACCACGGTGGTCGATAAATGCTCCGACCATTTTTCCCTAATCCCCATCACTAAGGCTTCCTCCAACATCAAGCACGATGCTCAACCCTCCGTCGATCGTCGAGAATCTATGAAAAACAAAACACCATTCAATTCATAAATTCGCACCAACCACAAACTCAAAAATCATGATATTGTTATTAAAATTCATCATTTTCAATTACGAGTCAGGTTATAAAATCAAAAGGTGAAATTTAGAAATTCGATTTTCTGACTTATATATGATCATCACTTCAATTTCTTGTAACCAGTAAATCCACTTGTTAATTATACTTAAAAACATTTTTAAAAATCAAATCTGGTTAATACTAACATATTTCATTTAGAGATCAAATCCTAAAAGAGATTGCGGAAGGTGAATTTGATTTTTTAGACTTGTTTTGGTCTGTTAAAACAAAATAGAGGCAAGTCATCTATATACAAACATGCACACATTGTACTTTATATTTGTATACATGCACATATCTTAATTCATCCATGCAAAGCATGTCACAACATTACATTTTAAATTTATCACATGCATCAGTAAATAATGATGATTTAATTTAAAAGGTTAAAGGTTTTACTCACTAGATTTTGATAAACAGAGAACAGGTTTTGAAAATTTGAAATCTGCTCTTGATTTTGTACTGATAGTTGATTTGCTTTGATCTGAAACTGGAAGCTTGAAACTTGCTTACTTCAATTGAATTTGAAGTTGTTTGATTTCAGTTTGAAAGCTTAAAGTTTGATTTTCATTTTAGTTTTATACTTTTCTTCTCTGATTCAGTTTTTAGAAAAATGAAAGATGAAAGAAGAAATGAAAGAGTATGAGTAGATATGTATATATAAATCCTTGTTTTATTATTATTTTTAAAAAGGAAGAAAATAATTAATTTGACACTTGTTAATTTGCATGTTACTTAGCTTACAAATGTCATTTTGCAAGCATTTTATGTTTATATTTTTTTTTATATGTTTTGTGTTACATTTTCTATTTTTATTAATACATTGATATATATTTTAATTTTAATCTAAGATTATAAATATTTTAAATCAACATCTAAATATATATACTAGTATTAAAAATGTTGAGTTTCAATTCTAATTTAGTTTAAAGATATACATATAGAATTTTAAATCATAGCTTTATTCCCAATACACACACACACACACACACACACACATATATATATATATAAGCAATAGTAATTTGGAAAAACATATTTTATTTGTTTGAAAAGAATAATTTTGCAAAATTTAAATAATTATAAAAGAAGATTAATACTTATATCCAGATTTTTTTAATTAGAATTATTTGTTTCACTTATAAACCAGTATTTCTAATAATTTAATCTAGTTAATTACCAATTAACAGAAGTCCAAAAATCCGAGTTATCACATTCCTTTAAACATATTGAACTCTCAACTCCCATTATTTAAAAATTTTAAAAACACTTTTAAAATCCGCATAATATTGCCAAAATAGCTTTAAAAAAATACTTTTTATAACTCTATGTCTCAACAAGTCCATCCTTGTTCCTATAGAAATTCGGTCATACGTTGATCCGGCATAGGGCTGAAAATTTATAAGTACTTAGCAACCCGTTTCCAACACCCAGTGAAAATACTTAGAAAACATTTTTGAAAATATAGAAAACATTTTTGGTGAGAATGCTCTGGAAATCATCACTCCCTCCATGGTCGCAGTTAGCTCGGTGATTACGTCGCCATCCGGGTAAAACCATAGTAAACTGTAGGCATCCGCGCCCCTCGATTGCACCATGGACCCGCCACAGATCGGCTACACCCAGTGTTACGTCGCCATCATGGCAAAAACCCATGTAAGTGTAGGCATCAGCGCACTCGAATTTCGCTGCCAAATGAAACTTCACTACTCCCACATAGATCGCAGACTACATCAGTCGAGTCCCAATGTAGCCTGTAGGCACTCACTGCGACACAATTTTTGCTATGTCTTCATAGATCGCAGTCTACCAATGTTATGTCGCTCTCCCAGCGAAATCAAACGTAGACCTTAGGCAATCGCTGTGCATCGACTTCCGCTATGGTGTGCAGTAGATCGCAGTTACACCGAGTTACACTGTCGTCACAGCATAACCCAATGTCTTTATAGGCATCAGCGCCCTCGACTTTCGCTACCCCAACCACAATCCTCAGGAACTTCAGTTTGTCCAGACATCCTCTAAGGATCAAATATAGAACCCCCCCTTAGGACTCAAGGCAGAACCACCCCGTGGATCTCCTTCTAGAAGTTTCACTCTAAATGGCAGCGTCTTTTTCCCCGTAGCATTCTCAAACCATTTAATACTATACACATATAGTATCTTTCAAATCGTACTCTTTATATGAATGACATATAAATCTCCTTTACACAAAATCGATATCTCAAAATCGAAAGTATCCAAACTTGGCCTTCTAAATTTTCAAAATCGATTTTCCCAAAAAAATAAAAAGCTTTTCAAAATGAATGGGTTCCAAAAACTTTTCCCCAAACCCATTCTCATAAAATCATATATATATATATAAGTTTATTCCTTTAACTAGAACAAAATCTTTTCTTCTGGTTAAAAATTTAACAAGGGGAGTTTGTCATATATATATATATATATATATATATATATATATATATATATATAACTTTATTTATGCCAAATCAAGTTTGATTTCTTTTATAAAGTTATTTACTGCCTTACTTACTTTTATAAGATGAGTTTAGTTATAGTGATATCCAACTTCCATCCTTATATATCATAAATTTCTAAAAATATACTTTCCCATTTCCAAAATCATTTTACATTCTTTTCAAAATTTTCAATATCTACTTCATCTAAGCATGTACGATGCATATATATCATTCGTACACAATGTCAAATTTGATCGTTCACTCAACCACACAATTTCACTTCCAAACAAGTACCGTCCACCTGACTTCTTAGTGCGTAATCAGATCTGGTTTCTTGATCAGAAACCGTCATTCTCCTTTCATAGCCATAATTATGATAGAGAATTTCCAAAATCAATCAAAAATCCATATCCAGGGTTCGCCGTCGAAAATCGAGTGAAAAATTCCAACTTGGGTCGATATACTATCTTGAAATTCTGTGCTCAAATCTGGATCAAATCATTATGCGAATAGAATAACATACGCACATCCTACATATTTGTCTTCATTAATTATCAGCTAAATCAATTTTCTTTTACTACATATTCATTATGATTCTATACACTTATTCACAATTGCTTCAATTTCCACTTGCGTTATCACTTTAATTACAACAGTTTGCACTCTGACCGACTTGAATTTAGAAAATAGCTTGAAAAGTTTAAAATATTTAAGTAGTTGAAAAATAGTAAGTAGTTGTCAAATAGCTGTAGAATAGTTAAGTAGTTATAAAATAGTTGTAAAATAGTTGGATAGTTGCAAAATAGTTAGATATTTGCAAAATAGTTGTAAAATAGTAATTAGTTTGTAAAACAGATGTAAAATTGTTGAAAAACAGTATTTAGTTTTCAAAATAGTTGTAAAATAAGTATAAGATAGTTTGGTTTCAAAAAGAAAGGTTGTATATTAAATAGATAGGAAAATAGATTCAAAACTAAAACAAATTATTCGAAAATAGTTTCAGAGCCAAACTGGTTCGATTTTCCAATTTCTCATTTCAATCAACTTTCGATTTCTATTTCCATTTTAATTGATTCAATTCAATTAAATCTGAATTAGCTTCAATTTCTTTCCCAAATTCAAATTATTTTCCATTTGAATTAAATTTATTCAACTCGAATCACAATTCCAAATAATTCAAATCAAATTCAATTTGAACTAATTTCATCTCCAATCTCAACTTTAAACCATCTCGAATTATATAATTCGAGTTAAATTTTTAAATTTTGATTTAATCCTTCAAATCAAATCAACCTTTACTTTAACTTATTTTAAGGTTTAAGTAAGAGTTCAAATCTTTTTAAACAATTTAAATCTTCGAAATCAAATTTGTTACCTAATTTTAACTTCAAACTTTGAAACCAATTCTTAATAATTTTAGTTTACAAATTCATTTTTAACATTCAAATCTTAAGTTCAAAGTGATTCCATTCCATAATTACCATTTCATTTCAAAAATAAATATCTTTTTAAATAGCTTTCTAAATAAGGTTTTATTCCCATTTAATTTCAGTAATGGATATATATTATCTCAATCCACTTCTTAATTCAAAATTAATCCAATTCACAGTTTTATAGATTATTAATAACAACAGGATGATAGTAGGATATGCCAAAGTAAATAAACATCCAAATTATCTAAAACGTCCATCAATAGCATCCATTACCCATTTCTAAAACTCGAACCCGTTTTGAGATCACACATAACTCCCTTTCAAATCAACCCAGTTAACTTCCCTAAGTTAAATCCCAATTTCATCTTGAAATTTCCAATTCAAGTTGCTTGTTCCTAAACTTATTTAACTTCCCCTAAGTTAAATTCAATTCATTTACTCTGGTCAACCTTACTAAATTTGAATTCTCCATTTCAAATTTTAAACTTCCTATCAATAACCTTTCCCACTTATAAGTTCAAAAAATTATTTCACTTTGGGTTTTTACATCACATTTCAGGGGAAAATTCAAAACTCAACACTTAGTGTTTACTTCCAATCAACTTTGATATTATGTATATCCCATACATAAACATACTTATTTCCTTTGCACACCAGTCATTCTTTAGATTTTGAACCATTCTTGGCTTTTAATTCAAACAAATTCCTTTAAAAAAATTAAAACAAATCTTGTTTTAAGATAAGATTCCTACATTTTAAAAATATTATTTATTACAACATTTAACCATTAAAACAATTTAAATTTTATGGATTTAGATTTAAAACTTTACAATTTAAATTCTTTTCAATTTATAAGTCTAAATTGTTACTTCCTTAAAATATTCCATTTTACTTTATCATTAATTATTATTAGAAAACAAACATCACATTATTAGACACAACAACTATTTTATGATAATAACCAAGATTATCATATCTGAAAACCAATTCACCATATATTATCTCGTAATTTGTTGGAAAATAAATATAGAGTAACTTAATTCAGCATTCTGAAAACACTTCTACAAATTTCAAGATTTATTTTCTTGTTTGAATCCATTTTAGGTCAACTTATTTGCATAGTTCATATTATCCAATCCCTATTTGGATACATATATATTACCACTTAATTCTTATTATTATATTTAATTTCGATAATCAACAACTAATATCTAAACATATATAATAATTAGAAAATTTATTGCTTTATATATATCAAAATATAAGCTTATAGAAAAATCATTTTAAAATCTTTATATAAGAAAATAACAAGTACGTTCTCATATATAGTACATTCAACTCATTCTAGGGTACTACTGACCCTATCCTTAATGAGTAAACCCACCAAACCAAGGTTCTCACTTAAACCACACTCTGATACCAAATGTAACGACCCAAAATTTTTGACCTTGAAAATTCGACACTAATACGTTTATGGTAGAAGTGTCGAGAAATCGAATGCCGGAAATTTCAGATTGTTAGGGAAAAGAAGAAAAAGAGGTAGAAGAAGAAATAGAAAAAAATTGCACAGAATCTCACATTAGCAGTGGATCAAAATATAATATCAAATAATAGCATTTATACTAAGAAAAGTTGTAAATGTCAATTTACATATAATATATCAGAGTACAATCATTCACAAATAAACTGGACTGTTGTATCAACCTGTCCCTAACTACTATCAATACAATCTCAAATA
Organism: Allium cepa; assembly: GCA_030765085.1. NCBI lineage: Eukaryota > Viridiplantae > Streptophyta > Magnoliopsida > Asparagales > Amaryllidaceae > Allium > Allium cepa. Next base: position 124,923,943 of record CM060940.1, on the reverse strand, counting down.
CACATCGGAATATACTCCATACGTCCCTGCCATCCTGCTCGCCTCCTGAGTTCCAAAACGTCCTAACCTGAAAATCTGTAATACTCAGTCTGACCCGAGCATTACATTAAATTAACACCCGAGTCAGGCTGGAAACCAGCGTGAGTAAACCCATTTAACTTGAAATACTAAGTTGTAAAACTTATTTGAAAACCCGAGGTAACTCGCACCTCACTATGAGTTCTTAACTTGTCAAAGTCAATCAGTTATTACAAAATAATATCTAAGGACTGTTACTCAGTTTAAATGGCCATGTTACTTAATTTATTCTATTCCAGGCTATTTGATTCTAAAATCAATCTATAAAGAATTATTATAGTTTTTAATCAAAGTGGTTTCGGATGTTGCTGATATCCGACCTCGATATCTTCGATCCAATGCCATCTTTAAGCCAAGTTGTTTAAGTTTAAACAATTTAATTTACTTCAGAATAACATATTCACAGAACAATTCATCACAGATAGATTATCACAGTTCAACCAAAGCATTTCATATCACAGAACATCACAAATTATCAATCCCGAGCATTCAATATAATTTAATCATACATAAGTAAGATTAATTAGTTATACTATTCCTAATTAATTTAATTAAACATAAAATAAATAAATTACTTCTAATCCTGCTTAATTAACATTAATTAATTACAAATCATTTATTATTATTTTAATTAATTAATTATCCTTTAATTACTTAAGACCCTAATTAAATAAAAAATAAACCATATATCTTAATTAACTTCTTAATTATCACCTAAATCTTATTTAATTTAGATGTTTGAAATTAATTATTAACATACAAAATCACTTGAGACCCTTTTGATTAATCAAAGTTCAATACATTTATCTTCATCACTTACTTATTTACATCACTTTATTTTTTTGAAAACACTTAGGGATTAAATTAATTAATTAATCTGTTACATAATTATTTTAAAACAAAACAATTTAAATTCCAAAACATTTGACTTATAATTTACCTTGAAACTACTTGATCACACTTTACTTTGAAACTTGTTTAATATTTGCTCTGAAAACTTGTTACTAAATTTACTTTTGTTTTTAAACCTTGGTTGAATCTTTTTCTAAAATTAAGAAAATCCGACCCCAATACCACAAATTCTCGAGCTAAACCCGAGCCAACCTATCTCTTCTCTTTCCTCTCGATAAAACTCGAGATCGACTTCGAGAAAATCTCCTTTTTCCCTGATGCTCAAAACAACACAGTAACCTTCAGATACAAGTAGATACAAGTGCATGTGCACACATGATCCGGCCATCAATTCGCAGACCTCCCACACATTCGTCCCGACCACCAAGATCAAACGATCGCGCCTGGAATCGAAAACGAGCAAATCAAGCACTACTGGAACTCAAACCCGATCGGAAAATTGCCCTCGCTTCGCCGCCTCCGATCGCCTGAGACCTCGCGATCACATCTAGAGCATCGCCATTGACCCATGCTTCAATTCCACACCCTCCATTCCACTCCAATGCAATCACGACGTTGCGATTGCTTCGACAACAATGTCGACCATAATAGGTCAATAAACCCTAAATTGCCGTCGCTAGGCCACCACGGTGGTCGATAAACGCTCCGACCATTTTTCCTCGATCTCCATCACTCAGGCTTCCTCTAGCATCAAGCACGATGCTCGACCCTCCGTCGATTGTTGAGAATCGATGAAAAACAAAATACCATTCAATTCACAAATTCACATCAACCACAAACTCAAAAATTATGATACTATTATTAAAACTCATCATTTTCAATTACGAATCAAGTTATAAAATCAAAACATGAAATTTAGACATTTGATTTTCTGACTTATATATGATCATCACTGTAATTTCTTGTTCCTAGTAAATCCACTTGTTAATTATACTTAAAAACATTTTTAAAAATCAAATCTGGTTAATGCTAACATATTTCATTTAGAGATCAAATCCTAAAAGAGATTGGGGAAGGAGAATTTGATTTTTGTTAGACGTGTTTTGGTTTGTTAAAACAAAATAGAGGTAAGTCATCTATATATAGACATGCACACACAATACTTTATATTTATATACATGCACACATCTTAATTCATCCATACAAAGCATGTCACAACATTACATTTAAAATTTATCTCATGCATCAGTAAATAATGATGATTTAATTTAAAAGGTTCAAGGTTTTACTCACCAGATTTTGATAAACAGAGAACAGGTTTTGAAAATTTGAAATCTGTTCTTGATTTTGAACTGATAGTTGACTTACTTTGATCTGAAACTAGAAGCTTGAATCTTGCTTGCTTCAGTTGAATTTGAAGTTGTTTGATTTCAGTTTGAAAGCTTAATTTCTTTTTAGTTTTATATTTTTCTTCGCTGGTTTAGTTTTTAGAAAAATGAAAAATGAAAGAAGAAATGAAAGAGTATGGGTAGATATGTATATATAAAGCCTTATTTTATAATTTTAAAGATCAATGAAGAAAATAATTAATTTGACACTTGTTAATTTGCATGTTTCTTAGCTTACAAATGTCATTTTGCATGCATTTTATGTTTATATTTGTTTTTTATATGTTTTATATTACATTTTCTATTTTTATTAATACATTTCCTTTTTACATATATATTTTTTAATATTAAACTAAGATTATAAATATTTTAAATCAATATCTAAATATATATATACTAGTATTAAAAATGTAGAGTTTCAAATATAATTTATTTTAAAGATATACATATAGAATTTTAAATCATAGCTTTATTCCCAATTTATATATATATAAGTAATAGTAATTTAGAAACACATATTTTATTTGTTTGAAAAGAATAATTTTTCCAAATTTAAATAATTATAAAAGAAGATTAATGCTTATATCCATATATATATATATATATATATATAATCAGAATTATTTGTTCAACTTATAAACCAGTATTTCTAATAATTGAATCTAGTTAATTACCGATTAACAGATGTCCAAAAATCCGGGTTATCACATTATTAGTAGATCAGAAAATAGAGAGAACAGCTAAGATTGGTTTGGCTTTGAATGATAAACGACCCGAAAAGCCCGTTTCGTTTCCGAAACGAAAATGAGTCATCCTACATATCAAAATAGATGTTTTCAATATTTTTAAACTCAACGGAATAGGTTTCATGTCCAAATTCCATCGTATGAGGAAGTAATGCTAAAATCAGCTTATTTCAAATTGATTCAACTGAATTTAATTAAATTGATTTTTAGGAGTTTCAAGCCCGTACGATCAAACGACAAGTACAATCACTATCAAACTTGAAATCCTACAATAATTCATCGTTACGGATTCAATGAAACTAGTTTCATCGAAATCCAAGTCAGTGGCCTATATGGCTATTTTCACATTATTTAAATAAATAAATATTAAATTAATTAAATCGCTTTTCAACTCAAATTTAATTAATTGCAATTTCAACCATTTTGGCTTACTTAGTAATTCATAAATCCCTTATAACAAATTTCGATATAAATTTATTGTTGAATATTGCATAATTTCTAGTGTTAAATTTCAATTTCAACAAGTTCAGTAATTATAAATTAAATTTCCAATAAATTCATTTATTTGATTTTCAATCCTGTTATTAAATTAATTATCATCTTATGGATATAATTAGCATTGGTTTATGTCTTAGTACATTAATATTCTCCAATTCCATCTTAATTTTCTTTAATATAATATTTAATTACATTTAGTAGCAATAAATCTATTTATTATAGCTTAAATTCTAATAAATTGATTAGGCTTGATTTCAATTCTTCTTATTCACCCAATTGTCAGATTATGAATAGAATTTACATTGGTTACATCTTATTGAATTAACATTCTTCAATTATCAATTTAATCTACATTAATTGCACTAATGAAGTGAATTAATTACAATTGATTACAAATTAAATTTAACGAACTAAATAAATAGGTAACCTATAACAATTGTTACCATTATCTTTTAATTACATTTATAAGTTTATTACTTACCAACAAATGTTACAATTTCTTTCATAACCCTAATTTAATTCAATTACCATTAACTATCTATTATCTCATTGGTTAATTGAATATTTACATTTATTTTCTTATATTAAATTTATAACTAAGCATAACATTTAAATTACTTCAATTGATTGGAGTTTCAATAAAATTGGTCAATAATTAACTTTAATTAACATTATTACATTTCATCCTGGCTATTATTTCATTAATAAATCCCAAATTTTTATTTCTTCCAAAATTTAAATCATAGAATCATATTAAATTAACTAATTTAAATTATATAAAATAATGGATCGTTACAAAGGCCCATTAGACCAAACAAACCCGTTAGGACTTTGCCAAATTTCACAACTAAACACTACAAACTTATGTCGATTTTTCATAGAAATTCAAATATTTAGAGCAATAGAAATTTGATTTTGACAAAACGAAAAGTGGAAACAAGATTAGAATTCAGTCTAGTATCATATAAAAGGAAAAAAAATTTAAAATTCAAATTTATATTTTTTCAACCAAAAGTTAAACTTTGACTAAGTTTGACCAAAATTTGAAATTTCACAAAAGAATTTATTCTATTAAGTTTGGAAAAAGTATTGTAATAATCCAGGAATTTCAATGACATTTATAAAATAATTAACTGAATTTTTCTTGAAAATAAAAAATTAAATTTAGGAATGAAAATTTGATATTTGGTATGCGTCTATTTAAACATAGCAAGTACCAGATTTTCGTTGGAAGATATGTATGTTTATTCTATTGTGAAATTTTAGTTTGAAGTTATAATCGGTTAAAATCTGATGAAAAAGAAATATTGTAAACCTAAATAGTTTTATATAATAAAAATGTAAATCGTTTTTCGAGTGAGTCGTCGTATTTCATTTCGCCAAATTTGGATTGCTACCGCCCCGTTTATCTTATTTTCGGTGAATTAGAAGCAGTTTGGCAGCGAATATCAAGTTTTGATAAGTGGGTCGTATCACTCATATCTATGTACCATTCTGTTTGTCTCGCCGTACTGATCTCCACAGTATAGTCATTTGGGTGTTTCGTGTTCGGTACGCGACGAAACCCATAGAACGGTTAACAGGTATTGGTACGTCTTTTGGTTTCCTGTGACCATTCATTGCCCACCGTGTATAAGCCAATAGTCATTAGCTATTAAATATTTCCCATAATTTCGTGCCTGGCTTCTTCAATTCTTGGTTTTGATTTATGTTTGGTTCCATCACTTCCCTTTCGTTCCTTTCTCTGCCTATTCATTCTGTTCTCAAAAAATATGTAAACTTAGTTGCATTTCTATATTTTTAAATCAGGATCATTCTCTTTCACTTTTGCATGGCTTTATTTTTTTCATTCCAGACAATTGCTGGCGCTCGGTCTCACTTCCACCGCCATCACCAAAACACGGTCACCCATCCTCCATTGCCAAACTCCACTTCACCGAGGCTATCAGCTCGCAACCGCCGTCCCTCCTCAGTGTCACCATCTGAACCACCTTCCCCTAGCCTCGATAGTTGCATACATGAGACCCCGCCTTGCCCACACAACAACATGCACCACTAAGAAAAACCATTCGCCTTATATTTTTTCCACAGTCGATCACCTCAGTGTAAAGGCCCGTATCTCCGTACCATTTGAGTCGACTATAATTCTCATCAGCTCAAATCAAATTGAACGAAAATACAAATCTTTAGGGGTGAAGAAGAAAATGGTAGATGAAAATTAGAAACAATCACACAGAACCCCGCTATCGCAACAGAATAAAATATAATATATAATAACAGATTTTTATACAAAAGAATTTGTAACTGTTTTATACTTACAATAAGAGTACAACAATCAATACATATATCTAGATATTTATAATAACTTGTCTTCATACAGTGGAAATATAAATCAACTACGGAAGTACGTCACTGTCATCCAGCTCGTCTCCTGAGCTCCATGACATCCTATCCTGAATCTGTAATACTCTGTCTGACCCGAGCATTATAATAAAATAACACCCGAGTCGGTCTGGAAAACCAGCATGTGAAAACACACTCAATTTGAACTATTTGAGTTATCAAAATTGTAACAACCCGATGTTTTGCCCAATTCATAACCGTCATTAAACGATTAATTTCGTTGGCTAATTGCTATTGAAAATTTTATGGGGTTGTATTATAGTGGATAACTGTTCCTACCTTTATTCAATTTTCGGAGGCAAACCCATTTCTCTTTTGTTCATTCGCAAACCGTTCCCTTCTCTCTATTTTCTTTTCACTTCAGAACCCTAACAAAAAGAAAAAAAATATACGAACGAAAGAAATGGCGGCCTCTCTCGTTCTTTCGCTCGTCTCAAAAAATAAATAAAAATAAAATAAAATTAGGGCTTTAGAGAAATGGGTGGTAGCCGACTTTTGTTCGATCGATCCAAGGGATGGGTCGCGTATGGCCTTGCTCTATCGATTCTTCGTGCTCGTCGCAGTTGCTTGATTGTGCTCAACGTTGCTTCGATTAAGGTGAGTGAATTATCACTCACATCTGGTTCTTACTTATTTTTGTGTATCTCAGCAGTTCTATTTTGTTTTGATGTGATGAGTTCTGGGGTTTTTATTTTTGGTTATCGCAGCATTGTAGTATCTCGCGACCACCACGGCTTCATTTGACTTCGATCAGATGTATTTTGTGTATCGTTTTGTTTGATTTTGGGGTTATTATGATGTTGATTTAGACACAGTTTGATTTGAATTGCATTTTTGGGTTGGCATCGGCTTTGAGTTGTTTTGTTATTCCATTACTTTGGCATGGTTACTCTGTCGCATAGTTGACTTCAGCTTGATACTGAATTTGTTTGACGAGGCTGATTTCTTGTGACCTTGATTTCTGTTGATAATGGCTTCGATTTGTTACCATTTGAACTTCGGCAGTGGCTATTTAAACTTGATTTAGCCTCGGCTTGTAATTTAGCATTTTATACACTTCGTGTATTGGCCTTGGACATTATGGTTCTGACCTTGGTTTTACTTTGAGCTACAGCTGTAATCTCCTCTGTTTCATTGCGTAGATATGTATGCGTGCACCTATTTATGCATACATGTACACTTGCGTTAAATGTTAATCTTGGTTTACTGGTGCATCCCCTGTCTTGTTTGGCTTATTGGATTCATTGCTACAGATATGAATTGTAGACTGTTTCACATGAACACCCTGTTCATGTCATTTTGATATATGGTCGATACTTGCAGTTCACTGAACTGTTGTATCACTTATGTTTTCCATTATCATGAGATCATATTGTAGAGTCCTTGAGTCTGGGCACTTGTGCTTCATGTAGTCTTTACTTTTACCTTTTGACTTCATGTAGCATTTTCAGTTATCTGTAGGCATTGGGTCTGGAAGTTGTACTTCACTGTTTTGATCTTTGTCTTTAAGAATTTGTGAGAATGTTGAACATAATTTCTGATGTTGTCACCTTGAATAATCGTGGTACTGCCTCTCTGTGATGTTTGTCACCGCACTGTGCCTTTTTCCTTCTTGCAACTGAACTTGTACTGGGAAAATCCTATGATTTACTTGTACATTTATATGTGTTTGTCTTGAGTTTTGGCCTTTGCTGGTCCATCTTGCAGGCTGGTTCATTGTTTTAATTATTGCCAGTTGCCTTTGGTTTCATTTGTTTCAGCCCTTCCTATAGAGACTGCACTTGTTCATGTCACTGGTTTCACTAATACATCACTTGATTTGTACATTGTCTTTGTTCGCGCTCGAGTCTGATACATTGCATTGATGCATTGTATTCATTTGCATTTGGTCAATTGCATTCAATTGTTGTGTGCTGTGGTGCCGTATTTTTGGTGCTCCCACCTTCACTCTACTCTTGTAGTTTGTATCACTACCTATTCACAGCGATGTTAACACTGCCGCATTCCCCTGACCTGTTGCAGTGTAACCTTCATGCGAGTCATTGTGCTTTGCATTTGAGTTGAGTCGCCTTTTGTTTCCAGAAGTTTGATTATCATATCCTGTTGTCTTCATTTAGTTGTACAACTATCTTGTGCACTTGGTCATTTGAGTTGAGGTGCTTTGCCGTTGTGTTGAGTCCAGTACTTGACCGCTGCAGTTTCGATCTTCTGTCATAACTGGATCTGCACTCGGATATTGTGTAGCCACTTGACCAATGTATTGAGCTTGTACACTTTTATTTCACCTGAGTTGAATCCAGTTTTAAAACTCGGATTTGACCTTGTGCTAATTCCTATTTCATCACTGTAGTGGCAAGGCAGTGCACGCAAGCGTGAACTGCAGCCACACGGTATTCATTGGGTACATCATAACTGTAGTGGCAAGGCAGTGCACGCAAGCGTGAACTGCAGCCACACGGTATTGGTTTTATTGTTATTTCTTTTGCTTTTGATTTATGGAAATATTTCGTATTCCATATGTTGTAGTGGCGTGGCAATACACGCGTGCGTGTACTGCAGCCCTACCCGAATTAATGTTTTAATTGATATTTCAATGGTTTGAACTGTTTTGTTATTTCAATTCAATATTCTGAATTGTATTCTGATTTGGTTTAATTTGCTGATTTGTTGTTTAACACTGTTACATGTTATATTTATCGTTATCCGATTTCTTTATTTAAGGATCGGATAGACGAGATTTATTGTGATTGTCGTCTATTCATTATTTAATTATTATTGCTTCTGTGCACTAATAACTGAGTTTGAATTAGACTGACCTGTGTATTATTTTCTTTTGAATGTAATACTTGGGTTAGACCGAGTATTTACAGGTTGTTGATATCTTACTTTGGGTTGCTGTTAGAGCTATGAAGTCTCTTCATATCTTTTGGAGTTTCCGTTGTTATTTAGTAGTCAGTGTATTTGTATAGGTTGATATGTATTCATGTATATTAATGATATTAATGTACTTGTATATGTAACATCCTGTAATGACAGTTGTAGTTGTATCATATGTACTGTAGCACATGTATTGTAACTGACATCAGTTATATATATATGAGATTTTTGTTTATCAGTGTTCCGCGTTTAAATTATCTGTGTTATTATTATATCTATTGTCCTAAACTATTATGAACAATCGTAGTTCGTTTTACACTGGAATTGGATATGTTTGATGGGAGTAATCAAATAAGAGATGAAAATTAAAAATATATATCACTCCTATTGAGATAACCAATACTAGTTTAAGGTCTAACTACGGATGGCCGCTCCTATCCAGCCTTATTCTTCGTAATAACGGACAGTATTTCTTTTAATACTCTTTGTTATTGTGAGCATAGAGGTGGGGCGTTACAGTTGGTATCAGAGCTTGGGGTTTATGGACATAATATAAAACATAACTTAGATGGAACATGTGTTACAACTATTAGTCGATGTTTTATTGTGTTTTGAGTCAAAACTAAAGTTTTGAAATTATGATGAAATTTTTAAATTTCCTTATTTAAAAATAAAAAGTGAAACTGTGTTTGATGATTGATTGATTTGTGTTCTGTTTGTCAGAGTGCGCAGCGGAAACAGTGAGACTGTCTTCGCTGAGTACAGCTGATATCCTTTTTGATTTTAAAATCAAAATATGAAATTAAAATAAATTTCATTTGTTGTTTACATAACTGTGTTTATTTTGTTTTCTTTGAAAATTTTAAATCCGAATTGAGGATTCGAAGCGATTGCAGTTATGTAATTTTGATGAGATTTTGTTGTTTTGGAATTATCTTCATTGAAGATATATTCGAATGATTTCTTTGTTCATTTTGCGGTATACGTGCAAATCTATGTTGCGCGTTACTATATTAATTTTACGTTGAACCGATGCTTGGTTATGAAACGTATTCTGTTGCCGTTATTTTTATAACGGGATTTTTACACCAGTGCTAGATTTTTTAAGCTCGGTGTTTTGTTGACATTTTTAATGAATGAAAATTCACTGGTATTATATTTTGATGCAAGTTATTTTGATGAGATTCTGACGTCTAAAAATCACTGTCGCTTTGACTTCAGTGACTGTCATATTTTTTTAAAGTGGATTTTTCAAGCGGTTATCCCGCAATGCTGATTTTGAGATCCGTTTCTACGATGTTTTGAGAAATGCAATTTCTTTTCGAATTGCTACTTATATTGCTGTTTCAATCACGTGATTATAAAAAGCGTTTTAAAATAAAAATTGCTTTCAATTTTTTTTTTTCTTTCAGTTTACGTTTTCAAAAGAATGAGAAAGAGAATTAAACGATTCAGCAAAATCGAGGACTATGAACCCTTTCTTTTACTGATTCGCTTAATTTCGGACTTGTTCGTTTGAGAATGTAAATTATTACTTTTGTGAAATAAATGAAATTGTTTTCAGAAGTTTTGCATTTTGCGTTTTCAGAAGAATGAGAAAGTGACTTAAACGTTTTAGAAAAATTGAGGATTATGACCCCTTTCTTTTACTGATTCGCTTTATTCCGGACTTGTCCGTTTGAGAATGTGAAACGTTATTTTTGGAATACACAATTTTGCACTTTCAAGGAAATGATGAAGAGATTTAAACAATTTAGTAAAACACGTGGTTATGGGACATGTGCGTTTGCTATTTCGGTTAATTCCGGACTCGTTAATTGAATATATGATGATTTTCGTGTGCTTTCGAGCCACTATGAGGACCTTCGGGTCATATGATGGACCTTCGGGTCAAATACCAGTACCAGACCTTCGGGTCATATGTTGGACCTTCGGGTCATATGATGGGCGCCAAAAATTATGATGGGTACTTGGTAGGCTTCGGCCATATGAGATGCACGTGCGGCGTAGCTAAAACTCGCCATCTGATGGGATCGATCCAACCTTTTATGTTGATTTTCTAGAGTATCTTAATTGATTTCTAGATATTTGTTGAATCTAATTATCTGCAGGTAATTAGATATTTGATGTTATGAGTTCTGATTATCGTTTTTGATAATCGGATAATTGTTGTTTCTGATTATCGCTTGTGATAATTAGATATTTGATGTTATGAGTTCTGATTATCGTTTTTGATAATCGGATAATTGTTGTTTCTGATTAGATATTTGATGTTATGAGTTCTGATTATCGTTTTTGATAATCGGATAATTGTTGTTTCTGATTATCGCTTGTGATAATTAGATATTTGATGTTATGAGTTCTGATTATCGTTTTTGATAATCGGATAATTGTTGTTTTTGATTATCGCTTGTGATAATTAGATATTTGATGTTATGAGTTTTGATTATCGTTTTTGATAATCGAATATTTGAGTTTTGATTATCGTTTTTGATAATCGAATATTAGTTGATTTGAGTTTTGATTATCGTTTTTGATAATCGAATATTAGTTGATTTGGGATTTGATTATCGTTTTTGATAATCGAATATTTGAGATTTGATTATCGTTTTTGACAACCGAATATTTGAGATTTGATTATCGTTTTTGATAATCGAATATTAGTTGATTTGAGTTTTGATTATCGTTTTTGATAATCGAATATTAGTTGATTTGGGATTTGATTATCATTTTTAATAATCGAATATTTGAGATTTGATTATCGTTTTTGATAATCGAATATTTGAAATTTGATTAACGTTTTTGATAATCGAATATTTGAGATTTGATTATCGTTTTTGATAGTCGAATATTAGTTGATTTGAGTTTTGATTATCGTTTTTGATAATCGAATATTAGTTGATTTGGGATTTGATTATCGTTTTTGATAATCGAATATTTGAGATTTGATTATCGTTTTTGATAATCGAATATTAGTTGATTTGAGTTTTGATTATCGTTTTTGATAATCGAATATTAGTTGATTTGGGATTTGATTATCGTTTTTGATAATCGAATATTTGAGATTTGATTATCGTTTTTGATAATCGAATATTTGAGATTTGATTATCGTTTTTGATAATCGAATATTTGAGATTTGATTATCGTTTTTGATAATCGAATATTAGTTGATTTGAGTTTTGATTATCGTTTTTGATAATCGAATATTAGTTGATTTGGGATTTGATTATCGTTTTTTATAATCGAATATTTGAGATTTGATTATCGTTTTTGATAATCGAATATTTGAGATTTGATTATCGTTTTTGATCATCGAATAATTGTTGATTTGACTATCGTTTTTGATAATCGAATACTAGTTGATTTGAGATTTTATTATTGTTTTTGATAATCGAATATTAGTTGATTTGAGTTTTGATTATCGTTTTTGATAATCGAATATTAGTTGATTTGGAATTTGATTATCGTTTTTGATAATCGAATATTTGAGATTTGATTATCGTTTTTGATAATCGAATATTTGAGATTTGATTATCGTTTTTGATAATCGAATATTAGTTGATTTGAGTTTTGATTATCGTTTTTGATAATCGAATATTAGTTGATTTGGGATTTGATTATCGTTTTTGATAATCGAATATTTGAGATTTGATTATCGTTTTTGATAATCGAATATTAGTTGATTTGAGTTTTGATTATTGTTTTTGATAATCGAATATTAGTTGATTTGAGATTTGATTATCGTTTTTGATAATCGAATATTTGAGATTTGATTATCGTTTTTGATCATCGAATAATTGTTGATTTGATTATCGTTTTTGATAATCGAATACTAGTTGATTTGAGATTTTATTATCGTTTTTGATAATCGAATATTTGAGATTTGATTATCGTTTTTGATAATCGAATATTTGCTGATTTGATTATCGTTTTTGATAATCGAATACTAGTTGATTTGAGATTTTATTATCGTTTTTGATAATTGAATATTTGATTGATTTGAAATCTGATTATCGATTGTGATAATTAAATATTTGTTGATTATATTGAAATGCTGTTTTCTATCTATCTCTGTTGATAAATAAATTTTGCTGCTTTCTAATTATCGTATCGATAATTAGATATTGCTGTTTTGTGACTTCTGTGTTCTGATTATCTTTTGATAATTAGACTTTGTTGAGAATTTGTGAATTTCTTGTATTAAAAATTTAAAGATTTCTTTGGTGTTTGTGTTCTTGACCCTTATTTTTCTAGCTTAACCAGTTTATGTTAGGAAAATAACGGTTATTGACAACTTTAATTATGAAAATTGCGGGGACGTAATTTTTATAAGGAGGGGAGTCTGTAACAACCCGATGTTTTGCCCAATTCATAATCGTCATTAAACGATTAATTTCGTTGGCTAATTGCTATTGAAAATTTTATGGGGTTGTATTATAGTGGATAATTGTTCCTACCTTTATTCAATTTTCGGAGGCAAACCCGTTTCTCTTTTGTTCATTCGCAAACCGTTCCCTTCTCTCTATTTTCTTTTCACTTCAGAACCCTAACAAAAATAAAATAAAAATAAATACGAACGAAAGAAATGGCGGCTTCTCTCGTTCTTTCGCTCGTCTCAAAAAAAATTAGGCTTTAGAGAAATGGGTGGTAGCCGACTTTTGTTCGATCGATCCAAGGGATGGGTCGCGTATGGCCTTGCTCGATCGATTCTTCGTGCTCGTCGCAGCTGCTTGATTGTGCTCAACGTTGCTTCGATTAAGGTGAGTGAATTATCACTCACATCTGGTTCTTACTTATTTTTGTGTATCTCAGCAGTTCTATTTTGTTTTGATGTGATGAGTTCTGGGGTTTTTATTTTTGGTTATCGCGGCATTGTAGTATCTCGCGACCACCACGGCTTCATTTGACTTCGATCAGATGTATTTTGTGTATCGTTTTGTTTGATTTTGGGGTTATTATGATGTTGATTTAGACACAGTTTGATTTGAATTGCATTTTTGGGTTGGCATCGGTTTTGAGTTGTTTTGTTATTCCATTACTTTGGCATGGTTACTCTGTGGCATAGTTGACTTCGGCTTGATACTGAATTTGTTTGACGAGGCTGATTTCTTGTGACCTTGATTTCTGTTGATAATGGCTTCGATTTGTTACCATTTGAACTTCGGCATTGGCTATTTAAACTTGATTTAGCCTCGGCTTGTAATTTAGCATTTTATACACTTCGTGTATTGGCCTTGGACATTATGGTTCTGACCTTGGTTTTACTTTGAGCTACAGCTGTAATCTCCTCTGTTTCATTGCGTAGATATGTATGCGTGCACCTATTTATGCATACATGTACACTTGCGTTAAATGTTAATCTTGGTTTACTGGTGCATCCCCTGTCTTGTTTGGCTTATTGGATTCATTGCTACAGATATGAATTGTAGACTGTTTCACATGAACACCCTGTTCATGTCATTTTGATATATGGTCGATACTTGCAGTTCACTGAACTGTTGTATCACTTATGTTTTCCGTTATCATGAGTTCATATTGTAGAGTCCTTGAGTCTGGGCACTTGTGCTTCATGTAGTCTTTACTTTTACCTTTTGACTTCATGTAGCATTTTCGGTTATCTGTAGGCATTGGGTCTGGAAGTTGTACTTCACTGTTTTGATCTTTGTCTTTAAGAATTTGTGAGAATGTTGCCCATAATTTCTGATGTTGTCACCTTGAATAATCGTGGTACTGCCTCTCTGTGATGTTTGTCACTGCACTGTGCCTTTTTCCTTCTTGCAACTGAACTTGTACTGGGAAAATCCTATGATTTACTTGTACATTTATATGTGTTTGTCTTGAGTTTTGGCCTTTGCTGGTCCATCTTGCAGGCTGGTTCATTGTTTTAATTATTGCCAGTTTCCTTTGGTTTCATTTGTTTCAGCCCTTCCTATAGAGACTGCACTTGTTCATGTCACTGGTTTCACTAATACATCACTTGATTTGTACATTGTCTTTGTTCGCGCTCGAGTCTGATACATTGCATTGATGCATTGTATTCATTTGCATTTGGTCAATTGAATTCAATTGTTGTATGCTGTGGTGCCGTATTTTTGGTGCTCCCACCTTCACTCTACTCTTGTAGTTTGTATCACTACCTATTCACAGCGATGTTAACACTGCCGCATTCCCCTGACCTGTTGCAGTGTAACCTTCATGCGAGTCATTGTGCTTTGCATTTGAGTTGAGTCGCCTTTTTTTTCCAGAAGTTAGATTATCATATCTTGTTGTCTTCATTTAGTTGTACCACTGTCTTGTGCACTTGGTCATTTGAGTTGAGGTGCTTTGCCGTTGTGTTGAGTCCAGTACTTGACCGCTGCAGTTTCGATCTTCTGTCATAACTGGATCTGCACTTGGATATTGTGTAACCACTTGATCAATGTATTGAGCTTGTACACTTTTATTTCACCTGAGTTGAATCCAGTTTTAAAACTCGGATTTGACCTTGTGCTAATTCCTATTTCATCACTGTAGTGGCAAGGCAGTGCACGCAAGCGTGAACTGCAGCCACACGGTATTCATTGGGTACATCATAATTGTAGTGGCAAGGCAGTGCACGCAAGCGTGAACTGCAGCCACACGGTATTGGTTTTGTTGTTATTTCTTTTGCTTTTGATTTATGGAAATATTTCGTATTCCATATGTTGTAGTGGCGTGGCAGTACACGCGTGCGTGTACTGCAGCCCTACCCGAATTAATGTTTTAATTGATATTTCAATGGTTTGAACTGTTTTGTTATTTCAATTCAATATTCTGAATTGTATTCTGATTTGGTTTAATTTGCTGATTTGTTGTTTAACACTGTTACATGTTATATTTATCGTTATCCGATTTCTTTATTTAAGGATCAGATAGACGAGATTTATTGTGATTGTCGTCTATTCATTATTTAATTATTATTGCTTCTGTGCACTAATAACTGAGTTTGAATTAGACTGACCCGTGTATTATTTTCTTTTGAATGTAATACTCGGGTTAGACCGAGTATTTACAGGTTGTTGATATCTTACTTTGGGTTGCTGTTAGAGCTATGAAGTCTCTTCATATCTTTTGGAGTTTCCGTTGTTATTTAGTAGTCAGTGTATTTGTATAGGTTGATATGTATTCATGTATATTAATGATATTAATGTACTTGTATATGTAACATCCTGTAACGACAGTTGTAGTTGTATCATATGTACTGTAGCACATGTATTGTAACTGACATCAGTTATATATATATATATATATATATATATATATATATATATATATATATGAGATTTTTGTTTATCAGTGTTCCGCTTTTAAATTATCTGTGTTATTATTATATCTATTGTCCTAAACTATTATGAACCATCGTAGTTCGTTTTACACTGGAATTGGATATGTTTGATGGGAGTAATCAAATAAGAGATGAAAATTAAAAATATATATCACTCCTATTGAGATAACCAATACTAGTGTAAGGTCTAACTACGGATGGCCGCTACTATCCAGCCTTATTCTTCGTAATAACGGACAGTATTTCTTTTAATACTCTTTGTTATTGTGAGCATAGAGGTGGGGCGTTACAAAAATCCTTTCAAAAATAAAGGTATCTCGTAAGACCGCATCACACATAAACACGATGAGTTTTTCCCTTACGATAACCAAAATGTTTTATAGAAAGTCCCATAACATTATAATAGTGTTTAAGTACAAATACTTATCCAAATAGCCGAAATTGTTACATTATTAAATTTTAGCATACTAGGCTCTACAAACAAAACCGTAAAGGCTCGTATTGGAGAATGGAATCCATACAGTGAATGGGCTACTGGGCACCACACGTCACAGTACACTTCTAGAAAAATGTACCGAGGACCATGCCGGGACCCCTATAACACAAGACCGACCTATCCCTAACCTCGATAGAACCGAATATGTTATCCCCCCAGGTGTTCCCACACTTTAAAAATCAAGCGCTCTCTTTTTCATGCACAACCATATCCATAATTTATATGTATTTCCAAAAGTATCTAGAAAAGTGATTACATACCCTAATTGGGTGCGATCCACATAGCCTTGCTGCATCTCCACTGTTTTAGTCATTTTCGATTGATGAGGCTTGAGGCTGATGTTACCTTTCAAGAAAAATTTCACTTAGAATGCTCATCGTCCTCCAATGATGATGTTCTGATAGCATTCGTCTATACAAGTTGTCCTGGGTCAGGACAAACCGAATCACCATCTTCACTATCTTCACGATATCCAATCGTAACGTTCAAACCGGATAGAAGTGGGTTTTGAATAATTAAATCCGATCTTGGTCCCTTCGAAACGATTAACGAAATTGGCCAATGTTGATAATAGGTTATTTAACTATCAAATAATATCCATAGGCAGTCACTAAGCCATTATTTATAATTTTCCAAATTTATTTTCAAAATATCTTTATAAGATATATATTCAAATTCTTTTCCATATTCCAATATTTGAATATAATTTCAAATAATTAAATCCATAACAAGATATTCCCAAACCATTTCAACACTTAGAAATATTTCCAAATTTCCATTTTTATACTTGGAAAACAATAAGTCTTATTTCCCAAAATCATTTCAAATATCAACGCTTCAAAGAATATTTCGTAACTTATCTCATAAGTCTTCGGAATCATTAATAAATTCCTTTAACAATTTCCAAAACCCAGTATACATATTTATAACCCCATTCAATAATTAACAACTTCTTTTACGAATTCAGATTTCATTTTTCAAAGTACCCATATTCAATTGAAATTCCATTTCCTCCAAATCCCTTACAAAATTCCTCTCCTCAAAATCATATCCATTTATAAGCCGCATTTACGAATCTCGGGAGAGTTTATAGATAAAATTTTCAACCACTCAAAACACTGCCTATAAATATATATAGTAAGTATTGAAAAGAATAATAATTTTTTAAAACAAGTTTAATTAGTCATTTAAAATATCGAAACCCTTTTTATAAACATCAACAACCCATTTTTTATATATAATCAAATCAATTTCAAAGCTGTTTTTTAAAATTAGAGTTTATTAAAATAAATATTAAGTATTTTAAAAGTTCACTTTTGATGTACTTTAATTCTACTAATTCAAAATTTCATACTTTGATATATAACATTTTCCCTTAAAAACAGCACTTAAATTCTAAAAATTAAAGATATATTTTTAGAATTCCAATAACCAATTCAAATTATAAATCCTCTCGATTTACAACCCGTCGATTCCGTTCCAGCATCATATCCATTTCCACTTTTCAAAAATAGTATCCACTTTTTTTCCAACCCTATTTCCATACTCTAATATAAATTCACCCTATGAATTTTATATTCCCGAATTCTCATATGTTATCGATTTCCTTTATTTATAAACATCATTTATAAATATATAACTTCTCCGAGTTTCATTTTTTATAAAAATAATTTCATTTATAAATTCCATTTTATAAATTCAATTCCTTAAAAATTCTATTCATTTCTGCTCATCGATTTTTAATATCAATTTCAACTTCTTTTCATATTTTCAGAAATATCGTTTAAAAATCCTTTATATATGTTATTTTAAATAGTTTAATAACTATAGACATTATTATAATAGCGTATATTGGTAACGCCTTTAGTTTACTTTACTATAGACATTATTATAATAGTGTATATTACTACATAGTAGATAGTTCCATGGATCCTTAGAGGATAGAAATCCCAAACATCCTTTAAGTTATTTGTTTTTTAGTTGATATTTCTCTTGAGTTGAATTTACTATATAAGAATGTTAATCCTGACTCGAGTGTTTTGTCTTTTTCTTTATGCTTCGGTCAGACCGAGTGTCACAGCATTTTAAGACTCACCTATGGAGATTGGAGCTTTGTTTGAAGATCTATCTATCCAACTTTAAGTTATTTTAGTTTATTTCAATCATTTATGCTCAGACTCGTCAGTTGCTTATGTATTAGAGATTCATTTGTATTTGAGATTCTGTTGTATTTTGTTTCAGACTCTGGTGTTTATATAGTAGCTTCATGAACTACTATTTATCTATTCCGCTGCTTATTGTTATATTACTCTGTGTCTGTGATTCTGTGATTGATTTATTTACTATATATACCGAGTTTTTTCAAATATAAATTAACAATATGATATTTTGAGCAATTCAAGTCTGACATGTGCAAATGTGAATGATTTAAAATACTGGGTCGTTATAGTATGGAGAAGATAGCTTTTTTGAATCCAGTTAAAATATTAAATTTTCAATATTAATTTCAGCGCGTTTCTATCCTGTATGACCAAACGGTAAACCCAAACGCTATGAAATTTGAAATCCAATAATAATACACTATTACAGATCCAATTGAACTGATTTCGTCGAATTCCAAGGCTGTGTCCCAGATCGCTATTTTTAATCGTCGTTTAAATCAATGATTTCTAAAATTTAATCACTTGAAATTTCAGTTTTAAAATCTTACTAACTAAATTATAATTCCAAATCAAATATTTAAAACCATTTATATATTCCAAATTAAGCATCGAAAAGTTCGAATCATTACATTCTCCCCCTTAAAATAATTTCGTCTTCGAAATTACTAAGATAGAAAAATGCTCCAAATCCATTAACTTTCCTAAATCCACTTAGTTAAAACTCGACATTCACTTTTTCAAATACTTAAGTTCTCATAGAAAACATTTAATTTCCATTTCTCAACTAGAATCCTTTACTTCAAATTGCAATTCGAAACCAAATTTTAGTTCAGAAAAAATTTTCAAAAATTGTCAAAATTTTTCTAACATCCTAAATTTCCGAATTTTTTTGGCAAAGTCTTCCTTGTACGGAGAGCCTTTTGCAATATGACAAGAGAGATAAGAATATATACATCGAGCCACACAGTCGGAAAACACAATATATATATATATCAATATTTATATATTTTCCAATATTTAATCCGAAAACATACCTTATTTTAGCATTTGTAAGTGAGCAGCTTGTTTGCGCCAAAATTGGTCACAAACACCCGATATCACGAAAGCACCCGTTTGCGTATTCAATTCGATAATAATCAACACAGAACTCAGCAACAATCAATATAGAATTCAGCTCTAAGTAACAAATCACAGTAATTCACAAACAACAATCACAAACACAGGATTTATAGTGGTTCGGCGTTCGCGCCTACGTCCACTTTGAAGGTTTTCTCTTTATTGCTTTGCTTGATTAAATCGATTACAATGGATTACAGCTGATAATAGCTTTGAAATCTGAATACAACGGTGATTCTGATGAATAGATTTGAATCCGGCAGAGTCTTGGTGTTCAATGGCAGAAGTTCTCGGAAGATCCCTTTTCTGAAGGCTACAGGGTGCTATTTATAGGCGTTGGAGGCCCAGATCTTGCTGAAACTTCGGGAGACCTCTTCTGGCACGTGAGTGGGCCCACGCGACCGACCCCACCAAGTTTCATCTCGATCTGACATCGATTCGAAGTTTTTTCAAACCCATCAAGAAATGGTCCAATCGAGCTGAAACTTGGCAGGAACAATCTTCATCTTGTATGGAAGCTACTGTGAAAATTTGGTTGCATTTGGATCAGTGGTTTAGGAGATATGATCGGTTCGAAATGATGAGTCTCGGTTGGGTGTTGAGTTCGAACCGATCACTTCGAAACCACGTACTTCGAATCGATCGGCTCACGTGGCTTCGTGATGAGGTGGCGCGTGCTCCTCGAATCGATCCTGTTTTATCTCCGAGTTGACCGCTTCGCACCCATGGATTTCGCCTCGTTCGTATCGTGGGGCAACACGTCATCCAAGTTAGCTGACTTAGTGGATATGAACAAGTGAATGTTCCTGGGTTCGAACGCGACCGTTTCGAACTAAGGTGTACTCGTGGGTTCGAACTCGATCGATTCGAACAAGATCGATTCAGAGCGATTTGGATTCGAAGCTGGTGGGTTTGAATGGATTCGAAGATGATGGTTTCGAATGTAATGGAGTCGAAGTTAATGGTTGTGAGGCAGGCACTGGTTGATGGATTTGAACAAGATGGGTTCGAAGGAAGGATACCGGATGGGTTCGGAGTAGATGGTTTCGAAGATGATGGATTCGAACATAACCTGTGGCCATCGATTCGAACCATGGGTACCCTATGGGTTCGAACCGAACAGGGGGCTATCTTTTTCAAATTGAAACCATTATATCTTGAGCATACAAACTCGGATTGACTTGAAACTTGAAACGCTGGCTTCTACAGCTTTGCTTGTCATGTCTTATCAGTTGTGGCCTGATCCGGGCTCGGACAAAATTCATCGATATCCATAGCGAGGTGAAGTACAACCAATCTCTGAGGTGAACCGTCTTTTGCTTTCGATCAATCTTTTGGTATCACGGCTTTTCCAAAAAGCGGGATAACATTTTGCCCCCCAAAACATGCCTTGCGGTAGGAAGGTGTGTTTTGTAATGTTTTGAGTTGGACGTTCGTATCCGATCATCAACCTGCAAAGAACTTGATAGTTTCATATGGCCTCAAATGACGATCGTTCGGGATCGAGCCATTTGGGATGAAGCGCGGCCGTTCGCGGTCAAGCGCTCAACTTCAAATGACGATCGTTCGTGATCGAGTCATTCGAGGTGAAGTGCGACCGTGCGCGGTCGAGCGTATAAATCCATGCGTCGATCGTTCGGGATCGTATACTGTTTGAGGTGAATTGGGACCGTTCGCGGTCCGTGCCGTTCGTGGCATAGGATGGAATAGGACCGTTCGCGGTCGATGCCGTTCGCGGCAAATGATGAGATGGGACCGTTCGCGGTCGACTGATGTTCGTGGCAAATGATGATCGTTCGCGACCAAGTGCCGTTCAAGGCGAATGGTGACCGTTCGAGGTCGGATTTTAAAATTAGTGATCCGTGACCGTTCGCGGTCGGTGCCATTCAAGGCAGAAAGTGATCGTTCGCGATCGTGTGCCGTTCGAGGCGAATTTGTGACCGTTCGCGGTCGGGTGTTGGACCTCAAGTGACGATCGTTCGCGATCAACCCATTTGAGGTGAGGTGAGTTGTGACTGTTCGAAGTCGAGTGCCGTTCGAGGCGAACTGTGTGCCCGGGAGGGCTTGGTATTATCGATGCCAGGGTCACGTTCGGGTGAGTTCCTGGATCGTTTGTCAGGGAGGTTCATCGCCATCCCAGAGCATGCCTAAGGATCGTTCGTGACCCCATACATGTGTAAGTAGCTTAGCCATTCCAGAGTTATCAGAATCAAATATCTATTAAACGGATGAGTTTTCAAAACAGAAATGTCCAAGCAAGCAAAGTTTAAATGTTCAAATCAAAATGAAACGAAAGCAAAGCATGGATGTCAAAGTGTAAGTTCCCACTACGAAATGGTTAATGATCACTCAGAGCATGCCCGGAGATCGTTCGTGATCTCGCACATGTGTAAGTGATTTAACTGTGTTAGTGGAAGCTTACAACTTGTTCATCGTTGTTTCACTCAATTGATAACCAAACGGTGCCTTGATTCAGGGTCGCCTCTAGCTGATGTGGACGGTGGCCGTTCTGGTTCCGCCACAGGAGCTCGCCTCCTTACATATTGAAGGAGCATACCGTTCCTGATATGCCCTTCCACCTCGTCCTTCAGGTGCCTACAATCGTTAGTGTTATGACCATTTAATTCATGGAATACACAGAACTTATCTGATTTCCTTTCGTCAGAGGTTGGATCTCTTCGCATTGGTCTACGATACGGAATCTGTTCTTTGGTATCCTGATAAATTCGCTCCAGGCTCTCATTCAGCTCAGTGTAGGTGGTGAATCGCGGCTCCCTCCGTTGCCACTTTGATCTGTCTCCGTTATTCTCAATCCTTCTTTTACCTTTATCCTTGTCCGAGTCCCTTCTAGGGGGCTTTTCGTCTTTGAGTGCATAAACTTCTATCCCATCTCCTTTTTCTCTTTCTGCATTCGCATCCTCTAATCGTAAAAACTTTTCCGCCTCATGATAGAATTCTCCCAGATCTACGGGTGGATCCTTAGTTAATGAATTTTTGAACTCCGTTCCGTCTGCTATTCCGGACACAGCCGCCATCATAACCATGGACGGATCCGGTCTATCCACCGAAACTGCCACCGCATTGAACCGTGTCAGGAAACTTCTCAATGTTTCTCCAGCCTTCTGTTTTAAAGTTGCTAACGTCATCACATTCTTGGGTCTTGTAATGTGAACCCTGAATTGCCTCATAAATCTCTAAGTTAAATCGTTCCATGTTCCGATGGACCCACTATCTAGTTGCCTGAACCATAACGCCGCAATATCCGTTAAATACAATGGGAAGCACCGGGCCATAACCTCCTCTGATGCCCCCAACACCTCCATATGTCTCATATATTTCGTCAGATGGACCGTGGGTCCGTTCTCCCGTCGTACATATCCAACGATGGTAATTTGAAATCCGGTGGGTTTCTAGCTCGTTTGATTGCCGGAGTGAAAGGACTCCTATTAACATCCTCTAGGTCTTTGTTCACCAATCCGCCTCTCATTGCTCGCCTAACCATCTCTGCCAACTTGTCGGTGTCTCCAAGATGTAACCTTTGTTCGCTACTTTCATCCTGGCCCCCGAGTTCACGAGGGAACTCTGAAATCTGCCCCCTTGACTGAGCGTTCATTCCTCTGTTGTCTCCAGGTTGCGCAGATACTCCTCTTTCTCCCTCCGAAATTGGACCAACGTTCTCCATGGGTGTGCCCCCTAATCCGGGTGCGACGCCGGATGGTCCTGCTTCGTTCTGGACTCCATTGGCTCCTCTATTCTGTGCTCCAAGCTGTCCTATCTGTTGAAATAAACTCTGGATCAACTCCTCTTGCTTCTTCATCATCGTCTCCATCTCGTCCCTAGTGATGTAGATCGATGGTTGATTCGCTTCTGAGGAAGCCTCCTGACTCCCTTGTTGTTTACTTCTCTCTGGCATTGGCCTTCTACTCGATTGTCTCGTCATAATTTCTCAAATATAAACTTTCAAATTTTCTCTGAATCAACTATCAATTGGTAGAACTCCTGAGTTATCGATTCTCAGTGAAAGCACCAAAATGTTTGCGCCAAAATTGGTCACAAACACCCGATATCACGAAAGCACCCGTTTATGTATTCAATTCGATAATAATCAACACAGAACTCAGCAACAATCAATATAGAATTCAGCTCTAAGTAACAAATCACAGTAATTCACAAACAACAATCACAAACACAGGATTTATAGTGGTTCGGTGTTCGCGCCTACGTCCACTTTGAAGGTTTTCTCTTTATTGCTTTGCTTGATTAAATCGATTACAATGGATTACAGCTGATAATAGCTTTGAAATCTGAATACAACGGTGATTCTGATGAATAGATTTGAATCTGGCAGAGTCTTGGTGTTCAATGGCAGAAGTTCTCGGAAGATCCCTTTTCTGAAGGCTATAGGGTGCTATTTATAGGCGTTAGAGGCCCAGATCTTGCTGAAACTTCGGGAGACCTCTTCTGGCACGTGAGTGGGCCCACGCGACCGACCCCACCAAGTTTCGTCTCGATCTGACATCGATTCGAAGTTATTTCGAACCCATCAAGAAATGGTCCAATCGAGCTGAAACTTGGCAGGAACAATCTTCATCTAGTATGGAGGCTACTGTGAAAATTTGGTTGCATTTGGATCAGTGGTTTAGGAGATATGATCGGTTCGAAATGATGAGTCTCGGTTGGGTGTTGAGTCCGAACCGATCACTTCGAAACCACGTACTTCGAATCGATCGGCTCACGTGGCTTCGTGATGAGGTGGCGCGTGCTCCTCGAATCGATCCTGTTTTATCTCCGAGTTGACCGCTTCGCACCCATGGATTTCGCCTCGTTCGTATCATGGGGTGACACGTCATCCAAGTTAGCTGACTTGGTGGGTACGAACAAGTGAATGTTCCTGGCTTCGAACGCGACCGTTTCGAACTAAGGTGTACTCGTGGGTTCGAACTCGATCGATTCGAACAAGATCGATTCGGAGCGATTTGGATTCGAAGCTGGTGGGTTTGAATGGATTCGAAGATGATGGTTTCGAATGTAATGGAGTCGAAGTTAATGGTTGTGAGGCAGGCACTGATTGATGGATTCGAACAAGATGGGTTCGAAGGAAGGATACCGGATGGGTTCGGAGTAGATGGTTTCGAAGATGATGGATTCGAACATAACCTGTGGCCATCGATTCGAACCATGGGTACCCTATGGGTTCGAACCGAACAGGGGGCTATCCTTTTCAAATTGAAACCATTATATCTTGAGCATACAAACTCGGATTGACTTGAAACTTGAAACGCTGGCTTCTACAGCTTTGCTTGTCATGTCTTATCAGTGGTGGCCTGATCCGGGCTTGGACAAAATTCATCGATATCCATAGCGAGGTGAAGTACAACCAATCTTTGAGGTGAACCGTCTTTTGCTTTCAATCAATCTTTTGGTATCACGGCTTTGCCAAAAAGCGGGATAACACAGCTTGTTTTATATATAGTTTGCGTGACCAAATTCAAGCCAAACTGCTCCATATACCTATACTTACTCAATTTAAACACGTAAGTACCAAAACATGAAATTTAATAACATTTCATTCATTTAAATAGTTAAAACACATACTTCACACAACTAAACATGTTAAATAAGTATTTATAAACAATCACAAGGTTCCAATACTACTTTAGTTGTTTTCAATCGAATATCATACCATATTGTTCAATTTGAATGATTTACAACTCAATTTACTGCATTCAATTCATATTATACCAAACATACTCATATCCATTCCAAATTGATTTAAAATCAATTGATTCACTCTCTATTAATTCATAGAATTTTATTTACTTTCGTTTGCATCGAACGACAATATTTCCATGCAAATTCAATGATATTCATAACCATTTCAGTTTATATCTATTTCAAATTGGTTCCAATCAGTTTATATTAAATTCTATTCCATTTCAAATTGATTCTCAATCAATTCATTTACATTCCATTCATATCCACATTTATTATATTCAAATCCATTTTATTAATCTCGGAATCATTCCATGTTATTTACTTATGAATTAATTCATAGTTTTATTTGAGCTAAGCTCCCATCCAAAATATTAACTTAAGTTAATTTGTCTATTTTCAATTTATCCAACTATATAACTTAAGTTCATTATTCTTGCAACCAAATTCCATTTTAATTTTTGATTGATTCTTATTCAATCAAAATCTATTCCATTTACTAATTAATTTAATTAGTTCACTCTCTCAATCCACTTGAAATTTTAATTTCGAGCTCAAATTTATTTAAACGACATTCACAACCATATTCAATTTATTTACATTTGAATTGAATTTATTTATAACTCATGTTATCATCATTCCAAACCCTTTCCATTTTATCCGACGGCACGCCAAAATATATTTAATTTGCTTACTTTTAAGTCGAATTCTCTTTATAACTCAAATTTCAATTCCAATATTCAATTTACTTACCAATCCATCTAATTAGTTAATTCCATTTTCCATTTCACAATTAGATTTTTATCCTAAAAACCACTCCATTTAATTTACTTGAGTTCAATTTCTTTTTATAATTCAAGTTTGGATTAAATTTCTTCACTTTAAAATATCATACCATTTTTATTTTGGTTGTTCTGTTCCATTTTCCATTTTATAAGTTACAACACTTATTTTTCACATTCCTATCAATTCCATACTCGAGTATATCCACATTTTATTATTTACTCAAGATTTACATCACTTATAATATATATTTATTTTCAATCAAAATTTTATAGCTTATAGTTATTTAGTCACTTTACAATCCAAGCTTATATATTCCATTCAATTTTCACTTAACTTGCATAAGTTAAATTTTTAACTCCTTACAATTCATTTGAATTTAATGTAGTAAGAATTTCATTCCAACTTCAAATTTTTCCACACTTCCTTATATTTATTTATTCCATTTGCTTATTCATTTTCAATTTAATTCATTTAATTAGTTCACTTCACCAATTTATTCCATTTAACTTTGCTTGAGTTAACTCGCCATTTCATTAACTTATTACATTTAATTCCATCCAAATCAAAATCAAAATCAAAATCAAAATCAATCAAAATCAATTTACAAGCTTTGTTTTTTAGGAATAGATTACAGGTTTTGATTCATGCATTTCTAGTTTGAAAAGTTTTGGATTACATAAAGATTTCTGGTTTTTGGAAATGAACTCAGTTTCTTTGATTTTAGAACTGAGAATAGAAAAAAAGAATGAAGGGGAAAGATGAAATTTTATATAAGTTAATTTTAGATTTTATTAAAATTAAAAGAAAATTCAAATAATGTGACACTTGTCTCTTACCTTGATTAGTATGTTAACACATGTTATCTAAAAAGGTTTATAACTTAACACTTGTAATAACTTATTTTTAAATAAAAATCTTATCCATATATTTTAAATCCAAGCTATGTTATTATTTTATTTTATGATATATATTCCTTTAAATTCAATTTTTAAATTCAAATTCAAAGTTAATTTAAAATCCGAATTTAAAATCAATTCAAATAAATATAGATATCAATTTTAAACAAACACATTATTATTTGTAAATAATTATCCTATTTAAAATTAATTTAACACACACACACACATATATATATACTTAAACACACTTATTAAATTTTAAAATAATAAGCCTATTTATAAAATAGTATAAATTAAATAATTATTCTTATTTAAAATCAATCTATAATCATGATTTAAAACATCACATTATTAATTAATTGGTTATTTATATTTGAAAATAATAATTTGAACATTTTAATTAAGAGATTATCACATTTTAAATTCCTTGAAATTCCGGGACATCACATTCCTCCCCCCTTAAAGAATTTCTTCCTCGAAATTTATAACAAAGATAATCCAAAAAGTTTTTATTTCATTTCAGCCAATTCAAGCATACATATCAACCGTACACAATCAACCAAACAAACAATTTCATTCTATCAAACAACTCTAGCTATCCGAACATAGATCCGGATAAGCTTCCTAAAATTTTCCCGAGTTCCCTAGGTACAGATACTGGAATACTCGCTCTACTGAATCCATTCTAGCTACAGTATTAAGCTACTGAGCTACTACTCACCAAGATCTATTATCTACACAAGTGATCTGACCACGGTCAAGATCTGACTCAACAACCAACCCCTATTGAACAACCGGTTCCATAACTAGCGATGGATCAAACACGTACTCCCTCAGAGATACGTGAAACACATTGAATCCCAATCTTTCAAACTGGAAATTCAAACCTTATAAGCCAAACACTTATCCTTACAAACTCAGAAGAATCCAATATACTACGGAGCTAACTTCCCAGTCTTACCCAATTCTTACTGCTTCCTTTACAGGAGAAAACCTCTACAACAACGAAGTCTCGAACTTCGAATTCCAAATTCTTCATCTCTTATCTATGAAACTCTTTTGACGATCCTAGGCTGCCTACAGATCCTTTCCGATCAGCACAACCTTTGCGGATGCTTCTAGAAACAAACTGGTTCAAAAACAATCCAATACAAAGATTCTCACAAGATCTACCCAAAATCAAAATCATAAACTCTACTCCATAATCATCAGTAGACTACAACTTACTTCTCCTATCCGGAAAAGACCAAGAGATGCATTCACCAATCTGACCTACAGATCCTGAAAAAATTTCTGTAGAAACCCTCTAATCCAAAACACTGCAACTTCCGGTTGAATCCACTCAAGAATAGCTGCCACCTTGCTTTCGCTGCACAACTCTGATCTGGAGAAGATGAGAATGCCGTCGATGAACACAAGCATAGACTAGACATCACATCTCAGAAATAAGGTTTAGCAGATCCATAAAGAGAAAACTCAGAAGTTCTACGAAATGCTGAGCTGCTTCACCAAAACCCCATCCTAAGAGACATCCCGCTACCTAGCTGAATCACCGGTATCACTCCTGGAATCAAGTCGATACAAAACTCAATCTCCAATGCGGACAAATCTCTGACTTCCCTGAAGACATTCGAAAAATCTCCGACAACTCCATAACTGCTACATCCCCTAGAGATGCTTCAATCCCATGCAAAAGATTATCCAAGATAATCACTCAAACTATCGCAAGTCACTTTTGCGATCAACCCAACCTAAATTCCAAAGATACTGTTCTCTCTTTACAAATCAGAATAGCTTATCCTCGACCAATCCATCGAAGAAACGGGTCCATTCCGCTGCTTCAGAACTCCACTTCTTGGAAACTGCTAAGCCAAAAGATCTTCCTGCTAGCACACAGAACACTACCCAGCTGCATCGCTACCTCAGATACCAAAGACTCCTATCCAAAGCTTCTTGAGAAGCTCGGACCTCAAATCAAACAAAAATGCCCTGCTGAACTCAGCCTCAACATCTAGCCACTGCGTCTCACCATGCAGCTGCTTCTTCCTGAAGTTGCCAAGATACCATTACTCGCTTCTGCCTAACCGACAATCCAAACTCTCAAAAATCCACTCACATGAGCACAATCAACTTACACTTCAAAGATGGACTCCGAACCTTAACAGTTTCCTTCAAAGATCAATGAAATCCTTACACCAAGCTGCAAAGCTCACTCGAGATGGTATTGGGTCTACAGTTTCGACAGATACACTTCCAACCTCAACACTCATACTTCTTCCATTGGTAGTCGTGCTACACACACCACTACCCCATCTACCTTTAGAACTTACATTGGAAAACCCGAGCAAGTAATCCAATAAATAGGTAGAATAGATATGTATATAGTTATATATAAAAATTATAAGTACGCTCTCTCAAGAAAGACACCACTCTAGAGCCTAGGTATTCGCTCAACCTATGCTCTGATACAAAATGAAACGACCCGCCTTTCTCTCCACAAAAAGACGCATCATTATTAAGAAAGAAAGGGATAGAAAAGAGAAAATATAGTGAAGAAAGAAAGAACAACATCAGAATCTCAATAGCGGAACGAATAAATTATATTAATTACATAATATATTACATAGTATTATATACATCAGAGTTACGCAGCTAATACATCTCATACTAGACAGTTATAAACATCTGTCTATTATACAACTCAATGTACAACACAGATAATAATACAAAGATCATCACAGCGAAACTATATATCTACAACGTTGAAGCCTCCTGCTCCATATGTCCTTTTGAATTCGTCAAAGCTAACCTGAATCCCTTGGCTACTCGTAAAAATTTGAGTACCCAAGAGTTTAAGAAAAACAGAATAAACTCCGGGTCAGACATGGGTCTGGTGTGAGTAAATGGTTAAAGTTGCTTAACTTTAAAAACCTTTGAAAATAAAGGTATCATGTAAGACTTCCCACACATAAACATGGGTAAGTTTTTACCTTACGCTAACCAAAACATTTGATAGAAATCCAGTGATATTATAATAGGGTCTAGGGTTTTCAAGTAAAGTACAGAAATAGTTGGAATGCTTACATCTCACGTTCCAACATAGTTGGGCACATCTAAAACGTACGACACTTAATGGAGTTTGGATTCCATACAATGGCAGGGCTACTGGGGTACCGCCCGTCACAAAACATGGCCTAGATCATCGTACCGACAATCCACCCTAAATTCCCTGCAACATAAGGCGGTAACCATTCCTTACTGAACAGTTTCGAATAAGATAACCCTACGGTTGTAGCTAGCAACCGCCCACACAGCCAAATAAAAAGGGACTCTAGACAGGGGTTCATCTCATCCTACTTAGGCATGACCCACTTAGCCTTGACACACCTCCCCTATTTTAGCCATTCCCGGTTGATGAGGCTTGAGGCTACGATTACCTTTATAGAACACATCTATCTTAGAATGCTCAACGTCCACCTGACGATGTGCTGAAAGCATTCAATCCATACAAGTTCGTTCTGGGTTCGAACGAAACCGAAGGCATTATCTCGTTACACTCATTTTGGAATCACCCTTAGAGTTAACGACAATAACCCTTGCACTCTTCATCTTCATCTTCACTTGAGATTCATGACCTATCATTAATTTGGAACGATGTGGTTTTCGGATATCCAAATCTGAAAACCCGATCTCGATCTCATCGAAATCCAAAATGCCATCTTTTAGGTCCAAGTCGTTCTAAAGTTAAAACAATTCAATTCTATTATCTATATACACACAGATAGATAATTCATATCATTATCACGAACAGATAATTCACATTATCATCACAAACAGATAATTCACAATATCATCACACTTCAACCAAAGCATCCATATCACACAGCGTCACTTATCTCAGATCTGAGAACTCAAACCATTCAAGGCAATCAATATCATCCATCCATACATAAGTAATGATTTATTAATCACTATATATAATTAATTTAAAATGAATTAAATTAATTTCTTCCATCCCTAATTAATTTAAATAAATTAAATTAATTACTTTCATCACATAAATCTTGCTTGCTTAATCACTAATTAAACCAATTAATTAATCATCATCTTAGTTAATCACCCTTGATTTATTATCCTTAATTACATTAAGTAATTAACTCTTAATTAAATATTCAAATTAATTATCTACAAACCATTAAAGTAATTAACCTTAATTACTTTATTAACTGTAATTAACTACATTAATCCTTAATTAATTACAATTAATTAATAACCTTATAATAACTTATTATTGATTAATTAATCTTAATTAATCATTCCTTAATTACTCTCATTAATTACATTAATTAATGACCCTTGATTAATTACTTGCATTAATCAACTTTAATTAATCATAAACAGTACTTACCATCCTGTAATTACTTACCTTAATTAATTAACTCCTTAATTAATTATATTAATCCTTTGATTAATTACACCAAGTAATTAATCCTTAATTACCTCCCATTAAGTAATTCCCTTTAATTAATTACATCATGTAATTATACATTAATTACTTACCTTAAGTAATTACACTTATCAATCTCATTAAGTATTTATACTTAATCAATCAACAAATGGTTATCTTTAATTAATCAACCCATTTGATTAACCCAAATTAATCACACTTATTTTATTGATTACAATTGGGTAATTCATCCCTTAATTACCCCCTTAAATAAATTAATTTATCTATAGTTACTGATTAATTAATCCTTAATTATTAATTAATAAGCCTTAGCTATCAATTAATAAAACTTAAAACAAATTAATTAATCAGTTAATCAATTCTTAATTACAATTAATTAACCCTAAATAATAGTTAATTAATCCTTAATTAACTTTAATTATAGATTAAAAATTTATTAATTATTAAGTAATAAAACCTAATTATTAATCAATAGAACTTAATTACAAATTAAGTACTTTTTAATTACAAGTTAATTAATCTCTAATTACTAATTAATCAACCTTAATTAATAAATTAATTAATTAATTAGTCTCTAATCATTAATTAATAATCTTTAATTATCTAATTAATAGTTCTTAATTATAAATTAATTAACCACTAATTAATTAACTTATAATCCTTAATTATTAATTTTTAAATCAACTAATTACTCTTAATTAATTCCTTAATTAATTCTTAATCATTATTAATTAAATTAATTAATTAAACTTAATTTTCCTTAATTAACTTAATTAATTTCAAGATAATAAACTTTAATTATCTTATAATTAACTTTACTTAATTAAGCCATAATTGAGTTTTAAAATAAAATAATCATTTTAACTTGATAAATTAAAGTTAATAAAACTTCCTTTGAATACTTAAAATATTATCAAGTAATAGATTTAAAAACTATTTTCAAATATTGAATTTTAAAAAAACTTGCTTAAATAAAAAAATTTAAAATTTCATTCCTAATCAAGTTTTAAATTCACATTTAAATTTTCTTAACAAAATTTAAATTAACAAATTTCAAAACTTCTTAAATCAAAATGTTAAAGGAAACATTTATTTTATATAAGGTAAATTTATATAAGACGATTTAAACTAAATTAAAACTTTAAATTTCAAAACTTATTTTTTTTTAAACCCTTTTTTAAAAACTGTTCAACCACTTGCATCGGGTCAATCCCGAAATCCACTCAGGTCTAACCTGAGTTCTCTTTCCATTTCAAATTTAGTTTTAGTTTTAAATTTAAATATAAGTTTTAAAACCTGGAAGCAAATCGCTCTGGAACTACTCGAGTTCCTACTCGAGTCATTACCTTCAAAACTCGATCTCCCCTTCGAGTCACTCATGCTAAAACTCGAGCAATGTAACGTCCTACCCTTTCGCACGCTTTAAATCGACACACGTGCCAATTCAAACCATACGGAAGGGCGGATTGTTATGGGGTAAATAAGAAAAACGAGAAAGAATAAAACAAAACAGAATCTCACAGCGGAAGGATAAAATATAATAATAAATATACATTTCATAAAACTGTTTACAAACATTGATTCTTCTTTATACAATAAATATCAGAGTTCGCGTACCAATAATATTAATGCAGCGGAATACAGTGTTGTGGAACCATATAATATATAATAATAATAGTAATGAAATCTTCGTCTCCTTCCTCCAAAAAAATCTTCAAATCCTGAAACGCTTAGACTGACCCGAGCGAATTGAAAAGACAAAACACTCGAGTCAGAACTAAAAGATCTTATGTAAGTTAAATTAACAGAAATGAATATGGGTGCAGTAACTCAAGAGATGCTCGAGATTTACATCTCCTAAGCTCCGTTAAACTATTTACTATGTAGTATTTCGCTATTATAATAGTGTCTAATTGTAAAATAAACTTACTTTTAAATAGCGTTAAGGCTTTACATTTTCCATCTTAACACATAATATAATTCCATAGTCTATACAGTACCGTAATCTCCCCCGCACTAGGCGTCGTCAGAGGGCACTCCATAGGTATGGTACAAAACCAAAATCGTATAAGGCGCAATAGGGTAGGTGACACGGCACAACTAGGCAATGCCAGGGTATATATACCAATTACGCATCCGGGATGGTGGTAACGCATAGCCGCAGCTACCGCCCACCTTGAACAAACTCCCCCTAAAATCAAAAGTAAAGGTGGCCACCGAATCAATCCAAAGTCAGAGTATAGTATCGAAGAGGAGTGTCCGATAAAAGGCGCTAGCCCCCTTGGCCCGAGAATTGCTCCTGTTTTAGCCATCTTATGCCAACTCACGGGAGTCGGGTCCACGTATTTACCTTAAAGGAAACGCCGCCACTAACCTACTTCATTCTGGAATCTCCACCGCGTACACGGTTGTTAAAGTGGTTTTCGGATTTGGCAGAGAGTATGACAAATTCCGATCCCGGTTTCTTCAACAACCAAACGTTATTATAACACCGCGGTCATTTAAAAATAATTATACTTTCAAAACCAGAATATAATTATCCATTCCAAAACCCATAAATACGATATCATTTCCTTTTAAAACCCGAATAAATATGATATCATTTTATTTCAAATATATTTCTTTTCCAAAATCATGCCACTTTTAAGATTTATAATACCTCAAAACCAAATATTTTAAATTTAACTTTCAACATAATACTTCGAAATCCATAGTTTTAAAATAAAAACTTTCAAAACATAAAAGGTTTGGATATTCAACAGTATACAAAATAAAACCGTTGAATTTAAAATTTCTTTAAAAGTAAATAATTTCCACGCCTTCACAATTTTTATTCATTTTAAATTCAGTCTAAACCCATAACTTTTATATTCACTTTCAGTTTGCGTAAAACACTTCGATTTCAATATTTTCAAACTTTGAGTTTTTAATGAATTTCAAAACTAAGGTTGGGAATTTCTATTCAACAATTCATTTTCCTATTATTTAATTTTGAAAGGTTTACATGATAAATCCCTAACCATTTAAAATAAAACTCAATTTATTAACACTAAATATTTCCTTCCATTTATTTATACTAGAATTATTCATTAAATCCAGTTATAAATATCATTCCTTTAAAATTTCCAATTTTAATAAGTTAACATCAACTTATGGAGTTAAATTTTTAAATAAGCTCAATTCTAATTAATTTCCAATTTATCTTTCAATCTTAATTGATTTGAATCACTTAAAACTCTCTCTCTCTCTCTCTCTCTATATATATATATATATATATATATATATATCCCCACACACACACACAAGATCTTAAACATGTACTTAATCATATAATATAAATGATCAAATTCCATTTTTCAACTTATTCATTTTTATTTAATAGATTTATGCATAGCTTAAATTCAACAATTTAACTATATATGTATATATAAAATATATTTATATCATATCCAAATTTAATATTTATTAAACAGTATCATATCCAAACCATAAAAATCATTTCAAAAATAATTATATTTATATATACCGCGGTGCCTGTATATAATTTTCTTTATTATGGTCAAGTAATACGGATATTTATCATTTCAATCCGCAATTTAAAAATAAAAATGCGGTTGTATATCTTTTCAAACCACAATCCCGAATGAAATGAAAATGCATAATAACTTGCAGTTTATATAAGATAGAACACATCATCCATCACCCAATATCAATCATCAACCAATTTATTTCAACCATCATCAATTCAAACAAACATCAATATATAGCATATAAAAAAAAAAGATATCAACGAACAGTTTATATTCAATAGTAAATTAGTAACTATTAAATTGGAAGTTTATATGCAAAATAAATAAATTTAATTGTCTATTTATATGAAATAATAAAATTAAATAACAATTTAATTTTAAATGAATGCAGTCTAACTGAGATGATGAATAAAATATGCGAAACAGTCATAAATGAATTTCTACTCATATCATATATCAATTTAACAAACATAAGAAAACTTTAAGTTGTGGGTGGGTTAAAACACTCACCTTTTGAATTTAAATTGAATTTAAATCCAATTTAAATCCAAAAATTTGACCGTCTCAGAATTCTACCAAACCAGCGTCATCAAGTCCGGAATTTCAATACGATCCTAACAAAAGAAATCGCGCGTGAAACGGAGTTCGAATGCGAGCGAAAATTGCGTTTGAATTTTAATTAAAAAAACAAAAGAAGAGAACACATTCTCACCCCAAAATCATATGCCACGTCACCTCCCTACGCAAGCTACAGGCACGCGACCTTGCCTAAAGAAAAACGCCCACCTCCAACTTTGACCAAGCCACCTACCACCACAGGCTGCCTACGCACGACATCGACCCTCCAGCTAGCCACACCACGACCGCCTCTAATCCATGCCTCGGTCCGGCGCTCCCAAGTGCCACCGGCCGCCGTTCGCCGGTAGTGAATTTCGAACCCTAAACGCCCAAATCCGACCACCACCGGTCGCTAAACTCCACAAGACCACCGTCGTTGAATTCCCCATGAAAATCTCCACCAAACCCACATTTTGATTTCACCGATTTGATCCAAAATCAAAAAATCCCAATTTGACGCTTAGGGTTCACAAATTTCGAGCTTTGACCGAGATTTCTAGCTGAAAAGAGCATCAATTTCAGAAACGAATGCCACCCATAGATTCGTATCGATGAAATCTTCGATTCTATAATTTTTTCGAATTTTTTCGTAGAGTTTGAATTTTCATTTGATTTTTGAATTTTGAAACTGGATCTGGGGTTTGCATCCATTGAGGAAAAAAAGGAGCTGATGAAATTTACGCGTAGACAAATAAGAATAGACGGAGGCTGGGGTTTAGTAGCGTATTTATAGATAAAGTTGAAAAATAGATGGATCGGGTTGATAGATATACGTGCTACCGCTAACGTGGCCCAAAAAGCCCGTTCTAACCCCGGAACGAAATTGGGTCATCCCATATATCAAAATAGATGTTTTTAATTATTTTAAACTCAATGGAAAAGGTTTCAAGTCCAAATTCCATCGTATGAAGAAGTTATGCTAAAAACAATATTTTCCAAATTGATTTCAATTGATTTTAATTGCCTAAATTTCAAAGCGTTTCTAGTCCGTACGATTAAACGACAAGTCCGATCGCTACGAAACTTGAAAAACTATTATGATTCACCGTTACGGATCCGATGAAACTTGTTTCGTCAAAATCTGAGTCAGTGGCCAAAATGGCTATTTTTATATTAATTAAATAAATTAAAATTCATTAATAAAATCCAAATTTTTATTTCAATTCTAAAATTGACCAATTTTTACACCTTTATATTTCTCAACATTTACAATGATTTAAACAAATTTATCTGTCGCTTACATGTTGATTCAATCATCAATTTCAGCGTTAAATTCCAATTTCGTTAAATTTAGAAATTATAAATTAAAATTTCCATAATTCCTTTGAATTAAATTTTCATTCATATTATTCTAATTCATTATTACGAACAGATGAGATAAATATTGGAATCAAAATCCATTATATTAACATTCTTAATTTTCCTCTAAATCCTTATTTACGAAATATTTTAATATTATATTCCACTTATTGCAATTAATCCACTTATTAGATTTCAATTTATAAATAAATTAATAAATCTTGGTTTTCACTCCTTTATACTATCTTATGAAAACAATATACGTTTCTAATACTTTAATTTACATTAACCAATGTTAAATTAAGATTTATTGTAATTGATTCCTAAAATTTATTTAACCCATTTAATAAACAAGCAACCTACAAAATTGCAACTTATGTGCTTTTAATTGCATTGACATTTAAACTTATTAGATTATATCAACACTATTATCATTAATTGCAAACGGATTACCAATTTTAGTCACTACCTTAAATAACTAACGTATATTAATCTACATCATTCCCAAGTTACAAATTTTGAATTAATTACTATTTATTATTATTGCGTTACTGATTAATCCAAAAATTGCATTGGTCTTTTTTATATTAAATTTATTACCCATATCAATTAAGGTTTTAAACAATTAATAAAATTTCCTTTAATAAATACAATTTAACAATCTCTTGAACATGGTATTACATTTCACATAAATGTAACATTCATTTACATTTATTAAAATTAAATTTTCAACTCCATCAAAACAGGCAACTTATAAAATTTTGATATCATAGGCTATCAATCACATTCTCACACGTTTAAATCATTTCCAAACAAATGTTGTAATTTCTTTCAATTGAACATATTAGTTAAGGTTTTCTTTTTATACTATACATTCTATTAAATTTTCATTCTATTAATTACTTTACAAAATAACCAATATTTCTATTAAGTTTTCATTCACACCTCCGTTACTATATTAAAATCGTTAAAGTAACGTTTATCATCAACAACACTCATTATATTACTTATCTACAACTATAGCATCGGTTTATTCAACAGTTACTATTATTAACTCATTTTCTATTTTATAACCAAATGTAACCATTTTCACTATTCATTTTATATTAATGAATTCCACTCTAGTTAATATCTTTATTAATTTTTCACAAATTCAACATTTCTATTGGTTTCATATATTAAACTTATGACCTAGTATGACAATTTATATTATTTCAATTTATTGCCCTATAAATATTAAATTGTTAACTTTCAATAACCATTGATACATCTAATTTCTATATACGCTCCCCTATAAATTAATAAGATTTTTATTTCTTTCTAAATTTAAATTAAAATATTATTAATTTAGTTCATTTTAAACATCGAAATTTTATGGGTTGTTACACTCTCCCCCATTCAAAACTTTTCGTCCCCGAAAAGGAAAAAGAAGGAGAAAGAAGAATTTATAAAACAATATATTTTGCTTAAAATATTAGATATATATACAACAAATAAATTTTCCAAAATTTAATAATTTAAATAAAGTATTAATTTATAACTATTAAATCCTTTTATACTTAAATTAATAAAGTTTGAAAAATATTTTTAAAATTTTCTCTAAGTCCAAAAATTCCAAAAATTTCAGCAGGGTCTCCTTTATACGGGGAGGCTCGGGAGAAAATATAATATCAAAAATACAACATACAACATATATTTCAAATAATATATATCTCAACTCGGAAAAAACATAATAACGCCATAAACCGAAATCCTAAAAAAAAACGTACCTATTTGTCGGGCAATTAACGCTTATTTATGGAACCAAAAGCAGTAGCAATTGCTTCCATAACCTGCATTTCACTTATATAATCCAAAAGAGTTAACAGTTGTATAAAATGAAATATTTAGCGTTGTTTCAATCAATAACAACCAAATCCATACAAACATCAATCACTAGCAACAAAGCATTCATTCAAACAAAACAAAGAGTTGTTTGGGTTCAAAACTTTATATTGTATAGAATGAAAAATAAACTATCAAGTGTACAATTTACTCAACAGTCTTAGATGAAACTAAATAGATTATTTATACATCCCAACAAGTTTAAGGTATCCTTGCCCAAACAACCATAAACCAAAACAAAAATCAACCAATTCAGAAAATAGATTAGATTCATTCTTAAACATTTCTTTCATACATTTATGGTTTGATTCCCCTTGTATTCAATTTTTTTTAATCTATTTAATTTGCCATTTATTTCTTATAGTTTCATTTACTTTTATTCATTTCTAGCAAAGTCCCATTTTCACTTAAGTTTATAATTGCTTACTTACAATACTTATTTTCCATTACATTCAATTGGTAGCATTCAATTATTCTTAAGTCTATACAACTACACATCATTTCTTATGCATTAAAGAATTCCATCAATTATCTTCATTACCTCAAGTTAATTACTTGTATAATATCTATTACATTTTCTTATTAACATTTTCAACTTTTATATCCTTTGATAAGTTATATATATGCCTTTAAGAACGTAATTGAAAATTATACAAGTTTTTCTCAATTCTTTTAATTAATTAATGGTTCAATAATTTCATCTTTGTTTTATAAGTTAAATTTCAAACTACCTTTGATTTCATTCATTTATTTAATGCTTATATTTCTATTGTATTTACTTATAGTAACGTTTTAATTACACTTAAATTTATAACTTTATAACATCAATTCTTATAAATAAAGAATTTCATTGATTCATTACTAAGGTTTACAATCATTTATTTACATTACTTATCTTCCTATTATATTAAATTTCTACTTTAATTTCAAATTTATCTTTCAATCTTAATTGATTTGAATCATTTAAAACTCTCTCTCTCTATATATATATATAGACACACACACACACACACACACACACACACACACACACACACAAGATCTTAAACCTGTACTTAATCATATAATATAAATTATCAAATTCCATTTTTCAACTTATTCATTTTTATTTAACAGATTTATGCATAGCTTAAATTCAACAATTTAACTATATATGTATATATAAAATATATTTATATCATATCCAAATTTAATATTTATTAAACCGTATCATATCCAAACCATAAAAATCATTTCAAAAATAATTTTATATATATACCGCGGTGCCTGTATATAATTTTCTATCCTATGGTCAAGTGATACAGATATTTATCATTTCAATCCGCAATTTAAAAATAAAAATGCGGTTGTATATCATTTCAAACCAC
Organism: Allium cepa; assembly: GCA_030765085.1. Classification (NCBI taxonomy): domain Eukaryota; kingdom Viridiplantae; phylum Streptophyta; class Magnoliopsida; order Asparagales; family Amaryllidaceae; genus Allium; species Allium cepa. The sequence goes on along the minus strand of CM060940.1, from coordinate 124,883,461 downwards.
AATCTCGAATGAAATGAAAATGCATAATAACTTGCAGTTTATATAAGATAGAACGCATCATCCATTCACCCAATATCAATCATCAACCAATTTATTTCAACCATCATCAATTTAAACAAACATCAATATATAGCATGTAAAAAAAAGATATCAACGAACAGTTTATATTCAATAGTAAATTAGTAACTATTAAATTGGAAGTTTATATGCAAAATAAATAAATTTAATAGTCTATTTATATGCAATAGTAAAATTAAATAACAATTTAATTTTAAATGAATGCAGTCTAACTGAGATGATGAATAAAATATGCCAAACAGTCATAAATGAATTTTTTGTAACGACCCGCCTTTTTGGACAGTTTAAACCGACGATCAAATACACATGCCGGTTTCAAACCATTAAAAAAAGGCAGATGGTTATTGGGGTAATTAAGAAAAGAAAAGAATAAAGGAAATGAAACAACACAGAATCTCGCAGCGGAACGATAAAATATAATAGTCAAATAAACAGTTCATGAAGCTGTTTCCTATACTTAGACAATTATTTATACAACATTTATCAGAGTTATACATATACAACAGAACAAATAAATAATGCAGCAGACAACATGATGCACAGATAATAATAGTAATAGTATACCAAATCTTCGTCTTCGTCCTCCAGAATAGATCTTCAAAAATCTAAAAACTCAGGACTGACCCGAGCGTAATGAAAAGACAAAACACTCGAGTCAGGACTAAAATATCCATATGAAAGTTAAATCAATCGTAAATAAATATGAGTGTGACGGCGTCAGAGATGTTTACGGGGTTTGACATCTCATATCCAGTGTCAACGTGCGTGCAATAACTTAAGAGATGTTACGGGATTTTCCACCTTTCAAGGATCCGTTAAACTATCTACTAGGTAGTAATGTACGCTAAGTAGATAATGTCTATCAGTAATATAAAGTATCAAAATAGCGTTAAGGTGTTACCATAATCCCCCTTAACACATTTTATATTCCCAAAAGCATATACAAGACCGTAGTTTCCCCAAAACCGAAAGTCACCAGAGGGCAATCCATATACTCAAAGTACAAACCAAAACGTAGTGGTCGCGAATAGGATAATCAGTATGACAAGGTACATGAGGCGATACCAAATAGGATACTAGTAGTTGCGTGGTCCGGACTGATGTTGAGCATAGCAGCTACTACCTCAACACCGCGAAACAACACTCCCAAATCAAGGGGTGCACCCAAATCAAATCACAAATGTAATAGATATGGTATCGAAGAAGTGTGTCCGCTAGAGGTGGCGAACCTCAATGGCCCGGCGCGGCTCCTGTTTTAGTCATGTCAGGGGTCATCCAATATCGTTCTCTTTCTTCAGTCAACGCGTTCACCAAACCATCCACTTCATTCTGGATCAACACTCCGCGTATAATAGTTATTAAAGTGGTTTTAGGTATCGACAGAGAGTATGTCCATATCCGATCCCGGTCTCTTTAATAACTACGTATTATTACACTGATGGCTCTTTTATATTTCAAATTGATTCATGATTGATAACAAAATATCATATTCGCTTTAAAATCAAATCCTTTTCAAAATCATCATATATTCAAAATTATCAATTTTGTCCGATAAATCAATTTCACTTTAAAATTTGATTCGAATTCAATTTAGGTTATAATCTCTACTTTAACCGAGTTCGTATTTAAACCAAAGGTTTAAATATAAACATTTCCGTCTCTTTAACCAGTTTGAATTTAAGAAAATAGTTTAAATAGTTTAAAATAGTTAAATAATTCAAAATAGTTTAATAGAAAATATTTAAATAATTTAATCGAAAATAATTTGAATATAAAATGGTTTATATATAAAATAGTTTGGAAAAATCAAAAATTATTTGATAAATAATTCCAAAGTCAAACCGGTCAACTTCCCAAATTTCCTATCCAAATCAAATCCAAATTCCATTTCGATTTAATCGATTTATTCCAATTTCAACTTGAATAAATTTCTATTCCACGTAAATTTCGATTTCAATTCACAAATTTCTTTAAATTTCAATTCAATTCCAAATTAATTTAAATCTAAATTTCAAATAAATTTTCAATTCCAAACTCAAACTTGAAATATCATTTCATATCAATTTTCTTAGAAATATTCAGAGTTCGATTAAAAGTCCAATCTTTTAAAACAAATCAACTTTCAAAAATTTACACCGTATTTCAATTTTCAATTTAAATCTAAACTTCGATTTTATTTAATAATTTCGTTTACCAAGTTTAATTTCTAACATTTCGAGCTCCAATTCAAAATAATTCAATTTCCATAAATTGGATTTTATTCTTAAAATCAATTCATTTAAATAATTTCAAAACAACTTTTAAAATCATTTAATTTATCCAACTCGGTGTCCGTATATAATTTTCTAACCTATGGCCAAGTGATTAGTTATTACAATTAAATGTCAGGGATGAATATATCATTTAAATCAATCACAGTGTTATATGTATGCATAGTAGGATATATATAAACAAATAAACATTCAAACATTTAAATATCAACCAATAACATCCATCGAAATACATCATTCAATAGGCAATACAATTCACGGCAATTTCATATTTATCAATGTCAGGTAATTTAATCGCAATTCAATTTTAATTTAAATTTAACTGTCAATTTAATTTTTTTAACGGTGAATTCAAATGACAATCAATATGATAATTAAATTTTATCAAACAACAACAAATAAAAATCATAACTATGCGTAATGTCAAATTTAACTAGCATAAAGATATTCAGTACATTGTGAGCGTTATAAAACACTCACCTTGATTTTACGATTTTAAATCAAATCGAACGACGTTCGATTTAACATAAAATTTTAATGAGCTCCAAACACTTTCGGATCTGCACTGCAGCGCAGCTCTCATCTCCGTGATTCCGGCGCTTCTTCCCCAACGTGAAATTCACGTATGCAAACCCATTAGCCGTCGATCTTCAAGCAATTTTCATGACCAACTCGTCGACTTCCAGAACGATCAGCTAGCGCCACCACGAAGCCCTTCACCAGAGCCACATACGCGCCAAGTTTCATCCCGTCATTCGCCGTCGTTTGCACGCAATCCAAGGAAATAAGTACACACTTCCAAGTCAGATCTGGACGAATCCATGAAAAATTAGCATACATCAACCATATGGATTTGAAGAGCTCGTCGAGATTTACACTTTTGCTTTTGGAATTTTTCGATTTCGTCGAACGGATTGAGAGATATTAAGGAAAGAAGATCGGCAATTTCTGGCCATGGAATATGTGGCGGCCATGATTTAGAATTAGGGTTTCTGGATTAAAATAATAATAAAACTGTCTCGGTTTGCGTGCGTATTTATATAGGTAGATCCAAAATCATCCGAACTCCAATCGAGACGTGCCGCCAGACGATTATAAGGTTTTACCCCCATTCCGGACGCAATGGAACTAGTTTCAAGGCCTAATTCGATTATATCTGGAAGATAGCTTTTCGAAGTCGATTATTTTAATTAAATTCGAAATTAAATTTCTACGCGTTTCAAGCTCGCACGACCAAACGACAAGTCCAATTGCTATGAAAATTGAAATCCTACCATAATTTACTATTACGGATCCGATGAAACAAGTTTCGTCGAAATCCGAGACTGTTTGAAAAATGGCTATTTTAACTCGTCAATTAAATATTAAAATATTCAATTTTCACAAATTTACTTTTAATTCGATTTTAAAAGTTCTACAACATCATTCTAACTTTAATATGATAAAATAGAATTTTACAAATCATTTTTAATCATATTAAACCCGTTATCCAATTATTCAAATAATTTCAAATATTAAATTATTCAACAAATTACATTAATAATCATTTTCCTTCAATAATCACTTTAAATTTTCTAATTAAAATAGCTAAAAATACGGGTCGTTACATTTTTACTCATATCATATATCAATTTAACAAACATAAGAAAACTTTAATTTGTGGGTGGGTTAAAACACTCACCTTTTGAATTTAAATTGAATTTAAATCCAATTTAAATCCAAAAATTTGACCGTCTCAGAATTCGGCCAAACCAGCGTCATCAAGTCTGGAATTTCAATACGATCCTAACAAAAGAAATCGCGCGTGAAACAGAGTTCGTATGCGAGCGAAAATTGCGTTTGAATTTTAATTAAAAAAACAAAAGAAGAGAACACATTCTCACCCCAAAATCATATGCCACGTCACCTCCCTATGCAAGCTACAGGCACGCAGAACTCAAACCATTCAAGGAAATCAATATCATCCATCCATACATAAGTAATGATTTATTAATCACTATATATAATTAATTTAAAATGAATTAAATTAATTTCTTCCATCCCTAATTAATTTAAATAAATTAAATTAATTACTTTCATCACATAAATCTTGCTTCCTTAATCATTAATTAAACCAATTAATTAATCATCATCTTAGTTAATCACCCTTGATTTATTATCCTTAATTACATTAAGTAATTAACACTTAATCAAATATTCAAATTAATTATCTACAAACCATTAAAGTAATTAACCTTAATTACTTTATTAACTGTAATTAACTACACTAATCCTTAATTAATTACAGTTAATTAATAACCTTATAATAACTTATTACTGATTAATTAATCTTAATTAATCATTCCTTAATTACTCTCATTAATTACATTAATTAATGACCCTTGATTAATTACTTGCATTAATCATCTTTAATTAATCATAAACAGCACTTACCATCCTGTAATTACTTACCTTAATTAATTAACTCCTTAATTAATTATATTAATCCTTTGATTAATTACACCAAGTAATTAATCCTTAATTACCTCCCATTAAGTAATTCCCTTTAATTAATTACATCATGTAATTATACGTTAATTACTTACCTTAAGTAATTACACTTATCAATCTCATTAAGTATTTATACTTAATCAATCAACAAATGGTTATCTTTAATTAATCAACCCATTTGATTAACCCAAATTAATCACACTTATTTTATTGATTACAATTGGGTAATTCATCCCTTAATTACCCCCTTAAGTAAATTAATTTATCTTTAGTTACTGATTAATTAATCCTTAATTATTAATTAATAAACCTTATTTATCAATTAATAAAACTTAAAACAAATTAATTAATCAGTTAATCAATTCTTAATTACAATTAATTAACCCTAAATAATAGTTAATTAATCCTTAATTAACTTTAATTATATATTAAAATTTCTTAATTATTAAGTAATAAAACCTAATTATTAATCAATAGAACTTAATTACAAATTAAGTACTTTTTAATTACAAATTAATTAATCTCTAATTACTAATTAATCAACCTTAATTAATTAATTAATTAATTAATCTCTAATCATTAATTAATAATCTTTAATTATCTAATTAATAGTTCTTAATTATAAATTAATTAACCACTAATTAATTAACTTATAATCCTTAATTATTAATTTTTAAATCAATTAATTACTCTTAATTAATTCCTTAATTAATTCTTAATCATTATTAATTAAATTAATTAATTAAACTTAATTCTCCTTAATTAACTTAATTAATTTCAAGATAATAAACTTTAATTATCTTATAATTAACTTTACTTAATTAAACCATTAAATGAGTTTTAAAATAAAATAATCATTTTAACTTGATAAATTAAAGTTAATAAAACTTCCTTTAAATACTTAAAATATTATCAAGTAATAGATTTTAAAACTAGTTTTAAATTTTGAATTTTAAAAAAACTTGCTTAAATAAAAAATTTAAAATTTCATTCCTAATCAAGTTTTAAATTCACATTTAAATTTTCTTAACAAAATTTAAATTAACAAATTTCAAAACTTCTTAAATCAAAATGTTAAAGGAAACGTTTATTTTATATAAGGTAAATTTATATAAGACGATTTAAACTAAATTAAAACTTTAAATTTCAAAACTTATTTTTTTAAAACCCTTTTTTAAAAACTGTTCAACCACTTGCATCGGGTCAATCCCGAAATCCACTAAGGTCTAACCTGAGTTCTCTTTCCATTTCAAATTTAGTTTTAGTTTTAAATTTAAATTTAAGTTTAAAAACCTGGAAGCAAATCGCTCTGGAACTACTCGAGTTCCTACTCGAGTCATTACGTTCAAAACTCGATCTCCCCTTCGAGTCACTAATGCTAAAACTCGAGCAATGTAACGTCCTACATTTTTGCACGCTTTAAATCGACACACGTGCCAATTCAAACCATATGGAAGGGTGGATTGTTATGGGGTAAATAAGAAAAACGAGAAAGAATAAAACAAAACAGAATCTCACAGCGGAAGCATAAAATATAATAATAAATATACATTTCATAAAACTGTTTACAAACATTGATTCTTCTTTATACAATAAATATCAGAGTTCGCGTACCAATAATATTAATGCAGCGAAATAAAGTGTTGTGGAACCATATAATATATAATAATAATAGAAATGAAATCTTCGTCTTCTTCCTCCAGAAAAATCTTCAAATCCTGATATGCTCGGACTGACCCGAGCGAATTGAAAAGACAAAACACTCGAGTCGGAACTAAAATATCTTATGTAAGTTAAATTAACAGAAATGAATATGAGTGCAGTAACTCAAGAGATGCTCGAGATTTACATCTCCTAAGGATCCGTTAAACTATTTACTATGTAGTATTTCGCTATTATAATAGTGTCTAATTGTAAAATAAACTTACTTTTAAATAGCGTTAAGGCTTTACATTTTCCATCTTAACACATAATATAATCCCATAGTCTATACAGTACCGTAATCTCCCCCATACTAGGCGTCGTCAGAGGGCACTCCATAGGTATGGTACAAAACCAAAATCGTATAAGGCGCGACAGGGTAGGTGACACGGCACAACTAGGCAATGTCAGGGTAGATATACCAATTACGCATCCGGGCTGGTGGTAACGCATAGCCGCAGCTACCGCCCACCTCGAACAAACTCCCCCTAAAATCAAAAGTAAAGGTGGCCACCGAATCAATCCAAAGTCAGAGTATAGTATCGAAGAGGAGTGTCCGATAAAGGGCGCTAACCCCCTTGGCCCGAGAATCGCTCCTGTTTTAGCCATCTTATACCAACTCACGGGAGTCGGGTCCACGTATTTATCTTAAAGGAAACGCCACCACCAACCTAGTTCATTCTGGAATCTCCACCGCGTACACCGTTGTTAAAGTGGTTTCGGATTTGGCAGAGAGTATGACAACTTCCGATCCTGGTCTATTCAACAACCAAACGTTATTATAACACCGCGGTCATTTAAAAATAATTATACTTTCAAAACCAGAATATAATTATCCATTTCAAAACCCATAAATACGATATCATTTCCTTTTAAAACCCGAATAAATATGATATCATTTTATTTAAAATATATTTCTTTTCCAAAATCATGCCACTTTTAAGATTTATAATACCTCAAAACCAAATATTTGAAATTTAACTTTCAACATAATACTTCGAAATCCATAGTTTTAAAATAAAAACTTTCAAAACTTAAATTGTTTGGATATTCAACAGTATATAAAATAAAACCGTTGAATTTAAAATTTCTTTAAAAGTAAATAATTTCCACGCCTTCAGAATTTTTATTCATTTTAAATTCAGTCTAAACCCATAACTTTTATATTCACTTTCAGTTTGAATAAAACACTTCGATTTCAATATTTTCAAACTTTGAGTATTTAATGAATTTCAAAACTAAGGTTGGGAATTTCTATTCAACAATTCATTTTCCTATTATTTAGTTTTGAAAGGTTTACATGATAAATCCCTAACCATTTAAAATAAAACTCAATTTATTAACACTAAATATTTCCTTCCATTTATTTATACTAGAATTATTCATTAAATCCAGTTATAAATATCATTCCTTTAAAATTTCCAATTTTAATAAGTTAACATCAACTTATGGAGTTAAATTTTTAAATAAGCTCAATTCCAATTAATTTCCAATTTATCTTTCAATCTTAATTGATTTGAATCATTTAAAACTCTATATATATTTACACACAAGATTTAAACCTGTACTTAATCATATTATATAAATTATCAAATTCCATTTTTCAACTTATTCATTTTTATTTAACAGATTTATGCATAGCTTAAATTCAATAATTTAACTATATATGTATATATAAAATATATTTATATCATATCCAAATTTAACATTTATTAAACCGTATCATATCCAAACCATAAAAATCATTTCAAAAATAATTTTATATATATACCGCGGTGCCTGTATATAATTTTCTATCCTATGGTAAAGTGATACGGATATTTATCATTTCAATCCGCAATTTAAAAATAAAAATGCGGTTGTATATCATTTCAAACCACAATCCCGAATGAAATGAAAATGCATAATAACTTACAGTTTATATAAGATAGAACACATCATCCATTCACCCAATATCAATCATCAACCAATTTATTTCAACCATCATCAATTTAAACAAACATCAATATATAGCATATAAAAAAAAAGATATCAACGAACAGTTTATATTCAATAGTAAATTAGTAACTATTAAATTGGAAGTTTATATTCAAAATAAATAAATTTAATTGTCTATTTATATGCAATAATAAAATTAAATAACAATTTAATTTTAAATGAATGCAGTCCAACTAAGATGATGAATAAAATATGTCAAACAGTCATAAATGAATTTCTACTCATATCATGTATCAATTTAACAAACATAAGAAAACTTTAAGTTGTGGGTGGGTCAAAACACTCACCTTTTGAATTTAAAATTTAAATCCAAAAATTTGACCGTCTCAGAATTCGACCAAACCAGAGTCATCAAGTCCGGAATTTCAATACGATCCTAACAAAAGAAATCGCGTGTGAAACGGAGTTCGTATGCGAGTGAAAATTGCGTTTGAATTTTAATTAAAAAAACAAAAGAAGAGAACACATTCTCACCCCAAAAACATTCTCACCCCGAAATCATATGCCACGTCACCTCCCTATGCAAGCTACAGGCACGCAGAACTCAAACCATTCAAGGCAATCAATATCATCCATCATACATAAGTAATGATTTATTAATCACTTTATATAATTAATTTAAAATGAATTAAATTAATTTCTTCCATCCCTAATTAATTTAAATAAATTAAATTAATTACTTTCATCACATAAATCTTGCTTACTTAATCACTAATTAAACCAATTAATTAATCATCATCTTAATTAATCACCCTTGATTTATTATCCTTAATTACATTAAGTATTTAACTCTTAATTAATTATTCAAATTAATTATCTACAAACCATTAAAGTAATTAACCTTAATTACTTTATTAACTGTAATTAACTACATTAATCCTTAATTAATTACAATTAATTAATAACCTTATAATAACTTATTACTGATTAATTAATCTTAATTAGTCATTCCTTAATTACTCTCATTAATTACATTAATTAATGACCCTTGATTAATTACTTGCATTAATCAACTTTAATTAATTATAAACAGTACTTACCATCCTGTAATTACTTACCTTAATTAATTAACTCCTTAATTAATTATATTAATCCTTTGATTAATTACACCAAGTAATTAATCCTTAATTACCTCCCATTAAGTAATTCCCTTTAATTAATTACATCATATAATTATACATTAATTACTTACCTTAAGTAATTACACTTATCAATCTCATTAAGTATTTATACTTAATCAATCAACAAATGGTTATCTTTAATTAATCAACCCATTTGATTAACCCAAATTAATCACACTTATTTTATTGATTACAATTGGGTAATTCATCCCTTAATTACCCCCTTAAATAAATTAATTTATCTTTAGTTATTGATTAATTAATCCTTAATTATTAATTAATAAGCCTTAACTATCAATTAATAAAACTTAAAACAAATTAATTAATCAGTTAATCAATTCTTAATTACAATTAATTAACCCTAAATAATAGTTAATTAATCCTTAATTAACTTTAATTATATATTAAAAATTTCTTAATTATTAAGTAATAAAACCTAATTATTAATCAATAGAACTTAATTACAAATTAAGTACTTTTTAATTACAAGTTAATTAATCTCTAATTACTAATTAATCAACCTTAATTAATTAATTAATTAATCTCTAATCATTAATTAATAATCTTTAATTATCTAATTAATAGTTCTTAATTATAAATTAATTAACCACTAATTAATTAACTTATAATCCTTAATTATTCATTTTTAAATCAATTAATTACTCTTAATTAATTCCTTAATTAATTCTTAATCATTATTAATTAAATTAATTAATTAAACTTAATTTTCCTTAATTAACTTAATTAATTTCAAGATAATAAACTTTAATTATCTTATAATTAACTTTACTTAATTAAACCATTAATTGAGTTTTAAAATAAAATAATCATTTTAACTTGATAAATTAAAGTTAATAAAACTTCCTTTAAATACTTAAAATATTATCAAGTAATAGATTTTAAAAACTAGTTTTAAATTTTGAATTTTAAAAAATCTTGCTTAAATAAAAAATTTAAAATTTCATTCCTAATCAAGTTTTAAATTCACATTTAAATTTTCTTAACAAAATTTAAATTAACAAATTTCAAAACTTCTTAAATCAAAATGTTAAAGGAAACATTTATTTTATATAAGGCAAATTTATATAAGGCGATTTAAATTAAATTAAAACTTTAAATTTCAAAACTTATTTTTTTAAAACCCTTTTTTAAAAACTGTTCAACCACTCGCATCGGGTCAATCCCGAAATCCACTCAGGTCTAACCTGAGTTCTCTTTCCATTTCAAATTTAGTTTTAAATTTAAATTTAAGTTTAAAAACCTGGAAGCAAATCGCTCTGGAACTACTCGAGTTCCTACTCGAGTCATTACCTTCAAAACTCGATCTCCCCTTCGAGTCACTCATGCTAAAACTCGAGCAATGTAACGTCCTACATTTTTGCACGCTTTAAATCGACACACGTGCTAGTTCAAACCATACGGAAGGGCGGATTGTTATGGGGTAAATAAGAAAAACGAGAAAGAATAAAACAAAACAGAATCTCACAGCGGAAGCATAAAATATAATAATAAATATACATTTCATAAAACTGTTTACAAACATTGATTCTTCTTTATACAATAAATATCAGAGTTCGCGTACCAATAATATTAATGCAGCGGAATACAGTGTTGTGGAACCATATAATATATAATGATAATAGAAATGAAACCTTCGTCTTCTTCCTCCAGAAAAATCTTCAAATCCTGAAATGCTCGGACTGACCAGAGCGAATTGAAAAGACAAAACACTCGAGTCGGAACTAAAATATCTTATGTAAGTTAAATTAACAGAAATGAATATGAGTGCAGTAACTCAAGAGATGCTCGAGATTTACATCTCCTAAGGATCCGTTAAACTATTTACTATGTAGTATTTCGCTATTATAATAGTGTCTAATTGTAAAATAAACTTACTTTTAAATAGCGTTAAGGCTTTACATTTTCCATCTTAACACATAATATAATCTCATAGTCTATATAATACCGTAATCTCCCCCATACTAGGCGTCGTCAGAGGGCACTCCATAGGTATGGTACAAAACCAAAATCGTATAAGGCGCGACAGGGTAGGTGACACGGCACAACTAGGCAATGTCAGGGTAGATATACCAATTACGCATCCGGGCTGGTGGTAACGCATAGCCGCAGCTACCACCCACCTCGAACAAACTCCCCCTAAAATCAAAAGTAAAGGTGGCCACCGAATCAATCCAAAGTCAGAGTATAGTATCGAAGAGGAGTGTCCGATAAAGGGCGCTAACCCCCTTGGCCCGAGAATCGCTCCTGATTTAGCCATCTTATGCCAACTCACGGGAGTCGGGTCCACGTATTTACCTTAAAGGAAACGCCGCCACCAACCTACTTCATTCTGGAATCTCCACCGCGTACACCGTTGTTAAAGTGGTTTTCGGATTTGGCAGAGAGTATGACAACTACCGATCCCGGTCTATTCAACAACCAAACGTTATTATAACACCGCGGTCATTTAAAAATAATTATACTTTCTAAACCAGAATAGAATTATCCATTTCAAAACCCATAAATACGATATCATTTCCTTTTAAACCCGAATAAATATGATATCATTTTATTTTAAAATATATTTCTTTTCCAAAATCATGCCACTTTTAAGATTTATAATACCTCGAAACCAAATATTTGAAATTTAACTTTCAACATAATACTTCGAAATCCATAGTTTTAAAATAAAAACTTTCAAAACATAAATGGTTTGGATATTCAACAGTATATAAAATAAAACCGTTGAATTTAAAATTTCATTAAAAGTAAATAATTTCCATACCTTCAGAATTTTTATTCATTTTAAATTCAGTCTAAACCCATAATTTTTATATTCACTTTCAGTTTTAATAAAACACTTCGATTTCAATATTTTCAAACTTTGAGTATTTAATGAATTTGTAAACTAAGGTTGGGAATTTCTATTCAACAATTCATTTTCCTATTATTTAGTTTTGAAAGGTTTACATGATAAATCCCTAACCATTTAAAATAAAACTCAATTTATTAACACTAAATATTTCCTTCCATTTATTTATACTAGAATTATTCATTAAATCCTGTTATAAATATCATTCCTTTAAAATTTCCAATTTTAATAAGTTAACATCAACTTATGGAGTTAAATTTTTAAATAAGCTCAATTCTAATTAATTTCCAATTTATCTTTCAATCTTAATTGATTTGAATCACTTAAAACTCTCTCTCTCTATATATATATATAGACACACACACAAGATCTTAAACATGTACTTAATCATATAATATAAATGATCAAATTCCATTTTTCAACTTATTCATTTTTATTTAGTAGATTTATGCATAGCTTAAATTCAACAATTTAACTATATATGTATATATAAAATATATTTATATCATATCCAAATTTAATATTTATTAAACACTATCATATCCAAACCATAAAAATCATTTCAAAAATAATTATATATATATATACCGCGGTGCCTGTATATAATTTTCTATCCTATGGTCAAGTAATACGGATATTTATCATTTCAATCCGCAATTTAAAAATAAAAATGCGGTTGTATATCTTTTCAAACCACAATCCCGAATGAAATGAAAATGCATAATAACTTGCAGTTTATATAAGATAGAACACATCATCCATCACCCAATATCAATCATCAACCAATTTATTTCAACCATCATCAATTCAAACAAACATCAATATATAGCATATAAAAAAAAAGATATCAACGAACAGTTTATATTCAATAGTAAATTAGTAACTATTAAATTGGAAGTTTATATGCAAAATAAATAAATTTAATTGTCTATTTATATGCAATAATAAAATTGAATAACAATTTAATTTTAAATGAATGCAGTCTAACTGAGATGATGAATAAAATATGCCAAACAGTCATAAATGAATTTCTACTCATATCATATATCAATTTAACAAACATAAGAAAACTTTAAGTTGTGGGTGGGTTAAAACACTCACCTTTTGAATTTAAATTGAATTTAAATCCAAAAATTTGACCGTCTTAGAATTCTACCAAACCAGCGTCATCAAGTCCGGAATTTCAATACGATCCTAACAAAAGAAATCGCGCGTGAAACGGAGTTCGTATGCGAGCGAAAATTGCGTTTGAATTTTAATTAAAAAAACAAAAGAAGAGAACACATTCTCACCCCAAAATCATATGCCACGTCACCTCCCTATGCAAGCTACAGGCACGCGACCTTGCCTCAAGAAAAACGCCCACCTCCAACTTTGACCAAGCCACCTACCACCACAGGCTGCCTACGCACGACATCGACCCTCCAGCTAGCCACACCGCGACCGCCTCTAATCCATGCCTCGGTCCGGCGCTCCCAAGTGCCACCGGCCGCCGTTCGCCGGTAGTGAATTTCGAACCCTAAACGCCCAAATCCGACCACCACCGGTCGCTAAACTCCACAAGACCACCGTCGTTGAATTCCCCATGAAAATCTCCACCAAACCCATATTTTGATTTCACCGATTTGATCCAAAATAAAAAAATCCCAATTTGACGCTTAGGGTTCACAAATTTCGAGCTTTGACCGAGATTTCTAGCTGAAAAGAGCATCAATTTCAGAAACGAATGCCACCCATAGATTCGTATCGATGAAATCTTCGATTCTATAATTTTTTCGAATTTTTTCGTAGAGTTTGAATTTTCATTTGATTTTTGAATTTTGAAACTGGATCTGGGGTTTGCATCCATTGAGGAAAAAAAGGAGCTGATGAAATTTACGCGTAGACAAATAAGAATAGACGGAGGCTGGGGTTTAGTAGCGTATTTATAGATAAAGTTGAAAAATAGATGGATCGGGTTGATAGATATACGTGCTACCGCTAACGTGGCCCAAAAAGCCCGTTCTAACCCCGGAACGAAATTGGGTCAACCCATATATCAAAATAGATGTTTTTAATTATTTTAAACTCAATGGAAAAGGTTTCAAGTCCAAATTCCATCGTATGAAGAAGTTATGCTAAAAACAATATTTTCCAAATTGATTTCAATTGATTTCAATTGATTTTAATTGCCTAAATTTCAAAGCGTTTCTAGTCCGTACGATTAAACGACAAGTCCGATCGCTACGAAACTTGAAAAACTATTATGATTCACCGTTACGGATCCGATGAAACTTGTTTCGTCAAAATCCGAGTCAGTGGCCAAAATGGCTATTTTTATATTAATTAAATAAATTAAAATTCATTAATAAAATCCAAATTTTTATTTCAATTCTAAAATTGACCAATTTTAACACCTTTATATTTCTCAACATTTACAATGATTTAAACAAATTTATCTGTCGCTTACATGTTGATTCAATCATCAATTTCAGCGTTAAATTCCAATTTCGTTAAATTTAGAAATTATAAATTAAAATTTCCATAATTCCTTTGAATTAAATTTTCATTCATATTATTCTAATTCATTATTACGAACAGATGAGATAAATATTGGAATCAAAATCCATTATATTAACATTCTTAATTTTCCTCTAAATCCTTATTTACGAAATATTTTAATATTATATTCCACTTATTGCAATTAATCCACTTATTAGATTTCAATTTATAAATAAATTAATAAATCTTGGTTTTCACTCCTTTATACTATCTTATGAAAACAATATACGTTTCTAATACTTTAATTTACATTAACCAATGTTAAATTAAGATTTATTGTAATTGATTCCTAAAATTTATTTAACCCATTTAATAAACAAGCAACCTACAAAATTGCAACTTATGTGCTTTTAATTGCATTGACATTTAAACTTATTAGATTATATCAACACTATTATCATTAATTGCAAACGGATTACCAATTTTAGTCACTACCTTAAATAACTAACGTATATTAATCTACATCATTCCCAAGTTACAAATTTTGAATTAATTACTATTTATTATTATTGCGTTACTGATTAATCCAAAAATTGCATTGGTCTTTTTTATATTAAATTTATTACCCATATCAATTAAGGTTTTAAACAATTAATAAAATTTCCTTTAATAAATACAATTTAACAATCTCTTGAACATGGTATTACATTTCACATAAATGTAAAATTCATTTACATTTATTAAAATTAAATTTTCAACTCCATCAAAACAGGCAACTTATAAAATTTTGATATCATAGGCTATCAATCACATTCTCACATGTTTAAATCATTTCCAAACAAATGTTGTAATTTCTTTCAATTGAACATATTAGTTAAGGTTTTCTTTTTATACTATACATTCTATTAAATTTTCATTCTATTAATTACTTTACAAAATAACCAATATTTCTATTAAGTTTTCATTCACACCTCCGTTACTATATTAAAATCGTTAAAGTAACGTTTATCATCAACAACACTCATTATATTACTTATCTACAACTATAGCATCGGTTTATTCAACAGTTACTATTATTAACTCATTTTCTATTTTATAACCAAATGTAACCATTTTCACTATTCATTTTATATTAATGAATTCCACTCTAGTTAATATCTTTATTAATTTTTCACAAATTCAACATTTCTGTTGGTTTCATATATTAAACTTATGACCTAGTATGACAATTTATATTATTTCAATTTATTGCCCTATAAATATTAAATTGTTAACTTTCAATAACCATTGATACATCTAATTTCTATATACGCTCCCCTATAAATTAATAAGATTTTTATTTCTTTCTAAATTTAAATTAAAATATTATTAATTTAGTTCATTTTAAACATCGAAATTTTATGGGTTGTTACACTCTCCCCCATTCAAAACTTTTCGTCCCCGAAAAGGAAAAAGAAGGAGAAAGAAGAATTTATAAAATAATATATTTTGCTTAAAATATTAGATATATATACAACAAATAAATTTTCCAAAATTTAATAATTTAAATAAAGTATTAATTTATAACTATTAAATCCTTTTATACTTAAATTAATAAAGTTTGAAAAATATTTTTAAAATTTTCTCTAAGTCCAAAAATTCCAAAAATTTCAGCAGGGTCTCCTTTATACGGGGAGGCTCGGGAGAAAATATAATATCAAAAATACAACATACAACATATATTTCAAATAATATATATCTCAACTCGGAAAAAACATAATAACGCCATAAACCGAAATCCTAAAAAAAAACGTACCTATTTGTCGGGCAATTAACGCTTATTTATGGAACCAAAAGCAGTAGCAATTGCTTCCATAACCTGCATTTCACTTATATAATCCAAAAGAGTTAACAGTTGTATAAAATGAAATATTTAGCGTTGTTTCAATCAATAACAACCAAATCCATACAAACATCAATCACTAGCAACAAAGCATTCATTCAAACAAAACAAAGAGTTGTTTGGGTTCAAAACTTTATATTGTATAGAATGAAAAATAAACTATCAAGTGCACAATTTACTCAACAGTCTTAGATGAAACTAAATAGATTATTTATACATCCCAACAAGTTTAAGGTATCCTTGCCCAAACAACCATAAACCAAAACAAAAATCAACCAATTCAGAAAATAGATTAGATTCATTCTTAAACATTTCTTTCATACATTTATGGTTTGATTCCCCTTGTATTCATTTTTTTTTAATCTATTTAATTTTCCATTTATTTCTTATAGTTTCATTTACTTTTATTCATTTCTAGCAAAGTCCCATTTTCACTTAAGTTTATAATTGCTTACTTACAATACTTATTTTCCATTATATTCAATTGGTAGCATTCAATTATTCTTAAGTCTATACAACTACACATCAATTCTTATGCATTAAAGAATTCCATCAATTATCTTCATTACCTCAAGTTAATTACTTGTATAATATCTATTACATTTTCTTATTAACATTTTCAACTTTTATATCCTTTGATAAGTTATATATATGCCTTTAAGAACGTAATTGAAAATTATACAAGTTTTTCTCAATTCTTTTAATTAATTAATGGTTCAATAATTTCATCTTTGTTTTATAAGTTAAATTTCAAACTACCTTTGATTTCATTCATTTATTTAATGCTTATATTTCTATTGTATTTACTTATAGTAACGTTTTAATTACACTTAAATTTATAACTTTATAACATCAATTCTTATAAATAAAGAATTTCATTGATTCATTACTAAGGTTTACAATCATTTATTTACATTACTTATCTTCCTATTATATTAAATTTCTACTTTAATTAAAGGTTCCAATTTTTTTAATTAGTCATATTCCAATTTACTACACTTAATTGAACTATTAATATACTGGAACTTAAGAACCAAATACCGGGTGTAATTTTTAAATCATTCAAAATAATAGATAGATGTATACACTTAAAATATATATATATATATATATATATATATATATATATATCCAATTATAATTAAAACGATAAAAATTTTCTCAAACAAATCTGCAGTAAACTAGTACGGTGGCCTTCCCACTTCGAAACCCAAAAATGAATATCGATGATGCGTGCACTCATCACCGAAATTTTTTCCAGCGACAGAGAGGGGAGTACAACCTTATCTTCCCAAAATTCCTTTTAAAACATTTCTTTCAAATTACATTGAAATATTTATATCATAAAATACTTCTAAATAATATTATTATTATATTTCACTATTATTCTAAAGAAATTTTCAATAGCCCGGAACTTAAGTTCTAAATTTCCAATTTCATTTATTTTATTTTCATTCTTATTTCACCTATTATTTATAAATTTCATCTCCTAACAACCAATATATTACAACCATATATATATATATATATATATATCATTTATAAAATTTATTTTATATATAGAAAATATAATAGGCAAAATTATTTCATTCACCTATATTAAAACCAAATATTATGTCGGTCTGTCCATTAAGTGTTTAGAAATCCCTATTGATGTCATAGCGTCCCATGCATCAACCAGAATTTATAAATACAAAACGGACAGATTAACATAATATTAAAAACCTTATTATAACAGTAACAAATACGCTTTCTCATATAGACACTCAGCGACTCATCATAGGGTATTACTACCCTATTAATAAAGAGTCAAACCCCACAAAGCTAAGGTTTATCGCTAAACCAAAGCTCTGATACCAGATGTAACGTCCTACCTTTTCGCACGCCTTAAATCGACACACGTGCCGATTCAAACCATACAGAAGGGCAGATTGTTATGGGGTAAATAAGAAAAACGGGAAAGAATAAAACAAAACGGAATCTCACAGCGGAAGGATAAAATATAATAATAAATATACAGTTCATAAAACTGTTTACAAACATTGATTCTTCTTTATACAATAAATATCAGAGTTCATATACCAATAATATTAATGCAGCGGAATACAGTGTAGTGGAACCATATAATATATAATAATAATAGTAATGAAATCTTCCTCTTCTTCCTTCAGAAAAATCTTTAAATCCTGAAACGCTCGGACTGACCCGAGCGAATTGAAAAGACAAGACACTCGAGTCAGAACTAAAAGATCTTATGTAAGTTAAATTAACAGAAATGAATATGAGTGCAGTAACTCAAGAGATGCTCGGGATTTACATCTCCTAAGGATCCGTTAAACTATTTACTATGTAGTATATTTCGCTATTATAATAACTTCTAATTGTAAAATAAACTTACTTTTAAATAGCGTTAAGGCTTTACATTTTCCACCTTAACACATAATATATTCCCTTAGTCTATACAGTACCGTAATCTCCCCCGTACTGGGCGTTGTCAGAGGGCACTCCATAGGTATGATACAAAACTAAAATCGTATAAGGCACGATAGGGTAGGTGACACAGCACAACTAGGCAGTGCCAGGGTAGATATACCAATTAGGCATCCGGGCTGGTGGTAACGCATAGCCGCAGCTACCGCCCACCTCGAACAAACTCCCCCTAAAATCAAAAGTAAAGGTGGCCACTGAATCAATCCAAAGTCAGAGTATAGTATCGAAGAGGAGTGTCCGATAAAGGACGTTAACCCCCTTGGACCGAAAATCGCTCCTGTTTTAGCCACCTTATGCCAACTCACGGGAGTCGGGTCCATGTATTTACCTTAAAGGAAACGCCGCCACCAACCTACTTCATTCTGGAATCTCCACCGCGTACACGGTTGTTAAATTGGTTTCCGGAGTTGGCAGAGAGTATGACAACTTCCAATCCCGGTCTCTTCAACAACCAAACGTTATTATAACACCGCGGTCATTTAAAAATAATTATACTTTCAAAACCAGAATACAATTATCCATTTCAAAACCCATAAATACGATATCATTTCCTTTTAAAACCCGAATAAATATGATATCGTTTTATTTCAAGTATATTTCTTTTCCAAAATCATGCCACTTTTAAGATATATAATACCTCGAAACCAAATATTTGAAATTTAACTTTCAACATAATACTTCGAAATCCATAGTCTTAAAACCATAACTTTCAAAACTTAAATGGTTTGGATATTCAACAGTATATAAAATAAAACAGCTGAATTTAAAATTTCTTTAAAAGTAAATAATTTCCACGCCTTCACAATTTTTATTCATTTTAAATTCAGTCTAAAGCCATAACTTTTATATTCACTTTCAGTTTGAATAAAACACTTCGATTTCAATATTTTCAAACTTTGAGTATTTAATGAATTTCAAAACTAAGGTTCGGAATTTCTATTCAACAATTCATTTTCCTATTATTTAGTTTTGAAAGGTTTACATGATAAATCCCTAACCATTTAAAATAAAACTCAATTTATTAACGCTAAATATTTCCTTCCATTTATTTATACTAGAATTATTCATTAAATCCAGTTATAAATATTATTCCTTTAAAATTTCCAATTTTAATAAGTTAACATCAACTTATGGAGTTAAATTTTTAAATAAGCTCAATTCCAATTAATTTCTAATTCATCTTTCAATCTTAATTGATTTGAATCATTTAAAACTCTATATATATATATATACACACACACAAGATCTTAAACCTGTACTTAACATATAATATAAATTATCAAATTCCATTTTTCAACTTATTCATTTTTATTTAAAAGATTTATGCATAGCTTAAATTCAACAATTTAACTATATATGTATATATAAAATATATTTATATCATATCCAAATTTAATATTTATTAAACCGTATCATATCCAAACCATAAAAATCATTTCAAAAATAATTTTATATATATACCGCGGTGCCTGTATATAATTTTCTATCCTATGGTCAAGTGATACGGATATTTATCATTTCAATCCGCAATTTAAAAATAAAAATGCGGTTGTATATCATTTCAAACCACAATCCCGAATGAAATGAAAATGCACAATAACTTGCAGTTTATATAAGATAGAACACATCATCCATTCACCCAATATCAATCATCAACCAATTTATTTCAATCTTCATCAATTTAAACAAACATCAATATATAACATATAAAAATAACAGATATCAACGAACAGTTTATATTCAATAGTAAATTAATAACTGTTAAATTGGAAGTTTATATGCAAAATAAATAAATTTAATTGTCTATTTATATGCAATAATAAAATTAAATAACAATTTAATTTTAAATGAATGCAATCTAACTGAGATGATGAATAAAATATGCCAAATAGTCATACATGAATTTCTACTCATATCATAAATCAATTTAACAAACATAAGAAAACTTTAAGTTGTGAGTGGGTTAAAACACTCACCTTTTAAATTTAAATTGAATTTAAATCCAAAAATTTGACCGTCTCAGAATTCGTCCAAACCAGCGTCATCAAGTCCTTAATTTCAATACGATCCTAAAAAAAATCGCGCGTGAAACGGAGTTCGTATGCGAGAGATATTGCGAAAATTGCGTTTGAATTTTAATTTAAAAAACAAAAGAAGGGAACACATTCTCACCCCCAAAATCATAATCCACGGCACCTCCCTATCAAGCTACAGGCACGCGACCTTGCCTTAAGAAAAACGCACCCACCTCCAACTTTGACCGAGCCGCCTACCACCACAGGCCGCCTACGCACGACGTCGACCCTCCAGCTAGGCTCACCGCGACCGCCTCTACCCCATGCCTCGGTCCGGCCCTCCCAAGTGCCACCGGCCGCCGTTCGCCGGTAGTAAATTTTGAACCCTAAACGTCCAAATCCGACCACCACCGGTCGCTAAAGTCCACAAGACCACATTCATTGAACTCCCCACGAAAATCACCGCCAAACCCATATTTTGATTTCGCCGATTTGATCCAAAACCAAAAAAATCCCAATTTGACGCTTATGGTTCACAAATTTCGAGCTTTGACCAAGATTTCTAGCTGAAACGAGCATCAATTTCGGAAACGAACACCACCCATAGATTCGTATCGATGAAATCTTCGATTCTATAAATTTTTTCGTAGAGTTTGAATTTTCATTTGATTTTTGAATTTTGAAAATGGATCTGGGGTTTGCATCCATTGAGGAAGAAAAGGAGCTGATGAAATTCACGCGTAGAAAAATAAGAATAGGCGGAGGCTAGGGTTTAGTAGCGTATTTATAGATAAAGTTGAAAAATAGATGGATCGGGTTGATAGATATACGTGCTACCGCTAACGTGGCCCAAAAAGCCCGTTCTGACCCCGGAACGAAATTGGGTCAACCCATATATCAAAATAGATGTTTTTAAATATTTTAAATGCAATGGAAAAGGTTTCAAGTCCAAATTCCATCGTATGAAGAAGTTATGCTAAAAACAATATTTTTCAAATTGATTTCAATTGCATAAATTTCAAAGCGTTTCTAGTCCGTACGATCAAACGACAAGTCCGATCGCTACGAAACTTGAAATACTATTATAATTCACCGTTACGGATCCAATGAAACTGATTTCATCGAAATCCTGGCCAAAATGGCTATTTTTATATTAATTAAATAAATTAAAATTCATTAATAAAATCCAAATTTTTTACTTCAATTCTAAAATTTACCAATTTTAACACCTTTATATTTCTCAACATTTACAATGATTTAAACAAATTTATATGTCGCTTACATGTTGATTCAATCATCAATTTCAGCGTTAAATTCCAATTTCGTTAAAGTTAGAAATTATAAATTAAAATTTCCATAATTCCTTTGAATTAAATTTTCATTCATATTATTCTAATTCATTATTACAAGCAGATGAGATAAATATTGGAATCAAAATCCAATATATTAACATTCTCAATTTTCCTCTAAATCCTTATTTATGAAATATTTTAATATTATATTCCACTTATTGCAATTAATCCACTTATTAGATTTCAATTTATAAATAAATTGATAAATCTTGGTTTTCACTCCTTTATACTATCTTATGAAAACAATATACGTTTCTAATACTTTAATTTACATTAACCAACGTTAAATTAAGATTTATTGTAATCGATTCCTAAAATTTATTTAACCCATTTAATAAACAAGCAACCTACAAAATTGCAACTTACGTGCTTTTAATTGCATTGACATTTAAACTTATTAGCTTATATCAACACTATTATCATTAATTGCAAACGGATTACCAATTTTAGTCACTACCCTAAATAACTAACGTATATTAATCTACATTATTCCCAAGCTACAAATTTTGAATTAATTACTATTTATTATTATTGCTTTACTGATTAATCCAAAAATTACATTGGTCTTTCTTATATTAAATTTATTACCCATTTCAATTAAGGTTTTAAAACAATTAATAAAATTTCCTTTAATAAATACAATTTAACAATCTCTTGAACATGGTATTACATTCACATAAATGTAACATTCACTTACATTTATTAAAATTAAATTTTCAACTCCATCAAAACAGGTAATTTATAAAATTTTGATATCATTGGCTATCAATCACATTATCACACGTTTAAATCATTTCCAAACAAATGTTGTAATTTCTTTCAATTGAACATATTAATTAAGGTTTTCTTTTTATACTATACATTCTATTACATTTTCATTCTATTAATTACTTTACAAAATAACCAATATTTCTATTAAGTTTTCATTCACACCTCCGTTACTATATTAAAATCGCTAAAGTAACGTTTATCATCAACGACACTCATTATAATTACTTATCTACAACTATAGCATCGGTTTATTCAACAGTTACTATTATTAAATCATTTTCTATTTTATAACCAAATGTAACCATTTTCACTATTCATTTTTATATTAATGAATTCCACTCTAGTTAATATCTTTATTAATTTTTCACAAATTCAACATTTCTATTAGTTTCTTGTATTAAACTTATGACCCAGTATGACAATTTATATTATTTCAATTTATTGCCCTATAAATATTAAATTGTTAACTTTCAATAACCATTGATACATCTAATTTCTATATACGCTCCCCTATAAATTAATAAGATTTTTATTTCTTTCCAAATTTAAATTAAAATATTATTAATTTAATTCATTTTAAACATCGAAATTTTATGGGTAGTTATATGCAACGACCTGAGCTCCCTTTTATCTTCTCCAAACAAACATGCCCAAACGTGCGCGTGCACGTGTACAGTAGTTTTGGCCATTATCGGCCAACGTCGCGACCCTTCCCCAGTCGGCGACTACCTTCTCTGAGGAATCCACCACCCAGATCACCGATACCTTCATCAAAATACAATCGAGCCTCTCGATCGAAAAACTGGAACAAAACAAAATCGAAGAAATCAACTCGTCGTCGATGATCGAGATGACTGGAACTCACGGCACTCATCCCAGAGCACCACCACATCGCCACATCGCTATCCCTTGCCTCATGATCCACTTCGATCCACCGTAACGAATTCCATCACCTCGCAAACACCCTCGACCAAAACACACAGCAAAACACTACACCGGCATCCCTCGACCACCACAATCACTAGAAAATTACATACCCATTTTTCCGGAGATCCATTCTCCACTGGGCATCTCCAGACCCAACCTCACCAAAACTTCGACGCCGATCATCGACAATCGGCAAAAATGTCGATTCTAATCAACATAGATTATCACAACAATTACCTAACAAAAAATTGTGATATTCACATTAAAATTCATTATTTGTAAATACAAATCATATTCTATAATCACTAATTTAAATTAGCATAATTGATTCTACCCATGTTTTTGATTAGCCTTGTAAATTATAAATTTTGAGATGAATACTTAATATAAATTTTTGAAACTATTTTTAAAATTCATAATACACTGCTAAAATCATTTTTTATTCAAAGATCAAAACCTAAGTTTGATTGTATTAGGTGATATGAAATTGTGTTTGTGTGAGCTTGAGACTACATATTTCAGAGCAGATTTTGTTTATTTATACATATATGTTTACAAGCGTATCACAGACATCTCACATATATACACATGCATTCATATCCATATACTAAGCAACACAATCTACTAAAATCATTTATCACATGCATCCATAACAACCAATTTTTAAAACTATTTTTAAATTAAAATGTTTACGCGCAATTTTAAAAATGTAGAGAGCTAAAAAGAACTGGGAAGCTTTGAAACTGAAAACTTGAAATTTGAAAAGCTTTGTTCTTTGAAAACTGAATTTGCTGAAGAGAGTACTTTGAAACTTGAAACTGGAATGCTTTAAGACTGGAACATGATGATTTAAACTTTTATTACCAGTTGTATGCCTGAACTTTGATTATTTCTTGATTCTAGATTGCAATTGAATAGAACTACAGGCTTATTGTTTAAGGAGGTTACAGGGTTTAGGCATAAACAGTTTACAGGGTTGAGTTGCATTTGTTTTGGAGGAAATGATAACAGGTTTGAAAAGATTACAGATATTGATATTGATCTGAGATTTGAGAAATGCTTTTACAGGTTGATTTCTAGTTTGAGGAATTTATTACAAGCTTTATTTTTGCGGAACAGATTAGAGGTTTTGATTCATGCATTTCTAGTTTGAAAGGTTTTGGATTGCATGAAAAATTCTGGTTTTTGGAAATGAACTCAGTTTCTTTGATTTTAGAACCGAGGTCAGAAAAAAAGAATGAAAGGGAAAGATAAATTTTTATATAAATTACTTTCAGGTTTTATTAAAATTAAAAGAAAATTCAAATAATGTGACACTTGTCTCTTACCTTGATTAGTATGTTAACACACGTTATCTAAAAACGTTTATAACTTAACACTTGTAATAAGTTATTTTTAAATAAAAATCATATCCATATATTTTAAATCCAAACTATATTATTATTTTATTTTAAGATATATATTCCTTTAAATTCAATTTTTAAATTCAATTTTTAAATTCAAATTCAAAGTCAACTTAAAATCCAAATTTAAAATCAATTCAAATAAATGTAGATATCAATTTTAAACAAACACATTATTATGTGCAAATAATTATCCTATTTAAAATTAGTTTAAATACACACACACACACACATATATATATATATACTTAAACACACTTATTAAATTTTAAAATAATAAGTCTATTTATAAAATAACTCAAATTAAATAATTATTCTTATTTAAAATCAATCTATAATCCCGATTTAAAACATCACATTATTAATTAATTAGTTATTTATATTTGAAAATAACAATTTTATCAATTTTAAACAATTTAATTAAGAGATTATCACATTTTAAATTCCTTTAAATTCCGGGATATCACATTCCTCCGCCCTTAAAAGAATTTCATCCTTGAAATTTAAAATAAAGATAATCCAAAAAGTTTTTATTTCATTTCAACCAATTCAAGCATACGTATCAACCATACACAGTCAACCAAACAAACAATTTCATTCTATCAAACAACTCTAGCTATCCGAACATAGATCCGGATAAGCTTCATAAAATTTTCCCGAGTTTCCCAGGTATAGACACTGGAATACTTGCTCTACTGAATCCACACTAGCTACACTATTAAGTTACTGAGCTCTTACTCACCAAGATTTATAATCTACACAAGAGATTTGACCACAGTCAAGATCTGACTCAACAACCAACCCCTACCGAACCACTGGTTCCACAACCAGCGATGGATCAAACATGTACTCCGTCAGAGATATGTGAAACACTTTGAATCCCAGTCATTCAAAATGGCAATTCAAACCTTATAAGCCAAACACTTATCCTTACAAACTCAGAAGAAACCAAATACTACAAAGCTAACTTCCCTGTCTTACCCAATTCTTACTGCTCCCTTTACCGGAGAAAACCTCTACAACAACGAAGTCTCCAACTTCGAATTCCAAATTCTTCCGTCTTTTATCCACAAAACTCTTTTGACGATCTTAGGCTGCCTACAGATCCTTTCTGATCAGCTCAACCTTTGCTGATGCTACTAGAAACAATCTAGATCAAAAACAATCCAATATAAAGATTCTCACAAGATCTACCCAAAATCAAAATCACAAACTCTACTCCATAATCATCAGTAGAATACAACTTACTTCTCCTATCTGGAAAAGACAAAGAGATGCATTCACCAATCTGAACTTCAGATCCTGAAAAACTTTCTGTAGAAACCCTCTAATCCAAAACAATGCAACTTTCGGTAGAATCCACTCAAGAATATCTGCCACCTTGCTTCCGCTGCACAACTCAGATCTGGAGAAGATGAGAATGCCGTCGATGAACACAAGCACATAATAGACATCACATCCCAGAAATAAGGTTCAACAGATCCATAAAGAGAAAATCAAAAGTTCCAAGAAATGCTGAGCTGCTTCACCAAAACCCCATCCTAGGAGACATCCTTCTACCTAGCTGAATCACCGGTATCACTCCTAGAATCAAGTCGATACAGAACTTAATCTCCAATGCGCACAAATCTCTGACTTCCCTGAAGACATCCGAAAAATCTCCGACAACTCCATAACTCCTACATCCCCTAAAGATGCTTCAATCCCTTGTAAAAGATTATCCAAGATAATCACTCAAACTATCGCAAGTCACTTTTGTGATCAACCCAACCTAAATTCCAAAGATACCGTTCTCTCTTTACAAATAGAACAGCTTATCCTCAACCAATCCATCGAAGAAACGGGTCCACTCCGCTGCTTCAGAACTCCACTTCTAGGAAACTGCTAAGCCAAAAGATCTTCCTTCTAGCACACAGAACACTACCCAACTGCATCGCTGCCTTATATACCAAAGACTCCTATCCAAAGCTTCTTGAGAAACTCGGACCTCAAATCGAACACAAATGCCCTGCTGAACTCAGCCTCAACACCGAAGTAGACACACTTCCTTAAACTCGTTCCAAAGAAACATCTTCGGAAACACCCATAGCCACTGCGTCTCACCACGCAGCGGCTTCTTCTTGAAGTTTCTAAGATACCATCACTCGCTTCGCCTAACCGACAATCCAAACCCTCAAAAATCTGCTCACACGAGTGCGATCAACTTACACTTCAAAGATGGACTCCGAACCTTAACATGTTTCCTTCAGAGCTCAATGAAATCCTTACACCAAGATGCAAAGCTCACTCGAGACGATATTGGGTCTACAGTCTCGATAGATACACTTCCAACCTCAACACTCGAACTTCTTCCATTCGTAGTCGTGCTACACACACCACTACCCCATCTACCTTTAGAACTTACACTGGAAAACCCGAATAAGTAATCCAACAAATAGGTAGAATAGATATATATAGTTACATATATAAATTAGAAGTACGCTCTCTCAAGAAAGACATCACTCCAAAGCCTAGGTATTCGCTCAACCTATGCTCTGATACCAAATGAAACGACCCGCCTTTCTCTCTACAGAAAGACGCATTATTATTAAGAAAGAAAGGGATAGAAAAGAGAAAAGATAGAGAAGAAAGAAAGAAGAACATCAAAATCTCAATAGCGGAACGAATAAATTATATTAATTACATAGTATTATATACATCAGAGTTACACAAGTAATACATCTCATACTAGAGAGTTATAAACATCTGTCTATTATACAACTCAATATACAACACAGATAATAATATAGAGATAATCACAGCGGAACTATATATCTACAGCGCTGAAGCCTCCTGCTCCATATCTCCTTCAGAATTCGTCAAAGCTAACCTGAATCCCTTGGCTACTCGTAAAAATTTGAGTACCCAAGAGTTTAAGAAAAACAGAATAAACTCCGGGTCAGACATGGGTCTGGTGTGAGTAAACGGCTAAAGTTGCTTAACTTTGACCACCTTTGAAAACAAAGGTATCACGTAAGACTTCCCACACATAAACATGGGTAAGTTTTTACCTTAAGCTAACCAAAACATTTGATAGGAAATCCAGTATTATTATAATAGGGTCTAGGGTTTTCAAGTAAAATACAAAAATAGCTAGAATGCTTACATCTCACGTTCCAACATAGTTGGGCACATCTAAAACGTACGACACTTATTAGAGTTTGGATTCCATACAATGGCAGGGCTACAGGGGTACAGCCTGTCACAGTACGTGGCATAGATCACGTACCGAGGATCCACCCTAAATACCTTGCAACACAAGGCCGGAACCATTCCTTACTGAAAAGTTCCGAACAAGATAACCCCGCGGTTGTAGCTAGCAACCGCCCACACAGCCAAATAAAAAGGGACTCTAGACAGGGGTTCCTCTCATCCTACTTGGGCATGACCCACTTAGCCTTGTTGCACCTCCCCTGTTTTAGCCATTCCTGGTTGATGAGGCTTGAGGCTACGATTACCTTTATAGAACACATCTATCTTAGAATGCTCATCGTCCACCTGACGATGTGCTAAAAGCATTCATCCATACAAGTTCGTTCCGAGTTCGAACGAAACCGAAGGCATTATCTCGTTACACTCATTTTGGAATCACCCTCAGAGTTAATGACAATAACCCTTGCACTATGAATCTTCATCTTCACTTGAGATTCACGTCCTGTCGTTAATTTGGATCAATGTGGGTTTCGGATATCCAAATCTGGAAACCCGATCCCGGTCTCATCTAAATCCAAAAAGCCATCTTTTAGGTCCAAGTTGTTTTAAAGTTAAAACAATTCAATTCTATTATCTATATACACAGATAGATAATTCATATCATTGTCACAAACATATAATTCACATCATCATCACAAACAGATAATTCACATTATCATCACACTTCAACCAAAGCATCCATATCACACATCACTTATCTCATATCCGAGATCTCAAACTATTCAAGGCAATCAATATCATCCATCCATACATAAGCAATGATTTATTACTCACCATCTATAATTAATTTAAAATGAATTAAATTGATTTCTTCCATCTCTAATTAATTTAAATAAATTAAATTAATTACTTTCATCACATAAATCTTGCTTACTTAATCATTAATTAATCCAATTAATTAATCATCACCTTAATTAATCACCCTTGATTTATTATCCTTAATTGCATTAAGTAATTAACTCTTAATTAATTATTTAAATTAATTATCTACAAACCATTAAAGTAATTTACCTTAATTACTTTATTAACAATAATTTATTACATTAATCCTTAATTAATTACAATTAATTAATTACCTTATAATCACTTATTTTTGATTAATTAATCTTAATTAATCATTCCTTAATTACTCTCATTAATTACATTAATTAATGACCCTTAATTAATTACTTCCATTAATCAACTTTAGTTAATCATAAACAGTAATTACCATCCTGTAATTACTTACCTTAATTAATTAACTCCTTAGTTAATTATATTAATCCTTTGATTAATTACCCCAAGTAATTAATCCTTAATTACCTCCCATTAAGTAATTCCCTTTAATTAATTACATCCTATAATCATACATTAATCACTTACCTTAAGTAATTACACTTATCAATCTCATTAAGTAATTATACTTAATCAATCACCAAATGATTATCTTTAATTAATCAACCCATTTGATTAACCCAAATTAATCACACTTATTTGATTAATTACAATTGGGTAATTCATCCCTTAATTACTCCCTTAAATAAATAAATTTATCTTTAATTACAGGTTAATTAATCCTTAATTATTAATTAATAAACCTTAATTATCAATTAATAGAACTTAATACAAATTAATTAATCCTTAATTAATCAGCTAATCAATTCTTAATTACAATTAATTAACCCTAAATAATAGTTAATTAATCCTTAATTAACTTTAATTATAGATTAAAAATTCTTAATTATTAATTAATAAAACCTAATTATTAATTAAGAAAACTTAATTAAAAATTAAATACTTTTTAATTACAAGTTAATTAATCTCTAATTACTAATTAATCAACCTTAATTACTTAATTAATTAATCTCTAATCATTAATTAATAATCTTTAATTATCTAATTAATAATTCTTAATTATAAATTAATTAACCTCTAATTAATTAACTTATACTCCTTAATTAATAAATTTTAAATCAATTAGTTAATCTTAATTAATTCTGTAATTAATTCTTAATCATAATTAATTAAATTAATTAATTAAACTTAATTTTCCTTAATTAACTTAATTAATTTCAAGATAATAAACTTTAATTATCTTATAATTAACTTTACTTAATTAAACCATCAATTAAGTTTTAAAATAAAATAATCGTTTTAACTTGATAAATTAAAGTTAATAAAACTTCCTTTAAATACATAAAATATTATCAAGTAATAGATTTTAAAAACTAGTTTCAAATTTTGAATTTTACAAAAACTTGCTTAAATAAAACTTTTAAAATTTCATTCCTAACTCAAGTTTTAAATTCACTTTTAAATTTACTTAACGAAATTTAAATTAACAAATTTTAAAACTTCTTAAATCAAAATGTTAAAGGAAACATTTATTTTATATAAGGCAAATTTATATAAGAGGATTTAAACTAAATTAAAACTTTAAATTTCAAAACTTATTTTTTTTAAAAACCCTTTTTTAAAAACTGTTCAACCACTTGCATCGGGTTAATCCCAAAATCCACTCAGGTCTAACCTGAGTTCTCTTTCCATTTCAAATTTAGTTTTAGTTTTAAATTTAAATTTAAGTTTTAAAACCTGGAACCAAATCCCTCTAGAACTACTCGAGTTCTGTAAAACCCGCATATTTTTCGATTTTATATTTAAATATTTTATTAAAATATTTTATCGATACTAGGAATTTTGTCTGAAAAGCTACTTTTTGCATACGGCCGAATTTGGACTCGGGACTACTCCCATTGAGTTTAAAATGCCTTTTGCGATCTTTTTGAGTATAAGCTTCGATAGGTTTGGAGAAAGTTGATTTTTGCTACTTTTTACTTAGGGCTTTGGTTTAGGCTGAGCCCAATAACCCCACTTACTAGCTCAGTTCCAATCTCCTCTCCTCTTCATTACTTCATAATTTCCTGATACATTCAAGCTTCATCAAAAATGGTGGAAGAGAAAAGGAATTAGGAAATCGTAAGCCCTAGTTTCCATTAGCAAATCCATCTTCTTGCTCCAAACTCAAGTGAACCCATTGGTAAGCTTTTTCTTCTTCTTCTCCAACTCATTCTCTCTTTGATTTCAGAAATTTCCTAAACCTAATTTAGGAAATGTTTCTCTTTTAAGCTTAGATTGAAGCTTCTTGAGTTGTTATTGAAGAGGAATTGATCTTTGCTTGTTTTTAAAGCTTCTCCTTCATTGATTTGGGTTCAAAGGTGAGATTTCTATCTCACATCTATGCTTATAATTATCTTCGATTGTTAGGTATGAATTCCTAGCACTTATTCATGTGCATTTGCTTTTGGTTCGGAATGGTTTTGTGAATATTCCAATTTTTAGTGTTTTGGGTTCAAATCTTTAAAAATCCTAAACTTTGGTGTTTAAATGTGTTTTGCTTATGCATCGAAGAGCTTATAGGGCCGGGTAGTCGATTGGCACAAACCCTTAGCGCCGTTGCTTGAGAGAATGCAATTTGGTGGAGGTTGGACCCTCATTTGGATGGGCTGGGAAGGGACAGGAAACAGGTCCGGCCGACCGAGCCCTGCTGCCGGCCGACCGACCTGCTTCCAAGTGCATAAGCACTTTCTGTTTTAGGGTCCGGTCGACCGACTACAGGGTTCGGCCGACTGACCTGTTCCCCGAGAATTTTTGCGGAACAGGGTCCGGTCGACCGAGCTCTGTAGCCGGCCGACCGACCTGGTGCATTTTTGCCTATTTCGTCTAGTTGTTTGAATTTCCAACTTTAATCGATTCGTGTGGTTTCCTATGCGTTGTTCTCATTTGTTATGACTTTGATGACTCCTTTTTAGGGATTTTGAATATCCATTTCGATGGATTCTTTATCGGTTTCGTTGGATTTTTATTCACATCTTCGTATGTGAATTTTAGTGATTGATTGTTCCTACAATCTTCTTTGTGATTTGTCACTTTAAAAATATAAAGGTTTTTTATACGAGTAGTAAATATCAAAACTCTTTCTTCAAATGATTTCAACTCTATTTTAGTACAAAGCTCGTTTCTTAAACAGTTTTCCAATCTATTAGTATATACAAACCATTACCTCACTCGTATGAGAAATCTAATTAAACGACTTAGTAAAACAAGTGGTATGAAACGCTTGCGTTTACTTCGTCGGTTAATTCTTGGACTCGTTCGATTGAAACTCTTGTGACAATTTTCTAGTGGAGATCTACAATTCGTTCGTAAATATTTAAGTTAAGCTAGTGGTTATGGGACATGAAGCTAAGCTCATATATTTACTAGCTTACTGTAATTGACACTTCTCGTTGATCATGACGATCATCTTTGTGATTTAGACTAGCAATGTGCGATGTCTCTTTGTCTGCGAGGGAGACTAAACCCTGTTTTGTGGAGTTTCGACTCAAATTGGTGGGGTAGCAACCCATGGTCTTCGGGCCGTTTGTGGAGCTTCGGCTCAATTTGTGATGGTTAGCAACCATGGAATTAGCGTTCCGTTTGTGATACACGTGTTGGTGAGCCTTGTGCTCCCGTTTGTGATAGGCCTTTCCCCCCTTTGTGATTTCTGGATTTCTTGAGATGATTTCTAGAATTTGTGCTTCACCAATTTTCGTGATTTTCATTGATAAGCTTTATCGATATTTGTGCATTGGTGAATTTGTGCGTCATTGACTTTTGTGATTTCTGGATTTCGTGTGTTGAATTCTGGAATTTGTGTGTCATTGGTTTTTGTGATTGACATTGATATTATTGTCAATACTTATGGTTTGGTGAATTAAATTAGGAGTATGACGTTTCTGTGATTCTTGTGTAGATTTTGTGACATTGAATAATCCCTTGATGATTTTCAACTGCTTATATATATCACAGCTTGGCATTGTGATTATTATGTGTTTAGTCATATCTCTTATTCTATATCGTTTCATCTGATATTTATAGTTAGACTGATCCGTTTATTATTTTCTTATTAAATAATACTCGGGTCAGACCGAGATGTTACAGGTGCTTCTGCTTGACTTCTTCCCAGGGATTCATTACTATGACTTTTGGCAAACTACTTAGATTAGTAGTTTATTTTGTTGTATACACTTGAGATATAGACTCATAGTTGTATTCTTTTGTATAGCACGTGTTGCTATTCTTTTGTATTCTTGTGGATCTTTTTGACCACTACTCTGATATACACTTCCATGTGTTAATTATATATTCATATCTTCTTCCGCCTTTGTGATATGAATTGTCTGTGACTGATTTATGTTATGTTTATTTCTATATTTGTTTCTGAAGATATTATAGCCACTGTGTAGTAGTTTTGAGTTTATGTCGGTATGTCGGATTTCCCTCTTGAAAAAGAAATGAATGTTATACTATCTGACGTATCGATGCTCGCGCAAAGCAATTACACGGATGGTCGCTCCTCAACAGCCTTATTCTCCGTGCTAGTTGACAGCATTCACCGTAATGTTCTTGGCTAGCGTGGGTATAGAGGTAGGGCGTCACAAGTTCCCACTCGAGTCATTCCCTTCAAAACCCGATCTCCCCTTCGAGTCACTCATGCGAAAACTTGAGCAACGACCCGAGCTCCCTCTTCTCTTCTCCAAGCAAACATGCCCACACGTGCGCGTGCACATGTACAGTAGTTCCGGCCATCATCGGCCAACGTCGCAACCCTTCCCCAGTCGATGACCACCTTCTCTAACGAATCCACCACCCAATACAATCGAGCCTCTCGATCGTAAAACTGGAACAAAAAAAAATCGAAGAAATCCACTCGTCGCCGATGATCGAGATGACTGGAACTCACGGCGCTCATTCCAGAGCACCACCACATCACCACGCTGCTATCCCTTGCCTTGCGATCCACTCCGATCCACCGTTACCAATGCCATCACCTCGCAAAAACCCTTGACCAAAACACACAGCAGAACCCTACACCGCCGTCCCTCAACCACCACAGTCACAAGAAAATTCCCTACCCATTTTTCCTGAGATCCATACTCCACTGGGCACCTCCTGACCCAACCTCACCGTAAACTTCGACGCCGATCATCGGCAATCGACAAAAATGACGATTCTGATCAACATAGATTATCACAACAATTACCTTACTAAAAATCATGATATTCACATTAAAATTCATTATTTGTAAATACAAATCATATTCTATAATCACTAATTTAAATTAGCATAATTGACTCTACCCATGTTTTTGATTAGCCCTGTAAATTATAAATTTTGAGATGAATACTTAATATAAATTTCTGAAACTATTTTTAAAATTTACAATACACTGCTAAAATCATTCTTTATTCAAAGATCAAAACCTAAGTTTGATTGTATTAGGTGATATGAAATTTTGTTGTTGTGAGCTTGAGACTACATTTTTCAGAGCAGATTTTGTTTATTTATACATATATGTTTACAGGCATATCACAGACATCTCACATATATATACATGCATTCATATCGATATACTAAGTAACACAATCTACTAAAATCATTCATCACATGCATCCATAACAACATATTTTTAAAATTGTTTTTAAGTTAAAATGTTTATTCACCGTTTTAAAAATGCAGAGAGCTGAAAAAAGTGGGAAGCTTTGAAACTGAAAACTTGAAACTTGAAAAGCTTTGTTCTTTGAAAACTGAATTTGCTGAAGAGAGTATTTTGAAACTTGAAACTGGAATGCGTTAAGACTGGAACAAGATAATTTAAACTTTTAGTACTGGTTGCATGCCTAAACTTTGATTATTTGTTGATTCCAGATTGCAATTGAACAGAACTACAGGCTTATTGTTTGAGGAGGTTACAGGGTTTGAGCATAAACAGTTTACAGGGTTGAGTTGCATTTTTTTAGAGGAAATGATAACAGGTTTGAAAAGATTACAGATATTGATTTTGATTTGAGATTTGAGAAATGCTTTTACAGGTTGATTTCTGGTTTGAGGAATTTATTACAAGCTTTGTTTTTGAGGAATAGATTATAGGTTTTGATTCATGCATTTCTAGTTTGAAAAGTTTGGATTGCATGAAAATTTCTGGATTTTGGAAATGAACTCAGTTTCTTTGATTTTAGAACTGAGAATAGAAAAAAAGAATGAAGGGGAAAGATAAAATTTTATATAAGTTAATTTTAGATTTTATTAAAATTAAAAGAAAATTCAAATAATGTGACACTTGTCTCTTACCTTGATTAGTATGTTAACACATGTTATCTAAAATGGTTTATAACTTAACACTTGTAATAACTTATTTTTAAATAAAAATCTTATCCGTATATTTTAAATCCAAACTATGTTATTATTTTATTTTAAGATATATATTCCTTTAAATTCAATTTTTAAATTCAAATTCAAAGTTAATTTAAAATCCAAATTATAAATCAATTCAAATAAATATAGATATCAATTTTAAACAAACACATTATTATTTGCAAATAATTATCCTATTTAAAATTAATTTAAATACACACATATATGCTTAAACACACTTATTAAATTTAAAAAAAATAAGTCTAATTATAAAATAACACAAATTAAATAATTATTCTTATTTAAAATCAATATATAATCATGATTTAAAACATCACATTATTAATTAATTGGTTATTTATATTTGAAAATAATAATTTTATCAATTTTAAACAATTTAATTAAGAGATTATCACATTTTAAATTCCTTGAAATTCTTGGATATCACATTTCTAAAATTTAATTCCTTTAACTTAAGTTAAATCACATTTTAACTTTCTCACTTTAAATTTTAATTCCAAAATTTAATTTTCACACTTCTTCCTTATAAATACCAACTTTCACTTATAAGTTTAAAAAAAAACTTATTTCTGATATTCTCTAGAACATTTAATAAGGATTCAAGAATTTTTTAAACACCCGGTATTTATTTCAAATCATTTTGAAATCAAATACACACACTCTCTCTCTCTCTTTGGTTTAACAAACCACTTCCTTGGATTTTCAAAATCAGCCTAATTATTTTACATAAAATTTCCTTTCGGAATTTCAAAACATCACTTGTTTTCCTAAAAAATCTCCATATCAAACCACCCTGGTAGAAATTCGTCACTTTGAAACTCGAAAATGAATACTGATGACGCGGTTGTCATCAACAGAATTATTTTCCAACGACTGAAGTGAGTTCAGTGCTTCATCACTTCCAAAATCCATTTAAAACCATTTTCTTTCAAAAATATCTCCAAAATAATATTGCTATTATTTATTTCAAAATACTTTGGAAAACACTTCCAAAAATCTCCAGGATTTAATTTTCCAATTTCTAGTTTGAATCCATTTTTAGTTCCTAACTCATTTGTATAATTCATTCTTATACAATCTTAATTTTGGTTTTTAAAAACCATTTCCCATTTTTTTATAATCTTATTTTGATGATATAATAATAACCAAACACATCAACCTAATATAATAATTTCTAGAAAATATTCCTTTTATATCAAAATATAATTTGGGTAAAATTATTTCATTTACTCGCTTTCAAATAGTATTGTGTTGGTTTACTTCGTTCAAATGTTTAGAAACTCCTATCGATTTAGTGGCATCCACTACTTGACCAAAATTTATATGTCACTCAACATATAAATCAACACAATACAAAACAATTTATATTCACAAACAAATACGTCTCATATCTATAATACACTTAACTCATTCTAGAGTACTACTGACTCTATTCTAACGAGTAATCCCCACCAAAGCCAAGGTTCTCACTTAACCTACAGCTATGATACCAAATGTAAAGGCTCGTTTCTCCGTACCCGTTGAGTCGACAATTATCCTCATCAGTTCAACTCAAATTGAACGGAAATATGAATCTTTTGGGGTAAAGAAGAAAACGGTAGAAGAAAATTAGAAACAATCAACACAGAATCTCACAATCGCAGCGGAAAAAAAATATAATAACAAAATTTTATACAAAAGAATCTGTAACTGTTTTATACTTACAACTAGAGTACAAAAATCAATACAACAATCTGAATATCATAATAACTTGTCCTAATACAGCGGAAATATAAATCAAGTACGGAAATAAATCTCTATCATCTAGCCCATCATCTGAGCTCTATAGCATCCTATCCTGAATTTGTAACACTCGGTCTGACCCAACCATTATAATAAAATAATACTTGAGTCATTCTGGAAAACCAGCGTGAGAAAATACACTTAATTTGAATTACAAGAGTTATCAAAATCCTTTGAAAAACAAAGTATCTCATAGGAACGCGTCACACAGAAACACGATGGGTTTTTCCCTTACGATAGCCAGAATGTTTTATAGAAAGTCCCATGATATTATAATAGTGTCTAAGTACAAGTACTTATCCAAATAGCCAAAATTATTACATTAATTAAATTCCAACATACTAGGCTTTACAAATAAAACCGTAAAGGCTCGTATTGGAGAATGGATTCCATACAATGACTGGGCTACTGGGGTACTGTAACGACCCGCCGCTCTGACCGCCCCTAGTTGGTAATTAAACCAACTAGAAACGTTCAAAATGATAGATTGTTATTTAGTTTATAACATTTAAACAGAATCAGCTAC
Source organism: Allium cepa (assembly GCA_030765085.1). NCBI lineage: Eukaryota > Viridiplantae > Streptophyta > Magnoliopsida > Asparagales > Amaryllidaceae > Allium > Allium cepa. The sequence continues at coordinate 124,844,817 of CM060940.1, read as the reverse complement.
AGAATCACAGAATAATAATCGTATTTCCCATAAAAGAACTTTTCTTTTATATACAAATATCAGAGTTATACAATGAATTACATTTTATACAGCGGAACAAACATATATCTTTTTAAAGTACAAGAAAAATTTTCTGAAAAGCTTTAGTGAAGTGCTTCCCCTCTCTCTCTAACTTCGCTGCGAGAAAATCTTCAAGCTGTAAAAATACTCGGTCTGACCTGAGTATTATATTCAAAAGAAATAATACACGGGTCAGTCTAATTCAAACTCAGTTATTAGTGTATAGAAGCAACAATAATTAAATAGCAATTAGACGACAGTCAAAGATAGATTTACCCATCCGACTCTTTACAAGAAATCGGATAACGGTAAATGATCACACTAAATAGTGTTAAAACAATAAATCAGCAGATTGAAATCATCAATGAAGATAGATGAAAAGATTTTTTTTCTTTTTTTAAAAAATAAATTAGAAAAGCATCAGAATTTGCCTAAACGGCAGTTTAAACCAAAATCATCAATTTAAATCAAATCAATTTAAATGATTGACAAGTTACCTTAAAAAAAATCAAAACTGATTGGCTGCCGTACACGCACGCGTGCACGGCCTCGCCAATACAGTGACGAAATACATAAGAGCTCAGTGCATCAAAATGCAATACAAGGTCAAATCCGAAGATTCAACACAGTGCAAGTGTGCATGGGACCAAGCCAAAGCAAACTCAAGCTTAACACAAGTGCATCATTTCATTTTGGTTCAAGGAAACAACCAACCCATCAAGAAACACATGTGACAGCAGCAGTAAAACATAAAACAATTGTGTTCACATGGTTCGTAAATGCACACAGATCAACAACCAGGTCAAGAAAACTGAAATTGTGGCAAACTCAAGACTAAATCGAGGAAGCACATGCACACTACAGCAATGGACATACCATCTAAATTTCAATCACTCAATTCACACTAACATAGCGTAGTCAGGTCTACCGAGACACAATGCACATAGTACACAGAAAAGCAACCTAGAGATTCAAATGAACTACTGTGCACTACAACAAGATCAAGCCAGAATGCAAAGTTTCAGGCAGCAGTAAGACATGCACAACAAGACCAGGTGAACGCATCAACACCCAGATGGATGTACCCTATATTTCTTTTTTGCACAAATATCATTAAAACTACTGTTATAAGCATAAATATTCAAGTTCAAAGTTATTCTAACTCTAAAATAATAGAATATATTGTTCATAAACTAGAAACTATAAAGGTATTCGATATTTATCCATATAACTTGCATAACAAACCCAACAATATGATATGTTAAGCTGTTATGGAAATTGAATATTTCCTTACTAATCATATGTCACTATTCCTCAGAAAATAAATTATTAATCACCTAGCAAGTCTTTGCAAAAATGTGTAAAAACAAAGTGAGTTATCATTGTTCTCAAGAGTGTGCGTTAAGACTTGACAACTAACAATTTGTTAGGAGAAAAGACTGTAAAGGGATTATACAGTATGTAAACTTGACATAATATAATCTTGTAGTTATAATTATTCCTTTTAATAGGGTATAAAAGGATAACCATTTCGTTGATTTGTTATATTTCCCTCTCTGATCAAATTTGACTATTTATGGGGGGGACTACCTTTTCCCAATGAAACTATTGAACTAAACAAATGCACTAGAAAGAATATTGGACTAAAATATTGAACTATACCATAAACGCAGACTCGAGGAAGCAAATAAATTGATCAAAGCCGCAGACAATAAATGGAAAAGCAACCGAGTCAAAATCCAAATTATAGAAGAACAATCCGCGAAAATATACTCAAAGTATATATGCCAAATAATTGAACATATATTCAGGAATATATTAGGGAAAAGATCAAATTAGATCTAAAATCATTGTCCGATAGAAGGTCCATAACCAAGCAAATCTTTGAAAAATTCAAATCGAAGTATATACTCAAAAATATAGGAAATTGATTCCTGGAACTGATACTAAAAGTATGATATGACAATGCTTTGTTTATATACCTGCATGTATATATCTACATGTAAATGATGTGTGTGTGTGTGCATCTGATTTGAACTATGTATATATCTACATGCAGACAATCTGATTTTAGTTTTAATAAAATCTAGGTACTTAAAATATTAACAGGCATGTGATTTTTGAAATGTGCTTGTATTTAGACAATAACAGTAGAAATCCCTTAATCTTGTAAAAATCGGATGTTGCAATTTATTGATATAAATGCAAACTGAATGACTCAAGTACAATGCAGACAATCTAACTCAAGTACAACAACTACAAGAGATGCCAACATATACAACATTAGTAAATACTCATTCACAGTGCAACAGCCCCAAACCAGGAATGCAATTACGAGGTATGCAAAAACATAAATGGGCAGTGACAGTAAACATGGAATGAGATGCAATCACTAGTGCGACAGAGAAGAAAAAAACAAACTATAGTTGAAATCATGAAAGCAGTGCAAACTAAAATAATCAAAAGTGCAGTTAGAAAATTGAACAGCGGTGCAGATTACAATCCATGAAAGTACGCACGAATGAAATGCTTGAAACTATGCAAATACAAAATAATAGATAGTCTAATGGTTACAAGGCATGGGACAAACATGCACAGTACAAACTCAATACACATAAACACATATTGAGTACAAAATATTTAAAGATGGAATGTCAAAATTTCACAAAGGCAGACTGAATGATGCACAGCTACCAGATCAACTAAGCAAATTCAAGACATCATGTTTTTTTTTTTATTCTTCCTTTTTTTTATACTGGTGCCTGTAACTATAAGGACATGCATATATGCCTGTATACAATATTTTGATTTCATATCCAACATCTAGGCAAGATTTCATTTCATATTTAAACACCAATCACAAGTATCCAAACAAAACAAGAATAGAGGCAAGTGAGATTGCTCACAAACAAAAAGAAAAATAAACAGATTCCAGGAAATGAAGAAGTTCAAGTTTAAGGAAAAAGAAGTTTGCTCACAAATTTTTCTTCCCAGAAAACAGAAAACTTCCTGACCGTTTTTCAAAGATGAAAGCCTGAACTTGCTTGCTTGAATGCAAATTTGTTTTTAAAACTTCCAGTGAGATATCAAACTTAAATTTAACTTAAACATTTTTTTTATGAACTAATGATAGCATCTATTCTCATCAATTTAAATGCAATTAACTGAGCAAATGGAAGCAAACAGTATCTGTCCTCATCAGATTTCACTTATGTATAAACATACAATACCTATTCATTTCAATAACCTAGCATGCAACCAAATTTACTAAAGTTTTAAAAGTTACTCATAGGATCAGTTTAACTTGTTCAATTTTGAGTCATGAAATCTCATAATCAAAACAAGACCGAAGTCAATCTCAAAATCAATTGCCAGAAATTCGAACAGGTAAACCAGGGAAATCATCAGCGAAATCAAAATCAGAAAATTCAAGCAACCGAGTAAATCATAAAAGCACCAATTGGAAAAAAAAATCACAAAAATCACCAAAACAGAAATCGAATTTGCAGAATACCAATTTAGAGATGAATTAGATGTGAGAATTACTCACCTTAGAACAAAGAGTAGATCGAAGCCGGCGCCTTCGAATTCAACGAGCCCTGATTTCTGTTACAAAGAGGAACGAACGAGACATTCGAATTCGAGCCGCCATTATATCGTTTCCTCGTTTGATTTTTAGGTTTAGGTTTTCTTTTTTTTTTCCGATCTGCTTTGAAATGATGAAGGGGGTATCGGCCGCCATTGTTTTGTTTTCTTTGATTTCTAGGGTTACGAATGAAATAGAGAGGGGATCGAGTATAGCCTTAGATAATATTACAGCACTTAAGCAAAACCATGGGCTAAGAAAATTGTAAAGCCCACCTAATTCCTTAATCAAATTATTAAAGAATTATAACTAAATTTTAGAGGAATTCAACCGTTTAAAATTCCAACAGCAATTAGGCACAATTTATAATTGTCATTCCTTCATTATCTAGATATTAACTCAAAACAATTTATAAAAGAAACTATCTCTTTATAAATAAACAACATAATTTATTTGAATTTGGAAAAACTCAAATCGATTAACCAATTAATCTCACAATTTTAAATCAAGAATTAAATCAGTTATCAATCTAAAATAAATTAAAATTCGGAATCGTTACTGTCGAATTTTTTTTTTCTTTAGTAAGCTTCATAGGTATATAAACGTTTTGAAGTTCAACTATCAAGCGTTAATTTATATTAACATGTTTCACAATTAGATTTTATGCTTGTATTTTGTATTGATAAAATTCATTCCATTTTATTTAGATTAAAGAACAATGTTATTAAAACTAACCATCAATTTATAAATTTACATAAATAATACTTGTATCCAAATTATTTTCCTAAGTCATTAGTTTGAATTAAAAATACAAATTCAATATTCAATTTCAACTCCAAAGTCAAATTTAAATTTCTATTCAACTTTGTATAGATTAAATTTTAATATTTAATCGCCAAATTCACAGTTATATTGGGAATTCAATTTAAATTATCATTCAAATATTTAAAACTAATTAAATATTTACAATTTAAATTGTTCAAAAAATTCAGGGCCGTTACAATCTCCCCTCCTTAGAAGAATTTCGTCCCGAAATTACAAGTAAGGAAAAATGATTGTTAAAATTTCACCGATATTTATATTTTACACAATTTTACCAAGCTTGAAACTTATTAAAAAAAATAAATGAGTCCCATTTGTTTTATCTCAATAGCCTTGTTAATTAACTCATTTGCTCAACATTTTCTACAATCAAGACGCAAAAGTCTTTTACTAAAGTTTTCAACTTACAAAACCCAAATTTTAAATTCGAAATTCTTTATTTAAGAAATTTACATAGTATAATTTTTCCAAAGCTGTGGACTTTCAAAACATTTCAAAAATCCCCTTCCTTATTTCATTGGGTTGGAATTCATGTTACTTTAATTTCAGATTATTGATTTTCTATTTAAAGTTTGGAAATACTTGCTAACTCGAAATTTAACAAGTCTATTGTCGTTCTTAAAGACATTAGGCATACGCTGGCTAGGCGCAAGTCTAAAAATCTCCAAGTACTAAATATACTTGCTTCAATTTCCAGTGAAAATACTTTAAAAAAAATCTTTTTAAAAATGGATATGGAAAGCACATTCCCCCATGGATCACAGTTTACCCAGCGGTTTCGCTACTATCCCAGTAGAATCGCTTGTAAACTATAGATTTCTCATCTCTTGAATTTCACCATGGTTGTTGCCATAGATCGCGGTCCACACGGCGGTTACGCTACTATCCCGGTAGAATCGCTTGTGACCGTAGGCATCTCGCCCCTCGAATTTCGCTTTGGCTTCTAGATTGCAGTTTACACAGCGGTTACGCCACTATCCCAGTGGAATCGATTGTAACTGTAGGCATCACGCCCCTCAAATTACGCTAGCCACTCCAACTAATGGAAAACAAACGGCCAATCCAACTAATGGAAAACAAATGGCCAATCCAACTAATGGAAAACAAATGGTCAATCCAACAAATGGAATTCTACGTAGCTACGATTTTCAAATGGACACTCATCTCGAGTTCCAACAACCTTCACAAATTTTAAATGGAAGGTACTTTTCCATATCCTCAATTTGGAAAACATAATATCATACATACATATATAATATTTCATTTCACAATTCATACATATCATACTCATGTACTTACATAAGTTTTCCATAACAATTACCTTCCAAACTAATGGTTTTCGAATTTATCGTATTCTCATATATACGTTCTGAAAACCTCAATATCTCATACCCATAAAAAATAGAGGATTCACAAATTTTCCATTTCATTATCCATTAAAATTTTCCTCTAAGTCGATTTGGAAATTTAAGGTTATCTCAAACCTAAGTCACATTCATAATCCAATTTATTATCGACTTCACACTCGATTTGGATTTCATGTTACATCGTCAATTCTCAACACATAATTGATGTCTACCGATATATAACCTCTGAGCTCGTACGTCTCAGAGAAGGGTGTTAAGCTAAGAGAATAAATTCTCCTCCACCAACAGATATATATTTAATAGAGATCAATTGCTATGTCGTCAATTCACAATGTTAGACATACAATCCAAATCGACCATTCAAAATTCAAAGTTCAACTTATATTGTTTTTGGGTGTCAAAGTTAAACTCAATTTAACTCAAGATTCAATCCTGTTGAAAATTTCCAAGTTGAACTAATTGTTCAAATTTCCCAAAAAAATATCTACACAAGATATATATAATTTTTTTCCACACTTAACCATTTGAAAACAAATTTCAAATCATTTTTTTTCACCTTTCAATCTTTGAAAACAAATTTCGAAGCAATTTCCTTAAACGGAAACATTTCCAAATATTTATCCATTTTAAACTTAAAATGGTTCACCTAAATCAATCAAATAAATCCTTACCGATTTATTTTAAACTTACGTTCCAAATTCGTAAATTTATTTCCACACTTCAAAAATAAATCAATATTTATTTTTAACAAATTTCCCTTTCTTTTATAAATTCCATAATGAATTTACATTTTCAAAATATCTTATGAATATACGATTTTCAAATCGATTTCACATATTCATTATCAATTTATCTTTAAAAAGATAAAATCTCAAAACATTCACTTTTCACTTTATCTTTAAAAGATAAAATTTCAAACCTTTCATTTCATATTGGAAAATATTTCCATACTCATTCAACAATAAGTAATTCACAAATCCATTTATTTTCAACACTTTGAAAATATTCAATATACTTAGAGCATAATTAAGATATATCTCATTCTTAAAGGAAATCATTCTTTTAAACACATTAATTTGAGTCAAAACGAATGTTGCGTAAAACATCGTTACGACGACCCAAAATCACTAGTATAGGGATTCCAATTTAAGATAGATATATAAATCCCAATATTATATAAAACATTTCTTTTCAAAAAAAACCATTTACTATAACAACAGTGTTATCCACCATTTCCTTTTATTTCTCTCGAAAACGTCTATTTCAACAATGAATGTTGAAATCTATGCTTTCGATTCTTAACACATTTTAAAACAACTTCAAATTTTCCAATATTAAGTTTTCTACTTAACTTAATTCCATGCCCGTTCAAATTCAAATTCATCACTGAATCTATTAAACCTATTATGGATTTTCATGTTGACAAATATATTTCCTATCAAAATTTTGCAATCCTTATTAGCAAAGGTTGGATTATTCAATCATTTTCCCAAGACATATCCGTTTTTTGTAATAATATATTCACTGTCCCAAAATTGTGAATAAAATTCCCATTTAACTTTTTATTATCACAATATTCTGCTTAAGGATAATTCGCTGTCCAAAATCTCGAATATATCTCCTTTAACAACTTTTATGTTTCATTTATCAAATTCAATTGGTTTCAAATTTATAAACAATCCTTACCACTTCCACTTCTATTTATAAAACTTCGATTATAATCTCCTTCATTAATTTGATTCAATCTATATAACTCAATTATATACCAAAAGTCCATTTATAAGTTAAGTACTTATAATCCATTTATTTACAAATCATTCTTCAAAACATTTGAAATTAATTTTCAAAAGAATTCAGAATCAAATTCCCGAGTCATAGTTCAATAATCCGCTTGATTATAACTAAATTGACATGCCATTTTTATTTCCCAATTACTTCGGAGATATTCAAAATATTTGGTTTAAACCAATTCATCAATTCACTTAACTCATATTTCATTTTTCATAAATCTCAACAATTCGATAATGAGTTTTCAAATGATCGAGACTCAAATCTAAGGAGACCTCACTGAAAAGAAACTATCGCAAACCTAAATTTAGAGAGGGGAATTTTCAAAAATAATTCTAATTTTCAAAATACTTTTTATTTTAAAGAAAACAATTTTAAACTTCTTTAGATTTTGAAAACACTTTCTTTAAAGTGATTCTAGTAACTATTCATATTAAACGCCATAAACTAAGCTTTGTGGAAACCAAAGCTCTGATACCACTTTATAACGACCCGCCGCTCTGACCGCCCCTAGTCGGTAATTAAACCAACTAGAAACGTTCAAAATGACGGATTGTTATTTAGTTTATAACATTTAAACAGAATCAGCTACAGAATCACAGAATAATAATCGTATTTCCCATAAAAGAACTTTTCTTTAATATACAAATATCAGAGTTATACAATGAATTACATTTTATACAGCGGAACAAACATATATCTTTTTAAAGTACAAGAAAAATTTTCTGAAAAGCTTTAGTGAAGTGCTTCCCCTCTCTCTCTAACTTCGCTGCGAGAAAATCTTCAAGCTATAAAAATACTCGGTCTGACCCGAGTATTATATTCAAAGGAAATAATACACGGGTCAGTCTAATTCAAACTCAGTTATTAGTATATAGAAGCAACAATAATTAAATAGCAATTAGACGATAGTCAAAGATAGATTTACCTATCCGACTCTTTACAAGAAATCGGATAACGGTAAATGATCACACTAAATAGTGTTAAAACAATAAATCAGCAGATTGAAATCATCAATGAAGATAGATGAAAAGATTTTTTTTTTCTTTTTAAAAAAAATAAATTAGAAAAGCATCAGAATTTGCCTAAACGGCAGTTTAAACCAAAATCATCAATTTAAATCAAATCAATTTAAATGATTAACAAGTTACCTTAAAAAAAATCAAAACTGATTGGCTGTCGTACACGCACGCGTGCACGGCCTCGCCAATACAGTGACGAAATACATAAGAGCTCAGTGCATCAAAATGCAATACAAGGTCAAATCCGAAGATTCAACACAGTGCAAGTGTGCATGGGACCAAGCCAAAGCAAACTCAAGCTTAACTCAAGTGCATCATTTCATTTTGGTTCAAGGAAACAGCCAACCCATCAATAAACACATGTGACAGCAGCAGTAAAACATAAAACAATTGTGTTCACATGGTTCGTAAATGCACACAGATCAACAACCAGGTCAAGAAAACTGAAATTGTGGCAAACTCAAGACTAAATCGAGGAAGCACATGCACACTACATCAATGGACATACCATCTAAATTTCAATCACTCAATTCACACTAACATAGCGTAGTCAGGTCTACCGAGACACAATGCACATAGTACATAGAAAAGCAACCTAGAGATTCAAATGAACTACTTTGCACTACAACAAGATCAAGCCAGAATGCAAAGTTTCAGGCAGCAGTAAGACATGCACAACAAGACCAGGTGAACGCATCAACACCCAGATGGATGTATCCTATATTTCTTTTTTGCAAAAATATCATTAAAACTACTGTTATAAGCATAAACATTCAAGTTCAAAGTTATTCTAACTCTAAAATAATAGAATATATTGTTCATAAACTAGAAACTATAAAGGTATTCGATATTTATCCATATAACTTGCATAACAAACCCAACAATATGATATGTTAAGCTGTTATGGAAATTGAATATTTCCTTACTAATCATATGTCACTATTCCTCAGAAAATAAATTATTAATCACCTAGCAAGTCTTTGCAAAAATGTGTAAAAACAAAGTGAGTTATCATTGTTCTCAAGAGTGTGCGTTAAGACTTGACAACTAACAATTCGTTGGGAGAAAAGACTGTAAAGGGATTATACAGTATGTAAACTTGACATAATATAATCTTGTAGTTATAATTATTCCTTTTAATAGGGTATAAAAGGATAACCATTTCGTTGATTTGTTATATTTCCCTCTCTGATCAAATTTGACTATTTATGGGGGGGGGGACTACCTTTTCCCAATGAAACTATTGAACTAAACAAATGCATTAGAAAGAATATTGGACTAAAATATTGAACTATACCATAAACGCAGACTCGAGGAAGCAAATAAATTGATCAAAGCCGCAGACAATAAATGGAAAAGCAACCGAGTCAAAATCCAAATTATAGAAGAACAATCCGGAAAATATACTCAAAGTATATATGCAAAATAATTGAACATATATTCAGGAATATATTAGGGAAAAGATCAAATTAGAACTAAAATCATTGTCCGATAGAAGGTCCATAACCAAGCAAATCTTTGAAAAATTCAAATCGAAGTATATACTCAAAAATATAGGAAATTGATTCCTGGAACTGATACTAAAAGTATGATATGACAATGCTTTGTTTATATACCTGCATGTATATATCTACATGTAAATGATGTGTGTGTGTGTGCATCTGATTTGAACTATGTATATATCTACATGCAGACAATCTGATTTTAGTTTTAATGAAATCTAGGTGCTTAAAATATTAACAGGCATGTGATTTTTGAAATGTGCTTGTATTTAGACAATAACAGTAGAAATCCCTTAATCTTGTAAAAATCGGATGTTGCAATTTATTGATATAAATGCAAACTGAATGACTCAAGTACAATGCAGACAATCTAACTCAAGTACAACAACTACAAGAGATGCCAACATATACAACATTAGTAAATACTCATTCACAGTGCAAAAGCCCCAAACCAGGAATGCAACTACGAGGTATGCAAAAACATAAATGTGCAGTGACAGTATACATGGAATGAGATGCAATCACTAGTGTGACAGAGAAGAAATAAACAAACTATAGTTGAAATCATGAAAGCAGTGCAAACTAAAATAATCAAAAGTGCAGTTAGAAAATTGAACAGCGGTGCAGATTACAATCCATGAAAGTACGCATGAATGAAATGCTTGAAACTATGTAAGTACAAAATAATAGATAGTCTAATGGTTACAAGGCATGGGACAAACATGCACAGTACAAACTCAATACACATAAACACATATTGAGTACAAAATATTTAAAGATGGAATGTCAAAATTTCACAAAGGCAGACTGAATGATGCACAGCTACCAGATCAACTAAGCAAATTCAAGACAGCATGTATTTTTTTATTCTTCCTTTTTTTTATACTGGTGACTGTAACTATAAGGACAGGCATATATGCCTGTATACAATATTTTGATTTCATATCCAACATCTAGGCAAGATTTCATTTCATATTTAAACACCAATCACAAGTATCCAAACAAAACAAGAATAGAGGCAAGTGAGATTGCTCACAAACAAAAAGAAAAATAAACAGATTCTAGGAAATGAAGAAGTTCAAGTTTAAGGAAAAAGAAGTTTGCTCACAAATTTTTCTTCCCAGAAAACAGAAAACTTCCTGACTGTTTTTCAAAGATGAAAGCCTGAACTTGCTTGCTTGAATGCAAATTCGTTTTTAAAACTTCCAGTGAGATTTCAAACTTAAATTTAACTTAAACATTTTTTTTTATGAACTAATGATAGCATCTGTGCTCATCAATTTAAATTCAATTAACTGAGAAAATGGAAGCAAACAGTGTCTGTCCTCATCAGATTTCACTTATGTATAAACATACAATACCTATTCATTTCAATAACCTAGCATGCAACCAAATTTACTAAAGTTTTAAAAGTTACTCACAGGATCAGTTTAACTTGTTCAATTTTGAGTCATGAAATCTCATACTCAAAACAAGACCGAAGTCAATCTCAAAATCAATTGCCAGAAATTCGAACAGGTAAACCAGGGAAATCATCAGCGAAATCAAAATCAGAAAATTCAAGCAACCGAGTAAATCATAAAAGCACCAATTGGAAAAAAAAAATCACAAAAATCACCGAAACAGAAATCGAATTTGCAAAATACCAATTTAGAGATGAATTAGATGTGAGAATTACTCACCTTAGAACAAAGAGCAGATCGAAGCCGGCGCCTTCGAATTCAACGAGCCCTGATTTCTGTTGCGAAGAGGAACGAACGAGACATTCGAATTCGAGCCGCCATTATATCGTTTCCTCGTTTGATTTTTAGATTTAGGTTTTCTTTTTTTTTCGATCTGCTTTGAAATGATGAATGGGGTATCGGCCGACATTGTTTTGTTTTCTTTGATTTCTAGGGTTACGAATGAAATAGAGAGGGGATCGAGTATAGCCTTAGATAATATTACAGCACTTAAGCAAAACCATGGGCTAAGAAAATTGTACAGCCCACCTAATTCCTTAATCAAATTATTAAAGAATTATAACTAAATTTTAGAGGAATTCAACCGTTTAAAATTCCAACAGCAATTAGGCATAATTTATAATTGTCATTCCTTCATTATCTAGATATTAACTCAAAACAATTTATAAAAGAAACTATCTCTTTATAAATAAACAACATAATTTATTTGAATTTGGAAAAACTCAAATCGATTAACCAATTAATCTCACAATTTTAAATCAAGAATTAAATCAGTTATCAATCTAAAATAAATTAAAATTCGGAATCGTTACCCTCGAAAATATTTTTTTTTCTTTAGTAAGCTTCATAGGTATATAAACGTTTTGAAGTTCAACTATCAAGCGTTAATTTATATTAACGTGTTTCACAATTAGATTTTATGCTTGTATTTTGTATTGATAAAATTCATTCCATTTTATTTAGATTAAAGAACAATGTTATTAAAACTAACCATCAATTTATAAATTTACATAAATAATGCTTGTATCCAAATTATTTTCCTAAGTCATTAGTTTGAATTAAAAATACAAATTCAATATTCAATTTCAACTCCAAAGTCAAATTTAAATTTCTATTCAACTTTGTATAGATTAAATTTTAATATTTAATCGCCAAATTCACAGTTATATTGGGAATTCAATTTAAATTATCATTCAAATATTTAAAAATAATTAATATTTACAATTTAAATTGTTCAAAAAATTCAGGGCCGTCACAGGTACCGCTCGTCATAGTACACTTCTAGAAAAATGTACGGAGGACATCGCCAGGATCCCCTACAACATAAGATCGGCCTATCCCTTACCTGGATAGATCCGAATATGTTATCACCTTGGGTGTTCCCACACTTTAAAAATCGAATGCTCCCTTTTTCATGCACACTCATATCCTTAATTTATATATATTTCCAAGGATATCTAGAAAAGTGATAACATACCCTAATTGGATGCAACCCACTAAGCCTTGCCGCATCTCCCCTGTTTTAGTCATTTTCGGTTAATGAGGCTTGAGGCTAACATTACCTTCCAAAAAAAAATTCATTTAGAATGCCTATCGTTCACCAATGATGATCTTCTGATAGCATTCGTCCATACAAATTATCCCGGATCTGGACAAACCGAATCACCGTCTTCACTATCTTCACGATATCCATTCGTAACGTTCAAATCAGATCGAAGTGGTTTTCAGATAATTAAATCTGATCCCGGTCTCTTCAAAACGATTGACTAAATTGGCCAGTATTGATAGTCGGTTATTTAACTATCAAATAACATCCATAGGCAGTCACTAGGCCATTATTTATAATTTCTTCAAAATATCTTTATAAGATATATATTCAAATTCCTTTCCATATTCCAAAAGTGGAAAACAATTTTAAACACTTCAATCCATTACCGGGTATTCCCATACTATTTCATTACTTAGAAATATTCCCAAACTTCCACTTTAATACTTAGGAAAACATTATAAGTCTTATTTTCAAATATCAATGCTTTAGAGAATATTTCGTAACTTATCTCATAAGTCCCTGGAATCGTTAATAAATTCTCTTTAACAACTTCCAAAACCCAATATACTTATTTATAACCTCATTCAACCATTTTTAACTTCTTATGAATTTAACTTCATTTTTCAAAGTTCCCATATTCAAGATTTTAAAATCCATTTCCTTCAAATCTTTTATAAAATTCCTCTCCTCAAAATCATATCCATTTATAATCCCCATTAACGAATCTCGAGAGAATTTATAAATAAAATTTTCAATCACTTCAAAACTCTATAAATACATAATAAGTATTTAAAAGAATAATAATATATTTTTAAACAAGTTTAAGTAGTCATTTAAAATCATCGAAACCCTTTTTATAAACATCAATAACCCATTTTTTTATATGTAAACAAATCAATTTCAAAGCTAATTTTTAAAATTAAATTTTATTAAAATAAATATCAAGTATTTGAAAAATATACTTTTCGATGTAATTTAATTCTACTAGTTCAAAATTTCATAGTTTGATTTATAACATTTACCCTTGAAAACCAAACTTAAATTCTTAAAATTAAAGATATATTATTAAAATTCCAATATCCGATTCATTTTATAAATCCTCTCGATATACAACTCATCGATCCCATTCCATCATCCTATCCATTTCCATTTTTCAAAAATAGTATCCACTTTTTTCCAACCCTATTTCCATATTCTAATATAAATTCACCCTATAAATTTTATATTTCCAAATTTTCATTTGTTATCGATTTCCTTTATTTATAAACATCGTATATAAATATATAACTTCCCTAAGTTTCACTTTTTATAAAAGCAATCTCATTTGTAAAATTTCATTTTATAAATTCAATGCCTTATAAATTCTATTCATTTCTGCCAATCTATTTTTAATATCGATTTCAACTTCTTTTCATATTTTCTAGAAATATCGTTTAAAAATCCTTTATATAAGTTATTTTAAAAATCTCTATTTAAAATATTTTTACGAACAGTTAAATACAACCTAAAAATCAGTTTATCATTTTATATCCAGATATTTTATTCCAAATATAAGTTATTTTTAAAATCTCTATTTAAAATATTTTTATATCCAAATTCTTAATTCCTTCGAATTTAAAAATAATATCTATGGTATTAAAAATACCAAATTAAGGCAATTGTTACTATAACATCCAATAATTCAAATCACCACAAAGTCTATATAAATTTATTCACACAAATCATATATCACTATATATGAAATTAAAACAAACATTTTTGAGGAATCTAGTTGGATCCCTTCAACCTGTTTTCCTGCATCCACAAACGTTAATACAACATAAAAATACCAATCCCACTTCGAGAGGAATGTCGCAGTATATTGGGTTATCCGCTATTATAAGGGACGCATAGGGTCTCATCTGCTAAAATATGCGGGAATATCAATCCAACTTCTAATATATATACTACTATATATATAACATTTAATAGATAGTAATTTATAAATTCAATCAGCATTCAATAATTTATTTTAACTATTTAAAATAAATTTTAGTAACTCAAATGAGTGAGAATTTCTCTTATTTTAATTCCGTATCCTACGTCAT
Source organism: Allium cepa (assembly GCA_030765085.1). Lineage (NCBI taxonomy): Eukaryota > Viridiplantae > Streptophyta > Magnoliopsida > Asparagales > Amaryllidaceae > Allium > Allium cepa. The sequence continues at coordinate 124,829,571 of CM060940.1, read as the reverse complement.
TTCAAATGCAATGCCACGGATCTTGTAATTTGAAACTCGTATGAAGTTTAGATATTAAATTTATTGGTTGCCTAATTTTAAATCCTTAAGTAAATAAACTAATTGTATAGATAAACTAAATTACTTAAAACGAAAACATCCAAAACCATCTTCCTCTATTACATAATCTGTAATGACCCGTGAATTTTAACGATTTAATAATGTAATTAACTGAATTTTTTTGGAATTTAAAACTATAAAATTTTGAAATGAAAATTCGATATTTGGAATACGTCGATTTAGACGTAGCAAATAGGAAATTTTCATTGGATGATATGAAGGTTAGTTCTGTTGTGTAATTTTCAATTTAAATCAGTTAATATTGATGTAATTGAAATATTAGTGTAATCTTACATTTTTATATGATTAAAATGTAAATCATTTTCTGAGTAAGTCATCATATTTTTTTTTCCAAATTTGGATTTCTCTAGCCCCATTTATCTTATTTTCGATGAATTTGTAACAATTTAGCAACAAAATATTGACTTTTGATTAGGAATTCCAAAACACTTGAACAGAGCTTACCGATGCAATATTGTTTTCAAAATTTGTAAATGAAATAATTTTTTCTATGAATATATTGTATATATAAAGGTATAATTTTCTGAAATTAAATAGTTAAATGAATTGGTTGTTAGAAATGATAATATCTGATTATCATTTATTGTTTTGTAAACCATCGACTATTGCAACATGATATAAATAAATGAAATTATAAAACGTGGTTTATAAATTGATTTGGAATCGAAATGAATTTTAATTAAGAATTTGAGCATTCAATTTCCGGTATTTTCAAAAATTTGGTTTTTAAAGTTTGGAATATATTATTTGAAAGTATATTCAAATGGAAATTGTTTCAAAAGAATAATTTTAAAAGAATTAAGTCTATACTCTCTTCGTTTGTCGCTGGAAAATAATTTCGGAAATGACTACAACATCATCGACATTCATTTTCGAGTGCCAAAGTGGAGAGACCACTTCGTAGCTTTGCTATACTTTTGTTTTGGAAAATGGATTTGATTTGAATTTCTAGAATATTGTTTTATATAATATATATGTATATATTTAGTTCAAAATTGTTTAAAGTGAAACCGAAAATTAATCCTTAAATTCTATGTAAAGTGATGGTTTTCAATTATTAAAATAAAGTAAGATTTCTGAATAATTGGATAGTCTAAAAATGTGAAATAGAATTTTAGCAACTTAAAACAGATGAAATGGGATAAAATTTATTTGTATAGTAATTAATTGCATTCTAATGTATAACTTACCCAGAATATTCAAAAAGTTAAAAGGTTAGGGTGTATATATATATAATTGAAGGTTAAAAGGATAGAATTAACTATAGTTGATCGAATAAATTTAAAAATGAGTTAGATAAAGGAAATTTTTTCGTGAAACATTTGTAATAAATGTTAATCAATTGAATGAAAATATATGGAATTGAAATCAATTAAAAGTTACGCAATAAATTTGATAAAATAAAATGAATTGAAATCAATTAGTTGAATATAAACCAATTTAAAAATAAATGAAACTTATATGGTTTTAGAATTTATTGTCGTATCCGGTATTTTATATTTTAAATCTATCTTTCTTCTGGTTGTTTTGATTCTCTTATCTCGTTCCTTTTCGGGGACGAAAAGTTATGGGTGGAGGAGAGTGTAATGACCTATAAATTTTAATGATTTAATAACATAATTAATTGAATTTTTATGAAATTTAAAACTATAAAAAATTTCAATGAAAATTCGATGTTGGAAATACGTCTATTTAGGCATTGCAAATGGAAAATTTTCATTGGAAGATATGAAGGTTAGTTCTGTTGTGTAATTTTCAATTTCAATTTAAATCAGTTAATATTGATGTAAATAAAATATTAGTGAAATCTTAAAATTTTTATATGATTAAATGTAAATCATTTTCTTAGTAAGATGTCATATTTCGTTTTGCTAAATTTGGATTTCTCTAGCCCCATTTATCATATTTTCGATGAATTTGCAGCAGTTTAGCAGCAAAATATCGACTTTTGATAGGATGGTCCTATCGCTGATATCTGTGTACCGTTCTGTTCATCTCATCGTGATGATCTTCGTAGTATATTCATCACGTATTTCGGCATCCGACACATGACGAAATATACGAAACGGTTCACTGTATCGGTATCCATTTTGAGCTTTTGAGTTTTTCGTGCCTTTTCATTTATCTACTGGTTAAAAACCAATAGCCACTTGCTTTTATTATTTCTCTGAAGTCATGCTTGAACATTTCTATTCTTACTGTTCAGTATATGTGGACTTGTCCTTTCATTGTTCATTTCCATTCACTGTTACGTAAAAAGGTGGGAAAACTATTATATACATTTATATATTAGTGCTGCATTTTTTTATATTGCAAACCTTATTCTTCCCCTAACGTTAGACTAATTCTCACCATGGTCATCAGCACTACCTTGAGCACTGCAGCTTATCTCCTTGACTAACGTCCTCCCTCCACCCCGTTCAACACGCCACCGAATTTCAAGCACGCGACCACTGCCCTTCCACCTAAACTCCACATGTAATGACCTGCTATTTTGGACCATTCAAATCGACAATAATCCACACATGTCAGACTTGAATTGTTCAAAATATCATATTGCTAATTTAAAATTTGGCAAAGCTCAGCATATACAGTAAATAAATCAATCATAGAATCATTGAGATAGAGTAATATAATGCAGCGGAATAGATAAATAGTAGTTCATGAAGCTACTATATAAACATCAGAGTTAGAAATAACATACAGCAGGATAACTCAAGTACACTGAAGTCTTGAATACAAACATATGACATTTTTGAACCAATCAACTGGAACAACTGAAAGCTGAATCGATATTTGGATATCCAAATGAGCTCCAAACTCCAAAGGTTAGTCTCAAATGTTGTATCACTCAGTCTGACTCGAGCGTAAAACAAAACACAAAACACTCGAGTTATGATTAACATTCTTATATCAATAAATCGAACTCAAGTGAAATATCAACTGAAATACAATTAACTTAAAGGATGTTTGGGATAACCATCCTCTAAGAATCCATGGAACTATCTACATTGCAGAAAATATACACTATAACACCGTTGTCATTTCAATAAATTCATACTCAAAAACCAAATTGTCAATTACATTAAATATATATACTTCCTTAATTTCACAAATAGATTCCAATCAATTCGAGTTCCAAATTCACATTTAATTCAATTTAGATTTATCCATTTTAATTCAATTCAGTTTCTAAATAACAATTTCAAATTTTATTGATTTCAAATACAGATCTGGATCACAAATAAACTATTTAAATTCCAACATTTCAAAGCTTTAGTATTCAACATTTTCAAAGTTCAATTTAACGCTTTCATATAGATCTCGATTTAACCATATATTATTTAGTCTTGAAATATTCACTTAATAAATTCAGTATTATTAAATAACCTTATTTTACCCTTAGACTAAATATTCCTTTCGATTTATTTAAACTTGAAATATCCATTTAATCACTTTAAATCAAAAATCAAGTTAAAAAAAAAATCAAAACTTAAACTTCAAGTTCAATAGTTCAAATCGATTTAATTAAGTAGAATTCTTATTTAGATACAATTTGACTTAATTCAACCTTATCTTTCTTAACTTATACAAATTCTCGAAAAATCTGTTCAAAGATATAATACTTAGACATATTATATTAATTAAATCAAACTTTATTAGATTAAATTTTATTATTAAATCTACTTTATATAAAACTTAAAAACATTTCCAATATTAAATAAAGCCTTATATATATTCCCTTTCAAAACCATAGAAATCATTTTTAAAATATTTATATATAGACCAACGGTGTTTGTATATAATTTCTTATCCTATGATCAATTGATACGGATATTTATCATTTCAATCCATAATTTAAATATGTAACATCCCTGAAATTTAGTTAAGATAATTTGACAATTAATTTAATTTTTGGAATCGAATTGTGAATAAATGTGAATTTTTCCAATTTATATCAGATATTTGTATATAAAATTTATTTTTAATTTAATTATGAGATTGAAAATTCAAGAATGATTTGGAATTTAAGAATAAGTTTTTATAGATAATTATTAGATATATATCAAACTTTATATTTCAAAGATAAATAAGATATGTGTCTGGTTTGTGTTTATATATATATATAATAATTTGAGATTTGAATTGGGAATTTAAGAATAAATTTTTTAATATATTTAAAAGATAAAATTGTCTTGATTCAAACTTAAAGTTAACAAAGAAGTAATTAAGTTTTATATAATTACATGATCACTATTTGTTAATTTATTCTTAATTTTTTTTAAAATCAATAAAGAGGTTAAAGAATTAACCAAAAGTAGTGTTTTAGAATCATTGATTGATTTAAATTTCTTAAAGTCAAATTTGGAGTTAATGATAATATAAAATAGATTGAGAATAATACTTGAAATTTAGATCCAAAATTAAACAATATGTATGTTTATTTATGTATATAAATGGATTTTTAATCGAAATTTGATTTAACAAATAAGTTAAGATTTAAAAAGTTAAAATTCATGTTATCTAATATATATATATATATATATATATATATATATATATATATATATATGTATGTATGTATGTATGTATGTATACCACATGTAAATAGATAATCCATATAAACAAATAAAACTAAACATAAAAGAATAGAGGTTTAAAAACAAAATTTATAAAATTATTTAAAAGAGGGATATAAAACAAAGTTATAAGTTAATTTTTAAACAAGGTTAAAAACACAAAATACCTATATGTTAACAAGTGTTAAATTTATATAATGTGTATAGACAAGTGTTAACATGTTTTAACAAGTGGCAAAGAGGAATGTTCTTTTAATTTGAATTTGTATAAACATGTTTTAAAATAAGAAAAGAAAACCTGGGCTGAAAATCAAAACTTGTAAAGCAAATCAAATTCAAAAAAACTTAAATATGGAAATGAAACAATAACCAGAAAACAAATTTGTTTCAAAACTAGTAGATCATCTTAAACCAGATAATCCAAACCAAAACCAAAATCAAAGATCAAAATAATTTTCAAAACCTGGGAAGCAAATCAAAGCAGTAAAACTAGTTTAAAATCTGAAGCAAGATGAAAACCAGGGAACAAGAATCAAATGTAGATACAGCTTAATTCCAGATTCAGCAAATCAAAATCAAAGACCAGAGTTTCTCAAATCTGGAAGTAAGCAAAGCTTCAATCGAAGTTCAAGCGAAAGTAAAGAAAGAAAAAATAAAAATATGGAAAAAAAGAAAAATAATCAAGCTTGAACAAGCAACCACTGTTCTCTGTCTTCATCAAATAAGGTGAGCAAACATCCCCCTAACTTTACTATATCCATTGATGTTTGGATCTATATTTGATATATGTTGTGAATTATGTTTGTGATGATTGAAAACATGTCTGTACATTTGAAGTAAGGTATGCATGTTGGTTCCAAGCAAATGTGCCTCTGATTCTTTCCATCACAGGGTTGATAAACCTGTTTAGAAATGTATATCATCCACTTACAATCCAAATTAGGCTCTGATCTCTAAAAACAAAATGTTTAGAACATTGTAAATTAAATTTTAAAAATAATTTTCAAGAAAAAATATCAGTAATATTCTGGAAAAATAAAAATAACAGTACAAACTTATAAATATGTTAAAACACAATTGATACAATTCTCTGATTCAAATACATAACTTGAAGTAGCTTGGGAAATCATGATTTTTGAATTCAAAATCTCAATTTTAAGTGAAGTATTGAATGTGATTTTTGGGTTTGACTGAAACTTGATTTTTGGTCGATTTCTGATGATCGGCTAACTTTTGAAAATCGAATTTTTGCATGGTGATACTAGGATGATCATAGATTGTTGGAAAAATATAAGAAGATTTTTAAATTCACCATAATTTGAGATTTGAAATAAACTAGGGTTTAAGCCATGTTTCAGTTAACATTAGGGAATTGATTGCCGCGTCATCAGAATGGTATCGGAGGTCATCGCTTATGAGGGGATCGAAAGGGGGAGGTGCGAGGCAGCAGTAGGTGGGTCGGCGTGGGTTTCGGTGATCGAATTCGTCGGCGGCGTGGTGGATTGCTTCGTTTGGTTTTGGTTTCAGTTCGACAGAGAGTTCGATTTTTGATTTGCCGTGGTTATTGACAATCTGAGTGGTCATTTTGTAAAAGGGGATGCTCGGCGACTTGGCGAACGTCGGAACGTTGATCTCTGATGGTCAGAGAAGACGTGCATGTGCACGTGCGAGGATATGTGCATCAGGAAATATTTTATATTGTGGAAGACGATGATAACTCAGGTTCAAGTATGAGAAGTTGAAAATTTTACTTGAGTTTGTTCCGTGTAATCCAGATGTTTAATTTGGTAATAGGGTTCTTTTTAATTAATGAAATGTTTAAAAAGAAAGGCGGAAGAAGGAAGGTTTTGGCTCGAAACAATATCCGAGTAAATAGGGCGATGGCTCGAGTGATTGCTCGGGAAGAAACTGTTTGGGGCTCGGGTAAAGACCTGAAGTGGTTTTGGGGTTTGTTTTGAAAGCAGTTTTTAATCGAGTTTCCAAATTTTAAATTTAAATTAAGTTTTAAACCTTTTTCAAATTAGATAATAATTGGTTATACTAGTTTTGGAATTGTTTGATTAATTATGGAAATGTTTTCAATTATGGATTAACTTAAATATTTTTAATCCATGTGATAAATAATAATTGATTTTAAAGGTTTATTAAATAAACTTGAATATAATTAAGTAATTAATGTGTTATTTTAAATTGAAACTCGATTACTTAATTAAGGGTTGATTAAGTATAAATTAGGGGTTGATTAATTATGTAATTAACTTAGTGAGTAATTAAGGAATAATTGATTAATTAAAAAAAGTAATTAAGATTTAATTAATTATAATTAAGGGGATAAATTAATTAAGATAATTAATTAATAAATGATTAAATAAAAATAGTAATTACTTAGTGAAAGTAATTAAGAGAAGATAATTAAAGGTTAAAGATTGATTATCAAATATCAAGGGTTATTACTTTAAAGAATAATTAATTAATATGGTTAATTATTTAAGATAATTAAATTAAGAATAATTAATTAAAGGTTAACTGACTTAAGGTGATTAAGAAACCATTATTAATTAAGGAGTAATTAATTATTGTAGTTAATTAAGGAATAATAAATCTATTAAAGATAATTAATTAAGGAAAATTAATTATAATTAAGATTTAATTAATAATTAAGGATCTATTAATTAAAGTAATTAATTAAAGATTAATTAAAGAAGTTAATTAAAGGCTAATTAATAAATTAATAATTAAAGGTGGATTAATTTCTAAATTATTAGGGTAATTAATTAAGGTAAATTAATTGCTAGTTAATTTATGATTAACGATGACTAAGTGATTAAGAATGATCACTTACTATAATTAATTATGGGTAATTAATTAATGTGATAAATTAATTTAAAGGTAAACTAATTTATGAAAACAATTAAGGGATAATTATTAATTAAGAATTAATTAAATAAATCTTTGTAATTAATTAAGGATGATTAATCAAAAAATTATTATTAATTAAAGGTTAATTAATGATTAAAGTGTAATTAATCAAAATGGTTTGTAATTAATTAATCATAAATTAACCAGGATTAGAAATTTAGTCATAAGTAATTTATCTGATTTAAATAAATCAGATAATTAACCGATCTCGCTCATGGATATTAGGAGTCTATGGAGTGCTTTGAATTGATTGATGTCCCTGATTTGTGATAATATGTGATATGAATTATTTTGTTCTGTGAATTGTGATGTAATTTATTCTGTGATGAAATTAGTTATCTATAATGTAGATTATTATCTGTGATATATACATCTGTGATTTGTGAATGAAAGATAAGCGTTACGATTGGTTTGTACTGCTTGTCTGATATAAGCGTTATAGTTTATACCGCTTATTGATATTGCTGTATTTGGACTATAATGGCTAATGTTGTTGCACTATTATTGTGCAGAACCCCTGGACCACACTATACACACACAAATATGGATTTCACGAGGAAATCAGTTAAATCACATATATTTGAATTTAATATTTTGAAATGGTTTTAAAGTTTGAATTTTTAATCTGAACGGTTTTGGAAATGAAATTGGGTTGAATTTGAAAAATAATTGAAAAGGAATTTTTGAAGATAAAAGTTATTTTAAATAATTTGATTTAGTTTGAAATTTGAAATATTTTGATTTGAGTTGAATTCAATATTTGAAATTGAATTCAATGATTTGGAAATTTTGGCTTAAAAAGATTATAAAAGTTTATAAAGATGTTTATATGGGTTTTTAACCCTTTAAAAATTATTGGTTTGGGAATTTAAATTTGACCCAAGTTTATATTTGAAAGGCTTTAACTCGTGCAAATAAAAATCGGGTTTTCCGAAATGGGAATAAGTGGTTTCAAATAATAATTATGATGAAAGATTTCAAATTTGAAATTAAATGAATTTGAAATCTATAAAATAAGTCTTTAATTTAAAGACTGGATGAGTTAATCCAACTTAAAATAGAATTGATTTTGAAAGGCTAGAAATGAATCTTTGTTAAAGATTGGTGATCCTTGTTTTAAATTGAAAAAGGGGTTTTAAAAGTGAATCTTTGTTTAAAAGATTAAAGTGTGGAAATTGTTTAAACCATTGAAAGGTTTTTGGAAGTAAATCTTTTTGTTTAAAAGATTTGAAATGGTAATTTGGTCTAACCATTTGAATGAAAGGTTTTGGGGCTTTAATTGTGACTTAACTGAAATCCCATTATCCATATGTTTTTAAATATTGCGCTCATTATTCGGTTTAGCCGGGCGAGGATCTTGTGTCATAAAACCCATTCCAAATAATGATACGACGATATGGATAGCATTTGAAGAACGGTGGAGAAGACCGGATACTTTTGAAAGCGAAAGGTTGACCTGTCGAATGTCTCTGCACTGAATGGCCCCGGTATAGAGATTTGAGCACCCATTGTGATAAGAAGTCCGGACGTGATTAGGAATTATCCGGATTCGCAAGGGCTTCCTCGGAAGTGCCTTCGGTTCTGTTCGAACCCGGAACAGACTTGTATGGATGTGTGTCTGACATTACACTTTGAGATGTAAAACCGGTTTCTATCAAATACATTTCTGTTTGGTGGCGGAGATTTATTCTCTTAGCTTAACATCCTTCTCTGAGACGTATGAGCTCAGAGGTTATGTAGTTGATGGTTACTAGTGATACATTCCCAATTTGGTAATGTGGCATACGAAGTGCTGCTGATCATTTGTTGATCAAAGCAAGGCTTTGTGAAAAGCGTAGCTTTGTGGACGAGACTGCATCAGGACCTCACACTCCGAAAATGGTCGAAACAGGAAAGATGCAGCAAGGTTTCAAGGTTCGCGCCCCTAGGGTATGTCCATTTCTTATGATAGAGGCGATATCATGGTATGGAGCCCAGATATTTAACCTATGTGGTTACTGCAAATACTTTACTTTATGGTTGTTGGTATCGAGCGCTCGGATAAAGGTTGGTTACGACCGGGAATGGAATATCTTAGGTGATACTCCCGGGCAGGGGGTACACCGGCCTTGTGTTGGTAGAGAACCGAGGGATGGTTCTCGGCGCGTCCCTCAAGGGGTGTACCCATGTGGCCCAGGAAGTTCCTTAACCTGACCATTTGTTGAAAATCCAATCATCCAATACGCGCCTTGTACGGTTTTAGTTGTATAACCTGCCATCTACTTAAGGTGGCGCCCCACTGTTTAGATGGTAGCTATAATAGGCATGGTTCGGAATGTCTATGCTGGTTAAGATTAATATTACACTTTCAAAATGTTTTCCACTATGCACTAATAATAATATCAAAATGGTTTTCGCGTATCAAGCATGTTTGACTATCATAATGAGAAATCTCCTCCAATTCTGCGTTTGCGTGGTGTGTGTGGCGGGAGGCTTTATGGTACTTTCATTTTCCAAATAGCATTGCGGATTTCAAATTTAAATTCTTTTGTTTGTTTCAAAAGATAAATATGTTTTTGTTTGCTCATACCAGTCGCACGACTGACCCGAAGTTTATTGTTCCTTTCCTAAACTCTGGGTGCCCACAATTTTCCACATGGGCAATCTAGAGTTTGGTTTTCCAAATAGTAGATATAGAATCGATTCTGTAGCTTTAAGCTTTCTCTTAGGAATTCTATGGAAATCTTGGATGTTGGAGTCTTTGGATTCACTGGACGAGACTTGCTTAACTTGGTGCAACGAGATGGTGGTTTGAGCTAATTCTGGATGGGTACTTTGGAGTTAGAGTTATTGATGTTGTTCGGAGTTTTTTGATTCCTATATCATATTGTTATTCCGCTGGTGCATTGTTATCTTGTACCTCTGATATTGATTCATATTGTATCATTGTTGTATCGAATGTTGTATATCAATGATATTCATTTCTTTTCTTCCGCTGTGTTGTTATACTTAATGTGTTATAAGCTCCGGCACGATTCAAATTTCAACGATTGAAACTGCGGCATTCGGGTACAAGTGGAGTACGGATGTCGATTTTCGAATGCTGGAATTTGGATCGTGACATTTTGGTATCAGAGCTGAGGGTTGAAACTTTTGCTCAGGAGTATAACACGTTAAGTAACTCATTAGAGATAGGGTGAAGTTTACCCTAGAATGAGTATATCCCTAAGATATCCGTTCGAATGCCTCAGTAAATTCTCTTACTATCCACTGATAGTGAGTATGAGCGCAAGAAGAGGACGAGATAGGGGACAGGGGAGTACGACTACAAATGGTCGATACCCTGCAATAGCGGAAACAAATTTCTCTATCAACCTCCTTTGATTCGTCTTTTCAATTCTTTGATGATTCCTGGCAGCTCCAGGAAGAAGCTTTGATATATTTGCATGGGACATAAACTCCAGATGGGTCAGAATTGTTTGTTTGAATGAATTGTTGGTTTTAGTTGCTATGGTTGATAAGTATATTTTGGTTGTTTAAACTAAATTTTTTTTGGATTGTATTCATATATCTGTCTATTCTTTGGGGTATTCCGACTTGAGCTTGGAATCCATACCCAGTGTTTGAAAATTATGGAAAATTAAATTCATTTATTTGTTCTTTTGGGTCTCAATATATTCTACGAGTGGTTAGTTATTCCTTTGAACTTACCAATACTCCTATGTATTCATAGATCTAGATGACCCGAGTATCTTGATTCGTTCTTGTATCCATTATTGATATTCTGATTTGGTAAGTCAAATGCAGAATAGATAATTCGTCGATTCTCTATCTTTGTGTATCCATTCTTTGTGGCCTCCCTACTTTCAAATTTTGAGGACGAAATTTTCTAGGGGGGAATCTGTAACATCCCTGAAATTTAGTTAAGATAATTTGATAATTAATTCAATTTTTGGAATCGAATTGTGAATAAATGTAAATTTTTCCAATTTATAGCAGATATTTGTATATAAAATTTATTTTTAGTTTAATTATGAGATTGAAAATTCAAGAATGATTTGGAATTTAAGAATAAATTTTTATAGATAATATTGGTTATATATCAAACTTTATATTTCAAAGATAAATAAGATATGTGTTTGGTTTGTGCTTATATATATATATATATATATATAATAATTTGAGATTTGAATTGGGGATTTAAGAATAATTTTTTTTAATATATTTAAAAGATAAAATTGTCTTAATTCAAACTTAAAGTTAATAAAGAAGTAATTAAGTTTTATTTAATTACATGATCACTATTTGTTAATTTATTCTTAATTTTTTTTAAATCAATAAAGAGGTTAAAGAATTAACCAAAGGAAGTGTTTTTGAATCATTGATTGATTAAATTTCTTAAAGTTAAATTTGGAGTTATTGATAGTATAAAATAGATTGAGAATAAAACTTGAAATTTAGATCCAAAATTAAATAAGATGTATGTTTATTTATGTATATAAATGGATTTTTAATTGAAATTTGATTTAACAAGTAAATTAAGATTTAAAAAGCTAAAATTCATGTTATCTAATATATATATATATGTATACCACATGTAAATAGATAATCCACATAAACAAATAAAACAAAACATAAAAGAATAAAGGTTTAAAAACAAAATATTTAAAAATTATTTAAAAGAGGGATATAAAACAAAGTTATAAATTAATTTTTAAACATGGTTAAAAGCATAAAATATCTATATGTTAACAAGTGTTAAATTTATATAATGCGTATAGACAAGTGTTAACATGTTTTAACAAGTGGCAAAGAGGAATGTTCTTTTAATTTGAATTTGTATAAACATGTTTTAAAATAAGAAAAGAAAACCTGAGCTGAAAATCAAAACCAGTAAAGCAACTCAAATTCAAAAAAACCTAAAATCTGGAAATGAAACAATAACCAGAAAACAAATTTGTTTCAAAACTAGTAGATCATTTTAAACTTGAAAATCCAAACCAAAACCAAAGATCAAAGATCAAAACAATTTTCAAAACCTGGGAAGCAAATCAAAGCAGTAAAACTAGTTTAAAATCTGAAGCAAGATGAAAACCAGGGAACATGAATCAATTGTAGATTCAACTTAATTCTAGATTCATCAAATCAAAATCAAAGACCAGAGTTTCTCAAATCTGGAAGTAAACAAAGCTTCAATCAAAGTTCAAGCCAAAGTAAAGAAGGAAAAATTAAAAATATGGAAAAAAAAGAAAAAAACAAGCTTGAACAAGCAACCACTGTTCTCTGTGTTCATTAAATAAGGTAAGCAAACATCCTCCTAACTTTACTATATCCATTGATGTTTGGATCTATATTTGATATATGTTATGAATTATGTTTGTGATGATTGAAAACATGTCTGTACATTTGTAGTAAGGTATGCATATTGGTTCCAGGCAAATGTGCCTCTGATTCTTTCCATCACAGGGTTGATAAACCTGTTTAGAAATGTATAGCATCCACTTACAATCCAAATTAGGCTCTGATCTCTAAGAACAAAATGTTTAGAACATTGTAAATTAAATTTTAAAAATAATTTTCAAGCAAAAATATCGGTAATATTCTGGAAAAATAAAAATAACGGTACAAACTTATAAATATGTTAAAAAACAATTGATACAATTCTCTGATTCAAATACATAACTTAAAGTAGCTTGGGAAATCTTGATTTTTGAAATCAAAATCTCAATTTTAAGTGAATTATTGAATGTGATTTTTGGGTTTGACTGAAACTTGATTTTTGGTCGATTTCAGATGATCGACTAAATTTTGAAAATCGAATTTTTGCATGATGATACTAGAATAATCATAGATTGTTGGAAAAATATAAGAAGATTTTTAAATTCATCATAGTTTGAGATTTGAATTAAACTAGGATTTAAGCCATGTTTCAGTTAACATTAGGGAATTGATTGCTGCGTCATTAGAATCGTATCGGAGGTCATCGCTTATGGGGGGATCGAAAGGGGGTGGTGCGAGGCAGCTGTAGGTGGGTCGGCGTGGGTTCCAGTGATCGATTTCGACGGTGAGGTGGATTGCTTTGTTTGGTTTTGGTTTCAGTTCCACAAGGAGTTCGATTTTAGATTTGCCGTGGTTATTGACAATCTGAGTGGTCATTTCATCTAAGGGGATGCTCGGCGACATGGCGAAGGTCGGAACGTTGATCTCTGATGGTCAGAGAAGATGTGCATGTGCACGCTCGAGGATCTGTGCATCATGAAATATTTTAGGTTGTAGAAGACGATGATAACTCGGGTTCGAGTATGAGAAGTTGAAAATTTTACTCGAGTTTGTTCCGTGTAATCCAGATGTTTAATTTGGTAACAGGGTTCTTTTTAATTAAAACAATGTTTAAAAAGGAAGTGGGAAGAAGGAAGGTTTTGGCTCGAAGCAATATCCGAGTAAACAAGGCGATGACTCAAGTGATTACTCGGGAAGAAACTGTTTGGGGCTTGGGCAAAGACCTGAAGTGGTTTTGGGGTTTGTTTTGAAAGCAGTTTTAATCGAGTTTCAAAATTTTAAATTTAAATTAAGTTTAAAACCTTTTTCAAATTAGATAATAATTGGTTATACTAGTTTTGGAATTGTATGATTAATTACGGAAATGTTTTCAATTATGGATTAACTTAAATATTTTTAATCCATGTGATAAATAATAATTGATTTAAAGGTCTATTAAATAAACTTGAATATAATTAAGTAATTAATGTGTTATTTTAAATTGAAACTCGATTACTTAATTAAGGGTTGATTAAGTATAAATTAGGGTTGATTAATTATGTAATTAACTTAAAAGTTAATTTAATAAATGTGATTAATTAAGGAATAATTAATTAACTAATAAAAGTAATTAAGATTTAATTAATTACAATTAAGGGGATTAATTAATTAAGATAATTAATTAATAAATGATTAAATAAAAATAGTAATTACTTAGTGAAAGTAATTAAGAGAAGATAATTAAAGGTTAAAGATTCATTATCAAATATCAAGAGCTATTACTTTAAAGAATAATTAATTAATATCGCTAATTAATTAAGGTAATTAAATGAAGAATAATTAATTAAAGGTTCATTGACTTAAGGTGATTAAGAAACCATTATTAATTAAGGAGGAATTAATTATTGTAGTTAATTAAGGAATAATAAATCTATTAAAGATAATCAATTAAGGAAAATTAATTATAATTAAGATTTAATTAATAATTAAGGATCTATTAATTAAAGTAATTAATTAAAGATTAATTAAAGAAGTTAATTAAAGGCTAATTAATAAATTAATAATTAAAGGTGGATTTATTTCTAAATTATTGGGGTAATTAATTAAGGTAAATTAATTGCTAGTTAATTTATGATTAACGATGACTAAGTAATTAAGAATGATCACTTATTATAATTAATTATGGGTAATTAATTAAGGATGATTAATCAAAGGATTATTATTAATTAAAGGTTAATTAATGATTAAAGTGTAATTAATCAAAATGGTTTGTAATTAATTAATGATAAATTATCCAGGATTAGAAATTTATTCATAAGCAATTTATCTGATTTAAATAAATCAGATAATTAATTGATTCACTCATGGATATTAGGATTCTATGGAGTGCTTTGAATTGATTGATGTCCCTGATTTGTGATAATATGTGATATGAATTATTTTGTTTTGTGAATTGTGATGTAATTTATTCTGTGATGAAATTAATTATCTGTAACGTATATTATTATTTGTGATATATACATCTGTGATTTGTGAATGAAAGATAAGCGTTACAATTGGTTTGTACCGCTTGTGTGATATAAGCGTTATATTTTGTACCACTTATTGATATTGCTGTATTTGGACTATAATGGCTGATGTTGTTGTACTATTATTGTGTAGAACCCCTGGACCACACTATACACACACAAATATGGATTTCATGAGGAAATCAGTTAAATCACATATATATGAATTTAATATTTTGAAATGGTTTTAAAGTTTGAATTTTGAATCTGAACGGTTTTAGAAATGAAATTGGGTTGAATTTGATAAATAATTGAAAAGGAGTTTTTGAAGATAAAAGTTATTTTAAATAATTTGATTTAGTTTGAAATTTGAAATATTTTGATTTGAGTTGAATTCAATATTTGAAATTGAATTCAATGATTTGAAAATTTTGGCTTAAAAAGATTATACAAGTTTTATAAAGATGTTTATACGGGTTTTTAACCCTTTAAAAAGTACTGGTTTGGGAAATTAAATTTCACCCAAGTTTATATTTGAAAGGCTTTAACTCGTGCAAATAAAAATCGAGTTCTCCGAAACGGGAATAAGTGGTTTCAAATAATAATTATGATGAAAGATTTCAAATTTGAAATGAAATGATTTTGAAAGCTATAAAATAAGTCTTTAATTTAAAGACCGGATGAGTTAATCCAACTTAAAATGGAATTGTTTTTGAAAGGGTAGAAATGAATCTTTGTTAAAGATTGGTGATCCTTGTTTTAAATTGAAAAAGGGGATTTAAAAGTCAATCTTTGTTTAAAAGATTAAAGTGTGGAAATTGTTTAAACGATTGAAAGGTTTTTGGAAGTAAATCTTTTTGTTTAAAAGATTTGAAATGGTAATTTGGTTTAACCATTTGAATGAAAGGTTTTGGGGCTTTAAGTCGTGACTTAACTGAAATTCCATTATCCATATGTTTTTAAATATTGCGCTCATTATTCGGTTTAGCCGGGAGAGGACCTTGTGTCATATAACCTATTATGAATAATGATACGACGATATGGATAGCATTCGTAGACCGGTGGAGAAGACCGGATACTTTCGAAAGCGAAAGGAGGACCCGTCGAATGTCTATGCACCGAATGGTCCCGGTATAGAGATTTGAGCACCCATTGAGATGGGAAGTCCGGAGGTGATTAGGAATTATCCAGATTTGCAAGGGCTTCTTCGGAAGTGCCTTTGGTTCTGTTCGAACCCGAACCAGACTTGTATGGATGTGTATCTGACATTACACTTTGAGATGTAAAACCGGTTTATATCAAATACATTTCTGTTTTGTGGCGGAGATTTATTGTCTTAGCTTAACACCCTTCTCTGAGTCGTAAGAGCTCAGAGGTTATGTAGTTGATGGTTACTAGTGATACATTCCCAATTTTGTAATGTGGCATACAAAGTGCTGCTGATCGTTTGTTGATCAAAGCAAGGCTTTGTGAAAAGCGTAGCTTTATGGACGAGACTGCATCAGGACCTCACACCCCGGAAATGGTCGAAACAGGAAAGATGCAGCAAGGTTTCAGGGGTCGCGCCCCTAGGGTATGTCCATTTCTTCTGGGTAGAGGTGATATCATGGTATGGAGCCCAGATATTTAACCTATGTGGTTACTACAAATGCATTACTTTGTGGTTGTTGGTATCGAGCGCTCGGATAAAAGTTGGTTACGACTGGGAATGGAATATCTTAAGTGATGCTCCTGGGAGGAGGGTACACCGGCCTTGTGTTGGCAGAGAACTAAGGAATGGTTCTCGGGGCGTCCCTCCAGAGGCGTACCCATGTGGCTCAGGAAGTTCCTTAGCCTGACCATTTGTTGGAAATCCAATCATCCAATACGCGCCTTGTACGGTTTTAGTTGTATAACCTTCCATCTACTTATGGTGGCGCCCCACTGTTTAGATGGTAGCTATAGTAGGCATAGTTCGGAATGTCTATGCTGGTTAAGATTAATATTATACTTCCGAAATGTTTTCCACTATGCACTAATAATAATATCAAAATGGTTTTCGCGTATCAAGCATGTTTGACTATCATAAGGAGAAATCTCCTCCAATTCTGCGTTTGCATGGTGTGTGTGGCAGGAGGCCTTATGGTAGTTTCATTTTTCAAAAAGCATTGCGGATTTCAAATTTAAATTCTTTTGTTTGTTTTAAAAGATAAAAATGTTTTTTTGCTCATACCAGTCTCAGGACTGACCCAGAGTTTATTGTTTCTTTCCTAAACTCTGGGTGCCCATAATTTTCCACACGGGCAGTCTAGAGTTTGGTTTTCCGGATAGTAGATATAGAATCGATCTATAGCTTTCTCTTTGGAATTCTCTGGAAATCTTGGATGTTGGAATCTTTGGATTCACTGGACAAGACTTGCTTAGCTTGGTGCAACAAGATGGTGGTTTGAGCTAATTCTGGATGGGTGCTTTGGAGTTAGAGTTGTTGTTGCTGTCTAGAGTTTTTTGGTTC
Source organism: Allium cepa (assembly GCA_030765085.1). Classification (NCBI taxonomy): domain Eukaryota; kingdom Viridiplantae; phylum Streptophyta; class Magnoliopsida; order Asparagales; family Amaryllidaceae; genus Allium; species Allium cepa. Next base: position 124,811,716 of record CM060940.1, on the reverse strand, counting down.
CGTTGCTTTATCATATTGTTATTTCGCTGTTGCATTGTTATCTTGTATCTATGATATTGATTCATATTGTATCATTTTTGTATCGAATGTTGTGTATCAATGATATTCATTTCTTTTCTTCCGCTGTGTTGTTATACTTAATGTGTTATAAGCTCCGGCACGATTCGAATTTCAATGATTGGATCTGCGGCATTCTGGTACAAGTGGAGTACGGATGCCGATTTTCGAACGTTGGAATTTGGATCGTGACAAAATATGTACGGGTAGATATCATTTCGACCCGCAATCCCAAAACAATTCAAGTGAAAATAGCTTGGTTCTATCATTTCAAACCATAATGATTTTCTCCTATTCTAAAGTCCATTCGGGTATGTATCATTTCAACCCATAGTGAATTCTATACTAACAGGGAACTTGCAAGTGATAACAGATATGATAATAATATAACAGTAATAATATCATAGGCACATATCATCAGAAAATAAATAAAATATAAGCAATAGAATATGGTGTCATATCCCACAGGTGAACAAATAGAGATAGTAGCATATCTAACAATAATTAAAAATTTAACAGTTCAAATTAGCAGCATATTTCTATTGTCGTTTCAGTTGAAACCAAATTTAATAAATATAACAACGTTAATCGTGATTGATTGCTCACCTTTCGAGGCTAGATAGATTTGACAAAGAAACAAACTATGAATCCAGGCACGAATTTCAAAGCAAAGCACGATTGAACACAAATTCAACGATCAAAGCTAAAAATGAGGAATCGATGAGAAAGTCAATCAGTTTAATATATACATAATATATATATATATATATATATATATATATATTATAAAAATCAATATCTTAATTTCAGAAAATTATTAAAATAATACGTATATATATACAATTAAATCACTATCCTTAAAACACATATTTTTTCAAAATATTATAACCAAAATCTTATATATATATATATATATTTCAAAGTATATATAATACAGTATATATATGCAGACCCATATTTTAATAAATATATGTAGTGCGAATATACATATATGCATAACAAAAGAAGAGAAAGCTTTATATTCAATATACATATATGCATAGATATTAGAGCTATATACTTTACTGTATCCTAAACATATACTATATGTATATAATACGGGAAAAATCTAAACACATTATATGTAGTAGCAATTAAAAATAAAACAGAAGAATCAAAACAGCCTAAGATTCACATACTTATGAATATATAAGTTGCTGATATAAATCTCATATACCCTAAAAGACGTGTTATATAACTCTTTAATATAAATACTCTAAGCAAATTTTTATTACACATATAAATAACTCACAGATTTATGCGTATAGGCTTTACATAAATGAATAATGAATGATATAAACTTATATAGTATAAGCAAACTATATATATATAATATCAATACCAAAATCTGCTATAATACAACCTATCATAAAATGCAAATATTTGAAACACAAATATAGTAAAATTATATACTTTGAAACAGCTTTAGATACATATATGTTGTATATCTGAAACCACCTCCCAAATATATAACACAAAAATCTTCAGATCTGACTTAAATAAAATCAAGTAACTCATTTTATTAAAGCTTATATTCATTAACCGATCCAATACCAACTTATAAAATTTATATACTTTAAAACAATAATGTACAGCATAGATTGACAGAGAAATATATATACATAAACCCATTATAATTTTACACAACCTATATATATATATATACACACACACACAAAGAGAAACACGGCAATGACAGATTTGGAGGATGGCATGACACACGAGGAGATGGGCAGGCAGAGAAGGTGGTGGTGGTTGAGGTGTTTAGGCCGAACAAAGCACAAGAGATCAAGCAAAACAATGTAAAATTTCAATAGAAAAATGAATAGAAAAGTAGAAAAGAGAGAAGAAGCCACTGTCTAATATTCTTTTGTGGCCGTGAGATATGAAGATGGGAAGTAAATTTTTTCACATGTAAAAAGTGATATAGGCGGCTAGGGTTAAGGAATGTACGGCAAAATTTGTGGAGAAATTATGGTAGGAAATCAAAGGGGTGGAAAGATATAAAGGCAAGAAATCAAACGTAACATATTGCCTATAATTAAAACAGGTAACGTATCTTAATTTGATGTGTTTCCTATATATCAAAGAAAGATGTATATAAAAAGCTTCACTAAACAAATAAATACAATAACGTTTAATAAATACAATTTAAAAGATATGCCTTTTAAGACAATAACGTATATCTATTTGAAATTTCCTTCCAAGAAATAAATAAGGAATCTAAACACTTAACAATTTAATTAATAATTGAATGTATAAATAGAAAAATAAGGTAGATATAGATATTATGAAAAATAAATAAATAGTTTTAGGAAAAGTAGGAAATAAATAAAGAAAATATTCTATTTAAATGAAACTAGAATTAAAAATTGTAAATAAAATTCAACTGACTTTGGAAAATTTCAACAACTCTTATAAACAAATAAAAGACAAGTAAATAAAATAAATGCTAAAAAAATAAAGTGTAATTGAAAATAAAAAAGGTATTAAGAAAATAGAAAAATATATAAAGAATTACTTTAATTAATTGAAACTAGAAATAAAAAATTGTAAACAAAATACGACTGACATTGGAAAATTTCAATTACACTTTTAAAAATGTTTTTAAAACTAAAATATATACATCACATGTCATGTTACACATGTAAACGTAAATTAGAACACAACATGAAAAACAAAAACATTATTTATATAAAAATAAAATAAACAATTTTTTTAAATATAACAAATTACATCCAATAGTGTAAAAAGCATAACTTTCACAATATTAATCAGATTTTAGTGAAACGAAAAGCAGTATCCTTAGAATTTTATTTACATTCATAAAATAAAGATAAATTTCAAATTTTCAAAATTTAATTTAAAAAAAATTAAAGTCATAGTTCGACCATATTGACCAAAATTCACCTTTTTGGGAAATATTCTATTTATTCATGTTTGGAATTCTAATTCACATCAAAATCAAAATTTATATTTAAATAACAAAATTATCTATTTAATAAATAAAATAAAATTTTTGAATTAAAATTCAATTTAAAATAATTAAAATGTGCAATTAACGTAACCACAAAATACAGGGTTGTTACACTCTCCCCCACTCAAAACTTTTTGTCCCCAAAAAGGAATGAGGTACGGGAAAACACAAAAAAGGTAAAAATGGAATAAGATCAAGACAAGATGACAAGAAGATTGAAATTATACCTGATAACTGTGGTTATAGGTAAGTTTATCAAGGTGGAGAATAGGAATAGCTAGAAGGGAAAATAGGAGAATAGGAATATCTAGGAAGGAAAATAGGTTGAAAGGCAAGGATGAACCATTATTTTAAAACTATATAATTTCATTTAGAATTTTTTTATATTTAAAACAATTTAAATAATTTATAATATGATGAATAGTCATTTTCAAATTTTTTAGTTTGAAGTAAATAATATCCAAATCATTTTAATTTATTTAGAAAGGTAAAATAAAAGATCAAAATGTCCTTTATATAATACTTTATCAAAATACTTTTATAACTCGATGTCTTAACAAGTTTATCCTCGTTCCTACAGACTCTGGCTATATGTTGATCATGCACAAAGCTAGAATTCTCCAGGTACTTAGTAGACTTGTTTTAACAAGTGAAAATATTGGAAAAACTTTTAAAAAACACAGATATGGAAAGTACAATAAAAAAAACACCCAAAACCTTTGTCTAAACATGGATCACAGGTACACAATGGTTACGCCTGGATCCCCTAGGAAACAATCCATATCCGTAAGCTTTTTCAACCCTGCGAATTACGCCATGATGACGAGTCGACCATAGATACACAATGGTTACGCCTGGATCTCCCAGGAAACAATCCATATCCGTAAGCTTTTTCAGCCACGTGGATTTCGCTACTAATATGACCTACATAGATCGCAGGATACACAGTGGTTACGTCTGGATCCCCAGGAAACAATCCGTACCCTTAGGCCATCTCAGCCAGGCGAATTGCGCTATGCAGTCGCGCTCAAAAGACCATGGGTTACGCCATGGTAGGACACACGAGTATCACATTCGGAAAACCAAAACCAGAAAGAATAATATCGATAGAATGAATCCACAATGTGGCCACAGAGCGGATATCAAGCAGAATGCACTTCCCATATCTTTACTTCGAAAATATATATCATATAGTACCTTTCAAATCCATTTCAAATACCGTACTTATATAAAGTCCATTATATATAAGATTTCATTTTCAAATCGAGTACTTTCCAAAACCAATAGTATATCAAATCACTTCATACGTATGCATATCACCTGAATATAAGTTCGATAACTTCCAAATCAAGTATTTAATAAAACAAGGTTCTCAATTTCGATTCCTTTCAATATCAATAGAGTTTTCAAAAGGAAAAACATATACGATTTCACAAAATCATTTCTTCCAAATCAATTATCTTCAGTTTCAAGTTTCCAAAATAGTAGGCTTTGAAAATAATTCAAATCAACATAATTAATGTCAAACAAATTCGTTTCCCAAAAATCATCGTAAATATATTAGGTTTTAAAATTTCAATCTATTTTCGAAGCCAAATCTTTTCCTCAAGAATCACTTATCCTCAAAACGATTACAATTCTATACCTTTGAAAATTATTATTATTATTATATAGTTTTGTAAAAGATACTACTAAGTTAAAACATTTAAACTGAATTTTATTCAAAATATTTTGAAAACTAAATTTTCTTCAAAACGTTTCAAAACTAAATTTCATATTAGTATAATTCAAAATAGTTTTATTCATTTCTTAACAAACCAGTTTCAAACTTATTTAAATCATATTACTTCATACTTAAACGTACAAAGTATACTTATATACTTTATCAAATAATTTATACTTTTCAAAATTACTTAGATTTGGAAAGTTAACCTTGATTTGGAAGTGCTCGAACCTTCAAAATAGTCGAAGAAATCATATTTTCAATCCAAGAGTTGGAAATCACCAATGAATTAGTAAACCAATTCCAAAAGATAGAGTTATATCAATCAAATTCAAAACTAAAGAAGTGAACACCGGCTCATTTCAAAACTGTTTCATATATATGTGCATATCTTTTCGAAAATCAAATTATACTTCGGTATTTGAAATCAAAATTGGTTTCACAAATCAATCGCATAGCAAAGCTACCGAAAAGGCCTCTCCCCTACTCAGAAACTCGAAAATCAATGTCGATGATGCATGCATTCATCATCGAAATTATTTTCCAGCGACATAAGTGGGTTCTGGACTTCTATTTTCTCGAAGACTTCTTTTAAAATTTATTCGAAATCATTGGAATTCATTTGAAGTCATTTGAAGTCATTTGAAACATTTCTTATTCAGAAAATACTTTTAAATCCTATTATTATATATTTTCCAAAATCTTAAAACCAATTTCAAAACATCGGAATTCAATCTCTCGAATTTCAAATTCAAACCCTTCAGTTATAATAATTTTTATATAAATCCATTTCTTATATAAAATCTTCAAAATTTCAAGTCCTTTCGAAATTTCAAATTCTCGTTTTTAAAAGGTATATAATCCTTGTCGAAATTTTTTTCACTTTTATATATAGAATAAAATCATACTTATCAAAATAATAATTCGATTTATAAAACAATTTCTAAAATACAAACAAACCCGATTTTCAAAGGATGATTCAAGAATGGATTTCCAAAACTAAGATAGGATCATCTGAACTGAGGGTATAGAATTCTCCGATGAATCAATGCCAATTGTAAAGGAGTTTCACCCCTTTACAAATCATTCAAAGATTGGCGCGATCGCCTATTCTTATAGAGATCATTCGAAGTGGAGTTATGGGATACTCCAGAATCAAGAAACACGAATAGGGAGAGAAGATAATGGATTTTGGAACCACATGTCACATTCCAAAGTCTAAAGGAAAAAAACAAATCAAGAGGAAGATATTCAAGCTCGAACGAAAGTGATTCTGCAAATAAATTTACTATATATGCTAAGCTTGCCTAGAGCCAAAGCTCTGATACCAACTGTAACGACCTGCTATTTTGGACCATTCAAATCAACAATAATCCACACATGTCAGAGTTGAATGGCTCAAAATATCAGATTGTTAATTTAAAATTTGGCAATGCTCAGCATATACAGTAAAAAAATTAATCACAGAATCTCAGACACGGAGTAATATAATGCAGCGGAATAGATAAATAGTAGTTCATGAAGCTACTATATAAGCATCAGAGTTAGAAATAAAATACAGCAGGTTAACTCGAATACACTGAAGTCTCGAATAAAAACAGATGACATCTTTGAACCAATCAATTGGAAAAATTGAAAGCCGAATCGATAGTTGGATCTCCAAGTGAGCTCCAAACTCCAAAGGTGAGTCTCAAATGCTGTATCACTCAGTCTGACCCGAGTGTAAAACAAAACACAAAACACAAAACACTCGAGTCAGGATTAACATTCTTATATCAATAAGTCCAACTCAAGTGAAATATCAACTGAAATACAATTAACTTAAAGGATGTTTGAGATAACCATCCTCTAAAGATCCGTGGAACTATCTACAATGCAGAAAATATAGACTATAACACCGTGGTCATTTCAATAAATTTATACTTCAAAACCAAATTGTCATTTCATTAAATATATATATATATATATATATATATTTCCTCAATTTCACAAATAGATTCCAATCAATTCGAGTTCCAAATTCACATTTAATTCAGTTTAGATTTATCCATTTTAATTCAATTCAGTTCCTAAATAACGAAATCAAATTTTATTGATTTCAAATACAGATCTGGATCATAAATAAACCATTTAAATTCCAGCATTTCAAAGCTTTAATATTCAACATTTTCAAAATTCAATTTAACGGTTTCATATAGATCTCGATTTAACCTTATATTATTTAGTCTTTAAATATTCACTTAATAAATTCAGTATTATTAAATACCCTTATTTTACCCTTAGACTAAATATTCCTTCCGATTTATTTAAACTTGAAATATCCATTTAAACACTTTAAATCAAAAATCAAGTTAAAAAAAATCAAAACTTTAACTTCAGTTTCAATTGTTCAAATCGATTTAATTAAGTTGAATTCTTAATTAGATACAATTTTACATAATTCAATCTTATCTTCCTTAACTTATACAAATCCTTGAAAAATCTGTTCAAAGATATAATACTTAGACATATTATATTAATTAAATCAAACTTTATTAGATTAAAGTACTTTAAATAAAATTTAAAAATATTTCCAATATTAAATAAAACCCAATATATATTCCCTTTCAAAACCATAGAAATCATTTTTAAAATATTTATATATATACCAACGGTGTCTGTATATAATTTCTTATCCTATGGTCAATTAATATGGATATTTATCATTTCAATCTATAATTTAAATATATACGGGTAGATATCATTTCGACCCGCATTCCCAAAACAATTCAAGTGAAAATCGCTTGGGTCTATCATTTCAACCCATAACGATTTTCTCCTATTCTAAAGTCCGTTGGAGTATGTATCATTTCAACCCATAGTGAATTCTATACTAACAGGGAACTTGCAGAGTGATAACAGATATGATAATAATATAACAGATAATAATATCATAGGCATATATCATCAGAAAATAAATAAAATATAAATAATAGAATATGGTGTCATATCCCACAGGTGAACAGATACAGATAATAGTAATCTAAAATAATTAAAAATTTAACGGTTCAAATTAGCAGCATATTTCAATTGTTGTTTCAGTTGAAATCAAATTTAATAAATATAAGAATGTTAATCGTGAGTGATTGCTCACCTTTCGAGGCTAGATAGATTTGACAAAGAAACGAGCTATGAAACTCAGTCTGACCCGAACATAAGTTTTAAACCTATAAGAGGGAAAGAATTTTGAAATTAAAGTGGGAATTCAAATTTGAGTAAGGTTGACTAAATGAATGAATTAAATTTAACTTTGGGAAAAGTTAAGTAATTTAACAATCAACCTGAATTGAAAAATTCAAGATGAAATTGGGAAAGAAACAGGGTTAATTCAACTTGAATTGGGATTAAATCAATTTCAATGGAAATTGAGGTTATTTAAATTGGAATTGAATCAATTTAAATGAGAATGGAAATTTAAATTGAATTGTTGGAAATGGAGATTGGGAACTGAAAAGTTTGGCTCTGGACTATTTTCAAAATAAGTGGTTTTAATATAAATCTATTTTTCCAAGCTACTTACTATACAATCTTTCTTTTTAAACCCCAAACTATCTTATACTTATTTTACCATTATTTTTAGAACTATTTAACAATTTTTCAACTATAAGTTAATTACTATTTTTCAACTATTTTATAACTAATTACTATTTTATAGCTATTTTGCAATTATTTAAAATTTCTATAACTATTTTATTATTTTCCAAGTATTTTACAATTACTTAACTATTCTGCAGTTATTTTACAAACTAATAATTTTTTGCCAACTACTTATCTATTTTTAGCCTTTCAAATTATTTTCTAAATTTAAGCTGTACAGAGTTCAAACTGTTTATGATTGAATGTCCATTTGAGATAAGGATTGAAGTAATAATCCAAATGAAATTGAGGCAAATGTGAATAAGTAAATAGAAATCAAAAGTAGGTGTGAATAGGAAGAAGAAATTGATTTGGCTAATAACCAATAAAGATAAATATATAGGATGTACGTATAATTCGCATAGTGATTTGATCCAGATTCGAGCACAGAATTTCAAGATAGTACATCGATCCGAGTTTGGATTTTTCACTCGATTTCGACAGCGAACCCGGATATGGATTGTTGGTTGGTTCTGGATATTCTCCATCATACATATGGCTATGTAAGGAGAATGATTGTTTCTGATCAAGAAACCAAATCTGAATCCGCACTACGAAGTCGGACGGACGATACTAGTTCGGAAGTGAAATTGTGTGATCGAGTGAGCGACCAGATTGATATAGCGTACGGATGATATGTGTACATCGTACGGTTTGAATGAAATTGACACTGAAAATTTGTGGATAAGAAATGTGAAATGGTTTTTGAAATGAAAGGTATATTTTGTGAAATATATGATGAAGTAAAGTGGAAACTGGATATTTCTATGGTAAAAATTTTCTTTATGGAAGTAAGTGATATGGTAAGTGTTTTTGTAAAGAGTAATCAAATTTGAACATTTGATTTGAAATAAACAAAGTTATATATCTTTGTTATACAAGATAAAACTCCCCTTGTTGAATCGTTTTACAAGAGAAAAGGGTTTTTGAAAATATTTGAAGTATAAAAAGGGTTTATACAAGTACGAAGTGATCCAAAGAATTTTTAAAGTTATATATATCTATATATATATATATATGTGTAAAGGATCTTATGAGAATGATTTTGAGAAAAGGTTTTTGAAACCTTTGGATTTGAAAAGGCTTTTTGATTTTTAGGTAAAATGAATATTGGAATTTGGAAAAGCTTAATTTGAGAATTATCAATTCTAGGATAATCGATTTTGCGAAAGGATATTTATTTGAGATTCATACTAGGTGTATGATTTGAAAGATACTATATGTGTATAGTATAAAGTGTTTTGAAAATGGCTCCAGGGAAAAGGCGCTCCCTTAAAATGAACTTCTCAGGAGTGCCATAGATTGGTACTCTGCCTTGAACCCTAATGGGGGGTTCTAAAGTTGATCCTGTAGGAGTCCGAAAAAATCTAGTTACTGAGGATTTTGTCTAGTTTGTAGCGAAAGTCGAGGGCACTGATGCCTACAGAGGCATTTGGGTTATGCTGCGACGACAGTGTAACTCGATGTCACTGCGATCTACTGCAGACTATAGCGAAAGTCGTATGTGCCGCTGAGAGCCAACAATCTACGTTTGATTTAATATCGGTAGACTGCGACCTATGGTGACATAGCGAAAGTCGTGTGTGCCGCTGAGAGCCAACAGTCTGCGTTTGATTTTACATCGATAGACTGCGACCTATGTGGAAGTGGAGAAGTTTCATTTTTGGCAGCAAAAATCGAGGGCGCTGATGCCTACAGTTACATGGACTTTTGCTGTGATGGCAACGTAAACCTGGAATGTAACTGCGATCTGTTGTGGGTTCCATGGCGTAATCGAGGGGCGCAGAGTGCCTACAGTTACATGGACTTTTTCTGTGATGGCAACGTAACCCAGGATGTAACTGCGAGCATGGATGGGGGTGATGATTTCCGGAGCATTCTCACCAAAAGATATTCTCTCTATTTTAAAAAATGATTTCTATATTTTCAATAGATTATTTCCAAGTACTTTCACTAGTTGTTGAAAATGGGTTTACCAAGTACTTGTAGATTTTCAGTCCTACGCTTGATCAACGTATGACCGAATTTCTGTGAGAACAAGGATGGACCTGTTGAGACATCAAGTTATAAAAGTATTCTTATAAACCATTTTAGTGATACTATATAGATTAATAAAAGTGCTTTAAAATGATCAAAGAATAATTTATCTGATATAAATATTTTAATAAATTCTGGCTTCGTTCCTTTCGAGGACGAAAAGATTTTAAGGAGGGAGAAATGTGATAACCCAAATTTTGATCATCTGATAATTGAATAATTATCTGATTTTATTTGATAAATAAAAGGAATTCTGATAAATATCTGGATGTGTGTGTATATATATAGAGATTTGAAACAATAAAAAAATATTGAAAAATAAATCTCTGGATGAATGGATAATATATTTCATCATTTAATTCAAGTTAAAATTTATTTATATATATATATAAAAGTATATGCAAATTTTATAATATTGAAAATTTTAAATGAATACATATACAAATATACGAGAGTGTAAATATATATATATATATATATATATGTATATGTATATATTTATGCTATGGGTGTAAAAGTGTGAATACATATATATAAAAAAAATTCACATAGATATTTCTAATTTAATATATATATATATATATATATATATATATATATATATATATATATATATATATATATATGCATATGCATATATATATATAAACACACACACACACATATATTGAAATTGGAAGCATTGATTTTAATTTAATAATAAATCTCAAAGGTTAATTAAAGTAAGTTTTATATTTCCTCAAAACATAAGATAAATATTTATTAAAAATATGATAATTAGGAATAAGATTTAATAAGGAGGTTCAATATACTTTCTTTTATATTTGAAATAAATATACATAGTACATAAAAGAATAAAGCATAATACGTATATAAACATATTAATTTAAAAACATGAGTAATTAATAAAATAAAGAGTTTAAACCATTTGTAAGATAATAATACATGTATTTGACATTTGGAAGCTTAATATAACTTAAAATAACAGGTGGCAAAAACATTGTTTATTTTAATTTAAAAATATATATTAAAGTGTTTAGTGAAAAAAAAATTGATGATTTTCATTTCTAAGTCATTTTTCTCTCATTATCTTATAGCAAAACCAAAGAAAAAAAATCAAAACTAAAACAACTTTAGCAGATCAAAAATTCAATTTAGAAATCAAAGTCAAAATCTGGAAATAGTTCTAAGATCAAACAAGAACCATAGTAAAAAAATAAAAGATTCAGATGCATCTCAAATATTAGTAAGCAGTGATACAGAGATCATCTCAAATCAAAATAAATCAAGCTACTTCAAACCTTCAAACTGAACAAGCATAGCAGGAAGATTCAAGGTCAAGGAAATCTAAGGGAACTAAGTTCCAAGAAATGACTGTTCTCTGTTTTCTAAACTTGTAGGTGAGTAAATTAAACCTTAAATCTGTTTAAATTCTTGTGCATGCAGTAATTACTTAGGAAAAAGTTTGATAACTGTTTGTATATTTGTCTGGTATGAATTTTATGTGTGTATATATGAGTATATGGATGTGAATGTTTGTATGCAAAATGAACACTCTGTTCTTTTTACAGGATTTTAAAAAAATTCTAATTCTCTTTAGCTCATCTCTGATAACATTTGCGTTTCAAACAAAATATGAATAATTGAAAATTAATCAAGATCTAAAATTTTATTTAAGTAAAACAAGATTTTATATCACTGTAAATCAAGAAATTACAGTAGGAAATTTAAAACCTGTTAAAATCTAAGTGTCAAGATTTCATGTTTCATTGATATAATCTTGATCGTCATCAAGATTCACGAATTTTAAGAGTTGTATCATAATTTTTAGATTTGAATTGGATTAGTAATTTGGGTTTGATCAGAGAAGTGAGTTTGAGCTGTTTCCGGTGTTTTTGGTGCATGGGGTGGTCGGGGACTTCATGGGAGGTAGGATTGAGTACGGCGGGCTAGGAAAAAATGCCAGATATGAGGATGAGCCATCGTGGAAACGACGGTGGACCGGAATGAGTTTTAAACCCTAGTTTATGTTGAGGTTGGAAGTTGGGCACCGCAGCGTCTATGGGTGATCGGAGTGCTTCGACCTTGGGGCTTTGGAAGTATGGACGTCTAGCGGAGCTTAGGTGGGGGTCTCATGTTCTCTGGTGATCTAGGATGCCACCAGCGAGGCATTTTGTGTCAGAGATGTAGGTTCCGTGAGGAGTGTTTAGTTTGATTTTTAATTTGGGAAGATGACGTCGCTCTGGGTGCTCGTCTTTGGTGGAGTGGTCAACGATGGTGAGTTGGGGATCTTAGAGATGGTCGGCGATGATCCGATTGGGCGTACACGTGCACAGCATGCACGTTCGCCTCCGTGTAATTTGTTCTGGCAGAGAAGGTCATCTCGCATTTTATAGGTAAGTGGTCGGCGAAGTCTGGGGTCATCATAGCGGTGCTGGATTCAACCAAGTTGAGATTGTTTCTGAAGTCGATCGTAGAAGATCGTTTCGTGTGGATTGGAGGTCTTCTGATAGCAGGGAGGTGATGGAGATGAAGTTAGGATTTACTCGTGTTCGATACTTGGGTCATCGAGTAGCACCGATGCGTTCTCATGTTGAGTTCGGTCAATTGGTTCGATTGGTATATCAAACTTAGTGCGGAAATTGTTTTGTTTGGGTTGTGGGCATGGGACCAATATGCTTTGTTTTAATAAAAGTAAGGTTCAACCAAGTACGAAAGTTTTTTTTCTTTAATAAAACAAATTAATTAAGTAGTAATTAATTAATTTGTAATTAAGGGTTGTTAATGAGAAAACTTGAGATTATTAATTAATGATTAAAAATTTTATAATTAAAATTTAATCAGGTTATAGTTAAGCACTTAAATAATTGAGTAATTAGAGAATTTATTAATTGGTCAATAAGAATGAATTAGTTTGGATTAAGAGATGATTAATTAAAGTTTAATTACTTAAAGAGTAATTAAAGGATTGTTAATAGTTAATGAAGGATCATCAACTAAGGATTATCAAATGATTAATTAATATAATTAATTTAAGATGATTCATTAGATCAATTAATTAAGAGATAATCAATATATGGAATAGTTTAAGTATAATTACTTAATGAAAGTAATTAAGGGATTAATTACTCAATGTAGTTAATTAAAGTAATGTGATTAGTCAAGTTAATTAATTGAAGATAATCACATGATGGTATGTTAAAGTACGATTACTGAGTGTAATTGGAAAAGAGTAATTACTTAGTAAAGTAATTAATGGATAATTACTGGATGTTAATTGAATTGGAATGGTAATTTTAATGGAAATGATTTGGGTTTAATTACCTTATGTAATTAATAAGAAGGGCAATTACTTAGTGGAGTAATTAATAATTAATTACTTAGTGTAAATAATTTAAGAATTGATTAATAAAGTTATTTGAAAATAATTAAGTAATGTAATTAATTAAGGGTATTTAATTACTAATGTGATTACTCAAGGCTGATTAATGAATAATTATTTTAATTATTAAATATGATTAATAATTAATTGAAGAAGTAATTAAGGAAGCATTAATTAATATAATTAATGATGTAATTAAGGGTTGATTAATTAAGATTAATAAATCAACAATAAGTGATTAAAGAGTAATTGATTAATGTAATTAATTAAGGATTAATGTAATGTAATTAGTATAATTAATCAATGATGATTAATTAAGATTGAAAATTAGTGGATCATTAATTAATTGGTTTGTCATTCACTAATGATTAGTAAGCAGGATTTAGAGTAATTGAAGTAATTAATTTAATTCATTAGTGGTTAATTAAATTAATTACAGATGGTGTGGTTGATAAATCTTGCTTATGAATGATTGAATGATATTGTATGCTTAGATTAGTTGATATCTCGGATATGTGATGTGAGATGCTATGTGATATAATATGTTTGGGCTAAAAAGTGACATCTTGTGTTTAAAATTGAATTGTATTTCACTTGAATAACTTTGGTTAAGGTGGTATTGAATTGAAAGAGACCAGGGTCGGGTATGAGTAAATACCCGAACCCACTTCAATTTGTAACCTACAATGATTCTTTATTTGATTTATATGTGAAATCAATAGACTGAAATGGAATAATTTAAATGATTGGACCATTTAAAAACTAAGTAAAGGTACTTAGAAATTGATTGTGAATATAAGTGTTGACTGTAGCAAGTTGGGAACTTGTAGTGAAGTTACGAGTTACCCCGGGTTTTAAACATTTCTGTGTATTGGAATTTCATGTTAGGCGGGTTTACTCACGCTGGTTTCCAGCCTGACCCGGGTGTTACTTTGATGCAATGCTCGGGTTAGACCGAGTATTACAGATTTTCAAGTAAGGACATTCTGGAGCTCAGGAGGCGAGCTGGATGGCAGGAACGTATGGAGAGTTTTCCGCTGTAATATATTGTAGTTATTTAGGACACAATTGTATCTGTCAAATGTTTGAGTATATGTGTAACTCTGATGTATTAAAGTGTAATTTGATAAGTACAGTTTCCTTTGTATAACTATTATTATTTGTTATTATATTTTATCCGCTGCGAATTATGAAATGTTGTCGTTTCTGTTCTTCTTTTTCTTCTATCTCCTTGTTCTTTTTCTTAACTATCTGGAATTTTCGGGATCAAAATTTCCAGGTCGTTACATTTTTAAGTCAGGAAATCAATAAATTTAATTTTGTGTTTTGATTCCATAATGGGATTAGTGTTATCAAATGATGAATTTTGGTACAAATATCTCGATTTTTAATGATGGGCTTTATGGGAGAAACTGAGCTGAACTGGAAATGAATTTTTGACGAAATCTGATGATCTAGTGAATTTTTGATCTCGAGGCATTGTCTAGAGGAAGATGAAGTGATGAGGGACAAGGGAAAAATGGAGCCATGTTTTTCTGATGAACGTGGTGGCTTGGCATGTCGATATATGGTTTGAGGTGTTGTTGGAACGTGGTGGTTATCTAGACGTTTGCGGCGAGGTTCGTGCATCGGAATCAAGGGGACCAGGTGGATTAGAAGCATAGGCGAGTGACCCGACTATGGATGCGAGGGCATGGTCACCAATTGTTGGAGTTTGGCGGTGCGTGGAGGTTTCGGTGATCAGGTTTGGTCCTGATGGTTTGCGACATGCTCGTTTTTTGATTTCACGATCGTTTTGACTTTTTGGATGGTCGAATGGCTAGAGATGGTCGTGGTCGACTTGCCGGTGATGGCAATGATGACCTGAGCGGCAGCGAACTCGGGTGTACGTGTACAAGTGTCAGTGTTGTCAGGAGATGGAGTTTAGGAAGAAAAAGAAAAGTGTCTCGGTCTTTTTTGGAGATTGGATCGTGTTTGACTCGAGGAAGAGAGAAGAGGAGGGAAACTCGAAGTTGAGTTCGGGATTTAAGTGTTTTGATGCGGGTTTTATTAAACCTGTAAATTCAAGAAGTTTTCAAGTAAATAATTGAACAAAACTTTAAGTCTATTAAATTAAATGGGTTTTAAAAGGAAGATAAATTAAGTTTTCAAGGGAAATTTATTTACAAGACTTTAAAACAATTTTTCCAAGATTTATTTCTGAAAGATTAAGTGTTTTTAAAATGTTTTAAACACATATTTTTAAAAGTTTATTTTAAATAAAACCTAACAATATAATGAAAATGTTAATAGAAACGTTTTTAATATTAACTTCAAAGTGAAGTTAATTCATATTGTTAATGATGATTAAGTACAGGGTTTTAAATTAAATCTTAAAAAATATATGTAATTAATTTAAAATGTTTAAATATATGTGTGGCATTTATTTCAAAAGTTATTTAATAATATTATAAAGTTAATTAAGAAAAGATGTTTTGATTGTAAATCAACTTTAAAGTCTGAGTTAAATTATTACGAAATTTATTAAATAAGTTAAAGGATAATTAAAGTAATTAATAAAGATAAAATGGTTTATCTTTTAAAAATTTAATGAAGTAATTAGCAATTTGTTAATATAAGCAATTAAGAAAAAAATTAATTAAAAATAATTAGTTAATGATTAAAGATTAATTAATTTATGATTTAAGGTGAACTAATTGATGATTAAAAGTTAATTTATGGGGACTAAAAGATAATTATTTAATTAATGAACAATTAATTATGTAATTAGCTTAAGAATGATTTAGTTATGGTAATTAATTAAGGATGATTAACTTAATGGTAATAAAGCAAGGGTTTATTAATTTATTAATTAATCAATTAAGGATAGTTAGATTTAAGGATAATTAATTAATTAAAGGTTAATTATTTAATGATTAAAGGTTAATTAATCTAATAATTAATAAATGATTAAAGGATAATAAATCAAATAATTCGTAATTAATCAATGTTAATTAACCAGGATTAGTGATTAATCTGATTTAAATTAATCAGATAATTAATTGATTCTTACTTATGGATGTTTGAATCCCATTGAATGTTGTATTGTTTGATAAACCTGATATGCTATGCTTTGTTCTATGAATTGTTTTGCTGTGATCTGTGATGAATGTAATTTTTCAATCTATGATGAATGTATGTTGTTCATCTACGATTCTGTGAATGAAAATAAGCGTTATAAGGATTGTACCGCTTATCGATATTGCTGTGTTTGAAATGTGATGATTGAATGATGTTGCACTATTGTGTAAAACCCCTGGACTACACCACGCACACAAAAATATGGGTGGCACACGGAAATCGGTTAAGTCACGGATTTTAGAAAATAATTTTTAAATTGAATTCATAATTCAAATAGATTTGGAAATGGATTTGGGTTAAATATAAAAAGATTTTGAAAAGGGATTTCAAAGATAAAAAGTTATTTTGAATAACTTGATAAAGTTTTTGAAATTTAAATAATTTGATTTAAATTTGAATCTAAGATTTGACATTAAATTCTATGTTTGGAAATTATGATTTATAAAGGGTATATAAGTTACAAATGTGTTTATATGGGTTTTAAACCTTTTTAAAGGTATTGTATTGGGAATTTGAATTTAACCCAAATTTTATACTTAAAGGGCTTTAACTCGTGCAAGTGCAATCAGATTTTCCCGAAACGAAAACTAATTGTTTTCAAATAAATAATAACTTTCATATAAAGAAAGAATTTCCAATTTGTGTTGAAAAGATTTCAAATTTGAAATAGAATTGTTTGAAAGCTATGAATGAATCTTTGTGAAAGATTGGTGAACTTTGTGAAGTAAATCTTTTTATTTAAAAGATTTGAAATGGTAATTTTTTAAAACCATTTGGAAGAAAATTTTTGGGTAATAAGTTGTGACTTAACTGAGATCCCATTATCCATATGTTTTTAAATATTGTGCTCATTATTCGGTTTAGCCGGGAGAGGACCTTGTGTCATATAGCCCATTTCGAATAATGATACGATGATATGGATATCATTTGAAGACCGGTGGTGAAGACCGGATATTTTCAAAAGCGAAAGGATAATTCGTCGAACGTCTCTGCACCGATTGATCCCCGGTATAGAGATTTGATCATCCTTCGTGATGGAGAGTCTGGGCGTGATTAGAGATTATCCGGATTCGCAAGGGCTTCTTTGGAAGTGCCTTCGGTTCTGTTCGAACCCGGAACAGACTTGTATGGATGTGTGTCTGACATTACACTTTGAGATGTAAAACCAGTCTCTATCAAATACATTTCTGTTTGGTGGCGGAGAATTTATTCTCTTAGCTTAACACCCTTATCTGAGACGTACGAGCTCAGAGGTTATGTAGTTGATGGTTACTAGTGATACATTCCCAATTTGGTAATGTTACATACGAAGTGGTGCTGATCATTTGTTGATCAAAGCATGACTTTGTGAAAAAGTGTAGCTTTGTGTTCGAGACCGCATCAGGACCTCACACCTCGAAAAATGTCGAAACAGGAAAGATGCGGCAAGATTATAAGGGTCGCGCCCTTTAGGGTGTGTCATTCCCTTCTGGAAAAGGCTGGTATCATGGTATAGAGCCCAGATACTTAATTCATGTGGTCACTACAAATATAACTTTGTGATTGCTTTATGGTTGTTGGTGTAGAGGTACCTTGGATAAAGGTCGCAGATGACCGGGGGATGGCATGCTCGAGTAGTAGTTACCTAGTTACAGAGGTAACCCGGCCTTGTGTTGGCAGAGAGCCAGGTAGGTTCTCGGGACGTACCTCCAGAGGCGTACCCATGTTGTAGTAGGAAGTTCCTTAGCCTGACCATTTGTTGGAAATCCAAACAAGACAATATGAGCCATGCATGGTTTTAGTTGTATAACCTGCCATGGAATGTGGTGGTAATGAACATGGTAGCTATAGTAGGCATATAATAATGGTTGTATGCTGGCTAAGATTAATATTATATTTTTGAAAGGTATTCTGCACTATGCACTAATAATAATATCAATAGGATTTTGCGTATCAAGCATGTTTGACTATCATAACGAGAAATCTCCTCCAATTCTGCATTTGCATTATGTGTGCGGTGGGAGGCCTTATGGTAGTTTCATTTTCCAAAAAGCATTGCGGATTTCAATTTTAAATTCTTTTGCTGCTTGTTTTAAAGATAAAAACTTTTTTCGTTTTCCCACACCAGTCCCATGACTGACTAGGAGTTTGTTGTTCCCTTCCAAAACTCTGGGTGCCCACAATTTTCCACACGGGCAGTCTACTGTTGGATTTTCCAGATAACCAAATAGTAGGTGTAGACTCGATAGCTTCCAGCCTTTGGATTTGGCGATAACATTTGTTTCTCTGGATTGGGTTTGCTTAATACAACTTGATGGAGGTTCGAGCTTATTGGATTAGAGTCTTCGAAGTTTTGGGTTAGAGTTTTGTGATGGAGTTGCAGACATTGGAGTTCCATCTAGAGTTCGAATTGTTTTCCGCTACTAGTGCCTTTGTGTTTCCGTTGTATTGATGTAGATCTCTAATATGTTTTTGTGATCATTGTTGTATATCATTGGATATTGTATCGTTGGAGTTATATGATATATTCATTCATTTCTTTCGTTGTATTATTATACTTAATATGTTATAAGCTCCGGCGAACCAGATTCGACGTTTGAATCTGCGGCATTTGAATATAAGTGATATATTCGGTGCCAATTTTCGAAGGTGTATTCAGGATCGTTTCAGCAACAGGAATAAGCAAAGCAACGAGAAACTAGAATTTGATGAAAGAAAAATATATAATTTTTGAAAGTCTAAAATTTACTTACATATTTAAAATAAAATCTTCATATTATATTTTGCAAAAGAAATCAAGATTTATTAAATCGCATATTTAAAATAAAATATCTATTTGTTATATTTTAAAAATCAATATTTATAAAACCCATTTCTTTCGAAAAAAATCAGATGAATATTTACTCAAACATAATATATATATATAAGCTATTATAAAAAAATCGATAAGTAAATACTTTAAACATATCATATATATACACACCTTTTAAGCATATTATATAATAATCTGAACATATTATATATACCTTTATATAATAAAAGAGGAGAGATGAACTTTTACGTGGTGGCTGCCTCAACTTCCATGGCCCAAGCGGCATGCTATGGTCTTGTGGAGGCTGACTGGAATGTGTGTGTGGTTGACAAGGATCGGTAGGTGGCCGAGGAAGGTGAGAAAAGGTGGATGCGAGCTGTGGTGAGCAAGGTTGGAAGGTTTGAGGGTGTGTGATGTTAAGTGGAAGGTGGTCAGGGGAAAAAGAGGGTGGAAGGCCGACTGCGAGGCTATGGCCAATGGAACTGACATAGTAAAGGCAGAGAGGGGATCGGACGAAGGTCGGAGAATGCCTCGGGGGCGGAGGAAAAGTGGCAGAGTAGGCGTACGGTGATGGGTGCAAGGCTGCATGGATCTGGAAGAGGAAGGTGGTGCTTGGTCGGAGAGTGAGCTATGTGCAGGCGGAAGTCGGTTGTAACAACCCTGGTTTGGAGATTATCTTTCAATATTGAATTATAATGATAATTATAATTTAACATTGTAAATTAAATTAAAATTGGAGAAATTAAATTATTTATTTGGAATAAACAACGAAGTTGAAATTAAATGGAGAAAGTAAAATTCCAAGCTTTATTTTATTTTGTTTGAAGTGATAATGAATGGAATATGGCTTTAAATAATATAGATGATTTCATTTTAGAGAAAATGGAATAATTATATTAATTATTGCTCATTTGCTTCTTTTAATAACATTTAAAAGAAGTATGTAATTTTTAAAGGTGGTTTATTGAAATAAAAGGTGGAAATTGGTTTAAAAATATGTTTTAGCTAGACATGGTTTGAGATATTTTTCTAAGTGAGAATATAATTTTTTTTGGAATTTTAGAAGTTAAAAAACAATGTTTTGTTCATTTATTTGAGTAAATATTGTATTTTTTAAATTAAGGATTCTAATAATAAAAATGTTTTAGAAATAT
Organism: Allium cepa; assembly: GCA_030765085.1. Lineage (NCBI taxonomy): Eukaryota > Viridiplantae > Streptophyta > Magnoliopsida > Asparagales > Amaryllidaceae > Allium > Allium cepa. Next base: position 124,790,761 of record CM060940.1, on the reverse strand, counting down.
TAATCAATCTTTTTAAATGATAGAAAATGTTTTATTTTATATGTATATAAGTTTTCATATTTTTCTTGTGTAAAACTTGAAAGAAATGCATTTTTATTATGTGTGTATATGTGATATGTACACATTAATATGTTAAGTGTTAATTAAACCTTAAGCCATTTATTTCTTTTAATTTTTGAATCCAATTAGGCCCATATTCACTTAGCCTTGTTAGAAGAGGAAAAGAAAAGAGTCTGTACATTCATTTTCAGTCTCTTCTTCCACCTCCAACCTGAAAAGAGAAAAGTCAGTAAACACTTTATCAATTTCTCAAATCCAAGCAAATTTCTCATTTAAAACTCACCAAATTCAAATATTTTTGCAAGCTGGTGATAAATCTAAGGTAATCCCCTCTAAACTACTTAAATTTAGAGTAAGAAGTTTTCTAATTTTTACTGTGTATTGTTTGCATGTTCTGTATTTGCTTTCTACAAGTTCTAAAGGCTTGTAATCTCAAGCAAAGCTTCCTCTTTTCATCAAAAATCTGAGCTTTTGCAACAAATCAGTAAGATGAGTTGTATAAGCTCACAAACTAGCCAAAAAAGTGCCAATGCTTGAATTTTATAAAATTTGTTTCTGTTTGAAATTCCTGTAGTGAATATTTTGCTTGTTTATTCAGTTTCTATTGCATCTTTGAACCCTTATATCTTGTGATTTCGAAAATGAAATGCGACCAGATTTCTTGCATTAGATAGCCTGCATTTTGTACTCCATTTCTATAAATTTAGTTGAATTTTACGGTCATTTGATATGCTAAAATCTTGTGGGAAAATAAGTCGATGAGCAGGAAATCAACTGAAACAAAGTTAGTATGCTAGGTCGACTGCCACCCTGGGTGGACCTGACTGTCAACGCAGAGGCTCCTAGGTTGACCGTACGGTCGACCTAGCAACCAAGGAAGTCAACCTCCAGGTCGACCTCAAGGTCGAACTAGCAAAGGCAAAAGTTTGCCTTGTTCTCCTCAAACACTTTTGAGATGATTATTTTGACTATTTTCCGTAGTGTATCGCCCATTTCCGGAATTGGTCCTTCAAACCATTCGATATGTATATTTGTGGCGATTACCTTTCGGGAATTAGAAATCTTGGGAGTTTTATTTTTGAAATTTGAATTGCCTACACTAGCATTATTTGTGATTTTCCTTTTGGTTTCTACTTGAGATTTTATTTTCCTCAATAGAGATATATTTTCCTTATGGCGTGTTTGAGAAGAGATCTCTTTCTGCATGTTTTGAGATTGCCAGGATGGTGGGTTTAGGTTTTTCCTTAAACCATATTTGATATTTTAAGAAATGCCAATGATATGAGGCTCGCTACAATTAGCGTTTTATGGGTTATTCTATCTCTTTTGAAATTATTTGTTGTGTAGTGATACCATTCATCACATGAAGTAACCATACATACGATATTCATGTTCATGCTTATTTAGTATTGTAACTTCTTGCATAAGTAGAAGATCATCTCTATCCTATGCTTCTCTTATCGTTTATTCTCTTAAAATGATTTTTTTGCTAGACTAAACCATGTATTTTTACTCAGGTCTGACCGAGGTGTTTAGGTTAGGTACATTTGAACTTAGCCTATTCTTCTTCTGCAAGGACTCTTTTCTGCTAGCTTGTTTTGTTATAGCTTTTTGTGTAGTCCTTTTTGTTTCCTACTTTGATATGTATTTTTTTGACTCGCTTGTATATTATGGTCGCTATACCACTTGACATGTAACATTTTATATACTCTATGATGTATATGTATGTGTGTGTGTGTGATGATATGTTGTTATGTGATGTGTTTCACATTCGAGTTGTATTTTGTTTTGATATATACTATAGCCACCTATGGCTTTGTATAAAGTATTTATTGGATATGTCGATCCACTTAAGATAGAAAAAAATATAGAGCAATTATCGACGTATTCAATAGATATTTAAGATAAGGCTATAGATGGTCGCTCTTAAACAGCCCTATTCTCTGCATTAGCAGACGGTATTGCCTAGTAATTACTCTTTGTTAATGTAGGTCTTGGGGTGGGGCCTCAGAGCTTGGTATTAGAGCCGAGTTCAGAACAAAATATGATAAACATAGAACAAAAGCACATATTGTGGTACATCTAAGTGTAATACAAGTGTTACGAATCCCTTAATTATTGTGCCATGTCCTTTCCTTGTCCTTTGGGATAAATTGAAGATTGGGAATACGTCTAGGAATGCATTTTTAATTCCATAGTATTTCATATTTCAATTAATGATATCTACCGTGTGAATAATTTTTCTCTTATTTTAATATTCCGCTACTGGCTGGAAGAGGCAGAGGACGTCGCTCGGATGTTGGGCAATCCAGTGGCTCACATCCGGATGGCGTATATATGTCTGCAGATCAGTTTATGGAGTTATTTAGGAGCATTCGGCCTCCATCTCCTACTCCATCATCTCCTCCACGCAAGTCTGTCTTTGCACGCATGTGTAGTGATTTCTCTCATCTCGGTGGAAAGCCATTCAGAGACTCCGATTCTGTTTTGGAAGTCCAAGCTTGGGTTCGTATGTGCGAGCAGATATTTCTTGCATGGATCTTTATAACAACGACAGAGTTCTCGTGGCATCCAGCATGCTACAAGAACACGCTCTCGATAGGTACGAGCTTCTCATAGCCGAGCTCGATGAGTCTACTCTTTCATGGACTCAGTTTCGGGAATGATTCAAGCTCAAGTTCGTTCCTGAATTTGAGAAAGCTTTATTGGCCCGTCGCTTCCTCAAGTTGAAGCATGGGAATTCCTCAGTTTCTGATTATGGTTTTATTTGAGGCCTTATCCATATATGGTCCTGAATATATCAGCACTCCCTATAAGAAGAATTTGAAGTTTGTCTCTGGTCTTAAGAAGTATTTGAAGAAGTCTTTGATGCTCAAGCTCAAGCTTTCTTTTGACGAGTTGGTTGGCTCGGCGCTTCATGTCGAAGCCGTTGAGAAGGAGTGTGATAGTGGTAATGAGGTTGAGGTTCGCAAGAACCCCAATAAGAAGTGGTTTTCTTTCCAGAAGTATAAGTCTTTTCCTTCCAAGAAGAAGAAGCCTATTGGATCTAGTTCTCATTCTCAGCCTAGTGAAGCACCTCCTACTCGGAAGGGGTATTTCAATTGTGATTCTTCTGGCCACAAGATTCAAGATTGTCCTAAGCCTCTCTTCTATCGTTATTGCAAAATGGAAGGCCAATGTATTGCCACTTGTTCTATTGCTCTGAATAATTCCCAGTCTGGCAAGCTGAATGTTGTGGATGCTTATGAATGGTCTTCTCAGTACAGAGGCACATCTCCTTCTATTCTTAAAGGTTATTGTTGTTTCGTGATCGTTCTATTCGAGTTGTCTTCGATACGGGTGCATCGCATTCATTCTTATCGAAGGAGCTCGTTGGTGCTTTTTCTTTGAATGTTTCGTGTATGGTTACTTCATTGAGGATTGTGAATCCATCGGGGGATTCGCAACCCTTAGCATGATTTGTGATGATGTTGAGATTATTTTATATGAATTTTCTTTTCGTGCAAATCTGCATGTTATTTCTTATTTAGGATTTGATATGATTTTGGGTATGGACTGGCTAGTATGTTATGATGCCAAAATTATTTGTTCCGAGAGAGTTTATATCTTCGGCATCCTTATTCGTCAGCTCAGCTATCACTTGTTCTTCGAAAAGTGGATAATTTCGTAGTGGCTTTATATTCTCTAGACTCCCGAGATGATGATGATATATCTCGTATACATGTTGTTTGTGATTTCTCTAATGTACTTGAGCCTGTTTCGGGTTTGGCACCCAAGTGGGCGATTGAGTTCCACATTGATCTCATTCCACGGGCGTAGCCAGTTAGTCGTCCTCCCACGAGGATGTCTATAAAGGAAAATGAGGAACTCAAGAAGTAGTTGTTGGAGCTTGAAGTTAAGCAGCTTATTTAGTCCAATTTTTCACGTGAGGTGGCACAGTCGTCTTTGTGAAGAAGTCTGATGGAACTCTTAGGCTTCGCATTGACGATCGCAAGCTTAACGAGTTGATCATCAAGACTAGGTATCTGTTGCCCAGGATCGATGATACGTTCTATTAATTTAGTGGCGCTAAGGTCTTCACTCAGCTCGATCTTGCCACTGGTTTTCATCAGCTTCGAGTTGCGGAAGATAACATACCTCTTACAGCTTTCCACACTCGATATGGATCTTATGAGTGGCTCACTATGCCGTTTGATTTGACAAACGCTTCTGCTTTCTTTGTCGATCTTATGAATCGAGTATTCTGGGACTATCTCGATAAGTTCGTCCTTGTGTTTACTGATGATATCCTTGTTTATTCAAATTCTGAAGCCGAGTAAGCAAATCACTTGAGAATTGTCTTGAGTACTCTTCATCATCATCAGCTTAAAGCCAAATTCTCCAAGTCCCATTTCTGGGAGAATAAGGTTAATTTCTTAGGCCACGTTATTTTTTTTTGAAGGCATTTCGGTCGATCCTTCGAAGATCGAAGCCATCTAGAATTGGAAGAGGTCTGAGAATGTTCATGAGATTCGCAGCTTCCTTGGATTGGCGGGTTATTACCATTGGCTCATTAGGTATTTCTCTCGTATTGTGCTTCCTCTCACCAGCCTTACTCGAAAAGGCGTTCGATTTATTTGGTCTGACAAGTGTGAAGCTTCTTTTCAACAGATGAAGGAGCTTCTCACTAGTGCTTATATTCTAGTGGTTCCCAAAGAGAATCAAAATCTTGTTGTCTCCACCGATGTTAATCATTATAGCCTCGGTGCGGTGCTTATGCAGAAGGATCGGGTAGTTACTTATGCTTCTAGGCAACTACGATCGAATGAAGTTTGTTGTGCCACTCATGACCCGAGTTAGCTTCCATTGTCTTCGCCTTGAAGATGTGGCAACATTATCTATTAGGTGAGCACTCATTCTCTATACTGATCACAAGTCCTTGATATATTTATTCACTCAAAAGGAGATCAATATGAGGCAATAACATTGGCTTGAGTTCCTTGCCTCCTATGATTTTGATATCTAGTATACCCCTGGTAAGGGTAATCGTGTTTCTAATGCGCTTAGTCACAAACATCTGGCTGTTATTTCTATGAAGCTAGCTAAGTGAGATGTTCTTGAGACATTATATCCTTTGTGATGCTCGTGATCAAGTTCCATCTTCTGATTCTCCTATCTTATTATTTAGTTTGGAAGCTCGACCTAGCTTATTGGATCGCATTGCCGATGATCAATGGCGTGATCCAGATCTTGTGCACCTTATCTAGATTTGTGAGTCTGAGTCCCATGATGAGGAGTTGCAGGATTTCAGCATAGATTCTCATGGGTATATTCGTAAGAAAAACCGTCTTGTTGTACTTTCTGATTCTCCGCTTAAGCATGACATTCTCGATGATTGTCACCGTTCTAAGTATACCATTCATCCCGGTAGTAGTAAGATGTATGCTGATATGCATCGCCTTTATTATTGGTAAGGCATGAAGTGTGATGTGGCGAATTATGTGAGTAATTGCACAATTTGTCAACTCATCAAAGCTGAGCATCAGCGCCCTTATAGTCTCCTTCTTCCTTTAGAGATTCCATTATGGAATTGGGATCAGATTTCAATGGATTTCATCAATGGCCTACCTCGTTCAAGATCAAGCCATTCTAGCATTGTGGTTATTATTGATCGCCTTACAAAATGGGCTCATTTCATTCCTACTAAGTCTAATGAGAGTGCTTCTCATTTGGCCATGTTATATATCAAGGAAATCGTGGGACTTCACGGTGTTACTAGTTCGATTATTTACGACCATGATCTGCTATTCATGAGTCATTTCTGGTAGAGTCTTTAGCAAGCTTTGGGAACAAAGCTTAATTTCAGCACAACATATCATCCACAGTCTAACGGACAGACTGGATGGGTGAATTGTATTCTTGAGTATCTTCTTCGTGCTCGCATTCTAGATTTCGGTGGTAGTTGGGACGATCATTTACCTCTTGTGGAATTCATCTACAACAATAGTTTCCAGTCTAGTATCGGTATAGCTCCTTTCGAAGCCCTTTATGGAAGGCTATGTCGATCTTCTTCATGTTGGTTGGAATCTGAAGTGAAGCTTATTCTTGGCCTAGATTCTATTCGTGATTCATCTGAGAAGATTGTTCTAATTCGGCAAAGAGTGAAAGAGGCACAGAGCTACCAGAAATCCTATGCAGACAACCGCAGGAAGCCTCTCGAGTTCTCTATTGGTGATCTCGTCTTTATTCGTGTTTCTCCTCTGGAAGGGGTTATGCGTTTTAGTACGACAGGAAAATTGGCTGCTCGTTTTAAAGGATAGTTTCCTATTACTGAACATATTGGACCTGTGGCTTATAGATTTTCACTTCTAGCTGATCAATCTAGCGTTCATGACATGTTTCACGTCTCCCAACAGTGGAAGTGTCTTCGAGAGTCGGATTTTGTTATCGATTTCCCTGATTTGCAAGAGCTTGAGATCTCACCAGACCTATGCAGCAGCCTATTTGCGTACTTGCTTCAGAGGTGAGATGCCTTCGAAACAAGGACGTATCGCTCATTAAAGTTCAATAGTATGCTAATCCCAAAGACTGCACTTAGGAAACCAGAGAGTTCATCGAGCGTTCATATCTCGGTTTTCTTTCTTTGCATAACTTTCATTTTGAGTGATGAAATTTATAAGTTGAATACAAACTCTTTTTTAGGAATTGTGAGGACCCAATTTTGTTAAAATGGAAAGTCTGTAACAACCCTGGTTTGGAGATTACCTTTCAATATTGAATTGTAATGATAATTATAATTTAATATTGTAAATTGAATTAAACTAGAGAAATTAAATTGTTTATTTGGAATAAACATTGAAATTGGAGTTAAATGGAGAAAATAAAATTCCAAGCTTTATTTTATTTTGTTTGGAGTGATAATGAATGGAATATGGGCTTTGAATTACAAAATGATTTCATTTCAAAGAAAATGCAATAATTATATTAATTATTGCCCATTTGCTTCTTTTAATAATTTTTAAAAGAAGTATGTAATTTTCAAAGGTGGTTTATTGAAACAAAGGTGGTTTATTGAAATAAAAGGTGGATATTGGTTTAAAACTAAGTTTTGGTTATATATAATGTTCTGAAATGGTTTCCAATATTTTTCTAAGTGAGAAAATAATTTTTTTGGAATTTCATAAGTTAAAAAAAATGTTTTGTTCGTTTATTTGAGTAAATGGTGTATTTTGTGAAATTAAGGATTCTAATAATGAAAATGTTTTAAAGTATAAATTAATCTTTTTAAATGATAGAAAATTTTTTATTCTATATGTACACAAATTTTCACATTTTTCTTGTATGAAACTTGAGAAATGTGAAACTTGAGAGAAATGTATTTTTATTTATGTATATGTGATGTACACATTAATTTGTTAAGTGTTAACTTAAACCTTAAACCATTTATTTCTTTTAATTTTTGAACCCAATTAGGCCCACATTCACTTAGCCTGGTTAGAAGAGGAAAAGAAAAGAGCATGTACGTCCATTTTCAGTCTCATCTTCCTCCCCCGACCTGAAAAGAGAAAAGTCAGTAAACACTTTATCAGTTTCTCAAATCCAAGCAAATTTCTCAATTAAAACTTAACAAATTCAAATCTTTTGCAAGCTAGTGACAAATCTAAGGTAATCCCCTCCAAACTACTTAAATTTCGTCACAAATTCATTTTACGGTAAGAAGTTTTCTAATTTTTACTGCATATTGTTTGCATGTTCTGTATTTGCTTTCTACAGGTTCTAAAGGCTTGTAATCTCAAGCAAAGCTTCCTCTATTCATCAAAAATACGAGCTTTTGCAACAAATTGGCAAGGTGAGTTATATAAGTTCACAAACTAGACAAAACAAAAGTGCCAGTGCTTGAATCTACAGAAAATTAGTTTCTGTTTGCAATTTCCTGTAGTGAATATTTTGCTTGTATTTATTCAGTTTTTGTTGCATCTTTGAATCCTTATATCTTGTGATTTCGGCAACAAAATGATGCCAAATTTCTTACATTTGGTAGCTTACATGTTGAACTCCATCTCTGTATGTTTTGGTTGAATTGGTCATTTGAAATGCTAAAATATTGCTAGAAAATCAGTCGACGAGCAGGAAATCAACTGAAACAAAGTTCGTATGCTAGGTCGACTACCACCCCTCCCTGGGTCGACTTGACTGTCAACACAAAGGCTCCTAGGTCAACCGTAGGGTCGACCTAGGGACCAAGGAGGTCGACCTCTTGGTCAACCTGGCGAAGGCAAAATTTTGCCTTGTTCTCCTCTTTTGTTTCGATGTTTCGACTTTCTTTTACTCCTTTTTCTTGTTATATTACATGATGATTTTAATCATTTTTGAAGGCCATGATGTCTATCGGTAGACTAGCCAAATTTTGGAGATTTTAATATTTAAATTTTGAATAATGTTGAATTTAATTTGAATTTGAATTCGAATATCAGTTTGAGTGATTTTCCTTGTTTTTGTTCGTTTTCAAGCATGGTTTTCTCCAAATCTTTTTGAAACGATTTTTAAAATTAATGGGCATCTCAATATTATTATAAAATATTTTAAAGTACTTTCAAGCATAAAATCTATTTATTCTCCGTAATAAGGAACTTTTTGTAATATGGTTTTGAAATTGATTTCGAAAATTGGTTTTCAAATCTTGTTTTCTAATGTAAATTATTTTTTACAAATTACACGTTTTTGCACATTTTGAGCAAATGAAAAGGAGGATTAAATGGTTTGGTAAAGCACGAGCTATGAGGCATGTGGGTTTATCTTATCGGTTAATTCCCAACTTGTCCATGTGATCGTTTTGATCTTTTGGTTGAGTTTACCGATGAGATGAGGTAAACTTTTTATTCCATTGTGTGTGAAATTTACTAGCGGTTAGTAAACCGTTTAGTACGAATGTGTGGTATAGGACACATGTTAACATTGTTCGAATTCCTATCCAAGAGTTTGTGACACATTTGCCATTGCGCGTATTTGTCTTCGAGACGTTTGCCATCGCAACATTTTCCATTGCGGTGTATTTGCCATTGTGGCGTATTTGTCATTGTGACGTTTTGCCTTCAGGTAAGGTACCTATTTGAGATAACAGTACTTGGCAAGGCTTTGGCCACATGCATATGCATACACTTTTGAGATGATTTCTTTGACTATTTTCCCTAGTATATCACCCTTTTCCGGAATTGGTCCTTTGAACCATTCGATATGTATATTTGTGGTGATTACCTTTCTGGAATTCGAACTCTTGGGAGTTCTATTTTTGAGATTTGAATTGCCTACACTGGCGTTATTTGTGATTGGCCTTTTAGCGTCTATTTGATATTTTCTTCTCCTCTTTGGAGATATATTTGCCTTATGGCATGTTTGAGATGGGATCTCTTTGTGCATGTTTTGGGTTTGCCAGGATGGCGAGTTTAGGTTTTCCCCTAAACCGTATTTGATGTTTTATGAAATACCAACGATATGAGGCTCGCTACAGTTAGCATTTTATGGGTTATTCTATCTCTTTTGAGATTATATGTTGTGTAGTGATACCATACATCACGTGAAGTAACCATACAAACCATAATCATGTTCACGCTTACTTAGCATTGTAACTTCTTGCTTAAGAAGAACATCATCTCTATCATATACTTTCTTTACCGTTTATTCTCTTAAACTGATTTGTTTAGCTAGACTGACCTATGTATTTATACTCAGGTCAGACCGAGGTGTTTCAGGTTAGGTACATTTGAACTCAGCCAATTCTACTTCTGCGTGGACTCTTTTCTGCTAGCTCTATTTGTTATAGCTTTTTGTGTAGTCCTTTTTGTTTGCTACTTTGATATGTACATTCTTGTAACGAACCGGAATTTCATTCATTTGAAATTCAGATATTTATTTGATTTTATATATTCAAAAGCAAATTTTATAAGCTGGATAACTTATATTTGAAATATAGTGATTTAATTGGAATTCGAATTTAACGTGAATAAAAATGATTTATAAAGTTGAATTAAATCTTATTTGAATTAGAATAGTGATAGTAATCTTTTAAAATTGAATTCAAAGTTAAATTACAGAAACTGAATATTTTAATATTTAATTAACGTGTAAAAATAGCCATTTTTCAAATGATCTTGGATTTTAACGGAACCGGTTCCATTGAATCTGTAATGTTATTTTATTGTAAGATTTCAAATTTCATGCCAATCGGATTTACGGTTTATCCGGGGCAAGCTAAAAGGCGGAGAAATCAGTTTAGGTGAATTTTAAATTTAAAGAAGTTGATTCGAAAACCTATCTTTCAAATACGATCGAATAAGGTTTCGACATATATCCCATTATGCTCGGAATATGGGTAAAATATTATAAATGCCAGGCGGTATGCTTTGTTTGGAGTTCCACAAATTTCCGGATGAGTAGTGTCGTTAAATTTTCTATAAAAGGCGTCAATTTCTTTCTATTTGCAAACCCTAGTCAACCCTAACCATAGCCGCCATTTATATTTCTGTGGACGAAAATGTTCAATTCTTTCCCCCTTAATCTCTCTTAATCCATCAACTTCAACTACAAAGTCGTAGAGCACGTTGCGAACTTCAAATCCATACGGTGATGATGAATTTTCAAGCAATGATGTGGCGGCAATTCATGCTCAAAGTCACAACGTTCGCACACAAATTTGAAGGCTAGGGGATGACTAGACATGTTGTGCGTTTTGGTGTTGGTGCATCATGGAACGAGCTTTCGTGCACTAACCGATCGTGGTCGAGTTAAGCGAGATGGGCGCGAAAATTCGTGAAAAGATGGCGGCCAATGGGTTCTTTCGTTCAAAACTAGCCTGGGGGAGAAGAAGAGGAACACACGGGACAGATCTCAACAAGAAAAAATCGACAGCCAAGATGAGTTAGGGTTTTAAAAATAAAATAAAATTGTGAAATTAATTATATTAAAAATCGTATAAACTTCTAAATGTTGTAACTTTGTCATACGAAGTCTATTTTTGACGAAACAAATTGCGTTGGGTTCGTATTGACGAGCAATACATTTTAGAGCTGGTTTGGAGTTGATTGGAGCTAGTGTAAATTTTGGGTAAAATTAAACGCTCGTTTAATTTTATTCGGAATAAAACACTACAACTATAATTGCAACCAAAGTTAGTACAACTCACTCTTTTTGACTCATTGATATTTTTATATAAGTCAGAATAAATATTATTTATGATGATTGATGATTGTTTGGATGATATATGATATATTAATTATATATTCATTGGTATTTGGATATATTCTTGCCTATTGGAGCCGATAAGACCATATACGTTCCCGTGTATGAGCGGATGACCATTTGTATGCGCATCTACCTTGAAGCGGACATTATGCACATATATTTAATATGTATATTTGTTGCAGGTGATAGGTTGGAGGGATCCAACTGGATTCCTTACCTATATTGGTTTTATTTACAGATATTGTGATATATGCAACTATCATATGATATATGATATTTTGGATGCCGTTATTGATGTATTTAGTGTTGTTGCAGCATTGGGCCTATTTTTGGTAATTTTAAAATATTAAAGTGATGATTTCCAAATTTAAAAGGAATTTTCAAGTGATTTTGAAAATAGATGTTTTATTAATTTTTAATGGTTAAGGAAATGAATTTATTTTGGGTAAAGGAATGTTATAATTTTATGTTATAAAAATTATGATTTTTAGGAAATATAATCAGAATGTGATTTTTGAAATATAGAGTTAACTATTTTGAAAATAGTTTAAAATGAGATTTTTGAATTATTATAAATGGTTTATATATAAGATTTATAAAATTGATATTTTATTAATCAAAATGATGGAATTGTAAAGGAGTTTTATAAGTGTTAAAATGAAGTTATAAATGAATTTTATAATTCAATAAGATTTATAAATTGATGAAGTTATAAAAAGAATGAATTTTGGAAATAAGAGAGTAATGAATAATTAACTTATAATTTGGATTTTGGCACGTAAACGAGATATATATGGAATTTATAAACATTGTTAAATCCGAAATCAATTGATTTGATAAGTTAAATATAGAAGTTTTTTAAAGGAATTTCATCCACGATTTTGGAAGGTGGATAATTATTGAAATTTAATATGCAATTGCGATGAATTTGGTTGTAAATTAAATCCACCATTTCGGACAGTGGATTATCCTTTAATAAATGTATAGAAGTATCAGATGTGGTAAATGAAGTGTATTCACGATTTTGGACAGTGAATAATCTTTTAAAATAAATAAATGTTTTGGAAAGTGATATTTTAATTAAAATGGTTTGAAGATGTTTTAAAATGTGTTAAGTATCAAAACCATAGATTTCAACATTTATTGTTGAAAGGACGTTTTCAAGAAGCAAGAAAATGATGGACTATAACACTTTTGTTATAGTAAATAATTTTCGAAAGGAAATGTTTTTGTATAGTATATTGGATTTATATATATATATATATATTATTGTCGAATCCCTATACTAATGATTTTGGGTTGTCGTAACAATATTTTATGCAACATTCATTTTGACTCAAATAAATGTGTTTAAAGAGAAAGTTTTCGTTAAAAATTAAATATATACTTAATCTTGATTTTTGTATATGTAATGTTTTCTAAGTGTTGAAAATAAATTGATTTGTGAATTACTTATTATTAAATAAGCACATGGAAATGTTTTCCAACGTTGAAATATTGAAGTGGTTTTGGAAATTATGTCTTTTTAAAGATAATTTGAAGTGAATCTTTGGCAAATGGTTTAATTAATAAAAGATTAATTAAAAGGGCCTATTGATTTTTTATGGCGCTAAATATTTGTTTGTTTACTTTGATGGTTAAATAACTGACTAACAAATTTGGCCAAATTTTAGTTCCACGACTTGACGTAGAAACTATTTAGTCGTACACTTAGTGCATAGCCTTCTGTGTAGGCTGGATTATCATTTGTGACGAGGATGTTGATTCTTGTAGTGCGGAGTATTATTTCGATATATCGAGCTTCCTTCTTGGACAGAAGGATAGCAAGTTGAAAGTTGGAGACGTGATAAGTCTATGAGATTTAGTTTCTGTGTGAGGTTGAGAAATGCTTTTGCATTGTTGGTTCAAAGAGACCGAGATCAAATTTATCTGAAAACCATTTCGGACCAACGTATATGTGTTCGATTTGTGCAGATTTTGATGATATTGATATTTTGGATTTTCATAATGGGGGTCTGCTTGTTGATTGTTTGGGGTTAAAATCCCAATATACATATAGTAGCAGTGGTCTCTTTATTATGAAATATTCAATGCAAGGACTATTCACTACTAATCCTAGGGATTTCTCGACAGGATGTGGTAGGAAAGTACCTTATGTTTGTCCTGTTCCTGGAAAACTTTTATGGATGTTTGTCTGACATTGCTTTCAATAGATTACATACATTGGTTTTTACAATCGTACATCAGTGGTGGCGGAGAAGTCAACTTCTCTTAGCTTAACACCCTCCTTGAGACGTATGAGCTTAAGGGTTGTATTTTTGTGGAAGGAAATTATTATTCAACGGAAATGGTTGTGTGGCACTCAAAGTCATGTGATTTGTGAATGGTAATCCTTACCTCTGGCCTCATCAACCAGAAATTACCAAAACAGGGTTAAATGCAGCAGGGCTAAGTGGGTCATTCCCAAGTAGGATATGATCATCCTCTTCTAGATATATCTTTACACGCTATGACGTAATGTATCTGATTTTTGTGGTTTTTATTCTAGAGGGCCCTCGGTGGTCAGTAATGACCAGAGGATGACATATTCGATACCATCTAATTATAGAGGTGGGCCAGTCTTGTGTTGGTAGAGGAACTTTGTGATGGTTTCTTGGGACATCCATCTAGAGGTGTACCCATCAGAAGGTAGTCCCTTCACCTGATCATTTGTATGGAAACCCAAACTCCACTACGTACCTGCCATTTTATTTGTAGAGCCTAATATGATGGAATTTAATAATGGTAACAATTTCGGCTATGATTAATATTATTTGTATACTAGAAACTAGTATAATATCAGATGATTGTTTTAGTTATTGTAAGATAAAAACGTATCCGTGTTTATGTGTGGGCGTGTCTCATGAGATAGTTTTGTTTTGATGAAGGAAAAGTTTGGTAATTTAATAAATTCAGTTGAGTGTGTTTCTCACGCTGGTTTACCAGATTGATCCAGTCGTTCTCCCCTTTCAATACTCAGGTCAGACCGAGTATATTTACAGGTTCAGATTGGCGCTTTTGGAGCTTCAGCAGGAGAGCTGGAAATATTTATTTTCATGCACATGTATCTGTTTTGATTATCCGTTGTGCTTAGTTATTTATATTATCGACAATTGTGAAGAAAGGTTATTATAAGTGTCTATGCTGATAACTATTGTTTGATTGTTGAACTCTGATTGATGTATAAATATACAGTTTCTATTTTGTAAAGATCATTGATATGATATTATATGCTTTCCGCTGCGATGTGAGATTCTGTATTGTTCTGTTTGGTTCTATCTTCTCTCTTTCTTCTCTTCTCTTCTTCTCTCTTCTTTTCTTTCTCCTGAATTTCCATCAGTCTATGCTTTTTGGGTCGGACATGTATGGCCTATTGTCGATTCAATGAGTACGAATTTATGGGTCATCACATTTGGTATCAGAGCTTAGATTTTGTATATTCCTAAGCTTTGATGTTTACTCAGTATAGTTAGGGACAGTAGCACCTTAGATTGAGTTTAAGTGTATTATATATACGAATGTGCATTTCTTAGTGATATAAAATATTTTATATTGTGTTTGCTTATCCGTTGAGCTGTTTGTGAATTTTGGTCGGTATGTTGGATGCCATGTTATCGATATGGATTTCTATACACTTAAACGAGGCAAGTCGACATAGTATTACTTTTAATTGGGTAAATGAAATAATTTTACCTCGATTAAATTTTATATGTAAAAGAAATAATTTTTCAAAAATTATTAAAGTATATATAAATTGATTGATTGGTTGTTTGAAAATGTAAATATATATAAGTTAATAAAAATTGTTTGAATAGTCTAAATAAAAACAACAATTGTAAAAGAATGAAATTATATAAGAAAACGAATTATATGGAATTATAACTAATATGATTTACAATTATCAAATAATCTTATATATAAGAAATGAAACAAAATATTATATTCATAAATATGAGTTATAAATAAAAAAGAATTTAAGCCAATTATTCTAAAATTTGAATCCTGTTGATTTTGGAAGTTATTTTACAAAGTTAAAGTTTATAAATCTAAACAAGATAAATAAATTTGGAATGAATCTTATATAAGTAAACGATTTATAAATGTGATTTATAAATGTAAGAGGATTTAAGAAAAGAATATAAAAGCACTGAATTCACTACTGTTATTGGAAAATAATAAGAGTGATGACTGCAGCATCATTAGTATCATTTTCGAATTTCTGTGTGATTGATTTGCTACCAATAGTAAATTGAAATTGATGTTTGTTGTGAAAAACAAATTTGAAATTTAAAATCCAAATTGAAATTGATGAATATAAGTGCAATGAGTTTAAGACCTATAATACGAATTTAATTTGGTAAAGTTAAATAAATTTGAGTTGCATAATAAATTTATGATTTGAAATTTAACTAAAGGAAGGTTAAATAATTTCAACTGATAAATAAATTATTGAGATAAAATTTAAACTTTGAATTGATTACATAATATGAATTTGGAAGTTTATAAAAATAAGTTGTATAACTTATAAAGTGAGAAAAGGTAAGTAAAACCAATTGTCAAAATGGTTAAACGGTGTTGTTAAGAAAAATAAAATCTAAATTTGAATAGTGAAATGAATTTGACTTAAAGTAAAGTTAAATAAAATAGAATTTGAATTAAATTAGAAGTGAACTTAAGTTATTTAGTGAAATAAATGCAAGTGAGAATGAAATGAAACACAACTTAAGTAATGTTGAATGAAGTTGAATTTGATATCAAAATTAATTAGCAATTGAATTAATTGAATAATTTAATGAAAGTCAATTAGATAATAAACCAATTGAATTTAAAAGCGTTAAACCAAATTGAATATAAGTGAAGTAAATTAATTTGGTAATGTTGGTTAAACATTGATTGCTAGATGGATGTTAGTTGATGGTATAGAAATTCATTAAGTGTTAATGAAGTCGAATTAATAAATTTGAAAGCTAAATAGTTGAATTCAAATTAGATAGTAAGTGAAAGCTAAATAGAACAAAATTTGATTTGAATTGAAAGTGAACTAACTTGAATGTAAATTGGTGAATGTAAACTAATCGAGTATGAATAAATGAATGTTAGTAAAATCCAATGTCAATAAATAAGATGTGATCTAAATTTAAAACAAATTCAATGAATATTAATGAGAAAAGAATTTATATTTATTTGGTTATGGATTGATTGGACGGATATGGATTAGTTGGATGATAGTTGTTTGATGGTTGGATTTTTTGCTTTTTGTTTCATTTGCTATGTTGGCATATATAGTATTGGTGTTGGTATATGTTGTATATTGATATTACTTTCATATATATATATGTTTCTCATGTTTTTGTTGAGTGATTAGTAGGTGTGGATGGTGTATGCTTCGCATTTTGAGCTCGCTTTCGCGCTATGTTTGCCGTATATGCTCGCTAATAATATATAAGATACATATCTCGAATTACATATCGTACTTTTACACTTCTTTCCCTATGGGATGCCTCATCCTCGAAGATGAGAAGTTTATTTGTGATATATATATATATATATATATATATATATATATATATATATATATGTTGTGATCCTACTACGATCGAACCGCAAAAAGGAGACGCTGGCGAATTTTTCGGAAAATTTAGGGAGTTAGAAAATTTTGGGAAAATTGGAAAAAAGTTTGATAACTAAAATTTTGATATTTGAGTTAAATGTTAAACGATGTTAGATGGATTTGGGAAAAGCTAAAATGTTTAAATGAATTTTAAATCTAGTTTGAACAATTTTGTTTTGAAAAGTAATGGATTTTGTGACTTTTTCGTACTTGGTAATTTGGAAGAAGAAATTCTTTTAAGTAGGAGAGAATGTAACGACCCATAATTTCAGCTATTTGAAATTCAGATATTTAATTGATTTTAAATATTCAAAAGTAAATTTTATAAGCTGAATAACTTATATTTTAAATATAGTGATTTAGTTAGATAATTAAATTGTTGATTTAATATTTGAAATTGCATAAACAATTGGAATTTGAATTTAATACAAACAAAAATGATTTATAAAGTTTAATTAAATCTTATTTGAATTAGAATAGTGATAACAAACTTTTAAAATTGAATAAAATGTTAATTTACATAAATTGAATATTTTAATATTTAATTAACATGTAAAAATAGCCATTTTTCAAACAGTCTCGAATTTCGAAAAAATCAGTTCATTAGATCTGTAATGTTATATTATTGTAAGATTTCAAATTTCGTGTCAATCGGATTTACGGTTTGCCCGGGGTAAGCTAAAACGGGTAGAAATCGATTTAAGTGAATTTTAAATTTAAACAAGTCGATTTGAAAACCTATCTTCTAAATATGATCGAATTGGGTTCCGATATATATTCTATTATGATCGGAATAGGGGTAAAACATTATAAACGCCGGGCGGCATGCTTTATTTGGAGTTCGGAAAATTTCCGGATAAATAGTGTTGTCAAATTTTCTATAAAAGACCTCATTTTCTTTCTATTTGCAAACCCTAGTCAACCCTAACCCTAACTGCCGTTTATATTTCCATGGCCGAAAATGTTCGATTCTTTCCCCCTTGATCTCTCTCAATCCGTCAATAACTAGCCAAAACGTTCAACTACAAAGTCGTAGAGCGCGTTGCGAACTTCAAATCCATACGGTGATGATTAATTTTCAAGTAATGATGTGGCGAAAATTCATGCTCAAAGTCACCACGGTTGCACGAATTCCGAGGCTAGGGGACGACCAGACCCGTTATGCTTTCTGGTGGTGATGCATCATGGAACGAGCTTTCATGTAGCACTAGCCGATCATGGTCGAGGCAAGCGAGATAGGCACGGAAATTCATGAATAGATGGTGGCTAATGGGTACTTTCGTTCGAAACTAGCTTGGGGAAGAAGAAGAAGAACATGTGGGCCAGATCTCATAAAAAAAAAAATTGACGTTCGAGATGAGTTAGAGTTTTTAAAAAAAATTGTTAAATTAAGTATATTAAAAATCGTATAAACTTCTAAATGTTGTAACTTTGTCATACGAGGTCCGTTTTTGACGAAACGAGTTGCCTTGGGTCCGTATTGACGAGAACTACATTTTAGAGCTTGTTTGGAGTTGATAAGAGCTAGTGTAAATTTTAGATAAAATTAAATGCTCGTTTAATTTCATTTGGAAAGAAACACTACAGCTGCTATTGCAACCAAAGTGAGTACAACTCACTCTTTCTGACTCATTGATATTTTTATATAAGTCAGAATAAATATTATTTATGATGATTGATGATTGTTTGGATGATGTATGATATATTATATATATATTGATTGGTATTTGGATATATTCCTGCCTGTTGGAGCAGATGAGACCCTATACGTTCCCATGTATGAGCGGATGACCCTTTATACGCACGTCTGCCTCAAAGCAGATATTGTACACATATTTCTAATATGTATATTTGTTGCAAGTGAAAGGTTGGAGGGATCCAACTGGATTCCTCGCCAGTATTGGTTTTATTTACAAATATAGTGACATATGCTGTTATCATATGATATATGATGTTTTGGATGCCATGATTGATGTATTTAGTGTTGTTGCAGCATTGGGCCTATTTTTGGTAATTTTAAAATATTAAAGGGATGATTTCCAAATTTAAAAGAATTTTCAAGTGATTTAGAAAATATATGTTTTATTAATTTTGATTGGTTAAGGAAATGAATTTATTTTGAGTAAATGAATGTTATATTTTATGTTATAAAAATTACGATTTTTGGGAAATATAATCAGAATGTGATTTTTGAAATATGGAGCTAACTATTTTAAAAATAGTTTAAAATGAGACTTTTGAATTATTATAAATGGTTTATATATAAGTTTTATAAAATTGATATTTTATAAATCAAAATGGTGGAATTGTAAAGGAGTTTTATAAGTGTTAAAAAAAAGTTATGAATGGATTTTATAAATCAATAAGAGTTATAAATTGATGAAGTTATAGAAAGAACGAATTTTGGAAATAAGACTTAAGGCTTTCGACTTAAGGCTTTCGACTTAAGGCTTACGACTTAAGGCTTACGACTTAAGGCTTAAGACTTAAGGCTTACGACTTAAGACTTACAACTTAAGACTTACGACTTAAGACTTACGACTTAAGACTTTCGACTTAAGACTTTCGACTTAAGACTTACGACTTAAGACTTACGACTTAAGACTTTCGACTTAAGACTTTCGACTTAAGACTTTCGACTTAAGACTTACGACTTAAGACTTACGACTTAAGACTTTCGACTTAAGACTTTCGACTTAAGACTTACGACTTAAGACTTACGACTTAAGACTTTCGACTTAAGACTTTCGACTTTCGACTTACGACTTAAGACTTACGAACAACAATTCTACGATCCTTCGATCCGTAAAAATACGGGTCGTTACATTCTCTCCCCCTTAGGAATTTCGCCCCCGAAATTCCAAACAAACAGGAGCAATCAAAACTATTCTGCATGCCTACCATCCATAGCAATCAACAAACCATGCATCCAATTACTAGCCTAGCATGTAGAATTCTGAGACTAGAACAAGTTACAAATTCATGAGATGTCACGACACCTTAGGGCCATACCTCGAAGAGTTCAGGATGAGCTGCCTTCATCCTCTCTTCCTCCTCCCATGTACAGTCGTTAACATCATCACTCCATTGTACCTTGAGCAACTTGACTACCTTCCTCCTAAGCTGTTTCGTGTCAGTTTCCACAGCACGAAGCGGCTTACGAGGTCTTCTAATAACTGGATCAACTTCCAAATCTTCACAGCTATCAGCAGCAACCACTATATTTGGGTCGTGCACATACTTTCGTAGATACGACACGTGAAAAACATTGTGCACACCCGACATCTTTTCTGGTAACTCCAACTTATAAGCGAGCTTTCTAATTCGCTTGACGATCGGGAATGGTCCAACATATCTCGGAGTCAATTTTCCTTTCTTCCTGAATCGAATAACATTCTTTAGTGGATAAATCTTCACAAAAACCATATCTCCTACGTCGAATTCCAAATCTTTTCGACGCTTATCGGCATAACTTTTCTGACGATCTTGGGCTGCCTTCATTCGTCGCTGAATGGTCTCTATACAATCTGAAGTCTGTCGAATCATTTCAGGCCCAAGTATCAGCTTTTCTCCAGTTTCCAACCAACATGTCGGAGAGTTACACGGTCTTCCATACAATGCCTCATATGGTGCCATACCAATACTTGACTGGTAACTGTTATTATATGAAAATTCCACCAAATGAAGATGATCTTCCCATGATCCTCCGAAGTCCAAAACACATGCTCGGAGAAGATCTTCCAAAACTCGGTTGACTCTCTCGGTCTGACCATCTGTTTGGGGGTGATAAGCTGTACCCAAACACAATTCAGTTCCCAAAACTTCCTGGAAGCTCTTCCAGAATCCACTAGTGAACAATGGGTCTCGATCGCTCACTATACTCTTTGGAATACCATGGAATCGAACTATCCACTTAACATACAACTCAGCCAATTTCGATGCAGTCCTAGTTGATCGAACATGAATAAATCTCGCACTCTTAGTCAAACGATCTACGATGACCCAAATCCCTTCATTTCCTGCTCTGGTTCTAGGTAGTCCATCGATAAAATCCATCGATATTTGCTCCCACTTCCATGTAGGAACTTCTAATAGCTTAAGCAATCCACTTGGCTTCTTCTGTTCGGCTTTTACCAACTGGCAGTTCATACACTTGGAAATAAAATTTCCAACATCCTTCTTCATGCCTTCCCAGTAATAGGTTCTCTTCATATCCCGATACATCTTATTTCCAACTGGATGAATTGTCAACTTTAAGTGATGACTTTCCTTCAAAACTTCATTTCTCAATTCATCTATATCGGGAACAACCAGTCGTCCTTGTTTCCGAAGCCAACCCTCTTGATCGACCTCGAATCCTTTATCCTTCTCTGGGTCCAATCCAGATTTCAAATCACGGATAATCTTGACAAGCTTATCGTCTCACTTTTGGCTCTCGCCAATTCTTTCCACTAGAGTAGGTCTTATCGATAAGTTTGTCAACATCTCAGGTTCCAATTCACATCTAGGCCTGAAGTCAAATCCAGCCAAATACTCAAGACTCTTCCATTCTGAAAACATGGCTCCCAAACCTGCATGTCTTCGACTTAATGCATCTGCCACTGCGTTACCTTTTCCCGGAGTATAGGCTACACCAAAATCATATGATGCTAAAAACTCTAACCATCGTTGCTGTCGAAGATTCAAATCCTTTTGGGAGAAAAGATACTTCAATGACTTATGATCTGTAAACAACTCAAATCGAACTCCCAATAGGTAATGTCTCCACATCTTCAAAGCAAATATAATCGCCGCTAACTCCAAATCATGAGTCGGATAATTCCTTTCATGCGGCTTCAGTTGTCGACTTGCATATGCAACAACTTTATCCTTCTGCATTAGCACTGCTCCAAGTCCAGTACCACATGCATCGGTGTAAACCACCATCTCATCATTTCCACTTGGAATAGCCAAAACAGGAGCACTTGTCAATCGCTCTTTCAGGATTCCGAAAGCTTGCTCACACTTAGCATCTCATCTGAACACTTGGTTCTTTTTCGTCAACCCTGTTAATGGTGCAGCTATCTTGGAAAAGTCTTTGATAAACCGACGATAATATCCTGCTAATCCAAGAAAACTTCTCACATCAGATACATTCTTAGGTCTAACCCAATCCTGGATTGCTGCCACCTTAGCGGGATCAACCGCTATTCCATTTCCAGAGATAACATGGCCTAAGAACCTCACTTCACTCTTCCAGAAGTGACACTCCGAAAACTTAGCCCTCAGCTGATGTTTTCGCAAGATTTCCAAAACAATACGCAAATGCGTCTTGTGCTCTTCTTCAGTCTTGGAATAAATCAAAATATCATCCACAAACACAAGTACAAACTTGTTCAACTGATCCCTGAACACTCTATTCATAAGATCCACAAAATATGCCGGTGCATTGGTCAATCCAAACGGCATTACCAGCCACTCATAGAAACCGGATGGTGTCCTAAAAGCAGTCTTCGACACACTATCCTTTGCCACTCTCAACTGGTGAAATCTCATTGCCAAATCCATCTGAGAAAACACCTTAGCTCCGTGAAGCTGATCAAACAAGTCATCTATTCTCGGCAACGGATACTTGTTCTTCTTAGTCACTTTATTCAGCTCACGATAGTCCACACACAACCTCAACGATCCATCCGCTTTGGTTGCGAACACAACTGGTGCACCCCATTCGGACACACTACGCTGAATGAATCCTTTCTGTAAAAGGTCATCAACTTGCACCTTCAACTCTTGCTGTTCCCTAGGCGCCATTCACCTAAGAGGCATCACAACAGGTCTGGCTCCTTCAACTAGATCGATACGAAACTCGATCTCTCTATGCGGCGGTAACCCTTTGACCTCGTCAAAGACATCCTCAAATCCATTCACGATAGGCACCGATGACAGTCCATCCCGTGGAACAACCAGCGAATACATGAAGCTCATGAAGACGCCTTCTTCATGCTTACATCGTATCACAACCTTTCTACCCTCCACATTCTCGACTGTCACCTCCAGCCTCTTGCAATCAACCCTTGCCGCATACTTCCTAAGCCAGTCCGTACACAAAATAATTCTGAACCCCGCAAAGTTCAGAACAAAACAATCACAAATAAAAGAGCAATCATGACTCGATACAACTAGACCACGGCATATCATACACAAACATGACGAACCCCCAACTGGATTAGTCACAACCAATGGTCTATCAACAATATCCGGTTCCAAACCCAACCGGCCTACAAGTTCACTACAAACAAAGGAATGCGACGCCCCAGTATCAAACAACACTCTAACTGGAACACCACAAATGGAAAGAGTACCTTTATCCACCACACTCTTACCCTTCTCTTCTGCAGTAGGAGCTTTCGAAGATGATGGAACAACCCCCAAAGCATAAGCTTGCACAATCTGCTTGTCCTTCCTCGGTTCCGGACAATTCTTCCTGAAATGCCCCGGATTATCACAGTTGTGGCACTTCGCCGGCGCCTTCTGATTCTTACAATCCCTGTAGAGATGGCCCTTCTGCTGGCAATTGTAGCAGGTCACTTCACCCTTCGGCTTCTTTTGACCATTCTTACCCTTCTGCTGCTGCTGCTTCCTCTTCTTGTTTCCACCTTGCTCCTTGGTCACAACAACAACAGATCCTTCCTTAGGAAACATGTTCTCATGCCTGAGAGCCTTCTCCACAAGCTTCTCAAACGGATCGTCCAAATGATCCACCAACTGCCTCCCAAGATAACTGTCCAGGCCTGTCACAAACTTCTCATTCTTCTGATAAGGGGATTCAATATATGACCGAGCATATTTGGAGAAAGCTTCAAACTCAGAAACATACTCAAGAACTGGTCTTCCACCTTGCTTGAGCTCCACAAACTTCTTAAACAAAACAGATTTCTGAGCTGTAGAAATGAACTTAGCTTCAAATCTGACTTGGAATTGCTCCCAAGTGATCTCTTCCTCTGGAGTATCAATGGTGATAGAGTTCCACCAATCAGAAGCTCTTCCCTGAAGCTGTCTTGATGCAAGCTTCCTCTTAGTCACATCCTCAATTCCCAAGTCACCAAAGATCCTTCTACAAGCATCTATCCATCTCTGGACTTCTATGGTCGATTCTGTTCCCAAGAAAACCTTCCCTCCAAGAGCAGTATAGTCCTTACAAAGCTTAGCAAAATCCACTGGTCTTGGGGCTTGAACCTGAACTCCAACATCTACCGATGGCCCCGGAGCTGGCATCCTTCTCATGATCGAAGTCATCATAGCCTCGAACATAGAAGCATAATCAGCAGCCCCCTCAACAGCATGGCCTCCCCTAGCAGCTGGTCTCCCTCTTCGACTCATTCCTAATATCGAAAAGAAATGATTAATATACCCTGAGAAACAACTGCATAAGAAGTTCAAATCCTTCTAAGCTACTATATTATATATATAGTAATCATCCATCAAAATCACAATTACGTCTCTCATACGTAGTTACGTCAGCGAGCGTTGGCTAAAATCGATTAACCAAAGCTCTGATACCAAATGTGACGACCGCCCATGACTCCCGCATGAAAACAAGGGAATGGTGCGCTGAAAGGTGTGTCAGGCAGCCATGGACGATAGTCAGGATAAGATAAAGCAGAATAGTCCATCGTATTACTCACAGCGCATGGATAAAATACAATAGAAAGTATACATAGTGAAGCTCTATAGAACAGAAGTCTCATCATATAAACTCATAATAGTTTGATACAGCAATCAACAAAGTCAATACATCAAGCCTCACTACATATCACTCAGAGAATATACAAACAGCGGAACACCCAGTACATATAGTAAGAAAATAATATGCAAAAGCCTCCAGCTCGTCTTCGTCATCAACAGCGTTGACCACTAAGAACAACACCTGTCACCTGCTACCTAGTCTGTCCATCCCAACATGGATGAACGGCCCAAGGTAATAAGAGTTAAACATAAAACCTTGAGTCAAACAACAGTCTTAGTGAGCAGTAAATCAACTATCAAACATACCAAAAGAGCATAAAGGGTAAAAGGAATAGGAACTCAACCATCCCACTCCACCTCTTTCTACAGTGATAGCCCCCAGACACACTAAGCAGAAGTAAACATAGCAATTCAGACATTTAAAGCAAAGTAAATATCACCCAAGTCAAGGTCGGTGTTTTCCAAATGAAAACCCCCAAGGCCTAAACCAAGATCAGATAAGCACCCTGAAAACATCGCTCCTGACCCAAATGACAATACAACCAAACATCCATGACTCTGGCTATCACTGTTATCATTGCCTTGAATTCACCGTTAGTTGAATGACCGCCTGTCAAGGGCTAATGGTAACCTCGGTTCTAGACATAACTCCGCACGTCGTCGCAGCCCGTGCCTAGGAATTTTCGCAACTACCCAGAGTACTAGCACGTCGTCGCAGCCCGTGCTTGGAACGTCATCGTGACCCGTCCCAACGTACTCTTGCTTTGAGCATGCTAGAACCTTCAACAACGATGAAATCTCAGCCTCCTATTCATCCTCCTCAACGACTATTCTCATACTAGCCCAAGCGCCTCTCGAGCCTAACATTATCAACCAACTCGAACCGCATCATCGAGTTATCAACATGCTTGGGATGACCCCATCTGGATTAAATCAAGGCTATCTCACATCATGCTTTGCTTCATCGCATCATAGCAAAGTCCATCATCATAGAATCTATCCATATGAACTTTAACATCCGCTTCATAAGCCACAAGCTACTTTCACCACTCAAGAGCCTCTCCACTTAGCTTTTGAATCATCTTCGACCAACTTGGCCAAATCAACTATTAGCTAATTTGCAACAATCTATCAATCAAATCAATCATTAATCCAAGCAGTCAAACATTCAAACAAGATCTAATAAATACAAGAATGGAAATTTCGTAATTAAAATGTCCAAATCTAACAAGTATGAATTATAAGCAAATATCTCTAAAACTTGATGAATAAACTTATATAAGTTAACATGTAGCAAAATGGGTATCCAAAACTTCATAGACAATGGTTCTACATACAGACTTAAGGAAAATGCAAGAAATCTCTATCTTTAACACATAAACAAGCCACCGATCCAATATACTCCTTTGGGTCCGTGTGAGAGATAACTACCACTCACCAAATCACCTAAACACCTCAAAAGATAACAACTTCAGATCTGGACAACAAAGGATCTAGCTTGATCCGATAAGATTTCCCTTCAAACGAAGAAATCTCTCTTCGATGGATGTAGACCTTCAACTTTGACTCTTGGATCTTCGATTTGATCTTCAATCTAGATGAATGGAAGCACAAGATTAAAGTGGAGAAAAGAAGTGAAGAAGTGTTGTAGTCGAGCTCTCAAAATGGCAGCACTTCGTGGCTTCAAAATCCGGATTCCAAAAATGAAGATAGGCACTCCTATTTATAGGCTGAAATCCTTAACTTGTATGCCCCCTTAAGTCGGTCACGACTCATCCAGACCCACGACTTACGACCTAAGACTTAAGACTTAAGGCTTACGACTTAAGGCTTACGACTTAAGGCTTACGACTTAAGGCTTACGACTTAAGGCTTACGACTTAAGGCTTACCACTTAAGGCTTACGACTTAAGGCTTACCACTTAAGGCTTTCGACTTAAGGCTTTCGACTTAAGGCTTACGACTTAAGGCTTTCGACTTAAGGCTTTCGACTTAAGGCTTTCGACTTAAGGCTTACGACTTAAGGCTTACGACTTAAGCCTTACGACTTAAGCCTTACGACTTAAGGCTTACGACTTAAGGCTTACGACTTAAGGCTTACGACTTAAGGCTTACGACTTAAGGCTTTCGACTTAAGGCTTTCGACTTAAGGCTTACGACTTAAGGCTTACGACTTAAGGCTTACGACTTAAGGCTTTCGACTTAAGACTTTCGACTTAAGACTTACGACTTAAGACTTTCGACTTAAGACTTTCGACTTAAGACTTACGACTTAAGACTTACGAACAACAATTCTACGATCCTTCGATCCGTAAAAATACGGGTCGTTACAGGGATCCAGGCGCAACCATTTTGTATCTGCGATCTACTAGTCATCATGGCGTAATTCGCAGGCTGAGATAGCTTATAGGTACAGATGTTTCTTGGGGAATCCAGACGTAACAATTGTGTATCTGCAATCCATGGTTGGACAAATGTTTTGGTTTGGTTGTTTTGTTTGGATTGTACTTTTTATATCTGTTTTTAAAAGGTTTTCCAATATTTTCACTGGGTGTTGAAACAAGTCTACTAAGTGCCTGAAAATTCTAGCTTTGCGCCTGATCAACGCATGGACAGAGTCTACAGGAACGAAAGTAAACTTGTTAAGACATCGAGTTATAAAAGTATTTTGATAAAGTATTATATAAAGGATATTTTTATCATTCATTTTACTTTTCTAAATAATTTAAAATGTTTTAAATATTGTTTACTTCGAACTAACAAATTTGAATCAAATGACTATTCATCGTATTATAAAATATTTAAAATATTGTAAAGAATTTTTTTAAATTGAAATTTATATGGCTATAAAATAATGGTTCATCCTTGTCTTCCAACCTATTTTTCCTTCTAGCTATTTCTACCCCCTTCCTCTTCGAGGGTCCTTTCTGTATTATGGAAAGATATGGTTCTTTGGTTTATCGTTTGGATTGCCCGAGAAGCTTTCTGGAGTGCATGATGTATTCCACGTCTCACATCTTCTCTGGTATCTTCATGACCCAGCTCTTTTGTTCGGCCTTCTGCTCTTGATAGTTGGATATTTAGCCTAATCTGACTGTCGAGAGGAAGCCACTTTGTATTATGGATAGAGGTACGAAGCAGCTAAGAAGGAGATCTGTTAGCTGATCTAAGTACAGTGAAGCACCGATGATCGTAATTGTACCTGAAAGACGAAGGAGAGCATTCGTGCTTCGAATCCAGAATTGTTCATTTCATGTGCTATTTTGTTTTTCTATCTTGTTTTTTCTTATTTTCCTTGCTCATTCCTTTTCGAGGACGAAAAGGTTTGAGTGGGGGAGAGTGTAACAACCCTGAATTTTGTGATTTATTTTAATTATTTAAATTGAAACTCCTAATTTAAAAACTTTATTTTATTTATTAAAATGGATAAATTTTGTTTTTTTAAATATAAATTTTGATTTTTGTGTGAATCATAATTTCCAACCTGAATAAATTGATTATTTTCAGAAAAAGTGGATTTCGATTAATTTGGTCAAACTTTGACTTTTAAATTTAAAATTTAAATTTTTGAATTTTATCTTTATTATGAAAATATATTTAATTTTAAGAATATTTCTTTTCGTTTCGTTGAAATCCGATTAATATTGTGAAAGTTATGCCTTTTACATTATTGGATGTAATTTGTTGTATTTAACAAAATTTGTTTATTTTAATTTTATATAAATAATATTTTGTTGTCATGTCATGTTTAGTTTATGTTTATATGTGTAACATAACATGTTATGTATATATTTTAGTTTTAAAACATTTCAAAAGTGTAATTGAATTTTTTCAATGTCAATTGTATTTTATTTACAATTTCTAGTTTCAATTAATTAAAGCAATTCTTTATTTATTTTTCTATTTTCCTAAAAATAATTATTTATTTTCATTTTTCTTTATTTTTTCAGCATTTATTTTATTTTGCTTGACTTTTTATTGGTTTAGAAGTATATTAATAATTTTCCAAAGTTAATGATATTTTGTTTGTAAATTTTTGAGTCTTCTTTCTAATTATTAAACTATTTATTTATTTCTTTTTCTATTTTCCTTAAAACTTATTTATTTATTTTAGTTTATTTTATTTTGTTTTTATTTTATATTTCATTTACTAAATTTTAATGGTTTTATTTGATATTAAGAAAAAGGAAATTTGAAGAGAGTTGACTTTAAAACTTAAGACTTTTCATTTACCAAACTCTTCATTTTCTTGACTTTTCACTTGCTTGCTCTTTTTGGCCATGCATTTCTTTGTAGCCGTGAGTTTCTCAATCAATATTCACGTGAGAAACTTCATTTCTCACTTCATTTCCATGGCTAAGAAGTTTTGGTAGTGGCCTCTCCTCCTTTTTCTACTTTTTCTTCTTCCTTTTGCCTCGTTTTGGCCATGATTTCTTCACATAATTGCATGCTCTCCACTCTATGCCTTGGCCATCACCTCCACCACTTCCTCCTCCTCACCATCAACTACCTATCACATCCTCTTCCTCTGACCAGATTTGACCATACCTTCCCCATGACCAAAAACTCCACAAAAATGTTGCAAACTTCTTAAACATGCCTAACCGAGCCTAGTCTTCATCACCATCGCCGTGGGTTGCCTTGGCCACCTCCCCATGCTCCACCACCACCACGATATGACCATTTAACCTCAGCCTTACCTCTGTCCAGATCTGAAACATGTCATGGCCAAGCCCTAGGACCATGTAGCCGAGCCCAAAAGTTGACCAAAACTCCACTATGTTGCCTTGTCTCCTCACGTTCATGTGTTGTGACTCCTTTGCCACTTCTAGCACATGTAGCCGTGCCTCCATAGACTCAAACCTGATCCAAAGCCACATCAAACCCGACCATATTCACCCTCCAGGCCAAGCATGTAGATGTTGAAAGCATGGCCAAAAAACTATTGTGTTCAATTTGCTTTAATTTCAAAGTTGTTTCAAATTCAATGTGTATTGAATTTATATTTATATTTGGTTTTGTTTATGGGTTGTGACAAGATCATTAGCTTGGTTCTCTTCCACTTGAATCTATTATCATGTCATCATGCCTTATGGAATTCGTTGTGTCATTTGAATTGATAACTCCAGCATTAAGAGGTGAGTATATCTCACCAGACATTTGTACTTATATAATTATGAAATTTACATCTTATGAATCTGTAAATTATATTATTACGTTATAACTGCCTGTGATATGATCATATGATGTTCACCCCTATTTATTCACCTGTCATATCATCTGTTACTGTTATATAATGCTATGCTGTGTATTTATATCAGTTTATCACACTACAAGTTCCCTCTAGATTAGAATCACTATGGGTTAAAATGATACATACCCGAACGGACTTTAGAGTATGGAAAAATCGTTACGGGCTGAAATGATAGGCCTGAATGATTTTTATTTCATTTAACTTGGGATTGTGGGTTAGAAATGATAAAACCCGGATTTTTCCTTTGCAAATTACGGATTGAAATGCTATACTATCTGTATCATTTGACTTAGGTTAGAAAATTATATACAGACCGTGGTTAATATATATTTTTCTAAAATTTTTAAAATATTATAAAAATGTAACTATTATGATATTTTGATTTAAATTTAATTAAAAATGATTTTTTATTAAGTATTAGTGATTTTCTACAAGTTAAATAAGTGAAATAAATAAATGGTAAAGTAGAATGTGAAATATAAGTTAATTTTGGAATTTATGATTTTGTTTAAATGAAGTTTAAGTTAAGTAAGAAAATATGATAATTTGATTTAAATTTAAATTTAAAATGATTTTATAAAGTTTTATTGATTTTTCTATAAATTAAAAATAGTTAAATAAATAAATGTTTAAAATTGAAATTTGAAATATAACTTTACTTGGAAAATGTGAAATGTGTTTTAAAATAAAAGTTAAGTTAAGAAAAATAAAATGGAATTTAAATATAATTTATGAAATGGTAAATTAAATTAAAATGTAATGTAAATGATATTTTATAAAATTGTAAATTAATTTTTGTAAGTGAATTATTAAAGAAATTTGATTTTTGTATGAAAATTTAATTGTATAAAATCATAAATTAAAGGGTATTTAAATGATCATTTTAAAGTGAGAAAATATGATTTTTATAAGTTAAAAATGGTTTAATTAAAAAAATTAATTGGTTATGAAATTGTATTTAAATTTGGAATTTAATTTATAGCATTTTTGAAATGCTATCATTTCTTAAGTAAAGGATATTAGAGCAATTCTAAGTGCTGTAGTTGATACAAATGAACTAAAAGGAAAAAATGAACTAAGGGCTATTATATCACTTCCTAAGTGCTGTAGTTGCAGAACTAAACTAAAGCTTTATTTGAAACATGAACTATTACGACATTTCTGTAAAATGCTATCTTTGTTAAATTGAACTGTTTTAAAATGTAACATTCCGTAGCATTTTTTAAATGCTGCGAAAACTGAAAATTTCACTGTTTTATTAAATTGAATTGAATAAATGAGTTATGAAAATGGTAAAATTTTGAGAATTGAATATTTGATCTTAAATATAATAACTTCATTTTAATTGGTTTTAAATGGAAATTTGATTTGAAATATAAACCATTTTGAAATGTGATTTGGAATGGTATTTAAATTTAATAAAAATGAATGTGGTTTTGAAAAGATATGATAATTTGATATTTTGAAATGTATCTGAAATGATATTGAATTTTAAATGATATTTGATTTTGAAGTATAAACTACCATTTTGGAATTTTAACCACGGAATGTATTTAATTTATGGGTTAACTGATCCTTAGAGGATGGGCGATCCCAAGCATCCTTTAAGTTATTGTGTATTTCTACTACATTTCACTTGAGTTGGTTTACATTATATAAGTATGTATGTCCTGACTCAAGTGTTTTGCGTTTTACTTTACGCTCAGTTCAGCCTGAGTATTTACAGCTTAGCTTTGGATATCTTTTCTGGAGCTAGGAATCGCTGGAGATTCTGCTTGTCTAGTTATCTATTCCCTTTCACTTCTAGTTGTTCTATTTCAGCTCTAGTATCTATAAACTTCTATGTATTTGAGGTTTCTGTTGTATTTGACAAACTAATATTATGTAATATGTTTTGAGATTCTTGTTATAGTAGCTTCATGAACTACTATGGTATTATATTTTCCGCTGCGAGTTATTCTGATATTTCTGTGATTCTGTGATTGTTTTCATTTGCTCCAAATTTATTTACAATGCGGTATTTTGAGCAATTCAAGTCCGACAAGTGTGGATGCGATAGCCGAAAATATCGGGTTGTTACATTTACCAGACTGATCTGGGCATTCTTCTCTATCAATGCTCGGGTCAGACCGTGTATATTTACAGGTTCAGATTGGTGCTTATGCAGCTTCAGCAGGAGAGCTGGAGATCTTCATTTTCGTATACACGTATCTTTTTTGATTATCCGCTATGCTTAGCTGTTTATATTATTGGCAATTGTGAGGACAGATTATTATAAGTGTCCTGGCTGATAACTGTTGTATGATTGTTGAACTCTGATTGATGTATATATATACAGTTTTTGTTTAGTAAAGATCATTGATATGATATTATATGTTTTCCACGGCGATGTGAGATTCTGCATTGTTCTGTTTGGTTCTATCTTCTCTCTTTCTTCTCTTCTCTTCTTCTCTCTTCTTTTCTTTCTCCTGACTTTCCTTTAGTCTGTGCTTTTTGGGTCGGACATGTATGGTTTATTGTCGATTCAAAGGGCATGGATTTGCAGGTCGTCACGTTTGGTATCAAAGCTTTGATTTTGCATATTCCTAAGATTTGATGTGTACTAATTTAAATAGGGACAGTGGCACCCTAGATTGAGTTTGAGTGTATTATATATATGAGTTTGTACTTGTTAGTGATATAAAATGTTTTATATTGTGTTTTCTTATCCTTTGAGCTGTTTGTGAATTTTGGTCGGTATGTTTGACGCCATGTTATCGACAGGGATTTCTAAACACTTAAACGAGGCAAGTCGACATATTATTATTTTAAATTGGGTAAATGAAATAATTTTACCTCGATTATATTTTATATATAAAAGTAATAATTTTTCGAAAATTATTAAAGTATATATAAATTGATTGTTTGGCTGTTTGAAAATGTAAATATATATATATATATAAGTTAATAAAAGCTATATGAATAATCTAAATAAAAACAAAAATTGTAAAACAATGAAATTTTATAAGAAAATGAATTATATAGTATGGAATTATAATTAATATGATTTACAATTGTCAAATAATCTTATATATAAGAAATGAAACAAAATGAATATATTTATAAATATGAGTTACAAATAAAAATGAACTTAAACCAATTATTAAAAAATTTGAATCCTATTGATTTTGAAAGTTAATTTTGAAAGTAAAAGAGATTACATTATTATAATCTAAAAAAGATAAATAAACTTGGAATGAATCATATATAAGTAAAATAGTGAAATTATAAAAGTAAATGATTTATAAGTGTGATTTATAAATATTAAAGGATTTAACAAAAAAGAATATAAAAGCACTGAATTCACCACGTTGACTGGAAAATAATAAGAGTAATGACAGCACCATTATTAATATCATTTTCTAGTTTCTATATGATTGATTTGCTGCCAATAGTAAATTGAATTGAAGTTTGTTGTGATAAACAAATTTGAAATTTAAAATCCTAGTTGTAATTAATGAATATAAGTGAAATGAGTTTTAGACTTATAATATGAGATAGTGAAATTTAATTTGGTAAAGTTAAATAAATTTGAGTAGCACAATAAATTTATGATTTGAAATTTAACTAAAGGAAGGTTAAATAATTTCAATTGGATTAAATAAATTATTGAAATATAATTTAAAATTTTAAATGATTATACAATATGAAATTGGAAGTTCATAAAATAAGTTATATAACTTATAAAGTGAGAAAATGTAAATAAAACCAAAATGGTTAAACAGTTTTGTTTAGCAAAACAAAATCTAAATTTAGTAGTGATATGAATTTGACTTAAGTAAAGTTAAATAAAATAGAATTTGAATTAAATTAGAAGTGAACTTAAGTTGTATAGTGAAAGTAAATGCAAGTGAGAATGAGATGAAACACAACTTAAGTAATGTTGAATGAAGTTGAATTTGATATCAAAATGAATTAGCAATCGAATTAATTGAATAATTTAATGAAAGTCAATTAGATATTAAACCACTTGAAATTAAAAGTGTTAAACCAAATTGAATATAAGCAAAGAAAATTAATTTGGTAATGTTGGTTATACATTGATTATTAGATGGATGTTAATTGATGGTATAGAAATTCATTAAGTGTTAATGAAGTTGAATTAATAAAATTGAAAGCTAAATAGTATAATTTGAATTGGTAGTAAGTGAAAGCTAAATAGAATAAAATTTGATTTGAATTGGAAGTGAACCAACTTGAATGTAAATTAATGAATGTTAACTAATTGAGTATGAATAAATGAATGTTAGTAAAATCCAATGCCAATAAATCAGATGTGATTTAAATTGAAAACCAATTCAATGAATATTAATGAGAAATGAATTTATATTAATTTGGTTATGGATTGATTGGATGGATATGGATTAGTTGGATGATAGTTGTTTGATGGTTGGATTAGTTGCTTTTTGTTTCATTTTCTATATTGGCATATATAGTAGTTGTGTTGGTATATGTTGTATTGATATTACTTTCATATATACATGTTTCTCATGTGTTTGTTGAGCATTTAGTAGGTGCAGATGGTGTATGCTTTGCATTTGGAGCTCGCTTTCGTGCTATATTAGCCGTATATGCTCGCTAATAATATATAAGGTATATCTTGAATTACATATCATACTTTTACACATCATTCCCTATAGGATGCCTCATCCTTAAAGATGAGAAGTTTATTTGTGATATGTATGTGTTGTGACCCTACTACGATCGAATCGCAAAAAGGAGAAGCTGGCGAATTTTTCAGAAAATTTAGAGAGTTAGAAAATTTTTGGAAAATTGAAAAAAAAAATGATAACTAAAATTTTGATATTTGAGTTAGAAGTTAAACGATATTAGATGGATTTGGGAAAAGCTAAAATGTTTAAATGAATTTGAAATCTAGTTTGAACAAATTTGTTTTGAAAAGTAATAGATTTTGTGGCTTTCGTAATTGGCAATTTGGAGGATGAAATTCTTTTAAGTAGGGGAGAATATAACGACCCATAATTTCCGTTATTTCAAATTCATATATTTAATTGATTTTAAATATTCAAAAGTAAATTTTATAAGCTGAATAACTTATATTTGAATATAGTGATTTAATTGGATAATTAAATTGTTGATTTAATATTTGAAATTGCATTAATAATTGGAATTTGAATTTAATACGAATAAAAATGATTTATAAATTTCAATTAAATCTTATTTGAATTAGAATAGTGACTTTTAAAATTGAATAAAAAGTTAATTTACAGAAATTGAACATTTTAACATTTAATAAACATGTAAAAATAGGCATTTTTCAAACAATCTCAAATTTTGACAAAACCGGTTTCATTGGATCCGTAATGTTATATTATTGTAAGATTTCAAATTTTGTGTCAATCGGATTTACGGTTTGTCTGGGGCAAGTGAAAACGCCTAGAAATTGGTTTAAGTGAATTTTAAATTTAAATAAGTTGATTTAACAACCTATCTTTCAAATTTGATCGAATTGGGTTCCGATATATATTCCATTGTGAACGAAATAGGGGTAATACATTATAAACGCCAGGTGGCATGCTTCATTTGGAGTTCGAAAGATTTCTGGATGAATAGTATCATCAAATTTTCTATAAAATGCCTCATTTCTTTCTATTTACAAACCCTTGTCAACCCTAACCCTAGCCACCGTTTATATTTCCATGGCCGAAATGTTTGGTTCTTTCCCCTTTAATCTCTCTCAATCCATCAACAACTAGCCAAAATGTTTAACTACAAAGTCGCAGAGCACGTTGCGAACTTCAAATCCATACGGTGATGATGAATTTTCAAGCAATGATGTGGCGGAAATTCATGCAAAAAGTCACCATGGTCGGCCCTAATTCCAAGGCTAGGGGACGACCGGACCAGTCGTGCTTTCTGGCGGTGATGCATCGTGGAACGAGCTTTC
Organism: Allium cepa; assembly: GCA_030765085.1. Classification (NCBI taxonomy): domain Eukaryota; kingdom Viridiplantae; phylum Streptophyta; class Magnoliopsida; order Asparagales; family Amaryllidaceae; genus Allium; species Allium cepa. Next base: position 124,754,908 of record CM060940.1, on the reverse strand, counting down.
GTGTGGCACTAGCCGATCATGGTCGAGGCAAGCAAGATAGGTGCGAAAATTCGTTAAAAGATGGCGGCTAATGTGTTCTTTCGTTTGAAATTAGCCTGGGGGAGAAGAAGAGGAACATGCGGGCCAGATCTCATCAAGCAAAAACCGACGGCCGAGATGAGTTAAGGTTTAAAAATAAAATAAAATTGTGAAACTAATTATATTAAAAATTGTATAAACTTCTAAATGTTGTAACTTTGTCATACGAGGTCCGTTTTTGAAGAAACAAATTATGTTGGGTCCATATTGACGAGCATTGCATTTTAGAGCTAGTTTGGAGTTGATTGGAGCTTGCGTAAATTTTAGGTAAAATGAAACGCCCTTTTAATTTATTTGGAATAAAACACTGCAACTGCTATTGCAACCAAAGTGAGTACAACTCACTCTTTCTGACTCACTGATACTTATTTTTATGTGTGGGCGTGTCTTACGAGATACTTTTGTTTTGATAAAGGAAAAGTTTGGTAATTTTATAAATTCAGTTGAGTGTGTTTCTCACGCTGGTTTACCAGACTGATCCGAGCGTTCTTCCCTTTCAATGCTTGGGTCGGACCGAGTATATTTACAGGTTCAGATTGGTGCTTTTGGAGCCTCAGCAGGAGAGCTGGGGATCTTCATTTTTGTATACACGTATCTGTTTTGATTATCCGCTGTGCTTAGCTATTTATATTATCGGCAATTGTGAGGACAGGTTATTATAACTGTCCAGGCTGATAACTATTGTTTTATTATTGAACTCTGATTTGATGTATATATACATACAGTTTCTGTTTTGTAAAGATCATTGATATGATATCATATATTTTCCGCTGCAATGTGAGATTCTATATTGTTATGTTTGGTTCTACCTTCTCTCTTTCTTTTCTTCTTTTCTTTCTTTTGACTTTCCGTCAGTCTGCACTTTTTGGGTCGGACATGTGTGGTTTATTGTCGATTCAAAGGCTACGGATTTGCAGGTCGTCACAATTCTTTTGACTCGCTTGTATATTGTGGTCGCTATACCACTTGACATGTATCATTTTGTATACTCTATGATGTATTTGTATATGCATATATATATATATGTGTGTGTGTGTGTGTGTGTGTGTGTGTGTGTGTGTGTGTGTGATGATCTGCTGTTGTGTGATGTGTTTTACATTCGAGTTGTTGTATTTTTTTTTATAGATCCTATAGCCACTTATGGCTTTGAATTAATTAATTATTGGATATGTCGATCCACTTGAGATAGAAAAAAATAAAGCAATTTACAACGTATTCAATGGATATTTAAGACAAGTCTATAGATGGTCACTCCTAAACAACCCTATTCTCCGCATTAGCAGACGGTATTACCCAGTAAGACTCTTTGTTAATGTGGGTCGCAGGTTGGAGCCTTACATCGGTGCTGATGTGGAGTGAAGGCGGAATTTCAAGAGCAAAAGAAAAGAGGGACGTGAGCAATGGGTATTTTGCCTGGGTGAGCAGCTAAAAGGGTTTGGAGGAAATAAAAGGAAGGGGAGCACGAGAACGAGTAAGTCATAGACATAAAGAAGATGAACAAGCTTTGTAATATTGTTTTTCCACATAACGTAAATCAGAAGAATGAAGAGGAGCAGGGAGGATGAAAAGGGAGAAACAAACCAGAAATCATTTTAAAACCATAGGAATAGTAAAAGCCAAATAATAATTTCTAGGAATACTAAAGATAAGTGCCTATTTGCTTTCTCAGTGGTTAACAATTGAATGGCCATAGTAAAACTAAAGGGTTCAAACGAGTATCGATACGGCTAACCGTTTCGCAGATTTCCTCACGCACCGATCACCGAAATGCACAAATGAATAAACTGCGGAGATTAGCATGATGAGATGAATAGAATGGTACACAAATATGAGAGATATAACCATCCTATCAACTCGATATTTGCTGCCAAAACTGGTGCTAAAACGCATAAAATAATATAAATGGAGCTAGAGCAGTCCAAATTTGACGAAACAAATTACAAAGTCTCACTCTGAAGATGTTCAACAATTTTATTATCTCAAAATATTTATATTTCAAAAACATTTTATTTCCAACAAATTTAACTGATTTTACATTTTAGAATTAAAATTACACAATAGAACAAATTTTCATATTTTCTAATGAAAATATGACACTTGTTACATTCAAATAGATGTATTCCAAATATCTAATTTTCATAGCAAAATTTTTATTATTTATTTTCATGAAAATTTTAGGTAATTACGTTATTTAATTGTAAAATATCCAGGCCGTTATACTCTCCCACATTCAAAAATTTTCATCCCGAAATGGAACGAGATAGGAGAATAAAAGCAGTAGAAAGGAAAGATAAATTCGAACTACATAGCACCAAATACAACAATTAATTCAAAACCATATAAATTTCATTTTTGAACATCTTAGTAATTATATTTATATTGTATACTATTCGATTACCCATTCTGGTTACACTCAAACTTTTTCCTAGGTAAGTTTTATTAATGTTTCTGAACGTAATCGAGCACTATACAAATTTTTTTTTTATTTACAACATTTCTAAGCAAAATATAGTTTGAACATTTTTATTACTTATGTTTTCTCTTGTATAACCTTCAATTACCTATTCAAAAAACATTTTAACTTTTTGAATGTTTAGATAAGTTATATATGTTTTAGAATGCAACTGAGTATTATACAAATAAATTTTATCCTAGTTCAACCGTTTCAAGTTGTTTCAATTCCATTTCTCATTCTAGACACTCCAACTATTCAAAAAAATGCTTCATTTCAATAATTGAAAACCATCACTTAACACAGAATTTAAGAATTTAAGTTTCGGTTTCACTTCAGACCATTTTGAAATAAATATATACACACACATATTTTGTACATAAAATCCTACTCAAGAAATTCAAATCAAATTCATTTTTCAAAACAAAAGTGTAGCAAAGCTTCTAAGTGGTCTCCCCACTTTGAGACTCGGAAATGAATGTCGATGATACTGCAGTCATCATCAAAATTATTTTCTAGCGATATAAGAGGAGTGTACTGACTTACTTCTTTTAAAAATTCTTTGGAAACAATTTTCATTTGAAACACTTTCAAATAATATATTGTCAAAAATTTGAAACCAAATATTGAAAAGCACCAAAAATTAAATCAAATCCTTAATTTGAATTCATATCATTTGCATCTCAGATTTATAAACCATATTTATAAAATTTCAACTCCTTATAAAATACAACAATAGTTAATGGTATAGAAATGTTGACAAAATAGCAAATGATAATCTAGTACTATCATTTCTAAAAAATAATTCATTTAACTAACTAACATTCAGAAAATTATACTTTTATATAAAAAATATAACCATACATAAAATTATTTCATTTACCAATTTCGAAAAAAATATTATGTCAATTTGCTCTGTTCAATTGTTCTTGAATTCCTATCGATAGCATTGGCCAGATGAACTGATCGAAACTCAAAATTCAAACTTAGCAACTCAAACAACACAATATAAATCATTTTTATATTAATTATAAATACGCTCTCTCATAGGATGATTCAAGAATGGATTTTGGAATAAGGATAGAGATTCAAATTTAGAGGAACCCCAATCAAAGAGAATTCTAACTAAGAAGATATGCTCGACAGGAAGATTAGATAATTAAATTACAAAGAGGAAATATGGCTACACTTATGTTAATCGCGGTGAACTTAACCAGGTCAACCGAGTCTCCATTTCAGAAGCAATGTACCCAAGAAATCAGACTTCATACCTCTATAAATGGCATTTAGAAAATTTGTCTTTCAACTAATGACTCCAAAGAGTTTCCAACACATAGCCTAAATGTGACTCATGCTACTTCTCTGACTTAGAAAAGAAGAGAACATCATTAACTAAAACCAAAACAAACTTTTTGAGAACATCGCAAAAAACATGATTCATGAGCTCAACGAATAGGTTGGGAGCATTGGATAATCCAAGAAGCATGACTAACCATTCATAGAAACCATTCTCCGTTTGGAAAGCTATCTTGGGAATGCTCTCCTCAGCTACTCGAAGCTGGTGAAAACTAGTAGCAAGATCGAGCTCAAGAAATAAGATCGATGCAGAATTCAATTTCCCGCTTGGGAGGGAGAGAAGTGATTTCACCAAAGACATCTGGAAAGAGTTGAATAATAGGGGTGGAGTCAACATTTACAAGTTGAGAATCAAGCGAAAAGATAAAACTGCCTGCAAAATCCTGAGGCATTCGACATTCTTTCACAAGAGAATTACCCTCTTCATCCACTAGAGAAAATGATTCAGGCTTTCTAAGAGATAATAGCATCACGACATTTTAACCAATCACCCCCAAGTATGATATCAAATGCATCAAAACCGAGGACATAGAATTCTCCGGTGAATTGACGCCTGTTGTAAAGGAGTTTCACCCCTTGCAAATAATACTAAGGTTTACGGGACCGCTGATGGGATTATTCACGATTAAGGATGAAGTTGCCAATTGAGGATGCAAGATGAGCTCAAATTTATTACGGAGATCAACATAAATAAAGCTATGGGATGCTCCAATATCAAGAAGAACACAAAAGGAAAAGACAAGAATGGATTTTAGAATGAAGGTAAAGTTCCAAAATTCAAAAGAAATCCAAATCCAGGAGGATCCTAACAAAGCATTTCATGCCTGAACAAAGATGATTCTGTAATTAATTTTACTCATTCTACGGTATTACTACTCTATCTCTAATGATTTTTTACTCCATATGCTAAGTTTTTCCTAAACAAGAGCTCTGATACAACTTGTAACGACCTGGCATTTCGAAACATTCAAATCAACAATAATCCATACATGTCGGACTTGAATTGCTCAAAACAACATATTGTTATTTTATATTTGGCAAAACTTAGCATATACGGTGAATAAATCATCATAGAATCATAGATACAGAGTAATACAACAATAAGAAGTGGAATAGACAAATAGTAGTTCATGAAACTACTACAGAAAATTAGAGTTTAAACAAAATACAACAGAATTCCCGAATACATAGAAGTCTCAATACATGAGCAATTTCCAAGTCTGAACATAAAACAACTGGAAATAACTAGAATAACTGGAAGCTGAATAGATAAAAGATTTCCAAGCAAAGCTCCAAGCTCCAAAGTTGAGTATAAAATATTGTGACACTCAGTCTGACCCGAGCATAAAGCAAAACACAAAACTCTCGAGTCAGGATTAACATTCTTATGGAAGTAAATCAACTCAAGTAAAATGTCCAAGTGATATACAATATAACTTAAAGGATGTTTTTGATTCCACCCTTTAAGGATCCGTTAAACTATCTACACACATAGTACAATACGCTACATAGAGAATGTCTACTGTAAATTAAACTATTAAACTAGCATTAAGGCATTATCCATATCACCCTTAACACACTTTTATATATATTCCCATAGTCTATACAGTACCATAATTTCTCCGTAAATAGGAGGGCTATCAGAGGGCACTCCATAGGTACGTAGAAACCAAAATCGTAGTAGGCGTGATAAGGCATGTGAAAAGGCAAGCGACGCTATGCCTAGGGTTGGATTCTACCATTTTATAGAACCGGGCTGGTGGTAATGCATAGCAGCTACTACCGCCCACCTCGAGACTATAACATCCAGTCTTTTCGCACGCTTTAAATCGACACACGTATCAATTCAAACCATACAGAAGGGCGGATTGTTATGGGGTAAATAAGAAAAGGAAGGAAGAAATAAAGCAAACAGAATCTTGCAGCGGAAGGATAAAATATAATAATCAAATAGACAGTTCATGAAGCTGTGTTTCAAAATATTTAATTATGCTTATGCTTACAATATATATCAGAGTTATACATACCATAGAATATCAGTAATGCAGCGGAATACAATAGTGTAGTGGAATAATACAATAGGTAATAGAAATAAAATCTTCGTCTTCGTCCTCCAGAGCTAGAGTCTTCGAATCCTGAAATACTCAGGCTGACCCGAGCGAATTGAAAAGACAAAACACTCGAGTCAGAACTAAAAGATCTTATGTAAGTTAAATCAACAATAAATATGAGTGCAGTAACTTAAGATATGCTCGGGATGCACATCTCCTAAGGATCCGTTAAACTATTTACTATGTAGTAATATTTCTCTATTATAATAGTGTCTATTAGTAAAATAAACTTACTTTTAAATAGCGTTAAGGCTTTACATTTCCACCTTAACACATAATAATGCCAATAGTCTATACAGTACCATAGTACCTCCTGATCGGGAGGCTACCAAAGGATACTCCATAGGTACGACACAAATAGAAACTCGTACAAGGCGTGCTAGGGTAGGTGACACGGCACAACTAGACAATGCCAGGGTAGATATACCAATTACGCATTCGGGCTGGTGGTAACACGTAGCAGCTACTACTGCCCACCTCGAACAACACCCCCAAAATCGAAAATCAAAATTGGCCACCGAATCAATCCAAAAGTCAGAGTATAATATCGAAGGAGTGCATTCGATCAGAGGAATGACCTCATTGGCCCGAGAATCGCTTCAGTTTTAGCCACCTTATGCCAACTCACGGGAGTCGGGTCCACGTATATACCTTAGAGGAAACGCCGCCGCCATCCTAATTCATTCTGGAATCTCCACCACGTACATGGTTGTTAAAGTGGTTTTCGAAGTTGGCAGAGAGTATGACAACTTCCGATCCCGGTCTCTTCAACAACCAAACGTTATTATAACACCGCGGCCATTTCAAAATAGTTTATACTTTAAAACCAGAATATTATATCTATTTCAAAACCATATAGATACGATATCATTTCTATTTTGAAACCCAAGTCAATATGACATCATTTTATGTCAAATATATCCTTTTCAAGAAATCACAGCACTTCCAAATCTATATACCTTGAAATCTATAGCTTTGAACATAACTTAATATACTTCAATAGTTTAAATATTAAATTACTTCATATAATAAAATAGCTCCTTTACCTTCACAAATTCAATCCCAAATATAGGTTAAAATCCCCAAATAAACAATAAAATTTCCATAAATTTCAAATCTTAAATACTCCACCATTCCAAAACTAAATCTTTGATAATTTCATATATATCAATTTCAACTATTATTATTTAGATTTGAAATGTTTGCTAAATAAATCAAATATCATTTTAGTAAAACCTTTAAACTTCAAATAAAAGGATATTCTTCCAAATTTACTTAACTTGATAATATTTATTTTAATAGACTTAATATTCATTTAAGCCCTCTAAACCAAAATCAAGTTATAAAAATCATACCTTTTAAAAACCCAAATTATTTTAAATTTCAAATAAATTTTAGTCGAGGATAATTCTTAAATACTTTAATTCAAAGCAAATTCATATTTATCTTCCAACATTTATTTTATTTAAGACATTATAAATTCTATCAAATAAATTTAAATAAATACTTAACCGTATTTTATCTAAATAAAATTAAACTTTTATTTTTAAACTTCTTTTATTCTTTAAACCAAATTTATACATAGCTTAAATTCAAGAGTTTAACAATATATAAAAATAATATTTATAAAATATCAAAAATCAATATTCATTAAACCATATTCTTTCCAAACTCGTAGAAAATCATTTCAAAAATAATTTTATATATATACCGCGGTGCCTGTATAAAATTTCCTATTCTATGGTCAAGTGATACGGATGCTTATCATTTCAATCCATAATTTAAAATAAAAATTACGGTTATATATCATTTCAAATCGCAATCCCGAATGAAATGAAAATGCGTAATAACTTGCAGTCTATAACAATATAAAATATAGCATCCATTCACCCAATATCAACCATCAACAATTTATCACAATCATTATCAAATTCAAACAATAGCATCGATATAGAACAGATAATAAACACAGGTATTAAATAGCAGTTTATATTCAACAATAAATAAAATAACCGTTTAACTGGCAGTTTATATGCAATGAATAATTAATTAACAATTTAACTGGCAGTTTAAATGCGATGAATAAATTAAACAACAATTTAATTTAAATAAATGAAATTAACTGAGATGATGACTAAAATATGCCAAACAACCATAAATAAATTTTAAATCACGTCGTATATCAATTTAACAAACATAAGAAATTTTAGACGTTGTGAGTGGGTTAAAACACTCACCTTTTGAATTTAAATTGAATTCTAATTGAATTCAAATCCAATTTAAACACAAAATTTGCACAGTCTCCAAATCCGCCGAAACCACAGCCAAAATGTTTGGAATTTCAATATGATCCTAACAAAAATAATCGCGCGTGAAACTGAGTCCGTATGCGAAAGTTATTCGATTTAAACGAGTTGAAAACAAAATTTTATTTAAACAAAACAAAACAAAACTTAACTTACTGATATGTATGCCACGTCATTCCTTCCACTCGGCTACAGGAGTCAACGAACGAAAGCCCTAATCTCGCGCGCATCTTCCTGATGCTCGACATGCACGCGACTCAACACCCAGCCGCCACCAATGTCAACGCAAATCGCCACCGCCAGAGACACCTACCCTAAATCCAATGTCACCGTTGGCCGCCACAACTTCGGCCGACCCGAACCCCCTCCATACGCACGCAAATCGAGGCAGAAGCCTCCTCGCCATCGCGAAACTCTCATCTAAATCAAGGTGATTCCAGGTGACAATAGCTAGAACTAACCGCATGGATCCGAAGCACACGGCCCCCTCTTCGCAGCAGCACCATCGGACCGAGCCATCAACGCAGATCTACGGTTGATCGAGCAAATGGCCTATGAATGGCCGAGGTTCAACTTTAGTTTCTGGGAAAACAATGAATCAGATTGAAAAACGACTTCCACCAAATGATTACGCTCATTGGGAGCTTTAATATATTTTTTTTTCTAGATTTTTCAGAGGACTTTGGATTTTTGACTTTGATTTTGAAATGGAATTGGATCTGGAATTTTATTGTCTGCCATTGAGGAGGAGAGATAGCTGAATTGCGTACAGACAAATGAGAATGAGGGGAATTAGGGTTTATAACCGGGTTTATATAGGTAGGTCAGAAATTAGAATGGATGGATAAGGTTGGATATACGCGCTAACGCCAAAGTGGCCCCAAAAGCCCGTTTCGACTCCAGAACGAAATTGGGTCAACCCATATATCAAAATAGATATTTTAAAATATTTTAAACGCAATGGAAAAGATTTCAGGTTCAAATTGCATCGAATGAAGAAGTTATGCTAAAATCAATATTTTCCAAATTGATTTCAATTGTTTTCAATTTCATTTATTTCAAGACGTATGGAGTCTGTACGATCAAACGACAAGTCCGATCGCTACGAAACTTGAAATTCTACAATAATTCACCGTTACGGATCCAATGAAACGGGTTTCGTCGAAATCCGAGTCAGTGGCCAAAATGGCTATTTTTACATTAATTAAATAATTTAATATTAAATTAATTAAATCCAATTTTTAAATTTCAATTCTATAATCGACAATTCTTGTCATTTTTATTTTCTTTAACATTTATACTAATTTAAACAAATTTAACTGTTGATTTAAAATGATAAATTCCTCAATTTCCTTAAATTCAACAATTATAAATTAAATTTCCTAAATTCTATTTATTAAACCCATCAATAATTATTCCATTCATTATTGTTAAATAGATGACTTAAATAATGGATTTAAACTATTACATTAATTTTTCTCATATTATCTTTATTTCAAATAATGTAGTAATTAATTTCATTCACAATAAATCCAATGAATTATAATTTATTTCAACAAATAAACTTGATTTAACACCAAATCCTTTTTGTCTCATAAATAATTATTCAGTAAACAAAGGTAACCTTTGTTTACCCTATTATACATTTGTAAGTTCAAATTTTCATCTTTTCTTCGTACTAACTACCCTATTTTCATTTTATTACATTTCTACGAATATACATGCTAATTGCGTTTTACATTCTAAATAAATTCATTCACTTAGGTTTATACTTTCCATTATATCGATTACTACACTATGCATAAATTTACAATTCCAATTATTCCATTATTACATTTACGCCTTCCGTTATTATATTAATAATCACTAAGTAATGTTTATTATCAACTATAAATATTATAACTAGTAATGGATATTGATTTTATAAATTTACATTTTATTACGTATTCTTCATCAATTAATATAATTTTGAATTCCTTTCCCAGTTTACTAATTTCAATCAATCCTAACTTTACCATCTGTTTCAATTAATAGGGTGTGCACTAATTAGTTATTGCATTAATTCTTATTAATATAACATGAAGGTTCCTTTACTCTAATTGATTTCAAATTTTACTATAAAACGAAATAAACAGGTAACCTTACAATACACTAAGGTTTATTATTTCCAACAAATTATCATAGTTTCCTACATAATATTTACTCCAATATTTGCACACAAACGTTACTATTTTCATATGCCAAATCTTTATACAATGGTCATTTTATTTTTATATATTATAACATTTATAACTTAAATGTTTGCCTTGGTTTTCTCACATTAATAGGGTTTTTATTTCTTACAATATCAATGTTACCATTTATTCTCATAATACTAATTTCATTCACTCTATTCGTTAATACATTTATTTCCTTTAAAGTAATATTTAATTACCTTTATTCGAAATAACCATTTATCTCCAATATACTCTTTATAATACTTGTAAGGTTATTCTCCATAAACAATTACCATCTATCCTATTATTTCACCCATTACTTATAATTAAAGTCTCAATTAAATTTATTTATCTAGATTTCACTCTTTTATTACATCGTTTATTACTTTACAAATAAAAAAACATTTAAACTCATAAATTTAATACCAAATTTCATTTTAAATCCAATTGATTTCCAATCAAAGTTTATACATATTTCAAACAACTATTATAATTACTCCAAAAACATTGGTTTTATTAAATGACCATTTATTATAATTTAATTTCCTTAATTTAATTCAATTAATGTAACAATGTGTTCTTTCATTAACTAATTCAATACCTACTTTATATTTTTTTATATTCAATTTACATCCAGGTACAACGCTTACACTATTTCATTTATTGTAGTTTCATTCAATCTATAACAATTTTAGCTTTAATAACCGTTGTTACACCTCATCATAGTTATTATTTCATTATTCATTTACAAATTTTATTTGTTTCAATATTATTCCATTTATACATTATAAGATTTTTTATTTCTATCTAAATTTAATTACAAAATCTCATTAATTTAACCAATTTTATTTACCAAAATTTACGGGTCGTTACACTCTCCCCCACTCAAAACTTTTCGTCCCCGAAAAGGGAAAAGAAGGGAAAAGAAGAATTAAGAAATCAATATATCTTATTCAAAACATTAACTTATATAAACAATTAAATTTACAAAATTAATTAATTTAGATAAAATATACCAATTTATAACCATTAAATCTTTTTGTACTTAAATTATTAAAGCTTGGAAACATTTTCAAAATTTTTCTAAGTCCAATTTTTTACAGAAAATTTCGGTAGAGTCTCCTTTGTATGGAGAGGCTCGGGAGAAAATATAATATCAAAAATAACATTATATAACATATATTTTCCAAAGTAATATATATCCCAACATGGGAAATACAATATAATAGCGCTATAAAACGTAATCCGAAACGTACCTATTTGTCGGGCGATTAACGCTTAATTATGAAACCAAAAGCAGTAGCAATTGCTTCCATAACCTGCATTTCACTTATATAATCTAAAAGAGTTAATAATTATATAAATGAAATATTTAAAGTTGCTTCAACCATAACAACCAAATCAATTCAAACAACAATCACTTGCAATCACAACATACAACCATAATATAAAGCCAAATAAAATCAACCATCCATAGCAACAAACAAATAGTTGTCCGGTTTTTAAAAACCTTAAATTGTACCGAACGAAAAAATAAACTATTAAGCTCACCATTTAATCAACAGTCTTAGATGAAACTAAATAGATTATTCATTTTTCCAACAAATTTTAAAGTATCCTTACCCCAAACAACCATAAACCAAAAAAAACAACAATTTCAACAATAAATCAAGTTTATTTTTCTTAATTACATTCATACATTTGTTGTTTGATTTCTTTTTCATTCATATAATGGTTTATCTTTTATTCCTTGCAAATTTTCATTTATTTATTTATTTTTATTTATTTCTACCAAAATCTCTTTTTCACTTATTCATACATGAAATTTTCTTTTACTATATTACATTCATTTATTCACTGCTTAATTTCATTTATTTACAGTGTTCATCTTTCTGCTTATTTTCAAAATAAGTAACTTCAACATTTACTTAAGACTGTAATTACTTACTTACCACATTTACCTACTATCATATTTTATTATAGTAAGATTTTCATATAACTTAGGTTTATAACAATTTCACGTTAATTCTTAAGAATAAAAGCAATTTATTGAACACCTCATTCATACTTTTACTTGTACAATTCCCATTACATTTCTTATTAACATTTCAACTTTTAAATATTTGGAAAGTTATATATATGCTTTTAAAGAATGTAATTGAAATCATACAAGTTTATCTCTTTTTTTCTTATAAGTTCCAATTTCAACTTTCTTTTAATTTCCTTCATAACCTAGCATTAAATTTCTTATTTTAATTAAAGGCTCCAAATTTTTTTGGTCACATTCCATTTCATTATAATAATTGAAACTATTAATTAATTGGAAACTTAAGAACTAAATACCGGGTTTTTATTCAAAAATCGTTTTAAAATAATAGATAAATGTATGTACTTAAACTTTATATATCCCATTTACATTTTAAAACAATTTTAAATTTATATTTTTTTCAAAATGAATCTGCAGTAAACTACTACAATGGCCTTCCCACTTCGAAACTCGAAAATGAATGTCGATGATGCGACCGCCATCACCGAAATTATTTTCCAACGACAGAGAGGGGAGTACAAAACTATTTTTTCCAAAATCTTCTTTAAACAATCCTTCCAAATTATACTAAAATATTTATATCAGAAAATACTTCTAAATAATATTATTATTATATTCCAAAATCATTCTAAAGAAATTTCAAAACCTCGGAACTTAAGTTCTAAAATTCCCAATTTCCATTTATTCTGTTTTCAATCTCATTTCAAATATTATCTATAAATTTCATTATTGAACAACCAGTATAATAGAACCAAATATAACCTGTATAAAAATTTACTTTATATATATAGAAAATACAATAGGCAAAATTATTTCATTCACCTATACTAAAAACAAATATTGTGTCGGTCTGTCCTATTAAGTGTTTAAAAATCCCTATTGATATCATAGCGTCCCATGCACCAACCAGAATTTATAAATACAAAATGGAACAAATTAACCCAATATTAAAACCTTTTTATAACACTAACAAATACGCTCTCTCATATGTACACTCAGCGAATTGCATAGGGTATTACTGCCCTATAAAGAAAGAGTAAAACCCCACAAAGCAAAGGTTTTCACTAAACCAAAGCTCTGATACCAGATGTAACATCCATCTTTTTCGTACGCTTTAAATCGACACACGTGCCAATTCAAGCCATACGGAAGGGCGGATTGTTATGGGGTAAATAAGAAAAAAACGAAGAAATAAAACAAACAGAATCTTGCAGCGGAAGGATAAAATATAATAATCAAATAGACAGTTCATGAAGCTGTGTTTCAAAATATTTAATTATGCTTACAATATATATCAGAGTTATACATACCATAGAATATCAATAATGCAGCGGAATACAATAGTGTAGTGGAATAATATAATAGGTAATAGAAATAGAATCTTCGTCTTCGTCCTCCAGAGCTACAGTCTTCGAATTCTGAAATACTCAGGCTGACCTGAGCGAATTGAAAAGACAAAACACTCGAGTCAGAACTAAAAGATCTTATGTAAGTTAAATCAACAATAAATATGAGTTCAGTAACTTAAGAGATGCTCGGGATTCACATCTCCTAAGGATCCGTTAAACTATTTACTATGCAGTATAATATTTTGCTATTATAATAGTGTCTATTAGTAAAATAAACTTACTTTTAAATAGAGTTAAGGCTTTACATTTTCCACATTGACACGTAATAATGCCAATAGTCTATACAGTACTGTAATACCACCTGATCGGGAGGCTACCAGAGGATACTCCATAGGTACGACACAAATAGAAACTCGTACAAGGCGCGCTAGGGTAGGTGACATGGCACAACTAGGCAATGCCAGGGTAGATATACCAATTACGCATCCGGGCTGGTGGTAACGCGTAGCAGCTACTACCGCCCACCTCGAACAACACCCCCAAAATCTAAAATCAAAAGTGGCCACCGAATCAATCTAAAAGTCAGAGTATAATATCGAAGAAGTGCGTCCAATCAGAGGAATGACCTCATTGGCCCGAGAATCGCTCCTGTTTTAGCCACTTTATGCCAACTCACGGGAGTCGGGTCCACATACATACCTCAGAGGAAACGCCGCCACCATCCTACTTCACTCTGGAATCTCCACCGCGTACACGGTTGTTAAAGTGGTTTTCGGAGTTGGCAAAGAGTGTGACTACTTCCGATCCCGGTCTCTTCAACAACCAAACGTTATTATAACACCACGGTCTTTTCAAAATAGTTTATACTTTAAAACCAGAATAAAGTATCTATTTCCAAACCATATAAATACAATATCATTTCTATTTTGAAAAGCAAGTCAATATGATATCATTTTATTTCAAATATATCCTTTACAAGAAATCATAGCACTTACAGATCTATATACCTTGAAATCTATAGCTTTGAACATAACTTAATATACTTCAATAGTTTAAATATTAATTTACTTCATATAATAAAATAGCATCTTTACCTTCACAAATTCAATCCTAAATATAGGTTAAAATCCCCAAATAAACAATAAAATTTCCATAAATTTCAAAGCTTAAATACTCCACCATTCCAAAAATAAATCTTTGATAATTTCATATATAACAATTTCAACTATTATTATTTAGATTTGAAATGTTTGCTAAATAAATCAGATAACATTTTAGTAAAACCTTTAAACTTCAAATAACAGGATATTCTTCCAAATTTCATTAACTTGATAATTTTATTTTTGATCGACTTAATATTCATTTAAGTCCTCTAAACCAAAATCAAGTTATAAAAATCATACCTTTTAAAACCCCAAATTAATTTAAATTTCAAATAAATTTTATTCGAGGATAATTCTTAAATACTTTAATTCAAAGCAAATTCATATTTATCTTCCAACATTTA
Source organism: Allium cepa (assembly GCA_030765085.1). Classification (NCBI taxonomy): domain Eukaryota; kingdom Viridiplantae; phylum Streptophyta; class Magnoliopsida; order Asparagales; family Amaryllidaceae; genus Allium; species Allium cepa. Next base: position 124,739,486 of record CM060940.1, on the reverse strand, counting down.
TTTTATTTAAGACATTATAAACTCTATCAAATAAATTTTAATAAATACTTAACCGTATTTTCTCTAAATAAAATTAAACTTTTATTTTTAAACTTCTTTTATTCTTTAAACCAAATTTATACATAGCTTAAATTCAAGCGTTTAACTATATATAAAATTAATGTTTATAAAATATCAAAAATCAATATTCATTAAACCATATTCTTTCCAAACCCTTAGAAAATCATTTCAAAAATAATTTCATATATATACCGCGTGCCTGTATAAAATTTCCTATCCTATGGTCAAGTGATACGGATGTTTATCATTTCAATCAGTAATTTAAAATGAAAATTACGGTTATATATCATTTCAAACCGCAATCCCGAATGAAATGAAAATGCATAATAATTTGCAGTTTATAAAAATATAAAATACAACATCCATTCATCCAATATCAACCATCAACCGTTTGTCACAATCATCATCAAATTCAAACAATATCATCGATATAGAACGGATAATAAACACAGATACTAAATAGTAGTTTATATTCAATAATATATTAAATAACTGTTTAACTTGCAGTTTATATGCAATGAATAATTAATTAACAATTTAACTGGCAGTTTAAATGCAATGAATAAATTAAATAACAATTTAATTAACATAAATGAAATTAACTAAGATGATGATTAAAATATGCCAAACAACCATAAATAAATTTTAAATCACGTCATATATCAATTAACAAACATAAGAAATTTTAGACGTTGTGAGTGGGTTAAAACACTCACCTTTTGAATTTAAATTGAATTCAAATCCAATTTAAACCCAAAATTCGCACAGTCTCCAAATCCGTCCAAACCAGCGCCAAAATGTTCAGAATTTCAATACGATCCTAACAAAAAAATCACGCGCGAAACTGAGTCCGTATGCGAAAGTTATTCGACTTAAACGAGTTGAAAACAAAATTTTATTAAAACAAAACAAAACTTAACTTAACTTACTTATATATATATGCCACATCATTCCTTCCACTCGGCTATAGGAGTCAACGAACGAAAGCCCTAATCTTGCGCATATCTTCCTGAAGCTCGACACGCATGCGACTCAACACCTAGCCACCACCAATTTCAACGCAAATCGCCACCGCCAGAGACACCAACCCCAAATCCAACGTCACCGTTAGCCACCACAGCTTCGGCCGACTCAAACCCCCTCCACGCGCACGCAAATCGAGGTTGAAGCCTCCCCGCCACCGTGAAACTCTCATCTAAATCGAGGTCATTCTAGGTGACAATAGTTAGAACTAACCGCATGGATCTGAAGCACACGGCCCCCTCTTCGCAGCAGCACCATCGGATCGAGCCATCAACGCAGATCTACCATTGATCGAGCAAATGGCCTACGAATGGCCGAGGTTCAACTTTAGTTTATGGGAAAACGATGAATCGAATTGAGAAATGACTTCCATCAAAAGATTACGCTCATTGAGAGCTTCAATATATATTTTTTCCATATTTTTCTAAGGACTATGGGTTTTTGACTTTGATTTTGAAATGGAATTGAATCTGGAATTTTGTTGTCTGCCATTGAGGAGGAGAGATAGCTGAATTGCGTACAAACAAATGAGAATGAGGGGAATTAGGGTTTATAACCGGGTTTATATAGGTAGGTAAGAAATTAGAATGGATGGATAAGGTTGGATATACGCGCTAACGCCAAAGTGGCCCCAAAAGCCCGTTTTGACTCCGGAACGAAATTGGGTCAACCCATATACCAAAATAGATATTTTAAAATATTTTAAATGCAATGTAATAAGTTTCACGTTCAAATTGCATGGTATGAAGAAGTTATGCTAAAATCAATATTTTCCAAATTGATTTCAATTGATTTCAATTCCATTTATTTTAAGGCGTTTCAAGTCTGTACGATCAAACGACAAGTCCGATAGCTATGAAACTTGAAATCCTACAATAATTCACCATTACGGATTCGATGAAACTGGTTTCGTCGAAATCCGAGTCATTGGCCAAAATGGCCATTTTTACATTAATTAAATAATTTAATATTAAATTAATTAAATCCAATTTTTATATTTCAATTCTATAATCGGCAATTCTTGTCATTTTTATTTTCTTAAACAATTATACTAATTTAAACAAATTTAACTGTTGATTTAAAATTGATAAATTCCTCAATTTCCTTAAATTCAACAATTATAAATTAAATTTCCTAAATTCTATTTAATTAAACCCATCAATAATTATTCCATTCATTATTGTTAAATAGATGACTTAAATATTGGATTTAAAACTATTACATTAAATTTCCTCATATTATCTTTATTTCAAATAATGTAGTAATTAATTTCATTCACAATAAATCCAATGAATTATAATTTATTTCAATAAATGAACTTGATTTAACTCCAAATCCTTTTTATCTCATAAATAATTATTCAATAAACAAAGGTAACCTTTGTTTACCCTATTATACATTAGTAAGTTCAAATTTTCATCTTTTCTTCGTACTAACTACCCTATTTTCATTTTATTACATTTCTACGAATATACATGCTAATTGCGTTTTACATTCTAAATAAATTCATTTACTTAGGTTTATACTTTCCATTATATCGATTACTACACTATGCATAAATTTACAATTCCAATTATTCCATTATTACATTTACGCCTTCCGTTATTATATTAGTAATCACTAAGTAACGTTTATTATCAACTGTAAATATTATAACTACTTAACGGATATTGATTTTATAAATTTCGTATTCTTCATCAATTAATATAATTTTGAATTCCTTTCTCAGTTTACTAATTTCAATCAATCCTAACTTTACCATCTGTTTCAATTAATAAGGTGTGCACTAATTTAGTTATTGCGTTAATTCTTATTAATATAACATGAAGGTTCCTTTACTCTAATTGATTTCAAATTTTATTATAAAACGAAATAAACAGGTAACCTTATTATACACTAAGGTTTATTATTTCCAACAAATTATCATAGTTGCCTAAATAATATTTACTCCAATGTTTACACACAAACGTTGCTATTTTCATATGCCAAATCTTTATACAAAGGTCATTTTATTTTTATATATTATAACATTTATAACTTAAATGTTTGCCTTGGTTTTCTCACATTAATAGGGTTTTTATTTCTTACAATATCAATGTTACCATTTATTCTCATAATACTAATTTCATTCACTCTACCTGTTACTACATTTATTTCCTTTCAAGTAATATTTAATTACCTTTATTCGAAATAACCATTTATCTCCAATATACTGTTTATAATACTTGTAAGGTTATTCTCCATAAACATTTACCATCTATCATATTATTTCACCCATTATTTATAATTAAGTCTCAATTAAATTTATTTATCTAGATTTCAATCTTTTATTACATCGTTTATTACTTTACAAATAAACAAACATTTAAACTCATAAATTTTATACCAAATTTCATTTTAAATCCAATTGATTTCCAATTAAAGTTTATACATATTTCAAACAACTATTATAATTACTCCAAGAACGTTGGTTTTATTAAATAACCATTTATTATAATTTAATTTCCTTAATTTAATTCAATTAATGTAACAGCATGTTCTTTCATTAACTAATTCAATACCTACTTTATATTTTTTTAAATTCAATTTACATCCAGGTATAACGCGTACACTATTTCATTTATTGTAGTTTCATTCAATCTATAACAATTTTAGCTTTAATAACCGTTGTTACACTTCATCATAGTTATTATTTCATTATTCATTTACAAATTTTATCTATTTCAATATTATTCCACTTATATATTATAAGATTTTTATTTCTATTTGAATTTAATTACAAAATCTCATTAATTTAACCAATTTTATTTATCAAAATTTACGGGTTATTACAGAGAAACACTCCCATAATCAAAGTTACACCCAATCAAATCACAAAGTAATAGAATTGTATCGAAGAAGCTTGCCGGATCGGAGGTGCGACGTCACTTGGCCCAGGTATAGCTCTTGTTTTAGTCACATTAAGCTGACTTGCGTGAGTCATGGTGTAATGACCCACTATTTTGGACCATTCAAATCGACAATAATCCACACATGTCAGACTTGAATAATTCAAAATAACAGACTGTAATAAAATTTGGAGCAAATAAAATCAATAACATAATCATAGATACAGAAATATCAGAATAACTCATAGCGGAAAATTAAAATACCATAGTAGTTCATGAAGCTACTATAACAAAGTCTCTAAACAAATACATAATATCAGTCTGAAAACAAACACAACAGAAATTCCAAATACATAGAAGTCCACTAATAAAAGAGCTGAAATAGAACAACCAAAACTGAAAATAGATAGATAACTAGATAAGAAGAATCTCCAACGATTCCTAGCTCCAGAAAGAGAAGTCCAAAGCTGTGAATACTCAGGCTGACCCGAGCGTAAAGCAAAACATAAAACACTCAAGTCAGGACGTACATACTTATACAATGTAAACCAACTCAAGTGAACTGCAGTAAAGTATAAGTAACTTAAAGAATGCTTGGGACCGCCCATCCTCTAAGGATCCGTTAAACTATTTACTATGTAGTAATATTGCGCTATTATTATAATGTCTACAGTAAAATAAACTTACTTTAAAATAGCATCAAAGGGTTACCCATATAGCCACTTAACACATAATAGCGCCAATAGTCTATATAGTACCTGCGTATCTCCTGATCAGGAGATAATGAGAAGATACTACATAGGTACGACACAAATCAAACTCGTAGTAAGGCTCGCTATGGTAGGTGATACAGCACACAAGGCAATGCCAAGGTAGATATACCAATTACACACACGGGCTGGTGGTAATGTAGCAGCCACTACGCCCACCTCGAAACACACTCCCAAATCAAAGGTGTGCACCAAATCAATCACAAGGTAATAGAACGGTATCGAAGAAATGTGTCCGACCAGAGGTGCTACCCCTTTTGGCCCAAGATCGATCCTATTTTAGCCACCTTAAGCCAATTCACGGGAGTCCGGTCTACATTCATACCACAATAGGATCGTCGCCGCCATCCTTCTTCATTCTGGAACTCCACCGCGTACACAGTTATTAAAGTGGTTTTCGGTATCGACAGAGAGTATGACCATATCCGATCCCGGTCTCTTTAACAACCAATCGTTATTATTACCCGTGGTTATACATTTCGAAAATGGTATTTTATACCTCAAAAATCAAATATCATTTCAAATTAAAATATCATTTCAAATTCAAATATCATTTCAAATCCAAATATCATTTCAAATCCATTTCTAATTATCGAAATATCATATCCTTTCAAAACCACATTCATTTTATATTTATTTTAAATACCATTTCAAATCACCTTTCAAAATAGTTTATATTTCAAATCAAAATACTCCATTTAAATAATTTAAAAATTAAGTTATTATACTTAAAATAATCAAATATTCAATTCCCAAAAATTTAGCCTTTTCTGAGCTCATTTATTCAGTTAAAAACTACAAATATTTAAATTTCAGCTTTTCACGGCACTTAGAAAATGCCGTGGTAAGTTATATTTCAAAACAATACAATTCATCAAAGACAGCATTTAAAAACTACTGTAATAGGTCACTTATATTCAAAAATATCATTTCAGCCAACTGCAGCACTTAACAAGTGCTACCGGAGCCCTTTTATTAGTTTTAGATTTTAGTTTTCATTCTACAACCACAACACTTACAAAGTGCTATAATATCACTTAGTTAAATTTTAGCCATAGTTCATTTGCATCAACTACAGCACTTACAAAGTTCCGTCATATCATTTACAACAGATTTTAAGTTAACTTCAGAAATGATAGCAATTCTGAAGTGCTATTAATTAAATTTCCAGATTTCAATGAAATTTCAGAAATAATTAAACTTCAATTTAAACCATTTTAACTTATAAAAATCATATTTTTTTTCCACTCAAAAATGCTCATTTAAATACCCTTTAATTTATGATTTTTATAAAGTAAATTTTACACAAAAATCGAATTATTAATAATTCACTTATTAATTTTAAGCATAAAATTTTCTATTCTTTGTATTTTTAAGAATTAACTTAACACTTAAGTTTTTAATTACCATTTAAAATATAAACTTAATTTTCTATTTTTATTTACTTAACTTAAACCTATTTTTGAACTAATCTCAAATTTCAAAATTAAGTTATGTTTCAAATTCCAACTCAACCATTCATTTATTTCACATTTTAACTTGTAGAAAAATCATTAACACTTTATAAAAATCCTTTTTAAATTCAAGTTTAATCAAATTATCACAAATTTATATTTTAAAAATACTTAAACTTCTAGAAAAACATATATAAAATAACCGTGGGTCTGTATAATATTTTCTAACCTAGGTCAAGTGACACGGATAATATATCATTTTAATTCGTAATTTACAAAGAAAAATCTGGGTTCTATCATTTCAAACCCGCAATCCCAATTCAAGTAATATAAATAAAAATCGCTCAGGCCTGTCATTTCAACCTATAACGATTTTTACCTATTCTAAAGTCTGTTCGGGTATGTATCATTTCAACCTATAGTGATTCTATTCTACAAGGAACTTGCAGTGTGATAAACAGAAATAAATAAACAGTATAACAACATATGGCAGTAACTGATGATATGACAGATTTATAAACAGGGTTAACATCATATGATTCATACCACAGGCAGGTATAACATAAAACAATAATTCTACACATTCACTTGTTGTCACTTCACAATTATATAAGTATAAATGTCGTGAGTGAATGCTCACCTCTTTACACTGGAGATAGCAAATCAAAACACACAGAATAGATTCCAGAAAGCACAATACGGCAAGACTTTGATTCGAGTGGAGTGGAGAGCCAAAATATTAATCTTGTAGTCAACAAAAAAACAAAGAATATATAAATATAAATACAATACCAAATTTATTGGAACAAAATGGAAATAGAATCTACAAAAGACATCACCAAATTTTTCAATCGATTTTGCTGTACCATTAACCACTTTTGCTCGGCCACATGGCTTTATTGGTTCAGCCATGATGGTGTTTTGGTTGAAATGGATCCGGTTTGGACTTATATAGGCACGACTATAAAGGAGATGAGGAGTTTTTGAGTTACAAGTGAAGGAAGGTCAAAGGCAAGGCAAAAGGAGTGGTTTGGTGCACCACTTAGGCTCGTCTATGCATCAATAGGGCTCAGCCTTAGATGGTTCCGGTCAGGTGATGGCTGAAGTGATGGCCAAAGGTGGTGAACTTACTGGTGGTGGTGGTTAAGGGTTGGCCAAAGCCATATATGAAGGGGATGGTGAAAAACAAGGCTCGGTTATACATTTTTGGTGGAGTTTGCAACTTTTTGTGGTGCTAGCTTCAACTAGTGATCACAGCTAGTATTGGACAAGGGAAAAGGAGTGGTTGCAGCCATGGATGGTAGTGGTGGTGGTCGATGGAGAAGGGGGTGGAAGTGGCCGAGCAAGACTAAAGAGAAGCAAAGGCAAAATCATTGAAAAATAATGAAAAGAAGAAGGAAATGAAGCCATATAAAACTCACCTAGATAATTTCAAAAATGGGATGGCCGAAAGTTGAGAGGTGATGAGAAGTTTTCATGTGAATTAGAAAATGAGATACACGGCTAACCAAAAAGAAATGGATGGCCAAGCATGAAAAGACAAAAAATGAAAAGACAAAACTATTGAAAAGTCATAAGTTGAAAAGGTTTTGTCTCTTCACATTTTTTCTTTCTAAATTCAAGATAAACAAATAAAATTTAAGTAAATAAAATCAAAGACAACAAAAATAAAGTGAAATAAAATAAACAATTATTCTTAAGAAAAATAAAAAGTAAACAAAGAAAATAGTTTATTATATTGAAACTAGAATTAAAAATTGTAAACAAAATACAATAAACATTTAAAAATTATAACACTTTTAAAATGTTTTAAAAATAAAATTATATACATAACATGTCATATTACACATATATACACAAATTAGAGCATGATATGACAAACAAAAATATTATTTATATAAATTAAAATAAACAATTTTTGTTAAATAAAATAATTTACATACAATGATTTAAAAAGCATAACTTTCACAATATTAATCAAATTTCAACGAAACGAAAAGCAGTATACTTGAAATTTAATATACTTTCATAATAAAAGATAAAATTCAAAAATTCAAACTTTTAAATTTTTAAACTTAAAAGTCAAAGTTTGACCACATTGACCAAAAATCAAATTTCTGAAAAATATTCTATTTATTCATGTTTGGAATTATAATTCACATAAAATCAAAATTTATATTTAAAATAAATTTTTTATTCATTTTAATAAATAAAAAAAAGTTTTTAAATCAGAAATTCAATTAAAATAATTAAAATATACAATTAAAATAATCACAAAATACAGGGTTCTTACACTCTCCCCCACTCAAAATTTTCGTCCTCGAAAAGGAATGAGGTACGGGGAATCATAGAAAAAGATAGAATGAAATAGGATTAAGATAAGATGACAAGAAGATTGAAATTATAACTGATAACTATTGTTATAGGTTGTTTAACAAGGTGGAGATGATCTTCCCAAGATCCTCCAAAATCAAGTATACAAGCACGAAGAAGATCCTCGAGAATCTGATTCACTCTTTCCGTTCGACCGTCGGTCTGTGGATGGTAAGTAGTGCTCAGATTCAGATGAGTACCCAAAGATCCCTGAAAAGCTTTCCAAAATTGACTGCTAAAGATAGGATCATGATCACAAAAAATATACTAAGAGGAACACCATAGAGACAAACAATCTCTCTCATGTAGATCTCAGACAAGCTAGAAACAGAACGGGTAGACTTGACCGGAATGAAATGAGCGGACTTGGTCAGTCTATCCACAATAACCTAGATACTTAGCATTCTTACGATTCAAAGCAGTGAGAGGTGCAGTAATCCGAGCAAAATTCTCAATGAATCTCCGGTAATAACCAGCAAGCCCCAGAAAACTATGAATCTCAGAAGGAGTCTTAGGAGTTTCCCAACCTGTAACAGAATAGGGAGAAATAAGAACAACAGAAAAGATAGAATAATTAAATGACAAAGGAAAAAGTGAAAGAAAGAAAGACTTACATTGATCGCAGCAATCTTGACTGGATCAACAGAAACTCCATTACTAGAAACAATATGTCCAAGGAATCGGACTTCATCCTTCCAGAAATGGCATTTAGAAAAATTAGCCTTCAGTTGACGATTTCTAGGAGTCTCCAGAACAGATTTCAAATGCGACTCATTCTCTTCCTTAGTCTTAGAAAAGACAAGGATGTCATCAACAAAGACTAGAACAAATTTTATTAAGCACAGAACGAAAAACACGATTCATCAAATCAACAAAGAAAGCAGGAGCATTAGTCAAACCAAAAGGCATGACTAACCATTCATAAAACCCATTCTCAGTACGGAAAGCAGTCTTGGGAATGCTTTCCTCAGCAACCCTAAACTGGTGGAAACCTGTGGCAAGATCAAGCTGAAAGAAAACAGTAGCTCTATGGAGCTGATCAAACATATCATTGATATGAGGCATTAGATATCTGTTTTTCATAGTGAGCTTGTTCAGCTCCCTATAATCAACACACATCCTCAAAGAACCATTAGACTTGGTGACGAAAACCACTGCTGCTCCCCATTCTGAATGGCTAGGTCTGATTAGACCTTTGGAGAACAAGTCCTCAATTTTCTTTTTCAACTCAACCTTCTCGCCGGGTGCCATTCTTCTAGGAGGAAGAACTACATGTCAAGCTTCAAGAATAAGATCAATATGGAAATCAATATCCTGCTTAGGAGGTAAAGCAGTGACTTCACTAAATACATCGGGATAGAGTCTGATCACACGGGTCGAATGAAGATCACCAGGAGAAGAATCCAGAGAATAAATAAAACTGCCAGAAAAATCCTTAGGCATGCGACACTGAATAATCAAGGGATTCCTTATTCATCAACAAGATAAACAGACCGGCTTTACAAGAGATATAGGCATCATGCCTACCTAGCCAATCACTGCCGAGCAATAAATCAAAAGCATCGAATCCTAGAACATAGAAATCACCACTAAAGCGATGATCAGAATAGAGAAGTTTCACTTGTTTACAATCCGATTAAAGTCTACGGGACCCTAATTGGATTTGAAACACATAAAGGTACATAAGCATACTCACGAGAAAGGAGATGTTCAAACTTATCACACAAATCAACAGAAATAAAATTATGGGAAGCTCCAGTATCAAATAAAACATGAACAGGATACTGAAATAAAGAAAAGGTGCCCTAAAGAGTACCTTGGTCATCACTAGGAGTAGGAGCAGGTGTAAGAGCTGGAGAAGATGCTGAGATGATAGAAAATATACCAGAAGGCTTACCCAACTGAGCAGGAGGAAGAACAACAACACCAGCTAAAGTAGGGCAACTATTGGAATAGTGTCCCTTCTGATCACATTTGAAGCAGGTGATGGTAGTAAGGTCAACAGGCTGCCTCTGAGAAGGAGAAGATGATGAAGATCCCAAACCCTGATGCTTGAGCCAATTCTTCTTCTGCTGCTAAAAATTAGGTCTTCTCTTCTTAGAGTTAGCATAGGAAGACAGAGATAAAGGAGCACCAACAACAGCAGGACCCTTAGAAGTAGGGTTCTCATAACGAATAGCCATACCATAAGCTGGGTAAAAGTGCTATGAACATGAGAAATGAGACTATCATAATACTCGGGACGAGCACCAACTATGAACTTCTCATTCTTCTTGAGAGGAGTGTCTATCAGGCTAGGACCAAACTTAGAAAGTTCATTGAACTTCCTCTCATACTCTGAAAAAGACATGCTTCCTTGCTTGAGATCCATGAACTCCCTATAAAGCTGGGATTTTCCGGCCTCGGGCATCCACTTAGCAATGAAAGAATCCCTGAAAAGATGATAGATAAGCTTAGAAAAGGCATGAAATAGATAGAAAGACAGAATTCAAAGAGACACAAGAAGATACCTAAACTGCTCCCAAGTAAGACCAGCCTCGAGGGTGTTAGCTGTAACAAACTCCCACCAATCTAGGGAAGCCTCCTGCAACTGCCATGTTGCTAACTGATGCTTCTAGGCATCAGTAATCTCAAGACCAGTAAATATCCTCTCTAAACTCTACAACCATTGCTGGGCTTTAATAATGCTCTCTGAACCGGAAAACTTGGTTCCACCAAGTTGAGAGAATTCCTTATAGAGAACAGTAAACCTAACAGGTGCAACAGGCTGAGGAGCTGGGGCAATACCATGACCCCTCCCACTGGCATTTCCACGATTCATCCTGGAAAGTCAAGAATGAATTTTTAGGACAAAGGTAAAGAGAAGACAAAGATAAATTTACTTGGAAAGAATATCCTAAAGGAAGAAAATACTAACAAGGTAGATACGAAAGGAAGGAAGTTTAGAAAAATTTTACTTTAAAATAAGAAAATTTTATATCAAAATAATCTTTGAAAAAGTCTTTTAAAAAATCAGTTTATACTTTGAAAATACGTCCTCTCACAAAGAAAATGATTCTGAGGTTGATTTCACTCATTCTAGGGTATTTCTACCCCATCTCTAACGAGTTTTTGCGCTGCAGGCTAAGGTTTGCCTAAAACCAAAGCTCTGATACCAACTGTAATGATCCACTATTTTGGACCATTCAAATCGACAATAATCCACACATGTTAGACTTGAATAATCAAAATAATAGATTGTAATAAAATTTGGAGCAAATAAAATCAATAACAGAAACACAGATACAGAAATATCAGAATAACTCGCAGCGGAAAATTAAAATACCATAGTAGTTCATGAAGCTACTATAACAAAGTCTCAAGACAAATACATAATATCAATCTGAAAACAAATACAATAGAAATCCCAAATACATAGAAGTCCACTAATACAATAGAACAACCAAAACTGAAAATAGATAGATAACTAGATAAGTAGAATCTCCGGCGATTCCTAGCTCCAGAAAGAGAAATCCAAAGCTGTGAATACTCAGGCTGACCCGAGCGTAAAGCAAAACACAAAACACTCGAGTCAGGACATACATACTTGTACAATGTAAATCAACTCAAGTGAACTTCAGTAAAGTACAAGTAACTTAAAGGATGCTTGGGACCGTCCATCCTCTAAGGATCTGTTAAATTATTTACTATGTAGTAATATTGAGCTATCATAATAATGTCTACAGTAAAATAAACTTACTTTAAAATAGACTTAAAGGGTTACCCATATAGCCCCTTAACACGTAATAGTGCCAATAGTCTATACAGTACCTGCATGTCTCCTGATCGGGAGAATCTGAAAAGATACTCCATAGGTACGACACAAATCAAACTTGTAGTAAGGTTCGATATGGTAGGTGACACGGCACACAAGGCAATGCCAGGGTAGATATACCAATTATGCACATGGGCTGGTGGTAACGTAGCAGCCACTACGCCCGCCTCGGAACACACTCCCAAATCAAAGGTGCGCACCAAATCAATCACAAGGTAATAGAATGGTATCGAAGAAATATGTCCGACCAGAGGTGCTACCCCTTTTGGCCCGAGATCGCTCCTGTTTTAGCCACCTTAAGCCAACTCACGAGAGTCGGGTCTACGTTCATACCACAATAGGATCGTGGCTACCATCCTACTTCATTCTGGAACTCCACCGCGTACACAGTTGTTAAAGTGATTTTCGATATCGACAGAGAGTATGTCCATATCTGATCCCGGTCTCTTCAACAACCAATCGTTATTATAACCCGTGGTTGTACATTTCAAAAATGGTATTTTATACTTCAAAAATCAAATATCATTTCAAATTCAAATATCATTTCAAATCCATTTCAAATTATCAAAATATCGTATCCTTTCAAACCACATTCATTTTACATTTATTTCACCTTTCAAAATAGCTTATATTTCAAATCAAAATACTCCATTTAAATAAATTAAAAATGATGTTATTATACTTAAAAAAATAAAATATTCAATTCCCAAAAATTTAGCCTTTTCTTAGTTCATTTATTAAGTTAAAAACTACAAACATTCAAATTTTAGCTTTTCACAGCACTTAAAAAATGTTGTGGTAAGTTATATTTGAAAACAATACAATTCAGCAAAGACAGCATTTAAAAACTGCTGTAATAGTTTAATTATATTCAAAAATCTCATTTCAGTTAACTGCAGCACTTAACAAGTGGTACTGTATCCCTTTTATTACTTTTAGATTTTAGTTTTCATTCTGCAAACACAACACATACAAAGTGCTATAATATCACTTAATTAAATTTTAGCCATAGTTCATTTGCGTCAACCACAACACTTACAAAGTGTTGTGGTATCCTTTACAGCAGATTTTAAGTTAAATTCAGGAATGATAGCATTTCTGAAGTGCTATTAATTTAGTTTCCAGATTTCAGTTTAATTTCAGAAACAATTAAACTTCAATTTAAACCATTTTAGCTTATAAAAATCATATTATTTTTTTCACTCAAAAATGTTCATTTAAATACCCTTTAACTTATGATTTTTATAAAGTAAATTTTATACAATCAAATTATTAATAATTCACTTATTAATTTTAAGCAAAAAAATTTCTATTCTTTTTACTTTTAAGAATTAACTTAACACTTAAGTTTTTAATTACCATTTAAAATATAAACTTAATTTTCCATTTTTATTTACTTAACTTAAACCCATTTTTAAAAAAATCTCAAATTCTAAAATTAAGTTATATTTCAAATTCTAACTCAACCATTCATTTATTTCACATTTTAATTTGTGGAAAAATCATTAACACTTTATAAAAGTCATTTTTAAATTCAAATTTAATCAAATTATCATAAATTTATATTTAAAAATACTTAAACTTCCAGAAAAATATATATAAAAAAACCATGGGTCTGTATAATATTTTCTAACCTAGGTCAAGTGATACGGATAATATATCATTTCAATCCGTAATTTACAAAGAAAAATCCGGGTTCTATCATTTCAAACCCGCAATCCCAAGTCAAGTAACAGAAATAAAAATCGCCTAGGCCTATCATTTCAGCCCATAACGTTTTTTCCTATTCTAAAGTCCGTTCGGTTATGTATCATTTCAACCCATAGTGATTCTATTCTACAGGGAACTTGCAGTGTGAGAAACGGAAATAAATAAACAGTATAACAACATATGGCAGTAACAGATAATATAAATGATTTATAAATAGGGTTAACATCATATGATTCATATCACAGGTAGGTATAACATGAAATAATAATTCTACACATTCACTTGTTGTCACTTCATAATTATATAAGTATAAATGTCATGAGTGAATACTCACCTCTTTACACTGGAGATAGCAAGTCAAAACACACAGAATAGATTCCAGAGAGCACGATATGACACGACTTTGATTCGAGTGGAGTGGAGAGCTAAGATATTAATCTTGTATTCAACAACAAAACAAAGCAAATATAAATATAAATACTATACCAAATTTATTGGAACAAAATGGAAATAGAATCTACAAAAGACATCACCAAAATTTTCAATCTATTTTGCTTGACCACTAACCACTTTTGTTCGGCCATAAGGCTTTATTGGTTCGGCCATGATGGTGTTTTGGTTGAAATGGATCTGGTTTGGACTTATACATGCACGACTATAAAGGAGATGAGGAGTTTTTGAGTTACAGGTGAAGGAAGGTCAAAGGCAAGGCAAAAAGAGTGGTTTGGTGCACCACTTAGGCTCAGCTATGCATCAATAGGGCTCGGCCATGGATGGTTCAAGTCAGGTGATGGCTAAAGTGATGGCCAGAGGTGGTGAACTTGCTGGTGGCGAAAAACAAGGCTCGGCTATGCATTTTTGGTGGAGTTCGCAACTTTTTGTGGTGCTAGCATCAACTAGTGATCACGGCCAGTATTGGACAAGGGAAAGGAGTGGTTTCATTCGTGGATGGTGGTGGTGGTGGTCAGTGGAGAAGGGGGTGGAAGTGGTCGAGCAAGACTAGAGAGAAGCAAAGGCAAAATCATTGAAAATAATGAAAAGAAGAAGGAAATGAAGCCATAAAAAAACTCACCAAAATAATTTCAGAAATGGGATGGCCGAAAGTTGAGAGGTGATGAGAAGTTTTCACGTGAATTAGGAAATGAGATACATGGCTAACCAAAAAGAAATGGACGGCTAAGCATGGAAAGACAAAAAATGAAAAGATAAAGCTATTGAAAAGTCATAAGTTGAAAAGGTTTCGTCTCTTCACATTTCTTATTCTTTCTAAATTTAAGATAAACAAATAAAATTTAAGAAAATAAAATAAAAGACAATAAAAATAAAATGAAAAAGAAAATAAACTATTATTCTTAAGAAAAATAAAAAATAAAAAGTAAATAAAGAAAATAATTTATTATATTGAAACTAGAATTAAAAATTGTAAACAAAATACAATAAACATTTTAAAATTATAACACTTTCAAAATGTTTTAAAAATAAAATTATATACATAACATGTCATATTATACATATATGCACAAATTAGAACATGATATGACAAACAAAAAAATTAGTTATATAAACTAAAATAAACAATTTTTGTTAAATAAAATAATTTACATACAATGGTTCAAAAAGCATAATTTTCACAATATTAATCAGATTTCAATGAAATGAGAAGCAGTATACTTGAAATTTAATTTACTTTCGTAATTAAAGATAAAATTAAAAAATTCAAAATTTTAAAATTTTAAATTTAAAAGTCAAAGTTTGACCACATTGACCAAAAATCACATTTTTGGAAAATATTATTTATTCATGTTTGAAATTATAATTCTCATAAAATCAAAATTTATATTTAAAATAACAAAATTTATTCATTTTAATAAATAAAATAAAATTTTTAAATCAGAAATTCAATTAAAATAATTAAAATATACAATTAAAAAAATCACAAAATATAGGGTTGTTACATATGGATGCGTTCATACCTCATATAGACGTCGCCAAACCATCATACGTCGCTCTACACCATGTGTGCAGTTGTTAAAGTGGTTTTCGATGTTGGCAAAGAGTATGACAATATACGATCCCGGTCACTTTAACAACCAAACGCTTATTTCAAACCGTGATCATTTTCACTTCAAACAGTTCATACTTCATATCAAAATATCGTATTCATTTCAAAATCATATCACTTTCGAAATCATATTTACTTTCGAAATCATTATTCACTTCAATAAAAACAGTTCCAACTTGAACAGTTTGAATATAGAAAGTAGTTTATATATTGGCATAGTTATACATTAAAAATATTTTCTATTCAAAAATAGGTTATAGATTAAAATAGTTTATATATAAAAAGAGTTTATATATTAAATATATATATATATATATATAATTGTTTATAAATTTAAAATAATATTCATATTATGTAACAATTCGATATTTTCAGCCATTCGCATCCACACATGTCGGGCTTGAATTGCTCAAAATACCGTATTTTAAATAAATTTGTAGCAAATGAAATACATCACAGAATCAAAGACACAGAAATATCAGAATAACTCACAGCGGAAATTAAAATACCATAGTAGTTCATGAAGCTACTATAACAAACTCTCAAAACAATTACAAAATATCAGTTTGAAAAACATATACAACAAAAATTTATAAATACCAGAGCTGAAATAGAACAACTGAAACTGAAAGGGAATAGATAACTAGACAAGCGGAATCTCCAGTGATTCCTAGCTCCAGAAAAGAAATCCAAAGCTAAGCCGTAAATACTCAGGCTAACCCGAGCATAAAGTAAAACAAAAAACACTCGAGTCAGGACATATATACTTATATAATGTAAACCAACTCTCGTGAATTGTAGTAGTAATGTACAATAACTTAAAGGATGCTTAGGATCGCCCATCCTCTAAGGATCAGTTAAACCATAAATTAAATACATCACGTGGTTAAAATTTCAAAATAGTAATTTATACTTCGAAATCAAATATCATTTTAAAAGTCAACATCATTCAAAAATCCATTTTAAAATATCAAAATATCATATCTTTTCAAAACCACATTCATTTTTATTTAAAATACCATTTCATCACACATTTCAAAATAGTTTATATTTCAAAAACAAATTATTTCATTTTAAATCATTAAAATGAAGTTATTATATTTAATAATTAAATTATTAAATTTTCAAATTCAAATCTTTCAAAGTTCATTTATTCACTTATATTTATTAAAACAATGAAAATTCAACTTTCGCAGCATTTAGAAAATGCTGCGGATTACTTTTAAAACAATTCGATTTAACAAAAGACAACATTTAAAAAATGCTGTAATAGGGTTACTTTAGTTCAAATAAAACCTTAGTTAATTTCAGCAACTACAGCACTAACAAGGTGCTATGATAGCCCTTAATTCAGTTTAGCCATTTAGTTCATTTCTATCAACCACAACATTTACAAATGCTGTAATATCCTTTACATTAGAAATAATAACAATTCAAAAATGTTGTTAATTAAATTCCAAATATTCAATATAATTTCACAAACAAATAAATTTTTATGTAAATCATTTTAAACTTATAAAATCATATATTTTCACTTTTAAAACAATCATTTAAATACCCTTATATTCATGATTTTATAAAGTTAAATTTTCAGAAATCAATTTAATAATAATTTACTTATATAATTCAACATTCAATTTCAGTTCTTTATAGTTAAATTTTTAACTTAACACTTAAGTTCATATTTCCAGATATAACTTATTTTTCATTTTATTTACTTAACTTAAAATTCATTTTTCAAGAAAATTCACAAATTTTCAATCTAAGTTATATTTCAAAATTCGACTTAAATATTCATTTATTTAACCTCTTAACTTATTCAAAAATCATTAACACTTTATAAAATCATTTTAAATTCATTTTAATTCAAATTTTAAATTTACTTATCATATTTCCTACTTAATTTAAACTCCATTTATAACCAAATCATAATTTCTAAAATAACTTATATTTCAAATTTCTAACTTTACCATTAATTTATTTCACTTATAAATTTTTAGAAAATCAATAATGCTTTATAAAATCATTTTTAATTAAGTTTAAATCAAAATATTATAATATTTACATTTCTAAAACACTTTAAAAAATTCAGAAAAATATTTACTAACCACGGGTTTGTATATCATTTTCTGTTCTAAGTAAAGTGATACAAATATTATATCATTTCAATCTGTAATTTACAAAGGAAACCCGGGTTCTATCATTTCAAACCCGCAATCCCAAGTAAAAATGAAATAAATAAAAATCATTCAGGCCTATCATTTCAGCCCATAACGATTTTTCCCTATTCTAAATCCCGTTCAGGTATGTATCATTTCAACCCATAGTGATTTTAATCTAAAGGGAACTTGCAGTGTGATAAACTGATATAAATAAACAGAAGAACATAATATAACAGTAACAGATGGTATAATAGGTAAATAATCATGAGTGAACATCATATGATCATAACATAACAAATATAGCATGGCGATATGTTTTACATATTCAATTGTGATCAGTTTACTAGCATCATATAAGTATAACTTTGTCTAGTAAGAATTACTCACTTGTATAAGCTGGTGATACAACCAAATACACAAACAAAGATCTTCAAAGGAACGAAAGCACGATTATGATTTGAAAGTGGGAGAGCCAAACCTAATTTGCCTTGTCACATAGCAAACGAAATAAATACAAACATGAATTTCAAACAAAAATATTACTAAATAATGCTAGAAATAAATGCACAACACAAAGCCAAAGCTTTTGCACTTGCATTCAACAACTTATACTTCAGCCATATATTGGAAAAGCACTGCTATGGGATGGATTTGGATCAGGTTAAGGTTCAAATGTGGTCGGCCATAACAATATAAAGGAGTAGAGAGATATGTGTGCATGTACACACAACTACAAGGCAACACAAGTGGATTTCATGCCATCAAAGGTCTCGGCCAAGGCATGGATGAGCAAGGCCTGATATGGAGAGTTCATGTATAGGTGTGGAAGAGGTCTCAGGTCAAAAATTGGCTGGTGGTGGTGGTGTATGGGTTGGCCAAGGTGGTGGTTGGAGTGGTGGAACCAATATGGAGCTCGGCTATGACATAAAGGTGGAGTTTGCTTCATTTTTTTTATGGATCTTCAACATGTATGGCCACGCCTATAGAAGGGCAGTGGGAAGGAGGATATAGTGGCTGGTTTGTGGTGGTGGTGGAGGCGGCCAAGGTGCTGGAGTATGGATGGCTGAACACATAGATTGAATGCAAGTGCAAAATTCATAACTAAACAATGAAAAATGTGAAAAAGAATGAAAAGTTTACCCAATTTTTTCTCTTGGAGATGGCCGAATATTTATTCTAGGGTTTGAGATGATTTTTTCCACATGAGAAAGAATGGAGTGATCGGATGAAAGAAAGGAATATGGTAGCAAATGAAAGGATATGATGATTGGTGTTGAAAAGGCAAGTAGAATATGAAAAGGCAATGCACATAAAAGGTCACAAACCTTTCAAATTTCATAATTATTTTTGAAATTTTAAATACATGTAAAATACATATAAATAAAAATAAAAACACAAAAATATAATGAACGCATAGAAATAAATAAATAAATTTTAAATAAATATAAATAAATTAAGAAAATAGCTAAAAATAGAAACTAGCTTATAAAAATTTAAAATAAAATACAATAAGTTTTGGAAAATTTTAACATCGCTTTTAAAAATGTTTTAAAATAAAATATATACCTAACATGTCATATAACACATATTAGAACATGATTTAACAAATAAAAATATTATTTATATAAATTAAAATAGACAATTTTACTAAATAAATCAATTTACATATAATATTGTAAAAAGCATAACTTTCACAATATAAATCGGATTTCAACGAAACAGAAAGCAGTATTCTTGAAATTAAATGTATTTTCATACTAAAAGATAAAATTCAAAAATTAAAATATTTAAATTTTAAATTTGAAAGTCAATGTTTGACCAGATTGACCAAAATCCGTATTTTCTGGAAATATTTTATTTATTCAGGTTTGAAATTATAATTCACACAAAATCAAAATTTATATTTAAAATAACAAATTTTATCCATTTTAGTACATAAAAATAAAGTTTTCAAATCAGACATTTCAATTAAAATAATTAAAATATACAATTAAAATTATCACAAATACACAGTTGTTATATATTAAAATAGTTTGTATATTTAAAAGAGTTTGTATCGACAATAGCTTCAAATTAGAATTGTTATTCCAATTTCGCAAATCAATTCAAATCAACTTTAGTTCCACAACTCGATTTAAATCAATATCAGTTCAACAATTTCAATTAAAAAGGTTAGAGGTTCAATCCAAATTTTCATTATAACCATTTTTTAATTTATATCGGTTGCAAATTCAGGTTTGAACAATAAATTTAACCACTTTCAATTCAATAGGTTTCAAAGTTTAAATATTCAAACAATTTACAATAACTTAATTTGATAAATTTCATTTATATTCCAAAATTCAACTTTTAATTTTATTTAAATTTGAAAATATTCACTTAATCATTATTAATAACATTTAACTAAAATCTCAAATTACAAATTTAAATCAATATCAATTTAAATATCAAACTTCAGTTATATTTAATTCTCAAAATATTCACATATCACTTTTTTACAAGCATAAAATTTCATACAAATTTAAATCAAAATTAAACATTCAATTTTATTTAAATTTGAAAATATTCATTTAACCACCTTTGATTAAACCAAGTTATAAAATTATACCTTTCAAAATCTCAAAATTAATAAGTTTCCAATCAATTATTATTTATATTCAATTCTCAAACAAATTAAGTTACAAATTAACTTAATTTATCTTCCCAAGCTTTGTTTTATTAAAGTTATTATAGAATCTATTTTCAAAATATTTATAATTTATCTTCCCAGCCGTTATTTTATTAAATTTATTATAAAATATATTTTCAAAACATTAATATAAATTTTAAATAAATATTTTAAATACAATATATATACTTATCCAATTAAATTCTATTAAATTAAATTTTATTATATTAAATATTATTAAATTAAATCTAAACTTATTAAATCTTTTTTATTTTATATTAAACTATATTTTATATATTTAAAAATAATAAAATTATAAGTAAAATATGAAAATATACATTTTTCAAAACTTAACTTATAATTTGGAATTTTCAAACATATAATTTAAAAATCTAAATTTTACACACATATATTAAAATAAAAATATTTATATTATATTTTAAAATATCAATATTTAATAAAACCCATCAATTTCATGTCATTACTATGAAAAATCTTTTTTTCAAAATTGGCTAATGTTGTCCATACATAATTTTCTATCCCATGGTTAAATGATACGTATATTTACCATTGCAATCTGTAATAATTTAAATTTACGGGTATATATCATTTCAACCCACAATCCTAAAATTTCAAATTCAATAAAATCACTTGGGTTTATCATTTCAACCCATAATGATTTTCCCTAATCTATAAGATCCTTCGAGTATGTATCATTTCAACCCATAGAGATTCCCTAAACTAACAGGGAACTTGTAGTATGAGAACAGTAGAATAATAATATAAAAATGACGTAGCATAACGATGGAAAATACGATCATATTTAACAATTTTAGTATGTATATACAACATGTTACGGTGTCATATGTCAATTAACATAGGTTAATAAATGTAGATAATAACATATCATACTTAACAATTAAATTTCTAACCAATTCAAAATATAACAACATTTTTCAATCGTCATTTCATGTGATTGAATTTACTAAGTATAAGAATTTTAACCGTGAGTGATCTCTCACCTTTCGAGGCTAGAGAAAAAACAAGAATAAGATACAACGAATACGGAAAAGCACGGATCGATAAATGGGACATCGATGAAGCTAGAAACTTTTGCTGTAATTTTTCTGGACAGCAGTGGGAATAAGCAAAGCAATGAGAACTAGAATTCGATGAAAACAAAATATATAATTTTTAAAAATCTAAAATTTATTCACATATTTAAAATAAAATATTCATATTATATTTTTTTAAATCAATATTTATTAAAACACATATTTAAAATAAAATATCTATATATTATATTTTAAAAATCAATATATATAAAACCCATATATTTCTTTGAAAAATTACGAAATGAATATTGAAACATAATATGTATATTAAAGCTATCATGAAAAAAAATCTATTTTAAAGGTATTATCATAAATTTAAGTGAATACTTTAAACATATTATATATACTTTTAAACATATTATATAAAACTCTGAACATATTATAATACCTTTATATAATAAAAGCGGAGAGATGAACTTTTGTGTGGTGGCTGCCGCAACTTCCATGGCCTAAGCGGCTGGCTATGGCTCTTGGAGGCTGACTGGAATGTGTGTGCGGCTGATAAGGATCAGCAGGTGGCTGAGGAAGGTGTTAAAAGGTGAATGTGGGCTGTGGTGAGGGTGGAAGGAAGGTTTGAGGGTGTTTGCTGTTAAGTGGAAGGTCGTCAGGGGAAAAAGAGGAAGGAAGGCGGACTGCGAGGCTGTGGCCGATGGAACTGATGTGGTAAAGGCAGAGAGGGGATCGGGTGAAGGTCGGAGACTACCTAAGAGGCGGAGGAAACGTGGCGGAGTAGGCGTACGGTGATGGGTGCATGGATCTGGAAGGAAAATGTGATACTTGGTCGGGGAGTGAGCTGCGTGCAGGCGTAAGTCGGTGCTGACGTGGAGTGAAGGCAGAACGAGACGTTCTAGAATTTTGGAAATTTGAAATCAAAATATTTAATTGATTGGTAATTAAATTATTGAATTTAATTAGTGAAATTTGGGTAAAATATTGAATCTTGATATTTAAGCTGATTAAAAATATTTCAAAGGCTTAGGAAATTTAAATTAATAATACTGAAGATAATGGAAGCTTCAGAATAGGATTTGGAAATGTTTTGTTCACTTTTGAATTTATATCGTTTAAATCGATATTTAAAATAGACTTCCGAGGCACAGTCTCAGATTTCGATGAAACTAGTTCCATTGGATCTGTAATATTGTATTATTATCAGATTTTAATTTTCGTAGCGTTTAGGATTGTTGTGTGGCCGTATGGTTGGTAAACGCACTGAAATCTGTATCGAAATTTTAATTTAATAACTGGGTCTAGAAAGCTATCTTCTCCGCACGATCGAATTTGGACTCGGAACCTTTTCCATTGTATTCGAAATAGGGGTTTAACATAATAAACGCCTAGCAGCATGCCTTGATTGGAGATTGAGATTTTAGTCTTCATTTTCAGGACGATTTAAATTGGAATTTAAATTTAAACATAAGTAATGTAATTTCATTTAAAACACTATTGCAAGCCATTGCAATGTGTGTTGAGACTTAATGCATGTGTTGTTCATAATTACACGCGTCTTCGTTTAGAGAAAGAAAAAAAAGGGATTGAATATCTCGTTCAAATCAAAATTAAAGATAAACCAAATTCCTTTTTCCTCTGTTCGAAAACAATGGCGAACGAAGATTTCATTCAAGAAAATAAAAACCCTTCTCGTTCAAACAATTCGAAATCAAATCCATGGCCGCCTCCTATTTCCAGAATTAAAAAAATTCAATGGCCGAAAAAAACGACTGAATCCATCAGTTTCACGATGGCGAGTAGGTCGTTCGATTACCATCGCGATTTCACGATTTCAAGTTCTGGTGGTTCGTGATGATTTTGGGTGCGGCGATGGTGCACGGGAGATGCGAAGTTCGATCGAGGCGATGGGGTTCGCGCACGTAAGGGTTTGGCACGGCGGTAACAGCAAGCTCCTGGAGATGTTCGAAAATCAATGGCAGGGATTCGTGGACGCGGGGAGTTCGAACTCGAGCGGCATGTAGGGCTAGGGTTCGGCAATGGATCGGGCTTCATCGTTAAATTGATCATTCGACGGTAAGATATATTTTTTCGATATTTTAAAATTTCTATTTAATATGTATATATGCAGAAGAAAAAAACATATAATATATATGCAGTTTTCAATTTTTTTATGCATGCAGAAAATATAATTTTTATAGTGAAATTTTGTTTGTTTGTTTATTTACAGTTAAGGAAAAGTGAAATACAAGTGTATATACACATATCTATTTTTTTCATTTAAAAATATACATAAACAGAAAATTTTATATAGGAAATATTTTTAATTATATATGTGTAAGAATTTTATAAGGGTTGTAAAGTTTATATAAATTAGATTTTTGAACCAATATTGAATTTTTTTATAAGGATGTAGCATCAAAAGAAAATAGATACACACATTTTAAATCTAATAGTTGATTTAGACGATGTATTTTAGTATATAATTTGATTAATAAACTTATTTAACTTATTTGGCCACTAAAAGATTTTTAAGAGGAAATTTTTTGGTTTAAAACAAATTGTTAGTTAAGTAAATTTATTAATATGGTAATTGATTAGTTCTAAATTAAATAAATAAATGGTAATGATTTTTCAATTGTTTAAAATATTAATCAACTGTATAATGTTTACACAAGGTCGAAATTGTGAAGAAAAACAAGCCGGAATGGGAATGGATTGCAAACGATAAAATTAAAGGTGAGATCTTCTCACTCAATTGAAAATATTAGAATTTAAATTTATTGATTGATTGTTTGGTTGTGATAGTGTGTGTGTATATATATTGGAGTGATTGATTTCCCGCATTATATAGCGGATGAGACCTTATTCCCCGCATAATAGCGGATGATATGATACAATCCCATATACCGCGATATTCCACCTCGAAGTGGAATTGGTATTTAATTGTTGTGATAACATCTGTGGATATAGGGAAATAGGTTGGAGGGATCCAACTGGATTCCTCAAAATTGTTGAATTTATTTTATATGTTGTAATGTGATTTATTGATAATCTGTGAATGATTATATTGGTGATGGGAATCATTGAAGGCTATGTTTGGCCGAATATATTTTTGGTATCGTAGGAACCAGAAATATATAATTGGATTTTTGGAAATTAAAGTAGAAAATTTTGGGTAAATTAATTTTATTGAATTGGATAAATTTAAAAGAAGGATTTGAAAAGGGTAAAGATTAATTTTTATAATTCTGTCGAATTAATTCCAAAATATAAGGAAAAGATTTTAATAAATGGATTTTGAGTAATATTGTTTAGAAGTTTATTTAAAGTTCGAATTTTAAATAGTTTGGGAGAAATAAAGGAATTTCTCTTTAAAGTAGTAAATTTCGGAAATCAATTTGGAATTTGATTTGGATGCATGAAAGTAAAATTTGGAAATCAATTTGTAAATTGATTTGGTGTTTCAAAATAAATTTTTGGGAAATCGGTTTGGAATTTGATTTAGTATTTCAAAGTAAATTTGGGAAATCAATTTTTAAAATTGTATATCAGTGGATATTTAAAAATATAAATTCACAAATGGAATTTATAAAGGAAAGGTGATTTGTTTTAAAATAAATATTGGTTTAGTTTTAAAAGTGTGGAAAGAAAATTTAGGAATTTGGATGTAAATTGAAATAAATCATGAAGGATTTATTACTTATTTTAAATGGACTATTTTGAAATGCAAAGTGTATTTTCCCTGGAAAGCCAGGTATGTTTTCAAAGTAGCTTTTAAAATATAAATTAAAAGTTTTAGAATTGGTTTTAAAAGAATATCGTTGGAGAAATTATTTTCGTAAATTGTTTTTAAATCTTTAAGTTAATTATAGAAGTGATTATGTTAAAGGTTTAATTGATATTTTATTTAGAAAATGGTAATTTAAATAATTACACTTTATCTAATAATTTTATTTTTAAATTGGTTTGGGCTTAAGTTTTATATGAGATATTAGTATAAAAATTTCATAACTAATATTTTAAATAAAGTGTGTAAAGTAGTTTTTATTTTAAGTGTTTCCAAGTATATTTTTGGATAAGTGATTTATATTATTTTGAAGTATTCGGACTTGGCAAATTCTCTGTCGAAATAAATAATATTTGGAATTTTATTCCGCAAAAAGGGAAAGTGATTTGAAATTTGTTTTAAAAAGTTGAAAGGTGAAAATATATCTTGCGAAGATATTTTGAAACAAATAATTTGGGGAAATAATTTGTAATTGATGGTTGTTGTGAATGTAGTTTAATAGTTAAATAACTGACTATCAATATTGGCTTTTAAACGGCATTTGAATTTCGATGCGACCGAGGGTTGGATTCTATATGGTATCTTAGTGATGGATCTTTTGTTTAAAAGATCAAAGTGGAAATTTGCTGTGATTTACTTGAAATCTGAATGTACCACTTATTTTTAAAATAAGTGCTCATTATTCGGTTAAGCGGGAGAGGACTTTATGTCATAAAACCCATTCCGAATAAATGATACGACGAATTGGATTGCATTTGAAGATGGTGTTGAAGACCGAGTATTTTCAAAAACGAAAGGATTACCTGTCGAATGTCTCTACACCGAGTTTCTCCGGTATAGACATTTATATCACCCTATGTGATGGGAGTCCGGACGTGATTAGTGAATATCCGGATTGGCAAGGGCTTCTATCCTTAATTGGAGGAAGTGCCTTCGGTTCCATTTACACCTAGGATGGACTTGTATGGATGTATGTCGGACATTACACTTTGAGATATAAAGCTGGTTTCTATCAAATACATTTCTGTTGGCGGCGGAGAATTTATTCTTTTAGCTTAACACCTTTCTCTGAGACGTATGAGCTCAGAGGTTATGTAGTTGATGGTTACTAGTGATATATTCCCAATTTGTTAATGTGGCATGCTAAGTGTTGTTCATTTGTTGATTGAAGCATGGCTTTTGTGAAAAGCGTAGCTTTGTGGATGAGACTTCGTCGAACCTCACACCCCGAAAATGGTCGAAACAGGAAAAGATGCAACAAGATTATGGCGGTCGTCCCCCTCAGGATATGTACATTTCCTTCTGGATAAAAAGTGGTATCTGGTATGGAGCCCAAATATTTAACTTGTGTGGATAAAAAAGTGGTATCTGGTATGGAGCCCAGATTATTTACTTATGTGGTTGTTGATTGTTGAGGCGCCTCGGAAAATGTCGGTCTAGACCGGAGGGTGGCATACTCGTGACAGTTAGTTACCTAGTTACACAGGTTACCCTCCTTTGTTTTTGCAGAGAGATGGTTAAGTTCATGGGGCGTCCCTCCAGAGGTGTACCCATTCGGTGAAAGGAAGTTCCTTAGCCTTGACCATTTGTTGGAAATCCAATCACCCAATACGAGTCCTGTACGGTTTTAGTTGTAGAACTTGTCATCTAATATGGTAGCTATAGTAGGCATACTATAATGGTACGTATGCTGGCTAAGATTAATATTATACTTTCGAAATTTTTTCCACACTATACTCTAATAATAACATCAAAAGGATTTTCGCGTATCAATCATGTTTGACTATCATAAGGAGAAATCTCCTCCAATTGTGCGATCGCATTGTGTGTGTGGTGGGAGGCCTTTTGGTAGTTTCATTTTCCAAAAGCATCAACGGATTTCTTTTCCTTTACTTTTTTGCAAATAACTATTTTAAGATCTCACACCATTCCCATGACTGGCCTGGAGTTTATTGTTCCCTTTCTAAACTCTGGGTGCCCATAATTTCCACACGGGAAGCCTAGAGTCAGGTTATCAGTTGTTCTGGAGCAAAGTCAGGAAAGTATGTTGTGGAGTTCATGATGCAAGCTGGATGGCGAGACGTATCACTAGTATATGATATTCTTTTCCATTGTTGTTTTGTATATGACTCTGATGATGTAATTGTATAAACAGATATAGTTTTTTTGTTTAAAGATTATTCATTTATCTATTATGTATTGCTCCACTGCGAATGTGAGATTCTGATATTATTCCTAGTTCTGCCTCTACCTTCTTCTTCTTTAACCCTAACGTTCGATTTTTCGGCATTCCATTGTTCGGCATTTAATACAGTGGACATATTGATGTCGACTTTCGGGCATCGAAAAACTGGGTCGTAACAAATCGATATCAGAGCAATTGGTTAAGTGAGAACCTTGGCTCTGGTAGGATTGCTCATTAGAGATAGAGTCAGTAGTACTCTAGAATGAGTTTAAGCGTATTAATAGACATGAGCGTGTATTTGTTAGTGAATATAATTTTTTTTTATATTACGTTGATTGGTTTGTTGAGTGGGATACGGATTCTAGTCAATATGAGTAATTAAAGTTATTGATAGGGATCTCTAAACACTTGTACAGAACAATTCGACACAATATTGTTTTAAAATAGGGTAAACAAAATAATTTTACCCAAAATTATCTTTGTATATAAAACAAATAATTTTTCGTAAATTATTATAGTTATACATGGTTGTTTGTTTGTAAGGAAGTGATAATATTAAAATATTATCATTTAAGTGTGAAAGTGAAAAAGAAAATAAATTCATAACCCAAGGTTAAGAAATAAAATTCATATGCAAATGGGATTTTTAAATATAAATTGTAAATGTGATTTATAATTTAAAATAGAATTCCAGAGAAATATTTGAAAGTGGATTGAAAAGATTTGAAATTTGAAATTTTGGTGAAAAGTTTAAATCCCTTTTGATTTGAAATGGTTTTGGAGAAAATGTTTTTAAAGGGATGAAAGCACTAAACTCTCTCTTTTTCTAGAAAATAATTCTGATGATGACCGCGACATCATTGGTGTTCGTTTTCGAGTTTCCGGGAGAGGAATTGCGGCCAAAATGTTCTAAATTGGAGTTGTTTGAAAAAACTGGGTTTGGTTTTGGAAATAATTTGAATTGATTTCAAAAATGATTTTGAAATTTTGAAAAGACTCTGGAATCTTATTAAAAATGGTTATGGAATATTTATAAGTTTAAAAACTTATAAGGATTTGAGAAAGGATGAATAGAATTCAATATTTAATTTGATTTGGAAATAAATTAATAATTGAAGATGAAAAAAATTGAATTCATATGGAATTGGAGATCCAATTTAAATATAATTAGATATAAACCAAAGTGGTAAATTGAAATTAAATATAAGAAGTATATAAAATACTTGTATTGAACTTAAGAAATAAAATGATGAAATTCTTAAGTAAATTTGGTTTTGGGGAAAATATTCTAAGTTGATATTTGAATGAAGCTCAAATAAAAGGAGTATGAAATGGTAATTGTGAATAAGAGAATGAAAATCAATGTGAATTAAAGAAAAGAAAATTGATATAGCTAATAATCAACTAGAGGATGTACGTATACTATTTTATTCGCATAGCGATTTGGTCTAGAATTCGAGCACAGAATTTCGAGATAGTTATATCGATCCGAGTTGAGATTTTTCAGTCGATTTTCGACGGTGAACAATGGATATGGATTTTTTGTTGATTCTAGAAATTCTCTATCATAGTTTGTGGCTATGTAAGGAGAATGATGATTTCAGATCAAGTAACCAGATCTGAGTCCGCACTAGGAAGTTGGGTGGACGATACGAGTTCGAAAGTGAAATTGCATGATCGACCGAGCGATCGGATTTGATATTGCGTATGAATGATATGTTTATATCATATAGACTTGAATGAAGTGAATATTGAAACTTTTGTAAAGAAATATGCAAAAACTAATTATTGGACATTGTTGTTGAGTAGGATATTCAGGTGTTATAAAGGTAACGGAAATTGGATTTTTGATATCCAAAGATAAATTTTGAATTGCTCGACAGAAAGGTATGTATTTAAATTTCTATATGAAATTTGATGTTTTTCTAGTCTAGCCACTTAGCCTTTTGTTTTCTTTTGAAATCTGGGTGCCCATTGTGGCATTTTGTAGTCGTATCGAGCTAGCCGCGCAAAGGAGACGCTGGCGAAATTTTTCAACAATCTAGCAAGTTAGAAAAATTTTAAGAAAATTTTGATAATTTAAAATTTTAATTTTAATTTTAATTTGAATTGTTGAGAAAACAATAATTTTTGGAACTTATGGTTGAGGCTGGGAAGTTAATAGAAGTGATAATGGGTCTTTAATAAAAAGATTTGTTTTGGAAAGTTGATAAAACTGTTTGGTTTTGGGAAAATAGTAAACGGGTTAAGGATCATTCTTCTTAACTAGTAATTTCGGGACGGAATTCTTTTAAGGGGAAACAATGTGACGACCTAGAATTTTGGACATTTGAAATCAAAATATTTAATTGATTGGTAATTAAATTATTGAATCTAATTATTAAAATTTGGGTAAAATAAATCTTGATTTTTAAGCTGATTAAAAATATTTCAAAGGCTTAGAAAATTTATATTGATAATACTTAAGATAATGAAAGCTTCAAAATGTAATTTGGAAATGTTTTGTTCAGTTTTGAATTTATATCGCTTAAATCGATATTTAAAAATAGCCTTTCGAGGCACAGTCTAGGATTTCGATGAAACCAGTTCCACTGGATCCGTAATATTGTATTATTATCGAATTTCAATTTTCGTAGCATTTGGAGTTGTTGTGTGGCCGTACGGTTGATAAACACACTGAAATCTATATCAAAATTTTAATTTAATAACTGGGTCCAGAAAGCTATCTTCTCCATACGATCGAATTTGGACTTGGAACCTTTTCCATTGCGTTCGGAATAGGGGTTTACCACTATAAATGCATAGCGGCATGCCTCGATTGGAGATCGAGATTTTAGTCTTCGTTTTCAGGATGATTTAAGTTCGAATTTAAATTTAAACACAAGTAATGTAATTTCATTTGAAACACTATTGCAATCCTTTGCAACACGTGTTGAGACCTAAAGCATGGGTCGTTCATAATTACACGCGTCTTCATTTAGAGAAAGAAAAAAAAGGGGATTGAATATTCGTTCAAATCAAAATTAAAGATAAACCAAATTCCTTTTTCCTCCGTTCGAAAACAATGGCGAACGAAGATTTCTCTCAAGAAAATAAAAACCCTTCTCGTTTAAACAATTCGAAATCAAATCCATGGCCGCGTCCTATTTCCAGAATTAAAAAAATTCAATGGCCGAAAAAAACGACCGAATCCATCAGTTTCACGATGGCGAGTAGGTCGTTCGATTACCATCGCGATTTCGTGATTTCAAGTTTTGGTGGTTCACGATGATTTTGGGTGCGGCGATGGCGCAAGGGAGATGCGAAGTTCGATCGAGGTGATGGGGTTCGTGCATGTAATGGTTTGGCACGGCGGCAATAGCAGGATCCTAGAGATGTTCGGAAATCAATGGCAGCGATTTGTGGACGCGGGGAGTTCGAACTCGAGCGGCATGTAGGGCTTGGGTTTGGCAATGGATTGAGCTTCGTCGTTAAACTGATCGTTCGACAGTAAGATATTATTTTTTTCGATATTTTAAAATTTCGATTATATATATATATATACATAGAAGAAAAAACATATAATATATATGCAGTTTTCAATTTTTTTATGTATGTAGAAAATATAATTTTTACAGTGAGGAAAAAATTATTTTTGTTTATTTACAAAAATTAAAATATAAATGTAAATATATTGTGCATTTGTGTGTGTGTGTGTGTATATATAGTTAAGGAAAAGTATAATTCAAGTATATATACACATATCTATTTTTTTCGTTTAAAAATATATACATAAACAGAAAATTTTATATAGGAAAGATTTTTAATTATATATGTGTAAATTTTTTTTTTAAGTGTTGTAAAGTTTATATAAATTAGATTTTTAAACCTATATAATTTTTTTTTTATAAGTATGTAGCTTCAAAAGAAAATAGATATGCACATTTTAAAACCTACTAGTTGTTTTAGATGATGTATTTTAGCAATTAATTTGATTAATAAACTTATTTAACTTATTTAGCTACCAAAAGATTTTTAAGAGGAAATTTTTTTGTTTAAAACAAATTATTAGTTAAGTAAATATATTAATAAGGTAATTGATTAGTTGAAAATTAAATAAAAAAATGGTAATTTATTTTTCAATTGTTCAAAATATTAATCAACTGTATAATGTTTATACAAGGTCGAAATTGTGAAGAAAAACAAGCCAGAATGGGAATGGATTACAAACGAAAAAATTAAAGTGAGATCTTCTCACTCAATTGAAAATATTAGAATTTAAATTTATTGACTGATTGTTTAGTTGTGATAGTGTGTGTGTGTATGTATATGTTGGAGTGATTGATTTCCCACATTATATAGCGGGTGAGACCCTATGCGCCGCATAATAGTGGATGATATGATATAATCCTATATACCGCGATATTCCACCTCGAAGTGGAATTGGTATTTAATTGTTGTGCTAACATCTGTAGATACAAGGAAACAGGTTGGTGGGATCCAACTGGATTCCTCCAAATTATTGAATTTATTTTATACGTTGTGATGTGATTTATTGATAATCTGTGAATGATTATATTGGTGATTGAAATCATTGGAGGCTATGTTTGGCCGAATATATTTTTGGTATCGTAGGACACCAGAATTATATAACTGGATTTTTGGAAATTAAAGTAGAAAATTTTGAGTAAACTAATTTTAGAGAATTGGATAAATTTAAAAGATGGAATTTGAAAAGGGAATTGATTTTTGTAGTTCTATCGAATTAGTTCCAAAATATAGGGAAAAGATTTTAATAAATGGATTTTGAGTAATATTGTATAAAAGTTGAAGAATTTATTTAAAATTCGGATTTTAATTAGTTTGGGAGAAATAAAGGAATTTATTTTAAAGGTAGTAAATTTTGGAAATCGATTTGGAATTTGATTTTGGTATTTGAAAATAAAATTTGGAAATCAATTTGGAAATTGATTTAGTGTTTGAAAATATTTTTTTGTGAAATTGATTTGTAAATTGATTTTGTATTTGAAAGTAAATTTGGGAAATTAATTTTTAAAATTGTATATCAGTGGATATTTGGAATTATAAATTCACAAATGGAATTTATAAAGGAATGGGTGATTTGTTTAAAAATAAATATTGGTTTATTTTTAAAAGTGTGGAAAGAAAATTTGCAAATTTGGATGTAAATTGAAATAAATCAAGAAGGATTTATTAATTGTTTTAAGTGGACTATTTTGAAATGGAAAGTGTATTTTCCCTGAGAAGCCGAGTACGTTTTTCAAAGTAGCTTTTATAATATAAATAAAAAGTTCTAGAATTGGTTTCAAAAGAATATTGTTCGAGAAATTATTTTCGTAAATTGTTTTTAAATCTTTAAGTTAATTATGAAGTGATTATTTTAAAGATTTGATTGATATTTGATTTAGAAAATGGTTATATATATAATTACACTTTATCTAATAATTTATTTTTAAAATTGTTTGGACTTAAGTTTTATATGAGATATTAGTATAAAAATTTCATAACTAATATTTTAAATAAAGTGTTTAAAGTAGTTTTTATTTTAAGTGTTTCTAAGTATATTTTTAGATAAGTGATTTAAATTATTTTGAAGTATTCAGACTTGGAAAATTTCAGTGGAAATAAATAATATTTGGAATTTTATTTTGCAAAAAGGGAAGGTGATTTAATATTTTTTTCAAATAGTTGAAAGGTGAAAATATATCTTGCGAAGATATTTGAAACAAATAATTTGGGGAAATTATTTATAATTGATGGTTGTTGTGAATGTTGTTTGATAGTTAAATAACCGGCTATCAACATTGGCCTTTAAATGACATTTGAATGTCGATGTGACCAGGGGTCGGATTCTGGATGGTTATCCGAAAACCACATCGAATCTTAGTGATGGATCTTTTTTTTAAAAGATCAAAGTGGAAATTTATTGTGATTTACTTGAAATCTCAATGTACCGCTTATTTTTAAATTATGCGTTCATTATTCGGTTAAGTCGGGAGAGGACTTTATGTCATAAAACCAATTTTGAATAAATGATACGACGAATTGGATTATATTTGAAGATGGTGTTAAAGACCTGGTATTTTCGAATACGAAAGGATTACCCATCGAATGTCTCTGCACCGAGTTGCTCCGGTATAGAGATTTATATCACCCTATGTGATGGGGAGTCCAGATGTGATTAGTGAATATCCGGATTTGCAAGGGATTCTTTGCTTAATTGGAGGAAGTGCCTTCAGTTCCTTTCAGATCCAGGATCGACTTGTATGGATGTATGTCTGAAATTACACTTTGAGATATAAAGATGGTTTCTATCAAATGCATTTCTGTTGATGGCGGAGAATTTATTCTTTTAGCTTCACACCCTTCTCTGAGACGTACGAGCTCAAAGGTTATGTAGCTGATGGTTACTAGTGATATATTCCTAATTTGGTAATGTGGCATGCTAAGTTTGATCATTTGTTGATCGAAGCATGGCTTTTTTGAAAAGCGTGGCTTTGTGGAAGATACTTCGTCGAGCTTCACACCCCGGAAATGGTCGAAACATGAAAAGA
Source organism: Allium cepa (assembly GCA_030765085.1). Taxonomy (NCBI): domain Eukaryota; kingdom Viridiplantae; phylum Streptophyta; class Magnoliopsida; order Asparagales; family Amaryllidaceae; genus Allium; species Allium cepa. The sequence goes on along the minus strand of CM060940.1, from coordinate 124,704,909 downwards.
TGCAGCAAGGTTATGGGGGTTGCGCCCCTCAGGGTATGTACATTTCTTTCTGGATAAAAAGTGATATTTGGTATGGAGCCCAGATATTTAACTTGTGTGGATAAAAAAGTGGTATTTTGGTATGGAGCTTAGATTATTTACTTATGTGGTTGTTGGTTGTTGAGGAGCCTCGGAAAAGGTCGGTCTAGACGAGAGGGTGGCATACTCATGACAGTTAGTTACCTAGTTACAGAGGTAACCCTACCTTGTGTTAGAAGAGAGCTGATTAAGTTCTCGAGGCATCCCTCTAAAGGCATACCCATTCGGTGAAGGAAGTTCCTTGGCCTTGACAATTTGTTGGAAATCCAATCACCTAATACGAGCCCAGTACGGTTTTAGTGTAGAACCTGCCATCTAATATGGTAACTATTTTAGGCATACTATAATGGTACATATGCTGGCTAAGATTAATATTATACTTTCGAAATGTTTTCCACACTATGCACTAATAATAATATCAAAAGGATTTTCGCGTATCAAGCATGTTTGACTATCATAAGTTGAAATCTCCTCCAATTGTGCGATCGCATTGTGTGTGTGGCGGGAGGCTTTATGGTAGTTTCATTTTCCAAAGGCATCAACGTATTTCTTTTCCTTTACTTTTTTCCAAACAAATGTTTTAAGATCTCACACCAGTCGCATGACTGACCTGGAGTTTATTATTCCCTTTCTAAACTCTGGGTGCCCATAATTTTCCACATGGGTAGCCTAGAGTCAGGTTATCAGTTGTTCTTGAGCGAAGTCAGGAAAGTATGTTGTGGAGTTTAGGAGGCAAGCTGGATGGTGAGATGTATCACTAGTATATGATATTCTTTTCCGCTGTTGTCTTGTATATGACTCTGATGATGAAACGTACAAATAGATATAGTTCTTTTGTTTAAATATTATTCATTTATCTATTATATAATATTCCGCTGCGAATGTGAGATTCTGATATTGTTTCTGTTTCTTCTTCTACCATCTTCTTCATTAGCCCTAACCATTCGGTTTTCCGGCATTTGATTGTTTGGCATTTAAAACAATGGACGTATTGATATCGACTTTCGAGCATCGAAAAATTGGGTCCTTACACGGAAGGTCACGAGAAGAAGAAAAAAGGGACGTGAGCAATGGGTATTTTTCTAGGGCGAGCAGCTGAAGGGTTTTGGAAGAAATAAAGGGAAGGGGAGCAAGAGAACGAGTAGGTCACATGCATAATGAAGATAAAAAAAGCTTTTTAATATTGTTTTTTCCCTATAATGTAAGGCGTAGAAAAACGAAGAGGAACGAGGAGAATGAAAGGAGAAATGTAACAACCCTGTATTTCTGATAATGTTAATTGTTTATTTTAATTATTTAAATTGAAAATTTTGATTTAAAAACTTTATTATATTTATTCGAATGGATAAATTTTGTTATTTTCAAAGTATATTGTGATTTTTATGCGAATTATAATTTCAAACATGTATAAATTGAATATTTCCAGAAAAAGTGGTTTTTTGGTCAATCTGGTCAAACTTTGACTTTTAAATTTAAAATTTAAAATTTTGAATTTTTGAATTTTATCTTTTATTATGAAAATAAATTTTGTTTCAAGAATACTGCTTTTCGTTTCGTTGAAATTTGATTTATATTATGGAAGTTATGCTTTTTACAATATTGAATGTAAATTGATTTATTTAGTAAAATTGTCTATTTTAATTTATATAAATAATATTTTATTTATTAAATCATGTTCTAATATGTGTAATATGACGTGTTAGATATATATTTTTATTTAAATATTTTTAAAGTGATGATAAAAAATTTCCAAAGCTTATTGTATTATTTTCAATTTTTATAACCTAGTTTCTATTTTTAAGCTATTTTCCTATTTTTTATATTTATCTAAAATTTATTTATTTATTTTTATTCATACATTATTTTGTTTTTTTTCTTATTAATGTACATTTTTCATTTGTTTAAAAATGCAAAAAGAATAAAGGAAATTTGAATAGTTTTGAAACCTTTCACTTACCCATGACCTTTGGTTTGCACTTGCCTTTTCAATTCCAAATAACACTTCCATTAAATTGCCGTCCATATCCATTATATTCAGCCGAACACTCTTTCTTTATCACGCAAAAAATTAAGTTTCTCAACCCTAAATTTTCGGTCGTCAGCTGAAAAAATAATTTGGTAATGTTTTTTTATCTTTTTCTTACTCTTTTCTTCTTGTTTATGTAATTCTTATGCCTTGTTTCACTATTGGTTAGGCCACTAGCCTCCACCATCACCACCACCTCCACCACCATCATGCTCAGCTGTCATCACCTCCATCTCCTCTGTCATGTAATGGCCGTGGCCACCATTGGTTGCAAGATCCACAAAAGTAATGCAAACAATTCCTATATCATGCATCGCCGAGCTTCTATTACCATTATCACCTCATACAACCCATTAGCCGCCCTTTGCACCACCTTCTCCAGCCCATACCTAAACCAAAACCACTTCCACACCATCTCCTAGCCTTCAGCAGGTCTGGCCGTGCCATTTGTAGCCTTGCCCGAAGCTTGTATTTGCATAAAAATCCACTTGTTTGCCTTGTACTTGTATTTTCATACGTAGTAACTTCCATGCCTTCATTGCCTTAGTTCGGCCGAGCATACTTGACCCATACTTGAACAAACACACCCCATGGCCATACCTTATCACTCTTTAGGCGAGCATGGTGATGTTGGAAGAAAGTGCAAGGGTTTGATTCTTTGTTGTATATGATTTCTAGATTGTTTAAGGTTATGTTTTGGGTTAAAATTCATGTTATATATATATTGTTTTGTTTCATATGCACAAGACAAATAGCTTTGGCTCTCTCACTTGAATCTGCAATCGTGCCTTCGTGCTTTTCGGGTGTTTGTTTGTGTGTCTAAATCAGTTATCTCTAGCTTGTAGAGGTGAGTATTTCTCACAAGGCATTTCGTACTTACTTAAGTAATAAATTGACATCCTGTGAATCTGTAGTTCATATTATCATATTATACCTGCTTGTGATATAATTTATATGATGTTCGCCCTATTTATACACTTGTCATATCATCTGTTACTGTTATATAATGTTATTCTGTTTATTTATATCAGTTTATCACACTGCAAGCTCCATATAGAATAGAATCACTATGGGTTGAAATGATACATACCCGAACGGACTTTAGAATGGGGAAAAATCGTTATGGGATGAAATGATAGGCCTGAATAATTTTTATTTTTATTTATTTCATTAAACTTGGATTTGCGGGTTTGAAATGATAGAACCTGGATTTTTCCTTTGTAAATTACGGACTGAAATGATATATTATCCGTATCATTTGACTTGGGTTTGAAAATTTTATACAAACTGTGGTTAAAATATATTTTTTTTCTAAATTTTTTAAAATATTATAAAAATGTAAATATTATGATATTTTGAATTTAATTTAATTTAAAAATTATTCTTATAAATATTAGTGATTTTCTCTAAGTAAAATAACTGAAATAAATAAATGTTAGAGTAGAATTTGAAATATAAGTTAATTTTGGATTTATGATTTAGTTTATAAATGGAATTTACGTTAAATCAGAAAATATGATAATTTGATTTAAATTTGTATTTAAAATGATTTTATAAATTGTTATTGATTTTTTTATAAATTAAAAATATTTAAATAAATAAATGTTTAAAATTGAAATTTGAAATATAACACCTAACTTGGAAAATGTGAAATATGCTTTAAAAATAAAAGTGAAGTTAAGGAAAATAAAATAGAATTTAAATTAAATTTATGAAATGGTGAATTAAATTTAAATGTAAAGTAAATGAAAGGTTATAAAATTGTACGATTATTTTATAACTGAATTATAAAAGAAATTTGATTTTTGTATGAAAATTTCACTTTATAAAATCATAAATTAAGGGTATATAAATGATTGTTTTTAAAGTGAGAAAATATGATTTTATAAGTTAAAATGGATTTAAATTAAATTTTAATTATTTATGAAATTGTATTGGAAGTTTGGAGTTCAAATCGACAGCATTCCTGAAATGTTATCATTTTTAAAGTTAAAGATATTACAGCATTTTGTAAATGCTGTAATTGATATAAATGAACTAAAAGACTAAATTGAACTAAGGGCTATTGCAGCACTTTGTAAGTGATGTAGTTGTAGAAAACGAAACTAAAACCTATTACAGCCCTTTCTGTAAATGCTATCTTTGTTAAAATGAATTGTTTTCAAATGTAAATTTACCGTAGCATTTTCTAAATGCTGCGAAAACTAAAATTTCACTGTTTCAATACATTGAAGTGAATAAATGAATTGTGAAATGGTAAAATTTTGAGAATTGAATATTTGATTATTAAATATAATAACTTCATTTTTAAATGATTTAAATGAAGTAATTTGATTTGAAATATAAACCATTTTGAATTGTGATTTGGAATGATATTTAGATTAAATAAAATGAATGTGGTTTGGGGAAATATAATATTTTGATATTTTGAAATGAATTTTTGAATGATATTGAATTTTGAAATGACATTTGATTTAGATGTATAAAATACCATTTTGGAATTTTACCACGGGACGTATTTAATTTATGGTTTAACTGATCCTTAGAGGATGGGAGATCCCAAGCATCCTTTAAGTTATTGTGCATTACTACTACAGTTCACTTGAGTTGATTTACCTTATATAAGTATGTATGTCTTGACTCGAGTGTTTTGTGTTTTACTTTACGCTTGGGTCAGCCTGAGTATTTATAGCTTAGCTTTGGATTTCTTTTTTGGAGCTAGGAATTGTTGGAGATTCTGCTTGTCTAGTTATCTATTCCTTTTCAGTTTCAGTTGTTCTATTCTAGCTCTGGTATTTATAAACTTCTATATATTTGGGATTTCTATTGTATATGTTCAGACTAACATTATGTATTATGTTTTGAGAGTTTGTTATAGTATCTTCATGAACTACTATGGTATTTTAATTTCCGCTGTGAGTTATTGTAATATTTCTGCGTCTATGATTCTGTGATTGTTTTTCATTTGCTCCAAATTTATTTACAATGTGGTATTTTGATAAATTCAAGTCCGACATGTGTAGATGCGAATGGCTGAAAATACCGGGCTGTTACAGTTGGTATCAGAGCTTTGGTTTTAGGAAAACCATAGCCTGCGGAGCAAAAACTCATTATAAATAGGGTAGAAATACCCTAGAATGAGTGAAATCAATCTCAGAATCATTTCTTTGTGAGAGAACGTATTTTCGAAGTATAAAATGATTTCCAAATGATTTTTAAAGGATTTTCAATGATTATATTGGTATAAAAATTTTCTTATTTTGAAATCAAGATTTTCTAAACTTCATCCCTTCGGTATCCACCTTGTTAGAAATCTCTTGATTAGGATTCTAATCGATTAGGATTCCTTGAACTTTGGTACGCTCACACTGGTTCTGAAATCCAGTCTTGTCTTCCCTATTTTACCCTTTTGATTTTGGGGCATTCCATAATTCCACTTTGAATGACCTCTATAAGATCGGTGATTTCGAAAATCTTTGAATGATTTGTAAAGGGTGAAACTCCTTTACAATTGGCATTGATTCACCAGAGATTTCTATATCCTCGGTTTACGATGCTATCTATCTCCTTCTGATATATCCGGATTCTATCTCTGGTGATCGAATGTCGATTTGCTATAGATTTTCGAATTGATTATATTCATGAAGTCACGGTTGACTCGGTTAAGGTTGCCCGCAATTTATATATGCCTATCCATTTTCTATTTGGTAATTCAATTATCTTAACTTTGTTCGAGCTTATCTTCGAATCAGAATTCTATTTGATTAGAGTTCCTTTAAATTTGAATCTCTGTTTGTTTGAAATCTATCCTTGAATCATCCCTTGGAAATTTGTGTTTGGTTATATTTTGAAATTGTACATACATCGAAATTATTATTTTGATAAGGATGACCCTATTTTTTTATATAAAGGTGAAATGTTTTCGATAAGGATTTTATATCTTTTGAAAATAGAAATGTGAAATTTTGAAATTTCATAAGAAATGGTTTCATAGAAAAATGATTTATAATTGAAGGGTTTTGAATTTGAATTTCAAGAAATCGAACTTCGGTGTTTTGAAATCGATTTTAAGATTTTGGACAATATATAATAATAAATGATTTAAAGATATTTTTCCGAATTGAAATGTTTCAAATTTATTCAAATGAATTCCAATGATTTCAAAGAGATTTCAAGGAAGATTTAGGAAAATAGAAGTCCAGAACCCACTTATGTCGCTGGAAAATAATTTTGGTGATGAATGCATGCACCATCGACATTGATTTTCGAGTTTCTGAGTGGGGGAGAGGCCACTCTAGTAGCTTTGCTATGCGAGTGATTTTGTGAAACCAAATTTGATTTCAGATTTTGAAGTATGGTTTGATTTTCGAAAGATGTGTGTATGTGTGTGTGTGTATTTGTGAAATAATTTAAAGTAAGTCGGTGTACAGTCCACGAGTTTCAGATTGTTTTTGGTATAACCTTATCTATTGGAATTGATTTACTGATTTGTTGGTGATTTCGAACTTTTGGATTTTAAATATGATTTCTTCGACTATATTTTAAAGTTTGAGCACTTCCAAATCAAGGTTTAATTCTCAAAGCTACGTAATCCTGAAAAAATATAAATCATTCGATTAGGTAAATAAGTTAAAACTATTTTGTTAAGTAAATGAATAAGACTATTTTGAGTTTTACTGATATGGAATTTAATTTTGGAACGTTTTGAATAAAGTTGAGTTTTTAAATAGTTTGAAAAAGGTAAATTGATCTTTTGAATAGAAATAAATAGTTTAAAGGTCTTAATGGGATTAAACTTTGAAATCATTTTGGGAATAAATTGATTTTTGAGAAAGATATTTGGTTTTGAAAATAGATGGGATAGTTAAACCCAGTATTTATATGATGTTTTGGAAATGAATTTGCTTGATCTAAATTTTGGTGATTTGGAAATTTGGATTATTTTCTAAATCTATTGTTTTGAGAAACTTTGAAACTGAATATATGTAATTTGGATGAAATGTTTTGGAAAAATCATATATGATTTTGAAACTGAATTGATATTAGAAGAAATTGAAATTAAGAACCTTATTATTAAATACTTTGATTTCAGAGTTGTCAAATTTATATAAAATTGATTTGTATAAGTAAGAAGTTGATTTGAAAACTAATGATTTGTTAAAGTACTCGATTTGTAAAGTGAAATCTTATATAATTGCAGTCTATATAAGTGTGATTTGATATACTATTGATTTTGGAAAGTATTCGATTTGAAAATGGAATCTTATATATAATGGACTTTATATAAGTATGATATTTGAAAGTGATTTGAAAAGGTACTATATGATACATATTTTCGAAGTAAAAACATGGAAAGTGCCTTCTGCTTAATATCCGCTTTGCGGCCACACTGTGGATTCATTCTATCGACATTATTCTCTCTGATTTGGGTTTTCCGGATATGATTCTCGAGTGTGCATCGAATTCCATGGCGATCTCCATGGTCTTATGGGCGCGACTGCATAGCGTAATTCGTAGGGGCTGCGAGAGCCTACGGGTACAGATGTTTCCTGGGGGATCCAGTCGTAACCATTGTGTATCTATGATCTATTGGGTCGCTTGGTAGTGTAATCCGTAGGGGCTGTGAGAGCCTAAGGGTACGGATGTTTCCCGAGAGATCCAGGCGTAACCATTGTGTATCTGCTGTACTACCATTCTTAATGGCGTAACCGCAGGGCTGTGGTAGTCAGCCTACGGGTACGGATGTTCCCGGAGGGATCCAGGCATAACCATTGTGTATCTGCGATCCATGATCGACATGATTTGGTTTGGTTGTTTTGTTTGGATTGTACTTTCCATATCTGTTTTTAAAAAGGTTTTCCAGTATTTTCACTAGATGTTGAAACAAGATTACTAAGTACCTGGAGAATTCTAGCTTTGCGCCTGATCAACGCATAGCCAGAGCCTGCAGGAACGAAAGTAAACTTGTTAAGACATCAAGTTATAAAAATATTTTGATAAAGTATTATATAAAGGATATTTTTATCATTTATTTTAATTTTCTAAATAATTTAAAATGTTTTAAATATTGTTCACTTCGAACTATCAAATTTGAATCAAATGACTATTCGTCATATTATAAAATGTATAAAATGTTATAAAAAAAATTTAATTGAAATTTATGTAGTTTTAAAATATGGTTCATCCTTTTCTTTCAACCTATTCTCCCTTCTAGCTATTTCTACCTTCTTCTTCTTTGAGGGTCCTTTCTGTATTATGGAAAGAGTTGGTTCTTTGGCTTATCGTCTGGATTTGCCCGAGAAGCTTTCTGGAGTGCATGATGTATTCTATGTCTCACATCTTCTCTAGTATCTTCTTGACCCATCTCTTTTTTTCAGCCTTCTGCTCTTGATATTTTGGATATTTAGCCTAATCTGACTGTCGAGAGTAAGGCACTTTGTATTGTCACCAGAGGTACGAAGCAGCTAAGAAGGAAATCTGTTAGTTTGATCAAAGTACTGTGTAAGTACTGATGATCGAGATTGTACCTGGAAGACGGAGATGAGCATTTGTGCTTCGAATCCGGAGTTGTTCGTTTCAGTTACTATTTTATTTTTCTATCTTGTTTCCTTATTTTCCTTGTTTGTTCTTGTCGAGGACGAAAAGATTTGAGTGAGGGAGAGTGTAACAACCGTGTATTTGTGATAACTTTAATTGTTTATTTTAATTATTTAAATTGAATTTTTGATTTAAAATCTTTATTATATTTATTACAATGGATAAATTTTGTTATTTTAAAAGTATATTTTGATTTTTATGTGAATTATAATTTCAAACATGAATAAATTGAATATTTCCAGAAAAAGTGGTTTTTTTGGTCAATCTGGTTGAACTTTGACTTTTAAATTTGAAATTTAAATATTTTAATTTTTGAATTTTATCTTTTATTATTAAAATAAATTTCATTTCAAGAATACAGATTTCATTTCGTTGAAATCCGATTTATATTATGGAAGTTATGCTTTTTACAATATTGAATGTAAATTGATTTATTTAGTAAAATTGTCTATTTTAATTTATATAAATAATATTTTTTTTGTTAAATCATGTTCTAATATGTGTAATATGACATGGTAGGTATATATTTTTATTTAAAATATTTTTAAAGCGATGGCAAAAATTTTCCAAAGATTATTGTATTTATTTTCAATTTTTATAACCTAGTTTCTATTTTTAAGCTATTTTCTTAATTTATTTATATTTATCTATAATTTATTTATTTATTTTTATTCATACATTATTTTGTTTTTTATTTATTTACGTTCTTCATTTGTTTAAAAACGCAAAAAGAATAAAGGAAATATGAAGAGTTTTGAAACCTTTCACTTACCCATAACCTTTGGTTTGCACTTGCCTTTTCAATTCCACGTAACACTCCCATTAAATTGCCATCCATATCTACTATCATTAGCCGAACACTCTTTCTTTCTCATGCAAAAAATTAAGTTTCTCAACCCTAAACTTTCGGCCATCATCTGGAAAAAAAATGGTAATGATTTTTATCATTTTCTTACTCTTTTCTTCTTGTTTATGTAATTCTTATGCCTTGCTTTCACTATTGGTTCGGCCTCTAGCCTCTACCATCACCACCACCTCCACCACCATCATGCTCAGCTGTCATCACCTCCATCTCCTCTATCATGTCATGGCCGTGGCCACCATTGATTGCAAGATCCACAAAAGTAATGCAAACAATTCCTATATCATGCATCGTCGAGCTTCTATTACCATTATCACCTCATACAACTGCTTAGCGGCCCTTTGCACCACCTTCTCCAGCCCATACCTGAACAAAAACCACTGCCACACCATCTCCTAGCCTCCAACAGGTCTGGCCGTGCCATTTTTAGCCTAGCCCGAAGCTTGTATTTGGACAAAATCCCACTTGTTTGCCTTGTACTTGTATTTTCATACATAGCAACTTCCATGCCTTCATTACCTTAGTTAGGCCAAGCATACTTGACCAAACACACCCCATGGCCATGCCTTATCACCCTTTAGGCCGAGCATAGTGATGGTGGAAGCAAGTGAAAGGGTTTGATTCTTTGTTATATATGATTTCTAGATTGTTTAAAGTTATATTTTTGGTTGAAATTTATGTTTTTATAAAATGTTATCATTTCTAAAGTTAAAGATATTACAGCATTTTGTAAATGCTGCAATTGATATAAATGAACTAAAATACTAAATTGAATTAAGGGTCGTTACAACACTTTGTAAGTTCTGTAGTTGTAGAAAATGAAACTAAAACCTATTACAGCCCTTTCTATAAATACTATCTTTGTTAAAATGAATTGTTTTCGAATGTAAATTTACGTAACATTTTCTAAATGCTGCGAAAACTAAAATTTCACTGTTTCAATAAATTGAAGTGAATAAATGAATTGTGAAATGGTAAAATTTTGGGAATTGAATATTTGATTATTAAATATAATAACTTCATTTTTAAATGATTTAAATGAAGTAATTTGATTTGAAATATAAACCATTTTGAATTGTGATTTGGAATGATATTTAGATTAAATAAAATGAATGTGGTTTGGGAAAAATATGATATTTCGATATTGTGAAATGGATTTTTGAATGATATTGAATTTTGAAATGACATTTGGTTTTAATGTATAAAATACCGTTTTGGAATTTTAACCACGGGATATATTTAATTTATGGTTTAACTGATCCTTAGAGGATGGGCGATCCCAAGCATCCTTTAAGTTATTGTGCATTACAACTACAGTTCACTTGAGTTGGTTTACATTATATAAGTATTTATGTCCTAACTCGAGTGTTTTGTGTTTTACTTTACGCTCGAATCAGCCTGAGTATTTACAGCTTAGCTTTTGATTTCTTTTCTGGAGCTAGGAATTGCTGGAGATTCTGCTTGTCTTGTTATCTATTCCTTTTCTGTTTCAGTTGTTCTATTCCAGCTTTGGTATTTATAAACTTCTATATATTTAGGATTTCTATTGTATATGTTCAGACTGATATTATGTATTATGTTTTGAGAGTTTGTTATAGTAGCTTCATTAAATACTATGGCATTTTAATTTCCGCTGTGACGCCCCACCTCGATACCCACGCTAGCCAAGAACATTACGATGAATACTGTCAACTAGCATGGAGAATAAGGCTGTTGAGGAGCGACCATCCGTGTAATTGCTTTGCGCGAGCATCGATATGTCAGATAGTATAACATGCATTTCTTTTTCAAGAGGGAAATCCGACATCCGACACAAACTCAAAACTACTACACGGTGGCTATAATATTTTCAAAAACAAATATAGAAATAAACATAACATAAATCAGTCACAGACAATTCATATCACAAAGGCGGAAGAAGATATGAATATATTTAACACATGGAAGTGTATATCAGAGTAGTGGTCAAAAAAGATCCACAATAATACAAAGAATAGCAACACGTGCTATACAAAAGAATACAACTATGAGTCTATCTCTCAAGTGTATACAACAAAATAAACTACTAATCTAAGTAGTTTGCCAAAACTCAGAGAAATGAATCCCTGGGGAGAAGTCAAGCAGAAGAACCTGAAACATCTTGGTCTGACCCGAGTATTATTTAATAAGAAAATAATAAACGGATCAGTCTAACTATAAATATTAGATGAAACGATATAGAATAAGAGATATGACTAAACACACAGTAATCACAATGCCAAGCTGTGATATATATAAGCAGTTGAAAATCATCAAGGGATTATTCAATGTCACAAAATCTACACAAGAATCAAAGAAACGTCATACTCCTAATTTAGTTCACCAAACCATAAATATTGACGATAATATCAATGTCAATCACAAAAGTCAATGACACACAAATTCCAGAATTCAACACACGAAATCCAAAAATCACAAAAGTCAATGACGCACAAATTCACCAATGCACAAATATCGATAAAGCTTATCAATGGAAATCACGAAAATTGGTGAAGCACAAATTCTAGAAATCATCTCAAGAAATCCAGAAATCACAAAGGAGGGGAGGCCTATAACAAACGGGGGCACAAGGCTCACCAACACGTGTATCACAAACGGAATGCTAATTTCATGGTTGCTAACCATCACAAATTGAGCCGAAGCTCCACAAACGGCCCGAAGACCATGGGTTGCTACCCCACCAATTTGAGTCGAAACTCCACAAAACGGTGTTTAGTCTACCTCGTAGACAAAGAGACATCGCACATTGCTAGTCTAAATCATAAAGATGATCGTCATGATCAACGAGAAGTGTCAATTACACTAAGCTAGTAAATATATCAGTTTAGCTTCATGTCCCATAACCACTTGCTTAACTTAAATATTTACGAACAAACTGTAGATCTCCACTAGAAAATTGTCACAAGAGATTCAATCGAACAAGTCTAAGAATCAACCGACGAAGTGAACGCAAGTGTTTCATACCACCTGTTTTACTAAGCCATTTAATTAGATTTCTCATACGAGTGAGGTAAAGGTTTGTATATACTAATAGATTGGAAAACGGTTTTATAAACGAATTTGGTATTGAAAATAGAGTTGAAATCATTTTGAGGAAAGAGTTTTGATATTTACTACTAGTATTGAAACCTTTATATTTTTAAAGTAACAAAACACAAAAATGAATGTAGAACAATCAACCACCAAAATTCACATTCAAAGACGCGAATAAAGATCCCAAAAAATCGATCCAAATACATCAAAATGGATATTCCCAAAAATTCCAAAAATAGAAGTCATTAACGTCGTAGCAACAACAAGTGGGAAATAACACGAGTCGATGGAATTTGGAAACCAAGCAAAAATATGCACAAATATGCATAATTAGGCAAATTGGTGCAGGTCAGTCGACTGACTCAAAGGTCTAGTCGACTGAACCAGAAGTAGGGAAAAATAATTTCCTGTAGTCACTCGACTGACCTAAAAATTCAGTCGACTGAATGCAGGGAAACAGAGGACCCGAGCCTCTAGTTATTGTCTTCGAAATGCCTATATGCTACAGCCAGTCGACTGACTCAAGGGTCCAGTCGACTGACTGGCACCAAGGCTGTTTTCCAGCCTATGAAATGAAGATGCTATCTTCTTCAAAATACAATCGGGCGAGCACGGTCACTAGAGGTTTATGCCAATCGACTACCTGGTCCTATAAGCTCTTCGACGCATCACCAAAAACAAGTTCAAACTACAAGGCTATGATTTTTGAAGATTTGAACTCGAAACACTAAAAATTGGAATATGCACCAAATAAATCCAAACCAAAACCAAATGCACATGAATATTTGTTAGGAATTCATACCTAACAATCGAAGATAATCATAGACCTAGATGTGAGATTAAAAATCTCACCTTTGAACCTAAATCAATGAAGGAGAAGCTTTAAAAACAAGCAAAGACCAATTCCTCTTCAATAACAACTCAAGAAGCTTCAATCTAAGCTTAAAAGAGAAACATTTCCTAAATTAGGTTTAGGAAATTTCTGAAATCAAAGAGAGAATGAGTTGGAGAAGAAGAAGAAAAAACTTACCAATGGGTTCACTTGAGTTTGGAGCAAGAAGGTGGATTTGCTAATGGAAACTAGGGCTTAGGATTTCCTAATTCTTTTTCTCTTCCCCAATTTTTGATGAAGCTTGAATGTATTAGGAAATTATGAAGTAATGAAGAGGAGAGGGAGTTGGGACTGAGCTAGTAAGTGGGGTTATTGGGCTCAGCCCAAACCAAAGCCCTAAGTAAAATGTAGCAAAAATCAACTTACTTCAAACATATCGAAGCTTATACTCAAAAAGGTCACAAACGGAATTTTAAACTCAATGGGAGTGGTCCGTAGTCCTAATTCGACCGTATGCAAAAAGTAGCTTTTCGGACAAAATTTCGAGTATCGATAAAATATTTTAATAAAATATTTAAATATAAAATCGACAAATATGCGGGTTGTTACAGACTCCCCTCCTTGAAGAAATTGCGTCCTCGTAATATTTAAGAAGAAGATATATAGTAACAACCATAAAAGCATATTCAACACAAAAGAAGTTTAAAATAAGAAGTTCACCTCAAAGAGCACGAGAAAGTAAGTACGGATGTGTTCGCTCGATGAACTCTCTAGACTCCCAAGAACAATCCTTAGGATTTGAAGACCATTGAACTTTCACAAGCGGAACATCTTTATTTCGAAGTCGTTTGACCTCCGAAGCAATAATTCGAATAGGATGCTGCTCATAAGTTAAATTAGACGAAACCTCAATCTCTTCCACAACACCGGGCTCAAGAATAGAATCGAAATCTCGAAGACATTTCCGCAATTGAGAAACATGAAACACGTCATGCATAGCAGAAAACTGAGCCGGTAATAAAAGGCGATAAGCCATGGAACCAATACGTTCAGTGGTAGGAAATGGCCCAATATATCGAGGCGCTAATTTTCCCGATCAACTGAAACATACAACACCCTTCGTAGGTGAAACACGAATGAACACAAGATCTCCCACAGAAAATTCTAACTTCCTTCTCCGGTTATCGGCAAAGGATTTTTGTCTACTCTGGGCTTCTTTCATCCTATGACAAATAAGGTCAATCTTTTCTGTGGAACCACGAATAAAATCTGGACCTAAAACCATCTTCTCACCGGCCTCAAGCCAACAAGAAGGAGATCAGCATGGCCTTCCATAGAGTGCCTCGAAAGGTGCCATACCAATACTAGATTGGAAGCTATTATTATAGGAAAATTCAACAAGAGAAATATGATCTTCCCAACTTCCACTAAAATCAAGAACACATGCACGAAGAAGATCTTCAAAAGTTTGATTCACACGCTCGGTTTGTCCATCGGACTGAGGATGATAAGCGGTGCTAAAATTAAGCTTCGTTCCCAAAGCTTTTTGAAGACTCTTCCAAAATCCACTAGTGAACAATGGATCACGATCACTAACAATAGAAGTAGGAACTCCGTGTAATTTAACAATCTCTTTAACAAAGAGCTTGGCCAAAAGAGGAACGGTTCGGTTAGACCGAACGAGAATAAAATGGGAGGATTTAGTAAGTCTATCAACAATCACCCATAAGCTATCATGACCCGAACGAGAACGAGGAAGGCCATCTATAAAATCCATGGAAATTTGGTCCCACTTCCAAATTGGAATTTCTAAAGGTTGCAATAACCCACCGGGCCTTTGATGTTCGACCTTAATGAGTTGGCAAGTCATGCAATGCTTAACAAAGTTAGCGATGTCAAGTTTCATTCCCTCCCAATAATAAAGTCGCTTCATATCCGCGTACATTTTACTATTTCCAGGATGAATGGTAAATTTAGAACGATGAGAATCTTCTAAAACATCCTTACGAAGATCACTAATATTTGGCACGATAAGTCTACCAAATCTCCGAATGCCGCCACGAGAATCGATATCAAAGTCTTTCAAACCTTCAATATCAATTTTATCCTTAATATTTTGGCCAAGAAGAGCCAATTCAGGATCCAACCCTTGAGCTTCAAGAATGCGGTCTAGAAGAGAAGGATGAGCCTCAAGGCTACATAAAACAAATGATGAGTATAAATTGGTAACACGGTCTCGAATTTCACAAGTGGATAAAATCTCGAGATCGTTCCATTCAGATATCATCATAGAAACAACCACTTGTTGCTTTTGACTAAGTGCATCCGCAACGCGATTTCCCTTTCCGGGAGTATAAAGGATATCAAGATCATATGGTGCAAGAAATTCGAGCCAATGCTGTTGACGCAAATTAAGTTCCTTTTGAGAGAATAAATACTTCAAGGACTTATGATCGGTATAAAGAACAAATTTCTCTCCTAAAAGATAATGACGCCAAATACGAAGGGCGAAAACAATAGCCGCGAGCTCTAAATCATGAGTGGCGTATCTAGTCTCAGCAGGCTTCAATTGCCTAGAAGCATAAGCAATAACACGTTCTCTTTGCATAAGAACGGCACCCAAACCAACGCGACTAGCATCGGTATAAACAATGAAATCTTGATTTCCCCCGGGAATAATGAGAATAGGAGCATCAGAAAGAAGTTCTTTTAATTTCTGAAAATAAGCTTCACATTTGTCCGACCAAATGTATTTAACACCTTTCTTCGTCAAGCTAGTGAGAGGCACGGCAACCTTAGAAAAGTCTTTGATAAAACGACGGTAATAGCCCGCCAATCCGAGAAAACTACGAATCTCTGTCACACTCTTCGGTCTCTTCCAATCTTGAATCGCTTCAATCTTTGAAGGATCCACGGAAATTCCAGATTCGGAAATAATATGACCGAGAAACTTCACACGAGATTGTTAAAAGTGGCATTTAGAAAATTTTGCCTTTAATTGATTACTCCTAAGAGTTTCCAACACAATCCGAAGATGTTTTTCATGCTCCTCCTCGGTTTTAGAATACACAAGAATATCATCGATAGAGATGAGAACAAACCGGTCGAGGAAGTCTTTGAAAACTCTATTCATAAGGTCAACGAAATAAGCCGAAGCATTCGTTAGAACAAATGGCATAACAAGCCATTCATAAGATCCATAGCGAGTACGGAACGATGTCAAAGGAATGTTATCCTCTGCAATACGAAGCTGATGGAAACCGGTAGCCAAGTCCAATTGTGAAAAGACTCTAGCACCACTAAGTTGATCGAATAGATCATCAATCCGAGGTAAAAGATATTTATTTTTGATAGTAAGATCATTAAGCTTGCGGTAGTCAACGCAAAGCCTAAGTGTTCCATCGGATTTCTTCACAAAAATAGCTGAAGCTCCCCAAGGCGAGGAACTAGAGCGAATAAATTGATTCGTTTCCAAATCGGATAATTGTATGCGCATCTCCTCATTTTCTTTATTGGACAAACGATAAGAAGGACGAGTGATAGGTTGAGCTCCAGGAATAAGATTAATTCTGAACTCAATTGCTCGCTTAGGTGGTAATCCTAAAACGGGCTCGAATATGTCGGAAAATTCACGAACGACGTGAATAAGAGAAATAATATCACCCTCATCATCATCATCGTCATCACGAGGATTTAAAGAATATAAAGATCCAACCAAGCTGGAATTTGAATCTTTAAGATTAATAGAAATCTACTTAACAGGTTGAGGATGTCGAAGATGAATAATCCGCTCAGGACATAGGATATGAGCTTCATAACGGTTAAGCCAATCCATTCCCAAAATCATTCCAAAGCCTAAATAACGCATGACATGCAAATCGGCTCGGAAAGAAAAATCACACAAAATAATCTCGACATCTTAACACAATAAACTGATTGTTGCGGATCCACCAACCGGATTCGCAATTCTCAAAGAAGTCATTAAACACAAAACATCCAAAGAGAAAGTATCAACAAGTTCTTTTGATATAAAAGAATGGGACGCACCCGTATCGAAAAGAACTCGAATAGGATGATCACAAAATAAAATAATTCCATCCAGAATAGAATGAGAAATACCTTGGCCACGAGATGTGTTGCCAGGGGCTTGAGCAATATTAAGCTTTCCCTTCTTCCTGCCCTGAAGCTTGGGGCACGAGGATATAACATGACCGGAACCTTTGCAGTAGCGACAAGAGAGAGACTTTGGACACTTGTTCGCGTAATGGTCCTTCGAACCACAATTATAGCATTCCCCATGACCAAAGGAAAAAGTCTTTGCCACGGAGGTTGCTTGCTTCCCTTTCTTATTAGGATAGGGGCCTTTGAATTTGTTTGGCCTCTTCTTGTTGTTGTTGAAGCTTGGTTTGGGACCCACCACTTCAACATCATTCTCCCTATCCGCCTCTTCAAGACGAAGAGCGATATCAACGAGTTGGTCGAAAGAAACTTCCAATTTTAGAAGTAATGGCTTCTTGAGACTTTTGTTTAAGCCATAGACAAACCTCTGGTTCTTCTTTAAAGGGGTGTTGATGTATTCAACCCCATATTTGGAAAGCGACTCGAAGGAGACGACGTAATCAGTCACGGAGGACTCACCTTGAACAAGGTCTATAAATCGTCGAGCCAATGTTACTTTCTCTGCTTCTGGTACAAATTTCAACTTGAAGCGTTCCCGGAATTGCTCCCAGGTGAGATCCGCTTCATTAATCTCAGAAATAAGAAGCTCGTACCAGTCCAATGCTCTTTCTCGGAGCATACTAGAGGCCACCTGGACTCGGTGAAGGTCAATAAGATTCATGCAAGAAAAGATTCGATCGCATGACCTTAGCCAAGACTGTACTTCAATAATAGTTTCGGAACCTTTGAATGGCCCCCCACCCAAATTAGTGTAATCGCTGCACAAGCGTGCAAATCCCGACTTTGGGTGAGTAGGTTCCGGGTTAGCTCCAGCTGCTTGAGCATTCGTCACTAAATCAAGAAGCTGTTGGGCAGTCATAAAAACTCCATCCTAGGATGGAACACTAGACGGTACGGCTCTGGGACGGCCTGGTCTAGACATTTCTCTTCCTTTAGAAAGAAAGAAGAAGAAGAAAAAGGTTATTCACCAAATTGAATATCAAGCAATCTTGATAGATAAACAAGGAATCATAAGGAAAATAGGATGAATCGGTACGAAGACTCGAATTAAATCCTAAAACGCGACTCCTAAGATGGACTTAGGACGATGATCCTTGTTATAATATTCCATATTGTTCCGAAGTTTGGCTCTGATACCAAGCTGTGATGCCCCACCTCGATACCCACGCTAGCCAAGAACATTACGGTGAATACTGTCAACTAGCACGGAGAATAAGGCTGTTGAGGAGCGACCATCTGTGTAATTGCTTTGCGCGAGCATCGATATGTCAGATAGTATAACATGTACTTCTTTTTCAAGAGGGAAATCAGACATACCGACACAAACTCAAAACTACTACACAATGGCTATAATATCTTCAAAAACAAATATAGAAATAAACATAACATAAATCAGTCACAGACAATTCATATCACAAAGGCGGAATAAGATATGAATATAATTAACTCATGGAAGTGTATATCAGAGTAGTGGTCAAAAAAGATCCACAATAATACAAAGAATAGCAACACGTGCTATACAAAAGAATACAACTATCGGTCTATCTCTCAAGTGTATACAACAAAATAAACAACTAATCTAAGTAGTTTGCCAAAAGTCAGAGTAATGAATCCTTGGGGAGAATTCAAGCAGAAGCACCTGAAACATCTCGGTCTGACCCGAGTATTATTTAATAAGAAAATAATAAACGGATCAGTCTAACTATAAATATCAGATGAAACGATATAGAATAAGAGATATGACTAAACACATAATAATCACAATGTGAAGCTGTGATATATATATATAAGCAGTTGAAAATCATCAAGGGATTATTCAATGTCACAAAATCGACATAAGAATCAAAGAAACGTCATACTCCTAATTTAGTTCACCAAACCATAAATATTGACGATAATATCAATGTCAATCACAAAAGTCAATGACACACAAATTCCAGAATTCAACACACGAAATCCAGAAATCACAAAAGTCAATGACGCACAAATTCACCAATGCACAAATATCGATAAAGCTTATCAATGGAAATCATGAAAATTGGTGAAGCAAAAATTCTAGAAATCATCTCAAGAAATCCAGAAATGACAAAGGGGGGAGGCCAATCACAAACGGGAGCACAAGGCTTACCAACACGTGTATCATAAACGGAACGCTAATTCCATATTTGCTAACCATCACAAATTGAGCCGAAGCTCCCCAAACGGCCCGAAGACCATGGGTTGCTACCCCACCAATTTGAGTCGAAACTCCACAAAACGGGGTTTAGTCTCCCTCGCAGACAAAGAGACATCGCACATTGCTAGTCTAAATCACAAAGATGATCGTCATGATCAACGAGAAGTGTCAATTACACTAAGCTAGTAAATATATCAGTTTAGCTTCATGTCCCATAACCACTTGCTTAACTTAAATATTTACGAACAAACTGTAGATCTCCACTAGAAAATTGTCACAAGAGATTCAATCGAACAAGTCCAAGAATCAACCGGCGAAGTAAACGCAAGCGTTTCATACCACCTGTTTTACTAAGCCGTTTAATTAGATTTCTCATACGAGTGAGGTAAAGGTTTGTATATACTAATAGATTGGAAAACGGTTTTATAAACGAATTTGGTATTGAAAATAGAGTTGAAATCGTTTTGAGGAAAGAGTTTTGATATTTACTACCAGTATTGAAACCTTTATATTTTTAAAGTGAAAAAACACAAAAATGATTGTAGAACAATCAACCACCAAAATTCACATTCAAAGACGTGAATAAAGATCCAAAAAAATTGATCCGAATCCATCAAAATGGATATTCCCAAAAATTCCAAAAATAGAAGTCATTAACGTCGTAGCAACAACAAGTGGGAAATAACACGAGTCGATGGAATTTGGAAACCAA
This sequence comes from Allium cepa, assembly GCA_030765085.1. Classification (NCBI taxonomy): domain Eukaryota; kingdom Viridiplantae; phylum Streptophyta; class Magnoliopsida; order Asparagales; family Amaryllidaceae; genus Allium; species Allium cepa. The sequence goes on along the minus strand of CM060940.1, from coordinate 124,684,375 downwards.
GCAAAAATATGCACAAATATGCATAATTAGGCAAATTGGTGCAGGTCAGTCGACTGACTCAAAAGTCTAGTCGACTGAACCAGAAGCAGGGAAAAATAATTTCCTACAGTCAGTCGACTGACCTAAAAATTCAGTCGACTGAATGCAGGGAAACAGAGGACCCGAGCCTCTAGTTATTGTCTTCGAAATGCCTATATGCTACAGCCAGTCGACTGACTCAAGGGTCCAGTCGACTGACTGGCACCAAGGCTGTTTTCCAGCCTATGAAATGAAGATGCTATCTTCTTCAAAATGCAATCGGGCGAGCACGGTCACTAGAGGTTTATGCCAATCGACTACCCGGTCCTATAAGCTCTTCGACGCATCACCAAAAACAAGTTCAAACTACAAGGCTATGATTTTTGAAGATTTGAACTCGAAACACTAAAAATTGGAATATGCACCAAATCAATCCAAACCAAAACCAAATGCACATGAATATTTGTTAGGAATTCATACCTAACAATCGAAGATAATCATAGACCTAAATGTGAGATTAAAAATCTCACCTTTGAACCTAAATCAATGAAGGAGAAGCTTTAAAAACAAGCAAAGACCAATTCCTCTTCAATAACAACTCAAGAAGCTTCAATCTAAGCTTAAAAGAGAAACATTTCCTAAATTAGGTTTAGGAAATTTCTGAAATCAAAGAGAGAATGAGTTGGAGAAGAAGAAGAAAAAACTTACCAATGGGTTCACTTGAGTTTGGAGCAAGAAGGTGGATTTGCTAATGGAAACTAGGGCTTAGGATTTCCTAATTCTTTTTCTCTTCCCCAATTTTTGATGAAGCTTGAATGTATTAGGAAATTATGAAGTAATGAAGAGGAGAGGGGGTTGGGACTGAGCTAGTAAGTGGGGTTATTGGGCTCAACCCAAACCAAAGCCTTAAGTAAAAAGTAGCAAAAATCAATTTACTTCAAACATATCGAAGCTTATACTCAAAAAGGTCGCAAACGGAATTTTAAACTCAATGGAAGTGGTCCCGAGTCCTAATTCGACCGTATGCAAAAAGTAGCTTTTCGGACAAAATTCCGAGTATCGATAAAATATTTTAATAAAATATTTAAATATAAAATCGAAAAATATGCGGGTTGTTACATCCGCTGCGAGTTATTCTAATATTTCTATGTTTGTGATTCTGTGATTGCTTTTCATTTGCTCCAAATTTATTTTACAATGCGGTATTTTGAGCAATTCAAGTCCGACATGTGTGGATGCGAATGGTTGAAATTATCGGGTTGTTACAAGAAACGAACCAAAAATTACATTAAAATCATAGGAATAGTAAAAGCCAAATGATAATTTTTGGGAATACTAAAGATAAGTGGCTATTTGCTTTCTCAAACGGTTAACAACTGAATGGCCACAAGGAAACCAAAACGCTCAAACTGGTACCGATTCGGCTAACCATTTTTACAGATTTCGCCGTGCACCGGCCATAGAAATGCACAAATGAATATACTGTAGAGATCAGCATGATGAAATGAACAAAATGGTACACCGATATGAGAGATACGACCATCCTATGAAAACTCGTTATTCGTTGCCAAACTATTGTTAAAACATCGAAAATTAAATAAATGGAGCTAGAGCAGTCCAAATTTGACGAAATAAATTATGATGTCTCACTTAGAAGATGCTCAAAAATTTTATTATCTAAAGATATTTGGATTTCGAAAATATTTTATTTCCAACAAGTTTAACTGATTTTAAATTTTAAAATTGAAATTACACAATAGAACAAACTTTCATATTTTCCAATGAAAATCTGACACTTGCTATGTTTAAATCGACGTATTCCAAATATCAAATTTTCATAGCAGAAATTTTATTATTTATTTTGATGAAAAATTTAGTTAATTATGTTATTTAATCGTAAAATTTCTGGGTCGTTACAATCACCCTTAAACTTAATATCTTTTATCGATGATAAGTCCGATGGAGCTGGGATCGAATATCGGTGATTCCTATCTGAAAACCACTTCAAACCAATATACGCATTTGAAGTAAAGAAATGGGATGATAAAAAAATTAGGAGATGAAATGTAAGGCTGCATGTCAATGACCCTCAGGGGAAATTTCCTATATCATATATATGTGGCATTGGTATCTTCATTTAATCTTTAATGTAAGGGCTGCTCGCTATTAATCCTAGGGGTGATTCCCAATAGGATCTATCAGAGAGTTCCTTTAGTTCATCCTATTTCTAGACGACTTGTATCTACGAATGTTTGACATTGCATTTCTAAGTGCATGCACATTGATTTTTACAAAGTACATCTATTTGGTGGTGTAGGAGGTAACTCTCATATACTTAACATCCTTCTCGAAGACGTACGAGCTCAAAGGTTGTAAATTTTTGTAAATCGATGGTGTATGATGTAATTGAAAATGTAGCATTCAAGTGAAATGTGTGCTATGAGAAAGGTAGTCATTACCTCAAGCCTCATCATAGGGAATGACAAAAATATGGTAGATCCGGCAGGGTTATGTGGGTTGCATCCATTAGGTTATGATCATCACCTTTCTAGATAACCCTCTCTCTATATCAGGTATGTTGCGTATGCTATGAGAGCTCTCAGATAGGTCAGGAACGATTGGGATGATGACATATTCGGTACTATCTACAATAACGGTAGGCTAGTTTTATGTTGGTAGAGGACCATCTATTGGTGCCGCGGTGCATTTTTCCAAAGATGCAATGTTGGAGGGTAGTCCCTTACCTTGTCGTTGTAAGGAATCCATTCTCCAATACGAGACTTTACATTTTTAGTTATGAACCTCTTATGCTGTCGAATTCAACAAATGTACAATTCCAGCTATGATTAATATGTTATTCTGAAAGGATTTTCAAACAACACCATTAAAGATAATATCCTTGATTTTGCATAGAAAATGTTTTGGTTATCATAAAGTAAAATCCTTCTTCGTGTTTACATGCGACGTGGTCTTATGAGATACGCTTTGTTTTCCAATACCCGTATTTTTGAGTTTCTCACACTAGTCCCATGACTAACTCGAAGTTTAATTTCTTTTCCCTTAAACTCTAGGTGCCCCATTTTTCTTGGTAGCCCCAAGTAGTTAGGTTTAACTTGGAGCATTGTGATGGAGCTTGATGTTTGGAGTTGAAGATGTTCTTGTAGATAGTTCTCCATTTTCGCTGCATTAGTCTACTAATTGCATTTAGCATTTATAACGATTGAGTTTTATAACTGTCCAGACTGATTTTTAGGATGAACTCTGATAAATGTATTTAAAATTTCCTCTATAAAGATCATATATATTAAAATAATATATGTTATTCCATTCATGTAAGATTATATTATGTCTTTATTTTCTTTTTACCATTTACTATCCGTTCTTCCGGCACTTGGTTTTGCAGCACCTAGATACCAAGGATGTATTAGTGTCGATTTCTGAGGGTCGAGAGGGCGGGTCGTCATATCAAGCCTCATTTAAGGATGGTGTAATGACCCGCCTTAAATAAAATGCATAATCCATGCAACAAGCAACCATATTCCACAACAGTGACGCGAATGACGTTTCGTATAGGTAAAGTATAACGAATATCACAGAGGATATCAATCTCAACAAACTAGTTCTCACATCAAAATGATGTAAAATATATTATCAACATCAACATGTAGAAGACGAACTACATATCATATCTATAGACACAAGATCCGACATCATAATAAAAATAGTAGATGTTAATCAAATACCATAGGAATGTGTGTCCCGGAATAATACATATGCTCTATATGTCAATACCTTAAAAAACTGGACAGATAATATGATAACAGTGTTATAGCTATTGCTCAAGGAATTGCCTCCGGCTAGTAGAGATATTGATCTCTAAGTCAACCTTCTCAAAGAATAGATAACATAGAAACAACAAAAAGAGGGTTAGGCATAAACTTTGATTAAAAAGAACTATCACTAATCTGCATGATCATGAATAATACCAAATAGTGGTACTCGAGGTAATGAAACCATACCCCCTACTTGCATCTGCACCTATATCTAATTATTTAGCACATTTTAACCATCGTGCTACTCTATGCAATAAAAACTATCATATACAAAACAATATGTACCAATCGTAAACCAAACGTCACATCATAGGCCAATGGCTTATAGGTCTCCGATAATGCCAAAAAACGGCAATTATATCCAGTTATGTAAAATCAGTACTTACGAGGCTATAATGCCTATTAATTATATTAAATTAAACAATCAAATTAAAAGAGTAAAATTGCAATTTTATATGAAGGAAAAATTAGTAAATTTTTACCAAAGCTACAAATATGCTTTAGGACCTATCTCATTGTATCTAGAATGTAGTTTATAGTCAAAAAACAAATATAACTTGCTAAATTTGGTTTAACGGGCTAGAAATTAGAAGAATTCAAACACAATTGTTTTTTTCGTAATATGACAATTATGAGGTTATAGGCTGGGTCCGTTCTCGACGAAGCAAACGGGGCATTTGAGCGGGGAATTTGGTAGAAAGTGGAACGTGTTTGATGATGTGAAAGGGGTATTTAAGCGGAGTATATGAAATTTGATTTTATTGTGTAATTTTCATTTAATTAAAATGAAATAAAAGTAAAAAATTGAAATACAGTCAAATTAAAATAAAGAAGCTAAAAAATACAACAGTATAATGCATATACTATACAACAGAACTACAGAGTTTTGAAAATCCTATTCGTTGGCACCACCTTAGTTTATCAGATACGTTTGGTACTCTTTGCATGCCATTTTTCCACGGTCACCAACAATATCAAACATTTTGTCAACTCGTAGTTAAGAGCATTGAATAAATCTCCATTATTGGGTTGCATAATAACTATCATCACTTCACCAAAATCAAATTCTCCTCTTTCTCTAATACGTTGAAGGCAAGCAACCATATTTTCATAGTTTACAGAATTTTCTGTTGAACTACATTGTTTGTGTTCAGACCTTCTAAATTTGTGTGAGATTTTTTCATTTGTCTCTCGTGCATTCAATCAATGATCTCACATAGCTTCCCATCAGTTTCTTCGCAACATCTTCTCGCATTACTACGTGCACCAGAAGATGAACTAACATATGGAATTTGATGCAATGAAGGATTGGTTGATGAATTCAAATTTAGAATTTTCCCATGGTAGTTTCATCAAGATGATTACAAAACCCAATAAATTTCCATGTTTTATCAAACTGGGTTTGTGTAAAGGGAGGAATATGTTATTACGGTGGTTCTTGTCAACAGCGGGTGTATACGATGTTTGTCAACATTCATCTTTTCAAACAGTTCTTGCATTAACTCCAAATTGTCAGTCTGTCCACTTCTATATTTCGAAACAATATGTCAAAATTCCTATAAGTAGAACCAATAAAAATTAATAAAAAAAACTAAAACACATGTATACAATATCTTTACGATCATTCCATGGTTCCTTCCTGATTGTAACAGTTTGTCTTTGAGTATCCCAATGAGCACAGTTTTGTTGCACAAACTTTCCTATTTAACCATCTCTTCTAGGACTATCATATTAATGTCGGACTTTGATTTCATATATTGGTCAAATGTACAAAAAGTTTTCTGTAGCTCGGTTAAATTTTTACGCAATAGCTTTGTGCACTCTATTTTTATTACTACCACATGCACCGTATGCTTCTACAATGCATTTCAGCAGAATCCGAGTAGCATCGGATGTCTAATTGTGTGAGCTCTTTTGGATTGACATTATGAAAATTCAAAATTAACAAAGAATGCAAAAATTCCAAAAAATATATATTCTGTAAATACGGAAAAAATATACACGGAAATGTAAAATATATATGAATAGCTATTTTGGTTGAAGGTGTGGAGATAGAGGGGACGAAGGTGAAATATATAGAAGGGGGACGAGAAGGGAGAAGGGAGAAGGAATAGTCGTTCGGCGTGCCGAGGAGGGGGGAAGGTTGAGGGAACGGGCCAACGCGTCCGATGCACCAAATGCTAACAAGTCTTTCCCCTCCAATGGTTCCAACGGGCTTTATTTGGGGAAAGGATTGTTACCGAATCCAACGCTTTGCAAATGGTAACGGGTAAAAGAAATCTAGAAATGGTACCTAATATGGGTTATTTCCGACTAATAAATAGAAGTACAAATCCTATTTTCTAATCATATTTTAATCTAAACACCTTACCACTAATCTACATCAAACCCTAAGAAAATTCAAAACAAAAATCTCCTTTTTTACCCATTTCATTTCTTCTTCGTCTTCTCTCTTCTCCACTAAACTTTGAAATTCATAACTTCTCATTTTCTCAACGGATTTCAATGAAACAGTTAGAACTGGGCATGCCCCGAAGCCGATGTTATGGGTGAATTTCAAATTCTTTTCACACCGTTAGATATTTATTGGGCCTATGCAATCTAATTTATTCAGATTATTTCCAAATTTCATTTTAAATAAAATCATTAATTTATTTAAATTTATAATGTAGTTTTATTTTATATAATTATTACTACATTTGTACATATACGTGTATCTTATACTCATATATGTGTGCACGTATAACATAACAATCTGTGCAAGGTATAACATGCCCATGCACAACATAGCAAGGTGTGCAAGGTATAACATGCCCATATACAAGTGTTGGGGTTTACTCTGCAATAGACATGTTAGCTCATCTAGTACACAAATTTATTATCCAAATGTATGATTATATACTTCAATTTATGTACTTTAATTTATATACGTTTGTATGCAAAACATGTGTCGACTATGTTTTATTTAAATAATTTTATATAATCACGCACACATATAAACATATACATATAATTTTAACATTGTAATTTATAAGTATATATGTTTATTTTAAAATATTTATAAATTATATTAAAATTAATTTGTTAAATTAAATTCGAGAGCAATATATATATTTGTATAAAAAATATCACATAAATATATTAAGTATATATAGTCAGTTACATATAAGCGTATAAATGATATAATATGTATATATGTCTTAAACTTTCATAATATATAAGAATATATGTATTAGAATACACAAACGCATATCAAATGTTGCGCACGCCAAAGTATAACTTTTTTAATTTTAAAATTATATTTTAAATAAATATCCTTGTGGATGTTGTTTTAAAACGTAGTATAAAATTAATTTTGAAACGTACTTTGAATTTTAAATTTCTGTAAAAAATCTAAGTGATATTTTGATGTTTTAATATTTAATATAATTTCAAATTTTAAAAACTAATTATATAAATTATTTTAATATTCGACAATTTTTGTAATATTTAAAATAATAAATTCAGCCAAAACTATATATCTAATACTAATTATATAAAATAATAAATTCACATTTTGCATATAGTAAAATATAATATTAAATTTATAATGCTTATGCGTATTATTAAATATTGTTTGTTATTCAGTAAAATAATAAAAATTCATTTTTATAATCGAGCCATGCTTTTTAAAGTTATGTAAGTAACGGAATTTTTTTCTTAATATACAACTATAAACATACAACAAATCTAATTATGACAATATATTGGTATATTTGAATCGTCACCTTCCTAACAATATATATAATATGATATAAATATTATATATATGCATTGATATTCATATATAGATTAAAAGTATACCTTATCTTCAATGCCTATGAATACACCTTGAAACGAAGATAATTGCTCCTTAAATTGATTTCTGATCTAGTAGAGTGCTAGTCCCTAAACTAGTGGCCACTAACTATTGAATAACACTTGACTTATTTTGATTTGAACTTGAATTAATGATGGTCAAGGAATACTAGCCTTGGTCATATCTAGGAATGTTTTCGAGGCTTCCAAAGTCAAGCGATAGATGAGGGTAGAGATCTTTATATATAGGAAGAGAAGGAGAAAAGTTAAGATTTGGTCTTTGCTCATTTTCCTTCCATTCTAGCCATCCAAATCAAAGCCTCTCTAGCCCATCTTTTCTAGCCGCCTATAAGCCCTATAATAGCTGAACAAACCATCCCCTTTATTGGCTTTAAACCCATTTAGAGCATAAATAAAGTATTGTGCAATTAAATCTGATTTAATGCATAGATATCGTATATCGATTAATATATTTATAACTGTTATATATATATATATATTCAAAACATCAAATTAAAATAAAATTTTACAATTACTATTCATAAATATTAATAATTTAATTAGTTTATAACAATTATGAATTAATCAAATTGTTTGGTTGAAGAAGAATTCATTATTTCAATTGTGTGACTTGTTAGGTGAAAATTTGGTCAACGATTAATATCGAACTATTCGATTATTATGTTCACACATCACATAACGGGTGGGGTGAAATTTATCGGTTACTTGGTTTCGATAAAATCTAATTTGTTAAGCATTACCCGATTGTGATTATTATTTATATCGTCAAAACTATATCACTTTGGATTTATGGATTATGGAAATGGCCAAAATTGCAATATCGTCCACATTCAACTCTATAGACCAAACACAAAGTCCTTGGTTCAATAATAACAATTATTATTAACCAAAATGCTCTGGCCAGAGACTTTGAGTTGACCGTGATACTAACCCCATATAACCGAGGAGACAAATTCTTTCTTGAATAGTGATTCACTTGCAATACCTCCACTCGACCAAACTATAGTCATTCGATGGATGTCGTGCCACGATTTGACAATAATCAAAGCGGAGCTTTTGTGACAACCCACACCTCAGCGGACTTGAATTTTCACTGAATCGAAAATCCAAGTCCACCAAATTATGGATCATCGATTTGGTATTCGGCAAATAAACAGATAACGCATATCAGAGCGTTATTAGTATAACTCATAGCAGAATAATAAACTATAATAAAACATATAGTTACTAACCAAGATGAACACTTCACTATCTCTTATCACAGTCATTGTCGAGCATGTATTAGGAAACCTGCCCTCCCACCATTCCTACCTTGCACCAGTACCTGTCCCTCTAATGATATCCTGTGGTTGTAATGAAGTGGGGGTCAGAACAATGTTTTGGCAATCGGTGAATTATAAATTTTACACATAACACTAGTTTATGCTGATTGTCTTCCATTACATGTTATGTCATCTCATTTTACTTTGTTACCTCGACTCCATGTACACGTATGATACGCCCCATATGCCTATAATAGACCATAGCTACATATATATACATACATACATATGTATATAAAACGTAGTATCACGTCCTCGTCGTCATCCATACCAAAGAACTTTCACAATGCCTAATAACGGCATCACTATAATTTAGCCGTATTCTATTTCGCTTTGGGGATTTACTACTTGTCTGTTTCTCATTATTGACCCGGCTCCATGGACTATAGAGGACTCGATTCCTTGGACTACCCTATTTGTTTTTGAAAGATCACTTTTAGGGGTTTACTAGCCTTGCCACTAACAAGCAAACTAGCAAACGACTATGGAGGTGGATGACCTAATGTGATCTACCCTAGTAGCAGTGCAGCCGGTTAGGTGTACCTCCGTCTTTCCCATTAACGGTGCAGGACCGATGGCATACTCAACCTATGTAAACCTCCTACTCTTAATTTGGTACCAACACATACTGACATAACATCGAGCTGTTCACCATGATAGTTAGATTGCCTAATGTAATAAAGGCAATGCCTTCTAATTTTTTGAAGTAGATTCTACTAAGGGTATTCCTTTACCTATACGCAAGCGTATATAACTCCATGGGTCCTAAAATTAGATATCCACATCTGTATAATGTATATACAACTGCTGGTAGCCCATTGTGATGGGCATGCTTCTATTGTGTAACACTACTGACCTTGCATTTCAACCTATTCTAATGACTATGTCATTCTTATTTGTTTAAGTTATTTACGTACTTATATAATTCACACCCATCATAAACGCATGCTTAAGGCTACATACTTTTATATATACATATATATGTATATATGTATATAGGTTGATATATATATATATAATCCTCTCTCTTGTAAAGAGAGGAACTCCACAACAATGGTAGAAAGGATGGGTAAAGTCATTCGATTTTGGATTGATTGTTACAAAATGTTTTATCTGTTTACTCTACATTTATGTACCATCATTAATGATCGCTTCTTTAAGTTTTAATTCTATTTGAGACAGGAATTTTAAAGCAAAGCGGAAAAAGTGCACCAATGCTCTGACATCACAAAATAAAATAAATTTGGAAGTCATAAGAATGACGGCATTCATGGCTATAGAAAAGAAAAGAAATAATTCTTCGCTAGTCAGTATCATCACGAATTATAACACACGAAGTCGTAAGGGCTGGGATTTGGCCTAAATTGCTTTGCCTACTCACACCGCTTCTCTGCTATCCCAGCCTTTACTAGGTCTGGGAATTGTTTTTTTTTTTTGGAATCGACATAGTCACAAAAAAGGCGTATTAGTAATCGGTTGTCATTTTTGTCATTTCTAATATTGATTAGAAAACAATCTTTATTTTACTCAAACATACTTATAATAGATCACAGGAAACTATGATATGATTAGGTATGGGTTTCGACAAGCATCTAAGACATAGGGTGTAACGATCTGCCTTTCATACACCTAAAACGACACTTAATACATCCTAGGTATTCGTATGCCGATCATTTAAGTGTCTAAAAGACAGAACATTTAGGATGAAGAAAAAGAAGATAGGACATAATCTCATAAAATATGACGAGTAATATATAATATCAACAAGTCTTTACAAAAAGAAATCATCTTTTTATACACAACATCAATTATCAGCTTGAGCAGTTATAACAACATGTCCTTACAATTGCTAATATAAATAGATAAAAAAATTGACAAACACAGTGGAAGATAAAAGATATGTTAATACGTCATGGAGAATCTAGCTCGTCTCTTGAAAGCTTTAAAGAATCTACTAGATCTGGAAAATATGCTCCGACTGACGCGAGCATTATAGAAAACATAACGCCTGTATCAGTCTGATAAAACTGACATGGAAACACAAACCCTAAGGAATATTATTTATTATAACTTGTAAAATCCTTTAAATTAAAGGTATCTCGTAAGACCATGCCACACATAAACACCGATGGGTTTTTATCTTACAACAACCAAAACATTTTTATATAAAATCGATTGATATTATGATAATGTCTAGAACACAAATACATATTAATCAGAGCTGAAATTGTTAAATTATTAAATTCTAGAATAATAGGTATACAATCGAGTTTGAAGGCACTTATTGGAGAATGTATTTCAATTATGAAAGGGTAAGGGTCTACCACCAAATCCGTACATCTCTATATAAAATGTACGGGAGGTTACAACACGTTACCACCAAATCCGTACATCTCTATATAAAATGTACGAGAGGTTACAACACGTTGCACCACTGCTGCTCAGGACCGGCCCTACCTCTTACTGGATACCGCCGAATATGATCAACTCTTGGTTAATAAACAACGCGAACAGGCCTCGAAGCATACATAAACATCAACACTAGATCTTGGAATGATCATATCCTAATGGTAGCGGCCTACATATCCTTGCTCCACGTCCCTGCTTCAGTTATTTTCCCAGTTGAGGAGGCTTGAGGCTACGATTACCTTTTTATATAGCAACCATCTTAGAATGCTTACACTACCCTCCAAGTAGCAATGCAGTGCCAGCATTCATCCATACAAGTTTGTTCTAGGTCTGAACGAAACAGAAGGCACTACCTCTACTACATCCATTTTGGAATCACCTCAAGTTTAGTAGCATGTAGACTTTGCACTTCCAAAGCTTCATCTTCAATCATCTTTAAGATATCTTCGGTTCAAAATGCTTGAATTGGACCGAAGCGGTTTTCGAATAATTTATACTTATCCGATCTCCGTCTCTTCAAAACAAAATTGGATAGTTTCGATAAACTCAACCCGGGTTCTTTTGGAAATAGTCAGACAATACATAGGAGCAGGGATTACCCCCTAACCATTTAAGTGGACAGATTTCCCTATCATTTGTCCTAGGAGTAGGGATTACCCCCTAACTTACGTGTTTCTCCTAGATATTTCTGAAGTCACATTGTGATGGCCCATCTTTCTGACCCCTGAGAAAGACACTTAATACATCCACGGTATTCATGTGTTATTGCCTAAGTATTTAAAAGACGAATTGTCATCGGGCAAAATATAAGAACAGAACAATAATCTCACAATGGAACTGTTAAATATATAACATAAAATAAGAGAGTACATAAGGTTACTCCCAACATGGAGTTATCAGAGTTATAACAAAAGTACTACTATCAGTCTTGATAGTTATAACAACCTCCCTTTAAATATACATATAAAGAGCCAACATCTCATAACAACGGAAATAAATAGCTATATAGATAAGGATCCTCCTGCTCATCCACCATCTTCAAAAGAGCCCAAAGAAACCTGTCATTTTTGGACTACTCAAATATAAATGAGTACCCGAGAGTTTAGGGAAAACTAACAATTTGGGTCAGATAATAAGTCCGGTATGAGTAAACTCCAAATAGAAAAATAGAACACACAAAATAACCAGTGAGACTATGTCGGGAAAACATAAAACGTGTTTCCCCTCACAAGGACAACATCCAAACATAAAAGAATGGACATAAATAATTAAACACCACAAAGAGCGCAAGATGCTTCCCGGTGCAGTTAAGAAAGAATCGATCTAAATATTTGAATCAAATATAAGAAAAAAGAATTTTTCCAACAATTACTAGGAGGGTGCACCCCTCTTATCGAAAGTATACCTCTAGAAAATATACTTGAGAACTACGATGGCTCTCGAAAACCTTCAAGCCGGACCTCGCCAACCTTACCGAGTATTCGAGTATTTCACATCTTCGTCCGTATACAACCGAAACCAATCTAGAGTAGATGTGACAGTATCCTAATGGGAGCAACCCCACATAACTTGGCCCCCACTCGCTCTTTGTTTAGTCATTTTCGGTAAAGATGTTAATGCCCTAATTGAGCAATAAATCGCCTCAGATTGACGAAATAAAAACAAAAGAAAGAAGGTTATCAAAATTGATAGTTAAGATATCAATTATCAAGGATAACAAAACGATCATATATGGAAATTAAATCTTATACTCTTTCAATGCTTGGAAAATATCTATATGATTATCTAATCGGTATAAGTATATTCATAAAACATTTGGAAGAATTTCATATTTCAAAAACATACTCAAATGGGTCAAAAATAATTTTCTATAAGAAAGGCGAATGATTTCCATACCATCATAATTATAAAGATCATTTACGGAAATTAAATCTCCTACACTTGTCACGCTTCCCATATTCTCGACCTACTATATCCCTCGCCCAGAAACAAAGCCAAGTAAGTTAGGGCACTGGTTGCTCCTAGCTTTGCCTAGACACTTTGGTCCTAGATCTCACAAATTGAGGATCATTCTACTCATCAGTTTTTAGTGCTAAGTATAGGATTACTTACTTTCCACAAATAACCCATTGAAATCATTACAGAAATTTTGAAGCTCCTTTAAAATACTTTAAACCAAGATTTAAAACTTCCATTCAAATCATAACTTAAACCCATCATTATTAAAGGAGAATACGACCAAGTAGGGTGAAGCTCCCTATTAATCAAATGAGATTGCTAAAAGGGATGTTATTTCCTTTTAACCAAAAAGTCACTAAATTTCAATCCTAAGTTAAAAGGCGGTGTAAGTTCTCTTTAGGTAAACATCAAGGTTATTGCTCGTAAACTGGCCAAGCATAAATCAAAAAACCAAACAAGAATAATAACAGACCCATTATTAGTAACAATTTACAATTAGTAGTTAACGCAACATTTATTAAAATGTGAATGAGTCAATGGAAAGAGATTAAGATTACACTCACTATAAGATAATTAAATTATACACACAAAATAAGTTATACCCATTAAACTATGAAAACAAGGAATATACTCACATCTTATTTGCTTTGCTAGAGACTCGGAATACTTCGCCTTTGATAATGAAATTTATTTCTTTTCTTTAGTTTGTGAATAAACTAAAATGAGACACAGACTTGGATATAAAGTGAAGAGAAGGGTACTTTAGTAATTTCCTATAGCCTAACCTGATTAGACAAGATTTTGGTCCAATATAAACCAACCTAATGTTCTAATTTGATTCGACCACATTTGGTTCCAACAAAAAACATCTTATGGCTTAATTTTATTCGACAAAATTATGGTCCAATAGGAATCTTTCTTATCAACTATGGCCTAACCTAATTTGACCAGATTTTGATCCCATGGTAACCATCACATGGCATAACCTGATTCGACCAAATTTTGGTCCAATGGCAACCATCCGTGTGGAATATAGTAATCAATGTGCTATTCTGTTTTATTAGGCAAGTGATTGTACTATTCTGTTTTATTAGGCTAGGTTAATAATTCTTTCTTGTTTTGTTAGGCAAGTAATTATACTATTCTGTTGTATTAGACAAGTAATTTTACTATTCTATTTTATTAGGCAAGATCAACAATTCTTTCTTGTTTTCTAGGCAGATAATTATATTATTCTGTTTTTTAGGAAAATTATTTTCTTAAGTAATCATTCTCATTTGGTTTATTAGGAAAACTTATTTTTAAACTAATCGGTACCCCTAACTGCCTTTTAACTCGAACCTCCTTTAAACAAACATTTTACATCATTTTCAATAATCCATCCGAGACGTTTTATCCAAAATTTTATTTTAGATATAAAGTCCATTAATTAACCATTTAAAAACATATTAACTATTCAAGTTCAATGTGATTAAATTATAGGTCGTTACATCCTCCCCTCCTTAAAGGAAATTTCGTCCTCGAAATTAATTAGATAAACTCAAGATATCAAAGAAACCCAAATCATATCATATACACTACACAAAGATACAAGAAAAGTGACCTCAACATAACTGGTGAGTATACTAAAAAGAAACAGCAAAATATAAACAACTATATCAATTCGGGATAAGAATCCCTAACATGGTCCTCAGTTTCCCAAGTACAATCTCTAACTTCTCCACTCCCCTGATCCTTAATGAGATTCACAACATTCTTCCTTAATCTCTTTACATCACGAATGACAATACGAATAGGCCGCCTAAGAATTGTTGGGTTAGGTTGAACCGCCAAATCAACTTGTTGTCTCGCTTCTTATATAATCAAAGGGTTGTGTACATACTTACGTAAATGAGATACGTGAAATATGTTGTGCACATCTGATAGTCGATCTGGTAACTCCACTTTATATGCATGTATACCAATCCGGTTCAATATTGGAAAGGCCCAATATATTGAGGGGCTAACTTCCCTGTCTTCCCAAACATAATGACACTTCTCAGAAGAGAGACTTTTACAAATACCAAGTCCCAGACTAAGAAATCTAGATCCCTACGTCTTTGATCTGCATAACACTTTTGCCGATCTTGCGCTTCCTTCATTTTCTTCCAAATCAGCTACCTTCTCATTGGCGTCTAAGATTATGTCGGGTCTAAGAACATGTCTATCTCCATATTCAACCTAACATGAAGGTGAACGAAATGGATGACCATCAAGAGCTTCAAAAGGGGCCATGCCAATGCTTTCTTGATAGCTTTTATTGTAAGTGAATTCGACTAAGGTAAATGATCTTCCCAAGAGCCCCGAAGTCTAGAGTGCATGCTCGTAATAAATCTTCCAAGATCTGGTTCACTCTCTCGTTCTGCCCATCTGTTTGGGGATGGTAAGCTATACTTAGACCTGGCTCAGTCTCTAAAGCAGTCTGCAGTCCCTCCCAGAACCTACTAGCGAATAACGGGTCTCGGTCACTTACAATAGCATGAGGAATCCCATGGAGTCTCACAATCTCCTTTACATACAAACTTGCCAGACTCGTAGCAGTCCCAGTCAGCTTAATAGGAATGAAATGGGCACTCTTGGTCAGTCGATCGATTATAACTAAATGCCATCGTTACCACTTCTTGACCTAGGAAGCCCATCAACAAAGTCAATAGAGATCTGCTCCCACTACCACTTTGATGTCTCAAGTGGCTGAAGCAATCCAGCTGTCTTCTATTGGTCCCTTTTAATTTGCTTGCAGTTTGCATAATGACTCAAAGATTAAAATATCTCACTTCATCCCCTTCCACCAGAATACCCTCTTCATATCTATAACATCTTGGTTGCTCCTAGATGAAAAGATAACTTTGAATGGTGGCATTCAGATAACACTTCTTGCCTAAGTCCATTAAAGCCTGGAACACAAATACTCCCATTCATTTTCAATATGCCCCAGAGATCAATCTCAAAGCTAGAAAACAACACCTTCTTCAACATCCTTCTTAAGTCGAGCCAAAATAGGATCTACCTCTTGACTGGATGCAATTCTCTCTAACAATACTAGCTTAACTTCTAGGTTTGCAACCATTGCTACATTCCTACTTAGTGCATCAGCAATGACATTTTCTTTTCCATGGGTATAAAGAACCTTTAGATCATAAAAAGCGAGAAACTCCAGCCATCTCTGCTGCCTCAAATTCCAATCTTTCTGGGTAAAAGGATATTTTAAGGATTTGTGGTCTGTGTATAACTCAAAGCTTTCACCCAAAAGATAATGCCTCCACATCTTTAGTGCGAAGACAACAACCAAAAGCTCCAAATCGTGCATAGCATAATTTTTCTCATGCGGCTTAAGCTGTCAACTTGCATAGGCAATAACTTTCCCATGCTGCTACAGAATTGCTCCTGATCTGGTTCCACAAGCATTTATATACATAGTTGAACTTACGCTCCCATCAGGAATGGTTAAAATAGGAGCGCTAGTCAACATCTCTTTCAATTCATTAAATGCTTGATCAGATTTTGAAGTCCAAACGAACTTAACTTCTTTCTTTGTTAACTTCGTCAGATGAGAAGCAATCTTCGAGAAGTCCTCAATAAACCTACGGTAAAAATTAGCCAATCCCAAGAAACTTCTAACTTCCATCGCGCTTTCAAGCTTCTTCTATTCTTGAACCGCAACAACATTAGCTGGGTCCACCGATATGCCTTCTCCTGAAATAAAATGCCCTAAAAATCTAACTTCGGATATCTAGAAATGGCACTTAGAAACTTAGCCTTCAACACATGGTTCCTTAAGGTATCAAGTACGACATGGAGATGATATTTGTGTTCCTCCTCTATCTTTGAATAGATATGAATTTCATCAATAAAGACGAGAACAAATTTATCGAGAATATCTCAATGTACTCGATTCATTAAGTCCATAAAATAAGCGGGTGCATTAGTCAATCCAAATGGCATTACTAAACACACGTAGAAATTTTATCGAGTTCGAAAAGCAGTTAAGGGAAAACTCTCCTCTGCTTCTCTTAATTAGTGGAAATCGTTGGCGAGATCTAATTGAGAAAATATCTGAGCACCGTGGAGTTAGTAAAACATATCGTCGATCCTTGGCAAAGGATATTTATTCTTGATAGTCCTTTTGTTTAACTCCCGATAGTCTACGCATAACCTTAGAGAACCATCCGCTATTGTAACAAAGACGACTGGGATCCCTAACTTGAGGTACTACGTCGGATCAAGCCCTTTTGCAACAAATCATAAGTCTGCATTTCTAACTCCCACTTCTCTTTCGGAGCCATGCTTCATAAGGGTTGTACAATAGGTCTGGTTCCTAGAACCAAATCAATATGGAACTCGACTTTATGGTGAGTAGGTAAACCTTGCACCTCATCAAAAATATCTATGAAATCTCGAACAACCGGCATATCTCCTAGCTCCGCTTTAGCCACTTCGAGTGGATACAGAAAACTACTCATTAACTTCTTAGGCTCTTCACAACTAATATCAACACCAACATCTCCAACGTCACTAATTCTAATGAGGCTTCTACCACAATCCAAGATGCTATAAACTTAGATAACGAATCAATTCCCAGTAACACTCCAAAACCCATAAACCCAAGGATAAAGAAGTCAAAAGGAAAGAGATGATTTCGATAAGAAATAGATACATTTAGACACACTGTGTCAAGATTTGTCAGACCACCAATTGGATCTGACACATAATGAGGGTTACTTATGATAACATATTTAAGGTTTTGCTTGTCCAGTAGATGACAAGAAATAAAAATATGGGAAGCTCTTGTATCAAATAACACCCTTACAGGAATATCATAGATGGATAATGTACCTTGCAACACTTGCTTCCCATTTTGATTTAAAGAAGTGGATGGTATGTCTTTAATGGTAAAAATTTGTCCTTGAGCTCCCTTTTTAGGAAAAGGGCACTCATTCTTTGTATGTCCTGGTTGGCTGCAATTAAAACATGTGGCAATTGAGCAATCATCTGCAAAGTGGCCCATCTTATTGCACTTGAAACAAAGAATGTTGGCCAAGTTGGTATGCTTCTTTTGTGCTGGAGCGCCATCTTCAGGTTTCTTCCCAACACCCTGCTTCTTTCCCTTAAACATATGCTTGAAGTTTGGCTTTCCTTCAACTGATATACTCGATAAAGGCTGGCACTTACTACTGGTACAACACCCTTCTGGACTCCTTCCTTAATATAAAGAGCCTCAAACCTCAAAGTCGTGCTAATAATGTTGGTGAACATACCCATAAGATGATTGGTCATTTCACGATGGAACTCTGGTCACATTCCATTCACAAACATTTCATTTCCTTGAGAAATGTGTCTATCAATCCAAGTCCAAAACGGGACAAAGAATTGAACTTATGCTCATACTACGACAGAGTCATATCACCCTGCTTTAAGTCAGTGGAACTTCTAAATAACTGAGTTCTTTTAGCTTTTTGAATAAACTGTGCTTCAAAAACTTTCTTGAACTAGGCCCAAGAAAACTCCTCCTATGTAGTACTAGCTGTTTCTGAATCCCACCAATCTTTCACTGACTTTTGAAGTTGTCACGATAACAACAGCCATTTCTTCGCATCATCTAACTGAAGATCTCCAAATGTTCTTTCACAAGTTCGAAGCCACATCTGCTCTCTAAGATATCTTCAGTCCCACAGAATGGTTTCGCACCCAAAGTGGTAAAATTATCACACAAAGCCGCATAGTTCATTGGGGTCTGAATTTGCAATACCATTTCCTCTACCAAATATATAGCTGACATAGTAGCATTTCTAGGTACCCTACCATTGGTAGCCATGCTAGTTTCAGATCCTCTTCTTGTATTCATTTTCTATTAGCTGAACAAATAATAGGTATCTTTAGAATAAAAAAATAGGATTAAAATAGTTAAAGGAAATAACACCAAAGGACCTAAAACGAGACTTTAGAGGATAAATATTATTATTATAAAAATTAGAAATATGCTCTCTAAAGATTAGCTCATTCTGGGACATCATTTACACTATCTCTAGTGAGTTATACCGCAACCAGGCTAAGGTGTTCGCTCAACCAAAGCTCTGATACCAACAGTGATGACCCACCTTTCTAACCCCTGAGAATGGCACTTAATATATCAATGGTATTGATGTGTCGTTGCCTAAGTATTCGAAAGACGAGTTGTCATGGGGTAAAATATAATAACAGAACAATAATCTCACAATGAAATGGTTAAATATATAAATAAAATAAGATAGTATATAAGGTTACTTCCAACATGGAGTTATCAGAGTTACAACAAAAGTACTACTATCAGTCAAGGTAATTATAACAACCCACATTTAAATATACATAAATAGAGCCAACATCTCATAACAGCGGAAATAAATAGCTAGATAGATAAGGAGCCTCCTGCTCGTCCACCATATTCAAAAGAGCCCAAAGAAACCTATCATTTTCGGACAACTCGAATATAAGTGAGTACGCAAGAGTTTTGGAAAAAAACAATTTGGGTCAGACAATAAGTCTGGTATGCGTAAACTCCAAATAAAAAAAATAGAACATACAAAATAACCGGCGAGACCACGTCCCTAAATGCAGAATGGGTTTCCCCTCACAAGAACAACATCCAAGCATAATAGAATGGACACAGATAATTAAACACCACGAAGCGCACAAGACGCTTCCTGATGCAATTAAGAAAGAATCAGTCTAAACAATTGAACCAAAAATATGGAAAAGGTATTTTCCAACAATGACTTGGAGGGTGCGCCCCACTTATCGAAAGTATACCTCTAGAAAATATACTTGAGAACTATGATGGCTCTCAGAAACCTCCAAGCCAGACCCCGCTAACCTTACCGAGTATCCAAGCATTTCACATCTTCCTTTGCATACAACCGAAACCAATTTAGAGTAGATGTGACAATACTCCAATGGGAGCAACACCACATAGCTTGGACCCACTCACTCCTTATTTAGTCATTTCCGATAAAAGATATCAATGCTCAAAATGAGCAACAAATCGTCTTAGATTGACAAAACAAAAACAAAAAGAAGAAGGGTGTCAAAATTGAGAGTTAAGATACATTTATCAAGGATAAAAAAATGATCGTATATGGAAATTAAATCTTATACTCTTTCAATTCTTGGAAATATCTATATACTTATCTCATCGGTATAAATATATCGACAAAACATTTGGGAGGATTTCATATTTCAAAAGCATACTTAAATGGGTCAAAAAAATTATCTACAAGAAAAGCGAATGTTTTCCATACCATCATAATTATAAAGATCATTTATGGAAATTAAATCTCATACACTTGTCATGTTTCCAATATTCTCGACTTACTCTATCCCTCGCCCAGAAACAAAGCCAGGTAAGTCAGGGCATTGGTCGCTCCCAGCCTTGCCTAGACACTTCAGTTCAAGATCGCATAAATAGAGAATCAGTCTACTCATCGGCTTTTAGTGCCACGTATAGGACTATTTACTTTCCAAAAATAATCCATTTAAATTGTTTTATAAATTTCGAAGCTCCTTTAAAATAGTTTAAACCAAGATTTAAAACTTCCATTAAAATCATAACTTAAACCCATCATGTTTAAAGGAGAATATGACTAAGAGGTGTGAAGCTCCCTCTTAATCAAATGAGATAGCTAAAAGGGATGTTATTTGCTTTAAACCAAAAAGTCGCTAAATGTCAATCCTACGTTAAAAGGTGGTGCATGTTCTCTTAACTAAACGTCAAGGTTATTGCTCATAAACTGGCCAAGCACAAACCAAACAACCAAACAAGAATAATAATAGACCCATTATTATTAACAATTTAGAATCAATAGTCAACACAACATTTATTAAAATGTGAATGAGTCAATGGAAAGAGATGAAGATTAGACTCGCTATAAAATAATTAAATTATACTCACAGAATAAGTTATACCCACTAAACTATGAAAACAAGGAATATACTCACATCTTATTTGCTTTGTTGGAGACTTGGATACCTCACCTTTGATTATGAAATTTAGTTCTTTTCTTTAGTTCTTGAATGATTTAAAATGAGACATGGACTCGGCTATTTATAGGTGAAAAGAAGGGTACTTTAGTAATTTCCTATAGCCTAACCTGATTCGACCAGATTTTGGTCCAATAGAAACCAGCCTTATAGCCTAATTTGATTCGAACACATTTTGGTCCAATAGAAAATATCCTTATGGCTTAATTTTATTCGACTATATTTTGGTCCAATAGGAATTATCCTTATCAATTATGGCCAAACTTGATTCAACCAAATTTTGGTCCAATGGCAACCATCTGCATGGCATCACCCGATTCTTCCAGATTTTTGTCCAATGGCAACCATCCGTGTGGAATATAATAATCATTATGCTATTTTTTTTATTAGGCATGTAATTATACTATTCTGTTTTATTAGCTAAGGTTAATAATTCTTTCTTATTTTATTAGGCAAGAAATTATACTATTCTATTTTATTAGGCAAGGTTAATAATTCTTTCTTGTTTTACTTGGCAAGTAATTTTACTATTCTATTTTATTAGGAAAATTCTTTTCTTAAGTAATCATTCTCATTTGATTTATTAGGTAAACTTATTCTTAAATAAATCGATACCCCCAACCGCTTTATAACTCGAACCGTGTAACGACCCACTATTTTGGACCATTCAAATCGACAATAAATCCTCACATGTCTGACTTGAATACTTCAAAACAGTCGATTGTAATGTAATTTGGAGCAAATAAAACCAATCACAGACACAGATAAATCAGAATAACTCGCAGCGAAAATAAAAATAACCATAGTGGTTCATGAAGCCACTACAACTTAGTCATAAAATAAGTACCAAAATACATAGTCTAAAAACAAATACAGTTCTGAAATGAATATGGTAGGAAATCCCAATTACATATGTCTCTAATACATGAACTGAAAAGGAAATACTGAAACTGAAATATACAATAACTGAATAAGTAGATAATTCTATAAGTTCTCTAGCTTCCAGAAGATAGATCCAAGATGTGGCACTCAGGCTGACCCGAGCATATGAAATAAACCCAAACACTCGAGTGAGGACATACATACTTATACAGTGTAAATCAACTCAAGTGAACTGTAATATAAAGGTACAAGTAACTTAAAGGATGCTTGGGACTGCCCATCCTCTAAGGATATGTTAAATTATTTACTATGTAGTAATATTCGCTATTATAATAATGTCTATTAGTAAAATAAACTTACTTTAAAATAGTGTTAAGGAGTGACCTAATATTCCCCTTAACACATAAATATTGCCAGTAGTCTATACAGTACCGTAATACCTCTTAATCGGGAGGCTACCAGAGGATACTCCATAGGTACGACACAAATCAAAATCGTACAAGGCGCGCTAGGGTAAGTGACACGGCACAACTAGGCAATGTCAGGTAGATATACCAATTACGCTTCCAGGCCGGTGGTAACGCGTAGCGCGCAACTACCGCCCACCTCGAGCTACACTCCCAAAAATTGAAGGTGCGCACCAATCAATCACAAAGTAATAGAATGACATACGAAGAAGTATGTCCGATCAAAGGTGCTACCTCATTAGCCCGTCAATCGCTCCTGTTTTAGCCACCTTATGCCAACTCACGGGAGTCGGGTCCATGTATATACCTCAATAGAACGTCGCCACCATCCTACTTCATTCTAGTATATCCACCGCGTACACGGTTGTCAAAGTGGTTATCGGTATCGACAGAGAGTGTGCCCATATCCGATCCCTGTCTCTTTGCCAACCAATCGTTATTATAACCCATGGATATTTATTTCAAAGCAGTATATACTTCCAAAACCAAAATATCATATCCATTTCAAACCATATCATTTATTTTAAAATAGTATATACTTTCAAAACCAAATTATCATATCCACTTCAAAACCATATCATTTATTTCAAAATAGTATATACTTTCCGCTTTACCATTTTATATAATCCAAATGTTTATATACTTACAATTCTTACCATATTTATTTTATCATTTCTATATTATTACACTAATTAATTCATTTGGATATTAAATAAACCATGCTTTTAAGTTAAATAAACTTAATTGCTGTAATTTCCTATTTAAAATTGAAATTCCTTAAGTTAAGTTAAAAGTATATTATTAACTTGCATTTCATTATTACAGTAAAGAACACGTATTGGTTTAATCAATATTGCATTAACTAAAATTACATGTCAAATGTTCATTTTTAACTTAAGTTTTATTTTCACAATAAAGAGCATTTATTGTCTTAATCAATATCACATTAACTAAACTTACATGTCAAATGTACATTTTTTACTTACATTTTATTATCATAATAAAGAGCAATTATTATCTTTATCGATATCACAGTAATTACAATTTCATGTCAAATGTATATTTTTTTAACTTACATTTTATTATCACAATAAAGAGCATTTATTGTCTTAATCAATATCACATTAATTAAAACTACATGTCAAATGTATATTTTTAACTTACATTTTATTATCACAATAAAGGGCATTTATTGTCTTTATCAATATCACATTAATTACAATTACATGTCAAATGTACATTTTTAACTTATATTTTATTATCGCAATAAAGAGCATTTATTGTCTTTATCAATATCACATTAATTACAATTACATGTCAAATGTATATTTTTTTAACTTACATTTTATTATCACAATAAAAAGCATTTATTGTCTTTATCAATATCACATTATTACAATTACATGTCAAATGTACATTTTAACTTACATTTTATTATCACAATAATGAGCATTTATCGTCTTTATCAATATCACATTAATTACAATTACGTGTCAAATATACATTTTTTTGAACTTACATTTTATTATAACAATAAAGAGCATTTATTATCTTAATCAATACCACATTAATTACAATTGTAACGACCCGATATTTTGGACTATTCGCATCCGCACATGTCGGGCTTGAATAATTCAAAATACCGAATTATTAATTTTAATTTAGCAAAACTCAGATATACAGTAAATAAATAATCACAGAATCACAGACACAGAGTAATAATATGAAGCGGAAGTAAAGGAGATAGTAGTTCATGAAGCTACTATATAAATATATAAGATACATCAGAGTTATATAAGTTACAACAGAAGTCTCGAATACAACAGTCAAATATAAGAATCAGAATACATCACTGGAATCATCGAGTATCTGAAAGCTGGATAGATAGCTGGATCTCCAGGCGAAGCTCCAACTCCAAAGGTGAGTCTCGAAAGCTGATCAACCACTCAGTCTAACCCGAGCGTAAAGCAAAACACAAAACACTCGAGTCAGAATTAATATTCTCATATCAATAAATCCAACTCAGGTGAAATAGCAATCGAAATACAAGTAACTCAAAGGATGTTGGAATCACCATCCTCTAAGGATCCGTTAAACTATATACTAGGTAGTAGTGTACGCTAAATAGATAATGTCTATCGGTAAATAAAGTATCAAAATAGTGTTAAGGCGTTACCATTATCCCCCTTAACACATTTTTATAAGCATCATAGTCTATACAGCACTGTAAACTCCACCGTAAACTGGTGGGATATCAGGGAGTACTCCATAGGTATAACACAAAACAAATTCGTAGTGGTCGCGTATATCGGGATACAAGTATGACAAGGCACATGAGGCAATACCCAAGGTAGTGAAACTACCATTCGCCTGATCCGGACTGGTGAGAACACATCGCCGCAGCGATCGCAACACCGCGAAACAACACTCCTGAAAAGTACGAGGGTGCACCAATCGATAACAAGTAATAAGTTGTAGTTACGAAGAAGTGTGTTCGCGTGAGGTGGCTAACCCCATTTGGCCCGGCACGGCTCCTGATTTTAGTCATTTCCAATTTGACACAAGTGTCAAGGCTATCCATTATCATTCTCTTTCTTCAGTCATCGCGTACATCATTCCAACCACTTCATTCTGGATCATCACTCAACGTATTGTTATTAAAGTGGTTTTCGGTTTAGACAGAGAGTATGTCCGTAACCGATTCTGGTCTCTTTAATAACTTTCGTAATTATTACACCGATTGGTCGTTTAATAAATTTCAAAACCAAATCAATTCAATTTCAATTATAATTTGTAATCAACATTACATTCGTCTTTCGAAGTCGATTTCCATAATTTACGTTTCAAAACTTTCAAATAACCATTTCAAGGTCTTACAATCCAATTTCAACTTTTATTTGAACAATTCGAATATTGATTCAGGTTTGCATATAAGTTTCATTCCGAAATCATTTAAAATGGTTAAATTTTCATTCAAATCAATTTATGTTCATTTATCGATTTCATTCATTATTCGTTAAGTTAAATCTATCATTCAAAACAATTTCTAATTAAATTTCGATTCATTAAATCCATTTCTTAAGTTCAATTCCATCATCTCAAAATCTACAAATTTAATTAAATTAAATTCGTCAAATCAAATTCTTTAAAATTTCAAGTTTTATGTTAATTTCAATAAATCACATTCATTTCAATAAATCACATTTTATTTCTTGTGAAAGAAATTCAATTTCCCTTTATTTATTGACTTCGTTACAAAATTTCAAACTCAATTACTAAAGAACTAGATTTCACATAATCGAGAAGTTTTAATTTCACTTATTAACTTACTTAATAATTTTTTCCAAACTTTAATAAATAAAGAAACTCAATTTCATTTATTAACGAAGTTCAAATACACTTATTCAAAAGTTCAATTTCTCTTATCAACGAATTCAAATTTTATTCAATTATCAAATAATTCAATCTTATTCAATTATTAAATAATTTCAATCTTAATTATTAATAACTTCAAAACTTAATAATTTCAAACTCGATTATAAATCCAAATTTAATTATTAAATCATTTCAAACTTAATTATGAATTCAAACTTAATCATCAAACCATTTCAACTTAATTATAAATTTAACTTAATAATTTCGAGCTTAATTATAATTTCAAACTTAATTATAATTTCAAATTTAATTATTAAATGATTTTAAACTTAATAATATCAAAACTCAATTATTACTAATTCCAAATTATTTATTAATAATTCCAAATTTAATTATTAATTAATTAAATTTCAAACAACGTTCTTTCAACAATTGCTACGTTAATATTTGTTTCAGATTTACATCTTTACATTTTCCTTTCAAAAATTCAAATTCCAACTTCATTTCAAAACTTATTCTTTGCTCGAATAAAATCATTATTTTATTTTTCAATCAAATTATTGACCAATCGGATTTTATTTAATTCTCTATCCTAGGTCAAGTTCATTTGGGTATTTATCATTTCAACCCGATTCCAATTCCAATTCAAAAATCAAACATAACAAAGGGAACTTACATTGTGATAACTGGGATGGTGTCAAAGTAAATAAACAAGCAATAACAACAAACAAATACAATCCAATAATTAATTCAAATAATCCCGAAATAATCGTATTAATTCACATTGTTGTTTGTGCGAATTAATATAATTATTTCTAGAATCTACACTATCATTTCATGTAGATTAAAGATTATTACATTTCGGTTTTTCCACTTGTCGTTCAATCTCAATTTCAAATTTAATACTACGACAATTAATCCAATATATGTTCAAAGGTTTAAAGTCTAATTTATCAAATTTTACGTGTCAATTAACTTAACAAATAAAGGGGTCATATTATTCAAATTAACTAATCAAATTCAACACATATGTCGATTCACATTTTTAAACTATCTACGAAAAGAATCCAATTGCATAATATTTATCACTTAATAGATTACAATTTACACCCAATATTAACAACAATCAATCAATCAATTATCAACCAAACTGTATTATCATCGCATAAATAATTAACAGATAATGGTGTCAGATGTCAAAAGTGAACTGATGCATAAATAATAGTGCAATAAATAAAAGCAGCATATTTCAACTGTCGTTTCAATTGAATTCAAATTTAATAAATAAAAGAATATTGGTCGTGAGTGATTGCTCACCTTTCGAGGCTAGAGAGGATAACCACTGAAATGGAGTTACAAGTCTGAACACGAATCCCAAAGCAAAGCTAGATTGGCACGAATCGATGAATAAAGCTGATAAATCGGAATGGACGAAACCAAATTAAAATTAGATCGATGAAGGTGATTGGTATAGGTGAACCTATATATATATAACTATATGTAACTATTTACGTATATAAAATATAATTTAAATTAAAACCATATAAAATAAAATTAGAATCAGACTCAATTATATATAGAAAATCTATCATTCTAATTTATACGGCAAAACCCCAATGGTCCAAATTCACCTTATGCAACCAATATAATACTAACATATAACTTATATAATTTTATATAAACCAAATACATATATATATATATATATATATATATATATATATATACACACACACATAACTATTAGAACTTGTAAGTTATACTGTTTAAACTATACACGTACGATTTTTTTTACATACTATATATCTAAAAATCTTAGAACTTTATGTCTAACATATAAAATCTGATCCGTTGAAATATAACTGTAACATAAACATTTATTTTATACTAAATACATAAACTAGCTCTAGACGGCAATCCAGATTATATATATATGTTTGCGTATGAACTGTAAAGTAGAGTATAGAATTAATGGACCAAAATATATGCAGAAATGATCATATTATGAAAACAGTTTATCATAGATATGCAGCATATAAAACAATTTCAATTTATATAAAATAATTTTTTTTTTTTTAAAAACGGTATAGATATATGTATAAATATAATACCAAATAAAACTTTTAAAACTAACTATTTATACTTTAAAATATATAACAATGATAATTTTATACTGCATATGCCTATACAATTTTATACATACATTCACACGTGCAAACAATATACACACTTTTAACATGCATAAACACTGACACATAACAAACTATGCACTTTATAAATATAACACACAACATACAATGATATCTTGTAAATCAAATACATAGAAAGTTATATAATATAACTATAGTATGTACCTATTTCAACCAGAGAAGGCAGAGGCTAGGGGAAGAAGAGAAGTGGCGGCGCTGGGTTGCGTGAGGCCGTGGAGAGATGGAGGCCGGAGGCGCTTGTGGCCGAGGGTGGGAGATCGGCCGGAGAGAGGACGTGCGCTCGGCGTGGGAGGAGGCTGACGCACGCGAGTTACTGGTGGTTTGTGTGGCTGGGTGAAAACGTGGAGTAGGCAATGGCTTCATGGTGGAAGGCAGTCGCATAGCTCGGCGGTGGGAAGGAGGCCGAGGTGGAGATAACATGGACAGTGAGAGGGAAGAGGCTGTTAGTGGGTTCGGGTGTGGCAGCGGCTTCAGAAATGGGTGGAGCATGGTGATGAGCATGGTGGGGCACGGAGATGGCAAGGTGAGGTAGTGGAGATGGTGGGTCGTGCTCGGCTGTTGCACGCGGGTCTGATGACGTGGAGGGCAGGGGTTTGGTCGGTCGCCGAGTGGATGATCTTTGGGTTTGGACGAGAGGCGTCGGCTTGCTGTGTAGTGGAGGGAAGATGGAGCAGCTAAAGATTTTATATTGAACCGACACACATTTTTTTTTTTTTAGAGTAACTGAAAATGAAGAAGAAAGGAAGTGGAAATGGCCATACTGTAGAAGAGAAGAGGGGTAAAGCTAGAAGGGAATGAGTTGGTTCCTGAATTGCATGCACGTAATAAAAGCTTTAAATATAAACTTCTTTTTAGAAGTAGGCAGAACCGAGAAAAGAAAGTGAACCGCCGGAATAGAAATAGTCAAGCACGAATTTAGATAAATATGTAAAGCCAATGGCTATTGGGTTTATACAGTAGGAAATGGAAGGCTACAAGAACCAATAAGCGCAACTAGTTACCGATACGGTTATCGTTTACGCAGATTTCTTCACGTAACAGACTCCGAAACACACGAACGAATATGCTGTGGAGATCGACACGACGAGACGATCACAACGGTATAAATATATCAGTGGTATGATTTGAATTATAAAATTCGAAATTTTCTACTACGAAAAATGCATAAAAATCGCAGAAAATTAAGATCGACGGAGCCAAAGATGTCTGAATTTGAAAAAACGACAAACTGACAACTTGCTCAAAAGATGCTTTAGAATTTTTCTATGTAAAAATATTTTTGGTTTTGAAAACATTTTATTTTCATCGCTTTTTAACTGATTAAATTTAAGTAAATTTACGTGCGAAATAAACTTTCATATTTTCGGATGAAAATTTACCAGTTGCTATGTTTAACTAGACGTATTCCATATATAAAATTTATATTTCATAATTTATCGTTTTTAAAATACCACAAAATTTCAATTAATAACGTTATTAAAACCGGTTAAATTTTCGGGTCGTTACATTCTCCCCCACTCAAAGCTTTTCGTCCTCGAAAAGGAAGGAGGTAGGAGAATAGAAACAACTAGGAAGAAAATAAATTGAAAAACCAATAAACAATTAATTTAAACCATGAAATTTCAAAATTTAAATTAATTTATGTTCCGTGATTGATTTAATTCATTTGATTTTCTTAAGTTAAATCAAGCTTTAACTATTTCTAGATTTATTATCTTATTATCCAGTCGTCTTTAATTAACAGTTTCAAGATCATAATTAAATTTTTAATAGTCATTTGTTGAAATTATACTTTATTCAGCAAATCTTTTTATTCTTCTTTATTCCAATTTATTAATATATCCATTTCACTTAATATATCCTATCACGTATATTAAATATATTTACGGTTATTATAACTACTCAAATTTAAAAAAAAAAATTATTGACATCATTTCACATTGTAAATTATTCAATTACATATTCAACTTCTAAATGGTTTAGGTAAGTTGTATTAGAATGTAGTTGGATATTATACAAGTAAATTTCCTAATCCAATTAGTTAAGTTTAAATATTCATTCGAAATTTTGGGCTATATTTCAAATATGAAATCATTCTTAGCATAAATTTTAAGAATTTATTTTCCGATTAACTTCAAATAATTTAGAAATAAATAAATATATATATATACATTCAATATATCACATCAAATCAATAATCATATATCAATACATATAAATCAAGTCATAATTTTAGAAATTCAAATCTATTTTAATAATTTCCAAATTAAAGTGCAGGAAGGCTACGAAAAAATCTCTTCACTTTGAAACTCGAAAATGAATGTCGATGATGCGGCCGTCATCATCAAAATTATTTTCCAGCGACAAAGAAAAAGAGCACTGATTTAACGTCCAAAATTCTTTGGAAATGATTTCTATTCGAAATTACCTATGCATTTTAAAATTTAAACCCAAAGTTTGAAATCACCGAAAAATGAAATTCTTAAATTCCTGATTTACATTCATTTAAATTTCCAAATAAATTTATAACCAAATTTTATAAATTCATTAATTTATTTTATGAAATAGTCAATGATTTATAAAACAATAAATGAAAATTAAATTTTTCACATTTCGAACAACAAATTCATTGACATTTAATTTCAGAAAATTTATACTTATATATAATATAATCATTCAAAATTATTTATATTATCAAATTTGAAAACAATATTGTGTCAGTTTGTTTTGTTCAAGTGTTTTGGAAATCCTATCGATAGCGTTGATCAGACGAATCGATCGAAAAACCAAATCAACATCAACAACTCAAACAACACAATATATGAAACATATATCATTTTTAATATTAATTTACAAACACAATTCCTCGCTCGACGATACAAGGATGGATTTCAAAATAGAGTAGAGATTCAAATTTGATGGTAGTCAATCAAAGAGAATTTTGATTCAATAATAAGTTCGAAACAGAAGATAAGATAATTCAATTATCAAAATCGGGAGATGGATAAGCTTATTTAATTCACGGGCAACCTTAACCGGAACGACCGTGACTTAAAGAATAAGACCGATGCTGAATTCCGAGGTAAATCAACATTCGATCTCAAGAAATCGAATTCAGGTATGGTAGGGGATAGCTAGCATCGTAAACCGATGATACAGAAATCTCCGGCAATTCGATGTTTATTGTAAAAGAGTTTCACCCGTTTACAAATAATTCGAAGATTGGCGAGACCGCCGATTCAATATAAAGATCATTCTAAGCGGAGTTATGGGATACTCCGGAATTGAAAAAATGAAAAGTGAGGGACAAGAATGAATTTCGGAACCAAGGGAACGTTCCAAAATTCAAAGGAATTGAGTCAAAAGGAAGAGATTGAAACTCGAGTAGGAGTGATTCTGTAAATACATTTACCATACATACTAAGTTCTGCCAAGAGCTACCAAAGCTCTGATACCAACTGTAACGACCCGATATTTTGGACTATTCGCATCCGCACATGTCGGGCTTGAATAATTCAAAATACCGAATTATTAATTTTAATTTTGCAAAACTCAGATATACAGTAAATAAATAATCACAGAATCACAGATGCAGAGTAATAATATGCAGCGGAAGTAAAGGAGATAGTAGTTCATGAAGCTACTATATAAATATATAAGATACATCAGAGTTATATAAGTTACAACAGAAGTCTCGAATACAACAGTCAAATATAAGAATCATAATACATCACTGGAATCATCGAGTATCTGAAAGCTGGATAGATAGCTGGATCTCCAAACGAAGCTCCAACTCCAAAGGTGAGTCTCGAAAGCTGATCAACCACTCAGTCTGACCCGAGTGTAAAGCAAAACACAAAACACTTGAGTCAAGATTAATATTCTCATATCAATAAATCCAACTCAGGTGAAATAGCAATCGAAATACAAGTAACTCAAAGGATGTTGGAATCACCATCCTCTAAGGATCCGTTAAACTATATACTAGGTAGTAGTGTACGCTAAATAGATAATGTCTATCGGTAATATAAAGTATCAAAATAGTGTTAAGGCGTTACCATTATCCCCCTTAACACATTTTTATAAGCATCATAGTCTATACAGCACTGTAAACTCCACCGTAAACTGGTGGGATATCAGGGAGTACTCCATAGGTCTAACACAAAACAAATTCGTAGTGGTCGCGTATATCGGGATACAAGTATGACAAGGCACATGAGGCAATACCCAAGGTAGTGAAACTACCATTCGCCTGATCCGGACTGGTGAGAACGCATCGCCGCAGCGATCGCAACACCGCAAAACAACACTCCTGAAAAGTACGAGGGTGCACCAATCGATAACAAGTAATAAGTAGTAGTTACGAAGAAGTGTGTTCGCTCGAGGTGGCTAACCCCATTTGGCCCGGCACGGCTCCTGATTTTAGTCATTTCCAATTTGACACAAGTGTCAAGGCTATCCATTATCGTTCTCTTTCTTCAGTCATCGCGTACATCATTCCAACCACTTCATTCTGGATCATCACTCCACGTATAGTTATTAATGTGGTTTTCGGTTTAGACAGAGAGTATGTCCGTAACCGATTCCGGTCTCTTTAATAACTTTCGTAATTATTACACCGATTGGTCGTTTAATAAATTTCAAAACCAAATCAATTTCAATTTCAATTAGAATTTATAATCAACATTACATTCGTCTTTCGAAGTCAATTTCCATAATTTACGTTTCAAAACTTTCAAATAACCATTTCAAGGTCTTACAATACAATTTCAACTTTTATTTGAACAATTCGAATATTGATTCAGGTTCGCATATAAGTTTCATTCCGAAATCATTTAAAATGGTTAAATTTTCATTCAAATCAATTTAAGTTCATTTATCGATTTCATTCATTATTCGTTAAGTTAAATCTATCATTCAAAACAATTTCTAATTAAATTTCGATTCATTAAATCCATTTCTTAAGTTCAATTCCATCATCTCAAAATCTACAAATTTAATTAAATTAAATTCGTCAAATCAAATTCTTTAAAATTTCAAGTTCTATGTTAATTTCAATAAATCACATTCATTTCAATAAATCACATTTTATTTCCTGTGAAAGAAATTCAATTTCCCTTTTTTTATTGACTTCGTTACAAAATTTCAAACTCAATTACTAAAGAACTAGATTTCACATAATCGAGAAGTTTTAATTTCACTTATTAACTTACTTAATAATTTTTTCCAAACTTTAATAAATAAAGATACTCAATTTCATTTATTAACGAAGTTCAAATACACTTATTCAAAAGTTCAATTTCTCTTATCAACGAATTCAAATTTTATTCAATTACCAAATAATTCAATCTTATTCAATTATTAAATAATTTCAATCTTAATTATTAATAACTTCAAAACTTAATAATTTCAAACTCGATTATAAATCCAAATTTAATTATTAAATCATTTCAAACTTAATTATGAATTCAAACTTAATCATCAAACCATTTCAACTTAACTATAAATTTAACTTAATAATTTCGAGCTTAATTATAATTTCAAACTTAATTATAATTTCAAATTTAATTATTAAATGATTTTAAACTTAATAATATCAAAACTCAATTATTACTAATTCCAAATTATTTATTAATAATTCCAAATTTAAGTATTAATTAATTAAATTTCAAACAACGTTCTTTCAACAATTGCTACGTTAATATTTGTTTCAGATTTAAATCTTTACATTTTCCTTTCAAAAATTCAAATTCCAACTTCATTTCAAAACTTATTCTTTGCTCGAATAAAATCATTATTTTATTTTTCAATCAAATTATTGACCAATCGGATTTTATTTAATTCTCTATCCTAGGTCAAGTTCATTTGGGTATTTATCATTTCAACCCGATTCCAATTCCAATTCAAAAATCAAACATAACAAAGGGAACTTACATCGTGATAACTGGGATGGTGTCAAAGTAAATAAACAAGCAATAACAACAAACAAATACAATCCAATAATCAATTCAAATAATCCCGAAATAATCGTATTAATTCACATTGTTGTTTGTGCGAATTAATATAATTATTTCTAGAATCTACACTATCATTTCTTGTAGATTAAAGATTATTACATTTCGGGTTTTCCACTTGTCGTTCAATCTCAATTTCAAATTTAATACTACGACAATTAATCCAATATATGTTCAAAGGTTCAAATTCTAATTTATCAAATTTTACGTGTCAATTAACTTAACAAATAAAGGGGTCATATTATTCAAATTAACTAATCAAATTCAACACATATGTCGATTCACATTTTTAAACTATCTACGAAAAAAATCAAATTGCATAATATTTATCACTTAATAAATTACAATTTACACACAATATTAACAACAATCAATCAATCAATTATCAACCAAACTGTATTATCATCGCATAAATAATTAACAGATAATGGTGTCAGATGTCAAAAGTGAGCTGATGCATAAATAACAGTGCAATAAATAAAAGCAGCATATTTCAATTGTCTTTTCAATTGAATTCAAATTTAATAAATAAAAGAATATTGGTCGTGAGTGATTGCTCACCTTTCGAGGCTAGAGAGGATAACCACTGAAATGGAGTTACAAGTCTGAACACGAATCCCAAAGCAAAGCTAGATTGGCACGAATCGATGAATAAAGCTGATAAATCGGAATGGACGAAACCAAATTAGAATTAGATCGATGAAGGTAATTGGTATAGGTGAACCTATATATATATATATATATATATATATATATATATATATAACTATATGTAACTATTTACGTATATAAAATATAATTTAAATTAAAACCATATAAAATAAAATTAGAATCAGACTCAATTATATATAGAAAATCTATCATTCTAATTTATATGGCAAAACCCCAATGGTCCAAATTCACCTTATGCAACCAATATAATACTAACATATAACTTATATAATTTTATATAAACCAAATACATACATACATATATATATATATAACTATTAGAACTTATAAGTTATACTGTTTAAACTATACACGTACGATTTTTTTTACATACTATATATCTAAAAATCTTAGAACTTTATGTCTAACATATAAAATCTGATCCGTTGAAATATAACTGTAACAAAACATTTATTTTATACTAAATACATAAACTAGCTCTAGACGGCAATCCAGATTATATATATATATGTTTGCGTATGAACTGTAAAGTAGAGTATAGAATTAATGGACCAAAATATATGCAGAAATGATCATATTATGAAAACAGTTTATCATAGATATGCAGCATATAAAACAATTTCAATTTATATAAAATAATTTTTTTTTAAAAAAAAGGGTATAGATATATGTATAAATATAATACCAAATAAAACTTTTAAAACTAACTATTTATACTTTAAAATATATAACAATGATAATTTTATACTGCATATGCCTATACAATTTTATACATACATTCATACGTGCAAACAATATACACACTTTTAACATGCATAAACACTGACACATAACAAACTATGCACTTTATAAATATAACACACAGCATACAATGATATCTTGTAAATCAAATACATAGAAAGTTATATAATATAACTGTAGTATGTACCTATTTCAACCAGAGAAGGCAGAGGCTAGGGGAAGAAGAGAAGTGGCGGCGCTGGGTTGCGTGAGGCCGTGGAGAGATGGAGGCCGGAGGCGCTTGTGGCCGAGGGTGGGAGATCGGCCGGAGAGAGGACGTGCGCTCGGCGTGGGAGGAGGCTGACGCACGCGAGTTACTGGTGGTTTGTGTGACTGGGTGAAAACATGGAGTAGGCAATGGCTTCATGGTGGAAGGCAGTCGCATAGCTCGGCGGTGGGAAGGAGGCCGAGGCGGAGATAACATGGACAGTGAGAGGGAAGAGGCTGTTAGTGGGTTCGGGTGTGGCAGCGGCTTCGAAAATGGGTGGAGCATGGTGATGAGCACGGTGGGACACGGAGATGGCAAGGTGAGGTAGTGGAGATGGTGAGTCGTGCTCGGCTGTTGCACGCGGGTCTGATGACATGGAGGGCAGGGGTTTGGTCGGTCGCCGAGTGGATGATCTTTGGGTTAGGACGAGAGGCGTCGGCTTGCTATGTAGCGGAGGGAAGATGGAGCAGCTAAAGATTTTATATTGAACCGACACACATTTTTTTTTTAGAGTAACTGAAAATGAAGAAGAAAGGAAGTGGAAATGGCCATACTGTAGAAGAGAAGAGGGGTAAAGCTAGAAGGGAATGAATTGGTTCCTGAATTGCATGCACGTAACAAAAGTTTTGAATATAAACTTCTTTTTAGAAGTAGGCAGAACCGAGAAAAGAAAGTGAACCGCCGGAATAGAAATAGTCAAGCACGAATTTAGATAAATATGTAAAGCCAATTGCTATTAGGTTTATACAGTAGGAAATGGAAGGCTACAAGAACCAATAAGCGCAACTAGTTACCGATACGGTTATCGTTTACGCAGATTTCTTCGCGTAACAGACTCCGAAACACACGAACGAATATGCTGTGGAGATCGACACGACGAGACGATCACAATAGTATAAAAATATCAGTGGTATGATTTGAATTATAAAATTCGAAATTTTCTACTACGAAAAATGCAGAAAAATCGCAGAAAATTAAGATCGACGGAGCTAAAGATGTCTGAATTTGGAAAAACGACAAACTGACAACTTGCTCAAAAGATGGTTTAGAATTTTTCTATGTAAAAATATTTTTGGTTTTGAAAACATTTTATTTTCATCGCTTTTTAACTGATTAAATTGAAGTAAATTTACGTGCGAAATAAACTTTCATATTTTCGGATGAAAATTTACCAGTTGCTATGTTTAACTAGACGTATTCCAAATATAAAATTTATATTTCATAATTTATCGTTTTAAAATACCACAAAATTTCAATTAATAACGTTATTAAAACCGGTTAAATTTTCGGGTCGTTACAACAATTACATGTCAAACGTACATTTTTAACTTACATTTTTTTTATCACAATAAAGAGCATTTGTAGCCTTAATCAATATCACAATAATTACAATCACATGTCAAATGTACATTTTTAACTTACATTTTTTTATCGCAATAAAGAGTATTTATTGTCTTAATTAATACCACATTAATTAAAATTACATGTTTACCATATAATCATAAGTATTCATTTTCCAAAACATATCCATTTCATAAATAAAATATTTTATCATAGTTAATATAATAATCATTTTTCTTTAAAAATTTATTCATTTATACTTCAAATAACTATGATTCCACATTAAATATTTATTATAAAAATCCAATTGAACTGTATTTCATTGTATCCAAAATACTTCATTTACTATTCGAACTAAATCCATTTCATGAAATAACCTTTATTAAAGTTACTATATTAGATTTAAGATTCCATATTAAATCAAATTTAATTATTAAGATATTTATCATAAATAAAATCTTTAAATTTCTTAAACCAATAATAGACTTATAAAATTTTAACTTATAGGAAAACCAAATACACCTGTACCATTTAAAGCATTAAATCAAATTAAGTTAAAATTTCATATATTCATAATTTCAAAATACTTAAAAAATTTCAGAAAATATTCAAAACACTTAATGAATCTTTAGGAAAATATTATTTAAAAATATAATCATGTGCCTGTATAATATTTTCTAACCTAGGTCAAGTGATATGGATGTGTATCATTTCAATCCATAATTTAAAAAGAAAATCCAGGTTCTGTCATTTCAAACCCGCAATCCCAAGTAAATCAATTATAATAAAAGCGACTCGAGCCTATCATTTCAGCCCATAATGATTTTTTCTTATTCTAAAATCCGTTCGGGTATGTATCATTTCAACCCATGGTGATAGGGAATTTGCAGTGGTGATTAACAGAAATAAAATAATAGTATACATATAATATCATAACAAATGATGTAACAAATATATAAATGGCATTTATCATCATGTAAACACAATACAGGCATATATGAATAACATATCAATGTCTACAGATTCACTTGTCATTATTTCACAAAAATATAAGTACATATGTCTAGAGTGATAAAAACTCACCTTTTTAAAGCTGAAGGCAACAATTCAAACACAAAGATCAAACTTCGAAAAGCACAAAAGGCCCGACAAAGCACGATTCAACTTGAGTGATAGGAGAGCCAAGATTTTAACTTTTGTACACAAACAAATACAACATACATAAGTATATTTAATACAAAAGATTAGATGAATTAAACAATGAAAATAATTGAGATAAGATGACATAACCTTGC
This sequence comes from Allium cepa, assembly GCA_030765085.1. NCBI lineage: Eukaryota > Viridiplantae > Streptophyta > Magnoliopsida > Asparagales > Amaryllidaceae > Allium > Allium cepa. Next base: position 124,645,683 of record CM060940.1, on the reverse strand, counting down.
TCTATCCTATGCAAGTGGTGATGGGGTTGGCAAGGAGGTAGATGCCGAGCCTATTCATGAAGGAAACAAAGAAAGAAAAAGAAGAGAAAAAAGAGAAAGAAGAGGAAGAAGAAGCCATGGATATTTAGATCTATATTTTTTCTCGTAGGAAATAAAATGAGATGTGGGAAAAATGTTTTTGTCCGTGAATTAGTAATAGAGGAGGCGGCTAAGATTTAAGGTATGAACGGCCAAAAGAGTAAATGATAAGAAAATACTAAAGGGGATTTAATTCCTATTTAATAAAATAAACGTATGCAAAGATCTTTCAATCAGAGAAAGAGATATATTGAGAAGATTTTTATGCATGATTAGGAGAAGTAATACACGACTATAGTATGTGAGGAACGGCTAAAATAGTGAATGGCTATGGTAGGAAATTAAATAGATAGGCACGTAAAAAGGTAAGAAATAAATCCAAAGAAACTTATGCAAAAATAAAACAACGTAACGTACAACTAATTGATTCATTTCCCAACTACTAAATACAAAATATACAAATGAACATCCAAATAAATAAATTAAAGTGTATACACACAAATAAAAAATAACTATGAACAACTATGGTAGGAAATAAATAGATAGGCAAATAAAGTGGTAAGAAATAAAGCAAATGTAACGTATGCCAAATTAAAGCAAAGTAAAATACGTCAATTTGATTTGTTTCCTTGCCATTAATTAAAAGGTATATACAAAGAAACATTCAATAAACAAAATAAATAAAATTTTAAAAAGATATGCATTTAAGACAATATAACGTATATCCATTGAAATTTTTTCCAAGCAATAAATAAGAGATATAAACACATAACTATTCAAATAACAAAATGAATGTCAAAAAAGGAAAATATAGAAAGATAAAATGGAGATGAATATATACGAAAAATATAAATATATATGTACAGAAATTATTTATTTTATTACATTTGGAAAGGAAATTACAAACAAAAATCCAAACTTTATTGGAAAAATTTTAAAATTCAAATTTTGGATTATTAACACCAAAGTTTTAAATAAAATGAATTAAAATATTTAATAAAAATTTTGGGCTGTTACAAACCGTCTTTAAACTAACATTTTACATCGGTTTTAAAAATCCATTCGAGATGTTTTATCTAAAAAAATATTTTAGATATAAAATCCTTTATTTAATTATTTAAAAACCTATTAATTATTCAAGTTCAAAGTGATTAAATTATGGGTCGTTACATACATTTTGATCCAAATTTTGATAGTTTGTTATTTAACTATCAAATAAACAAACAACAAGAAATTTAAGGATTTAATTATCCACAACAATCACTAAGCCTCAAAATAAATCTTCTATTTATTATAAATCTCTTTCCAAATCAAAACATTTATATACTTATCATACTGACATAAGTATATTCACAAAACATTAGTGAAAGATTTCTTAGTTCAAAATTATATTAAAGGATATAAACAAAATGTTATTTATTTTGTAACGGCCCAGAACTTCTGTCATTTGAAATTCGTATATTTAATTAATTTTAAATATTCACGAATGAATTTTTTAAGCTAAGTGAATTAAATTTTGAATATAGAGATTTAATTGGATAATTAAATCGATAATTTAATGTTTGAAATTACAAAAATAATTGGAAATTGGGTTTAATTTGATTAAAGTTGATTTATAAAGTTGTATTAAGTCATACTGAAGTTAGAATGACGTTATAGAACTTTTAAAATTGAATTAAAAGTTAATTTGTGAAAATTGAATATTTTAATATTTAATTAACGAGTTAAAATAGCCATTTTTCAAACAGTCTCGGATTTCGACGAAATTAGTTTCATCGGATCCGTAATGTTATATTATTGTATGATTTCAAATTTCTTGTCAATCGGACTTACGGTTTGTCCGGGGCAAGCTAAAATGCATAGAAATTTGTTTAATCGATTTAATTTAAATTTGATCGTTTATTTCCGTAACTCGCACGTATGATCGAATTGGCTCTCGATACCTATTCCATTGTGTCCGGAACGTGGGATAAAACCTAGAAACGCCAGCCGGTACGCTTCGTTTGGAGTTCGGAAAATTTCGGATGAATAGTGTTTTGGTGAATTTTCTATATAAGGACCTAAATATTCACAATTGCAAACAAAACATCCCTAGGGTTTCAGCCGCCACTTCTTCAATATCAATGGCCGAAAACTACTGTCGATCATCCCTCAAATCCTCCTAATCCAAGCAGAAATAGACTAAGGCTTCAACTACAAAGTTGGAGAGCTTCACGAGCTCGACGACTTCAACGGTGGAGATCAATTTTTACGAAGCCGATTGACGGCAAATCAAGTTTGAAAGGCTGAACGTCATGCGCGTTTTTCAAGACAGGGGAGGGGCCGAGCTCAGTCGTACTTGGCTGGGTGGTGTTCGATGACGTGGGCTTTGACGAGGTGTCTCTTGATCGACGTCTAGTCGAGAGTTCGAGCCGCGTTAATTCGAAAATAAGTGACGGCAATGGGTTATCTTCGTACGTGAATAACCTGGAAGAAGGAGAAGTAGAATCAAGCGGCCATGATTTGCTTTGAAGAAACTAATGGTCCAGATGTGAAGAGGTTAAAAAAAACTGTAATATATATATATATATATATATATATATATATATTATAATTCGTTAAACTTTAAAATACCATATCTTGTTCATACGAGGTCGAAAAATAACGAAACAAATTGCATTGGGTTCGTATTCGCGAACACTACGCGATGGAGCTGGATTGGGGTTGATTGGAGCTAGTGAGAATTTGGGTAAAATTAAATGCGCATTTAATTTTATTCGAAATAAAACACTCGACTGTTATTGGAAGCAAGGTGAGAACTTCTCACTCAATCGAAATTGTTTCGATTTAAATTTTAAATAGTTAGATTTAAAATTGCTTGATTTAATGCTTAGATCATAAATTTATTATCGATTGTTTTGAAATAGACCCTATGCACCGTATATTAAGCGGATGTTATTTATTAAAAACATATACCGCGATATTTCACCGAGAAGTGGAATTGGTATTATATATGTACTTGGAGTTGATTTTCCCGCATTATATAGCAGATGAGACCCTATTGCGCCGCATAATATCGGATAATATTTTATATAAACCCATGTACCGTGATATTCCGTATTGAAACGGGATTGGTATTGTGCCAACATCTGTGAATGCAGAGAAACAGGTTGGAGGGATCCAACTGGATTCCTCACCCGTATTGATTTATTTACAGATATTTGGGATATATTCTGTTATCATATTGATATATGATGTTTTGGATGCCGTGATTGTTATATATAGTGCGGTTGCAGCATTGGGCCTATTTTTAGAGTTTTAAAAATGCTAAAGTAACGATTTCGAGTTTAAAAGGATTTTCAAAGTGATTTTTGAAAGTATACGTTTTATTAAATTTTAGAATTGATTCATTTTAAATAAATAAACGTTATAATTTTAATGTTATAGAAATTATGATTTTTGAGAAATATAGTTGAAAATTGATTTTTTGAAATATGGAGTTAATGAATTTTATAAAATAGTTTAAATTGAGATTTTTGAAATTTTTATAAACGATTTATATAAAAGTTTTGTAAAATAGATATTTATAAATTAAAATATTGGAATTATAAAACAAGTTTTTATAAGTGTTAAAACGAAGTATAAATGGATTTCATAAGTGAATGAAATTTATAGAGTTATAAATCGGGAAGTTATAAAATGAATAGATTTTGTAAAATAAAATATTTATAAGTAATTAACTTATAAATTGGATTTTAGCATTTAAATGAGATCTAAATAGAATTGGTAAATTAATGGATTTTATAAGTTGAAGTTTTTATAAAATATATAAATGTGAATTTATAAACGTTGTTTTATAAATCCGAAATCAACTTATTTTGATAAGTCAATTATTTTAGATTATTAAAGGAGATTATCTACGATTTTGGACAGTGGATAATCCTTTAAAAATAAAATGTGTAGAAACGTTGAATTTGGTAAATGATTTATATTCACGATTTTGGACAGTGAATAATATATTGAAGAATTGTTTTAGGAAGTGATCTTTTAAATGGAATTAAAACTATTTGAAGTTGTTTGAAAATGTGTTAAGGATCGAAACCATAGATTTCAACATTCATTGCTGAAATAGATGTTTTCGAGAAATAAGGAAATGGTGGATTATAACACTGTTGTTATAGTAAATGATTTTCGAAAGGAAATGTTTTTGTATAGTATTGGGATTTATATATCTATCTAAATTTCGAATACCTATACTAGTGATTTTGGGTTGTCGTAACGATGTTTTACGCAACATTCATTTTGAGTCAAATGAATGTGTTTAAGAGAACGTTTTCCTAAAAGAATAAAATATATATATTTAATCGTGTTTTAAGTATATTGAATATTTTCTAAGTGTTGAAAATAAATAGATTTGTGAATTACTTATTGTTAAATAGGTATTTGGAAATGATTTCCAGTGAAAATGAATAAATATTTGGAAATGTTTCTTCGTAAGGAAAATGATTTGAAATTTGTTTTCAAAAGTTAGAAAGGTAAAAAGTGATTTGAAATTTGTTATCAAATGGATGAAGTGTGGAAAATTTTATATCTTGTAACGATATTTTTGGAAAATAAATAATTTGGGAAATTATTTGGGATTTGGCGATGCTGTGCATATAATTGATAGTTAAATAACCGACTATCAATATTTACCTTTAAATGTGTATTTATTGTGATTTGCTTGAATTTGAATGCTACACTTATTTTTAAATAAGTGCTCGTTATTCGGTTTAGCCGGGAGAGGACCTTTGTGTCATAAATCGCATTCCGAATAATGATATGTCGTAATGGATAGCATTTGAAGACCGGTGTTGAAGAACAGATATTTTTGAAAACGGAAGGAATGCCGTCGAATGTTTCTGCATCGGCTGATCTCCGATATAGAGATTTTATCACCCTTTGTGATGGGAAGTCCGGTCGTGATTAGTGAATATCCGAATTGCAAGGGCTTCTTTGGAAGTGCCTTCGGTTCTATTCGAACCTAGACTGGACTTTTATGGATGTGTGTCTGACGTTACAATTTAAGATGTAAAGCTAGTTTCTATCAAATATATTTCTGTTGGTGGCGGAGAATTTATTCTCTTAGCTTAACACCCTTCTCTGAGACGTACGAGCTCAGAGGTTATGTAGTTGATGGTTACTAGTGATATATTCCCAAATTGGTAATGTGGCATACGAAGTGCTGTTGGGCATTTGTTGATCAAAAGCGTGGCTTTTGTATAAAGCGTAGCTTTGTGGACAAGACTTCGTCGGACCTCCCACCCCGGTAATGGTCAAAACAGGAAAGATGCAGCAAGGTTATTAGGGGATCGCGCCCCTTAGTGTATGTCATTTCCTTCTGGATAGAGGTGGTATTATGGTATGGAGCCTTGATACTTAACCTATGTTGTTGCTACAAACTTATTATTTTGTGGTTGTTGGTGAATCTCGAGATTTAGGCCGGTTGCGACCGGGGGATGACGTATTCGTGTTAGTAGTTACCCAGCTAGGGGTAACCCGGCCTTGTGTTGGCAGAGATCCGGTTAGGTTCTCGGGGCGTCTTTCCAGAGGCGTACCTATGTAGCAATGGGAAGTTCCTTGGCCTGACCATTTGTTGGAAATCGAAACTCCAATACGAAACCTTGTACGGTTTTAGTTGTAGAACCTACCATTTACTTATGGTGGTCACCACTGTTTAGATGGTAGCTATAATAGGCACAGTTCGGAATGTCTATGTTGGCTAAGATTTATGTTGTACTTTCAAAATGTTTTCCTAACTTTCCACTTATAGTAATAATATCAAAGAAAATTTGCGTATCAAGCATGTTTGACTATCATAAGGAGAAATCTCCTCTGATTCTGTGTTTGCATTGTGTGTGTGTGCGGGAGGCGTTATGGTAGTCTCATTTTCTAAAAAGCATTGAGAATCTAATTTAAAAATATTTCTTTGTTTGTTTTTAAAAGATAAACTGTTTAAGTTCTCAAACCAGTCCCATGACTGACCTGGAGTTTATTGTTTCCTTCCTAAACTCTGGGTGCCCACCAATTTTAACACGGGCAGTCTAGAGTCAGGTTATCAGGTCATTCTGGAATTCAGGAGTTGCAGTAGGGATCTGAAGGCAAGCTGGATGGCATAGCGTATCAACTAGTATATAGTATCTCTTTTCCGCTATTTCTTGTTGTAAACTCTGATAATGTAATGTGATGTGATGTAATAACTGATATAGTTCTTTGTTTTAAAGATATTCATTTATCTATTATATGTTGTTCCGCTGTGATTGTGAGATTCTGATATTGTTCTGTTGCTTTTCTTTCTTTCTTCTTCTATCTTCTACCTCTTCTTTAACCCTAACGGTACGGTTTTCCGGCATTCGATTGCTCGGCAGTTAATACAGTGGACGTATTAATGTCGACTTTCGTGAGTCGAAAATCGCGAACGTCACAAATTTGGAGATAAAGATAACTTCAAAAATGTTCCTTCGGTATTAAGTGTGGAACGAATGTCCATACCACTAAAATTAAGAAGGTCAATTAAAAGAAATCAAATATCAAATTCTTTTACAAATTTCCTTTAATGAATTCTTTTAACAAATATCTTTTGTTTATGAAATCTCCTTTACTTAAATTCCAAACCCACTTACAAAACTCTTTATAAACCACCAAGTTACTTTAGAAAACTCTTTTACAAATGTCAAAACCACTTAGAAACTCTATAAATCTCATAAATCCTTTTATAGAATTTCTTTATAAATATTGAAAAGGGAAAAAATTTAAAGGACAAATTAAAGTAAATAATTAACCACAAGGACACACGCAAATTTTTTTTACCATAAGGACAAAGCCCAAAGTCCAGATACAATTTAAAACAAAACAAAGAATTTCGTTCGTCTTCTCCTCCTTGCTTTAACTCAAAATTTGATGAAACTTTGCTCGAAAAAAATGGAACTGCAAACCAGAAACAAATCTACATCTCCAACATAGCCGCAAAAATCGACAGTCGACGAACAACAAACACAACAGTCGAAGAAACCTTAGCTACATCAGAAGTGGAGAAACAAAGTGAAAATCAAAATGTCGAATCACTTCCAACAGTAGATATTCAAAGAGAAAACGCAATGATACAAGATGGAAACCTACCTCTAGTGGAAATGTTACCAAGGACAGTAAAGGAAAGAAGAAGCAAGTTAAAACTTAAAAACCTACATTAGTAGGAGAGGAAAAGCAAAATAGAGAAAAGAAACAAAACAAAGACATGAAAATAATACAACAATTGGAAGCAAAACAGAAACAAAAGAAAGTATAACAGAGAAGGTAACTGATACTATAAAATCAAGTATAACAAATTTAGTATATTTTTATTATAGTAACAATGAATTTTTTGCACAGAACAAAGAAGAGAACATGCAGTAACAAATAATTGCAGAGAAAACAGTTGAATAAAATATGCAAAAAAAGAGAACAAAGAACAAAATGAATAAATGAAAAAATGATTCAAAAGAAGATAAATACAGAAATTGAGGTAACTGAAATTGAAAATTAAGAAACTAAAACCAACAATTTCATACTGTTACATGTATTCTAATATTATCAAAAATGTTCAACAGGAAAAATATCAGAAAGAAGAAGGCAACAAAGTTGCAGATGAAGAATCAAAAGAAAAAACTCAACCCAATAAAATTAGAAATATTATAACTTTGTAACATGATAGATACTGCAAAAATAATACCTGTAAATCATTTGGTAAAAGAAAAGACCAATTATTACAACAAACTGATACCTACTTACGGCAAATAATAGTCAGTATCATGTAGTGTAAATCTTTTGGTAAAAAAATAGTCAGTATCATTTAGTTAAAATCTGATACTTACAACAAATTGATACCTAATTACAAAAAATTAATACCTACTTACAAAAAACTGATACCTACTTGAAAAAAAAAGATACCTACTTACAGAAAACCGATACCAACTTAGTATAAACTGATACCTATTTACTGCAAACTGATACCTATTTACTATAAACTTGAAATCGTTACATATTTGACTGAAGATATTTCACTGTAGCTAATACCAAACCTATTGTTACGTTTCAACTTTATTTGTTTCACAAATCGCTTATTGTCTTTATTTTGAAATAATAGGATGATGAAGATTTTGTTAATCCACATCCAAAATGCATTAAAGGTAGATCACAAACAGAGCAGGAGAAAGTTTCAAAATCCAAAGACAAAAAGCATGAAATTGCTTATGGATGTGGATTGCAAGTAGTTTTCAAAACTGTGAAAATGATAAAACAAAAGAATGCTCTATCCAAAAAGAAAATGGACATATTGAAGAGCACTCCTTTCTACAATTTCTTTAGAGTTTTTTATGAAGAGAAAATTCTAATGAAAGAATGTAAAAAGCATCAATACAACTTGGATGCTTTATACCAATGCTACTCAGTTGAGTAAGACGATTCCTATTTGCTAAAGAAAGAATGAAAGTTACAACAAGAGATATAAGTTTGATTTTTCGCCTACCATTAAAAGGAATTAACATTGACCCAACTCATAAAATGACAAATAGAACAATTCCAATGCAGTGCAAAGAATTTGCAAAGAGAAATTTTGGCAATTGCACTTATATAACAAGGAATGTTTTGGAAAAAGGAATAAAGCAAGAAGTGGCAAAGAAGAAAAAGCCGTACGAAGAAGACTTGCTACTGTTAATAGTAATGGAAATACTATTAACATTCTTCTTCCCAAACAACTAGCAAAAGTTAAGATAGGGAAGTCTACCATACTTAATTAATGTAGACACAATGCAATCGGTTTCTTGGCCACCAACGATAGAAAAGAATTTCAGTAAATTTGTCAAGAAGTTCATCCATAAGCCAAGAAACATGTCCGGATGCTCCATGCTTCCATTGGTAAGATAAATTAATCAAAATTATTATTTGATTTTTTAAAAAAACATATCTAATCAATTCTTTTGAAGTTAACAGTATTGTGTTTGTGAGAAATTGCATCTCATTCAACAAAGACAATAGTATATTGTAACTTTACCCAGATTTGCAAAGTCGGACTTAAGGAAACTAAAAGACAAAGCAATCAAAAATGTTTTTGATAATGTGAAAGAGGGCGACGTAAGTTAAAATTCCATTTGATTTTTGTTAATCAATATGCTCTAACTCTTATGTAGAATAAAGTTTAATAGTATATCCTTTCTTCTATAACTTAAAGCTGATACTACAGTGAACAAAAACTGATACCATATCATTACATACTAATATTATAAGAAAAAGAAAGTAGAATGCAAAAATTGATACTATATATTTATTTACTTGAAAGTGATACTAATAGTATCAAAAACTGATACTAAAGTGCAAAAAATGATATCATATGATTACATGCTTGAAACTAATTGTAGAAGTATCAAAAAATGATACTAGAATGCAAAAATTGATACCGTATGATTTCATGATTGAAACTGATACAAGAAGTATAATAAACTGATACTACAATGCAACAACTAATACCATAGTTTTACATCATTGAAACTGATAATAATACTATAAGAAACTGATACTAGAATTCAAAAACTGATAACATAGTTTACATGATTGAAGATGATGTTAAAAGTATCGGAAATTCAGACATTAACTATTTGTTTTATCGCGTAGTATTTCTTCTTTTTCGTTACAATAAAAATTCAATTGTCATTGTAAATTGAAATTATAGTTTAAAACTAAAACAAATTTTCCAATACCAATTTTATAGGTGAAAGAAATTACAAATCTCAACCCATATGAAGAATGTCTACTTCAAACAGTAAGTGTAGAACAAAATTTGGCCCAAATTCAAAAACAAAAGTGTAACGACTCGATTTTTCGGGCGTCAAATTTAAATAATAATCCAGATGAGTGAGATTAACTCAACTTTTTATTTTGATGTTTGCAATCCATTTCCATCTTGACTATTTCTCCACGAATTTTGGACCTTGTATAAACATTTATACAATTTATTAATATTCGAAATAATCAAACAAATTAATTTTCTTTTAATAGATTTAATTAATTAACACTTTTAATTTGAACTAATCTAATGATCCATTTCCATTTAGATAAATTTAATTAGCCAATTATTCTATTAAACTAATTTTTCCTATAATAAATAAATCTTTAAGTTACAAAAATAATTAATTAAGTTAATCTCCCTGATACACTATTTTAAAATAAACAAGTAAATTTAAAATGTATAGATGTATATTTATTTTTCCCCTTTGAAACTACAGGAAATTATTGTCAAGGACAAAATTTCAAAACTTTTTAGCCTCAAGGACAGACCTTCAATATTTTATCCCGAAGGACAACTTTCTGCATGTATCAGTTTTTAGTTATTAATAGTAGTTTTTAGGTATCAGTTTGTAGTTATCGGTAGCAGTTTTTAGGTATCATTTTTTAGCTTGGTAGCAGTTTTATTGTCCTTATAAATAATTTTGAAAAATGTTTTTCCTTATGAATAATTTTTAGAAGAATGTTTGTCCTTGTGTTAAAAATATTGATGTCGTGCCCTTGAGGCAAAAAATATATAACTCCTTGTCCTTTAAATTGATTCCCCCTTGAAACTATATATATATATACTTATAAATAATCTATGTGGATTCAAAATCTAATCTTTATATTCAAACTTTCAACATTCACAATTATTTTCAACATCTTAAACATATAATTTCAGTTTACTATTTAAAATAGGCATGTGAATATATTTATATATTTTTCTTTTACTATGAATAAAAAAACAGAATACAGAATTAATTTGAATTTAATTACCTAATATGTGAAAAACTACAGCCACAACAGCTCGCTGCGTACCCTCACCGAAACCCAAAACCCACGCTCGTCTACTCCACGCTTTAGACAGATTGTCCTAGTTCTCCTCTCTCTCTACTGCTACTCTTTCTGGAAACCGACATTGTAGATAATACTAAGGTGAGTTAATATCACTCATCAGTGGAAAATAAAAGGTACATCTAAAACAGGGGAGGTGCGCACAAGGCTAAGTGGCTAGCAACCAATTAGGGTAAGGTCACCCCTGTCTAGATGTCCTTTTTATTTGGCAGTGTGGCGGTTGCTGATCCAGACCGTGGTGTGAACTTATTCGGACTATCCAGTAAGGGGTAGCTCTGGTCTTGTGATGCAGGGGATCAGGGTGGATTATCGGTACGGTGATCTAGACCACGTACTATGATGAGCGGTACCCCAGTAGCCCTGCCATTGATGGAAATCCATTTTCCCTACGTGCCCTTAAGGTTTTTGTTTGTAGAGCCCACTTTGTGGCTAGTGGCTGGAATTTAATGAATGTAACAATTTTGGCTATTTGAATAAGTATTTGTAACTAGACACTATTATAATATCAAACCGAGTATTATAGAGTATGGATTCTGGATGGATTGCTGTGGAGCTCAGGAGACGAGCTGGATGACGAGGCGTATTTCCAAAGATTCATATTTTCGATGTGTAGTGTAAGCTGTATATTCAGCTTTGGAAGGATGAGATGTTATAACCGTCCTGAATTGTGTTGCTGAACTCTAATGTTGTATTCTGATGATGTATGTATAAAACAGATATAGTTTCTTTTATGTAAAGATCGGTTATTATCTATTATATTTTATTCCGCTGCATTGGTAAGATTCTGATATTGTTTCTATTTCTTTATCTATCTCCTTCTTCTTTAACTCTATTGGTTCGGTTTATCGGCATTCGATTGTTCGGCATTTGATACCGTGTACGTATAAATATCGATTTTCGGGCGTCGGAAAATCGGGTCGTTAGGTTAATTAATTCGTAATTAAGGATAAATTAATTAAGTAATTAGAGATTAATTACTTAAATGATAATTAATTAATGTAAGTAATTAAAGGATAAATTTGTTAAGGATTAATTAATTTATTAGTAAGTAAAGGTTAAATTAATTAATAATTAAAGGTTAATTAATTAAGGACAATTAACCAATGGGATAATTACTTAACGAAAGTAATTATGGATAATTAATGGTTAAATTAAAGGATGATTAATTAATGGTTTGTAATTAATTAATGATTAAGTAAGCAGGATTTAAAAGGTGATTGAAGTAATTAATTTAATTTATTTAAATTAATTAGAAATGGTGTGATAAATTAATCTTGCTTATGAATGATTGAATGATATTGTATCTGATATGTGATTTGTGATGCTATGTGATATGATATGTTTGATAATGTAGTTTGTTTAGCTGTGATGAATGGCTATGCAAATATGTAATTCTGGATATAAATGGAATTGTTTAAACTTAAACAGCTTTGTTCTTTTAAGATAATATTGGATTCGAAGAGACCGGGGTCGGGTATCAGTAAATACCCGAAACCACTTCGATTTGGAATCTATAATAATTCTTTATAGTTTTTATATGTGAAATCAATAGGGTGGAATGGAATAAGTTAAGTGAATTGGACATTGAAAACTATATAGTGGTACTTGGGATTGATTTGTGAAATAAGTAGGGATATAACAAGAAAAGAATTCGTAGTAAGGTACGAGTTACCCTCGGGTTTTAAATAAGTTTTATGATTTAGTATTTCATGTTAGATGGGTTTACTCACACTAGTTTCCAGCCTGATTCGGGTGTTACTTTGATGTAATGCTCAGGTCAGACCGAGCATTATAGATTTTCAAGTTAGGGCGTTCTGGAGCTCAGGAGGCGAGCTGGATGGAAGGAATGTATGGAGTTGACCGCTATGTATTAGACTTGTTTTGATAGTAGTGTGGGATGGGTTGTACAAATGTCCAGTTTATATGTAAATGGTTGTAACTCTGATGAAATGTATGTAATCTAACAATTACAACTTTTCTTTGTATTAATGATATTATTTGTTATTATATTTAATCTGCTACGAATGTGAGATGTTGTTGTTTTCTGTTCTTCTTCTTCCTTCTTCTTCTTTTCTATAACAATCTAAAATTTTCGGCGTTCGATTGCTTGGCACTTTTACACTATCGTATTAGTATCGGATTTTTGAGGTCGAAAATTTCGGGTCGTTACACGATCCTGTTTTTCGATGCTTGAAAATCGATATTTAAACGTCCATTGTATAAAATGCCAAACAATCGAATGCTGAAAAACCGAACCATTTGGGTTAAAGAAGAAAGAGATAGAAGAAGAAATAGAAATAATATCAGAATCTTGCCAACATTATTCAGGACGGTTAACGATCCGATTTTTCGACGCCAGAAAATCGACATTAATACGTCCACTGTATCAAATGCCAAGCAATCGGGTGCCAGAAAACCGAACAATTAGGGTTAAAGAAGAAGGAGGTAGAAGAAAAAAAATAGAAACAATATCAGAATCTTACTAATGCAGCGGAATAAAATATAATAGATAACAACTGATCTTTACACAAAAGGAACCATATCTATTTTATACATTACGTCATCAGAGTACAATACAAACAACAACACAATTCAAGACGGTTAAAATACCTCATCCTTCCAAAGCTGAATATAAAGCTTACACTGCATAGCGGAAATATAAATCTATGGAGAATACGCCCCATCATCCAGCTAGTCTCCTGAGCTCCACAGCAGTCCATCTAGAATGTTATAGATGTTGTTGAACTCTAATGTTGTATTCTGATGTTGTATATATAAACCGATATAGTTTCTTTTGTGTAAAGATCAGTTATTATCTATTATATTTTATTCCACCGCGATGGTAAGATTATATTATGTTGTTTTCTCTTCTTCTACCTCCTTCTTCTTTTAACCCTAATAGTTCGATTTTTCGGGCGTGTAACAACCCGATATTTTCAGCCATTTGCATTCGCATATGTCGGACTTGAATTGCTTAAAATATCGCATTGTAATAAAATTTGGAGCAAATAAAATCATTTAAGCGGAAATAAAAATACCATAGTAGTTCATGAAGCTACTATTACAAAGTCTCAAAACAAAATACATAATATCAGCGTGAAAAAAAACACAATAGAGATCCCAAATACATAAAAGTTCACTAACACAAGAGCTGAAACAGTTAAACAGAAACAGAAATAGGTGAATAACTAGATAAGCAGAATCTCCAGTGATTCCTAGCTTCAGAAAGAGAAATCCAAAGCTGCGAATACTCACGCTGACCCGAACATAAAGTAAAACACAAAACACTCGAGTCAGGACATAAATACTTATATAATGTAAACCAACTCGAATGAACTGTAGTAGTAATGCACAATAACTTAAAGGATGCTTGGGATCGCCCATCCTCTAAGGATCTGTTAAACCATCAATTAAACAGTAATAAACGCTATCATGGAAATGCTTACAGTAAAGCAAACTATGCAAATAACAGTGCTAATGTGGCTACGGTAGCGCAGAGCAACATCAATCGCTCACCTCTAGTCACACTCTTAAGGTGTACATCCAAAATCACAAGGCATACAAAGAAGTGTACCCGTGGTTAAAATTCCAAAAATGGTTTATAATTTCGAATTAAAATCATTCATTTAAACCATTAGAAGGTGTCATTATACCTTCGAATCAAATATTAAATTCCTAAAATTTTAACCTTTTCACAGTTTATTTATTCACTTAAATACATTAAAACAGTGAAATTTCAGCTTTCGCAGCACTTAGAAAATGCAACGGTAAGTTACATTTGAAAATAATTCAATTTAGCAAAGACAACATTTAAAAATTGCTGTAATAGTTCAGTTATATTCAAAAATCTCATTTCAGCCAACTGCAGCACTTATCAAGTGCTACAATAGCCCTTTTATTAATTTCAGATTCAAATTTAGTTCTGCAACTACAACACTTACCAAGTGCTGCAATAGCCCTTAGTTAATTTTAGCCTTTTAGTTCACTTGCATCAACTACAACACTTACAAAGTGCTGTAATATCCTTTACAACAGATTTTAAGTTAACTTCAGAAACGATAGCATTTCTGAATGCTGTTAATTTAATTTCCAGCTTTTCAATACAATTTCAGCAATAATAAAATTTCAATTTAAACCATTTTAACTTGTAAAATTTCATATTTTTCCACTTTAAAATTGTCATTTAGAATACCTTTAATTTAAGATTTTTATAAAGTAAAATTTATATATAAAATCAAATTTTTAAATAATTCACTTATTAAATTCAATCATTCAAATTTTCCATTCTTTGCATTTTAAAAATTAACTTAATAATTAAGTTTAATTACTATTTCAAAATATAAACTTAATTTCCATTTTATTTCCTCAACTTAACTTTTATTTTAAACCAAATTCACATTTCCAAGTCAAGTTATATTTCAGATTACATTTTTATGTATTCATTTATTTAACCATTTTAATTCATAGAAAAATCAATAGCACTTTATTAAGTCATTTTAAATTCAAAATTAAATCAAATTATCATATTTTATTTACTTAACTTAAACTTCACTTTTAAACAAAATCACAAATTTCAAAATTAATTTATATACCAAATTTCAACTTAACCATTCATTTATTTAACATATTTAACTTATAGAAAATCACTAACACTTTATAAAAATCATTTTAAATTCAATTTAAATCAAAATAATATACAATTTTAAAAATAATTTAAGAATTTCCTGAAAATATATATAATAATCATAGGTCTGTATAACATTTTCTAACCTAGGTCTAGTGATACAGATATATATCATTTCAATCTGTAATTTACAAAGAAAAATCCGGGTTCTATCATTTTAAACCCGCAATCCCAAGTTAAATAAAATCAAATAAAAATCGCTCAAGCCTATTATTTCATCCCATAACAATTTTTCCATATTCTAAAATCCATTCGGGTATGTATCATTTCAACCCATAGTGATTCTATTCTACAGGGAACTTGCAGTGTGAGAAACAGATATAAATAAATAGTATAACAGAATATGGCAGCAACAAATGATATGACAGGTTTATAAACAGGGTTAACGTCATATGATTCACATCACAGGTAGGTATAACATGATATAATAATTCTACAGATTCACTTGCTATCAATTCACAAATTATATAAATGTCGTGAGTGAATACTCACCTTTTTACGCTGGAGTTAGCAAATCGAAACACGCAGAATAGAATCCAAAAAGCACAATACAGCACGACACAGCACGACTTGATTCAAGTGAGTGGAGAGAGCTAAGAAATTAATCTTGTAAACAATCAACACAAGACAATATAACATAAATATATTTAACACAAAACTCAACTGAAACAAATTGAAAATTGAAAATAGAAAAGGACAAAATGATTTGACCTTGCTTTAGCCATCCAAATGCTTGACTTAGGGGTTCTTTTGCTCGGCCATAATGATGATATAAGCTCGGGTTTGGGTCATATAGGTGCGGCTACAAGGAAGTGATGATGGTAGGAGTTGCAATATGTAGAATATAAAGGGACAAGGTAAAAAGGCAAGCTTGGATGCAACATTTTAGCTCGACCTATGGGTCAATTGGGCTCGACCCAGGCTAGTACAGGTCAGGTCAGATGTGGAGTTGGCTGAAGTGATGGTCAGAGTTGATGTGGTGGTGGCTAAGGTGGTGGCCGAAGTGATTGATGTAGGGATAGGTGAAGTATGTGGCTCGACTAGGCAATTTGGAGCAGTTTTGTGCAAAGTTTGATGTGCTAGTATCAATAGATGGTCACGGCTTGTCATGATCAGAGGGGGAGGAGGTGGTGCTACTGTAGATGGTGGAGGTGATGATGGAGCTGATGGAGTAGGAGCTAGGCCAAGCAAGCTAGAAGAAGCAAAGGCAAAAGTCAATATAAAATTAAAGAGGAGAAGAGATAAAGGAAGAATACATTAGAAAAACTTACAAATTTTTTCTTAGCCGTGAGTTTTTTGAGATCTGAGAAGTTTCACACGTGAAATGAAGAAGAGATACATGGTAATACAAAAAGAAATGGACGGCCAAGAGATGAAATGAAAAGGCAAAAGGAATATGAAAAGGCAAAGGTAAATAAAAAGTCACAAGGAAAATGAAAGGTCTTTGTCCTTTGGAATTTCTAATTCTTTTAATCAAAATCAACTAAATAAAAGTAAGTAAATAAAATAAAATGAAAAAAAAATAAAGTAAAAAATAAAATAAATAATTTTTTTAAGGAAAATATAAAATAAATAAGAAAATAGTTATTAAATTGAAACCAGAATTAAAAATTGAAAACAATATACAATTAACATTTTAAAATTATACTATACTTTTAAAAAAATTAAAAATAAAATATATACATAACATTTCATGTTACACATATATTCAAATATTATAACATGATATGACAACAAAAATAATATTTTTATAAATTAAAATAAATAATTTTGTTAAATAAATCAATTTACACAAAATGGTTTAAAAAGCATAACTTTCACAATATTAATCAGATTTCAACGAAACGAAAAGCAATATTCTTTAAATTTAATTTATTTTCATAATAAAGGATAAAATTCAAATATTCAAATAATTAAATTTTAAATTTAAATGTCAAAGTTTGACGATATTGACCAAAATTCACATTTTCGGAAAAATATTCTATTTATTCATGTTTGAAATTATAATTCACATAAAAATCAAAATTTAAATTTAAAATAACAAAATTTATCATTTTAATAAATAAAATAAAGTTTTTAAATCATAAATTCAATTAAAATAATCAAACTATACAATTAAAATAATCACAAAATATAAGGTTGTTACACTCTCCCCCACTCAAATCTTTTCATCCTCGAAAAGAACGAACAAGGAAAATAAAGAAAAGCAAGATAGACAAAGAAAATAGTATTTGAAAAAAAACAGTTCCGGATTCGAAGCACAAATTCCCTCCTCCGTCTCCCAGGTACAATCTCGTTCATCAGTAGTCCACTGTACTTTGACCAGACTAACAGATTTCCTGCTTCGTACCTCTGTCGACAATACGAAGTGGCTTCCTCTCGACAATCATATTTGTTAGAACCTCAATTGTTGTATTTTAATGACAACAATTATACAATTATGTCAAAGAATCTCTAAGCTAATTTGCAGGCACATGAGCATCAAATACGTTCAAAATGAAGATATACAGTACAAAAAGATGAAAGAATGTATATGGAGATACAAGAAGAGATATACACGATAGAGACAAGGTGAAGGTGACAAACAAAGTATTATTAGTCATACAGTGTCATGTCTAGAGTTTAAAAATGTTAAAATCTTCTCCAAATGGTATACACACATATATGTTCATATTTTAAATGAAAAATCAAGTTTTCAAAAATTACATGGAGCGGGACTCAAACCCGGGTCGCTAGTTCAGAAGGCAAGTGCTCTAACCATTTGAGCCATGGTAATTTTTGTTATAGGCTAAATTCAAACGTCCAAAATACTTCATTCAGACGTCTAAATGCTGAACCCTGAATATTGTTTCACAATATTCAGACGTCCGAATGAAAATTTTCAAACGTCTGAATAAGGCCATTTTTAGCCTATTTTCTTTCTGGTTTGAGCCCGTGCAAATTCAGAAGTCTGAATTTTTCGATTCAGAAGTCTGAATATTTACCACAGCTACTTTTCTGAAAAGGCATTTCCATTCATGAAGAGTTGCAATCTTTAATCCAACAGATAATCATAACTCTTGATGATAACTCTTCATGAACAATTGCAACTATTTATTATCTATATAAACTCATTAGAATCAAGTTTTCAAAACACCAATTCTATTAATTATTATTCTATTCTTGAAATTCTTGATTCTAATATTTTTGTACTTTTAACATCATTCAAATTTATTTCCTACTTCCTTAATCTTCACGCATTCACACATATATCATAAAGGAGAAAGATTATAGGAAATTTGTACTATCAAGAAACAAATTCGTGTTATTAAGAACATTGTGTCACATACATTCTGTATAAGTTGAAGTCCTCTTCGGCTGTAGAGGCGAAATCCTATTCTGCTGCTCAGGTCCCTTGTTCGGCCGTTCAAGGGTTGTATAAACCTATTCCTCTGGGTTAAGTGAGGATTGTTGTTAGTGAAATTCCAAAAAAAAGTTTGGGACTGGACATAGAACGGGAAGTTCGAATTAGTATAAAAATTCCTGGTGTGCTTGTTTTATTTTTCTTATTTACTCTACTATAGTAACTTTGTTTATTTCCACACCAGTTTAATATAATTCCATATAGCATGATCTTCACAGTAACTTTCAATATTAGCAATATCCAAACTATCTAGAGCAGAAGGCTAAACAAAAAGAGATGGGTCATGAAGATACCGGCGAAGATGTGAGAGTGGAATACATCATACACTCTAGAAAGCTTCTCGGGCAAATCCAAACGATAAGCCAAAGAACCAACTCTTTCACAATGCAGAAAGGACCCTCGAAGAGGAAGAAGGTAGGAATAGCTAGAAGGGAAAGTAGGTTGAAAGACAAGGATGAACCATTATTTTAAAACCGTATATATTTCAATTTAAAAAAAATTATATTTAACATTTTAACATTCTATAATATGATGAATAGTCATTTGATTCAAATTTGTTAGTTCGAAGTAAACAATATTTAAAACATTTTAAATTATTTAGAAAGGAAAAATAAATGATCAAAATATCCTTTATATAATACTTTTTCATAATACTTTTATAACTCGATTTCTTAACAAGTTTACTATCGTTCCTGCAGACTCTAGCCGTGCGTTGATCAAGCGTAAAGCTAGAATTCTCCAGGTACATAGTAGACTTGTTTCAACACCCAGTGAAATACTGGAAAACCTTTAAAAACATATATGGAAAGTACAACCCAAACAAAACAACCAAACCAAAACATTGTCTAACCATGGATCGCAGATACACAATGGTTACGCCTGGATCCTCCAGGAAACATCAGTGTTTGTAAGCTATCTTAGCCCTGCGAATTACGCCATGATGACTAGTAGACCGTAGATACACAATGGTTACGCATGGATCCTCCAGGAAACATCCTTGCCTGTAAGCTATCTCAGCCTGCGGATTTCGCTACTAAAAACAACCTACATAGATCGCAGATACAAAATGGTTACACCTGGATTCCCCAGGAAACATCCGTACCCGTAAGCTATCTCGGCCGGGTGAATTATGATATGCAGTTGCGCTCATAAGACCATGGAGATCACAATGGAATTCGATGGGCACTCGAGTATCATATTTGGAAAACTCAAATCAGAGAGAATAATATCGATAGAATGAATCCACAATGTGGCCACAAAGCGGATATCAAGCAGAAGGCACTTTCCATATCTTTACTTCGAAAATATGTATCATATTGTACTTTTCAAATCACTTTCAGTTATCATACTTATACAAAGTCCATCATATATGAGATTTTATTTTCAAATCGAATACTTTTCAAAATCAATAGTATATCAAATCACACTCATATAGACGTCGATTATATAAGATTTCTCTTTCCAAATTGAGTACCTTTACAAAACGATAGTTTTCAAATCAACTTCATACTTATACAAATCAATTTTATATAAGTTCGGTAACTCCCAAATCAAATATTTAATAAAACAAGATTCTCAATTTCGATTCCTTTCAATAACGTTTTAGTTTCAAAATCATATATCATTTCGCCAAATCATTTCATTCAAATTACATATATTCAGTTTCAAAGTTTCTCAAAACAATAGGTTTAGAAGAAAAAAATCCTGGTTTCCAAATCGACAAAAATTTAGGTCAAACAAATTCATTTCTAAAACCATCATATAAATACCGGGTTTTTCTATCAAATCTATTTTCAAAACCAAATATTTTCCTCAAAATAAATTTTACCTAAAATGATTTCCAAGTTTACAACTACCCCTTTAAAACCTTAAAACATTTATTTCCATATATTGAAGATCCAATTTACCCTTTGAAAATTACTTAGCTTTAAAATTTAAACCTTGATTTGGAAGTGCTCGAACATTCAAAATTTCGGAGAAACAAAAAATTCCAATCTAAGAGTTGGAAACTAGCAACAAATTAGTAAATCAATTGCAATAGATAAGGTTATACCAAAACAAATCTGAAACTCGAGGACTGAACACCGGCTTACTTTAAATCATTTCAAATACACACACACACATACATATATCTTTCGAATATCAAACCATACTTCGAAATCTAAAATCAAATTTGTTTCACAAATCACTCGCATAGCAAAGCTACTAAAGTGGCCTCTCCCCCACTCTAAAACTCGAAAATCAATGTCGATGATGCATGCACTCATCACCGAAATTATTTTCCAGCAACACAAGTGAGTTCTGGACTTCTATTTTCTTGAAACTTCTTTGAAATCTCTTCGAAATCATTGGAATTCATTCGAATACATTTTCTTATTTAGAAAAGATCTTTGAAATTTCCAGAAAGTTGAAATATGTAACCTATAAAAACAAAAGATATGATTACTGAACGTTTAATTTATTAAAAGAAATAAGATAAATTTGTATAATTTTCAATTACGTCCTTAAAAGCATATATATAACTAACCAAATATTAAAAGTTTTAATGCTTATAAGAAATGGAATAGGATATTATACTAGTAAACTTGAAGTAATGAAAAGTATTATATGAAATTCTTTAATAAATAAGAATTTGATGGGTAGATGAAAGCCTACTAATTAAATATAATAGAAGGGTAAGTATTATAAATAAATGAAATGAATATTGAATGAAGGAATGGAAATATAAAAATCTATGAGAAATAAATGTAAATCAAAAGGATAAACCATTATATGAATGAAAAGGAAATCAGACAACAAATGTATGAAATGAAATTAATAAGAATGAACTTAATCTATTATAGAAATTGTTGGTTGTTTTGGTTTATGGTCATTTGGGCAAGGATACTATAAATTTTCTTAGATGTATGAATAATCAATTGAGTTTTATCTAAGACTGTTGAGTAAATGGAATACTTCACAGTTATTTGTCATTCTTCATGATTTAAAGTGTCTTAACCCAAACTAACCAATTGTTTTGTTTTGTTTGAATGGTTGATTTGTATATGATGTGTATGATGTTGGTTGCGAATGATTGTTGTTTATATTGATTTGTTTGTTTATGGTTGAAACAACTTTAAATATTTCATTTTATATAATTATTAACACTTTTTAGATTATATAAGTGAAATACAGGTTATGGAAGAAATTGCAACTGCTTTTGGTTTCATAATTAAGCGTTAATTGCTCGACAAATAGGTACGTTCTCGGATTACGGTTTTATAGCGTTATTATATTGTTTTTCCGTGTTGGGATATATTATTTTGGCAATTATATGTGATATTTTGTTATATTTGACTTTATATTTTCTTCCGAGCCTCTCCGTACAAAGGAGACTTGTAACGACCCGGAAATTTCGATTCCGAAATTTCCAGATAGTTAAGAAAAGAAGAAAAGAGAAAGAAGAAGAAAACAGAAACAAGACACAGAAACCTCACATTCGCAGCGGATCAAATATAATATCAAATAAAATAGCAGTTATACAAAGAAAACTATATCAGTTAATTTACATTTAAATACATTAGAGTTACACATATACATAAATACTGGACAAAACAATCATTTCTAGAGACTACAATATCACAGTGAGAACTCTCCATACGTCCCCGCCATCCTGCTCGCCTCCTGAGCTCCAGAATGTCCTTACCTGAAAATCTGTAATACTCGGTCTGACCCGAGCATTACATCAAAGTAACACCCGGGTCAGGCTGGAAACCAGCGTGAGTAAACCCATCGAACAAGAATACTAATACATAAAATTTTACTTAAACCCGGGTAACTCGTTCCTATACACGTTCACAACGTGCTATAGTCAAAACTTATATTCACAATCAATCTCTAGGTACCTTTACTAGTTTAAATGGTCCAGTCATTTAAATTATTCCATCGTAGCTCATTGGTTCCACATATCAAATCTATAAGAATTATAGATTACCAATCGAAGTAGTTTCGGGTATGTACTGATACCCGAACCCGGTCTCTTCGAAACCAATTTTTTTTTTTAAACAAGGCTGCTTAAGTTTAAAACAATTCCACTCATATCCAGAAATACATATTTACAAAGCCATTTATCACCGATAGACAAACCATACAGTTCAATCCAAACATATTCTATCACATAGTATCACAAATCACATAAAGATATCAACTAATCTAAGGCATGCAACTCGATTATTCATAAGCAAGATTGATAATTAACACCATTTTTAATTAATTTAAATAATTTAAATTAATTACTCCAATCATTTTTAATCTCACGTACTTAATATTAATTAATTACAAACCATTAATTAATTATCCCTTAATTATTTTTCATAATGTACATTAAGCAATTAGCCTTTGATTTATTACACAAATCAATTAACCTTCACCCATTACATTAACTACCTTTATCCTTAATTAATTACTCAAATTAAATATTCTATAATCACTCCATTGATTAATTTTGTTTTTATCAATCTCATTCATAAATTAACTAACCTTTTAATTAATCATCTTAATTTATCAATCTTTTAATTGATTATTCTAATTAACCTTTAACTACTATTAAATTAATCGACCTTTAACAATTTATTCTTAATTACTTACATTAAGTAATTGTCTTTGAAGTAATTAATATCTAATTACTTAATAAATTTATTCTTAATTATGAATTAATTAACCTTAAATTAATTAACTCATAATTAATTAACTACCCTTTAATCATTAATTTATTGGATAAATTTCCTATTCTTTAATTACTTCATTTAATTATTCAAGGTCTTGATTATTCTTAAGATAACCATTTAACCTTATTTAGTTACTTAATCATCATAGTCATTTAAAACATTTACCCATTCAAATTAACCTACTCAATTAAATCATTTTAATTTGAATTAAAGCAACTTAAGTATTTATCAAACTTAATTTAACAAATCATAATTATTCTCTTTAATCAAACATTTAAAGTATTTATCATATAACAGTTTAAACCAAATTCATCAAACTTTTCTTCTCTAAAACTTGTTTATATTTATCTTAAAAACTTGCCTTGAATTAAACTTTGGGTCCAACCCGTATACTTTCTCAAGTTTCGACCGAGAAATCATCTTACTGCCTCCTTTCTTTCCAAAACTTAGTTACGCGTCAAAACTGGAAACACGCAAGCTTCACATGATTCCCACTCGACACCAGACGCGAGATATTAAGTAGCTGCTCCGAGACCCTCCCCGAGCTTCAGCCTTCTTTCCCCAAACGAACACTATCCTGACATAAAAATACACCGTGCACGTGCACGACTTCTCCTATCACCTACGATCATCACCCAAACCCTTCGCAAGTCATCAACGGCCAACCCACCCTAATCGTTCACTCTGAATCCCCAAACGCCTTGTAGAATAAAATCGAACGTGGATGAACATAGCAGGTTGTAACCAATTTCGTAAACCACCTTGCGCCACCTATCTCTGATCACCGAAATTCACGTCGACCTCACTGGAGCTACCCCTGAGTTTCCTCATTCTTCTCCCCACGACCTGTCTCCTCCGATGCTAAGAAGACGATGCGGTAACCCCAAATTCAACCTCGTCTAAAATTACATGCCGAACCCTAAATCCATTCTGACGCCAAACCCAAATGCAAGACGAAGTGCCATGGCATTTTTCCTGTGCGCCCCACTACCAGATCCATCTCCTGGCCAAACGTCCCCCGCCATCATCAACTTGTTCGCCTGAAATTCACCCAAAACTCCCCTTCGTTCAACCCCAAATTTCCACCCCAAATTCCCACTAAAAATTTTCAAACCGAACCCAAAAATCGAGATTTCTAATGACGATAACGTTTATATAATCATTTTGTTAAATCGAGATAGTCCATACTCTGCCATAACTTGATTATTTACAGTAAAAAAAAAAGAAATGCGTTTTCTTCCCATAACTTCCAAATAATTACTTCCCAATTTAACCTATGAGCATTTTTTTTATACAGTTAACCCAATCATTATTTCCTTAACATCATTTTTATTCAAGTTTATGTGAAGAAAAATTAAATTTAGAATATATTTTGTTTGTTATGGACTAAACAGAGGCCTGCTTCAGATATGCACATTTCTCACAACTTATATACATTCAAACATGTTCCTATTTTCATAAAAACATTTTCATACCAAAACTTCCAGATTATATTACATGCATCAGGGTATATGAAAGATTTACTTCACAGAACATTGATAGGTTTGATTTAAAGGTGAAGTTTGCTTTCCTGATTATGAACAGAGAACTGTTTCTAGGAAATTTTTAATCAGGTCTTCCCTCTATATACATTACTATAAACAACGAAATGATTTTTAAAACAAACTTCATCACAAGCAATTATTTTTTATCAGATCCTAAAATTTCTTAAACAGGGAGGTATAGGTTTTTAAAATCAAGGGGTGTTACTTTTACTTTTGTTTCCCAGAGTGCCAGTCATGTCTAATTCTCATATATATGCAAACATAGCATTTGATACTTCATGGATTGGTGCAAAAATACAAGAATTCGTTCAAGTCCAAACATGCAGAAATATATATATTTCAGGTAGGCAGAATCTTACAGGTTGAACTCACCTATCAAAAGAAAGTGAACACTGCTGCTACTCCTGCTACAGGCTTAATCTTCTGCTTAGTTGAGTTGAAATCCATGCTTGATCAGGTTTTGAATAAATTGAAAGTATTGTTTTTTTTTGAAGAGAAAGGAAGGTAAAGAACCATGTTTACCAAGGTTTGAAAATTTGATAAAGAAAAGAATAAAATTATAAGGGACACATGTTAAATTACTTAAACTTGTCATAAGGATGCTAATACTAATTTACAAGTGTAATTACAATGTATTAATAGGTTATATATATATTTATATTATCTACAACTTTGTATATATGTATACTTATGTCTTTACTTAAACTTTTTATTTCTTAAATTGCTAAATTTTTACATCTACATATGTTTAAATGTTTTATATTTGAAATTCCTATAATATTTTCAAACTACTTTATTTATATATTTAGTTTGATTCTTATTTTAACTATTACACTTCTTAAATACGAAAACTTCATATTTTATACATTTCCTTATGTATTTATATTAAAATTAGAAAAATAAATAAATAATAATAAATAAATTTTTATTCATTTCAACTATAAAGTTTTAATCCCTATTTACTCCTATGACATTTTCAATTGAATTATAAATCCAAATTTTATTTTTAAAAAAAAATTATTTTTATAAATGTATATTAATTAAGACTTATTTTATTTGTTTAAATTACAAACTTGTATTTTAAAACTCTTTTTAATCCTGTTAATTATCCAATTAACATATGTTCAGAAATTTGGGTTATCACATTCCTTCCCCCTTGGAATCTTTTCGTCCTCGAAAAGGATCGAAGCCAGAATTTATTAAAATACTTAAAATCAAATAAATTTTCATTGATCATTTTTAAAACATTTTAAAAATATATATAGTATTACTAAAATAGTTTTTATAAAAATATCATTCTATAACTCGATGTTCAACCAGTCCATCCTTGTTCTCATAGAAATTCTGTCATACGTTGATCAGGCGTAAGACTGAAAATCTATATGTATTTAGCAAACCCGTTTCAACAACCAGTGAAAATACTTGGAAATAATTTTAATGAAAATATAGAAAACAGTTTTTGAAAATAGAGGATATATCTTTGGTGAGAATGCTCTGTAAATCATCACCCCCATCCATGGTCACTGTTACATTCCAGGGTTACGTTGCCGTCGCAGCAAAAGTCCATGTAACTGCAGGCTCTCCGCGGCCTCTCAATTACGCCATGGATCCCACACAACAGATCACAGTTACACCCAGGGTTACGTTGCCGTCGCAGCAAAAGTCCATGTAACTGTAGGCTCTCAGCGGCCTCTGATTTTCGCTGTCAAAATGAAACATCTCCACAACTACATAGGTCGCCGTCTGCCGATATAAAATCAAACGCAGACTGATGGCTCTCAACGGCACACACGACTTTCGCTATGTTATACCATAGATCGCAGTTACATCCTGAGTTACGTTGTCATCGCAGCAAAAGTCCATGTTACTGTAGGCTCTCAGCGGCACACACGACTTACGCTATGGTATACTTTACTCATAATCCTCAGGAACTAGTTTTGTCCGGACTCCTCACAGGATTAACTTTAGAACCCCCTTTTAGGGCTCAAGGCAGCACCACCCAGTGGTACTCCTGAGAAGTTCATTTCAAGGGAGCGCCTTTTTCCCCAGAGCCATCATCAAAACATTTTTATACTATACACATATAGTATCTTCAAATCATACACCTAGTATGATCTCATACAAAGCTCCTTTACTCAAAATCGATTATTCCAAAACCGATAATTCTCAAATTAGACTTTCCAAATCCAATATTGATTTTACCCAAAAATCAAAAGCCTTTCCAAATCCATAGGTTCCCAAAACCTTTACCAAAATCCTCATAAGATCCTTTATATATACACACACACAAATATATATAATTTTTAAAACTTCGGATCATTTCAAACTTGTATAAAACTCCTTTTATACTTCAAACATTTTCAAAAGCCCTTTTCTTCTGGCAAAAGATTCATCAAGGGAATTTTCATTTTAAAAAACAAAGATATTTCACTTTGTTTACTCAAAATCAAATATTCAAATTTGATTACTCCTTTCAATATCATTTTCATTCAAATCCGTACGATGTACACATATCATTCGTATGCTATACCAATCTGATCGCTCACTCGATCACACAATTTCACTTCCGAACTAGTATCGTCCACCCGACTTCCTAGTGTGGACACAGATCTGGTTTCTTGATCAGAAACCATCATTCTCCTTGCATAGTCATAACTATGATAGAGAACATCCAGAACCAATCAACAATCCATATCCAGGTTCGCCGTTGAAAATCGAGTGAAAAATCCCACTCGGAACGATATAATTATCTCAAAATTCTGTATTCGAATCTGGATCAAATCACTATGCGAATAAAATAACATACGTACACCCTACGTATTTATCTTTATTGGTTATTAGCCAGATCAATTCCATTTATATTCACATTCACTTAAATTTTCATTCACTAACTCACAATTTCTTCAATCCATTTGGATTATCACCTCTATTTTTATCTCGATTGGGTATTTAATCAATAACAGTTTGAACTCCGACTAGTTTATTTAGAAAATAGCTTGAAATTTTTTAAAATAGATAAGTAGTTGGAAAATAATTACTGGTTTGTAAAATAGCTGTAAAATAGTTCAGTAATTGTAAAATAATTGGAAAATAGTTAAATAGTCATAGAAATTTTAAATAATTTCAAAATAATAGTAAAAGAGTAATTAGTTTATAAAACAGTTGGAAAATTGCTAAACAATTTCAAAAATAATTGTAAAACCAGTATAAGATAGTTTGGCTTTTAAAAGAAAGGTTGTATATATAATGAATAACTTGGAAAACAGGTTTATACTTAAAACAATTTATATTAAAAAATAGCGCAGAGTCAAACTGCTCACTTCCCCATCTCCATTCTCATCAATTCAATTTAAATTTCCTCTACCATTTAAATTGACCCACTTCCAATTTAAATAACTTCAATTTCCATTGAAATCTATTTAATCCAATTCAAGTTGAATTCCTCAGTTCTTTCCAAATTTTACTTTATTCAACCTTGATCTCAAATTCTACTAATTCAAATAAATTTCAATTGATCTAGTTCCAATTTCAAGTCATTTCAACTCTAGTTTGAATCATTCTCAATTTCAACTCCATTTCCAAATCAAGTTGAATTATTCTTGATTTCTTCCCAAATTCAATTCAAATTCCATTTGAATTTTATATTATTCAAATTTTAATCATAATTCCAAATTATTCAAATCAACTTGGACAAACTTTAAATTGAACCCACTTCAATTCCAAATTGTCTCAAATTAATCTAATTCAAATTTTCCATATGAATTTTATACTTATACACCTTCATTCACAATTTCAATTAGTTCAAATCAAATTCAATTTGAACCAACTTCAAATTTCAGTTTACTATGAACCATCTCGAATTACATAAATTCGAGTTAATACTTCAAATGTTGATTTAATTCCTTTAGATCAATTTACCTTTTTATCCCAACAATGGATTAACATACTCCATTTCTCATTTATTTAAACAAATCCAATTCACATTTTAAAGATTATTAATAACAATAGGATGATATCTTTCAAACTATTTTAAAAATATCCATCTATTTTCAATTTTCAGATCTCAAACCCATTTTGAGATCACACAAACTCCCAACTCAAATTAACCATTTAACTTTCCAAGTTAAATTTCCAATTTCATTTTGAAATTTTCAAATTAGGTTGACCATTCCAACCTTTAAATTTTTCCCTAAGTTAAACTTAATTCACTTAATCCAATCGACCTTACCTAATTTGAACTTCCATTCCAAATTTTAAACTTCTCACGAATAATCTTCTCACTTATTAAGTTCAAAAACTTATCACCTTGGGTATCATATCTCATTTCAGATTTAAAACTCAACATTTAGAGTTTATCTCAAGCCATCTTTGATATTTAAGTATATCCATACATATATATATTTACTTCTTGGCTTGCCAAGCCAATTTCTAAAATTTAAACCACCTTTGGTTTCAATTCAAACAAATTTCTTTAAAATTTACAAACATTTCTTATTTTTAAAATAAGATCATATTCAAAGTAGTTTGAATAATATTATTTCCTTTAACATTTTGAAACCAATTCAAATTTTTAAACTTAGAATTCAGGACTTCACAATTTGAAACCCACTTTTATTTATATCCTTTCACATTTACAACTATTTTCTTTTTAAATGGTTACTTCCTTAAAACATTTTATTGTTTATTGAAAAACAATCATCCCATTATTAATCACAATATCCATTCTATTTCTGGTTTGAAATCAATTCTAATTCATCTTATTCTGAAATACTTCTCCAATTCAAGGTTTCAATTTTAGTTTGAATCCATTTCAAACTTATGTTTATTTAATTCCAATTTGGTTGTAATTCTATTACCACTTAATTCTTACTATTACTTTTAGTTTAATTAATACTACAACCAATTTTCTTAATATAATAGATAATCTATTTCTTATATAAGATTCATTTACTTTTGAAATCATTTAAAAATCTTTATATAAGAAAATAACAAGTACGCTCTCTCATATATATATACGCTCAACTCATTCTAGGGTACCACTTACCCTATCCCAAATGAGTAATCCCAACAGAGCCAAGGTTCTCGCTTAACCTTCAGCTCTGATACCAAATGTAACGACCCGGAAATTTCGATCCCGGAATTTCCAGATAGTTAAGAAAAGAAGAAAAGAGAAAGAAGAAGAAAACAGGAACAAGACACAGAAACCTCACATTCGCAGCGGATCAAATATAATATCAAATAAAATAGCAGTTATACAAAGAAAACTATATCAGTTAATTTACATTTAAATACATCAGAGTTACACTTACACATAAATACTGGACAAAACAACCATTTCCAGAGACTACAATATCACAGTGAGAACTCTCCATACGTCCCCGCCATCCTGCTCGCCTCCTGAGCTCCAGAACGTCCTTACCTGAAAATCTGTAATACTCGGTCTGACCCGAGCATTACATCAAAGTAACACCCGGGTCAGGCTGGAAACCAGCGTGAGTAAACCCATCGAACAAGAATAATAATACATAAAATTTTACTTAAACCCGGGTAACTCGTTCCTATACACGTTCACAACGTGCTATAGTCAAAACTTATATTCACAATCAATCTCTAGGTACCTTTACTAGTTTAAATGGTCCAGTCATTTAAATTATTCCATCGTAGCCCATTGGTTCCACATATCAAATCTATAAGAATTATAGATTGCCAATCGAAGTAGTTTCGGGTATGTACTGATACCCGAACCCGGTCTCTTCGAAACCAATATTTTTTTTTAAACAAGGCTGCTTAAGTTTAAAACAATTCCACTCATATCTAGAAATACATATTTACAAAGCCATTTATCACAGATAGACAAACCATACAGTTCAATCCAAACATATTCTATCACATAGTATCACAAATCACATAGAGATATCAACTAATCTAAGACATGCAACTCGATTATTCATAAGCAAGATTGATAATTCACACTATTTTTAATTAATTTAAATAATTTAAATTAATTACTCCAATCATTTTTAATCTTACTTACCTAATATTAATTAATTACAAACCATTAATTAATTATCCCTTAATTATTTTTCTTAATTTACATTAAGTAATTAGCCTTTGATTTATTACACAAATCAATTAACCTTCACCCATTACATTAACTACCTTTATCCTTAATTAATTACTCAAATTAAATATTCTATAATCACTCCATTGATTAATTTTGTTTTTATCAATCTCATTCATAAATTAACTAACCTTTTAATTAATCATCTTAATTTATCAATCTTTTAATTGATTATTCTAATTAACCTTTAACTACTATTAAATTAATCGACCTTTAACAATTTATTCTTAATTACTTACATTAAGTAATTGTCTTTTAAGTAATTAATATCTAATTACTTAATAAATTTATTCTTAATTACGAATTAATTAACCTTAAATTAATTAACTCATAATTAATTAACTACCCTTTAATCATTAATTTATTGGATAAATTACCTATTCTTTAATTACTTCATTTAACTATTCAAGGTCTTGATTATTCTTAAGATAACCATTTAACCTTATTTAGTTACTTAATCATCATAGTCATTTAAAACATTTACCCATTCAAATTAACCTACTCAATTAAATCATTTTAATTTGAATTAAAGCAACTTAAGTATTTATCAAACTTAATTTAACAAATCATAATTATTCTCTTTAATCAAACATTTAAAGTATTTATCATATAACAGTTTAAACCAAATTCATCAAACTTTTCTTCTCTAAAACTTGTTTATATTTATCTTAAAAACTTGCCTTGAATTAAACTTTGGGTCCAACCCGTATACTTTATCAAGTTTCGACCGAGAAATCATCTTACTGCCTCCTTTCTTTCCAAAACTTAGTTACGCGTCAAAACTGGAAACACGCAAGCTTCACATGATTCCCACTCGACACCAGACGCGAGATATTAAGTAGCTGCTCCGAGACCCTCCCCGAGCTTCAGCCTTCTTTCCCCAAACGAACACTATCCTGACATAAAAATACACCGTGCACGTGCACGACTCCTCCTATCACCTCCGATCATCACCCAAACCCTTCGTAAGTCATCAACGGCCAACCCACCCTAATCGTTCACTCTGAATCCCCAAACGCCTTGTAGAAGAAAATCGAACATGGATGAACACAGCAGGCTGTAACCAATTTCCTAAACCACCTTGCGCCACCTATCTCTGATCACCGAAATTCACGTCGACCTCACTGGAGCTACCTATGAGTTTCCTCATTCTTCTCCCCATGACCCGTCTCTTCCGATGCTATGAAGACGATGCGGTAACCCCAAATTCAACCTCGTCTAAAATTACATGTCGAACCCTAAATCCATTCTGACGCCACACCCAAACGCAAGACGAAGTGCCACGGCATTTTTCCTATGCGCCCCACTACCAGATCCATCTCCTGGCCAAACGTCCCCCGCCATCATCAACTTGTTCGCCTGAAATTCACCCAAAATTCCCATTCGTTCAACCCTAAATTTCCACCCCAAATTCCCACCAAAAAATTTAAAACCGAACCCAAAAATCGAGATTTCTAATGACGATAACGTTTATATAATCATTTTGTTAAATCAAGATAGTCCATACTCTGCCATAACTTGATTATTTACAGTAAAAAAAAAGAAATGCGTTTTCTTCCTATAACTTCCAGATAATTACTTCCCAATTTAACCTATGAGCATTTTTTTTTATACAGTTAACCCAATCATTATTTCCTTAACATCATTTTTATTCAAGTTTATGTGAAGAAAAATAAATTTAGAATATATTTTGTTTGTTATGGACTAAACAGAGGCCTGCTTCAGATATGCACATTTTTCACAACTTATATACATTCAAACATGTTCCCATTTTCATAAAAACATTTTCATACCAAAACTTCCAGATTATATTACATGCATCAGGGTATATGAAAGATTTGCTTCACAGAACATTGATAGGTTTGATTTAAAGGTGAAGTTTGCTTTCCTGATTATGAACAGAGAACTGTTTCTAGGAAATTTTTAATCAGGTAGGCAAAATCTTACAGGTTGTACTCACCTATCAAAAGAAGGTGAACACTGCTGCTACCCCTGCTACAGGCTTAATCTTCTGCTTGGTTGAGTTGAAATCCATGCTTGATCAGGTTTTGAATAAATTGAAAGTATTGTTTTTTTTAAGGAGAAAGGAAGGTAAAGAGCCATGTTTACCAAGGTTTGAAAATTTGATAAAGAAAAGAATAAAATTATAAGGGACACATGTTAAATTACTTAAACTTGTCATAAGGATGCTAATACTAATTTACAAGTGTAATTACAATGTATTAATAGGTTATATATATATATTTATATTATCTACAACTTTGTATATATGTATACTTATGTCTTTACTTAAAATTTTTATTTCTTAAATTGCTAAATTTTTACATCTACATATGTTTAAATGTTTTATATTTCAAATTCCTATAATATTTTCAAACTATTTTATTTATATATTTAGTTTGATTCTTATTTTAACTATTACACTTCTTAGATACTGAAACTTCATATTTTATACATTTCCTTACGTATTTATATTAAAATTAGAAAAATAAATAAATAATAATAAATAAATTTTTATTCATTTCAACTATAAAGTTTTAATCCCTATTTACTCCTATGACATTTTCAATTGAACTATAAATCCAAATTTTATTTTAAAAAAAAAAAATATTTTTATAAATGTATATTAATTAAGACTTATTTTATTTGTTTAAATTAAAAACGTGTATTTTAAAACTCTTTTTAATCCTGTTAATTATCTAATTAACAGATGTCCAGAAATTTGGGTTATCACAAGACTCTGCCGAAATTTTCCGTAAATTTTGGACTTAAATTTTTTTGGAAAATGTCTCTAAACTTCATTAATTTAAGTATAAAAAGATCTAATGGTTATAAGTTGGTACATTTTATTTAAAATAATTAATTTTTCAAATTTATCAGTTTATAAATTTAATATTTTAAGTAAGATATATTGATTTCTTAATTCTTCTTTTCCCTTCTTTTTCCTTTTCGGGGACGAAAAGTTTTGAGTGGGGAAGAGTATAACGACCCATAATTTTTAATAATTTAATTATTAATTTTATTAAATGTTGTTATCTAATATGGAAAGAAATAAAAATTTGTAATTTAATAATGAAATAATATATTGTTAATGATGATTGAATGAAATTTATGTTATGTAAACAATTGTAACAATTGTTTAGGAATAATAACTAATTCAGTGCAATCCCAATTAATTGAAACAATTGCAGGGTTATAATTGATTGAAAATAGTAATATTTGAAAGTAATGTTAATAGTATTCATAATGGGACAATTTTTTGAATTCAGGATTTATTAATTTATTTGAATTTTAATTATAGTAATTGGATTAATTGAAATTAAATGAAATTAAAAATCTAAATATTACGTTAATTGAAATTAAGATGGAATTTGAGAATATTAATGTAATAGATCATGAATCCAATATTTATTTCATCCATTTGAGAACAATGAATTGAATAATTGAATAAAAAGTAAATTAAATAAAATTAAAGGAAATTAAATCTATAATTTCCGAATTTAATGAAATTGTGGTTTATACTGAAATTGATAAATTAATCAACTCTAAATTGACATTTAAATTTGTTTAAATCATTGTAAATGATTGAGAAATCAAAAATGATGAAATTTGTCAATTATCGAATTGTAATTGAAAATTTGATTTAATTAATTAATTATTAATTTATTTAATTAATGTAAAAATAGCCATTTCGGCCACTTACTCGTGTTTCGATGAAACCTGTTTCATCGGATCCGTAATGGTGAATTATGGTAGGATTTCTAGTTTCGTAGCGATCGGACTTGTCGTTTGTTCGTACGGGCTCGAAATCCATAGAAATTAATGAAATTGAAATCAGTTGAAATCAATTTGAAATAAATTGATTTTAGCATAACTTCTTCATACGATGGAATTTGAACTTGAAATCTGTTCCATTGCGTTTAAAATATTGAAAAACTTCTACTTTGATATATGGGTTGACCAAATTTCATTCCGGAGTCAGAACAGGCTTTTCGAGCCATTTATCGTTCAACGTGTAAATCAATCGTGTCCATCTATTTTATTTCAACTTTGCCTATATATATCTTATTATAAACCCTAGCCTACTTCTTATTCCTCATTTCTGTATGTACAATTCTATTTGCTTCTCCTCTTTCAATGGCAGACAGAACCCTATATCCCAAACTGCAAATTCAAATCAAAACCAAGTCAAAATTTAAAACTCCACAAACTATATCAAATTTTATATGGATTCGAAGCTCTGGACGAGCGCATCTCGGATTTGTAATTTGTTTTCCAATTTGAACCTTGGTTTGTCCTGAAATTGAAGAGCAAGTTTCGGTCGTTCGTTTCGTCGTGATGGACTTCAAATGATCGTCAAATCGACGATACTGGGTTTTGGAGAGTGCTATGCGTTGTCCATTGGTGGAATTCGTATAGAAATCGACGACCAAATCGCCGTAAACAGTTCAATTAGGGTTTAGCAACCCATGCGGTGGCTACCTATTCGTCGCCGCCGACGACGTGGGGGAGGGCGGGGGCGAAATTGCCCTCGTAGGTGTGGTGGAGGCACGGTGTAGCGGCAGCCGATAGGCAACACGGAGGCGTGTGTCCATCGGAGGGGGGCAGTTTCTGGCGATCTGGGGCAGTGTGCGTGCGCGTCTATAGTTCGAGTGAGAGAGTCCTCGTGACGTGGCATGGTATTGGATTGCTTTATTTTTTTTGTTAATTCGATTTAATTTTTTGATTTCAAATGTTCTAAATTTCATAACTTTTGCATACGAGGTCCGTTTCAAGCGCAGTTTTCTCCGCTAGGTTCATATTGGAATTTCGGATATTTTAGCACTGGCTTGGATGAATTCTAAGGTTGTTCAAATTTTGGGTTTAAATTGAATTTAAATTTAATTTAAATTCAAAAGGTGAGTGTTTTAACCCACTCACAACTTCAATAATTTTTTATGTTTATTAAATTAACTTATGATGATTTATTTATAATTGTTTGGCATATTTTTAATCATCATCTCAGTTAAATTAAATTTATTGAATTAAATTGTTATTTAATTCATTATTGCATATAAAATGTTAGTTAAACAATTATTGAATTTGTTATTGAATATAAACTGCCAGTTAATTTGTTATTAAATTTATTATTGAATATAAACAGCCAGTAAAATTCAGGTTTATTGTTATCTGTTCTATATTGCTGTTATTGATTGAATTGGGTGATGATTGTGATAAAGTTTGATGATTGCTATTGGATGAATGGATGTTGTATTTTATGTTGTTATAAACTGCAAGTTTATGGATTTTTATTTCATTCGGGATCGCGGTTTGAAATGATATATAACCGTATTTATATTTTAAATTACAGATTGAAATGATAAATATCCATATCACTTGACCATATGATAGAAAATTATATACAGACACCGCGGTCTATGTATATAAAATTTTTGAAATGATTTCTATGGTTTTGTAAAGAAATATATGGTTTTATAAGATATTAATTTGGATATTTTATAAATGTTATTTTATATATAGCTAAATTCTTGGTTTTAAGCTACGTATAAAAATTGGTTTAAAGTATAAAATAAGTTTAATAATAAAGTTTGATTTTATTAAGATATAATATGGTTAAGTATTTATTTAAATTATATTTATGGAGTTTATAATGAATTAAATGATAATAAGG
This sequence comes from Allium cepa, assembly GCA_030765085.1. Classification (NCBI taxonomy): domain Eukaryota; kingdom Viridiplantae; phylum Streptophyta; class Magnoliopsida; order Asparagales; family Amaryllidaceae; genus Allium; species Allium cepa. The sequence continues at coordinate 124,608,586 of CM060940.1, read as the reverse complement.
TGGGAAGATAAATATGAAATTGATTTGAAATTTAATAAAATTGAGATTTTAAAGGTATGATTTTTATAACTGGATTTTGGTTTAAGATGAATTAAACGAATATTTCAAGTATAAATAAATTAAAGGAAATATTTAGTTATTGGTATTTTGAGTTTTATTTAAATGAAAATGGATTTATTATGCAAATATTTCAAAATTAAAAAAAATAGAACATTGAATTATTGAATCGTAATTACCAACTTTAGTTTTGAAACTATTTAATACTCAAAGTTTGAAATATATTGAAACTGATATGGTTTATTGAAATTGAAAGTGAGTTGAAAGTTATGAATCAAGATTTAATTTAAAGTGCATAAAATTGTGAAGTCGAGGGAATTATTTTACTTTATAAAGTAATTTTAAATTCAAACTATTTTATTTTATATACTGTTTGAATATCCAAACCATTTAAGTTTTGGAAGTTATGGTTTAGAAGATATGAAATCCGAAGTATTATGTTTTGAAAGGTTATATTTCAAGAGTTTGGTTTCGAAATATTATAATTTTGAAAGTGCTATGATTTTGAAAAGGATATATTCGAAATAAAAATGATATTATATTGATTTAGGTTTTAATAAAATGATATCATATTGATTTGGTTTTTGAAGGGGAAATTATATCGTATTTATATGGTTTTGAATGGATATTATATTCTGGTTTTGAAATATAAATTATTTTGAAATGACCGCGGTGTTATAATAACATTTGGTTGTTAAAGAGACTGGGATCGGAAGTTGTCATACTCTCTGCCTACTCCGAAAACCACTTTAACAACCGTGTATGCGGTGGAGATTCCAGAATGAAGTAGGATGGCAGTGGCGTTTCACTTGAGGTAAATACGTAGACCCGACTCCCGTCAGTTGGCATAAGGTGGCTAAAACAGGAGCGATTGACGGGCTAAGAAGGTAGCACCTTTTATCGGACACACTCCTTCGATACCATTCTATTACTTTAGGATTGATTTGGGCCCTTTTGATTTTTAGGGTGTGGCTCGAGGTGGGCGGTAGTAGCTGCTACGTGTTACCACCAGTCCGGAAGCGTAATTGTTATGTCTAACCTGGCATTTCCTAGTTGTGCCGTGTCACTTAACATATCACGCATTGTACGAGTTTGGATTTCTCCCGTAGCCCATGAAGTACCCTCTAGTTGCCTCCTGATCTGGAGGTATTATGGTACTGGATGGACTACCGGGACTATTACGTATTAAGGGGAATATTGGGTCACTCCTTAACTCTATTTAAAAGTAAGTTTATTTTACTATAGACATTATTATAATAGCGAAATATTACTACATAGTAAATAGTTTAACGGATCCTTAGGAGACGTGAATCCCGAGCATCTCTTAAGTTACTACACTCACGTTTAACACTGGATAGGAGATGTCAAATCCCGTAAACATCTCTGACGCCATTTCACGCATATTATTTACAGTTGATTTAACTTTCATAAGATCTTTTAGTTCTGACTCGAGTGTTTTGTCTTTTCAATCCGCTCGGGTCAGTCTGAGCATTTCAGGATTCGAAGACTTTATTCTTGGAGGACGAAGACGAAGATTTTATTATTACTATTAATTACTACATTGTTCCGCTGCATATTTTTTATTTTTCTCTGGTATGTGTAACTCTGATATGTATTGTATAAGTATAATCAAATGTTTTGTAAACAGCTTCATGGACATTTTAGTTGATTATTATATTTTATCGTTTTGCTGCAAGATTCAATTTTTTTTCTTTCTCTTCTTTTTCTTATTTACCCCATAACAATCCGCCCTTCTGTATGGTTTAAGTCTGACGCGTGTGCTTTATCGTCGATCTAAAACGTACAAAAAGGTGGGATGTTATATCTGGTATCAGAGCTTTGATTTTGCGATAAACCTTGGCTTTGTGGGGTCTGACTCTTTATTAATAGGGTAGTAATACCCTATGATGAGTCGCTGAGTGTGTGTGTGTCTATATATATATACACACACACACACACGAGAGAGAGCATATTTGTTAGTGTTATAAAAGGTTTTAATATTGTGTTAATTTGTTCCGTTTTGTATTTATAAATTCTGGTTGGTGCACAGGACGCTATGACATCAACAGGGATTTCTAAACACTTAATAGGACAGATCGACACAATATTTGTTTTTAATATAGGTGAATGAAATAATTTTTCCTATTATATTTTCAGTATATAAAATAAATTTTTATAAATAAGATATATATTTGGTTGCAATATATTGGTTGTTAGGTAATGAAATTTATAAATAATAGTTGAAATGAGATTGAAAATAAAAATAAATGAAAATTGGGAATTTAAAACTTAAGTCCCGGGGTTTTGAAAATTTCTATCAAATGATTTTGGAATATAATAATATTGTTTATAAGTATCTTCTAATGTAAATATTTCAATATAAATTGAAAGGATCGTTTTGAAGAAATTTTTGAAAGAAATAAGTTTCATACTCCCCTCTCTGTCGCTGGAAAATAATTTCGGTGATGAGTGCACGCATCATCGACATTCATTTTCAAGTTTCGAAGTGGGAAGGCCACCGTAGTAGTTTCACTACATATTTATTTCGATAAACAAATATAAATTTTAAATTGTTTTAAATATAGTTAGATATATATAAGTTGTAAGTATATGCATTTATCTATTATTTTAAATGATTTTGGATAAAAACCCGATATTTAATTCTCAAGTTTCCGTTAATTAATAGTTTCAATTATTATAGTGAAATGGAATTTAACTAATTAATAATCGAAACCTCTAATTAAAATAAAAGAATTAAATGCTAGGTTATAAATGAAATTTCCAGAAAGTTGAAATATGTAACCTATAAAAACAAAAGATATGATTACTGAACGTTTAATTATTAAAAGAAATAAGATAAATTTGTATAATTTTCAATTACATCCTTAAAATCATATGTATAACTTACCAAATATTAAAAGTTCTAATGCTTATAAGAAATGGAATAGGATATTATACTAGTAAACTTGAAGTAATGAAAAGTATTATATGAAATTCTTTAATAAATAAGAATTTGATGGGTAGATGAAAGACTGCTAATTAAATATAATCGAAGGGTAAGTATTATAAATAAATGAAATGAATATTGAATGAAGGAATGGTAATATAAAAATCTGTGAGATTAAAAAGATAAACCATTATATGAATGAAAAGGAAATCAGACAACAATGTATGAAATGAAATTAATAAGAATGAACTTAACCTATTTTTGAAATTGTTGGTTGTCTTGGTTTATGGTCGTTCGGGCAAGGATACTTTAAATTTGCATAGATGTATGAATAATCTATTGAGTTTTATCTAATATTATTGAGTAAATGGAATACTTCACAGTTATTTGTCATTCTATGTGATTTAAATTGTGTTTACCAAACCAACCAATTGTTTGTTTTTTTTGAATGGTTGATTTGCATATGATGTGTATGCTGTTAGCTGCAAATGATTGTTGTTTATATTGATTAGTTTCTTTATGGTTGAAAAAACTTTAAGTATTTCATTTTATATAATTATTAACACTTTTACATATGAGGTCCGTTTCACGCATCGTTTTCTCCGCTAGGTTCGTATTGGAATTCTAGACATTTAGGTGAAGGTTTGAACAAATTCTGAGACTGTTCAAATTTTGGGTTTAAATTGGATTTAAATTCAATTTAAATTCAAAAGGTGAGTGTTTTAACCCATCACAACTTCTAAAATTTCTTATGTTTGTTAAATTAATTTATGATGCGATTAGAAATTTATATATAACCATTTGGCATATTTTTAATCATCATCTCAGTTAAATTGAATTTATTGAATTAAATTGTTATTTAATTTATTATTGCATATAAACTGTCAGTTAAACAGTTACTGAATTTATTATTGAATATAAACTGCCAGTTAATTTGTTATTAAATTTATTATTGCATATAAACTGCCAATAAAATTCTGGTTTAGTATTATCTAATCTGTATTGTTGTTATTGATTGAATTGGGTGATGATTGTGATAAATGTTTGATGATTGATATTGGATGAATGGTGTTCTATTTTATATTGCTATAAACTGCAAGTTGTATGAATTTTTATTTCATTCAGGATTGCAATTTGAAATGATATATAACCGTATTTATATTTTAAATTACGGATTGAAATGATAAATATCCGTATCACTTGGCCACAGGATAGAAAATTATATACAAACACCGTGATCTATATATATAAATAATTTGAAATGATTTCCATGGTTTTGTAAAGAAATATATGGTTTTATGATATATTGTTTTGGATATTTTATAAATGTTATTTTATATATAGTTAAATTCTTGGTTTTAAGATATGTATAAAATTTGGTTTAAAGTATAAAATAAGTTTAATAATAAAGTTTGATTTTATTAAGATATAATATGGTTAAGTATTTATTTAAATTATATTTCTGGAGTTTATAATGACTTAAATGAGAGTAAGGTGGGAAGATAAATATGAAATTGATTTGAAATTTAATAAAATCGAGATTTTAATGGTATGATTTTTATAACTAGATTCTGGTTTAAGATGAATTAAACGAATATTTCAAGTATAAATAAATCAAAGAAAATATTTATTTATTGGTAATTTGAGTTTTATATAAATGAAAATGGATTTATTGTGCAAATGTGTCAAAACTAAAAAAAAATTAGAACATTGAATTTTTGAATCGTAATTACCAACCTTAGTTTTGAAACTGTTTAATACTCAAAGTTTGAAATATATTGAAATTGAAATGGTTTATTGAAACTGAAAGTGGGTTGGAAGTTATGAATTGAGATTTTATTTAAAGTGAATAAAATTGGGAAGTCGAGGGAATTATTTTACTTTATGAAGTAATTTTAAATTCAAACTATTTTATTTTATATGCTTTTTGAATATCCAAACCTTTTAAGTTTTGGAAGTTATGGTTTAGAAGCTATGAAATCTGAAGTATTATGTTTTGAAAGGTTATATTTCACGAGTTTGGTTTCGAAATATTATAATTTTGAAAGTGCTATGATTTAGGAAAGGATATATTTGAAATAAAAATGATATTATATCGATTTGGGTTTTAATAAAATGATATCATATTGATTTGGCTTTTGAAGGGGAAATTATATCGTATCTATATGGTTTTGAATGGATATTATATTCTGGTTTTCAAATATAAATTATTTTGAAATGACCGTCGTGTTATAATAATGTTTGGTTGTTAAAGACACCGGGATCAGAAGTTGTCATACTCTCTGCCTACTCCGAAAACCACTTTAATAACCGTGTACGCGGTGGAGATTCCAGAATGAAGTAGGATGGTGGCGGTGTTTTCTTTTATGGTAAATACTTGGACCCGACTCCCGTGAGTTGGCATAAGGTGGCTAAAACAGGAGCGACTGACGGGCTAAGAAGGTAGCACCTTTTATCTAGCACACTCCTTTGATACAATTATATTACTTTGTGATTGATTTAGGTCCTTTTGATTTTGGGGGTATGGCTCGAGGTGGGCGGTAGTAGCTGCTATGCATTACCATCGGTCCGGAAGTGTAATTAGTATATCTACCCTGGCTTGCCTAGATGTGCCGTGTCATCTACCATATCAAGCCTTGTACAAGTTTCGATTTCTCCCGTAGCCCATGGAGTACACTCTAGTATCCTCCCGATCAGGAGGTATTATGGTACTGGATGGACTACTGTAACTATTACGTGTTAAGGGGAAAATTGGGTCACTTCTTAACGCTATTTAAAAATAAGTTTATTTTACTATAGACATTATTATAATAGCGAAATATTACTGCATAGTAAATAGTTTAACGTATCCTTAGGAGATGTGAATCCCGAGCATCTCTTAAGTTACTGCACTTACGTTTGACATTGGATAGGAGATGTCAAATCCCGTAAACATCTCAGACGCGTTCCACTCATATTATTTACAGTTGATTTAACTTACATAAGATCTTTTAGTTCTGACTCGAGTGTTTTGTCATTTCAATTCGCTGGATCAGTCTGAGCATTTCGGGATTCGAAGACTTTATTCCTGGAGGACGAAGACGAAGATTTTATTATTACTATTAATTACTACATTGTTCCGCTGCATATTTTTTTATTTTTCTCTAGTACGTATATGTATTGTATAAGTACAATCAAATATAAACGGCTTCATGAGTTGTTTATTTGATTATTATAGTTTATCGTTCCGCTGCAAGATTCTATTTTTTCCCTTCTTTGCTTTTTCTTATTTACCCCATAACAATCCGCGCTTCTGTATGGTTTAAGTTTGACGTGTGTGGTTTATTGTAGATTTAAAGCGTACAAAAAGCGGTACATTACAACAATTTCAAAATACAACCAAACACAAATTTTCCAAGGGATGATTCAAGGATGGATTTCAAAACAAACAGAGATTCAAATTTATAGGAACTCTAATCAAATAGAATTTTGGTTCAAAGATAAGCTCGATCGAAGATGAGATAATTTAATTACCGAATAGAAGAAGGATAAGCCTTTATAAATCTCGGGCGACCTTAACTGGTCAACCGTGACATCAGGAATATAATCTATGCGGAAATCTATGGCAAATCGACATTCGATCGCCAGAGATAGAATCCAGGTAGAGCAGGAGATAGATAGCATCGAAATCCGAGGATATAGAAATCTCCGGTGAATCAATGCCTATTGTAAGGGAGTTTCACCCCTTTACAAATCATTCAAAGATTTGCGGAATCACCGATCTTTGTGGAGGTCATTCAAAGTGGAGTTTTAAAATGCCCCAAAATCAAAAGGATAAAATAGGGAAGACAAGACTGGATTTCAGAACAAGTAGAAGTATTCCAAAGTTCAAGGAATCCTAATCAATAAGAATCCTAACCAAGAGATTACTGACAAGGTGGATACAGAAGGGATGAAGTTTAGAAGATCTTGATTTCATAATAAGAAAATTTTTGTACTAATATAATCTTTGAAAAACCTTTAAAATCTTTTGATAATCATTTTATACTTCAAAAATACGTTCTCTCACAAAGAAATGATTCTGAGATTGATTTCACTCATTCTAGGGTATTTCTACCCTATCTCTAATGAGTTTTTGCTCCGCGGGCTAAGGTTTGCCTAAAACCAAAGCTCTGATACCAACTGTAACAACCCAATATTTTCAGCCATTCGCATGCGCATATGTCGAACTTGAATTGCTCAAAATACCGCATTGTAATAAAATTTGGAGCAAATAAAATCATTCACAGAATCATAGACACTGAAATATCAGAATAACTCGCAGCAGAAATAAAAATACCATAGTAGTTCACGAAGCTACTATTGCAAAGTCTCAAAACAAAATACATAATATCAGTCTGAAAACAAACATAATAGAGATCCCAAATACATATAAGTTCACTAATACAAGAGCTGAAATAGATGAGCTGAAACAGAAATAGATGAATAACTAGATGAGCAGAATCTCCAGCGATTCCTAGCTCCAGAAAGAGAAATCCAAAGCTGTGAATACTCAGGCTGACCCGAGCGTATTATAAAACACAAAACACTCGAGTCAGGACATACATACTTATATAATGTAAACCAACTCAAATGAACTGTAGTAGTAATGCATAATAACTTAAAGGATGCTTGGGATCATCCATCCTCTAAGGATCCTTTAAACCATCAATTAAACTGTAATAAACGCTATCATAGAAATGCCTATATTAAAGTAAACTATGCAAATAACAATGCTAATGTGGCTAGGTTAGCGCAGAGCTGCAGCAATCGCTCACCTCTAGTCACACTCTCAAATTTAAGGTGTACATCCAAAATCACAAGGCATACAAAGAAGTGTACCCGTGGTTAAAATTCCAAAAATGTTTTATAATTTCAATTTAAAATCATTCATTTAAACCTTTAAAAGGTGGAGTCATTATACCTTCGAATCAAATATTAAATTCCCAAATTTTTACCTTTTCATAATTCATTTATTCACTTAAATACATTAAAACAGTGAAATTTCAGCGTTCGCAGCACATAGAAAATGCTACGGTAAGTTACATTTGAAAAAAATTCAATTCAGTAAAGACAGCATTTAAAAAGTGCTGCAATAGTTCAGTTATATTCAAAAATCTCATTTCAGTCGACTGCAACACTTATCAAGTGCTACAATAGCCCTTTTATTAATTTTAGATTCAAATTTCAGTTCTGCAACTATAACACTTACCAAGTGCTGCAATAGCCCATAGTTAATTTTAGCCCTTTAGTTCACCTACATCAACTATAGCACTTATAAAATGCTGTAATATCCTTTACAATAGATTTTAAGTTAACTTCAGAAATGATAGCATTTATGAATGCTGTTAATTCAATTTCCATGTTTTCAATACAGTTTCAGCAAAAATAAAATTCCAATTTAAACCATTTTAACTTATAAAATTTAATATTTTTTCACTTTAAAATGGTCATTTAAAATAGCCTATAATTTAAGATTTTTATAAAGTAAAATTTATACATAAAATCAAATTTTTAAATAATTCACTTATTAAATTCAAGCATATAAATTTTCCACTCTTTGCATTTTAAAAATTAACTTAATAATTAAGTTTAATTACCATTTCAAAATATAAACTTAATTTTCATTTTATTTTCTTAGCTTAACTTTCATTTTAAACCAAATTAACATTTCCAAGTCAGGTTATATTTCAAATTACATTTTTAAGTATTCATTTATTTAACCATTTTAATTCAAAGAAAAACCAATAACACTATATTAAGTCATTTTATATTCAAAATTAAATCAAATTATCATAATTTATTTACTTAACTTAAACTCCACTTTTAAACAAAATCACAAATTTCAAAATTAATTTATATTTCAAATTTCAACTTAACCATTCATTTATTTAACACATTTAACTTATAGAAAATCACTAACACTTTATAAAAATCATTTTAAATTCAATTTAAATCAAAATATTATAATAGACAATTTTAAAAATACTTCAAAAATTTCCAAAAAAATATATATAATAACCACAGGTCTGTATAACATTTTCTAATCTAGGTCTACTAATACGGATATATATCATTTCAATCTGTAATTTACAAAGATAAATCCGGGTTCTATAATTTCAAACCCGCAATCCCAAGTTAAATAAAATAAAATAAAAATCGCTTAGTCCTATTATTTCAACCCATAATGATTTTTTCCTGTTCTAAAGTATGTTCGGGTATGTATCATTTCAAGCGATAGTGATTCTATTCTACATGGAACTTGCAGTGTGAGAAACAGATATAAATAAACAGTATAATAGAATATGGCAGTAACAGATGATATGACAGGTTTATAAACAGGGTTAACATCATTTGATTCACATCACAGGAGGTATATCATGATATAATAATTCTACAGATTCACTTGCTATCAATTCACAAATTATATAAGTATAAATGTCGTGAGTGAATACTCACCTTTTTACGCTGGAATTAGCAAATGAAAATACACAGAATAGATTCCAGAAAGCACGATACGGCACAACACAGCACGACATGATTCAAGTGAGTGGAGAGAGCCAAGATATTTATCTTGTAAACAACCAACGCGAGACAATATAACATAAATACATTTAACACAAAACTCAACTGAAACAAATTGAAAATTGAAATTAGCAAAGGACAAAATGATTTGACCTTGCTTTTGCCATCCAAATGCTAGACCTAGGGGTTCTTTTTCTCGGCCATAATGATGATATAAGCTCGGGTTTGGGTCATATTGGTGCAGCTACAAGGAAGTGATAATGGTAGGAGTTGCAACATGTAGAATATAAAGGGACAAGGTAAAAAAGGCAAGCTTGGATGCAACATTTTGGCTCGGCCTGTGGGTCAATTGGGCTCGGCCAAGCTAGTATAGGTCAGGTCAGATGTGGAGTTGGCTGAAGTGATGGTCAAAGGTGGTGTGGTGGTGGTTAAGTTGGTGGCCGGAGTGATTGATGATGGGATAGGTGAAGTATGTGGCTCGGCTAGGCAATTTGGAGGAGTTTTGTGGAAATTTTGATGTGCTAGCATCAATGGATGGTCATGGCCTGTCATGGTCAGAGGAGGAGGAGGTGGTGCTACTGTAGATGGTGGAGCCGATGGAGTAGAAGCTAGGCCATGCAAGCTAGAAGAAGCAAAGGCAAAAGTCAATAAAAAATTGAAGAGGAGAAGAGATAAAGGAGGAAGATATTAGAAAAACTTACAAATTTTTTCATAGCCGTGAGTTTTTTGAGATGAGAAGTTTCTCACATGAAATGAAGAAAGATACATGGCAATACAAAAAGAAATGGACGGCCAAGAGATGAAATGAAAAAGCAAAAGGAAAATGAAAAGGCAAAGGTAAATAAAAAGTCACAAGGAAAATGAAAGGTCTTTGTCCTTTGGAATTTCTAATTCTTTTAATCAAAATAAACTAAATAAAAGTAAGTAAATAAAATAAAATGAAAACAAAATAAAGTGAAAAATAAAATAAATATTTTTTTAAGGAAAATATAAAATAAATAAGAAAATAGTTATTAAATTGAAACTAGAATTAAAAATTGAAAACAATATACAATTAACATTTGAAAATTATACTACACTTTTAAAAATGTTTAAAAATAAAATATATACATAATCTGTCATGTTACACATATATTCATAAATTATAACATGATATGACAACAAAAATATTATTTATATAAATAAAAATAAAAAAATTTGTTAAATAAATCAATTTACACACAATGGTTTAAAAAGCGTAACTTTCACAATATACAAATTTCAACGAAATGAAAAGCAGTATTCTTGAAATTTAATTTATTTTCATAATAAAAGATAAAATTCAAAAATTCAAAAATTTAAATTTTAAATTTAGAAGTCAAAGTTTGACCATATTGACCAAAATTCTCATTTCTGGAAAAATATTCTATTTATTCATGTTTGAAATTATAATTTGCATAAAAATCAAAATTTAAAATAACAAAATTTATCCATTTTAATAAATAATATAAAGTTTTTAAATCAGAAATTCGATTAAAATAATTAAAATATACAATTAAAATAATCACAAAATAGAGGGTTGTTACAGGGCGTCGAAAAAATCGGGTCGTTGCACTTGTTATAAGAAACGTTTTAGTTATCGTAAGGTAAAAACCCGACATGTTTATTTGTGGCGTGGTCTTACGAGATACCTTTGATTTCAAAGGATATAGAAAACTTTAGTAATCCAATTGACTATATTTTCTCATGCTGGTATTCCACACGGACTCGAGTGTTATTTAACTATAATGCTCGGGTCAGACCGAGTATTATAGAGTACAGATTTGGATGGACTGATGTGGAGCTCAAGAGACGAGATGGATGGTGAGACGTACTTCCGTATTTGATTATTATTCCGCTATGTAAGGAAATGTTACTTAAGAGTCCAGATTTGGTGAAATGTTTGTTGTACTTTGAGAACTTATGTATAAATGATGATACAGATTCATTGTATTTAAATTCGATGTTATATATCATATTTTATTTTGCTGCGTTGGTAAGATTCTGATATTATTTCTGTTTCTTCTTCTATCTCCTTCTTCTTTAACCCTAATGGTTCGATATTCTGGCATTCGATTGTTCGGCATTTGATACAGTGGACGTACAAATGTCGATTTTTCGGCCTTTGAAAAATCGGGTCGTTACAAAAAGGATGGAGAAAAAATAAAGCTTGAAGAAACCAAAGAAAGTGCACATTCATTTGAGGAAGACATAAGCGTCAGGGTCTTCCATAAAAGTTTTAGAAGAAGAAGCGAAGAAAACAAGAAAGATTTGGAAGTAGAAAAATGAAGAAGAATTAAAGCAGAGCAAGAAGTTTTGAGTTTAAAAGATGAGTTGAGAGAAATTAAGTTGAAGTTGAAAGAAAATGAAGAGAAATGTTTGCAGGATGAAGATAACACCAAGAAATTTGAAGCTGATTTGAATGACAATGAAGAAAACAGAGAAAAGAAAAGTGAAAGTTCCAATGTACAAAGCGACGGTTTACAAACTAAACTAAATGCATATACTTTTGCAGAAATGGAAACCAAAAAAGAAATGAAGAAGACAAAGAAACAATAGCTGAAGAGAGGTATAAAAATCAGCAAATAAAACAGAAGAAATGGAGAAACATATGCCCATTGAAATAAAAAGTTAATTGGATAAAAACAGAAAAACGAAGAAATGCAAATTGAACATGAAGAAAAAAAAACAGACTCCTACTAAAGTGCATCAAAAAGAAGAGTTGGAAAAAGAAAGGCAAACATAGAAGAATAAAATAGAAGATACTCAACATCTTGAAGAGGATGTAAATGTAAAAAACCAAAATGTGATAACCCGGATTTCTGGACATCTGTAATTGATAATATAATTGGGTTAATTAATAGAAATACTGAATTGTAAATTAAATGAATAAATCTGATAATAATTTTATTTTTTGATAATCTCCTAATATAATTTTATAATGGGCAAACTTATTATGTTCAAACAAATTAGATATGTGTTTGTTTAAAAATATATATATAAGATTTTAAATTAAATTTGAATTTGAGATTGGAATCCAAAGATAAAATATCTTAAAGTAAATTGGGTTTAATAATAACGTATATTTGATTTTAAATGGTCGATAATTAGTTATATAATATTTTCTTTATAAGGATTTTATAAGAATAAATTAAGAAAATGTATTTACCAAATTAAAAATAAAAGATCTTCAAAAATATTTAAAATAACAAATGCATACAAAATACAAGTGTAAATATTTTCACACATGTATAAAAACAAGTGTAAGCTTAGTATAGCATGCAAACTACAAATGGCAAATTTATTTACTCAAAATTGTAATATTAATATAAAAGTGTTTTTTTTAGAAAAAAGTAAACACGTCAGTACATATTCATTTCCACCTCTCTCTTTCGTTCCTTTTTCTTTTATCTTCTTCTAAAACCTTCTTTTATCGTTCGAAAGAAAAAGAAAATAATGGTGAACTCAACAACTTCAATCGAATAGCAACGGCAAGACAAGCGAAGATGATATTCAACTGAAAACAAGTGCAGATCATCTCACTAAATGATTCTAGATCAACAATTAAGCGATTCTCTAATCCAAATGCATCGGTGAGTAATTTATGCCCTTTTTCCCTAATTATTTCACCAAAGATTGTTTCTTTTGCTTAATCTTCATATGGGTAGGCTTCGAATTTGATTCCTTCGAGTTATTTTTTTACATGACTGGAAGTTTAAAAAAAAAATTCAGAACGCTGGTTTAGTTTGTATTTCATCGTGCTCTGGAGTTTTCAAGAGTTTGGGTGATTTCGACTTTTGTGGTTGAATGTTCTGTTTCCTTGTAGTTACGCATGACATACTAGCAGTATATTGTTTCACAGACTTATGCTATTTCCATATATTAGATTGTTATAGACATAGCATTGTAAGGAATTTTTAGTGAATGATTTTTAACTTGTTAGATTTTTATTGTTATTTGGAGCTGTTGACATATGCGTATTTTGCAATATTGGGGTTGATATATGTGTATTAACTGTTAGATTCTTCTTTTATGGAAGTAACATATATATGCCTTTGTCCTTAATTTCAGTTTTAGGCTTTAATGAATTATCATAACAAAGATATAAATTCATGTTTGGACAATGTTTGGGAATTGATATTTGATAGTTTCAGTTTTAAGCATTATAAACACACTTGTAGATATGGTTATATTTTCATGTAAATTCCTAAAGAGATAAATTCATGTCTGTATTTCAGCTTTAGGCTTTAATATATATTCCTAGTTAGTATCAACTGTTTCAGTTTGGACAATGTTTAGTGTAATGCAGATGTAAGGAAGCACATCAGTATATGCAGGGTAGATCAGTGTTCGATTTCCATTTGGCACCATTGTTTAGCTGTATATATTCATGCATTACCGATTTAAAATGTTTTTAGAATTGGAAGACTATCGCTTTATTTGTCAGTGGTCTAAGAGTCTTAGCTTTGTAAATTTATGCCTACTTCCTAACTTAGCTTTGCTTTATTTAATTCACCTGCTTGTAGTCTTGTTTATGAGTTGACAAATGGACACCTTTTGCAGTTACATTTATTGCATAAATCACTTTGCTATGAAAAAAAAGGGTGACGTGTTGTACATGTCATGGAAATTATATAGACTGCTATCCGTTACTTATATATCTGTTGCTTTATTTTCATGCACAAAGTCACTTAGCTGGGCTTGCAAACCTTAAGAATTTGAGAATATTTTATGGATTCTAATGTATAGGTTCTATAAAATATAAACATAGTATATTTCTTAGGAAATTTCAATAAGAGTATGGAAGAGGAATAATTGTTGTTTTATAAAATAAGTGGACTAAAAAAAAGTAAAGAAAAAAAGAGGCTTTGGAATATGGAAATTATGGATTTTTTTTAATAAGTGCTTATGGAACAGTTTTGGGTTCCAGTGTATCACACAACCCGGTTTGATTTCCAATCGAGTCCGTCAAATGGGGAGGTTGGACTTGTCGGCGAGGTCGTTGTTGGCTTATTGGTGGCAGAAGCATAGATCGAAGATGGTCAGAATTTTTATGCACGAGCACGGGTATCCATGCGTATCTGAAGGATTGCTGTATGGTTCGGCATCAGGAAAGAAGAAGGATTTTTCACGAGTTTAGTTCGGAAATTTTCTTAGATTGGCTTGGGTTTTCCTCTAGTGGGTAGCAAGTTTTAAAAGCAAACATTTATTTATTAAGTTTATAAGCAAGTTTCAAAAAAAATCTTAATTATAAAGTCAATGTCTCTGAATTGTGAATTGTTTATGTCTTGAATAATTATTTAAATTAATTAACTAAACCGATCCCTAAGTGTTTCCAAACTAAATGATATAGTTAAGCAGATGATTAGGATAAGTGTATCAACTTTAACTTATAAAAAAGAAAAGAAAAGGGGTGTCTCAAGTGATTTTAAATAAAATTCATTTTCAATCCTTTAATTTAAAACAAGATTTAAATGATTTAATTAAATAAATAATTAAGATAATGGTTTATCTTTATAGAAAAATTTATTTGATGTAATTAAAGGATCATTGATTAATATTAGTAATTAAGAATAAATAATTAAGAAGGTTAATAAATTTAGGTTGAGTAATTAAAGGGTGATTAATATCATTTAATTAAGGTTAATTAAACAGGATTTAAAAGTAATTTATTTATTTAGTGATTAATTAAATTAATTAGAAATGGGACTAAATGCTATTGTTTATGATAGATTAAGTTATATCAAATGGTTGGATGAATTAATATCTCAAATCTGATAACGTTGTTCTATGAAATGATAAGCTTGGGTTTAACTATGATAAGTTGGAATGAATTGCTGTGCGAATATGACACCCTGTTTTTAGAATTGATTTGTATTCCCTTAAACAACATGGATTAGAAATGACATTGGATTCGAATAAATCGGGGTCGGGTATCAGTAAATACCCGAAACCACTTCGACTAATAATCTACCATAATTCTTTGTAGATTTGATTTTAGAATCAAATAGGTTAGAATGAAGTAAAGTTAGTAGTATGGCCATTTAAATTGTGTAACATTTCTTGGTTATAGTTTTGTAATAAGTGATAGACTTGAACAAGTTACCCGGGTTTCCTTTCATGATTTGAATTTAGTATTTCAAACTATATGGATTTACTCACGCTGGTTTCCAGCCTGACCCGGGTGTTACTTTGATGTAATGCTCGGGTCAGACCGAGTATTACAGATTTTCAGGTAAGGACGCTCTGGAGCTCAGGAGGCGAGCTGGATGGCAGAAACGTATGGAGAGTTTTCGTTGTGATATATAGTTGTATATCTGGAATATGTTGTTTAAACTGTCTAGTGTTTGTGTAAATATTGTAACTCTGATATATTAATGTGTAATTTGACAAGTGCACCTTTCCTTTATATAACTTTTATTTTATGTGATATTATTTTTTGATCCGCTGCGAATGTGAGAATCTGTGTTTCTTTTCTGTTTCTTCTTCTATATCTTTTCTTTCTTTACTAACTATCTGGAATTTTCGAGAATGAAATTTCCGGGTCGTTACATTTGATATCAGAGCAGAAGGTTAAGCGAGAACCTTGGCTCTAGTGGGATTACTCATTAAGGATAGGGTCGATGGTACCCTAGAATGAGTTGAGTGAATATATATATGAGAGCGTACTTGTTATTTTCTTATATAAAGGTTTCAAAATGGTTTCAAAAGTAAATGAATCTCATAAAAGTTTATTAAGAAATAGATTATCTATTATATTAAGGAATTTGGTTGTTGTATTAATTAAATTAAAAGTAATAGTAAGAATTAAGTGGTAATAGAATTACAACCAAATTGAAATTAAATTAAAGACAAGTTTGAAATGGATTCAAACTGAAATTAAATCTTGAAGTTGGGGAAGAATTTCAAAATAAGATGAATTAGAATTGGTTTCAAACCATAAAAATAGAATGGTTACCGTGTTCAATAATGAGATGATTGTTTTCCAATAAACAATGAAATGTTTTAAGAAAGTAACCATTTAATGAGAGTAACTTGTAAATTTGAAAGGATGTAAATTAAAGTGGGTTTCAAATTGTAAAGTTCTGAATTCTAAATTTAAACATTTGATTTGGTATCAAAATGTTAAAGGAAATAATATTATTCAAACTATTTTGAATATGATCTTATTTTAAAATAAGAAATGTTTGAAAATTTTAAAGAGAATAGGTTTTGAATTGAAACCAAAGGTGGTTTAAATTTTAAAATTTGGCTTGGTGAGCCAAGAAGTAAATATGTATATCTGTGGATATGCATAATATCAAAGATGGTTTGAAATAAACTCTAAATGTTGGGTTTTAATTTTGGAAGGTGGTGTGTTGTAACATCCCGGGAATTTTGAATTTAAAAATTTGGAAATTTATTGGAACTTTTAAATGTAAATTTGAGAAATTCAAAAGAAATAAAATATTGAAATAAAATTACATAGTTATTTAATGTTAATAACTAAAAAAACTTTTCCTTTTAACAAAGTAAAATAAGAAATTGTGACAAAGTAAAACAAGAAATTGTGATAGATGAGCTTTTAATAGAAATAAGATTGTTAAAGTAAGTTATGATGAAATTATAAAATTTAAATCACATAATTATAATCTAACATCTAAACAAATAATCAAATAATTAAACAAGATAACAAAAGAGTGAATAAATATAAACTGTAAAAGGAAACACACACATTCACAAACCAATATGAAGACATAATAATTAAGCAAGATAACAAAAGAGTGAATAAATATAAACTGTAAAAGGAAACACACACTTTCATAAACCAATATGAAGACATAATAATTAAACAAGATAACAAAAGAGTGAATAAATATAAACTGTAAAAGGAAACACACACTTTCATAAACCAATATGAAGACATAAGAATAAACAAAACAGTATGTTGTAAGTATACAAGAAGGTAGCATAGAAATCAAAATCTATGCAAGAAAGCATTTATAAATAAAACAACACTTTGCAAAAGAATATACATATCAACATGTGCTGAAAGCATACAAGATAGTAGCATCACAAAACATGCTTGCATTAAATGCAAGCCTCCACAAATCACATCAACACCTTGAAGAGAACATGGAAGCATGAAACACGGCATGCTATAAATTTACAAAGAAACATACTTTCATTTAATGTTATTACTGCACAGCCAATCTAAAAGCATGGTTTAGTTTTTTTTTTATATATACTTCAACTTGTACTTGCTTTGGTAGACTCAGCCTATCTTTTCACCTGCACACCATCTTTCTTATATACATACGTAGTAGTTGCTTTATTTCGTTCAATTAAACTTGAGAAAAGAAAAAAAAGAAAAAAACTAAGTACACTAATATTATCAACAAGTAAGGAGGTCAGGGTATTATCATCTCCTAAGCAAAACAAAGACAGAGATCAAACTGCAGGCCTTCAAAAGAGAAGAAAAAAAGAAGAGTGTTCTCTGTTTTAAACATTTGACAGGTGAGTAAACATGATTTTGTAAAGGATATAAAGTTTATTTAAAACAGTTTAAACTTCAATTAAACTGTTTTGTTCATATTCCAGTATGATTATATCCCAGTGATGCTCTGTGTCATTCATGCAGGGATTACATTTGTTATTAAAATTGAAATCTATTTGCTTTAATCACTGACATGCTTGGGTTTTTTTTCAAATAAATCAAGTTGTTTTAATCCTCAAACAAGTTTTGTAAAGTTATTTGAACATACAGTAGTTTTTTTTCCCACTGTAAACTTGTTTACAGGTATCCAACAAATACTTGACAAAAATAAATTGTTGTAAATTATGAATTCAAGAATATTTATTGAATATATACTGCAAGGCATGAATTTTAGAACAAAAATTTAAATTTTTAGTTTAGTATTCTCAGAGCAATGTGTATACGAACAAAGATTGTTTTTTTTTTTTGAATTTCAGACAACGAATCTATAGAAAATCCTAAAATTTGGTTTGAAGCATGCTGAAACCTTAAGGATCTCAGGAAAATTATTAATTAATTTTTCTATTGCGTGAAAGTTGGATTCAAAGTCCCAATAGGGTTTTAGTTCCAGTTTTGAAAGTGTTTAGCAAAAAAGAGGATTGCGCCCTCTTGAGTTGACCGAGCTTCACGAGGACTTGAGGAATGATGGCTTGGGGTGTTGTCGAACTATGGACGAAGTTGCTTGGTTTCTGGCGGCATCAGGTGTCGGGGCGAGGCAATTGTTTGAGGGGTTGTTCGTTCAAGCTTTTGGGTTTGGGAACGAGATTTCGAAATTGTAATTAGTTCGAACTTGTGAGTGTTTGAGAGGCACGAGCACGTCATCGATGATGTGTGGACGACCATAAGTTCGACCGGAGGAGGCGATTCCAGTTGTGCACGTATACGTGCACGAATTGATGACCTGGAAAAGTTTGATTGCCTGAACCGTTTCAGGTTGGTTTTCTTATGGGTTATACTCAAAGCTTGACTCGGGGAAAACATGGCAGAACTCGAAGGGAGACTCGGGAAGTTTCAGCGTTGTGTCGTGACAAATTTGGACTTAAACAAATTTTGAAAAAATTTCTTACACGTGTAGCATTGGGTTGAAACTCGACGCAGGGAGTGTTCGAGCTCGAGCGTGACTCGGGGGAGCCTCGGGTTGGCCACCTGAAACAACATATTCAGTTTGAAATTGTCGAAAACTTAAGTTTAAACAA
Organism: Allium cepa; assembly: GCA_030765085.1. Lineage (NCBI taxonomy): Eukaryota > Viridiplantae > Streptophyta > Magnoliopsida > Asparagales > Amaryllidaceae > Allium > Allium cepa. The sequence goes on along the minus strand of CM060940.1, from coordinate 124,589,310 downwards.
TTTTTATAAGCATTCTTTATAAAATGATGATTGTTTGTTAATGGAATGTGAAGTTAATTAAATAATTTATGATTTATAATTACTTTGTAATTAATAATAATAAATAAATAAAAGCAATTAAAATTAAAATTGTAAATTAAGAATCGTTAATTTGATAATTTAAGTTGGTTGATTCAAAATTGATAGTTACATTAAGATAATTTATTAAGGAATAATAAATTAATATAGTCAATTGAGATTTAATTAAATTGTAACTATAAATAATAAATCATCGAATTAAAGTAATTAAGAAAAAATAATATTTATATGGTTAATTTATTAAATCCCATTCACTTTGATTGGAAAACGATTAACTATCGCTGTGCACTATATTGATATTTCTATTCTGATTGTGATGGTGTGTTATATAAATTGCCATGTACTGCATTGTGATTGTGATTCGTTCTGTATTGATGTGATAACCCTGTTGCCCGTAAAACGGCATTTAAACTTCGATGCGACAGGGAATCGGATTTCATTTGGTTATCCGAAACCCACATCGAACCTATGAATATTTGTGAATGACATCCACATGTTTTAAAATTTGACACTCACTATTCGAATTAGCCGGGAAAGGACCTTTGTGTCATATAACCCATTTCGAATATGTGATTCGACGTTATGGATAGCAATTGAAGACCGGTGTTGAAGACCGGGTATTTGCGAGAGCGATAGGATGACCTGTCGATTGACTCTGCACCGAGTTGCTCCGGTATAGAGTTCTCTATATGTGATGGGAAATTCGATCAGGATTGTGGATATCCGGATTGCAAGGACTTCTTTGTAAGTGCCTTCGGTTCTGTTCGAACCCAGAACAGACTTGTATGGATTGTGTGTCTTACATTACAAATTGATATATAGTGCAGATTTCTTTCAAATATATTTCTATTGGTGGCGGAGAATTTATTCTCTTAGCTTAACACCCTTTTCTGAGACGTACGAGCTCAGAGGTTATGTAGTTGAAGGTTATCAGCGATATATTCCCAATTTGGTAATGTGACATGCTGCGTGTTGCTGTGAAATGATCATTGTTTGATCATTTGTGATATGATCATTTGTTTGATCACTTATCTTTGTGATCATTTCTATGATCATTTGTTGACCCAAAGCACAGCTTTTGTATAAAGCGTGGCTTTGTGGACGAGACTTCGTTGGACCTCACACCCCGAAATGGTCAAAATAGGAAAGATGCAGCAAGGTTATTGGGGGTAGCACCCCTTAGGGTATGTGCATTTCCTTCTGGATAGAAGTGGTATCATGGTATGGAGCCCAGATACTTAACTTATGTTGATATCGCAGATATATATATATATATATATATATTACTTTATGATTTGTTGCTGGGCCCCGGTTAAAGGTTGGTTACAACCGGGAGATGGCACACTCGTGTCAGTAGTTACCCAGTTAGGGGAACCCGGCCTTGTGTTGGCAGAGATCCGGTTTGGTTCTCGGGGACGTCCTTCCAGAGGCGTTCTCATGTGGCAATGGGAAGTTCCTTGGCCTGACCATTTGTTGGAAATCCAAAGAAACAATACGAAACCCTGTACAGGTTTAGTTGTAAAACCTGTCATGCAGCGTGGCGGTAACCTGCCACAAAACATGGTAGCTATAGTAGGCATACGATAATGGTTGTATGTTGGCTAAGATTAATATTCTATTTTCGAAATGATTTACTTCACTATGCACTAGTATAATATCAAAGAATTCTTTTCTCGTACCAAGCATATTTAACTATCATAAGAAGAAATCTCCTCCAATTCTGCGTTTGCATTGTGTGTGTGGCGGGAGGTCTTATGGTAGTTCCATTTTTAAAAGCATACCGAAAATTCTTTTATAAATCTAGTTCTTTAAAAGTAACTGTTGTTTTGTTTACTCATACCTGTCCCATGACTGATCCGGAGTTTATTGTTTTCTTTCCTAAACTCTGGGTGCCCATTATTTCCACACGGGCAGCCTAGTAGCTGGTTTCTGTATTTTGGAGTAGCAGTATTTTGGAGCTTTTATCTAGGAGATATCTTAGGAGCTATTTGGAGATTTCAGATGTTTAGATTTTGGAAGTTCGTTATCACCTCTCTCATTTGAGGACTTTTGGATATATGATCACTGCTGTATTATCATGATATTGTATTTGGAGTTGTGGTGTATGTATTATATACTCTGTTGTAGTATGGATATTATGTTGATGTTGTAACTGTGATGATATTTATGATATTGATTCTGTTCCGTTGTTTTTATATTCATCTAATTTTTGTTATAAGCTCCGGCGATGCAAATTTGATGTCGTTTATCGGACATCGAGTTTGGGTCGTCACAAGTGGTATTAGGGCTGTTGGTTTAGTAAGAACTTTAGCTACGGAGTATAACACATTAGATGGCTCATTAGAGATAGGGTGAAGTATACCCTAGAATGAGTATAACCAAGACCGAAACTTTAAATTTTCTTAGTCTATTTCTTTTTACTGCTAATATTCCTTAAGATATCTCGTATGTATATCTAAATCAATTTTCTTACTAATCTCAGATAGTGAAAATGAGTGGATGCAGAGGAAGAGTTAGGGGTCAAGGCAATGCCACAGCACCTAATCAAATTCCCTCAGCCGTAGAGCAGTAATAGATATTCAGCAACAGCCGGACTTGGCTGATTTATATAAGAAGTTCGAAAAGCTTGGTGGCAAACCGTTCATTGGCAAGGAGTCAATTATTGACGCTCAAGCTTGGGTAAGATCGTGTGAAAAGATTTTTAAAGGGCTAAAACTGCAGGATGAGCAAAAAAGACTTATAGCTTCTTGGCAACTCCAAGGAGAAGCTTCAGCTTGGTGGGAAACCATCATTATAAATGAACCCGAGGAAGAATTTACTTGGGATCGTTTTAAGGAAGTGTTTGAGAAACGTTACATGCCATCGGCGGGAGTTTCCAGAATGTATCAGGAATTTCTGGATTTGAAACAAGGAAGTTTGTCGTTTGAAGAATACTTGAATAAATTCAGCGAACTATCTCGGTTTGGCCCGGAATTGCTAAATACACCAAAAACGAAAGGTTTATCCGTGGAATGAACCAGAAATATCATGAAAGAATGACGGGCCACGTTAAAGAATCTTTTTCAGATTTAGTAGATATGGGTTACAAATACGCTACTCTTGATGTGCAAGAAGTCCCGGAAGAGAAAGGTAATTCAGGAAATCAAAATTATAAAAAGCGAAAATTTGGAGGCAAGAAACCTTGGCAAGGCAACGAGAAGAAGAAGAGCATTCAAGGAAGCGCGGCAGAAAATGTCACTTGTTACAACTGCAAAGAGAAGGGCCACTATTCAAATGACTGCCCAAAACCGAAGAAGCCAGCTAAAGAATGTTACAGTTGTCATAAACCGGGACATTTAGTTAAAGATTGCCCAGTGATGAAGCCATCACAGGTGGCAAAAGTTTATACGATAAAGAAGGACCCCTCATCTTCAAAAGCTGATAAAGGGAAAAGTGTTTTGGAAGGTAATCTTACTATTAATGATAGAACTGTTAGAGTTTTATTTGATACAGGAGCTTCACATAGCTTTATCTCCCAACAAACCGTAAATGAATTAGGACTTGAAACTAAATTTGCTAACGATCTTATTTGCATGAAAAATCCGGTTGGAGGTCCCGCAAATCTTTGTTCATATTGTAAGAGAGTTCCTATTTCATATGCTAGCTATAAATTTCCTATCAACCTTTTTGTCCTCGAATTTAATGAATTTGAAATCTTACTCGGTATGAACTGGTTATCGAGATACGAAGTTATATTGGATTGTAATAATCGGAAAGTTTTAATCAAAACGAACCTTGGAAATTTTATTGAAATCTCTTGTGAGGATCCAAGTCCAAGGAGAGATAGATTGATGTATACTTTGGGATATCTTGAACCCACTTTGCAGTCTATACCTGTTGTTCGGGATTTTTCCGACGTATTTGAAGAAGTGAAATCTTTACCTCCTCATCGAGAAATAGAATTCCGAATCGATCTTGTACCCAATGCTCGTCCTGTTGTTCACGCAAGTCGTAGGATGGCACCCAGGGAAAAGATTGAATTGGTTCATCAAACTGATGAACTACGAGCAAAAGGGTTAATTCGACCCAGTGTTTCTGAATGGGGTTCAGCCGTCGTATTTGTTGCCAAATCAGACGGATCTTTGAGATTGTGTGTAGATTACCGCGATCTAAATAAACGAACTCTCAAGAATAAATTCCCTCTACCAAGAATTGATGATCTATTCGACCAACTTCACGGTGCTCGTTTCTTTTCAAAAATGGATCTAGCCCAAGGATTCCATCAACTACGAATCGTCGAAGATTATGTCCATTTGACTGCTTTCAGAGGTCCTGATATGTTCTACGAATGGTTAGTTATGCCTTTCGGGCTAACCAATGCTCCAGCATACTTCGTAGATCTTATGACTCGTGTGTTTCGGGAAGTTCTGAATAAATTTGTGCTTGTATTCATTGTTGATATTTTGATCTATTCTAAGACTAAAGAAGAGCATGCGAACATCTAAAAATCGTATTGGAAATATTGAGGAGAAATGTTCTATATGCAAAATTTTCCAAATGCCTCTTCTGGGTCAATGAAGTCAAATTCCTTGGCCATATTGTTAATGAAGAAGGAATTTCAGTAGATCCTAGCAAAATTTCCGCTATTCTTGATTGGAAACAACCCACTACTCCAAGAGAAGTTCGAAGCTTTTTGGGTTTAGCAGGCTATTACCGAAAATTCGTTCAAGATTTTTCTAAGTTGGCTAGTCCGCTGACTAAGCTAACAATGAAAAATGCAAAGTTCATTTGGGCTCCAGAATGTGAAGAAGTTTTTCAAGAGTTGAAAAAGAGATTGACCACTGCTCCTGTTCTCACTATTGTTAACGGGAACCAAGGCTTATCTGTCTATACTGATGCATGTGGTGAAGGGGTAGGTGCAGTATTAATGCAAGATGGAAAGGTAGTTGCCTACGCGAGTGGACAATTACGTCCGCATGAGAAAAATTACCCGACGCACGATTTGGAACTTTTGGCTGTTGTTTTCGCTTTAAAAATCCGGTGACACTATCTTCTGGGTAAGAATCTTTTCAGCTTCCCTAACAATTTATGAACTAGCTTAATTAAAGGAATATACCTAATAAACTCTCTTTGTTTTAGGTGAAAATTTTGAATTATTCACCGACCATAAATATTTGAAATATCTTTTCACCCAGAAGGATCTGAATCTGCGACGACAACGTTGGTTTGAATTTCTAGCATCATATGACCTAGATATCCAATATACGTTGGGAAAAGCCAATGTGGTTGCTGATGCTTTAAGTAGGAGACATGCTATTCTTGCATATCTAGTTATCACTCCTACTCTCCTTGAGAAGATCGCATGCAAGCAAACTGAAGACAAGTTTCTTCGAGAAATGCGTAGAAGAATAGATCGAGGAGAGGATACTACTTTTGAAATAGATAATAGAGAAGTTATAAGGATGAAGGGCAGAATTTGTGTCCCTGACATTCCAGAACTGAAACGTGAAGTATTGGATGAATGCCACAAGTCAAAATTCAACATCCATCCAGGAGTCAACAAAATGTATCGTGATGTTAAAAGAACATTCTGGTGGAAGACGATGAAGAGAGACATATCTATTTATGTTAGTCGCTGTGCTACTTGTCAGCAAATTAAGAGAGACCAAAAGAAAGTGGCCGGTTTACTTCAACCTTTGGAAGTACCGAAATGGAAGTGGGATCAGGTATCGATGGATTTCATTGATGGATTGCCTCGTACCAAGAAAGGCAATGAAGCGATTTGGGTTATTGTGGATCGTCTGACCAAAAATGCTCATTTCATTCAGTTAAATCCACTCGGACTGCGGCAAGCTTGGCAGGTATATATATAAAGGAAATTGTTCGCCTCCATGGTATTCTCAGTAGTATAGTGAGTGATCGTGATCCGATCTTCACTAGTAGATTTTGGGAAGCATTTCAGGACGCATTGGGAATGAAATTAAATTTCAGCACTGCTTATCACCCACAATCTGATGGGCAGACTGAGAGGGTCAACCGAATTCTAGAAGACCTACTGCGTGCTTGTGTTCATGATTTTGGTGGTTCTTGGGAGGACCATTTGCATCTGGTTGAATACTCATATAATAACAGTTATCAGGCCAGTGTAGAAATGGCTCCTTTCGAAGCTCTATATGGTCGTCCGTGTCGATCACCTACATGCTGGATCGAATCAGGTGATAGACTTATTCTTGGACCGGATATGATAAAAGAAGCCACTGAGAAGGTAAACTTTATTAGAAAGAATTTATTAACTGCCCAACGCCGTCAAAAGAGCTACTATGACCGACGAAGGAGAAATTTGGAATTTCAAGTTGGAGATTCTGTATTTCTGAAAGTATCTCCGATGCGGGATGTATTGAGATTCGGGAAAACTGGAAAGTTGGCACCGCGTTATATTGGTCCTTTTCCTATTCTAGAAAGGATTGGCCCTCTAGCATATCGAGTGCAGCTGCCCAGCTGGTTATCTGGCGTACATGATGTGTTCCATATTTCTAATCTTCGAAAATATGTGCACGATCCAGATGATATTATTGAAGAAGCTGCTCAGCAAGATCTAGAGATCACTCCTAATTTGGCAGTTAAAAGAGAGCCGATAAAAATTGTTAATCGTGATGAGAAGCGATTGAGAAACAAGATTGTGAAGCTGGTCAAAGTTCAATGGAGTGGCGATCCAAAGGACTGTACTTGGGAGACTGAAGATAATATGAAGAAATCGTATCCCAACTGCAGAATAGACATCTCGGCTTAAAATTGTAAGTCATTTCCTTGTTTCTGAATTTATATATTCTTTGTTTGCGTTCTCTCTCTTTCAATTTCGAGGACGAAATTTTCTTAAGGAGGGATATTGTAACATCCCGGGAATTTTGAATTTAAAAATTTGGAAATTTATTGGAACTTTTGAATGTAAATTTGAGAAATTCAAAAGAAATAAAATATTGAAATAAAATTACATAGTTATTTAATGTTAATAACTAAAACAACTTTTCCTTTTAACAAAGTAAAATAAGAAATTGTGACAAAGTAAAACAAGAAATTGTGATAGATGAGCTTTTAATAGAAATAAGATTGTTAAAGTAAGTTATGATGAAATTATAAAATTTAAATCACATAATTATAATCTAACATCTAGACAAATAAACAAATAATTAAACAAGATAACAAAAGAGTGAATAAATATAAACTGTAAAAGGAAACACACACTTTCATAAACCAATATGAAGCCATATAATAATTAAACAAGATAACAAAAGAGTGAATAAATATAAACTGTAAAAGGAAACACACACTTTCATAAACCAATATGAAGACATAATAATTAAACAAGATAACAAAAGAGTGAATAAATATAAACTGTAAAAGGAAACACACACTTTCATAAACCAATATGAAGACATAAGAATAAACAAAATAGTATGCTGTAAGTATACAAGAAGATAGCATAGAAATCAAAATCTATGCAAGAAAGAATTTATAAACAAAACAGCACTTTGCAAAAGAATATACATATCAACATGTGCTGAAAGCATACAAGATAGTAGCATCACAAAACATGCTTGCATTAAATGCAAGCCTTCACAAATCACATCAGCACCTTGAAGAGAACAGGGAAGCATGAAAGACGACATGCTGTAAATTTACAAAGAAACATACTTTCATTTAATGTTATTACTCCACAGCCAATCTAAAAGCATGGTTTAGTTTTTTTTATATATATATATACTTCAACTTGTACTTGCTTTGGTAGACTCAGCCTATCCTTTCACCTGCACACCATCTTTCTTATATACATACGTAGTAGTTGCTTTATTTCATTCAATTAAACTTGAGAAAAGAAAAAAAAGTAAAAACTAAGTACACTAATATTATCAACAAGTAAGGAGGTCAGGGTATTATCATCTCCTAAGCAAAACAAAGACAGAGATCAAACTGCAGGCCTTCAAAAGAGAAGAAAAAAAGAAGAGTGTTCTCTGTTTTAAACATTTGACAGGTGAGTAAACATGATTTTGTAAAGGATATAAAGTTTATTTAAAACAGTTTAAACTTCAATTAAGTTGTTTTGTTCATATTCCAGTATGATTATATCCCAGTGATGCTCTGTGTCATTCATGCAGGGATTACATTTGTTATTAAAATTGAAATCTATTTGCTTTAATCACTGACATGCTTGGGTTTTTTTTCAAATAAATCAAGTTGTTTTAATCCTCAAACAAGTTTTGTAAAGTTGTTTGAACATACAGTAGTTTTTTTTCCCACTGTAAACTTGTTTACAGGTATCCAACAAATACTTGACAAAAATAAATTGTTGTAAATTATGAATTCAAGAATATTTATTGAATATATACTGCAAGGCATGAATTTTAAAACAAAAATTTAAATTTTTAGTTTAGTATTCTCAAAGCAATGTGTATATGAACAAAGATTGTTTTTTTTTTGAATTTCAGACAAGCGAATCTATAGAAAATCCTAAAATTTGGTTTGAAGCATGCTGAAACCTTAAGGATCTCAGGAAAATTATTAATTAATTTTTCTATTGCGTGAAAGTTGGATTCAAAGTCCCATTAGGGTTTTAGTTCTAATTTTGAACGTGTTTAGCAAAAAAGAGGATTGCGCCCTCTTGAGTTGACCGAGCTTCACGAGGACTTGAGGAATGATAGCTTGGGGTGTTGTCGAACTATGGACGAAGTTGCTTGGTTTCTGGCGGCGTTAGGCGTCGGGGCGAGGCAATTGTTTGAGGGGTTATTCGTTCAAGCTTTTGGGTTTGGGAACGAGATTTCGAAATTGTAATTAGTTCGAACTTGTGAGTGTTTGAGAGGCACGAGCACGTCGTCGATGATGTGTGGACGACCAGAAGTTCGACCGGAGGAGGCGATTCCAGTTGTGCACGTATACATGCACGAATTGATGACCTGGAAAAGTTTGATTGCCTGAAGCGTTTCAGGTTGGTTTTCTTATGGGTTGTACTCGAAGTTTGACTCGGGGAAAACAGGGAAGAACTCGAAGGGAGACTCGGGAAGTTTCAGCGTTGTGTCATGACAAATTTGGACTTAAACAAATTTTGAAAAAAAAATTATTACACGTGTAGCATTGGGTTGAAACTCGAAGCAGGGAGTGTTCGAGCTCGGGCGTGACTCGGGGGAGCCTCGGGTTGGCCACCTGAAACAACATATTCAGTTTGAAATTGTCGAAAACTTAAGTTTAAACAATTTTTATAAGCATTCTTTATAAAATAATGATTGTTTGTTAATGGAATGTGAAGTTAATTAAATAATGATTAAATAATTTATGATTTATAATTACTTTGTAATTAATAATAATAAATAAATAAAAGCAATTAAAGTTAAAATTGTAAATTAAGAATCGTTAATTTGATAATTTAAGTTGATTGATTCAAAATTGATAGTTACATTAAGATAATTTATTAAGGAATAATAAATTAATATAATCAATTGAGATTTAATTAAATTGTAATTATAAATAATAAATCATCGATTTAAAGTAATCAAGAAAAAATAATATTTATATGGTTAATTTATTAAATCCCATTCACTTTGATTGGAAAACGATTAACTATCGCTGTGCACTATATTGATATTTCTATTCTGATTGTGATGCTGTGTTATATAAATTGCCATGTACTGCATTGTGATTGTGATTCGTTCTGTATTGATGTGAAAACCCTGTTGCCCGTAAAACGGCATTTAAACTTCAATGCGACAGGGAATCGGATTTCATTTGGTTATCCGAAACCCACATCGAACCTGTGAATATTTGTGAATGACATCCACATGTTTTAAAATTTGACACTCACTATTCGAATATGCCGGGAAAGGACCTTTGTGTCATATAACCCATTTCGAATATGTGATTCGACGTTATGGATAGCAATTGAAGACCGGTGTTGAAGACCGGGTATTTGCTAGAGCGATAGGATGACCTGTCGATTGACTCTGCATCGAGTTGCTCCGGTATAAGTTATCCATATGTGATGGGAAATCCGATCAGGATTGTGGATATCCGGATTGCAAGGACTTCTTTGTAAGTGCCTTTGGTTCTGTTCGAACCCAGAATAGACTTGTATGGATTATGTGTCTGACATTACAAATTGAGATATAGATCAGATTTCTTTCAAATATATTTCTGTTGGTGTCGGAGAATTTGTTCTCTTAGCTTAACACCCTTTTCTGAGACGTACGAGCTCAGAGGTTATGTAGTTGAAGGTTATCAGCGATATATTCCCAATTTGGTAATGTGACATGCTGTGTGTCGCTGTGAAATGATCATTGTTTGATCATTTGTGATATGATCATTTGTTTGATCACTTATCTTTGTGATCATTTCTATGATCATTTGTTGACCCAAAGCACAGCTTTTGTATAAAGCGTGGCTTTGTGGACGAGACTTCGTTGGACCTCACACCCCGAAATGGTCAAAACAGGAAAGATGCAGCAAGGTTATTTGGGGTAGCACCCCTTAGGGTATGTGCATTTCCTTCTGGATAGAAGTGGTATCATGGTATGGAGCCCAGATACTTAACTTATGTTGATATCGCAGATATATACATATTACTTTGTGATTTGTTGCTGGGGCCCCGGTTAAAGGTTGGTTACAACCGGGAGATGGCATACTCGTGTCAGTAGTTACCCAGTTAGGGGTAACCCGGCCTTGTGTTGGCAGAGATCCGGTTTGGTTCTCGGGGACGTCCTTCCAGTGGCGTTCTCATGTGGCAATGGGAAGTTTCTTGGCCTGACCATTTGTTGGAAATCCAAAGAAACAATACGAAACCCTGTACGGGTTTAGTTGTAAAACCTGTCATGCAGCGTGGCGGTAACCTGCCACAAAACATGGTAGCTATAGTAGGCACACGATAATGGTCGTATGTTGGCTAAGATTAATATTCTATTTTCGAAATGATTTACTTCACTATGCACTAGTATAATATCAAAGAATTCTTTTCTCGTACCAAGCATATTTAACTATCATAAGAAGAAATCTCCATATTTAACTATCATAAGATGAAATCTCCTCCAATTCTGCGTTTGCATTGTGTGTGTGGCGGGAGGTCTTATGGTAGTTCCATTTTTAAAAGCATACCGAAAATTCTTTTATAAATCTAGTTCTTTAAAAGTAACTGTTGTTTTGTTTACTCATACCAGTCCCATGACTGATCCGGAGTTTATTGTTTTCTTTCCTAAACTCTGGGTGCCCATTATTTCCACACGGGCAGCCTAGTAGCAGGTTTCTATATTTTGGAGTAGCAGTATTTTGGATCTTTTATCTGGGAGATATCTTAGGAGGTATTTGGAGATTTCAGGTGTTTAGCTTTTGGGAGTTCGTTATCACCTCTCTCATTTGAGGACTTTTGGATATATGATCACTGTTGTATTATCATGATGTTGTATTTGGAGTTGTGGTGTATGTATTATATACTCTGTTGTAGTATGGATATTATGTTGATGTTGTAACTGTGATGATATTTATGATATTGATTCTGTTCCGTTGTTTTTATATTCATCTAATTGTTGTTATAAGCTCCGGCGATGCAAATTTGATGTTGTTTATCGGACATCGAGTTTGGGTCGTCACGTGTATAATCCAAAGTGATAAGTTTTTGAACTTATAAGTGGGAAAATTATTAATGTGAAGTTAAATAAGTTTGAATGATCAACCTGATTTGGAAATTTCAAGATGAAATTAAGATTTAACTTAGGAAGTTGAATGTTTGATTTGAATTAGGAGTTTGAGTGATCTCAAAATGGGTTTGAGATCCAAAAATTGGAAATGGATGGATGTTTTAAAATAACTTGAATGATACCATTCCGTTGTTATTAATAATCTTTAAGCTGAAATTGGATTTGATAAATGAAGAAATGGACTGTAGTAATATATCTATTATTGAGATAAAAAAAAAATTTAACTTTAGTTTGAAAATAGAGAAATGGAATCACTTTGGACTTGAGATTTGGGTGTTTAAAATAGAATTTCAACTGAAATTGTTGAAAATTGGTTTTAAGGTTGAATTGGGTTAATAAGTTGGTTTTTAAAAGATTAAATTGATTTAAAATGAAATTTTTGGAATTTTTAACTGAAATTAGTTCAAATTGAATTTGATTTGAATTAATTGAAATTGTAATTAAAGTTGAATAGTTTTAAATTCAAATAAAATTTGAATTGAATTTGGAAGGAAATCAAGAATAATTCAACTTGATTTGGAAATGGAGTTTGAAATTGGGATTAATTCAAACTGGAGTTGAAATGAATTGAAATTGGAACTAGTTCAATTGAAATTTATCTGAATTAGTAGAATTTGAGATCAAGGTTGAATAAAATTAAATTTGGAAAGAAACTGAGGTTAATTCAACTTGAATTGGGGTTGAATCAATTTCAATGGAAATTGAAGTTATTTAAAATTGGAATTGGGTCAATTTAAGTGGAAGTGGAAATTTAAATTGAATTGATGAGAATGGAGATTGGGAAGTGAGTAGTTTTGACTCTAGACTATTTTTAATATAAATTGTTTTAATATAAACCTATTTTTCCAAGCTGTTCATTATATATACAACCTTTCTTTTAAAAGCCAAACTATCTTATACTTGTTTTACAATTATTTTTGAAACTGTTTAACGTTTTTCGAACAGTTTTATTGTTTGCACAAAAAATGGGCAAACACCTCCAAGTCGTATGAATTAGTTGATTTTATGTTGTTTCTGGTGATTTGGGTGATTTATGCAAATATATAAAAAACAGGGACTGAAATGTAAAAGACACACATATTTATAGTGGTTCGGCTACAACGTGCCTACGTCCACTTTATATGTTATTCTCCTTTTATATTCAGATTACAAGTACAAAGCTTGGATTACAAGTAACTGAAAGTTGTTTGAAAGTTCTATCCGTGCTTGAGCTCTCAAACTTGTCTGCCATTGTTGTACCCCCTGCCCCTCTATTTATAGAGTGAGGCTGGGGGCAAGGGTCCTGCATGTATATAGCTGCTGGTGGGCCTGGGCTGATGCTATCTGGCCTGACTAGGTTGATCTGGAACGTCTTGGTTCGGTGGAGAGTGGTATGTTGTTCTGGTTCGGTTGTATATGGAAGTGGAGTTGGTTCGGCGAGGGTTGGAGCGGCAGTTGGCTCGGTGGTGGTTGATTCGGTATGCTTTGGTTCGGTTACGTAGGGGAAGGTGGCTGGTTCGGTGGTGAGTGGATGGAGCCTGGTTCGGCATTGTTTGGAGAGGGTTGGACCGGCATTGTTTGGATATGGTATGTAGGAGGTGTGTTGGTTCGACTAGGAGGTGGGTTTGGTTCGGTGGTATGTAGGAGGTGTGTTGGTTCGGCTAGGAGGGAAGTATGTCGTTTGGACCGGTGATGCTTTGGCTCGCATTGGTTCGGCAGTGCCCTCCTTTTAATGGCTCGGTGGAAACACCCCCAACACTTGCCCCCCAAAGTAGGGCAGGTGCATGTAGATGGCGTATTTTGTTTTAACTTGGATGTTTCCCTCTGGTCATACGTGCCGAATCAACCGGTCTGGTCCTCCTGCCTTCGTCTATAAGTAGAGGTGTTAGGCCTTCGTTCAACCCCCATCATACAAGACAGCCGAACCACATAAGTGCTGAATCATCTAGTGCCGAATTATCTTAGTGTCGAATCATCTTAGTGCCGAATCATCCTAGCGCCGAATCATCTTAGTGCCGAATCATCTTAGTGTCGAATCATCCTAGTGCCGAATCATCTTAGTGCCGAATCAGGTGCGTCTCTTTCGCCGAATGAGGTTTCTTCGTTTCACCGAATGAGAATAAAGACACTCAGTACCGAATGAACTAAAAAAATTTTCAACGCCGAATGGACTTGGGAATCCTTTATCCTTTGAGTTTTGAATTCGAGTGAAGTTGCAGACTATATACATTCGTTTGTTTATATCCTCTGTTCTAACGATGTACTTTCTTGTGTTGCAGATAAAATGTCTCATAAAGTGGAAACTCGATCAGAAAAAAGAAAATCTACGGACAGAAGAGAGCCCCCCGTTGTGCCCCCAGCCCAGCTAGGACCGGGACGACAGGGACCCACTCCGAGATCACTAGTGGATGGATATGGCCCTCAGGAGCTCTTGAATTCTCCTCCTAACTGCTTTCCGAGCTTGCTCAAAGAGGAGCAGCTTGATGTCATCTCTCGCTCCTTTGGGATTGACAGAGCGAGTATGTTGTCGCCGGGGGACGGAGTGATGCCGTGCAATCCCCCTGAAGGATATTTCGTGTATAGCCGATACCATTGCATGTGCGGTGTTATTCCTCCGATCAATGCGTGGATAGTCAGCTTCATTACCTACCTGAAGGTGGCTCCTTTCCAGCTTCAGCCCAACTCTTACGCCATCTTAGTGTGCCTATTCGTTATCTTCCAAAGGAGGTATGGGCGCCCCCTTCTAACCGGGAAATCCGATATTTGTATAATCTGAGGGGATATAAGAAGGGGTCTCCGTACATTAGTTTAGAGTCGGTCGTATCCTTTAAGCCGGTCCTGGACCTATACTCTAAGTTCACCATGTTTAAGAAGGAATGGTTCTTCGTCAAGGACGACTCTGTTTCTTTTCGCCTTTTTACTTCTGGCTGTAAGTTGAATTTCATTTGTAATTTCTTTGTCCTAACGGCAATGCTTCTTCTTATGTGCTTTTATTTCTTGCTAGCGACAGGTGGCTTTGCGGTTGTGGAGAATGATCGCCTGGTACAGATGGCTGCGATAGAGGCCATCTCAGGAAGGGATATGTCAGCTTCTTACCTGATCAGGAATGCCACTCTCCTGGAGCACAACTTGATTCTGCCACGTCAATCTGTGGTTAAGTAGAGGGATACGGCAGAGGAAAGGGCTGCCAAAGCTAAAGGCGGGGCCACGGCGAAGATCAGCAAGAGAAAACCCTTCTCGATACCTCCAGTCGTCGGGGGGAAAAAGCTTAAGAAGTCTGATGGACCCTCCCCTAGCACATGTCCAGATATTCCGGAGGAGGAAGGTGGAGAGGAGGACAGAGGCGAGGAGGAGAGTGGAGGAGATGGAGAAGGTGAAGGACAGGGTGGCAGTGGTGCCGGGGCTTTGTCTTTCGAGCAGGCAGGGGAGATCCAGGAGTGGACGGATGATGCCTTCCGCCAGGCTTTTGAGGGGTTGGAGGAAGGATCAGCCTTGGTGGAGAAGGCGAAGAAGGCTGACAAGGCTGGGACTGGTGCCGATCCATCTTCCAAGTGTCCTTCAGCTAGGGTAACTCAAGGTGAATTTTCAACTTCTGCAGACTCCCTTTATGATAAGGACTTAGGAATTTTTTATGGCCAGCTCCCGTCCTGGAATGAAATTCAGGACTTATTGCAGTACCCCACTCCCCCTCAGGGTTTGTAAAATAAACGCGTCTTCCTACTCCTTTTAACTTGACACATTTCTTGAATTATAGTTTCATGCATGCTTATAACACTTGGCTTTTATTCCAGGAACGGGTAAGGTGGCCAAGACATTAGATATTCGGCACCGCCTTGAATAGTACAAGCTACTCAAAGCTTCTACCAAACCAAAGCCGTCAACTAGCCGTCCCGGAGATGTGGTTAGCTATCGCCCACTTCTCGGAGTTATTGAAGAAGATATGAAAAAGAGGAAGAGGGGCCGATCTTTGTTTGAACCCTCACCTGGCCCTCAGGCTCCAGTCCAGCCTATCCATGATATTACTGAGGAAGATACCCAGTTTATGCCTTCCCCACATCCGCCCGAAAATCCAACCGTCACCCCGATAGACCACCCTGGTTTGGCTCGCAACCCATTTGCCTGCCACACAGATCTGGACCCGAGTTTTCAGGACATTTCTTTTGACGAGGCCACTGGTGAGCATCTTCTTCCCCGCAACCCCATGGTACGGGTGCTTGATGAGGCTAAGTCCTTAGACCTCGATTTGCTTACTACTCGGATTGTGACCATGGGGGATGAGGCCAAGGCAAACATCGATCGGGTGGCCGAAGAGACCAAGAGGCTAATGGGGCATCATGCTCGACTGTTCAAGGCTGGAGAGGAAATCGGAAGTGCTAACATCTGGTTGCGACTAATGGTTTCTGATCAAGCCAAACAGCTTGCCGATCAGGCTATCCAGATATCCCAGCATGAGGCGGCCTCCAGACGACTGAAGAAAACCATGGAAGAAGCCAGCAAGGCTGAGTTGCGAAAAATGGAGGCTGCTTGCAAAGAACGAATTGACATGGACATTGCAACGGTGGATGAGGTTCGGAGAGCGGATCTTGAGCAGGTAGAGGAGTTATCTGGGAGGCTTGAGGCCGCAGAGCTTGCTCAGGCCAAGTTGAAGGAGGAGATGGAAGTGATGCGGAAGTCCCTTCAGGCTGACTGCTCGAGATACCGATTGGAGAGAGATTCTGCTGTCGCACGGCTGTCGGCTTCTGAGGCCCGGATGAAAGAGTTTGAGGAGAACGAGGGGATGATGGATGAGATGCTCTAGGACATGTACTTCCGTACTTGAAGGCAGGACAACCTGTCCTGCATGGACGATTATCCTCGGGTTATGGCTAGGATATATCTCCGGGATTTGGAGGAAGCCAAGGCTGAAGCGGATAAAGAGGGTGGTGCGGCCTTCGGAATCGATGTGGTTACCGCACAGTTCACCAAGGAGGAGAAGGCGGCGGTGAAGGAAGGCATGAGGCTGCTCGCCGTCGAGGAAGTGGGTGTGCAACTGGAGGATGATGACCAGGGACAGACGCTGGTAAGTCTTCCCTTTTTACCTTTTCATGATTTGATTGCTTATCTTTCATGATTATTGATGGATTCTCTTCTGAATTGGGCAGGCGGGACCTCTTGAGTACATGCAGGGAGTTTTGACCCTGCAGTTAAGTAGATCCGGAGGGCTAGCGGGATGGAGGCGAAGCCCCGATTCTTTGACTTGACTTGTACATATTTTGGTTGCTGTCTATGTTAGTCCGAAACATTAATGTAACTTGTAATTATATTATTTGTAAAGAATGACTTTATGCAATTTTATAATATAAGCTGATTCTGTCTTGTTTGAATGCTGTTGTCATTTTGATATGTTGCATAAGAAATACAGCTGCGTGTTTATGCATGTGATTCAATCGTATTTGATGCTAAGTTTCTGCTTAAAATATTATTTCGTGTCTTACAATGTCAATATGATGTGTGAATAAATTAAAGCCACGTATTTGTATACAAGAGAAGAAAGTACCGCCCTTCGTGTTTTAGTTGTAGAGGGTTGCTTTGAATGTCTTGCGTGACTGAGTATGGAATGTAGCTGAGTGTTTCGTCATCCGGATGTGAGTTCATTTTTCCACAAGCGAGAGTTCCCCTATTTTGTGACCTGTACTTTAGGGATTGTTATATAGGATAGGAGAAAAGTTTTTGAATGAAATGGAAATATGAGAAACATTTGTCACCCATCTTACGCCTCCGCGGGGAGTTTATCTTTTTTACCACAGCCGCACTTAAGACATATCGGAGCCGAGATCGCGCACAGTAACTACCCGAGCCATTATGGCCCGTTATCGTGGGTATTATTTGATTTACTATGGCCGGCTAGCGTGGGTGCCGATCATCAACCGTGAACTACCCCTGGCTGGCCACACCTTATGTTGGGGCTTACAGTAGGTTCACAGTTGTCGGCGAGCCGAACGCCGTAATGAGCCGCCATCGGCTATAGTTGGCCTTTTTGATGGCTTATAATCGGTTCATTACAGTTGGCATTGAGGGCAGTCGCGAGCAATGAGTTAACCCACAGCAGAGGGATGCTGGAGCAAAAGTGTCTCATTGGCGAGTGCATAGATTCGCATAGTACCTGTTGGGTCTTGTCCAGGTGAGGTTGCGCCGTGAAGTGTCCAGAATGGAAATGTCGTTATACATGATTTTGTTCAACAGAAAAGGATAAATCTTAACAAGCAGCCAAGATATAAAGGAACAAGTTAAAAAGAGACAAGATTTTTAAAGTGGTTCGGCACGAAAATGCCTACGTCCACTTATTCTCTTTGTTAATTCACTTCATATGGGCAGTACAAGTTAAGAAAAGTATCGACGGAGGTGTTGGATGTTCCATGCCCTCTGGAACACCTCTCCGTCCACTGTTGACAAAATATAGGCTCCGTTGCGGAGATCTTTATGAATTACATAGGTTACTTCCCAGATTGGATCTAGCGCTCCGGGGCGCGGGAAGATCCGCTTGAGGACAAGATCTCCTTCTTGTAAGCTGCGGTGCTTGACTTTGGAGTTGTATTGTGCTGCAACTTTTTGCTTGTGAGCTGCTGCTTTGAGTGTTGCATCGTTTCTTCTCTCCTCAATTAGATCCAAAGACATGTGGAGGAGTTCTTCGTTCTCTTCTGGGTTGTAGTGGATCCTACGGTGGGAAGGCACTACAGTTTCAACTGGGAGCATGGCCTCCGATCCGTATGCCAAAGAGAAAGGAGTATGCCCTGTTGATGTTCTGTAAGATGTGCGGTAGGACCAAAGTGCCGTAGGAAGTTCATCCACCCAAGCGCCTTTTGACTTTCCAAGTTTCTTCTTGATTAAGGTTTTGAGGATTTTGTTGTCAGCTTCGACTTGTCCGTTTGCCTGGGGGTAAGCCACAGATGAGAAGCTTTTGTGAATTCCATGCTCTTGGCACCAGTCGGCGAATTCCTCGCTGTCAAATTGAAGTCCATTGTCCGATATGATTTTGAGTGGAACCCCGTACCTGCATAAAACATTTTTGATCAAGAAGTTAATAACTTTTGCCGAAGATATTTTATTTAGAGGTTCCGCTTCCACCCATTTGGTGAAATAGTCAACTGATACTATGGCATATTTAGCTCCGCCTCGGCCCATTGGCAGTTCGCCAATCAAGTCAATTCCCCATATTGCAAAGGGCCAAGGGCTTGTCATTTGAGTAATTTCATTTGTTGGCAGTCGAGGAATCTTAGCAAATTTCTGACATCTGTCACATCTTTTGACGAAGTCTAAGGCGTCTTTGTTTAAAGTGGGCCAGTAATACCCGTATCGGAGTATTTTCTTTGCTAGAGTCTGTCCTCCGGTGTGATCTCCGCAACTTCCTTGATGGATATTGGACAAGACTTCCCTGGCTTCCCTTCCAGTGATACACCTTAATAAGGGATTTGAGAAGCCGCGCCGATAGAGGATGCCTTCTTGTAATGTGTAGCGGGAAGCTTTCCTTAAGATTTTCTTAGCTTCGTTACGTCCGTCGGGCAGTGTGCCACTTTGTAAGTACTTCCGGATGGGGGTCATCCAAGTTTCTTCTTCAATTGTAGCTATCATATTCATTGGCCCGTAGCTCGGGGCCAGTTGCTTTGAGATGGTTATCGTTCGGGAAGCAGTGTCGTCCTTCATGCTAGCTTGCTTTGCTAGTTCGTCGGCCTCTTGATTCTCTTCCCGAGGAATGTGTTTGATTAGATAGTGATCCAATTGATTGAGCAGCAGCTTGGTCTTCTTTAGATATGCTGTGAGCCGTTCTCCTCGAGCCTGGAATTCTCCCAGTATTTGATTTACAATAAGTTGAGAATTACTATGGAGACATAAAGAACCGACTCTAATCTCCAGGGCAAGTTCTAATCCGGCTATCACTACTTCGTATTCTGCATCATTGTTGGTGGCAGCGAATTCCAACCTTAGGGCGTAGTGTAGCTTCCTTCCCCTGGGGGTGATTATCATAACACCTGCCCCCGAGCCCTGTTCATTTGATGCTCCATCTACGAAGAGATTCCACTTGATATCTTCTGCTATTTCAGATTACTCCTTACCTTCGTTAGTAGTGAATTCGGCAATGAAATCAGCTATGGCTTGCCCCTTGATAGCGGTGCGAGGATGGTAGGTGATATCATATTAACTCAGTTCAATGCACCACTTAAGTAGTCGCCCGGAGGTGTCGGGGCGATGGAGTATCTTCCTTAGCGGTTGATCGGTTAAAACTCTGATGGAATGAGATTGGAAATAGTGTCGCAGTTTCCGTGACGTGATTAGCAAACAGTATGCTATCTTTTCAATTTTAGGGTATCTTGCTTCTGCCCTAGTAAATCTCTTGCTTACAAAGTATACGGGCCGCTGCACGTGGTCGTCTTCTCTCACCAAAGCGGCGCTTAAAGCATGGGACCATACAGCAAGGTATAGGTATAGTTCCTCACCTTCATTCAGAGTTGAGAGTACTGGTGGTCTCTGGATGTGTTCGATTAGGTTAAGGAAGGATGTCGAGCATTCGTCGGTCCATTCGAACTTTCCTTTGTCTTTCTTTAGAGCTTCAAAGAAAGGGATGCATTTGTCGGTTGCTTTAGAGATGAACCTGCTTAGGGCGGCCACTTTCCCGTTTAGGCTTTGCATCTCTCTTCGAGTGGATGGTATCTTGATATCTTGCAAAGCCCGAACTTGTTCGGGGTTTGCTTCAATCCCCCTGGCATGGACGATGAATCCCAAGAACTTTCCCGACGATACTCCGAAGGAGCACTTTAGAGGGTTCAGCTTCATTCCATATTGGCGAAGTACTTGAAACATCTCGTCCAGGTGGTTTATATGATCGTTGGCTTTCCTCGGTTTACCAGCATGTCATCCACAAAAACTTCCATAGTGCGTCCTATTAGCTCTGCAAACATCTTGTTGACGAGGCACTGATAAGTAGCTCCGGCGTTTTTATGTCCAAAAGGCATTACCCTGTAGCAGTACAATCCTCGGTCAGTGATGAAACTAGTATAAGAGAATACACGATATTATGAAATGGTCTGCGTTGATTTAGTCAGCAATCCATGTATTATACAAAGGAATATCAATCTCAACCGTTCGTTGCCATAAGGAACATCACAGCCGTTCTTTTGAAATTGTTTTATTATTTGTGAATATGGGCCAGATTGTTAGCCCATTGCTGTACATATATAAATACAAACTGATGTATCATTATCACTATCTTCTTTCAGCAATAAAGCTTTTGAATACTTTGTTTTCAAATCTCTGCCAATTATCAATTCATAATCTCAACATGGTATCAGAGCTAAAAGAGGCCTAACAGCCATTCAATCAATCGATTTCAACCCATCAGAGATTATATCATCACTTGGGGAATCAATCTTCATTAGAGATTTGTTCATCATTTGAAGATTGTTGAATCCAGTGCCGTGCCGAACATAAGTGGCTGCATCAAGATTCATCAATATTTTCTCACAAGAAAATCAATCAGGAAACCCAGAAAACAAAGAAAATCAATCAAGAGATCAAGAATCATCCCAAAACAAGGTGCCATCCAGTACAACAAATCAGATCAAAGAAGATCATCATCTCTATTATACGGTTGCATCAAAAAAAAAACTCACTGTGAGAAGTTCTTGACTTATCTTCTTTCTTTGTTTTCTGAATTGAATCAAATCTGTTCTTGTTGCTCTGCATTCTTTTCTCTTCTTTTTTCTGTATTGAATCTTGTTCTTTATCATCATGGGTGATGAATCAAACAATCAAACCAGCATGGCTAGCTCTACTAATGAAGGTAACAGTAATCAGCAAAGTATTGCAGCAGAGAAACTGATCAAGACTGTGATCAGTCCACAAAGTAATCTTGTCACAGTCCAATTGAATGAAGACAACTTTCTTCTCTGGAGATTGCAGATTGAAACTGCAATTCAAGGATATGGACTTGAAGACCATATTCTTGGAACTATCTCTATTCCTCCCAAATGCACAACTGATCAAGAAAACAAAATCATCAGCAATGAAGATTATGTTAAATATCATAGACAAGATAGACTAATTTGTTCCTGGCTTCTATCTTCAATAAGCACAAATTTACTATCACATATTATTGGGTGCAAAACTGCAAATGAGATATGGACTACTATTGAAAAGGTGTTCAATACACAATCAGCTGCCAAAGTGATGTATTATAAAAGACAACTGCACAATATAAAGAAAGACAACAGCACAATGAGAGAATACATCTTCAAAATCAAAGGAATATGTGACTCACTAGAGGCAGCCAACCACAAAATTTCTGATTCAGAACACATTCTGACCATCCTCAATGGATTAAGTGAGGAATATGAATCAGTCATTGCTATCATAGCCTCACAAAAGGATTTACCATCACTCGATGATGTCTACTCCATATTACTTTCTCATGAGGCAAGAATTGATAATAAAAGGCCACAAGAATCTGAACTTACAGTCAATTACACAGCTACATCAAGAAACAAAACTCAAAGCAACAGCAAGACAGATCAAAACACACAAAGAGGAGGAATACAGAGAGGAGGATTCTCAAACAGATCAAGAGGAAGAGGAAGATATAACAGCAACAACAGACCAAAATGTCAGATCTGTGAAAAGATTGGACACACTGCTGTAAAATGTTATTTGAGATACTCTAATCAGAACAACAATCAAAAAGGTGGGAACTATAGTGCTAATATAGCTCAAGCAAGTTCCAGCAATCAAACTGATAACAGAGAGAATAATTCTAATGAAAACAATCAATCTAATGATGACTGCTGGTATCCAGACTCAGGGGCTACCAATCATATAACCAACAATCTTGAAAACTTAAATCTTGGCAATAGAGAATACAAAGGTAAACAATCCATTTGTATGGGCAATGGTAAGTGCATCAACATCTCACATATAGGAAATGCTGTTATCAAAGGAAAGAAACAATTATTTTTACAAAATCTACTAAGAGTTCCAAAGATCAAGAAAAATCTCATGAGTGTGTCTCAATTTGCTAGTGATAACAAAGTTTATTTTGAATTCTTTCCTAAGTATTGTGTTGTTAGAGATATACTAACTAGAGACATTTTATTGCAGGGTGATGCTGAAGGAGGCCTGTACAAATTTAAATCCATAAACTGTGCTTATCACAGCAATGATAAGAATTGTTGTAATCATTGTGAAATAGAAAACAATGACAATACTTTTGATTTGTGGCATTACAGACTTGGGCATCCTAATGCCAAAATAGTTAAGCAAATTCTCAATGAAAATAACATTTTTTGTAAGAGTATATCTGCTTCTTATATATGCACTCACTGCCAAATGGGAAAAAGTCACAAACTACCATTTGGTAATTCTACAACTGAATACACTAAACCATTTGAACTCATTGCTACTGATCTCTGGGGACCTGCCCCAATATACTCATACTATGGGTATAAATATTATATATCATTTGTAGATGCTCACACAAGACACACTTGGATATACTTTCTGAAAAATAAGTCTGACACACATGATGTTGTAATAAACTTTATTACAATGGTCGAAAGACAGTTTAATACTCATGTCAAAACTATTCAATCAGATGGTGGAACTGAATATAAGTCTCTTAAGGAATACTTTAGAGACAAAGGCATAGTTCACAGACTTACTTGTCCCTATACTTCAGAACAAAATGGCTTAGCAGAGAGAAAACATAGACACATAGTTGAAACAGGACTCAGTTTACTGAGTCATGCTAATCTACCACTAAAGTTTTGGCCAGAGGCTTTTAGCACTGCTGTCTATCTTATCAATAGACTGCCAACCAAAACTTTAGATGGTATAACCCCCATTGAAAAGTTACAAGGGGTAAAACCAGATTACCATAATTTAAAAATATTTGGATGTCTATGCTTTCCATGCTTAAGACACTATAATAGTAATAAATTAAATTTCAGGTCAAAACAGTGCACCTTTTTGGGTTACACATCTAATCAAAAAGGATACAAGTGTCTTGATGATAGTGGAAGAATATTTGTTAGCAGACATATTGCTTTTAATGAAAAAGTTTTTCCCTTCAAAAATGCTGGGGTAAAAACAACAGCAAAAGTATAAAACCCAGTCATATCTATACCTGAATTACCAATAATATCTGAAGACAGGGGCATAGCAGAAATAAGGAGGACTACTGATGATCATCAAACACACTCATCTGCATCTGCTCAACACAATGCAGAGTATGAAGATAATCACAGTCATGCCATCAACTCACCTACACATTCAACAAATGAAGAAGATCAACATTCAGAAGATAACACCAACCAAATTAAAGGATCTGAATTACCTCAGGCTGAAGCTCCTGTCAGACCAAGTCATCAAATGATCACCAGAGCCAAAAGTGGGATCTTTAAACCCAAGGCATACATGATCAACACAAACTCCAGTGAACCATTCACCTTTGAACAAGCTGCAAATAACAAAAACTGGAAGGCAGCAATGGATGAAGAGTTCAATGCTCTTATGAAAAATAAAACATGGAATCTTGTATGTCCACCTGCACACAAAAATATTGTAGGCTGCAGATGGACATACAAGATAAAAAGGAATCCTGATGGATCCATCAATAAATATAAAGCTAGGCTTGTTGCCAAGGGATATACCCAGCAGTATGGATTTGACTTCACAGAGACATTCAGTCCAGTAGTCAAACCTACTACAACAAGGCTTATCATCTCAATTGCCTTACATAAAGGATGGACTATAAGGCAATTGGATGTTAATAATGCATTCTTAAATGGCAAATTAGATGAAGAAATTTACATGCAACAACCACCAGGATATGAACAAGACTCAAGTCGTGTATGCAAACTAAACAAGGCCATATATGGGCTGAAACAAGCCCCCAGGGTCTAGTTTGATAGGCTAAAATCAACTCTAACATCAATAGGATATCAACCCATCAAATCAGACACCTCTCTATTTATCAAAAATAATTCATCTTTGGTCATTTATATACTAATCTATGTTGATGACATAGTTATTACAGGTAACAATCAGAATGAGATCAACAAAGTCATCTACTATCTAAACAAAGAATTCTCAATTAAAGATTTAGGATATCTCAATTATTTTCTGGGAATCGAAGTACACAAAATATCAAATTCAGAGATCATCTTAAGTCAGAAAAAATACATATCAGAATTACTGGCAAAAACAAAAATGGAGGATGCAAAACCCATGACTACTCCCATGATCAGCCATCAAAATCTTTCAAAGAATAAAGGAGAAGTCATAGATAATGTTAAACAATATAGAAGTGTTATAGGGGCATTACAATATGCCACTATAACACGACCTGATATTGCTTTCAGTATTAACAAACTTTCTCAATTTATGCAGAATCCATTGGATGAACACTGGAAGGCTGTAAAAAGAGTTCTAAGATATTTGAAGGGAACAATTGATCATGGTCTGACATTTAAAGCAAGCAAAAATCTCAACATAAAAGGTTATGCAAACTCAGATTGGGGAACTGACCCTGATGATAGAAAATCAGTTACAGGATACTGCATATTTGTTGGAGACAACTTAATATCATGGAGCTCTAAAAAGCAATCAACAATTTCTAGATCCAGCACCGAGGCTGAATATAGAAGCATTGCAAGTGCAACTGCAGAGGTGATGTGGCTACAATCAATTATTAAAGAGCTAAGAATAGATACAAACATCAAAGCTACTCTATGGTGTGATAATCAGAGTGCAGTCTATATGACAGCAAATCCCATAATGCATTCTAGAACTAAGCACATTGAAATTGACCTACATTTCGTCAGAGATCAGGTACTCAAGGGCAACATACAAATAAATCACTTACCAGAAACTTACCAGATGGCGGATACACTGACGAAGTCACTCTCAAAAAGAAATTTTTTGCAGTTCAGAGATGACCTCAAAGTTACTGAACACAGATCCTCCTCCTCAGTCAAACAAAGCCAATCTGAGTCAGACAAGGTTGAATCCCCTCTTAATTGACGCAAATCAGACCAAAGCCCCAAATCTCAACTCAGATCCACTCAAGTCAGAGCTTCAAATTAATATATTTGTCTCAGATGAAGACTGAGAAGGGAAAGCTCAAATCTTTTGCATCGAAGCTGAGTTATCCTTCTTCAGTACTCAAATCAACGAGATCAATCCCTAATTTCCTCTCTATTTTACGTATTTTTGCTCAAACCCTAACCCTAAGGGAGCTAGGGTTCGAAGGGGGGAATAAGAGAATACACGATATTATGAAATGGTCTGCGTTGATTTAGTCAGCAATCCATGTATTATACAAAGGAATATCAATCTCAACCGTTCGTTGCCAGAAGGAACATCACAGCCATTCTTTTGAAATTGTTTTATTATTTGTGAATATGGGCCAGATTGTTAGCCCATTACTGTACATATATAAATACAAACTGATGTATCATTATCACTATCTTCTTTCAGCAATAAAGCTTTTGAATACTTTGTTTTCAAATCTCTGCCAATTATCAATTCATAATCTCAACAGTGGTCTTGATCGGGGGCGTGCATTGGGATCTGGTTATATCCTAAGTATGCGTCCATAAAGGATAAGAGTTCGTGTCCGGCTGTGCTGTCCACGAGCTGATCGATTCAGGGGAGTGGGAAGCAGTCCTTCGGACAAGCGTCATTTAAGTTGGAGAAGTCGATGCATGTTCGCCACTTCCCATTAGCCTTTTTTACCAGTACCGGGTTGGCGACCCATTCTGGGTAGATGGCTTCTCGTATGAAGTTATTGGCAAGTAGGTTCTTTACTTCTTCCTCTAGGGCTGCTGATCGTTCTACCCCCATGCTTCTCTTTTTCTGCTTTACTGGCACCTTGGTGGGATCGATGTTCAGCACGTGGCATGCTACGTCTGGGGAGATTCCTGTCATGTCGGCGTGCGTCCATGCAAATACATTCATGTTGTGGCAAAGAAAATCAATGAGTTGATCCTTTAATTCTTCCTTTAGTTGAGATCCGATTTTCAAAGTCTATTTGGGTCATGTTTGTCTACAGCTACGAATTCCATAGTCTCTGCAGGCTCGGCGGTGGCCTCCTCCTCTTTGTCCCCGGGGTCTAACTCATTGAAAGGATCACTGGGATATTGAAGAGGAGGGGCTTTCTTTAGTTGCTATGCTTCCAAGTTTTTCATGCAGAGAGTAGTCTTTGCATTTTTTCCTTTATCCTTTCTACGGTTATTGCGAAGTTCAGTTACATAGCAGTCTCGAGCAGCGTCTTGATCTCCCTCCATTTCTCCTATTCCATTATCTGTTGGAAATTTCATCTTCAGGCACCAGGGGGCTAGGACAATTTGGAAGTCGGACAAGACTGGCCTTCCCAAAAAGGCGTTGTAGGCCGAATGGTTCTCTATTAGTACAAACATTTGTTTTCGCACAGCGGAGCGGGGATGACTTCCTATTTCGACAAAGAGATCCAGTTGCCCGAGGGGCATCTTCGCATCTCCAGTGAAACCATGTAGTGGTTTGTTGCAGGGGGACACATCCTTCATTGACAGCTTCATTTTGTCGAAAGCATGCTTGAATAGGATATTTACTGAGCTTCCAGTGTCTATTAAAATTCGAAAAACTTTGGCTGGACCGAACCAGGCAGAGATGACCATAGGATCCATGTGTGGGTACTGTCTTCCCTCTAGATCACGCCTACCGAATGTGATGTCTTCATTCTCTTTCCGTTTTGGGTGGCGTTCTCCCATAACAGAATTAACGTAGCCTTCGTCATTTCTAAGTGACTTACGGTATCTTTCAATCTCTGCCCAGCTTCTGTCGGCGATGTGTGGCCCTCCTGATATGGTATGGACCACTATCTTCTCTTGACTAGAGCCGCTGGTGTTGCGATTTCCTCCGCCTACTTCTGGGAGGGGTAGCCCTGGGTTTTCATTGGCGGGAGCTGGAGTCCTGCTCTTGCTTTTTACATAGCGTTCCAGTCTCTTCCTTCTGATGTGTTCTTCAATCAAGTCCCGGAGATGGTGGCATTCATTGGTGTCATGTCCATGGGATTCGTGGAAGCGGTAGAACTTCCCAGACTTGAGTGCGTTATCTGACTCCTTCTTGTGTGGGGGGCGCTTGTACCTAACTTCGTCTTGAGTGGTTAGGAAGATGTTTTCGATTGTTTCATTCAAAGGAGTGTAGGAGTCAAATCTTAGACCTGGTCGATATAAGCGCTTTTCTCCCTTCTTGCCCCCAGCATTGTCTCTAGAGTCACTTCTCCGAACATCCTTTGCTGCAGCGGGAACTCTGTCTGGAGCTGTCCTAGCCTATTGTCCCGACTGCCTCTCAGTGGCAGCGTCTTCAAGTCTCATATACATTCCATCTTCATGGAAGAAATCAGGTAAAGTAGCTGGTTTTTCCTTGGTTAGTCTTCTAGAAAATTTAGTATCCGGATGTACACCACTGCAGAGGGCCATTATGATAAGTTTCTCGTCGGCATCTTGGACTGCGACCGCTTCGGCGTTGAATCGGGTTAAATATTGTTGCACTGTCTCTCCGGGTTTCTGTTTGATATTAGACAAGGAATAAGCGTCCTTGGGTTGCTCCACATGAATGCGGAACTGGCTGATGAACTTTTCTTTCAACATTTCCCATGAGCTGATGGACCCCTGGGGTAGGTGGCAGAACCAGGAGGTAGCTAGATCTGCCAAGAAAAGTGGGAAGCATTTACACAATACTCCCTTCGTTGCTCCCTCATGAGCATATGTTGGGTGTATCTCTGTAAGTGTATGATGGGGTCAGAGGTTCCCTTGTAAGGTTCCATTGTTGGCATTTTCCATTCTCGGGGGGTGATGGCGGTTTCGATATTGTGGGTGAAGGCGCTGGTTACCCTAGCACCTATCCCCTGATCTCTTTGCTCCCGTTGGACGCACTCTCTGAACAATCGCGCCATCCTTTCATCAGAACTTGGAGTGGATAGAAATGAGTTTGGTTCTTCCCTGCGGGACTGATTCCGTCCAGACGACTTGTAGGAATGGTATCGTCTGTCACTCCTAACATCCTTCAATGGCTGCCTCTGGTCTCCCGGGGGCATGCTGGGGTCAGCCACAGTTGGCCCTTGCCTTGATCTTTCCCTACTGGGTTCTCTTCTCAGCACTTCCTCGGGTCCAACTTCAGGCTGAACTCCAGCTCGGCCCCGTTCCTTGGCGTTTCCATGGTTAGGTAGCATGGCGGGCTCAGCTACATCCGACCCTTGCCTGGTACCTCCCCCGTTGGGTTCAGTTCCAAGCGTTTCTTCGGGTCGGAATTTGGGCTGAGCCCGGGCTCGGCTCCTACCATAGTTGTTTCTGTTGTTAGCTTCTTCGAAGAAGAAAGACCTTTGTCGCCTCCCAGATCCTCCGGACCGGGACTCACCCCATGATTCAGTGTTGCGGTTGGATTCTTCAGCATCCATTAAGCGTGACATGAGTTGGTCCACCAAGGCTTCTTGTTGAGATGCGAAGCGGTTAGTTACTTCAGCCACAATCCTGTCTAGATCCGTCCTTGTAATTGGTTGTTCCGTAGCAGGGACTGTCGGATTTGCCTGATTTAAATTTTCTGTTGGAACTGGACGATTGTCTTGGTCTCTGATCACTGGATCTGGGATACTGCCAGTTGCGATGTTCTTTCCTTTATTAGCATCTTTTTTCCGTCCGGGAGGCATGTTTTCTAAGCAATGAACGATGCTGATAGAAAAAGGGTTAAGTGGGAGAAGCTGAAGCTTCGAGCTCCTGTTTCTCAGTGAAAGCACCAAAAATGTTTGCACAAAAAATGGACAAACACCTCCAAGTCGTATGAATTAGTTGATTTTATGTTGTTTCTAGTGATTTGGGTGATTTATGCAAGTATATAAAAAACAGGGACTGGACTATAAAAGACACACAGATTTATAGTGGTTCGGCCAGAACGTGCCTGCGTCCACTTTATATGTTATTCTCCTTTTCTATTCAGATTACAAGTACAAAGCTTGGATTACAAGTAACTGAAAGTTGTTTGAAATTTCTATCCGTGCTTGAGCTCTCAAACTTTTCTGCCATTGTTGTACCCCCTGCCCCTCTATTTATAGAGTGAGGCTGGGGACAAGGATCCTGGATGTATATAGCTGCTGGTGGGCCTGGGCTGATGCTATCTGGCCTGACTAGGTTGATCTGGAACGTCTTGGTTCGTTGGAGAGTGGTATGTTTTTCTGGTTCGGTTGTATATGGAAGTGGAGTTGGTTCGACGAGGGTTGGAGCGGCAGTTGGCTCGGTGGTGGTTGATTTGGTATGCTTTGGTTCGGTTACGTAGGGGAAGGTGGCTGGTTCGGTGGTGAGTGGATGGAGCCTGGTTCGGCATTGTTTGGAGAGGGTTGGACCGGCATTGTTTGGATATGGTATGTAGGAGGTGTGTTGGTTCGACTAGGAGGTGGGTTTGGTTCGGTGGTATGTAGGAGGTGTGTTGGTTCGGCTAGGAGGGAAGTGTGTCGTTTGGACCGGTGATGCTTTGGCTCACGTTGGTTCGGCAGTGCCCTCCTTTTAATGGCTCGGTGGAAACATCCCCAACATTTATAAACTAATTACTATATTCCAAATATTTTACAAAACTAATTATTATCTTACTATTATTTTGCAATTTCCTAAAATTTCTATAATTATTTTAACTATTTTCTAACTATTTTACACCTATTTTACAAACTAGTAATTATTTTCCAACTACTTACCTATTTTTAAAAATTTCAAGCTATTTTCTAAATAAACTGGTCGGAGTTCAAACTGTTAATGGTTAAATACCCAATCGAGATAAGAATAGAGGTGATAATCCAAATGGATTGAAGAAATTGTGAGTAAGTGAATGAAAATCAAAGTGAATGTGAATAGAAATGGAATTGATTTGGCTAGTAACCAATAAAGATAAATACGTAGGGTGTACGTATGTTATTCTATTCGCATAATGATTTGATCCAGATTCGAGCACAGAATTTCGAGATAGTATGTCGATCCGAGTTGGGATTTTTCCCTCGATTTTCGACGGCGAACCTGGATATGGATTGTTGATTGGTTCTGGATATTCTCTATCATAGTTATGACTATGCAAGGAGAATGATGGTTTCTTATCAAGAAACCAGATCTGAGTCCGCACTAGGAAGTCGAGTGGACGATACTAGTTCGGAAGTGAAATTGTGTGATCGAGTGAGCGATCAGATTGGTATAGCGTACGGATGATACATGTACATCGTACGGATTGGAATGAAATTGATATTGAAGTTTGTGGATAAGAAATGTGAAATGGTTTTTAAAGTGAAGATATATTTTGTGAAATATATGACGAAATAAAATAGAAATTGGATATTTCTATGGGTAGAAATTTACTTTATGGAAGTAAGTAATATGGTTGATGACTTTATAGAGTAATCAAATTTGAATATTTGATTGGAGTAAATAAAGTTATATATCTTTGTTATGTAAGATAAATCTCCCCTTGTTGAATCTATTGCCGGATGAAGAGGGTTTTTGAAAATGTTTTGAAGTATAAAAGGAGTTTTATACAAGTTTGAAATGATCCAAAGTTTTAAAAATTATATATATCTGTATATATATATATATATATATATATATATATATATATATAATGGATCTTATAAGGATTTTAGAAAAGTTTTTAGGAACCTTTGGATTTGAAAAGGCTCTTGATTTTTGGGAAAAATCAATATGAGAATTTGGAAAGCCTAGTTTGAGAATTATCAATTTTGGGATAATCGATTTTGTGTAAAGGGGCTTTGTATGCGATCATACTAGGTGTGTGATTCGAAAGATACTATATGTGTATAGTATAAAGTGTTTTGATGATGACTCTGGGGAAAAAGGCGCTCCCTTGAAATGAACTTCTCAGTAGTACCACCAGGTGGTGTTGCCTTGAGCCCCAAGGGGGGTTCTAAAGTTGATCCTGTGAGAAGTTCGGACAAAAGTAGTTCTTGGGGATTATGAGTAGAGTATACCATAGCGAAAGTCGTGTGTGCCACTGAGAGCCAACAGTCTGTGTTTGATTTTATATCGATAGACTGCGACCTATGGTAACATAGCGAAAGTCGTGTGTGCGCTGAGAGCCAACAGTCTGCGTTTGATTATATATCGGTAGACTGCGACCTATGGTAACATAGCGAAAGTCGTGTGTGCTGCTGAGAGACAACAGTCTGCGTTTGATTTTATATCGGTAGACTGCGACCTATGTAGGAGTGGAGAAGTTTCATTTCGACAGCGAAAATCAGAGGCCGCAGAGAGCCTGCAGTTACATGGACTTTTGCTGTGATGGCAACGTAACCCTGGAATGTAACTGCGATCTGTCGTGGGTTCCATGGCGTAATCGAGAGGCCGCGGAGAGCCTGCAGTTACATGGACTTTTGCTACGATGGCAACGTAACCCAGGATGTAACTGCGACCACGGATGGGGGTGATGATTTCCACAGCATTCTCACCAAGATATTTCCTCTATTTTCAAAAACTGTTTTCTATAATTTCAATAAAATTATTTTCCAATTATTTTCACTGGGTGTTGAAAATGGGTCTTCTAAGTACTTATAGATTTTTAGTCCTACGCTTGATCAACGTATGACCGAATTTCTATGGGAACAAGGATTGACTTGTCGAAACATCAAGCTGTAAAAGTACTTTTATAAAAACTATTTTTACAATATTATATAGATTTTAAAGGATTTTAAAAATGATCAAAAGTGATTTGACTAATATTAAGTATTTTAATAAATTCTGGCTTCGTTCCTTTTCGGGGACGAAAAGATTCTAAGGGGGGAGGAATGTGATAACCCGGATTTCTGGACATCTGTAATTTGATAATATAATTGGGTTAATTAATAGAAATACTGAATTGTAAATTAAACGAATAAATATGATAATAAATATATTTTTTGATAATTTCCTAATATAATTTTATAATGGGCAAACTTATTATGTTCAAACAAATTAGATATGTGTTTGTTTAAAAATATATATATACACATAAGATTTTAAATTAAATTTGAATTTGAGATTGGAATCCAAAGATAAAATATCTTAAAGTAAATTGTATTTAATAATAATGTATATTTGATTTTAAATGGTAGATAATTAGTTATATAATATTTTCTTTATGAGGATTTTATAAGAACAAATTAAGAAAATGTCCAAACTAAAAATAAAAGTTTTTCAAAAATATTTAAAATAACAAATGCATACAAAATACAAGTGTAAATATTTTAACACATGTATAAAGACAAGTGTAAGCTTAGTATAGCATGTAAATTACAAATGGCAAATTTATTTGCTCAAAATTGTAATATTAATATAAAAGTGTTTTTAAAAAAAAAAAGTAAACACGTCAGTACATATTCATTTCCACCTCTCTCTTTCGTTCCTTTTTCTTTTATCTTCTTCTAAAACCCTCTTTTATCGTTCGAAAGAAAAAGAAAATAATGGTGAACTCAACAACTTCAATCGAATAGCAACGACAAAACAAGAGAAGATGATATTCAACTGAAAACAAATGGGGATCATCTCAATAATGATTCTGGATCAACAATTAAGCGATTCTCTGATCCAAATGCATCGGTGAGTAATTTCTGCCCTTTTTCCCTAATTATTTCACCAAAGATTGTTTATTTTGCTTAATCTTCATATGGGTAGGCTTTGAATTTAATTCCTTTGAGTTATTTTTTTTCACAATTGGATGTTTTAAAAAAAATTAGAACGCTGGTTTAGTTTCTATTTCATCGTGCTCTGGAGTTTTCAAGAGTTTGGGTGATTTCGACTTTTGTGATTGAATGTTCTGTTTCCTCGTAGTTACGCATGACATACTAGCAGTAAATTGTTTCATAGACATGTGATATTTCCAGATAGTAGATTGTTATAGACATAGCATAGTAAGGAATTTTTAGTGAATGATTTTTAACCTGTTTGATTTTTATTGTTATTTGGAGCTGTTGACATATGCGTGTTTTGCAATATTGGGGTTGATATATGTGTATCAACTGTTAGATTCTTCTTTTATGGATGTAACATATATATGACTTTGTCCTTAATTTCTTCTTTAGGCTTTAATGAATTTTCATAACAAAGATACAAATTCATGTTTGGACAATGTTTGGGAATTGATATTGGATAGTTTCTGTTTTAAGCTTTATAAACACACTTGTAGATATGGTTATATTTTCATGTAAATTTCTAAAGAGATAAATTCATGTCTATATTTCAGCTTTAGGCTTTAATTTATAATCCTAGTTAGTATTATCTGTTTCAGTTTGGATAATGTCTAGTGTAATACAGATGTAAGGAAGCACATCAGTATATGCAGGGTAGATCAGTGTTCGATTTCCATTTGGCATCATTATTTAGCTGTATGTATTCATGCATTACCGATTTAAAATGTTTTTAGAATTGGAAGACTGTCGCTTTATTTGTCAATGGTCTAAGAGTCTTAGCTTTGTAAATTTATGCCTACTTCCTAACTTAGCTTTGCTTTATTTAATTCACCTGCTTGTAGTCTTGCTTATGAGTTGACAAATGGACACCTTTTGCTGTTACATTTATTGCATAAATCACTTTGCTATGAAAAAAAGGGTGACGTGCTGTACATGTCATGGAAATTATATAGACTGCTATCCGTTACTTATATATCTGTTGCTTTATTTTCATGCACAAAGTCACTTAGCTGGGCTTGCAAACCTTAAGAATTTGATAATATTTTATGGATTCTGATGTATAGGTTCTATAAATATAAACTTAGTATATTTCTTAGGAAATTTCAATAAGAGTATGGAAGAGGAATAATTGTTGTTTTATAAAATAAGTGGACTAAAAAAAAGAAGAAGAAAAGAAAAAAAGAGGCTTTGGAATATGGAAATTATGGATTTTTTAATAAGAGCTTATGGAACAGTTTTGGGTTCCAGTGTATCACACAGCCCGGTTTGATTTCCAGTCGAGTCTGTCAAACGGGGAGGTTGGGCTTGTAGCCGAGGTCGTCGTCGGCTTATTGGTGGCAAGAGCGTAGATCGAAGATGGTCAGAATTTGTATGCACGAGCACGGGTATCCATGCGTATCTGAAGGATTGCTAGGTGGTTCGGCATCGGGAAAAAAGAAGGATTTTTCACGAGTTTAGTTCGGAAATTTTCTTAGCTTGGCTCGGGTTTTCCTCTGGTGGGTAGCAAGTTTTAAAAGCAAACATTTATTTATTAAGTTTATAAGCAAGTTTCAAAAAAAAATCTTAACTATAAAGTCAATGTCTCTGAATTGTAATTGTTTATGTCTTGTATAATTATTAGTTTAATTAACTAAACCGATCCCTAAGTGTTTCCAAACTAAATGATATAGTTAAGCAAATGATTAGGATAAGTGTATCAACTTTAACTTATAAAAAAAAGGAGGGGGTCTCAAGTGATTTTGAATAAAATTCATTTTCAATCCTTTAATTTAAAATAAGATTTAAATGATTTAATTAAATAAATAATTAAGATAATGGTTTATCTTTATAGAAAAATTTATTTGATGTAATTAAAGGATCATTGATTAATATTAGTAATTAAGAATAAATAATTAAGAAGGTTAATAAATTTAGGGTGAGTAATTAAAGGGTAATTAATATCATTTAATTAAGATTAATTAAACTTGATTTAAAAGTAATTAATTTATTTGGTGATTAATTAAATTAATTAGAAATGGGACTAATTGCTATTGTTTATGATAGATTAAGTTATATCGAATGGTTGGATGAATTAATATCTCAAATCTGATAACGTTGTTCTGTGAAATGATATGCTTGGGTTTAACTATGATAAGTTGGAATGAATTGCTGTGCGAATATGACACCCTATTTTTAGAATTGATTTGTATTCCCTTAAACAACATGGATTAGAAATGACATTGGATTCGAATAAATCGGGGTCGGGTATCAGTAAATACCCGAAACCACTTCGATTAATAATCCACCATAATTCTTTGTAGATTTGATTTTAGAATCAAATAGGTTAGAATGAAGTAAAGTTAGTAGTATGGCCATTTAAATCGTGTAACATTTCTTGGTTATAGTTTTGTAATAAGTGATAGACTTGAACAAGTTACCCGGGTTTCCTTTCATGATTTGAATTTAGTATTTCAAACTATATGGATTTACTCACGCTGGTTTCCAGCTTGACTCGGGTGTTACTTTGATGTAATGCTCGGGTCAGACCGAGTATTACAGATTTTCAGGTAAGGACGTTCTGGAGCTCAGGAGGCGAGCTGGATGGCAGGAACGTATGGAGAGTTTCCGTTGTGATATATAGTTGTATATCTGGAACATGTTATTTAAACTGTCTAGTGTTTGTGTAAATATTGTAACTCTGATATATTAATGTGTAATTTGACAAGTACACCTTTGCTTTGTATAACTGTTATTTTATGTGATATTATATTTTGATCCGCTGCGAATGTGAGAATCTGTGTTTCTTCTATGTTTCTTCTTCTATCTCTTTTCTTTCTTTACTAACTATCTGGAATTTTCGGGAATGAAATTTTCGAGTCCTTACACAAAATGTATCGTACAGCATTTCAGTGCTTGACTTTACCCCTCCATCCTTCAAACTATACGACACACAAGAGTTTGAAAGTGAAAAAACTGAAGAAAAAAAATGTAGAAAAACCTGTGTAACCAGCTGGTAGAAAAGGGAAACAAACAGTGACACAATTAAGTGGCAAAAATTCAAAGCAAAACCTAAAAGTACAGCTTCCTATATTCAAAGATTGAAGGCAAGAACAAGAGTGAAAAAACAACGCGACAGCTTTGAATATGGGATGAAACAAAAAAAAAGTTGCAAATAAATCTAAACCCTAAAAAAATGAAGATGTTGAAAATAAAAGCGGAAAAGACAACTGTCCAAAGCTATTAGCAGTGACAAAGCCAACACTTTCAGAGATAGGCCTTTCACATTGCAAATGTTTGATCTATCTCAATGTTGAGCAACAAAAAGTGATCAAAACTTTCTTTTCATTGACGACATCATCACAAAAGTAAGTGTACAAATATGTATATCAGTAATAAATATGAAATTATGTTTATCTAACATATACAAACTGTTTTTGTTAAAATAGTGTAGTCGCATGGGAAGATTGGGACACAATTAGAGGAGGTTGTATCATAACAAAAAATGCACTAAAATATGTACTAGAAGGAAACGAAACAGGTGGGTAGGTACATAATTTTTTTTTTCTTTACATCAAAACTGATACCAAAATAAAAGCAAAAATGATACCTAAATCCACAACATGCTTAAGTCGACTTAATGTATTATTATTTTTGTACTTATCAACATACACAACCAGTATTAACATTAGTAATACTATTTACTATTTAATATTGATTCACGAATAAGAAAAACTTACACTTTCCTGATTTTAATACAGATTATAGATTGGTATATTTCAAGATATGGACTGGAAGAACACAATTATGCTTTCACAACTGCAACGACCGTAAATAAAACTTTAGTATTCAAGTAAATAATAATTGCTTCATTTATTAAATCATTACTTATTTTCATATTAAACAGAAAGGAATTGTGTGTGATATAATGAGTGTGAAAAGAAGTCTGATCCTCCCTATGCTAGAATCCACTGTACAAGACAAATTTGCTGAAAGTATATATTTTCCTTTGCATTGTGAAAACCGCTGGACATTAGTGACTTTAACATACCCTACAATGCAATGGTGCCATGTTGATTCTAACCGCCCTAGAAGATCAAATGAAAGAAACAATTCCAGTTTAAAAGAAGCTATAAAATTGGTATGAGATTTCTCTGTCTTTTAAAAAAATTACTTATTACGGATAAAAAAGGTGAATGTGGCCTAACTTTTTAACATTTTGTTTTTATTAGGGACAAAAAATAGAAGAAATGCTCAAAGAAATCTAGAAAAGCAATAACATAACAGACAAGGAGGTGAAACCAGATGATATGCATCAAATAAAGTGTGCACAGCAAGCAGAAGACACGTATGTTTTTTTTGGTTAAAATGATATCTACTGACAACAAAATGAACAATACAAATGAAATTACTAGTCATAATCAATTGAAGTTGTTCATTATTCAAACTATCTGTGTTTTTGCATTATAACATTTAATACATAATTCCATACATCATTGTATGCCTTTTATATTAAATTGAATTTGATTCATATCAAAATATTGAAAAATATTCTCTCTCAATTTCAAAAACATTTAATTCAGAAACAAACAGTTACTACAGGAAGAAAATTGATACGTACATAAAAGAAACTGATACCTACATAAACAAAACTGATACCTACATAAAAGAAACTGATACCTACAGAAAAAAACTGACACCTACAAAAACAAAACATATAACTACATAATAAAAAACAAACCAAAATATTTAGCAAATATATCTTAAAGTAATAACCACAAACACAAAAATTCATACACAAATTGATACTAAGTGTGCTAGTAAAACTGTTAAATATTTTAATTCAAAGCATACTATATGCTTGTACCATTATCCCTGAAATTAAATGTTTGGTATTAATTATAAAGCTGAGAATACAACTTATGCAAACTGATACTAACATTACATTTTGGTTTCAACAGGCTTGACTGTGGAATACTTGTAATGATATTCATCATTTCACTGAAAAAAAGCAGAATACCAATAAAACTTGAAAAGAAGGAAATATTATCTACAAGGCAAAGATTGTACAAGCAATATTGACAAATGATGAACATTGCTGGTGTCTGTCTAAATACATGTCAAGCTTAGAAGAAGAAAGAAAAAGAAAGGACTAAATTCTCATTGTGTTGTTTCACAATTAAACTTGATACTTGTAAAGTAATGTAATTCTGTTGAAATTTGTACTTCTGAAGTAATGATGTTCTATTGCAATTCGGTACTTATGAAGTAATGATGTTCTGTTCTTAAAACAAAGCTTCTCTTACTTGTAAAAACAATACTGATCTCCTGGAATGATAATGATATGTTGTGGTTGATGTTCATTTCTTTTCTTGTTTTTTATATTATAACAAGATTTTATAGTGCAAGTTCTATCATGCAGCTATGAAGCCCATATAATATAATCACTTTTATTATAGGACTATTAGTTGTATAATGATATTATCAAATTTCATATCATATTTCAATACAAAATAGTAATTGAGTATCAATTCTTATGACTAATAGTAACAGTTTTGCTAAAACTCATACTCAACATACTTTATGAAACAACAGTTGCTGCTGATGTTAGTTTTTGCTAGCACTAGATATCATTCTAATTATGTATTAGTACTGCTGCCAATTCTAGCACGTATTATAATACATGAAATTGATACTAAAAACAAACCAAAACTGATATTAAAGTCGTTTATATCCAATCAAACAAACATTATCTCCAACCAAGCTAACTAATACTGATACTGTAAAAAATGAAACCAAAGCTTATAAAAATTGATACTTGTAAAAGCTTATAAAACCGATACTGTAAAAACTAACACTGTAAAAACTGATACTTGTAAAAACTTATAAAAACCGGTACTGTAAAAATTAATACTGTAAAAACTGATATTATAAAATCTGATACTGATAGCAAAACTTGTAAAAGCAAACACCAGAACTAATACTGTAGAAACATATAACTGATACTAAAACTAATACTATCATTTATACTAAATACTTGAAATTTAAATCAATTTGATAATATGATATACTGAGTAGAAATTAATCACAAAAGGTTCAATTACAATAAACCACCAAAACAAGTCACACTTCCACTTATTAATCTTAACAAATTCAGAATGAAAAATCAAATCATATCCTTTTCGAAGCTTGAAAATTTCATTTATTATGAACAAACGCCTTGCACTCGCCACATCTGTTTTGCTTATTCTGAAAATATGAAAATCCTCCTTTACACTTGACTGATGGTCTACCTGTGCCATATTTCTCCTTTGGCGGCTTGATAACATCTTGAACGCTACCATCAACAATAGGCCTATCGTAATTTGGAATAGAATTTATAGCATTCGCAAAAGAATATCGATAAGCATGAATAGTGAAATAATTCTCGACAAAATCATATACAGACAACTTAGACTTGTTCATACACTTTTTAGCATGAGCACAAGAAATCCCGTAATTTTCCATTAGTTGCAACTACAAACTCATTCCTTCAAATCAACACAATAAGAGTTTGGAGAT
The DNA here is from genome assembly GCA_030765085.1 of Allium cepa. NCBI lineage: Eukaryota > Viridiplantae > Streptophyta > Magnoliopsida > Asparagales > Amaryllidaceae > Allium > Allium cepa. Next base: position 124,549,293 of record CM060940.1, on the reverse strand, counting down.
TTCACTTCAAAAGAAAAATCAAAAGATTTATATACATCCCATCCAAATCTTTCTTCAATCAATTCACCTAACCGTAATTCCATAATAGGGCAAAGACTTGTTCTCCACAAATGACACTGTTCTCTTCTTGTAGCCATTTGTTCCATAATCTTAACATGAATACCATCTAAACATGAAGTAATAGGCAATGCTCGTTCAACTAAAATCCAACTATAAAAACTTTCTGCAACATTTGAACTATATTCACCATAATGTTCCCCTGGAAAAATAAATCCACCCACTTATCAAATGGCTTATTCTTTAAAAAATTCACACCAGCAACACCTCCAATTTGAAGGAACATAGAATATGCTCCTTCAAATTCATATAGATTAGAAGCTCTAGAACACATTTTAAATAGATCAACAATAGACACATTTTGTAACGACCCTGACTCGAGCTTTGAAAATCGACATCAAAATACATCACCCGTATTCAAATGCCGCAGATTCAAACGTTGAGTCTGATTCGCCGGTGCTTATAACAACATTAGGCAATACAACACAACGGAAACAGAAGAATAATTTTATTGATACACAATCGATACAACATTCTGATACAAATGAAAATTGATATTAGAGCCAAAATACAACAGCGGAAAGAAACAACTGCAGAAGGCAAACGACAACAGTAGCGGAAAGATAATATCTCCATGCCATGCTCCAAACATCAAACCAAGAACCTCGAACCTTCATCATGCTGAATTTAAGCAAGTCCGGTCCGGAATGTTGAAGTGAAACAAGTGCAATTGCCAAAATCCAAAGACTTCGAAGATTGCCAAAAGCTATATCTACTAGCTGGTTATCTGAAAACCTAACTCTAGGATGCCCTTGTAGAAAATTGTGGCCGTCCAAAGTTTAGAAAGGGAACAATAAACTCCAGGTCAGCCATGGGACTGGTATGAGCAAACAGAAACAGTTGTTTAAAATAAACAATCAAAAAAATTTAAAAATAAATTCGCTATGTTTTTGGAAAATGAAACTACCATAAGGCCTCCTGGCACACAGACAATGCAATCGCACACTTGGGGGAGATTTCTCCTTATGATAGTCAAACGTGCTTGATACGTGAAAATCTTTTGATATTATTATTAATGCATAGTAGAAAACATTTCAAAAGTATAATACCAATCTTAGCCAGCATAGGTACCATTATATTATGCCCGTTATAGCTACCATTTAAGAATGGCAGGTTATTCAACTGCAATTGTAAAGGGCTCGTATTGGATGACTGGATTTCCAACAAATGGTCAGGCTAAGGAACTACCTCACCGAATGGGTACGCCTCTGGAGGAACACCCCGAGAACTTAACTACCTCTCTGCCAACACAAGGCTGGGTTACCACAGTAACTAGGTAACTACTGACACGAGTATGCCATCCCCCAATCCTCACCGACCTTTATCCGAGGCCTCGACACCAACAAATTGCAACAATCACATAAGTTAAATATCCGGGCTCCATACCATAATATCGCTTTTTATCCAAAAGGAAATGCACATACCCTAAAGGGCGCAACCGTCATAACCTTGCCGCATTGTTCCTATTTCGACCATTTTCGGGTTGTGAGATTCGACGAAGTCTTGTCCACAAAGCTACGCTTTTCACCAAAGCCATGCTTCGATCAACAAATGATCAGCAGCACTCAGCATGCCACATTACCAAATTAGGAATATATCACCGATAACCATCAACTACATAACCTTTGAGCTCGTACGTCTCATAGAAGAGTGTTAAGCTAAGAGAATAAATTCTCTGCCACCAAAAAGAAATGTATTTGATAGAAATCATCTTTACATCTCAAAGTGTAATGTCAGACATACAACCATACAAGTCCATCCTGGGTCTAAATGGAACCAAAGGCACTTCAAAGAAGCCCTTGCAAATTCGGTTATTCACCATCCCGATCGGACTCCCCATCACATATGGAGATCTCTATTCGGAGCAACTCTGTGCAGAGTCATTCGATAGGTTATCCTATCATTCTCGAAAACACCCGGTCTTCACCACCGTCTTCAAATGCTATCCATTTCGACGTATCACTATTCGAAATGAGTTTTATGACATAAACTCCTCTCCCGGCTAAACCAAATAATAAGCGCTTAAATTTAAAACCATATGGATATATTGGGATCTTAGTTAAGTCACAACTTTTCAGCACTTGTTCCCTAAAACCATTCTTTTGAATGTTTTAAACAAATTTACACTTTTAATCTGTTAAAAAAAAGATACACCTTTTAAAATCCGCTTCAATTTGAAACAAAGTTTCACCAATCTTTCACAAAAATTCATTTATAGCTTTCAAAACTATTTCCATTTCATATTTGAAATCCTTTCAACACAACTAAGAATTATTTCCTTCGTCTAAAAGTTATTATCATTTTAAAACAAATACTTTTCGTTTTGGAAAAATCTGATCAAATATACAAAAGTTATAGCCTTTAAAAAAACACCTTAGAAAATCAGAGAACTGCCGTATTCTCGGCAAGTTAAATTTAAATTCTCAAAACAATTCATTTGAAATATTTTAAAATGGTTTAAAATCATTATATAACTTGTATAGCCCTCTTTAAACCATAGTTTCCAATGAAAATAGCTTTAATCTCAAAACTTTAACAAGCCATATTATTCTCAAAACTTCCTTTCCAAAAGTTTTTCATATTCAACCCAATTTCATTTCCAAACCATTTTGGATTCAAATTTCAACTTTTAAAACAATTTCACCATTTGAATAAAATATTATTAAATTCAAATTTCAACTTTTAAAACAAATATCTAAAAGTTTTTCATATTCAATCCAATTTCATTTTCTACAACGCTTATCTTCATTCACAGATTCATAGATAATTATGTAAATTCATCATAGATAAATAAATCACAGTTCACAGCTCAATCATATCACAAAACATCACACATCAGGAATATCAAACAATTCAAAGCATTCAATACAATCCAAACATCCATAAGTAAGATCAACTAACCATTTGATAAATTTAAATCAGATTAATTACTTTTGAATAAATTTCTAATCCTGGTTAATTAACATTAACTAATTACAAATCATTTTAATTAATTATCCTTTAATCATGTATTAATCTACCTTTAATAATAAATTGATTAACCTTTAATTATTAATTAATCAATCTCAATTAATAAATCAATCAACCTTTGATCATTAAAAAATTAACCTTTAATCATTTAGTTATTCTTTAATTATTTATCCTTAATTAACTATATTAATTAATTAACCCATAATTAATAAATCATCCCTTAATCACTTTAATTAATTAACCTTCAAATTAATTAATTATCATAAATTAATTACCTTAATTAATTAATCACATAAATTAATTATCCTTTAATTAAATATCCTTTAATTACTTGATTTATCAACCTTTAATCATTAACTAATTATCCTTAGTTACTTTTATTAAGTAATTATCTTTAAGTAATTAATTCCCCTTAATTACTTACATTACTTAATCAATTTTTTATTATCCTTTAATAAAATTACACAAAGTAATTAACCTTTAGTTACATTAAGTAATTATAAATTTCCATTAAGTAATTAATCCATAATTATCCTTTAATTAAGTAGTTATTATTAAATTACAAATTAATGATCCTTTAAATCTTAAGATAACCCATTTATCTTAATTAGTTACATTAACAAATACCATTTGAAAACAATTAGGAATCACATTTATTAATCACTTAATATATAATTATTTTAAAACCAAAATAATTAATCTTTAAAACATTTAACTCTTTGAAATAAAATTATTATTAATCCATAAATTAATTTAGATCCTTAAGTTAATTAACAATTAAAACGTCTTTATCATTTTAATTCATTTCTTAATTAATCTATTTAATTCCTTATTTAAAAAATAGGCTTAAGAATTAATTAATGAAAGCACACACATATATATTTAAAATATTTTAAAACTTGATTATTTAAAATAATTTAAATTTAAAATCTTTAATTCATCCACAAATAAACACATATTATATAAAATAATTAGTTTAACAAAATTTGTTAAAACATGATTTAAACTTTTTAAATCTTGTTTAAATTTTAAAACTTTACAACTGTTATCCTGAACCCGAGTCAAACCGGAGTTAAACCCGATAACACACCCGAGTTACTTCTCAACTTCATTACTTCGAGTCTACGCGATAACATCCCCGAGACCAACCCGAGCACTTCCTTTCTTCCGCAATCCACACTATTCCCAGATACGAGTGATATCTCGTATACGTGCACACGCCACCGTCGACATTTGGTCATCTTTGCCGACGTCTTCATGTCCCCGATGTGCTATCCAAACCTCCCGATTAACCAAGTCCGACGAAATCGCCTGGACACGAAAACAAGCTTTTCAACTTCATACTGTAAATTAATTCGATCGATAAAACCCACCACCACCGACGATCTTGATACCCTGCTTCCACGCCATCCCGTCCAGACATTCGCTAGAGTCGCCTCCTTCTGTTCCTCCGGGTTCGATCATCCCAAGTGCCTCAACGACGATACAATAGCCACTCAAACTCTATCGACAAAAACTACTAGTTGAACCCTAGTTCGACGACGTGACGCCGCCATGGCCACTTATAAAAACAATCTCCATTTTTCCTTTGCTCCCCGTCACATTAGCTTCCTTCACCCTCAAGCCCGACCATTATTGCCTCGCCGATCATCCGCAATTGACAAAAAGTGTTTTCTGTTCAATTTTAAAATTTTCGACAATTCCAATTCTTAAAATCTTGAAACCACCATCAAAACTCATGATTTTATAATATGATTTTGTTCTTATGATTAAAACTCGAAATCCATACATTCGAATTTGAACCTAAATTTGCCTTTTCCTATCATTTTCTATTTTTCAATTAATTACCAAATATTTTTACCTGAAAATATTTTTAAAAATAATATTACACCCAAATAAACCTTTTATCTTCAAAGATCCTAGCCTATTGTTGATTATATAGAGAGGATTTCAATTTTTAAAGTGGATCTAGCCTGTAAATGTTTAAACAGAGAGATGTACATGCATAACACAGACATGCATACATCTATTCACACACACACACACACACACACATATATATATATATATATATATATATATATGAATATATTTGCAGATATATTTACTCTTCTACAACATTTCCAAGTCATCATCATCACAGGCATAAGATTCAAGACGATCTGGTTTTCAAAGTAAAATTTTCTCACCTTATTTTAAAGCAGAGAACCGGTTTGAGCCTGGAAATGCTTATTACTTTTAAATCTAAAGCTTTGTTTTGTTTGAACAAATCTAAAATTGATGTATATTGAGTTGAAGCTACTTGATATACACTGAGTTGATATGTGAATTTGCTTTAGATTATGTTCAACTTGAACTGATCTTGTTTGCTTTTATTCAGGTTTTGATTATACTGCTTGATGTTGAGATGAACAAATTTCTGATCTGTAATTTTAAGTGAAGCTTGATCTTTGCATTGTATTTCTCAGGTTGAATCTGAATTTCCTTGCTCAGGTTGTTAACTGAAGTTTTGTTTGATTTCTTTTCTTCTCAGGTTTGGTTATTTTTGAAATCATGTAAGAAAAATGGAAAGAATAGATATATATGTGTATATGTAGATTCTTTTCATTTTATTCATTAATAAAAAGAATTAAGGACACTTGTTATATTTGTATGTTACCTATCTTACATTTGTCTATGCATGATATAATTCTTCTACACTTGTTAAAAACAATTAAATTTATGCTTAAACCCTTTATTAAATTTTATTAAATTTTATATTTACATAGGTTTATGTTTTATACATTTTTTATTAATACATTTTCTTTTATAAATGTTTATAACTTTAAGAAATTGATTTTTTTAAATCTAATTAGACATTAATAAATAATCACATATAATATATATATATATATTAGAATTTAATCCCTAAATAGTTTATTTGAAAATTATTAAATTCAAATCATAACTTTCAAATCATACATACATACATACATACATATATATATATATATTAATTCCATAACAAATTTTTATTAATTTAAAATATAATGTTTTCAAATCCAATTTAGTTTTTAATTTTTTTTTTGATTTTCAAATTTAAATTCTATTTACAATCAATTTATATACATATATATAAATAAACAAACTGATATCTTATTAAATTTGGAAAAATTCCAATCAATTTACAATTTACTCCACAAATTTACATTAATTACCAATTTATATTTGGCTTAAAACCGGGATCGTTACAGATTCCCCCCTTAAGAAAATTTCGTCACCGAAATTTGTTGGACAGGGAGACAAACAAAGAACAGATAAAGAATGTTTTACCAGATCAAACTGAACATCTGTTCTATATTTGGCTTACCAAATCAGAAAATCAACGATAAATATGAGATCAAATCTATTCAACACTTCACAAGATATTTTACGAAATACTCGAATCATCTGATCTACGAAATATGCAGGGGCATTGGTTAGTCTGAAGGGATAACTAACCATTCGTAGAATGTATCGAAACCCAACAAAATAGACAAATGGATACAATTCCCAACTTATGGAATACTGGGCTAGATCAATCATAGAAAAGAATCGATTTCATAGTGCTCGATTCGGGATAAAAGAAATTTATCTTTTAGCTTATTAAGATCACGAAAATCTACACACAATTTCCAAATTGGGTTTTAATCGAAATCGTTTAATTAACTTTATATTTTGTTAACCAGTTCATTCCAATTAAAATTTCAAATTCATTAAAGTTAAGAACATAAAGCTGAGGGAAACTGGTGAAGAGAATATGGAATTGGAACTTATCTACACGATTCGCAAGCCACACCAAAGCTTCTTCTTGTAGCTGCCAGGAAACCCAAAGAATTGATATCGGATGATGATCAAAAGAGATTGATGGAAAAGTTGTTTCCTTGTCGTAGGGTAATGACCATTTGTAGTGGTACTCCCATGTCCCCTGTCTCATCCTCTTCTTACACTCGTACTCACTATCAGTAAATAGTAAGAGAATTAACGGAGGCATACAGACAAGATATCTTAGGGATACTCATTCTAGGGCATTTATATCCCTAACTCTAATGAGTCACTTAATGTGTTATACTCCTAAGCTAAAGTTTTTACTTAACCTTCAACTCTGATACACTTGTAATTTTCTAGGCTTTTCAACCATTAACAACAACCAATCTCGACTGGTAGGCTTTTCAACCATCCCAGCCCCACCTTAGCTTACAATGGTACCCCGAACTTGCTTTTAAGGCCAGCCTTTCGACTCTCAACCCACCCGGTTAGCCAACCCCTCCCCTGGGACATGTAGGGGTAAGATTCTCCCGATCGCCACCAAATGCAAAGCAAGAACCCCCTATCATATTTAACTTAAGCAAGTCCGGTCCAGAGTGTTGAAGTGAAACAAGTGTGATTGCCAAAATCAAAGACTTCGAAGATTGCCAAAAGCTATATCTACTAGCTGATTATCTGAAAACCTTACTCTAAACTACCCGTGTGGAAAATTGTGGGCAACCAGAGTTTAGAAAGGGAACAATAAACTCCAAGTCAGTCATGGGACTGGTGTGAGAAAATAAAAACAGTTGTTTAAACAAAAACAATCAAAAATAATTTAAAAAGAAATTGGCTATGCTTTTTGGAAAATGAAACCACCATAGGGCCTCTCGGCACACACACAATGCAATCGCACACTTGGGGGAGATTTCTTCTTATGATAGTCACACGTGCTTGATACGTGAAAACCTTTTGATATTATTATTTGTTCATAGTGGAAAACATTTCGAAAGTATAATATTAATCTTAGCCAGCATAGGTACCATTATATTATGCCTGCTACAGCGTTCATTTAAGAATTGCAGGTTATACAACTGCAATAAAGGGCTCATATTGGATGATTGGATTTCCAGCAAATGGTCAGGCTAAGGAACTTTCTCACCGAATGGGTACGCCTTTGGAGGGACGCCCCGAGAACTTAACCAGCGCTCTGCCAATACAAGGTCGGGTTACCTCTGTAACTAGGTAACTACTGACACGAGTATGCCATCCCCCGGTTGTCACCGACTTTTATCTGAGGCCTCGACACCAACAAATTCCAACAACCACATAAGTTAAATATCTAGGCTCCATACCATGATATCACATTTTATCCAGAAGGAAATGCACATACCTAATAAGGCACGACCCCCATAATCTTGCTGCATTCTTCCTGTTTCGACCATTTCCGGGTTGTGAGGTTCGACGAAGTCTCGTCCATAAAGCTACGCTTTTCACAAAAGTCATACTTCGAACAACAAATGATCAATAACACTCAACATGCCACATTACCAAGTTGGGAATATATCATTGATAATCATTAACTACATAACCTCTGAGCTCGTACGTCTTAGAAAAGGGTGTTAAGCTAAGATAATAAATTCTCCACCACCAAACAGAAATGTATTTGATAGAAAGCTTTACATCTCAAAGTATAATGTCAGACATACAACCGTACAAGTCCATCCAGGGTCTAAATGTAACCGAAGGCACTTCAAAGAAGCCCTTGCAAATCTGGGTATTCACAATCCCGATTGGACTCCCCATTACATATGGAGATATCTATACCGGAGCAACTCAATGCAGAGTCATTCGACAGGTTATCCTATCATTCTCGAAAACACCTGGTTTTCAACACCATCTTCAAATGCTATCCATTTCGTCGTATCACTATTCGAAATGGGTTTTATGACATAAAGTTCTCTCCCGGTAAAACCGAATAATGAGCGCTTAAATTTAAAACCATATGGACATATTGGGATACTAGTTAAGTCGCAACTTTTCAACACTTGTTCCCCGAAACCTTTCTTTTGAATGGTTAAACAAATTTACACTTTTAATCTTTTAAACATAAGATTCACCTTCTAAAATCCGCTTCAATTTGAGGCAAAGTTTCACCAATCTTTCACAAAAATTCATTTATAGCTTTCAAAACTATTTCCATTTCAAATTTGAAATCCTTTCATCAAAACTAGGAATTCTTTCCTTTATCTAAAAGTTATTATCATCTGAAAACAAATACTTTTCATTTTGGAAAAATCCGATCAAATATACACAAGTTATAGCCTTTAAAAGCACACCTTAGAAAATTAGAGAACTACCGTATTCTCGGCAAGTTAAATTTAAATTCCCAAAACAATTCGTTTAAAATATTTTAAAATGGTTTAAAATCATTATATAACTTGTATAGCCCTCTTTAAACCATAGTTTCCAAAATTTCAACTTCAATTCTTGAATTCAAATAACTTTAATCCCAAAACTTTGACAAGCCATATTATTCTCAAAACTTCCTTTTCAAAAGTTTTTCATATTCAACCCAATTTCAATTCCAAACCATTTTGGATTCAAATTTCAACTTTTAAAACAATTTCACCATTTGAATAAAATATTATTAAATTCAAATATTTGTGACTTAACCAATTCCTCGTGAAATCCATATTTGTGTGTGTGTGGTGTAGTCCAGGGGTTTTACACACAACCATTACCTATTCAAGCACAACAATATCGATAAGCGGTACAATCCTATAACGCTTATCTTCATTCATAGATTCACAAATAATTATGTAAATTCATCATAGATAAATAAATCACAGTTCACAGCTCAATCATAACACAGAACATCACACATCAGGGATATCAAACAATTCAAAGTATTCAATACAATCCAAACATCCATAAGTCAGATCAATTAACTAATTGATAAATTTAAATCATATTAATTACTTGTGAATAAATTTCTAATCCTGGTTAATTAACATTAATTAATTACAAATCATTTTAGTTAATTATCCTTTAATCATTTATTAATCAACCTTAATAATAAATTGATTAACCTTTAATTATTAATTAATCAATCTCAATTAATAAACCAATCTACCTTTGATCATTAAATAATTAACCTTTAATCATTTAGTTATTCTTTAATTAATTATCCTTAATTAACTATATTAATTAATTAACCCTTAATTAATAAATCATCCCTTAATCACTTTCATTAATTAACCTTCAAATTAACTAATTATCTCCAAATTAATTACCTTAATTAATTAATCACATAAATTAATTATCCTTTGATTAATTATTCTTTAATTACTTGATTTATCAACCTTTAATCATTAATTAATTATCCTTAATTACTTTCATTAAGTAGTTATCTTAAGTAATTAATTCTCCTTAATTACTTGCATTAATTAATCATTTTTTTATTATCTTTTAATAAAATTACACAAAGTAATTACCCCTTAATTACATTAAGTAATTATAAATTTCCATTTTGTAATTAATCCCTAATTATCCTTTAATTAAGTAATTACAAATTAATGATCCTTTAAATCTTAGGATAAACCATTTATCTTAATTAATTACATTAACAAATATCATTTGAAAACAAGTAGGAATCACATTTATTAATCATTTAATATATAATTATTTTAAAACCAAAAAAATTAATCTTTAAAACATTAAACTCTTTGAAATAAAATTATTATTTATCCATAAATTAACTTAGATCCTTAGGTTAATTAACAACTAAAAACATCTTTATCATTTTAATTCATTTCTTAAAAGCTATTTAATTCCTTATTTAAAAAATAGGCTTAAGAATTAATTAATCGAAGCGGACACACACACACACATATATATACTTAAAATATTTTAAAACTTGATTAATTAAAATAATTTAAATTTAAAACCTTTAATTAATCCATAAATAAACACATACTGTATAAAATAATTAGTTTAACAAAAAATTTTAAAACTTGATTTAAACTTTTTAAAACTTGTTTAAATTTTAAAATTTTACAACTGTTATCCTGAACCCAGTCAAACCTAAATTAAACCCGATAACACACCCGAGTTACTTCTCTGCTTCATTACTTCGAGTCTACACGATAACATCCCCGAGACCAACCCGAGCACTTCCTTTCTTCCCACAATCCACAATATTCCCACACAAGTGATATCTCGTATACGTACACACGCCACCGCCGACGATTTGGTCATCGTTGCCGACGTCTTCAGGTCTCCGATGTCTTACCCAAATCTCCCGATCAACCAAGTCCGACAAAATGGCCTAGACATGAAAACAAGCTTGTCGACTTCATACTGTAACTTAATTCGATCGATAAAACACGTCACCATCGACGATCCTGATCACCTACATCAACGCCATTCCGTCCAGACATTCACCAGAGTCCCCTCCTTCTGTTCCCCTGGGTCCGATCACCCTAAGTGCCTCGACGACGATACAATAGCCACTCAAACTCAGTCGACAAAAACTGCTAGTCGAACCCTAGTTCGACGACGTGGCGCTACCATGGCCACTTATAAAAACAATCTCCATTTTTCCTTTGCTCCCCGTCACGTCAGCTTCCCTTACCCTCAAGCCCGAGCATGATTACCTCGTCGATCATCGGCAATTGACGAAAATGTATTTTCTGTTACGTTTTAAAATTTTCGACAATTCCAATTCTTAAAATCTTGAAACCAGCATTAAAAATCATGATTTTATAATACGATTCTGTTCTTATGATTAAAACTCAAAATCCAAACATTCGAATTTGAACTTAAATTTGATTTTTCTGTCATTTTCTATTTTGAATTAATTACCAAATATTTTTACCTGAAATAATTTTAAAAAATAATATTACACCCTTGTACACCTTTTATATTCAAAGATCCTAGCATATTGTTGATTATATGAAGAGGATTTGAATTTTTAAAGTGGATCTGGCCTGTAAATATTTAAACGGAGAGATGTATATGAATAACAAAGACATGCATACATCCATTCACACACATATATATGAATATATTTGCAGTTATATTTACTCTTCTACAACATTTACAAGTCATCATCATCGCAGGCATAAGATTTAAGAAGATCTGGTTTTAAAAGTAAAGTTTGCTCACCTTATTTTAAAGCAGAGAATAGGTTTGAGCCTCGAAATGCTTATTACTTTCAAATTTGAAGCTTTGTTTTGTTTGAACAGATCTGAACTTGATGTATATCGAGTTGAAGCTACTTGATATACATTGAGTTGATTTGTGAATTTGCTTTAGATTATGTTGAACTTGAACTGATTTTGTTTGCTTTGGTTTAGGTTTTGATTATACTAATTGATGTTGAGATGAACTAATTTCTGATCTGTAATTTTAATTGAAGCATGATCTTTGCATTGTATTTCTCAGGTTGATCCTAAATTTCCTTGCTTAGGTTGTTAACTGAAGTTTTGTTTGATTTCTTTTCTTCTCAGGTTTGGTTGTTTTTGAAATCATAAAAGAAAAATGGAAAGAATAGAAATAGATGTGTATATGTAGCTTCTTTTCATTTTATTCATTAATAAAATGAATTAAGGACACTTGTTATATTTGTATGTTACCTATCTTACATTTGTCTATGCATGATATAATTCTTCTACACTTGTTAAAAACAATTAAATTTATGTTTAAACCCTTTATTAAATTTTATTAAATTTTATATTTACATAGGTTTATGTTTTATACATTTTCTATTAATGCATTTTCTTTTTATAAATGTTTAAAACTTTAAGAATTTTTTTTTTAAATCTAATTACACATTAAATAATAATCACATATATATAGTATATATTAGAATTTAATCCATATATAGTTTATTTGAAAATTATTAAATTCAAATCATAACTTTCAGATCAATATATATATATTATAATTCCAAAACAAATTTTTATTCATTTAAATATAATGTTTTCAAATCCAATTTACTTTTAAAAATATTTATTTTTGGATTTTCAAATTTAAATTCTATTTACTATCAATTTATATACATATATATAAATAACAAATTGATATCTTATTAAATTTGGAAAAATTCAAATTAATTTACAGTTTAATCCACAAATTTATATTAATTAATAATTTATATTTGGCTTAAAACTGGGATCATTACACACTTGCATTTTTGGCTTTCACCGCTGAAAGAAGATTTTGTTCCATATGCAAATAGCAATAACTGTGATAAGCTGAAGGAAAAAAATCACGAACACCTGAAAGTAAACCTTGGTGACGATCTGACATAAAAACCAAAGTACGATCTTTTTGAAGCATTTGTTTTAAATGATTTAAAAACCATTTCCTATTATCCGCATTTTCAACAGAAACTACACTCATAGCTAAAAGGAAGAAACCTACAAATGAAAAAATAACTATTGAAAAAATCTAAAACTAATTATGACCATAAATATGAATCAATTCATGAAACTGATACTAACAGGAAAAAAAATGGATATCGAAACCTGATATGACCATTATAAAAATACTGATAACCACAACAGTATGCACATTAATCATCATTCTAACACAATAAAGTAATGAATATTGACATATATTATAATACAAATGAAATTTCTATACTACATAACTATAAATGATACCATATATTAGCATACTTGAAACTGATACAAACATTATACACAAACTGTTACTAATCTCCTGCTAAGAAGTATGGAATTATGATACCAAATACAAACTTACAATTCAATACAATGCAAATTCTGATACTAGAAACTTGCTAACTACAAACTACAAATCTTAAAATCGATACCAACATAATACAAATTATGATAACAAATCAATATTAATGCTATGCTAACTATTATGATCTCAATACAAATAAGTCAAAACTGAAAACAAAGACATATCTTGATCACCATTTTTTGCAGTAGCACTCATCAACACACTAGGACGTCCCTTCAACTGAGTAGCATCTAAGAATATCATTGGACGACAATACTTGAAACCAAGTAAACAAGCGCCACAAGCAATAACCACCCTCTCGAATTCATTACTGCTAGGATCAACATCCATGTCAACATAACTATCTGGATTAGACTTCTTCACTGCTTCCAAATACTAACTTAAATCATCATAAGACAAAGCATCATTACCATGCAACTCCATTAATACAAGTTGTTTCCCATGATAAGCATAACCGTAAGACAACTGAAAATTGTATTCTCTTCTAAAATCAATTATAATATCTTTAGGATTTTTACTAGGACAATCACGGATCTCGTCAATAATCAACGATTTAACAAATGAACTAGATATATGTGGATTATTCACATTTCTAAAACCAGCCCCACAAGAATGATCAGTAACCATATTTCTCATAAAAAACTTCTTCATTTCTTTATAATCACAAGAACCATGGATTTTGAAAAGACAACCATCATTATATGAAGAGCAAATCATAGTAATTCTTGTAGCACAATTCTTTAAAAATACTAATTCATACCCATTTCGAATTTGATATGCCATCAGAAATAATCTAAAATGTTTAGCTCCTTCAAAACAAAAACCAATAAAATCGAAAATGCATAATGTCGAACCTTTCCTCAACATATCTTTTAAATAACTACCACTAAAAACTACATATAAATAGACAGAAACAATATAAGTTGAAGATGCACGAATAGTAGATGAACTTGAAATAGAAGCACAATCAACATATTCCAATTCAGAACCTTTAACCTCAACAGTAAAATCGAAGAAACAATTTTTCTGGCACAACTGAAAACAAATTATACTTTGAATATTAGAATTAGTATCAACCATAATAATTTTGTCCTCAAGTACATAAGAAATCTAAAGAGAAGAAGGAGTTAACTGAGACCAACACCGACATATCTCAATCTTCAAATCATACAATGAGCAATCGATAGACAATCGAGTGCTAAAGTGTTATTATTCAGCACAAACAGACAAAGAAGACTGTTATAATCACCGCAAAAAAAAACATTAGTAAAAACATGTTAAATTTAGAATATTAGTTTTTCCATTTCAGAAAACTGATACCTACCTATAAAAAACTGATACGTAGATACCGATAATCAAAAAAACTTATACTAAGAAAATATAAAAATGATACCAGAAAACTGAACCTAGGATATGATACTTTTCCACTCTATCACAACCTTATATACAACCCAATCAATGGTACTTTTCCAATCATCCCAATAGTAATGCAAGATAATAATAGATAAATTTAATGTAAAGCATTAGAATACAACATTGCATAAGGAAACAAATAAAAAAATCATGTTGCTGCTTCCAAAAGTTGCCAAGAAGAATGAACAAGAAATTAGAAAAATAACACTGCATGTAATTTGTGAAAACGAACACAATTAAAAATCACAAACAATTTTTTCAACTCTATTAGATCAAGAACAAAAAATAGAATAATATAAGCATACCTAATTAATACAGCTTGAAGAAAAATGAGATCACAGTTAAAATACGAAAAGAATGAAATTGACAAATGCATGTGAGAAAAATTTGAACGATGAATTTGAAATTTCAGAAGAACGATATTCAAATGACCGAACGAGGTTGATCGATATTTTGATTGCAAGAGAGATATCAAATCGCGATAGAAAAATTTTTATTGAAAGGAAGAAGAAGAATAAGCGTGCGAAAGTAGGCTGGAAGGAAAAGTCGATAATTTGTCCTTTAGAGAAAATTACTAGTGGGTTGTCCTATATCCAAAAAAGACCTAAAAATTGTCCTTAGGGAAAATTTCCTGTATTGAAAACCCTTTATCAGACTTCTTTTATGAAAATCGAAATCATCTATAAAAACTCTTTTATAAATTATCCTTATTTAAAACAAAACATCTTTAATACACATAATCAATTAGGTTCCTTTGACAAACAAAATTATTATTTAAAACGCCTTAATTAAAATCATTACTGTACTTGAAACCATTATTAAAAGTATGATTGCCTTTAAAAATCAGAAAAAAGTTTAGTGACCACAATGGTTCTCATTTAACTGAGTTTACTTTTCAAGTAATAATATAGGTATTTACATAACAAGCGGATACAAATAAGAGAATTAGCCAATAACAATCAATCATATAAGTAAATGTCTAAGTTAGAAAAATAGTAGATGATAATTTTTTTAATGAATGCCCACACAATTAACATTTAAAATTTATCAGAACGGTGTTTTATTCTGCTAAATGGATGTCCACACAATTCGATTCAACTTAGTATAACTCATTCACATTCGTTTAGTTCTAAATGTCACGTACAAGAGGTCCCTTGATTAAAAATCAATTCACCTATAAAAAAAATCGACTTAAACATAACCAACAAAGTTTAAAATAATTTTTTATAATTAAACCTTAATTTAAGTTATAAGTTAAAGCTTAATTATAAATTAAAGCTTATTTTAATCTTAATAAATCAAAATTTAATCATAATTAAACCTTAGTTAATCTTGGTTAAGTCCTATTTTAATTAATGATTATACCCTAATTAATTAATAATTAATCTCCAATTAAATAATAACTAAATAAATAATTAACCTTTAACTAAATAATAATAAATTAAATAATTAAAATTAATTAAAATAAAAAAAATTAATACTTAACTATCTCTTAACTTTATTAATCATTAATTAAAACTTCCTTAATTAATTCACAATAAACTTACTTAAGTAATACTAATTAATTACTAATTACACAACTTAGTTACTAATTAATTAATTAATAATTATTCTTAATTAATAAATTAATGGATAACAAAACATACTTAATTAAGTAATAATTAACTTATATGCTTACTAATTTTGGTTGAAAATGGTTTTTTTTCAATAACATTTAAAAGAAACACTTTAAAAACTTGGAAACTGTTTCATTACCCGAATTGCATCCATAGCGACTATCGCTATGGATGTAATAACCTAGAATTACCTTTCTAAGTTATCATCCAAAACTTTAAGTTTTCACTATTGCGTACTTTTAAAGAATAATTTAAAAGATTTTTAGAAATTTTAACTAAAGTTAGAAATTAAAATAAATAAAACAAAACGATTATTAAGTAAAACTAGTAAACGATTTGATTTTCAAAATGGATCTCATGTCCTTGTCAACATCTCAATTTCTAATCACGATACAATTTAATCCTATATTCAAGATTACGAAAACAAATCATATCATCACCATGCATCACAAAATCGCCTTTTTAAATCTAAACACATCACTTTAATCAGTCGATTGAAGTCAAATGCTAAAACACAGGCTACCACATACTTATACATCCAAACCATATCCTAATCCAAATGTTAACATCATATAAAAATAACATATAACCATCATATATGTAAAGGCAACATCTTTTCAAAATTTTGAAGTTTACTCAATGAAAATTTGCAAAACCCTTTTGAAAACTCGAAATAAATTTAGAACTAGGCAAAACTTGATCTTTGGACTTCAAATATAGAAATAGGCTTGGCCATGGTAGAGTATGGCTTGGCTATGACATGTATAGGTGAGGTGAGGACTTTTTTGGAGAGGTGGAGGGACTTCGGATAATGTTGAATTCACAAAACTGGACCCAAAATTTATCTTCTCTTGGATTTTTGGCTATGTTACTCTCAAAATTTGAAGAAGGTGTCAAAGAGAAAGTTCTTGTAAATTTTCTTATGTACCATGGAAAAAAAGAATTACTTAATTTGGATAATTTTTGAGGGAGATATGGTCAAGGAAAAAAAGTTTTTTTGGACATGAAAATATAGGTCCGAGAACACTATATAAAGAAATGATATTTTGGCATGGCTAAGCTCAAAATTTGAAGGTATGGTACAAATTAAAGTTATAGCTACTGGAATTTTGTATGTTTTAAAAAATTAGTTTTTCCATTAGGATAAGAGATGAGGAGGATATAATAAAATAAAGATGTGGAAAAATTAGAAGAAGTGAAGGGCTATTTATAAGCAAGTGAAAAAGTAAATTACGTAAATGCCCTTGTCCTTTACCATCCACTACCCACTTGCCACCTCACTTAGATTCCTCCACCTCATGTACTCATGCCCACACCTTTGTTCCCACTTATCATTTCCATGCAAAAATGTTTAAAAATGGTTAAACACTCTTTGTACTTAATACTTCCTGTAATGTGACCTTTATATTTTTGTTTAGGACTTTATATACTTAGCTATGAATACATATACTAACTTACTTATAAATGTGTATGCTTGTGCTAAAGAGTTCACAATGTTTTCGATAACTTCTAACCGATGGAAAGATAAAATGCGCTAATACACATATATATACATATAATAACTTATTTACAAATGTGTACACTTATGCTAAAGAGTTCACAACGTTTCCGGTAACTTTTAGCCGACGAAAAGTCAAAAAATCGAAACTAAAATTTTTTTTTGTAAACAAATTTGGAAAACTATTTCACCATTATGATCCATTATTTAAAAGATTTTTATTTTCATAAACCAATTATTTTAATATTTAAAATTAATTAATTAGTCGTAAATCAAAGTAGTGAAATTTTGGGTAGTTACATAGGATTTCAACACGGTTGACGACTAAGACAAACACTGTAATGCAATGGTGGAAGGAAAACTGATAACCATGGTTTTTCTCATTTCACCATACACATAGACCTGGAATTGATAGATTCTCAACCAAGGAAGCGAAAGGCCTCTTGAATTTTGGTTTTGCAGCCTACCAACGTCACTCCAAGAACGAGAGAAGATGATCTCACAAAGATGGAATTAGAACACTCGTCAAACCGAAGGTTCCTGGCTTTAGAGAAGCACATGAAAAAAGGAAGGGTTCATATGATAAAGTAAGCGGTTGTTTTTGGGTAAGTGGTTACCACATCCTATGGTCTCACAAACAGGTACTAAAGTTCTAAAGATAACTAGCACATGCTGACCAATGACTTAGTCACTACAATGATTATGGCTGAATGCAACCCTTAATTAACTCATTATTTTTGAAGTTGGCTATTCTCATCAGGGTTTAGAAAGGGTAGGTGAAGCAACTATTGCGGTTAGCAACGAAGATTGGGTTAAAAGTTTAACATACATACTATTATGTGGTGATATATCTTGGGTCTGCTATAATTATCTACGATCCACATTTAGAATCGTGATGTAAACTATGTATGTATAATTTCTCGCATTATGTAGGCATGTTATTGCTAGGCCATATTAGATGATTGTACTCTATAATTGTATTAATTGCAATAAAAGGAGCCCATTTTTATAATATATATATATATATATCTGTGTGTGTGTGTGTTCATTCTTGTTTAATTATTACGCCTCTGTTGTTCACTACTAACAATATTTCTCCACTTCTTTATGTGATACATCTTATTTAGTTAAGGATTTTTTATCATTTTCTTTTAAAAGATTTAAATACCTTTTCTCATATTTTTTCCCTTTTCCCTTATTGTTTTACATTCTATTTAAATTTCTTTTTAATTATTTAGTTTCCTACCTTGTTTTGGAGGACTATTTATGCCCTTTTTGTGACGACCCATATTTCGGAAGGTTTAAATCGATAATAATGCACACATATCCAACTCAAACAATCATAAAAACATATAGTTAATGGGTTTAGTTAAGAAGAATAAGAAAAAAGAAGAAAACAAATACAGAATCTCACAACGAAATGACAAAATATAATAATCAAATAAAGAATTCATGCAGGTGTTTATACTATACATTCGATTATAATTTTACAACATCTATCAGAGTTATATATATAGAACAATAGAATAGAATGATGTAGCAGAACAACATGATGCAGGTGAATGACACTAGTAATATAATATACCAAATCTTCATCTTCGTCCTCCGAAAAAAAAACTTCAATCCGTTGAAGACTAAGGGCTGACCCGAGCATAATGAAAAGATAAAATACTCAAGTCGGGACTAAAATATCCTTATGTAAGTCAAATCAATATCATATATAACAGGAGTGTAATAGCGTAAGAGATGTTTACAGGGTTTTACATCTCCTATCCAATGCATAGCGTGAAAGTGACTGTGCTACAGGATCAAGTAATTGGAATATAATAAATAACTAGTGTGGAAAATAATAGCAGTAAAGTAAAATGACACTAGGAATTTTTTTACTCGTTCGAACTCTTGTTCTACGTCCAGTCCCAGACTCCTTCTAGAATTAAAGCTAGCAACCCTCATTTAACCAGTAGGAATAGGTATTATAGCGCATAAGCAACCAAACAGGACTTGACCGCTTGAGCAACAGAACGAGACTTGACCGCCTGAGCAATCGAACGGGACTTTTTTACAAATTGGATTAACTTGACTTTATGTTTTCTGAATAACATGGATTTTTCAATTATAGTACACCCTTTCGATAATATTTTCCTCAAGAATGATGTGTACAATTGTGTGTACGGAGAATAGGAAGATTAGTAGTGCTTGAAGAATATGGAAATGGAGTTGTAATTAAAGGTTGTATAGAGAGTTGTAAATAGTAGAATCAAAAATTCAATGCTCGTTAGATCAAGAGAGAATAGAAAATTAGGTGATTTGATCAATGATTCTTGAGTGTTTTTATAGTGTATGAAGAATTATAACTTCTGCTAATAAATATCTGTCAATAGCTAAAGGATGCATCTCTTTGGAAATAAGATAACTCTTGGATCAAAGGTAGTTTCTTTTCATATTTTCGACTGTTGCAGGATTCAGTCGACTAAACATGCTTGTTCAATCGATCGGATTCAAAAGGCATACAAAATTCATGTACAAACTCTATCGACTGACCAGGTGATTGGTCGGTATTATAAATTTAACTTTATATACAGAATAAGTCGACTGAGTACTTCTTATTAGTGCAATGAAATAAATGTGTGTGCGTTTGAAGTTGATTAAAAAAATGAATGAAAGATTTAAATGAATTTGTGAGTGATGAATCTTGAGGAAAGATTTTGAAAAAGCACTAACTAGACTCTATATATACACTTATTGACTCTTGATAAACTATATAACTGTACGAACCAATTTTTGAGTCGATGAGTTCGAATATTGACGTAATCGTAGATTCATTAATTGTGGTGTCTTGTTAGCAATCAAAACCTATGATCCAACATATCCCCCTTTTGATGATGACAATTCCATTTGATACGAATGAATCTTTGACAAGCTTTGTTGATCTCTCCCTCTAAATATATTCCTGCAACTGTACTATAGGTTTCTCCCCTTGAATCTATGCTATGTATTTCTAGAAATAATTAATCTTTTCTCCCCCTTTATCATCGATAAAAAGGAGAGGTCTTAAAGTAGAGAATATGAAAAATGATAGTAACACATAATCATAGAACAAAGATACATATGAAATACATAAGTCAAAACAAGAGTACATAAACAGAGAACCACATATCCATAGAAGCATAGAGTGTGAATATTACATAATTAGTGTAGAATAGAAAACTACCACATAAACACACCAGAAAACCACATAGACAATGTTTTGAGAAAAATAACACATCAGTTCATTTAAGAGAAATTTCTTGGATTGGAAGAAAAGAAATAACCTTACTCATCACCATCACTTCCTTCATTTGAGCTGTCTCCTTCTTCTTCTTCACCTTCGGTCTCCTCACCTCTAGATTCGTTACCAACTTCTTCTTCTCCTTCTTCTTCTTGTTCCTCATTTGAAGTCGACCATGTGAAGTGCTCAGCGGGTCATTTCCCATGTGAAATAGGCACGTGAACAAAAGTTCAAGAAGGTTGAGAGCAAGTGATCGCTTCCCAAATATTGTTGAGAAAACCCTTTATATGGTTGAGCTTCTTGTTGACCTTGGTGACATATTTTTCAACTCGAGATACATTTGATTCCACTCGAGAAATTCGTTGATCAAGAATTCGTTGGTTTCGAGAAACGATAGATACGGCTTATTGAGGCTGAGCTTGAGGATCAACTTCTTGAATGTCGATGACTTCTCTTGTAGGTGGAGGTGGTTGAGATGAAGTGGAAACTTGAACATGAGGAGTTTATTGGCGAGATGAAGGTTAAGCTTGAGCAAAGGATTGGTTTTCAAGCCAATGCTCATAGGTAATAATGGTGTGGTCGAGATACTGTTTCGGAAGGTTCATCAAGCTAAGTGTCTTGATGTGTAACGACCTGGAAATTTTAAAGATTTTTAAAACATAATTAACTAAATTTTTCTTAAAATCAAACAACTAAATTTTGCAATGAAAATTTGATATTTGGTATGAGTCTATCTAAACATAGCAAATGGTAAATTTTTATTGGAAAATTTGGAAGTAAGTTCTGTTATGCAATTTTCAATTTCAATTTAAAATCAGTTAAATTAATGAAAGTAAAAGGTTTTTGAAATATGAATATTTTTACATAATAAAAATATAAATCATTTTTTGAGTGAGACGTTGTATTTCGTTTCGCCAAATTTAGATTGTTATAGCTCCGTTTATCTTATTTTCGACGTTTTAGCAGCATTTTGGAAAGGAAAAACTGAGTTTGATAGGATGATCATATCGCTGATATCTGTATACCATTTTGTTCATCTCGTCGTGGTGATCTCTGCAGTATATTCATTCGTGTGTTGTGGTGTCCGGTACGTGGTGAAAACCACGAAACATTCAGCGTTATCTATAACCGTTCGAGTCTATTTGTTTCCATGACTATTCAATTGTCTAGTGTCTAATTCCAAAAGACATTTGCTATTAATAATTTTTCCAGAATTCAAAACATACTGACTTTTGTTTTTCTCGGGTTTTCAATTTATTAGCTAGTTCTCTTTTCTGCCTTTTCTCTTTGTTTTTATTCATTCATTTCGAAAGAAAGAAAAACTAAATCAAAGTTCATATTCTTTGCCTATAGCCTATTATTTCTCCATCCTTTTGAACTGTCTTCTACCCAAAGTCACCCTCCCCTTCAGAGCTGCCTACAAGCAGCCTGACCCACAACTCGCGACCATCCCCCTTGGCTCCTCCCCTCCTCCTCCATGAAAGCACCGAACTATCACCTTCCTCCACGCCATCGCCCTTCAGTAGCAGCTCCGCCCATCGGAACCCATCATGATAGCCTACTCAACCCCTCCGCTTCCATGCAGCTATCGCCAACTATCTCCTCACTTCTGTCGGCCTTACCCTTCTTCTCCGCCATCAACACTTCAGCCTACCCTACCGAAGCCTGGCCGTCCTTCTAGCTTCATTTCCAAATTGCAGTGTCATTCACTTTGTAAGAAAAAAAAAGCAATATGTTGCACGTTCTTCCTGTAGCCCGATCTCCCATTTTTCCTCTCCTTAATGCATTCTATTTGATTTATAATATAGATCCAATATATATATATATATATATATATATATATATATATCTGTGTGTGTGTGTGTTTAGGTGAGTTACATATATGTTAGTTTTTATCTATATGTTTATGCAAGTTATAATATGTTAATTATATATAAAGTTTACGTCAGTTGTATTTACATATATTAGAGTCTGCATAGTAGCTTGCATATTTTATTATATATCTACGTGTTAAAATCTGCATATATTCGTTTATATACACACACACACACGTATAGTCTGTGTATATTTAGAATAGCATGCATACATTTGCTTATACACATATATATAGTCTATATATATATATATATATATATGAGTTCATATAAGTTGTATGTAATCTACTGTTTATAGTATAATATGATATGTTAGTATAGATATATTTTGATAACATACATTTCTAAAGTTACATAATATAAAGTATATTTGTTTGGTCGGCATGTGTTTGTGTGAAAGAGGCCTGCATATGTTCATTTGCATGTACATATAATCTGTGTATGGTTTTGGTAGCTCATATATTTTGGAAAGTCTGCATATATGATGTTTAAACAGCTTAATACACATGTAAGTTATCTAGTTTATATATAGAAAAGAATATTGATTTTTTTTTTTGAGAAATATGGATATTAACAATATAAAATGTAGATATTCGATCTTATTAGATGTGTTTTAAGAAAACTGATGTTTTTAAAATAGAATATATATATATAAAGATCTTATTTTAATATTTGTTTAAATATTGGTTTTAAATATATATATATATATATGTATGTATATTATTTTGATATGTGTTTTGAATTAATATTGATTTTTGAAAAAGGATATAATATATATTGTATTCTCATCAAATCTAAGTTCATCCACCTCTCTTTGCTTATTCCCTTGCTATCCAGAGGTTATTTCCAGAACGCTAGCTTGTTCCCGTATATTTGTTTCCGTGCTTCCTATTCTTGTTATCTCTCTAGCCTCAAAAGTTGAGAATCATTAACGATTAACATTCTTATATTTAGTAAATTTAATTCAGATGAAACGATGATTGAAGTGAGCTATTAAATTTGAATTGTTAAGTTATTTAATTATCAAATATGATATGCAACTATTGCAATTGTTTACCTATGATATATGACACCATAACCAGTTGCATATATATTATGTTTAAATTTGTTACTGATGATATATGCCTGTTGTTGATATGTTATATTATTATCATATTTGTTCTCACTATGCAAGTTCCTTGTTAGTTTGGAATTCCATATGGGTTGAAATAATGCATATACCCGAACGATATTATAGATTAGGGGAAAATCGTTATGGTTGTAATGTTAACCCAAGCGATTTCCATTGAGTTCAAATTTTAGGATTGCGGGTTGAAATTTTATATACCCATAAATATTTAATTTGCGGATTGAAATGATAAATATCCATATCACTTGACCACTGGATAGAAAATTATACACGGATACCATTCGTCTATATTTTGAAAATGATTTTCAAAGTTTGAAAGGAAACGTATGGGTTTTGATAAATATTGATTTTTAAAATATAATATATATATATATATATATGCTTTTTTTTTGGCAAGGCCGACGGGGTTGGATGGTCCCCGACCATTTTATTGCAGCACCAAAAATAGTACAACACATACAACAATGAGCAAAGCTCATAGAGAACAGAGGAAAACTATGTGCTACAAAAAACTGGAAACTAAAAGTAGAAAAGAAAGAAACAAAACACAAATTTCACACTTAGAAGGAATGGTAAATGCCTGGATCAAATGAGAAAGTAAGCATTCCCAGAGAATATTTGATCTCATGCATTATCCAAAGTTTGAACATACGTTCAGATTTGGCATTGTTGGCATCAAACACTCTAGTGTTGCATTCTCTCCAAACCGCAGCAATGAAACTCTTCAAAACAACAAGAAAAATTCTCTTATCTTTTTGCACGTGTCCAGTTTTCGCATGAATAATATTCCACTCCACCTGATTGTCATTAGAAATATCGAGTCTAGAGAGTTTTGCCATAACTTGCGTCCAAACATGCTTAATGTCAGAACATTCGAAGAACAAATGTTCAGCTGTCTCAACCTGGTCATAGCGGAATGAACACAAAACGTTAATATTCATTCCCATACACGCAAGTTTAGTTTTAGTTAGGATTGCACGATTAAGCACTTTCCAAAGTAAAAGGTTTTCTCTCATAGTACTGTCCATCTTCCATGTTCGCTTATACCAATTTCACTTTGGATGAGCAGTGTTCCTCATCATGTATTCATATACATCGCATATTTTATACCTAGTCCTACTATCACCCCAAACAAGCTTATCGGAGGTGGAAGACAGTGGCGTATAGCTTCTGATCAAATTCCAAATATTCTGAATTCTCTGATTGGAAGAAAAGGTATTTATACTTTGTATGTTAAAGAGAACATCCCTAACCTTAGCTGCGAGGTGAATGCCAGTTTGCAAAATCTCATTGTACATTAGTTGTCTTCTTAGAATCATCCCCTTGTCAAGCCATGGATCATCCCAGAAACTCACACTGAATACTGGGTTAGTGTTCATTTGGCTGATAGAGAGAACCTCCTCCTTAATCTTGAAAATACTCTGCCATGTCCAACTTAGGTTCTGTGGCTTAGTCATATTCCAAAATCTCCTTCGTCTGACAACATGTTGACACGACCATTTGCCCATAAGCTATCAGTACTGTTAATGAATGTGTCCACGTGTTTAGCAAACACCGCCTTGTTCCATTGCTTTATGTTGATGATACCAAGACCCCCTTATTCATAGGTAGCTCAACACTACTAAATTTAATTGGGGCAATGAATCTTCCTGTTATCTTTCCCGTCCATAGAAATCGCATAAATGCACTTCTAATCATTTTCATTAACTTTAAGGGTAGAACATATGTTCTAGTCCAGTATACTTGCATCGCAAAAATAATAGACTTAATTAAGGTAAGTCTACCAGCTTGGCTTAGTTTTCTCGTGGTCCAGCAGTTAAGTCTCGCAGTAATCCTCTCAAATAGAGGTAGACATTGATTAGTTGTTATTTTTGATGAAGCAAGTGGAAGCCCCAAATAGGAGACAGTAGTTGGGATTGGTGATAGGCCAGTAGCTTGAAAAATTTCAGCCTTCTGTTCCATGTTGACACCAGCCAATATGATTTTAGATTTCTGGATATTAACCTTTAATCCAGTCATAGCATAAAACTGATCAAGAGTAGACATTAAATTGTTGACAATTGTGATATCATGAGTACAAAACACAACAAGATCATCGGCAAACATCAACGTAGAGATTTGTGGATCACTGCACGCTTGATGGAGTTTGAACTTTCCTTGGTCTATTAGTTTGTTGATCATCCTCGTTAGAAGTTCCATAACCATGATGAAGACATACGCGGATATCGGGTCACCCTGCCTTATGCCCTGCCCACTACCAAAAAAACCAGCAGCTATACCATTGACAATGACCGAATATGTTGGAGTTGAGATACATTCATAAATCCAAGCAATAAAGTGGGGTGGGAAGTTCATATATCCCATGATACGAATGATGCTATCCCATTGTAACATATCAAAGGCTTTCATGATATCGAGTTTTAACATAGCTTTCGGGGTAGCATTCTTGCGATTATATCCTTTAAGTAGTTCATGAGAGAGAAGGATATGGTCAAGTATGTTCCTACCTGGAAGGAACGCAGCTTGATTTTTGGAAACAAGTCTAGGAAGCACAAGCTTAAGTCTTGTAGCAATTACTTTTGCGATGCATTTATAAATAGTGTTACAGCATGATATAGGACGATATTCAGTAACTTGATGATCATTTTTTATCTTGGGGATTAGAGCTATATTGGTGTAGTTATATGACCTGAATAGCTTGGCCTTCTTGAAGAAAAGCTTAATGGCATTGGTGACATCAGTAGAAACAAATGAACAACATGAAGTAAAGAATTTACCGTTCAAACCATCGGGACCACCGCATGAGTTACTGTTAAGAGAAAACATCGCTTTCTCAACTTCTTTAGAGGATACTTCAGAGCATAGGAAGATATAGTCATATGCTATTATTCTAGGCAGTATGTCCGATGGGATCTCGTCAATACTAGGTAAGAAGTTGTTCAAATTGCCAAATATGGAAGAGAAATTCTGAACAAAAGCATCATGAACATCAGCTGCGGTAGAATGAAGAACACCATTCTTATCTTTGATAGTTGTTATATTTTCACTACGTTGTTTGTTTCTAAGGCTAGCATGAAAGTACGCACTATTTCTATCTCCATTTTCACGCCATTTTATTCTGGACTTTTGCCTAATCATCTCACTTTCAGTAGATAATGCTTCATAGTATTGTTGGGCCAATATATACTCGGTTGTAGAAAGGTTTGTGTTAGTAACATTGGACATCATCTCCGTTTGAACCTCAGCAAGCTTTTCTCCAATCGAAGTGCTCAATTTGTCTCCTTTGCCAAATCTCTTATATGACTACTGCTTCAAGACTTCTTTAACTTCTTTAATTTTTTCCTGCAAAATAAACAAGTGGTTACCATTCTTAGGTTTACTCCAAGCATTTAAAGCAGTATCCCTAAAATCTGGTTTATTAACCCAAGAGGTAAAAATTTTAAATTTTTTTTTCCTCTCTTGTCCGCTCCACGAAGATGGATTATTTGTAGAGAGTGGTCCGAAAGGAGAGGAGGGGGAAGTAGGCTAAAGAGGAGAGGCCATTTGGTTAGAGCAGCATGGTTAGAGAAAGTGTGATCAATCCTAGAAAATGTCCTACTACCATGCCTTCTTTTATTATTCCATGAATATTGCATTCCAACCGATCTAACAGGAATTAATTCTGCTTGGTTGAGGGTAGCAGCAAGAGGTTGAATTTCATTTAGTGAAAGGGGATTACCACCATTTCTATCAGAGAGTGAATAGCAATAGTTGAAGTTACCAAGTATTATCCATGGACGAGTGGACTGCCTCAATGTTGGGATAACATCAAACAAAGCCGCTCTGGCTGTAGTTGAGTTAGAGGCATAAACAAAGGTAACATAAAAGGAAGTATTATTCAGAGGATGATTGAGCATGGCAATGTAACATCTGGGAATTGGAGTGAATAGGAGTAATTTGGACATGAAGGGGATTGAAAAGTATCAAAATCCTACCATATGGAGCCTCATTCAAATTGTGGATAAAGTTCCAATCTGGTTCTATGTAATTGGTTGCCTTGACAGTTAAAGTCCAGTTTAACTTAGTCTCCAGTATCGCTAATATAGATAACTTATGAGCACTGATTAGTTGTTTACATTGGTCAAGTTTGATTACATGATGACCCCCACGTAAATTCCAAGCTCCTAGATGTGTCATCATTGATGAGTACGGGCATTGATCATTTCTATTTTCATTCTCCTAGTCACTGCTTGCGAAGAAGACAAGTAGTTTGGAATTGCAACAGATAGAGGAGTCACTTCACTGATTGATGTACCTTCATTTGATGGGGGGTGGCTAGACTGGAGAGAAAAAGAATTGGCGGAGAAGAGGGAGGTGAGGTTGGAGGAGAGAGAGATGTAGGAGGAGGTAATTTGTAAGCAGTTGGAGGTTTGACGTTGGAGTAAACGTTCTGAGGAGATGGTACGTGAGAACTGCCAGTTACTTGGTGGGGAATATTCAGAGTTTGATTATTTCATGATGTGCATGTATCAACGTGCATGTGTGCATCCTCACTCAAGTCAGTAATCTTCCTGTGATGTGCATTCTTTTTACTACTCTTTTTACTTTTCTTATTACTTGCATTTTGCCCCTCTTCACTTTTACTTTCAAAGATTGTCCAACTATCTTTATTTCCAAATTTAGCTGTTATATTGCTTTCTAGAATATCTACCTTTTCATGCAGTTGCATTGAGTGAGCATCCTTATCTTGCTTTGGACTTTTGTTGTTAATGTCCCTTTTCTCCTTTTGTTCTGCAGCATTTATTTTAATTACTACCTCAGAATTTTCATTTATTGCTTCACTCTTTTCATCCTTTCTGTCTTTCATTATACATGTTACTTGTATTATCCTCCTCATCCAGTTTATGGAGAACATCAAATTTATTGGATATCAAAAGATTGTCGACTAATTCTTCAACTTCATTATACACTTCTTTTGTTTTTGTTTTCTCCTCAACCATATTATTAACATTATCTTGAGGGTTGACTGACACCGATTCGCTCCTCTCTTCATCACCCAGTTCATCAGAATCAACATTACATTGCACGGTTTCTTTCCCTACTCGCTCTATCTCCTTCACCTTCTCTTGAGCATGAAAATCAGCGCTGACTTTTTCATTCACCTTTTTACCGCTCTTTTCTCTTGATTGTTCCACATGATTTTCCATCACAGTATTAACTATTTTCTTTTTCTTTACACGTTGCCATTTACTAATGCTCTGCTTATTGAATGGTCTGACATATTTCTGAACTCGGACATTCTCAGTTTTTTCCTCTTTGTCTTCCTCTCTAACAATTTTCCTGTTTTCATTATCATTCTTTATTTTACTTTTATCATTATCACATCCTGCAGTTTTGTGTCCGAACTTCTTGCACTTAACGCAAACATCTAGTCTCCAAATGTACTCGACAAAATTTTCTGATGACCTCCTTCAACCAGTTTAACCGAAAATTCATCAACTAGCTCCTTTTCTGGCCTAACTTCAATCAAGCACTTCGCAAAGCTCAACCTATCTTGCTTCTCTGTCATTTCATCCATACATAACAATTTACCCAAATGACTACTGAGCCAGTTAATTCCTAGAGGCGACCATGCAAATATAGGGAGATTTGACAA
This sequence comes from Allium cepa, assembly GCA_030765085.1. Lineage (NCBI taxonomy): Eukaryota > Viridiplantae > Streptophyta > Magnoliopsida > Asparagales > Amaryllidaceae > Allium > Allium cepa. Next base: position 124,519,234 of record CM060940.1, on the reverse strand, counting down.
GTGAACCCAAACTGAAACAGCGGTGACAGAGCCTGTAACATTACACACAGCACCATCATATGGTTTTATTATGAATAGTTTATTGCTCATAATAATAGGATCACTTTGCAATATTATTTTCCTGTCTTCACTACAAGAGAAATTGAATAAGAAGATGATACCATCCGATTTAACTGTAACAGCATCTTTTAGTTTCCATATGTTCTTTAGCTTCTGTACAACAGCTGTGTACGATAGTGGTTTGTCAAGGAAAAAACCAACTATAGTTTCATTCCAGATAGCAATACCAGCTTCAATAACTTCCATAGGAGGCACTAAAGCTTCATCTTCATACACAGGAGTTAGGTCAATGGGGATGTACTTCCCAGCGTTTCTCGGTTTGCGCTTAAACAATGAAGTCCATTTCTGTTCACCTATATTAGAGGGGAGGGGGTTGACTGCCTGAGATGAATGGGGTATGCTTGCAGGATGAAAAGGATGAGGATCAGGGGGGTCGAGATGAGGGATGACCTGAGTACTAGAGACAAGGACAGGAGTGGTCGAAGGAACATTTGGTGTGAGGGGAGAGGGCACTAAGGAGGAGACAGGTGGAAATGGTGTGGTGGGAGGCGGGGGCGAATGAACCGTAGTAGAAAGGATAGAGTTGACTACGGGGGCAAGGGGAGATACGGCAGAGATGACATTAGGTAAGGTAGGAACAGTTGAGGTGACGAGAGGGGAAAGGAGCGGAATAACAGGAGCGGACATGAGAGAGCTATTTTCTGTTTTTCTCCTACATATATGCTATTTTTATATGTGTATAAAATTTCAATTATAAAATAATATGTTTTGGAAATACTAATTTATAAGTTAGTTTTGAAAAATAAAAATTTTACGATTTTTCTTATAATTTTATTTATTTTTAAAATATATAAAATAAGATTTAATATAAAACAAAATTAATAATAAGATTTAATTTAAAAAAATTAATTTAATTGGTTTATAATATGTTTAAGTATTTATTTAATTTTGTATAAACATTTAAAAAATAGGTTTTTATAATTTTAATAATAGGGGTTGGTAAGATAAATTAATGTTGAATGGAATTTAAATTGGTTAATAATTGAATTTAAATAAGAATTGATTTGAACTATCGAGTTGGAGATTTTGAAAGATATGATCTATAACTTGATTTGATAACAAGAGATTAAATAAATATTCTCAATTTTAAATAAAACTGAGACTGAATACTTAATATCGATTGAAATTTATAAATTTAGATTCTATTTAATTGTTATTAAAATGATTTAGTGAATATTTTACAATTTGAATAAAATTAAAGTTAAGTGTTAAAAACTAAACAAAACTTATATTGTAAATGTTAGATATTCAAACTTTGAATCTTATTGGAATTGAAGTGATAGTCAAACCAGGATTTCAAAATCGATAAAAAATGAAATAGTTTATTAAGAATTTGTATTGAATCTTTAACCTTGTAAATTGAAAGTGTTGAACTAAGATTGATTTAAATTGAATTTTGGAATTTAAGTTGATTTTTGATTTGTGGAATTGGATGAAACAATTCTAATTTGGAAACTATTTCGGTATAATCTCTTTAAATAAATATAAACTATTTTTTTATTTACAACTGTTTTAATATATAAATTATTTTAACATATAAACTATTTTGATTTATAACTATTTTAATACGTATACTATTTTCAATATGTAAACTGTTTAAGTTGAAAGTGTTATGATTTCAAAAGTGTTATGATTTCAAAAATGTTATGATTTCAAAAGTGTTCTAGTCCCGAAAGTGCTATAATTTTGGAACTGTTATGATTCTAAAATGAATATTATTATTTAAAGTGAATAATGATATCGAATTGATATATGGTTTTGAAACGAATATGTTATTTTGATATGAATATTAACTATTTGAAATGAAATGACCACATGTGAAATAAGCGTTCGGTTGTTAAAGAGACCAGGATTGGATATTTTCATACTCTCTTCCAATACCGAAAACCACTTTAACAACTTTGTATGTAGTGGAGAATCCAGAACGAAATAGGATGGTTTGGTGAAGATTCTATGAGGTATTTATGTAGTCCCGACTCCTGTGAGACAGCTTGATGTGGCAAAAATAGAAGCCATGCCGGGCCAAGTGAGGTCATTCCTTCTATCGAACACATTTCTTCAATACCATTCTATTAAATTTGATTGGGTGCGCCTCTTATTTGGGAGTTTGTCTCGAGGCGGGTGATAGTAGCTGATATGCGCTACCACCAGTCCGGATCTGCAAACGGTATATCTACCCTAGGCATTGCCTCGTGTGCCTTGTCGTATGCCTTATCGCGCCTTCTACGAGTTTGTTTTGTAAAATACCTATGAGGTGACCTCTAGGTAAACCACTAGTTTAGTGGAGCGTACGCCATTGTACATACTACGGGAATATATATAAAATGTGTTAAGGGGGATATGGGCAACACCTTAACGCTATTTTAATGCTTTACTTTACTGATAGACATATTTTAATAGCATATATTACTACATAGTAGATAGTTCCATGGATCCTTAGAGGATGGAAATACCAAACATCCTTTGGGTTACTTGTATGTTAGTTGACCTTTCACTTGAGTTGAATTTATTGGTATAAGAATGTTAATCCTAACTCGAGTGTTTTGTATTTTGTTTTATGCTTGGGTCAGACTGAGTGTCACAGCGTTTGAGACTCACCTTTGAAGATTGGAGCTTTGTTTGATGATCTATCTATTTAGCTTTCAGTTATTTCAGTTTGTTCCAGTCATTTATGTTCAAACTCATCAGTTGCTTATGTGTTAGAGATTCATTCGTATTTGAGATTATGTTGTATTTTGTTTTGGACTCTGATGTTTTATAGTAGCTTCATGAACTACTATTTATCTATTCCGCTGCTGATTGTTGTAATACTCTGTGTCTGTGATTCTGTGATGGATTTATTTACTTATATGCTAAGTTTTGCTAAATATAAATTAACAATCTGTTGTTTTGAGAAATTCAGGTCCGACATGTGTGTCTGATTGTCGATTTAAATGGTTTAAAATGCTAAGTTGTTACAGTTGGTATCAGAGCCAGGCATAGGCAAAACTTAGCATAAGGTGTAAAATTAATTATAGAATTGTCTTCGTTCGTGCTTGAAATCCTTCATTTGAATTCTCCTTGATTTGGATTTTCTTTTGGATTTTGGAACATCCCTTATTCTGAAGTTCATTCTTGTCTTGTCTTGTTCGTGTACTTTTGATACCGGAGCATCCCATAACTTCAACCTCGGCTATCAGCTTCATCCTCATGGGACCAATCCCATCGACTTCCCCGTCAACCTTGGTATGATTTGTAAAGGAGGAAACCCCTTTGCAACAGGCGTCGATTCACCGGAGATTTCCACGTCCTCGGTTATAATGCTGTTATTTCTTGAAAAGCCAAATCGTTTCTCTAGTAGGCGACCCAAATAATTTTCTTCTTATTGAATATCGAGTGCCTCAAAATTTTGCATGCAGTTTTATCCTTCGTTTGATACTCAGCCTAGTGATCTTGACTCGACCGATAGTCAGGGATTATCTTGATGTTTTGGTGAAGTCACTTCTTTCCCACTCAAGCAAGAAATTGAATTTTCGCATTTATCTTTTTCTTGAAATCTTGTTTGACCAGGTTAAGGTTGTCGCGATTAAAATTAATCTATACATTTTCTCCTTTTATAATTTAATTATCTTTATATCCTTTCGAGCTATCTTCGTTGTTAAAATTCTCTTTAATTAGGGTCACTCTAAATTTGAATATCTATCCTTGTTCTATGATCCATTCCTAGATCATCCTGTGAGGGAGTGTATTTGTAATTTATACAAAAATGTTTTATATTGTGTTGTTTGAGTTGTTAAGTTTTATTTGGGGTTTCAATCGATTAGCCTGGCTAATGGTATCGATGGAGATTCCGAAACACTTGAACAGAGCAAACCAACACAATATTATGTTCAAATTTGATAAATGAAATAAATTTATGTATGATTATATTTTATATATAGAAGTATAATTTCTGAAATTAGATAGTTAAATGAATTTGTTGTTAGAAATGATAATACTTGATTATCATTTATGTTTTGGTCAACATTTCTAAACATTAAATATTACTGAAATTTAAAATATGGTTTAAAAACCTGATTTGGAAATGTAATGAATTTAAATTTAAGATTTAAGAATTTAATTTTCGATGCCTTTCAAAAGTTGGTTTTTGGAGTTTGAAATTATATTATTTGAAAGTATTTCAAATGAATATTGTTTCCATAGAAATTTTTCCAAAAAAAATTGAGTCGGTACTCTCCTCTTTTATTGTTGGAAAATAATTTCGATAATGACTACAGCACCATCGATATTCATTTTCGGGTCTCAAAATGGAGAGACTGCTTCGTAGCTTTGCTGCAGTTTTGTTTTGTTGATAGATTTGATTAAATTTCTTGAGTATGATTGGATGTATAAAAGATATATACATATGTATATATTTATTTCAAATGATTTGAAGTGAAGCCAGAAATTTAACTCTTAAGTTCATGTTAAGTAATGGTTTTCAATTATTGAAATGAGGCAAATTTGAATAATTGAAGTGTCTAAAATAAGGAAGGGAATTGAAACATCTTGAAACAATTGAACTAGGCTAAAAATTTATTTGTATAACACTCAATTGCATTGTTTAACATTTTTAACTTGCCTGATTTAAAGGTTAAAATGTTCATGTGAATGTAATTGAATAATATACAATATAAAATGTAAATAATAAGATGTCCATGAATGAATCTTGTTAATGGATTTATCAATAAAAATTTAGCTATTATAGCGAATGTTTATACATTTAGTTATTGTTATAAGAAATATTAATTGAAATAAACTGAATAATAAATGGAGAATAAGTAAATAAATATAACTCAAGAAAATAAGGAGGTACTAAATAAAATTACATTTCGTAAATCGTCTATGATACAAAAATTACCAAGAACAGTTGAAATTTTTTTTTTGATGTGGAATTAACGTAAGTGAAGTTAAATGGATTTAATAAATGAGTTAAATAAAATAAATTTTGTTTTGAAAGAAATTTTTTGTAACAAACGTTAATAAAATTGAAATTAAATCAACTGATTGAAAACAACTTGAATTGAAATCAACCAAATGTAAATATACTAAATATCTATTGATTGAATAAATGAATTGAAAAAAAATTTGCTGAATATAAATCGATTTAAAAACTAATGAAATTTTATATGGTTTTGATTTAGTTGTTGTATTTTGTATTTTGAATCTATCTTTACATCTTGTTGTTTCTATTCACCTATCTCATTTCTATTTGGGTACGAAATTTTTTGTGCGGGGGAGAGTTTTACAACTAAGAAATTTTAACGATTTTTGTAACAAATTAAGTAAATTTTTCTTCAAATTAAACAATTAAATTTATCATTGAAAATTTGATATTTCGTATGTGTCTATTTGAACATGGCAAATGGTAAATTTTTATTAGGAAATTTAGAAGTAAGTTCTGTTGTGTAATTTTCAATTTCGATTCAAAATCAGTTAAATTAATGAAAATAAAAGGTTTTCGAAATATGAATATTTTTACATAATAAACATGTAAATCATTTTCTGAGTGAGTCGTCATATTTCATTTCGCCAAATTTGAACTGTTGTAGCCCTGTTTATTTAATTTTCGGCGTTTTGGCAGCATGTTGGAAACAAAAAATCGAGTTTTGATAGGATCATCGTATGGCTGATATCTGTGCACCATTATGTTCGTCTCGTCATGCTGACCTCCACTGTATATTCACTTGTGTGTTTCGGTGTTCGGCACACGGATAAAACCGCGAAATGGTCAACCGTATCGGTAACCGTACGACTCTATTTGTTTCTGTGACTATTCAATTGTCCAGCGTATAATTCCAAAAGACATTTGCTATTAAATTTTTTTCCTAAATTCAAAGCGTAACGACTTTTGTTATTCCCGAGTATTTAATTTATTAGCTGGTTCTCTTCTCTACCATTTCTCTTTGTTTATATTCGTTCATCTCGACAAAAAACTAAATCTAAGTTCATATTCTTTGCCTCTGGATTATTTCTTCCCCGTCCTTTTGAACTGCCTGCTACCCAAAGTCACTCTCCCCTTCATAGCCGCCTACAAGCAGCCTGACCCACAACCCATGGCCATCCACCTTTGGCTCCTTCCCTCCTCCTCCATGACAACACCGAACTGTCACCTTCGTCCACGCCATCACCCTTCAGTAGCAGCTCCGCCCACCAGAACCCATCATCACAGCCAACTCAACCCCTCCGCTGCCTTGTAGCTAACGCCGCCTATCTCCTCACCACTGTCGACCTTACCCCGCTTCTGCACCATCAACACGTCAGCCTACCCTACCGAAGCCTGGCCGACCTTCTAGCCTCATCTCCAAATTGCAGCGTCGTTCACTTTGTAAGGAAAAAAGGCAATATGTTGCACGTTCTTCCTATAGCCTGATCTCCCATTTTTCTTCTCCTTAGTGCATTCTATTTGATTTATAATATAGATCTAATATGTGTGTATGTGTGTGTGTGTGTGTGTTTACGTGAGTTTAGTTTTTATCTATATGTTTTTGCAAGTTATAATATGTTAATTATATATAAAGTTTACATCGGTTGTATTTATATATAGTAGAGTCTGCATAGTAGCTTGCATATTTTATAATATCTCCATATGTTAAAATTTGCATATATACGATTATATATATACGTATAGTATGTGTATATTGTTGGTAGAGTGCATGTATTTGTATATAGTGCATATATATTTAGAATAGCATGCATACATTTGCTTATACATATACATATATATAGTCTACATATTCATCTATGAGTTTATATAAGTTGTATGTAACCTGCTGTTTATAGTATAATATGATATGTTGGTATAGATATATTTTAATAACATACATTTCTAAAGTATATAATATAAGGTGTATTTGTTTGGTCGACAAGTGTTTGTGTGAAAGAGGCTTGCATATGTTCATTTGCATGTACATATAATCTGTGTATGGTTTTGGTAGCTCATATATTTTGGATAATCCAGATATATGTTGTTTAAACAGCTTAATAACATGTAAGTTACCTTGTTTGTATATATAAAAGCATATTGATTTTTTTTTTTGGAAATATGGATATTAACAATATAAAATGTAAATATTCAATCTTATTGGATGTATTTGAAGAAAACTGATGATTGAAATTAGAATATATAAAGATCTTATTTTAATATTTGTTTAAATATTGATTTTATATATATATATATATTAAGAGAGATTTTATTTTGATATGTGTTTTGAATTTAATATTGATTTTTGAAAAAGGATATAATATATATTGTATTCTCATCAAATCCAAGTTCATCCACCTCACTTTTCTTGTTCTATTGCTGTCCAAAGATTATTTCTGCAACTCTAGCTTGCTCGTGCATATCCATGTTCGTGCTTCTTATTCTTGTTATCTTTTTAGACTAAAAGGGTGAGCAATCATTCACGATTAACATTCTTATATTTAGTAAATTTAATTCACAAGAAATGCTAATTGAAGTATGCTATTAAATTTGGATTGTTAAGTTGTTTAATTATTAGATATGATATGCCACTATTGCAATTGTTTACCTGTGAATATGACACCGTAACCTATCATATATATATATATATTATATTTAAATTTGTTATCGATAATATATACTTATTGTTGATATGTTATATTATTATCATATTTTTTCTCACTCTATAAGTTCCCTGTTAGTTAGGAATTCCCTACGGGTTGAAATGATACATACCTGAATGATATTATAGATTATGGGAAAATCGTTGTGGGTTGAAATGATAACACCAAGTAGATTCCATTGAATTCAAATTTTGGGATTACGGGTTGAAATGATATATACTCGTAAATATTTAATTTGTGGATTGAAATGATAAATATCCATATCACTTGACCACAAGATAGAAAATTATATATGGATATCGTTGGTCTATATTTTAAAAATGATTTCCAAAGTTTGAAAGGAAACGTATGGATTTTAATAAATATTGATTTTTAAAATATAATATGTATGCTATTTTTATATATGTAAAAATTTAGATTTTAAAATAATATGTTTTGGAAACATTAATTTATAAGTTAGTTTTGAAAAATATAAATTTTAAGATTTTTTTGATAATTTTATTTTATTTTTAAAATATATAAAATAAGATTCAATATAAAACAAAATTAATAATAAGGTTTAATTTAAAAAATTAACTTAATTGGTTTATAATATGTTTAAGTATTTATTTAAATTTATATAAACATTTTAAAAATAGGTTTTTATAACTTTAATAATAAAGGTTGGGAAGATAAATTAATGTTGATTTGGAATTTAAATTGGTGAGTAATTGAATTTAAATAAGAATTGATTTGAACTAATGACTTAGAGATTTGGAAAAATATGATTTATAACTTGATTTGATAAAAAGTGATTAAATGAATGTTCTCAATTTTAAATAAAATTGAGATTGAATATTTAATATTGATTTAAATTTATAAATTTAGATTCTATTTAATTGATATTAAAATAATTAAGTGAATATTTTCTAATTTTAATAAAATTAAAGTTAAATGTTGAAAAATAAACGAAACTTTTATTATAAATGTTTGATATTTAAACTTTGAATCTTATTGGAATTGAAGTGATAGTCAAACTTGGATTTAAAATCGATAAAAATTGAAATGGTTTATTGAGAGAATTGAATCTTTAAACTTGTAAATTGAAAGTGTTGAACTGTGATTGATTTAAATTAAATTTTGGAATTTAAGTTGATTTTAGTTGATCTGTTGAATTGGATGAAGCAATTCTAATTTGGAAACTATTTCGGTATAATCTCTTTAAATAAATATAAACTATTTTATTTATTTATTTACTACTATTTTAATATATAAATTATTTTAATACATAAACTATTTTGATTTATAACTATTTTAATATATATACTATTTTCAATATCTAAACTGTTTAAGTTGGAAGTGTTATGATTTCAAAAGTGTTATGATTTCAGAAGTGTTTTGATTCCGAAAGTGCTACAATTTCGGAAGTGTTACGATTCTGAAATGAATATTATTTAAAGTGAATAATGATATCGAATTGAATGGTTTTGAATTGAGTTTGATATTTTGATATGAAGTATGAACTATTTGAAATGAAATGACCACGGTATGAAATAAGCGTTCGGTTGTTAAAGAGACCTGGGTCGGATATTGTCATACTCTCTACCGATACCGAAAACCACATTAACAAATGTGTATGTTTCCTAGGGATTTGACCAACCAACTAAGTACTCGGCCCTGGCACACTGCTCGGCAATGCATGTATCGTTAGGCATTCTAAACGCTCGGCACAAGGAATCGTTCGGCAGTCAGGGTCATTCGGCAGTCAAGAGCGTTCGGCATCGGAGAAACGCTCGACATGAAGGAACGCTCGGCATCCAGAAGCATTCGACATTGGGAAAAGTTCGGTATTGTATATCGTTTGGCATCCATGAACGGTCGGCATACCAAGGGCGCTCGGCATAAATTTCGTTCGGCATACCAAGGACGTTTGGCATACCAAGGACGCTCGGCATAAGATCGTTCGGCATCCAGAGATTGTTCGGCCTCCCGAGGACGTTCGGCCACCAAAGATTGTTTGACATTCTTTCAATCTCGACCGGCTTCGATTGTTGCTCGGCCTACCCCTCCCACACAACACCGCCTCGTTCGGCATGAAGATGATGGTTTGGCATTTGGCTGTTCGGCATGTTCGGGTCGGCGCGCAGAGCTTACTCCATTTGGGCCGAGATGTTCAATTACTAGGCCCACCAGGGAAGTCCAACCCACCTTCGTCTATAAATAGAGAGGCAGGGGCATAGTGAAAAGGATCAGTTTTTTGGTGAACACTGGGGAAAATCTGCCCCATTCAACACTCACTCAAGACTTAATCTTGTACTTTGCAATTGTATTCAAGTAATTAGAAACAGATTGTATCTGTAATCAACTATCAAGGAAATCAATAGAAATCAACTTCAAAGTGGATGTATGCAGTTACGTCGAACCACTATAAATTTGGTGTTCTTGTCCTCTGCATTGAAATTCATATATTGTTCTCTATTTTAATTTACTTTCTTCATTAATCTCTCTACACAGTCTTTCTAAGGGTGTTAGTGACCAATTTTGGTGCTGATATTTTGGTGCTTTCATTGAGAATTGAATTCTCATGCTGTTAGGATCTGCTTTGCAGCTACTGGATTGCATAACTCCCTCAGAGGAGATCCAAGATCGTTCACAAGGCATCTGTTGATTCTATTCAGAGTTACAACTAACAACTCTACCATGGAGAGACCACGAACTAGATCGGCCTCTCACATTGTAGATATCCACGAGACTACTAGCGTGCAACAAATTGGATCTAGAAATCTGCAAGAAACTCAAGGTGCAGGGCCCTCCACCCAAAACCAAGCGGAAGTCGTTTCCCGAGCAGAGTTCGACGACTTGATAAGAGAACTCAAGGAAAGTAGAAGACAACTTGCTGAGCAGATTCAAGCCAACGCTAATCTCATGACTCAGCTCACTCAGCAGCAGCGTCAGAATGCTGGAGGTAACCCTGCCCCTTATTCTGAATCTGATAGTTCAACCTCAGCTGATGAACCTCCTAGGCGTAGACGCGGTAAGGATGAAGGTGCATAGGTGGGAGCCACAGATCGATTGACTAAGGATCAACCCCATGAAGAGACTGGACACCCGAATCTCCAAGACCCAAATCAGGCGGGACATCAACCTACACAGTCCCGTGGAATGGAACCCAACATTCCATCCTCCGTACAAACCCCGGACTTAACAGCTATGGTCAGGCAGTTGATGAGAGAGAACCAAGTCTTGACCAATGAAGACTGGGGAGTGTCCAGAAGCCATACTCCCTTTACAGATGGTATCCTACAGGCTGAGTACCCCAAGAAGTTCAATATGCCGACTATCCCAGCCTACGAAGGGAAGACTGATCTCAGGAAACATGTGATGAGGTACAGATGGATGATGGATTCTGCAAGAGCTAATGATGCAACCAAGTGTAGGTGCTTCCCAATCACTCTGTCCGGAGTTGCCACTATGTGGTTTACTCGACTTCTCCCATGATCTATATCCAGCTTTGACGAATTGGCAGTGAAATTCATAGAACAATTCAGGATACACGCCACTCATCCAAAGGATGTGATGTCCTTATCAAGCGTCATCCAAGCTCCGGGAGAGTCGTTGAAAGCATACTTGCAGAGATTTCATGTTACAGCTACCGAAGTGAGCAATCCAAACGACCACGCAATTTTGATGGCGGTAATGCGTGGAGTGGATCCAGACTCTGAATTTGGAGATTGGTTGGCGGGAAAACTCCCAGCCATGCTGGAGCATTTTTATTCGAAATCTCATCAGTTCGTAAGAAGGGAGGAATCTCGATGGTCAAGACAAGACAAGGCACCAGGGCCTGCTCAGGAGACTGCGAAATGTAACGTCGCCATCCCGCGATAGTTCGAGAAAAGCTCAAGTCAACGCCCAAAACAAGTCTGGGCAGACTAAAGGATTCGATGGTGGAAATCCCGAAAAGAAAAGAGAGACGGGGTAATGGAAGTCAAGTATCCCAACCTACAATGAATACACCCCGCTCAACGCATCTCTTGAGGACATTTGTTTGTCAACTTGCAACACTTTTCAATATAGAAAACCACGCCCCAAGGAATTAACGGAGGAACAGAAAAGGACTGGGAAGTATTGCCGCTTTCACGAGTCTTATGGGCACAATACAGAGGAGTGCAGACACCTCCATGACGCTATAGAAATGTTGATTATACAAAAGAAGCTGCAAGAGTTTGTCAAAGACCCGCAAGATGGAAGACAAGAGACATCGGACCCCGGATGCGGGCCAACTCCATGCCAACCTGAACAACCTGCTCGAACCGTGGGTAGATTGGTTATCAACATGATTGCTGGCGGACCTCATCCTGCGGATAAGAATTGGCAAGAGATGGAGCGATATGCTAACTCTGTAAGACATCCGGAGTACGAGTGCTGTTCGAATGTGGAGGATGGGACTCCTGCAAAGCAGCAGCGCACGATGGATGATGATATTGTATTCAGGAGCAGAGATGCGGATAAGGTGGAGGCTCCTACCATCGACCCGATGGTCATATCTGTGACGATCGGGCCGGCGTTTGTGAAGAGAATTCTAATTGATTGTGCTAGTTCCGTTAACATCATCTTCGAGAAGGAATACGACCAAATGAAGATGGAGACTAAGGATTTGAAACCATCTAAAGCCAGAATCCATGGCTTTAACGGCGGAGCAACGGATGTAGTGGGATATGTGGAACTACCAGTTGAACTGGGGCAAAGGTGAGCGTAGGAGGGTGCAAATCCTGTCGTTCATAGTGTTGGATGTTGACTCTCCATATAACTTATTTCTAGGACGTCAAGCCCTAGCAGAATTTAGGGCAGCATTGGCCCCTTGGTGTCTGACGTTAAAATTTCCAACGGACAGAGGTGTTGGAGTGGTACAGCATGCTATGTGGCTGAGCTGAGAGAGGCTCGACGTAGAGAGAAAGGAAAGATTGCGGACAACTCCGTCCGCATCCAAAATTCTGACGATTGACAAGTAGCGCCCGGGCCCTGGCTCAGGCAACATTCTCGGATCTATAGAGACAGATCTGAGAGATGATGATGGGGGATCCAGGGAAACAAATGCAGCACCGGCTGAACTAACAATTGACATCCAAGTCAGCCAGGATGACCCGTTACGAATTCTTAAAATTGGATCACAACTCGACCCTGTGGTGGTCGAGAACCTCACCGACTTCCTCCGAACGAATCTTGATGTCTTCGCTTGGACACACTCTGATATGTGCGGGATTTCTCCAACAGTTGTGAGTCATATGTTGAACAAAACAGAAAAGGAGAGGTATGGACCCGGAGAGGTCTGCGACTCTCAAAGAGGAGGTGGACAAACTCAAAGCCAATGGGTTCGTCTGTGACACCCTCTATCCTTAATGGGTATCTAACCCGGTGCTAGTGAAGAAAGCGAATGGAAAATGGAGAACTTGTGTTGATTATTCTGATTTAAACAAAGCATGCCTGAAGGATAGTTTCCCGTTGCCTAGGATTGACCAGTTGGTCGATTCAACTACCGGACATGAGTTACTATCATTTATGGATGCATACTCTGGATATAATCAAATCCCGATGCACCTCCTAGATCAAGAACATACCAGTTTGTCACAAACGTTGGGTTGTATTGCTATGTAGTGATGCCCTTTGGATTGAAGAATGCAGGGGCGACTTATCAGCGTCTAGTGAATCGGATGTTCAAAGATCAGATTGGTAGAATGATGGAAGTCTATGTGGATAACATGCTCGTGAAGTCATGGCAGTCAAACGACCACATCCGAGACTTAGCGAAGATGTTTGACATACTTAGGCATTATGGAATGAAGGTCAATCCTTTGAAGTGCTCATTCGGCGTAGCGTCAGGAAAGTTTCTGGGTTTCATTGTGAATGCTCGGGGAATCGAGGCTAACCCAGAGAAGATTCAGGCTATCCGAGATATACAAGTGCCCAGAACCATAAATCAAGTGCAAAGCTTGAATGGAAAGGTGATCGCGCTGAGCCAATTCATATCCAGGGCCACAGATAAGTGTATTCCTTTCTTCGATGTTATAAAGAAAGGAAAGAGGAATTTCGAATGGACATTCGACTGTAAGGAAGCATTCCGAGCTCTTGTAAGGCACTTAGAAAGTCCCCCGGTATTGTCGAAACCAATAGACCGTGAAATGTTGTACGTATACTTGGCTATATCCCAGCACGCTATCAGTACAACCTTGGTTCGTGAGGAAGACCGAGTTCAAAAGCCAGTTTACTATGTTAGTAAACGCTTGACAAAGGCAGAAAGAAATTATCCAAGGATTGAAAAAATAGCCTATTGCTTGGTGATTGCATCACGCAAGCTTCGCCCGTATTTTCAGGCGCACTCAATCAGTGTTTACACTGATCAACCTTTGCAGCAGATACTCCAATGATCGGAAACTTCCGTAAGGATGTTAAAGTGGAATATTGAGTCAAGTCAGTTCAATATTACCTACCTTCCGCGAAGGGCCATACAAGGACAAGCACTAGCTGACTTCATCGTCGAGTTTACTATGTCAAACGAATCAAACGACCACAATGTCATACCTCCTGTTCGATGGAAGATGTACACCGATGGGGCATCCAACTACCGTTGTTCGGGGGCTGGCATAGTTCTTGTAACTCCTGAAAACCGATCAGCTTAAAATGGCCAAATTCAGTCGACTGAATTGGTGGGTCAACCGACTGACTACAGGGTTAAAACTTTGTTCAGAAGCTGGTTCGGTCGATTGTTTACCTTATGTCAGTCGATTGAAGGTGTTAAAACATGTAGGTTGAAAAATGCAAGCTTTTGTAGCAATTTTTGAAACAAAACATACTAATATAAAAATCAATAAAACAATGATATTTACTTTGAAATATGTAACAACCCTAGAATTTTTTTCATATATTTTAATATTTGACTTTATTTTATTTTGAAATTATTTTTAAACTTATTTTATTTCAAACATTTCATTTTTAAATATAAGTGTTGATTATTATGTGAATTATAATTTCAAACCGGTATAAATTGGATATTTTACTGAAAGATGAATTTCTTTTCAAAATGGTCAAACCTTGACTTTTAAATTTCAGATTTAAGTGTTTAAATTCTTAAATTTTATCTTTTATTATGAAAATAGATTTAATAACTTGAATACTGCTTTGTGTTTCGTTGAAAACGGATTTAAATTGTGAAAGTTATGTGTATTTCAATTTTGAGTATAATTTGTTTTATTTTGCAATTTTGTCTATTTTAAATTATATACATCATCTTTTCTTTGTTATATTTTATTCAAATATTTGTTAATATGTTATTTTATGTATATTTTCTCTTTTAATATTTTTACAGTGATAATAAAATTTTCCCAAAATTTACTGTATTTATTTCCTATTTTTAAAGGGTGTTTTCTATTCTTCTGCTATTTTCTTCATTTAAATTATATTTAATTAAAATTTATATATTTATTTTGTCAATGCATTTTTATTTTACGTTATTATTTTTGTTATAAATATTTTTACAAGTCCATGTAAATTTTCTAGAGTTCACTCTGTTCATTTTCAAATTTTCTAGTCTAGTTTGCAATTTTGCGCTATTTTCTTATTTTAACCTTATATAATTAATAAATATTTTTATATTTTGTTAAATTTTAGAAATTTTAAATGAAATAATTAATACTTTCAGTAATTTAATCTTATATAAATAAAGTAAAAGAAATTTGAAAGGGTTTTGACTTTTGATTTTCAAATGGCCCTTTATCTTCCACCCTTTCACATCAACATAACTATTCATCAATTAGCTTTTATTATAAACATTTTTCGGCTGCATACTTTCATTACCATTCACGTAAACTCAATTCTCACTTCTGAAACAAAAAAAATTCGGCCTTGCTTGAGGAGAAAGTTTGGTAAAAGAATTCTTTTTCTTCTTTTTTTGTTTATTTCTTATTGTTTGAATTTGATTTGCACTTGTTCTTTTATGTCATAGGTTCGGTCACCTCCTCTCCAGCCCCTGCCGCCTCCACCACCACCTGAGAACACCACCATCTTCACCTCTTCTCTGACCAAACCCCAAGCCATGCCTCCTTGTGGATTGATCCATTACCAAAATCCAACAAAACTCCATAAAACTTGCCTAGACCGAACACATCATCCACATCCACCACTTCCACCACCCATGGCCGCCACTAACATCACCTCCAGCACCACCTGGACTCTCGGCCACACCATCACCTTAGACCCCACAGTGCAAGCCGTGACCATTGTAGCCTTGGCCGAGCTTTGTTTTGACCTTAAAACCATGTGATGCCTTGTTATGTTGTTTACACCATCCATGTCCACCACCTCCAAACCTCCACATGGTCGACCAAACACCACCACCACCAGCCCTGTTCTAGACCAGAGACACCTCTATACACCACCTACTGACCCCACCTAAAATAGGCTTGACCTTTATGCCCTTGGCCGAGCCAAACTATGGCCTTAAACCCTTGTATATTGCTTTGTTAGTGTAGTTACACCACCATCCACCTTTGCACCACCTTCTATCATGTTAGGCCGACCCTTAGCAACCCAGACCTGAACCAAAAACATTGCTTTAGACCTGTAATACACTCATGGCCGAACCCAATGTGTGTTGGAGACAAGTGCAAAACAATTCTGCTTTGATTTGTGCAATCTATTCTATCATTGTTTATCGTATTTGCATTTGAAACTTATGATTTTATTGTTTTGTGTGACTTGTATTCAAGGGGTTTGATACTTTGGCTCCTCCACTCATATTTGTATCGTTTTATCGTGCTTGTTTGGATCTCATTCGTGCATTTGTCGTTGTGTCTCCAGCACAAACCAGTAAGTTATTCTCACCAGACAATATGTACATATATAACTAGTAAATTGACCCCTTTTGAATCTGTAAAATGCATTATCATGTTACACTTGCTATGTTATGATTTTATGATGTTTACCCATGCTTAAACACCTGTTATATCATATGTTACTGTTATATTATGCTATTCTATTATTTTTATCAGTTTATCACACTACAAGTTCCCTTTAGATTAGAATCACTATGGGTTAAAATGATACATACCCGAACAGACTTTAGAATAGGAGAAAATCGTTATGGGATGAAATGATAGGCCTGAATGATTTTTAATTATTTTCATTTACTTGGGATTGCAGGTTTGAAATGATCAAACGTGATTTTTCTTTGTAAATTACGGGTTGAAATGATATATTACCCGTATCGCTTTACCTAGGCTAGAAAATGAAATACAGACCCCTTGTTAAAATATGTTTTTCTAAAAAATTTAAAATATTTTAGAAATGTAAATATTATAATATTTTGATTTAAATTTGATTAAAAATGATTTTTGTAAAGCATTATTGACTCTCTGAAAATTTATAAGTGAAATAAATTAATGGTAAAGTTAAAATATCTGAAATGTAAGTTATTTTGGAAATTATAATTTGGTGATAAATGGAATTTAAATTAAATATGAAAATACGATAAATTTATGATATTTTGAATTAAATGAATTTAAAATGATTTTATAATATATTAATGATTTTTGAATTAAGTGCAAATGTGAAATGAATGAATATTTAAGTTGAAATTTTGAAATATAACTAAAATTAGAAATTTGTGAATTTGGCTTAAAAGTGATTTTAAGTTAAGTAAATAAAAATGAAATTAAGTTATATTCGAAAATTTAAACTTAAGTGTTAAGTTAAATTTAATTTAATGAATTTAAAAATTAATGTTGGAATTTAATAGGTGAATTACTATTAAATTTTGATTTTTGAATGGAGATTTAACTTTATAAAATCATGAATATAAGGGTATTTGAATGATTGTTTTAAAAGTGAAATTATATGATTTTATAAGCTAAAAATGATTTAAATAAAAATATAATTGTTTGTGAAATTATACTGAATATTTGAAGTTAATTTACTTCATTTCTAAAATGCTATTAATTCTAATGTGAAGGATAATACTGCATTTGTAAATGCTGTAGTTGATAATAATGAACCAAATGGCTCAATTTAATTAAAGGCTATTATAGCATTTTTGTAAATGTTATAATGTTTGAATTTAACTAAGTTTATTTGAAACTAATGTAAACCTATTATAGCATTTTAAATGCTGTCTTTTGTTAAATTGAACTGATTTAAATGTGACTTTCCGTAGCATTTTCTAAATGCTGCGAAAGTTGAATTTTCATTGTTTAAATAAATTTAAGTGAATGAATGAACTTTGGAAGATTAAAATTTTGGAAATTTAATAATTTAATTATTAAATATAATATCTTCATTTTAATGATTTAAAATGATGTAATTTGTTTCGAAATATAAACTATTTTGAAATGTGTTTTGAAATGGCATTTAAATTAAATAAAAAGGAATGTGGTTTGGAAGATATGATATTTTGATATTTTGAAATGGATTTTGAATGATATTGAATTTTTAAATGATATTTGATTTCGAAATATAAAATACTATTTTGAAATTTTAACCACGGGATGTATTTAATTTATGGTTTAACTGGTCCTTAAAGGATGGGCGATCCCAAGCATCCTTTAAGTTATGGTGCATTTCTACTACAGTTCACTTCAGTTGATTTACATTATATAAGTATATATTGTCCCGACTCGAGTGTTTTGTGTTTTACTTTACGCTCGGGTCAGCCTGAGTATTCACAGCTTTGGATTCTCTTTTTAGAGCTGGTCTTTGCTGGAGTTTCTGCTTATCTACATTTATATCTACTTTCTGTTTCAGCTATTCTAGTTTATCTCATGTATTAGCGAACTTCTATGTATTTGGGATTTCTATTATGTTGTTTTCAAACTGTATTATGTATTTGGTTTGAGACTCTGCCGTAGTAGCTTCATGAACTACTATGTATTTTGTACTATGCTGCGAGGTATTCTGTTTGTTATATGTCTGTGATTCTGTAATTTGTATTTCATTTGCTCCAAATTTATTTACAATGCGGTATTTTGAGCAATTCAAGTCCGACATGTGCGACTGTGAATGGCTGAAAATACCGGGTTGTTACATTTGGTATCAGAGCTTTGGTTTTAGGCAACCATAGCCTGTGGAGCAAAAACTCACTAGAAATAGGGTAGAAATACCCTAGATTGAGTGAAATCAATCTTAGAATCCTTCATTGTGAGAGAATGTATTTTCGAAGTATAAATTAATTTTCAAATGATTTTTAAAGGATTTTCAAAGATTATTTTGGTTTAAAAACTTTCTTATTTTGAAACCAAGATTTTCAAAAACTTCATCCCTTCAGTATCCATCTTGTTAGGAATCTCTTGGTTAGGATTCTTATCGATTAGGATTCCTTGAACTTTAGAACGCTCCCACTTGTTCTGAAATCCAGTCTTGTCTTCCCTATTCTATCCATTTTGATTTTGGAGCATTTCATAACTCCACTTTGGAATGACCTCTATATAGATCGGTGATTTCGCAAATCTTTGATTGATTTGTAAAGGGGTGAAAATCCTTTATAATTAGCATTGATTCATCGGAGATTCATGCATTCTCGGTTTTTGATGCTATCTATCTCCTGATCTACCTAGATTCTATCTTTGGCGATCGAATGTCAATTTGCCTTAGATTTCCGAATCGATTATATTCCTAAAGTCATGGTTGACCGGTTAAGGTTGCTCGCGATTTAAATAGGCTTATCATCTTCTATTTGGTAATAAAATTATCTTATCTTCGTTCGAGCTTATCTTCGAACCAGAGTTCTATTTGATTAGAGTTCCTCTAAATTCGAATCTCTGTATTGCTTGAAATCTAACCTTGAATCATTCTTTGGAAATTTGTGTTTGATTGTATTTTGAATTTGTGCATACATCGAAATGTTTATTTTGATAAGGATGACCCTATTTTGTATATAAAAGTGAAATATTTTCAACAAGGATTTTCACCTTTGGAAAATAAAAATTTGAAGCTTTGAAAGGATTTGAAATTTTGGAAATTTATAAGAAATTGTGATTTATATAAAAATGATTTATTAATGAAGGGTTTTGAATTTGAATTTCGAGGAATCAAACTCCGGTGTTCTGAAATGGGTTTTTAAGATTTTGGAAAATATATAATAATAATATGATTTAAAGATATTTTTCCAGATAAGAAATGTTTCAAATGTATTCGAATGAATTCCAATGATTTCGAAGAGATTTCGAAGAAGTTTCAAGAAATAAAAGTCCATAACCCACTTATGTCGTTGAAAAATAATTTCGGTAATGAATACGTGCATCATCGACATTGATTTTTGAGTTTCTGAGTGGGGAGGAGGCCACTCTAGTAGCTTTTCTATGTGAGTGATTTTATGAAACCAAATTTTGATTTTCGATTTCGAAGTATGGTTTGATATTCGAAAGATATGTGTGTATATATATATATAATTGAAATGATTTAAAATAAGCCGGTGTTCAGTCCTCGAGATTCAGATTTGTTTTGGTATAACCTTACCTATTGGAATTGATTTACTAATTTATTGGTGATTTCCAACTCTTGGATTGAAAATATGATTTCTTCGACTATTTTGAAGGTTCGAGCACTTCCGAATCAGGGTTAACTTTTCAAAGCTAAGAAATTTTGAATGTTATAAGGTATTTGATAAAGTATAAGTTTAGTTTGGTATGATTAATGTATAAAGTAATATGATTTATATAAGTTTGGAACTGTTGTGGAGTGAAATGAATAAGACTATTTTGAGTTATAATGGTATGAATTATAGTTTTGAAAAGATATTTGAAGTAAAATGTTGAGTTTTTGTTAAATTTATAAGTTAAGAAAAACAGTGAATTTTGACTTAACAAATGAAAGTGAGTTTTAAACTGAATATTTGATTTAAAATTTTGTTGTGATAAATCATATATTAAAAATTATTTAAATGTGAAATTTTGAAGTCTAGAAATATGATTAATAAGTTTAAAATTTGCTAAAATTGAAGTTGTATTGTTTTTGTAAAGTTATAATTAAATCTGGAATTTTATTAATAGCATTTCTAAAATGCTGTTGTTTTTGAATTCAACTTTGTTTGAATTAACTAAATATCTGTTATGGCATTTTAGAAATGCCGTTATTCTTGAATCTAAACTATTTTGGAAACTATAAGTTACGATAGCGCTTTTAAATGCTGTCGTTGTTATAATTTGACAATGTTTCGTAATGTTATAGATTTTAGCACTGTTTGAGTTATGTTTTAAAGTGTTAAATGATTTAATTTTGGAATTGATTATTGGTGAAATTTAAGGAGTTTTGAGTGTAATTTAATATTTAAATTTGAATTTTAAGGAATTTAAATGGAATTTGAATTTAAATAAGGTTTACTTGGTTATGTGTTAAATGGAATGAAATGTAATGAGATAAATGAATATATGAATGAAATTTTGACATGTATTTTGTAATGATATTTGAAATAATAAATGAATGACATATTTTATTTTATTAAATGATATTTAAATTTGAGTATTTGAAATTGAATTCAAATAATGATTTGATAATGAGGCTTTGAATGATATAATCTTTATTTGATAAAGAATGTGAATTTGGAATAATAATTGGTTTTGATAAATGAATATTTGAAGTTTATATTAGTATGAAAGGATATTTAGTTACTGGAAATTCTGGTTTATTTAAATGATATTGCATTTATGAAATGAATATTTCAAAACTATGTAATAATGAAGTAAAATTTGAGATATATGAAATTATAAAATTTAGTTTTGGAATATGGTACATTTAAGCTCTGAAATATACTGAAGATTAAATAGTTTATTTTGTGGATCAAATCTTTATTTGAAATTTGATAATATTTGAAATGGTTTTGTTGGAAAACTAAATTGAATTGAAACTGATGGTTTGAATTGAATTAAAGCTAGAACTTGTAGACTTGGGTTTAAATTGAATAAATTTGAGAAATCTAAAGAATTAAAGGGATGTTTTATGATTTCAAATGTATGTTTAGAAAAGTTATGATTTTCAAAGTGTAATGATTTCAAGTATTTTGGTTTCGAAAGATTTATAACTTTGAAAGTATTATGATTTTTGAAAGTGAATATATGTTTGAAATGGAAATGAATTTGTTTGACCTAAATTTTTGTTGATTTGGAAATTTTGATTATTTTCTAAATCTATTATTTTAAGAAACTTTGAAACTGAGTATATGTAATTTGGAAGAAATGATTTGGCGAAATCATATATGATTTTGAAACTGAAATGTTATTGAAACAAATTAAAATTGAGAACCTTGTTTTACTAAATACTTGATTTGGGAGTTATCGAACTTATATAAAATGGATTTGTATAAGTATGAAGTTGGTTTGAAAATGTTGAATTGAAAAGGTACTCAACTTGTAAATTAAAATCTTATATAATCAAAGTCTATATAAGTGTGATTTGATATACTATTGATTTTGGAAAGTATTCGATTTGAAAATGAAATCTTATATATAATGGAATTTATATAAGTGCGATATTTGAAGCTATGATTTTGAAGGGCTACTCTATATGCTATATTATATTTTGATGTAAGAGGTATGGGAAGTATCCTCCGGAAGAAGTATACTGATATGCTTCGACCCAGATGGACTTGGGGAATCCAGGAAGGGATTCGACCGAAAAACCCTAATGGACTTGGGTGAATTCAGAAATGGATTCGAACTGATATGTTTGTCCAGACTTAAACTCATGAGTTCCTCGATTTTTTTCAGGGTAGATGGTTCTTTAGTTTACGCAATGGAGGCGCTTTCGATCCTGGGATCTGTTGTTTATGGATCTTTCGGGAATGAAGTGCATCCATTGCGTAAATCATTGAATCAACAGCGTACCACTGCACCAGGGGTCGATGGTCCCATGTTTACGAACTGGCTACGTTGTTTTTCTAGAATCCGGAAGGTAGAAGGATATTCTGGAAAGTGTTGTGTCCATTACGTAAATAATGGATCAGCAGCGGGCCACTGCTATCATATAATCATCATTTTGGAAAGTGTTGTTTTTAGTATTTTCACTGGGTGTTGGAACAGGTCTACTAAGTACTTGGAGAATTCTAGCTTTGCGCCTGATCAACACATAGCCAGAGTCTGTAGGAACGGAAGTAAACTTGTTAAGACATCGAGTTATAAAAGTATTTTGGTAAAGTATTGTATAAAGGATATTCTAATCATGATTTAAAATGTCTTAAATATTGTTTACTTCGAATTATCAAATTTGAATCAAATAACTAATTATCATATTAAATGTTTAACATGTTAAATATAAAAAAAAACAAATTTTAAAATAATGGTTCATCCATGTCTTTCAACCTGCTTTACCTCCTAGCTACTTTTTCCCTACCTTCTTTCAGGATGTCTTCCAACCCATTGTTCTTTCTTGTTGTTTCTCCGCTTCCTTCCTTTTCGAGGACGAAAAGATTTGAGTAGGGGAGAGTGTAACAACCCTAGATTTTTTTTTCCATATATTTTAATATTTGACTTTATTTTATTTTGAAATTATTTTTAAACTTATTTTATTTCAGGCATTTCATTTTTAAAAATAAGTGTTGATTATTATGTGAATTATAATTTCAAACCGGTATAAATTGGATATTTTACTGAAAGATGAATTTCTGTTCAAACTGGTCAAACCTTGACTTTTAAATTTCAGATTTAAATATTTAAATTCTTAAATTTTATCTTTTATTATGAAAATAGATTTAATAACTTAAATACTGCTTTGCGTTTCGTTGAAAACGGATTTAAATTGTGAAAGTTATGTGTATTCCAATTTTGAGTATAATTTGTTTTATTTCGCAATTTTGTCTATTTTAAATTATATACATCATTTTCTTTGTTATATTTTATTAAAATATTTGTTAGTATGTTATTTTATGTATATTTTCTCTTTTAATATTTTTAAAGTGATAATAAAAAATTTCCAAAATTTACAGTATTTATTTCCTATTTTTAAAGGTTGTTTTCTATTTTTGTGCTATTTTCTTCATTTAAATTATAATTAATTAAAATTTATATATTCATTTTGTGAATGCGTTTTTATTTTATGTTATTATCTTTGTTAAAAATATTTTTACAAGGCCATATAAATTTTCTAAAGTTCACTCTGTTCATTTTCAAATTTTCTAGTCTAGTTTGCAATTTTGTGCTATTTTCTTATTTTAACCTTATATAATTAATAAATATTTTTATATATTTGTTAAATTTTCGAAATTTTAATTGAAATAATTAATACTTTCAGTAATTTAATCTTATATAAATAAATTAAAAGAAATTTGAAAGGGTTTTGACATTTGGTTTTCAAATGGCCCTTTATCTTCCACCCTTTCGCATTCAACATAACTATTCATCAATTAGCTTTTATTATACACATTTTTCAGCTGCATACTTTCATTACCATTCACGTAAACTCATTTCTCACTTCTTAAACAAAAAAAAATTTGGCTTTCCTTGAGGAGAAAGTTTTGTTAAAGAATTCTTTTTCTTGTTCTTTTGTTTATTTCTTATTGTTTGAATTTGATTTGCACTTGTTCTTTTATGTCATAGGTTCGGTCACCTCCTCTCCAGCCCCTGCCACCTCCACCGCCACCTGAGAACACCACCATCTTCACCTCTTTTGTGACCAAACCCCAAGCCATGCCTCCTTGTGGATTGATCCATCACCAAAATCCAACAAAACTCCATAAAACTTGCCTAGACCGAACACATCATCCACATCCACCACTTTCACCACCCATGGCCGCCACTAACATCACCTCCACCACCTCCAGTACCATCTGGACTCTCAGCCACACCATCACCTTGGACCCCACAGTGCAAGCCGTGACCATTGTAGCCTTGGCCGAGCTTTGTTTTGACCTTAAAACCATGTGATGCCTTGTTATGTTATTTTCACCATCCATGTCCACCACCTCCAAACCTCCACATGGCCAACCAAACACCACCACCACCAGCACTGTTCCAGACCTGAGACACCTCTGCACACCACCTACTGACCCCACCTGAAATATCCATGACCTTTATGCCCTTGGCCGAGCCAAACTATGGCCTTAAACCCTTGTATATTGCTTTGTTAGTGTAGTTGCACTACTATCCACCTTTGCACCACCTTCGCACCACCTTCTAGCATGTTAGGCCGACCCTTAACAACCCAGACCTGAACCAAAAACATTGCTTTGGACCTGTAATACACTCATGGCCGAACCCAATGTGTGTTGGAGACAAGTGCAAAACAATTCCGCCTTGATTTGTGCAGTCTATTCTATCATTGTTTATCGTATTTGCATTTGAAACTTATGATTTTATTGTTTTGTGTGACTTGTATTCAAGGGGTTTGATACTTTGGCTCCTCCAATCATATTTGTATCGTGTTATCGTGCTTGTTTGGATCTCATTCATGCATTCGTCGTTGTGTCTCCAGCATAAACTAGTGAGTTATTCTCACCAGACAATATGTACATATATAACTAGTAAATTGACCCCTTTTGAATCTGTAAAATGCATTATCATGTTACACCTGCTATGTTATGATTTTATGATGTTTACCCATGCTTAAACACCTTTTATATCATATGTTACTGTTATATAATGCTATTCTATTATTTTTATCAGTTTATCACACTACAAGTTCCCTTTAGATTAGAATCACTATGGGTTGAAATGATACATACCCGAACGGACTTTAGAATAGGAGAAAATCGTTATGGGCTGAAATGATAGGCCTGAATGATTTTCAATTATTTTCATTTACTTGGGATTGTAGGTTTGAAATGATCAAACCCGGGTTTTCTTTGTAAATTACGGGTTGAAAAGATATATAACCTGTATCACTTTACTTAGGCTAGAAAATGAAATACAGACCCCTTGTTAAAATATGTTTTTCTAAAAATTTTAAAATATTTTATAGATATAAATATTATAATATTTTGATTTAAATTTGATTAAAAATGATTTTTGTAAAGCATTATTGACTCTCTGAAAATTTATAAGTGAAATAAATTAATGGTAAAGTTAGAAAATCTGAAATGTAAGTTATTTTGGAAATTATAATTTGGTGATAAATTTATGATATTTTGAATTAAATGAATTCAAAATGATTTTATAATATATTAACGATTTATGAATTAAATTAAAATGTGAAATGAATGAATATTTAAGTTGAAATTTTGAAATATAACTAAAATTAGAAATTTGTGAATTTGGCTTAAAAGTGAATTTTAAGTTAAGTAAATAAAAATGAAATTAAGTTATATTTGAACATTTAAACTTAAGTGTGAAGTTAAATTTAATTTAATGAATTTAAAATTTAATGTTGGAATTTAATAAGTGAATTACTATTAAATTTTGATTTTTGAATGGAGATTTAACTTTATAAAATCATGAATATAAGGGTACTTGAATGATTGTTTTAAAAGTGAAATTATATGATTTTATAAGTTAAAAATGATTTAAATAAAAATATAATTTTTTGTGAAATTATACTGAATATTTGAAGTTAATTTACTGCATTTCTAAAATGCTATTAATTCTAATGTAAAGGATAATACTGCATTTGTAAATGCTGTAGTTGATAATAATGAACCAAATGGCTCAATTTAATTAAAGGCTATTATTGCATTTTTGTAAATGTTATAATGTTTGAATTTAACTAAGTTTATTTGAAACTAATGTAAACCTATTACAGCATTTTAAATGCTGTCTTTTGTTAAATTGAACTATTTTAAATGTGACTTTCCATAGCATTTTCTAAATGCTGCGAAAGTTGAATTTTCATTGTTTTAATAAATTTAAGTGAATTTTAACCACGGGATGTATTTAACCACGGGATATTTTGATATTTACAAAATGCTATTTTTGTAAATAGCATTTTGAAATTTTAACCACGGGATGTATTTAATTTATGGCTTAACTTATCCTTAAAGGATGGGCGATCCCAAGCATCCTTTAAGTTATGGTGCATTTCTACTACAGTTCACTTGAGTTGATTTACATTATATAACTATATATTGTCCTGGCTCGAGTGTTTTGTGTCTTACTTTACGCTCGGGTCAGCCTGAGTATTCACAGCTTTGGATTCTCTTTCTGGAGCTGGTCTTTGCTGGAGTTTCTGCTTATCTACATTTATATCTACTTTCTGTTTCAGCTATTCTTGTTTATCTCATGTATTAGTTAACTTCTATGTATTTGGGATTTCTATTATGTTGTTTTCAAACTGTATTATGTATTTGGTTTGAGACTCTGCCGTAGTAGCTTCATGAACTACTATGTGTTTTATATTCCGCTGCGAGGTATTCTGTTTGTTCTATGTCTGTGATTCTGTGATTTGTATTTCATTTGCTCCAAATTTATTTACAATGCAGTATTTTGAGCAATTCAAGTCCGACATGTGCGACATCGAATGGCTGAAAATACCAGGTTGTTACAAAATATGTCCGTTTCACTTGAAAAATCATTCTTCACTATCTCGATCTCACTTCCAAAATCATTTCGAATTTCTATTTAGTTTATAACCTCATTTTTAACTAATTCACATTTAAATCAATGATTACAATACAAACATTTCCCAACTTTACATAGTTTAAATTTTTAGAAATAGTTTGAATAGTGAAAATAGTTTAGAAGTTTAAACAGTTCGATATAAAACGGTTAGAGTAATGAAAATGGTTTATATACTAAAATAGTGTGGAAAAATCAAAATAATTTGAATATTTAAAAAGATAGATTTTAAACAGTTATATTAAATTTCAAAGTCAAACTGATTCGATTACAAATCATTCAATTCAAATCATCTTCAATCCATTTCAATTCTAATCAACTCAATTTCAATTTCAATTCAAACCAAATTCAATTTCAGTTTCAATTTCAATTCAAACTAATTTCAATTTTGATTTTCATTGATTTGATTTAAATTGTTTAAGTTCAATTCAATTCTTGATTCTAAACTATTTCAGTTTATATAAAGTTCGAATTCAACTTCAAAATACAATTTAATTCATTTAATTCATATTAAACTTCAATGTTTGAATGTGGATTCAAATCTTCAAACTAATTCAATTCTGAGCTCAAATTTTGAAATACCTATTTAAATTACTTTTACTTAGCCAAATCCAAAATTCAAGTAAAAGTTTAAATCTTTAAGACATTTTCAATTTTCTTAATTCAAGACAAATGTCAATTTTTACTTCATAATTCAAAATAAATTCTTAAAACAATTCATTTTAACCAATTTCAACATTTCAAGACTTGATTTCAAAATTAATTTAATCTTTATAAATTCGAATTATATTTTTTAAAACTATTTCATTTAAATAGATTCAAATTCAAGAATTTAAAACCATTTAATTTAACCAATCTGGTGTCCGGACATAATTTTCTATCCTATTGCCAAGTGATTAGTTATTTCGATTTAATTTCAAGGATGGATATATATCATTTCAATCCAAAATAAATAACATAGGCACATATCATTTCAACCTATTTCTTAATTTATTTAAAATAATTCAAATAACAGTTTTATATATGGTCAAATAATTTATAGGGTGATAACAGGATATATATAAATAAATAAACATCCAGTCATCCAAAATATCAATTAATAGCCATTCATCACAATCAAGATCCAAAACAATCAATATACCGCAAAAATTAACCACTTATCAATAATTAGGAATTTTAACTAGCAGTTTAATTCAAATGTCAAATTAAATGTCAATTCAAAATTTCTAACGTATAAATTTCTATGTCAATTTACATGCCAGTTAACTAAACAAACAACAATCAATAGAATCAAATCACTTCATTGATTTTCAATTAACTAACATAAAAATATTTTAGTCTTTGTGAGAGGTTTAAAACACTCACCTTAATTTCAAATTGAAAAATTTTCAGCTTCAAATAAGTTCTACTTCGATTCCATGTCGTAGCCTCCGTCGAAACGAATCCAATACGACTCGTTTCGCTCAAATCCGACCTTGCTTGGAAAAGTTATGCAATTTTAAACATAAGGATTATAATTAAAATTTAGTATAACGGCCGAGATTTTAGACCCTCGAAAATGGAAACTAATATGTCTACTGTATTACATGCCGAGCAATCGAATGCCGGAAAATTCGATAGTTAGGGAAAAAGAAAAGGAAGAGATAGAAGAAAAGAGAAATAACAACACAGAACCACACAATTGCAGTGGAAAAATATTTAATAAGTAATAACATGTCTTTATACAAAAAGAACTATAACTGTTATTTATACACACCATTATCAGAGTACAATAAATCAACAACTCAATATTGGATAATTATCTTGTCCTCACAAGTGCTGAATATATAGCCTACAGTACACAGCGGAATATAATCAAGCATGTGTAATACGTCCTCGCCATCCCGCTCATCTCCTGAGCTCCGTAGAATCCTAACCTGAACCTGCAATACTCGGTCTACCCCGAGTATTATATTAAAATAACACTGATTTAGTCTGGAAACTAGCGTAAGAAAACACACTTAATTTGAATTATTAAAGTTATCAAAATCCTTTGAAAAATAAAGGTATCTCGTAAGACCACGCCACACATAAACACAATGGGTCCTACGATAACCAAAACATTTTATATCAAAATCATTAGATATTGTAATAATGTCTATGTACAAATACTTATTCAAATGGCTGAAATTGTTACATTAATTAAATTTCGGCATACTAGGCTCTACAACCAAAACCATAAAGGCACACATTGGAGAATGGATTTCCATACAATGACTAGGAACTAAGGTACCACCTAACACAGTACACATCTAGAAAAATGTAACCGTATCCACAATTTATAACATATTCGAGGGCATCTAGAAAGGTGATAACATACCCTAATTGGGTGTGACTCGCTTAGCCTTGTTGCATCTCTCCTGATTTTCAGTCATTCCTATTGATGAGGCTTGAGGCTACAATTAACTTTTTAAGGAATTTATACTAGTAATGCTCATTTCCCTCCAATGACAATGTACTAATAGCATTCATCCATTCTAGTCCATTCTGAGTCTGAATGAAACCGAAGACACTATTCCTACTACATCCATTTTGGGATCATCCTTAGGATTAGTAGCAATTAGCCCTTGTACTTCAATACTCCATTTTCGATTCCATGCTTTTGTCTTCACTTCGAAAACGTATTCGACGGTCGAAGTTGTTTTTGGATAACTTATCCAATCCTAGTCTCTTTGAAACAACATTCAATATTTTCGGTAAACTTAACCGCGGTTCTTTAGGAAATAAACAGACGAAAATAAGATTGGAGATCATCTCCTAACCGTTAGTGGACGGATTTCCTTATCATCATCCTAGAAGAATGGAACGAGTTTATACGTGTAGTATAACACCTGCGATGGTAACTATACCATATAATCCTCATGATTCTCCTACATATTTCCAAATTTATGTTTTAGTCTAGATTTGATTGGTTATTTAACTGTCAAGTAAACAATCATTCAACCAAAGGTTTCATTTTCCACTAAAGTCACTAAGCCTTATTTGATTTAAATTTCAATAAATTAAATCTCTTTAGCAAAGGTATATGCTTATCTCGCCAGAATAAGTATATTCACAAAAAATTCGTTTCAACAATATTTGAAAAACTTTTTAAGACAAATATGGAAAGCACCATGTAGTATCAACCATAGAATCACAGCTCAATGACTACGTCTCTATCTAAGAGAAATCCAAACTTAATTGTAGGCAATATTTGCCTCCGATTTCAGCCATGAAAGTATACCATTACTTTCCAAAAACTTTATTTAATAATTAATTATTTTTACATAACTTTGAAACAATAAATAAATTCTGATTTATTAATAAAATTCTAATCGATATACAAGACTTGTTTAAAAACTTATAATTTATTTTGACAATTTAAAAATATTCAAATAACTAACTTTCTAAAATATTTTTATACACTTTTAACTTACCTAGTTTATTAAATAAAAATGCTCCTTTTACAACAACTCAACCCCTCGATAAAAGTATATTTTTTAATTCCAATATAACTAATTTAATTTTTATAAATCTCTCTTGATTTATCACCGATCGATTTACGTCCCCAATTTCATAAATCACTTTTTCACATTCTCAAAAGAAAATCTATCCTTTCGTTTTAAACCGATTTACCCATCACATTATAAATTCTCACCGTAAATTTATATCTTCAATTTATCGAATCATAATCATTTCACTATGTCTATAAACATTGTTTATAAATCCCATTATCTCATTTCCAGTTTGCAACGGCTTCACATCACTTAAATCCATTATAAATGGATTTCTAAATTAAATTCCATTTATAAATAAACCTCTTAAATAACCCAAACTATATTCCAAAACCAACCGAATCTCGATTCTGCTTCCATTTTGTAATTTAGAAATCTTACTTAAGATCCAGCAAGATCAATTTTATATTTGTTCCCAAATTCCTTTTTATTCCCTCGATTTTTAAAACCTTTTATATTTAAATAAATATCACTGAAGAATTATTATTTAAAATCCTTTACATACATTATTCCAAGATCCCTATTTGCAATATCCCAAAATAGTTAAGTACAAATTCAAAACCATTTATTTTATCCAATCAATTAATCCAAAACTCTATATAAATATTTTACTTCAAAGTAACTTTTTAATTTCTTTCAAATTCAAAACATATATTTATGGTGTATTTTTTTGAATACCAAAACCTAGGCCAGTGCTTCCATGGCATCCAATAAATTCAAACCACACTATAACCTATCACAAATTATTTAAATATATCATATATCACTATATATGAAATTAAATTCAACATTTTTGAGGAATCCAGTTGGATCCCTCCAACCTGTTTCCCCTGCCAACCATAGATGTTAATACACATAAAAATACTAATCCCGCTTCAAGTGGGATATCACGGTAGTATTGTGTCATCCACCATTATGTGGAGTGCATAGGGTCCCATCCACTAAAATAAGCAGGAATATCAATCCAACTACTAATATATATATATACACACTATATGTAATATCATATTCAACTGATAATAGCTATCAAATTGAACCAGGCATCCAATAATTAATTTTGCTATTTAAAGTTAACTAGTAATCCAAAAAGAGTGAGATTAACTCACATTTATTTTATGTTGTCGCCAGGACGTTCCGGTTTGGAACTAAAACCGAACGACGTCCGATTTTAACCTAAATTTTTGACTGTCTCCAAATCCGTCCAAACTAATGTCATTGCGAAATTCTCATCACCACGATCGCAATGCAAATAGTTTCGTCCAATTTTGACCTCGCATGCAGGAGTTGCATAATTTTTAAGTTTACAAGAATTTAAATATATAAAATTTACAACCTTTTTTCAACAAAAGCCCATACCCATCTACAAACCAGACCCACCACAATCTTCAACTTCCCTGATCCTTGCCCCTTGCATACGAGAACACGCACAACCACAAATCCACTCGTGTACTACACTGAAACCATGATTTGCTCGGCCATTCTTTGAAACGACTCCGCCATCCAACTCCCCTCAATGAAACGCACCCACCTATGCTTGAAAGCCAACCTTCGAATGACCCTAGTGAGTCGCGACCTGCTACCATGAAATGCTCGACCTTGCAAGCGTCCCACCCTCCAAACACGACCGGCCTCCACCAAATACTCACCACTCGACCGCCTATCCATCTCGATCACCACCCCACCCTCCAAATCGACAAACTCTCTTCGAATCAAACGTAAGTCCCAACACTAGCTTTCCTGTGCAATGTCGAGTAACCCAAAACTTCGCCGCACCCCATAATCTTTGTATCCGATTGAAGAGAACGAAGAAATATGATTTTACAAACAAGTTTCTGGATTTTATGTTGAGTATTTGAGGAGAAAGGATTTTTTTAAAGTTTTGATATATTTTTCTTCTAACTGTAACTTGCTTGTGTTATTTAAAAAAGAAGAAGTCATAATGTTAGCGTATTGGCGGCTAACTACATTGGCTTGAAGTGAAATAAAAGAAGCTGACATAATGTAACGACCCAGAATTTTTACTAATTAAAATTTGAATATTTAATTAATTTTAAATATTAATAAGTGAAATTTATAAGTCAAATAAATTTTTATTTGAATTTTTGGATTTAATTGAATAATTAAATCGATAATTTAATACGTTAAATTATGGAAATAATTGAAAATATAGTTAAATATGATTGAAAATGATTTGTAAAATTTTATTTTATCATGTTAGAGTTAGAATGATATTTTAGAACTTTTAAAATCGAATTAAAAGTTAATTTGTGAAAATTGAATATTTTAATATTAAAATCGACTAGTGAAAATAGCCAATTTTTGAACAGTCTCAGAATTGAACGAAACCAGTTCCATTGGATCCGTAATAGTTAGTTATTACCGGATTTCAATTTTCGTGTCAATCGGAGTTATCGTTTGATCGTGGCAGCTCGAAACGCATCGAATCGTTTTTAATTTAAATTTGGCGAGTCAAAATAGCCATTTTTCAAAAAGTCTCGGATTTCGACGAAACCAGTTTCATCGGATCCGTAATGTGATATTATTGTAAGGTTTCAAATTTCAAGTCAATTGGATTTACCGTTTGTCCGGTACGAATTAAAACGCCTAGAAATCGATTTAAATCGGTTTAATTCAAATTGAGCGTTTACAGCCATAACTCGCACAGATGTCCGAATTAGCTTCCGAAACCTGTTCCATTGTGTCCGGAACGCGGGGTAAACCCTAGAAACGCTGGTTACGGCGCGTAAATCGGAGTTCGGAATTTCCGGAATGAATAGTGTTTCGGTTTTCTCTATAAATAGCCCTTCATAAATTAAAAAGAAAAAGAAAATAAAACACTAAACCCTAATTTTAACCTAGCCGCCACCTACAGATGGATGGCCAGAAATTATCTCCACTTCCTCCCTCAATCACTCACAATCCATCGACAATTAGGCGAAGTGTTCAACTGCAAGGTTGTAGAGGATGGAGAGGGATTCAGATCCATACGGAGTTGATCGTGTTTGGAGCATCGGAGGGGGGAGGGGAATGGGGGGCCGACCGTGCCAGCTCACGCACGTGTTTCTAGGTGCTAGGGGAGGCGAAGCTTAGGGGGATTGAGGCCGAGCATAGCTTAGGTCATAAGCTTCGAGATGAAGGTAGTTTGATGAAGTATCGTTGAGAATTGGAGGAGAATAATTCAACCCTAGTTTTGGGTGATGGGTTCATGGATACGGCTTGGACCTGTAGAGTGTGCGTGAGGGGGAAGAAGCAAAGGGACGGTGGAGATGCAATGGTGTTGGATCCAATGGCTTTGATTAAAGTTAGGTTTATTTATGTTATAAAATGTTATTAAAATCGTGTACAATCTTATAAAAATCATAACTTTTTCATACGAGGTCGAAAACGCGCGAAACCAGTTGCGTTGGAATCGTATGGACGAGCACTACGCGATGGAGTTGGTTTGGAGTCGTTTGGAGTTAGTGAGAATTTTGGGTAAAATTAAACGTCCGTTTAATTTTATTCGAAATAAATCGCTAAAACGGAAAATAAAATCAAGGTGAGAACTTCTCACTCAATCGAATCAGTTTCGATTTTATTTTAAATAGTTAGATTTAAAATATTTGAATGCATGTTTGAATGTTGATTAATATCTATTGATTGTTAAAATAGACATTATACGCCGTTAGTAAGCGGATGTTATTTATTAAAAACATATACCGCGAATATTTCATAAACAGTGAAATTGGTATTATAAATAATATCAATATATATATATATATATATATATATATATATATTGGCATATGTATATATTGCAGTTGATTGATTTCCCGTATTTTTTAGCGGATGAGACCCTATTACGCCGTTAGTAAGCGGATAATATTTAATAAGAACATGTACCGCGATAATTTCGTACTGGAGCGAAATTGGTATTGTGCTAATGTTTGTGAATGCAGGAAAACAGGTTGGAGGGATCCAACTGGATTCCTCAAAAGTTTTTATTTGATTTCAGGTATTTAGATATTTGATTGATTTTCATATTGATATATGATATCGTTGTAGTCGTGATTGACTATTTGGTGTGTAGCATCATTGGACCCAGATTTTGGGATTTTAAAATGATTTTAAAGTGATTTTTGAGAATATACTATATTTTTGGAATTGACCCATTTTAAATAAATAAACGTTATAATTTTTAAAGTTATAAAAATTATGATTTTGTGAAATATAGTTAAAAGCTGATTTTTGAGAAATATGAACCAATGATTTTATAAAATAGTTTAAACTGGATTTTTGAGTTTATTATTAAAAGTTTGAATATAAGATTTATAAAATTTGATTATTTTATAAATCAGAATGGTGAAATTATAAAGGAATTTAAAGATGTTTTTAAAGAATAATATAAATTGATTTATATTAAAAGATTTATAAATAGATATTTATAAATTGAAATGTTGACATTATAAAACGAGTTTTTATAAGTGTTTGAATGAAGTGAAAATGAATTTCATAATTGAATGGAATTTATAGAATTTTATACGGTGAAGTTATAAATGGAATTTTTATAAGCAGTAGGCCTATAAAATTTATTAAATTATTAAAATAATGATTTTGGATAAATGAATGAATCTTATAAGTTATAAGATTCAAAAATTGGAAAGTCTTTAAAAGAACGATTTTGTAAAATAATCGTTTTATAAGCATTTGACTTATAATATGAACTTTTAGTTTATAATTGAGTTATAAACTGGAATAGGTTAATAAAGGAATTTATAAAAAGGAAGTTTTTATAAATAAATAGAAATGGAATTTATAAACGTTGTTTTATAAATTCGCAAACAACTTATTTTGATAAGTTAATTGTTGAAACCTATAAATGGAGTTATATTCACGTTTTAGACTGTGAATAATCCTTTGAAATGAAATGAATAGAAAGGATGGAATTTGTTAAAGAAGTATATTCACGTTTTTGAATAGTGAATAATATGTTAAAGAAATCGTTTTAGATATGATGTTTTAAATAGAATTAAAACGATCTAACGATGTTTTAAATGTGTTGAGATTCGAAACCATAGATTTCAACATCTATTGTTGAAATAGACGTTTTCGAGAAATAAAAGGAAATAGTGGACTATAACACTGTTGTTATAGTAAATGATTTCCGAAAGGAAATGTTTTGTATAGTATTGGGATTTATATATCTATTTTAAATTCGAATCCCTATACTAGTGATTTTGGGTTGTCGTAACGATGTTTTACGTAACATTCGTTTTGGCCCAAATAAATATGTTTAAGTGAATGATTTCCTTAAAGAATGAAATATATACTTAATTCGATTTAAGTATATTGAATATTTTCCAAGGTTGAAAATAAAAAGATTTGTGAATTACTTATAAATAAGTAAGTATGGAATGTTTTCCAATATAAAGCGAATATTTTGAGAATTTATCTTTTTGAAGATAAATTGAAAGGGAATATTGAAATGAATAATTGGAATCGAATATTCATAGATATTTTGGATTATAAATTCACTATGGAATTTATGAATGAAATTGGGAATTGGGTCTAAAAATAAACATTGATTTATTTTTGAAGTGTGAAACTATATATCTTGTAAAGATATTTTGGAAAATAAATAATTTGGAAAATTATTTGAAAACTGGTGATGTGTGCATATCAATTGATAGTTCAATAACCGACTATCAATATTTCCCTTTGAATGGGTATTTGGATGTGATTTGATTGAATTTGAATGTCACACTTATTTTTAAATAAGCGCTCACTATTCGGGTTAACCGGGAAAGGACCATGGGGTCGTATAACCCACTCCGAATATGTGATACGTCATTATGAATTGCATTTGAAGATCGGTGTTGAAGACCGGTATTTGCGAGAGCGATAGGATGACCTATCGATTGTCTCTGCACTGGGTCGCTCCTGGTATAGAGATTCCATAAGTGATGGGAAATCCGATCAGGATTGTGAATATCCGGATTGCAAGGACTTCTTTATAAGTGCCTTCGGTTCTGTTCGAGCCCGGAACAGACTTGTATGGATTGTATGTCTGACATTACAAGTTGAGATATAAAGCCGATTTCTTTCAAATATATTTCTGTTGGTGGCGGAGAATTTATTCTTTTAGCTTAACACCCTTCTCTGAGACGTACGTGCTCAGAGGTTATATAGTTGAATGTTATCAGCGTTATATTCCCAATTTGGTAATGTGACATGCTGAGTGATGCTGAAATGATCATTGTGTTGATTATTTGTGATAGGATCGTTTATTTGATCGTCTATCCTTGTGATCATTGTGTTGATCATTTGTTGACCCAAAGCATGGCTTTTGTATAAAGTATGTTTTTGTGGACGTGACTTCGTCGAGCCTCACATCCCGGAATGGTCAAAACAGGAAAGATGCGGCAAGGTTATGAGGGGTAGCTCCCTTTAGGGTATGTGCATTTCCTTCTGGAAAGGGTGGTATCATGGTATGGAGCCCAGATATTTACTCATGTTGAAACACTATATTTTATTACTGTGTGGTGTTGTTGGTGACGAGCGCTCGGTTAAAAGGTCCAATGGGACCAGGGGGTGCCATATTCGTGTAGTAGTTACCTAGTGATAAAGGTAACCCGACCTTGTGTTGGCAGAGAGCTGGTTAAGTTCTCGGGAACGTCCAGCCAGAGGCGTTTCCATGTGGCAATGGGAAGTTCCTTGGCCTGACCATTTGTTGGAAATCCAAAGAAACAATACGAAACTTGTACGGTTTTAGTTGTATAACCTGCTATGGAATGTGGCGGTAACCTGCTATTGAACATGGTAGCTATAGTAGGCATAAGTGCGGAATGTCTATGCTGGCTAAGATTTATATCTTTATTTTTGAAATGATTTTCCTATACTATGCACTAGTAATAATATCAAATGTTATTTTAAATGCGTATCAAGCATCTTTGGCTATCATAAGGAGAAATCTCCTCCGATTCTGCGTTTGCATGTGTGTGTGTGCGGGAGGCCTTATGGTAGTCTCATTCTTAAAAGCATTGCGAATTGACTTTAAAAATATTCCTCTATTTTTGATTTTAAAGATAAATAAACTGTTTTGAGTTCTCACACCAGTCACATGACTGACTTGGAGTTTATTGTTTTCCTTCCTAAACTCTGGGTGCCCACCAATTTCCACACGGGCAGTTAAGAGTTAGGTTTATCAGGATATTCTGGATTTGCTGGAGGCAAGCTGGATGGCATGGCGTATTACTAGTTTATATAGTATTTCTTTTTCCGCTGTTGTTGTTGTATGATGTTGTACACTCTGATGATATGATGTAATGTAATGTATAAAATGTAATAACTGATAGTTCTTTGTTTAAAGATTATTCATTTATTATTATATGTTGTTCCGCTGCGAATTGTGAGATTCTGTTGTTGTTCTGTTGTTTTATTTCTGTTCTATGTTCTATTTTCTTTTTCTTCTATTTTAAAAAAATTTCTATCTTATGTATTCTCTCCTCTCTATTTTCTATCTTCTTATCTTTTTCTCTCTTTTTCTTTTCCTAAATTCTTTTCTTAAACCCATAACATTTCGGTTTTTCGGCAACGAAAATCCGCCTGCGTTACATTTGGTATCAGAGCTGATGGTTAAGCGACAACCATGGTTCTGTTGGGTATTACTCATTAGAGATAGAGTCAGTAGTACTCTAGAATGAATTTGAGTGTAATAATAGCTATGAGAGCGTATTTGTTAGTGAATATGAAATTGTTTTATATTGTGATGATTGGTTTGTTGAGTGGTATATGAACTTTCGTCAGCGTGGTCCGCAAGACTATGCCGAAGGGGTTTCTAAACACTTGAATAGAACAATTCGGCACAATATTGATTTTAAATTGGGTAAATGAAATAATTTTACCTTGAGTATATTTTATATATAAAGGAATAATTTTTCAGAATTATAAAAGTGTATGTAAGTTGATTGTTTAGTTGTTTGAATAATCTAAACAAAAGAATAATTGTATAAGCAAAAGAATTATAAGAATTGAATTATAATTAAAGCGATTTACAATTGTGAAATAAACTTATATATAAGAAGTGAAACTATATGAATATAACTTAAGTGATATTGAATGAAGTTGATATTAGTATCAAAGTAAATTAATAAAGTTAAGTGGTGGATGTGAACTTGAGTTATATAAATGAAATTCAACTTTGAAATTAAATTGAATGAATGGATTGACTATTAATCAATTAAATGTGAATTAAGTTGAAATGAAATAATGAATATAAGTAAAGGGATTTGGTTGAAATCAATAAACATTGGTTGATATTGATTGTTATATGATTGTTAGATTGATTGTATATGAATTCATTAAGTATTAATGAAAGTGAATTAATGAAATTTAAAGCTATGTAATTGAATTCAAATTAGAAGTAAATAAATTTGAATGGAATTGAATCTGATTTGGAAGTGAACCAACTTGAATATGAATTAGTTGAATGCTAGTTGGTTGATGTTTGCATTTGTTGTTTAGTTGCATTTGCTATGTGACATATATAGTTGATATGTTACTATATGTTGTATATCGATACTATTTTCTACATGCATGTTCTCATGTTGTTTGTTGAGTGATTAGTAGGTGCGGATCGCGTTTGCTTCGCATTTGAAGTTCGCTTTTGCGCTATATTAGCCGTATATGCTTGCTAATAAAATATAAGGTACATATCTCGGATTACATACCGTACTTTTACACTTTTTTCCCTGCGGGATGCCTCATTACTTGATGAGATGTATATTTGTGATATATATACTGTCATTTTTTTTTCGGATCGAGCCGCGCAAAGGAGACTGGCGAATTTTTCCGAAATTTTAAGGCGTTAGAAAAATTTGAGAAAATTGGAAATTTTTTTGAAAACTTTAACTTTGATTTTGAATTGAAAGTTAAATGATATAGTAGTGTTTTTGAAAAGATAACTAAGTATGATTTGAAAACGTAGTAAAGTATTATAAGAAATTTAACTATAGATTTTGGAAAATTAATAAATTCTATAACTTTTCTTACTTGTTAATTTCGAGGACGAAATTCTTTTAAGGGGGAAAGATTGTAACGACCCAGAATTTTTATTAATTAAAATTTGAATATTTAATTAATTTTAAATATTAATAAGTGAAATTTATAAGTCAAATAAATTTTTATTTGAATTTTTGGATTTAATTGAATAATTAAATCGATAATTTAATACGTTAAATTATGGAAATAATTGAAAATATAGTTAAATATGATTGAAAATGATTTGTAAAATTTTATTTTATCATGTTAGAGTTAGAATGATATTTTAGAACTTTTAAAATCGAATTAAAAGTTAATTTGTGAAAATTGAATATTTTAATATTAAAATCGACTAGTGAAAATAGCCAATTTTTGAACAGTCTCAGAATTGAACGAAACCAGTTCCATTGGATCCGTAATAGTTAGTTATTACCGGATTTCAATTTTCGTGTCAATCGGAGTTATCGTTTGATCGTGGCAGCTCGAAACGCATCGAATCGTTTTTAATTTAAATTTGGCGAGTCAAAATAGCCATTTTTCAAAAAGTCTCGGATTTCGACGAAACCAGTTTCATCGGATCCGTAATGTGATATTATTGTAAGGTTTCAAATTTCAAGTCAATTGGATTTACCGTTTGTCCGGTACGAATTAAAACGCCTAGAAATCGATTTAAATCGGTTTAATTCAAATTGAGCGTTTACAGCCATAACTCGCACAGATGTCCGAATTAGCTTCCGAAACCTGTTCCATTGTGTCCGGAACGCAGGGTAAACCCTAGAAACGCTGGTTACGGCGCGTAAATCGGAGTTCGGAATTTCCGGAATGAATAGTGTTTCGGTTTTCTCTATAAATAGCCCTTCATAAATTAAAAAGAAAAAGAAAATAAAACACTAAACCCTAATTTTAACCTAGCCGCCACCTACAGATGGATGGCCAGAAATTATCTCCACTTCCTCCCTCAATCACTCACAATCCATCGACAATTAGGTGAAGTGTTCAACTGCAAGGTTGTAGAGGATGGAGAGGGCTTCAGATCCATACGGAGTTGATCGTGTTTGGAGCATCGGAGGGGGGGGGGGGGGGAAATGGGGGGGCCGACCGTGCCAGCTCACGCACGTGTTTCTAGGTGCTAGGGGAGGCCGAGCTTAGGGGGATTGAGGCCGAGCATAGCTTAGGTCATAAGCTTCGAGATGAAGGTAGTTTGACGAAGTATCGTTGAGAATTGGAGGAGAATAATTCAACCCTAGTTTTGGGTGATGGGTTCATGGATACGGCTTTGGACCTGTAGAGTGTGCGTGAGGGGGAAGAAGCAAAGGGACGGTGGAGATGCAATGGTGTTGGATCCAATGGCTTTGATTAAAGTTAGGTTTATTTATGTTATAAAATGTTATTAAAATCGTGTACAATCTTATAAAAATCATAACCTTTTCATACGAGGTCGAAAACGCGCGAAACCAGTTGCGTTGGAATCGTATGGACGAGCACTACGCGATGGAGTTGGTTTGGAGTCGTTTGGAGTTAGTGAGAATTTTGGGTAAAATTAAACGTCCGTTTAATTTTATTCGAAATAAATCGCTAAAACGGAAAATAAAATCAAGGTGAGAACTTCTCACTCAATCGAATCAGTTTCGATTTTATTTTAAATAGTTAGATTTAAAATATTTGAATGCATGTTTGAATGTTGATAAATATCTATTGATTGTTAAAATAGACATTATACGCCGTTAGTAAGCGGATGTTATTTATTAAAAACATATACCGCGAATATTTCATAAACAGTGAAATTGGTATTATAAATAATATCAATATATATATATTGGCATATGTATATATTGCAGTTGATTGATTTCCCGTATTTTTTAGCGGATGAGACCCTATTACGCCGTTAGTAAGTGGATAATATTTAATAAGAACATGTACCGCGATAATTTCGTACTGGAGCGAAATTGGTATTGTGCTAATGTTTGTGAATGCAGGAAAACAGGTTGGAGGGATCCAACTGGATTCCTCAACAGTTTTTATTTGATTTCAGGTATTTAGATATTTGATTGATTTTCATATTGATATATGATATCGTCGTAGTCGTGATTGACTATTTGGTGTGCAGCATCATTGGACCCAGATTTTGGGATTTTAAAATGATTTTAAAGTGATTTTTGAGAATATACTATATTTTTGGAATTGATCCGTTTTAAGTAAATAAACGTTATAATTTTTAAAGTCATAAAAATTATGATTTTGTGAAATATAGTTAAAAGCTGATTTTTGAGAAATATGAACCAATGATTTTATAAAATAGTTTAAACTGGATTTTTGAGTTTATTATTAAAAGTTTGAATATAAGATTTATAAAATTTGATTATTTTATAAATCAGAATGGTGAAATTATAAAGGAATTTAAAGATGTTTTTAAAGAATAATATAAATTGATTTATATTAAAAGATTTATAAATAGATATTTATAAATTGAAATGTTGACATTATAAAACGAGTTTTTATAAGTGTTTGAATGAAGTGAAAATGAATTTCATAATTGAATGGAATTTATAGAATTTTATACGGTGAAGTTATAAATGGAATTTTTATAAGCAGTAGGCCTATAAAATTTATTAAATTATTAAAATAATGATTTTGGATAAATGAATGAATCTTATAAGTTATAAGATTCAAAAATTGGAAAGTCTTTAAAAGAACGATTTTGTAAAATAATCGTTTTATAAGCATTTGACTTATAATATAAACTTTTAGTTTATAATTGAGTTATAAACTGGAATAGGTTAATAAAGGAATTTATAAAAAGGAAGTTTTTATAAATAAATAGAAATGGAATTTATAAACGTTGTTTTATAAATTCGCAAACAACTTATTTTGATAAGTTAATTGTTGAAACCTATAAATGGAGTTATATTCACGTTTTAGACTGTGAATAATCCTTTGAAATGAAATGAATAGAAAGGATGGAATTTGTTAAAGAAGTATATTCACGTTTTTGAATAGTGAATAATATGTTAAAGAAATCGTTTTAGATATGATGTTTTAAATAGAATTAAAACGATCTAACGATGTTTTAAATGTGTTGAGATTCGAAACCATAGATTTCAACATCTATTGTTGAAATAGACGTTTTCGAGAAATAAAAGGAAATAGTGGACTATAACACTGTTGTTATAGTAAATGATTTCCGAAAGGAAATGTTTTGTATAGTATTGGGATTTATATATCTAT
This sequence comes from Allium cepa, assembly GCA_030765085.1. Lineage (NCBI taxonomy): Eukaryota > Viridiplantae > Streptophyta > Magnoliopsida > Asparagales > Amaryllidaceae > Allium > Allium cepa. Next base: position 124,476,237 of record CM060940.1, on the reverse strand, counting down.
TTTAAATTCGAATCCCTATACTAGTGATTTTGGGTTGTCGTAACGATGTTTTACGTAACATTCGTTTTGGCCCAAATAAATATGTTTAAGTGAATGATTTCCTTAAAGAATGAAATATATACTTAATTCGATTTAAGTATATTGAATATTTTCCAAGGTTGAAAATAAAAAGATTTGTGAATTACTTATAAATAAGTAAGTATGGAATGTTTTCCAATATAAAGCGAATATTTTGAGAATTTATCTTTTTGAAGATAAATTGAAAGGGAATATTGAAATGAATAATTGGAATCGAATATTCATAGATATTTTGGATTATAAATTCACTATGGAATTTATGAATGAAATTGGGAATTGGGTCTAAAAATAAACATTGATTTATTTTTGAAGTGTGAAACTATATATCTTGTAAAGATATTTTGGAAAATAAATAATTTGGAAAATTATTTGAAAACTGGTGATGTGTGCATATCAATTGATAGTTCAATAACCGACTATCAATATTTCCCTTTGAATGGGTATTTGGATGTGATTTGATTGAATTTGAATGTCACACTTATTTTTAAATAAGCGCTCACTATTCGGGTTAACCGGGAAAGGACCATGGGGTCGTATAACCCACTCCGAATATGTGATACGTCATTATGAATTGCATTTGAAGATCGGTGTTGAAGACCGGTATTTGCGAGAGCGATAGGATGACCTATCGATTGTCTCTGCACTGGGTCGCTCCTGGTATAGAGATTCCATAAGTGATGGGAAATCCGATCAGGATTGTGAATATCCGGATTGCAAGGACTTCTTTATAAGTGCCTTCGGTTCTGTTCGAGCCCGGAACAGACTTGTATGGATTGTATGTCTGACATTACAAGTTGAGATATAAAGCCGATTTCTTTCAAATATATTTCTGTTGGTGGCGGAGAATTTATTCTTTTAGCTTAACACCCTTCTCTGAGACGTACGTGCTCAGAGGTTATATAGTTGAATGTTATCAGCGTTATATTCCCAATTTGGTAATGTGACATGCTGAGTGATGCTGAAATGATCATTGTGTTGATTATTTGTGATAGGATCGTTTATTTGATCGTCTATCCTTGTGATCATTGTGTTGATCATTTGTTGACCCAAAGCATGGCTTTTGTATAAAGTATGTTTTTGTGGACGTGACTTCGTCGAGCCTCACATCCCGGAATGGTCAAAACAGGAAAGATGCGGCAAGGTTATGAGGGGTAGCTCCCTTTAGGGTATGTGCATTTCCTTCTGGAAAGGGTGGTATCATGGTATGGAGCCCAGATATTTACTCATGTTGAAACACTATATTTTATTACTGTGTGGTGTTGTTGGTGACGAGCGCTCGGTTAAAAGGTCCAATGGGACCAGGGGGTGCCATATTCGTGTAGTAGTTACCTAGTGATAAAGGTAACCCGACCTTGTGTTGGCAGAGAGCTGGTTAAGTTCTCGGGAACGTCCAGCCAGAGGCGTTTCCATGTGGCAATGGGAAGTTCCTTGGCCTGACCATTTGTTGGAAATCCAAAGAAACAATACGAAACTTGTACGGTTTTAGTTGTATAACCTGCTATGGAATGTGGCGGTAACCTGCTATTGAACATGGTAGCTATAGTAGGCATAAGTGCGGAATGTCTATGCTGGCTAAGATTTATATCTTTATTTTTGAAATGATTTTCCTATACTATGCACTAGTAACAATATCAAATGTTATTTTAAATGCGTATCAAGCATCTTTGGCTATCATAAGGAGAAATCTCCTCCGATTCTGCGTTTGCATGTGTGTGTGTGCGGGAGGCCTTATGGTAGTCTCATTCTTAAAAGCATTGCGAATTGACTTTAAAAATATTCCTCTATTTTTGATTTTAAAGATAAATAAACTGTTTTGAGTTCTCACACCAGTCACATGACTGACTTGGAGTTTATTGTTTTCCTTCCTAAACTCTGGGTGCCCACCAATTTCCACACGGGCAGTTAAGAGTTAGGTTTATCAGGATATTCTGGATTTGCTGGAGGCAAGCTGGATGGCATGGCGTATTACTAGTTTATATAGTATTTCTTTTTCCGCTGTTGTTGTTGTATGATGTTGTACACTCTGATGATATGATGTAATGTAATGTATAAAATGTAATAACTGATAGTTCTTTGTTTAAAGATTATTCATTTATTATTATATGTTGTTCCGCTGCGAATTGTGAGATTCTGTTGTTGTTCTGTTGTTTTCTTTCTGTTCTATGTTCTATTTTCTTTTTCTTCTATTTTAAAAAAATTTCTATCTTATGTCTTCTCTCCTCTCTATTTTCTATCTTCTTATCTTTTTCTCTCTTTTTCTTTTCCTAAATTCTTTTCTTAAACCCATAACATTTCGGTTTTTCGGCAACGAAAATCCGCCTGCGTTACACATAAATATGGTCAAGACAATATATATATATATATATATATATATATATATTTAAATTTTCAATTTGTCTCGATACTAAACTTAAAATTTCGAACCCCTAACGGGGCGTGCCACTAGGCATTCATAATGTTATACCTCTATTTCGAACAAAATGGAAAAGCTTTCGAGTCCTAATTCGATCGTATGGAGAAGATAGCTTTTTGAACCTAATTATTACTGTAATGACACGGTATTTAATACCATTTGCATCCGCATATGTCGGATTTGAATTGTTCAAAACAACAACAGACTGTTAATTTATATTTGGCAAACTCAGCATATATAGTAAATAAAATCAATCACAGAATCACAGACACTTAGTAATATAACAATAACCAGGGGAATAGATAAATAGTAGCTATGAAGATACCATATAAACAACAGAGTTTGAAATAAAATACAACAGAATATCTCAAATACAATGTATTCTCGAATACGAACAAATGACAAGTCTGAACAAAACCACTGGGTAGCTGAAAGCTGGATAGATACAAATGGATCTCCAAGTGAAGCTTAAGTTGAGTCTCAAATGCTGTGACACTCGGTCTGACCCGAGCGTAAGGCAAAACACAAAACACTAGATTCAGGATTAAAATTCTTATATTAGTAAATTCAACTCAAGTGAAATGTCAACTGAAATACAAGTAACTTAAAGGATGTTTGGGATAGCCATCCTCTAAGGTTCTGTGGAACTATCTACTATGTAGTAACATATGCTATTATAATAATGTCTACAGCAAAGTAAACTATTAAAATATCATTAAGGTGTTAACCATATCCCCCTTAACATATTTTATATAATGCCGTAGTCTATAAAGATATTGTGAACTCCACCCGTGGGTGGGCTATCAGAGAGCGCTCCGAAGGTACGACAAAAAACAAACTTGTAGAAGATGCGATAGGGCATGCGACAAGGCACTCGAGGCAATGCCAAGGTAGATATATCGTTTGTGGATCTGGACTGGTGGTAACTCATAGCAGCCATTACCGTCCATCTCGTGACATACTCTCAAATCAAAAGGTGCACCCAACCCATCACAAAAACAATAGAATGGTATCGAAGAAATGTGTCTGATAGGAGGAATGACCTCACTTGGCCCGGCGTGGCCCCTATTTTAACCTCATCAAACTGACTCATGGAAGTTAGGGCTACGTAAATGCCATATAGAATCGTCACCAAACCATCCTACTTCATTTTGGAATCTCCACCACGTACACAGTTGTTAAAGTGGTTTTCAGTATTGGCAGAGAGTATGACAATATCCGATCACGATCTCTTTAACAACCAAACATTATTATAATACTGTGGTAATTTCATTTCAAACAGTTCATAATTCATATCAAAATATCATATCATTTCAAACCATATCAATTTGGTATCATTATACACTTTAAATAATATTCATTTCCAGAATCGTAACACTTTCAAAAATAATAACACTTTCAAAATAATAAACTTTTGAAACCATAACATTTTAAAAATCATAACACTTTTGAAACCATAAAATTTTAAAATTACAACACTTTATATAATGAAATAGTTTCCTCCAATTTCGCACGTCGATTAAAATCAACTTAAATTCCAAAAATTCAATTTAAATCAATTCCAATTTAACCATTTCAATTTAAAGGTCAAAGATTCAAGTTTTTTTATATTCAAACATTTACAATATGAATTTCATTTATATTTCAATATTTAACTTTAATTTATTTCAAGTTGAAAGTATTCACTTAATCATTTTTAATAACAATTTATTAAAATCACAATTTATAAATTTAAATCAATATTAAATATTCCTCAATTTTATTTAAAATTTGAGAATATTCATTTAATCACTTTTTATCAAATAAAGTTATAAATCATATTTTCCCCAATATCTCAACATCAATAAGTTCAAATAAATCTTTATTTAAATTCAATTATTAACCAATTTAAATTCCAAGTCAACATTTATTTATCTTCCCACCCTTTATTATTAAAGTTATAAAATCTATTTTCAAAACATAATTTTAAATAAATACTTAAATATATTATAACTAAAAAATTAAATTTTAATCAATTAAACCTTATTATTATAAGTAATTTGTATTTAATCTTATTTTATATATTTTTAAAAGAATAAAATTATAGGAAAATCTTAAAAATTATATTTTTCAAAACTAACTTATAACTTAAAATTTACCAAAACATATAAATTTAAAAATCTAGATTTTAGACATATATAAAAATCTATAACCTGTATATATTTTATTTTAAAATCAATACTTATTAAAATCATATATTTCCTTTCAAAACTTTGGAAATCATTTTTCAAAATATAAACAAACGGTGTCTGTATATAATTTTCTATCTTATGGTCAAGTGATACGGATATTAATCATTTTGATGCGTAATTTATATATATACGGATATATATCATTTCAACCGCAATCAAAATTCTGCTCAATGAAAAATCGCTTGGATTTATCGTTTCAACCCGTAACGGTTTCCTCCTATTTTACAAGATCGTTCGGGTATATATCATTTCAACCCATAGGGAATTCTATACAAACAGGGAACTCGCAGAGTGAGAACAAATATGATAATAATATAATATCAACAATAGGCATATATCATCAGTCATAAATAGAATATAAATAACATATCATGGTGTCAGATGTCATAGGTGAACAAATACAGGTAATAACATATATATAGCAATTTAAATAATTAACAATGGCTATTTCAATTGTCGTTTCAATTGAAATAAAATTTAATAAAATAAGAACGTTAATCATAAGCGATTGCTCACCTTTCGAGGCTAGAGAAATTTGATAACGAAGTGAGTTATGAATCCAGGCGCGGATTCCAAAGCAAAGCTAGATTGTACACAAATTTGACGAGCAAAGCTAATAAATAGGAATTAATGAAATCAAATCAAAACTGGATCGATGATGAAAAATGGTATAAGTGAACCTATATATAACTATATATATAATAAAAAATCATATGCTAAATTCAAATATATATTAAATTAAATAGATACATATTTCAAAATCATTGTTAAACCAAAACTCAAATCTTGAAGTCAAACATATATATATATATATATATATATAATAATAATAAATTTAGAATCAATACATTAAAATTTAACGGTTTAACATATATATTTATATAACTTATAAAATCAACCAACAAACTAAAAGTTTAAAACATATATATATATATGTATGTATGTATGTATATGTATATGTATGTATATAAACACTATATGTTATATTTAAAAGAATATTTAATACAAAATCAGTATTTATAAAATCAACTTAACTAATATATACTGACACACGAAAACAAGCATATAAAATATAACTAAAACTATATAACAAAATGCTGTAACTTATATATATGGTTATATAAACTCACATATACCATAACCAGATCATATACAACTTTATATATACACGTACAGATTGCAATCAATATTATTATAAACTTATATTGTAACATCCCGGTATTTTGCATCAATTATAATCGACAATTTAAACGATTAATATTGACACAAATTTCCATTTGAAGTTTTTAAATTTGAATTAAAATTCTTTTATAAATTGTTAAGAAGATTGATGGGCTTTAAAAATTAGTTAGTGGCCCATTTTTCTTTGTGATGCCGTAACCATTAACATAGGCTTGTGACCGTTCCCCTTTTTATTCACTCTCGAACCCTAAATAAAAATAAAAATAAATGGTGGCCGTTCCTTTTCTTCTTCTTCGTCCAAATTAGGGCTTCGATTTTGATTTCGCTCGTCTCCGTGATGCTCGGCCGCTTCTATTAGGTCGAGTTCGTCGCCGCTTCAAAGCAAGGTGAGTACTTTCAGTTACTCACATCTAATTCAAGCGTTTTTCATGATTGCTTGCTTGTTTAAATTCGCGATTTTTGGATTGCTTGATTTATTGATCCTCACGGTTTTGAAAGCATTGACTCCTTGTTGACTGCGGTCCTTTTGATTTGTTAAAATTAGTTTGCAGTGATGTTGGTCTGATTGTTTGATACATTCCTGTAGCTCCATCTTGTTTACTGGTTTGGTGTTGCATCCATTGTGATATTTGTAGTAGCACTGTGCTTGAATCATTTTTGTAGTCTGCACATTGCATGCCTGATGGTTCTGTCCACTTTGAATTGTGATCTTTGTAGTTGCTTGATGTCACTCATATGCTGTTTGCTTATATTCAGTTTGCATCAAGTCAGTTTGAACTTTCTTTTTATCCATCTAAAAATATTGGTCTGCATTATTGCTTGTGGTCTCTTCATTTTTGTTGGTGCTTGAGTTTGAATCAGTTGTCTTATTCACTATCATCAGTTGCATTCACCACTATCATCAGTTTTAGTTGCATCCCTCTGGTCTCTTCATTTTAGACACTGATTTGTCTGCCGTTGTATCTTGTTTACTGGTTGAACTCATTTGTCATAGCATGATCCATGTTTTTAACTTGCTTGAGTTAGCACTGTGTCATTGTTATTACAAACATAGTTCATTGTGTATCACTTTGGTATTTGCAGTTTGTATTTGTTGTTTGCCCTTGTACATGCTTCACTGCATCTTCTTCTACCTGTTGCACTTGCAGTGTCACTGCTTGTTGTCTGGTCCTTGCATTTCCCTTTTTTCATTTGTTTTAAATAGTGAGTAACATAAATTAATAACAATTTAAACATATAATCCTGATGTAGTGCACTTGCCATGTTGTTAGACAGTTAGTTCAAAATCTCTGGAAGAACTCAAAGAAGCTGATCTAATTTATTTTTAAGCACGGTTTTGACCTGAGTTTTCTAAAACAAATTCAAACATAACTTTAAGTCTCTGTTATGTAAAAGTCACCATTTACTGGTCCATTGCTTAGTTTGAAGTATGATTAGTTTGGTTGTGAAGTTGTCACTGATTTTTGTCCATCCTGTTTTGTTTCATTGTCCACTCATCATTTATTACATATGCCATTCACTTCAGTTTCCTGTATATGCATATTTGATTCATTGATTCTTGTTTACTTTTTAGCACTTCTAACATATACACATGTGCACTTATATGGGTCTGCATTAGACTTTGTATTTGTTTCCTCACTTCGAGATAGTTTCAGTTGTAAGTGCATTTAGTTATTTTCACTTGATTTTGTTGAGCTTGTCACTCTGTTGCACTTGCTTGACCCAATATGGAAGTTTTATGTTTGCAATTGCCCTTGATTGCTGCAGTTGCGTTGAGTCATGATAGTTGTGACTTGACCTTTGCATTTGATTGATTTTCGAATTACACTTGAGTTGAATCTGGTAACTAGGGTTTGATCTTGTGTTTGCTTGTGAATTTTCATTGGGTACATCATCACTGTTGTGGCAGGGCAGTGCACGCAAGCGTGAACTGCAGCCATACGGTATTCATTGGGTACGTCATCACTGTAGTGGCAAGGCAGTGTACGCAAGCGTGAACTGCAGCCACACGGTATTGGTTTTATTGTTATTTCTTTTGCTTTTGATTTATGGAACTATTTCGTATTCCATATGTTGTAGTGGCGAGGCAGTACACGCTTGCGTATACTGCAGCCCTACTCGAGTTGACGTTTTAATTGATGTTTCCAATTACTTTATTGTTTCCTTTGACCAATTCATCCTTATTAGTGATTGGATAGACGAGATTTATAGTGATTGTCATCTATTCGTTATTTGATTATTATTGTTTCTGTGCATTAATAACTGAGTTTGAATTAGAATGACCCAGGTATTATTTTCTTTTGAATGTAATACTCGGGTCAGACCCGAGTTATTACAGGTTGTAGATATTCTGCTTTGGGATGCTGCCTGAGCTATGAAGTCCTTTCATACCTTTTGGAGTTGTCGTCGTCATTTGTAGTAGTCTGTGTAATTGTATTGGAAGATATGTATTCATGTATATTATATACGTTAATGTACTTGTATATGTAACTTTCTGAGTCGGCTGTTGTAGTTGTATCACATGTACCGTGTCAAATGTATTGTAACTGGCATCAGTTATTATATATATATAAGACTTTCTGTTTCATCCGTGTTCCGCATTTATTTATATTATCTGTGTTATTATTTTATATTTTTGTCCTAAACTATTATAGCCACTGTGTAGTAGCTTTGAGTATGCATCGGCATGTCGGATTTCCTCCTGAAATGAAATGCACGTTTTTACTATCTGGCATATCGGTGCTCGCACAAGGCAATTACACGGATGGTCGCTCCTCAACAGCCTTATTCTCCGTGCTAGTCGACAGCACTACACCGTAGTGTTCTTGGCTAGCGTGGGCATAGAGGTGGGGCGTCACAGCTTGGTATTAGAGCCTGGGGTTTAGGACGAATATAAAACATAACATAGGTGGAACATGTGTCACAACTATTTGTCGATGTTTTATCTCACATCTTTATCTAAGATCATCTTTGATTGTTAGGAATGAATTCCTAACGCTTATTCATGAGCATTGCGGCTATTCTCTGTCGCACTTGCTCATTTGAGTTTGCACTGCTAAGTATCATTGTGTATATGCTCTACCAAGTCGCATATTGCTGCAACTCGTACCCACTTCGATTTGAGCTCGCATTGTTTATTCGAACTGCTGTATATATGCATTCTTATCTCTGATTCGTGTACTTAATGCAGTCTCCATGAAATTGGGTTTTGGGTATCAATCTTTGAGACAAATTGCATTTCAATTGTCGACTCTGTCTGTTTATCCGACAAATTGCATTTCAATTGTCGACTCTGTCTGTTTATCCATGGTTTGTTGGCTTTCATGTGCCTCTCTTTGTTAGTTTTAAAATTTCTTTGGTATAAAAGAAATTGTCTTGGAATTTGCCTTGACGACATCGACATTGACTTGACTTTTACTTTTGTTAAAGTCATTCATGCATTTATGCTCGTTTTGCTTTGTCTTTCCAATTGTTAATCGATTCTTCTTTTCCGATTAGTTGTTATCTTCTTTGTCGACTTTGATAACTTCTATTTCTGGAATTTTTGGATATTCCTACTTTGATGGATTTGGAATCGAATTCTTTGGATTTTATTCACGTCCTCGAATGTAAATTTTAGTGAATTCATTTGGTTTTCAAATTTAATCGATTCTTGTTAATTCCCCGATTTGTTGCTATCATTTATTAGCAACTTTGATAACATTTTCTGTGGGATTTTCGTGAACATACCTTTTGATGGATACAGTATCGATTTCTTTGGATTCTATTCACATCTTTGTATGTGAATTCTGGTGATTGATTGTTTCTACAATCATTTTTGTGATTTGTCACTTTAAAAATATAAAGGTTTTCTATACTAGTAGTAAATATCAAACCCTTTTCTCCAAACGATTTCAAAACTATTTTACTACAAAACTCTTTTCCTAAACCGTTTTCCAATCTATTAGTATATACTAACCTTTACCTCACTCGTATGAGAAATCTAATTAAACGACTTAGTAAAACGAGTGGTATATAACGCTTGCGTTTACTTCGCCGGTTAATTCTTGGACTTATTCGATTGAATCTCTTGTGACAATTTTCTAGTGGAAATTTACATTTTGTTCGTAAATATTTGAGTTAAGCAAGTGGTTATGGGACATGAAGCTAAACTTTCATACTTACTAGCTTAGTGTAATTGACATTTCTCATTGATCATGACGATCATTTTATAATTCAGACTAGCAATAGTGCGATGTCTCTATGTTTGCTTTGTGGTTAGCCTAGACACCACTTGTGTGATTCCGTTCACACATATCTTTTTGCTTTCTGGTTAGGCTAGACACCACTTGTGTGATTCCATTCACACATATCTTTTTGCCTTGTGGTTAGCCTAGACACCACTTATGTGATTCCGTTCACACATATCTTTTTGCTTTCTGGTTAGGCTAGGCACCGCTTGTGTGATTCCATTCATACATATCTTTTTGCTTTTTTGGTTAGCCTAGACACCATTTGTGTGATTTCGTCTCACACATATTTCTTTGTTGCACGGTTAGACTAGGCCTCATCGGTGTGATTTTGTCTCACACATATCTCTTGGGCTTTGAGGATTGTCTAGACACCATTTGTGTGATTTCGTCTCACACATATTTCTTTGTTGCATGGTTAGACTAGGCCTCATCGGTGTGATTTCGTCTCACACATATCTCTCGGGCTTTGAGGATTGTCTAGACACCATTTGTGTAATTTCATGCTCCCGTTCTCGTTATGCATTGCACGTGCTGATGAATTTTCATGCTCGCATGTAGGTGAGTTTTCGTGCTCCCGTTCTCGCTTTGCGTTGCACGTGTTGATGAGTTTTCATGCTCGCGTGTAGGTGAGTTTTCATGCTCCCGTTCTCTCTTTGCGTTACATGTGCTGATGAGTTTTCATGCTCACGTGTAGGTGAGTTTCCATGCTCCCGTTCTCGCTTTGCATTGCACGTGTTGGTGAGTTTTCATGCTCGCATGTAGGTGAGTTTTCGTGCTCCCGTTCTCGTTATGCGTTGCACGTGCTGATGAATTTTCATGCTCGCATGTAGATGAGTTTTCGTGCTCCCGTTCTCGCTTTGCGTTGCACGTGTTGATGAGTTTTCATGCTCGCGTGTAGGTGAGTTTTCATGCTCCCGTTCTCGCTTTGCTTTACATGTGCTAATGAGTTTTCATGCTCGCGTGTAGGTGAGTTTTCATGCTCCCGTTCTCGCTTTGCGTTACATGTGCTGATGAGTTTTCATGCTTGCGTGTAGGTGAGTTTTCATACTCCCGTTTGAGTTTTTATACTCCCGTTTGAGTTTTCATACTCCTATTCGATTTTGCATACTCTCATCTTGTGATTTCTGGATTTCTTGTGTAGTCTTCTGGAATTTGTGCTTCACCAATTTTCGTGATTTCTATTGATAAGTTTTATCAATTTTTGTGCATTGGTGAATTCGTGTGTCATTGACTTGTTATGAATACAAGTTTAGGGTATGATATCCCTTTCTATCTTTGAGAAGATTCTTGTGACATTTTTTATGAATGAAAATCCACTTATCGAAGTTGCTACTGATGTCGCTGTTTTAATCACGTGTTTTAAAAATTATTTCAAAATAAAAATCGTTTTCAAAATTTTTACAGTTTACGCTTTCAAAAGAATGAGGAAGCGATTTAAATGTTTCAGCAAAATCGAGGACTATGACCCCTTTCTTTTACTGATTCGTTTAATTCCGGACTTGTCCGTTTGAGAATGTGAAATGTTATTTTTAAAATACACAATTTTGCACTTTCATGGAAACGATGAAGTGAATTAAACGATTTAGTAAAACTCGTGGTTATGGGACATGTGCGTTTGCTATTTCGGTTAATTCTGGACTTGTTAATTGAATATTTGTGATTTTTGGTTATCGTTTTTGATAATCGAATATTTTGTGATTGTATTGCCCATTGAGTGCTTTAAGAATTCTGATCGATGCGCTTGATCAACGTTATCGATAGGAATCTCCTAGACGCTTTGATAAGACAATCAGACACAGTAAATTGAATTTTAAAATGTAAATTTGTCTGAAAAGATAATTACATAAAGTAAATCGTAAATTTCGAAAGTTTTAGCTTTTCGAGAAAGAATATTATTTAAAACAACTCTTTTCCGATACTTCTATTCTTGTGATTCCCGAGGGGAACCAAGACTTTTTCGTTTGTACCAATGCTAATCGTATTGGTTTGCATGCCATTCTCTTGCATAAGAGAACGTTCTGTCTCTTGTGTTTCTTAATCATTAATGCCTATTGAGAATAGATATGCCACTCATGATCTAGGGCTCTTTTCTATTGATTTCGTTCTTCAAAATTTGGCATCATTATTTTTGGGTGAGAAATTTGTTCTCTACCCTAATCTTGAATCCTGGGAATATTTATTTTCTCTTAAGGAACTTAATTTTCGTCAACCACGTTGACTCAAGTTCCCTATATCTTATGATCTTGTTATTCTTTACACTCCCGGAAGGGAAAATCTTGTTACCGATGCACTTGTCGTAGGCAACAAGTGGTTGTTTCTTTGGTGTTGTCCGTATGGAATCATCTTTTTACCAAGTTCATCAGACGTTTCGATGTACTTCGTTTTATTGAGCTTCGTCTCACTCCTTTTATGGACTTACGTCTGATGTTCTTTTAGGTTGATCGGTTCATTGGACGTACCGTTTTTGTACTACGTCGGCGTTCCGAATTAATGAAGCTTTGATACATCTGGCGTATCGTTATTGTACTACGCTGTTGTTCCAAATTACTCGTGTCTCACCTATGATAAGTGTTGTGCGTTTCAGTCGGTCGGGAAAGTTAGTGCCTCGATATATTGGGTCATTTCCTATCACTGAACGTATTGGTTTCTTGGCTTATCGCCTCTTATTACCGGCTCAATTTTCTGTTATTCATGACGTGTTTCACGCGTCTTCCTTCTACGGAAATGCCTTAGGGATTCCGATTTTATTCTTGAACCCGGTATTATTGAAGAAATTGAAGTTTCACCAGATTTGACTTTGAGCAACATTCTATTCACATCAATGTTTCGGGGTTTCAGCACCTTCGAAATAAAGATGTTCTTCTCGTGAAAGTTCAGTGTTCTCTAGTTCTATGGATTTCACTTTGGAATCCAGAGAATTCATCAAGCAAACACGTTCTGGCTTTCTCTTTCATGCTCTATATGGTGAACTTCTTATTTTCAAATTTCGTCATTTTATGATGACATGCTTTTATGGTTGTTACCTTTTGTCCATTTATTCCTTAAGATTGCGAGGATGCAATTTCTTTAAGGAGGGGAGTCTGTAACAACCCGGTATTTTGCATAAATTATAATCGACAATTTAAATGATTAATATTGACACAAATTTCCATTTGAAGTTTTTAAATTTGAATTAAAATTCTTTTATAAATTGTTAAGAAGATTGATGGGCTTTGAAAATTAGTTAGTGGCCCATTTTTCTTTGTGATGCCGTAACCATTAACATAGGCTTGTGACCGTTCCCCTTTTTATTCACTCTCGAACCCTAAATAAAAATAAAAATAAATGGTGGTCGTTCCTTTTCTTCTTCTTCGTCCAAATTAGGGCTTCGATTTCGATTTCGCTCGTCTCTGTGATGCTCGGCCGCTTCTATTAGGTCGAGTTCATCGCCGCTTCAAAGCAAGGTGAGTACTTTTAGTTACTCACATCTAATTCAAGTGTTTTTCATGATTGCTTGCTTGTTTAAATTCGCGATTTTTGGATTCCTTGATTTATTGATCCTCATGGTTTTGAAAGCATTGACTCCCTGTTGACTTCGGTCCTTTTGATTTGTTAAAATTAGTTTGCAGTGATGTTGGTCTGATTGTTTGATACATTCCTGTAGCTCCATCTTGTTTACTGGTTTGGTGTTGCATCCATTATGATATATGTAGTAGCACTGTGCTTGAATCATTTTTGTAGTCTGCATATTGCATGCCTGATGGTTCTGTCCACTTTGAATTGTGATCTTTGTAGTTGCTTGATGTCGCTCATATGCTGTTTTCTTATATTCAGTTTGCATCAAGTCAGTTTGAACTTTCTTTTTATCCATCTGGAAATTTTGGTCTGCATTATTGCTTGTGGTCTCTTCATTTTTTGTTGGTGCTTGAGTTTGAATCAGTTGTCTCATTCACTATCATCAGTTGCATTCACCACTATCATCAGTTTTAGTTGCATCCCTCCGGTCTATTCATTTTAGACACTGATTTGTCTACAGTTGTATTTTGTTTACTGGTTGAACTCATTTGTCATAGCATGATCCATGTTTTTAACTTTCTTGAGTTAGCACTGTGTCATTGTTATTACAAACATAGTTCATTGTGTATCACTTTGGTATTTGCAGTTTGTATTTGTTGTTTGCCCTTGTACATGCTTCACTGCATCTTCTTCTACCTGTTGCACTTGCAGTGTCACTGCTTGTTGTCTGGTCCTTGCATTTCCCTTTTTTGCATTTGTTTTAAATAGTGAGTAACATAAATTAATAACAATTTAAACATATAATCCTGATGCAGTGCACTTGCCATGTTGTTAGACAGTTAGTTCAAAATCTCTGGAAGAACTCAAAGAAGCTGATCTAATTTATTTTTAAACACGGTTTTGACCTGAGTTTTCTAAAACAAATTCAAACATAACTTTAAGTCTTTGTTATGTAAAAGTCACCATTTACTGGTCCATTTCTTAGTTTGAAGTCTGATTAGTTTGGTTGTGAAGTTGTCACTGATTTTTGTCCATCCTGTTTTGTTTCATTGTCCACTGATCATTTATTACATATGTCATGCACTTCAGTTGCTTGTATATGCATATTTGATTCATTGATTCTTGTTTACTTGTTAGCACTTCTAACATATACACATGTGCACTTATATGGGTCTGCATTAGACTTTGTATTTGTTTCTTCACTTCGAGACAGTTTCAGTTGTAAGTGCAATTAGTTATTTTCACTTGATTTTGTTGAGCTTGTCACTGTGTTGCACTTGCTTGACCCAATATGGAAGTTTTATGTTTGCAGTTGCCCTTGATTGCTGCAGTTGCGTTGAGTCATGATAGTTGTGACTTGACCTTTGCATTTGATTGATTTTCGAATTACACTTGAGTTGAATCTGGTGACAGGGTTTGATCTTGTGTTTGCTTGTGAATTTTCATTGGGTACATCATCACTGTTGTGGCAGGGCAGTGCACGCAAGCGTGAACTGCAGCCACACGGTATTCATTGGGTATGTCATCACTGTAGTGGCAAGGCAGTGCACGCAAGTGTGAACTGCAGCCACACGGTATTGGTTTTATTGTTATTTCTTTTGCTTTTGATTTATGGAACTATTTCGTATTCCATATGTTGTAGTGGCGAGGCAGTACACGCTTGCGTATACTGCAGCCCTACTCGAGTTGACGTTTTAATTGATGTTTCCAATTACTTGATTGTTTCCTTTGTCCAATTCATCCTTATTAGTGATTGGATAGACAAGATTTATAGTGATTGTCAACTATTCGTTATTTGATTATTATTGCTTCTGTGCATTAATAAGTGAGTTTGAATTAGACTGACCCAGGTATTATTTTCTTTTGAATGTAATACTCGGGTCAGACCCGAGTTATTACAGGTTGTAGATATTCTGCTTTGGGATGCTTCTTGAGCTATGAAGTCCTTTCATATCTTTTGGAGTTGTCGTCGTCATTTGTAGTAGTCTGTGTAATTGTATTGGAAGATATGTATTCATGTATATTATATACGTTAATGTACTTGTATATGTAACTTCCTGAGTCGACTGTTGTAGTTGTATCACATGTACCGTATCAAATGTATTGTAACTGGCATCAGTTATTATATATATATGAGACTTTCTGTTTCATCTGTGTTTCGCATTTATTTATATTATCTGTGTTATTATTTTATATTTTTGTCCTAAACTATTATAGCCACTGTGTAGTAGCATTGAGTTTGCATCGGCATGTCGGATTTCCTCCTGAAATGAAATGCACGTTTTTACTATCTGGCATATCGGTGCTCGCACAAGGCAATTACACGGATGGTCGCTCCTCAACAGCCTTATTCTCCGTGCTAGTCGACAGCACTACACCATAGTGTTCTTGGCTAGCGTGGGCATAGAGATGGGGCGTCACATATATACACTTTAATATATACACTGTAGCACGTATATACTCTGTTAACGTACTAGAAACATAAACTGTGTTCCCTATACATAAGCCTATATATATGTATAAACTATAAATATATACACTATATATATAAATCTATATAAACTGTACAACATATACTATATAAGCTATATAAACTATAAATCTATATACTATATATATAAAACCAAAATTTACAGTTAATATGTTATATAAAATGTAACATTTCGACATAAAAAAATCACGCAAACCCTTATACTATTAATATATATACAGATATATATAATTGCAGTTATATAATAGTTGTAGTTATATAATACTTGAAGAAATCCATACATATATATACCCAAACATATATAAATATTATTGTACGAAATATATACCACTTCACATAAAAGTAAGGTAAAGACTTAAAGTGATGATCGACGAGCACAGATGATGACAGAAGGAAGGAAAGGTGGTGCTCTTGCTGGGTGGAGGCTGAGACAAAGCTCAGGCTAGGGAGGTGGTTGATGAGGTCAAGCATGCAAGGGAGGAGTAAGGTGGGGATGCGTTGCTCCCACATGAGCAGGTGGGGTCGATCATGGCGGGTAGGTGGGCCGAGGTTGCAGAATTTAAATGCAGAAAAAACGAACACCGGATTTATAGTGGTTCGGCGTAATTGCCTACGTCCACTTTGAGGTAGATCTTTATTGCTTTTCTCGATAATCGATTACAGATACAATCCGTATTCCAATCACTTAAATACAATTGCTAAGCAAAAAAGATTAAGTCTTGAATGAATCTTGAATGCGACAGATTCTCCTCGGGATTCGCGAAAAAAGATCCTTCTCACTGACCCCCTGTGTGACGAACAGGATTTTTCGCGTTCGAAAATCGACATCCGTACTTCACATCGTACTCGAATGTCGTAGATTCGACCGTTCAAATCCGAGTCGTTGGATCTTATAACATAATTAAGTAAACAACACAGTGGAAGAAAAAGAATAATACATTGATACACAACATTGATATAATATCTGATACAACAGATGATACAATAGATATCAATATACATCAGAGATACGATACAATAAAATAGCAGTGGAAAAGAAAATAGATAACATTAGCAACGAAACACATAACTCTAAGATAGTCTTCAAAGAAGAACTCCAACAGCAGCTCAAACCAACATCACGATACACAAAGAGAAGCAAGTCTCATCTACATTCAAAGATTGAACTAGCTCCAGATAATCTACTAAGCCTAGCTATCTGAAAAACCCAACTCTAGACTGCCCGTGTAGAAAATTTTTGAGCACCCTGAGTTTAGGAAAGAAACAATAAACTCCAGGTCGGTCATGAGACTGGTATGAGTAACAAAAACAGTTATTCTTTAAAAACAAACAAAGAAATATTTTAAAATAGATCCGTAATGCTTTTAGAAAATGGAACTACCATAAGGCCTCCCGCACACACAGATACAATGCAAACGCAGAATCGGAGTCTCCTTATGATAGTCAAACATGCTTGATACGCAAATTTCTTTGATATTATTACTATAAGTGCAAAGTACCGAAAACATTTCAAAAGTATAATATAAATCTTAGCCAACATAGACATTTCGTACTATGCCTACTATAGCTACCATCTAAACAGTGGGGCGCTGCCATAAGTAAATGGCAGGTTCTACAACTAAAACCGTAAAGAGCTCGTATTGGATGAATGGATTTCCAACAAATGGTCGGGCAAAGGAACTTCCCAAGTAAAATGGAACGCCTCTGGAGCGACGTCCCCGGATCCTAACCGGATGTCTGCTACACAAGGTCGGGTTACCTCTAACTGGGTAACTACTGACACGAGCATGTCATCCCCCGGTCGTTTGCGACCTTTATCCGAGGATCCTCTCAACCAACAACCACAAATCAATAAATATGAAGCAACCACTAAGTAAATATCTGGGCTCCATACCACGATACCACTTATAATCCAGAAGGAAATGACATGCCCTCAGAGGGCGCTATCCTCAAATAACCTTGCTGCCACGATTCCTGTTTCGACCATAACCGGGTTGTGAGGTTAGACGAAATCTCGTACACAAAGCTACGCTTTTCACAAAAGCCATGCTTTGATCAACAAATGATCAGCAGAACTCAGCATGCCACATTACCAAGTTGGGAATATATCGCTGATAACCTTCAACTACATAACCTCTGAGCTCGTACGTCTCAGAGAAGGGTGTTACGCTAAGAGAATAAATTCTGCGCCACCAACAGAAATGCATTTGAAAGAAATTTGCTTTATATATCAAAATGTAATGTCAGGCATACAATCCATACAAGTATGTTCTAGGTTCGAACAGAAACGAAGGCGCTTCCAAAGAAGTCCTTGCAAATCCGGGTATTCACAATACCGATCAGACTTCGCATCGCTTAGGGAATCTCTATACCGGAGCAAATGATTGCAGAGACAATCAATAGGTCATCCTATCATTCTCACAAATACCCGGTCTTCACCACCGGTCTTCAAATGCTATCCATATACGTCAAATCACATATTCGGAATGGGTTATACGACACAAAGGTCCTTTCCCTGCTAACCCGAATAGTGAGCGCAACATTTAAAACATATGGATATGGGATTTCAATTAAGTCACAACTTAATAATTCAAAACTTTCTTTCAAATGGTTTAAACCAATTACCATTTCAAATCCTTTAAACAAAAAGATTTATTTTACAAAGTTCACCCAGTTTCACAAAGATCCAGGATTTCAAAACAATTTCCATTTCAATTGGATTTACTCATTTAAACTCTTTAAATTAAAGATTTAACTTATAGCTTTCAAATCGTTTCCATAACTTGGAAAATAATTTTTCATTTTTAACTTGAAATACCTTTTAACAAAATTTGGAAGTTTACTTCTTATATGAAAGCTTTTATTATTTGAAAACGAATAGTTTCATTTCAGAAAGATCCAATTTTTATTTACACAAGTTAA
Organism: Allium cepa; assembly: GCA_030765085.1. NCBI lineage: Eukaryota > Viridiplantae > Streptophyta > Magnoliopsida > Asparagales > Amaryllidaceae > Allium > Allium cepa. The sequence continues at coordinate 124,457,193 of CM060940.1, read as the reverse complement.
AGCCTTTGAATTTAAATTCAAATTCCCAAATCAATACTTTTAAAATAGTTTAACCCATATATAACTGGTATAGCATCTTTAGTCCCTAGTTTCAAATCATAGGATTCAGTTTCAAATTTTGAATTTAAGTTTAAATCAAATTATTTAAATTCCAAAACTTAATCAAGTTATTCAAAATAAATTTCATCCTTGAAATTCCATTTCAAAAGCTTTTCACTTTAAACCCAATCCATTTCCAAAACATTTGAATTCAAATTGTCTATTTAAAAATCACTTCAAAAATATGTGACTTAATCGATTTTCTCGTGAAATCCATATTGGTGTGTATATAAGTGTGGTCCAGGGGTTTAACACAAAAGTGCATCATCATTCAATCATCACAGATTAAAACACAGAAATATAGTTGATAAGCGATATAAACTATAACGCTTATCGTCCATTCACAGATTGACAGATAATATACAAATGTAAATAAATGAACAAATTATACACAGCTCAATCCACAGAACAAAATATCATAGATCGGATAGGACAATCAATTCAAGGCAACTCATATCATACGATCATTCATAAGTAAGGTCAAGTATTCAATAGACATTTATAAGTAGGATTAATTAATTATTAAATCCTAATTAATCTAATTTATTTCCAATTATATTGATTACTTATGAATTATTTATCCAATCCTGATTTATCAACTACAAATCATTTGATATAAATTAATTTATCAAACACTTTAACCAAATATCCTCAATTCATCATATTAATTAAATTAACCTTTAAACCAATTTCATAATTAATTAACATTAAATTAATCAAAATATCCAACATAAATTACAATAAGTGATTTAATCCTTAATTACTTTCATTAAGTAATTACATTATAACAATTTACAATTGATTATCTAAATTAATTAATCCAATTAATTATTAACATTAATCACTTTAATCAATACTTTATAATCCTTAGTTAATTATCTTTATTAACCAATAATATTTCTTTAATTACTTACTGAAGGAAATTTCTTAGATTTAAATCATTATTAATCATTTCTAATTAATTTAATTTATTAATTTGAAGATAAAATAAATCATTCTTTAATTACTTTTCTAAAGAAATTACTTGCACTAATCATTATTCATTAAAATTGATTAACCATTAATACTCATTAATTAACCCAATCATAATTAATCACTCAAATTAACTTAATAATTTATGAATTACAAATCCATAAGTTTCATTAACTTTAATGATAATTTATTCTTATTAATGATTTTATTTATTACTTTCTTATATTTGAAAACATTTATTTCAAATTTTCTTTTAAAATTTCATGTTAAAGTAATATTAATCATCTGAAAGAAATTCAAAAGAGTTTAAACTCAATCATTTAGATTCAAATCATTTTATAGAATATACTTGAACATTTTAAAGTTTTTTAAATACTTTAAATTTCATAAAACTTCATTTATTTCAAAAGTTAATTTGAATTTCATCTTTCAAATTCTGATTTTCAACTTATATTAAAATCTGTTTTAAATTCAAGTTCTGTTTAAAATTAAACAGACCGGTTTTAGGTTTTTAAACCCTAGAACAAACATTGACCTGAGGCCAAACAAAAATACTTCGAGTCGAACGCTTAAATACTTCGAGTAAACACTCGAGATAAACTCGCGTGCAACCCCGTTCCACCCAGGCCTATCAAAATGCCCAGACTACCAAACATGGTGCTCGTGCACGTGCACGACGCCGGTGAGCGAACTCAGGCAACTGCACGTCATCGAGCAAGTCAACGATCGTCCTCGAATCAATCTCAGATCATCCTAAAACCCATCCTCCTCGCGAATTTGAATTCGAGTATAACTCGAAACCTGGAACACGAATAGGAATCACACGCCAAACCTGGAAAAGTGCCTCGTCCTCGAGACCTCGACCACCGGAGGACCTGAAACTCCGGTCGACGCTTCGTCTACACCTCCCCTACCACCTCCCAAGGATGCGCAGTGCTCGATCAAACAATGATGACGAACGAGACAAAGTTTGCGACCTCACGAAAACTAGGTTTAGGAATTCATAATGTTCGCCGCTGCCACCACCGATATCTGACCACCTCCCCGCAATTTTTCCTAGACACTACGCCCACTCCTCTACCACCCTAGAGAGCCACGACCTCCCCCTTCACCGAGATCACCGGAATTTGGTCGAAAAGCCATTTTCGTTCAACCCAGGATAGCTCTCGACTCCCTCATCGAAAAATCATGATTCTTGCCTTAAAATTCAAGTTAAAGCATGATAATTCAATTTGCATACCAGAATGTATGATTTAAGATATTCGAAATTTTGATAAAATCAAACTTTGCTCGGTTCTTGATTTTTCAATGATATTTATATATTATTTTTAACTTAAATTTATTTTTAGAACTTAGAAACATTATTCGTTTAATCTTAAGTCCTAACATTGCGTAGATTTTAAAGAAATGATTTTTAAATCAAAGCATGGCATTGGGAAAATTCAAACAAAGAGTTTATATGATAACTAGCCTGCACTTAAATATTATCATTCACAGCACATTCTTGTAAAAGGATATAAACACACTTATTCACATATGTATGCATCAGAATTATATGTTTAAATTGTTATTAGTGATGTTACTCACATTAGTTTGAAGAACGGAGAGCACTGTTGATTGGAAACTGCAGATTTGATTTTCTTTAAAACCTGTTTTGTTTTCTTGAACTTGAATGATATTTTGAGTTTTCAAGATAATGTTTGCTTCCATTTTACTCAGTTGTGATAATCGAACTGAAGTGGGGATTGATGCATATAAAAATAAGTATGCAGTATATTATTTATACAATAAGCATGCTGAAGATGCTTGCCTTAAATGCATGAGGTATGTTGCATTTATTTCTTTGCTGATTTGATGCTAGAGATGTGGCATTAATTGCCTTTTACTAGACTGCACATCTATTATAGGCTACATACTTTATATTTGCTTTGGTTTTTGTTTACTTACTTACTTTTTTTTTTGCATGCATACTTGTATCTTTTTATATTTGTTTTATGCTTTGTGTTCTATTTTTTTCTTAACATGTTCTTTACTTGTTGACTATGCAGTTTTGTTTGGTGATATTTTTGTTTTCTTGCATGTTGATGATAATAGGTTTAGCTGTTGTGTTATTTCTAGGTTGAAGCTTCTTCTTCTTTTATACTTTGTTTTGTAATATAAATGAAATCCTATAGGTATTATGTTGTTAGAATTTGCTATTGTGTTTATTTTATATTTTACATACATATTTGAGTTGAGTATATTTGTTGTTTTAAATTAGTTAATAGGTTACTTTATATTTTACATTTTGCATTTCAATTCCAAGAATCCAATTTATAATCAATTTGTATTCATAAGTAAATAAACAAACGAATATTTCACTTAAATTGGAAAAAATCAAATTAATGCACAATTAAATTTTCAAAATTAAATTAGTTACTAATTTAAATTTAGCTTAAAAATTCGGGATCGTTACACCCTGCCTCTCTATTTATAGGCGCAGATGGGTTGGACTTCTTTGGTGGGCTAGGTAGCTCAGTAGCTTGGCCCAAAAAGAGTGATCTCTGTGTGTCGATCCATAGATGTCGAACGACAAAATGCCGAACAAGGCATGAATGCCAAACGATATCCTCATGCCGAACGAAGTGATACTGAACGATATCATCATGCCGATCGAAGTGATGTCGAACGATATCTTCATGCCGATCGAAGTGATGCCGAACACTCTGAATGCCGAACGAAGTATTTGTGCCTAACGACACTGGAAGCCAATCCAGTGTGTTATGTCGAACGACTCTAGATGCCGACCGATCTCGAATGCCGAACGAGATTTATGCCGAACGAAGTGATGTGCCGAACAAGGTTTTGATCCGAGCGGTATGAAATGCCGAATGACCTTGCCATGCCAAACGTCTATAGATGCCGAATGATATACAATACCGAACGTCTCTTAATGCCGAATGCTCTTGCATGCCGACTGTCCCATAGATGCTGACCGAACTTGAGTGCCGAACGAATCATTTGTGTCGGACGACCCTCGAAGCCGAGCGCTTTCTAATGTCGAACGCTCCTAAATGTCGAGCGTTCCTGAATGTCGAGCGTTCCCTAATGCCGAACGATCTGGATGCCGAACGACTCATAAATGTCGAACAGTATGCAAATGCCGAGTACTTAGTTGCCTGGTCCAACCTTCGGGTAACAATAACTTTATTTTAAAAGGAAATTTTGGTTTGAGTTTTACTTAGAAACTCTTATAAATTTCTTAAGTATTATTTTTGTTTAAGTGATTTTAGTAGCCTTAATGTAAGTAATTTAAGTATATATTTTTGAAAGTGATTACAAGGAGATGGGAAATGTGTATTAAAAATAAAAGTGGTTTTATTTTTAAAGTGTTAGAAGAAATTTACGGGATTGGGACGTAAATTAAATTTGGATAAATCGAGAATGATTTATTAACTGATTAAATGGACTATTTTCGAATAGAAAGTGTATTTTCCTGAAAGGCAAAATATGTTTTCAAAGCAAATTTTTAAGTATAAGTTAGAAGTTTTAAAGTTGTTTAAAAGAATTTCTAGAGGAATTTATTATTTAAATTGTTTTAAGATTTTAAATTAAATATTTATTATTTTAGTTATAGTAGTAATTATTTTAAAGGTTAAACTAATATTATGATTTAATAGATAGTTACTAAATATTTATAATTTATATAAATAGCTTTTATTTTAAAGGTAGTTTCGGCTAAGTTTTACTTGAAATTTTTTATGGAATTTCATAATGATTATTTTGAATAATGTTTTGTAAGTAGTTTTTATTTTAAATGTTTTAAAGTATATATATCTTTGGACAAAGTGATTTAAATTATTTAAAATCTAAGTTATTAGGACATGGTGCTTTTTAATAAAAATAAAAAAAAATTGTTTAGATGATTGTGTGATTTGATAGTTAAATAACCAACTATCAATACTGGCCAATGCAATGATCGTTTCGAAGAGACCGAGATCGGGATTAATTTCCCGAAAACCACTTTGATCCGGTTTGAACGTTTTGTGAGGAAGATAAGAGCTTTGAGTCGAAGAAGAAGCAGTGAAGCGCAAGGGCTAATTGCTACTAATCCTGAGGGTGATTCCAAAATGGATGTAGTAGAAAGAGTGCCTTTGGTTTCGTTTGGACCCGGAACAGACTTGTATGGATAAATGCTATCAGAACATCGCCAGGAGGACGATGAGAATTGTAAGTGAATATGTGCTAAAAAGGTAACGCATAGCCTCGAGCCTCATCAACCGAGAATGGCTAAAACAGGGGAGGTGCAGCAAGGCTAAGTGGCTAGCAACTAAGTTTTGTAAGGTCATCCCTATCTAGATGTCCCTTTTTATTCGGCTGTGTAGGCAGTTGCTGATCCCAACTGCGAGATGATCTTATTCGGACTACCAATAAGGGGTAGCACTGATCTTGTGGTGCAGGGGATCAGGGTGGATCCTCGACACTTTGATCTAGACCAGCTACTGTGACGGGTGGTTCCCCAATAGCCCTTCCATTGTATGAAATCCAATCTCCAAAAGGCGCCTGTACGGTTTTGATTGTGCCCAACTATTGCTGGAACGTGAGATGCAAGCATTTCAGCTAGATTCTATTTTACTTTCTATAGACACTATTATAATATCAGACGAATTTGATAAAAATGTTTTGGTTATCGTAAGGTACAAACCCGATTGGTTTATTTGTGGCATGGCCTTACGAGATAACTTTTGTGACGCCCCACCCCGAGACCCACCTTAGCAAAGAGAATTAACAAGTAATTCTATCTACTAAAGCAGAGAATAGGGCTGGTTAAGGGCGACCATCTATAATTTTGTTTTCAACATCTATTGAATACGTCGATAAATGCAATATAATTTTTTTCAACTCAAGTGGATCGACATACCTAATAAATGCTTAATCCAAAACTATAGGTGGCTAACAGATCTATCCGAACAAAATACAATAACTGAATATAAATAACATCACAAAATAGTAATCAACATCATATATATACATATACACTGATACACGTTCGGTACAACACATATGGATACAATAAAGGCGGTACACGACCACACCATATTCATCAAATCAAATGTAAAAAAATCAGAGTATGTGGAAGAAATAAACTATTCAAGCAAAAGAAGAGCTGATATCCAACATCAACTTTAAGCTAAGTCCAATAGATGATACCTGAAACAACTCGGTCTGACCCGAGTGAAAACACACGGGTCAGGCTAGCTAAAATCATCAGTTAAACAGAATAATCGATAAGGATAAGTAGGTGAAAGCTATGGTATCCTTTTTTCTTAAAGGATTCTATGCCCTAAACAGGGTTTCAACATCATAAGAAAGGACAACATCTCTTCTTAGCAAGTAGAAGAGATAATGATGATAAAGTCATACTTAAGTGGAATAACTGACACTTAAGAAAATGGAACATCGGCGAGCAAAGTTTTAAAGATAAGACTCAATAAACATCGCTTTTGCCTCATATCACCGACGATATAGAGGAATACGAATAATGACTTTAAATGATTCAACTATCTTCTTAGAAGTGGCTGTCAATACAACAATACATCGAAGGTACATATCCTTCATACATAGAATAAAACACATATGGATGTGCCTCATCTCATTGGCACATCCCAATGATCATTCGAGAAATATAAAACCCAATCATAAAAGAAGCGTTATACTTATTCATACCTCATCTCATCGGTATGAATATAGATACATCTCAAATCCATCACTAAAACTCATCATCAAAGATTCTTCATAATCATTTATACCTCATCTGATCGGTATAAATATATAAATACATCTCAACTCCATCTTAACATCAAGTAGTCAATAACATCATCAAATCATCAATCCATAATGCAAATAACTCAATCAAAGAGTAACATCATAAATGATTTCACCATATATGTATACGTCTCATCTGGCACTAGGCTATTAATGTAATAATCATCTAAAGACGGTGAAATCTATAACATCAAAACTCAAAGAAATCTCGGATTGGCCAGATCCTCGATTGCCTGTCGAAGCAATGCTACACGCGTTACATCGTGACTAGTACTACTATTTGGTACCATAAACATCGTGATGACGGGTGTCAAATAACATCTTAACATTGTGAACATCATGAATGACTATAGTCTATAACATCATAATGACTCCCACTCACAAAGACACGAGTTAATAACATCGTGATGATCGGAGTAGCAACTACATCGTGATGACTCCAATCGAGTACTCGTGGTCTGCAATACTAGTAAGCATCGTGAACGTGCCTCAACTTCTCGGATAGGAACCCAATAGGCGTTAACGTACGTCCCATACCATACGTTTGCACCTAATGGTTTACTAGCCGTTAGTTGATGCCACACTAGTAAAACATCATAAACATCATGAAAATATACTCAGCCTCATCTCATTGGTGAGTAAATACAATAACATGCTCGTCTCATCTTATTGACGAGTACTAGTGGCATCGTGACTTGTCTCATCTCATAGACAAGTAAAAATTTATCATAATACATCTCAACATCGTAAACTCACCATAAAGAAGCTTACCTCATCTCATCGGCAAGTAAAAATAACATCTAGATGGTTATTTATAACCATAATTCCAATTAGGAATTTATAGCTCTTAATCCACCTCATTTCAGCAGCGATTAAGAAACACATATTAAAATGATCCTTCATCAAATGTACTCCTAAATTGGTGTTCTCGGACCATATAACCTACCCAAAATTTAATAACATGTTAAATCATCTCAAACAGTTCATCGAAAGGGTTTCGATCGTATTAGTCCGATATTAAGCGATAAAGCAAATCCATGTGTCCTATACCACATGTGTTTGCACAAAAAATGGACAAACACCTCAAAGTCGTATGATTTAGTTGATTTTATGTTGTTCTTAGTGGTTTGGGTGAGTTATGCAAATAAGTAAAAAACAGGGGCTAAACTGTAAAAGACACGCAGATTTATAGTGGTTCGGCCAGAACGTGCCTACGTCCACTTTATATGTTATTCTCTCTTTTCTTTCAGATTACAAGTACAAAGCTTTGTTTACAAGTATATGAAAGTTGTTTGAAAGTTCCTTCCGTGCTTGAGCTCTTAAACTTGTCTGCCATTGTTGTACCCATGCCCCTCTATTTATAGAGTGAGGCTGGGGGCAGGGGTCTTGGATGTATATAGCTGCTGATGGGCCTAGGATGAAGCAATCTGGTCTGGCACATCTGGTTTGGCGGAGCTTGGTTCGGTCGTGGTTGGAGTGACTTTGGTCCGGTAGGACGTTGGTCCGGTGGTGAGATGGAGGTGAGGTTGGTTCGGCCATGCTTTGACTCGGTAGGGAGTCGTTGTGTCGTTTGGATCGGTAGTAGGTGGAGTGGTCCGGTGATGGAGGAGAGGCCTTGGTCCGGCAGGGGTGTTGGTTCGGTGGTAGAGGTTGAGTCGGTGGTAACAGCCTCGTGTTGGTCCGGTGCCGAAGGGGTGTGCTTGGTTTGGTATTTGTAGATGCGAGGTTTGGTTCGGCCAGGCATAGGTACCGAATGGACAGTATGTAAATGGTGATTCTAGATGAAATTGATGCTCCTTGGCCTCGTGATCACATGGGTGAGAATTCGCCCAACATTTTCCCCCCAAAGTGGGGCACGTGCTTGCATGTGTCGCGCTTTGTTTTTCTTCAGGTTGGATGGCTTCGCTCGGTCCTAAGTGCCGAACCAATGGTTCGGTTATCTCGCGCTCGTCTATAAGTAGGGGCCTAGGGCTTCCCTTATTCTCTACCGGACCGGATAAGAATCTCTTGCCGAATCAACACTTTCGCCGATCCGACAACTTTGCCGAACCAGGTGACTTCCGAATGGCATCTTCGATATATATTGTTTTACCGAATGAGCTTGAAGTTTTAATACCGAATATTCTTAATACCGGATGAACTCGAAAGCTCTCTGTACCGAATGAACATGAGTACCCTCAAGTGCCGGATGGGCTTCGGTTGGAACTACCGAATGACCTTATGTTGTAGATGCCGAATGATCCTGTGTTTTAAGTGCCGAATGGGCTTGAGTGTTGAAGTGCCGAATGGATTCTTGCATTGCTTTGCCGAATGAACTTTCATATTTGAATTTTGAGTGATAACCCTAGATTTACACATGCTGGCTTGCTTTATACACTTGTTTGCTTATATCTCTATACTCCTTGTACTAACAACACGTCTTTCTCTATTGTGTATGTAGATAAAATGTCTCAAAAAGTGGAAACCCGATCTGATAAACAGAAGTCCAAGGATAGAGGAGAGTCTTCTTCCGTGCCCCCAGCCCAACCAGGACCGGCGCGACATGGACCTGCCCCGAGGTCATTAGTGGATGGGTATGGTCCCCAAGAGCTTCTGAACTCTCCTCCCGATTGCTTTCCGAGCTCCCTCAAAGAGGAGCAGCTTGATGTCATTTCTCGTTCCTTCGGGATTGACAGGGCTCTTATGCTGTTGCCAGGAGAGGCGGTTATGCCATATGACCCTCCTGAAGGATATTTTGCGTACAGCATATATCATTGCATGTGTGGTGCTATCCCGCCTCTCAACGCTTGGATAGTTAGCTTTATCACATATCTGAAGGTGGCTCCATTCCAGCTTCAGCCTAACTCCTACGCCATTCTGGTGAGTCTTTTCTTCATCTTTCAGAGGAAATATGGGCGTCCCCCTTCCAACCGGGAGATCCGGTATCTGTACAACTTGAGAGGCTACAAGAAGGGGTTTCCATATATCAGCTTGGAAGCGGCCGTGCCTTTCAAGCCTGTTCTGGATTTGTACTCGAAGTTTAGTATGCTTAAGAAAGAATGGTTCTTCATTAAGGATGACTATGTTTCTTTCCGCCTTTTCACTTCCGGCTGTAAGTTGAACTTCATTTATATTTTCCTCGTCCCGATCGCAATGCTTCATCTTATATGCTTTTATTTCTTGCTAGCAACAGGTGGCTTTACGGTCGTGGAAAATGATTTCTTGGCGCGGATAGCTGCTGAAATAAAGGTCATTCCGGGAAGGGATAGGTCGGCTTCCTACCTGATCAGAAATGCCACTCTCCTGGAGTACAACCTGATTCTGCCATGTCAATCTGTGGTTAAACAGAGAGATACAGCTGAGGAGAGGGCTGCTAAAGCTAAGGAAGGGGCTACTGCGAAGAGTAGCAAGAGGAGACCTTTCTCGATACCTCCGGTTGTTGGGGGAAAGAAGCTTAAGAAGTCTGATGGGCCTTCTCCCGGCACATGTCTAGACATTCAGGAGGAGGAAGGTGGAGAGGAGGAAAGAGGCGAGGAGGAGAGCGGAGGAGATGCAGAAGGTGAAGGACAGGGTGGTAGTGGTGCCGGGGCTTTGTCTTTTGAGCAGGCAGGGGAGATCCAGGAGTGGACGGATGATGCCTTCCGCCAGGCCTTCGAGGGGTTGGAGGAAGGATCAGGCTCGGTGGAGAAGGCGAAGGAGGTTGACAAGGCTGGGGCTGGTGCCGATCCATTCTCTAAGAGTTCTTCCGCTAAGGCGACTCCAACGATTCAAGGTGAACTTTCGACTTCTGCAGACTCCATTTATGATAGGGACTTAGGAATATTTTATGGTTCGCTTCCATCCTGGACTGAGATTCAGGACTTATTGCAGTATTCTACTCCTCCGCAGGGTTTGTATAACAGACGTGCCTTCTCATTCTTTTTAAGTTAGCATATTTCCTGAATTATAGACCATTGTTTGTTCGTAACACTTGTCCTTTATCACAGGGGCAGGCGGGGTGGCCAAAACTTCAGACGTTCGACACCGCCTTGAACAATACAAGTTACTCAGGGCCTCTGCCAAGCCTAAGCCTCCCACTAGTCGTCCAGGAGACGTAGTTAGCTACCGTCCTCTTCTTGGGGTCATTGAAGAGAGTATTCAGAAAAAGAAGAGGAGTCGCTCCTTATTTGAATCTTCACCCGGTCCGCAGCTTCCACCTCAATCTATTCATGACATCACGGAGGAGGACACTGAGTATATTCCCTCCCCGCATCCGTCTGAAAATCCTACTGTTATCCGCATAAAACGTCCCGACATGCCTCGCAATCCCTTTGCCGGCCACCCGGATTTGGACCCCAGTTCTCAGGATATCTTATTTTACGAGGCCACGGGCGAGCATCTTCTCCCCCGCAATCCCATGGTTCGGGCTCTTGATGAGGCTAAGTCCCTAGATCTGGATCTGCTCACTACTCGGATAGCTGCTATGGGGAACGAAGCCAAGGCCAACATTGCCCGGGTTGCGAAGGAGGCCAAGAAGCTAATGGAGCATCACGCCCGGTTGGCCAAGGCCGGGGAGGAGATAGGGAGTGCCAATATAAGGCTGCAGTTAGTGGTCGCTGATCATGCCAAGCAACTTGCCGACCAGGCTATTCAGATTTCGCAGCATGAAGCCGACTCCCGACGACTGAAGAAGACCATGGAGGAGGCTAGCAGAGCCGAGTTGCGGAAAATGGAGGCCGCTTGCAAGAAGCGCATTGACATGGCCATTACCACGGTTGATGAGGTTAGGAGGGCGGATCTCGAGCAGGTTGAAGAAATATCTGGGAGGCTCGAAGCTGCAGAACTTGCTCAAGCCAAGTTGAAAGAAGAGATGGAGGAGATGAGGAGATCCCTTCAGGATGAGTGCTCGAGATACCGGCGGGAGAGGGATGTTTCTGTCGCTAAGTTGCTGTCCTCCGAGGCCCGGGTGAGGGAGTTTGAGGAGAATGAGGGGATGATGGATGAGATGCTGCAGGACATGTACTTCCGTACCTGAAAGCAGGGTAATCTATCCTGGATGGATGACTATCCCCGGATCATGGCCAGGATATATCTCCGGACTTTGGAGGAGGCCAGTGCTGATGCAGATAAGGAAGGTGGAGCGGCATTCAGTATGGACATGGTTACTGCCCAGTTTTCAAAGGAGGAGAAGGTAGCGGTGAAGGAGGGGATGCGGCTACTCGATGCGGAGGAAGCCGGTGTGCAGTTGGGGGATGAGGACCAAGAAGCAGGTGTTGGTGAGTTTTCTCTTTTTAGCTTTTCATAATTTGATCGTTCATTGCCGGTTTTAATGGACTCTTTTTCTGAATTGGACAGGTGGGACTTCTGGTCAACATGCTGAGAGCTCCGATCCTGCTGTCAAGTAGATTCGGAGAGCTAGTGAGATGGGGGTGGAGCACTGATGCAGTCGACTACTTGATCCGATCCGTATAGTTTTTGGTTTTCTTGACTTTCCTTTCTATACTTAGTCAAAAACGTTAGTGTATTTTCGGATTGTAATTATGTTAGTGAACGACTCTACGTAATTTTATAACACGAGCTGATTTTGTTATATTTTGAATGTTGTCATTGCTTTTGATGTGTTGTATAAGAAATATGACCATGCATATGCCTGTGATTTGATTGTGTTTGACACTAAGTTTCTGCTTGTAATATAATTTCATGTTTTGCAATGTTAGTGTGATGTATGAATATGAATTGCAGCTATGCATTAATGTATAAAAGTGGAAGGTACCGCCCTTCATGTTTCGGCTGTGGACGGCAACTTTGCGCGCCCCGCAAGACTAAGCACGGAATGCTGATGAGTGCCTCGTTATCCGGTTGTAAGTTTTTGTTCCCATTAGCGAGCGTTCCCTATTTCATGTCATGTACTTTCAAGCACCGTCAAGGAGAATAGGAGAAAAGTTTTAAATGAAATGGAAATATACGAAAAGTAAAACTTCCAGTCACGGAAGGCCGTCGATGTGCTTAAGTTCGTGGCAACGGGTTTTGTAGTTACTTTCCCTAGCTGTGGGTCTTGGAGACATTTGTCACCCATCTTACGCCTCTGCGGGGAGTTTTCTTTTTTACCACAGCCACACTTAAGACACATCGGAGCCGATCGCGCACAGTAACTACCCGGGCCATTATGGCCCGTAATCGTGGGTATTATTCGATTTACTGTGGCCGGCTAGCGTGAGGGCCGATCGTCAGCTGTGAACTGCCCCTGGCTGGCCACACCTTATGTTGGGGCTTATGATCGGTTCATAGTTGCCGGCGAGCCGAATCGCTGTAATGAGCTGCCATGGCATAATCGGCCTTCTCTGTGACTTATAATCGGCTTATTATAGTCGGCTTTAAGGGCCGAGGCAAACAATGAGTTAACTCGCGGTAGAGGGATACCGGAGCAAAGTGTCTCATTGGCGAGGGCATAGGAGCGCAGCGTACCTGTTAGATTTTGTCCAGGTGGAGTTGTGTTGTGAAGTTATGAATTGAAATGTCATCTGCAAAGGATTTTTTTCAACAGCAAAGGATAAAGCTTAACAAGTGGCTAAGATATAAAGGAACAAGTTAACAAGAGCCAAATTTTTTAAAGTGGTTCGGCACGAAAATGCCTACGTCCACTGATTCTCTTTGTTAATTCACTTCATATGGGCAGTACAAGTTAAGAAAAGTATCGACGGAGGTGTCGGATGTTCCATTCCCTCTGGAACACCTCTCCGTCTACTGTTGACAAAATATAAGCTCCGTTGTGGAGATCTTTATGAATTACATATGGTCCATCCCAGATTGGATCCAGCGCTCCTGGGCGCGGAAAGATTCGCTTGAGGACGAGATCTCCTTCTTGTAAGCTGTGATGTTTGACTTTGGAGTTGTATAGTGCTGCCACTTTTTGTCTGTGAGCTGCTGCTTTGAGTGCTGCATCATTCCTTCTCTCCTCAATTAGATCCAAAGACATGTGGAGGAGTTCTTCATTTTCTTCTGGGTTCTAGTGGATCCTACGGTGGGAAGGCACAATAGTCTCAACTGGGAGCATTGCCTCTGATCCGTATGCCAAAGAGAAAGGAGTATGCCCTGTTGATGTTCTGAAAGATGTGCGGTAGGCCCAAAGTGCTGTAGGAAGTTCGTCCACCCAAGCGCCTTTTGACTTTTCAAGCTTCTTCTTGATTAGTGTCTTGAGGATTTTGTTGACAGCTTCGACTTGGCCGTTTGCTTGAGGATAAGCTACAGATGAGAAGCTTTTGTGAATCCCATGCTCTTGGCACCAATCGGCGAATTCTTCGCAGTCAAATTGAAGTCCGTTGTCTGATATGATCTTGAGTGGGACTCCGTACCTGCACAGAATATTTTTGATCAAGAAGTTGATAACTTTTGTCGAAGATATTTTATTTAGTGGTTCCGCCTCTACCCATTTGGTGAAATATTCAACCACCACTATAGCATGTTTGGCTCCGCCTCGGCCTGCTGACAGTTCGCCAATTAAGTCAATTCCCCATACTGCAAAGGGCCAAGGGCTGATCATTTGAGTAATTTCATTGGTTGGCAGTCGAGGAATCTTAGCAAATTTCTGACATCTGTAGCATCTTCTGACGAAGTCTAAAGCATCTTTGTTCAAGGTGGGCCAGAAATACCCATATCGGAGTATCTTCTTTGTCAGGGTCTGCCCTCCGGTGTGGTCTCCACAACTTCCCTGGTGGATATTGGATAGAATTTCCTTGGCTTCTCTTTCAGCAACGCACCTCAATAAGGGGTTAGAGAAGCCGCGCCGATAGAGGATGCCTTCTTGTATCGTGTAGCGGAAAGCTTTCCTTAGAATTTTCTTAATTTCACTTCGCCCGTCGGGCAGGGTGCCGTTTTGTAAGTATTCCCGGATAGGGGTCATCCATGTTTCTTCTTCGGTTGCAGCTATCAGATTTACTTGCTCGAAACTCGGGGTTAGTAGCCTTGAGACAGTTATCGCTCCAGAAGTGGTATCATCTACCATGCTAGCTTGCTTTGCCAGCTCGTCGGCCTCTTGATTTTCTTCTCGAGGAATGTGTTTGATCGAGTAATGCTCCAATTGATCGAGCAGCCGCTTGGTCTTTTTCAGATATGCCGTGAGCCGCTCTCCTCGAGTCTGGAACTCTCCTAGTATTTGATTTACGATGAGTTGTGAATCACTATGAAGACATAAGGAACTGATTTCGATCTCCAGGACGAGCTCTAATCCGGCTATTACTGCTTCATATTCGGCATCATTGTTGGTGGCGGCGAATTCCAACCTTAGTGCATAATGCAGCTTTCTTCCCCTAGGAGTGATGGTCACAACGCCTGCCCCCGAGCCTTGTTCGTTCGATGCTCCATCTACGAAGAGATTCCACTTGATTCCTTCTGCTACTTCAGATAGGTCCTTACCTTCGCTAGTAGTGAATTCGGCAATGAAATCAGCTATGGCTTGCCCCTTGATAGCGGTGCGAGGATGGTAAGTGATATCATATTGGCTTAGTTCGATGCACTACTTGAGTAGTCGCCCAGAGGTGTCAGGACGATGGAGCACTTGCCTCAATGGTCGGTCGGTTAGGACTCTGATGGGGTGAGATTGGAAATAGTGTCACAGCTTCCTTGATGTGATTAGTAAACAGTATGCCAGTTTCTCGAGTTTGGGATACCGGGCTTCTGCTCCCGTGAACCTTTTGCTTATGAAGTACACTGGCCGTTGTGTGCGGTTTTCTTCTCTTACCAAAGCGGCGCTTAGGGCATGTGGTGACATAGCAAGGTATAGGTATAGTTCTTCGCCTTCATTAGGAGTTGAGAGTACTGGTGGCCGCTGGAGGTGTTCGATTAGGTTAAGGAAGGCTGTTGAACACTCATCGGTCCATTCAAATTTTCCTTTGTCTTTCTTTAGGGCTTCGAAGAAAGGAATGCACTTGTCAGTTGCTTTAGAGATGAACCGGCTTAGGGCGGCCACTTTTCCGTTTAGGCTTTGCATCTCTTTTCGAGTGGATGGTATCTTGATATCTTGCAAGGCCCGGACTTGTTCGGGGTTTGCTTCAATTCCCCTGGCATGAACGATGAATCCCAGAAACTTTCCCGATGATACTCCGAAGGAGCACTTTAGAGGGTTCAGTTTCATTCCATATTGGCGAAGTACTTGAAACATCTCGTCAGATGGTTTATATGGTCGTTGGCTTTCCTTGATTTTACCAGCATGTCATCCACATAAACTTTCATAGTTCGTCCTATCAATTCTGCAAATATCTTGTTGACGAGGCGCTGATAAGTAGCTCCGGCATTTTTAAGTCTGAACGGCATTACCTTGTAGCAGTACAATCCTCGGTCAGTAATGAAGCTAGTGTGGTCTTGATCGGGGGCGTGCATAGGGATCTGGTTATATCCAGAGTATGCGTCCATAAAGGATAAAAGTTCGTTTCCGGCAGTGCTGTCCTCGAGTTGGTCGATTCGGGGGAGCGGGAAGCAGTCTTTCGGGCAAGCGCCATTTAAGTTGGAGAAATCGATGCATGTTCGCCACTTCCCATTAGCTTTCTTTACCAGTACCGGGTTGGCGATCCATTCCGGGTAGATGGCTTCACATATGAAGTCATTGGCAAGTAAGTTCATTACTTCCTCCTCGAGGGCTGCTGATCGTTCTGCCCCCATACTTCTCTTCTTTTGCTTTACGGTACCTTGGTAGGATCGATGTTTAGGGCGTGACATGCTATGTCCGGGGAGATTCAAGTCATATCAGCGTGTATCCATGCGAATACATCCATGTTGTGGCGAAGAAAATCAATGAGTTGATTCTTTAATTCTCTTTTTACCTGAGATCCGACTCTCAGTAGTTTACTTGGATCGCGTTTGTCTACAGATACGAATTCCATAGCCTCTGCAGGCTCGGCGGTGGCCTCCTCCTCTTTGTCCCTGGGGTCTAATTCATTGAAAGGATCACTGGTATACCGAAGAGGAGGGGCTTTCTTTAGTTGCTATGCTTCCAAGCTTTTCATGCAGAGAATAGTCTCTGCATTTTTCCCTTTATCTCTCCTGCGATTATTGCGAAGTTCGGTTACGTAGCAGTCCCGAGCGGCGACTTGATCCCCTTCTACTTCTCCCACTTCATTATCCGTTGGGAACTTCATCTTCAGGCACCATGGGGCGAGGACGATTTGGAAGTCAGACAAGGCTGGTCTTCCCAAAAAGGCATTGTAGGCCGAGTGGTTGTCTATTAGCACGAACGTTTGTTTCCGAACGGCGGAGCGGGGATGACTTCCCAATTCAACAAAGAGATCCAATTGTCCGAGGGGCATCTTTGCTTCTCCAGTGAAACCATGTAGCGGTTTGTTGCAGGGAGACACGTCCTTCATTGACAGCTTCATTTTGTCGAAAGCATGCTTGAACAGAATATTCACTGAGCTTCCAGTGTCTACTAGGATTCAAAAAACTTCAGCTGGGCCGAACCAGGAAGAGATGACCATAGGATCCATATGAGGGTATTGCCTTCCTTCTAGGTCGCGCCCACTGAATGTGATGTCACCATTTTCCCTCCGTTTAGGGTGGCGTTCTTCCATAACAGAATTGACGCAGTCTCCCTCGCTTCTGAGTGAGCTTCCATATCTTTCCATTTCCGCCCAGCTCTTGTCAGCGATGTGTGGCCCTCCAGATATTGTACGGACCACTATCTTCTCTTGGCTGGAACCGCTGGTGTTGCGATTTCCTCCGCCTGTCTCTGGGTGGAGCTGCGCTGGGTTTTCCTTGGCGGGAGCTGGAGTCCTATCCTGGCCCTTTACGTAGCGTTCCAGCCTCCTTCTCCTGATATGTTCTTCAATTAGGTCTCGAAGATGGCGGCATTCATTGGTATCGTGCCCATGAGACTCGTGGAAACGGCAGAATTTTCCGGACTGGATTGCGCGATCTGACTCTTTCTTGTACGGGGGGCGCTTGTATGTAAGTTCGTCCTGGGTGGCCAGGAAGATGTTCTCGACTGTTTCATTCAAGGGAGTGTAAGCGTCAAATCTCGGTCCTGGTCAGTACAAGCGCTTTTCTCCCTTCTTGCCCCCTGCATTGTCTCTGGAGTCATTTCTCCGAATGTACTTTGCTGCGACGGGGGCGTTTCCATGAGTCGTCTTAGCCTGTGGTCCTGTCTGCCTTTCAGTGGCAGCCTCTTCGAGTCTCATGTACGTCCCGGCATCATGGAAGAAATCGGGCAAGGTAGCTGGTTTTTCTTTAGTCAGTCTTCTGGCAAACTTGGTATCTGGGTGCACACCGCTACAGAGGGCCATTAAGGTGAGTTTCTCATCGGCGTCTTGGACTGCGGCCGCTGCGGCGTTGAACCGGGTTAGATATTATTGCAGTGTCTCTCCGGACTTCTATTTGACAGTAGATAGAGAGTAAGCATCCTTGGGTTGTTCCACATGAATGCGGAACTGGCTAATGAACTTTTCTTTCAACATCTCCCATGAGCTGATAGATCCTTGGGGTAGATGGCAGAACCAGGAGGTAGCTAGGTCTGCTAGGAATAGCGGAAAGCATTTACACAACACTCTTTCCGTTGCTCCACTCATGAGCATATGCTGTGTGTATCTTTGCAGGTGTACAACGGGGTCAGAGGTTCCCTTGTATGGTTCCATGGTCGGCATTTTCCACTCTCGGGGGGTGATGCCAATTTCAATATCGCGGGTGAAAGGGCTGGTTACTGTAGCATCTATCCCACGATCTCTTTGGTCCCGTTGGATGCATTCTCTGAACAATCGCGCCATCCTCTCATCAGAATATGGGGCAGGTAAGAAAGAGCTTGGTTCTTCCCTGCGGGATCGATCTCGTCCAGATGACCTGTAGGGATGGTGTAGTATATCACTTCTGACGTTATCCACTGGCCGTCCTTGGCTGCTCGGATGCATGCTAGGACCAGCTACAGTTGGCCCCTGCCTTGATCTTCCCCTGCGGGGTTCTGTTTTGAGTATTTCCATGGGGTCAACTTCGGGCTGGGTTCTATCTCGGCTCCGTTCAGCGGGGTTTCTATGATTAGGCGGCATGACTGGCTCAGCTACATCTGACCCTCGCCTGGTGCCTCCCCCATTGGGTTCGGTTCCAAGCGCTTCCTCTAGTCGGAGTTCGGGCTGAGTCCGGGCGCGGCCCCTATCATTGTTGTTCCTGTTGATAGCTTCTTCGAAGAGGGAAGACCTTTGTTGTCTCCGAGATCCTCCAGATTGAGACTCACCCCATGATTCAGTGTTACGGTTGGATTCTTCGGCATCCCTCAAGCGTGACATGAGTTGGTTCACCAAAGCTTCTTGTTGGGATGCGAAGCGGTTAGTTACTTCAGTCACAACTCTATCCAGATCTGCCCTAGTAATTGCTGCCAGTTGTTCTGTGGCAGGGGCTGTCGGGTTTGTCTGATCCTCGTTCGGTACTGCTGTTGGAATAGGATGATTCTCTTGATCGGTGATTACTGGATCCGGAATGCCGCTAGTTGCGATGTTCTTTCCCTTGTTGGCGTCTTTTCTCGGCCTGAAAGTCATGTTTCCTAGGCAATGAAGGGTGCTATTTGGGAAAGAAGGTTGAATGAGGGAAGCTGAAGCTTCAAGTTCCAAGTTCTCAGTGAAAGCACCAAAAATGTTTGCACAAAAAATGGACAAACACCTCAAAGTCGTATGATTTAGTTGATTTTATGTTGTTTTTAGTGGTTTGGGTGAGTTATGCAAATAAGTAAAAAAACAGGGGCTAAACTGTAAAAGACACGCAGATTTATAGTGGTTCGGCCATAACGTGCTTACGTCCACTTTATATGTTATTCTCTCTTTTCTTTCAGATTACAAGTACAAAGCTTTGTATACAAGTATATGAAAGTTGTTTGAAAGTTCCTTCCGTGCTTGAGCTCTCAAACTTGTCTGCCATTGTTGTACCCCCGCCCCTCTATTTATAGAGTGAGGCTGGGGGCAGGGGTCCTCGATGTATATAGCTGCTGGCGGGCCTGGGCTGAAGCAATTCTGGCCTGGCGGCGTCCTGGTTCGGCAGTGTTTGGAGTGGTTGGAGTTTGGTTCGGTAGGGAAGTGGTTCGGTGATGATGGGTTTTGGACCGGTGGTGGGTTGGTTCGGCATGGAAGTAGAGAGGAAATTCGGTGTTGAAGTGGAGATGTGGTTCGGTGTGGTTTGGGGGAAGGTTGGTTCGGCGAGGCTTCATTCGGCATGGGTGCTTGGTGGATCTGGTCCGGTGGTAGAGGACGAGAGCTTGGTCCGGTTGCCGTTTGTTTCGGTAGTGGAGGGGGAGCACCGGTCCGGCTTCGACCTCCTACCCCTTGGTTCTGTGGTGGGTGGAAATCTGCCCAACAACATGTTTTACTTTAATGTTTATTATCTTTCTTATACGTCTGAATTCATAAAAATAAGTAATTTTATTTATAAAATACTTTTATTAGAGAAAACAGAAATTTAAAACGATTTTCTGAAAACGATTATTAAAACCAATATTTGAAATTCCTTTATTATAGGAAATAACTCTATCCTTATTTACAAAAATAATTTAGAAAAATAATATGTAATAATAATTTGAAATCACCATGTATCTCAAAAATGGTTTAGTGAAAACCGTTCTCGAAAGCAATGAAAACTAAGAGGAATATCTCAAAACCGATAACTTGAATTCAATACAATTCAATTCAAATTTAACCCAAAATCAATTCAAATTCCATTTAAATTTGAATTTCAAATTCTCAAAATATAGCTAGCCTACTGATAGGTATCATAGCTCTCAAAATATCTCAAAAACATCCTCAAAACCGAAGAGAATGAGAGCAAACACGAGTTAATAAAATTCTAAGGTCAACGATTGCTGTTGTTGTCATTTTATTCTCAGGACAACAACATACAACCATACTTTCGACCAAGCAAACTTTAAAATTCCAGAAAATACAATGCATAAAACTTGTAGTATATGACCTAAGTTTCCGGAACATCCAAATTATCAAATTCGGTTAAGAAACGAAGAAGTTATGGTCAAATTCGTTTCGGTTTCAAACACAGAGCAAATATTGGTTTTTTTCTCGGGTTAACAGTAGAAAAATTAGATTTTGACATAGCTAACCTGAAATTTTTTGAAAACTCAATGAATAATAGTACATGAATTGTGCTTTTCGTAACATTAAAAATTATCGAATTTCGATTAAAATCGAGAAAGATATAGCTCAAACAATATCATATTCAAACTCAGGAAATTCTGCCAAAGACATAACTATACTTCTGCTTACAAATCTGTTTTAGGTCAGTAAATAGCAAAATATCGAATTGAAACCTGAAGATAAATTACGACTTATTGAATTTATTTTTCAATAAAAAAAATTTGACCTAATTTGGATAAGAAACAAAAAACTTATGGCTAAAAACTTCTCTAGCCTATGATTGTTGCTGCTGTCAATTTTCTCTCAGGACAACAACATACAAGCACGGTTTTGATCAAGAAAAGTTCAAAATTTTATAAAACTCAAAACATAAAACTTGTAGATCTATTTCAACGCATTCCAGATCATCTAAAATTATTGAATTCTGATTTAAAACGAAAGAGATATGCCCAATTTACCGACGGCTATTTCATAAAGAAACATGCAACAAACAAAATTGAGATTTCTTACCTTGAAATCTCAATCAAAGCTAGAAAATGTGAGTTTTAAACTCACCTTTGATTTTAGATAGCAAATATCCAAATTTGTGAAGAAAGACTGGAGCTTGAAGGTGAAATCCTTTCTCTATTCTTATTTTGGTGAAGTTCTTCTTCAATTAGCAACGAAAGTGAGTGGAGTTGAGTTTTTATTAGAGAAAGCCAGTGTTTTTCTTTCTCTCTATTTACTGTATCTTTTGTTTTTGGGATGAAGATGAGAAAAAGAGTACTTTACACATATTTCCTATTTTCTAGATGGTTCTAGAGAAGGTTAATGGATTCAAACCTTACCCAAATAAGCCCAAGACTAATATACTTAGAGACATTCCTATGTTATATACATATTTAACCTATTTAATCAATTTATACACTAGTTTTCTCATTTTTAACCAAATAAAATATCTACAACAAATTGTTTGCAATAAAATTGTTATTATATAAAAAAATAAAATTTATTTCGACAATAAATAGTTATTTTTATAAATAAAACTCTATCTTTGACAATATTTTACAAATTACACCATTTTAGTGTAAAAACACTATTTTTAATGCAATAACTTAAACAAAAATTCCTTTCGGGTCAAATAAATTGCTATAAATCATTCTAACACTTTTTAATCATCAAAATATTTTTTTCCAATTAAAATATTTTCCCCATATAACACAATTTTTAACAATATTTACCAATATTCCCATTTTTAGTGAAAAATCACTATTTTCATCCATTTCAACCAAATAAAATTTATTTTTAAGTCTAATGAAGTGTATTAAAATGTTATAACATTTTTATAACATTAATGCATCATTTCAAGCCTAATTACACTTCTAAATTTTATTTTCTCCATATTATTCCTTTTATTTTACAATAAAAGGCTAACATTGGAATAAATTTCCAATATTACTAATATTAACCAAAATTAAACCATCAAAATTATTTATTTTCAATCCAAATCCAAAAATAAAGTTTTTCAAACTTTATTTTATTCATTTACACTTTTTTCAACCATCGAATGTTGAAATAGGCTTCAAATAGAATAATATGACTTATTTAAATTTCAAATCCCAAATTATAATCATCAAGATAGTGTTTATATAAAATAAAAAATATAATCCCTCATTTTATTATCGAATTCATTTTTAAACACAATATTAAATTATCATTTGCATTATAATTTAATATTAATGGTAATCTCCAAAATCCCGGGTTGTTACAGATCTCCCTCTTAACAAAATTGCGTCCTCTCAATTTCTAGTGGAAAAAAGCTGTAAACAACATAAAAATTCAATCAACAAAGGATAAAAGACAAGCTCGAAACTCAAACCATTCATACTCTCAACATAAAACGGTAAATAGAAACAAGGAAAAATTCACTTGGTTAATCCAATGTCCCGTCAAATGCTAATACAGTGATTAGCAAACCATCGAATTTTCCAAGTAACTTGAAAGAATTTCGAAGATATCCCGTCTTCGAATCAAAACTCAATAAGATAATCAAAAATTAATCAATCGAAAATGATTGATTTCACAAAATTCTACGAATAGAGTCGTGATCAAACTCACTTAAACCCAAACTCGATGCAATAAAGAAGATCATCAATAAGATTTTCCGCATAATTATACAGAAAGAATATCCCCACAACAGGGTAGACACAATAGATAAGATTGATAAATCACGAGATGGCTTCTCACAAGGCCACCAACTCGAACGATCGCGAAAAATGCACGTCATTAATAATAGCTCAAAGATAGAATATACTCAAGAACAAGGATACAAGATCGAATAAACTTTTAATCCAAGATATTTAGAATTTTTAAATCTCAACATCTTTTAAATTTTAAATCTCAATTTCCAACATTTGAAAATTTTCAAACTCTTTACTATATTACTTAGTAAGTAATTTAAAACTCAAATTAAAAGTTTAAATTTCTTCTCTTACTTCAAAATTAATTTCCTAAGAAATTTGTAAATCCATAATAATATTCCTCAAAATTAATTATGGGTTTAAATTCTCTTTACTCTTTTTATTAAACCACTTAAATAGTTTAAAAATAATGTTTGAATTCTTATAACTCTTCTCTTAAACATCCATTGTATATAATATAGATTCTAAAATCTCAAAATATACTTCCCAGTAAAGCACCGCTCAAAAATAATCTCATTTATATTCTCATCTTTATAATTTAAAAATAAATAAATGGCATTGCCTCGCCACTGAGTCACTAATAAATAAATATATCTGTTGGCTGCAGAGTTGACCGAACGATCAAAACTGCCTTGCCACTCTATTATTCGTCTCTAAAATCAATGGCTGCAATTACCATTCAGAAATAAATTTAATATCTAATCTCAAAATATTATTTTCTAAATCTCAATTTTTAAAACACAAACCATCGTGTCTGATTGCCTCATGATAGCATTTAGGAGATTCCTATCGATAACGTTGATCAGACGTATCGACCAGAACTCTTAACTACTCGATGGACAACCCAACACTCTCAAATTATTTCAATAAAAGAAATACTACTCATGTAAATATATTCTCAAAATATTCTTTGATTTTTTTTAAATATATCAAAGCTCAAATTTCTCTTTATCATATTTATATGGCTTCAAAACTCAAACCAAAGAGCATTAAGAGAATGCATCGAGATATTCCCAGAATACTCGATTCTCAAAATCAACAGAAGGAGATAGAGTGTTTGTCAATCTTACGATGTCATGGGCCACCCCCAAAAATCATCAAGATAATGGATAAGCAAGATATTCTTCTCGAAGGAGGAGAAGCACACAATCCACGAATCACTACTTTAAACGGAGTAATTCTGCAAAGGATAAAATTGATTGAGTATCTGAAAAGAACACTGAAACGAAGTTGAATCATAAACTCAAGCAAACTCAAACAATCTAGAAACTCACCTCATTCCTCAGTGGATATCCTCGTGGAAGGATAACCGAAGAGCTAAGAGCCAAGAATAAGGTTACCTCAACACTTGATTGGCCGATAAGATGTCAAATCCAAACGAACTCAAAAAACTCAACAAAGTCACCATGACTGGAATTTGAGATACATCATCAGCATCTCGATACTCAAGAGTGAATTCAGAAACTTTGGAATCATCATTAACATTCCCAAGTGACAGAAATAATAAAATAATCAAAATAGGAAACCTAAATATACAATAGGATCTATAAAACAAAGGATTGGACGTAATATCAAATAAGTAAATCCATCTCAAATTAAATGCATCTCAAGATTGTGGGTAACAAACAAATACTCACAAAAGCAACATTAAATAAATATCTCAGAATGCTCACAACGAGCTAATCATTGTGAATCCCTTCAATAGGATTCACAACTCTCAAAGGAATGCAACAAGAATGCTAAAAGAAATCAATCGGCTCCATCGATACGAACTCACTCGTATCGACAAAAATTAGAATAGAATAATCCCAACTAAGATTTTATATAAGATAAGACAACATCAGACTCTATTATAAAATACTATGGAATACAATATATCTATATTCCTACACATATTCCATCGCAAAATTCCCAAAACTCAAAAAAAGAATCAAGGCTCGATTCGAAAACAAGATTGAATAAAGGACATTGATTCACTCGTACTGTACTTCGATGTATCATGATATGCGTACTGTTCTGTGTTTATTCAACTTTATTCTGACCACGGCTCTGATACCAAGCTATGACGCCCCATCCCGAGACCCACCTTAGCAAAGAGAATTAACAAGTAATTCTATCTACTAAAGCGGAGAATAGGGCTGGTTAAGAGCGACCATCTATAATTTTATCTTAAACATCTATTGAATACGTCGATAAATGCAATATAATTTTTTTCAACTCAAGTGGATCGACATACCCAATAAATGCTTAATCCAAAACTATAGGTGGCTAACAGATCTATCCGAACAAAATACAATAACTGAATATAAATAACATCACAGAATAGTAATCAACATCATATATATACATATACACTGATACACGTTCGGTACAACACATATGGATACAATAAAGGCGGTACACGACCACACCATATTCATCAAATCAAATGTAAAAAAATCAGAGTATGTGGAAGAAATAAACTATTCAAGCAAAAGAAGAGTTGATATCCATCATCAACTTCAAGCTAAGTCCCATATATGATACTTCAAACAACTCGGTCTGACCCGAGTGAAAACACACAAGTCAGGCTAGCTAAAATCATCAGTTAAACAGAATAATTGATAAGGATAAGTAGGTGAAAGCTATGATATCCTTTTTCTTAAAGGATGCTATGCCCTAAACAGGGTTTCAACATCATAAGAAAGGACAACATCTCTTCTTGGCAAGTAGAAGAGATAATGATGATAAAGTCATACTTAAGTGGCATAACTGACACTTAAGCAAATGGAACATCGGCGAGCAAAGTTTTAAAGATAAGACTCAATAAACATCGCTTTCGCCTCATATCATCGACGATATAAAGGAATATGAATAATGACTTCAAATGAATCAACTATCTTCTTAGAAGAGGTTGTAAATACAACAATACATCAAAGGTACATATCCTTCATACATAGAATAAAACGCATATGGATGTGCCTCATCTCATTGGCACATCCCAATGATCATTCGAGGAAATATAAAACCCAATCATAAAAGAAGCGTTATACTTATTCATACCTCATCTCATCGGTATGAATATAGATACATCTCAAATCCATCACTAAAACTCATCATAAAAGATTCTTCATAATCATTTATACCTCATCTCATCGGTATAAATCTCAACTCCATCTTAACATCAAGTAGTCTATAACATCATCAAATCATCAATCCATAATGCAAATAACTCAATAAAAGAGTAACATCATAAATGATTTCACCATATATGTATACATCTCATCTGGCACTAGGCTATCGATGTTATAATCATCTAAAGACGGTGAAATCTAAAACATCAAACCTCAAAGAAATCTCGGATTGTGTAACAACCCGGGTTTTGTAACAATTAATTATCGTCAAATGATGATTTAATTGGTTGTTAATTGCTATTGAGTGTTTTAATCAGTTGGAATTCTTTTATAAATTTGTTAAGAGTTAACGGGCATTAAATTGCAATCTCGGCCCAAATTTATGCATGGTGCTGTGATAAGTATCAAGTAGTAACCCGTTCCTCATTTCATCTCATTCGATTTGCAAGCCCTAAACAAACGTAAAGAAAAAAAAGGGCCGCTGATAGGGTTTCGATTTCAACCTCGCTCGACTCTTTGTTGGCCTCGGCTTCGACTCTGGTTGTTTGATCTTTGATTCGGCTGCAAATTGGAAATGGGGTTCTTATAATAAGGTGAGTGATTTTTCACTCACACCTCTAATTCGAATCTCAGGTGTATATAGGATGAATTCTTTGATTTTTGTTCGTTTGGAATTATTTGAAATTGTCACTTGCTTTGTTCCGGTCGGTTGATGTTGATCGAACGCTATGAGTTGAATTGACTTGTTCAATTGCATATATTTTGATGATTTGAATTTTGTTTTCTGGTTAAATTTGTTCCACCTGACTTTGGCTTGTGATAATGTTTGGCTTCGGCTCAGATTCGTTTAATTTCAAATTCCTGGTGATGTTTTAGTCGACCATTTCAATTCACTAGTCTTGCAACACCCTTATGCACATTGTTGCATTATATCTGGACTTACTCAATTGTACTCGAGGCAGTGAGATATG
Organism: Allium cepa; assembly: GCA_030765085.1. Lineage (NCBI taxonomy): Eukaryota > Viridiplantae > Streptophyta > Magnoliopsida > Asparagales > Amaryllidaceae > Allium > Allium cepa. The sequence continues at coordinate 124,429,990 of CM060940.1, read as the reverse complement.
AGTTTCATTTTGATGGCACTATCCAGTTTCATTTATTTGTTCACTTGTGCATTATGTTTTTCACTACATATGGCTTTGAATATTCTTTGTGTTGCATAGCCTGTTCTTTGGTGTTGAGCATTTATATCTGCAGTCTTTACTGCAACCATATGTGTATACTTGCCTTTGAATTTTGCTTGGGGTTCCGTAGCTTGCATACTTCACCAATTTGTACCACTGCCATTTTGCACTGTCTGGTTCATATTGCATTGGTTCATCATTTGGTTCCACTGCATTCTTCGTCTCATATCAACTTGTTGCTGTATGGTTTCAATCTCGATTTCTTGCACATTGATGTTGAGCTACTTACTGGTTCTCTCACTTTGTCTTGTTCAACATGTGTGATAAGTCTTCGACTTTGAACTGTTTGCATATGGGCTGGTATGTGTTTGTGTACATGTTCTATTTTATTTATTTGGGTTAGTGGATTGGCTTTGCTGTATGGTCAGTGGTGCACCGTGCTTCGAGTATACGAGCAGTTTCACTTTGAGTTGTAACTGTCTTGACCATTTGAACTTAGTTGATGTTTGGTTTTGTGATTTCTGGTTCATTGCAGTCTGATTTGAACTGCATCTTTCTGTGGCATCTTCTCTTGATATTTTGGAACTTGAACCCTGGTGTCCATGTGGTGGCTGCAGTTTCTTGTTTGCAGTTTGCCCTTGTATTCAAGTGGTGGCTGCAGTTTCATTTAGTATGAAGTTTTGCCCTTGTTGGTTTGTATTACACTGAGTTAATCCTCATGTGTACCGAGGCATTTTATTTTCGTTTAGCCTTGAGCCTGGACAGATAGTGTGATTGGGTCTTGCATTGTAATGACCATTGAATTCATTTGCATTTTTATTCACTGAGCTTTTGTGTAATTCATCACTGTAGTGGCGAGGTAGTGCACGTGAACGTGTACTACAGCCACATAGAATTGACGTTTGAATTGATATTTCAATTACTTGAATTGTCTTGTGTGTCCAATTCAATATTTTGAAATTGTATTTTGATTTGGTTTGATTGGTCATTTTGTTGTTGTCTAATTATCTATTTGATAATTAGATTATGAGTTTCTAATTATTTATTTAATAATTCGATTTTTTGTTAATTGCCGTTTAGGCAATTCTGTTGTTTTCTAAATTATCTTCATTGATAATCCTTTCAATTATCTTCGTTGGTAATTTGAATTTGCTGATTTGTTGTTTAACACAGTTACGTATTATGTTTACCGTTATCCGATTTCTTATTAAAGGATTGGATAGGTAAGATTTATTACGACTGTCGTCTATTTGATTATTTAATTATTATTGCTTCCGTGCATTAATAACTGAGTTTGAATTAGACAGACTCGTGTATTATTTTCTTTTGAATTTAATACTCGGGTCAGACCGAGTTATTACAGGTTGTAGATACCTTGCTTTGGGTTGGTGCTAGAGCTATGAAGTCTCTTTATATCTTTTGGAGTAGTTGTTGTCATAGTATAGGATGATGTGTATTCATGTATATTAATTGTATTAATGTACTTGTATATGTAACATCCTGTGTTGACAGTTGTAGTTGTATCATATGTATTGTATCACATGTATTGTAACTGACTTCAGTTATACATACATACATATATATATATATATATGAGATTTTATATTATCAGTATTCCGCATTTAGCATATCCGTGTTATTAAACTATATGTTGTCCTAAACTATTATGAACCATCGTAGTTCGTTTTATACTGGAATTGTATATGTCGATGGGAGTAAATAAACAGAGATGAAAGATAAAGAAAAATATACCGCTCCTATCGAGATAAACAATACTAGTGTAAGGCCTAACTACGGATGGCCGCTCTTATCCAGCCTTATTCTTTGTAATAACAGACAATATTTCCTTTAATACTCTTTGTTATTGTGAGCATAGAGGTGGGGCGTCACAGTTGGTATCAGAGCGAGGGGTTTATGGACATAATATAGTACATAACTTAGATGGAACATGTGTTACAACTATATGTTGTTAATTGTGGCTTGAGTCAAAACTAAAGTTTTGAAATTATGATGAAATTTTTAATATCTTTATTTAAAAATAAAAGTGAAATTGTGTTTTGATGATCGAATAATTTGTGTTCTGTTTATCAGAGTGCACAACGGAAACAGTGAGACTGTCTTCGCTGAGTACAGCTGATAACCCTTTTGATTTAAAAATCAAAATATGAAATTGAAATTAATTTCATTTGTTGTTCACATAGATGTATTTATTTTGATTTGTTTGAAAATTTCGAATCCGATTGAGGATCCGAAGCGATTGCAGTTATGTGATTTTATTGAGATTTTTGCTGCTTTGAATTATCTACATTGAAGATATATTCAAGTGATTTCTTTTTTCATCTTGTAGTGTGCGTGCAAATATGAGTTACACGTTACTGCATGAATTTTACGTTGAACCGGTGTTTGGTTCTAAAACGTATTTTGTTGCCGTTATTTTCATAACGGGATTTTTACACCGATGCTAAATTTTTGAAGCATGGTGTTTTGTTGACATTTTTAATGAATGAAAATTCATTGGTGTTATAATTTTATGCAAATTATTTTGATGAGATTTTGACGTATAAAAATTACTGTCGCTTTGACTTCAGTAACCGTCAATTTTAAAGTGAATTTTCAAGCGATTATCCCGCAATGCTGATTTTGAGATCCGTTTTTACGGTGTTTTGAGAAGTGCAATTTCCTTATCGAAATTGCTACAGATGTTGTTGTGTTAATCACGTGTTTTAAAAATCGTTTTAAAATAAAAATTGTTTTCCAAAATTTCTACAGTTTGCACTTTCAAAAGAATGATTGTAACATCCCGGAATTTTTGACAATATCAATTTAATAATCTGTAGTTAAAATTAAATTGATATTGATATTCTGATAATAATTATTCAGATAAAATTTAATGATCTTCTTCAATAAATATTTAAATTATCTATTTTATCTTTTAAATGATATAAATTGATTTCTATTTATAAATAAATATATGGTTCATATTTTAAATAAATTGGTATTGTTTTAAATTTAGAATAAATTTAACAAATTGGTTTTATGGCTTGATAAAAATATAATTTCTTGTAAAATGTTTTTAATTTAATAAGAGATTTATAAAAGCAATAATAGTATTGTATTGTCTTTCTAAAATAAATTTTGAATAGAAATTGCAATTGGTTATTTTAAATTGAATTTATATTTATAACTTGATTTGAAATTTGTTTGATTTTGAATTTAGTTTGAATTTAAATTCAAAGTATAAAATCTTCATTTTTTTTTAATTTTAATATGTATAAGTTAATTTGTAAAACATTGTTGTTTTTAATTCTTTTGTAAATTCATAAACATATTTTAAAATAAACTAACAACTTAAACTAAGTTAACATATACATTAATTTGTAATTAGTATTAACTATTTTAAAGAAAATACATGTGTTAAATTCATATGTATTCATATAGACAAGTGTTGTAAAGTTTGACAAGTGTTAAAATTAGTTTTTATTTTCTTTTCTTTCATTAAATCTGAAAAAACATTAGTTTGCATCATTCATACATAATTCATTTTCATTTCTTAAATCAAATGAAGATCAAAATTCATTTTCATATTTGCAATCCAAATCTGCATTCTCAAAATCCATCAATCTGCATTTTCTCAAATCCAAAGAAATCTGCATAATCTAAAACCAGTTCCCCTCTGATCTACCTTCATCTGCATATAACAATCCACAAATTCATCAAGTTCCAACATCTGCATACCACGAATTCATCTGCATTTACAATCAAAGCAAAAACTTGCATACTCCCCTCATAAAAGATCAAAAATTCTGCAAATTCAAATGAAGCCTGCGCATGTTTGTTTCTGCATGAATGAGTAACAGAGTCAAGCCTGCATGCAAGCATCTTGGTCATGGAAAAACATATGAAAAGGAATTGAAGCATAACAGAATCACACCTGCATTTTTATAAAGTCTGCAATTTTTATGTCTTCTGCATAAAGGAGATCAGGAAGCATACCTGCACATCACATGTTTGCAAATTTCAAAGTGACCAACAGGAGATCTGCATTTGTTTTCTGCATTCATCAATTAGGTGAGTAACAATTTATTTTCAAAACTAATTTAAATTAACTTAGTTGTTTAAATTATTGCCTGATAAGTATGATGGATATGTCTATGCATATGTATGAGATTTGAATGCCTGTATTGCTGTGATGAATTTCTTCTTGTTCTAGAATTCCAGGCTTAGATATAATTCAAAATTTCATAAACTCAAGATTTAAAATCATGTTTAGATGCAAAGTAAGTTGAATTGTATTCATCAGTTCATGTTTTAAAAGTCAAGAAGTTAGAATTATGAGTTAACTCTGGAAACAGGGAAAAGCATCATGCATGCTTATTTTCATCAAAACTCAACAATGGATGTAGTAAATTAGTAATATAAATCAAATATATAAACTGTAACTTGATTTTTAAATCAAGTATTAGTATTTTTAGGTGCTTGACAAAGAAACAGTTTGTTATTAAACCAAAATTGAACATAAGCCAAATTCTTGCAAATCTGTAGTTTGAGAAACTCAGGATTCTTTTGAGTTATAGGGTGAGGATCTTAGATCCTTAGAAAATCAGAGAAGAAATTAAATTGATTAGATTGAATGCAGTTTTGGATTTTCAAAAATTAACCCTAGTTTGAATTGGGTTTGTGCATTGAGATGATTTGAAGTGTAGAGTTGACCGAGTGCATCGATGTTTTGGGAATCGTTGGGTTGGTGGTGGATGAGTTCGAGGTCGGAGTGGCTAGATGTCAGGTGGTCGGAGGTGAGAATGGTGGCCGCTGACAGGTTTGCATCAAAAACCTGTTTTTCTGTTATACAGGTTTGGATTGGAAAGCTTGACTCTTGAATACTTGTTCTTTTGTTCGAGCTGAGGAATTATGTGGGTATACTTGGGTTTATGGTAGTTGTTGGATCATCACTGGGGGTCGCCAGAGGTGGTGGTCGCCGTGCATATGCACGGCGACATGTTTACTGGTGAGCTGTTTTGGTTTGGGGGTGTTTCAGGGGAGGGTTCTGTTTACTCGAAGTGGATGGGAGACTGACTCGAAGTGGTGAAGTTTAAAACCCGAAGTAAAGTTTAGGTTCTCTTGGGTTGAACCTGTAAGTTTACATGTAACAGAAAACCTGTTTTTCTTTTTAAAATCTGGGTTTTAAAATTTAAATCTGTAATATATGTTTAAAGCAAAGTTTAAATTCAAATGAAATTCAAGTTTGCATTACTGATTTGAATTCAAATTCCAGGTTTTTAAATAAAATAAAAGTTTAAGATTTAACTTAATTAACTATTTTATTTTGAGTAAAATAGTTGAAATTTTAATAATGAAGTTTTTAAAATGTGCTTAAGCTTTAAGAATTAATTTTAAATCTGGAAATCGAAGCTTAAATCTGAACTCCAGTTTTAAATTTAAATTTGAAAATTGGAACTAAAAATGAATTGAATTTCTAAAATTTTAAAATGAATTTAACTTCAAATTCTTATGATGGCATTTTTAAGTCAAACTTTAGTTTTGACTTGTAATTTTCAATAAGTTTTAAATTATTTAAAATTTGATAAGTTTAAAATTTTTCTATTTTAAACTTGAATTTAAATTGAATTTAAAAGGGAGTTTCTTAAGTAATTTGTTTTAAAACAAATTGTTTTAAACATAATTAAGTTATGTTTTATTTTGGAAATTTGATTAAGAATTATGTTTATAATTAATTAATAAGGTAATTAAGATTAATTAATTTATTTAATTAAATACATTGAATTTGGAATTAATTGATTAATGATTAATCAATTTAAAATTAAGATCATTAATTAAGTTATTAATTAATGATAAATGAATAATAATTATGTAATTAAGTTTTTAATTAAGGATAATTAATTTAATAATTAACTTTAATAAATGAATGATTAAAGATAATTTAATTTGTAGATTAATTTAAGTTAATTACCTTATTAAATAATTTGAGGATGGTTAATGTAGATCATTAACCATGATTATTTAACAATTGATTAATGTAGTTAATTTCTATAATTAATTAGATTAATTAATTTAATAATAATCAATTGTAAATGGTTTGAGTGTAATTACTTGATAAAGTAATTAGGAAATTAATTACTTAATGTAATTAATTTAATTTAGTGAGATTGTTTAATTTAATTAATTAAGTTTAATTAATTTTAAACACTTGGGTTTTATAAATAATTACTTTATGTAATTAGAAGTTACTCAGTTAAGTAATTAATTAATAATTACAGGATTGTAATTAAGTGGAGATGTTTAAGAATGAGTAATTTGGATTAATAATTTAGTAATTAATCAAGGGATTAATTAAGAAATTAATTTAAGGATGATTATTTGGTTTAGTATAGTAATTAAGTTAATTAATTACTTAGAGTAATTAATTTAAGAAATAGTTAAAGATCATTAATTATTTAATTAATGATGTAATTAAAGTGGATTAATTATGATTAATTAATCAATAATAGGAAATTAAAGGTAATTAATTAATGTAATTAATTAAGGATTAAGATAATTAATTATGATTAATTAATTAATTGAGTAATTAAAGGTTAATTACTGTTTAGTTGAGGATAATTGATTTTGTGAAATTAATTAAGGATAATTACATAAATGTAATTAAGGGTAATTAATCAAGAGTGATTAATTTAGGTGGTTAATAATTAATGATTAATTGATTGTAATCAATTAAACGACTATGTAAGCAAGGTTTATATTAGTGAAGTAATTAATTTAATTTATTTTAAGTTAATTAAAGATTAATTTAATTCATTTTAAATTAATTAGAGTTGAAGATAGTTAATTTAATTCATTTTAAATTAATTATAGGATAATGAGTAAATCATTGCTTATGTATGAATGGATGTCATTGATTGACTTGGATGTTTTGAAATCTCAATAATGAGATAAATAATATTGTGTGGTATGGATGTTTGATTGTATTATGACGATAACATAGATTATCTATTGTGATGGTGATATACGGAATATCTATTTGATATTGATAATGTGAATTACCTGTTATATGATAATGTTAATTATCAGTTATGATTTATGAGTTATCTATCTGTGTGTATATGGATACTGTAATTAAATTGTTTTAAACCTTTAAAACAACTTGGACCTTAAAAGACACGCTTGGTTTTCGATGAGACGGGGATCGGGTTTCCATATTTGGAATCCGAAAACCACATCGATTCAAAATAACGTTAGGTCGTGTATCAAAGTGGAGCTTTGTGAAGACTCGAGGTGTAAGGACTATGAGTCAGTATAACTCTATGGGTGATTCCGTAATGAGTTGACGGAATAGTACTTATAGATTCGAGATGGTGGTTTAGAGTGCAAGGGTTATTGTCGTTAACTCTGAGGGTGATTCCAAAATGAGTGTAACGAGATAATGCCTTCGGTTTCATTCGAACCCGGAACGAACTTGTATGGATTGAATGCTTTCAGAACATCGTCAGGTGGACGATGAGCATTCTAAGTGATATGTCCTATAAAGGTAATCATAGCCTTAAGCCTCATCAACCGGGAATGGCTAAAACAGGGGAGGTGCAGCAAAGCTTCGTGGGTCGCACCCACTGGAGAGCAAGTTTGATCCCTGTCTAGAAGTCCCTTTATATTCGGCTGTGTGGGTGGTTGCTAGCTACAACCATGGGGTTGTGTTGTTCAGAACTATTCAGTAAGGAATGGGTCCGGCTTTGTGTTTGTGATAACCCAAATTTTAGGCATCTGTTAATTAAAAATTAACAGATGAAGATTTAAAAATAAAATAAAGGTTGAATTCTAAATATCTAAATAAATATTTATATTAATAATTTTCCTAACTAAAGTATTAAAGTTTGATAATATTAGTTTAATAATAATTATTTAGTCGGATAAATTTATCTTTCCAGAATTAATGAAAGTGATTTTCTAATCATAATATAATATATAGGTATGTATACACATTGAATTGGAAATTATATTTCTATTGATTTTCAAGATTTATTTAAAGTTCAATTCTTTATTCAACAGTAAAATAGTTTCTATAAGGTATAAAGTAAGATTTGATGAAGGTGTGTGTGTGTCTATATATATATATATATATATATATATATATATAATTCTTTAAAGGTTATACTTAAAATGAAGGTAGTCTGTAAATATATAAGTTTAAAAAAACATGTATGTATAAAGATATTATAATTAAGAAATTTACGAATAAGACATGGGTAAAATATGATTTAATAAAGAATATTATATAAAAAAATACATAAACATATTAGGTACACTTTAATTACAAATATAAACAAATTCACTATGCATTTTAACAATGTAAACATTTATAAACATGTAATGCTTGCATTCATACATTTGTAAGGAGATAATCAATTACATTGACAAATGTAAGTTTAGTAGCATCTAATGTTACAAATGGCAACCAATTCTCACTTAAATTTTTTTGTAAATAAATTTCAAATAAAAAATAATAAAAAAGGGGGGGGGGGTTTATTCCTTCTCACTTTCAGATCTGGAAACAAAAGGAAAAAATATACATATACATATACATATATATATATATATATGAATAATCAAAACCTTTAACAAATTCAAACTTGAACAAAAACATAAACCAAGTACAAATCTATTTCAAAGCAAATCTCAAATCTGAAGTGTATCAAGAAATCAAAGCTGCAAGTTTGGGAAAAACAAAGCAAGGTTCCAGATTTGAATTAAGATTCAGTTCATATGCAAGTAGCAACCAAGAGCAGCTGTCCTCTGTAAAAAAAAAAATGTGAGTAACACTTTCGTTTTAAACTAATTTAAGTAAATATAGCTGTTGATTTATTCCTAAGATAATTATGATCTGTGCATGGATGAAGATGATGAGATTTTTGTATATATGCATGAGTTTTCTGAATGAATGCTTGCTGTTGAAAAATATGTTTGGTCTGTTCTAGAATTCCAGTTTTAAACCATGATCATCTCATGATTCAAATCTGTCTAAGGATTTAAATTTCAAACAATATATGGTTATAAAATGTAAGTTAAAGTTTTAATTTTATTTATTTAATATCAAAAAAAATTTGATGAAAACTGTAAAATCTATAAGTAAGAAGAGAGCAACAAAATTCCAGATTTTTAAGGGCTTCTCTGTTTTTCTATCAAGGTGAGTAAAATTCCATCTTTGTATATGAAATATTATCTAAATTAGTGAGGGAATGAAGAATTTAAACAACAAAAGATTATGCAGTGACCACATGTACAATTGATTTACTATGAACTCTACCAAGACATGGTTACAGTAATAAAATAACCATATCAAATAACCCAATCTGTTCTATCTTGATATTTATAAATATTGTTGAAATAGTGTGATATGATGCCTGCATATTGAGAAATGTTGTACTGATTGGTGTGCATGTCAGTAAATTAATATGCATAGAGCTTTGTTCCAAAATTTACTGAATTCAGATTTAATTTAAAATCAAATTACCTTTATATGATCTTCTTAGGCTATGAGTTGTAATAAAATCTAATTGTTTTTAACGGAATACCAAATTTAAAAATATTGCCAAGATTTACCTGATGCAAGTCCTAACAGAAGAAGAGAAATATAGTGAACTTCAATTTGAATCAGTTTTTCGAATTTAATAAACTCTGGTTTTAGGATTAAAATCTGAATCGCTACCAACATCTAGGATTTTTAGTACCAAAATCACGATTTTTAAGTGAGTATTTCTAGTGAAATTGTATGTTGATCATCGAATGGGGTTGGGGCAAATTCTGACGATCGACAGATCTAGGATGCTCGGGTTTCTGGTCAAAGGTGGTACATGGAACGTGGACACTGGGAAAAATTGTCAAGAATTTTATGTTGCACCGTGGCGACGCATCGAGATCGATCTAGGTTTTTAGGGGTGGTTTTGAGTTGGGGTTGGTTTCGAGTCGAATTCTCTGACTTTGGTGAATCGAAATCAGTAATGGCGGGTGAAATAGTAGCGTAGTACTATAGAGAGTCTCTGGATTTGATGTCGAGACCTCTGGTGATCAGTGAAGGCGTCGTATGACGGATCTTGGTGATCGTCCTCGTTTGTGTTTCGTTCGAAATGCTGGATTTTGTTTGCTCTCGAATTTTTCTCTTCTGAGTGGTCAGGTGATATGAGGAAGGCTTGGGCGACTTGTCAGAGGCGAACGTGGAGGTCAGGTCATCACCGACGGTCGATGCATGTGTACGATATGTCAGTTTATCGGTTCTGGTTATGTGAATGTTCTTCTCGGGTTTAAGCTCGAGTTAAACCTAGTTGGACTCGAGTTTTACTTCGAGTATGATTAGTAGGTAATCGTGTTACAGGTTGAAATTTTAACATTTAATAAAATAAAATAAAAAACTTAAGCCGTGACAAGATGGGGAAACTCGAGTATCGGTTTGAATAACACAGGAATGGGCTCGGTTCCCTAATATGTTAACAAGTTTTAATTTAGATAAGAAATAGCAAGTTTTTAGGTTCAAACTTGATTAAGTATATACAGGGTATCATCCATTTCAATTTAAAATATTTAAGGTTGAGAATAGAATTATTTTGAGTTGAAAAATTTCATTATTTATAACCCTTATAAAGTTTATTTTAAATAATTAGGGGTAATGTAATTAAATAGGTTTAAGGATAATTATTAAACTTAGGTATTGATAAAAGGGTTAATCAATAATTGATGAAATTAATTTTTAGTTAATCAATTTAACTGATTAACTAAGGATAATTTATGAGAATAGTTAGAGAATAATTAATTACAGAATGTAATTAATTAAGAGTGATGAATGAGAATAATTAAAAGTTAAAAAGGGTTGATTAATTAAAAGAAATTAATTAATGGTTTGTTAATTAAGGAGTGTGATTAGTTAAGGGTTAATTAATCAAAGTAAGTGGTTATAAGATATTTAATTGGGTAATAAATTAAGGTCCAATGTAATTAATATTGATGGGTGAAGGTTAATTAATTTGTGTATTTAATAGGGAGTTAATTACTTTTTGTAATTAATGGATAATTAGTCAAGGGTGATTATTTAAGATGGATAATTAGAGAATAATTAATTAATTCACTGTAATTAATTAAGGATTAAGCAAGCAGAATATAGCGTTGGAAGGAATTAATTTAAATTATTTTAAATTAATTAAGGGTAGTTTGATTAAAATCATTGCTTATGAATAGCTGAATGTTATTGAATGCTTTGGATTGTTGTTATGTTTGTGGATGTTTGTGAAGCTATAGGATTGGGTGTTAGATATGGATTATCTTTTTGAAAAAAAAAAGAATTGGTATGTGAATTTGTTACTATGGGTATAAATGGAATTGTTTTAAAGCTTAAACCGCTTTGTTTTTAAGATGATTTTGAAACAACTTCGATTTGAAATCTACATGAATCCTATATGGACTTTGGGAACTAAGTAGAATACTTAAAATTTGACCTGTGAAATAAAGGGTTGAGCATAACAAGTAATGAACTCGTAGTGAAGTACGAGTTAACCGGGCTTTCTTTCATGATTTGAATTTAGTATTTCAATTTATATGGATTTACTCACGCTGGTTTCCAGCCTGACCCGGGAGTTACTGTGACGTAATGCTCGGGTCAGACTGAGTATTACAGATTTTCAGGTAAGGACATTCTGGAGCTCAGGAGGCGAGCTGGATGGCAGGACGTATGGAGAGTTTCTACTATGATATTGTATATAACTAAGACATATTAAATTGTATCTGCCCAATATTGTGTAAAATTGTTGTAACTCTGATATATCGATAAAAATTGATAGATACAGTCTCTCTTTGTATAACTGTTATTATTATGTGATATTATATTTTGACCCGCTACGAATGCGAGGTTCTCTGTGTCCTGTTCTGGTTTCTTCTTCTTTCTCTTTCTTTTCTTTTCTAACTATCTGGAATTTTCGGGATCGAAATTTCCGGGTCGTTACATTTGGTATCAGAGCTGAAGGTTAAGCGAGAACCTTGGCTCTGGTGGGATTACTCATTAAAGATAGGGTAAGTGGTACCCTAGAATGAGTTGAGTGTATATATAAATATGAGAGAGCGTACTTGTTATTTTCTCATATAAAGGTTTTTAAATGATTTCAAAAGTAAATGAATCTTATATAAGAAACAGATTATCTATTATATTAAGGAAATTGGTTGTAATATTAATTAAACTAAAAGTAATAGTAAGAATTAAGTGGTAATAGAATTACAACCAAATTGAAATTAAATTAAAGACAAGTTTGAAGTGGATTCAAACTAAAATTGAAATCTTGAATTGGAGAAGAGTTTTAGAATAAGATAATTATAATTGAAAATGATAAATAATGAGGGAGTTACTTAATGAAGTAACCGGAGATAAGTAATTTAAGGGAAAATTACTTAATAAAGGTAATTGAGAAATAAGTTAATTACCGAATGTGATTAATTAATGATGTAATTAATTTAAAGAAATAATAAATAATATTTAATGCATATAAATGAAATGGTCCTATTTCAAACAAGAGTTATTTGAAAATTTAAAGGGAATTTGTTTTGAATTAAAACCAAAGGTGGTTTAAAATTTTAAAGTATAACTTGGTAAGTAAAAGAAATTAATAAGTACATATGTGGATATACATAATATCAAAGGTGATTGGAAATAAACTCTAAATGGTGAGTTTTGAATTTGGAATAAGATGTGATGCCCAAGGTGATAAGTTTTTGAACTTATTAATGAAAAGATTACTAATGTGAAATTTAGAATTTGAAATGGAAGTTCAAATTGGGTAAGGTTAACTGGATTTAGTAGATTGAGTTTGACTTGGGAAAAGTTAAATAAGTTTGAATAATCAATCTGATTTGGAAATTTCAAGATGAAATTGAGATTTAATTTGGGGAGTTAAATGGTTGATTTGAATTGGGAGTTTGTGTGATTTCAAAATGGGTTTGAGATCTGGAAATTGGAGATTGATGAATGTTTTAAAATGAATTGGATAATATCATTCTATTGTTGTTAATAATCCTCAAATTTTGAATTAAATTTGTTTAAATGAATGAGAAATGGAGTATGGTAATCCATTGTTGAGATAAAAGGAAAATTAACCTTTCTTTTGAAACTAAGGATATGGAATTAACTTGAACTAAAAATTTGAGTAATTGATTTAAAGGAATTAAATCAACATTTGTAGTATTAACTCGAATTTATATAATTCGAGATGGTTTAAAATTCGAAATTTGAAATGAATTTGGGAGGAAATCAAGAATAATTCAACTTGATTTGAAAATGAAGTTTGAAGTTGAGATTAATTCAAACTGGAGTTGAAAAGGATTGAAATTGAAGTGGGTTCAACTGAATGGATATTAGTCCAAAGTGATTGGAATAACTTGGGATTGTAATTAAAGTTGAATATGTTTAAAATCAAATGGAATTTGATTTAAAATTTAAAAAGGAATTGAGAATTAATTCAGCTTGAATTGGAAATAAATCAAGTCCAATGGAAATTGGAATTATTTAAAATTGGAATTGGGTCAATTTAAATGAAAGTGGAAATTTAAATTGAATTGATGAGAATGAAGATTGGGAAGTGAGCAGATTTGACTCTGCACTATTTTTAATATAAAATTTGTTTTAATATAAACCTATTTTTCCAAGCTATTTATTATATATACAACCTTTCTTTTAAAAGCCAAACTATTTATTTTACAATTATTTTTGAAATTGTTTAACAATTTTCCAACTATTTTATAAACTAATTACTATATTTCAACTATTTTACAAAACTAATTACTATCTTACTATTATATTGCAATTATCTAAAATTTCTATAATTGTTTAACTATTTTACACCTATTTTACAAACTAGTAATTATTTTCCAACTACTTATCTATTTTTAAATTTTTCAAAACTATTTTCTAAATAAACTGGACAGAGTTTAAACTGTTATTGGTTAAATACCCAATCGAGATAAAAATAGAGGTGATAATCCAAATGGTTTGAAGCAATTGAGAGTAAGTGAATGAAAATCAAAATGAATGTGAATAGAAATGGAATTGATTTGGCTAATAACCAATAAAGTTAATACGTATGGTGTACGTATGTTATTCTATTCGCATAATGATTTGATCCAGATTCGAGCATAGAATTTCGAGATAGTTATATCGATCCGAGTGGGATTTTTCACTCGATTTTTCGACGGCGAACCTGGATATGGATTGTTGATTGGTTCTGGATATTCTCTATCATAGTTATGACTATGCAAGGAGAATGACGGTTTCTGATCAAGAAACCAGATTTGTGTCCGCACTAGGAAGTCGGGTGGACGATACTAGTTCGGAAGTGAAATTGTGTGATCGAGTGAGCGATCAGATTGGTATAGCGTATGGATGATATGTGTACATCGTACGGATTTGAATGAATATGATATTGAAAGAGTAATCAAATTTGAATATCTGATTTTGAGTAAACAAAGTTAAATATCTTTGTTTTATAAAATGAAACTCCCCTTATTGGATCTTTTGCCAGAAGAAAAGGGTTTTTGGAAATGTCTGAAGTATGAAGGAGTTTATACAAGTTTGAATTGATCCAAAATTTTAAAAGATTTTATATATCTGAATATATATATATATATATGTATATATATATATATATATATATATATAAAGGACCATATGAGGATTTTGAAAAAAGGTTTTGGAAACCTATGGATTTGGAAAGGCTTTTGATTTTTGGATAAAATAAATATTGAATTTGGAAAGCCTTGTTTGAGAATTATCGATTTTGGGATAATCGATTTTGAGTAAAGGAGATTTATATGAGATATATTAGGTGTATGATTTAAAGATACTATATATATAGTATAAAATGTTTTGATGATGGCTCTGGGGAAAAAGGCGCTTCCTTGGAATGAACTTCTCAAGAGTACCACCGGGTGGTGCTGCCTTGAGCCCCAAGGGGGGTTCTAAAGTTGATCCTGTGAGGAGTCCGGACGAAACTAGTTCCTGGGGATTTTGAGTAGAGTATACCATAGCGAAAATCGTGTGTGCCGCTGAGAGCCAACAGTCTGCTTTTGATTTTTTATCGGTAGACTGCGACCTATGTAGGAGTGGAGGAGTTTCATTTCGACAGCGAAAATCAGAGGCCGCGGAGAGCCTGCAGTTATATGGACTTTTGTTGCGATGGCAACGTAACCCTGGAATGTAACTGTGACCATGGATGTGGGTGATGATTTCCAGAGCATTCTAACCAAAGATATATCCTCTATTTTCATTAAAAAAAAAGTTTTCTATATTTTCAGTAAAATTATTTTCCAAGTATTTTCACTGGGTGTTGAAAACGGGTCTACTAAGTACTTATAGATTTTCAGTCCTACGCCTGATCAACGTATGACCAAATTTCTACGGGAACAAGAACGGACTTGTTGAAACATCGAGTTATAGAATGATATTTTTATAAAGCTATTTGGATAATGCTATATAGATTTTAAAGGTGTTTAAAAATGATCAATGAATATTTTAACTGGTTTTAAAATATTTAATGAATTTTGGCTTCGTTCGTTTTCGAGGACGAAAAGATTCAAAGGGGGAAGGAATGTGATAACCCGAATTTTAGGCATCTGTTAATTGAAAATTAACAGATGAAGATTTAAAAATAAAATAAAGGTTGAATTCTAAATATCTAAATAAATATTTATATTAATAATTTTCCTAACTAAAGTATTAAAGTTTGATAATATTAGTTTAATAATAATTATTTAGTCGGATAAATTTATCTTTCCAGAATTAATGAAAGTGATTTTCTAATCATAATATTATATATAGGTATGTATACACATTGAATTGGAAATTATATTTCTATTGATTTTCAAGATTTATTTAAAGTTGAATTCTTTATTCAACACTAAAATAGTTTCTATAAGGTATAAAGTAAGATTTGATGAAGGTGTGTGTATATATATATATATAATTTTTTAAAGGTTATACTTAAAATGAAGGTAGTCTGTAAATATATAAGGTTAAAAAAACATGTATGTATAAAGATATTATATTAAGAAATTTACGAATAAGACCTGGGTAAAATATGATTTAATAAAGAATATTATATAAAAAAATACATAAACATATTAGGTACACTTTAATTACAAATATAAACAAATTCACTATGCATTTTAACAATGTAAACATTTATAAACATGTAATGCTTGCATTCATACATTTGTAAGGACATAATCAATTACATTGACAAATGTAAGTTTAGTAGCATCTAATGTTACAAATGGCAACCAATTCTAACTTAAATTTTTATGTAAATAAATTCCAAATAAAAAAATAATAAAAAAGGGGGGGTTTATTCCTTCTCACTTTCAGATCTGGAAATAAAAGGAAAAAATATACATATATATATGAATAATCAAAACCTTTAACAAATTCAAACTTGAAGACAAACATAAACCAAGTACAAATCTATTTTAAAGCAAATCTCAAATCTGAAGTGTATCAAGAAATCAAAGCTGCAAGTTTGGGAAAAACAAAGCAAGGTTCCAGATTTGAATTAATATTCAGTTCATATGCAAGTAGCAACCAAGAGCAGCTGTCCTCTGTAAAAAAAAATGTGAGTAAAACTTTCGTTTTAAACTAATTTAAGTAAATATAGCTGTTGATTTATTCCTAAGATAATGATGATCTGTGCATGGATGAAGATGATGAGATTTTTGTATATATGCATGAGTTTTCTGAATGAATGCTTGCTGTTGAAAAATATGTTTGGTCTGTTCTAGAATTCCAGTTTTAAACCATGATCATCTCATGATTCAAATCTTGTTAAGGATTTAAATTTCAAATAATATATGGTTATAAAATATAAGTTAAAGTTTTAATTTTATTTATTTAATATGAAAAATATATATGATGAAAATTGTAAAATCTGTAAGTAAGAAGAGAGTAACAAAATTCCAGATTTTTAAGGGCTTCTCTGTTTTTCTATCAAGGTGAGTAAAATTCCATCTTTGTATATGAAATCTTATCTAAATTAGTGAGGGAATGAAGAATTTAAACAACAAAAGATTATGCAGTGACCACATGTACAATTTGATTTACTATGAACTCTGCCAAGACATAGTTACAGTAATAAAATAACCATATCAAATAACCCAATCTATTCTATCTTGATATTTATAAATATTGTTGAAATAATGTGATATGATGCCTGGATATTGAGAAATGTTGTACTGATTAGTGTGCATGTCAGTAATTAATATGCACGGAGCTTTGTTCCAAAATTTACTGAATTCAGACTTAATTTAAAATCTAATTACCTTTATATGATCTTCTTAGGCTATGAGTTGTAATAAAATCTAATTGTTTTTAACAGAATACCAAATTTAAAAATATTGCCAAGATTTACCTGATGCTAGTCCTAACAGAAAAAGAGAAATATAGTGAACTTCAATTTGAATCAGTTTTTCGAATTTAATAAACTCTGGTTTTAGGATTAAAATCTGAATCGCTACCAACATCTAGGATTTTTAGTACCAAAATCATGATTTTCAAGTGAGTATTTCTAGTGAAATTGTATGTTGATCATCGAATGGGGTTGGGGCAAATTCTGACGATCGGAAGATCTAGGATGCTCGGGTTTCTGGTCAAAGGTGGTACATGGAACGTGGACACTGGGAAAAATTGTCAAGAATTTTATGTTGCACCGTGGCGACGCATCGAGATCGATCTAGGTTTTTAGGGGTGGTTTTGAGTTGGGGTTGGTTTCGAGTCGAATTCTCTGACTTTGGTGAATCGGAATCAGTAATGGTCGGTGAAATAGTAGCGTAGTACTACAGAGAGTCTCTGGATTTGATGTCGAGACCTCTGGTGATCAGTGAAGGCGTCGTATGACGGATCTTGGTGATCGTCCTCGTTTGTGTTTTGTTCGAAATGCTGGATTTTGTTTGCTCTCGAATTTTTCTCTTCTGAGTGGTGAGGTGATATGTGGAAGGCTTGGGCGACTTGTCAGAGGCGAACGTGGAGGTCAGGTCATCACCGACGGTCGGTGCATGTGTACGATATATCAGTTTATCGGTTCTGGTTATGTGAATGTTCTTCTCGGGTTTAAGCTCGAGTTAAACCTAGTTGGACTCGAGTTTTACTTTGAGTATGATTAGTAGGTAATCGTATTACAGGTTGAAATTTTAACATTTAATAAAATAAAAAAAAACTTAAGCCGTGACAAGATGGGGAAACTCGAGTATCGGTTTGAATAACACAGGAATGGGCTCGGTTCCCTGATATGTTAACAAGTTTTAATTTAGATAAGAAATAGCAAGTTTTTAGGTTCAAACTTGATTAAGTATATACAGGGTATCATCCATTTCAATTTAAAATATTTAAGGTTGAGAATAGAATTATTTTGAGTTGAAAATTTTCATTATTTATAACCCTTATAAAGTTTATTTTAAATAATTAGGGGTAATGTAATTAAATAGGTTTAAGGATAATTATTAAACTTAGGTATTGATAAAAGGGTTAATCAATAATTGATGAAATTAATTTTTAGTTAATCAATTTAAGTGATTAACTAAGGATAATTTATGAGAATAGTTAGAGAATAATTAATTACAGAATGTAATTAATTAAGAATGATGAATGAGAATAATTAAAAGTTAAAAAGGGTTGATTAATTAAAAGAAATTAATTAATGGTTTGTTAATTAAGGAGTGTGATTAATTAAGGGTTAATTAATCAAAGTAAGTGGTTATAAGATATTTAATTGGGTAATAAATTAAGGTCCAATGTAATTAATATTGATGGGTGAAGGTTAATTAATTTGTGTATTTAATAGGGAGTTAATTACTTGTTGTAATTAATGGACAATTAGTCAAGGGTTATTATTTAAGATGGATAATTAGAGAATAATTAATTAATTCACTGTAATTAATTAAGGATTAAGCAAGCAGAATATAGCGTTGGAAGGAATTAATTTAAATTATTTTAAATTAATTAAGGGTAGTTTGATTAGAATCATTGCTTATGAATAGCTGAATGTTATTGAATGCTTTGGATTGTTGTTATGTTTGTGGATGTTTGTGATGCTATAGGATAGGGTGTTAGATATGGATTATCTTTTTGAAAAAAAAAAGAATTGCCATGTGAATTTCTTACTATGGGTATAAATGGAATTGTTTTAAAGATTAAACCGCTTTGTTTTTAAGATGATTTTGAAACAACTTCGATTTGAAATCTACATGAATCCTATATGGACTTTGGGAACTAAGTAGAATACTTAAAATTTGACCTGTGAAATAAAGGGTTGAGCATAACAAGTAATGAACTTGTAGTGGAGTACGAGTTACCCGGGCTTTCTTTCATGATTTGAATTTAGTATTTCAATTTATATGGATTTGGTCACGCTGGTTTCCAGCCTGAGCCGGGTGTTACTGTGATGTAATGCTCGGGTCAGACCGAGTATTACAGATTTTCAGGTAAGGACGTTCTGGAGCTCGGGAGGCGAGCTGGATGGCAGGACGTATGGAGAGTTTCTACTTTGATACTGTATATATCTAAGACATGTTAAATTGTATCTGTCCAATATTGTGTAAAATTGTTGTAACTCTGATATATCGATAAAAATTGATAGATACAGTCTCTCTTTGTATAACTGTTATTATTATGTGATATTATATTTTGATCCGCTGCGAATGTAAGGTTCTTTGTGTCCTGTTCCGGTTTCTTCTTCTTTCTCTTTCTTTTCTTTTCTAACTATCTGGAATTTTCGGGATCGAAATTTCCGGGTCGTTACAGTGTTGCAGGGGGTCGGGAGTGATCCTCGGTACGTTGATCTAGGCCACGTACTGTGACGGGCGGTACCCCAGTAGCCCTGCCATTGTATGGAATCCAAAATCCAATAAGTGCCAACGGTTTTGATTGTATTACCCACTTTTGTGGCTAGTAGCTGGAATTTAATCATGTAACAATTTCGGCTATTTCATATTTATTTGAAAACCCTAGACACTATTATAATATCATCGGATTTCCTATCAAATGTTTTGGTTAGCGTAAGGTAAAAACTTTTCCATGTTTATGTGTGGGAAGTCTTACGTGATACCTTTCTTTTCAAAAGATTTTTAAAAGTTAAGCAACTTTAACCTATTACTCACACCAGACCCATGTCTGACCCGGAGTTTATTTTTGTTTTTCATAAACTCTTGGGTACTCAAATCTTTATGAGTAGTCAAGGGAATTCAGGTTAGGATTCTGGTTAGCTTTGACGAATTGTGGAGGAGCAATGGAGCAGGAGGCTTCCGCGTGTAGATATATATAGAGTTTTCCGCTGTGTGTTCTCTGAGTTGTTGTCTTTGAGTTGTATTGAGTTGTATAACTAGACAGGTGTTTATAACTGTCTAGTATGTGTTGTATATCAGTGCACTCTGATAATGGTTGTAAACTATGTAATATTTATGTTATTAATATAATTTATTCGTTCCGCTGTGTAGATTCTGATGTTGTTTCTTTCTTCTCTTCTTTCTATTCTATTTTCTATCTCTTTCTTTCTTAAAGTTGATGCGATTTTCCGGGAGTGGAAAGTCGGGTCGTCGCACTTGGTATCAGGGCATTAGGTTGAGTGAATACCTAGGCTCTGAAGTGTTTCTTTCTTAGGGAGCATTAGGTTGAGTGAATACCTAGGCTCTGTAGTGGTGTCTTTCTTGAGAGAGCGTATTTGTAATTTTTAATATATATATATATATATATATATATATATATATATATATATATTTCTACCTATCTGTTGGGTTACCTGTTCAGGTTTTCCAATATGAGTTATAAAGGTAGATGGGGTAGTAGTGTGTGTAACACGACTACCATTTGTTGGAGTCTGATATCTGAGGTTGGTAGTGTAATTGTCGAGGCTGTAGACCTAATACCGTCTCAAGTGAGTTCTGTAGTGATGAAGAACTTCATTGATCTCTGAAGGAAACCTGTGAAGGTTCGGAGTTCATTTCTGAAGTTGGATGAGTAGAATTTGAATCTGTTGGTTGGGCAGAGCAAGTGATGGTATTTTGATACCTTAAGGAGTAGTAGCTGCGTGATGAGATGCAGTGACTATGGATGTTCCCGAAGATGTTTACTTTGGAACAAGTTAAGGAAGTGAGTCTGCTTCAGTGTTGTGGTTGTGTTCAGCTGGAGTTTCTGTTGCTTTGAGGCTTGAGTTTCTCGGAGAGCTTTGTTTTGGAATTCTTTGGCATCTGTGGTAGAAGTGTCGTTTGGAGTGTTCTCGGTGTTGGCAAGAGATCTTTTGGATTAGAAGTTTTTCTGAAGTGGAGTTCAGAAGCAGTTAAGTGAACCCGTTTCTTCGATGGGTTGGTTAGTGAAGTGTAAGCTATTCTGTTTGGTGAAGGGAGAACAGTTTTATTTGGATTTGGTTTGGTGGATCGCAAAAGTGACTTGCGATTGTTTGAGTATTCTCTTGGGTTATCTGAATTTTTTCTGAATGTCTTCAGGAAGTCAGAGTTTGGTTCGTATCCGAAGATTGAGTTTTCTTATCGACTGGAATTCCAGAAGTGGTTCGGGTGGTTCAGCTTTATAGAAGAATGGTTCCAGGAGATTAAGTTGGTGTAGCAGCCCGGAGTTTTGGAGGAACTTCTGAGTTTCTTATGGATTTGTTGGATCATATCTCTGGGGTGTATTGTCCTATTTGTGCTCGTGCCCTTCTTCAGCATTCTCTTCTACTTCGGATCAGAGTTGTGTAGCGGAAGCAGTTTGGAAGTGTATTTGCTTTTTCTTTTTCCGGATAGGAGACGTGAGTTGTTTTCTGATGTTGAGGAGTAGAGTTTGAGTTCTTGGTCTTGGTTGATCTTGAGGAGATCATTTTGTTGTGTTGATTGGTCTAGTTTGTTTCTAGAGCATCAGCAAGGGTTGAGCTGATCAGTGAGGTTGTAGACAGCCCAGGATTGTCTGAAGAGTTTTGTGGATAAGAGTCGGAGGGATTTGGATTCTGAGTCGGAGATTTAATTTTGGATAAGTTTTCTCTGATCGTGAGTGAGCTACAAGTTTGGGTAAGCCTGAGAAGCTAGCTCTGAAGTGTTTTGGGTCTTTTCTGTATCTTGGAGAATAAGTGATTGATCTACAGGATTGGATTGCCAGTTTGGATAACTGGAATTCGATGAGTTTCACGTATCTCTGAGGGAGTACGTGTATGATATATCTCTGGTTGTGGAACCAGTAGTTTTGGAGTTTTGGTTGTTGAGTCAGACTCGTTTGTAGTCTGATGTCTTGTCTAGTGTTATAGATATAGTTGTATAGGAGCTTTTATAGCTTCATAGTATTGATTGTTTGGATTCTCTAGAGCGAGTAACCCGATATATATATATATACATACCTGGGGAAACTCGATAAAATTCTATCCAGAATTTGTCTGGATAATTAGATTTGTTTGATTGGTTGAATTGGTTGTTTGGTTGTTAGCATATGTTTGATATATGCTTGTGTTTAAAATTAAAATTTAATGAGATTATTAAATTACCTTTGTTTTAAATTTCGAGGACGAAATTCTTTTAAGGGGGAAGGATTGTAACATCCCGGAATGTTTGACAATATTAATTTAATAATTTGTAGTTAAAATTAAATTGATATTGATATTCTGATAATAATTATTCAGATAAAATTTAATAATCTTCTTCAATAAATATTTAAATTAGCTATTTTATCTTTTAAATGATATAAATTGATTTCTATTTATAAATAAATATATGGTTCATATTTTAAATAAATTGGTATTGTTTTAAATTTAGAATAAATTTAACAAATTGGTTTTATGGCTTGATAAAAATATAATTTCTTGTAAAATGTTTTTAATTTAATAAGAGATTTATAAAAGCAATATTAGTATTGTATTGTCTTTCTAAAATAAATTTTGAATAGAAATTGCAATTGGTTATTTCAAATTGAATTTATATTTATAACCTGATTTGAAATTTGTTTGATTTTGAATTTAGTTTGAATTTAAATTCAAAGTATAAATTCTTCATTTGTTTTAATTTTAATATGTATAAGTTAATTTGTAAAACATTGTTGTTTTTTTTCTTTTGTAAATTCATAAACATATTTTAAAATAATCTAACAACTTAAACTAAGTTAACATATACATTAATTTGTAATTAGTATTAACTATTTTAAAGAAAATACATGTGTTAAATTCATATGTATTCATATAGACAAGTGTTGTAAAGTTTGACAAGTGTTAAAATTAGTTTTTATTTTATTTTCTTTCATTAAATCTGAAAATACATTTGTTTGCATCATCCATACATAATGCATTTTCATTTCTTAAATCAAATGAAGATCAAAATTCATTTTCATATTTGCAATCCAAATCTGCATTTTCAAAATCCATCAATCTGCATTTTCTCAAATCCAAAGAAATCTGCATAATCTAAAACCAGTTCCCCTCTGATCTACCTTCATCTGCATATAACAATCCACAAATTCATCAAGTTCCAACATCTGCATACCACAAATTCATCTGCATTTACAATCAAAGCAAAAACTTGCAAACTCCCCTCATAAAAGATCAAAAATTCTGCAAATTCAAATGAAGCCTGCACATGTTTGTTTCTGCATGAATGAGCAACAGAGTCAAGCCTGCATGCAAGCATCTTGGTCATGGAAAAACATATGAAAAGGAATTGAAGCATAACAGAATCACACCTGCATTTTTATAAAGTCTGCAATTTTTATGTCTTCTGCATAAAGGAGATCAGGAAGCATACCTGCACATCATATGTTTGCAAATTTCAAAGTGACCAACAGGAGATCTGCATTTGTTTTCTGCATTCATCAATTAGGTGAGTAACAATTTATTTTCAAAACTAATTTAAATTAACTTAGTTGTTTAAATTATTGCCTGATAAGTATGATGGATATGTCTATGCATATGTATGAGCTTTGAGTGCCTGTATTGCTGTGATGAATTTCTTCTTGTTCTAGAATTCCAGGCTTATATATAATTCAAAATTTCATAAACTCAAGATTTAAAATCATGTTTAGATGCAAAGTAAGTTGAATTGTGTTCATCAGTTCATGTTTTAAAAGTCAAGAAGTTAAAATTATGAGTTAACTCTGGAAACAGGGAAAAGCATCATGCATGCTTATTTTTATCAAAACTCAACAATGGATGTAGTAATTTAGTAATATAAATCAAATATATAAACTCTAACGTGATTTTTAAATCAAGTATTAGTATTTTTAGGTGCTTGATAAAGAAACAGTTTGTTATTAAACCAAAATTGAATATAAGCCAAATTCTTGCAAATCTGTAGTTTGAGAAACTCAGGATTCTTTTGAGTTATAGGGTGAGGATCTTAGATCCTTAGAAAATCAGAGAAGAAATTAAATTGATTAGATTGATTGCAGTTTTGGATTTTCAAAATTTAACCCTAGTTTGAATTGGGTTTGTGCATTAAGATGATTTGAAGTGTAGAGTTGACCGAGTGCATTGATGTTTTGGGAATCGTTGGGTTGGTGGTGGATGAGTTCGAGGTCGGAGTGGCTAGATGTCAGGTGGTCGGAGGTGAGAATGGTGGCCGCTGACAGGTTTGCATCAAAAACATGTTTTTCTGTTATACAAGTGTGGATTGGGAAGCTTGACTCTTGAATACTTGTTCTTTTGTTCGAGCTGAGGAATTATGTGGTTATACTTGGGTTTATGGTAGTTGTTGGATCATCACTGGGGGTCGCCAGAGGTGGTGGTCGCCGTGCATATGCACGGCGACATGTTTACTGGTGAGCTGTTTTGGTTTGGGGGTGTTTCAGGGGAGGGTTCTGTTTACTCGAAGTGGATGGGAGATTGACTCGAAGTGGTGAAGTTTAAAACCCGAAGTAAAGTTTAGGTTCTCTCGGGTTGAACCTGTAAGTTTACAGGTTACAGAAAACGTGTTTTTCTTTTTAAAATCTGGGTTTTAAAATTTAAATCTATAATATATGTTTAAAGCAAAGTTTAAATTCAAATGAAATTCAAGTTTGCATTACTGATTTGAATTCAAATTCCAAGTTTTTAAATAAAATAAAAGTTTAAGATTTAACTTAATTAACTATTTTATTTTGAGCAAAATAGTTGAAACTTTAATAATGAAGTTTTTAAAATGTGCTTAAGCTTTAAGAATTAATTTTAAATCTGGAAATCTAAGCTTAAATCTGAACTCTAGTTTTAAATTTAAATTTGAAAATTGAAACTAAAAATGAATTGAATTTCTAAAATTTTAAAATGAATTTAACTTCAAATTCTTATGATGGCATTTTTAAGTCAAACTTTAGTTTTGACTTGTAATTTTAAACAAGTTTTAAATTATTTAAAATTTGATAAGTTTAAAAATTTTCTATGTTAAACTTGAATTTAAACTGAATTTAAAAGGGAGTTTCTTAAGTAATTTGTTTTAAAACAAATTGTTTTAAACATAATTAAGTTATGTTTTATTTTGGAAATTTGATTAAGAATTATGTTTTAGAATTAATTAATAAGGTAATTAAGATTAATTAATTTATTTAATTAAATAAATTGAATTTGGAATTAATTGATTAATGATTAATCAATTTAAAATTAAGATCATTAATTAAGTTATTAATTAATGATAAATGAATAATAATTATGTAATTAAGTTTTTAATTAAGGATAATTAATTTAATAATTAACTTTAATAAATGAATGATTAAAGATAATTTAATTTGTAGATTAATTTAAGTTAATTACCTTATAAAATAATTTGAGGATGGTTAATGAAGATCATTAACCATGATTATTTAACAATTGATTAATGTAGTTAATTTCTATAATTAATTAGATTAATTAATTTAATAATAATCAATTGTAAATGGTTTGAGTGTAATTACTTGATAAAGTAATTAGGAAATTAATTACTTAATGTAATTAATTTAATTTAGTGAGATTGTTTAATTTAATTAATTAAGTTTAATTAATTTTAAACACTTGGGTTTTATAAATAATTACTTTATGTAATTAATGATTTGGAAGTTACTTAGTTAAGTAATTAGTTAATAATTACGGGATTGTAATTAAGTGGAGATGTTTAAGAATGAGTAATTTAGATTAATAATTTAGTAATTAATCAAGGGATTAATTAAGAAATTAATTTAAGGATAATTAATTTGGTTTAGTATAGTAATTAAGTTAGTTAATTACTTAGAGTAATTAATTTAAGAAATAGTTAAAGATGATTAATTATTTAATTAATGATGTAATTAAAGTTGATTAATTATGATTAATTAATCAATAATAGGAAATTAAAGGTAATTAATTAATGTAATTAATTAAGGATTAAAATAATTAATTATGATTAATTAATTAATTGAGTAATTAAAGGTTAATTGCTGTTTAGTTGAGGATAATTAATTTTGTGAAATTAATTAAGGATAATTACATAAATGTAATTAAGGGTAATTAATCAAGAGTGATTAATTTAGGTGGTTAATAATTAATGATTAATTGATTGTAATCAATTAAATGACTATGTAAGCAAGGTTTATATTAGTGAAGTAATTAATTTAATTTATTTTAAGTTAATTAAAGATTAATTTAATTCATTTTAAATTAATTAGAGTTGAAGATAGTTAATTTAATTCATTTTAAATTAATTATAGGATAATGAGTAAATCATTGCTTATGTATGAATGGATGTCATTGATTGACTTGGATGTTTTGAAATCTCAATAATGAGATAAATAATATTGTGTGGTATGGATGTTTGATTGTATTGTGATGATAACATATGTTACCTATTGTGATGGTGATATATGGAATATCTATTTGATATTAATAATGTGAATTACCTGTTATGTGATAATGTTAATTATCAGTTATGATTTATGAGTTATCTATCTGTGTGTATATGGATACTGTAATTAAATTGTTTTAAACCTTTAAAACAATTTGGACATTAAAAGACACGCTTGGTTTTCGATGAGACCGGGATCGGGTTTCCATATTTGGATATCCGAAAACCACATCGATTCCAAATAATGTTAGGTTGTGTATCAAAGTGGAGTTTTGTGAAGACTCGAGGTGTAAGGACTATGAGTCAGTATAACTCTGTCGATGATTCCGTAATGAGTTGACGGAATAGTACTTATAGATTCGAGATGGTGGTTTAGAGTGCAAGGGTTATTGTCGTTAACTCTGAGGGTGATTCCAAAATGAGTGTAACGAGATAATGCCTTCGGTTTCGTTCGAACCCGAAACGAACTTCTATGGATTGAAGGCTTTCAGAACATCGTCAGGTGGACGATGAGCATTCTAAGTGATATGTCCTATAAAGGTAATCGTAGCCTCAAGACTCATCAACCGGGAATGGCTAAAACAGGGGAGGTGCAACAAAGCTTCGTGGGTCGCACCCACTGGAGAGCAAGATTGATCCCTGTCTAGAAGTCCCTTTTTATTCGGCTGTGTGGGTGGTTGCTAGCTACAACCACGGGGTTGTCTTGTTCGGAACTATTCAGTAAGGAATGGGCCCGGCTTTGTGTTGCAGGGGGTCATGAGTGATCCTCGGTACGTTGATCTAGGCCACGTACTGTGACGGGCGGTACCCCAGTAGCCCTGCCATTGTATGGAATCCAAAATTCAATAAGTGCCAACGGTTTTTATTGTATTACCCACTTTTGTGGCTAGTAGCTGGAATATAATCATGTAACAATTTCGGCTATTTCATATTTATTTGAAAACCCTAGACATTATTATAATATCATCGGATTTCCTATCAAATGTTTTGGTTTGCGTAAGGTAAAAACTTTTCCATGTTTATGTGTGGGAAGACTTACGTGATACCTTTCTTTTCAAAAGATTTTTGAAAGTTAAGTAACTTTAACCTGTTACTCACACCAGACCCATGTCTGACCGGAGTTTGTTTTTGTTTTTCATAAACTCTTGGGTACTCAAATTTTTATGAGTAGTCAAGGGAATTCGGGTTAGGATTCTGGTTAGCTTTGACGAACTGTGGAGGAGCAATAGAGCAGGAGGCTTCCGCGTGTAGATATATAGAGAGTTTTCCGCTGTGTGTTCTCTGAGTTGTTGTCTTTGAGTTGTATTGAGTTGTATAACTAGACAGGTGTTTATAACTGTCTAGTATGTGTTGTATATCAGTGTACTCTGATAATGGTTGTAAACTATGTAATATTTATGTTATTAATATAATTTATTCGTTCCGCTGTGTAGATTCTGATGTTGTTTATTTCTTCTCTTCTTTCTATTCTATTTTCTATCCCTTTCTTTCTTAAAGATGATGCGATTTTCCGGGAGTGGAAAGTCGGGTCTTCGCAGTATTTATCTCATTCTGAGATTACATATAGATTCGAGATGGAGATTAGAGTGCAAGGGCTATGGTCGTTGACTCTGAGGGTGATTCCAATAATGAGTGCAACGAGATAATGCCTTTGGTTTCGTTCGAACCCGGAACGAACTTCTATGGATTGAATGCTTTCAGCACATCGTCAGGCGGAGGATGAGCATTCTAAGAGATGTGTCCTATAAAGGTAATCGCAGCCTCAAGCCTCATCAACCGGGAATGGCTAAAACAGGGGAGGTGCAGCAAGGCTTTGTGGGTAGCTCCCACTGGAGAGCAAGATTTACCCCTATCTAGAAGTCCATTTTTATTCGGATGTGTGGGGCGGTTGAATTCCGGACAACCGTCGGGGTTGTCTTGTTCAGAACTGTTCAGTAAGGAATGGTCCCGGCCTTGTGTTGCAGGGGAGTGGGAGTACTCCTTGGTACGGTGGTCTAGGCCACGTACTGTGACGGGCGGTACCCCAGTAGCCCTGCCATTGATGGAATCCCATTTTCCCTACGAGACCCTACGGTTTTGTTTGTATTACCCACTTTTGTGGCTAGTAGATGGAATTTAATCATGTAACAATTTCGGCTATTTCATATTTACTTGAAAACCCTAGACACTATTATAATATCACTGGATTTCCTATCAAATGTTTTGGTTAGCGTAAAGTAAAAACTTTTCCATGTCTATGTGTGGGAAGTCTTACGTGATACCTTTTTCTTTCAAAGGTTTTCTAAAGTTAAGCAATCTTAAACCGTTTACTCACACCAGACCCCTGTCTGACCCGAGTGTTTATTTTCTGTTTTATTAAACTCTTGGGTACTCATATTATGTATGAGTAGTCAAGTGGATGAGGTTGGCTTGACGAATTCTGGAGGAGATATGGAGTAGGAGGCTTCAACGTGTAGATATATATTGATTCCGCTGTGTTGTTTGGTATCTGCTTCTACTTGAGTTGTATGAATTGGACAGATGTTTATAACTGTCAAATCTGTGTTGTTTGTTGTGTACTCTGATGTAATAAGATATTATGTAATATCTTATGTGATATATTATATTTCATTCGTTCCGCTGTGAGTTCTCTGATGTTGTTTGTGTTCTTATTTCTCTTTCTTTTCTTCTTCTATCCCTTTCTTTCTTCACTAGTGATGCAATTTCCTGGAGATAGGAAGTCGGGTCGCTACAGTTGGTACCACTGTAATGACCCAACTTCCTATCTCCAGAAAATTGCATCGTTAATAAGAAAGAAAGGGATAGAGAATAGAAAGAAAGAGAAGAAGAAGAAGAACCAACACATCAGAATCTAAACAGCGGAGCAAATAAATTATATTCATACATAAAATATTTACATAGTTTACAACCACTATCAGAATACACGGATAATACATCACATACTAGACAGTTTTTAAATTAATTATAGGATGGTGATTTAATAAGTCTTTGCTTATGAATGATGATTAATATTACCCTGAATGGTTGAGATCTCAGATATGAGATGAATGTTGTTGTGTGATTTGGATGTTATGGTTGCATTGAGTTGATTTGTCTGTTTGAGTTGATAATGTAGATTTTCTGATGTTATGATAATATTGATTATCTATTATGATGTTGGGAATTATCTATCTGTGTGTAATATAGATAATATTGAATTAAATTGTTTTAAACCTTTAAAACAACTTGGCCCTAAAAGACAAGCTTTGGTTTTCGATGAGACCGGGATCGGGTTTCCATGTTTGGAAATCCGAAAACCACATCGATTCCAAATAACGTTAGGTCGTTAATCCAAGTGGAGCAAGTGAAGACTCGAGGTGTAAGGGCTATACGTCAGTATAACTCTGTAGGTGATTCCGTAATGAGTTGACGGAATAGTGCTTATAGATTCGAGATGGTGATTCAGAGTGCAAGGGTTATTGTCGTTAACTCTGAGGGTGATTCCAAAATGAGTGTAACGAGATAATGCCTTCGGTTTCGTTCGAACCCGGAACGAACTTGTATGGATTGAATGCTTTCAGAACATCGTCAGGTGGACGATGAGCATTCTAAGTGATGTGTCCTATAAAGGTAATCGTAACCTCAAGCCTCATCAACCGGGAATGGCTAAAACAGGGGAGGTGCAGCAAGGCTTCGTGGGTAGCTCCCACTGGAGAGCGAGATTGATCCCTGTCTAGAAGTCCCTTTATATTCGGCTGTGTGGGCAGTTGGTTGCAAACAACTGCGGGGTTGTCTTGTTCGGAACTGTTCAGTAAGGAATGGTTCCGGCCTTGTGTTGCAGGGGAGTGGGAGTACTCCTCGGTACGGTGATCTAGGCCACGTACTGTGACGGGCGGTACCCCAGTAGCCCTGCCATTGTATGGAATCCAAAATCCAATAAGTGCCAACGGTTTTGATTGTATTACACACTTTTGTGTCTAGTAGCTGGAATTTAATCATGTAACAATTTCGGCTATTTCTTATTTACTTGAAAACCCTAGACACTATTATAATATCATCGGATTTCCTATCAAATGTTTTGGTTAGCGTAAGGTAAAAACTTTTCTATGTTTATGTGTGGGAATTCTTACGTGATACCTTTCTTTTCAAAGGTTTTTAAAGTTAAGAAACCTTAACCTGTTACTCACACCGGACCCATGTCTGACCCGGAGTTTATTTTTGTTTTTCATAAACTCTTGGGTACTCAAATTTTTACGAGTAGCCAAGGGAATTCAGGTTAGGATTCAGGTTAGCTTTGACGAATAATGGAGGAGCAATGGAGCAGGAGGCTTCCACGTTAGATATAGTTCCGCTGTGTTATCTCTGTGTTGTGATTGTATAGAGTTGTAAATACTAGACAGGTGTTTATAACTGTCTAGTATATGTGATGTGTATGCTGTGTATCTCTGATTGGTATTGTATATTATGTAAATACTTATGTTATTAATATAATTTATTCGTTCCGCTGTTGAGATTCTAGTGTTGTTTCTTATTTCTCTTCTTTCTTTTCTTCTTCTATCCCTTTCTTTCTTAATTCATGATGCGATTTTCTAGGAGTAGAAAGTCGGGTCGTGACAGTTGGAATTAACCTTTAATTACTTCATTAATTAATTAACTATAATTAATTACATTTAACCTTAATTAATTACAATTAATTAATTATACTTAATTACTTATTATTGATTAATTAATATTAATTAATCAATCTTAATTACATCATTAATTATATTAATTAATGATTCTTAATTAATTACTTCATTAAATTAATTACTTTCAGTAATTAATCTCACTTAATCCATAATTATTAATTACTTCCTTTAATAAATCTTAATTACTCTCTTAACCATAATTAATTCCATCATTAATAAATCTTAATTTATTAACTAATTAATTATTCCATAATTAATTAACTTAAAAACAATTATATTAATTAATTTCTTAATTAATAACATTAAGTGTCCATCCATTAATTACTTCCAATTAATTACTCACATGAGTAACTTCTCTAATTACTTCCGTAAGTAATTACCATTCAAAAATTTAACCATTGATTACTTCATTAAGTAATCATAATTAATCCATAATTAAGTGATTATTAAATAAAAAATTAACTAATTATTTAAAATTAATTAAACAATTAATTAATTAATTACTTATGAGGAAGCGATTTAAACGCTTCAGCAAAATCGAGGACTATGAACCCTCACTTTTACTGATTCGCTTAATTCCGGACTTGTCCGTTTGAGAATGTAAAAGTTATTTATTTAAAATACACAATTTTCCACTTTCAAGATAACGATGAAGTGAACTAAACGATTTAGTAAAACTCGTGGTATGGGACATGTGCGTTTGCTATTTCGATTAATTATGGACTCATTAATTGAAACATCTACTGTTTGATTTGGTTTGATTGGTCATTTTGTTGTTGTCTAATTATCTATTTGATAATTAGATTATGAGTTTCTAATTATTTATTTAATAATTCGATTTTTTGTTAATTGCCGTTTAGGCAATTCTGTTGTTTTCTAAATTATCTTCATTGATAATCCTTTCAATTATCTTCGTTGGTAATTTGAATTTGCTGATTTGTTGTTTAACACTCTTACGTGTTATGTTTACCGTTATCCGATTTCTTATTAAAGGATTGGATAGGTAAGATTTATTGTGACTGTCGTCTATTTGATTATTTGATTATTATTGCTTCCATGCATTAATAACTGAGTTTGAATTAGACTAACCCGTGTATTATTTTCTTTTGAATTTAATACTCGGGTCAGACCGAGTTATTACATGTTGTAGATACCTTGCTTTGGGTTGCTGTTAGAGCTATGAAGTCTCTTTATATCTTTTAGAGTAGTTGTTGTCATAGTATAGGATGATGTGTATTCATGTATATTAATTGTATTAATGTACTTGTATATGTAACATCCTGTGTTGACAGTTGTAGTTGTACCATATGTATTACATCACATGTATTGTAACTGACTTCAGTTATATATATATGAGATTTTATATTATCTGTGTTCCGCATTTAGCTTATCTGTGTTATTAAACTATATTTTGTCCTAAACTATTATGAACCATCGTAGTTCGTTTCATACTGGAATTGTATATGTCGATGGGAGTAAATAAACAGAGATGAAAAATAAAGAAAAATATACCGCTCCTATCGAGATAAACAATACTAGTGCAAGGCCTAACTACGGATGGCCGCTCCTATCCCGCCTTATTCTTCGCAATAACAGACAATATTTCCTTTAATTCTCTTTATTATTGTGAGCATAGAGGTAGGGCGTCACAGTTGGTATCAGAGCGAGGGGTTTATGGACATAATATAGTACATAACTTAGATGGAACATGTGTTACAACTATATGTTGTTAATTGTGCCTTGAGTCAAAACTAAAGTTTTGAAATTATGGTGAAATTTTTAAATATCTTTATTTAAAAATAAAAGTGAAATTGTGTTTTGATGATTGAGTAATTTGTGTTCTGTTTATCAGAGTGCACAGTGGAAATAGTGAGACTGTCTTCGCTGAGTACAGCTAATAACCCTTTTGATTTAAAAATAAAAATATGAAATTGAAATTAATTTCATTTGTTGTTCACATAGATGTATTTATTTTGATTTGTTTGAAAATTTCGAATCCGACTGAGGATCCAAAGCGATTGCAGTTATGTGATTT
Source organism: Allium cepa (assembly GCA_030765085.1). NCBI lineage: Eukaryota > Viridiplantae > Streptophyta > Magnoliopsida > Asparagales > Amaryllidaceae > Allium > Allium cepa. The sequence goes on along the minus strand of CM060940.1, from coordinate 124,396,426 downwards.
TATTGAGATTTTTGCTGTTTTGAATTATCTTCATTGAAGATATATTCGAGTGATTTCTTTGTTCATCTTGTAGTGTGCATGCAAATATGGGTTACACGTTACTGCATGAATTTTACGTTGAACCGGTGTTTGGTTCTAAAACGTATTTCGTTGCCGTTACTTTTATAACGGGATTTTTACATCGGTGCTAAATTTTTGAAGCACGGTGTTTGGTTGACATTTTTAATGCATGAAAATTCATTGGTACTATAATTTGATGCAAATTATTTTGATGAGATTTTGACGTATAAAAATTACTGTCGCTTTGACTTCAGTAACCGTCAATTTTAAAGTGAATTTTCAAGCGGTTATCCCGCAATGCTGATTTTGAGATCCGTTTATACGGTGTTTTGAGAAGTGCAATTTCCTTATCGAAATTGCTACAGATGTTGCTGTGTTAATCACGTGTTTTATAAATCGTTTTAAAATAAAAATTGTTTTCCAAAATTTCTACAGTTTGCACTTTCAAAAGAATGAGGAAGCGATTTAAACGCTTCAGCAAAATTGAGGACTATGAACCCTCACTTTTACTGATTCACTTAATTCCGGACTTGTCCGTTTGAGAACGTAAAAATTTATTTATTTAAAATAAACAATTTTCCACTTTCAAGGTAATGATGAAGTGAACTAAACGATTTAGTAAAACTCGTGGTATGGGACATGTGCGTTTGCTATTTCGATTAATTGCGGACTCGTTAATTGAAGCATCTGTTGTTTGATGATTTTGATGATTTTGTTGGGCTTTCGAGCCACTTTGTTGGACCTTCGGGTTATTGTTGGACCTTCGGGTCAATACGAGTACTAGACCTTCGGGTCATTTGTTGGACCTTCGGGTCATTTGTTGGGCACCAATAATATAGTACTTGGTAGGCTTCGACCATTTGTTGATGCACGTGCGGCGTAGCTAAAATTCGCCATCTGATGGGATCGATCCAACCTTTTATGTTGATTTTCTAGATCATCTTGATTGATTTCTAAATATTTGTTATTTCCAATTATCTGCAGGTAATTGGATAATTGTTGTTTTTTATTATCGTTTGTGATAATTAGATATTTGTTGATTTGAGATTTCTGATTATCGTTTTTGATAATTAGATATTTATTGTTTCTAATTATCGTTTATGATAATTAGATATTTGTTGATTTGAGATTTTTGATTATCGTTTTTGATAATTAGATATTTGTTGTTTCTGATTATCATTTTTGGTAATTAGATAATTGTCGTTTCTGATTATCGTTTATGATAATTAGATATTTGTTGATTTGAGATTTTTGATTATCGTTTTTGATAATTAGATATTTGTTGTTTCTGATTATCGTTTGTTATAATTAGATATTTGTTGATTTGAGATTTCTGATTATCATTTTTGATAATTAGATAATTGTTGTTTCTGATTATCGTTTGTGATAATTAGATATTTGTTGATTTGAGATTTCTGATTATCGTTTTTGATAATTAGATATTTGTTGTTTCTGATTTTCGTTTGTGATAATTAGATATTTGTTGATTTGAGATTTCTGATTATCATTTTTGATAATTAGATAATTGTTGTTTCCGATTATCGTTTGTGATAATTAGATATTTGTTGATTTGAGATTTCTGATTATCGTATTTGATAATTAGATATTTGTTTTTTCTGATTATCGTTTTTGGTAATTAGATAATTGTTCTTTTTGATTATCGTTTGTGATAATTAGATATTTGTTGATTTGAGATTTCTGATTATCGTTTCTGATAATTAGATATTTGTTGATTTGAGATTTCTGATTATTGTTTTTGATAATTAGATATTTGTTGTTTCTCATTATCGTTTTTGGTAATTAGATAATTGTTGTTTCTGATTATCGTTTGTGATAATTAGATATTTATTGATTTGAGATTTCTGATTATCGTTTTTGATAATTAGATATTTGTTGTTTCTGATTATCGTTTGTGATAATTAGATATTTGTTGATTTGAGATTTCTGGTTATCGTTTTTGATAATTAGATATTTGTTGATTTGAGATTTCTGGGTATCGTTTTTGAGAATTGGATATTTGTGTTTCCTGATTATCTATTTGATGATTGGATTTGTGAGAATTTGTGAATTTATTTTATGAAATTAAAAGATTTCTTTGGCGATTGTATTCTCGACCTTTATTTTTCTAGCTTAACCGGTTTATGTTAGAAAAATGATTGTTATTGACGACCTTAATTATGAAAATTGCGGGGACACAATTTTTATAAGGAGGAGAGTCTGTAACAACCCGGGTTTTGTAACAATTAATTATCGTCAAATGACGATTTAATTGGTTGTTAATTGCTATTGAGTGTTTTAATCGGTTGGAATTCTTTTATAAATTTGTTAAGGGTTAGCGGGCTTTAAATTGCAATCTCGGCCCACATTTATGCATGGTGTTGTGATAAGTATCAAGTAGTAACCCGTTCCTCATTTCATCTCATTCGATTTGCAAGCCCTAAACAAACGTAAAGAAAAAAATGGCCGCTGCTAGGGTTTCGATTTCAACCTCGCTCGACTCTTTGTTGGCCTCGGCTTCGACTCTGGTCGTTGAATCTTTGATTCGGCTGCAATTTGGAAATGGGGTTCTTATAATAAGGTGAGTGATTTTTCACTCACACCTCTGATTCGAATCTCAAGTGTATATAGGATGAATTCTTTGATTTTTGTTCTTTTAGAATTATTTGAAATTGTCACTTGCTTTGTTCCGGCCGGTTGATGTTGATCGAATGCTATGAGTTGAATTGACTTGTTCAATTGCATATATTTTGATGATTTGAATTTTGTTTTCTGGTTAAATTTGTTTCACCTGACTTCAGCTTGTGATAATGTTTGGCTTCGGCTCAGATTCGTTTAACTTCAAATTCCTGGTGATGTTTTAGTCGACCATTTCGATTCACTGTCTTGCAACACCCTTATGCACATTGTTGCATTATATCTGGACTTCCTCAATTGTACTCGCGGCAATGAGATATGAGTTTCATTTTGATGGCACTGTCCAGTTTCATTTATTTGTTCACTTGTGCATTATGTTTTTCACTGCATGTGGCTTCGAATCTTCTTTATGTTGCATAGCCTATTCTTTGGTGTTGAGCATTTGTATCTGCAGTCTTTACTGCAACCATATGTGTATAATTACCTTTGAATTTTTCTTGGGGTTCTGTAGCTTGCATACTTCACCGGTCTGTACTGCTGCCATTTTGCACTGTTTGGTTCATATTGCATTGGTTCATCATTTGTGTCCACTGCATTCTTCGTCTCATATCAACTTGTTGCTGTATGGTTTCAATCTCGATTTCTTGCACATTGATGTTGAGCTACTTACTGGTTCTCTCACTTTGTCTTGTTCAACATGTGTGATAAGTCTTCGACTTAGAACTGTTTGCATATGGGCTGATATGTGTTTGTGTACATGTTCTATCTTATTTATTTGTGTTAGTGGATTGACTTTGTTGTATGGTCAGTGGTGCACTGTGCTTCGAGTATATGAGCAGTTTCACTTTGAGTTGTAACTGTCTTGACCATTTGAACTTAGTTGATGTTTGGTTTTGTGATTTCTGGTTCATTGCAGTTTAATTTGAACTGCATCTTTCTGTGGCATCTTCTCTTGATATTTTGGAACTTGAACCCTGGTGTCCGTGTGGTGGCTGCAGTTTCTTATTTGCAGTTTGCCCTTCTATTCAAGTGGTGGCTGCAGTTTCATTTCGTATGAAGTTTTGCCCTTGTTGGTTTGTATTACACTGAGTTAATCCTCATGTGTACTGAGGCATTGTATTTTCATTTAGCCTTGAGCCTAGGCAGATAGTACGATTGGCTCTTGCATTGTAATGACCACTGAATTCATTTGCATTTTGATTCACTGAGCTTTTGTGTATTCATCACTATAGTGGCGAGGTAGCGCACGTGAATGTGCACTGCAGCCACACAGAATTGACGTTTTGAATTGATATTTCAATTACTTGAATTGTTTTGTGTGTCCAATTCAATATTTAGAAATTGTATTTTGATTTGGTTTGGTTGATCATTTTGTTGCTGTCTAATTATCTATTTGATAATTAGATTATGAGTTTCTAATTATTTATTTTTAGATTTTGTTTTTAATTACCGTTTAGGCAATTCTATTGTTTTCTAAATTATCTTCATATAATCCTTTCAATTATCTTCGTTGGTAATTTAAATTTGCTGATTTGTTGTTTAACACTGCTGCGTGTTATATTTACCGTTATCTGATTTCTTATTGAAGGATTGGATAGGTAACATTTATTGTGACTGGCGTCTATTTGATTATTTAATTATTATTACTTTCGTGCATTAATAACTGAGTTTGAATTAGACTGACCCGTGTATTATTTTCTTTTGAATTTAATACTCGTGTCACACCGAGTTATTACAGGTTGTAGATACCTTGCTTTGGGTTGCTGCTAGAGCTATGAAGTCTCTTTATATCTTTTGTAGTAGTTGTTGTCATAGTATAGGATGATGTGTATTCATGTATATTAATTGTATTAATGTATTTGTATATGTAACATCCTGTGTTGACAGTTGTAGTTTTAGCACATGTATTGTAACACATGTATTGTAACTGACTTCAGTTATATATATATATATATATATATATATATATATATATATATATATATGAGATTTTATATTATCTATGTTCCGCATTTAGCTTATATGTGTTATTAAACTATATGTTGTCCTAAACTATTATGAACCATCGTAGTTCGTTTTATACTGGAATTGTATATGTCGATGGGAATAAATAAACAGAGATGAAAAGTAAAGAAAAATATACCGCTCCTATCGAGATAAACAATACTAGTGTAAGGCCTAACTACGGATGGCCGCTCCTATCCAGCCTTATTCTTAGTAATAACAGATAATATTTCCTTTAATACTCTTTGTTATTGTGAGCATAGAGGTGAGGCGCAAAGATTGCCCAGTTCCTCGATTGATGCCGAAGCAATGCTACGCACGCTACGTCGTGACTAGTACTGCTATTCGGTACCATAAACATCGTGATGACGGGAGTCAAATAACATCTTAACATCGTGAACATCATGAATGACTATAGTCTATAACATCATAATGACTCCCAGTCACAAAGACCAGAGTTAATAACATCGTGATGATTGGAGTAGCAACTACATCGTGATGACTCCAATCGAGTACTCGTGGTCTGTAGTACTAGTAAACATCGTGAATGCGTCTCAACTTCTCGAATAGGAACCCAATAGGCGTTAACGTACGTCCCATACCATACATTCGCACCTAATGGTTTACTAGCCGTTAGTTGATACCACACTAGTAAAACATCATAAACATCATGAAAATATACTCAGCCTCATCACATTGGCGAGTAAATACAATAACATGCCCGTCTCATCTTATCGACGAGTACTAGTGGCATCGTGACTTGTCTCATCTCATCGACAAGTAAAAATTATCATAATACATCTCAACATCGTAAACTCATCATATAGAAGCTTACCTCATCTCATCGGCAAGTAAAAATAACATTTAGATGGTTATTTATAACCATAATTCCAATTAGGAATTTATAGCTCTTAATTCACCTCATTTCAGCGGCGATTAAGAAACACATCTTAAAATGATCCTTCATCGAATGTACTCCTAAATTGGTGTTCTCGGCCATATAACCTACCTAAAATTTAATAACATCTTAAATCATCTCAAACAGTTTATCGAAAGGGTTTCGATCGTATTAGTCTGATATTAAGCGATTAAGCAAATCCATGTATCCCATACCACATGTTTTACTTTAACATTTAATTGTCTTTCTTATACGTCCAAATTCATAAAAATAAGTAATTTTATTAGAGAAAACAGAAATTTAAAATGGTTTTTCGAAAATGATTATTAAAAACAATATTTGAAATTTCTTTATTATAGGAAATAAATCTATCCTTATTTACAAAAATAATTAAAAATAATAATATGTAATAATAATTTCAAATGACCATGTATCTCAAAAATGGTATAGTGAAAACCGTTCTCGAAAGCAATGAAAACTAAGAGGGATATCTCACAAGCGATAACTTGAATTCAATACAATTAAATTCAAATTTAACCCAAAATCAATTCAAATTCCATTTAAATTTGAATTTCAAATTCTCAAAATATAGCTAGCCTACTAATAGGCATCATAGCTCTCAAAATATCCCAAAAACATCGTCAACACCGAAGAGAATGAGAGCAAAAACGAGTTAATACAATTCTAAGGTCAACGATTGTTGTTGTTGTCATTTTATTCTCAGGACAGCAACATACAACCATACTTTCGACCAAGCACACTTCAAAATTCTAGAAAATACAGTGCATAAAACTTGTAGCATATGACCTAATCTTTCAGGACATCCAAAATTAGCAAATTCGGTTAAGAAACGAAGAAGTTATGGTCAAATTCGTTTCGGTTTCAAACACAGAGAAAATTTTGGTTTTTCTCTCAGGTTAGCTGTAGAAAAATTAGATTTTGACATAACTAACTTGAAAATTTCTAAAAACTTAATAAATGAAATTGTAGTACATGAATTTTTCTTTCCAGAACATTAAAAACTATCGAATTTCAATCAAAATCGAGAAAGATATTGCCCAAACAATATCAGATTCAAACTCAGGAAATTCTGCCAAAGACACAACTATACTTCTACTTACAAATCTGTTTTAGGTCAGTAAATAATAAAATATCGAATTGAAACCTGAAGATAAATTACGACTTATTGAATTTATTTTTCAGCAAAAAAAAAATTGACCCAATTTGGATAGGAAACGAAAAATTTATGGCTAAAACATTTCTCTAGCTTATGATTGTTGCTGCTGTCAATTTTCTCTCGGGACAACAACAAACAAGCACGATTTTGATCAAGAAAACGTCAAGAATTTATAAAAATCAAAACATGAAACTTGTATATCTATGTCTATGCTTTCCAGATCATCTAAAATTACTGAATTCTGACTTAAAATGAAAGAGATATGCCCAATTTACTGATGGTAATTTCACAAATAAACATGCAACAAACAAAATTGAGATTTCTTACCTTGAAATCTCAATCAAAGCTAGAAAATGTGAGTTTTAAACTCACCTTTGATTTTAGATAGGAAATACCCAAATTTGTGAAGAAAGATTGGAGCATGAAGGTGAAATCCTTTCTCTATTCTTATTTTGGTGAAGTTCTTCTTGAATTAGCAGCGAAATTGAGTGGAGTTGAGTTTTTATTAGAGAAAGCCATTGTTTTCTTTCTTTCTATTTACTGCATCTTTTGTTTTTGGGAGGAAGATGAGAAAAAAAGTACTTTACATATATTCCTCTTTTCTAGATGGTTCTAGAGAAGGTTAATGGATTCAAACCTTACCCGAATAAGCCCAAGACTAATATACTTAGAGATATTCCTATGTTATATACATATTTAACCTATTTAATCAATTTATACACTAGTTTTCTCATTTTTAACCAAATAAAATATCTACAACAAATTGCTTGCAGTAAAATTGTTATTATATAAAAAATAGGATTTATTTCGACAATAAAAAGTTATTTTTATAAACAAAACTCTATGTTTGACAATATTTTACAAATTACACCATTTTAGTGTAAAAACACTATTTTTTACGCAATATCTTAGACAAAATTTTCTTTCGGGTCAAATAAATTGCAATAAATCATTCTAACACTTTTTAATCATTCACTATAATGCTCGGGTCAGACCGAGTATTATAGAATACAGGAAAGGATGCTGTGGAGCTAAGAAGACGAGCTGGATGGCGAGACGTATCACATGTATTTGATCAGATTTTTCCAAAACGAAAAGCATTTGTTTTCAAATGAAAATAGCTTTCAAATAAAGAAAGAATTTCCAGTTTTTAGTTGAAAGGATTTCAAGCTATGCGATTTGATTTATAAATAGTTTTGAAAGCTTTGTTTTCAAACAAAAGAGGATTTCAAGGATAGATCCTTTGTTTAAATATTATGAATGAATCTTTGGAAAATATTTTGAAGGCTATGAATTGAGTCTTTGATTTAAAGATTGGTTGAGCTAATCCAATTTGAAAGGGAAATTGTTCTGAAAGGCTATGAATGAATCTTTGTTAAAAATTGGTGGACCTTGGTTTCAAATTGAAGTGGATTTTAAAGGGTGAATCTTTTTTTCAAAAAAGATTAGGAAGTGGTAATTTATTTAAACCATTTGAAAGAAAAGTTTTAGGCAATTAGTTGTGACTTAACTGAGATCCCAATATCTATATGTTTTTAAATATTGCGCTCGTTATTCGGTTTAGCCGAAAGAGGACTTTGTGTCATATAATCCATTCCGAATAATGATACGACGAAATGAATAGAATTTGAAGACCATTGGTGAAGACCGGGTATTTTCAAAAACGAGAGGATTACCCATCGAATGACTCTACACTGAGTAGCTACGGTATAGAGATCTCCATATGTAATGGGGAGTCCGATCGGGATTGTGAATACCCGGATTGCAAGGGCTTCTTTGTGAAGTACCTTCGGTTCTGTTCGAACCCGTAATAGACTTGTATGGATGTGCATTTGACGTTACACTTTAAGATGTAAAGCGGGTTTCTATCAAATACATTTCTGTTTGGTGGCGGAGAATTTATTCTCGTAGCTTAACACCCTTCTCTGAGACGTGCGAGCTCAAAGGTTATGTATTTGATGGTTACTAGTGATACATTCCCAATTTGGTAATGTGGCATACGAAGTGCTGCTGATCATGTGTTGATCGAAGCATGGTTTTGTGTAAAGCGCTTCTTGGTGGACGTGACCTCGTCGGACCTCACAATCCGAAATGGTCAAAACAGGAAGAATGCGGCAAGGTTATTTGGGGGTAGCGCCCCCTCAGGGTATGTCCATTTTCTTCTGGATAAAAGGGGTTATCATGATATGGAGCCCAGATATTTAACCTATGTGGTTGCTGCAAATCTATTGCTTTGTGGTTGTTGGTGTTGAGGGCCCTCGGATAAAGGTCAGTAACGACCGGGGGGTGGCATACTCATGTAGTAGTTACCTAGTTACATAGGTAACTCGGCCTTGTGTTGGCCGAGAGCTGGTTAAGTTCTCAGGGCATCCCTCCAGAGGCTTACCCATGTGGCCCAGAATGTTCCTTAGCCTGACCATTTGTTGGAAATCCAAAGAAACAAAACGCATCATGTACGGTTTTAGTTGTATAACCTGCCATGGAATGTGGTGGTAACATGCTATTGAACATGGTAGCTATAGTAGGCATAGTACGAAATGTTTATGCTGGCTAAGATTAATATTATACTTTTGAAAGGTTTTCTGCACTATGCACCAATAATAATATTAAAAAAGGATTTGCAAATCTAGCATGTTCGACTATCATAAGGAGAAATTTCCTCCAATTCTGCGTTTGCATTGTGTGTGAGACGGAAGGCCTTTTGGTAGTTTCATTTTCCAAAAAGCAACGCGGATTTCTTTTAAAAATTCTTTTGCTTGTTTTGTTTCAAATAAAACTGTTTTCGTTTGCTCACACCAATCTCATGACTGACCTGGAGTTTATTGTTCCCTTTCTAAACTCTGGGTGCCCATAATTTTCCACACGGGCAGCCTAGAGTCAGGTAGTCAAATAGTAGATGTAGATTCGATATCTTGGGAGTCTTTGGATTTTGGCTATCGCTTTGTGTTTCTCTTCAACATTCGGGATCGGACTTGCTTAAGTCCAACTTGATGGTGGTTCGAGCTTTTGATTTGGAGTTTTGTAGTTTTGGATTTGGGATGCAGTTTTGGATGCTATCTTCTTTCTCTCTTGGAGACCATTTGGTGGTATTGTTCCGCTGCTATGTCTTGTATCTCTGATAGTACTGATATCAATTGTATCAATGTGTTGTATCAGATCTTGTATATCAATGATATATATTCTTTGTCTTCCACTATGTTTTTATACTTAATGTGTTATAAGCTCCGGCACGAATTCGATTTCGACGTTTGAATCTGCGGCATTCGAATACGGGAGAAGAATGGATGTCGATTTTCAGACGCTGAAATTTGGGTCATAACAACATGGTATCAGAGCTGAAGTTTGAGTAAGAACTTTAGCTCGGGAGTATAACACATTAGGCAACTCATTAGAAATAGGGTTACAAATGCCCTAGAATTAGTTTATCCCTATGATATTCGTCTGTATGCCTCATTAAATTCTTATTATCCACTGATAATGAGTATGAGTGCAAGAAAAGGACGAGGTAGGGGACATGGAAATACCACCACAAATGGTCAATACCCTGCAACAATGGAAACAACTTTCTATATCAATCTCTCTTGTTCATCATTCACTTTCAATTCTTTGGTGATTTCGTGGAAGCTCCAGAAAGACGCTTTGATGGTGGCCCTACGAATCATGTAGATAAGTCCCTATTTCGTATTCTCATCATCAGTCTCTATCAATCTTCCCGTTTTAACTTCAATAAATTTGAAATTTGTTGGAATAAATTTGAAATTTATTGGAATAAATTGGTTAAATAAATATGAAGCTGAATTAAAATTGTATCTGTTTATCTATTCTTTGGGATCTAGATATGTTCTACGAATGGTTAGTTATGCCTTCAAACTAACCACTGCCTTGCATATTTCGTAGATCTGGTGACCTGAGTATCTTGTGGAGTGCTGAATGAGTTCATTCTCATATTTATTGATGATATTCTGATTTGGTAAGCCAAATGCAGAATAGATATTCAGTTTGCTCTGATAATACATTCTTCATATATTCTTATTCGTCTCCTTGTCTAGCAAATTTCGGGGATGAAATTTTCTTAAAGGGGGAATCTTAACATTCCTATTTTTAAATCAAATTTGAATTGGTAATTTATTTAATTTTTGGAATTAAATTGTGAATTAAATTGAATTTTTCCAAAATAAAATAATATATTTGTTTGTTTATATATATATATATATATATATATATATATATATGTATGTATGTATGTATATTTTGATTTTAAATTGAAATTTGAATTTGAAATTCAAATACATATATGTTGAAAATAAATATTTAGAAACAAATTGGATTTAAAAGCTTTATACGTTCAGAAACAAATATGTGTGTGTGTGTATGAATATATGATTTTTTTATTAGTAATGTATAATTTGAATTCAAATCATTTTTCTAAGTTATAAAAGATTTAAAATACATACATATATATATATATATATATATATATATCCTGTTGTAAAATTTAAATGAGATTTAAATAAAAGATTTAAAATAATTCTCTTTTGTATACTTGGAAATAATTATAGTTAGTATATATGTAAATAAATAAAAGCTTTAACATACATATAATATAAAGATATTTTAACTTAAGTTTAAATTTTTTAATAAGTTTGATAAAAAGGCTTAAAATCCTTTTCTTTTATATTTGAATAAATAAAGTTTGTATATAAAATATATATATATATACACACACACATTTGTAAACATAATAATTAAGTTAATAAAACATATATATACATATGTATCTTTTTAAATTAATAAAGCACATATAAATAAATTAAAATTGTATACATGTATAAAAGAAATACAAAATTACTTGAAAATATATGAACACAAATATAAAACTAGAATGGATAAAAGTTTAAAATATACATATATGCATATCTTTTGAAAAATTAATAAGATAAATATAATTTGAATAGGACATTGATAAAGGAATAATATTCCTTCTCTTTAAAATAATATATTTAAACCTTCATACATATAAATAAATAAATAAATACAAGTGTAGGCATCCAAACATAAGGAGTAACAAGTATAATCTATTTTGAATACAATTAAACATTTGTAAACAAATTAAACATGAATAAAACAAGTGTAAGCATAGTTTAACTTAAAATTAACAAGTGGCAATTAATCTTCTTTTAAATTAAATTATATGTAACATGTTTCAAAAAGAAGAAATCAGATTTTATTTTCTTCACCATTCAAATCGCTTTCATCTTTAAAATAAAAAACAAAATCAAAAAACCTGAAAACAGATTCAAGATCAAGCTATCAGACTGAGAAGAATTCAAAATCAAGCTCTTGAAAAAAAATCAAAAGCCTGAAACAAAACTTCAACCTGTTTTCAAGTGCAATCTGGAAGCAAAAGCATAGATTCAACAAAGATCATTTTCAGTTTTCAAAACCTGGTAGCAGAAAACAATTTTTCAAAAATCTAAAAGCCTGAAGCAACTAATTCAACTTAAAAACAGAGATTCAACTTAAACATAAGAAAAGCAAATCAAATTTCAAGTTAAAGCAAGTTCATATCAAAAAAAATGGCAGCATTCAAATTCAAGTTTGCATTTCCAGGTCTCTGTTCTCAAATCACATGTGAGAAAACCACTTGACCTTGTTTTAATCTCTTGGAGTTTGGAATTATACTTGAAGTGAATACCTGGATTGCAAGGGCTTCTTTGTGAAGTGCCTTTGGTTCTGTTCGAACCCGGAACAAACTTGTATGGATGTGTGTTTGACATTACACTTTGAGATGTAAAGCTGGTTTCTAGCAAATACATTTCTGTTTGGTGGTGGAGAATTTATTCTCTTAGCTTAATACCCTTCTCTAAAACGTACGAGCTCAGAGGTTATGTAGTTGATGGTTACTAGTGATACATTCCAATTTGGTAATGTGGCATACGAAATAATGCTGAACATGTGTTGATCGAAGCATGGCTTTTGTCTAAAGCATAGCTTTGTGGACGTGACCTCGTCGGACCTCACAACCCGGAATGGTTGAAACAGGAAGGATGCGGCAAGGTTATCTGGGGGTAGCGCCCCTTGAGGGTATGTCCATTTCCTTCTTGATAAAAGGTGGCATCATGGTATGGAGCCCAGATATTTAACCAATGTGGTTGCTACAAATCTATTGCTTTGTGGTTGTTGGTGTTGAGGGCCCACGGATAAAGGTCGGTAAAAGACCGGGGGGTGGCATACTCGTGTAGAGTTACCTAGTTACAGAGGTAACCCGGTCTTGTGTTGGCAGAGAGCTGGTTAAGTTCTCGGGATGTCCCTCCAGAGACGTACCCATGTGGCCCAGGAAGTTTCTTAGCCTGGCCATTTGTAACGACCCGTAAATTTTTAATAATTTTATTTATTTAATTTATATATTTAATTTAAATTTTGTGAAATCGTAAACGATAAAATTTTGAAATAAAAATTTAATATTTGAAATGCGTCTAGTTAAACATAGCAACTGGTAAATTTTCGTCCGAAAATATGAAGTTTATTTTCGTGTGTAATTTTATTTCAATTTAATTAGTTAAAAATCGATGAAAATAAAAATTTTCAAAACCTGAATATTTTTACATAGAAAAATTCTAAATCATCTTCTGAGTAAGACGTCATTTTTCGTTTTTCCAAATCCGGACTTCTTTAGCTCCGTCGATCTTTTTTTTCTGCTTTTTGCTGCATTTTCCTCTAGTAGAAAATTCGAATTTTTATAATTCAATCAAACCACTGATATCCGTATGCCATTGTGATCGTTTTGTCATGTTGATCTATATGGTATATTCGGTTCCGTATTTTTAAATTCGATACACATCAGAATCCGCGAAAAATGGCAACCGCATTGGCATCGGTTTTATGCCTATTGACTCTTGTGGCTTTTCATTTATTCACAGTACAAATCAAACAACTGATAACATTTGTATTTCCTAATTCTCATGCTTGACTTTGTTTTCCACTAGTTTCAATAATTATTAACCGGTTCATTTTTCTATAGCCGCCCTTTTTCTTTAAACCGTTCCTTTCGAAATATATGCCGGGAATCTAAAGCCTATTCTTCTTCCTCATTTTTTGCTGTCACCTTTCCTCTCTCAAGCCCAGCTCTAGCCCTTTGCAACCATCTCAGCACCTCAGATCAACAACCCAACGACCGCTCCTCCTCCCTTAACCTTTAGCCACCTGCAACCCTTCCACCTTCTCTTCAACTTCGCTCCTTTCCCAGCACCAAGTCTTGCCTCTGCCACGTGCAGCGAGCCTAGAAACCCTCACCGCATTTTCGACCCTTGTCCACACCTTCCAACCTCACGCAACTCCCTTGGCCGAGCCTCCGCCCCTCAATCTTCCACTCATTTACACTTCCACCTCCTCACCCTATGACAGCACAATCATAGTCGAAGCCTACAAGGCAAATCTCTTTCTCCAACCATCAACAGTCGTTCGCGGCCTTCCATCACTATTGCTAGCATCGGTATTCTTCATACTATATATATATATATATATATAGTTTATGTTATAAATTTTTAGCTAATACTTGACACGGTTGCTGTATGAAAGTTTATAAAAAAAATCCATTCATTTGTATATGAGTTACATATATATAATATAAGATGAAAGATTTTGTATACTGTATTTATATATGTTCGCTGTTTGCAGTCTGTAGATTTCATATTATCTGATTTTTTTATGGATTTTGAGGTTTATTATATCAGGTTGTGGTTCGATTTTTAAGTATAATGTACATATGCCAACATGTTTAATTATAAATTGTATATATATATATCTCGAAAAGCAGAAAAGAGGAAAAATTTGTTTTAAAATTGAAACTAGATATTGATTTCTAAGTATACATGTGTATGTAAAAATTTAATTCAAGAGTTGATATGTATGCACAGTCTGTTTTCTTTTGCTGTTTATAATGAAGGTTGGTATGTATAAATGTTAGAGTAGTATACGACTTGTTTAAGGATATGTTTAGTTTCTCTGAAATTTTGTAGATATAATAACTGTTGTGGTTATATGTTGTACGCAGATTTATTTTTTTCCATCATAAATTGCTTATATTAATTTTATAAGAAATATCGATTTTAAATTATTTATAGTAATAATGTAAGGTTGCATATAGATGCAGCTTTCTTATACCATTTGCCTGGACGTGCTATAACAATATTGATTGTTAAAAATGTATATTATATATATAGATTTCATAAGTATGTTACTGGGGGCGTTAGTATTGTATACAGTTTTGGGTTGGTTCTCTTGTATTTGACCATATATATATATTTACACCAGTGTTGATATATTTTACAACATATATTTCTAAAGTTTATAATGGGAGTTGCATATATATGTTTGTTTTTTTATGTGTGTTTTAAATTAAAACAATAATTTTGAACTATATATATATATATATATTTAATTTAGTATATGTGTTTAATTAAAAATAAATTGAATATTGTTTTTTTCTAGCAAATATTTCTGTGTATACACACACACACACACACACACACACATATATATATATATATATATCAAACTGATTCTGATTCCATTCATCAATTCCTTTTTATCAGCTTTGAGCGTCGATTTGTGCCAATCTAGCTTTGCTTTGAAATTCGTGCTTGGATTCGTAATTCAAATTCCAGTTTACATATCAGTGTGCGTATCTGTGTCATCTCTTGTTCTCTCTAGCCTCAAAAGGTGAGCAATCACTCACGATTAATGTTCTTTTATTTATTAAATTTGATTACAATTGAAACGACAATTGAAATATACTGCTGCTAGTTATTTACACTGTTAAATATATGTTATTACCTGCATCAGTTCACTTGTGACATCTGACACCATTATCTTTTATTTATACAATGATAATCCAGTTTGATTGATAATTGATTGATTATTGATGTTGAAATTGGACATTAAATTGTTAATGTTTAAAGTGATAAATAGTATGCAATTGAATTTGATATAGGATAGTTAATAATTTAAAATTGATATATGTGTTGAATTTGATTAGTTAAATTTGTACAATATGACCCCTTTTAATTATTAAATAATTTGACACGTAGAAATAGTGTTAACTACAACTTGAACCATTGAATGTTTGTTGTATAAATTGATGTAGTATAAAACTGAATAATGGATATCAAGTGAAGAACCGTATAAATATTAGTGTAATAATCCTTAATCTACATGAAATGATAGTGTAGATTCTAGAAATAATTATATTAATTTGCATAAACATCAAATGTAAGTTAATACGATTATTTCGGGATTATTTAAATTATTGGATTGTTATTGATGTTTGCTACTGCTTGTTTATTTACCTTTACACCATCCCAGTTATCACACTGCAAGTTCCCTTTGCTATGCTTTGATTTTTTGAATTGAAATGGAATCGGGTTGAAATGATAAATACCCAAATTTAAATTTGACTTAGGATAGAGAGTTAAATAAAACCCGATTGGTCAATAATTTGATTTAAAATAAAATAAAGATTTTATTTGAATAATAATAAGGTTTTGAAATAAAATTGGAATTTAAATTTAACAAAAGGAGATGTGAATATTTAAAATTTGAAACAAAATATTAACGTAGTAATTTACGTAAGAACATTGTTTAAAATTTAATTATTTAATAATTAAATTTCGAATTATTTGATAATTAAGTTTTGGAATTATTAATAATTTAGTTATGAAATTAGTAATAATTAAGATTTGAAATTATTTGATAATTTATTGAGATTGAATTATTTAATAATTAAATTAAATTGAATTCTTTATTAAGTGAAATTGAACTTCTTGAATAAGTGAAACTAAGTTTCTTTATTAATTGAGTTTGAAATTGTAACTAAGTAAATAAATAAATGAAATTGAATTTCTTAACAAGAAATAAAATGCGTTTTATTGAAATAAATGTAAGACTTGTAATTTAAAGAATTTGGTTTGGCGTACTTCACTTAATTCAATTTGTAAGCTTTGGTATAATGAAATTGAACTTAAGTAAATTGATTTAATGAGTTGGAATTTAAATAGGAATTGTTTTAAATGATAAATTAATTTAATGAATATTGAATGAAATCGATAGATGAGTTTAAATTGATTTGAACGCTAAATTATGTTAAATGATTTTGGAATGAAAATTATATACGAATCTATTTGTACATTCGAGTTGTTTAAATTAAATTTTGAAATTGAATTATAAGATTTTGAAATGGTACTTTGGAAGTTTTGAAACGAAAATTATGGAAATTGATATAAGAAGACTGTTGATTTATAAATTCTAATTGAAATTAAATTGGATTTGGGTTTGAAATATATTAAACGACCAATCGGTGAAATAATTACGAAAGTTGATAAAGAGACCGGAATCGGTTATGGACATACTCTCTATCTAAACCGAAAACCACTTTAATAACTATACGCGGAGTGTGATCCAGAATGATGTGGTTGGAATGATGTACGTGATGACTGAAGAAGGAGAACGATAATGGATAGCTTGGACACTTGTGTCAAATTGGAAATGACTAAAACAGGAGCCGTGCCGGGCCAAATGGGGTTAGCCACCTCGAGCGAACACACTTCTTCGAAAACTACTCATTACTTGTTAATGATTTGTGCACCCTCGTAATTTTAGGAGTGTTGTTTCACGGTGTTGCGATCATTGCGGCGATGCGTTCTCACCAGTCCGGATCAGGCAAACGGTAGTTTCACTACCTTGGGTATTGCCTCATGTGCCTTGTCATACTTGTATCCCTATATACGTGACCACTACGAATTTGTTTTGTGTTATACCTATGGAGTACTCTCTGATATCCCACTAGTTTACGGTGGATTTTACAGTGCTGTATAGACTATGACACTTATATAAAATGTGTTAAAGGGGATGATGGTAACGCCTTAACACTATTTTGATACTTTATATTACTGATAGACGTTATTATAATAGCATATATTACTACATAGTAGATAGTTTAATGGATCCTTAGAGGATGGTTATTCCAACGTCCTTTGAGTTACTTGTATTTCCGTTGTTATTTCACTTGAGTCGAATTTATTGATATAAGAATGTTAATCCTGACCCGAGTGTTTTGTGTTTTGCTTTACGCTCGGGTCAGACCGAGTGCACCAATATTCGAGACCCACCTTTGGAGTTGGAGCTTCTCTTGGAGATCCAGCTATCTATCCAGCTTTCAGATATTCAGTTGATTCCAGTGATGTATTCTGATTCTTGTATTTGACTATTGTATTCGAGACTTCTGTTGTAACTTATTTAACTCTGTTATATATATAGTAGCTTCATGAACTACTATCTTTTGTTTCCGCTGCATTTATTACTCTGTGTCTTTGATCCGTGATTACTTATTTACTGTATATGTTCAGTTTTGCCAAATTTAAATTAACAATTTGGTATTTTGAATTATTCAAGTCCGACATGTACGGATGTGAATAGTCCAAAATAGCGGGTCGATACACCATTTGTTGGAAATCCAAAGAAACAATACGCGCCCTGTACAGTTTTAGTTATATAACCTGCCATGGAATGTGGTGGTAACCTACTATTGAACATTGTAGCTATAGTAGGCATAGTATGAAATGTCTATGCTGGCTAAGAATAATATTATACTTTAGAAAGGTTTTATGCACTATGCACTAATAATAATATCAAAAATGGATTTTTTATATCAAGCATGTTTGACTATCATAAGGAGAAATCTCCTCCAGTTATGCGTTTGCATTTTGTGTACGGCGGGAGTTCTTATGGTTTCATTTTCCAAAAAGCATTGCGGATTTCTTTTAAAAATTCTTTTGTTTGTTTTGTTTCAAATAAAACTATTTTTGTTTGCTCCCACCAGTCCCATGACTGATCTTGAGTTTATTGTTCCCTTTCTAAACTCTAGGTGCCCACAATTTTCCGCATGGGCAGCCTAGAGTCAGGTAGTCAGATAGTAGATGTGGATTCGATATCTTGGGAGTCTTTGGATTTTGGCTATCGCTTTGTGATTCTCTTCAACGTTCGATATCAGACTTGCTTAAGTCCAAGTTGATGGTGGTTGGAGCTTTCGATTTGGAGTTTTGGAGTTTTGGATTCGGGATGCAGTGATGGATTCTATCTTCTTTCTCTCTTGGAGACCACTTGGTGATATCGTTCCACTGCTATGTCTTGTATCTTTGATAGTACTGATATCAATTGTATCAATGTATTGTATCAAATATTGTGTATCAATGATATATATTCTTTGTCTTCCACTGTGTTATTATGCATAATGTGTAATAAGCTCCATCTTGAGTAGAATTTCGACGTTTGAATCTGTGGCATTCGAATACGAGATAAGTATGGATGTCGATTTTCAAACGCTGAAATTTGGGTCGTGACAGAAAATATTTTCTTCTTCTTTTTTTCTTTTCTTTTCACTTCCTATTTTCCTTTACCCTTACCATATTTTGGACCAAACCAGCCCAAACTTCTGCTTCCTTTCTTCTTCCTGTTCTTTATTTGAGATACATGAATGTGTACAAACAGAGCGACGTACACATGCACACCTTCGCGGCCAACCATTCCTTACCGCTGACCATCCTTGCAAGTCACCTTCGTCCATCACCATGCATCCCCTACTTGAACAAAGAAAAATCCCACTCATCCTAAAATATTGAACATCGAACAATTGCCTGGAACTCCACCATGACCTTTCTACCCCTCGCCTTGCCACCACAGTTCAACGATCAACACCAAAACTGTGCCAGACGACCGTCCCACTCCCCTCTACCTTTTCCCTCAAAATCGCACGCCTCTACCACCCTTCTCTCTTCACCATTTCTAAAAACCAGTAACCCAAAAACCCTCGTCTGAAACCCTATTTTGTCCTTGTATAGCCCCGACAGCCCATTAAAAATCATCGTACCATTTTTTCGTGACTTCTCCATCGTTCGAGCCTCCTCCCTGCCAAAACATAAGTCACGAAATCAAGCAATGTGCCGCAATTTGACTAAACACCTAAATACGTTCTACTCTGCATATATCACTCTACACCCAACTAAATATCACCAAACCAACCTACAAAATCATGATTTTCAATGGCGATCGCAGTTGTATAATCAAATCACTTAACTATGACATTCGAAACTCGGCTATATTTGTGTTAGTCACTGTAAAATGGGTTGTTTTCCTTCCACGCTTAATGAAACTTAAAGAAATAAATCGCAAGATACTCTACACTCGAAAATAAACAAGGTTTGTTTTGAAATCGAGGTCTGATACTGAATGGATATGAGGATATTGATTTTTTTGAAGTGAATGTTTTACTGTTTTTATCAAATAAAAACACTAACAGGGGAGAGGAAGAACATGTGCTATGATTACTGGATGTCCTAACCATGTTAAACCTATAAGAACATGCTCATACTCACAGAACATCCCATATACACTTGTTGCATTTCATTATTTCATTCAAAATCAACATTTGTATGAACCTATGTAATATCCACTAATCAAGTTTACTAACAGTTTGAAAGAATGATGAACTGGTTCCTTTTGTTTTGATCTCCCTTCTAGCTTCAAGTTTTACTGTCTTGATTCTTGTTTAGTTTGTTTCTATTTTTCGTACCAAACATAACAAGTCATAGCTCTATATATAAATAGAGGATGGTAGTGTATCAAGTAAGAAAATAGGGTGGCTGCAGACTTTTTACAGGCTTTCCACTCTGTTGATTTACTTTCTTTTAATTTATTTTCCTTTTGTCTTGATTTGATTTATTATGAATTGATTTGATTTTGTATGACCTGATTTAACGTTTGGGTGCTTAAAGTGATGCCTTGCCATAATGATGTTCCCCGATGTATAAACATTATCCTCATATATATATGTGTGTGTGTGTGTGTGCGTGTGTGTGTGTGTATGGCCATGTGTACATTTATATTATGTTACCATATATATTCATATACATAATTTTATCATTATATATTTATACATTTTCATATTTACAAATACTACATACATCTTAACTTATGTGTATGTATATATATATATATATATATATATATATTATTTTCCATCATGAGGCTTTTACACGTACATATCTATATATACAGATATGTATATTCTATATGTACTACTTTACATAACAAATATAAATATACATTTACTTGTGCATATTTTATCAATATACATATTATATATATATATATATATCTTCACATTATCTCCTATTTACCTATATATTACTTCATATAGGCATATATACATACTTGTATACTAATATATATATATATATATATATATTTAAACCTCACAAACTTTTATATATTTATATATACAAATAAATGGATATTTTATCTTAAGCTTAAATGGTGGAGTTTATATATACATTTCTACAAAAATTATCATGTATAGAAATTTATAATTTAAAACTAAATTAGTTTCTAACCAATACATAAATTCAGATATTTCAAATATTAGAAAACTCATCTATTCGACTTATAAAAATCAATATTTCGATAATTAAAATCAACTAATTTCCTCGATATCCCATGGCTAAAAATCTGGGTCGTTCATTCCTCCCCCTAGAACTTTTCGTCCTCGAAAAAGAACGAAACGAGAATTTCAATTTTGATGTGTAAAATTAATTAATCATCTTTAAAAAATTTAACTTCTTACTCTTCTATTATACAATTTAAAAATACATACACTTTAAATTACATAGTACCATCTACTTTATATAAAAAACTTTTCATAACTCTCTGTCTTAACAAGTCCATCCTTGTTCTCACATAAATTTAGTCATACATTGATCAGACGTAGGACTGAAAATCTAAAAGTACTTAGTAGACCCGTTTTCAACACCCGGTGAAAATACTTAAAAAACCACTTTTCAAAAATGTAAAGAAAGTATCACCCCCTTCACCACCATGTATTGCAGTTAACACGATGATTGCGTTGCCATCCCTGCGAAATCCATAAGAAAACTATAGGCATCTGCACCTCTCGACTTTCGCCATGGAAACACCACAGATCATAGCTAGCCCAAGGTTACGTTGCTATCACTGCAAAACTGTAAGTAGTCTGTAGGCAATCATTGCCCCTCGAATTACGCTGCTGAATGAAACTTTACTACGTAGATCGCAGACTAAACAAAGGTTTCATCACTATCCCAGTAAAATACAATGTAGACTATAAGCACTCACTGCCACACGAATTACGCAATTGAACCAAACCACATATATCGATATCACAGCGAAATCAAACGTAGATTGTAGGCAATCACTGCCACTCGACTTACGCTATGGAACCGCGATAGATCGTAATTACAACAAAGTTTGCATTGCCATCACAGCAAAACCCAATGTAATTATAGGCATCAGCACCACTCGACTTATGCTACCTAATAAATGATTATAAAAAACTCACGAGTTTTGTCTGGATGTCCTCTGGGATCCCAACTTCATTGAACCCACCCTTAGGGTTCCTAGGTAGAACCACCCAGTGGATCTCCTACTATAAATTTCGACTTTCATGGAGGTGCATTTTTCATACTTTTCTCAAAACATATCATACTATATACATATAGTACCTTTCAAAATCATACTCTTTATATGTATCACATATAAGCTTCAATTATACAAATCGATATCTTCAAAATCGATAGTTTTCAACTTTGGTTTACCAATTATCAAAATTGACTTTTTGCCAAAATAAACGTCTTTTAAAATCAATGGGTTTCAAAACTATTTCAGTTCCATTCTCACATACATATAAGATTATTATTTCAACTCAAATTATTTTCGGACCAATAAATTCTGAGTCCACTTCGTACTTATATCTTTCAACAATTCACTTCCTTCTAGTTATAAATTCAACAAGGGGAGTTTGAATATATAACTAACATTTATATTGTCATTAATTCCAAATAAAATTTCAAGTTCGATTACCTTTCAAAGTTTTTGTAACATTTTTTACTTCTTGTGAAGTAGGTTTCGGTTATGGTACTATCCAATTTTTATTTTAAAATCATCATATTTATTCAAAATGTACCATTATACTTCACAATCATTTTTACCATAATATTTTGATTTCGATTCCAATTTAAAGTTGCTTCGTATTTCCATTTGGGTTATAATTTCAATTTATCACAATTAGTATTTAAATCCATGATTTAAATATATTCAATTTTCACTCTGACAGGTTTGAATTTAGAAAATAGCTTGAATAGTTGTAAAATAATTAGATAGTTAATATAAGATAGTTTGGGTATTTAAAAGAATGGTTTGTAAAATAAATAACTTGGAAAAATCAAAATAATCTGAATATTTAAGAAGATATATTTTTGATAGTTTATATTAGAATAATTTATTTGAAATAGTTTCAGAGTCAAACTATTTCAACTCCAAATCTCCAATCCAACTCAATTTCAATGTCCATATTAGTAATTATAAATTTTTGTTCAAACCAATATAAGAAGTGATTTTATACTTGATCATACTTCTACAAAATATTTCACAACATTGATAGACTACAATTCTAGTAAGTCTAAGCATTACATCCATTTATTCATATAAAAGTCTTACAAAAGGTCATAAATCTAGACGCCTTAATAACAACATAGGGTTTAAGAAAAGAACAGAGTCTAAGCATCCTTCATAAAAACTTCCTTAAGGACTTCCCACCAACTTGCAAAAACCGTTAAGGCAATCCATAACAGAGTGTCCCCACTTATAGCATTTGCCACAAAAGATCTCTGCACTTCCACCTTCATGGATGACTTTTGTAACGACCCACTATTTTGTACCATTCGAATTCGACAATAATAGAACATGTCGAGCTGGAATAGTTCAAAATAATAGATTGTAGAATAAATTTGGCAAAACTCGGAATATACAGTAAATAAATCACAGAATCACATACACAGATATCAGAATCTCGCAGCGGAAATTAAAATTTAGTGGTTCATGAAGCCACTGATACATCTTTAACAAAACAGGAATTTCATTGTTTATAATCCTCAATACAATTTTAAAACATAAATAGAGATAGAGTCTTCAAAGTCTGGGATTCCAGAAAAGATAAAGACTGAAACAAACTTCCAGCACGAATGGTCTACGGAATGTCCTAGCTCCGGAGAGGAAACTGAAGCTGCAACTCAGGCTGACCCGAGCGTACAATAAAACAAAACACTCGAGTCAGGACATACATACTTATATAATGTAAGCTAAATCAAGTGTACTGTAATATATAGCAAGTAACTCAAAGGATGCCTGGGACCGCCCATCCTCTAAGGATCCGTTAAACTATTTACTATGTAGTATATTGCGCTATTATAATAGTGTCTATTTATAAAGTAAACATACTTATTTCTTAGCATTAAGGGGTTACCCATATAGCCCTTAACACGTAATAGTCCCAGTAGTCCATCCAATATCATAGCTCCTCCTACTCGGGAAGCAACTAGAGGATACCACACGGGCTACGGGAGAAAACCAAACTCGTACAAGGCTCGATATGGTAGGTGACACGGCACAACTAGGCAATGCCAGGGTAGATATACCAATTGCTATCCGGACCGGTGGTAACGCGAAGCCGCAGCAACCGCCCACCTCGAACAACACTCCCAAATCAAGGGTGCACCCAAACAATCACATAAGCAATAGAATGGTATACGAAGAAGTGCGTTCGATCAGAGGAGCTACCTCATTAATCCGAGAATCGCTCCTGTTTTAGCCACCTTATGCCAACTCACGGGAGTCGGGTCCACGTATATACCTTTCAAGAAACCGTCACCACCAACCTACTTCATTCTGGAATCTCCACCGCG
Organism: Allium cepa; assembly: GCA_030765085.1. Taxonomy (NCBI): domain Eukaryota; kingdom Viridiplantae; phylum Streptophyta; class Magnoliopsida; order Asparagales; family Amaryllidaceae; genus Allium; species Allium cepa. Next base: position 124,371,828 of record CM060940.1, on the reverse strand, counting down.
TACACGGTTAGTCAAAGTGGTTTTCGGTATCGACAGAGAGTATGTCCATATCCGATCCCGGTCTCTTTGCCAACCCTTCGTTATTATAACCCGTGGTTATTTAAAACAGTTTATACTTTAAATCAGAATAAACATTTCCATTTCAAAACTATAGATACGATATCATTTTAAAACCCAAAACAATAGGATATCGTTATATTCAAATATAATTCTTTCCAAAACCATACTGTTTATAATATCTGGAGACCAAATATTTGAATTATATCTTCAAAGGATAATGTTTTGGAAACTTTACTTAAATCCATAACTCCCAAACACAATGGTTTGGACATTCAACGGTATATATATAAATGGGTTAACTTTATGGTTACTTTGTAAAGAAGATAATTTACATAGCTTCACAAATATATTTCTTTATTTAAAGTTTAACCATAATTTAAATATCCCTTTATGTTACCAAAACCATTTCAATTTTTATATATATCCAATTGGAGTATTTACTATTCAAAACTTAGTTTGGGTTTTATTCTTTCACAAATCAATGTTTTATATTTTTAGTCTTGAATATTCCCATAATTTCCATAAATAAAACTCCAAATTTTAACCATTAAATTTTTCCCAAAATTTACTTAATACCAGAATATTTATCTTTAATTTATTTAGGAAAATACAGTTATAAATATTATGTCTTAAGTTTTTCCAAAACTTAAGGTAAAATAAAATTTATCAAATTCCATAAATTTTAGAGCAATCAAATTCTAGATTCCATAGCACTTAGGAAATGCTACCTAAAGTTATGGGTAAAACTAGTCAAATTTCAAAAGACAGCATTTAAATGCTGTAATAGATTGTTTAACTTGATAAATATTTCCAAATATAACCTATTTATTTATTCATTTATTAACTGAAATCTTATTCTTTCAAAATCCCGATTTACCAAATAAGTTATATTCCATAAATTTATTCAAATATTTATTTATTTCTTTATTTATAACTTATTAAAAATCAATATAAATTCCTTTAAAGATATAAATCAAATATTTAACTTCCAAAATAATTTTAAATATTTCAGAAAATATTATAAGGACCACGGGCCTGTATATAGTTTTCTAGCCTAGGTCAAGTGGTACGGATTTATATCATTTCAATCCGTAGTTTACAAATATCCCGGGTCCTATCATTTCAAACCCGCAATCCCAAGTTTAACAGTTTAACAGTTAACAGCATAATTTAACAATAATAATCATTTAGGCCTATCATTTCAGCCCATAACAATCTACGTATAACAGGGAACTTGCAGTGTGATTTAAGCAGTAAATAAACAATAACATAATATAACTGCAGATATAATACAACAGATAATAACTGATGAGGTGTCAATTTAAATGGGGTTCATCATTTTATATTACACTACAGACAGATAATAGTGACATAAAATTTTACACATACACTTGCAATAATTTACGAAATATAAATACGTATGTCTGGTGAGAAATACTCACTTGAAAGTTGCAGAAAATTTGAATTCAAAACGACGATTCACCGGTAAAGACCGACAGAAAATAACGATCAAATTTCTTCTGATGTCGCCTAGATTCAAATCTAGAACAAATTCAAATATTTTGAAACGCGACTTTAGAATGTATGGTCAAGAAAGGATTAAAATAGAACGGAAATTGTTTTGACTTGCTCGACCACTCCACCGTATAATGTGACCTAAATATACCCAAACGTGAACCGTGCTAACACAAAAATTACGACAAAATTTCCTAAAACAAAAACGGCAAAATGTTGAATACGCATACACGTGCACACTTGCATTCCTATGTATTATGAAAATGTTGTTGCTTAAATTTTCCTCAAACTTAGAGTCACTTTTTCAAATCCAGCTACTATCTTACATTTTAAACTTAATTTGCATCATTGCTTTATGACTTCATCCATCTTCAATCTAAACTTTCCAGGCTTAAAAACTGTACAGACACACCTCATCCTATCTTCAACTATTACTAGCATCCCCAAACTCCAGCCTTTTACTAAACACTCAGGTTAGATGAATTCACTCACAAGGCTTGGTCATCATATCCAAAGCAAGTTTTTACTGATCCATTCGTGCACCGTGTGATACACAGATATGCACAGCCTATGAATTTTATAAATGCAGACTACCACTCAACTACGTTTTTCTTAATTCACTCATATATGCCTCTATGCTCTTTTCTTCTTCTATCCTCTTTTGCAATGACTTACCCAAACTAGAACCCAAACCTGGTCTAAGTTTACAAATACAGTTTGTCTGAAAGGAGAAAAATGAGCAAATTCCTTATTATACCCCTAGTCGAACCCATGATTTTGAAATCAAAAGAAAACTCAGGTTAATGAGATGTTTGATAGAACTTGGTTTTACATATGTAAAAAATTTTTTCAAAGTAACCTCTCAGTTCTATAAAGTTAGTACCTCTGACTTAATTATGTATACAAAAAAAAAAGAAAAAAAAAAGAAAACTCTATAAACCCAGATCCATATGTTGTTCAAGGCATATGATAAGATTCTTAGAGAAAACAAAGTGGATAAATGGTAGTGTGGCCGAGCAAGGCAGAGATAAAACAAAATTTTCGAGGAAGAGGAAATATCTGAACAAAGAAAAGAAAATGACATAGACCATTTACCTGATAAGAGTTCGAGCCCGAGAAGAACAGACAAGAGAGAATGAAACTAAAGAAGATAAAGCAAAGTATATATAGATGGATTTTGCGAAATAGTCAGATATGAAACGTACGAGTATTAATGTAAGCGTTGATCTCTCCTACCACTCCTCTGTTAGAACGTTATGAGCGTGATTTACTGATCAGTTTGCAAAAGGATAAATCTTCGAAATATACAGGGGAAGCCAAGAGTTTCACAACGTATAAAGCTTGATGATAATTTAATGCCAGATTAATTTCCTGCGTGATTTGAGCTCATACCAGAGAACTGGTATCTTGGCAGGTATACATTGTTATAACTTCAAATTTATGTGATGTGTGATTAAATGATAAAACGGCAAGGCACATAAATTTGAACTGATGCGCATTTGAAGGGTGCTTGATTTATATTTTTTTCTTTCCAGATGATATGTGTGATTTTAAACTGCTCATTATGAATATATTTTGATTTCACAATATGTTCCAATTAAACAGTTGCATGGTTAAAGCAAACATGCTTTGAAGTCTGAACGTTTTGCATATATGCGTGATTTCTCCTTTCAGTTTCAAAGAAATAAAGGTTTCAATATTAAGAGGAAGAGAAATCAAATCTGCTGCCAGTTATACACAATTGATTGAATGCATCAGTTTCTTATGTTAATTGTTTACTCACGTGATTGAAGCAATGGGATAAATATATAGGGCTTTGAATATAACTGACGAGCTAAATCAGAGGAGATAAATCAATAGTTATCAATTATACAAGATGTCAGGGAATACGTTCAAATTTCAAGCATTGATTTGGTAAATATTTGCTTTAAATCTTCGTATGAATTAAAGGAGAGATAAATGGGAATGAAAACATCAGTTTCTATATGATAAATGCTTATACGTGATTTAGTTTATACATTGATTTATAGGCAAACAAACGGCAAATAGTGATACAATGCAATATTCCCTTGGTCTTAAGAAACGGCAGAGGTGCTGATACAACTAGTGATTCAAGCAAATACATATAGATTTGTTTTAACTGTAGGTTGCGTGATTCATTTCCAGTTTTAATGCATGCGTGATATATCTTCCAAATATAAATGTTTGCACGTTATAAGAATTTTTTTTTTCAAAAGCATGCGTGCCTTATAAATTTCCAGATTTGATGAATATGGACTGTGTAATTTCCTTCCAGGATACTTTGCTTGAATTATATGTGTGATTAGGAACGGAAAATTTTATTTATTTATTTATTTATTTATTGCACAATAAAGGTGAAATAGAGAGATATACATGGGAATTGAGAAGTTGAAAAGATAGGCAAGGTTAAGTATGAATGCGTGATTTAAAACTGCCAATTGAAATCTAGATTTAATGCATGCGATAACTGCAATTTTTATGAGAAGCTTTGATTTCAAAATCTTATACTATTTAATGTAGGCGTGATTTTAGATTGATGATTTGCAGATAAAAGGATTTGTTTGAGGCGGAATCAAATGGACAAATGGGGAGAAAAGGGCAAGCAGCTTAAATGGTTTAAAGTATCAGTTTTATATATATAAATATGAATACGTGTGTGATGATTCATTTATATTTACATAAATTTTGATTTGTATTAAATATGTTTACAAATGTATTTGGACGTTCGCAGATACCATACTAGATCATAGGCAAAAACACAGGGGAAAAAGAGGAAGCTGTAGAGATTTAAAGCTTTCAGTTACAAAAGTTATAAATATGTTTACGTGATATAAGATTTAGGCAGTTACACAACATATAAAGTTTGAAAATATGTAAATATGCATGCGTGATTTCAGCATGCTTTGATTCTCCTATGTTTGATTTAATAAACAAACTGGCCAGACTTAATGCAAAACTTTTTAAAAAGAAACGTACAAAATGAAAAGTTGCGTGATATAAGCCTGGATATAAAGTTTGTACGTAACTTTATGTTCTTTTTTTTTAGTTCAGTTTGCAAAAATTATAAGTTTTTGAATTTACTGGAAGGCCGAGAGATTTGCTTCAGTTTTCTCTTTGAATAAATGCTTATACGTGATTGAAGAAATAAACAAGGGAAGTTATCAATGCATGATTTTATTTCTGAGAAAAGGAAAGGCAAACTCATATTCAATTCAGTTTTGATTTACAAAAGGTTTAATTAAGGCATACGTTGATATGGGGAGAAATAAAGGTAAGTATACATCAGAGGATGAACGAAAGAGTTGATATGTATCGTATCAATTTAGGCATGCACAAATTTCTCCTTGGATTTTTGTCTCACACGTTACTTCCATGTTAAGTTTTTACTTCATTTTATTTATTTGATTTTAGTTTGAAAACAATAAATGGAATGGCAAGAATTTATGCAAAGCTTAGAAAAACGTATACAAATTTATTTAAAATCAGACTGTCAGTTTATGCAACGTAACGTTTGTTATAAAATCTCTGACTGATATTTTTCTCCAAAATTTTACGAAAACATGATTTTTACACTACGCTAAACAGACGCAGTCCAAAACATCAAAAAAAAAAAAAAAATTTCATAAAAATAACATTTTAAAAACACACGTTTTATTACGTCACTTATACCCTATAATTGACGCGTCTTTTGAACGCGAAATTCAACTGTTTAACTTAGCTTAAAATTTCACAGTTATTATTAGATTTTATTGACATATGCAATTTTATAAAATATATCTTCAAATTAAATAATTAAACTATATCTTTAGACACAATTTATATAAAATATACTTTGAAACTAAATAATTAATAATAAAATAAATATCTAAAACTAGGGCTGTTACACTCTCCCCCACTTAAGAACTTTTCGTCCTCGAAAAGGAACGAAAGAAGAGAAACAAAGAAGATAAGCTAGATAACAAGTATTTTAAACGGATGGTTCCGGATTTTAAAGCACGAAGAAGATCTTCTAGAGTCGGTTTTACCCTTCCAGTTCGACTGTCAGTCTATGGGACAATGTCCCGATCCTGAGGAGTAACAAAGATTTCTAAAGACTATAGAGAGATTTCTAAATAGACTGGTATAAGCGATAGCATCCCAATCCGTAGAAGATAGGGAAACCAAGGACATTTAAGATAGTCTGGAAAACAAGATAAGATAATAAATTTGAAATCATAATACTTTGAAAGTCATTAAAATTTATAGATTATTATTTGGAAATACTACTAAAATCATAACACCTTTTTAAAATAATCTTCATTTATTCAGTTATAAATTTCCATAATATTTTATTTTTAGAACAGCAGCACTTAAAATATGCTACAGCAGATATAATAATATTTCTAATTAGTTCAACATTTTTCTTAATTCTTAATTTAACAAATAACCTAACACTTTATTTGGAATACCTATTTTATAAATAAAATTTGAGTGGTTATAATAAATGTTATACACTCGAATTTTAGTTATAAAATCCTTTTTATATTGTATATTTTCCAAATTCATTTTTTTAACTTTTGAAAATCAAGGTAAGTTATATTGAAATGAAATTGAGTATTATACAACTAAAACTTCCAAATTTAATTATTTCCAGTTGGAATTTCTTATTCAGAATTTTATTTTCCATTTATTGAAATTTCTTAAGATAAAATTTTAAGAATTAAATTTCTGATTCCCCTCAAACCATTTACAGATAAATAAGTATATATTCATAATATGTCAATCAAATTTAAATTATATATCTATATATATATATATATTAAGTCATACTTTAGAAATTTCAAATCAAATAAAATCTCAAGGTAATACTGTAGCCAGACTACAGAATGGTCTTTCACTTCGAAACTCGAAAATGAATGTCGATGATGTTGTAGTCATCACCGAAATTATTTTCCAGCGACAAAGAGAAGAGCACTAAATTTTTAAAATTCTTTGGGAAACAAACTTCTATTTTGAAAATACTTTAAATAATATATACTTTTAAAATTTTAATCCCAAAGTTTGAAACCATCAGAAATTGAATTCTCAAGTTCTTGTTTTATATTCATTTCTGTTTCTAAATTAATTTATAACCATTGTTTATATTCAATTATTTAGACAAACACATAGTTTACAAAACCATAAATAAAATCAAACTATTATCTCCTGACACTAGTTAAATTAAATATTAAAATTTCTGAAAATTTATACTTATATATATTTTAGATTTCCTTTCAAATATAGGAGTAAATTTCCAAAACATGGATAGAGACTCAAATTTTGATGAACTCAAATCGAATAGAATCCAAGATATGTTGGGATCAGAAAATCTGATGATTAACTCACAAAATAAGGAACTGGGTAAGATATATAAGTCGCGGGCAACCTTGACCGGGTCAACCGTGACTTGAAGAGTCGGATCGATATGATTGGGTAAATCTATATTTGATCCGAAGAGATAGAGTTCGGAATAACCAAAGATACTGGCATATAAACCGAGGATAAATATAAATCTCTGGTGAATCAATGCTAATGGTAAAGGAGTTTCACCCCTTTATTAGAACGATGGCGAGACCGCCAATTCACTATAAAGATCATCCGAAGTGGAGTTATGGGATACTCCAGAATCTTGAGTAGATGAAAAGTGAGGGACACGAGTGAACTTTGGAACCACAGGGAATGTTCCAAATTCGAAAAGGAAGAGATTCAATCTCAAACGAAGGTGATTCTGTAAATCAAATTTACCATATATTCTGAGTTTGCCTAGAACCTGGCTCTGATACCAACTGTAACGACCCACTATTTTGTACCATTCGAATTCGACAATAATAGAACATGTCGAGCTGGAATAGTTCAAAATAATAGATTGTAGAATAAATTTGGCAAAACTCGGAATATACAGTAAATAAATCACAGAATCACATACACAGATATCAGAATCTCGCAGCGGAAATTAAAATTTAGTGGTTCATGAAGCCACTGATACATCTTTAACAAAACAGGAATTTCATTGTTTATAATCCTCAATACAATTTTAAAACATAAATAGAGATAGAGTCTTCAAAGTCTGGGATTCCAGAAAAGATAAAGACTGAAACAAACTTCCAGCACGAATGGTCTACGGAATGTCCTAGCTCCGGAGAGGAAACTGAAGCTGCAACTCAGGCTGACCCGAGCGTACAATAAAACAAAACACTCGAGTCAGGACATACATACTTATATAATGTAAGCTAAATCAAGTGTACTGTAATATATAGCAAGTAACTCAAAGGATGCCTGGGACCGCCCATCCTCTAAGGATCCGTTAAACTATTTACTATGTAGTATATTGCGCTATTATAATAGTGTCTATTTATAAAGTAAACATACTTATTTCTTAGCATTAAGGGGTTACCCATATAGCCCTTAACACGTAATAGTCCCAGTAGTCCATCCAATATCATAGCTCCTCCTACTCGGGAAGCAACTAGAGGATACCACACGGGCTACGGGAGAAAACCAAACTCGTACAAGGCTCGATATGGTAGGTGACACGGCACAACTAGGCAATGCCAGGGTAGATATACCAATTGCTATCCGGACCGGTGGTAACGCGAAGCCGCAGCAACCGCCCACCTCGAACAACACTCCCAAATCAAGGGTGCACCCAAACAATCACATAAGCAATAGAATGGTATACGAAGAAGTGCGTTCGATCAGAGGAGCTACCTCATTAATCCGAGAATCGCTCCTGTTTTAGCCACCTTATGCCAACTCACGGGAGTCGGGTCCACGTATATACCTTTCAAGAAACCGTCACCACCAACCTACTTCATTCTGGAATCTCCACCGCGTACACGGTTAGTCAAAGTGGTTTTCGGTATCGACAGAGAGTATGTCCATATCCGATCCCGGTCTCTTTGCCAACCCTTCGTTATTATAACCCGTGGTTATTTAAAACAGTTTATACTTTAAATCAGAATAAACATTTCCATTTCAAAACTATAGATACGATATCATTTTAAAACCCAAAACAATAGGATATCGTTATATTCAAATATAATTCTTTCCAAAACCATACTGTTTATAATATCTGGAGACCAAATATTTGAATTATATCTTCAAAGGATAATGTTTTGGAAACTTTACTTAAATCCATAACTCCCAAACACAATGGTTTGGACATTCAACGGTATATATATAAATGGGTTAACTTTATGGTTACTTTGTAAAGAAGATAATTTACATAGCTTCACAAATATATTTCTTTATTTAAAGTTTAACCATAATTTAAATATCCCTTTATGTTACCAAAACCATTTCAATTTTTATATATATCCAATTGGAGTATTTACTATTCAAAACTTAGTTTGGGTTTTATTCTTTCACAAATCAATGTTTTATATTTTTAGTCTTGAATATTCCCATAATTTCCATAAATAAAACTCCAAATTTTAACCATTAAATTTTTCCCAAAATTTACTTAATACCAGAATATTTATCTTTAATTTATTTAGGAAAATACAGTTATAAATATTATGTCTTAAGTTTTTCCAAAACTTAAGGTAAAATAAAATTTATCAAATTCCATAAATTTTAGAGCAATCAAATTCTAGATTCCATAGCACTTAGGAAATGCTACCTAAAGTTATGGGTAAAACTAGTCAAATTTCAAAAGACAGCATTTAAATGCTGTAATAGATTGTTTAACTTGATAAATATTTCCAAATATAACCTATTTATTTATTCATTTATTAACTGAAATCTTATTCTTTCAAAATCCCGATTTACCAAATAAGTTATATTCCATAAATTTATTCAAATATTTATTTATTTCTTTATTTATAACTTATTAAAAATCAATATAAATTCCTTTAAAGATATAAATCAAATATTTAACTTCCAAAATAATTTTAAATATTTCAGAAAATATTATAAGGACCACGGGCCTGTATATAGTTTTCTAGCCTAGGTCAAGTGGTACGGATTTATATCATTTCAATCCGTAGTTTACAAATATCCCGGGTCCTATCATTTCAAACCCGCAATCCCAAGTTTAACAGTTTAACAGTTAACAGCATAATTTAACAATAATAATCATTTAGGCCTATCATTTCAGCCCATAACAATCTACGTATAACAGGGAACTTGCAGTGTGATTTAAGCAGTAAATAAACAATAACATAATATAACTGCAGATATAATACAACAGATAATAACTGATGAGGTGTCAATTTAAATGGGGTTCATCATTTTATATTACACTACAGACAGATAATAGTGACATAAAATTTTACACATACACTTGCAATAATTTACGAAATATAAATACGTATGTCTGGTGAGAAATACTCACTTGAAAGTTGCAGAAAATTTGAATTCAAAACGACGATTCACCGGTAAAGACCGACAGAAAATAACGATCAAATTTCTTCTGATGTCGCCTAGATTCAAATCTAGAACAAATTCAAATATTTTGAAACGCGACTTTAGAATGTATGGTCAAGAAAGGATTAAAATAGAACGGAAATTGTTTTGACTTGCTCGACCACTCCACCGTATAATGTGACCTAAATATACCCAAACGTGAACCGTGCTAACACAAAAATTACGACAAAATTTCCTAAAACAAAAACGGCAAAATGTTGAATACGCATACACGTGCACACTTGCATTCCTATGTATTATGAAAATGTTGTTGCTTAAATTTTCCTCAAACTTAGAGTCACTTTTTCAAATCCAGCTACTATCTTACATTTTAAACTTAATTTGCATCATTGCTTTATGACTTCATCCATCTTCAATCTAAACTTTCCAGGCTTAAAAACTGTACAGACACACCTCATCCTATCTTCAACTATTACTAGCATCCCCAAACTCCAGCCTTTTACTAAACACTCAGGTTAGATGAATTCACTCACAAGGCTTGGTCATCATATCCAAAGCAAGTTTTTACTGATCCATTCGTGCACCGTGTGATACACAGATATGCACAGCCTATGAATTTTATAAATGCAGACTACCACTCAACTACGTTTTTCTTAATTCACTCATATATGCCTCTATGCTCTTTTCTTCTTCTATCCTCTTTTGCAATGACTTACCCAAACTAGAACCCAAACCTGGTCTAAGTTTACAAATACAGTTTGTCTGAAAGGAGAAAAATGAGCAAATTCCTTATTATACCCCTAGTCGAACCCATGATTTTGAAATCAAAAGAAAACTCAGGTTAATGAGATGTTTGATAGAACTTGGTTTTACATATGTAAAATTTTTTTTCAAAGTAACCTCTCAGTTCTATAAAGTTAGTACCTCTGACTTAATTATGTATACAAAAAAAAAAGAAAAAAAAAAGAAAACTCTATAAACCCAGATCCATATGTTGTTCAAGGCATATGATAAGATTCTTAGAGAAAACAAAGTGGATAAATGGTAGTGTGGCCGAGCAAGGCAGAGATAAAACAAAATTTTCGAGGAAGAGGAAATATCTGAACAAAGAAAAGAAAATGACATAGACCATTTACCTGATAAGAGTTCGAGCCCGAGAAGAACAGACAAGAGAGAATGAAACTAAAGAAGATAAAGCAAAGTATATATAGATGGATTTTGCGAAATAGTCAGATATGAAACGTACGAGTATTAATGTAAGCGTTGATCTCTCCTACCACTCCTCTGTTAGAACGTTATGAGCGTGATTTACTGATCAGTTTGCAAAAGGATAAATCTTCGAAATATACAGGGGAAGCCAAGAGTTTCACAACGTATAAAGCTTGATGATAATTTAATGCCAGATTAATTTCCTGCGTGATTTGAGCTCATACCAGAGAACTGGTATCTTGGTAGGTATACATTGTTATAACTTCAAATTTATGTGATGTGTGATTAAATGATAAAACGGCAAGGCACATAAATTTGAACTGATGCGCATTTGAAGGGTGCTTGATTTATATTTTTTTCTTTCCAGATGATATGTGTGATTTTAAACTGCTCATTATGAATATATTTTGATTTCACAATATGTTCCAATTAAACAGTTGCATGGTTAAAGCAAACATGCTTTGAAGTCTGAACGTTTTGCATATATGCGTGATTTCTCCTTTCAGTTTCAAAGAAATAAAGGTTTCAATATTAAGAGGAAGAGAAATCAAATCTGCTGCCAGTTATACACAATTGATTGAATGCATCAGTTTCTTATGTTAATTGTTTACTCACGTGATTGAAGCAATGGGATAAATATATAGGGCTTTGAATATAACTGACGAGCTAAATCAGAGGAGATAAATCAATAGTTATCAATTATACAAGATGTCAGGGAATACGTTCAAATTTCAAGCATTGATTTGGTAAATATTTGCTTTAAATCTTCGTATGAATTAAAGGAGAGATAAATGGGAATGAAAACATCAGTTTCTATATGATAAATGCTTATACGTGATTTAGTTTATACATTGATTTATAGGCAAACAAACGGCAAATAGTGATACAATGCAATATTCCCTTGGTCTTAAGAAACGGCAGAGGTGCTGATACAACTAGTGATTCAAGCAAATACATATAGATTTGTTTTAACTGTAGGTTGCGTGATTCATTTCCAATTTTAATGCATGCGTGATATATCTTCCAAATATAAATGTTTGCACGTTATAAGAATTTTTTTTTTCAAAAGCATGCGTGCCTTATAAATTTCCAGATTTGATGAATATGGACTGTGTAATTTCCTTCCAGGATACTTTGCTTGAATTATATGTGTGATTAGGAACGGAAAATTTTATTTATTTATTTATTTATTTATTGCACAATAAAGGTGAAATAGAGAGATATACATGGGAATTGAGAAGTTGAAAAGATAGGCAAGGTTAAGTATGAATGCGTGATTTAAAACTGCCAATTGAAATCTAGATTTAATGCATGCGATAACTGCAATTTTTATGAGAAGCTTTGATTTCAAAATCTTATACTATTTAATGTAGGCGTGATTTTAGATTGATGATTTGCAGATAAAAGGATTTGTTTGAGGCGGAATCAAATGGACAAATGGGGAGAAAAGGGCAAGCAGCTTAAATGGTTTAAAGTATCAGTTTTATATATATAAATATGAATACGTGTGTGATGATTCATTTATATTTACATAAATTTTGATTTGTATTAAATATGTTTACAAATGTATTTGGACGTTCGCAGATACCATACTAGATCATAGGCAAAAACACAGGGGAAAAAGAGGAAGCTGTAGAGATTTAAAGCTTTCAGTTACAAAAGTTATAAATATGTTTACGTGATATAAGATTTAGGCAGTTACACAACATATAAAGTTTGAAAATATGTAAATATGCATGCGTGATTTCAGCATGCTTTGATTCTCCTATGTTTGATTTAATAAACAAACTGGCCAGACTTAATGCAAAACTTTTTAAAAAGAAACGTACAAAATGAAAAGTTGCGTGATATAAGCCTGGATATAAAGTTTGTACGTAACTTTATGTTCTTTTTTTTTAGTTCAGTTTGCAAAAATTATAAGTTTTTGAATTTACTGGAAGGCCGAGAGATTTGCTTCAGTTTTCTCTTTGAATAAATGCTTATACGTGATTGAAGAAATAAACAAGGGAAGTTATCAATGCATGATTTTATTTCTGAGAAAAGGAAAGGCAAACTCATATTCAATTCAGTTTTGATTTACAAAAGGTTTAATTAAGGCATACGTTGATATGGGGAGAAATAAAGGTAAGTATACATCAGAGGATGAACGAAAGAGTTGATATGTATCGTATCAATTTAGGCATGCACAAATTTCTCCTTGGATTTTTGTCTCACACGTTACTTCCATGTTAAGTTTTTACTTCATTTTATTTATTTGATTTTAGTTTGAAAACAATAAATGGAATGGCAAGAATTTATGCAAAGCTTAGAAAAACGTATACAAATTTATTTAAAATCAGACTGTCAGTTTATGCAACGTAACGTTTGTTATAAAATCTCTGACTGATATTTTTCTCCAAAATTTTACGAAAACATGATTTTTACACTACGCTAAACAGACGCAGTCCAAAACATCAAAAAAAAAAAAAAAATTTCATAAAAATAACATTTTAAAAACACACGTTTTATTACGTCACTTATACCCTATAATTGACGCGTCTTTTGAACGCGAAATTCAACTGTTTAACTTAGCTTAAAATTTCACAGTTATTATTAGATTTTATTGACATATGCAATTTTATAAAATATATCTTCAAATTAAATAATTAAACTATATCTTTAGACACAATTTATATAAAATATACTTTGAAACTAAATAATTAATAATAAAATAAATATCTAAAACTAGGGCTGTTACAACTTTCATGTCTCCCGTGGGGCGTTCCACAACTTTCTCTTTCTTCCATCTCTTGGGAAATCCCTAGCGATGTGTCCCTTCATTTTACAATGGTAGCAAATGGTTGATCCGTAGACTAGTACTATGGGCTTATGCTTCACCTTCCTCACTTTAGGGCAATGGTTTAGGAAATGTCCTTTCTTTTGACACTTAAAGCATAAAATCTCAGACCGAAACAATTTGACTTCTTTGTTCCTTTCCCTTCTTGGTTTACTGCACTTAGCTACGTAATGTCCTTTACTGTGACATCTATAGCATGTGACATCATCGTAAGGACCTGTCCAGCCCTTTCCCTAACCAGTTTCTCATGTTCCAGTATTGCTTCTTCATGTGCCTTGCGTGCAGCTGCTCTTCGCTCCCAACGCCTTACCTTCCATTCTTCTCCTTTTGCCATCTCTCACAACTCGAACTAGATTCTAGTGGGACTTCCTAACCTATAATTAAAACATCAATTAGTTGAATTTTAAGCTTTATTCTTATTTCCAAAAAAATTCCCTTTCGGTTATTTTTATCGCTTAATCCATTAATTTGATAATCTGGTTCATTTTAAATTTCCAAAATTCAAAACCTGTTTTATTCCTTTTTAACTTACTCAATTTAAGTTTTTACACTCCAAATTTAAATTTCTTATCAATATCACTTTCCACTTATAAGCTCAAAACATATCTTTCTTTAGGTTATACTTCTCATTTCAAAGGGGATTCTAGAGTTCAAACATCTAGTATTTATTTTAATTCACATGGAAATCATATATATATACACACACATATCCCATTTACATATCAAATCACACTTTATATTTTTAAACCATCTTGGTTTTTATCCAAAACAAATTCATCTTGAAACAACTCTTGTTTTAAAATAAAGATTTCTATATTCAAAAATATTCTAAATAGTGTCATTTATTATTTGCTCCAACACTTTGAAACAATTTTAAAATTTTCAGGACTAGATTCATAACTTCCCAATTTAAATTCATTTTAATTTATAAGACACATTTATAAATTCAGCATATATAATTTCATTTTGTTTCATCATTGTTTATTCTATAATAAACATCGTTTATTAAAACACACCAATCCAATTTATGATAATAATTAATATTATCATATTCAGAAACCAAACACACCATATATTTCATAATCATTTTTTGGGAGGATGAAATCGGGGTAAACTTATTTTGGTTTCAAAACACTTTTGAAAAACATTCCCGAAATTCCCGAGATTTAAAATCTTGGTTTGAGTCTACTTTCAGCTTAACTTACTTGCATATTTCATTCTTATTAGATTTAAATTTGGTTATATATTTATTACAAATAAATTTTATAATCTTATTTAATTATGATAATTACAACCAATCACCCTAATATAATATAATAATTTAGAAATATTTTTCCTTTATATTTATCAAAATATAATCTTATATATATAAAAAATTAAATCGCTTTTAAAATCATTATATAAGAAAATAACAAATACGCCCTCATATATACTACACTCAACTCATTTTAGGGTACTATTGACCCTATCTCTAATGAGTAATCCCCACCAGACCTGAGGTCCTCGCTTAACCTTTAGCTCTGATACCGTGTGAAAAGACCGGGGGATTTTCGACCCCTAAAAATCGACACTAATACATTCACTGTATAGAGTGCCGAACATTTGAGTGTCAGAAATACCAAGTTGTTAGGGTTGAGAAGAAAAAGATGTAGAAGAAGAAAACAGAAACAGCAGCACAGAATCTCACAATCGCAGCGGAATAAACTATAATATACAATAACAACATTTTTACAAAGGCAAGCTACAACTGTTGATATACAAACAAGTTATCAAAGTACAATCATCAACAAATAAATATGGACAGTTATAATAAATTGTCCCTAATGCTGAACATACAGCCTACCATACATAGTGGAATATAGTCAAATATGCCTAGACCATCCCAGCTCGTCTCTTGAGCTCCAAAACTGTCCCTACCTAAAAATGTAATATTCAGTCTGACCCGAGCATTACAATAAAGTAAAACTCGAGTCAGATTGGAAACCAACGTGAGTAAACCCATTAAATTTGAAATACTTAAGTTATAAAACTTCTTTGAAAACCAAGGTAACTCGTATAAACACGATGAGTTATCATTTTATTTAACCCAAAACATTCTACAGAAATCCAGATATCACAATAGTGCCTATGTACGATACTTATTTAAAATAGTTAAATTGTGAAATTAATCCAATTCCAGTCTGTTAAACTCTATAATTAGACCTATGAGGGCTCGTAGTGACTTTCCAATCGAAGTTGTTTCAGATAACACTGATACCCGTTTTCCGGTCTCTTCGAATCCAAGCAATAAGTTTTAAAGGGTAAATTATTTAAAGTAAACAATTTATATTCATGGTGACAAAACTCACATGTGGGAATTTATTATAATGTTTATTCCAAATAAAACGTATCATTAATTTAATCTAACGATTTTAACCCGTCTGACCATTTTCAGGTACAGACAAGAATGCTGAAATAAATATTCAAGGCAAATAGCCCAACCTATATTGTTACCTTAATTTAACGATAAATAATTTATATTAACTAATTCACCATTCAGACTTCACCTTAAAATTTATTGGATCTTGTAACGACTCGATATTTTCAACCATTCGCATCCAAACATGCCGGAATTGAATTGCTAACAATATCAAATTGTAAATTTATATTTGGCAAGACTCAGCATATACAGTAAATAAAATAATCAAAAAATCACAGACACAGAGTAATATAACAATATGCAGCGGAAACAAAAGAATAATAGTTTATGAAGCTACTATATATATATATATATATCTGAGTTAAATAATATACAACAGAAGTGTCAAATACAATAGTCAAATACAAGATCGACATACATCACTGGAATCAATTGAATAACTGCAAGCTGAAAAGATGGCTGGATCTCCAAGCGAAGCTCCAACTCCAAAGGTGAGTCTCAAAAGCTGTATCACTCAGTCTGACTCGAGCGTAAAGCAAAACAGAAAACACTCGAGTCAGGATTAACATTCTTATATCAATAAATCCAATTCAAGTGAAATAACAACTAAAATATAAGTAACTCAAAGGATATTTGGGATAACCATCCTCTAAGGATCCGTTAAACTATCTAGTATGTTACCACATACGCTATTATAATAATGTCTAAATTGAAGTATAACATATTTAAAAACAGAGTTAAGGCATTATCCATATCCCTTTTAACACGTTTTATAGTGCCAATAGTCTATACAGTACCGTAATACCTCATGATCGGGAGGCTACCAGAGGATACTCCATAGGTACGACACAAATCAAACTCGTACAAGGCGTGCTAGGGTAGGTGACACGACACAACTAGGCAATGCAAGGATAGATATATCAATTACACTTTCGGGCCGGTGTAACGCGTAGCAGCTACTACCGCCTACCTCGAGCTACACCCCCAAATCAAAAATCAAAGTGGCCACCAAATCAATCAAAAAGAAATAGAATGGTATCGAAGGAGTGTGTCCGATCAAAGGAGCGACCTCATTAGCCCGTTGATTGCTCCTATTTAGCCACCTTATGCCAATTCACAGGAGTCGGGTCCACGTTCATACCTCAAAGGATGTCGCCACCATCCTACTTCATTCTGGAATCTCCACCGCGTACACTGTTGTTAAAGTGGTTTTTGGAGTTGGCAGAGAGTATGTAACGACCCCGGTTTTGATTTAAATTTGAATTAGTAATTTATTTAAATTTTGGGAATAAATTTGAATTAAATTAGTAATTAATATAATTTTTTGATTAAATTGTGAATTTATTTGATTTTTTTCTAAATAAAATAAGATATTTGTTTATTTATTATATATATATATATATATAAATTGATTTTGAAATAGATTTTGGATTTGAGATTCAAAATAAATATTGAAAATAAAATTGAAATTTGGATTCGAAATTCAAATATAAATGTGTTGAAATATAAATTGGATTTAAAACCATATTTTAAAATTAATAAGAATTTGTTTTCTAATTTTAATATACATATAATTTGAAAGTTATATTTTGAATTAAATACAAATGATTTTCAAAACAATTGTTTAAAGCTAAATTCTATAATATACGTATGTGTGTTTATTTATTTAAAAGTACAATAACTTGAATTTAAAATTTAAAATAAAAATGAATAAAAGCTTTAGATATGTATACATAAGGAAATGCATTAATTAGGATTCAAAATTAAAAAAGTACATATAAAATCTAAATGTAAAGTATAATTTGATTTTAAATCATATTTCTTTAGAGATTATACGTACACACACACACACACACACACACACACATATATATATATATAAGGAAAAGTATAAATAAGAAAACATGAACTTATGTCAATATAGAATAGATGATCTACTTAAATAAACAAAAGTTTAGCAAGGATTTAAAACGAAAATTTTATAAAATTATTTAAACTAAGGGTTTAAACTATAAATTATAAATTAATTTGGATAAATGTTTTAAACATAAATTTACTTATTTTAAACAAGTGTAGAAAATTTAAATCATGCCTTTACAAGTGTAATTAAAATAGACAAGTGGCAAAAACAAATTTTTCTCTTAAAAGTTGAAATATATACAAATGAGAAATGTGTAAATCAGGCTATTCTAAAACCACAAAAAAAGAGTTTTTTTTATACAAACCTGAGAAACCAAAATTTAAAGTAAAATTCAAAACCTGAAATAGTAAAAAAAAATCAAAATAAGTTCAGGCTCCAATCTGAAGCATGCAAACTCAAGTTCAACCAGAAGATCGAATAACTTCAAATGTTTAAGTTTCATCAGCCAGAAAACCAAAGCATAAAGAAAATTCAAAAAAAATCTGGAATCAAGTTTCAACCTCATTCAATCTGGAGCCTGTGGAAATCAAAGAAGAATACAACTCAAACCTGAAGATCAAAGATCAGTTTCAAAAATTATACGGCAAAGCAAGATTCAAATTTTCAGATCATTCAATTAAGTGTAGATTTTAATTGAATAACAAATCATTTTTCAGGCTACAAAACCAGGCATTTACTCTGTTCAAACATCCAATCCAAGTGAGCAAACTCTTAAACCATTTATACTTTGATTTGCATGTGATTAGTATTGAATGTTTGTTTGTGGAATGTGCTTGCATGGATGCAAATATGCCTGTATGTGTATATATAGGTGAATTTGTGTATAGACACACACTTCTGTTCTCAAGTTACAGTTTTAAAAACCCAATTCAAGAAAATTCCAAAATTTCTTTAATTTAATCCCTGATAGACTTTATTGTTTGAACAAATTATGTTTGTTGAAACATAAAATAAAATCTAAAAATGGTTTAAAGTATGTTTGTTTTATAAATTACCTGGAAATTAACAAAGATACTGAAAATATAAAATATATCGAATTCTCGATTGAAATAATTCATTATTTTAGGTGTATAATATGTTTTATTATTATAAAGCATGAATTTTAAAAGTTAAGTCATAAATTTTTGTTTGGGATTGAGAGAGATATAGGTAGTTGAATGATTTAGGCATTTCGCTCGTTTCTTGGTGATCAGCGACGAATTAAGGCCCGTGCTTTGGGCTGAAGGTGCGTTGAAGGTTGCCGAGGCTGGGAAAAATGACCAGTGATTTTTTTGATCATTGGGGAGGTAGCGCAGCGAGATTCCAGGGTTTAAGAACCCAATTTGGTCGATGATATTCATCATGCTCGTGTAGCAATGTGGGTAGACCAGAGTCATTTGGTCCGAAGGGGATCGATGCTGGAGGTTGTGATGAAGCTGTGGGCATGGTGACGTGTTGTCTGGTGGTCAGGATGATAGAGGCGAGACGGTTTTAGATGATCGACTAGGTTCCAGTTTTGAATCGAACTGCTCGATTTTGAACTACGATGAATTTATGGTATTTGGGTGATCGAAATCACGAAAGGGGTTGTCGTCGACTTGTCAACGTTAATGGCGAGAGTCGGAGGGTCATCGTTCAGGCGTGCACGTGCACATGTTGTCACGATCCAAATTCCATCGTTCGAGAATCGACATCCGTACTCCACTGTACTTGAATGCCGCAGATTCAAACGTTGAAATTCGAGTCGTGTCGGAGCTTATAACACATTAAGTACAACGCAGCAGAAGAAACAGAATATACATTTGATATATATAACATTTGATACAATATCTGATACAACAGAATACAGTAGAATGGTACAATGGATAACAATACCATCAGAGATACAAGAAGATAGCAACGGAAAGATAAAGACAACACTAACAGCGGAACAAATATCTCCAATATAGTCTTCAAGAAAGAACTCCATCTTCAAAACACCAATCCAGCAATAGCACAAACTCCCAATCACGATGCATAAAGATAAGCAAGTCTCGTCCGCAAAGGATTGCCAAATCCTAGGCTGAAAGCTATCGAATCTACACCTAATATTGATTATCTGAAAACCCCAACTCTAGACTGTCCGTGTGGGAAAATGTGGGCACCTAGAGTTTAGGAAAGGTACAATAAACTCCAGGTCAGTCATGGGACTGGTATGAGCAAACAAAAATATTTGGTCTTTAAAACAAACAAAAGAATTTGAATTTGAAATTCGCAATGCTTTTTGGAAAATGAAACTACCATAAGGCCTTCCGCCACACACACAATGCAATCGCAGAATTGGAGGAGATTTCTCCTTATGATAGTCAAATATGCTTGATACGTGAAATTTTTTTGATATTATTACTATAAGTGCAAAGTGTAGAAAAATCTTTTGAAAGTAAAATATAAATCCTAGCCAACATACGACTAGTATCGTATGCCTACTATAGCTACCATCCAAACAGTGGGGCCCCACCATAAGTAGATAGCAGGTAATACAACTAAAACCGTACAAGGCGCGTATTGAAGAATGGATTTCCAACAAATGGTCAGGCTAAGGAACTTCCTACTGCCACATGGGATCGCCTCTGGCGGGACGTCCCGAGAAACTAACGTTACGGTTAGATCTCTGCCAACACAAGGCCGGGTTACCTCTGTAACTAGGTAACTACTACACGAGCGTGCCATCCCTCGGTCCTTTGGGACCTTTATCCAAGGTACCTCTAAGCAACAACCACACAGTAAATGAGATTGGAGCAACCACATGAGTAAATATCTGGGCTCCATACCATGATACCACCCTTTACCAGAAGGGAATGACACACCCTAAAGGGCGCGACCCTCATAACCTTGCCGCATCTTTCCTGTTTCGACCATTTCCGGGGAGTGAGGCCCTAATGTAGTCTCGTCCACAAAGCTACACTTTATACAAAAGCCATGCTTTGATCACAACTGATCAAAAATGATCATCAACACACAGCAGCACTTAGCATGCCACACTACCAAATTTGGGAGTATATCACTGATAAATATCAACTACATAACCTCTGAGCTCGTACGTCTCAGAGAAGGTTGTTAAGCTAAGAGAATAAATTCTCCGCCACCAAGCAGAAATGTATTTGATAGAGATCAGTTTAATATCTCAAAGTGTAATGTCGGACATACAACCATACAAGTCTGTTCCGGGTTCGAACAGAACCGAAAGCACTTCCGAAGAAGCCCTTGCAAATCCGGGTATCCACAATACCGATCGGACTTCCCATCACTAAGGGAATCTCTATATCGTAGCTACTCGGTGCAGAGACAATCGATAGGTTATCCTAACGTTCTCGAAGACACCCGGTCTTCAACACCGGTCTTCAAATGCAATCCATAACGTCGTATCACTATTCGGAATGGGGTATATGACACAAGGTCCTCTCCCGGCTAAACCGAATAGCGAGCGCAATATTTTAAAATATATGGATATGGGATTTCAGTTAAGTCACAACTTAAAAATCCAAAGCTTTTCTTTCAAATGGTCATCAAATTACCATTTTAAATCTTTAAACAAAAAGATTTATTTCACAAAGTTTCACCCAGTTTCACAAAGGTCCATTTATA
Organism: Allium cepa; assembly: GCA_030765085.1. NCBI lineage: Eukaryota > Viridiplantae > Streptophyta > Magnoliopsida > Asparagales > Amaryllidaceae > Allium > Allium cepa. Next base: position 124,349,859 of record CM060940.1, on the reverse strand, counting down.
GATTTCCAAAACAAACTTCCATCCCAAATGGATTAACTCATTAAATCTTTAAATTAAAGATTTAACTTATAGCTTTCAAAACACGTTTCCAAAGATATATCTATAACTTGGAAAACCATTTTCATTTCAGACTTGAATCCTTTTAACACCAATTGGAAGTTCATTCCTTATGTGAAAGCTTTTATTATTTGAAAACAAATAGTTTTCGTTCCAGAAAAATCCAATTTTATCTATACAAGTTGAAATCTTGGGTTGAATTTAAATTCCAAAACATCACTTTGAAAAGGTTTAAAAACCCATATAAACCCTTTCATAAGTTGAGTCCCCCTTTAAACATAGTTTTCAAATCATAGAATTCAATTTCAAATATTGAATTCAAATATAAATCAGATTATTTAAATTTCAAAACCCAATCGAGTTATTCAAAACAACTTTTATTTTTGAAATTCATTTTCAAAAGTTTTCAATTCCAAAACTATTTTGGATTCCAAAAATCCAATTTTTAAAACTATTTCAAAATCTGCAACTTAACCCATTTCCACGTGCAATCCATATTTGTGTGTGTATAAGTGTGGTCCAGGGGTTTTACACAATAAAAGTGCAACACAATCAATCAGCACAGATTTAAATACAGTAATGTTTTAAATAAGCGTATAAACTATAACGCTTATATTTGATAAGCGGTACAAACCAATTGTAACACTTATCTTTTATTCACAGATCACAAGTATATATCACAGATAATAAATTCCAGTAAACATAGCTCAAGTCAAAACAGAGCATCACAACCAAGGATATCAAACAATTCAATCATCCAATAGAATCCAAACAAACATAAGTAAGGTCGGTTAATTATCTGATTAATTCAAGTCGGATTTGATTACTTATGACTTACTTATCCTGGTTAATTAATATTAATGGCTTGCAAATCATTTTGATTAATTGCTCTTTAATCATTTATTAATTAACAACTAATAATAAATAAATTAACCCTCGATTAATTACGATAAGTGACTATCCCTAATCTTAAACAATGTTAATCCCTTGATTAATCTATCTTTAATTATTAAATAATTACTTTTAATTGTTTTCATTAACTTAATCTTCATTTATTATATTAATTAATAACCATTCCTTAATCACTTTCATAAATAATTTTTTTTATTTAATTAATTATTCATTTCCAAATGAGTTACCTTTATTAATTAATCACCTTAATTAATAATCATTTAATTAAATTTTTTTTAATCACTTTCATTAATAAATCACTAATTTTAAAATATAAAACCTTTTATCCTAATTAATTACATTAATTAACTTTCTTTTAATTTATCTCATAAATTAATCATCTTTGGATCATTAAGTAATTACACTTAATTACTTTTATTAATAAGACATCAAATATTCATAATAAATCATTTATTTCAACTATCACTTTATTATTTAATTTAATTAGATGCTTAACATTTACAAAATTTCTTGAGAATCTTTGGTTAATCATCTCTTGACTCCACCATCATTATATTTGGAAATACTCGGAGATTCATTTAATCGACATGAAATTTTAAACAAACCATATCAATAAATTTTAAACAAACCTATAAATTTGTTTAAAAACCTTGCTAATAGATTTTATTTGAAAACTAAAAACTTGATCTATATTCTTTCAACACATTTTAATGTTTGCAACTAGATTTTACTTTTATTAAAAATCTGTTCTATGTTTTCTGTTGAAATTTGAAAATCTGGACACACATATTTTTTTTCCCCTTTTTGTTCAATTTTCTAAAACCTGTTATGTTTCAAACAACCTGAGCCATTTCATGTTCACCCCGAGTTTCTCTTTGTTTCAGTTTTACATTTTTTTAAAAACTAACAAACAACCCGAGCGAACTCATCTTCTTCCAATAGCCATTCCTGACACCATCATATCAACGTGCACATGCACACTTGGTCGGCAACTCCCCGATCATCACCCCTAGTTCCAGCAGGTCGACAATGACCTAGACCTTCAACTCGACAACCCAGAAACCTTCGTTCGATAGCAAAGCGCGATTTCGATGATAATTCGAAAAACCTGGAACGAGCATGAACGTCAAATCATCACGCCGCCTTCGATTTCCATGACTAGAACCCACTGTACTCCACCCAGAGTAGCCTCCCATCATCGCGTCGCGATCACCCCCATTGCGATCAAGCCCGAACCTCTATTGACGCCGAGATTACTTCGATCCTTAACTCCACAAAACAGCCTACGAAACCCTATTACGTCGATTCCTGACCACTACACTAACCAGAAAAACCCACCTATATTTTTCTGATGATTGTCATCCCTAGAACTACCCTTGATCACAATCTCGAGCTTCTCCTTGACGAAGATCATTAGCAATTGCCGAAAATCCCCAAAACTAAACAACCCAGATTGTCGCACTTAATCCCAATTTAAAATCAAGATTTTCATCTCAAAAATCATCATTTGCAATGATAAACCAATTTATGAATTCAATTCAAGAAATTGAATCATTTGATTTTCTGATTTAAATTTATTCTTTACTGTAAAAGTTGTTTTTGGACTATAAACTAAAAAGTTCACGTGGAATCTATTTTTTTTAAAAGAACTTACATTGTAAAAATCATTTTCTATTTAATAATCGTAGCTAGATATAGATTTGGAAGAAAGATTTTTTGTATTTGAACTTGTAATCTAATCTGTTAATTCAAAACAGAGAGAAGCATCTTCACTATACAGGCATGCATCCATATTATACACAGCACATCATACAAATGCATTCATGCATAAGCAACCATATTTCTATACAATACATCACAACATTTAGTTATGAACACAGGTTTAAACTGTTTTTTTTTAATTTAGGTTTACTCACATTGATGGGAAGAAACAGAGAAGTAAGTTTAGATTCTCTTCTATACTTTGTTTACTTAAACAAGTCTAAAATCTATAACCTAGAATAGACATTCATGTCTGTTTTCACACGCACAATTGAACCTGTATATTCAAACTTGCACTGTTCTTTGTAGTTTCCAGTGAGTTTTCAAATTTTATTTTATCTTAAATAAATTTTAAAACTTACTTTATCAATGAACAAACAAATTTTGTTTACATTCTAAATCCTAACAGTGATTTAATTCAAGAGGTAATGAACTTTGAAATAAACTTGAGCCTGGAAACTAATACAGAGATATTCAGATGAAAAACAAACATGCACAAGCAAATTCATAGCCATGTAAACATACTGACATAGTTACCAACTAAACACATATATTTCAAGCATCAACTCAAATGTCAAAGCATATGAATGGGTTGAGTGTGTTTGCTCACCTGTGCTTGTTTGAAACAGAGAACTCAACCCTGAAGGTTTGAACCTGAGTCTGAACTTGACACCAGATTTGCTTATTCAAGCTGAATTGGTTTTTCTTTTGTTAAAAACTTGATTTTGAAATTTCAAATCCATTAAGCTTTAAAGTTAAACTTACCTGAGATTGATCTTTGCATTTATTCTAGTTGCCTCGGTTTTATGTTTTATCTTAAATTTTCTGAAGCTTCAAACTTGATGTTGATCTGCTATTTGATTTGCAATTTAAGTTCGAACTTGATCATCTCAGGATTGAAAACTCTGGCTAGCTTCAAGTTGATTTTCTTTTGTTTCCAGGTTGCATGCAGAGCCCATTCCCAGATTTAAGAAAATGCAGTTGCTTGAAGCTATTGCTTGATCTTATTGAATTGCTTGTGAATCAGGTTTTCAGTTTGAATCAAAAAAATTGATTTCCAGGCTTTTGTTTTTAAATATAAAAACTGAAATTTGCATTTGCATTGATCTCTTTTCCTTCTGTGGTTTAAAACTGAGTTGCTTTTTCCTTTCTGATATTTATGCTTTGAACAGCTTTGTGGTTTTGAAAGATGTGAAGCAAATCCTTTTTCTACTATTTTGTTCAGATTTTCTAAGATACCATATGATGGCATATGGGAAGATGTGAAGTTTCTTGTAATTTTAAATTTCATTATTAAAAAAAAAAATTAATGATGCCATTTGTATATATATGTATAGATGTGTAAGATCTTTAAGGTATGTTATGTTGCTTTGCTTTCACTTATCTCTTCTATGTATGTTTACATTTGTAATTTTCAAAGATAAAAGAATTTTTAAAAATAAACTTTATATCATATTCTTTTATAAATAAATGTACTACTTTTTATTTTTATATTTACACAAACAAAAGTTTATCCCAAATAATCCTTACATTTAATTTTTTTTGTTCAACATGTTTATACACTAATATATTTATACAATTTACATTCATACCTATATATATATATATATATATATTTATTTATATATATTATCTATTTATTTTATACAACTTTTAAAAGAAAAGAGGAATGTAAAATTTTCATATTAACAATCAATCAGCTTTATTCATATATGAAAATTTAACTTAAATATAATATGTTGAAAATTAATACATTAATTCTTTGATAATAAATACACCTTCCAAATATATTTAATATCTTAAAAAAAACTATCATTAGTTTTTTTTTTAAAGCTTTTAAATTCTACTTTATTTTTAATACACTTTATCAATTTTCTAAATCCTATTTTTTTTGTAAGCTACTTATGCTTGAATTTCTAATTAAACTTCTATTTATAATCAAAAATTATTTATTTATTCCAGAAATCTTTAATTACTTCACAATATATTTTCAAAAATAAATTTAATTGCCAAATTAATCTTGATAAATTTCAGGAATGTTACAGATTCCCCCCTTAAAAAATTTCGTCCTCGAAATTTGCAAAGGAGACGAGAAAGAAAAGATGATAGATAAAGAAATGATTGATCAAATCAGATCGGAATATTTATTCTGTGTTTGGTTTACCCAAATCAGAATATCAATAATATGAGTACGAACTCATACAATATTACACAAGATATTTGGGTCCACTGGTCTATGAATATGCAAGGGCATTGATTAGTTCGAAGGGATAACTAATCGTTCGTAGAATATATCGGATCCCAGAGAATATATAGATGGATTTAATCTTCTACAATTTCTCAAACACTAGATATGGATTCCAAATTCAAGTCGAAATATCCCAAAATATATATGACTTGTCCCTCTTCGGACTTTGATATACACAAGAAATTACAATAAAATTTCAAATTTGGTTTTAACCTATATCGTTTTATCGATACAATTCAAATTTAGTTTCATATTAGTTAACCAATTTACTTAACTTAAAATTTCAATTTCAAATTCAAATTCATTAGAGTTTAGATCGAAAAGCTGATAAGAATACCGATGAAGATACGAAGCAATGATTTTTCTACAACGATTCGTAGGGCCACCATCACAACAAAACTTCTTTCTGGAGCCGTCACGAAGCAATGAAAAGAATTTTGGAATCGAATCAAAGGAGATTGAGAAGAAAGTTATTCCGCTATTGCAGGGTATTGACCATTTGTACTGGTATTTCCCTGTCCCCTATCTCGTCCTCTTCTCACACTCATACTTACTATCAGTGGATAGTAAGAGAATTTACTGAGGCATTCGAACGGATCTTAGGGATATACTCATTCTAGGGTATACTTCACCCTATCTCTAATGAGCTACTTAATGTGTTATACTCCTGAGCTAAAGTTTTACCTTAGCTCTGATACCAAAATGTAACAACCTTGACTCGACCTTCGAAAATCGACACCGAATATAACACTCGTATTCAAATGCCGCAGATCCAAACGTTGAAATTCGAGTCATGCCGGAGCTTATAACACATTAAGTACAACGCAGCAGAAGAAACAGAATATACATTTGCTATATATAACATTTGATACAATATCTGATACAACAGAATACAATAGAATGGTACAATGGATAACAATACTATCAGAGATACAAGAAGATAGCAGCGGAAAGATAAAGACAACACTAACAGCGGAACAAAAATCTCCAATATAGTCTTCAAGAAAGAACTCCATCTTCAAAACACCAATACAACAATAGCTCGAACTCCCAATCACGATGCATAAAGATAAGCAAGTCTTGTCGGCAAAGGATTGCCAAATCCTAGGCTGAAAGCTATCGAATCTACACCTACTATTGATTATCTGAAAACCCCAACTCTAGACTGCCCGTGTGGGAAAATAGTGGGCACCCAGTGTTTAGGAAAGGAACAATAAACTCCAGGTCAGTCATGGGACTGGTATGAGCAAACAAAAATATTTGGTCTTTAAAACAAACAAAAGAATTTGAATTTGAAATTCGCAATGCTTTTTGGAAAATGAAACTAACATAAGGCCTCCCGCCACACACACAATGCAATCGCAGAATTGGAGGAGATTTCTCCTTATGATAGTCAAATATGCTTGATACGTGAAATTTCTTTGATATTATTACTATAAGTGCAAAGTGTAGAAAAATCTTTTGAAAGTAAAATATAAATCCTAGCCAACTTATGACCAGTATCGTATGCTTACTATAGCTACCATCCAAACAGTGGGGCGCCACCATAAGTAGATGGCAGGTAATACAACTAAAACCGTACAAGGCGCGTATTGAAGAATGGATTTCCAACAAATGGTCAGGCTAAGGAACTTCCAACTGCCACATGGGATCGCCTCTGGCGGGACGTCTCGAGAAACTAACGTTACGGTTAGATCTCTGCCAACACAAGGCTGGGTTACCTCTGTAACTAGGTAACTACTACACGAGTGTGCCATCCCCCGGTCCTTTGGGACCTTTATCCGAGGTACCTCTAAGCAACAACCACACAGTAAATGAGATTGGAGCAACCACATGAGTAAATATCTGGGCTCCATACCATGATACCACCCTTTACCAGAAGGGAATGACACACCCTAAAGGGCGCGACCCTCATAGCCTTGCCGCATCTTTCCTGTTTCGACCATTTCCGGGGAGTGAGGTCCTGATGCAGTCTCGTCCACAAAGCTACGCTTTATACAAAAGCCATGCTTTGATCACAAATGATCAAAAATGATCATCAACACACAACAGCACTTAGCATGCCACACTACCAAATTCTGGAGTATATCACTGATAAATATCAACTACATAACCTCTGAGCTCGTACGTCTCAGAGAATGGTGTTAAGCTAAGAGAATAAATTCTCCGCCACCAAGTAGAAATGTATTTGATAGAGATCAGTTTAATATCTCAAAGTGTAAAGTCGGACATACAACCATACAAGTCTGTTCCGGGTTCGAACAGAATCGAAAGCACATCCGAAGAAGCCCTTGCAAATCCCGGTATCCACAATCCCGATCGGACTTCCCATCACTAAGGGAATCTCTATACCGTAGCTACTCGGTGCAGAGACAATCGATAGGTTATCCTAACGTTCTCGAAGACACTCGGTCTTCAACACCGGTCTTCAAATGCAATCCATAACGTCGTATCACTTTTCGGAATGGGGTATATGACACAAGGTCCTCTCCCGGCTAAACCGAATAGCGAGCGCAATATTTTAAAATATATGGATATGGGATTTCAGTTAAGTCACAACTTAAAAATCCAAAGCTTTTCTTTCAAATGGTAATCAAATTACCATTTTAAATCTTTAAACAAAAAGATTTATTTCACAAAGTTTCACCCAGTTTCACAAAGGTCCATTTATAGATTTCCAAAACAAACTTCCATCCCAAATGGATTAACTCATTAAATCTTTAAATTAAAGATTTAACTTATAGCTTTCAAAACACGTTTCAAAAGATATATCTATAACTTGGAAAACCATTTTCATTTCAGACTTGAATCCTTTTAACACCAATTGGAAGTTCATTCCTTATGTGAAAGCTTTTATTATTTGAAAACAAATAGTTTTCGTTCCAGAAAAATCCAATTTTATCTATACAAGTTGAAATCTTGGGTTGAATTTAAATTCCAAAACATCACTTTGAAAAGGTTTAAAAACCCATATAAACCCATTCATAAGTTGAGTCCCCCTTTAAACATAGTTTTCAAATCATAGAATTCAATTTCAAATATTGAATTCAAATTTAAATCAGATTATTTAAATTTCAAAACTCAATTGAGCTATACAAAACAACTTTTATTTTTGAAATTCATTTTCAAAAGTTTTCAATTCCAAAACTATTTTGGATTCCAAAAATCCAATTTTTAAAACTATTTCAAAATCTGTTACTTAACCCATTTCCACGTGCAATCCATATTTGTGTGTGTATAAGTGTGGTCCAGGGGTTTTACACAATAAAAGTGCAACACAATCAATCAGCACAGATTTAAATACAGTAATGTTTTCAATAAGCGTATAAACTATAACGCTTATATTTGATAAGCGGTACAAACCAATTGTAACACTTATCTTTTATTCACAGATCACAAGTATATATCACAGATAATAAATTCCAGTAAACATAGCTCAAGTCAAAACAGAGCATCACAACCAAGGATATCAAACAATTCAATCATCCAATAGAATCCAAACATACATAAGTAAGGTCGGTTAATTATCTGATTAATTCAAGTCAGATTTGATTACTTATGACTTACTTATCCTGGTTAATTAATATTAATGGCTTGCAAATCATTTTGATTAATTGCTCTTTAATCATTTATTAATTAACAACTAATAATAAATAAATTAACCCTTGATTAATTACGATAAGTGACTATCCCTAATCTTAAACAATGTTAATCCCTTGATTAACCTATCTTTAATTATTAATTAATTACTTTTAATTGTTTTCATTAACTTAATCTTCATTTATTATATTAATTAATAACCATTCCTTAATCACTTTCATAAATAATTTTTTTATTTAATTAATTATTCATTTCCAAATGAGTTACCTTTATTAATTAATCACCTTAATTAATAATCATTTAATTAAAATTTTTTTTAATCACTTTCATTAATAAATAACTAATTTTAAAATATAAAACCTTATATCCTAATTAATTACATTAATTAACTTTCTTTTAATTTATCTCATAAATTAATCATCTTTGGATCATTAAGTAATTACACTTAATTACTTTTATTAATAAGACATCAAATATTCATAATAAATCATTTATTTCAACTATCACTTTATTATTTTATTTAATTAGATGCCTAACATTTACAAAATTTCTTGAGAATCTTTGGTTAATCATCTCTTGACTCCACCATCATTATATTTGGAAATACTCGGAGATTCATTTAATCGACATGAAATTTTAAACAAAACATATCAATAAATTTTAAACAAACCTATAAATTTGTTTTAAAACCTTGCTAATAGATTTTATTTGAAAACCAAAAACTTGATCTATATTCTTTCAACACATTTTAATATTTGCAACTAGATTTTACTTTTATTAAAAATATGTTCTATGTTTTTTGTTGAAATTTGAAAATCTGGACACATATTTTTTTTCCCCCTTTTTGTTCAATTTTCTAAAACCTGTTATGTTTCAAACAACCCGAGCCATTTCATGTTCACCCCGAGTTTCTCTTTGTTTCAGTTTTACATTTTTTTAAAAACTAACAAACAACCCGAGCGAACTAATCTTCTTCCAATAGCCATTCCTGACACTACCATATCAACGTGCACATGCACACTTGGTTGGCAACTCCCCAATCATCATCCCTAGTTCCAGCAGGTTGACAATGACCTAGACCTTCAACTCGACAACCCAGAAACCTTTGTTCGATAGCAAAGCGCGATTTTGATGATAATTCGAAAAAACTGGAACAAGCATGAACGTCAAATCATCACGCCGCCTTCGATTTCGATGACTAGAACCCACTGTACTCCCCCCAGAGTAGCCTCCCATCATCGCTTCGCGATCACCCCCATTGCGATCAAGCCCGAACCTCTATTGACGCCGAGATTACTTCGATCCTTAACTTCACAAAACAGACTACGAAACCCTATTATGTCGATTCCTGACCACTACACTAACCAGAAAAATCCACCTATATTTTTCTGATGATTATCATCCCTAGAACTACCATCGATCACAATCTCGAGCTTCTCCTTGACGAAGATCATTAGCAATTGCCGAAAATATCTAAAACTAAACAACCCAGATTGTCGCACTTAATCCCAATTTAAAATCAAGATTTTCATCTCAAAAATCATCATTTGCAATGATAAACCAGTTTATGAATTCAATTCAAGAAATTGAATCATTTGATTTTCTGATTTAAATTTATTCTTTACTGTAAAAGTTGTTTTTGGACTATAAACTAAAAGTTCACGTGGAATCTATTTTTTTTAAAAGAACTTACATTGTAAAAATCATTTTCTATTTAATAATCGTAGCTAGATATAGAATTGGAAGAAAGATTTTTTGTATTTGAACTTATAATCTAACCTATTAATTCAAAACAGAGAGAAGCATCTTCACTACACAGGCATGCATCCATATTATACACATCACATCATACAAATGCATTCCTGCATAAGCAACCATATTTCTATACAATACATCACAACATTTAGTTACGATCACAGGTTTAAACTGTTTTTTTTTAAATTTAGATTTACTCACATTGATGGGAAGAAACAGAGAAGTAAGTTTAGATTCTCTTCTATACTTTGTTTACTTCAACAGGTTTAAAATCTATAACCTAGAACAGACATTCATGTCTGTTTTCACACGCACAATTCAACCTGTATATTCAAACTTGCACTGTTCTTTGTGGTTTCCAGTGAGTTTTCAAATTTTATTTTATCTTAAATAAATTTTAAAACTTACTTTATCAATGAACAAACAATTTTTTTTTACATTCTAAATCCTAACAGTGATTTAATTCAAGAGGTAATGAAATTTGAAATAAACTTGAGCCTGGAAACTAAGACAGAGATATCCAGATGAAAAACAAACATGCACAAGCAAATTCATAGCCATGTAAACATACTGACATAGTTACCAACTAAACACATATATTTCAAGCATCAACTCAAATGTCAAAGCATATGAATGGGTTGAGTGTGTTTGCTCACCTGTGCTTGTTTGAAACAGAGAACTCAACCCTGAAGGTTTGAACCTGAGTCTGAACTTGACACCAGATTTGCTTATTCAAGCTGAATTGGTTTTTTTTTTTTTTTTGTTAAAAACTTGATTTTGAAATTTCAAATCCATTAAGCTTTAAAGTTAAACTTACCTGAGATTGATCTTTGCATTTATTCTAGTTGCCTCAGTTTTCTGCATTATCTTAAATTTTCTGAAGCTTCAAACTTGATGTTGATCTGCTATTTGATTTGCAATTTAAGTTCAAACTTGATCATCTCAGGATTGAAAAATCTGGCTAGCTTCAGGTTGATTTTCCTTTGTTTCCAGGTTGCATGCAGAGCCCATTCCTAGATTTAAGAAAATGCAGTTGCTTGAAGCTATTGCTTGATCTTATTGAATTGCTTGTGAATCAGGTTTTCAGTTTGAATATAAAAAAATTGATTTCCAGGCTTTTGTTTTTAAATATAAAAACTGAAATTTGCATTTGCATTGATCTCTTTTCCTTCTGTGGTTTAAAACTGAGTTGCTTTTTCCTTTCTGATATTTATGCTTTGAACAGCTTTGTGGTTTTGAAAGATGTGAAGCAAATCCTTTTTCTACTATTTTGTTCAGATTTTCTAAGATACTATTTGATGGCATATGGGAAGATGTGAAGTTTCTTGTAATTTTAAATTTCATTATTAAAAAAAAAGTTAATGATGCCATTTGTATATATATGTATAGATGTGTAAGATCTTTAAGGTATGTTATGTTGATTTGCTTTCACTTATCTCTTCTATGTATGTTTACATTTGTAATTTTCAAAGATAAAAGAATTTTTAAAAATAAATTTTATATCATATTCTTTTATAAATAAATGTACTACTTTTTATTTTTATATTTACACAAACAAAATTTTATCCCAAATAATCCTTACATTTAATTTTTTTGTTCAACATGTTTATACACTAATATATTTATACAATTTACATGCATACCTATATATATATATTTTATTATCTATTTATTTTATACAACTTTTAAAAGAAAAGAGGAATGTAAAAATTTCATATTAACAATCAATCAACTTTATTCATATATGAAAATTTAACTTAAAAATAATATGTTGAAAATTAATACATTAATTCTTTGATAATAAATACACCTTCCAAATATATTTAATATCTTAAAAAACAACTATCATTAGTTTTTTTTTAAAGCTTTTAAATTCTACTTTATTTTTAATACACTTTATCAATTTTCTAAATCCTATTTTTTTTGTAAGCTACTTATGCTTGAATTTCTAATTAAACTTCTATTTATAATCAAAAATTATTTATTTATTCCAGAAATCTTTAATTACTTCACAATATATTTTCAAAAATAAATTTAATTGCCAAATTAATCTTGATAAATTTCAGGAATGTTACACATGTGACTGTGATGTGTCGGTTGTTTGATTTGGTGGCTGTGAGTTTAAGAAGAGGTGGAGAACTCGGGGTAAGACTCGGGTAAGTGTGGTTGTGGCTTGTGTTTTTTATCGAGTATGCGCGTGAGTTACTATTACAGGGTTTTATGAAAATTTAAAACAAGAGTAGAAGAAAAAAAAGGACAGGAAGAAGAAGAAAGAATGGGCTCGGGATTTAGGTCGGTTTTTTCTAGGAGTCATCTCGGGTTTGCCTTGAAATGATTTTTTAAACAAGTTTCCAAATGATTAAATTTAATTAAGTTTAAAAAAAATACTTTCTTAATTAAATGTTTTATAGTAGCTTTGTTAAATAGTTAAAGCTTAAGATAATTATTTTATAATTAATTAACTTCAAGTTCAGAAGATTCCTTAAGTTTATTTTAAATTTAAATGGTATAATTAAGTAATTAAAAGATAATGGTTTTTAATTAACTTAAGTATTTTAAGTTAATCCTTATGTTGAATGATAAATTAGTTTAAGGGTTTATTTAAAGCTTTGAATAACAATTAAGAAATTGATTAATTAAGCGGTTTATCTTAAATTTATTAAGATTTTAATTAATTACCGGCTGTTTAAATGATATGATAATTTGAAGGTTAATTACTTAATGAAAGTAATTAAGGATAATTAATTGATAATTAAAGTTGATTAATCAAGTGATTAAAGAATAATTACTTAATGTAATTAATGTGTGATTTATTAATATAAGTGATTAGGGATAATCACCTATGGTAATTAATTAAGGGAAATTAATTAAATGGTAATTAATTAAGGGTTAATTAATTAAGGGTTAATTAATTAAGGGTTAATTAATTAATTAAAGATAATTAATTAAAGAATAATTAAATAATTAGGGGTTAATTATTTAATGATTAAAGGTTGAAAAATTTATTAACTAAGGTTGATTAATTAATAATTAAAGGTTAATTAATTTATTATTATTGGTCAATTAATAAATGATTATAGAAGAATTAATCAAAATGATTTGTAATTAATTAATGTTAATTAACTAGGATTAGTGATTTATTCATAAGTAATAAATCTGGTTTAAACTAATCAGATGATTAATTAATCTTACTCATGAATGTTTGGATTATATTAGATGTTTGAATTGTTTGGCATCCCTGATGTGTGATGCTTTGTGATATGAATTATTCTGATTCGAGCTGTGATAAATGTAATTTATTTATCTGTGATGAATGTATATTATTTATCTGTGAATTTGCGAATGGAAGATAAGCGTTATAGACTATACCGTTTATCGATATTGATGTGTTTGGATCTGAGATGATTGATGATGTTGCACTCTTGTGTAAAACCCCTGGACTACACCATACACACATAAATATGGATTTCACGGAAAATCGGTTTGGTCACAGATAATTTGAATTTAAAATTATTTTATTCAAATGATGTAATGGTTTTAAAAGTTGAATTTTGAATCCAAATGGTTTTGGAAATGAAATTGGGTTAAATATGAAAAGCTTTTGAAAAGGAGTTGTAAAGATAAAAGTTACTTTGAATAACTTGATAAAGTTTTGAAATTTAAATAATTTGATTTAAATTTGAATTCAAGATTTGAAATTGAATTCTAAGTTTGGAAATTATGGTTTAAAAAGGTTATACAAGTTACAAACGTGTTTATATGGGTTTTAAACCATTTTAAAAGTATTGTTTTGGGAATTTGAATTTAATCCAAGTTTTATACTTGAAGGGCTTTAACTTGTGCAAATGTAATCGGATTTTTTCGAAACGAAAACTATTTGTTTTCAAATAGTAATATCTTTCATATAAAGAAAGGATTTTTAATTTGTGTGGAAAGATTTCAAGTTTGAATTGGAATTGAAATAGTTTTTAATTGTATGAATGAATCTTTGTGAAAGATTGTTGAACCTTGTTTTGAAATTGAAGAGGATCTTAAAGGTTTATCTTTTGTATAAAAGATTTCAAATGGAATTGTTTTTGAAAGCTATGAATCTTTGGAAATGGTTTTGAAATCTATGAATTGAGTCTTTGATTTAAAGATTGGATGAGTTAATCCAATTTGAAAGGGAAAGTGTTTTGAAAGGCTATGAATGATCTTTGTGAAAGATTGGTGAACTTTGGGAAATGAATCGTTTTATTTAAATTATTAGAAATGGTAATTCGTTTAAACCATTTGAAGAAAGGTTTTGGGCTTTAAGTTGTGACTAAAATAAGATCCCAATATCCATATGTTTTTAAATATTGTGCTCATTATTCGGTTTAGCCGGGAGAGGACTTTGTGTCATATAACCCATTTCGAATAATGATACGACGAAATGGATAGCAATTGAAGACGGTGGTGAAGACCAGATATTTTTGAAAGCGAAAGGATGACATGTCTAATGTCTCTGCACCAAATGGCCCCGGTATAGAGATTTATATCATTCTTTGTGATGGGGAGTCCGGACGTGATTAGGGATTATCTGGATTTTCAAGGGCTTCTTTGAAGTGCATTCAGTTCTGTTCAAACCCGGAACAGACTTGTATGGATGTGTGTCTGATGTTACACTTTGAGATGTAAAGCTGGTTTCTATCAAATACATTTATGTTTGGTGGCAGATAATTTATTCTCTTAGCTTAACACCCTTCTCTAAGACGTACGAGCTCAGAGGCTATGTAGTTGAAGGTTACTAGTGATACATTCCCAATTTGGTAATGTGGCATACGAAGTGCTGCTGATCATTTGTTGATCGAAGCATGGCTTTTGTGAAAAGCGAAGCTTTGTGGACGAGACTTTGTCGAGCCTCACAACCCAGAAATGGTCGAAACAGGAATATTGCGGCAAGGTTTTTAGGGGTCGCGCCCCAAGAGTATGTCCATTTCCTTTTGGATAAAAGTGGTATCATGGTATGGAGCCCAAATATTTAACTATGTGGTTGTTGTTATTTGTTGATGAATCCCGAGATAAAGGTCGGTAATGACCGGGGATGGCTTACTTGTAGGTGTTACCTAGTTACAGAGGTAGCCCAGCCTTGTGTTGGTAGAGATCCACTTTGGTTCTTGGAGGTATCCCTCCAGAGGCGTTCCATTTGATGAGGAAGTTCCTTAGCCTGACCATTGTGGGAAATCCAATCGTCCAATACGCGCCTTGTATGGTTTTAGTTGTAGAACCTTCCATCTAATATGGTAGCTATAGTAGGCATACTATAATGGTATGTATGCTGGCTAAGATTAATATTATACTTGCATATGCTTTCCACTATGCACTAATAATAATATCAAAAGGATTTTGCATAGTAAGCATGTTTGACTATCATAAGGAGAAATCTCCTCCAAGTGTGCGATTGCATTGTGTGTGTGCTGGAAGGCCTTATGGTAGTTTCATTTTCCAAAAGCATTGTGGATTTCTTTTAAATTCTTTTGTTTGGCTTTTGTTAAAGATAAACTATTTTTATTCGCTCATACCAGTCCCATGACTGACCTAGAGTTTATTGTTCCCTTTCTAAACTCTGTATGCCCACAATTTTCCACACGGGCAGTCTAGAGTTTGATTTTTCAAACAGTTAGATAGTAGGTGTAGATTCGATATCTTTGGAGCCTTTGGATTCGGAAATTGCAGTTGCCTAGCTTGCTTCATTCAACGGTGATGATGATTCGAACTAGTGGCTTGGAGATTTGGCAATGGAGTCGTAATATGTTGGATTCTCGTTTTCTCACTTGGAAATTCTATTGGAGTTATCTATCCATTGTAGTCTTGTATCTCCGATAGTATTGATATCATTTGTATAATTATGTCGTATCGAATGTTGTATATCAATGATATTATTCATTTTCTTCCACTGTGTTGTTATACTTAATGTGTTATAAGCTCCGGCGAATCGGATTCGAGCGTTTGAATCTGCGGCATTCAAATACAAGTGAAGTATGAATGTTGATTTTCGAACGCGAAAATTTGGGTCGTCACATTTGGTATCAGAGCTTAAGGTTGAGTAAGAACTTTAGCTCAGGAGTATGGCACATTAGGTAACTCATTAGAGATAGGACTACAAATACCGTAGAATGAGTGTATCCCAAGATATCCATCTGTATGCCTCAGTAAATTCTCTTGCTATCCACTGATAGTGAGTATGAGTGCAAGAAGAGGACGAGATAGGGGACATGGGAGTAACACTACAAATGGTCAATCCCTGCAACAACGGAAGCAACTTTCTTTATCAATCTCTTTGTTGATCATCCGATATCAATTCTTTGATTGTTTTGTGGCAGCTACAGAAGAAGCTTTAGTGTGGTGATGGCCTTAAGAATCGTGTAGATAAGATCCTATTTCGTATTCTCTTCATTAGTTTCTTATCAACTTTTCGTTTTAACTTAAATGAATTTGAAGTTTTAAATTGAAATAAATTGGTTAACAAAATATAAAGATAGATAAATTTGTATCGCTAAAGCGATTTCGATTAAAACAAATTTGAATTTCTGTTGTAATTTCTTGTGAAAGATCAATGTCCGAAGAGGGACAAGTTGATGTATACTATGGGATATTCCAACCTGGATTGAGTATCCATTGTTTGTTCTGTTGGGTCCAGATTTATTCTACGAGTGGTTAGTTATCCTTCTAACTAATCGGTGCCCTGCATATCTTGTAGAACGGATGACCCGAATATTTCATGAAAATTTGTATGAGATCATTCTCATAGTTATCGATGATATTCTGATTTGGAAAGCCAAAGGCAGAATAGATATTCGGTTTGATCTGGCAAATCAATTTTCTATCTTAGCTATGTTCATCTGTTCTTTGTTGTCTTCCCGTCTAGCAAATTTTGAGGACGAAATTTTCTTAAGGGGGGAATCTGTAGTGACCCCGGTTTTGAGTTAAATTTGAATTGGTAATTTATTCAAATTTGTGGGAATAAATTTGAATTAAATTAGTAATTAATATAATTTTTGGATTAAATTGTGAATTTTTTTGATTTTTTTCCAAATAAAATAAGATATTTGTTTGTTTATTATATATATAAATTGATTTTTAAATAGTTTGGATTTCAGATTCAAAATAAATATTGAAAATAAAATTGGAATTTGGATTCTAAATTCAAATATAAATGTGTTGAAATATAAATTGGATTCAAAACTATATTTTAAAATGAATAAAAATTTGTTTTCTAATTTTAATATACATATAATTTGAAAGTTATATTTTGAACTAAATACAAATGATTTCCAAAATAATTGTTTAAAGCTAAATTCTATAATATACATATGTGTGTTAATTTATTTAAAAGTATAATTACTTTAATTTAAAATTTAAAATAAAAATGAATAAATGCATTAGATATGTATACATAAGGACATGCATTAATTAGGATTCAATATGGAATAAGTATATATAAAATATATGTGTTAATGTATAATTTGAATTTAAATCATATTTCTTTAGAGATTATATATATATATATATATATATATATATAAAAGGAAAAATATAAATAAGAAAACATAAACTTATGTAAATATAGAATAGATGATCTACTTAAATAAATAAAAGTTTAACAAGGGTTTAAAATAAAAATTCTAAGGTCAACGATTGTTGTTGTTGTCATTTTATTCTCAGGAAAGCAACATACAACCATACTTTCGACTAAGCACACTTCAAAATTACAGAAAATACAGTGCATAAAACTTGTAGCATATGACCTATGCTTTCCGGAACATCCAAAATTACCAAATTCGGTTAAGAAACGAAGAAGTTATGGTCAAATTCGTTTCGGTTAGCTGTAGGAAAATTAGATTTTGACATAACTAACTTGAAAATTTCTAAAAACTGAATAAATAAAATTGTAGTACATGAATTGTGCTTTCCAGAACATTAAAAATTATCGAATTTCAATCAAAGTCGAGAAAGATATAGCTCAAACAATATCAGATTCAAACTCAGGAAATTCTGCCAAAGACATAACTATACTTCTGCTTACAAATCTGTTTTAGGTCAGTAAATAGTAAAATATCAAATTGAAACCAGAAGATAAATTACGACTTATTGAATTTATTTTTCAGCAAAAAAAAAAATTGACCCAATTTGGATAGGAAACGAAAAACTTATGGCTAAAACACTTCTCTAGCTTATGATTGTTGCTGCTGTCAATTTTCGCTCCGGACAACAACAAACAAGCACGATTTTGATCAAGAAAACGTCAAGATTTTATAAAACTCAAAACATGAAAATTGTATATCTATGTCTATGCTTTCCAGATCATCTAAAATTACTAAATTCTGACTTAAAACGAAAGAGATATGCCCAATTTACTGATGGTAATTTCACAAATAAAATGCAACAAACAAAATTTTGATTTCTTACCTTGAAATCTCAATTAAAGCTAGAAAATGTGAGTATTAAACTCACCTTTAATTTTAGATAGGAAATTCCGAAATTTGTGAAGACAGATTGGAGCATGAAGGTGAAATCCTTTCTCTTTTCTTATTTTGGTGAAGTTCATCTTGGATTAGCAGCGAAATTAAGTGGAGTTGAGTTTTTATTAGAGAAAGCCATTGTTTTTCTTTCTCTCTATTTACTGTATCTTTTGTTTTTGGGAGGAAGATGAGAAAAAAGTACTTTACATATATTTCCTCTTTTTTAGATGGTTCCAGAGAAGGTTAATGGATTCAAACCTTACCCAAATAAGCCCAAGACTAATATACTTAGAGATATTCCTATGTTATACACATATTTAACCTATTTAATCAATCTATACACTAGTTTTCTCATTTTTAACCAAATAAAATATCTACAACAAATTATTTGCAATAAAATTGTTATTATATAAAAAAAAAGATTTATTTCGACAATAAAAAGTTATTTTTATAAATAAAACTCTATCTTTGACAATATTTTACAAATTACACCATTTTAGTGTAAAACACTATTTTTAATGCAATATCTTAAACAAAATTTTCTTTCGGGTCAAATAAATTGCAATAAATCATTCTAACACTTTTTAATCATTCACTATAATTCTCCGGTCAGACCGAGTATTATAGAATACAGGAAAAGATGTTGTGGAGCTCAGGAGACGAGCTGGATGGCGAGACATATCACATGTATTTGATCAGATTTTTCCAAAACGAAAAGCATTTGTTTTCAAATGATAATAGCTTTAAAATAAAGAAAAAATTTCTAGTTTTTGGTTGAAAGGATTTCAAGCTATGCGATTTGAATTATAAATAGTTTTGAAAGCTTTGTTTTCAAACAAAAGAGTATTTCAAGGATAGATCCTTTGTTTAAATATTATGAATGAATCTTTGGAAAATGTTTTGAAAGCTATGAATTGAGTCTTTGATTTAAAGATTGGATGAGCTAATCCAATTTGAAAGGGAAATTGTTTTGAAAGGCTATGATTGGATCTTTGTTAAAAATTGGTGGACCTTGGTTTCAAATTGAAGTGGATTTTAAAGGGTGAATCTTTTTTTCAAAAAAGATTAGGAAATCGTAATTTATTTAAACCATTTGAAAGAAAAGTTTTGGGTAATTAGTTGTGACTTAACTGAGATCCCAATATCTATATGTTTTTAAATATTGCGCTCGTTATTCGGTTTAGCCAGAAGAGGACTTTGTGTCATATAACCCATTCCGAATAATGATACGACGAAATGAATAGAATTTGAAGACCATTGGTGAAGACCGGGTATTTTCGAAAACGAGAGGATTACCCATCGAATGACTCTGCACTGAGTAGCTATGGTATAGAGATCTGCATATGTAATGGGAAGTCCGATCGGGATTGTGAATACCCGGATTACAATGGCTTCTTTGTGAAGTACCTTCGGTTCTTTTCGAACCCCGGACAGACTTGTATGGATGTGCGTTTGACATTACACTTTGAGATGTAAAGCTGGTTTCTATCAAATACATTTCTGTTTGGTGGCAGAGAATTTATTCTCTTAGCTTAACACCCTTCTCTGAGACGTGCGAGCTCAAAGGTTATGTATTTGATGGTTACTAGTGATACATTCCCAATTTGGTAATGTGGCATACGAAGTGTTGCTGATCATGTGTTGATCGAAGCATGGTTTTGTGTGAAGCGTTTCTTGGTGGACGTGACCTCGTCGGACCTCACAATCCGGAATGGTCGAAACAGGAAGAATGCAGCAAGGTTATTTGGGGGTAGCGCCCCCTTAGGGTATGTCCATTTTCTTCTGGGTAAAAGGGGGTATCATGATATGGAGCCCAGATATTTAACCTATGTGGTTGCTGCAAATCTATTACTTTGTGTTGTTGGTGTTGAGGGCCCTCGGATAAAGGTCAGTAACGACCAGGGGGTGGCATACTCATGTAGTAGTTACCTAGTTACAGAGGTAACTCGGCCTTGTGTTGGCAGAGAGCTGGTTAAGTTCTCAGGGCATCCCTCCAAAGGCGTACCCATGTGGCCCAGAATGTTCCTTAGCCTGACCATTTATTGGAAATCCAAAGAAACAATATGCATCTTGTACGGTTTTAGTTGTATAACCTGCCATGGAATGTGGTGGTAACATGCTATTAAACATGGTAGTTATAGTAGGCATAGTACGAAATGTTTATGCTGGCTAAGATTAATATTATACTTTAGAAAGGTTTTCTGCACTGTGCACTAATAATAATATTAAAAAAGGATTTTGCATATCTATCATGTTCGACTATCATATGGAGAAATCTCCTCCAATTCTGCGTTTGCATTGTGTGTGCGACGGAAGGCCTTTTGGTAGTTTCATTTTTCAAAAAGCATCGTGGATTTCTTTTAAAAATTCTTTTGTTTGTTTTGTTTCAAATAAAACTACTTTAGTTTGCTCACACCAATCCCATGACTGACCTGGAGTTTATTGTTCCCTATCTAAACTCTGGGTACCCATAATTTTCCACACGGGCAGACTAGAGTCAGGTAGTCAAATAGTAGATATAGATTCGATATCTTGGGAGTCTTTGGATTTTGGCTATCGCTTTGTGTTTCTCTTCAACATTCGGGATCGAACTTGCTTAAGTCCAACTTGATGGTGGTTCGAGCTTTTGATTTGGAGTTTTGGAGTTTTGGATTTGGGATGCAGTTTTGGATGCTATCTTCTTTCTCTCTTGGAGACCATTTGGTGATATTGTTCCGCTGCTATGTCTTGTATCTCTGATAGTACTGATATCAATTGTATCAATGTGTTGTATCAGATCTTGTATATCAATGATATATATTCTTTGTCTTCCACTATGTTTTTATACTTAATGTGTTATAAGCTCCGGCGCGAATTCGATTTCGACGTTTGAATCTGCGGCATTCGAATACGGGAGAAGAATGGATGTCGATTTTCAGACGCTGAAATTTGGGTCATAACAACATGGTACCAGAGCTGAAGTTTGAGTAAGAACTTTAGCTTAGGAGTATAACACATTAGGCAACTCATTATAAATAGGGTTACAAATGCCCTAAAATGAGTTTATCCCTATGATATTCGTCTGTATGCCTCATTAAATTCTTATTATCCACTGATAATGAGTATGAGTGCAAGAAAAGGACGAGGTAGGGGACATGGAAATACCACTACAAATGGTCAATACCCTGCAACAACGGAAACAACTTTCTATATCAATCTCTCTTGTTCATCATTCACTTTCAATTCTTTGGTGATTTCGTGGAAGCTCCGGAAAGACGCTTTGATGATGGACCTACGAATCGTGTAGATAAGTCCCTATTTCGTATTCTCATCATCAGTTTCTATCAATCTTCCCGTTTTAACTTCAATAAATTTGAAATTTATTGGAATAAATTTTAAACTTATTGGAATAAATTGGTTAAATAAATATAAAGCTGAATTAAAATTGTATCTGTTTATCTATTCTTTGGGATCTAGATATGTTCTACGAATGGTTAGTTATCCCTTCAAACTAACCATTGCCTTGCATATTTCGTAGATCCGGTGACCTGAGTATCTTGTGGAGTGCTGAATGAGTTCATTCTCATATTTATTGATGATATTCTGATTTGGTAAGCCAAATGCAGAATAGATATTCAGTTTGCTCTGATAATACATTCTTCATATATTCTTAATCGTCTCCTTGTCTAGCAAATTTCGGGGATGAAATTTTCTTAAGGGGGGAATCTGTAACGTTCCTATTTTTAAATTAAATTTGAATTGGTAATTTATTTAATTTTTGGAATTAAATTGTGAATTAAATTGAATTTTTCCAAAATAAAATAAGATATTTGTTTGTTTATATATATATATATATATGTATGTATGTATATTTTGATTTTAAATTGAAATTTGAATTTGAAATTCAAATACATATATGTTGAAAATAAATATTTGGAAACAAATTGGATTTAAAAGCTTTATACGTTCAGAAACAAATGTGTGTGTGTGTGAATATATGATTTTTTTATTAGTAATGTATTATTTGAATTCAAATCATTTTTCTATATAAAAGATTTAAAATACACACACATATATATATCCTCTTGTAAAATTTAAATGAGATTTAAATAAAAGATTTAAAATAATTCTCTTTTATATACTTGGAAATAATTATAGTTAGTATATATGTAAATAAATAAAAGCTTTAACATACATATAATATAAAAATATTTTAACTTAAGTTTAAAATTTTTAATAAGTTTGATAAAAAGGCTTAAAACCCTTTTCTTTTATATTTGAATAAATAAAGTTTGTATATAATATATATATACATATACACACATTTGTAAACATAATAATTAAGTTAATAAAACATATATATACATATGTATCTTTTGAAATTAATAAAGCATATATAAATAAATTAAAAATATATACATGTATAAAAGAAATACAAATAGAAAATTACATGAAAATATATGAATACAAATATAAAACTAGAATGGATAAAAGTTTAAAATATACATATATGCATATCTTTTGAAAAATTAATAAGATAAATATAATTTGAATAGGACATTGATAAAGGAATAATATTCCTTCTCTTTAAAATAATATATTTAAACCTTCATACATATAAATAAACAAATAAATACAAGTGTAGGCATCCAAACATAAGAAGTAACAAGTATAATCTATTTTGAATACATTTAAACATTTGTAAACAAATTGAAACATGCATAAAACAAGTGTAAGCATAGTTTAACTTAAAATTAACAAATGGCAATTAATCTTGTTTTAAATTAAATTATATGTAACATGTTTCAAAAAGAAGAAATCAGATTTTAATTTCTTCACCATTCAAATCTCTTTCATCTTTAAAATAAAAAACAAAATCAAAAAACATGAAAACAGATTCAAGATCAAGTTATCAGACTGAGAAGAATTCAAAATCAAGCTCTTGAAAAAAATCAAAAGCCTGAAACAAAACTTCAACCTGTTTTCAAGTGCAATCTGGAAGCAAAATCATAGATTCAATAAAGATCATTTTCAGTTTTCAAAACCTGGTAGCAGAAAACAATTTTTCCAAAATCTAAAAGCCTGAAGCAACTAATTCAACTCAAAAACAGAGATTCAACTTAAACATAAGAAAAGCAAATCAAGTTTCAAGATAAAGCAAGTTCAGATCAAAAAAAATGGCAGCATTCAAATTCAAGTTTGCATTTCTAGGTCTCTGCTCTCAAATCACATTTGAGAAAACCACTTGACCTTGTTTTAATCTCTTGGAGTTTGGAATTATACTTGAAGTGACGAGTTAAAAATGCTTGTATGATTGTGTTAATCTGCCTGCATGTGTTTATGTATGTAGAAAAGTGGTGTGCATGCTTGCGTATAAACATACACAGGTCTCTGCTGTATTTCCAGATCGAAGAAAACCAATGAAAAATTCATATCTTTCTTCTCAAGCTAGATTAAGCTTTGGTCTTCAAAAAGAAATTGGTTGTAACATTGAATATCATTTTTAAAAATAGTTTCAAATATTTTAATCCAGTAATTAACTTTAGAATATGAAATAACGGTAGGAATCTAATATAAATCAAAAACTAATATTTTTAATTCTGTAATTTGATTCCATAAATTGATTTTTGATGTAAATTGATGATTTTTGACATAAATTTTATGATTTTAGAGTGTGTGGATGATGTGATATCGTGAGTTGATGAAAATTTGAATATTCGCCTATTATCGACGAACGGAGAGATAATGGCGGTCGTGACTAAGGCTAGAGGTAATGGGCGGTCAGATGGTCATGAAGGAAATAGTGTAGGGTTTTATTGATGGCCGTGGTGGCTAGGCTGTGGCGAACTAGGGTTTGGCGACTCGATTTGGTCGAGATGATTGCTAAACTTTGTGCGGCCACGGTGGTGCACCGGGATGGATCGCATAGGGGGCGATTAGAGCTGGATGTCATAGAGTGGCTTTGGGTTAAACGGCGTGAGTCTTGGAGAATGGAGGTGACGGCCAGCGATGGTTTTTCGACCGGGTATGGGTTTCAGTTTTGATCAAGTTACTCGATTTTGATTGGCCATCGTTTTCGTTGTTCTGAAGGGTCGGGTTGTTTGTTAAGGTCGTCGGCAACTTAGTAAGGGTCGGAGAAATGGTTGAATTCGCGTCATTCAGGCGTACACTTGCACGAGATTGGCCGTGTGTTAGTGGTTTAGGCAAGGATGGATTCTCGGGGAAGGTCTTGGGGAAATAGCATGGTAGCTCGAGTTGGACCTCGGGTGATTCTAATGGGTTTCGAAACAGGTTTTAAAATTTAAATAAAAACAGAAAAAGAAAGAAAAGAAGAAGAAAGAAAAGAAGAAGAAAGGGAAGTTCTTGGGGGAAACTCAGGGAAGAATCGAAGTTAGCTCGGGAATCTGGAGTGTTTGACTCGGTAGTCATTTTTGTTCTCGAGTTTCAATAGCGTGTAGAAATTTTATAACCAGGTTTTGGAAAAATAAAGTTTTAAAATAACATAATATATAAACAAGTTTCCAAGCAAAGTGTTAACAAGTTTTTGACAAATTTTAAAGATTTAATTTTAAAAGGAAATGTTTAAATATTGTTTGGGGTATGTAATATATTGGGTTAATTTTGTAATTAGATTCTCGGATGTTTCAAATGTAACGAAATGATGTAGTTAGTCGAAAGGTTAATTACTTATCAAATGTAACGAAATGATGTAGTTAGTCGAAAGGTTAATTACTTAATGAAATCAATTACTTAATGTAATTAATTAAAAAATTCTTAATGAAATTAAAGATAATTACTTTATGTAATTACATTAAAGGGCAATTAGTCAATTAAGATAAATTAAGGTAAGTAAATAAATGTAATTAATTACTTAGAGACAACTACTTAATTAAGTAATTAATTAATGATTAAAGTTGATTAATCAAGGGATTAAAGGATAATTACTCAATGTAATTAATTTGTGATTTATTAATATAAGTAATTAGAGATAATCATGTATTATTATTAATTAAGGATAATTAATTAAATGATAATTAATTGAGGAATAATTAATTAGTGTAGTTAATTAAGGAAAATTAATTAAAAGATAATTAAATAATTGAAGGTTAATTATTTAATAATTAAAGGTTGATTAATTAATAATTAAGGTTAATTAATTTACTATTAAAGGCTAATTAATAAATGATTAAAGAATAGTTAATTAAAATGGTTCGTAATTAATTTATATTAATTAACTAGGTTTAGTAATTTATTAATCTAATTTAAATTAATCGGATGATTAATTAATCTTACTTATGGATGTTTGGATTGTTTTGAGTTCCCTGAATTGTTTGATATCCCTGATGTATGATGCTTTGTGATATGAATTATTTGGATTTGAGTTGTGATGAATGTAATTTATTTATCTGTGATGAATTCGTGTTATTTATCTGTGAATTTGTGAATGAAGATAAGCGTTGTAGGATTATACTGCTTATCGATATTGCTGTGTTTGGATTGTGATGAATAATGATGTTGCACTATTGTGTAAAACCCCTGGACTACACCATACATACACAAATATGGATTTCACGAGGAAATCGGTTCAGTCACAGATATTTTGAATTTAAATATTTTATTTAAAAGTTGAATTTTGAATCCAAATGGTTTTGAAATATAAATTTAATTTGAATGTATTATATCTTATTATTTTGGAAATTACGGTTTAGAAAGATTATACAAGTTATATAATAGGGATTTTAAACCATTTTGAAGTATATTGAATGTATTATTTTGGGTGAATTCAACCCAAGTTTATACTTTAAAGGCTATAAATTGTTTATATTTGATCAGATATTTCCGAAACGAAAAAGCATTTGTTTTCAAATGATAATAGCTTTCAAATAAAGGAAGAATTTCCAGTTTTGGGTTGAAAGGATTTCAAGCTGTGTGATTTGATTTATAAATAGTTTTGAAAGCTTTGTTTTCAAACAAAAGAGGATCTCAAGGATAGATCCTTTGTTGAAATATCATGAATGAATCTTTGGAAATGGTTTTGAAAGCTATGAATTGAGTCTTTGATTTAAAGATTGGATGAGTTAATCCAATTTGAAAGGGAAATTGTTTTGAAAGGCTATGAATGAATCTTTGTTAAAAATTGGTGCACCTTGGTTTCAAATTGAAGTGGATTTTAAAAGGTGAATCTTGTTGTTTAAAAAGATTCAGAAATGGTAATTTGTTTAAACCATTTGAAAGAAAAGTTTTGGGTAATAAGTTGTGACTTAACTGAGATCCCAATATCCATATGTTTTTAAATATTGCGCTCATTATTCGGTTTAGCCGGGAGAGGACTTTGTGTCATACAACCCATTCCGAATAATGATACGATAAAATGGATAGCATTTGAAGACCATTGGTGAAGACCGGGTATTTTCGAAAACGAAAGGATTACCCGTTGAATGACTCTGCACTGAGTATCTACATATAGAGATCTCCATATGTGATGGGGAGTCCGATCGGGATTGTGAATACCTGGATTGCAAGGGCTTCTTTGTGAAGTGCCATTGGTTCTGTTCGAACCCGGAACAAACTTGTATGGATGTGTGTCTGACATTACACTTTGAGATGTAAAGCTGGTTTATATCAAATACATTTCTGTTTGGTGGTGGAGAATTTATTCTCTTAGCTTAATACCCTTCTCTGAGACGTACGAGCTCAAAGGTTATGTAGTTGATGGTTACTAGTGATACATTCCCAATTTGGTAATGTGGCATACGAAATGATGTTGAATATGTGTTGATCGAAGCATGGCTTTTGTGTAAAGCGTAGCTTTGTGGACGTGACCTCGTTGGACCTCACAACCTGGAATGGTCGAAGCAGGAAGGATGCGACAAGGTTATCTGGGGGTAGCTCCCCTTGAGGGTATGTCCATTTCCTTCTTGATAAAAGGTGGCATCATGGTATGGAGCCCAGATATTTAACCAATGTGGTTTCTGCAAATCTATTGCTTTGTGGTTGTTGGTGTTGAGGGACCACGGATAAAGGTCGGTAACGACCGGGGGGTGGCATACTTGTGTAGAGTTACCTAGTTACAGAGGTAACCCGGTCTTGTGTTGGCAGAGAGCTGGTTAAGTTCTCAGGATGTCCCTCCAGAGACGTACCCATGTGGCCCAGGAAGTTCCTTAGCCTGGCCATTTGTAACGACCCGTAAATTTTTAATAATTTTATTTATTTTATTTATATATTTAATTTAAATTTTGTGAAATTGTAAACGATAAAATTTTGAAATAAAAAGTTAATATTTGAAATGCGTCTAGTTAAACATAGCAACTGGTAAATTTTCGTCCGAAAATATGAAGTTTATTTTCGTGTGTAATTTTATTTCAATTTAATCAGTTAAAAATCGATGAAAATAAAATGTTTTCAAAACCTGAATATTTTTACATAGAAAAATTCTAAACCATCTTCTGAGCAAGACGTCATTTTTCGTTTTTCCAAATCCGGACTTCTTTAGCTCCGTCGATCTTATTTTTCTGCGTTTTTGCTGCATTTTCCTCTAGTAGAAAATTCGAATTTTTATAATTCAATCAAACCACTGATATCCGTATGCCATTGTGATTGTTTTTTCATGTTGATCTATATGGTATATTCGATTCCGTTTTTTTAAATTCGATACACATCAGAATCCCCGAAAAATGGCAACCGCATTGGCATTGGTTTTGTGCCTATTGACTCTTGTGGCTTTTCATTTATTCACAGTACAATTCAAATAGCTGTTAACATTTATATTTCCTAATTCTCATGCTTGACTTTGTTTTCCACTAGTTTCAATAATTATTAACCGGTTCATTTTCTATAGCCGTCCTTTTTCTTTAAACCGTTCCTTTCGAAATATATGCCGGGAATCTAAAGCCTATTCTTCTTCCTCATTTCTTTGCTGTCACCTTTCCTCTCTCAAGCCCTGCTCTAGACCTTTGCAACCATCTCAGCACCTCACATCAACAACCGAACGACCGCTCCTCCTCCCTTAACCTTTAGCCACCTGCAACCCTTCCTCCTTCTCTTCAACTTCGCTCCTTTCCCAGCACCAAGTCTTGCCTCTGCCACGCGCAGCGAGCCCAGAGACCCTCACCGCATTTTCGACCCTTGTCCCACACCTTCCAGCCGCATGCAACTCCCTTGGCTGTGCCTCCGCCCCTCAATCTTCCACTCATTTACACTTCCACCTCCTCACCCTATGACAACACAATCATAGTCGAAGCCTACAAGGCAAATCTCCTTCTCCAACCATCAATAGTCGTTCGCGACCTTCCATCACTATTGCTAGCATCGGTATTCTTCATACTATATATATATAGTTTATGTTATAAATTTTTAGCTAATACTTGACACGGTTGCTGTATGAAAGTTTATAAAAAAAAATCCATTCAGTTTGTATATGAGTTACGTATATATAATATAAGATGAAAATTTTGTATACTGTATTTATATATGTTCGCTGTTTGCAGTCTGTAGATTTCATATTATCTGAGTTTTCTATGGATTTTGAGTTTTATTATATCAGGTTGTGGTTCGATTTTTAAGTATAATGTACGTATGCCAACATGTTTAATTATTTATTGTGTATATTTATATTTTGAAAAACAGAAAAAAGGAAAATTTTGTTTTAAAATTGAAACTAGATATTGATTTCTAAGTATACATGTGTATGTAAGAATTTTATTCAAGAGTTGATAGGTATGCACAGTCTGTTTTCTTTTGCTGTTTATAATGAAGGTTGGTATGTATAAATGTTAGAGTAGTATATGACTTGTTTGAGGATATGTTTAGTTTCTCTGAAATTTTGTAGATATAATAACTGTTGTGGTTATATGCTGTACGCAGATTTTTTTTCCATTATAAATTGCTTATATTAATTTTATAAGAAATATTGATTTTAAATTATTTATAGTAATAATGTAAGGTTGCGTATAGATGCAGCTTTCTTCTACCATTTGCCTGGTCGTGCCATAACAATATTGATTGTTAAAATGTATATTATATATGTATATTTCATAAGTATGTTACTGGGGGCGTTAGTATAGTATACAGTTTTGGGTTGGTTCTCTTGTATTTGACCATATATATATATATATATATATATATATATATATATATATATATATATATATATATATTTACACCAGTGTTGATATATTTTACAACATATATTTCTAAAGTTTATAATGGGAGTTGTATATATATGTTTTTTTTATGTGTGTTTTAAATTAAAACAATAATTTTGAACTATATATATATTTAATTTAGTATATGTGTTTAATTAAAACTAAATTAAATATTGTTTTTTTTCTAGCAAATATTTCTGTGTGTGTGTGTGTGTCTATATATATCAAACTGATTCTGATTCTGTTCATCAATTCCTTTTTATCAGCTTTGAGTGTCGATTTGTGCCAATCTAGCTTTGCTTTGAAATTCGTGCTTGGATTCGTAATTCAAATTACAGTGTCTGTATCAGTGTGCCTATCTGTGTCATCTCTTGTTCTCTCTAGCCTCAAAAGGTGAGCAATCACTCATGATTAATGTTCTTTTATTTATTAAATTTGATTTCAATTGAAACGACAATTGAAATATGCTGCTGCTAGTTATTTACACTGTTAAATATATGTTATTACCTGTATCAGTTCACCTGTGACATATGAAACCATTATCTGTTATTTATACAATGATAATCCAGTTTGATTGATAATTGATTTATTATTGATGTTGACATTGGACGTTAAATTGTTAATGTTTAAAGTGATAAATAGTATGCAATTGAATTTGATATAGGATAGTTAATAATTTAAAATTGATATATGTGTTGAATTTAATTAGTTAAATTTGTATAATATGACCCCTTTTAATTATTAAATAATTTGACACGTTGAAATAGTGTTAACTACAACTTGAACCATTGAATGTTTGTTGTATAAATTGATGTAGTATAAAACTGAATAATGGATATCAAGTGAAGAACCGTATAAATATTAGTGTAATAATCTTTAATCTACATGAAATAATAGTGCAGATTCTAGAAATAATTATATTAATTTGCATAAACATCAAATGTAAATTAATACGATTATTTCGGGATTATTTAAATTACTGGATTGTTATTGAAGTTTGCTACTGCTTGTTTATTTACTTTGACACCATCCCAATTATCACACTGCAAGTTCCCTTTGCTATGCTTTGATTTTTTGAATTGAAATGGAATCGGGTTGAAATGATAAATACCCAAATTTAAATTTGACTTTGGATAGAGAGTTAAATAAAACCCGATTGGTCAATAATTTGATTTAAAATAAAACAAAAATTTTATTTGAATAATAATAAGGTTTTGAAATAAATTTGGAATTTAAATTTAACGAAAGGAGATGTGAATATTTGAAATTTGAAACAAAATATTAACGTAGTAATTTACGTAAGAACATTGTTTAAAATTTAATTATTTAATAATTAAATTTGGAATTATTTGATAATTAAGTTTTGGAATTATTAATAATTTAGTTAAGAAATTAGTAAGAATTAAGATTTGAAATTATTTGATAATTTATTTAGATTAAATTATTTAATAATTAAATTAAATTGAATTCTTTATTAAGTGAAATTAAACTTCTTGAATAAGTGAAACTAAGTTTCTTTATTAGTTGAGTTTGAAATTGTAACTAAGTAAATAAATAAATGAAATTGAACTTCTTAACAAGAAATAAAATGCGTTTTATTGAAATAAATGTAAGACTTGTAATTTAAAGAATTTGGTTTGGCGAACTTCACTTAATTCAATTTGTAAGCTTTAGTATAATGAATTTGAACTTAAGTAAATTGATTTAATGAGTTGGAATTTAAATAGGAATTGTTTTAAATGATAAATTTATTTAACGAATATTGAATGAAATCGGTAGATGTGTTTAAATTGATTTGAACGTTAAATTATGTTAAATGATTTTGGAATGAAAATTATATATGAATTTAAATGTATATTTGAGTTGTTTAAATTAAAATTTGAAATTGCATTATAAGATTTTGAAATGGTAATTTGAAAGTTTTGAAACGAAAATTATGGAAATTGATATAAGATGACAAATGAAATGTTGATTTATAAATTCTAATTGAAATTGAATTGGATTTGGGTTTGAAATATATTAAACGACCAATCGGTGAAATAATTACGAAAGTTATTAAGGTGATCAGAATCGGTTATGGACATACTCTCTGTCTAAACCGAAATCCACTTTAATAACTATACGCGGAGTGTGATCCAGAATAATGTGATTGGAATGATGTACGTGATGACTGAAGAAAGAGAACGACCATGGATAGCCTTGACACTTGTGTCAAATTGGAAATGACTAAAACAGGAGCCGTGTCGGGCCAAATGGGGTTAGCCACCTCGAGCGAGCACACTTCTTCGAAAACTACTCATTACTTGTTATTGATTGGTGCACCCTCGTAATTTTAGGAGTGTTGTTTCATGGTGTTGCGATCGTTGCGGCGATGCATTTCACCAGTCCGGATTAGGCAAACGGTAGTTTCACTACCTTGGGTATTGCCTCATGTGCCTTGTCGTACTTGTATCCCTATATACGTGACCACTACGAATTTGTTTTGTTTTATACCTATGGAGTACTCCCTGATATCCCACTAGTTTACGGTGTAGTTTACAGTGCTGTATAGACTATGACACTTAAATAAAATGTGTTAAGGGGGATGATAGTAACGCATTAACACTATTTTGATACTTTATTTTACTGATAAACAATATTATAATAGCGTATATTACTACATAGTAGGTAGTCTAACGGATCCTTAGAGGATGGTTATTCCAACGTCCTTTGAGTTCCTTGTATTTCCATTGTTATTTCACTTGAGTTGGATTTATTGATATAAGAATGTTAATCCTGACTCGAGCGTTTTGTGTTTTGCTTTATGCTCGGGTCAGACCGAGTGTACCAGTATTCGAGACCCACCTTTGGAGTTGGAGCTTCGCTTGGAGATCCAGCTATCTATCCATCTTTCAGATATTCAGTTGATTCCAGTGATGTATTCTGATTCTTGTATTTGACTATTGTATTCGAGACTTCTGTTGTAACTTATTTAACTATGTTATATATATAGTAGCTTCATGAACTACTATCTTTTGTTTCCGCTGCATTTATTACTCTATGTCTGTGATCTGTGATTATTTATTTACTGTATATGTTTAGTTTTTCCAAATTTAAATTAACAATTCGGTATTTTGAATTATTCATGTCCGACATGTACGGATGCGAATAGTCAAAAATAGTGGGTCGTTACTTTTGGTATCAGAGCTTTGGTAGCTCTAAGCAAAACTTAACATATAGGGTAAATGTCTTTATAGAATCACTCTCATTCGAGTTTCAATCTCTTCCTTTTGACTCAATTCCTTTGAATTTTGGAGCGTTCCCCTGCGGTTCCAAAATTCATTCGTGTCCCTCACTATTCGTCTTCTTTTAATTTCGGAGTATCTCATAACTCCAATTCGAATGATCTTTATAATGAATCGGCGGTCTTGCTAATCTTCAAATTATTTGGAAATGGGTGAAACCCCTTTACAATAGACATTAATTTATCGAAGATTTCTGTATCCTCGATTTACGATGCTATCCATCTCCTGTTATGCCGAAATTCTGTTTCTTGAGATCAAATGTCGATTTGCCTTGGAATTTTGCGCTGATCTTATTCTTGAAGTCACGGTCGACCCGGTTAAGGTTGCCCGCGATTTATATAAATATCATCTTATCTTTGTTTCAAACCTATCTTCGAATCAAATTTCTCTTCGATTGAGTCCATCAAATTTGAATCTCTGTCCTTGCTTTGAAATCCATTCCTATACCGTCGAGCGAGGAAGTGTATTTATAAACTAATATTTAAATGTGTTTTATATATATATTGTGTTGTTTGAGTTGTTAATGTTGATTTGGGTTTTCGATCGATTTGTCTGATCAACGATATCGATAGGATTTCCAAAACACTTGAGCAGAGCAAACTGACACAATATTGTTCTAAAATTTGGTAAACAAAATAGTTTTGTATGATTATATTATATATAAGTATAAATCTCCCTGAAAATTAAATTGTTAATAAATTTGTGTCAGAAACAATAATATTTGATTTTCATTTATTGTTTTGTAAACCATTGACTATTGCATAATATAAATAAATGAATTTATAAAACTTAGTTATAATTTGATTTGGAATTTGAAATGAATGTAAATCAGGAATTTGATAATTTGATTTCCAATGATTTCAAACTTTGATTTTTAAAAGTTTAAAGCATATAGTATTTAAAATATTTTTAATAGAAACCGTTTCAAAGAATTCTAAATGTTAAAATAAGTGCTCTTCTCTTTTTCACTAGAAAATAATTTCGGTGATGACGGCCACATCATCGACATTTATTTTCGAGTTTCAAAGTGGAGAGACTATTCTGTAGCCTGCTATACTTTTGTTTGGAAAAATAAATTGATTTGAATTTCTAAACATGACTTGATTTATAATATTATTGAAGATTTTAAATTTGATTTGATATATTATGAATATATATATATATATATATATATATATATATATATATATATTTATCTCTAAATTTTTTGTAGCTAATCGAAAATTAATTCTTAAAAATTTGTTAAAGGATGATTTTCAATTATAAATGAAGCCAAATATAAATACTTAACTTGAAATAACTAAATTGTAAAATTTTATTCGGATAATACTCAATTGCATTAATATAACTTAATTTTCAAAGGTTAACTATGTAGTTGAATATTATGCAGTAGAAAACGATATCAAAGGAATTTTTAAATAAATTTGAGTTGTTATAATAAATGTAAATATACTTAATATATGTGATAAGATATATTAAGTGGAATAAATTAAGTAATAACTTGGAATAAAGATGAATTAAATTTGTCGAATAAAACGATTATAATAAAAGATTATTCAAGTTTATGATCTTTAAAATTGTTAATTTAAGATGATTAGATAATATGCAATATCAAATGTCTTTATAAACAAATTTGAGTGCGTATAAAAATGTTATACACTTAAAGTTTAATTATAAAATAGATAATAGAGATAAATAGAATACTAGGTTAGTTGAATAATAAAAGGATTAATAAAATAAATTTTGTAACAAACAATGATAAATTGAAAATAAACCAAGTTAATGAAATTCCTTGAGTTTAAAGCCAATTGTTGAATATAAATTAATTTAAATTGAAATTTATACGGTTTAAATTAATTGTTTTATTTTGTAATTCAAGTCTATTTTCTGTTGGATGTTTCTACTCTCCTACCTTCTTCCTTTTCGGGGACGAAAAGTTTTGAGTGGGGGAGAATGTAACGACTCGTGAATTTTTAATAATTTTATTTCTTTTATTTATATATTTAATTTAAATTTTGTGAAATTGTAAACGATAAAATTTTGAAATAAAAAGTTAATATTTGAAATGCGTCTAGTTAAACATAGCAACTGCTAAATTTTCGTCCGAAAACATAAAGTTTATTTTCGTGTGTAATTTTATTTCAATTTAATCAGTTAAAAATCGATGAAAATAAAATGTTTTCAAAACCTGAATATTTTTATATAGAAAAATTCTAAATCATCTTCTGAGCAGGACGTCATTTTTCATTTTTCCAAATTCGGACTTCATTAGCTCCGTCGATCTTATTTTTCTGTGTTTTTGCTGCATTTTCCGCTAGTAGAAAATTCGAATTTTTATAATTCAACCGAACCACTGATATCTGTATGTCATTGTGATCGTTTTGTCATGTTGATCTATATGGTATATTCGGTTTTGTATTTTTAAATTCGATACACAGCAGAATCCGTGAATAATGGCAACCGCATTGGCACCGGTTTTGTGCCTATTGATTCTTGTGGCTTTTAATTTATTCACAGTACAATTCAAACAACTGCTAACATTTATATTTCCTAATTCTCGTGCTTGACTTTGTTTTCCACTAGTTTCAATAATTATTAATCGGTTCATTTTTCTATAGCCGTCCTTTTTCTTTAAACCGTTCCTTTCGAAATACATGCCTGGAATCCAAAGCCTATTCTTCTTCCTCATTTCTTTGCTGTCACCTTTCCTCTCTCAAGCCTTGCTCTTGCCTTTTGCAACTGTCTAAGCACCTCACATCAACAACCCAACGATCGCTCCTCCTCCCTTAACCTTTAGCCGCCTGCAACTCTTCCTCCTTCTCTTCAACTTCGCTCCTTTCCCAGCACCAAGTCTTACCTCCGCCACGCGCAGCGAGTCCTGAAACCCTCACCGCATTTCTGACCCTTGTCCCACACCTTCCAGCCTCACGCAACTCCCTTGGCCGAGCCTCCGCCCCTCAATCTTCCACTCATTTACACTTCCACCTCCTCGCCCTATGACAGCACAATCATAGCCGAAGCCTGCAAGGCAAATCTCCTTCTCCAACCATCAACAGTCATTCATGGCCTTCCATCATTATTGCTAGCATCGGTATTCTTCATACTATATATATATATATATATATATATAGTTTATGTTATTAATTTTTAGCTCATACTTGACACAGTTGCTGTATGAAAGTTTATAAATAAAAAAATCCATTCAGTTTGTATATGAGTTACGTATATATAATATAAGATGAAAGATTTTGTATACCGTATTTATATATGTTCGCTGTTTGCAGTCTGTAGATTTCATATTGTCTGATTTGTTTATGGATTTCGAGTTTTATTATATCAGGTTGTGGTTCGATTTTTAAGTATAATGTACATATGCCTAATTATAAACTGTATATATTTATATTTTGGAAAACAGAAAAGAGAAAAAATTATTTTTAAAATTTAAAGTAGATATTGATTTCTATGTATACATGTGTATGTAAGAATTTTATTCAAGAGTTGATATGTATGCACAGTCTGTTTTCTTTTGCTGTTTATAATGAAGGTTAGTATGTATAAATGTTAGAGTAGTATATGACTTGTTTAACGATAAGTTTAGTTTCTTTGAAATTTTGTAGATATAATAATTGTTGTGGTTATATGTTGTATGTAGATTTTGTTTCCATTATAAATTGTTTATATTAATTTTATAAGAAATATCGATTTTAAATTATTTATAGTAATAATGTAAGGTATAGATGCAGCTTTCTTCTACCACTTGCTTGGTCGTACTATAACAATATTGATTGTTAAAATGTATATTATATATATATATATATATATATATATATTTCATAAGTATGTTACTAGGGGCGTTAGTATAGTATATAGTTTTGGGTAGGTTCTCTTGTACTTGACCATATATATATTTACATCAGTGTTGATATATTTTACAACATATATTTCTAAAGTTTATAAAGGGAGTTGTATATATATATATATACGTTTGTTTTTTTTATGTGTATTTTAAATTAAAACAATAATTTTGAACTATATATATATATGTATTTAATTTAGTATATGTGTTTAATTAAAACTAAATTAAATATTGTTTTTTTCTAGCAAATATTTCTGTTTATATATATCAAACTGATTCTGACTCCGTTCATCAATTCCTTTTTATTAGCTTTGAGCGTCGATTTGTGCCAATCTAGCTTTGCTTTGAAATTCGTGCTTGGATTCATAATTCAAATTCCAGTGCCCGTATCAGTGTGCGTATCTGTGTCATCTCTTGTTCTCTCTAGCCTCGAAAAGTGAGCAATCACTCACGATTAATGATTTTTTATTTATCAAATTTGATTTCAATTGAAACGACAATTGAAATATGCTGCTGCTAGTTGTTTACATTGTTAAATATATGTTATTACCTGTATCAGTTCACCTGTGACATCTAACACCATTATCTGTTATTTGTACAATGATAATCCAGTTTGATTGATAATTGATTGATTATTGATGTTGACATTGGACGTTAAATTGTTAATATTTAAAGTGATAAATAGTATGCAATTGAATTTGATATATGATAGTGAATAATTTAAAATTGATATATGTGTTCAATTCGATTAGTTAAATTTGTATAATATGACCCATTTTAATTATTAAATAATTTGACATGTAGAAATAGTGTTAACTACAACTTGAACCATTGAATGTTTTTGTATAAATTGATGTAGTATAAAACTGAATAATGGATATCAAGTGAAGAACCGTATAAATATTAGTGTAATAATCTTTAATCTACATGAAATGATATTGTAGATTCTAGAAATAATTATACTAATTTGCATAAACATCAAATGTAAATTAATACGATTATTTCAGGATTATTTAAATTATTGGATTGTTATTGATGTTTGCTATTGCTTGTTTATTTACTTTGACACCATCTCAGTTATCACAGTGCAAGTTCGCTTTGCTATGCTTTGATTTTTTGAATTGAAATGGAATCGGGTTGAAATTATAAATACCCAAATTTAAATTTGACTTAGGATAGAGAGTTAAATAAAACCCGATTGGTCAATAATTTGATTTAAAATAAAATAAAGATTTTATTTGAATAATAATAAGGTTTTGAAATAAAATTGGAATTTAAATTTAACAAAAGGAGATGTGAATATTTAAAATTTGAAACAAAATATTAACGTAGTAATTTACGTAAGAACATTGTTAAAATTTAATTATTTAATAATTAAATTTCGAATTATTTGATAATTAAGTTTTGGAATTATTAATAATTTAGTTATGAAATTAGTAATAATTAAGATTTGAAATTATTTGATAATTTATTGAGATTGAATTATTTAATAATTAAATTAAATTGAATTCTTTATTAAGTGAAATTGAACTTCTTGAATAAGTGAAACTAAGTTTCTTTATTAATTGAGTTTGAAATTGTAACTAAGTAAATAAATAAATGAAATTGAATTCCTTAACAAGAAATAAAATGCGTTTTATTGAAATAAATGTAAGACTTGTAATTTAAAGAATTTGGTTTGGCGAACTTCACATAATTCAATTTGTAAGCTTTGGTATAATGAAGTTGAACTTAAGTAAATTGATTTAATGGGTTGGAATTAAAATCAGAATCGTTTTACATGATAAATTAATTTAAGAATATTGAATGAAATCGATAGATGAGTTTAAATTAATTTGAACGCTAAATTATATTAAATGATTTTGGAATGAAAATTCTATACGGATTTAAATGTATATTTGAGTTGTTTAAATTAAATTTTGAAATTGAATTATAAGATTTTGAAATGGTAATTTGGAAATTTTGAAACGTGAATTATGGAAATTGATATAGGAAGACAAATGAAATGTTGATTTATAAATTCTAATTGAAATTGAATTGGATTTGGGTTTGAAATATATTAAACGACCAATCGGTGAAATAATTACGAAAGTTATTAAAGAGACCGGAATCGGTTACGGACATACTCTCTGCCTCAACCGAAAACCACTTTAATAACTATACGTGGAGGTGATCATGAATGAAGTGGTTGGAATGATGTACGTGATGACTAAAGAAAGAGAACGATAATGGATAGCCTTGACACTTGTGTCAAATTGGAAACGACTAAAACAGGAGACGTGCTGGGGCAAATGGGGTCAGCCACCTCGAGCGAACACACTTCTTCGAAAACTACTCATTACTTGTTATTGATTGGTGCACCCTCGTAATTTTGGGAGTATTGTTTCGTGGCGTTGCGATCGTTGCGGCGATGCGTTCTCACCAGTCCGGATCAGGCAAACGGTAGTTTCACTACCTTGGGTATTGCCTCATGTGCCTTGTCATACTTGTATCCCTATATACGCCTACGAATTTATTTTGTGTTATACATATGGAGTACTCTCTGATATCCCACTAGTGTACGGTGGAGTTTACAGTGTTGTATAGACTATGACACTTGTATAAAATGTGTTAAAGGGGATGATGGTAATGCCTTAACACTATTTTGATACTTTATATTACTGGTAGACATTATTATAATAGCATATATTAATACATAGTAGATAGTTTAATGGATCCTTAGAGGATGGTTATTCCAAGTCCTTTGAGTTACTTGTATTTCCGTTGTTATTTCACTTGAGTTGGATTTATTGATATAAGAATGCTAATCCTGACTCGAGTGTTTTGTGTTTTGCTTTATGCTCGGGTCAGACTGAGTGTACCAGTATTCGAGACCCACCTTTGGAGTTAGAGCTTCGCTTGGAGATCCAGCTATCTATCCAGCTTTCAGATATTCGGTTGATTCCAGTGATGTATTCTGATTCTTGTATTTGACTATTGTATTCGAGACTTCTGTTGTACTTATTTAACTATGTTATATATATAGTAGCTTCATGAGCGACTATCTTTTGTTTCCACTGCATTTATTACTCTATGTCTGTGATATGTGATTATTTATTTACCGTATATGTTCAGTTTTGCCAAATTTAGATTAACAATTCGGTATTTTGAATTATTCAAGTCCGACATGTACGGATGCGAATAGTCCAAAATAGCGGGTCGTTACACCATTTGTTGGAAATCCAAAGAAACAATACGCTCCTTGTACAGTTTTATTTATATAACCAGCCATGGAATGTGGTGGTAACCTACTATTGAACATTGTAGCTATAGTAGGCATAGTATGAAATGTCTATGCTGGCTAAGATTAATATTATACTTTAGAAAGGTTTTCTGCACTATGCACTAATAATAATATCAAAAATGGATTTTTCGTATCAATTATGTTTGACTATCATAAGGAGAAATCTCCTCCAACTATGTGTTTGCATTTTGTGTACGGCGGGAGTTCTTATGGTTTCATTTTCCCAAAAGCATTGCGGATTTCTTTTAAAAATTCTTTTGCTTGTTTTGTTTAAAATAAAACTATTTTTGTTTCCTCCCACCAGTCCCATGACTGATCTTGAGTTTATTGTTCCCTTTCTAAACTCTAGGTGCCCACAATTTTCCGCATGGGC
Organism: Allium cepa; assembly: GCA_030765085.1. Classification (NCBI taxonomy): domain Eukaryota; kingdom Viridiplantae; phylum Streptophyta; class Magnoliopsida; order Asparagales; family Amaryllidaceae; genus Allium; species Allium cepa. The sequence continues at coordinate 124,309,124 of CM060940.1, read as the reverse complement.
AACCTAGAGTCAGGTAGTCAGATAGTAGATGTGGATTCGATATCTTGGGAGTCTTTGGATTTTGGCTATCGCTTTGTGATTCTCTTCAACATTCGGTCTCGGACTTGCTTAAGTCCAAGTTGATGGTGGTTCGAGCTTTCGATTTGGAGTTTTGGATTCGGGATGCAGTGATGGATTCTATCTTCTTTCTCTCTTGGAGACCACATGGTGATATCGTTCCACTGCTATGTCTTGTATCTTTGATAGTACTGATATCAATTGTATCAATGTGTTGTATCAATGATATATATTTTTTGTCTTCCATTGTGTTATTAGGCATAATGTGTTATAAGCTTCAGCTTGAATAGGATTTCGACGTTTGAATCTGTGGCATTTGAATACGAGAGAAGTATGGATGTCGATTTTCAGACGCTGAAATTTGGGTCATGACAGAAAATATTTTTCTTCTTCTTTTTTTCTTTTCTTTTCACTTCCTATTTTCCTTTACCCTTACCTTATTTTCGACCAAACCGGCCCAAACTTCTGCTTCCTTTCTTCTTTCTTCCTCCTGTTCTTTATTTGAGATACAGGAATGTGTACAAACAGTGTGACGTACACATGCACACCCTCGCGGCCAACCGTTCCTTACCGCTGACCATCCTTGCAAGTCACCGTCGTCCATCACCATGCATCCCCTATTTGAACAATGACAAATCCCACCCATCCTAAAATATTGAACATCGAACAATTGCCTGGAACTCCACCATGACCTTTCTTCCCCTCGCCTTGCCACCACAGTTCAACGATCATCACCAAAACTGTGCCAGACGACCGTCCCACTCCCCTCTACCTTTTCCCTCAAAATCGCACGCCTCTACCACCCTTCTCTATTCACCATTTCTAAAAACCAGTAACCCAAAAACCCTCGTCTGAAACCCTATTTTATCCTTGTGTAGGCCCGACAGCCCATTAAAAATCATCATACCATTTTTTCGTGACTTCTCCATCGTTCGAGCCTCCTCGCTACCAAAACACAAGTCACGAAATCAAGTGATGTGCCGCAATTTGACTAAACACCTAAATACGTTCAACTCTGCATATATCACTCTACACCCAACTAAATATCACCAAACCAACCTAAAAAATCATGATTTTCAATGGCGATCACAGTTGTGTAATCAAATCACTTAACTATGACATTCGAAATTCGGCTATATTTGTGTTACTCACAGTAAAATTGGTTGTTTTCCTTCCACGCTTAATGAAAATTAAAGAAATAAATTACAAGATACTCTACACTCGAAAATAAACAAGGTTTGTTTTGAAAAGAGGTCTAATACTGAATGGATATGAGGATATTGATTTTTTTGAAGTGAATGTTTTACTGTTTTTATCAAATAAAAACACTAACAGGGGAGAGGAAGAAGATGTGTTATGATTACTGGATGTCCTGACCATGTTAAACCTATAAGAACATGCTCATACTCATAGAACATCCCATATACACTTGTTGCATTTCATTATTTCATTCAAAATCAACATTTGTATGAACCTATGTAATATCCACTAATCAAGTTTACAAACAGTTTAAAAGAATGATGAACTGGTTCCTTTTGTTTTGATCTCCCTTCTAGCTTCAAGTTTTACTGTCTTGATTCTTGTTTAGTTTGTTTCTTTTTTTCGTACCAAACATAACAGGTCATAGCTATACATATAAATAGAGGATGGAAGTGTATCAAGTAAGAAAATAGGGTGGCTGCAGATTTTTTACAGGCTTTCCACTTTGTTGATTTTACTTTCTTTTAATTTATTTTCCTTTTGTCTTGATTTGATTTATTATGAATTGATTTGATTTTGTATGACCTGATTTAATGTTTGGGTGCTTAAAGTGATGCCTTGCCATAATGATGTTCCTCGATGTATAAACATTATCCTCATATATATATATATATATGTGTGTGTGTGTGTGTGTGTGTGTGTGTATGGCCATGTGTACATTTATATTATGTTACCATATATATAAATATACATAATTTTATCATTATATATTTATACATTTTCATATTTACAAATACTACATACATCTTAACTTATGTGTATGTGTATATATATATATATTATTTTCCATCATGAAGCTTTTACACGTACATATCTATATGTATATAGATATGTATATTCTATATGTACTACTTTACATAACATATATAAATATACATTTACTTATGCATATTTTATCAATATATATATTATATATATATATATATATATCTTCACATTATTTCCTATTTACCTATATATTACTTCATATAGGCATATATACATGAAGTAATATATATATATATGCCTATATGAAGTAATATATAGGTAAATAGGAAATAATGTGAAGATATATATATATATATAATATTTAAACCTCACAAGCTTTTATATATTTATATATACAAATAAATGGATATTTTATCTTAAGATTAAATGGTGGAGTTTATATATACATTTCCACAAAATTTATCATATCTAGAAATTTATAATTTAAAACTAAATTTAGTTTCTAACCAATACATAAATTCAGATATTTCAAATATTAGAAAACTCATCTATTCGACTTATAAAAATAAATATTTCGATAATTAAAATCAACTAATTTCCTCGATATCCTATGGCTAAAAATCTGGGTCGTTCATTCCTCCCCTTAGAACTTTTCGTCCTCGAAAAGGAACGAAACGAGAATTTCAATTTTGATGTGTAAAATTAATTAATCATCTTTAAAATTTTTAACTTCTTACTCTTCTATTATACAATTTAAAAATACATACACTTTAAATTACATAGTACCATCTAGTTTATATAAAAAACTTTTCATAACTCTATGTCTTAACAAGTCCATCCTTGTTCTCACATAAATTTAGTCATAGATTGATCAGACATAGGACTGATAATCTACATGTACTTAGTAGACCCATTTTCAACACCCAGTGAAAATACTTAAAAAACCACTTTTCGAAAATGTTAAGAAAATATCACCCCCTTCACCACCATGGATTGCAGTTAACACGATGATTGCGTTGCCATCCCTGCGAAATCCATAAGAAAACTATGGGCATCTGCACCTCTCGACTTTGGCCATGGAAACACCACAGATCGCAGCTACCCCAAGGTAACGTTGCTATCACAGCAAAACCGTAAGTAGTCTGTAGGCAATCATTGCCCCTCGAATTACGCTGCCAAATGAAACTTTACTACGTAGATCGCAGACTAAACAAAGGTTTCATCACTATCCCAGTAAAATCCAATGTAGACTATAAGCACTCACTGCCACACGAATTACGCTATTGAACCAAACCACATATATCAGTATCGCAGCGAAATCAAACGTAGATTGTTGGCAATCACTGCCACTCGACTTACGCTATGGAACCGCGATAGATCATAATTACAACAAAGGTTACATTGCCATCACAGCAAAACCCAATGTAATTATAGGCATCAGCACCACTCGACTTATGCTACCTAATAAATGATCATAAAAAACTCATGAGTTTTGTCTGGATGTCCTCTGGGATGCCAACTTCATTGAACCCACCCTTAGGGTTCCTAGGTAGAACCACCCAGTGATCTCCTACTATAAATTTCGACTTTCATGGAGGTACATTTTTCATACTTTTCTCAAAACATATCATACTATATACATATAGTACCTTTCAAAATCATACTCTTTATATGTATCACATATAAGCTTCAATTATACAAATCGATATCTTCAAAATCGATAGTTTTCAAATTTGGTTTACCAATTTTCAAAATTGACTTTTTGCCAAAATCAAAGTCTTTTAAAATCAATGGGTTTCAAAACTATTTCAGTTCCATTCTCATATACATATAAGATAATTCTTTCAACTCAAATAATTTTCGGATCAAAAATTTCTAAGTCCACTTCGTACTTATATCTTTCAACAATTCACTTCTTTCTAGTTATAAATTAAACAAGGGGAGTTTGAATATATAACTAACATTTATATTATCATTAATTCCAAATAAAATTTCAAGTTCGATCACCTTTCAAAGTTTTTGTAACATTTTTTACTTCTTATAAAGTAGGTTTCAGTTATGGTACTATCCAATCTTTATTTTAAAATCGTCATCTTTAATCAAAATGTACCATTATACTACACAATCATTTTTACCTTAACATTTTGATTTCGATTCTAATTTAAAGTTGCTTCGTATTTCCATTTGGGTTATAATTTCAATTTATCACAATTAGTATTTAAATCCATGATTTAAATATATTCAATTTTCACTCTGACTAGTTTGAATTTAGAAAATAGCTTGGATAGTTGGAAAATAATTAAATAGTTAATATAAGATAGTTTGGGTATTTAAAAGAATGGTTTGTAAAGTAAATAACTTGGAAAAATCAAAATAATCTGAATATTTAAGAAGATATATTTTTGATAGTTTATAATAGAATAATTTATTTGAAATAGTTTCAAAGTCAAACTATTTCAACTCCAAATCTCCAATCCAACTCAATTTCAATGTCCATATTAGTAATTATAAATTTTTGTTCAAACCAGTATAAAAAGTGATTTTATACTTGATCATACTTCAACAAAATATTTCACAACATTGATAGACTACAATACTAGTAAGTCTAAGCATTACATCCATTTATTCATATAAAAGTCTTACAAAAGGTCATAAATCTAGACGCCTTAATAACAACATAGGGTTTAAGAAAAGAACAGAGTCTAAGCATCCTTCATAAAAACTTCCTTAAGGACTTCCCACCAACTTGTAAAAACCGTTAAGGCAATCCATAACAGAGTGTCCCCACTTATAGCATTTGCCACAAAAGATCTCTGCACTTCCACCTTCATGAATGACTTTCATGTCTCCCGTGGTGCGTTCCACAACTTTCTCTTTCTTCCATCTCTTGGGCAATCCCTAGCGATGTGTCCCGTCATTTTACAATGGTAGCAAATGGTTGATCCGTCGACTAGTACTATGGGCTTATGCTTCACCTTCCTCACTTTAGGGCAATGGTCTAGGAAATGTCCTTTCTTTTGACACTTAAAGCATAAAATCTTAGACCGAAACAATTTGACTTCTTTTTTCCTTTCCCTTCTTGGTTCACTGCACATAGCTGCGTAATGTCCCTTACTGTGACATCTATAGCATGTGACATCATCGTAAGGACCTTTCCAGCCCTTTCCCTAACCAGTTTCTCATGTTCCAGTATTACTTCTTCCTGTGCCTTGCGTGCAGCCGCTCTTCGCTCCCAATGCCTTGCCTTCCATTCTTCTCCTTTTGCCATCTCTCACAACTCGAACTAGATTCTAGTGGGACTTCCTAACCTATAATTAAATCATCAATTAGTTGAATTTTTAGCTTTATTCTTATTTCCAATTTTTTCCCTTCCGGTTATTTTTATCGCTTAATTCATTAATTTGATAATCTGGTTCATTTTAAATTTCCAAAATTCAAAACCCGTTTTATTCCTTTTTAACTTACTCAATTTAAATTTTTACACTCCAAATTTAAATTTCTTATCACTATCACTTTCCACTTATAAGCTCAAAACTTATCTTTCTTTAGGTTATACTTCTCATTTCAAGGGGATTCTAGAATTCAAACATCTAGTATTTATTTTGATTCACATCGAAATCATATATATACACACACATATCCCATTTACGTATCAAATCACACTTTATATTTTTAAACCATCTTGGTTTTTATCCAAAACAAATTCATCTTCAAACAACTCTTGTTTTAAAATAAAGATTTATATATTCAAAAATATTCTAAATAGTATCATTTATTATTTGCTCCAACACTTTGAAACAATTTTTAAAATTTTCGGGACTAGATTCATAACTTCCCAATTTAAATTCATTTTAATTTATAAGACACATTTATAAATTCAGCATATATAATTTCATTTTGTTTCATCATTGTTTATTCTATAATAAACATCCTTTATTAAAACACACCAATCCAATTTATGATAATAATCAATATTATCATATTCAGAAACCAAACACACCATATATTTCATAATCATTTTCTGGGAGGATGAAATTAGGGTAAACTTATTTTGTTTTCAAAACACTTTTGAAAAACATTCCCGAAATTCCCGAGATTTAAAATCTTGGATTGAGTCTACTTTCAGCTTAACTTACTTGCATATTTCATTCTTATTAGATTCAAATTTGGTTATATATTTATTACAATTAAAATTTTATAATCTTATTTAATTATGATAATTACAACCAATCACCCTAATATAATATAATAATTTAGAAATGTTATTCCTTTATATATATATATCAAAATATAATCTTATATATAAAAAAAATTAAATCGCTTTTAAAATCAGTATATAAAAAAATAACAAATACGCATTCAAATATACTACACTCAACTCATTCTAGGGTACTATTGACCCTATCTCTAATGGGTAATCCCCACCAGACCTGAGGTTCTCGCTTAACCATTAGCTCCGATACCGTGTGTAAAGACTGGGGGATTTTCGACCCCCGAAAACCGACACTAATACGTTCACTGTATAGAGTGCCGAACATTTGAGTGTCGGAAATACCAAGTTGTTAGGGTTGAGAAGAAAAAGATGTAGAAGAAGAAAACAGAAACAGCAGCACAGAATCTCACAATCGCAGCGGAATAAACTATAATATACAATAACAGCATTTTTACAAAGGCAAGCTACAACTGTTGATATACAAACAAGTTATCAAAGTACAATCATCAACAAATAAATATGGACAGTTATAATAACTTTTCCCTAATGCTGAACATACAGCCTACCATACATAGTGGAATATAATCAAATATTCCTAGACCATCCCAGCTCGTCTCCTGAGCTCCAAAAGCATCCCTACCTAAAAATGGTAATATTCAGTCTGACCCGAGCATTACGATAAAGTAACACCCAAGTCAGACTGGAAACCAGCGTGAGTAAACCGATTAAATTTGAAATACTTAAGTTATAAAACTTCTTTGAAAACCAAGGTAACTCGTATAAACATGACGAGTTATCATCTTATTTAACCCAAAACATTCTACAGAAATCCAGATATCACAATAGTGCCTAGGTACGATACTTATTTAAAATAGTTTAAATTGTGAAATTAATCCAATTCCAGTCTATTAAACTCTATAATTAGACCTATGAGGACTCGTAGTGACTTTTCAATCGAAGTTATTTCGGATAACACTGATACCCATTTTTCGGTCTCTTCGAATCCAAGCAATAAGATTTAAAGGGTAAATTGTTTAAAGTAAACAATTTATATTCATGGTGACAAACTCACATGTGGGAATTTATTATAATGTTTATTCCAAATAAAACGTATCATTAATTTAATCTAACGATTTTAACCGGTCTGACCATTTTCAGGTACAGACAAGAATGCTGAAATAAATATTCAAGGCAAATAACCCAACCTATATTGTTAACCTAATTTAACGATAAATAATTTATATTAACTAACTCACCATTCGGACTTCACCTTAAAATTTATTGGATCTTGTAACGACTCGATATTTTCAACCATTCGCATCCAAACATGCCAGAATTGAATTGCTAAAAATATCAAATTGTTAATTTATATTTGGCAAGACTCAGCATATACAGTAAATAAAATAATCACAAAATCAAAGACACAGAGTAATATAACAATATGCAGCGGAAACAAAAGAATAATAGTTTATGAAGCTACTATATATATATATATATATATCTAAGTTAAATAATATACAACAGAAGTGTCAAATACAATAGTCAAATACAAGATCGACATACATCACTGGAATCAACTAAATAACTGCAAGCTGAAAAGATGGCTGGATCTCCAAGCGAAGCTCCAACTCCAAAGGTGAGTCACAAAAGCTGTATCAATCAGTCTGACTCGAGCGTAAAGCAAAACACAAAACACTCGAGTCAGGATTAACATTCTTATATCAATAAATCCAACTCAAGTGAAATAACAACTAAAATATAAGTAACTCAAAGGATATTTGAGATAACCATCCTCTAAGGATCCGTTAAACTATCTAGTATGTAGTAATATACGCTATTATAATAATGTCTAAAGTGAAGTATAATATATTTAAAAACAGAGTTAAGGCACTATCCATATCCCTTTTAACACATTTTATAGTGCCAATAGTCTATACAGTACCGTAATACCTCCTGATCGGGAGGCTACCAGAGGATACTCCATAGGTACGACACAAATCAAACTCGTACAAGGCGTTCTAGGGTAGGTGACACGGCACAACTAGGCAATGCCAGGATAGATATATCAATTACACTTTCGGGCCGGTGGTAACGCGTAGCAGCTACTACCGCCCACCTCGAGCTACACCCCCAAATCAAAAATCAAAGTGGCCGCCAAATCAATCACAAAAATATAGAATGGTATCGAAGGAGTGTGTCCGATCAGAGGAGCGACCTCATTAGCCCGTTGATTGCTCCTGTTTAGCCACCTTATGCCAATTCACGGAAGTCGGGTCTGTTGAATATGCGCTTATATGAATTTTGTTTGATGATAATAAACATATATATATATATATATATTCATTTAAATGTATTTGTTAATGTACTATTTTATTTTTCATAGATTAAATAAATATTTGTTGAATAAAATAAATTACACAGAATTTGAATTCAAACAGAAATTTTATTCAAACAAATATTTATTACAATTTTGAATAGTAAAAATTCGATCACTCACTATACATATACAATTTTGATTGTAATTACATCACAATTCAATTTACATAAATGCCTCACTACATATCACTCACACTCGTAGTTTATCTTCAATTTCATTCCAGTTATAATCCATCATCTGAGAAATCTGCAAAAATATTCACTAACGCGGTAAAATTGAAAAAGAAATATTTTTGCAATATAAAATGAAATATGATTTTTGAAAATATGATTTGCCTCAGTTATTTGGGTTGTTCGTCATCATTCACATTTGAATTTATTATACACGAACAATGTGACATGCACAGTGTATCACTGTACATGCCACAAGGCCGTGCACATCGATATACACTTGATAATGCTACAGGGACAGGTGAGCACAGGTCAAACCCAAATGAAAAGCCGGGTTCAACTCACGTGCAATATATTTAAAATCACGTCACGAGCACAAGGTCAAACCCGAGTTTTGAAACTGGATTCAACTCAAGTGAAATTTAAAAAATCAACATGAAATGATCAAGAACCAGACAGAGACCAAGTTCATATGAACAGTAAGGCAATGCACCAGTGAAACAACTCAGCATTGAATTGGATGAACAAGACTCAAACAATCAAATGAAGAAAGAAACCCAACAGCAATGCATGCAAGTGCAGACCAAATGCAAGACCAAAGTGCAACAGACTACAATATCAAAAGTTCAGGTCATACCAAACATCAAGACCAACTGCACAATGCAAACATCTCAAGATCACTATGCAGTGTACATGAATGCAACAAAAAATGGTGTAAATACAATCCAAAGCGCAACAAGAATTTTGCAGTGATACAAAGCAGACATGAATGCAACATCAATAAACCAACATAACAAGAAAAATGAAGACCACAAGTATAAAACAACTCCAGCAGTGACAAATGAGTATGTAAGTGCAGACAGATTTGGAGAAATGACACAGCAAAAATGGAATCAACATGAAACCACATTATGAACACGATAGTGTACATGAATACATGGAGGCAAGACCAAATACACAAGTTCACATGTATGCAGTGACACGGCAGGTTTGAACAAGAAAACCAGTGATGCAATGCAAATCAAAACAGAGAGTACAATGCCACTACAGATCCAAATAAGTGCCGAAGTCAACTTGTACAACAGCAGACAACAAGACTCAAGTATGCTCAAATCCAAATGCATCAGGTCGAAATATTTCAGAGCCAAGTACAAAGTATAACCAGAGTTGTACATCATGAAAGACCACCAAGTACAACAATGCATAAGTGACCGACTACAAACATCAGCAAGTACAATGTCATAAAACAAATGTCAATGCCGAGAAACAATGTGACAAAGATGGCCAGATGAAGTCGAAGCCAACTAAGTAATTCACAATGAAGTCGAAGATGACAGAAGATTAAAAGTGCAGAGATGACCAAGTCAAATAATCAAGTGTGTTCCATTTTTGAAAAAGTCAAAGCAAATTAAAAGAGGAAAGTCTCTGCCGTATTAATCAAGGAAAATCGAACGTTTGAAATCAAAACCGTGTGTATCAAGTTGTAACAATATTAGGAAAGCAAAATTTAGGAAAGTATCGAATTGATTAGGGTCTCGGAATTCATATAAATACCAAACCCAAATCATCATCAGTGGTGTTGAAAAATCGAATCGAATCCAAATATAAACCCACACTCATCATCGGCAAGATAATCAATCAATCGAGTTCAAGCAAGCAATTAAACCAGCAACGAAAGGGAAAAAATTACATACCACAATCTATCGAACTTGATCAAAGGAGCAGCTGCGAACGAGCGCAAGCAAAGCAACCAGAGAATTGATCATCAGAGAAGCAGCGAGCAAAGAGCAACACAAACCAGAGAAATCATATTTGAAGAAAGCCCTAATTTTCGCAAGGGAACGAAGCCCTAATTTTCGCAAGGGAATGAAGATACAACAAGGCCGCAATTTTTCAATAGCAAAAGAAAAGGAACGGGCCAAAGAAAAGAAAAGAGGAAATAGGGCCGGCCTATTGTTAAAAGGGTTTTCCCCTTTTTATAAAGTTTTCTTTTGGGTTTATTTTATTAAAAGGGGTTTTGTTTATTAGTTTTTTTTATCTGTTCTTTTCGAATCAAGTCTTGGTAAATCACCACCTAGGTTTTAGGTAGTGTCAGATTGTCTAGTTAGAATTAGTTCAGTGAGCAGGGTGTGCGAGTTTGCAAAACTCTATAGGCGGTAGCAGGGTGTGCGAGTCTGTTAGAGTGTTTGTAAGCGAGAGACTGTTTAATTCTAATAGAAATCTGGGAATGCAGCAGTAGGCAGGGGTTGCCGAAGCTGGGTAAATTTTGTGTATGATTTACTTTCAGCATATTTATTTCTCTGCAGTTTGTTTTTGCGTTTAACTCAAGAAAATTTGCTATAACCCTATTCACCCCCTTCTAGGGTTAATCTAGATCCTACAAGTGGTATCAGAGCGAGGTATTATTTCTTTAACTCTAGAGTCATGAATTCACCAAACAATGCTTTTTCTAAGGGGCAATCTATTGTTAGGCGACCTATGTTCAATGGGAATGATTATGCTTATTGGAAAGTTAGGATGGGTATTTATCTTAGTTCTGTTGATTATGATGTTTGGGACATTATTGAAACTGGCTATAAATCTCCCACTATAACTGTTGGTGATACTGAGATTCCTAAACCTAAGGATACGTGGGAAGCTAACGATAAGAGATTAAAAACTATAAATGCTAAAGCCATGAATGCTTTAATCTGTGCTCTTGATAAAATTGAATTTAATAGAATTTCTCATTGTAAAACTGCACAGGAAATTTGGCATACCTTGGAGGTGACACATGAAGGAACTTCTCAAGTCGAGTCTCGCCTACCCCTATTCAGCAATGAATACGAGAACTTTGTGATGGACAAAGGCGAGAGCATAAAGGACATGTTTGGACGCTTTTCAACTTTGGTGTACAATGCTAGAGCGCTTGGGAAGGTATTCACTGAGGTAGAGCTTGTGAGAAAGGTGCTACGAGTCTTACCGATGATCTTTGAGGCAAAAGTCACGGCAATACAAGAATCGAAAGATATGAGTAAAGTAAGCATGGAGGAGTTGATCGGTAACTTGATGACATATGAGCTTGAGCTAAAAGCAAAGGAGGAACGCAACAACTCCGAATCAAAGAAGAAGACGATTGCCTTAAAGAGCGAAGAAGAGAGCGATGAAGAAGAAGAAGATCCATTTGAAGAGCTTGCAATGGCTGTCAATAATCTTAGAAAATGGTCAAGATTCAGGCCACGCAAGAAGAAAACAAGTGGTAATAGGCCAAAAGATTCTGACAATTCCGATAATGAACTGACGAGCTTTAACTGGAAGAAACCTGGCCACTTCAAACAACAATGCCCACTTCTCAAAAACAACAAAGGAAAGAAAAAGAAAAAGAAAAAGAAGGCCTTTGCAGCGACTTGGGATGATGAAGAAGGAAAGGAAGTTTCAAAAAGTAGCTCAAAGGAGGCTAACTTGTGTCTTATGGCAAAAACAGATTCAGAAGCAAGTTCAGAGGAATCTAGTGAGGTAGGTCACTATTCTTATAAAGAACTTGTTTTTATGTGTTGTGATCTTACTAAAGTAGTTGATACTCTTGAAGCTAAAATTGAAAAACTGAAATCTGATAGGAGAGAACTTGCTCGTGAAAATTTTAGGTTAGAAACTGAACTTGAAAATATTCAAAACCTAGACTGTAAAAAATGTAAAATTTTAGATTCAGAATTATCAAGACTTAAGAATAGCTTTGAGAATCTTGAAAAAGAAAACTTGAGTCTTAAGGAAACCATTGACACTAGGAAAAAGGATTTTATAAATAGATGCACCTCACTTGTAACTAAAAACACAACACTAAAAACCAAAGTCCAAAATCTTGAGAAATCTCTGAATAACTTTTCAAGAGGAGAAAAATCATTCAACATGTTATTGGGAAATCAAATTTTTGCTAACAACAGAAAAGGACTAGGCTCTGGGAAAACACAAGCTGATGATAATGCAAAAGGTAAGAGTGTCTTTGCTAGATGTGAAATAATTGGACATCGTGTTGAAAATTGTAGTCATAGGAACAAGAACACAAAATTTATACAAGTTTGGATTCCTAAGAATTCTACAAACAAATTTCATGTCTATTGGAACAAGAATGAAAGGACAAAACAAGTTTGGGTTCCAAAGGGATTGTTTATTCACAATGCTTCTGCCACTAACAACCATGGACCTATAAAAACAAATAGGTCACAAAAATCTTTCATCGTGTAGGTATGGTGGCAGGCTAAGGAACAACAACAGTGTTTTCTGGATTTTGCCTGTTCCATAAACACAACGGGCAACAAAGCAAAAGTTCCTTAGCCTAGTACAAAGGTGACAGAATCACAATGGGCAACCACGAAAAATTATTGTAAAGGTAAAACAGGTGAAGGTATATTTATTTGATCGATATATTAAATGTGATAATCTGCATCGTATTCTGAATGAAATCAGCCAATATTGAGATGTTGGAAAGAAGATGATTTTTGATTCTGACTTGTTCAACATAGTTGGCTAATTATATTTATGCCAAAAACACTATTCTCTGAATTACTTCATACATATACGTTTGGATTAAACATAGTGTTTTGTTGGATACATTGGGTTATAATATGGCTAATTCTATATTCACAGTTTCTGATTAGTTACACGTCTTCAATTCAAGTTCAAGAATGCTGTTAAAAATTGAGTTTGAGTTTTTTATGCAAACTTCATGGTCTGGTTTATCAATTTTAGTAAGTGATATTTTGAAGTGAAAGAGAAATTCAGATGCAGATCATACTGGTAATCTAGTTGACAGAAAACTTACTAGTTGAACGTGATTTATGGTGAGACAATTAGTAACTGCATCGTTTTTCAAAGAAAAAATCTGCATATTTTTCATTACAAATAATTTTCAAATAGCATAAATTTTTCCTCATATAACCCCTTCAAGAAAATCATTTTTTGACCATATTTTCAGATTAGTCATTTTTATTTGATTTTAAATGACAAATTTTGACTAATCCGACTACCTACTAATTATCAAAAAGATAAATAGTGATTGAAAAGGTGATAAGTGTTGATATTTAACATACATTACTCAAGACAGTATATTTGGAAAATTTCTTTAGGAATTCAAACAAGAGTTATAAAACTTTTTGTTGGGTAAAGATTCCATGACCACTTCTATATCTATCATATTTCTATCGACCATTGTTTATCAAATATTAAATATAGTTTGTCGATATGTGGTACTATAATCAGGGATCATTTGTTTTTCATTTCACATTTTTTTGTAACAATAAATAAATACCAAAGTATTCACTCTCATTTAAAAGTCCTCATGGTTATGCATGGGTGAATTACTTGGATTTTTTATTATGTGCTTCCATGCTCATTTAAAAGTCCTCACGGTTATGCATGTATGGAAGGCATATCAAATTTGATTGATTAAATAGACAAGTTGCTTCTAATCCCATTTAAAAGTCCTTACGGTCATGCGTGGTTAGAAGAAACTTGAATTCATTTTTAAAAATTAAATTGGAATACTACTAATCTCATTTAAAAGTCCTAACGGTTATGCATGATTAGTAGATATTCAAATTCCTGATATAAATGTACCACAAGTAGATACAACTGTATGATTTTATTAGTACATCATTTCCATTCATTCTAAAAGTGGAATATGCGCCTAACAAGGGTAGTTATGATTTTTGTTTGATTTTTTTATTGAAGTTTAATACTTATATTCAAATTGAGTTTTAATGTTGGATTAGTATTGATCACTTTATCTCTATTTTCTCTAACACTATTATTCTTTTGCTGATAACAAAAGGGGGAGAGAAAAGTTAAGATTTTGTCAAATGAAATCAAGCAAAGGTCAAATAATTTTCCATTTGCATCTAGGCTCATTTGTATATTTCTATTTGTATGCATATATGTAGGAGGAGCACCGTGTAGAGAGGAAGCATTTAAATAGGGGGAGCAATTAGAATTGTATATCATTGATCAAATACATTTAACATGGTCAAAATCTTAAATATATGTTTGTTATCATCAAAAGTGGGAGATTGTTGAATATGCGCTTATATGAATTTTGTTTGATGATAATAAACATATATATATATATATATATATTCATTTAAATGTATTTGTTAATGTACTATTTTATTTTTCATAGATTAAATAAATATTTGTTGAATAAAATAAATTACACAGAATTTGAATTCAAGCAGAAATTTTATTCAAACAAATATTTATTACAATTTTGAATAGTACAAATTCAAGCTCTCACTATACATATACAATTTTGATTGTAATTACATCACAATTCAATTTACATAAATGCCTCACAACATATCACTCACACTCGTAGTTTATCTTCAATTTCATTCCAGTTATAATCCAGCATCTGAGAAATCTGCAAAAATAGTCACTAACGCAGTAAAATTGAAAAAGAAATATTTTTGCAGTATAAAATGAAATATGATTTTTGAAGATATGATTTGCCTCGGTTATTTGGGTTGTTTGTCATCATTCACATTTGAATTCATCATACACGAACAATGTGACATGCACAGTGTATCACTGTATATGCCACAAGGCCATGCACATCGATATACACTTGATAATGCTACAGGGACAGGTGAGCACAGGTCAAACCCAAATGAAAAGCCGGGTTCAACTCACGTGCAATATATTTAAAATCACGTCACGAGCACAAGGTCAAACCCGGGTTTTGAAATTGGATTCAACTCAAGTGAAATTTCAAAAATCAACATGAAATGATCAAGAACCAGACAGAGACCAAGTTCATATGAACAGTAAGGCAATGCACCAGTGAAACAACTCAGCATTGAATTGGATGAACAAGACTCAAACAATCAAATGAAGAAAGCAACCCAACAGCAATGCATGAAAGTGCATACCAAATGCAAGACCAAAGTGCAACAGACTACAATATCAAAAGTTCAGGTCAGACCAAACATCAAGACCAACTGCACAATGCAAACATCTCAAGATCACTATG
The DNA here is from genome assembly GCA_030765085.1 of Allium cepa. NCBI lineage: Eukaryota > Viridiplantae > Streptophyta > Magnoliopsida > Asparagales > Amaryllidaceae > Allium > Allium cepa. Next base: position 124,293,339 of record CM060940.1, on the reverse strand, counting down.
CAGTGTACATGAATGCAACAAAAAATGGTGTAAATACAATCCAAAGTGCAACAAGAATTTTGCAGTGATACAAAAGCAGACATGAATGCAACATCAATAAACCAACATAACAGGAAAAATGAAGACCACAAGTATAAAACAACTCCAGCAGTGACAAATGAGTATGTAAGTGCAGACAGATTTGGAGAAATGACACAGCAAAAATGGAATCAACATGAAACCACATTATGAACACGATAGTGTACATGAATACATGGAGGCAAGACCAAATACACAAGTTCACATGTATGCAGTGACACGGCAGGTTTGAACAAGAAAACCAGTGATGCAATGCAAATCAAAACAGAGAGTACAATGCCACTACAGATCCAAATAAGTGCCGAAGTCAACTTGTACAACAGCAGACAACAAGACTCAAGTATGCTCAAATCCAAATGCATCAGGTCGAAATATTTCAGAGCCAAGTACAAAGTATAACCAGAGTTGTACATCATGAAAGACCACCAAGTACAACAATGCATAAGTGACCGACTACAAACATCAGCAAGTACAATGTCATAAAACAAATGTCAATGCCGAGAAACAATGTGACAAAGATGGCCAGATGAAGTCGAAGCCAACTAAATAATTCACAGTGAAGTCAATGATGACAAAAGATTAAAAGTGCAGAGATGACCAAGTCAAATAATCAAGTGTGTGCAATTTTTGAAAAAGTCAAAGAAAATTAAAAGAGGAAAGTCTCTGTCGTATTAATCAAGGAAAATCGAACGTTTGAAAATCAAAACCGTGTGTATCAAGTTGTAACAATATTAGGAAAGCAAAATTTAGGAAAGTATCGAATTGATTAGGGTCTCGGAATTCATATAAATACCAAACCCCAAATTATCATCAGTGGTGTGGAAAAATCGAATCGAATCCAAATATAAACCCACAATCATCATCGGCAAGATAATCAATCAATCGAGTTCAAGCAAGCAATTAAACCAGCAACGAAAGGGAAAAAATTACATACCACAATCTATCGAACTCGATCAAAGGAGCAGCTGCGAACGAGCGCAAGCAAAGCAACCAGGGAATCGATCATCAGAGAAGCAGCGAGCAAAGAGCAACACAAACCAGAGAAATCATATTTGAAGAAGGCCCTAATTTTCGCAAGGGAATGAAGCCTTAATTTTCGCATGGGAACGAAGATACAACAAGGCCGCATTTTTTCAATAGAAAAAGAAAAGGAATGGGCCAAAGAAAAGAAAAGAGGAAATAAGGCCGGCCTATTGTTAAAAGAGTTTTCCCCTTTTTATAAAGTTTTCTTTTGGGTTTATTTTATTAAAAGGGGTTTTTTTTATTAGTTTTTTTATCTGTTCTTTTCGAATCAAGTCTTGGTAAATCACCACCTAGGTTTTAGGTAGTGTCAGATTGTCTAGTTAGAATTAGTTCAGTGAGAAGGGTGTGCGAGTTTGCAAAACTCTATAGGCGGTAGCAGGGTGTGCGAGTCTGTTAGAGTGTTTGTAAGCGAGAGACTGTTTAATTCTAATAGAAATCTGGGAATGCAGCAGTAGGCAGGGGTTGCCGAAGCTGGGTAAATTTTGTGTGTGATTTACTTTCAGCATATTTATTTCTCTGCAGTTTGTTTTTGCGTTTAACTCGAGAAAATTTGCTATAACCCTATTCAACCCCCCCCTCTAGGGTTAATCTAGATCCTACAGGGTCCACGTTCATACCTCAAAGGATGTCGCCACCATCCTACTTCATTCTGGAATCTCCACCGCGTACACGGTTGTTAAAGTGGTTTTCGGAGTTGGCAGAGAGTATGTAACGACCCCGGTTCTGAGTTAAATTTGAATTAGTAATTTATTTAAATTTTTGGGAATAAATTTGAATTAAATTAGGAATTAATATAAATTTTTGATTAAATTGTGAATTTATTTGATTTTTTTAAATAAAATAAGATATTTGTTTATTTATTATATATATATAAATTGATTTTGAAATAGATTTTGGATTTGAGATTCAAAATAAATGTTGAAAATAAAATTGAAATTTGGATTCGAAATTCAAATATAAATGTGTTGAAATATAAATTGGATTTAAAACCATATTTTAAAATTAATTAGAATTTGTTTTCTAATTTTAATATACATATAATTTGAAAGTTATATTTTGAATTAAATACAAATGATTTTCAAAACAATTGTTTAAAGCTAAATTCTACAATATACGTATGTGTGTTCAGTTATTTAAAAGTACAATAACTTGAATTTAAAATTTAAAACAAAAATGAATAAAAGCTTTAGATATGTATACATAAGGAAATGCATTAATTAGGATTCAAAATTAAATAAGTACATATAAAACATATATGTAAAGTATAATTTGATTTTAAACCATATTGCTTTAGAGATTATACATATACATACATATATATATATATATATATATATATATATATATATAAGGAAAAGCATAAATAAGAAAACATGAACTTATGTCAATATAGAATAGATGATCTACTTAAATAAATAAAAGTTTAACAAGGATTTAAAATGAAAATTTTATAAATTTATTTAAACTAAGGGTTTAAACTATAAATTATAAATTAATTTGGATAAAGGTTTTAAACATAAATTTACTTATTTTAAACAAGTGTAGAAATTTTAAATCATGCCTTTACAAGTGTAATTAAAATAGACAAGTGGCAAAAACAAATTTTTCTCTTGAAAGTTGAAATATATACAAATGATAAATGTGTAAATCAGGCTATTCTAAAACCAACAAAAAAAAAGAGAAAAAAATTTATGCAAACCTGAGAAACCAAATTCAAAGTAAAATTCAAAACCTGAAATAGTAAAAAAAAAAAATCAAAATAAGTTCAGGTTCAAATCTGAAGCATGCAAACTCAAGTTCAACCAGAAGATCGAATAACTTCAAATGTTTAAGTTTCATCAGCCAGAAAACCAAAGCATAAAGAAAATTCAAAAAAAAATATGCAATCAAGTTTCAACCTGATTCAATCTGGAGCCTGTGGAAATCAAAGAAGAATACAACTCAAACCTGAAGATCAAAGATCAGTTTCAAAAATTATACGACAAAGCAAGATTCAAATTTTCAGATCATTCAGTTAAGTGTAGATTTAAATTGAATAACAAATCATTTTTCAGGCTACAAACCAGGCTTTTACTCTGTTCAAACATCCAATCCAAGTGAGCAAACTCTTAAACCATTTATACTTTGATTTGCATGTGATTAGTATTGAAAGTTTGTTTGTGGAATGTGCTTGCATGGATGTAAATACGCCTGTATGTGTATATATAGGTGACTGTGTGTATAGACACACACCTCTGTTCTCAAGTTACAGTTTTAAAAACCCAATTCAAGAAAATTCCAAAATTTCTTTAATTTAATCCCTGATAGACTTTATTGTTTGAACAAATTAAGTTTGTTGAAACATAAACTAAATTCTAAAAATGGTTTAAAGTATGTTTGTTTTATAAATTATCTGGAAATTAACAAAGACACTGAAAATATAAAATATATCGTATTCTCGATTGAAATAATTCATTATTTCAGGTGTATAATATGTTTTATTATTAGAAAGCATTAATTTTAAAAGTTAAATCATAAATTTTTGTTTGGGATCGAGAGAGATATAGGTAGTTGAATGATTTAGGCATTTCGCTCGTTTCTTGGTGATCAACGACGAATTCAGGCCCGTGCTTTGTGCTGAAGGTGCCTTGAAGGTTGCCGAGGTTGGGAAAAATGATTAGTGATTTTTTTGATCATTGGGGAGGTAGCGCAGCGAGATTCCAGGGTTTAAGAACCCAATTTGGTCGATGATATTCATCGTGCTCGTGTAGCAATGTGGGTAGATCAGAGTCGTTTGGTCCAAAGGGGATCGATGCTGGAGGTTGTGATGAAGTTGTGGACATGGTGACGTGTTGTCTGGTGGTCAGGATGATCGAGGCGAGACGGTTTTAGATGATCGACTAGGTTCCAGTTTTGAATCGAACTGCTCGATTATGAACTACGACGAAATTATGGTATCTGGGTGATCGAAATCCGAAAGGGGTTGTTGTCGACTTGTCAACGTTAATGGCGAGAGTCGGAGGGTCATCGTTCAGTCATGCACGTGCACATGTGACTGTGATGTGTCAGTTGTTTGACTTGATGGCTGTGAGTTTGAGAAGAGGTGGAGAACTCGGGGTAAGACTCTGGTAAGTGTGGTCGTGGCTTGTGTTTTTTACCTAGTATGCGCGTGAGTTATTATCACAGGGTTTTATGAAAATTTAAAACCAGAATAGAAGAAAAAAAAGGAAAAGAAGAAGAAGAAAGAATGTGCTCGGGATTTAGGTCGGGTTTTCGAGGAGTCAGTAATTAAAAGATAATGGTTTTTAATTAACTTAAGTATTTTAATTTAATCCTTATGTTGAATGATAATTTAGTTTAAAGGTTTATTTAAAGCTTTGAATAACAATTAAGAAATTGATTAATTAAGCGGTTTATCTTAAATTTATTAAGATTTTAATTAATTACCGGCTGTTTAATTGATATGATAATTTAAAGGTTAATTACTTAATGAAAGTAATTAAGGATAATTAATTGATAATTAAAGTTGATTAATCAAGTGATTAAAGAATAATTACTTAATGTAATTAATGTGTGATTTATTAATATAAGTGATTAGGGATAATCACCTATGGTAATTAATTAAGGGAAATTAATTAAATGGTAATTAATTAAGGGTTAATTAATTAATTAAAGATAATTAATTAAAGAATAATTAAATAATTCGGGGTTAATTATTTAATGATTAAAGGTTGAATAATTTATTAATTAAGGTTGATTAATTAATAATTAAAGGTTAATTAATTTATTATTATTGGTTAATTAATAAATGATTAAAGAAGAATTAATCAAAATGATTTGTAATTAATTAATGTTAATTAACTAGGATTAGTGATTTATTCATAAGTAATAAATCTGGTTTAAACTAATCAGATGAATAATTAATCTTACTCATGAATGTTTGGATTATATTAAATGTTTGAATTGTTTGACATCCCTGATGTGTGATGCTTTGTGATATGAGTTATTCTGATTCGAGCTATGATGAATGTAATTTATTTATCTGTGATGAATGTATATTATTTATCTGTGAATCTGCGAATGGAAGATAAGCGTTGTAGACTATACAGCTTATCGATATTGATGTGTTTGGATCTGTGATGATTGATGATGTTGCACTCTTGTGTAAAACCCCTGGACTACACCATACACACATAAATATGGATTTCACGGGAAATCGGTTTGGTCATAGATAATTTGAATTTAATATTATTTTATTCAAATGATGTAATGGTTTTAAAAGTTGAATTTTGAATCCAAATGGTTTTGGAAATGGAATTGGGTTAAATACGAAAAGCTTTTGAAAAGGAGTTTTAAAGATAAAAGTTATTTTGAATAACTTGATAAAGTTTTGAAATTTAAATAATTTGATTTAAATTTGAATTCAAGATTTGAAATTGAATTATAAGTTTGGAAATTATGGTTTAAAAAGGTTATACAAGTTACAAACGTGTTTATATGGGTTTTAAACCATTTTAAAAGTATTGTTTTGGGAATTTGAATTTAATCCAAGTTTTATACTTAAAGGGCTTTAACTTGTGCAAATGTAATCGGTTTTTTCCGAAACGAAAACTATTTGTTTTCAAATAATAATAGCTTTCATATAAAGAAAGGATTTTTAATTTGTGTGGAAAGATTTCAAGTTTGAAATGGAATTGAAATAGTTTTTAATTCTATGAATGAATCTTTGTGAAAGATTGTTGAACCTTGTTTTGAAATTGAAGAGGATCTTAAAGGTGTATCTTTTGCATAAAAGATTTGAAATGGAATTGTTTTTGAAAGCTATGAATCTTTGGAAATGGTTTTGAAATCTATGAATTGAGTCTTTGATTTAAAGATTGGATGAGTTAATCCAATTTTAAAGGGAAAGTGTTTTGAAAGGCTATGAATGATCTTTGTGAAAGATTGGTGAACTTTGGGAAATGAGTCCTTTTGTTTAAATTATTAGAAATGGTAATTCGTTTAAACCATTTGAAGAAAGGTTTTGGTCTTTAAGTTGTGACTGAAATAAGATCCCAATATCTATATGTTTTTAAATATTGCGCTCATTATTCGGTTTAGCCGGAAGAGGACTTTGTGTCATATAACCCATTCCGAATAATGATATGACGAAATGGATAGCAATTGAAGACCGGTGGTGAAGACCAGATATTTTCGAAAGCGAAAGGATGACACGTCTAATGTCTCTGCACGGAATGGCCCCGGTATAGAGATTTATATCATTCTTTGTGATGGGGAGTCCGGACGTGATTAGGGATTATCTGGATTTTCAAGGGCTTCTTTGAAGTGCATTCGGTTCTGTTCAAACCCGGAACAGACTTGTATGGACGTGTGTCTGATGTTACACTTTGAGATGTAAAGCTGGTTTCTATCAAATACATTTATGTTTGGTGGCAGATAATTTATTCTCTTAGCTTAACACCCTTCTCTAAGACGTACGAGCTCAGAGGCTATGTAGTTGAAGTTTACTAGTGATACATTCCCAATTTGGTAATATGGCATACGAAGTGCTGCTGATCATTTGTTGATCGAAGCATGGCTTTTGTGAAAACCGAAGCTTTGTGGACGAGACTTCGTCGAGCCTCATAACCCGGAAATGGTCGAAACAGGAATGTTGCGGCAAGGTTTTTAGGGGTCGCAACCCAAGAGTATGTCCATTTCCTTTTGGATAAAAGTGATATCATGGTATGAAGGCTAGATATTTAACTATGTGGTTGTTGTTATTTGTTTATGAATCCCGAGATAAAGGTCGGTAATGACCGGGGATGGCTTACTTGTAGGTGTTACCTAGTTACAGAGGTAACCCAGCCTTGTGTTGGTAGAGATCCACTTTGGTTCTTGGAGGTATCCCTCCAGAGGCGTTCCATTTGATGAGGAAGTTCCTTAGCCCGACCATTGTGGGAAATCCAATCGTCCAATACGCGCCTTGTATGGTTTTAGTTGTAGAACCTTCCATCTAATATGGTAGCTATAGTAGGCATACTATAATGGTACGTATGCTGGCTAAGATTAATATTATACTTGCATATGTTTTCCACTATGCACTAATAATAATATCAAAAGGATTTTGCATAGTAAGCATGTTTGACTGTCATAAAGAGAAATCTCCTCCAAGTGTGCGATTGCATTGTGTGTGTGCCAGAAGGCCTTATGGTAGTTTCATTTTCCAAAAGCATTGTGGGTTTCTTTTAAATTTTTTGTTTGGCTTTTGTTAAAGATAAACTGTTTTTGTTCGCTCATACCAGTCACATGACTGACCTAGAGTTTATTGTTCCCTTTCTAAACTCTGGATGCCCACAATTTTCCACACGGGCAGTCTAGAGTTTGATTTTTCAAACAGTCAGATAGTAGGTGTAGATTTGATATCTTTGGAGCCTTTGGATTTGGAAATTGCAATTGCCTAGCTTGCTTCATTCAACGATGATGATGATTCGAACTAGTGGCTTGGAGCTTTGGAAATGGAGTCGTAATATGTTGGATTCTCGTTTTCTCACTTGGAAATTCTATTAGAGTTATCTTTCCATTGTAGTCTTGTATCTCCGATAGTATTGATATCATTTGTATCAATCTGTCGTACAGAATGTTGTATATCAATGATATTATTCATTTTCTTCTACTGTGTTGTTATACTTAATGTGTTATAAGCTCCGACGAATCGGATTCGAGCGTTTGAATATGCGGCATTCGAATACAAGTGAAGTATGAATGTCGATTTTCGAACGCGAAAATTTGGGTCATCACATTTGGTATCAGAGCTGAAGGTTGAGTAAGAACTTTAGCTCAGGAGTATGGCACATTAGGTAACTCATTAGAGATGGGATTACAAATACCCTAGAATGAGTGTATCCCAAGATATCCATCTGTATGCCTCAGTAAATTCTCTTGCTATTCACTGATAGTGAGTATGTGTGCAAGAAGAGGACGAGATAGAGGACAGGGGAGTACCACTACAAATGGTCAATTCCTGCAATAACGGAAGCAACTTTCTCTATCAATCTCTTTGTTGATCATCCGATATCAATTCTTTGATTGTTTTGTGGCAGCTACAGAAGAAGCTTTAGTGTGGTGATGGCCTTAAGAATCGTGTAGATAAGATCCTATTTCGTATTCTCTTCATTAGTTTCTTATCAACTTTTCGTTTTAACTTAAATGAATTTGAAGTTTTAAATTGAAACAAATTGGTTAACAAAATATAAAGATAGATAAATTTGTATCGCTAAAACGATTTCGATTAAAACTAATTTGAAATTCTATTGTAATTTCTTGTGAAAGATCAATGTCCAAAGAGGGACAAGTTGATGTATACTTTGGGATATTCCAACCTGGATTGAGTATCCATTGTTTGTTCTGTTGGGTCCAGATTTATTCTACGAGTGGTTAGTTATCCTTCGAACTAATCAGTGCCCTGCATATCTTGTAGAATGGATGACCCGAATATTTCGTGAAAAGTTGTATGAGATCATTATCATAGTTATCGATGATATTCTGATTTGGAAAGCCAAATGCAGAATCGATATTTAGTTTGATCTGGCAAATCAAATTTCTATCTTAGCTGTGTTCATCTGTTCTTTGTTGTCTTCCCGTCCAGCAAATTTTGAGGACAAAATTTTCTTAAGGGGGGAATCTGTAGTGACCCTGGTTTTGAGTTAAATCTGAATTGTAATTTATTTAAATTTTTGGGAATAAATTTGAATTAAATTAGTAATTAATATATTTTTTGGATTAAATTGTGAATTTTTTTGATATTTTTCCAAATAAAATAAGATGTTTGTTTATTTATTATATATATATAAATTGATTTTTAAATAGAATTTGGATTTAAGATTCAAAATAAATATTGAAAATAAAATTGAAATTTGGATTCTAAATTCAAATATAAATGTGTTGAAATATAAATTGGATTTAAAACTATACTTTAAAATTAATAAGAATTTGTTTTCTAATTTTAATATACATATAATTTGAAAGTTATGTTTTGAATTAAATACAAATGATTTTCAAAATAATTGTTTACAGCTAAATTCTATACTATACATATGTGTGTTTATTTATTTAAAAGTATAATAGTGTTTGTACTAAAATTGGGCACAACACTCTTCGGGAGTCGTTGAAGAGATAATAGTCAAGAATGCAAGTTCAAAACAGATATTATCTAACAAAAACTCCAATCAACAGTAAAAATAAATGCGTAGACAAGCGATTTATAGTGGTTCGGCGTGTTGCCTACGTCCACTGTGAAGTTTTTTGATGTTTTATTGATTCTCTTTCAAAGATTACAAGTTGTTACAGCGATCAACAACAAGTTTCAACTGGAAATTCGAAATCAACAATCAAGTTATGATATAGGATGATGGAGATCTTGATCCGGCAGAATCTCGGCGTCTCAGAGTCAGAAGAAGATCCCTTTTCTGTTGGCCCTGGGGCTCTATTTATAGGCGTAGGCTGCTGATATCTCGCTGAAAACTCGGGAGACCACGTCTGGCACGTGAGGGGGCCCACACGCACGGTCTCAGAAAGTTTGGGCCCACTTTGGCATCGGTTCGAACTCCATTCGAACCGATCAAGAATCCATCCAATCGAGGTGAAATTTGGCGTGGATGTTCTTCAACATGTACGAAAGCTTTAGTGAAAATTTCGTGGCATTTGGATCAATAGGTTAGGAGTTATCTTGGATTTGAAATTGGGTTTTTGGCATAGCTGTCTGGTTCGAACCCATGTATTCGAAACGATGGTTTCGAATCCATCATGGCACGCGGCTTCGTGGTGACGTGGAGCGCAGACTTCGAATCGATCCGGACTTCACTCCGTGTTGACCGCTTCGACTCCATGTATCTCGGCGCATTCGAACCGATGGAAGACACGTGATCGTGGTTGGTTGACCTAGTGGGTTCGAACGAAGTTACACAGGATGGGTTCGAAGATGGCATCACAGATGGGTTCGAAGATGGCATCACAGATGGGTTCGAAGAAGGCCTCTGTGATGGATTCGAAGCATGGCTTCGGTGATGGGTTCGAACTTGTGTTCCTTGGATGCACATGAGCTCTGCAACCCCTCCATGGATACGAGGCACATGGATTCGAATACGATGGAGTCGAAGGTAATGGAGTCGAAGGTGAGGCGCTTTGGTGGTTTCGAAACTGATGGGTTCGATGTCCTTCGGTTCGAAGGTGATGGTCTCGAGTGGTGCACGATGATGGGTTCGAACACACCCATCATGGTGGGTTCGAAACCAGCATGTCCCCTCCAAGTTGAACCGATCATAACTTGAGCATGCGAACTCGGATTGACTTGAAATTTGAAATGCTGACTCCTGTGGTCTTTCTTGCCGCGTCCTATCAATTGTAGCTCAATCTGGACTCGGATAAAATTCAGTGATATCCATGGCGAAAGGAAGTACGATCAACCTCTGAGGCGAACTGTCCTTCGCTTTCGATCAATCTTTTGGTATCGCGGCTTTGCCAAAAAGTGGGATAACATTTTGCCCCCCAAAATACATCTTGTGGGAACATGACGTGCTTTGAATAGCTGCAGTCTCTCTCTGAACAATCATTGCTCTCTTTTTTGTCGAAACTCATATGTTGTACTGCTGTAACCTTGCGCTGATATGATTGATTGCTGTATAATAGTGCTTAGCCGTTGGCTGTCGCATTTGTAACAGGATGAGTGTTTGATCCCTGTGAATATTCAAAATCGAACGTTAGTCCAACATGTATGCGCATATGTTAATTTGACCCTTGTTAACGTCGTGCGTCCACGAGTTGTTGTCAGTTTGGTTTGCTATAGAATTTCGTATTGATTCTCTCCTGAACCAACTTTGAAATTTGAATTGAGACAACGCTTGGTGGTTGTTTTGAAAGGTTCCTTCGTATCGATCCTCTCCTGAACCGATGTAGAAGGTTAAAGGAATCGAATTTGTATTGCACGAGCGTAATGTTTCGAACCGATGCATTCGAGCATTGATGGGTTCGAAATCCACGTTTGTATGGACGCGGTACGCTTGCTGCTATGATGGATTCGAAATTGACATTCGAACCGGTCTGAAAGGATGGAGTACACTTGTGTAGTGATGGGTTCGAAGTTGACATTCGAACCGACATGAAGGGATGGTTGTGTCACTTTTTCTCGTGGCAGTGGTCCGTGCGCTTCACACGATGGAGCCTCAAACGTATGGGTTCGAAAGTGGGTTTCGAAACGGTTCTGCATTCTGACCTGTTGTAATCGGTCAAGTCCACCGGCACGCGAATCGACCCAGTCATCTCCAACTCCCCATATAAATAGCAAAGACCTCGGCATTTTTTCACTTTTTACTTTTACTGTCGCCTGCTTTTTACTGTGCTCTTCATCGTTTCAGAGCTCCAAAAGAGAAAACACAGTGTCGCTCTTTCGAACCATTCAAGATCTGAATCTTCAATTCCTTGAATTCATCATCCAAACTAGGTAATTAGCCTCGGATTCAAACGGCGAAGTCATTTCGAAACCGTTTCTTTTTATCGATTGCGTAGCTTCGAGATTGGCAAAACCAGATCTGGTTTGGGAGGGATTCGAACCGATACGTAGGCTCGAGTTCGAATCGATGACGGTGGCGTCTTCTTACTGGATTTCGAATCGATCCTTGGAATGTCCTTGCTGGGATGTGTAGTTCGCACCGATCGAGGGATTCGAGGGGTCCATTCGAACCGATGGGTTCGAACCCATAGGCTATCATTTCGAAGTCCACAACTTCGTATCGATACGAAGTGGATCGGTTCAAATGTGAGTGATGCGGAGTTGAGGTTTTCTCATCGGTTCGAACTAGTCATCTGTTTATCGGTTCGAAGCGCGCCAGGATGGGTTCGAACGCATGGGTTCGAAGCGACGTCAGGATGGGTTCGAATGCATGGGTTCGAAGCGACGTCAGGATGGGTTCGAAAGAAGTCCTGGTGATGGTTTCGAACCCTACATGATGGATACCAAAATTTGAAATTCTCCAAGCATAACTCCGACGAGCTTCATTCCTGCATATTTGGACTTGAATATTAAACTGCATACATGACTACCTTTTGAAGCTCGTCGATGGAACTATAACAACTTTTACCTGAACCAACTTCCATCATGGAAACGGACTGGTGATGACCGTCAGCGATGACGGTCATTATAGCTGGACTCCGTAACCTTGTCGTTTGCATATTTCTTTAACTCTGCAACATTTATTCAAGTAATGCATGTCACTGCACAACACACACTCATACACGTTACACTGGGGAACGCACGGGTTTTTGTCGTCTAACGATGGTTTCTCGTGAGTTAGCTAGTTATGGAACCGTCAAGTTCACAGCAGCAGGAGACTCAAATTACAGTCTCTCCGAGGCTAGAGATTCCGGATATTGATCCTGAGATTATTGGTCCAGCTCCGGATGAACTTCCCGATGCGTCGTTCATTGCCAATCCTTCAGATTCCGTTCCGTCCAATATCTCTGAAGACATGTTGGGGAGAATATGTTTGAGACACGACCTGTCGCTGGATGATGTGCTACTGCCGGGGCCGAATGATAGACCGCATAATCCACCGGAGGGATATACGGCATTTAACCGCCACGCGTGCGCGGCCGGGACACTTCCTCCATTCAACGAGTACATAAGGGAAGTATTGTCGTTCTTGAGGATCGCCCCATCTCAGCTACACCCGAACGGATATGCGTCGATCAATAGCGTGTTCATCGCATTTATGGAATATCTCCATCGACCACCACTCCCAATTGAGATCAGATACTTGTTCAATTTCAAAACTCGGGGTGATTATCCCTCCTTCACATTCCTGGAAGCGGTGAGAAACTGCCAAGTGGTTACCGGGTCTTGGACCAGGTTGAGCTATTATAGGACAGAATGGTTTTATGTCAGATGTCCTCCTGGATTCGCCCAACGATGCCTATTCAGACGTGAGTATAGTTGAGTTCGTAAATAATTACCATGGCAATCGCAGCCGAAGTGGAACTTATGTTTTGTCCTTTTTTGCAGCGGTGATTCAGCGACCTGAAGGCGAGCACTTTAGGGAGATGGTGCGAGTGATTCGAGAAGTCCCGGATGGAGATAGGGATATCGATGTGTTATTGACGGATAGGAATCTCCGGGCCTGCGGTTTGATCGAACAAGGGCAGAGCATAAGCTTTGAAGTGGCACTACGGGTCGTCTCGAAGAAACGAGTCAAGCACAAGAAACCCAGAGTTACCACAGCTGAGGAAGCGGACTCTGAAAGAACCCACACCGATGATGAGCCGCTGACCGGGCCTACTGACACAGTTCCGGATGTCGCGGAGCAGAGAAAAGGCAAGGCTGCCATGGTTAAGTCAAGTAAGAAGGGGAGATGGAAATCGGTCGTCACGGCCCGTTCTGCTCCCGGAGTTAGAATCTCGGAGACGTCTCCTCCGAGAACTGAAAATCTTTTTGAAGGGCTTGCAGATCTTCCAATCCCGGACGATGGGTCTTTTCAACATGATGCCGGGTTGGAGGAATTCCATCGCACCTTAGAATTGAACGAGCCTCTTATTACTAGCGAGGTCGACACTTCCGGTTGGTCGGGGGGAATGCATATTCATACACATTTCACGACACTGCATAACCTTTGACTGAAAACTATCTGTTTGAAAGGTGATTAATTCTATTTTATCTTGCTTCGCAGATATCATGTCTAAGCGCGGTTCAATGCTTGGGAGTCTTCGTCATGCCCGCAAGCCTTCATATTACGACTCGCGCAGACGAGAAGGGGATAGAGGTTATGATCAGGGGCGTTCTGGGCATTATGACCAGGGACGTTCTGGGTATTCTAGTCACGAGAGATATGACACGGACAGGGGCTATAAGCGTCGATCGCGGTCGCGTACTCCTCCTCCTTCCAGAGATCCCGTACAACCTCCTGCTCACGTCCCTCATCCTTCCGACTCTTCTCGATATACGTCGGTTTCTCAACCTTCCCGATCCGAGACGATGACCCCGATAGTCGCAGAGCAGCCTCCTACAGAGATCTCGGGAGAAGGGGCAATTAGACTCGCGCAATTAAAGAGGGAGTTCCCGAATATTTGTCTCGATAACTACGTCTTTCCTCCGAACCTGAAAAGAATCCCGCCGGAGGCCGAGCGGTTAGCGCTCGACTATGTGCATGACTTCTACTCCCAATACAAGGCGTGGTATAGGGCGGCCGATAAGGCATCGGCGTTGGCCTTCGAACGAGCTGCTACCATTGAAATGCTTCAAACCGAGCTGGCTCAAAGAGACCGCATCATACAAGTGCTGAACACTGAGGCTGAATCGTCTCGAAAGTCGGAGATGGAGGCTCTTACAAAGGTCGACGAAGCTCAAGCAGCCATGGATAGAATGAAAAAGGAGCACTATGTTACGGTGGAAGACATGGGCCACCGGAATACTGTCGTCACTGCTGAGCGGGATGCGGCGTTAAAAGAACTTAATGAACTCAAGGCTAAATTTGCCGAGATTATTAAAGATAGAGATGACGCGCATAATACGGCGCAAGAGGCCTGCGAGCAAGCCGTAGTGCTTCGCACTGAAAGAGATGTGGCCGTGGCTAAAGTTCAGGCGGTCGAAGCAGAGGTGGAGGAGAAGGTTCAACATGCAGAGGCTAGGCTAGAGGCCGATATCGAAGATTTGCTCATAACTTACAACGCCAATGTGCTGAAGCATAGAAACTTAGCCTGGCTTCAAGATTACTCAGTTCACCTTCGTAGCGCCTGGGACCGATTGGTTGAGGAGGAAGAGGAAGCACACCTAGGTGAAGCGGTCGATCGATTCGAACTGGAGAATCGGCTGCTCACAGACGATGAGAAGAAGGTTCTTCATGACGCTATCATTGCTCATGAGAAGGAAATGATCGGTGGTCGTTCCCTAGAAATCGGAGAGGGGTCAGGCGTTGAGCACCATTCTGCTGTCACTGAATTCAGCACACCATCTTCGTCGGTGCCTGTATCTGTGGTCAGTTTGCAATCTGTTCCTGCTTACGACCCGGAACAACCACGCTTATCTCCTATTCATGAGCGTACTTCCGAGGCCGTTCAGTCGTCTGCGAGCCAAACTGGGGAAGGTATTCCGAAGTTATCTCAAGCGTTTTCTGAATAGAGCGTTTGTTTTGTAGCAGTTTTTTAATAACTTCTTATCTTTTGCCTAGTGACTGGAGTTGCGCCGACTGTTGTGGCTGAAGAATCAAGCAGAGGAGATAAGGCCATCGCTACCGAGACTACTGTTGTAACCACGGTATCTGCTGAGGCGGTGCAGGGGGGATCCTTATCTGCTGACGAACAAATGGTGAGCGAACTGCTCGGTGAGCAGGGTGGTCCTTCTCTGACTTGCCATTTATCATCGTTAGTAGCCTGCCGCCGTCCTCAAGTTCTTCGATGCAGGCCGTAGATGCCCCCAGCCAAGCCCATGCGACTCGTGATGAGGAAATTTTGGATGAGATTAACGCCGAAATAGAGGCTGCGGGGCATAGCGGTACCGTCGGTGGCAGCACGGCGGCGCAGAGTCCAGCACCTGCTATGGTAGCACCATCGAGTGGCACGGTCTCAACTTCCGTTACGGATCCAGTCCCCCCAGCTCCTCCGGCAGGTAGCCTCCATGCAGATTCAAGCTCCGAGGAGGATATTGACATCATGCCTCCAGCCGAAGAGCCGCCGCCGGAGAGGAGACATTCAAAACGAAGAATTTCTGTCCCTAGTGACACTGATGATGTACCACTAGTAAGAAGGACAAAAAAGAAGAAATAAATTGGCTTCTCAAGCAGACGTTTTGGTAGATAGGTACTTGTCTTCGTTTTTTGTTAGTAGGTCGTGTATAGATGCAGGTTCGGCCCCTGCTAGTAGGCATTCTTTTTTGGAAGAACTTATCTGCGTGCAAGTCCTTGTTTTAAGTTAGTTGAAATAAAATTTTATTTCTTTGTTTCAACTCTCGTTTTATTTGTGCTTAAGTACTGGCAATGCCTTGTTTTCGGTCCGGTGTACTTGTGGTGTTTTTACCGTTTAAGTAGAGTTCGTCTCATTTTCCAAGTCTGAAGATCTTGGTCACACGTTGTGATTGATGAATGAGTTGAACTTCGGACGTTGTATCACCTCGGTTAGCGAGTAATATTTAGCTTTCGTGCCCCCCAGTTTTGGGGAACAACACTTGTATTTATGATGGTTGATCGCACTTGTCGCAAGTCTTGAGCACACGTCCGCCTTCCGGGGACTTAGAACAATTTGAGATCGATAACTTGGTTTGCATTCCAGGAGTTCGAGTGTTATTGATGCTTGTAACGTGGTTCGCGCTCCGGGAACTTGGGAATGACGTTCACATTCCAACTTGCATTCTACTAACTCGGATTTAGTATCAACACTTTAGTTCGCACTGCGGGAACTTTGACTTGGTGTTGGTGCTCCAATTCACACGCCGGGAACTTGGATAAAACATGTATGTTTGGGTTCGTACTTCAGGAACCCGGAATTTACATTTATACTCCAACTCGCACTTCGGGAATCTGGAGTTTGCACGGATGCTTCGGTTCGTGCTCCGGGAACCTGTAACTTATGTTCATACCCCCAATTCATGTTTTGGGGATCATGGAGTTGGTGTTGATACTTCGGTTCGCACTCCGGGAACTTTGAATTGATGTTTATACTCCAATTCACACTCTGGGAATTTAGAGTCCGCATTGATGGGTTGGTTCGCACAGTGGGAACGAATTATTAAGTGTTTATACTCCAATTCGCGCTCTGGGAATTTGGAGTCCGTTCGCACTCCGGGAACGAATTGTCAAGTGTTTATACTCCAATTCGCGTTGTGGGAAGTTGGAGTCCGTTCGCACTCTGGGAATGAATTATTAAGTGTTTATACTCCAATTCGCGCTGTGGGAAGTTGGAGTCCGTTCGCCCTCTGGGAACGAAT
Organism: Allium cepa; assembly: GCA_030765085.1. Classification (NCBI taxonomy): domain Eukaryota; kingdom Viridiplantae; phylum Streptophyta; class Magnoliopsida; order Asparagales; family Amaryllidaceae; genus Allium; species Allium cepa. Next base: position 124,276,316 of record CM060940.1, on the reverse strand, counting down.
TGTTAAATGTTTATACTCTAATTCGCGCTGTGGGAAGTTGGAGTCCGTTCGCACTCCGGGAATGAATTATTGAATGTTTATACTCCAATTCGCGCTGTGGGAAGTTGGAGTCCGTTCGCACTCTGGGAACAAATTATTAAGTGTTTATACTCCAATTCGCGCTGTGGGAAGTTGGAGTCCGTTCGCACTTTAGGAGCGAATTATTGAATGTTTATACTCCAATTCGCGCTGTGGGAAGTTGGAGTCCGTTCGCACTCCGGGAACGAATTATTGAATGTTTATACTCCAATTCGCGCTGTGGGAAGTTGGAGTCCGTTCGCACTCTAGGAATGAATTGTTAAATGTTTATACTCCAATTCGCGCTGTGGGAAGTTGGAGTCCATTCGTACTCCGGGAACGAATTATTGAATGGACTGTCGTGTGTTGGTCCAGTTCAGGCTTCGATGTGTTGGCTTGCCCCCAAGCTGGGGTTTCACTTAGTGAGTGGCCGGTTGTAACGCAGTCACTCGCTATTTGAATAAATTCCATTGTTCGACGGAACTTAGCTCTTCGTGTGTCGTGATTGTTGAATGTTGTATTCGGTGAATCACAGCTTTAGCTTGAAGAGATAGCATTTTATTTGCTGAAATGAGAAAATGTGGCAAAGTCAGTGCCTTATTACAAATTCAAAATTCAGAACATAAAAGAAATTGTAAAGTATTCATGGATTGAAGGAGCCTGTCATGTGTGACAGTGACGAGGTTCTTCGTCGTTCCAGGCTTCTAAATGAGTAGGCCCGCCACTGATGGCGTTTATCACCAATCTCCCACGGGGACAAGTCGAGTCCTCCTGCCTCGGTCGATTGGGTTCATTGATTGGATTGGATGGGCTCGCATCTCTGGGCTGCGGTGTCCGCACAAACTGTTCCAGTTTCCCTTCCCTGACCAGTTTTTCAACAAGATCCTGTAGGTGACGACACTCGTTCGTATCGTGCCCGTAGCCTTCATGGAACCTGCAAAATTTTCCCGTCTGGATTTGCCTCTCCGACGACGGTCTTGGAGCAGGTTTTTCACATTGAATCGCATTACGGGTCCGCAAATACAAGTCCTCCAATGAAATATTCAAAGGAGTATAACTGTCGAACTTCGGATTTTTGCGTTGCGGACCACGATTTTGATCTTGTTTTTTAAGTAGATTCACGCTCTCTCTTCGCCGAGCTTGTTTATTTTTAATGTTCAACTGAACTTTTCCGGAGCTCTCACCGGATTGTTTTATTGCAACATTGCTTTGGGTTCCTCCCGCATTTGGTCCTGCGTCAGTTTGCTTCCTAGACTGTTTCGCGTCTTCCCGTCTCAGGAATTGAGCTGCTTTGGCATGGAAACGGTCCAATGATGCAGGTGGTTTCCCAGCTAGCCAATTGCCAAATTCAGAATCGGGGTCGATCCCCTTAGTTAATGCCATAAGGATGGAGTTATCATTTGGATTACTAATCTCCGCACATGTAGTATGGAATCTTTCTAAGTAGTGTCTGAGTGTCTCTCCGGGAGCTTGTGTGACACTAGATAGAGTGTTGACATCTTTCGGCCTCGCGACGTGCATGCGGAATTGCTCAACGAATTTTGTGGCCAGCTGGTCGAATGAGGAGACAGATCGAGGAGGCAATCAGGTGAACCACATGGTGGCGATGCCCCCCAGGGATATGGGGAAACTACGACATTTCACAGCGTCGTCGGCTCTGACAGCTGTCATCGACCATTCATATTTTAGAATATGTTGATTGGGATCGTAGTTTCCCTCATACATGGGCAGAGTTGGCAATCGGAATCGCCGTGGGGGTTCAGCATTAAGAATGTCGTCCGTAAAGGGAGTGTGACTTCGGGAAACTCCCCAATCGTCGTTTGTGAATCCCTGACTCTCACGGATCATCTGACGTATCATAGTGGAAAGATCCGGCATTTGCGCCAGAATATGGTCACGTTCCATACTTCGGGTTTGAACCGGATATCGTTGACGGTTCACATCTTGCCTTCTCGGCTCATAGTCCTCTAGGATGTACGGTTCAGGAGTACGGCCGCTACGACGACGGTCTAAGTCCGACTGGTCTTGAGCGTCGACCCCCGGTTCAGCCGCGAGCTAGTGGTGCAGTATTCTGTGGCGTGATGAGGGACGGCGCCTCCTCGGGAGGAGGGTCCGGTTTGGAAGCTGGCCGACGGACCAACTCTTATTTGTCCAACGGTCAATGTTGGTTGGTTTCCAGCGAGTGGCATAAGACCCTCATCTAACCGGGGTCGTAGAGGTCGGTTATGATAATCAGAAGATGAAGAACTTTCGCTTGAAGAGCGAGAAGCACGATCTCTCATGGATTTTTTTCATTTTTGGCGATCCAGCTTGTTGATTAGCTCAGCGTTAGCGCGTAGCTGTTCTTCTAGTTGTCGACGACTCTGGGTCAGCTCTTGGAGTAACAACTGCAATTCTTGTCGGGTAACCGGACCCGACGGCTCTGGGTGCCCAGCGACATCTTGATTAGATGGAGGTAGAGGGCCAGGATTCTGTCTATCCTGTTCTTCTTGATTGACGGCGTTTGAGGTGGTTCTTGTGCTAACCATCTTTAGAGTTGACTTCGTTTCCTAGACTTTATGCAAATCTGAATAGAAGGGAAGGAAGTTGGATTTAACGATCTAGATCTCTCTCTTAGATTTATTCAATCCGGTATCGATGACAGATCCAACGAGCAGGAGAAAATCTGGGTTTTCTCAGTGAAAGCACCAAAGTGTTTGTACTAAAATTGGGCACAACACTCTTCGGGAGTCGTTGAAGAGATAATAGTCAAGAATGCAAGTTCAAAACAGATATTATCTAACAAAAACTCCAATCAACAGTAAAATAAATGCGTAGACAAGCGATTTATAGTGGTTCGGCGTGTTGCCTACGTCCACTGTGAAGTTTTTTGATGTTTTATTGATTCTCTTTCAAAGATTACAAGTTGTTACAGCGATCAACAGCAAGTTTCAACTGGAAATTCGAAATCAACAATCAAGTTATGATATAGGATGATGGAGATCTTGATCCGACAGAATCTTGGCGTCTCAGAGTCAGAAGAAGATCCCTTTTCTGTTGGCCCTGAGGCTCTATTTATAGGCGTAGGCTGCTGATATCTCGCTGAAAACTCGGGAGACCACGTCTGGCACGTGAGGGGGCCCACACGCACGGTCTCAGAAAGTTTGGGCCCACTTTGGCATCGGTTCGAACTCCATTCGAACCGATCAAGAATCCATCCAATCGAGGTGAAATTTGGCGTGGATGTTCTTCAACATGTACGAAAGCTTCAGTGAAAATTTCGTGGCATTTGGATCAATAGGTTAGGAGTTATCTTGGATTCGAAATTGGGTTTTTGGCATAGCTGTCTGGTTCGAACCCATGTATTCGAAACGATGGTTTCGAATCCATCATGGCACGCGGCTTCGTGGTGACATGGAGCGCAGACTTCGAATCGATCCGGACTTCACTCCGTGTTGACCGCTTCGACTCCATGTATCTCGGCGCATTCGAACCGATGGAAGACACGTCATCGTGGTTGGTTGACCTAGTGGGTTCGAACGAAGTTACACAGGATAGGTTCGAAGATGGCATCAAAGATGGGTTCGAAGATGGCATCACAGATGGGTTCGAAGAAGGCCTCTGTGATGGATTCGAAGCATGGCTTCGGTGATGGGTTCGAACTTGTGTTCCTTGGATGCACATGAGCTCTGCAACCCCTCCATGGATACGAGGCACATGGATTCGAATACGATGGAGTCGAAGGTAATGTAGTCGAAGGTGAGGCGCTTTGGTGGTTTCGAAACTGATGGGTTCGATGTCCTTCGGTTCGAAGGTGATGGTCTCGAGTGGTGCACGATGATGGGTTCGAACACACCCATCATGGTGGGTTCGAAACCAGCATGTCCCCTCCAAGTTGAACCGATCATAACTTGAGCATGCGAACTCGGATTGACTTGAAATTTGAAATGCTGACTCCTGTGGTCTTTCTTGCCGCGTCCTATCAATTGTAGCTCAATCTGGACTCGGATAAAATTCAGTGATATCCATGGCGAAAGGAAGTACGATCAACCTCTGAGGCGAACTGTCCTTCGCTTTCGATCAATCTTTTGGTATCGCGGCTTTGCCAAAAAGCGGGATAACAAATAACTTGAATTTAAAATTTAAAATAAAAATGAATAAATGCTTTAGATATGTATACATAAGGACATGCATTAATTAGGATTCAATATGGAATAAGTATATATAAAATATATGTGTTAAAGTATAATTTGAATTTAAATCATATTTCTTTAGAGATTATAAATATATATATATATATATATAAGTAAAAGTATAAATAAGAAAACATAAACTTATGTAAATATAGAATAGATGATCTACTTAAATAAATAAAAGTTTAACAAGGGTTTAAAATAAAAATTCTAAGGTCAACGATTGTTGTTGTTGTCATTTTATTCTCAGGACAGCTACATACAACCATACTTTCGACTGAGCACACTTCAAAATTCCAGAAAATACAGTGCATAAAACTTGTAGCATATGACCTAAGCTTTCCGGTACATCGAAAATTACGAAATTCGGTTAAGAAACGAAGAAGTTATGGTCAAATTCGTTTCGGTTTCAAACACAGAGAAAATTTTGGTTTTTCTCTCGAGTTAGCTGTAGAAAAATTAGATTTTGACATAACTAACTTGAAAATTTCTAAAAACTAAATAAATAAAATTGTAGTACATGAATTGTGCTTTCCAGAACATTAAAAACTATCGAGTTTTAATCAAAATCGAGAAAGATATAGCTTAAACAATATCAGATTCAAACTCAGGAAATTCTGCCAAAGACATAACTATACTTCTGCTTACAAATCTGTTTTAGGTCAGTAAATAGTAAAATATCGAATTGAAACCAGAAGATAAATTACGACTTATTGAATTTACTTTTGAGCAAAAAAAAAAAATTTGACCCAATTTGGATAGGAAACGAAAAACTTATGGCTAAAACACTTCTCTAGCTTATGATTGTTGTTGCTGTCAATTTTCTCTCGGGACAACAACAAACAAGCACGATTATGATCAAGAAAACGTCAAGATTTTACAAAACTCAAAACATGAAACTTGTATATCTATGTCTATGCTTTCCAGATCATCTAAAATTACTAAATTCTAACTTAAAACGAAAGAGATATGCCCAAGTTACTGATGGTAATTTCACAAATAAACATGCAACAAACAAAATTGAGATTTCTTACCTTGAAATCTCAATCAAAGCTAGAAAATGTGAGTTTTAAACTCACCTTTCATTTTAGATAGGAAATATCGAAATTTGTGAAGAAAGATTGGAGCATGAATGTGAAATCCTTTCTCTATTCTTATTTTGGTGAAGTTCTTCTTGAATTTGCAGCAAAATTGAGTGGAGTTGAGTTTTTATTAAAGAAAGCCATTGTTTTTCTTTCTCTCTATTTACTGTATCTTTTGTTTTCGGGAGGAAGATGAGAAAAAAAGAACTTTACATATATTTCCTCTATTTTATATGGTTACAGAGAAGGTTAATGGATTCAAACCTTACCCAAATAAGCCCAAGACTAATATACTTAGAGATATTCCAATGTTATATACATAATTAACTTATTTAATCAATTTATACACTAGTTTTCTCATTTTTAACCAAATAAAATATCTACAACAAATTGTTTGCAATAAAATTGTTATTATATAAAAAAATAAGATTTATTTCGACAATAAAAAGTTATTTTTATAAATAAAACTCTATCTTTGACAATATTTTACAAATTACACCATTTTAGTGTAAAACACTATTTTTAATGCAATATCTTAAACAAAATTTTCTTTCGGGTCAAATAAATTGCAATAAATTATTCTAACACTTTTTAATCATTCATTATAATTCTCGTGTTAGACCGAGTATTATAGAATACAGGAAAGGATGTTGTGGAGCTCAGGAGACGAGCTGGATGGCGAGACGTATCACATGTATTTGATCAGATTTTTCCAAAACGAAAAACATTTGTTTTCAAATGATAAAAGCTTTCAAATAAAGAAAGAATTTCTAGTTTTTGGTTGAAAGGATTTCAAGCTATGCGATTTGAATTATAAATAGTTTTGAAAGCTTTGTTTTCAAACAAAAGAGGATTTCAAGGATAGATCCTTTGTTTAAATATTATGAATGAATCTTTGGAAATCGTTTTGAAAGCTATGAATTGAGTCTTTGATTTAAAGATTGGATGAGCTAATCCAATTTGAAAGGGAAATTGTTTTGAAAGGCTATGAATGAATCTTTGTTAAAAATTGGTGGACCTTGGTTTCAAATTGAAGTGGATTTTAAAGGGTGAATCTTTTTTTCAAAAAAGATTAGGAAATGGTAATTTATTTAAACCATTTGAAAGAAAAGTTTTGGGTAATTAGTTGTGACTTAACTAAGATCCAAATATCTATATGTTTTTAAAATTGCGCTCGTTATTCGGTTTAGCCAGAAGAGGACTTTGTGTCATATAACCCATTCCGAATAATGATACGACGAAATGAATAGAATTTAAAGACCGTTGGTGAAGACCGGGTATTTTCAAAAATGAAAGGATTACACATCGAATGACTCTGCACTGAGTAGCTACGGTATAGAGATCTCCATATGTAATGGGGAGTCCGATCGGGATTGTGAATACCCGGATTGCAAGGGCTTCTTTGTGAAGTACCTTCGGCTCTGTTCGAACTAGGAACAGACTTGTATGGATGTGCATTTGACATTACACTTTGAGATGTAAAGCTGGTTTCTATCAAATACATTTCTGTTTGGTGGCGGAGAATTTATTCTCTTAGCTTAACACCCTTCTCTGAGACGTGTGAGCTCAAAGGTTATGTATTTGATGGTTACTAGTGATACATTTCCAATTTGGTAATGTGGCATACGAAGTGCTGCTGATCATGTGATGATCGAAGCATGGTTTTGTGTAAAGCGCTTCTTGGTGGACGTGACCTCGTCGGACCTCACAATCCGGAATGGTCGAAACAGGAAGAATGCGGCAATGTTATTTGGGGGTAGCGCCCCCTCAGGGTATGTCCATTTTCTTCTAGATAAAAGGGGGTATCATGATATGGAGCCCAAATATTTAACCTATGTGGTTGCTGCAAATCTATTTCTTTGTGGTTGTTGGTGTTGAGGGCCCTCGGATAAAGGTCAGTAACGACCGGGGGGTGGTATACTCATGTAGTAGCTACCTAGTTACATAGGTAACTCGGCGTTGTGTTGGCAGAGAGCTCGTTAAGTTCTCAGGGCATCCCTCCAGAGGCGTACCCATGTGGCCCAGAATGTTCCTTAGCCTGACCATTTGTTGGAAATCCAAAGAAACAAAACGCATCCTGTACGGTTTTAGTTGTATAACCTGCCATGGAATGTGGTGGTAACATGCTATTGGACATGGTAGCTATAGTAGGCATAGTACGAAATGTTTATGCTGGCTAAGATTAATATTATACTTTAGAAAGGTTTTTTGCACTATGCACCAATAATAATATTAAAAAAGGATTTTGCATATCTAGCATGTTTGACTATCATAAGGAGAAATCTCCTCCAATTCTGCGTTTGCATTGTGTGCGCGACGGAAGGCCTTTTGGTAGTTTCATTTTCCAAAAAGCATTGCGGATTTCTTTTAAAAAATCTTTTGTTTGTTTTGTTTCAAATAAAACTGTTTTCATTTTCTCACACTAATCTCATGACTGACCTGGAGTTTATTGTTCCCTTTCTAAACTCTGGGTGCCCACAATTTTCCACATGGGCAGCCTAGAGTCAGGTAGTCAAATAGTAGATGTAGATTCGATATCTTGGGACTCTTTGGATTTTGGATATCGCTTTGTGTTTCTCTTCAACATTCGGGATCGGACTTGCTTAAGTCCAACTTGATGGTGGTTCGAGCTTTTGATTTGGAGTTTTGGATTTGGTATGCAGTTTTGGATGTTATCTTCTTTCTCTCTTGGAGACCATTTGGTGATATTGTTCCGCTGCTATGTCTTGTATCTCTGATAGTACTGATATCAATTGTATCAATGTGTTGTATCAAATATTGTGTATCAATGATATATATTCTTTGTCTTCCACTGTGTTTTTATACTTAATGTGTTATAAGCTCGGGCGCGAATTCGATTTTGACGTTTGAATCTACGGCATTCGAATACGGGAGAAGAATGGATGTCGATTTTCAGACGATGAAATTTGGGTCATGACAACATGGTATCAGAGCTGAAGGTTGAGTAAGAACATTAGCTCAAGAGTATAACACATTAGGTAACTCATTAGAAATAGGGTTACAAATGCCCTAGAATGAGTTTATCCCTATGATATTCGTCTGTATGCCTCATTAAATTCTTATTATCCACTGATAATGAGTATGAGTGCAAGAAAAGGACGAGGTAGGGGACATGGAAATACCACTACAAATGGCCAATACCCTGCAACAACGGAAACAACTTTCTGTATCAATCTCTCTTGATCATCATTCACTTTCAATACTTTGGTGATTTCGTGGAAGCTCCGAAAAGACGCTTTGATGGTGGCCCTACGAATCATGTAGATAAGTCCCTATTTCATATTCTTATCATCAGTTTCTATCAATCTTCCCGTTTTAACTTCAATAAATTTGAAATTTATTGGAATAAATTGGTTAAATAAATATGAAGCTGAATTAAAATTGTATCTGTTTATCTATTCTTTGGGATCTATATATGTTCTACGAATGGTTAGTTATCCCTTCAAACTAACCACTGCCTTGCATATTTCGTAGATCTGGTGACCTGAGTATCTTGTGGAGTGCTGAATGAGTTCATTCTCATATTTATTGATGATATTCTGATTTGGTAAGACAAATGCAGAATAGATATTCAGTTTGCTCTGATAATACATTCTTCATATATTCTTAATCGTCTCCTTGTCTAGCAAATTTCGGGGATGAAATTTTCTTAAGGGGGGAATCTGTAACATTCCTATTTTTAAATCAAATTTGAATTGGTAAATTATTTAATTTTTGGAATTAAATTGTGAATTAAATTGAATTTTTCCAAAATAAAATAAGATATTTGTTTGTTTATATATATATATATATATGTATATTTTGATTTTAAATTGAAATTTGAATTTGAAATTCAAATACATATATGTTGAAAATAAATATTTGGAAACAAATTGGATTTAAAAGCTTTATACGTTCAGAAACAAATATGCGTGTGTGTGTGTATGAATATATGATTTTTTTATTTGTAATGTATAATTTGAATTCAAATCATTTTTCTAAGTTATAAAAGATTTAAAATACACACACACACATATATATATATATCCTCTTGTAAAATTTAAATGAGATTTAAATAAAAGATTTAAAATAATTCTCTTTTATATACTTGGAAATAACTATAGTTAGTATATATGTAAATAAATAAAAGCTTTAACATACATATAATATAAAGATATTTTAACTTAAGTTTAAAAAATTTAATAAGTTTGATAAAAAGGCTTAAAACCCTTTTCTTTTATATTTGAATAAATAAAGTTTGTATATAAAATATATATATATACACACACATTTGTAAACATAATAATTAAGTTAATAAAACATATATATACATATGTATCTTTTGAAATTAATGAAGCATATATAAATGAATTAAAAATGTATACATGTATAAAAGAAATACAAATAGAAAATTACATGAAAATATATGAATACAAATATAAAACTAGAATGGATAAAAGTTTAAAATATACATATATGCATATCTTTTGAAAAATTAATAAGATAAATATAATTTGAATAGGACATTGATAAAGGAATAATATTCCTTCTCTTTAAATAATATATTTAAACCTTCATACATATAAATAAATAAATAAATACAAGTGTACGCATCCAAACATAAGAAGTAACAAGTATAATCTATTTTGAATACATTTAAACATTTGTAAACAAATTGAAACATGCATAAAACAAGTGTAACCATAGTTTAACTTAAAATTAACAAGTGGCAATTAATCTTCTTTTAAATTAAATTATATGTAACATGTTTCAAAAAGAAGTAATCAGATTTTATTTTCTTCACCATTCAAATCTATTTCATCTTTAAAGTAAAAAAACAAAATCAAAAAACCTGAAAACAGATTAAAATCAAGCTATCAGACTGAGAAGAATTCAAAATAAAGCTCTTGAAAAAAATCAAAAGCCTGAAACAAAACTTCAACCTATTTTCAAGTGCAATCTGGAAGCAAAAGCATGGATACAACAAAGATCATTTTCAGTTTTCAAAACCTGGTAGCAGAAAACTATTTTTCAAAAATCTAAAAGCCTGAAGCAACTAATTCAACTCAAAAACAGAGATTCAACTCAAACATAAGAAAAGCAAATCAAGTTTCAAGTTAAAGCAAGTTCAGATCAAAAAAAAGTGGCAGCATTCAAATTCAAGTTTGCATTTTCAGGTCTCTACTCTCAAATCACATGTGAGAAAACCACTTGAACTTGTTTTAATCTCTTGGAGTTTGGAATTATACTTGAAGTGATGAGTTAAAAATGCTTGTATGATTGTGTTAATCTGCCTGCATGTGTTTATGTATGTAGAAAAGTGGTGTGCATGTCTGCGTATAAACATACACAGGTCTCTGCTGTATTTCCAGATCCAAGAAAACCAATGAAAAATTCATATCTTTCTTCTCGGGCTAGATTAAGCTTTGGTCTTCAAAAAGAAATTGGTTGTAACATTGAATATCATTTTTAAAAATAGTTTCAAATATTTTAATCCAGTAATTAACTTTAGAATATGAAATAACGGTAGGAATCAAATATAAATCAAAAACTAATATTTTTAATTCTGTAATTTGATTCCATAAACTTATTTGTGATGTAAATTGATGATTTTTGACATAAATTTTATGATTTTAGAGTGTGTGGGTGATGTGATATCGTGAGTTGATGAAAATTTGAATATTCACAGATTATAGACGAACGGAGAGATGATGGCGGACGTGACTAAGGCTAGAGGTAATGGGTGGTCAGATGGTCATGAAGGAAATAGTGTAGGGTTTTATAGATGGCCGTGGTGGCCAGGCCGTGGTGAACTAGGGTTTGGCGACTCGATTTGGTTGAGATGATTGCTAAACTTTGTGCGGCCACGGTGGTGCACCTGGATGGATCGCATAGGGGGCGATTGGAGCTGGATGTCATATAGTGGCTTTGGGTTGAACGGCGTGAGTCTTGGAGAACGGAGGTGACGGCCAGCGATGGTTTTTCGATCGGGTATGGGTTTCGGTTTCGATCAAGTTACTCGATTTTGATTGGCCATCGTTTTCGTTGTTCTGAAGGGTCGAGTTGTTTATTAAGGTCGTCGGTGACTTAGTAAGGGCCGGAGCGATGGTTGAAGTCGCCTCATTCAGGCGTACACGTGCACGGGATTGGCCGTGTGTCAGTGGTTTAGGCAAGGATGAATTCTCGGGGAAGGTCTTAGGGAAATAGCGTGGTAGCTCGAGTTGGACCTCGGGTGATTTTAATGGGTTTCGAAACAAGTTTTAAAATTTGAATAAAAACAGAAGAAGAAAGAAAAGAAGAAGAAAGGGAAGTTCTTGGGGGAAACTCAGGGAAGAATCGAAGTTGGCTCGGGAATCTGGAGTGTTTGACTCGGGTAGTCATTTTTGTTCTCGAGTTTCAATAATGTGTAGAAATTTTATAACCAGGTTTTGGAAAAATAAAGTTTTAAAATAACAAAATATATAAAAAAGTTTCAAAGAAAAGTGTTAACAAGTTTTTGACAAATTTTAAAGATTTAAATTTAAAAGGAAATGTTTAAATATTGTTTGGGGTATGTAATATATTGGGTTAATTTTGTAATTAGATTCTTGGATGTTTCAAATGTAAAAGAAATGATGTAGTTAGTCGAAAGGTTAATTACTTAATGAAATCAATTACTTAATGTAATTAATTAAAAGATTCTTAATGAAATTAAAGATAATTACTTTGTGTAATTACATTAAAGGGCAATTAGTCGATTAAGATAAATTAAGGTAAGTAAATAAAGGTAATTAATTACTTACGGACAATTACTTAATTAAGTAATTAATTAATGATTATAGTTGATTAATCAAGGAATTAAAGGATAATTACTCAATGTAATTAATTTGTGATTTATTAATATAAGTAATTAGAGATAATCATGTATTATTATTAATTAAGGATAATTAATTAAATGATAATTAATTGAGGAATAATTAATTAATGTAGTTAATTAAGGAAAATTAATTAAAAGATAATTAAAGGTTGCTTGTACTTGGGGCGTTAGTATAGTATATAGTTTTGGGTTGGTTCTCTTGTACTTGACCATACATATATTTACACCAGTGTTGATATATTTTACAATATATATTTCTAAAGTTTATAATGGGAGTTGTATATATATGTTTGTTTTTTATGTGTGTTTTAAATTAAAACAATAATTTTGAACTATATATATATATATATATTTAATTTAGTATATGTGTTTAATTAAAACTAAATTAAATATTGTTTTTTTTTCTAGCAATTATTTCTGTTTATATATATCAAACTGATTCTGATTCCGTTCATCAATTCCTTTTTATCAGCTTTGAGCGTCGATTTGTGCCAATCTAGCTTTGCTTTGAAATTCAGGCTTGGATTCATAATTTAAATTCCAGTGCCCGTATCAGTGTGCGTATCTGTGTCATCTCTTGTTCTCTCTAGCCTCGAAAGGTGAGCAATCACTCACGATTAATGTTCTTTTATTTATTAAATTTGATTTCAATTGAAACGACAATTGAAATATGCTGTTGCTAGTTATTTACATTGTTAAATATATGTTATTACCTGTATCAGTTCACCTGTGACATCTAACATCATTATCTGTTATTTATACAATGATAATCCATTTTGATTGATAATTGATTGATTATTGATGTTGACATTGGACGTTAAATTGTTAATATTTAAAGTGATAAATAGTATGCAATTGAATTTGATATATGATAGTTAATAATTTAAAATTGATATATGTGTTTAATTCGATTAGTTAAATTTGTATAATATGAACCCTTTTAATTATTAAATAATTTGACACGTAGAAATAGTGTTAACTACAACTTGAACCATTGAATGTTTGTTGTATAAATTGATGTAGTATAAAACTGAATAATGGATATCAAGTGAAGAACCGCATAAATATTAGTGTAATAATCTTTAATCTACATGAAAGGATATCGTAGATTCTAGAAATAAAATGCGTTTTATTGAAATAAATGTAAGACTTGTAATTTAAAGAATTTGATTTGACGAACTTCACTTAATTCAATTTGTAAGCTTTGGTATAATAAAGTTGAACTTAAGTAAATTGATTTAATGAGTTGGAATTTAAATCAGAATTGTTTTACATGATAAATTAATTTAAGAATATTGAATGAAATCGATAGATGAGTTTAAATTGATTTGAACGCTAAATTATATTAAATGATTTTGGAATGAAAATTATATATGAATTTAAATGTATATTTGAGTTGTTTAAATCAAATTTTGAAATTGAATTATAAGTTTTTGAAATGGTAATTTGGAAGTTTTGAAACGTAAATTATGGAAATTGATATAGGAAGACAAATGAAATGTTGATTTATAAATTCTAATTGAAATTGAATTGGATTTGGGTTTGAAATATATTAAACGACCAATCGGTGAAATAATTACGAAAGTTATTAAAGAAACCGGAATCGGTTATGGACATACTCTCTGCCTAAACCGAAAACCACTTTAATAACTGTACGTGGAGTGTGATCATGAATGAAGTGGTTGGAATGATGTACGTGATGACTAAAGAAAGAGAATGATAATGGATAGCCTTGACACTTGTGTCAAATTGGAAACGACTAAAACAGGAGACGTGCCGGGGCAAATGGGGTCAGCCACCTCGAGCGAACACACTTCTTCGAAAACTACTCATTACTTGTTATTGATTGGTGCACCCTCGTAATTTTGGGAGTGTTGTTTCGTGGTGTTGTGATTGTTGCGGCGATGCGTTCTCACCAGTCCGGATCAGGCAAACGGTAGTTTCACTACCTTTTGTATTGCCTCATGTGCCTTGTCATACTTGTATCCCTATATACGCCTACGAATTTGTTTTGTGTTATACCTATGGAGTACTCCCTGATATCCCACTAGTTTACGGTGGAGTTTACAGTGTTGTATAGACTATGAAACTTATATAAAATGTGTTAAAGGGGATGATGGTAATGCCTTAACACTATTTTGATACTTTATATTACTGGTAGACATTATTATAATAGCATATATTACTACATAGTAGATATAGAGGATGGTTATTCCAACGTCCTTTGAGTTACTTGTATTTCCGTTGTTATTTCACTTGAGTTGGATTTATTGATATAAGAATGCTAATCCTGACTCGAGTGTTTTGTGTTTTGCTTTACGCTCGGGTCAGACTGAGTGTACTAGTATTCGAGACCCACCTTTGGAGTTGGAGCTTCGCTTGGAGATCCAGCTATCTATCCAGCTTTCAAATATTCACTTGATTCCGGTGATGTATTCTGATTCTTGTATTTGACTATTGTATTCGAGACTTCTGTTGTAACTTATTTAACTATGTTATATATATAGTAGCTTCATGAGCAACTATCTTTTGTTTCCACTGCATTTATCACTCTATGTCTGTGATCTGTTATTTATTTACTGTATATGTTCAGTTATGCCAAATTTAAATTAACAATTCGGTATTTTGAATTATTCAAGTCCGACATGTACGGATGCGAATAGTCCAAAATAGCGGGTCGTTACACATTTGTTGGAAATCCAAAGAAACAATACGCGCCTTGTACAGTTTTAGTTATATAACCTGCCTTGGAATGTGGTGGTAATCTACTATTGAACATTGTAGCTATAGTAGGCATAGTATGAAATGTCTATGCTGAATAAGATTAATATTATACTTTAGAAAGGTTTTCTGCACTATGCACTAATAATAATATCAAAAATGGATTTTTCGTATCAAGCATGTTTGACTATCATAAGGAGAAATCTCCTCCAATTATGCGTTTGCATTTTGTGTACGGCGGGAGTTCTTATGGTTTCATTTTCCAAAAAGAATTGCGGATTTCTTTTAAAAATTCTTTTGTTTGTTTTGTTTCAAATAAAAATATTTTTGTTTGCTCCCACCAGTCCCATGACTGATCTTGAGTTTATTGTTCCCTTTCTAAACTCTAGGTTCCCACAATTTTCCGCATGGGCAGCCTAGAGTCAGGTAGTCAGATGGTAGATATGGATTCGATATCTTGGGAGTCTTTGGATTTTGGCTATCGCTTTGTGATTCTCTTCAACATTCGGTATCAGACTTGCTTAATTCCAAGTTGATGGTGGTTCGAGCTTTCAATTTGGAGATTTGGAGTTTTGGATTCAGGATGCAGTGATGGATTCTATCTTCTTTCTCTCTTAGAGACCAATTGGTGATATCATCCCACTGCTATGTCTTGTATCTTTGATGGTACTGATATTAATTGTATCAATGTGTTGTATCAAATATTGTGTATCAATGATATATATTCTTTGTCTTCCGCTGTGTTATTATGCATAATGTGTTATAAGCTCCAGCTTAAATAGAATTTCGACGTTTGAATCTGTGGCATTCGAATACCAGAGAAGTATGGATGTCGATTTTCAGATGCTAAAATTTGGATCGTGACAGAAAATATTTTTTTTCTTCTTTTTTTCTTTTCTTTTCACTTCCTATTTTCCTTTACCTTTACCTTATTTTGGACCAAACCGGCCCAAACTTCTACTTCATTTCTTCTTTCTTCCTCATGTTCTTTATTTGAGATACAGGAATGTGTACAAACAGTGCGACGTACTCACGCACACCCTCGCGGCCAACTGTTCCTTACCGCTGACCATCCTTGCAAGTCACCTTCGTCCATCACCATGCATCCCCTACTTGAACAATGACAAATCCCACTCGTCCTAAAATATTGAAAATCAAACCAATGCCTGGAACTCCACCATGACCTTTCTTCCCCTCTCCTTGCCACCACAGTTCAACGATCATCACCAAAATTGTGCCAGACGGCCGTCCCACTCCCCTCTACCTTTTCCCTCAAAATCGCACGCCTCTACCACCCTTCTCTCTTTACCATTTCTAAAAACCAGTAAACCAAAAACCCTCGTCTGAAACCCTATTTTGTCCTTGTATAGCCCCGATAGCCCATTAAAAATCATCGTACCATTTTTTCATGACTTCTCCATCGTTTGAGCCTCCTCTCTGCCAAAACACAAGTCATGAAATCAAGCGATGTGCTGCAATTTGACTAAACACTGAAATACGTTCAACTCTGCATATATCACTCTACACCCAACTAAATATCACCAAACCAACCTAAATAATCATGATTTTCAATGGCGGTCACAGTTGTATAATCAAATCACTTAACTATGACATTCGAAACTCGGCTATATTTGTGTTACTCAATGTAAAATGGGTTGTTTTCCTTCCACGCTTAATGAAACTTAAAGAAATAAATCACAGGATACTCTACACTCGAAAATAAACAAGGTTTGTTTTGAAATCGAGGTCTAATACTGAATGGATAGGAGGATATTGATTTTTTTGAAGTGAATGTTATACTGTTTTTATCAAATAAAAACACTAACAGGGGAGAGGAAGAAGATGTGCTATGATTACTGGATGTCCTGACCATGTTAAACCTATAAGAACATACTCATACTCATAGAACATCCCATATACACTTGTTGCATTTCATTATTTCATTCAAAATCAACATTTGTATGAACCTATGTAATATCCACTAATCAAGTTTGCTAATAGTTTAAAAGAATGATGAATTGGTTCCTTTTGTTTTGATCTCCCTTCTAGCTTCAAGTTTTACTATCTTGATTCTTGTTTAGTTTGTTTCTTTTTTTCGTACCAAACATAACAGGTCATAGCTCTACATATAAATAGAGGATGGAAGTGTATCAAGTAAGAAAATAGGGTGGCTGCAGATTTTTTACAGGCTTTCCACTTTGTTGATTTTACTTTCTTTTAATTTATTTTCCTTTTGTCTTGATTTGATTTATTATGAATTGATTTGATTTTGTATGACCTGATTTAATGTTTGGGTGCTTAAAGTGATGCCTTGCCATAATGATGTTCCCCGATGTATAAACATTATCCTCATATATATATGTGTGTGTGTGTGTGTGTGGCCATGTGTACATTTATATTATGTTACCATATATATTCATATGCATAATTTTATCATTATATATTTATACATTTTCATATTTACAAATACTACATAGATCTTAACTTAGGTGTATGTGTGTGTGTATATATATATATATATATATATATATATTATTTTCCATCATGAAGCTTTTACATGTACATATCTATATATAGAGATATGTATATTCTATATGTACTACTTTACATAACATATATAAATATACATTTACTTATGCATATTTTGTCAATATATTTATTATATATATATATATATATATATATATATATATCTTCACATTATTTCCTATTTACCTATGTATTACTTCATATAGGCATATATACATACTTGTATACTAATATATATATATATATATCTATTTAAACCTCACAAACTTTTATATATTTATATATACAAATAAATGGATATTTTATCTTAAGCTTAAATGGTGGAGTTTATATATACATTTCTACAAAATTTATCATATCTAGAAATTTATAATTTAAAACTAAATTTAGTTTCTAACCAATACATAAATTCAGATATTTCAAATATTAGAAAACTCATCTATTCGACTTATAAAAATCAATATTTCGATAATTAAAATCAACTAATTTCCTCGATATCCCATGGCTAAAAATCTGGGTCGTTCATTCCTCCCCCTAGAACTTTTCGTCCTCGAAAAGGAACGAAACGAGAATTTCAATTTTGATGTGTAAAATTAATTAATCATCTTTAAAAATTTTAACTTCTTACTCTTCTATTATACAATTTAAAAATACATACACTTTAAATTACATAGTACCATCTAGTTTATATAAATAACTTTTCATAACTCTTTTTCTTAACAAGTCCACCCTTGTTCTCACATAAATTTAGTCATACATTGATCAGACGTAGGACTGAAAATCGACAAGTACTTAGTAGACCCATTTTCAACACCCAGTGAAAATACTTAAAAAACCACTTTTCGAAAATGTTAAGAAAGTATAACCCCCTTCACCACCATGGATTGCAGTTAACACGATGATTGTGTAGCCATCCCTGCGAAATCCATAAGAAAACTGTAGGCATCTGCACCTCTCGACTTTCGCCATGGAAACACCATAGATCGCAGCTACCCCAAGGTTACGTTGCTATCACAGCAAAACCGTAAGTAGTCTGTAGGCAATCATTGCCCCTCGAATTACGCTGCCAAATGAAACTTTACTACATAGATCACAGACTAAACAAAGGTTTCATCACTATCCCAGTAAAATCCAATGTAGACTATAAGCACTCACTGCCACACGAATTACACTATTGAACCAAACCACATATATCCATATCGCAGCGAAATCAAACGTAGATTGTAGGCAATCACTGTCACTCGACTTACGCTATGGAACCGCGATAGATCGTAATTACAACAAAGGTTACATTGCCATCACAGCAAAACCCAATGTAATTATAGGCATCAGCACCACTCGACTTATGCTACCTAACAAATGATCATAAAAAACTCATGAGTTTTGTCTGGATGTCCTCTGGGATCCCAACTTCATTGAACCCACCCTTAGGGTTCCTGGTAGAACCACCCAGTGGATCTCCTACTATAAATTTTGACTTTCATGGAGGTGCATTTTTCATACTTTTCTCAAAACATATCATACTATATACATATAGTACCTTTCAAAATCATACTCATTACATGTATCACATATAAGCTTCAATTATACAAATCGATATCTTCAAAATCGATAGTTTTCAATTTTGGTTTACCAATTTTCAAAATTGACTTTTTGCCAAGATCAAAGTCTTTTAAAATCAATGGGTTTCAAAACTATTTCAGTTCCATTCTCATACACATATAAGATTATTCTTTCAACTCAAATAATTTTTGGATCAATAATTTCCGAGTCCACTTCGTACTTATATCTTTCAACAATTCACTTCCTTCTAGTTATAAATTCAACAAGGGTAGTTTGAATATATAACTAACATTTATATTGTCATTAATTCCAAAAAATATTCAAGTTCGAATACCTTTCAAAGTTTTTGTAACATTTTTTCTTCTTGTAAAGTAGGTTTCAGTTATGGTACTATCCAATCTTTATTTTAAAATCGTCATATTTATTCAAAATGTACCATTATACTTCACAATCATTTTTACCTTAATATTTTGATTTTGATTTCGATTCCAATTTAAAATTGCTTCGTATTTCCATTTGGGTTATAATTTCAATTTATCACAATTAGTATTTAAATCCATGATTTAAATATATTCAATTTTCACTCTGACTGGTTTGAATTTAGAAAATAGCTTGAATAGTTGTAAAATAATTAAATAGTTAATATAAGATAGTTTGGGTATTTAAAAGAATGGTTTGTAAAGTAAATAACTTGGAAAAATCAAAATAATCTGAATATTTAAGAAGATATATTTTTGATAGTTTATATTAGAATTATTTATTTGAAATAGTTTCAGAGTCAAACTATTTCAACTCCAAATGTCCAATCCAACTCAATTTCAATGTCCATATTAGTAATTATAAATTTTTTTCAAACCAATATAAAAAGTGATTTTATACTTGATCATACTTCTACAAAATATTTCACAACATTGATAGACTACAATACTAGTAAGTCTAAGCATTACATCCATTTATTCATATCAAAGTCTTACAAAAGGTCATAAATCTAGACGCCTTAATAACAACATAGGGTTTAAGAAAAGAACAGAGTCTAAGCATCCTTCATAAAAACTTCCTTAAGGACTTCCCACCAAATTGCAAAAACCGTTAAGGCAATCCATAACAGAGTGTCCCCACTTATAGCATTTGCCACAAAAGATCTTTGCACTTCCACCTTCATGGATGACTTTCATGTCTCCCATGGGGCGTTCCACAACTTTTTCTTTCTTCCATCTCTTGGGCAATCCCTAGCGATGTGTCCCGTCATTTTACAATGGTAGCAAATGGTTGATCCGTCGACTAGTACTATGGGCTTATCCTTCATGTAACGACCCAGAATTTTTAGTAATTAAAATTTGAATATTTAATTAATTTTAAATATTAATAAATGAATTTATAAGTCGAATGAATTTTTATTTTGAATAATTGGATTTAATTGAATAATAAAATCGATAATTTAATATGTTAAATTATGGAAATAATTGAAAATTGGGTAAAATATGATTGAAAATGATTTGTAAAATTTTATTTTATCATATTGGAGTTAGAACGATATTTTAAAACTTTTAAAATCGAATTAAAAGTTTATTTGTGAAAATTGAATATTTTAATATTAAAATCGACTAGTGAAAATAGTCAATTTTTGAACAGTCTCAGAATTGAACGAGACTAGTTCCATTGGATCCGTAATAGTTAGTTATTACCAGATTTCAATTTTCGTGTCAATCGGAGTTATCGTTTGATCGTGGCAGCTCGAAACGCATCGAATTATTTTTAATATTAATTTGGCGAGTTAAAATAGCCATTTTTCAAAAAGTCTCGGATTTCGACGAAACCAGTTTCATCGGATCCGTAATGTGATATTATTGTAAGGTTTTAAATTTCGTGTCAATTGGATTTACCGTTTGTCCGGTACAAATTAAAACGCCTAGAAAATCGTTTAAATCGGTTTAATTTAAATTGAACGTTTATTGCCATAACTCGCACAGATGTCCGAGATAGCTTTCGAAACCTGTTCCATTGTGTCCGGAACGCGGGGTAAACCCTAGAAACGCTGGTTACGGCGTGTGAATCGGAGTTCGGAATTCCCGGATGAATAGTGTCGATCGATTTTCCTATAAATAGCCCCTCACTCAAATAAAAAATAAAAACAAAAAAAAACCTAACCCTAATCTATTCACAGCCGCCGCCACCCCTATATGAACGGCTGAAATGCTTCCTCCTTCCTCCCTTATAATCTTCCAATCTATTCACTATTTGCGAAAACTTTCAACATGAAAGATGTAGAGGGCAACGAGACGAAGAGATCCATACGGTTAAGATGGTGTTTTGTCAACGATGGGAGGTGATTTTTGGCCGCATACGTGTGTATGTCGCACGCGTTTCTATGCAAGAAGGGGGGCCCGAGCTCGACCGGTTCTCCAGCGTGGGTAGAGTGGAGCGAGGCGCACGTGGTGGAGGTTCTTGATCGTGGTGGATGTTGTCGTATTTGTTGCAAAATTTAACCCTAATCTAGGAGATGGGTTCGGCCGTTACCTGTATGTAACATGCGTGAACGAAGAAGAAAAAGGGGGATGGGTGCGCACGGATGAGATGTGGAGATGCAATGGTGGACGGCCCAGATTGTCTTAGGTTAAAATTTTAAATATAGTTGTAAATTTATTTAGTATAATTCGTGTAAACTTCAAAAATTGATATCTTTTTCATACGAGGTCGAAAACGCGCGAAACCAGTTGCGTTGGAATCGTATGGACGAGCACTACACGATGGAATTGGATTGGAGTCGTTTGGAGTTAGTGAAAATTTCGGGTAAAATTAAACGTCCGTTTAATTTTATTCGAAATAAATCGCTAAAACGAAATTGAAATCAAGGTGATAACTTCTCACTCAATCGAATCAGTTTCGATTTTTATTTTATATAGTTAAATTTAAAATATTTGAATTCATGTTTAAATGATGATTGTTATCTATTGATTGTTAAAATAGACATTATGCGCCGTTAGTAAGCGGATGTTATTTATTAAAAACATATACCGTGAATATTTCATAAACAGTGAAATTGGTATTATATATATAATAGCAATATATATATATTGGCATATGTATATATTGCAGTTGTTGATTTCCCGCATTTGTATAGCGGATGAGACCCTATTGCGCCGCCCATTGAGCGATAATATTTTAAATCCCATATACCGCGATAATTCCGTACTGGAGCGGAATTGGTATTGTGCTAATGTTTTTGGATGCAGGAAAACAGGTTGGAGGGATCCAACTGGATTCCTCAACAGTTTTTATTTGATTTCAGATATTTTGATATTTAATGGACTATCACATCGAAATATGATATCGT
The DNA here is from genome assembly GCA_030765085.1 of Allium cepa. Lineage (NCBI taxonomy): Eukaryota > Viridiplantae > Streptophyta > Magnoliopsida > Asparagales > Amaryllidaceae > Allium > Allium cepa. The sequence continues at coordinate 124,254,002 of CM060940.1, read as the reverse complement.
TGTTGTCGTGATTGACTATTTGGTATGTAGCATCATTGGACCAAATTTTGGAATTTTAAAATGATTTTAAAGTGATTTTTGAAAGTATAAGTTTATAAAATATTTTTGGAATTGATCCATTATAAATAAATAACGTTATTATTCTAATGTTATAAAAATTATGATTTTTGAGAAATATAGTTAAAAGTTGATTTTTGAAAATATGGGGTTAATGATTTTATAAAATAGTAAAATCGGGATTTTTGGAATTATTGTGAAAAGTTTAAATATAGGATTTATGAAATTTAAATTATTTTATAAATCAGAATGACGAAATTATAAAGGAGATTAATCATGTTTTAAAAGAATAATATAAATTGATTTATATAAAAAGATTTATAAATTGATAATTTATAAATGAAAATATTTGAATTATAAAACGAGTTTTTATAAGTGTTAGAATGAATTGTGAATGAATTTCATAAATGAATGAAATTTATAGAATTATAAACGGTGAAGTTATAAATGGAATTTTCTAAGCAGTAGGTTTATAAAATTTATAAAGTTATTAAAAGAATGGTTTTGGATAAATAATTGAATCTTATAAGTTATAAGATTTATAATTATGAAGTTCAAAGGAACGATTTTTCAAACAAATAAATTATAAGTATTTAACTTATAATATGAACCTTTGGTATATAATTGAGTTATGAATTGAATATAGGGTAATAAAGGAATTTATAAACGTTGTTTTATAAATTCGCAAACGACTTGTTTTGATAAGTAAATTGTTGAAACCTATTAATGGAGTAATATTCACATTTTTGACTGTGAATAATACTTTAAAATGAAATGTATAAAAGGATGAAATTGTTAACGTAGTATATTCACGTTTTTGAATAGTGAATAATATGTTAAAGAAATTGTTTTGAATATGATGTTTAGAATGTGATATTTTAAATTGAATTAAAATGATCTAACGATGTTTTAAATGTGTTGAGATTCGAAATCATAGATTTCAACATTTATTGTTGAAATAGATGTTTTCGAGAAATAGAAGGAAATGGTGGACTATAACACTGTTGTTATAGTAAATGATTTCCGAAAGGAAATGTTTTGTATAGTATTGGGATTTATATATCTGTTTTAATTTCGAATCCCTATACTAGTGATTTTGGGTTGTCGTAACGATGTTTTACGTAACATTCGTTTTGGCCCAAATAAATATGTTTAAGATAATGATTTCCTTAAAGAAGGAAATATATACTTAATTTCGATTTAAGTATATTGAATATTTTCCAAGTGTAGAAAATAAAAAGATTTGTAAATTACGTATTTTTAATAAGTATGGAAATGTTTTCCAATATAAAGTGAATATTAGAGAATTTATCTTTTTGAAGATAAATTGAAATGAATAATTGAAATCGTATATGCATGGATATTGTAAAATATAAATTCACTATGGAATTTATAAAAGGAAGTGGAATTTGTTTAAAAATAAATATTGATTTATTTTTGAAGTGTGAAAATTATATATCTTGTAAAGATATTTTTGGAAATAAATAATTTGGAAAATTATTTGGAATCTGATGATGTTGTGCATATCCATTGATAGTTCAGTAACCGACTATCTATATTTCCCTTTGAATGGGTAATTGATGTGATTTGTTTGAATTTGAATGCCACACTTATTTTTGAATAAGCGCTCACTATTCGGGTTAACCGGGAAATGACCATGGGGTCGTATAACCCATTCCGAATATGTGATACGTCGTTATGAATTGCATTTGATGACCGGTGTTGAAGACCGGGTATTTGCGAAAGCGATAGGATGACCTATCGATTGTCTCTGCACTGGGTAGCTCCTGGTATAGAGATTCCCTAAGTGATGGGAAATTCGATCGGGATTGTGAATACCCGGATTGCAAGGGCTTCGTAAGAAGTGCCTTCGGTTCTGTTCGAGCCCGGAACATACTTGTATGGATTGTATGTCTGACATTACAAATTGAGATATAAAGCCGATTTCTTTCAAATATATTTATGTTGGTGGCGAAGAATTTATACTTTTAGCTTAACACCCTTCTCTGAGACGTACGAGCTCAGAGGTTATGTAGTTGAAGGTTATCAGCGATATATTCTCAATTTGGTAATGTGACATGCTGAGTGTTGTTGTAAATGATCATTGTGTTGATTATTTGTGATAGGATCATTTGTTTGATCGTCTATCCCGGTGATCATTTCTATGATCATTTGTTGACCCGAAGCATGGCTTTTGTATAAAGTATGTTTTTGTGGACGTGACTTCGTCGAGCCTCACACCCCGTGAATGGTCAAAACAGGAAAGATGCAGCAAGGTTATGAGGGGTAGCGCCCTTTAGGATATGTGCATTTCCTTCTGGAAAAGGGTGGTATCATGGTATGGAGCCCAGGTACTTACTCATGTTGAAAACACTCTATGATTGTGTGAATTGATTACGAGCGCTCGGGTGAAAGGTCCCAAAGGACCGGTGTAACGACCCAGAATTTTTAGTAATTAAAATTTTAATATTTAATTAATTTTAAATATTAATAAGTGAAATTATAAGTCAAATAAATTTTTATTTGAATTATTGGATTTAATTGAATAATTAAATCGATAATTTAATATGTTAAATTATGGAAATAATTGAAAATTGAGTCAAATATGATTGAAAATGATTTGTAAAATTTTATTTTATCATATTGAAGTTAGAATGATATTTTAGAACTTTTAAAATCGAATTAAGAGTTAATTTGTGAAAATTGAATATTTTAATATTAAAATCGACTAGTAAAAATAGTCAATTTTTGAACAGTCTCAGAATTGAACGAAACAAGTTCCATTGGATCCGTAATAGTTAGTTATTACCGGATTTCAAATTTCGTGTCAATCGGAGCTATCGTTTGATCGTGGCAGCTCGAAACGCATCGAATCATTTTTAATTTTAATTTGGCGAGTTAAAATAGCCATTTTTCAAAAAGTCTCGGATTTCGACGAAACCAGTTTCATCGGATCCGTAATGTGATATTATTGTAAGGTTTCAAATTTCAAGTCAATTGGATTTACCGTCTGTCCGGTACAAATTAAAACGCCTAGAAATCGATTTAAATCGGTATAATTTAAATTGAACGTTTATTGCCATAACTCGCACAGATGTCCGAATTAGCTTCCGAAACATGTTCCATTGTGTCCGGAACGCGGGGTAAACCGTAGAAACGCTGGTTACGGCGCGTGAATCGGAGTTTGGAATTTCCGGGATGAATAGTGTTCGATATTTTCTTATAAATAGCCACCATTCTAAAAAAATAAAAGAAAAAAAAAGCAAAACCCTAATTTGTTTCTACAGCCGCCACCCCCACTGTCAACGGCCAGAAACACGCAACCTTCCTCCTCCTTTTTCTCGAAATCCACACATTAATATCGAAAACTACCAACTAGAAAGTGGTAGAGCACATCGAGATCGACGTATTCAACGGGTATGATCGCGAATGGAGTTATAAATTGTGAGGTATGAGGGGCCGTTCGTGACATGTTGCACACGCAACCCTAGGCGCATAGGGTGGCCGAGTGTCACATGGTGGCAGGCATGGGTAGAGGGGGTCGTGCTCTTCGTGATGGCATCTCCTGATCGACATGTAGTTGTGTATTTTGCTCGTGAAATTTAAACCTAATTTCCCTTTGAATGGGTTTGTGGTGCGGCTTGTACGTGAAAGAGAAGAGGAAGGAGAAGATGGGGGGGGGGACGGCTAGATCTGATGCAAATAGAAATGGATGGTGGATGATGGTTGTAGGTTTATAATTTTAATTTATGTTGTAATTTTATTAAGTATAAACTCGTGTAACTTCAAAAATTCATATCTTTTTCATACGAGGTCGAAAACGCGCGAAACCAGTTGCGTTGGAATCGTATGGACGAGCACTACGCGATGGAGTTGGATTGGAGTCGTTTGGAGTTAGTGAAAATTTCGGGTAAAATTAAACGTCCGTTTAATTTTATTCGAAATAAATCGCTAAAACGAAATTGAAATCAAGGTGAGAACTTCTCACTCAATCGAATCAGTTTCGATTTTATTTTAAATAGTTAGATTTAAAATATTTGAATGCATGTTTGAATGATGATTGTTATCTATTGATTGTTAAAATAGACATTATACGCCGTTAGTAAGCGGATGTTATTTATTAAAAACATATACCGCGAATATTTCATAAACAGTGAAATTGGTATTATATATAATAGCAATATATATATATTGGCATATGTATATATTGGAGTTATTGATTTCCCGCATTTTTTTGTTTAGCGGATGAGACCCTATTGCGCCGTCTATTAAGCGGATAATATTTTAAATCCCATATACCGCGATAATTTCGTACTGGAGCGAAATTGGTATTGTGCTAATGTTTTTGGATGCAGGAAAACAGGTTGGAGGGATCCAACTGGATTCCTCAACAGTTTTTATTTGATTTCAGATATTTTGATATTTGAGGGATTATCATATCGATATATGATATCGTTGTTGTCGTGATTGACTATAATGGTGTGTAGCATCGTTGGACCAAATTTTGAAATTTTAAAATGAATTTAAAGTGATTTTTGAAAGTATAAGTTATAAAATAATTTTTGGAATTGATCCATGTTAAATAAATAAACGTTATAATTTTTAAAGTTATAAAAATTATGATTTTGAGAAATATAGTTAAAAACTGATTTTTTAGAATATGATGCTATTGATTTTATAAAATAGTTTAATCGGGATTTTAGAATTTATTGTGAAAAGTTGAAATATAGGATTTATAAAATTTAATTATTTTATGAATCAAAATGGTGAAATAATAAAGGAGATTAAATACGTTTTAAAGAATAATATAAATTGATTTATATTAAGAGATTTATAAATGGATATTTATAAATTGAAATATTGACATTATAAAACGAGTTTTTATAAGTGTTTGAATGAAGTGAAAATGAATTTCATAAATTGAATGAAATTTATAAAATTATAAATGGTGAAGTTATAAATGGAATTTATAAATAGTAAGATTTATAAATTTTGTGAAGTTATTAAAGGATATATTTGGATAAATAATTGAATCTTATAAGTTATAAGATTTATAATTATGAAGTTTAAAAGAACGATTTTTGGCAAACAAATAAATTATAAGTATTTGACTTATAATATGAATTTTGTAGTATATCATTGAGATATGAATTGAGATAGGTGAATAAAGGAATTTATAAAGGAAGTTGTGGTAAAATAAATAGAAATGGAATTTATAAACATTGTTTTATAAATTCGTAAACGACTTATCTTAATAAGTAAATTGTTGAAACCTATTAATGGAGTTATATTCACGTTTTGACTGTGAATAATCCTTTAAAATGAAATGAATAAAAGGATAAAATTTGTTAACGTAGTATATTCACGTTTTTGAATAGTGAATAATATGTTAAAGAAATTGTTTTGAATGTGATGTTTTAAATTGAATTAAAACAATCTAACAATGTTTTTAATTGTGTTGAGATTCGAAACCATAGATTTCAACATTTATTGTTGAAATAGACGTTTTCGAGAAATAGAAGGAAATGGTGGACTATAACACTGTTGTTATAGTAAATGATTTTCGAAAGGAAATGTTTTGTATAGTATTGGGATTTATATATCTATTTTAATTTCGAATCCCTATACTAGTGATTTTGGGTTTTCGTAACGATGTTTTACGCAACATTCGTTTTGGCCCAAAATAAATATGTTTAAGAGAATGATTTCCTTAAAGAATGAAATATATACTTAATCTCGATTTAAGTATATTGAATATTTTCCAAGTGTTGAAAATAAATAGATTTGTGAATTACTTATTTAATAAGTATGGAATTGTTTTCCGATATAAAGTGAATATTAGAGAATTTATCTTTTTGAAGATAAATTGAAATGAATAATTGAAATCGAATATTCATAGATATTTTGGATTATAAATTCACTAAGGAATTTATAAAAGAAAGTGGAATTTGTTAAAAGTAAACGTTGATTTATTTTTGAAGTGTGAAAACTATATATCTAGTAAAGATATCTTTGGGAAATAAATAATTTGGAAAATTATTTGGAATCTGGTGATGTGTGCATATCCATTGATAGTTCAATAGCCGACTATCAATATTTCCCTTTGAATGGGTAATTGATGTGATTTGTTTGAATGTGAATGCCACACTTATTTTTGAATAAGCGCTCACTATTCGGGTTAACCGGAAAAGGACCATGGGGTCGTATAACCCATTCTGAATATGTGATACGTCGTTGTGAATTGCATTGAAGATCGGTGTTGAAGACCCGGTATTTGCAAGAGCGATAGGATGACCTGTCGATTGACTCTGCACCGAGTTGCTCCGGTATAGAGTTCTCCATATGTGATGGTGAATCCGATCATGATTGTGAATATCCGGATTGCAAGGACTTCTTTGTAAGTGCCTTCGGTTTTGTTCGAGCCCGGAATAAACTTGTATGGATTGTATGTCTGACATTACAAATTGAGATATAAAGCAGATTTCTTTCAAATATATTTCTGTTGGTGGCGAAGAATTTATTCTTTTAGCTTAACACCCTTCTCTGAGACGTACGAGCTTAGAGGTTATGTAGTTGAATGTTATCAGCGATATATTCCCAATTTGGTAATGTGACATGCTGAGTGTTGCTGTAAATGATCATTGTGTTGATTATTTGTGATAGGATCGTTTATTTGATCGTCTATCCTGGTGATCATTTCTATGATCATTTGTTGACCGAAAGCATGGCTTTTGTATAAAGTATGTTTTTGTGGACGTGACTTCGTCGAGCCTCACACCCCGTGAATGGTCAAAACAGGAAAGAAGCGGCAAGGTTATGAGGGGTAGCGCCCTTTAGGATGTGTGCATTTCCTTCTGGAAAAGGGTGGTATCATGGTATGGAGCCCAGATACTTACTCATGTTGAAAACACTTTGTTATGATTGTGTGAATTGATTACGAGCGCTCGGTGAAAGGTCCCAAAGGACCGGGGGATGGCATATTCGGTCAGTTGTTACTCAATTAGTGGTAACCCGGCCTTGTGTTGGTAGAGATCCGGTTTGGTTCTCGGGGATGTCCATCCAGAGGCATTCTCATGTGGCAATGGGAAGTTCCTTGGCCTGATCATTCGTTGGAAATCCAAAGAAACAATATGAGACTTGTACGGTTTTAGTTGTAGAACCTGCTTCCTCAGGAGGTAGCTATAGTAGGCATAATATAATGGTACCTATGCTGGCTAAGATTTATATTCTACTTTCGAAATGATTTTTTCCTACACTATGCACTAATAATAATATCAAAATTGATTTGATTTTAATGCGTATCAAGCATCTTTGGCTATCATAAGGAGAAATCTTCTCCAAGTCTGCGTTTGCATTGTGTGTGTGGTAGGAGGTCTTATGGTAGTCTCATTTTTAAAAGCATTGCGAATTGACTTTAAAAATATTCTTCTATTTTGATTTTAAAGATAAATAAACTGTTTTGAGTTCTCACACCAGTCACATGACTGACTCGGAGTTTATTGTTTTCCTTCCTAAACTCTGGGTGCCCACCAATTTCTACACGGGCAGTCAAGAGTTAGGTTTATCAGGATATTCTGGATATTCTGGAATTGCTGGAGGCAAGCTGGAAGGCATGGCGTATTACTAATATATAGTATTTCTTTTTCCGCTGCACTGTTTGTTGTTGTTGTTGTATACTCTGATGATATGATGTAATGAAATGTATAAAATGTAATAACTGATATAGTTCTTTGTTTAAAGATTATTCATTTATTATTATATGTTGTTCCGCTGCGAATTGTGAGATTCTGATGTTGTTCAGTTGTGTTCTGTTCTGTTCTATTTTTTTCTTTCTGTTCTATTTTCTGTTTTCTTTTCCCTCTATTCTCCTATTTTCTTTTCTCTCTCTATCTTTTCTATCTTCTTATCTCTTCTTCTCTGTCTTTCTTTTTCTTTTCTTAAATTCTTTCTTAATCCGATAACTATTCGGTTTTTCGACAACGAAAAATCGCGTACGTTACAACCGGGGGATGGCATATTCGGTCAGTTGTTACTCAGTTAGGGGTAACCCGGCCTTGTGTTGGTAGAGATCCGGTTTGGTTCTCGGGGATGTCCATCCAGAGGCATTCTCATGTGGCAATGGGAAGTTCCTTGGCCTGATCATTCGTTGGAAATCCAAAGAAACAATACGAGACTTGTACGGTATTAGTTGTAGAACCTATCATTCACTTATGGTGGCGCCCCACTGTTTGGATGGTAGTTATAGTAGGCATACGATAATGGTCGTATGTTGGCTAAGATTTATATTCTACTTTCGAAATGATTTTCTCTACACTATGCACTAGTAATAATATCAAATGTTCTTTTTAAATGTGTATCAAGCATCTTTGACTAACATAAGAAGAAATCTCCTCCAAGTCTGCGTTTTCATTGTGTGTGTGGCGGGAGGTCTTATGGTAGTCTCATTTTTAAAAGCATTGCGAATTGACTTTAAAAATATTCCTCTATTTTGATTTTAAAGATAAATAAACTGTTTTGAGTTCTCACACCAGTCACATGACTGACTCGGAGTTTATTGTTTTCCTTCCTAAACTCTGGGTGCCCACCAATTTCCACACGGGCAGTCAAGAGTTAAGGTTTATCAGGATATTCTGGAGTTGCAGGAGGCAAGCTGGATGGCATGGCGTATTACTAGTATATAGTATTTCTTTTTCCGCTGTTTTGTTGTTGTTTGTTGTTGTATACTCTGATGATATGATGAAATGTGATGTAATGTAATAACTGATATAGTTCTTTGTTTAAAGATTATTCATTTATCTACTATATGTTGTTCCGCTGCGAATTGTGAGATTCTGTTATAGTTCTGTTGTTTTCTTTCTGTTCTTTCTATTTTCTTTCCTCCCCATTTTCTATCTTTTTCTCTCTTCTTCTGTCTTTTTCTTTTTCTTAAAACCCTAAGTGTTCGGTTTTCCGTCGTTCGATTGCTCGGCAGTCGATAAAGTGAGTATCGATGTTGAATTTTCGAAAGACGAAGAATCGGGTCCTTACAGTTGGTATCGGAGCTTATTGTTAAGCGACAACCATGGTTCTGTTGGGTATTACTCATTAGAGATAGAGTCAGTAGTACTCTAGAATGAGTTTGAGTGTAATAATAGCTATGAGAGCGTATTTGTTAGTGAATATAAAATTGTTTTATGTTGTGATGATTGGTTTGTTAAGTGGTATATAGATTCTGGTTAATACGAGTAATTAACGTTGTTGATAGGGATCTCTAAACACTTGTACAGAACAATTCGACACAGTATTGTTTTAAAATTGGGTGAATGAAATAATTTTGCCTTGATTATATTTTTATATATAAAGGAATAATTTTTCAGAATTATTAAAGTGAAAATAAGTTGATTATTTATTTGTTTGAATAATCTAAATTGAAGAATAATTGTATAAGCAAAAGAATTATAAGAATTGAATTATAATTAATGTGATTTACAATTGAGAAATAAACTTATATATATAAGAAGTGAAACTATATGAATATATTTACGAATATAAGTTATAAATAAAAATGAATTTAAAGTTAAATGGAAATTTATTTAGAATTGAAATTTGAATTGATTTATAAGTTGGAATTTAAGTTATGTAAAACCAAGTGATGTTTATAAAATGAAATATAACTTAAAATATGTTGAATTAAGTTGATTTTGATATCAAAATAAATTAATGAAGTTAAGGGATGGATATGAACTTAAGTTATATAAATGAAATTCAACTTTTGTAATTGAATTGAATGAATGGATTGAATGTTAATCAATTGAATGTAAATTAAGTTGATACGGAATAATGAATGTAACTGTTAATTCATTAAAATCTAATGTTATTAGAAGTTGAATAATTGAATGAAAATAAATTTAATTGAACCAATTGAAAGTGATGATGTTAAACCAAATTGAATGAATATAAGTAAAGGAATTTGGTTGTAATTAATATACATTGGTTGTTGTATGATTGTTAGTTGATTGTATATAATTCATTAAGAGTTAATGAAATTGAAAGCTAAAGTAATTGAAAATTCAATTGGAAATTAAGTGAATCTTAAGTAAAATTGAATTTGATTTGGAAGTGAACCAACTTGAATATGGATTAGTGAATATAAACTAATTGAATATGAATGTTAGTAAGAACATCCACTGTTAATGAATCAAATATGATTTAAATTAAAAACCAATTCATGAATATTAATGAGAATATGAATGAATATTTATTGGTTATGAATGCTAGTTGGTTGATGGTTGAATATATTGCTTTTGTTTCATTTGCTATGTTGACATATATAGTTATTATGTTGCTATATGTTGTATATTGATACTATTTTCATGTATGCATGGTTCTCATGTTGTTTGTTGAGTGTTTAGTAGGTGCGGATCGCGTTTGCTTCGCATTTGGAGCTTGCTTTCGCGCTATATTAGCCATATATGCTTGCTAATAAAATATAAGGTACATATCTCGGATTACATACCGTACTTTTATACTTTTTTTCCTTCGGTATGCCTCATTACTTAATGAGATGTATATTTGTGATATATATACTGTCATTTTTTTTGGGATCGAGCCGCGCAAAGGAGACTATGGCGAATTTTTACGAAAATTTAAGGCGTTAGAAAAAAAATTTGAGAAAAATTGGAATTTTTTTGAAAACTATAACTTTGATTTGAAATTGAAAGTTAAACCATAGTAATTGTTTGAAAAGATAACTAAGTATGATTTGAAAACTTAGTAAAGCTATTGTAAGAAGTTTGACTATGAATTATGGAAAGTTAATAAATTCTATAACTTTTCTTACTTGTTAATTTCGAGGACGAAATTCTTTTAAGGGGGGAAGATTGTAACGACCCAGAATTTTTAGTAATTAAAATTTGAATATTTAATTAATTTTAAATATTAATAAATGAATTTATAAGTCGAATGAATTTTTATTTTGAATAATTGGATTTAATTGAATAATAAAATTGATAATTTAATATGTTAAATTATGGAAATAATTGAAAATTGGGTAAAATATGATTGAAAATGATTTGTAAAATTTTATTTTATCATATTGGAGTTAGAACGATATTTTAGAACTTTTAAAATCGAATTAAAAGTTTATTTGTGAAAATTGAATATTTTAATATTAAAATCGACTAGTGAAAATAGTCAATTTTTGAACATCTCAGAATTGAACGAGACCAGTTCCATTGGATCCGTAATAGTTAGTTATTACCGGATTTCAATTTTCGTGTCAATCGGAGTTATCGTTTGATCGTGGCAGCTCGAAACGCATCGAATTATTTTTAATATTAATTTGGCGAGTTAAAATAGCCATTTTTCAAAAAGTCTCGGATTTCGACGAAACCAGTTTCATTGGATCCGTAATGTGATATTATTGTAAGGTTTCAAATTTCGTGTCAATTGGATTTATCGTTTGTCCGGTACAAATTAAAACGCCTAGAAAATCGTTTAAATCGGTTTAATTTAAATTGAACGTTTATTGCCATAACTCGCACAGATGTCTGAATTAGCTTTCGAAACCTGTTCCATTGTGTCCGGAACGCGGGGTAAACCCTTGAAACGCTAGTTACGGCGCGTGAATCGGAGTTCGGAATTCCCGGATGAATAGTGTCGATCGATTTTCCTATAAATAGCCCCTCACTCAAAAAAAAAAAAAAAACCTAACCCTAATCTATTCACAGCCGCCACCACCCCTATATGAACAGCCAAAATGCTTCCTCCTTCCTCCCTCATAATCTTCCAATCTATTCACTATTTGCGAAAACTTTCAACATGAAAGATGTAGAGGGCAACGAGACGAATAGATCCATACGGTTAAGATGGTGTTTTGTCAACGATGGGAGGTGATTTTTGGCCGCGTAAGTGTGTATGTCGCACGCGTTTCTATGCAAGAAGGGGGGGGGGCGAGCTCGACCGGTTCTCCAGCGTGGGTAGAGTGGAGCGAGGCGCACGTGGTGGAGGTTCTTGATCGTGGTGGATGTTGTCGTATTTGTTGCAAAATTTAACCCTAATCTATGAGATGGGTTCGGCCGTTACCTGTATGTAACGTGCGTGAACGAAGAAGAAAAAGGGGGGGGGGGTGCGCACGGCTGAGATGTGGGGATGCAATGGTGGACGGCCCAGATTCTCTTAGGTTAAAATTTTAAATATAGCTGTAAATTTATTAAGTATAATTCGTGTAAACTTCAAAAATTGATATCTTTTTCATACGAGGTCGAAAACGCGCGAAACTAGTTGCGTTGGAATCGTATGGACGAGCACTACGCGATGGAATTGGATTGGAGTCGTTTGGAGTTAGTGAAAATTTCGGGTAAAATTAAACGTCCGTTTAATTTTATTCGAAATAAATCGCTAAAACGAAATTGAAATCAAGGTGAGAACTTCTCACTCAATCGAATCAGTTTCGATTTTTATTTTAAATAGTTAAATTTAAAATATTTGAATGCATGTTTAAATGATGATTGTTATCTATTGATTGTTAAAATAGACATTATGCGCCGTTAGTAAGCGGATGTTATTTATTAAAAACATATACCGCGAATATTTCATAAACAGTGAAATTGGTATTATATATATAATAGCAATATATATATATATTGGCATATGTATATATTGCAGTTGTTGATTTCCCGCATTTGTATAGTGGATGAGACCCTATTGCGCCGTCTATTGAGCGGATAATATTTTAAATCCCATATTCTTTCCTCCCCATTTTCTATCGTTTTCTCTCTTCTTCTGTCTTTTTCTTTTTCTTAAAACCCTAAGTGTTCGGTTTTCCGTCGTTCGATTGCTCGGTAGTCGATAAAGTGAGTATCGATGTTGAATTTTTGAAAGACGAAGAATCGGGTCCTTACACTTCACCTTCCTCACTTTAGGGCAATGGTTTAGGAAATGTCCTTTATTTTGACACTTAAAGCATAAAATCTCAGACCGAAAAAATTTGACTTCTTTGATCCTTTCCTTTCTTGGTTTACTGCACTTAGCTGTGTAATGTCCCTTACTGTGACATCTATAGCATGTGACATCATCGTAAGGACCTGTCCAACCCTTTCCCTAACCAGTTTCTCATGTTCCACTATTGCTTCTTCCTGTGCCTTTCGTGCAGCTTCTCTTCGCTCCCAACGCCTTGCCTTCCATTCTTCTCCTTTTGCCATCTCTCACAACTCGAACTAGATTCTAGTGGGACTTCCTAACCTATAATTAAAACATCAATTAGTTGAATTTTTTAGCTTTATTCTTATTTCCAATTTTTTTCCCTTCCGGTTATTTTTATCGTTTAATCCATTAATTTGATAATCTGGTTCATTTTAAATTTCCAAAGTTCAAAACCCATTTTATTCCTTTTTAACTTACTCAATTTAAATTTTTACACTCCAAATTTAAATTTCTTATCAATATCACTTTCCACTTATAAGCTCAAAACTTATCTTTCTTTAGGTTATACTTCTCATTTCAAGGGGGATTCTAGAATTCAAACATCTAGTATTTATTTTAATTCACATCGAAATCATATATATACACACATATCCCATTTATGTATCTAATCACACTTTATATTTTTAAACCATCTTGGTTTTTATCCAAAACAAATTCATCTTCAAACAACTCTTGTTTTAAAATAAAGATTCTATATTCAAAAATATTCTAAATAGTATCATTTATTATTTACTCCAACACTTTGAAACAAGTTTTAAAATTTTCGGGACTAGATTCATAACTTCCCAATTTAAATTCATTTTAATTTATAAGACACATTTATAAATTCAGCATATATAATTTTATTTTGTTTCATCATTGTTTATTCTATAATAAACATCCTTTAGTAAAACACACCAATCCAATTTATGATAATAATCATTATTATCATATTCAGAAACCAAACACACCATATATTTCATAGTCATTTTCTGGGAGGATGAAATCGGGGTAAACTTATTTTGGTTTCAAAACACTTTTGAAAAACATTCCCGAAATTCCCGAGATTTAAAATCTTGGTTTGAGTCTACTTTCATCTTAACTTACTTGCATATTTCATTCTTATTAGATTTAAATTTGGTTATATATTTATTACAACTAAAAATATATAATCTTATTTAATTATGATAATTACAACCAATCACCCTAATATAATATAATAATTTAGAAATATTATTCCTTTATATATATAAAAATATAATCTTATATATATAAAAAAATCGCTTTAAAAATCATTATACAAGAAAATAACAAATACGCCCTCATATACACTACACTCAACTCATTCTAGGGTACTATTGACCCTATTTCTAATGAGTAATCCCCACCAGACCTGAGGTTCTCGCTTAACCTTTAGCTCTGATACCGTGTGTAAAGACCGGGGGATTTTCGACCCCCGAAAATCGACACTAATACGTTCACTGTATAGAGTGCCGAACATTTGAGTGTCGGAAATACCAGGTTGTTAGGGTTGAGAAGAAAAAGATGTAGAAGAAGAAAACAGAAATAGCAGCACAAAATCTCATAATCGCAGCGGAATAAACTATAATATACAATAACGGCATTTTTACAAAGGCAAGCTACAACTGTTGACATACAAACAAGTTATCAAAGTACAATCATCAACAAATAAATATGGATAGTTATAATAACTTGTCCCTAATGCTGAACATACAGCCTACCATACATAGTGGAATATAGCCAAATATGCCTAGACCATCCCAGCTCGTCTCCTGAGCTCCAAAAGCGTCCCTACCTAAAAATGGTAATATTCAGTCTGACCCGAGCATTACGATAAAGTAACACCTGAGTCAGACTGGAAACCAGCGTGAGTAAACCCATTAAATTTGAAACACTTAAGTTACAAAACTTCTTTGAAAACCAAGGTAACTCATATAAATACGACGAGTTATCATCTTATTTAACCCAAAACATTCTACAGAAATCCAGATATCACAATAGTGCCTAGGAAAGATACTTATTTAAAATAGTTAAATTGTGAAATTAATCCAATTCCAGTCTGTTAAACTCTATAATTAGACCTATGAGGGCTCGTAGTGACTTTTCAATCGAAGATTTTTCGGATAACACTGATACCCGTTTTCCGGTCTCTTCGAATCCAAGCAATAAGTTTTAAAGGGTAAATTGTTTAAAGTAAACAATTTATATTCACGGTAAAAAAACTCACATGTGGGAATTTATTATAATGTTTATTCCAAATAAAACGTATCATTAATTTAATCTAACGATTTTCACCCGTCTGACCATTTTCAGGTACAAACAAGAATGCTGAATTAAATATTCAAGGCAAATAACCCAACCTATATTGTTAACTTAATTTAACGATAAATAATTTATATTAACTAATTCACCATTCGGACTTCACCTTAAAATTTATTGGATCTTGTAACGACTCGATATTTTCAACCATTCGCATCCAAACATGCCGGAATTGAATTGCTAAAAATATCAAATTGTTAATTTATATTTGGCAAGACTCGGCATATATAGTAAATAAAATAATCACAAAATCACAGACACAGAGTAATATAACAATATGCAGCGGAAACAAAAGAATAATAGTTTATGAAGCTACTATATTTATATATCTGTAACGACCCGTATTTACGTATCGATAAATCGTAGAATTATTAGGTCGTTAGTGTTGTTTATGTCATCTATAGCCTAAGTCGTATGGTAGTTAGATCGTGTGGGGAAGATAACTCGTGTAGGGGCGACTTAAGTTAGGTCGGTAGTTAACGAGTTACGACCTATAGGAATGACCGACCTAAGAGTTAGCGAGTTAAGGCTTAGAGCAGTTTAGGTCGTGAGGGAGTTAGGTCGAGTGGAGCGACCTATAGATATGAGCGACTTAGGGTTAACGACCTAGCAGTTAGACGAGTTAATGGGTTAGAGGTAGTTAACGACCTAAGGAATTTAACCTACATAAGTATTTGACCGACCTAGGAGGATTAACGACCTAAGTTTGCTGTGTATAGATAGGTCGTAAGCGACCTAAGATAGGGGGTGTGTTAGGTCGAGTGGATTTGATAAGTCGTAACCCAGTTAGGTCGTGAGCGACCTAAGTAAGTCGTTGAGTTTTTAGGTCGTGCGATAAGCCTCGTCCCAGTTAGGTCGTAGGTCGTTGGGAATGGTAGGTCGGCAATAGTTAGGTCGCTGGGTAGTTATGTGGTGCAGTTAGGTCGATAGACGACCTAAGGTAGGTTGCATAGATTGTTAGGTCGCGCGCTTATGTTTTTAGGTCGCGTGCATACTGTGGGTCCTAGGTCGTAGTATAGTTAGGTCGAGACTTTTTAGGTCGGCAACGACCTAATAACGAGCCTACGAGTTAAGATCTGGGCGACCTAAGGGGCGATTCAGCCTATAAATACGCGACCACTAGTGCACTTTTTGGGATCCGGATTTCGAAGCGACGAAGTGCTGCCATTTTGAGAGCTCGTCTATAACAATTCTTCACTTCTTTTCTCTACTCTAATCTAGTGTTAACATCCATCCAAGATCGAAGATCAAGATTGAAGATCCAAGAGCCAAAGTTGAAGATCTTCATCCGACGAAGCTAGATTTCACCATTTCAAGCGAGATTTCGACGAATCGAGCTTGAATCCTTGCTGTCCAGATCTTTAGTTGATAGTTGTTGAAGTGTTTGGGTGATTCGGTGAGTGGTAGTTATCTCTCACGCGGACCCAAAGGAGTATATTGGATTGGTGGCTTGTTTGAGTATTAAAGTTAGAGATTTCATGCATTTTTCTTAGTTCCAAGACTAGATTCATTACTTTTGAAGATGTTTACCTATGCAAGTTCAATTAACAAGTTATAGAGACAAAACCCATGTTTTATATTTGATAGATCTATGCTAAAATCCATGATTTCATATATGTTAGACTTATGCTCATTTATTTACGAAATTGCCATTATAGTTGATATTGCTTGATTAGATCTTGTTTGAATGCTTGATTGTTTGGTGTATGATTGATTTGATTGTCTCGAGTTAGCTTGTAGTTGATTTGGGACAAGATGGTTGAAGATGATTCAAAAGCTAAGTGGAAAGGCTCTTGAATGGTGAAAGCTGCTGTGGCATATGAAGCAGATGATGAAGCTCATATGGATGGGTTCGAGGACTTTGCTATAGTTAGAGGAAGCGAAGTATGATGACGAAATGGACTTTGCCATGATATGTTGAGGCGAAGTATGATGATGAGATGGACTTTGCTAAGATGCGTTGGAGCAAAGCATGATGTGGAAGCCTTGGTTTAATCCAGACGGGATCATCCCAAGCATGTTGATTACTCGATGATGCGGTTCGAGTTGGTGGATAATGGTGGGCTTGAGAGGTGCTTGAGCTATAATGGGAATAGTCGTCGAGGAGGATGACTAGAAGGCTGAGATCTTATCGTTATTGAAGGTTCTAGCAAGCTCAAAGCAAGAGTACGTTGGGTAGATCCGTTATACCCAGACGTGGGTCATGATGACGTGCTAGTACTCTGGGAAGATTCGTTATACCTAGGCACGGGTCACGGTGACGTACGGAGTTATGTCTAGAACCGGGGTTGCCATTAGCCCTTGACGGATGGTTGAAAGATGAGTTGGTCATTCAATTAACGATAAAATCAAGGCAATGATAACAGTGATAGCCAGAGTCATGGATGTTTGGTTGTATCATCATTCGGTCTCAAGAGCGGTGTTTTCTGGGTGCTTATCTGATCTTGGTTTAGGCCTTGGGGGTTTGTATTTGGAAAACATCGACCTTGACTCGAGTGATTATTGCTTTACTTTAATTATCTGCTTTGCTATGCTTGCTTCTCCTTAGTGTGTGTCTGAGGGCTATCACTGTAGAAAGAGGTGGAGTGGGATGATTTGGGTTCCTATTCCTTTTATCCTTTATGTTCCTTTGGTATGTTTGATAGTTGATTTACTGCTCACTAAGACTGTTGTCTGACTCAAGGTTTTATGTCTCCTCTTATTACCTTGGGCTGTTCATCCATGTTTGGGATGTGCATACTAGGTGACAGGTGGCAGGTGCTGATCTTAATGGCTCACGCTGATGATGATGAAGACGAGCAGGAGGCTTTACATATTATTTTCATCTTCTATGTACTGGATATTCCGCTGATTGTTGATTACTCTGAGTGCTATGTAGTGAGGCTTCTTGTATTCATGATTCAGACCATGTATAAAGCTATTATGATTAGATGATGATATTCTGTTCTACGAGAGCTTCACTATATTATATTTCTCTATTGTATTTTGTCCATGCTCTGTGAGTTATACGATAGATTCTGCAATGTTTATTCTACCCTTGACTATCGTCCATGGCTGCCTGGCACACTTTCAACGCACTATTTCCTTGTTTCGCAGCGGAAGTCATGGGCGGTCGTCACATTTGGTATCAGAGCTTTGGTTAATCGATTTTAGCCAACGCTCGCTGACGTAATTACGTATGAGAGACGTAATTGTATTTTGATGGATGATTACTATATATAATATAGTAGTTTAGATGGATTTGAACTCCTTATGTAGTTGTTCCTCAAGGTGTTCTAATCAGTCCTTTTTGTAGATACTAAGGATGAGTCGAAGAGGGAGACCGGTTGCAAGGGAAGGCCGTGCCGCTGAAGGAGTTGCTGATTATGGAGCTATGTTTGAAGCCATGATGACTTCTATCATGAGAAGGATACCAGCTCCAGGGCCATTTGTAGATGTTGGAGTTCAAGTTCAAGCTCCAAAACCGGTGGATTTTGCTAAGCTTTGTAAGGATTATACTGCTCTTGGAGGGAAGGCTTTCTTAGGGACAGAGTCAACCATTAAAGTCCAAAGATGGGTAGATGCTTGTAGAAGGATCTTTGGTGACTTGGGAATTGAGGATGCAACTAAAAGGAAGCTTGCATCATGACAGCTTCAAGGGAGAGCTTCTGATTGGTGGAACTCTATCACCATTGATACTCCGGAGGAAGAAATTACTTGGGTGCAGTTCCAAGCTAGATTTGAAGCTAAGTTCATTTCTACGGCTCAGAAGTCTGTCTTGTTTAAGAAGTTTGTTGAGCTCAAGCAAGGTGGGAGATCGGTTCTTGAGTATGTTTCTGAGTTTGAGGCTTTGTCCAAGTATGCTCGGTCGTATATTGAATCTTCTTATCAGAAGAATGAGAAGTTTGTGACAGGCTTGAACAGTTATCTTGGAAGACAGTTGGTGGATCATCTGGACGATCCATTTGAGAAGCTAGTGGAGAAAGCTCTCAGGCACGAGAATTTGTTCCCTAAGGAAGTATCTGTTGTTGCTGTGACCAAGGAGGAATCTAAACCACAGCAGGGTGGAAACAAGAAGAGGAAGCAGCAACAGCAGAAGGGTAAGGATGGTCAGAAGAAGCTGAAGGGGGAAAAGACCTGCTATAATTGTCGGTAGAAGGGCCATCTCTCCAAGGATTGCAAGAATCCGAAGGTGTTGTTGAAGTGCTACAACTGTGATAAGCTGGGGCACATTAAGAAGAACTGTCCGGAACCGATAAAGGACAGGCAGGTTGTGCAAGCTTATGCTTTGGGGGCTGTCCCGTCATCTTCGAAAGCTCCTACTGCTGAAGAGAAGGGGAAGAGTGTGGTGGTTCAAGGTACTCTTTCCATTTGTGGTGTTCCAGTTAGAGTGTTATTTGATACTGGAGCGTCTCATTCTTTTGTTTGTAATGAGTTGGTAGACCGGTCAAACCGGATATTGTTGATAGACCATTGGTAGTGACTAATCCAGTTGGGGGTTCGTCTTGTTTGTGTATGCTATGCCGTGGTCTAGTTATATCGAGTCATGAATGCTCTTTTGTTTGTGATTGCTTTGTTCTGAACTTTGCGGGGTTCGGAATTATTTTGGGTATGGACTGGCTTAGGAAGTATGCGGCAAAGGTTGATTGTGAGAGATTGGAGGCGACAGTCGAGAATGTGGAGGGGCGAAAGGTTGTGATACGATGTAAGCATGAAGAAGGCATCTTCATGAGCTTCATGTATTCGCTGGTTGTTCCACGGGATGGACTGTCATCGATGCCAATCGTGAATGGATTCGAGGATGTCTTTGACGAGGTCAAAGGGTTACCGCCGCATAGGGAGATCGAGTTTCGTATCGATCTAGTTGAGGGAGCCAGACCTGTTGTGATGCCTCTTAGGCGGATGGCGCCTAGAGAACAGCAAGAGTTGAGGGTGCAGGTTGATGACCTTTTATGGAAAGGATTCATTCGGCGTAGTGTGTCCGAATGGGGTGCACCAGTTGTGTTCGCAACCAAAGCGGATGGATCGTTGAGGTTGTGTGTTGATTATCGTGAGCTGAATAAGGTGACTAAGAAGAACAAGTATCCATTGCCGAGAATAGATGACTTGTTTGATCAGCTTCACGAAGCTAAGGTGTTTTCTCAGATGGATTTGGCAACGGGATTTCACCAGTTGAGAGTGGAGAAGGATAGCGTGCCGAAGACTGCTTTCAGGACACCATCCGGTTTCTATGAGTGGCTAGTAATGCCGTTTGGATTGACTAATGCACCAGCATATTTTGTGGATCTTATGAATAGAGTGTTCAGAGATCAGTTGAACAAGTTCGTACTTGTGTTCGTGGATGATATTCTGATTTACTCCAGAACTGAAGAAGAGCACAAGACGCACTTGCGTATTGTTTTGGAAATCTTGCGTAAACATCAGCTAAAGGCTAAGTTTTCGAAGTGTCACTTCTGGAAGAGTGAAGTGAGGTTCTTAGGCCATGTTATTTCTGGAAATGGAATAGCGGTTGATCCCGCTAAGGTGGCAGCAATCCAGGATTGGGTTAGACCTAAGAATGCATCCGATGTGAGAAGTTTTCTTGGATTAGCAGGATATTATCGTCGGTTTATCAAAGACTTTTCAAAGATAGCTGCACCGTTAACAGGATTGACAAAGAAAAACCAAGTGTTCAGTTGGGACGCTAAGTGTGAACAAGCCTTTGGAATCCTGAAAGAGCGACTGACGAGTGCTCCTATTTTGACTATTCCGAGTGGAAATGATGAGATGATGGTTTACACTGATGCATGTGGTACTGGACTTGGAGCAGTGCTAATGCAGAAGGGTAAAGTTGTTGCGTATGCAAGTCGACAACTGAAGCCGCATGAAAGGAATTACCCGACTCATGATTTGGAGTTAGCGGCGATTGTTTTTGCTCTGAAGATGTGGAGACATTATCTATTGGGAGTTCGATTCGAGTTGTTTACAGATCATAAGTCGTTGAAGTATCTTTTCTCCCAAAAGGATTTGAATCTTCGGCAGCAACGATGGCTAGAGTTTTTAGCATCATATGATTTTGGTATAGCCTATACTCCGGGAAAAGGTAACGCAGTAGCTGATGCGTTAAGTCGAAGACATGCAGGATTGGGAGCCATGTTTTCGGAATGGAAGAGTCTCGAGTTTTTAGCTAGATTTGACTTCAGGCCCAGATGTGAATTGGAACCTGAAATGTTGGCAAACTTATCGATAAGGCCTACTCTTGTGGAAAGAATTGGCGAGAGCCAAAAGCGAGACGATAAGCTTGTCAAGATTATCCGTGATTTGGAATCTGGATTGGACCCAGAGAAGGATAAAAGATTCGAAGTCGATCGAGAGGGTTGGCTTCGTAAGCAAGGACGACTGGTTGTTCCCGATATCGATGAGTTGAGAGATGAAGTTTTGAAGGAAAGTCATCACTCGAAGTTGACAATTCATCCAGGAGGAAATAAGATGTATCGGGACATGAAGAGAACCTATTACTGGGAAGGTATGAAGAAGGATGTTGGAAATTTTATTTCCAAGTGCATGAATTGCCAGTTGGTTAAAGCAGAGCATGTAACGTTTCGATTTTTCGTTGCCGAAAAACCGAATAGTTATGGGTTTTAAAAAGAATTTAAGAAAAGAAAAGGAAAGAAAAGAAGAAGAAAGAAGAAGGAAGATTAGAAAATAGAGGGAAAAGAAAACAGAAGATAGAGAGGAGAAAATAGAAAATTTTAAAATAGAAGAAAAAGGAGAACAGAACAGAAAGAAAATAGAACGGAATAGAAAACAACAGAACAACAACAGAATCTCACAATTCGCAGCGGAACAACATATAATAATAAATGAATAATCTTTAAACAAAGAACTATATCAGTTATTACATTACATCACATTTCATTACATCATATCATCAGAGTATACAACAACAACAACAAACAGTGCAGCGGAAAAAGAAATACTATATAAACTAATAATACGCCATGCCATCCATCTTGCCTCCAGCAACTCCTGAATATCCAGAATATCCTGATAAACCTAACTCTTGACTGCCCGTGTGGAAATTGGTGGGCACCCAGAGTTTAGGAAGGAAAACAATAAACTCCGAATCAGTCATGTGACTGGTGTGAGAACTCAAAACAGTTTATTTATCTTTAAAATCAAAATAGAGGAATATTTTTAAAGTCAATTCGTAATGCTTTTAAAAATGAGACTACCATAAGGCGTCCCACACACACAAACATGCAAACGCAGAATCGGAGGAGATTTCTCCTTATGATAGTCAAAGATGCTTGATACGCATTAAAAGAACATTTTATATTATTATTAGTGCATAGTGTAGAAAAAATTCATTTCGAAAGTAGAATATAAATCTTAGCCAACATAGACATTCCGAACTATGCCTACTATAGCTAACTATGTTCAATAGCAGGTTACCGCCACATTTCATAGCAGGTTATACAACTAAAACCGTACAAGTCACGTATTGTTTCTTTGGATTTCCAACGAATGATCAGGCCAAGGAACTTCCCATTGCCACATGAGAATGCCTCTGGATGGACATCCCCGAGAACCAAACCGGATCTCTACCAACACAAGGCCGGGTTATCCCTAACTGAGTAACAACTGACCGAATATGCCATCCCCCGGTCCTTTGGGACCTTTCACCGAGCGCTCGCAATCAATTCACACAATCATAACAAAGTGTTTTCAACATGAGTAAGTATCTGGGCTCCATACCATGATACCACCCTTTTCCAGAAGGAAATGCACACATCCTAAAGGGCGCTACCCCTCATAACCTTGCCGCATCTTTCCTGTTTTGACCATTCACGGGGTGTGAGGCTCGACGAAGTCACGTCCACAAAAACATACTTTATACAAAAGCCATGCTTTGGGTCAACAAATGATCATAGAGATGATCACAAAGATAGACGATCAAATAAACGATCCTATCACAAATAATCAACACAATGATCATTTCAGCATCACTCAGCATGTCACATTACCAAATTGGGAATATATCGCTGATAACTTCAACTATATAACCTCTGAGATCGTACGTCTCAGAGAAGGGTGTTAAGCTAAAAGAATAAATTCTTCGCCACCAACAGAAATATATTTGAATGAAATCGGCTTTATATCTCAATTTGTAACGTCAGACATACAATCCATACAAGTCTGTTCCGGGCTCGAACAAAACCGAAGGCACTTCTTACGAAGCCCTTGCAATCCGGGTATTCACAATCCCGATCGAATTTCCCTTCACTTAGGAGATCTCTATACCAGGAGCTACCCAGTGCAGAGACAATCGATAGGTCATCCTATCGCTTTCATAAATACTCGGTCTTCAACACCGATCTTCAATGCAATTCACAACGACGTATCACATATTCGGAATGGGTTATATGACCCCATGGTCCTTTCCCGGTTAACCCGAATAGTGAGCGCTTATTCAAAAATAAGTGTGGCATTCAAATTCAAACAAATCACATCAAATACTCATTCAAAGGGAAATATTGATAGTCGGTTATTGAACTATCAATGGATATGCACAACATCACCAGTTTCCAAATAATTTTCCAAATTATTTATTTTCCAAAATATCTTTACAAGATATATTATTTTCAACACTTCAAAAATAAATCAATATTTATTTTTAAACAAATCCCACTTTCTTTTATAAATTCCATAATGAATTTATATTCCAAAATATCCATGCATATACGATTTCAATTATTCATTTCAATTTATCTTCAAAAAGATAAATTCTTAAGATATTCACTTTATATCGGAAAACATTTCCATACTTATACATTCATAAGTAATTCACAAATTTTATTTATTTTCAACACTTAGAAAATATTCTATATACTTAAATCGAAATTAAGTATATATTTCATTCTTTAAGGAAATCATGCTCTTAAACCTATTTATTTGGGCCAAAACGAATGTTACGTAAAACATCATTACGACAACCCAAAATCACTAGTATAGGGATTCGAAATTAAAATAGATATATAAATCCCAATACTATACAAAACATTTCCTTTCGGAAATCATTTACTATAACAACAGTGTTATAGTCCACTATTTCCTTTTATTTCTCGAAAACGTCTATTTCAACAATGAATGTTGAAATCTATGGTTTCGAATCTCTACATATTTTTAAAACATCGTTAGATCGTTTTAATTCAATTCAAAATATCACATTCTAAACATTTTCTTTAACATATTATTCACTATTCGAAAATGTGAATATACTACGTTAACACATTTCATCCTTTTATACATTTTATTTAAAAGAATTATTCACTATTCAAAAACGTGAATATAACTCCATTAATAGGTTTCAACAATTTACTTATCAAAATAAGTCATTTGCGAATTTATAAAACAACGTTTATAAATTCCATTTCTATTTATTTTATAACAACTTTTTATAAATCTCTTTTATTAACCTATATTCAATTCATAACTCAATTATAAACCAAAAGTTCACATTATAAGTTAAATGCTTATAAAACGATTTTTTTTACAAAATCGTTCTTTTAACTTCATAATTATAAATCTTATAAATTATAAGATTCAATTATTCATCCAAATATATTCTTTAATAATTTCACAAAAAATATAAATCTTACTATTTATAATTTTCATTTATAACTTCACCATTTATAATTTTATAAATTCCATTCACTTATACAATCCATTTTCACTTCATTCAAACACTTATAAAAACTCGTTTTATAATGTCAGTATTTCAATTTATAAATATCCATTTATAAATCTCTTAATATAAATCAATTTATATTATTCTTTTTAAACGTCTTTAAATTCCTTTAAAAACTTCATCCTTTTGATTCATAAAATAATTAAATTTTATAAATCCTATATTTAAACTGTTCACAATAATTCTAAAATCCCGATTAAACTATTTTATAAAATCATTAGCATCATATTCTCAAAAATCAGTTTTTTTAACTATATTTCTCAAAAATCATAATTTTTATAACTTTAAAAATTATACGTTTATTTATTTTAAAATGAATCAATTCCAAAAATATTTTATAACGTATACTTTCAAAAATCACTTTGAAATCATTTTAAAATTCCAAATTTGGTCCAATGATGCTACATACCAAATAGTCAATCACGACAACAACGATATCACATATCGTATATGATAATCCATCAAATATCAAAATATCTGAAATCAAATAAATACTGTTGAGGAATCCAGTTGGATCCCTCCAACCTGTTTTCCTGCATCCACAAACATTAGCACAATACCAATTTCGCTCCAGCACGAAATTATCGCGGTACATGGGATTTAAAATATTATCCGCTTAATAGACGGCGCAATAGGGTCTCATCCGCTAAACAAAAAATGCGGGGAATCAACAACTCCAATATATACATATGCCAATATATATATATATATATATATATTGCTATTATATATAATACCAATTTCACTGTTTATGAAATATTCGCGGTATATGTTTTTAATAAATAACATCCGCTTACTAACGGCGTATAATGTCTATTTTAACAATCAATAGATAACAATCAACATTCAAACATGCATTCAAATATTTTAAATCTAACTATTTAAAATAAAATCGAAACTGATTCGATTGAGTGAGAAGTTCTCACCTTGATTTTAATTTCCGTTTTAGCGATTTATTTCGAATAAAATTAAACGGACGTTTAATTTTACCCAAAATTCTCACTAACTCCAAACGACTCCAATCCAACTCTATCGCGTAGTGCTCGTCCATACGATTCCAACGCAACTGGGTTTGCATTTTTTCGACCTCGTATGAAAAAGTTATGAATATTTGAAGTTTACTCGAATTTAAATCAACTAATTACAACATAACCTTTATATTATAACCTAACTTTATATTTCCAACCTAGCTCATCACAGCCACTGGATCTCACAGCAACAAATCTTGGCCGTGTTTTATGTTTCTTCTCCAACGTGCATCTTCATCCCAGATAATCATTCACGCAACTAACCCATAGAGCTTCACTTAGGGTTTACAAATTCGGCCTCCACATCGCACTACAACTCGATCCAAGTATACCACGATGAAGCTCGCAACCAACACTACACTCGCCTGGGATGTTATGGAGCTCGGTCACCTCCTCTGGCCGAAGCACGAGCACGAACGGCCGACATTTGCGCCCTTCTAGCGGCCTCCAAGTTGCTTGAATACTCATCATCCCCATATGGATTCGAAGAGCTCGGCTAGCTCTACCAATCTCTAGTTGGAAGTTGTTGCTAATTATTTGTAGATTGGAAGATTATAAGGAGAATCGAATGGAACAACATCGGCCATTGATGAATAAGGGGGCGGCTGCAACATTGTAGGGTTTCATTTTTTTTTTTTTGAGATTTATGGTGTATTTATAGGAAAAATTCGAACACTACTCATCCGGAAATCCCGAACTCCGATTTACGCGCTGTAACCAGCGTTTCTAGGGTTTACCCCGCGTTCCGGACACAATGGAACATGTTTCGAAAGCTAATTCGGACATCTGTGCGAGTTATGGCTACAAACGTTCAATTTAAATTAAACCGATTTAAATCGATTTCTAGGCGTTTTAATTTGTACCGGACAAACGGTAAATCCAATTGACTTAAAATTTGAAACCTTACAATAATATCACATTACGGATCTGATGAAACTGGTTTCGTCAAAATCCGAGACTTTTTGAAAAATGGCTATTTTAACTCGCCAAATTAAAATTAAAAATAAATTGATGTGTTTCGGGCTGCCACGATCAAACGATAACTCCGATTGACACGAAAATTGAAATCTGGTAATAACTAACTATTACGGATCCAATGGAACTGGTTTCGTTCAATTCTGAGACTATTCAAAAATTGACTATTTTCACTAGTCGATTTAAATATTAAAATATTCAATTTTCACAAATTAACTTTAAATTCGATTTTAAAAGTTCTAAAATATCGTTCTAACTCCCATATGATAAAATAAAATTTCACAAATCATTTACAATTATATTTGACCCAATTTTCAATTATTTCCATAATTTCACATATTAATTTATTGATTTAATTATTCAATTAAATCCAATAATTCAAATAAAAATTTATTTGAATTATAAATTCACTTATTAATATTTAAAATAAATTAAATATCCAAATTTTAATTAATAAAAATTCTGGGTCGTTACAGAGCAGGAGAAACCCAGTGGATTGCTTCAGCCGTTAGAAGTTCCTACATGGAAGTGGGAGAAAATATCGATGGATTTTATCGATGGTCTACCTAGAACCAGAACGGGAAATGAAGGGATTTGGGTCATTGTAGATCGTTTGACTAAGAGTGCAAGATTTATTCATGTTCGATCAACTAGGACTGCATCGAAGTTGGCTGAATTGTATGTTAAGTGGATAGTTCGATTCCATGGTATTCCGAAGAGTATAGTGAGTGATCGAGACCCATTGTTCACTAGTGGATTTTGGAAGAGCTTCCAGGAGGTTTTGGGAACCGAGTTGTATTTGAGTACAGCTTATCATCCTCAAACATATGGTCAGACTGAGAGAGTCAACCGAGTTTTGGAAGATCTTCTGAGGGCATGTGTTTTGGATTTCGGAGGATCATGGGAAGATCATCTTCATTTGGTGGAATTTGCATATAATAACAGTTACCAGTCAAGTATTGGTATGGCACCATATGAGGCACTGTATGGAAGACCGTGTAACTCTCCAACATGTTGGTTGGAAACTGGAGAAAAGCTGATACTTAGGCCTGAGATGATTCGTCAGACTTCAGATTGTATAGAGATCATTCGGCAACGAATGAAGGCAGCCCAAGACCGTCAGAAGAGTTATGCCGATAAGCTTCGAAAAGATTTGGAATTCGACGTAGGTGACATGGTTTTTGTGAAAATTTCTCCTCTGAAGAATGTTATTCGATTCGAGAAGAAAGGAAACTTGACTCCGAGATTTGTTGGACCATTCCCGATTATCGAGCGAATTGGGAAGCTCGCTTATAGATTGGAGTTATCGGAAAAGATGTCGGGTGTGCACAATGTTTTTCATGTATCATATCTGCGGAAGTATGTGCACGACTCGAATACAGTGGTTTCTGCTGATAGCTGTGAAGATTTGGAGGTTGATCCAGTTGTTACGAGACCTCGTAAGCCGCTTCGTGTTGTAGAAACCGACACGAAACAGCTTAGGAGGAAGACGATTACGTTGCTCAAGGTACAATGGAGTGATGATGTTAACGACTATACATGGGAGGAGGAAGAGAGGATGAAGGCAGCTCGTCCTGAACTCTTCGAGGTATGGCCCTAAGGTGTCGTGACATCTCATGAATTTGTAACGTGTTCTAATCTTAGAATTCTGCATGCTAGGCTAGAATTTGGATGCATGGCTTGTTGATTGCTATGGATGGTAGGCATGCATAATAGTTTTGGTTGCTCTTGTTTGCTTGGAATTTCGGGGGCAAAATTCCTAAGGGGGAGAGAATGTAACGACCCGTATTTTGCGTATCGATAAATCGTAGAATTATTAGGTCGTTAGTGTTGTTTATGTCATCTATAGCCTAAGTCGTATGGTAGTTAGATCGTGTGGGGAAGCTAACTCGTGTAGGGGCGACTTAAGTTAGGTCGGTAGTTAACGAGTTATGACTTATAGGAATGACCGACCTAAGAGTTAGCGAGTTAAGGCTTAGAGCAGTTTAGGTCGTGAGGGAGTTAGGTCGAGTGGAGCGACCTATAGATATGAGCGACTTAGGGTTAACGACCTAGCAGTTAGACGAGTTAATGGGTTAGAGGTAGTTAACGACCTAAGGAATTTAACCTACATAAGTATTTGACCGACCTAGGAGGATTAACGACCTAAGTTTGCTGTGTATAGATAGGTCGTAAGCGACCTAAGATAGGGGGTGTGTTAGGTCGAGTGGATTTGATAGGTCGTAACCCAGTTAGGTCGTGAGCGACCTAAGTAAGTCGTTGAGTTTTTAGGTCGTGTGATAAGCCTCGTCCCAGTTAGGTCGTAGGTCGTTGGGAATGGTAGGTCGGCAATAGTTAGGTCGCTGGGTAGTTATGTGGTGCAGTTAGTGTAGGATCGATTTCACCCTAGAGGGGGGGTGAATAGGGTGATAGTGTAAATTATAAAAATTAATCGCGGAAGCTTATCAATTAATTTAAATTTAGATCACAGAATAGCAGCACAGATATATCAGAATATAAATAACAGAACAGAACAACACAGAATTTACCCAGCTTCGGCAAAACCCTGCCTACGTGCTGCCCCCAAGGTTTCTACTAGAAATTAGATAGTCCCTCGCTTACACACGTAAACTCGCTATACCCGCTATTGACTAATCTAAATCTACGCTCAAAACCCTGACCACAACTCAACCACCGAGTTGCGAATTCCCAAACTACACACCGTAGTTTGTCCCCTAGTCACACGACTAGAAAATTAAAAAAACGGTTTAAAAGAAAAATATAATTTAAAAACAATTTAAAACACAATAACCCTTATTTAAATTTAAACCCTTAAAGTAAGCCCAAATTAATACAGGCCGGCCCCTTATTCATTTCTTCAACCCGTTCCTTTTGTTTTGTGAAAGTATGGCCGATCCTCTTTGTTCCTCTTTACGAATTAGGGCTTCTGGTAATTTGCTTTTGCTCCTTGCGATTTAAACTAGGGTTGTGCAAAATTGAAGCGTCGCTCGATCTCGTTCGATAGTAGGCTTCGATGCTTTTGATTTGCTTACGGCTTCTTCAATTTTGGATCGAATTCGTTCTGCTTTTTCGGTATGTATTTTCCTCCTTTTGCTTTGCTGGTTGATTCTTGAACTCGATGCTTTATGCCGATGATGATTTTAGATATTTATAGGAGTTCGATCTCCTTTATTTTCGTTCGTATAATCATGTTTGAATTTGTCATTTTCGTTTCTCTGCCGCTTGATTATGTTTGAACGATTGATGACTAATCTGACTTTTTCATATGCATATAATTTCATTTCTTGCGTCCCACGGCTTTTATGTTGACTTGTTCATATGCATGTATATTCTTGCTATCCACGGCACAGCTTTGATATTGTGGCTTGTACTTGTATACAGCTGTGTCCTTTACATGATTTCGACTTCACTGTTGCAAGTGTTGCTGTGTCATACTCGAAGTGTTTGCACTGTTGTGTTATGTAGTAATTGACTTGTTCATGCTGTACTTGGATATTTGCAGTTCATTTGTACATTTGTTCACCTGCACTCTTCGTTTGGTCTACTTGCATTGTTTCTGGCTTCATCTGTAGTCTTGTTCATTGATGGTTTTGGTCGTTGTATTTGCTGGGTACACAGTCTTGACCTGTTGCAGTCCTGTAGTTGCATTCATTGGTCATTTAGCCTTATACCTGTAGTTGTACTGCATTGTGTATATTCATAATACATGTATTGCTGTTGGCTTCGGGTAACTTCGACACTTTCATCTCGAGCTTGTGTAATTTGAACCTGGTTTGGTGTGCATTGCTGTCTGGATATCTGCAGTGCATCACCATTGTTCTTTACATTTGTATACAATGTCATTACATGCTACTTCACCATATTGCATACTTAATGTTGTCACTGTGTTCGACATGGTCTTTGTAGTACATGGTTACTGGTCGAGTTCATTTTTGTTTCACTGGTAGCACTTGAGTTGTTGCAATTGATTTAGTTGTTCCCTGTACTTGTGCACTATTGTGTCTGGTTCTTTTCATTCATTCTGGCCTTGAACCTGTACTTGTAGTTTGCATTCATGTACTTGCTGTCGTAGATGTTGCACTGCTTCATTCTGATTCACTTGCACCTGTCTCATTTCAGTTGTGTCTGCATTTGTCACTGTTGCCTTGAAATTGATTTTATGATGTTGTTTATTACTGCAATACTTGTTGCACTTTTGTGGTCTGCACTGCTTGTTTTGAGTCACTTCTAAATGGTGCATTGTCACTGTGTTGCATTGTTATTGATACAAGGTTGTTCTGTGCTTTGATATTGTGACACTATTGCTTCAACTTGTCACTTGATATTGTTGACTGATATTCTCTTCACTTCATGTTTGTTGTCATTACTATATTGTTACTGGCCTGTGCACATTGTTGCATGCATTTGCTATGCCTTGTATCTCTGCATCCATTCTGGTTGGTGCAGTATTCATGTTGTTGTTGGTCTGGACATTTGGGTTTGTCGATGTTGTGAGTAATTTTGTTCTTTAGTTGGCTGCTGTGTTGATCTTGCTTGCATTGTCACTTGGTCAACACTTGCAGTTGTACTTGCTTTGATGCTGGTTTGAGGCTGTGTCATGTTTGAACATAACATTTGTGTTTACTTTTTGATTTGCACCTGAGTTGAATCCATTTTTAAAACTCGGGTTTGACCTTGTGCTGAGAGTTGTGACTTTTATGTTATTGCACGTGAGTTGATCCCGGTTTTTCATTTGGGTTTGACCTGTGCTCACCTGTCCCTGTAAATCAATCAAGTGTATATATCGGCGTGCACGGCCTTGTGGCATGTACAGTGATACACTGTGTATGTCACAAGTTGTTCGTGTATGATGAATTCAAATTTAAATGATGACGAACAACCCGAATAACTGAGGCAAATCATATTTTCAAAATCCATCTTTTATTTTATATTGCAAAAATATCTCTTTTTCAATTTTACTGCGTTAGTGAATATTTTTGCAGATTTCTCAGATGCTGGATTCAAACTGGAATGCAGTTGAAGATAAATACGAGTGTGAGTGATATGTAGTGAGGTGAATTGTAAATGTGAGAGGTGAATTGTAAATGTGAAATGTGAATTGTAAATGTGAAATGTGGTGTAATTGTAATCAAAGTTGTATAGTTATAGTGAGAGCTTGAAATTGTACTATTCAAAGATGTAATAAATATTTGTTTGAATAAAATATTCGTTTGAATTCAAATTTCGTGTTATTTATTTTATTCAGCAAATATTTATTTAATCTGTGAAAAATAAGATAGTATATTATCAAATACATTTAAATGAATGTATATATGTTTATTATCATCAAACAAAAATCATATAAGCGCATATTCAACAATCTCCCCCTTTTGATGATAACAAACATATATTTAAGATTTTGAATATGTTAAATGTATTTGATCATTGATATATCCTAATTGCTCCCCCTATTTAAATTCTTCCTCTCTACACAATACTCCCCCTACATATATGCATACAAATAAAAATATGCAAATGAGTCTAGATGCAAATAGAAAATTATTTGACCTTTGCTTGAATTTATCTGACAAAATCTTAACTTTTCTCTCCCCCTTTTGTTATCAGCAAAAGAATAATAGTGTTAGAGAAAATAGAGATAAAGTAATTGATATCAATCCAACATTAAAACTCAATTGAATATAAATATTAAATTTCAATAAAAAATCAAACAAAAATCATAAATATTTTGTTAGGCGCATATTCCACTTTTAGAATGATGGAAATGATGTCATCATATAAAACCATACAGTTGTGTCTATTTGTGGTATATTTATATCAGGAATTTGAATATCTACTAACCATGCATAACCGTTAGGACTTTTAAATGAGATTAGTAGTATTCCAATTTTATTTTAAAAAAAATGAATTCAAGTATCTTCTAACCACGCATAACCGTGAGGACTTTTAAATGGGATTAGAATCAACTTGTTTATTTTACAAATCAACTTTTGATATGCGTTCCATACATGCATAATCGCGAGGACTTTTAAATGAGCATGGAAGCACATAACAAATTCCAAGTAATTCACCCATGCATAACCGTGAGGACTTTTAAATGAGAGTGAATACTTTGGTATTTATTTATTTTATTTATTTATTTTATTTATTTATTTTTTATTTTTTTTATTTTTTTTAAAAAATGTGAAAATGAAAAACGAACGATTCCTGTTTAAAGTACCACATATCGACAAACTATATAGAATTTTGATGAGTGATGGTTGATAGAAATATGATAGGTATAGAGATGGTCATGGAATTTTTACCAACAAAAAGTTTTATAACTCTTGTTTACATTTCTAAAGAAATTTTCTAATTATACTTTCTCGAGTTATATAATATATAATCAATATCAACACTCATCACTTTTTCAATCACTATTTTTCTTTTCGATAATCATTTGGGAGTTAGATTAGTCATAATAGTCATTTAAAATCAAATTCAAAAATAATTATGAAATTAATTTTTCAAAAATGAATAATCTGAAAATATGGTCAAAAATGATTTTCTCCAGGGGGTTTTTAAAAGAAAATTTTCTGCTATTTGAAAATTATTTGAAATGAAAAATATGCAGATATTTTCTTTGAAAAACGATGCAGTTACTAAATGTCTCAAAAAAAATCACGTTTCACTAGTAATTTTTCTATCAACTAGATTACCAGTGTAATCTGCATCTGAATTTCTCTTTCACTCAAAAATCATCATCAATTGAATTTTATAGACCAAAACATGAAGTGTGCATCAAAAATTTCAAACTCAATTTTTTCAGCAATTTAAATGACATTCTTTTGACTTTGAAATGAAGCCGTGTAAATAATCGAAAAACGTGAATATAGAGTCAGTCATATTATAACCAATTGTAATATCCAACAAAACACTATTTTTAATCAAAAATGATATATATGAAGTAATTCAAAAAATTTAGAGATTTTTATAGTGTTTTTGGCATAAGAATATTGGCTTAACTATTTTGAATAAATCATAATAAAAAATCATCATCTTTTCATCAATCTCAATATTGGCTGAATTAATTCAAAATACGGTGGAGATTATCACATTTAATATATCGTTTAAAACATACCATACCTGTTTTACCTTTACGATATTTTTTGTCGTTGTTTATTGTGATTCTGTCACTTTTATACTAGGCTAAGGAACTTAGCTTAGTCGCCCGTTGCGTTTCTGGAACAGCCAAAATCCAGAGAACACTATTGTTGTTCCTTAGCCTGCCACCACACCTACACGATGAAAGATTTATGTGACCTATTTGTTTTTATAGGTCCACGATTGTTAGTGGTAGAAAATTTTGAAAAATAATTTTGTGTAGACCCAAAACTATTTATAATTGTTCCCTTTGGCACCCAAATTTGTTTAACTTTGAGAGATTTTATATTTGTGCCTTTTGGAATCCAAATTGGTATAGTTTTCACATGTTTGGGTCTAAACCAAAAACTATTGTGATTGTGTCCATATTTTCTACAAATCGTGCACATTGAATTTTCTTGATTAATCTTGTTTTCAACAATTTTCGAACTATTATATCTAAGTCCTTGTTTAACCGTATTAACAGTTTGCTTTCCTAATAGCATATTCAACGATTTTTCACTTTTTGAAAATTTATCTAAAGTCGTTGACAATTGTTGGACTTGTAATTTGAGAGATTCATTTTCGTTTAACAACTGTGTGCACTTTTTAATAGAATTCTCTCTCCTAGTATTTTCATTCTCCTTTAAAATCAGAATTTCATTTTCAAGCGATTTTATTTTAATTTCTGATTTTTTAATTTCTTCATCAAATGTTGGACACTTATCACACTTAGGGATCCTACTTTGATAGGTTTTAACTAATTGATCAAGTTGTTTATTACATTCTATCAAAGTATCTTTTTGAGATTCAAGTTTGGCGTATTTTTCCCTAAGTCATTCAAAACAACCGTTTACTTCATGAAAATATATAAGCAACTCAGAATGGGTAAGTTTTGATACCTCACTTGGCTCGTCATCGTCACTGTCAGTTGTATCTCCTCGAAGACACAATTTTGCCTTTTCGCTTTCATTGCCAGTGCTTTGATCATTCTCGTCTATTTCATCCCAAGTGGCTGCAAAACTTTTCTTTTTCTGTTTCTTTCCGTGGCTGGATTTAATTTGTGGACAATCGGGCTTGATATGGCCGGGTTTGTTGCAATTATAACAAATAAACTTTTGTTCTTCCGAGTAGTCTAGTGCTTTGGCTATTCTGCTTTTTGCTTTTTGAATTCGAGCTGAGTTACCATGTTTTTGATTCCATTTTTTGAATTTCTTTATCAACAGCTCCAATTCTGCTGCTCCATCATCTTCATCGTTATCATCATCACTTTTGGTTGTTCCTTTGAGAGCTATTGATTTCTTTTGAGTGTCACCTCCTTCACGCTCTTCTTTGAATTTCATTTCTAGCTCATAAGTGGTGAGATTTCCGATGAGTTCTTCAACTTTAAGTTGTTTTAAATCTTTTGATTCTTGTATGGCAGTTACTTTTGCTTCAAAGCTTCGTGGAAGGACTCTGAGGATTTTCCGGACTATTTCTAATTCGGTGTATGTTTTTCCGAGAGCTTTTGATTTGTATACGATATTGGAGAGTCGTCTGTACATCTCTTTGACATTTTCTTCCTTCGCCATTTTGAAGTTCTCGTATTCGCTGCTTAGCATTGCAAGGCGAGATTCTTTGACTTGAGATGTTCCTTCGTGAGTCACTTCTAGTATGTGCCATATTTCCTGTGCAGTTAGACAATGTGAGACACGATTAAATTCAAATTGATCCAATGAACAGATAATAGAATTCATAGCTTTGGCATTAGTATTCTGTAATTTATTTTCTAGTTCTGTCCATTGTTCCTTTGGTTTCTCTATTTCCTGATTATCTACAGTTATAGTTGGTATACTATAACCTGTCTCAACAATATTCCAAGCGTCAAGGGTTTTCAGGAAAATTTGCATTCTATTTTTCCAGTAAGCATATTCACCATTGAACATTGGTGGTCTAACTATGGATTGCCCTTCTGCAAAAGCATTATTAAAAGAAGCCATTTTAATAATTCAAATTTTTAAAACAAAAACCGATTTTTGAAACACGAATTTTTAAAACAAAAATTGATTTTTGAAACACGAATTTTTAAAACAAAAATTGTTTTTTGAAACACGAATTTTTAAACGAAAATTGGTTTTTGTAAAATCAAAATTTTAAAACAAAAATGGCTTTTGTTCCTAGCTTTGATACCACTTGTAGGATCGATTTCACCCTAGAGGGGGGGGGTGAATAGGGTGATAGTGTAAATTATAAAAATTAATCGCGGAAGCTTATCAATTAATTTAAATTCAGATCACAGAATAGCAGCACAGATATATCAGAATATAAATAACAGAACAGAACAACACAGAATTTACCCAGCTTCGGCAAAACCCTGCCTACGTGCTGCCCTCAAGGTTTCTACTAGAAATTAGATAGTCCCTCGCTTACACACGTAAACTCGCTATACCCGCTATTGACTAATCTAAATCTACGCTCAAAACCCTGACCACAACTCAACCACCGAGTTGCGAATTCCCAAACTACACACCGTAGTTTGTCCCCTAGTCACACGACTAGAAAATTAAAAAAACGGTTTAAAAGAAAAATATAATTTAAAAAAAAATTAAAACACAATAACCCTTATTTAAATTTAAACCCTTAAAGTAAGCCCAAATTAATACAGGCCGGCCCCTTATTCATTTCTTCAACCCGTTCCTTTTGTTTTGTGAAAGTATGGCCGATCCTCTTTGTTCCTCTTTGCGAATTAGGGCTTCTGGTAATTTGCTTTTTCTCCTTGCGATTTAAACTAGGGTTGTGCAAAATTGAAGCGTCGCTCGATCTCGTTCGATAGTAGGCTTCGATGCTTTTGATTTGCTTACGGCTTCTTCAATTTTGGATCGAATTCGTTCTGCTTTTTCGGTATGTATTTTCCTCCTTTTGCTTTGCTGGTTGATTCTTGAACTCGATGCTTTATGCCGATGATGATTTTGGATATTTATAGGAGTTCGATCTCCTTTATTTTCGTTCGTATAATCATGTTTGAATTTGTCATTTTCGTTTCTCTGCCGCTTGATTATGTTTGAACGATTGATGATTAATCTGACTTTTTCATATGCGTATAATTTCATTTCTTGCGTCCCACGGCTTTGATGTTGACTTGTTCATATGCATGTATATTCTTGCTATCCACGGCACAGCTTTGATATTGTGGCTTGTACTTGTATACAGCTGTGTCCTTTACATGATTTCGACTTCACTGTTGCAAGTGTTGCTGTGTCATACTCGAAGTGTTTGCACTGTTGTGTTATGTAGTAATTGACTTGTTCATGCTGTACTTGGATATTTGCAGTTCATTTGTACATTTGTTCACCTGCACTCTTCGTTTGGTCTACTTGCATTGTTTCTGGCTTCATCTGTAGTCTTGTTCATTGATGGTTTTGGTCATTGTATTTGCTGGGTACACAGTCTTGTCCTGTTGCAGTCCTGTAGTTGCATTCATTGGTCATTTAGCCTTATACCTGTAGTTGTACTGCATTGTGTATATTCATAATACATGTATTGCTGTTGGCTTCGGGTAACTTCGACACTTTCATCTCGAGCTTTTGTAATTTGAACCTGGTTTGGTGTGCATTGCTGTCTGGATATCTGCAGTGCATCACCATTGTTCTTTACATTTGTATACAATGTCATTACATGCTGCTTCACCATATTGCATACTTAATGTTGTCACTGTGTTCGACATGGTCTTTGTAGTACTTGGTTACTGGTCGAGTTCATTTGTGTTTCACTGGTAGCACTTGAGTTGTTGCAATTGATTTAGTTGTTCCCTGTACTTGTGCACT
The DNA here is from genome assembly GCA_030765085.1 of Allium cepa. NCBI lineage: Eukaryota > Viridiplantae > Streptophyta > Magnoliopsida > Asparagales > Amaryllidaceae > Allium > Allium cepa. Next base: position 124,216,029 of record CM060940.1, on the reverse strand, counting down.
ATTGTGTCTGGTTCTTTTCATTCATTCTGGCCTTGAACCTGTACTTGTAGTTTGCATTCATGTACTTGCTGTCGTAGATGTTGCACTGCTTCATTCTGATTCACTTGCACCTGTCTCATTTCAGTTGTGTCTGCATTTGTCACTGTTGCCTTGAAATTGATTTTCTGATGTTGTTTATTACTGCAATACTTGTTGCACTTTTGTGGTCTGCACTGCTTGTTTTGAGTCACTTCTAAATAGTGCATTGTCACTGTGTTGCATTGTTATTGATACAAGGTTGTTCTGTGCTTTGATATTGTGACACTATTGCTTCAACTTGTCACTTGATATTGTTGACTGATATTCTCTTCACTTCATGTTTGCTGTCATTACTATATTGTTACTGGCCTGTGCACATTGTTGCATGCATTTGCTATGCCTTGTATCTCTGCATCCATTCTGGTTGGTGCAGTATTCATGTTGTTGTTGGTCTGGACATTTGGGTTTGTCGATGTTGTGAGTAATTTTGTTCTTTAGTTGGCTGCTGTGTTGATCTTTCTTGCATTGTCACTTGGTCGACCCTTGCAGTTGTACTTGCTTTGATGCTGGTTTGAGGCTGTGTCATGTTTGAACATAACATTCGTGTTTACTTTTTGATTTGCACCTGAGTTGAATCCAGTTTTAAAACTCGGGTTTGACCTTGTGCTAAGAGCTGTGACTTTTATGTTATTGCACGTGAGTTGATCCCGGTTTTTCATTTGGGTTTGACCTTTGCTCACCTGTCCCTATAATTCAATCAAGTGTATATATCGGCGTGCACGGCCTTGTGGCATGTACAGTGATACACTGTGTATGTCACAAGTTGTTCGTGTATGATGAATTCAAATTTAAATGATGACGAACAACCCAAATAACTGAGGCAAATCATATTTTCAAAATCCATCTTTTATTTTATATTGCAAAAATATCTCTTTTTCAATTTTACTGCGTTAGTGAATATTTTTGCAGATTTCTCAGATGCTGGATTCAAACTGGAATGCAGTTGAAGATAAATACGAGTGTGAGTGATATGTAGTGAGGTGAATTGTAAATGTGAAATGTGAAATGTGAATTGTAAATGTGAAATGTGATGTAATTGTAATCAAAGTTGTATAGTTATAGTGAGAGCTTGAAATTGTACTATTCAAAGATGTAATAAATATTTGTTTGAATAAAATATTCGTTTGAATTCAAATTTCGTGTTATTTATTTTATTCAGCAAATATTTATTTAATCTGTGAAAAATAAGATAGTATATTATCAAATACATTTAAATGAATGTATATATGTTTATTATCATCAAACAAAAATCATATAAGCGCATATTCAACAGTTAGGTCGATAGACGACCTAAGGTAGGTTGCATAGATTGTTAGGTCGCGCGCTTATGTTTTTTGGTCGCGTGCATACTGTGGGTCTTAGGTCATAGTATAGTTAGGTCGAGACTTTTTAGGTCGGCAACGACCTAATAGCAAGCCTACGAGTTAAGATCTGGGCGACCTAAGGGGCGATTCAGCCTATAAATACGCGACCACTAGTGCACTTTTTGGGATCCGGATTTCGAAGCGACGAAGTGCTGCCATTTTGAGAGCTCGTCTATAACAATTCTTTACTTCTTTTCTCTACTCTAATCTAGTGTTAACATCCATCCAAGATCGAAGATCAAGATTGAAGATCCAAGAGCCAAAGTTGAAGATTTTCATCCGACGAAGCTAGATTTCACCATTTCAAGCGAGATTTCGACGAATCGAGCTTGAATCCTTGCTGTCCAGATCTTTAGTTGATAGTTGTTGAAGTGTTTGGGTGATTCGGTGAGTGGTAGTTATCTCTCACGCGGACCCAAAGGAGTATATTGGATTGGTGGCTTGTTTGAGTATTAAAGTTAGAGATTTCATGCATTTTTCTTAGTTCCAAGACTACATTCATTACTTTTGAAGATGTTTACCTATGCAAGTTCAATTAACAAGTTATAGAGACAAAACCCATGTTTTATATTTGATAGATCTATGCTAAAATCCATGATTTCATATATGTTAGACTTATGCTCATTTATTTACGAAATTGCCATTATAGTTGATATTGCTTGATTAGATCTTGTTTGAATGCTTGATTGTTTGGTGTTTGATTGATTTGATTGTCTCGAGTTAGCTTGTAGTTGATTTGGGACAAGATGGTTGAAGATGATTCAAAAGCTAAGTGGAAAGGCTCTTGAATGGTGAAAGCTGCTGTGGCATATGAAGCGGATGATGAAGCTCATATGGATGGGTTCGAGGACTTTGCTATAGTTAGAGGAAACGAAGTATGATGACGAAATGGACTTTGCCATGATATGTTGAGGCAAAGTATGATGATGAGATGGACTATGCTAAGATGCGTTGGAGCAAAGCATGATGTGGAAGCCTTGGTTTAACCCAGACGGGATCATCCCAAGCATGTTGATTACTCGATGATGCGGTTCGAGTTGGTGGATAATGGTGGGCTCGAGAGGTGCTTGAGCTATAATGGGAATAGTCGTCGAGGAGGATGACTAGAAGGCTGAGATCTTATCGTTATTGAAGGTTCTAGCAAGCTCAAAGCAAGAGTACGTTGGGTAGATCCGTTATACCCAGGCGCGGGTCATGATGACGTGCTAGTACTCTGGGAAGATTCGTTATACCTAGGCACGGGTCACGGTGACGTGCGGAGTTATGTCTAGAACCGGGGTTGCCATTAGCCCTTGACGGATGGTTGAAAGATGAGTTGGTCATTCAATTAACGATAAAATCAAGGCAATGATAACAGTGATAGCCAGAGTCATGGATGTTTGGTTGTATCATCATTCGGTCTCAAGAGTGGTGTTTTCTGGGTGCTTATCTGATCTTGGTTTAGGCATTGGGGGTTTGTATTTGGAAAACATCGACCTTGACTCGAGTGATTATTGCTTTACTTTAATTATCTGCTTTGCTATGCTTGCTTCTCCTTAGTGTGTGTCTGAGGGCTATCACTGTAGAAAGAGGTGGAGTGGGATGATTTGGGTTCCTATTCCTTTTATCCTTTATGTTCCTTTGGTATGTTTGATAGTTGATTTACTGCTCACTAAGACTGTTGTCTGACTCAAGGTTTTATGTCTCCTCTTATTACCTTGGGTTGTTCATCCATGTTTGGGATGGGCAGACTAGGTGACAGGTGGCAGGTGCTGATCTTAGTGGCTCACGCTGATGATGACGAGGACGAGCAGGAGGCTTTACATATTATTTTCATATTCTATGTACTGGATATTCCGCTGATTGTTGATTACTCTGAGTGCTATGTAGTGAGGCTTCTTGTATTCATGATTCAGACCATGTATAAAGCTATTATGATTAGATGATGATATTCTGTTCTATTGGAGCTTCACTATATTATATTTCTCTATTGTATTTTGTCCATGCGCTGTGAGTTATACGATAGATTCTGCAATGTTTATTCTACCCTTGACTATCGTCCATGGCTGCCTGGCACACTTTCAGCGCACTATTTCCTTGTTTCGCAGCGGAAGTCATGGGCAGTCGTCACAATATCTGAGTTAAATAATATACAACGGAAGTGTCAAATACAATAGTCAAATACAAGATCGACATACATCACTGGAATCAATTGAATAACTGCAAGCTGAAAAGATGGCTGGATCTCCAAGCGAAGCTCCAACTCCAAAGGTGAGTCTCAAAAGCTGTATCACTCAGTCTGACTCGAGCGTAAAGCAAAACACAAAACACTCGAGTCAGGATTAACATTCTTATATCAATAAATCCAACTCAAGTGAAATAACAACTAAAATATAAGTAACTCAAAGGATATTTGGGATAACCATCCTCTAAGGATCCGTTAAACTATCTAGTATGTAGCAATATACGCTATTATAATAATGTCTAAAGTGAAGTATAATATATTTAAAAACAGAGTTAAGGCATTATCCATATCCCTTTTAACACATTTTATAGTGCCAATAGTCTATACAGTACCGTAATACCTCCTGATCGGGAGGCTACCAGAGGATACTCCATAGGTACGACACAAATCAAACTCGTACAAGGCGTGCTAGGGTAGGTGACACGGCACAACTAGGCAATGCCAGGATAGATATATCAATTACACTTTCGGGCCGGTGGTAACGCGTAGGAGCTACTACCGCCCACCTCGAGCTACACCCCCAAATCGAAAATCAAAGTGGCCACCAAATCAATCACAAAGAAATAGAATGGTATCGAAGGAGTGTGTCCGATCAGAGGAGCGACCTCATTAGCCCGTTGATTGCTCCTGTTTAGCCACCTTATTCCGATTCACGGGAGTCGGGTCCACGTTCATACCTCAAAGGATGTCGCCACCATCCTACTTCATTCTGGAATCTCCACTGCGTGCACGGTTGTTAAAGTGGTTTTCGGAGTTGGCAGAGAGTATGTAACGACCCCGGTTTTGAGTTAAATTTGAATTAGTAATTTACTTAAATTTTTGGGAATAAATTTGAATTAAATTAGTAATTAATATAATTTTTTGATTAAATTGTGAATTTATTTGATTTTTTTTAAATAAAATAAGATATTTGTTTATTTATTATATATATATATATATTGATTTTGAAATAGATTTTGGATTTGAGATTCAAAATAAATACTGAAAATAAAATTTAAATTTGGTTTCGAAATTCAAATATAAATGTGTTGAAATATAAATTGGATTTAAAACCATATTTTAAAATTAATAAGAATTTGTTTTCTAATTTTAATATACATATAATTTGAAAGTTATATTTTGAATTAAATACAAATGATTTTCAAAACAATTGTTTAAAGCTAAATTCCATAATATACGTATGTGTGTTTATTTATTTAAAAGTACAATAACTTGAATTTAAAATTTAAAATAAAAATGAATAAAAGCTTTAGATATGTATGCATAAGGAAATGCATTAATTAGGATTCAAAATTAAATAAGTACATATAAAATATATATGTAAAGTATAATTTGATTTTAAATCATATTTCTTTAGAGATTATACATATATACATATATATATAAGGAAAAGTATAAATAAGAAAACATGAACTTATGTCAATATAGAATAGATGATCTACTTAAATAAATAAAAGTTTAACAAGGATTTAAAACAAAATTTTTATAAAATTATTTAAACTAAGGGTTTAAACTATAAATTATAAATTAATTTGGATAAAGGTTTTAAACATAAATTTACTTATTTTAAACAAGTGTAGAAATTTTAAATCATGCCTTTACAAGTGTAATTAAAATAGACAAGTGGCAAAAACAAATTTTTCTCTTAAAAGTTGAAATATATACAAATGAGAAATGTGTAAATCAGGCTATTCTAAAACCACAAAAAAAAGAGAAATTTTTTTATACAAACCTGAGAAACCAAATTCAAAATAAAATTCAAAACCTGAAATAGTAAAAAAAAATCAAAATAAGTTCAGGCTCAAATCTGAAGCATGCAAACTCAAGTTCAACTAGAAGATCGAATAACTTCAAATGTTTAAGTTTCATCAGCCAGAAAACCAAAGCATAAAGAAAATTCAAAAAAAATCTGGAATCAAGTTTCAACCTGATTCAATCTGGAGCCTATGGAAATCAAAGAAGAATACAACTCAAACCTGAAGATCAAAGATCAGTTTCAAAAATTATAAGGCAAAGCAAGATTCAAATTTTCAGATCATTCAATTAAGTATAGATTTAAATTGAATAACAAATCATTTTTCAAGCTACAAACCAGGCTTTTACTCTGTTCAAACATTCAATCCAAGTGATCAAACTCTTAAACCATTTATACTTTGATTTGCATGTGATTAATATTAAATGTTTGTTTGTGGAATGTGCTTGCATGGATGTAAATATGCCTGTATGTGTATATATAGGTGACTATGTGTATAGACACACACCTCTGTTCTCAAGTTACAGTTTTAAAAACCCAATTCAAGAAAATTCCAAAATTTCTTTAATTTAATCCCTGATAGACTTTATTGTTTGAACAAATTATGTCTGTTGAAACATAAACTAAAATCAAAAAATGGTTTAAAGTATGTTTGTTTTATAAATTATCTGGAAATTAACAAAACACTGAAAATATAAAATATATTGAATTCTCGATTGAAATAATTCATTATTTCAGGTGTATAATATGTTTTATTATTAGAAAGCATGAATTTTAAAAGTTAAATCATAAATTTTTGTTTGGGATCGAGAGAGATATAGGTAGTTGAACGATTTAGGCATTTCGCTCGTTTCTTGGTGATCAACGACGAATTAAGGCCCGTGCTTTTGGCTGAAAGTGCCTTGAAGGTTGCCGAGGCTGGGAAAAATGATCAGTGATTTTTTTGATCATTGGGGAGGTACCGCAGCGAGATTCCAGTGTTTAAGAACCCAATTTGGTCGATGATATTCATCGTGCTCGTGTAGCAATGTGGGTAGATCAGAGTCGTTTGGTCCGAAGGGGATCGATGTTGGAGGTTGTGATGAAGCTGTGGACATGTTGACGTGTTGTCTGGTGGTCAGGATGATCGAGGCGAGACGGTTTTAGATGATCGATTAGGTTCCACTTTTGAATCGAACTGCTCGATTTTGAACTACGACGAATTGATGGTATCTGGGTGATCGAAATCACGAAAGGGTTTGTCGTTGACTTGTCAATGTTAATGGCGAGAGTCGGAGGGTCAACGTTCAGGCGTGCACGTGCACATGTGACTGTGATGTGTCAGTTTTTTGATTTGGTGGCTGTGAGTTTGAGAAGAGGTGGAGAACTCGGGGTAAGACTCGGGTAAGTGTGGTCGTGGCTTGTGTTTTTTATCGAGTATGCGCGTGAGTTATTATTACAGGGTTTTATGAAAATTAAAACAAGAAAAGAAGAAGAAGAAAGGATGGGCTCAGGATTTAGGTCGGGTTTTCTAGGAGTCGTCTCGGGTTTGCCTTGAAATGATTTTTTAAACAAGTTTCCAAATGATTAAATTTAATTAAGTTTAAAAAATACTTTCTTAATTAAATGTTTTATACTAGTTTTGTTAAATAGTTAAAGCTTAAGATAATTATTTTATAATTAATTAAGTTCAAGTTCAGAAGATTCCTTAAGTTTATTTTGAATTTAAATGGTATAATTAAGTAATTAAAAGATAATGGTTTTTAATTAACTTAAGTATTTTAAGTTAATCTTTATGTTGAATGATAAATTAGTTTAAGGGTTTATTTAAAGCTTTAAATAAAAATTAAGACATTGATTAATAAGCGGTTTATCTTAAATTTATTAAGATTTTAATTAATTATCGGCTGTTTAATTGATATGATAATTTGAAGGTTAATTACTTAATGAAAGTAATTAAGGATAATTAATTGATAATTAAAGTTGATTAATCAAGTGATTAAAGAATAATTACTTAATGTAATAATGTGTGATTTATTAATATAAGTGATTAGGGATAATCACCTATGGTAATTAATTAAGGGAAATTAATTAAATGGTAATTAATTAAGGGTTAATTAATTAATTAAAGATAATTAATTAAAGAATAATTAAATAATTAGGGGTTAATTATTTAATGATTAAAGGTTGAATAATTTATTAACTAAGGTTGATTAGTTAATAATTAAAGGTTAATTAATTTATTATTATTGGTTAATTAATAAATGATTAAAGAAGAATTAATCAAAATGATTTGTAATTAATTAATGTTAATTAACTAGGATTAGTGATTTATTCATAAGTAATAAATCTGGTTTAAACTAATCAGATGATTAATTAATCTTACTCATGAATGTTTGGATCATATTAAATGTTTGAATTGTTTGACATCCCTGATGTGTGATGCTTTGTGATATGAATTTTCTGAATCGAGTTGTGATGAATGTAATTTATTTATCTGTGATGAATGTATATTATTTATCTATGAATCTGCGAATGGAAGATAAGCGTTATAGACTATACCGCTTATCGATATTGATGTGTTTGGATCTGTGATGATTGATGAGGTTGCACTATTGTGTAAAACCTCTGCACTACACCATACACACATAAATATGGATTTCACGGGAAATCGGTTTGGTCACAGATAATTTGAATTTAATATTATTTTATTCAAATGATGTAATGGTTTTAAAAGTTGAATTTTGAATCCAAATGGTTTTGCAAATGGAATTGGGTTAAATATGAAAAGCTTTTGAAAAGGAGTTTTAAAGATAAAAGTTATTTTGAATAACTTGATAAAGTTTTGAAATTTAAATAATTTGATTTAAATTTGAATTCAAGATTTGAAATTGAATTCTAAGTTTGGAAATTATGGTTTAAAAAGGTTATACAAGTTACAAACGTGTTTATATGGGTTTTAAACCATTTTAAAAGTATTGTTTTGAGAATTTAAATTTAATCCAAGTTTTATACTTGAAGGGCTTTAACTTGTGCAAATGTAATCGGATTTTTCCGAAACGAAAACTATTTGTTTTCAAATAATAATAGCTTTCATATAAAGAAAGGATTTTTAATTTGTGTGGAAATATTTCAAGTTTGAAATGGAATTTAAATAGTTTTTAATTCTATGAATGAATCTTTGTGAAAGATTGTTGAACCATGTTTTGAAATTGAAGAGGATCTTAAAGGTGTATCTTTTGTATAAAAGATTTGAAATGGAATTGTTTTTGAAAGCTATGAATCTTTGGAAATGGTTTTGAAATCTATGAATTGAGTCTTTGATTTAAAGATTAGATGAGTTAATCTAATTTGAAAGGGAAAGTGTTTTGAAAGGCTATGAATGATCTTTTTGAAAGACTGGTCAACTTTGGGAAATGAATCTTTTTGTTTAAATTATTAGAAATGGTAATTCGTTTAAACCATTTGAAGTAAGGTTTTGGGCTTTAAGTTGTGACTAAAATAAGAACCCAATATCCATATGTTTTTAAATATTGCGCTCATTATTCGGTTTAGCCGGGAGAGGACTTTGTGTCATATAACCCATTCCGAATAATGATACGACGAAATGGATAGCAATTGAAGACCGGTGGTGAAGACCAGATATTTTCGAAAGCGAAAGGATGACATGTCTAATGTCTCTGCACCGAATGGCCCCGGTATAGAGATTTATATCATTCTTTGTGATGGGGAGTCCGGACGTGATTAGGGATTATCTAGATTTTCAAGGGCTTCTTTGAAGTGCATTCAGTTCTGTTCAAACCCAGAACAGACTTGTATGGATGTGTGTCTGATGTTACACTTTGAGATGTAAAGCTGGTTTCTATCAAATACATTTATGTTTGGTGGCAGATAATTTATTATCTTAGCTTAACACCCTTCTCTAAGACGTACGAGCTCAGAGGCTATGTAGTTGAAGGTTACTATTGATACGTTCCCAATTTGGTAATGTGGCATACGAAGTGCTGCCGATCATTTGTTGATCGAAGCATGGCTTTTGTGAAAGGCGAAGCTTTGTGGACGAGACTTCGTTGAGCCTCACAACCCGAAAATGGTCGAAATAGGAATATTGCGGCAAGGTTTTTAGGGGTCGCGCCCCAAGAGTATGTCCATTTCCTTTTGGATAAAAGTGGTATCATGGTATGGAGCCCAGATATTTAACTATGTGGTTGTTGTTATTTGTTGATGAATCCCGAGATAAAGGTCGGTAATGACCGGGGATGGCTTACTTGTAGGCGTTACCTAGTTACAGAGGTAACCCAGCCTTGTGTTGGTAGAGATCCACTTTGGTTCTTGGAGGTATCCCTCCAGAGGCGTTCCATTTGATGAGGAAGTTCCTTAGCCTGACCATTGTGGGAAATCCAATCGTCCAATACGTGCCTTGTATGGTTTTAGTTGTAGAACCTTCCATCTAATATGGTAGCTATAGTAGGCATACTATAATGGTACGTATGCTGGCTAAGATTAATATTATACTTGCATATGTTTTCCACTATGCACTAATAATAAATCAAAAGGATTTTGCGTAGTAAGCATGTTTGACTGTCATAAGGAGAAATCTCCTCCAAGTGTGCGATTGCATTGTGTGTGTGCCGAAAGGCCTTATGGTAGTTTCAATTTCCAAAAGCATTGTGGATTTCTTTTAAATTCTTTTGTTTGGCTTTTGTTAAAGATAAACTGTTTTTGTTCGCTCATACCAGTCCCATGACTGACCTAGAGTTTATTGTTCCCTTTCTAAACTCTGGATGCCCACAATTTCCCACACGGACAGTCTAGAGTTTGATTTTTCAAACAGTCAGATAGTAGGTGTAGATTCGATATCTTTGGGGCCTTTGGATTTTGAAATTGCGGTTGCCTAGCTTGCTTCATTCAACGACGATGATGATTCGAACTAGTGCTTGGAGATTTGGCAACGGAGTCGCAATATGTTGGATTCTCGTTTTCTCACCTGGAAATTCTATTAGAGTTATCTTTCCATTGTAGTCTTGTATCTCCGATAGTATTGATATCATTTGTATCAATCTGTCGTATCGAATGTTGTATATCAATGATATTATTCATTTTCTTCTACTGTGTTGTTATACTTAATGTGTTATAAGCTCTGACGAATCGGATTCGAGCGTTTGAATCTGCGGCATTCGAATACAAGTGAAGTATGAATGTCGATTTTCGAACGCGAAAATTTCGGTCGTCACGTTTGGTATCAGAGCTGAAGGTTGAGTAAGAACTTTAGCTCAGGAGTATGGCACATTAGGTAACTCATTAGAGATAGGATTATAAATACCCTAGAATGAGTGTATCCCAAGATATCCATCTGTAGGCCTCAGTAAATTCTCTTGCTATCCACTGATAGTGAGTATGAGTGCAAGAAGAGGACGAGATAGGGGACAGGGGAGTACAACTACAAATGGTCAATCCCTGCAACAACGGAAGCAACTTTCTCTATCAATCTCTTTGTTGATCATCCGATATCAATTCTTTGATTGTTTTGTGGCAGCTACAGAAGAAGCTTTAGTGTGGTGATGGCCTTAAGAATCGTGTAGATAAGATCCTATTTCGTATTCTCTTCATTAGTTTCTTATCAACTTTTCATTTTAACTTAAATGAATTTGAAGTTTTAAATTGAAATAAATTGGTTAATAAAATATAAAGATAGATAAATTTGTATCGCTAAAACGATTTCGATTAAAACAAATTTGAAATTCTGTTGTAATTTCTTGTGAAAGATCAATGTCCGAAGAGGGACAAGTTGATCTATACTTTGGGATATTCCAACCTGGATTGAGGATCCATTGTTTGTTCTATTGGGTCCAGATTTATTCTACGAGTGGTTAGTTATCCTTCGAACTAATCGGTGCCGTGCATATCTTGTAGAACGGATGACCCGAATATTTCGTGAAAATTTGTATGAGATCATTCTCATAGTTATCGATGATATTCTGATTTGGAAAGCCAAATGCAGATAGATATTCAGTTTGATCTGGCAAATCAATTTTCTATCTTAGCCGTGTTCATCTGTTCTTTGTTGTCTTCCCATCCAGCAAATTTTGAGGACGAAATTTTCTTAAGGGGGGAATATGTAGTGACCTGGTTTTGAGTTAAATTTGAATTGGTAATTTATTTAAATTTTTGGGAATAAATTTGAATTAAATTAGTAATTAATATAATTTTTGGATTAAATTGTGAATTTTTTTGATTTTTTTCCAAATAAAATAAGATGTTTGTTTATTTATTATATATGTAAATTGATTTTTAAATAGAATTTGGATTTAAGATTCAATATAAATATTGAAAATAAAATTGAAATTTGGATTCTAAATTCAAATATAAATGTGTTGAAATATAAATTGGATTTAAAACTATATTTTAAAATTAATAAGAATTTGTTTTCTAATTTTAATATACATATAATTTAAAAGTTATATTTTGAATTAAATATAAATGATTTTCAAAATAATTGTTTAAAGCTAAATTCTATAATATACATATGTGTGTTTGTTTATTTAAAAGTATAATAACTTGAATTTAAAATCTAAAATAAAAATGAATAAATGCTTTAGATATGTATACATAAGGACATGCATTAATTAGGATTCAATATGGAATAAGTATATATAAAATATATGTGTTAAAGTATAATTTGAATTTAAATCATATTTCTTAAGAGATTATAAATATATATATATATATATATATATATATATATATTTATATATATATATAAAAGGAAAAGTATAAATAAGAAAACATAAACTTATGTAAATATGGTATAGATGATCTACTTAAATAAATAAAAGTTTAACAAGGGTTTAAAATAAAAAATTTATAAAATTATTTAAACTAATGGTTTAAACTATAAATTATAAATTAATTTGGATAAAGGTTTTAAACAAGTGTAGAAATTTTAAATCATGCCTTTACAAGTGTAATTAAAATAGACAAGTGGCAAAAACAAATTTTTCTCTTAAAAGTTGAAATATATACAAATGAGAAATGTGTAAATCAGGCTATTCTAAAACCATAAGACAAAAGAGAGAAAAAAATTATACAAACCTGAGAAACCAAATTCAAAGTAAAATTCAAAACCTGAAATAGTAAAAAAAAAAAAAAAAAAAAGTTCAGGCTCAAATCTGAAGCATGCCAGCTCAAGTTCAACCAGAAGATCAAATAACTTTAAATGTTTAAGTTTCATCAGCCAGAAAACCAAAGCATAAAGAAAATTAAAAAAACAACTGGAATCAAGTTTCAATCTGATTCAATCTGGAGCCTGTGGAAATCAAAGAAGAATACAACTCAAACCTGAAGATCAAAGATCAGTTCCAAAAATTATATGGCAAAGGAAGATTCAAATTTTCAGATCATTCAATTAAGTGCAGATTTAAATTGAATAACAAATCATTTTTCAAGCTTCAAAACCAGGCTTTTACTCTGTTCAAACATCCAATCCAGGTGAGCAAACTCATAAACCATTTATACTTTGAATTGCCTGTGGTTAGTATTGAAAGTTTGTTTGTGGAATGTGCTTGCATGGATGTAAATATGCATGTATGTGTATATATAGGTGACTGTGTGTACAGACACGCACCTCTGTTCTCAAGTTAGAGTTTTAAAAAAAAAATTCAAGAAAATTCCAAAATTTCTTTAATTTAATCCCTGATAGACTATGGTGTTTAAACAAATTATGTTTGTTGAAACATAAAATAAAATCTAAAAATGGTTTAAAGTATGTTTGTTTTACAAATTATCTGGAAATTAACAAAGACAGTGAACATGTAAAATATATTGAATTCTCGATTGAAATAATTCATTATTTCAGGTGTATAATCTGTTTTATTATCGGAAATCATGAATTTTAAAAGTTAAATCATAAACTTTTGTTTGGGATCGAGAGAGATATAGGTAGTTGAACGATTTAGGCATTTCGCTCATTTCTTGATAATCAACAACGAATTAAGGCCCGTGCATTGGGCAGAAGGTGCCTTGAAGGTTTTCGTGGCTGGGAAAAATGATCAGTGATTTTTCCAATCATTGGGGAGGTAGCACGGCGAGATTCTAGGGTTTGAGAACCCAATTTGGTCGGTGCTATTCATCTTGCTCATGTAGCAATGCAGGTAGATCGGAGTCGCTCGGTCCGGAGGGGATTGATGCTGAAGGTTGTGGTGTAGCTGTAGATGTGGTGATGTGGTGTCTGTTGGGAAGGATGATCGAGGCAAGACAGTTCTAGATGATTGGTTGGGTTCCAGTTTTGAATTGAACTACTCGATTTTGAACTACGATGAATTTATGGTATCTGGGTGATTGGAATCAAGGAAGGGTTGTTGTCGACTTGTCAACGTTAACGGCGAGAGTTGGAGGGTCATCATTCAGGCGTGCACGTGCACGTGTGACTGTGATGTGTCAATTGTTTGATTTGGTGGCTGTGAGTTTTAGAAGAAGTGGAGAACTCTGGGTAAGACTCGGGTAAGTGTGGTTGTGGCTCGTGTTTGTTATCGAATATGCACTTGAGTAATTGTTACAGGATTTTATGAAAATTTAAATCAAAAACAAAAGAAAAAAAAGGAAAAGAAGAAAAAGAAAGAATGGGCTCGGGATTTAGGTCGAGTTTTCTAGGAGTCATCTCGGGTTTGCCTTGAAATGATTTTTTAAATAAGTTTCCAAATGATTAAATTTAATTAAGTTTAAAAAAATACTTTCTTAATTAAATATTTTATACTAGTTTGTTAAACAGTTAAATCTTAAAATAATTATTTTATAATTAATTAAGTTCAAGTTTGGAAAAATCCTTAAGTTTATTTTAAGTTTAAATGGTATAATTAAGTAACTAAAAGATAATGGTTTTTAATTAACTTAAGTATTTTAAGTTAATCCTTATGTTGAATGATAAAATAGTTTAAGGGTTTATTTAAAGCTTTGAATAACAATTAAGAAATTGATTAATTAAGGGGTTTATCTTAAATTTATTAAGATTTTACTAAATTACCAGCTGTTTAATCGATATGATAATTTTAAGGTTAATTACTTAATGAAATTAATTAAGGATAATTAATTAATAATTAGAGTAGATTAATCAAGTGATTAAAGAATAATTACTTAATGTAATTAATGTGTGATTTATTAACATAAGTGATTAGGGATAATCACCTATGGTGATTAATTAAAGAAAATTAATTAAATGTTAATTAATTAAGGTTTAATTAATTAATTAACTAAAGATAATTAATTAAACAATAATTAAATAATTAAGGTTAATTATTTAATGATTGAAGGTTAAATAATTTATTAATTAAGGTTAATTAATTAATAAGTAAAGGTTAATTAATTTATTATTATTGGTTAATTGATAAATGATTAAAGAATAATTAATCAAAATGATATGTAATTAATTAACGTTAATTAGCCAGGATTAGTGATTTATTCATAAGCAATAAATCTGGTTTAAACTAATCGGATGATTAATTAATCTTACTTATGAATGTTTGGATTCTATTAAATGTTTGAATTGTTTGACATCCCTGATGTGTGATGCTTTGTGATATGAATTATTTTGATTCGAGTTATGATGAATGTAATTTATTAATCTGTGATGAATGTATATTATTTATGTAACGACCCATAAAATTCGGTAATTAAATTTCTTAATTTAAGAAGATTTTGGTAACTTAATGTGAAGGAAATAAAAACTTAGTGAATTATTAAAGGAAATAATAACTTGGATAAGATAGGTAAGTTAATTTTTAATAACGTGGATGTAATTCCAATAAGTGAAACAATATAAATGTTAATTATGTTCTTATTATAATAAAAGAATGTTACTAAGATGAAATGATTAATTTGATTTAAAATCTTAATTAATGTGTGCATTAGTTTATAATAGGATATAAAAGAGTAAATTAATAATTTAAAACATTGGCTTACTAATAAAATAATGTATAAAGAATGGAAATGGAATAAATTAGTGTATGAACTAATGGTAGTACTTGTTGTAAGCTAATAAGTAAATTTAAAACATAATAGTGCCAATTTAGGTTAATAAATTGATAGGTTGAGTGAAATGACAATTAATGAATTTATTAAAATTGTAAAGTTATAAAAAAAAATAGATGGTAATTGATTGGGAAGAATGAAAATACAAGTACTATAAAAGGTAAAATGGTGACAATTGTTGTTACCAGTTAATTCACCAATTACAAATAAAGATAATTAAATGTACTTTAATGATAATTAATATAATAACGGAAAGGGCGAATGTAAATTTAAATTAGAAATGTAAACTTATTATAACGTAGTAATTGGTGTAATAGAAGCATGAGACCAAGTATGTAAATTTATTGGGAATATTAAATGTGATTGGATGTAGATTAATGGAATAACGTTAATGCAAACTAATTTAGCGCAATCACTATTAATTGAAACCTATTGCAATAAATGGAATTAAATATTACATTAGGGTGGATTTAAGGTAATATTTGGTAATAATGTATTGTTGTGGTTTATGGATGAATTGATAATTAAAATTAAAGGTGGTGTTGTTAAAATAAGTTGACTATAAACAAGTTGAATGAAATCCCAATAAAGGAGGTAATGCAAACGTTATATTTGGCAAAGATTTCAATACTAGTGGACATTATAGTTAATACACAATAAAGAAAGTAAGTTGAGTATATTTATGTAATGTAATGAAAAACCAGCATTAACTATGTTATTTGAAATTTTTGGATGGGGTATAAAGATTGTAATTAAAAAAACAATTTATTTGAATAAACATTCAATGATTGGAGTAATTGCAATCAATTGAAATTAAATATTTAAATATTACATAAATATTAAGTTAGATGAAATTGAAGATATTTATGTAATTAAGTATGAATCCAATGTGTTAAGTTTATTTATAAAATGATGGTTGGTTGAATAAAAAGGAATGCAAAATAAAGTTTTGTCAATATGGGAATTTAATGTATGATAATTGGATTAAATACAATTAAAGGTAATTAAACAGTACGTTAATTGGAATTTAGTTAAAATGGGAGAATATTAAGAACCAAGATTTAAAAGCAATGTTAGCTATATTCTTATTGTAATAAGACTCGAATAGCAAGGATTAAGAACTTAATAAATGAATTTTGGAGTTTTATTTTATAATTTCTAAATTTAATGAAAGTGCAATTAAATATTGAAATTGAGGTTAACATTAGAATTGATGAAATAATCAACTCAAAAAAAATTGACATTTTAAATTTGTTTAAATCATTGTGAATGATTGAGAAATTAAAAATGATGAAATTTGTCAATTTAAGAATTGAAACCGAAAAGTTGGATTAAACTAATTAATTTTTTATTTATTTAATTAATATAAAAATAGCCATTTTGGCCACGGACTTGGATTTCGACGAAACCAGTTTCATCGGATCCATATGGTGAATTATTGTAGGATTTCAAGTTTCGTAGCGATCGGGCTTGTTGTTTGATCGTACGGACTCGAAACGCTTGGAAATAAATGAAATTGAAATCAATTGAAATCAATTTGAAAAATATTGATTTTAGCATAACTTCTTCATACAATGGAATTTGGACTTGAAACCTTTTCCATTGCATTTAAAATATTTAAAACACCTATTTTGATACATAGGTTGACCCAATTTCGTTACGGAGTCGAAACGGGCTTTTCGGGCCATTCATCGTTCAATGCGTTTATAAATCGGGTCCATCTATTCTATTTCAACTTTGCCTATAAATACCCAATTATAAACCCTAGCCTACCTCTATTTCTCATTTGTTTGTATGTACAAATTCAACTATCTCTCCTCCTTAATGGAAGAAAAACAAATTCTAGATCCAAACGCAAATCAAATTCGAAGCAAAAATTTCAAACTCCTCAAAAAAATTCAGAAAAATTATATATCGAAGCTCTCTACAAGCGCATCTCAGATTTGAGAATCGTTTTTCAATTTGAAATGTGGGTTGCCCAGAAATCGAAAATCAATCCTCGACCGTTCATCACGCGATGATCAACTTTCACGGATCGTCGATTTGAAGGTAATGTTTTGTAGAGGGGGCCGAGTATTGTTCATCGGTGTGTTTCTCTTGGAAGATTGACGGGTCGATCGGCTAGATTAATTGGATTAGGGTTTAATTTTGGGAGGCGGTCAGCTCCTGTTTAGCTCGATCAACGACGCTGGAGCTTTCGATCAGAGGGTAGGTGGTCGGCCTGAGGCGCAAGGTTCGAAGGGGTGACCTGATCGTGCGTCAAAAGTGGCATTCGAAGGTCAACGCAGGTGAGGGTTTGGGTTCCACATGTTCGGCCTGTACGTGATGATGGTGCGTGTTTCCTGTAGTTGCATGTGGGATTCATTGTAAATGGTGATGACGTGGCAGCTTGGGGGTTAGTTTTGTTTTGTTTTGTTTTAAATTTAATTTCGAATCGTTCTAATCGATATAACGTTTAAGTATGATACCCGTTTTATGCACGGTTTTCTCCGTTATGTTCTTATTGGAATTTTGGACATTTTGGCACTGGTTTGGACAGATTTGGAGACTGTTCAAATTTTGGGTTTAAATTGGATGTAAATTCAATTTAAATTAAAAAGGTGAGTGTTTTAACCCACTCACAATGTCTAAAATTTCTTATTTTCGTTAAATTAATTTTTGGTGTGATTGAAATTTATTTATTGCTATTTGGTATATTTTTATCATCATCCCAATTAAGTTTTAATTTATTAAATTAAATTGTTATTTAATTTATTATTGCATATAAACTCCCAGATAGATAGATTATTTAATTTATTATTGAATATCGACTGTCAGTAATTACCTGTTATTTATTATATGCTCTATATTGATGTTATTGTTTAAATTGGATGATGATTGTAATAAATGGTTGATGATCGCTATTGGATGAATGGATGTTGTATTTTATATTGTTTTAAACTGCAAATTGTTACGCACTTTATTTCATTCGGGATTGCGGTTTGAAATGATATATAACCGTATTTTTATTTTAAATTACAGATTGAAATGATAAATATCTGTATCACTTGACCATAGGGTAGAAAATTATATACAGACAACGTGGTCTATATGTACAAATATTTTGAATGATTTTCTATGGTTTGTAAAGAAATATATGATTTTTGGAGATATTGATTTGGATATTTTTAAAGGTTCTTTTATATATAGTTAAATCCTTAGTTTAAGCTATGAATAAATTTGTTTAAAGTATAAAATAAGTTTAATAATAAAATTTGATTTTATTAAAATATAATATGGATAAGGATTTACTTAAATTATATTTTAATATAGAGTTTACATTGATTTTTATAAATCAAGGTTGAGAAGATAGTTTTAAATTGATTGATATTTTCATCTAATTAAGAACTATATTTAATAAGAATCCAATTGGAACTTAATTTTAAAGAATATGGGTTTATAACTTAAATTCGAGTTTAAGAGGATTTAAGCGAATAAATTGAGAAATATTTAGTTATTGAAATTTGAAATTTATTTAAAGGGTATTGGATTTATGAAGCAAATGTTTCAAAACTAAATAATAGTAGAGTGAAATTGGTATATATATATATATATATGAATTATAAAAATTTAGTTTTGAAATATTGAATATGTAAGCTTTGAAATATATGAAATTTGAAATGGTTTATTTGACAATTTAAATCTGTATTTAGAATTGATTTGTGAAATTAAAAACTAATTTTTTATATGAGGTGATTTAACATTAAACCGTTTAAGTATTATAAGTTTTGTTTCAAAGCTACGGGTTTCAAGGTATCTAGATTTGAAAGTGCTATGATTTTGGAAAAAGGATATATTTTGAAATATAAATGATATCGTATTGATTTGGGTTTTTAAAACGAATTGATATCGTATTTATATGGTTTGAAATGACTATTTTATTCTGGTTTTGAAGCATAATTATTTTAAAATGACCGCGGTGTTATAATAGCGTTTGGTTGTTAAAGAGACCGGGATCGGAAGTTGTCATACTCTCTACCAACTCTGAAAACCACTTTAACAACCGTGTACGCGGTGGAGATTTCAGAATGAAGTAGGATGGTGACGGCGTTTCCTTTGAGGTAAATACGTGGACCCGACTCCTGTGAGTTGGCATAAGGTGGCTAAAACAAGAGCGATTTCTCGGGCCAATGAGTTAGCACCTTTGATCGGACACATCCCTTCGATATTATGCTTTGACTTTTGGATTGAGTCGGTGGCCACTTTTATTTTTTTTATTTTGGGGGTGTGGCTCGAGGTGGGCGGTAGCTGCGGCTATGCGTTACCACCAGCCCGGATAGCAATTGGTATATCTACCCTGGCATTGCCTAGTTATGCCGTGTCACCTACCCTAGCGCGCCTTATACGATTTTGTCTTTGTACCATACCTATGGAGTGCCCTCTGACGACGCCCAGTACGGGGGAGATTATGTTACTATACAGACTATGGGAATATAAAAGTGCGTTAAGGGCTATATGGGTAACCCCTTAATGCTATTTTTAGCATATCATACTTTACTTTAGACACTATTATAATAGCGATATATTACTACATAGTAAATAGTTTAACGGATCCTTAGGAGGTATGAATCCCGAACATCTCTTAGGTTGCTGCACTCACGTTAGACACTTGATAGGAGATGTCAAACCTCGTAAACATCTCCAACGCCATTACACTCATATTTACTTCCGTTTATTTGACTAACATAAGATCTTTTAGTTCTGACTTGAGTGTTTTGTCTTTCCAATTCGCTCGGGTCAGCCTGAGCATTTCAGCAATTGAAGGCCTTATTTCTGGAGGACGAAGACGAAGATTTGTATTACTACTAATATTTACTATAGTGTTCCAGTGCAACACATTGTTCCGCTGCATTGTTATTGTTCCTTAGTATGTGTAACTCTGATATGT
Organism: Allium cepa; assembly: GCA_030765085.1. Taxonomy (NCBI): domain Eukaryota; kingdom Viridiplantae; phylum Streptophyta; class Magnoliopsida; order Asparagales; family Amaryllidaceae; genus Allium; species Allium cepa. The sequence goes on along the minus strand of CM060940.1, from coordinate 124,195,681 downwards.
TTTATAAGAAAATCAAATGTTTTGTAAAACAGCTTCATGAACTATTATCTGATTATTATATTTTATCCTTGCGCTGCAAGATTCTATTTTGTTTTTTCTTTCCCTGCTTCTTCTTATTTACCCCATAACAATCTGTCCTTCTTTATGGTTTAAGTCTGACGTGTGTGGTTTATCGTCGATTTAAACCGTGCGAAAAGGCGGGACATTACAATTTATCTGTGAATCTGTGAATGGAAGATAAGCGTTGTAGACTATACCGCTTATCGATATTGATGTGTTTGGATCTATGATGATTGATGATGTTGCACTCTTGTGTAAAACCCCTGGACTACACCATACAGAAACAAATATGGAATTCACGGGAAATTTGTTAGGTCACAGATAATTTGAATTTAATATTATTTTATTTAAATGATGTAATGGTTTTAAAAGTTGAATTTTGAATCCAAATGGTTTTGAAAATGGAATTGGGTTAAATATGAAAAGCTTTTGAAAAGGAGTTTTAAAGATAAAAGTTATTTTGAATAACATGATAAAGTTTTGAAATTTAAATAATTTGATTTAAATTTGAATTCAAGATTTGAAATTGAATTCTATGTTTGGAAATTATGGTTTAAAAAGGTTATACAAGTTACAAATGTGTTCATATGGTTTTTAAACCATTTTAAAAGTGTTGTTTTGGGAATTTGAATTTAATCCAAGTTTTATACTTAAAGGGCTTTAACTTGTGCAAATGTAATCGGATTTTGCCGAAATGAAAACTATTCATTTTCAAATAATAATAGTTTTCATATAAAGAAAGGATTTCCAATTTGTGTTGAAAGATTTCAAGTTTGAAATGGAATTGAAATAGTTTTGAAAGCTATGAATGAATCTTTGTGAAAGATGGTTGAACCTTGTTTTGAAATTAAAGAGGATTGTAAAGGTGTATCTTTTGTATAAAAGATTTGAAATGGAATTGCTTTTGAAAGCTATGAATCTTTGGAAATGGTTTTGAAAGCTATGAATTGAGTCCTTGATTTAAAGATTGGATGGGTTAATCCAATTTGAAAGGGAAAGTGTTTTGAAAGGCTATAAATGAATATTTGTGAAAGATTGGTGAACTTTGTGAAATGAATCTTTTTGTTTAAATAATTGGAAATGGTAATTCGTTTAAACCATTTGAAGAAAGGTTTTGGGCTTTAAGTTGTGACTGAACTATAATCCCAATATCCATATGTTTTTAAATATTGCGATCATTATTCGGTTTAGCCGGGAGAGGACTTTGTGTCATATAACCCATTTCGAATAATGATACGACGAAATGGATAGCAATTGAAGACCGGTGGTGAAGACCGGATATTTTCGAAAGCGAAAGGATGACCCGTCGAATGTCTCTGCACCGAATGGCCCCGGTATAGAGATTTATATCAGCCTTTGTGATGGGGAGTCCGGACGTGAGTAGGGATTATCCGAATTTGCAAGGGATTCTTTGAAGTGCCTTCGGTTCTGTTCGAACCCGAAACAGACTTGTATGGGTATGTGTCTGACATTACACTTTAAGATGTCAAGCTGGCTTCTACCAAATTCATTTCTGTTTGGTAGCGGAGAATTTATTCTCTTAGCTTAACACCATTCTCTGAGATGTACGAGCTCAGAGGTTATGTAGTTGATGGTTACCAGTGATACATTCCTAATTTGGTAATGTGGCATACGAAGTGCTGCTGATCATTTGTTGATCGAAGCATGGATTTTGTGAAAAGCGAAGCTTTATGGACGAGACTTCGTCGAGGCTAACATGCCGGAAATGGTCGAAACAGGAATGTTGCGGAAAGGTTTTTAGGGGTCGCGCCTCTAGGGTGTGTCCATTTCCTTATGGATAAAAGTGGCATCATGGTATGGAGCTTATATATTTAACTGTGTGGTTGTTGCTATTTGTTGGTGAATCCCGTGATAAAGGTCGGTAACGACCGGGGATGGCTTACTTGTAGGTGTTACCTAGTTACAGAGGTAACCCGACCTTGTGTTGGCAGAGATCCAGTTTGGTTCTTGGGGGCGTCCCTCCAGAGGCGTTCCATTTGATGAGGAAGTTCCTTAGCCTGACCATTGTTGGGAATCCAATCATCCAATACGTGCCTTGTACAGTTTTAGTTGTAGAACCTGCCATCTAATATGGTAGCTATAGTAGGCATAATATAATGATACGTATGCTGGCTAAGATTGATATTATACTAGCAAATGTTTTCCACTATGCACTAATAATATCAAAAGGATTTTGCATAGTAAGCTTGTTTGACTATCATAAGGAGAAATCTCCCCCAAGTGTGCGATTGCATTGTGTGTGTGCCGGGAGGCCTTATGGTAGTTTCATTTTCCAAAAGCATTGCGGATTTCTTTTAAATTCTTTTGTTTGGCTTTTGTTAAAGATAAACTATTTTTGTTTGCTCATACCTGTCCCATGACTGACCTGGAGTTTATTGTTCCCTTTCTAAACTCTGGGTGCCCACAATTTTCCACACGGGCAGTCTAGAGTTAGATTTTTCATATAGTCAGAAAGTAGGTGTAGATTCGATGTCTTTGGAGCCTTGGGATTTGGAAATTGTAGTTGCCTAGCTTGCTTCATTCAACAATGATGATGATTCGAGCTAGTGGTTTGGAGCATTGGCGATGGAGTCGCAATATGTTGGATTCTCATTTTCTCACTTGGAAATTCTATTGGAGTTATCTTTCCGGTGTAGTCTTGTATCTCTGATAGTATTGATATCATTTGTACCAATCTATTGTATCGAATGTTGTATATCAATGATATTATTCATTTTCTTTCGCTGTGTTGCTATACTTAATGTGTTATAAGCTCCAGCGAATCGGATTCGAATGTTTGAATCTACGGCATTCAAATTCGATTGAAGTACGAATGTCAATTTTCGAACGCCAAAATTCGGGTCGTCACCGAGTATGACAACTTCTGATCCCAGTCTCTTTAACAACCAACAGTTATTGTAACACCGCGGTCATTTCAAAATAATTTATACTTTAAAGCCAAAATCCACTGCCTTTTCAAAACCATATTAATACGATATCTTTTTTATTACAAAACCAAATACAATATAATTTCCACTTCAAATATATCCATTTCCAAAATCTTAGTACTTCAAAGTTATAACACTTTCTAAATCAAGACACTTTGGAAATCATAATACTTCCCACTTAACCGATTTAAATATTAAAATAATATATATAATAAAATAGTTTTCTTCAAATTTCGCAAATTAATTCCAAATCAACTCGAATTCTAAATTCAAATTTCTTCATATCTCGAATCATAAATTCCAATTTAGCTTCTAAATAAACCATTCAAAATTATATCGATTTCAAATACATACTTGAACGACAAATCAACCATTTCAAAATATATATTTCAAAGCATTAAATATTCTATGATTTCAAAACTAAATGTGATAATTTTATACATATCTTGTAACGACCCGTTAAATTTATGATATTTAATAAAATGAATTAATATAATTTCTAATTTGGTTAAAAAAAAAATAATGTAGAAATTTGGTATAGTGGTTGCAATTTAGTGTAACTATAAAATTTTATGATAATAGATGTGGATAATGTAAATTTTCACAACTTGATTTAAAGTAATTTTGAAGAAACAAATAAATGTTGAATTTGTGAATGTTAGTATAAATATTAACTTAAATGGTGTTCATTAATACAAAGATGTAATTAGTGTAGATAGTAATAATTTATGCCTGTAGTGAAAGGAAAAGAAAACTAATAGAAACATAAAATTTATTTTATGTAAACAAAAGTATAGTTTTGAACAAACTTATGAAAATTGATAGAAACAGTGTTTGTAATCAGTTTGGTTATTTTATATTTGAAAGATAGAGATGTGTAAATACGTTAATGAATTTAAAATGGGAAGGAATGGTAGAATGAAAAGAATATATATAATAATAAGCATTTGATTCAATTAAGGGAATTAAATTATAATAAATGGTCATTTAATAAATGCAACGTTTGTGAAAAATCATAATAGTTGTGTAAAATGTGTACAAACTTGGATTTGGAAGTTTATTGGATTTATAACGGTTTTGTTATTAAGTGTATGAGTTTAAAAGTTATTCCCTTTTGTAAAGTAATAGAAGAATGCATAAAGATATAAACATGGCTTAATAGAATTGACACTTAATGAATTGAACAAATTACCCATTTATGTAGATATGTATAGTGGACTATAAATGGCCTAAGCAAATATAAGATGGAATAATCATTGGGATTTGTACTATGAAAATAAATAATAACATTTATTTGCAAGGAATAAAAGCCTATTTAGGTGACTAGAATTTGGAGTAATGACTATTGTATGTTACCTACCCTTGTTTCTTGTTAATTTAGATTTTGGGAATCAAATTCAATTTATCCGCCAATTTACCGCAGTTATAGTGAAATGAATTGGTGATTGAGAAATGTTAAATACAAATAAGATGTAAACCAAAGAAAATCCCATTTGTAATAAATTATGTAGAATAAAGTAAAGAAACTAGGAAATGAAAATGTGAAAATGTGGATGCAGTGAGATCTTAAGTGATAATAACCTTGTTAGGCAAGTGATAACGGAATTTTGTGTATATGTAATATTTACTGGTGTGTCAAGTAATAAACACATAGATGCAAGAAAAGGAAAGTTGGTAGCAATCTATATATGTTATTTATCTTACTTAGTATATTAAATAAGGTTTGGAATTCAAATTTTAATTAAAGGAGTTGGTAGCACGTTAGTAGGAAACAATTGTAAGGGTGGGATAACAACTACTATAAACTACCTAATTTAAATGAGTCAATGAACTTATTTGAAATAACGTTCATCTAAATATGAGTAATTAAAATGGCGGGGTCAACAATAAACGTTACTTTAGAATTAATTTATATTTTAACGGAAGTGTGAAAGTAAAGCAATAAAAGCGTAAACTTATCAAGGTAGAATTTAGTAGTGTAATGAAAAAAATGTTAAGAATGTTATAGTATAATGATTGATTGGAAATCAAAATTTACTTGTTTGAATGTAACTTTAGGGAAATTGGATTTAATTAAAATAAAAAGGAAGAAAAAAAAATTGGATGAAATTTAATGTTGGAATATTATGAAATATAAACTTAGATAAAATTTAAGGATATCTACGTAATAGAGTGTAAAACCAATGTTAATTTCATCTATTTAATACTAATAGGTTAATAATAGAATGAAGAGTAAATTTAATGTTAAGTTAATATGAATTAAGGTAATATTGGGGAATAATGTGAATTTTCTTCATAATATGATAAGTTGTAGAATACAACGTAAACTTAAGTATAACCTTTGGATTGAAAACATTGTTAAGGGTTACCTGTTAAATTTGGATGGAATTGGCAATAAATGTTACACTTATGGGTAAGGAAATAAAAATGTCCAGAATTTGAGTATATTAAGAAATGAGGATTGAAATTGAAATCTTGCAACGAATCTAATAATACGTTACATAAGTGTTAAATTAAGGTAACATTTGGAAAATATGATAATGATTTTCAAATTGAACAAGTTGTGGAATTAATAAGGATGGAAGAAAAAAAAATCAAGATTTATTTTATTTATTGGAATGAAAAATTTATAATTTGATTTATTGCGAATAATTGAAATTTAATTTGGTAATTGGCGAAATGATTAATGATTGAATTAACATAGAACTTGTTGTTAGTTATTAAAATTGTTTAAGAAATCAAAGGAGAGAAATTTTATAAAATTTTAAATTTTGTAATTAGATTGGCTAAAGTGGGAAAGTGGAATTAATCAACGTTGTTACTTTTATCTCCTTCCCTATTAGATCCTTATGTGATTGCATCCACATTTATTGTTGATTATTCCTATATATTGTCACCAATTAATCGTACTTGATGTATGTTTAGCAATTTTGTCACACAGTTAAAGTATGAATATATATATGATGTATATGAATATATATATATATGATGTATTCAAATTTTTCTGTATCTAGCACTTAATTAATTTAGAATCAAACTAACGAAACGTGTCATTTATTTTTGTCCCTCCATATCCATTTTCTTTCTAATTAATAAATACCTCTTTTTAATACCTGCTACTTTAAAAAAAAAAAGGGACTGTTCATATTTGCTATATTTCAATACCAAGTGTTCATATTCACTTTATTTCTAATTAATAGCAGCCTCTCCTTTCAAATCTATTTGTCCCTAAACCTAACTCTAACCTTATAAATAACCTACTTCTTATTCTTCTATTACATTTTGTTTCTCCTAACTCTAACCCTAGCCTCCATGCTATTCTTCTTCTTCTTCTTCTTCTTCTTTTCTTGTTTTTCTCAAAGCTCCTTATTATCTCTCATTTTAATTTTTTTTTTCTTTCTCTTCAAATATTCTTCTTCTTCTTCTTCAAATTTACTTCTATTTCAAACTTTCTTCTTTTCAAATCTAGATCTTCTCTTCCGTTTTCAGTTCTTATTTTAATCATTTTTTTTCAATTCTTCTTTTTCAAATCTTCTTTTTCAAATCTTCTTTTTCTTTCAAACCTTTTAAAATACATACATTCATATAATAAGGAGGAAAATTAAAGTAAATCGAAATAAAAGAAAAATTACGGAACAAAGTTAGCAATCAAGAAGAAGCATATGCGTTTTTCACGAGGGAAGGTGGATGTGGCACGGTATTTTATTTTTGTTTTGTTTATTTTTAATTTTTTTTTATTTCAATTGCAAATCGTTTAATTGTGATAACTTTCACATACGAACTCCGTTTCACACGAAATTTCTTTTGTTAGGATCGTAATTAAATTCCGGATCTGATGACGCTGGTTTGGATAAATTTAGAGACCGTCAAATTTTGGGTTTAAATCGGATTTACATTCGATTTAAATTCAAAAGGTGAGTGTTTTGACCCACTCACAATTACTAGAAGCTTTTATGTTTGTTAAATAAATTTTAGAAATGAATAGAAATTTATTTATGAGTATTTGGCATGTTTATTTCATTCATATCTGTTGAATTGCATTTTATTAAATTTAACTGTTAATTTAATTGATTTATTGTGTATTAATTGACTGTTGGAAATTTTTGTTGCATATGAATTGCTAGTTAACAGTTGTATAAATTATTACTGAATAAACTGTTAGATTAATAGTTGATAAATTTAATTTGAATAAACTGCCAGTTATCACCTGTTATATATGATCATATATATAATTGTTATTGATTGATATTGATCGATGTTGTGGTTGGATGATGGATGTGTTGTTGAATGAATGTTTTATTTGGATATCATTAAACTGCAAGTTAGTATGCATTTACATTTCATTCGGGATTGCGGTTTGAAATGATATACAACCGCAGTTTTATTTTTTTTAATTGCGGATTGAAATGATAAATATCCGTATCACTTGACCATAAGATAGAAAACTATATACAGGCACCGTGGTCTATATATAACTATTTTTAATGTGATTTCTATGGTTTGGATGGAATACGGTTTATAAAAATCTTAAATTTTATACTGAATAAATGTTTTCTTCCATATTTATATACATATGAAGTTGAAAAATTTGAAATAAAAAGGTGTATAAATCTCTTTATTAAAATGGAAGAAAATTTAGTAAATGGAGTTTGATAATTTATATCCTATGTTTAAATGTTAAGTTGGAAATTTTAAGATATGATATTTATAATTGGATTTTCCCAAAATAAATTAAATGAATATTCTAGTATAACTTGAATTGGAAAATATATATAATTTATTACTAGAAATTGAAGTCTTATAAATTATGGATTCTATGTGAATATTCAAGGCTAATTAATAGAACATTTGATTTGAAAGAATAAAATCCAACTTTAGTTGAAATATTTATACTCAAAATGGATATACGTATATATATGAATTTATTGAAATGGTTTTGGAACTTGAAGCGATATTAAATTTTGGTTTTAACTTTAAATAAAGAAATGTATTGTAATGCCACGAGAAATATTTCTTTTCAAAGTAACATTTAAGTTAAACCACTTATTTTATATACTGTTGAATATCCAAACCATTTAGTTTTGAAAGTAATGGTTTTAAAAACTATGGATTTCGAAGTATTATGTTGAAAGTTAATATTCAAATATTTGGTTACAAGTAATTATAAATTTTAAAAGTGGCATAATTTTTGGAAAAGATTTATATTTGGGAAATGATATCATTGATTTGGGTTTTATAAAATAATATCAAAATGAATCTTTTTGGGTTTTAAAGAAGAAATGATATCGTAATATTATGGTTTTGAAATGGATTATATTTTGGTTTTAAAGTATAAACTATTTTTAAATGACCGCGGTGTTATAATAACGATGGGTTGGCAAAGAGACCGGGATCGGATATGGACATACTCTCTGTCGATACCGAAAACCACTTTGACTAACCGTGTACGCGGTGGAGATTCCAGAATGAAGTAGGTGGTGGCGACGTTTCCTGTAAGGTAAATACGTGGACCCAACTCCCGTGAGTTGGCATAAGGTGGCTAAAACAGGAGCGATTCTCAGGCCAATGAGGTCATTCCTCTGATCGGACGCTCCTCTTCGATATTATATTTTGACTTGGATTGATTCAGTGGCCACTTCTATATTTTGATTTTGGGGAGTTAGTCCGAGGTGGGCGGTAACTGCGGCTACGCGTTTCCACCAGCCTGGATAGCAATTGGTATATCTACCCTGGCATTGCCTAGTTGTGCCGTGTCACCTACCATATCGAGCCTTTACTACGAGTTTCTATTTGTGTCGTACCTATGGAGTATCCTCTGGTAGCCTCCCGATCAGGAGGTATTACGGTACTTTATAGACTATTGGCATTTTACGTGTTAAGGTGGAAAATGTAAAGCCTTAACGCTATTTAAAAGTAAGTTTATTTTATAAATAGACACTATTATAATAGCGCAATATACTACATAGTAAATAGTTTAACGGATCCTTAGGAGATGTAAATCCCAAGCATCTCTTGAGTTACTGTACTCATATTTATTTCTGTTTATTTAACTCACATAAGATTTTCTAGTCTGACTCGAGTGTTTTTGTCTTTTCAAATTCGCTTGGGTCAGTCCGAGCGTTTCAGGATAGCAGATTTTAGCATTGGAGGACGAAGACGAAGAATCAGTATTATTTTACATATAGTATTGCACCACACTCTTTCTATTCCGCTGCATTGCTTGTATTGGTATGTGTAACTCTGATATTTATTGTAAAAGAAGAATCAAGCCTTTGTAAACTGTTTATGAAACTGTATATTTGTTATTATATTTTATCCTTCCGCTGTGAGATTCTATTTTCGTTTTATTTCTTCTCTATTTTTCTTATTTACCCCATAACAATCCGCCCTTGCGTATGCTTTGAATTGGGACAAGTGTCGGTTTAAAGTGTGCGAAAAAAGGCAGGATGTTACATCTGGTATCAGAGCTTTGGTTTAACGATAAACCTTGGCTTTGTGGGGTTTGACTCTTTGTTAATAGGGTAGTAATATCCTATGGGAGTCGCTGAGTGTATATATATGAGAGAGCGTATTTGTTAGTATTAATAAAAAGATTTTTATATTGTGTTAATCTGTTCCGCTTTGTATTTATAAATTCTGGTTGATGCATGGGACGCTATGTCATCAATAGGGATTTCTAAACACTTAATAGGACAGACCGACATAATATTTGTTTTAATATAGGTAAATGAAAGAATTTTGCCTATTATATTTTCTATATATAAAAATATTTTTATAAAGATATATATATATTTGGTTGCTATAGATTGGGTGTTAGGAAATAAAATATTTATAATAACTGAAGCTAAGTTGAAATTATGATAAATCAAATTGGAGATTTTAGAACTTAAGTCCGGGATTTTTTCCAAATCTGCTTTCGAAGAATTTGTGAAATTTATTGATTTGGTTTATAAGAAATTTCTTATATAAATATTTTGTATAATTTGGAAGAATTGTTTTAAAGAAGATTTTGGAGAGAATAAATTTTGTACTTTCCTCTCTGTCGCTGGAAAATAATTTCGGTGATGGCGGCCGCATCATCGACTTTCATTTTCGGGTTTCGAAGGGGAAAGGCTACTGTAGTGAATTCTACTACAGATTTATTTGAAATTTTCTAAATTTTTTTTTTTCTTTTATTGCTCTAACTATAATTAGAGATATTGAGTTGTAAGAACTTATTTATCTATCATTTGAAAATAAATTGAAATTTAACCCGATACTTAATTCTAAATTTTTCCGTTAATTAATTGTTTAAAATTTGTTAGTGAAATAAAAGTTAAGTAATAAATGAATTGAAACCTCTAATTGAAATAAGAGAATAATTGCAAAGCTATAAAGATGAATTTGCATACATATGAGACAAAGAGTAATATGGATAAACATTAAATTTAATTAAAAGAATGGAGATTAAACTTGTATAAGTTCAATTGCAATTTCCTTAACATAAATAACTTACCCAAATATAAAAGTTGAAGTGTTAAATGAGAAACTGGAATTGAATATTTTACAAGTAGGAATTTAGGAAAAATGAAGTATTCAATAAATTACTGTTATAATAAGAATTTAATGGTATAAACTTAGGTTATAATTGAAATTTTACTGAAAAAGGGTTAAGAATTATTAATAGATGATATGAACCTAAGTATATAAAATGAAATTCAAAATAAGAATTGATTGTATGATTATTGACTTAAGTATGTTTTAATCTTCCCTATTCTAATATAATGGAAAGTAGGAAAAATTAAATGACTGCAATTCATAGTTAATGGATGAATAAAAACTTCCACTTATAAGAATGAATGTTAGCAGATTAAGAATTTAAGGGAAATCTTACAAGTGAAGAAGTAAGGAAATGAAGATATTCAAAATATTTGTTGTTATTAATGAGAATTTATTTTATAAACTTAGGTAATAAAAGGAAACTTAAGTAATAAAAGGAAATACAAATATAATGAATTTTGTGATAGTTGGAAAATAAAACTTGTAAGAAACAAAGAAATCCCTCATAAATGAAGGGAAGAAAATCAAACCACTGAAGTATGAAATAAATGTATAATAAGCTATTTTGGTGTTGATTTGAATTGTTTGGTTGATGTATGGTTGTTGGGTAAGGAATTTTGAAGTTGTTGGATGGAGAAACAATCTATCTTTGTTCCATCTAAGACTGTTGAGTAAAGGATGCACTTGATAGTTATTTTACATTTCGTACAATTTCGGAATTTGAACCTAACAACCAATTGTTTGTTTGATTGAATGATTTTGTTTGCGGTGTGTGCTGTTTGTTAAAATGTATGGTTGTTGCATTTGATAGGATATGAATGATTGAATCCACTAGAATAGTTCATTTTAAAATAAATATTTAACCTTTTAGGCTTATAAGAAAATACAGGTTATGGAAGCAACTGCTACTGCTTTTGGTTCCATAATAATAAGCGTATTGCCCGACAAATAGGCACGTTTCCGGATTACGTATAAAGCGCTATTTTATATATTTTCCCGTGTTGGGATATTTTATTTGGATAATATGTGTAATATATTTGTATATTTGGATATTATATTTTCTCCAGAGTCCCTACGTACAAAGGAGACTTTGCCAAAAAATTTCGTAAATTTTGGACTTAGAATTTTGTGAAAGTATTTTTCCAACTTTAATAATTCAAGTATTAAAGGATATAATGATTATAAAACAAATATATTTCATTAAAGGAAATTAATCCAGTAAAATATTGTTTATAAGTTAATATTTGAAATAAGATGCACTGTAAATCTTCCTCCTCCCTTCTTTTTTCCTTTTCGGGGACGAAAAGTTTTGAGTGGGGGAGATTGTAACGACCCGTTAAATTTATGATATTTAATAAAATGAATTAATATAATTTCTAATTTGGTTAAAAAAAAATAATGTAGAAATTTGGTATAGTGGTTGCAATTTAGTGTAACTATAAAATTTTATGATAATAGATGTGGATAATGTAAATTTTCACAACTTGATTTAAAGTAATTTTGAAGAAACAAATAAATGTTGAATTTGTGAATGTTAGTATAAATATTAACTTAAATGGTGTTCATTAGTACAAAGATGTAATTAGTGTAGATAGTAATAATTTATGCCTGTAGTGAAAGAAAAAGAAAACTAATAGAAACATAAAATTTATTTTATGTAAACAAAAGTATAGTTTTGAACAAACTTATGAAAATTGATAGAAACAGTGTTTGTAATCAGTTTGGTTATTTTATATTTGAAAGATAGAGATGTGTAAATACGTTAATGAATTTAAAATGGGATGGAATGGTAGAATGAAAAGAATATATATAATAATAAGCATTTGATTCAATTAAGGGAATTAAATTATAATAAATGGTCATTTAATAAATGCAACGTTTGTGAAAAATCATAATAGTTGTGTAAAATGTGTACAAACTTGGATTTGGAAGTTTATTGGATTTATAACGGTTTTGTTATTAAGTGTATGAGTTTAAAAGTTATTCCCTTTTGTAAAGTAATAGAAGAATGCATAAAGATATAAACAGGGCTTAATAGAATTGACACTTAATGAATTGAATAAATTACCCATTTATGTAGATATGTATAGTGGACTATAAATGGCCTAAGCAAATATAAGATGGAATAATCATTGAGATTTGTACTATGAAAATAAATAGTAACATTTATTTGCAAGGAATAAAAGCCTATTTAGGTGACTAGAATTTGGAGTAATGACTATTGTATGTTACCTACCCTTGTTTCTTGTTAATTTAGATTTTGGGAATCAAATTCAATTTATCCGCCAATTTACCGCAGTTATAGTGAAATGAATTGGTGATTGAGAAATGTTAAATACAAATAAGATGTAAACCAAAGAAAATCCCATTTGTAATAAATTATGTAGAATAAAGTAAAGAAACTAGGAAATGAAAATGTGAAAATGTGGATGCAGTGAGATCTTAAGTGATAATAACCTTGTTAGGCAAGTGATAACGGAATTTTGTGTATATGTAATATTTACTGGTGTGTCAAGTAATAAACACATAGATGCAAGAAAAGGAAAGTTGGTAGCAATCTATATATGTTATTTATCTTACTTAGTATATTAAATAAGGTTTGGAATTCAAATTTTAATTAAAGGAGTTGGTAGCATGTTAGTAGGAAATAATTGTAAGGGTGGGATAACAACTACTATAAACTACCTAATTTAAATGAGTCAATGAACTTATTTGAAATAACGTTCATCTAAATATGAGTAATTAAAATGGCGGGGTCAACAATAAACGTTACTTTAGAATTAATTTATATTTTAACGGAAGTGTGAAAGTAAAGCAATAAAAGCGTAAACTTATCAAGGTAGAATTTAGTAGTGTAATGAAAAAAATGTTAAGAATGTTATAGTATAATGATTGATTGGAAATCAAAATTTACTTGTTTGAATGTAACTTTAGGGAAATTGGATTTAATTAAAATAAAAAGGAAGAAAAAAAAATTGGATGAAATTTAATGTTGGAATATTATGTAAATATAAACTTAGATAAAATCTAAGGATATCTACGTAATAGAGTGTAAAACCAATGTTAATTTCATCTATTTAATACTAATAGGTTAATAATAGAATGAAGAGTAAATTTAATGTTAAGTTAATATGAATTAAGGTAATATTGGGGAATAATGTGAATTTTCTTCATAATATGATAAGTTGTAGAATACAACGTAAACTTAAGTATAACCTTTGGATTGAAAACATTGTTAAGGGTTACCTGTTAAATTTGGATGGAATTGGCAATAAATGTTACACTTATGGGTAAGGAAATAAAAATGTCCAGAATTTGAGTATATTAAGAAATGGGGATTGAAATTGAAATCTTGCAATGAATCTAATAATACGTTACATAAGTGTTAAATTAAGGTAACATTTGGAAAATATGATAATGATTTTCAAATTGAACAAGTTGTGGAATTAATAAGGATGGAAGAAAAAAAAATCAAGATTTATTTTATTTATTGGAATGAAAAATTTATAATTTGATTTATTGCGAATAATTGAAATTTAATTTGGTAATTGGCGAAATGATTAATGATTGAATTAACATAGAACTTGTTGTTAGTTATTAAAATTGTTTAAGAAATCAAAGGAGAGAAATTTTATAAAATTTTAAATTTTGTAATTGGATTGGCTAAAGTGGGAAAGTGGAATTAATCAACGTTGTTACTTTTATCTCCTTCCCTATTAGATCCTTATGTGATTGCATCCACATTTATTGTTGAGTATTCCTATATATTGTCACTTATTAATCGTACTTGATGTATGTTTAGCAATTTTGTCACACAGTTAAAGTATGAATATATATATATATTGTATTCAAATTTTTCTGTATCTAGCACTTAATTAATTTAGAATCAAACTAACGAAACGTGTCATTTATTTTTGTCCCTCCATATCCATTTTCTTTCTAATTAATAAATACCTCTTTTTAATACCTGCTACTTAAAAAAAAAAAAAAGGGACTGTTCATATTTTCTATATTTCAATACCAAGTGTTCATATTCACTTTATTTCTAATTAATAGCAGCCTCTCCTTTCAAATCTATTTGTCCCTAAACCTAACTCTAACCTTATAAATAACCTACTTCTTATTCTTCTATTACATTTTATTTCTCCTAACTCTAACACTAGCCTCCATGCTATTCTTCTTCTTCTTCTTTTTTTCTTGTTTTTCTCAAAGCTCCTTATTATCTCTCATTTTAATTTTTTTTTTCTTTCTCTTCAAATATTCTTCTTCTTCTTCTTCAAATTTACTTCTATTTCAAACTTTCTTCTTTTCAAATCTAGATCTTCTCTTCCGTTTTCAGTTCTTATTTTAATCATTTTTTTTCAATTCTTCTTTTTCAAATCTTCTTTTTCTTTCAAACCTTTTAAAATACATACATTCATATAATAAGGAGGAAAATTAAAGTAAATCGAAATAAAAGAAAAATTACGGAACAAAGTTAGCAATCAAGAAGAAGCATATGCGTTTTTCACGAGGGAAGGTGGATGTGGCACGGTATTTTATTTTTGTTTTGTTTATTTTTAATTTTTTTTTTATTTCAATTGCAAATCGTTTAATTGTGATAACTTTCACATACGAACTCCGTTTCACACGAAATTTCTTTTGTTAGGATCGTAATTAAATTCTGGATCTGATGACGCTGGTTTGGATAAATTTAGAGACCGTCAAATTTTGGGTTTAAATCGGATTTACATTCGATTTAAATTCAAAAGGTGAGTGTTTTGACCCACTCACAATTACTAGAAGCTTTTATGTTTGTTAAAATTTTTTAGAAATGAATAGAAATTTATTTATGAGTATTTGGCATGTTTATTTCATTCATATCTGTTGAATTGCATTTTATTAAATTTAACTGTTAATTTAATTGATTTATTGTGTATTAATTGACTGTTGGAAATTTTTGTTGCATATGAATTGCTAGTTAACAGTTGTATAAATTATTACTGAATAAACTGTTAGATTAATAGTTGATAAATTTAATTTGAATAAACTGCCAGTTATCACCTGTTATATATGATCATATATATAATTGTTATTGATTGATATTGATCGATGTTGTGGTTGGATGATGGATGTGTTGTTGAATGAATGTTTTATTTGGATATCATTAAACTGCAAGTTAGTATGCATTTACATTTCATTCGGGATTGCGGTTTGAAATGATATACAACCGCAGTTTTATTTTTTTTAATTGCGGATTGAAATGATAAATATCCGTATCACTTGACCATAGGATAGAAAACTATATACAGGCATCGCGGTCTATATATAACTATTTTTAATGTGATTTCTATGGTTTGGATGGAATACGGTTTATAAAAATCTTAAATTTTATACTGAATAAATGTTTTCTTCCATATTTATATACATATGAAGTTGAAAAATTTGAAATAAAAAGGTGTATAAATCTCTTTATTAAAATGGAAGAAAATTTAGTAAATGGAGTTTGATAATTTATATCCTATGTTTAAATGTTAAGTTGGAAATTTTAAGATATGATATTTATAATTGGATTTTCCCAAAATAAATTAAATGAATATTCTAGTATAACTTGAATTGGAAAATATATATAATTTATTACTAGAAATTGAAGTCTTATAAATTATGGATTCTATGTGAATATTCAAGGCTAATTAATAGAACATTTGATTTGAAAGAATAAAATCCAACTTTAGTTGAAATATTTATACTCAAAATGGATATACGTATATATATGAATTTATTGAAATGGTTTTGGAACTTGAAACGATATTAAATTTTGGTTTTAACTTTAAATAAATAAATGTATTGTAAAGCCACGAGAAATATTTCTTTTCAAAGTAACATTTAAGTTAAACCACTTATTTTATATACTGTTGAATATCCAAACCATTTAGTTTTGAAAGTAATGGTTTTAAAAACTATGGATTTCGAAGTATTATGTTGAAAGTTAATATTCAAATATTTGGTTACAAGGAATTATAAATTTTAAAAGTGGCATAATTTTTGGAAAAGATTTATATTTGGGAAATGATATCATTGATTTGGGTTTTATAAAATAATATCAAAATGAATCTTTTTGGGTTTTAAAGAAGAAATGATATCGTAATATTATGGTTTTGAAATGGATTATATTCTGGTTTTAAAGTATAAACTATTTTTAAATGATCGCGGTGTTATAATAACGATGGGTTGGCAAAGAGACCGGGATCGGATATGGACATACTCTCTGTCGATACCGAAAACCACTTTGACTAACCGTGTACGCGGTGGAGATTCCAGAATGAAGTAGGTGGTGGCGACGTTTCCTGTAAGGTAAATACGTGGACCCAACTCCCGTGAGTTGGCATAAGGTGGCTAAAACAGGAGCGATTCTCAGGCCAATGAGGTCATTCCTCTGATCGGACGCTCCTCTTCGATATTATACTTTGACTTGGATTGATTCAGTGGCCACTTCTATATTTTGATTTTTGGGAGTTAGTCCGAGGTGGGCGGTAACTGCGGCTACGCGTTTCCACCAGCCTGGATAGCAATTGGTATATCTACCCTGGCATTGCCTAGTTGTGCCGTGTCACCTACCATATCGAGCCTTTACTACGAGTTTCTATTTGTGTCGTACCTATGGAGTATCCTCTGGTAGCCTCCCGATCAGGAGGTATTACGGTACTGTATAGACTATTGGCATTTTACGTGTTAAGGTGGAAAATGTAAAGCCTTAACGCTATTTAAAAGTAAGTTTATTTTATAAATAGACACTATTATAATAGCGCAATATACTACATAGTAAATAGTTTAACGGATCCTTAGGAGATGTAAATCCCGAGCATCTCTTGAGTTACTGTACTCATATTTATTTCTGTTTATTTAACTCACATAAGATTTTCTAGTCTGACTCGAGTGTTTTTGTCTTTTCAAATTCGCTTGGGTCAGTCCGAGCGTTTCAGGATAGCAGATTTTAGCATTGGAGGACGAAGACGAAGAATCAGTATTATTTTACATATAGTATTGCACCACACTCTTTCTATTCCGCTGCATTGCTTGTATTGGTATGTGTAACTCTGATATTTATTGTAAAAGAAGAATCAAGCCTTTGTAAACTGTTTATGAAACTGTATATTTGTTATTATATTTTATCCTTCCGCTGTGAGATTCTATTTTCGTTTTATTTCTTCTCTATTTTTCTTATTTACCCCATAACAATCCGCCCTTGCGTATGCTTTGAATTGGGACAAGTGTCGGTTTAAAGTGTGCGAAAAAAGGCAGGATGTTACATCTGGTATCAGAGCTTTGGTTTAGCGATAAACCTTGGCTTTGTGGGGTTTGACTCTTTGTTAATAGGGTAGTAATATCCTATGGGAGTCGCTGAGTGTATATATATGAGAGAGCGTATTTGTTAGTATTAATAAAAAGATTTTTATATTGTATTAATCTGTTCCGCTTTGTATTTATAAATTCTGGTTGATGCATGGGACGCTATGTCATCAATAGGGATTTCTAAACACTTAATAGGACAGACCGACATAATATTTGTTTTAATATAGGTAAATGAAAGAATTTTGCCTATTATATTTTCTATATATAAAAATATTTTTATAAAGATATATATATATTTGGTTGCTATAGATTGGGTGTTAGGAAATAAAATATTTATAATAACTGAAGCTAAGTTGAAATTATGATAAATCAAATTGGAGATTTTAGAACTTAAGTCCGGGATTTTTTCCAAATCTGCTTTCAAAGAATTTGTGAAATTTATTGATTTGGTTTATAAGAAATTTCTTATATAAATATTTTGTATAATTTGGAAGAATTGTTTTAAAGAAGATTTTGGAGAGAATAAATTTTGTACTTTCCTCTCTATCGCTGGAAAATAATTTCGGTGATGGCGGCCGCATCATCGACTTTCATTTTCGGGTTTCGAAGGGGAAAGGCTACTGTAGTGAATTCTACTACAGATTTATTTGAAATTTTCTAAAAATTTTTTTTTCTTTTATTGCTCTAACTATAATTAGAGATATTGAGTTGTAAGAACTTATTTATCTATCATTTGAAAATAAATTGAAATTTAACCCGGTACTTAATTCTAAATTTTTCCGTTAATTAACTGTTTAAAATTTGTTAGTGAAATAAAAGTTAAGTAATAAATGAATTGAAACCTCTAATTGAAATAAGAGAATAATTGCAAAGCTATAAAGATGAATTTGCATACATATGAGACAAAGAGTAATATGGATAAACATTAAATTTAATTAAAAGAATGGAGATTAAACTTGTATAAGTTCAATTGCAATTTGCTTAACATAAATAACTTACCCAAATAGTTGAAGTGTTAAATGAGAAACTGGAATTGAATATTTTACAAGTAGGAATTTAGGAAAAATGAAGTATTCAATAAATTACTATTATAATAAGAATTTAATGGTATAAACTTAGGTTATAATTGAAATTTTACTGAAAAAGGGTTAAGAATTATTAATAGATGATATGAACCTAAGTATATAAAATGAAATTCAAAATAAGAATTGATTGTATGATTATTGACTTAAGTATGTTTTAATCTTCCCTATTCTAATATAATGGAAAGTAGGAAAAATTAAATGACTGCAATTCATAGTTAATGGATGAATAAAAACTTCCACTTATAAGAATGAATGTTAGCAGATTAAGAATTTAAGGGAAATCTTACAAGTGAAGAAGTAAGGAAATGAAGATATTCAAAATATTTGTTGTTATTAATGAGAATTTATTTTATAAACTTAGGTAATAAAAGGAAACTTAAGTAATAAAAGGAAATACAAATATAATGAATTTTGTGATAGTTGGAAAATAAAACTTGTAAGAAACAAAGAAATCCCTCATAAATGAAGGGAAGAAAATCAAACCACTGAAGTATGAAATAAATGTATAATAAGCTATTTTGGTGTTGATTTGAATTGTTTGGTTGATGTATGGTTGTTGGGTAAGGAATTTTGAAGTTGTTGGATGGAGAAACAATCTATCTTTGTTCCATCTAAGACTGTTGAGTAAAGGATGCACTTGATAGTTATTTTACATTTCGTACAATTTCGGAATTTGAACCTAACAACTAATTGTTTGTTTGATTGAATGATTTTGTTTGCGGTGTGTGCTGTTTGTTAAAATGTATGGTTGTTGCATTTGATAGGATATGAATGATTGAATCCACTAGAATAGTTCACTTTAAAATAAATATTTAACATTTTAGGCTTATAAGAAAATACAGGTTATGGAAGCAACTGCTACTGCTTTTGGTTCCATAATAATAAGCGTATTGCCCGACAAATAGGTACGTTTCCGGATTACGTATAAAGCGCTATTTTATATATTTTCCCGTGTTGGGATATTTTATTTGGATAATATGTGTAATATATTTGTATATTTGGATATTATATTTTCTCCAGAGTCCCTCCGTACAAAGGAGACTTTGCCAAAAAAATTCGTAAATTTTGGACTTAGAATTTTGTGAAAGTATTTTTCCAACTTTAATAATTCAAGTATTAAAGGATATAATGATTATAAAACAAATATATTTCATTAAAGGAAATTAATCCAGTAAAATATTGTTTATAAGTTAATATTTGAAATAAGATGCACTGTAAATCTTCCTCCTCCCTTCTTTTTTCCTTTTCGGGGACGAAAAGTTTTGAGTGGGGGAGATTGTAACGACCCGTTAAATTTATGATATTTAATAAAATGAATTAATATAATTTCTAATTTGGTTAAAAAAAAATAATGTAGAAATTTGGTATAGTGGTTGCAATTTAGTGTAACTATAAAATTTTATGATAATAGATGTGGATAATGTAAATTTTCACAACTTGATTTAAAGTAATTTTGAAGAAACAAATAAATGTTGAATTTGTGAATGTTAGTATAAATATTAACTTAAATGGTGTTCATTAATACAAAGATGTAATTAGTGTAGATAGTAATAATTCATGCCTGTAGTGAAAGGAAAAGAAAACTAATAGAAACATAAAATTTATTTTATGTAAACAAAAGTATAGTTTTGAACAAACTTATGAAAATTGATAGAAACAGTGTTTGTAATCAGTTTGGTTATTTTATATTTGAAAGATAGAGATGTGTAAATACGTTAATGAATTTAAAATGGGAAGGAATGGTAGAATGAAAAGAATATATATAATAATAAGCATTTGATTCAATTAAGGGAATTAAATTATAATAAATGGTCATTTAATAAATGCAACGTTTGTGAAAAATCATAATAGTTGTGTAAAATGTGTACAAACTTGGATTTGGAAGTTTGTTGGATTTATAACGGTTTTGCTATTAAGTGTATGAGTTTAAAAGTTATTCCCTTTTGTAAAGTAATAGAAGAATGCATAAAGATATAAACAGGGCTTAATAGAATTGACACTTAATGAATTGAATAAATTACCCATTTATGTAGATATGTATAGTGGACTATAAATGGCCTAAGCAAATATAAGATGGAATAATCATTGAGATTTGTACTATGAAAATAAATAGTAACATTTATTTGCAAGGAATAAAAGCCTATTTAGGTGACTAGAATTTGGAGTAATGACTATTGTATGTTACCTACCCTTGTTTCTTGTTAATTTAGATTTTGGGAATCAAATTCAATTTATCCGCCAATTTACCGCAGTTATAGTGAAATGAATTGGTGATTGAGAAATGTTAAATACAAATAAGATGTAAACCAAAGAAAATCCCATTTGTAATAAATTATGTAGAATAAAGTAAAGAAACTAGGAAATGAAAATGTGAAAATGTGGATGCAGTGAGATCTTAAGTGATAATAACCTTGTTAGGCAAGTGATAACGGAATTTTGTGTATATGTAATATTTACTGGTGTGTCAAGTAATAAACACATAGATGCAAGAAAAGGAAAGTTGGTAGCAATCTATATATGTTATTTATCTTACTTAGTATATTAAATAAGGTTTGGAATTCAAATTTTAATTAAAGGAGTTGGTAGCATGTTAGTAGGAAATAATTGTAAGGGTGGGATAACAACTACTATAAACTACCTAATTTAAATGAGTCAATGAACTTATTTGAAATAACGTTCATCTAAATATGAGTAATTAAAATGGCGGGGTCAACAATAAACGTTACTTTAGAATTAATTTATATTTTAACGGAAGTGTGAAAGTAAAGCAATAAAAGCGTAAACTTATCAAGGTAGAATTTAGTAGTGTAATGAAAAAAATGTTAAGAATGTTATAGTATAATGATTGATTGGAAATCAAAATTTACTTGTTTGAATGTAACTTTAGGGAAATTGGATTTAATTAAAATAAAAAGGAAGAAAAAAAAATTGGATGAAATTTAATGTTGGAATATTATGTAAATATAAACTTAGATAAAATCTAAGGATATCTACGTAATAGAGTGTAAAACCAATGTTAATTTCATCTATTTAATACTAATAGGTTAATAATAGAATGAAGAGTAAATTTAATGTTAAGTTAATATGAATTAAGGTAATATTGGGGAATAATGTGAATTTTCTTCATAATATGATAAGTTGTAGAATACAACGTAAACTTAAGTATAACCTTTGGATTGAAAACATTGTTAAGGGTTACCTGTTAAATTTGGATGGAATTGGCAATAAATGTTACACTTATGGGTAAGGAAATAAAAATGTCCAGAATTTGAGTATATTAAGAAATGGGGATTGAAATTGAAATCTTGCAATGAATCTAATAATACGTTACATAAGTGTTAAATTAAGGTAACATTTGGAAAATATGATAATGATTTTCAAATTGAACAAGTTGTGGAATTAATAAGGATGGAAGAAAAAAAAATCAAGATTTATTTTATTTATTGGAATGAAAAATTTATAATTTGATTTATTGCGAATAATTGAAATTTAATTTGGTAATTGGCGAAATGATTAATGATTGAATTAACATAGAACTTGTTGTTAGTTATTAAAATTGTTTAAGAAATCAAAGGAGAGAAATTTTATAAAATTTTAAATTTTGTAATTGGATTGGCTAAAGTGGGAAAGTGGAATTAATCAACGTTGTTACTTTTATCTCCTTCCTTATTAGATCCTTATGTGATTGCATCCACATTTATTGTTGATTATTCCTATATATTGTCACTTATTAATCGTACTTGATGTATGTTTAGCAATTTTGTCACACAGTTAAAGTATGAATATATATATATGATGTATTCAAATTTTTCTGTATCTAGCACTTAATTAATTTAGAATCAAACTAACGAAACGTGTCATTTATTTTTGTCCCTCCATATCCATTTTCTTTCTAATTAATAAATACCTCTTTTTAATACCTGCTACTAAAAAAAAAAAACGGGACTGTTCATATTTTCTATATTTCAATACCAAGTGTTCATATTCACTTTATTTCTAATTAATAGCAGCCTCTCCTTTCAAATCTATTTGTCCCTAAACCTAACTCTAACCTTATAAATAACCTACTTCTTATTCTTCTATTACATTTTGTTTCTCCTAACTCTAACCCTAGCCTCCATGCTATTCTTCTTCTTCTTCTTCTTCTTTTTTTCTTGTTTTTCTCAAAGCTCCTTATTATCTCTCATTTTAATTTTTTTTTCTTTCTCTTCAAATATTCTTCTTCTTCTTCTTCAAATTTACTTCTATTTCAAACTTTCTTCTTTTCAAATCTAGATCTTCTCTTCCGTTTTCAGTTCTTATTTTAATCATTTTTTTTCAATTCTTCATTTTCAAATCTTCTTTTTCTTTCAAACCTTTTAAAATACATACATTCATATAATAAGGAGGAAAATTAAAGTAAATCGAAATAAAAGAAAAATTACGGAACAAAGTTAGCAATCAAGAAGAAGCATATGCGTTTTTCACGAGGGAAGGTGGATGTGGCACGGTATTTTATTTTTGTTTTGTTTATTTTTAATTTTTTTTTTATTTCAATTGCAAATCGTTTAATTGTGATAACTTTCACATACGAACTCCGTTTCACACGAAATTTCTTTTTTTAGGATCGTAATTAAATTCCGGATCTGATGACGCTGGTTTGGATAAATTTAGAGACCGTCAAATTTTGGGTTTAAATCGGATTTACATTCGATTTAAATTCAAAAGGTGAGTGTTTTGACCCACTCACAATTACTAGAAGCTTTTATGTTTGTTAAAAAATTTTAGAAATGAATAGAAATTTATTTATGAGTATTTGGCATGTTTATTTCATTCATATCTGTTGAATTGCATTTTATTAAATTTAACTGTTAATTTAATTGATTTATTGTGTATTAATTGACTGTTGGAAATTTTTGTTGCATATGAATTGCTAGTTAACAGTTGTATAAATTATTACTGAATAAACTGTTAGATTAATAGTTGATAAATTTAATTTGAATAAACTGCCAGTTATCACCTGTTATATATGATCATATATATAATTGTTATTGATTGATATTGATCGATGTTGTGGTTGGATGATGGATGTGTTGTTGAATGAATGTTTTATTTGGATATCATTAAACTGCAAGTTAGTATGCATTTACATTTCATTCGGGATTGCGGTTTGAAATGATATACAACCGCAGTTTTATTTTTTTTAATTGCGGATTGAAATGATAAATATCCGTATCACTTGACCATAGGATAGAAAACTATATACAGGCACCGCGGTCTATATATAACTATTTTTAATGTGATTTCTATGGTTTGGATGGAATACGGTTTATAAAAATCTTAAATTTTATACTGAATAAATGTTTTCTTCCATATTTATATACAAATGAAGTTGAAAAATTTGAAATAAAAAGGTGTATAAATCTCTTTATTAAAATGGAAGAAAATTTAGTAAATGGAGTTTGATAATTTATATCCTATGTTTAAATGTTAAGTTGGAAATTTTAAGATATGATATTTATAATTGGATTTTCCCAAAATAAATTAAATGAATATTCTAGTATAACTTGAATTGGAAAATATATATAATTTATTACTAGAAATTGAAGTCTTATAAATTATGGATTCTATGTGAATATTCAAGGCTAATTAATAGAACATTTGATTTGAAAGAATAAAATCCAACTTTAGTTGAAATATTTATACTCAAAATGGATATACGTATATATATGAATTTATTGAAATGGTTTTGGAACTTGAAACGATATTAAATTTTGGTTTTAACTTTAAATAAAGAAATGTATTGTAAAGCCACGAGAAATATTTCTTTTCAAAGTAACATTTAAGTTAAACCACTTATTTTATATACTGTTGAATATCCAAACCATTTAGTTTTGAAAGTAATGGTTTTAAAAACTATGGATTTCGAAGTATTATGTTGAAAGTTAATATTCAAATATTTGGTTACAAGGAATTATAAATTTTAAAAGTGGCATAATTTTTGGAAAAGATTTATATTTGGGAAATGATATCATTGATTTGGGTTTTATAAAATAATATCAAAATGAATCTTTTTGGGTTTTAAAGAAGAAATGATATCGTAATATTATGGTTTTGAAATGGATTATATTCTGGTTTTAAAGTATAAACTATTTTTTAATGACCGCGGTGTTATAATAACGATGGGTTGGCAAAGAGACCGGGATCGGATATGGACATACTCTCTGTCGATACCGAAAACCACTTTGACTAACCGTGTACGCGGTGGAGATTCCAGAATGAAGTAGGTGGTGGCGACGTTTCCTGTAAGGTAAATACGTGGACCCAACTCCCGTGAGTTGGCATAAGGTGGCTAAAACAGGAGCGATTCTCAGGCCAATGAGGTCATTCCTCTGATCGGACGCTCCTCTTCGATATTATACTTTGACTTGGATTGATTCAGTGGCCACTTCTATATTTTGATTTTTGGGAGTTAGTCCGAGGTGGGCGGTAACTGCGGCTACGCGTTTCCACCAGCCTGGATAGCAATTGGTATATCTACCCTGGCATTGCCTAGTTGTGCCGTGTCACCTACCATATCGAGCCTTTACTACGAGTTTCTATTTGTGTCGTACCTATGGAGTATCCTCTGGTAGCCTCCCGATCAGGAGGTATTACGGTACTGTATAGACTATTGGCATTTTACGTGTTAAGGTGGAAAATGTAAAGCCTTAACGCTATTTAAAAGTAAGTTTATTTTATAAATAGACACTATTATAATAGCGCAATATACTACATAGTAAATAGTTTAACGGATCCTTAGGAGATGTAAATCCCGAGCATCTCTTGAGTTACTGTACTCATATTTATTTCTGTTTATTTAACTCACATAAGATTTTCTAGTCTGACTCGAGTGTTTTTGTCTTTTCAAATTCGCTTGGGTCAGTCCGAGCGTTTCAGGATAGCAGATTTTAGCATTGGAGGACGAAGACGAAGAATCAGTATTATTTTACATATAGTATTGCACCACACTCTTTCTATTCCGCTGCATTGCTTGTATTGGTATGTGTAACTCTGATATTTATTGTAAAAGAAGAATCAAGCCTTTGTAAACTGTTTATGAAACTGTATATTTGTTATTATATTTTATCCTTCCGCTGTGAGATTCTATTTTCGTTTTATTTCTTCTCTATTTTTCTTATTTACCCCATAACAATCCGCCCTTGCGTATGCTTTGAATTGGGACAAGTGTCGGTTTAAAGTGTGCGAAAAAAGGCAGGATGTTACATCTGGTATCAGAGCTTTGGTTTAGCGATAAACCTTGGCTTTGTGGGGTTTGACTCTTTGTTAATAGGGTAGTAATATCCTATGGGAGTCGCTGAGTGTATATATATGAGAGAGCGTATTTGTTAGTATTAATAAAAAGATTTTTATATTGTATTAATCTGTTCCGCTTTGTATTTATAAATTCTGGTTGATGCATGGGACGCTATGTCATCAATAGGGATTTCTAAACACTTAATAGGACAGACCGACATAATATTTGTTTTAATATAGGTAAATGAAAGAATTTTGCCTATTATATTTTCTATATATAAAAATATTTTTATAAAGATATATATATATTTGGTTGCTATAGATTGGGTGTTAGGAAATAAAATATTTATAATAACTGAAGCTAAGTTGAAATTATGATAAATCAAATTGGAGATTTTAGAACTTAAGTCCGGGATTTTTTCCAAATCTGCTTTCAAAGAATTTGTGAAATTTATTGATTTGGTTTATAAGAAATTTCTTATATAAATATTTTGTATAATTTGGAAGAATTGTTTTAAAGAAGATTTTGGAGAGAATAAATTTTGTACTTTCCTCTCTATCGCTGGAAAATAATTTCGGTGATGGCGGCCGCATCATCGACTTTCATTTTCGGGTTTCGAAGGGGAAAGGCTACTGTAGTGAATTCTACTACAGATTTATTTGAAATTTTCTAAAAATTTTTTTTTCTTTTATTGCTCTAACTATAATTAGAGATATTGAGTTGTAAGAACTTATTTATCTATCATTTGAAAATAAATTGAAATTTAACCCGGTACTTAATTCTAAATTTTTCCGTTAATTAACTGTTTAAAATTTGTTAGTGAAATAAAAGTTAAGTAATAAATGAATTGAAACCTCTAATTGAAATAAGAGAATAATTGCAAAGCTATAAAGATGAATTTGCATACATATGAGACAAAGAGTAATATGGATAAACATTAAATTTAATTAAAAGAATGGAGATTAAACTTGTATAAGTTCAATTGCAATTTGCTTAACATAAATAACTTACCCAAATAGTTGAAGTGTTAAATGAGAAACTGGAATTGAATATTTTACAAGTAGGAATTTAGGAAAAATGAAGTATTCAATAAATTACTATTATAATAAGAATTTAATGGTATAAACTTAGGTTATAATTGAAATTTTACTGAAAAAGGGTTAAGAATTATTAATAGATGATATGAACCTAAGTATATAAAATGAAATTCAAAATAAGAATTGATTGTATGATTATTGACTTAAGTATGTTTTAATCTTCCCTATTCTAATATAATGGAAAGTAGGAAAAATTAAATGACTGCAATTCATAGTTAATGGATGAATAAAAACTTCCACTTATAAGAATGAATGTTAGCAGATTAAGAATTTAAGGGAAATCTTACAAGTGAAGAAGTAAGGAAATGAAGATATTCAAAATATTTGTTGTTATTAATGAGAATTTATTTTATAAACTTAGGTAATAAAAGGAAACTTAAGTAATAAAAGGAAATACAAATATAATGAATTTTGTGATAGTTGGAAAATAAAACTTGTAAGAAACAAAGAAATCCCTCATAAATGAAGGGAAGAAAATCAAACCACTGAAGTATGAAATAAATGTATAATAAGCTATTTTGGTGTTGATTTGAATTGTTTGGTTGATGTATGGTTGTTGGGTAAGGAATTTTGAAGTTGTTGGATGGAGAAACAATCTATCTTTGTTCCATCTAAGACTGTTGAGTAAAGGATGCACTTGATAGTTATTTTACATTTCGTACAATTTCGGAATTTGAACCTAACAACTAATTGTTTGTTTGATTGAATGATTTTGTTTGCGGTGTGTGCTGTTTGTTAAAATGTATGGTTGTTGCATTTGATAGGATATGAATGATTGAATCCACTAGAATAGTTCATTTTAAAATAAATATTTAACCTTTTAGGCTTATAAGAAAATACAGGTTATGGAAGCAACTGCTACTGCTTTTGGTTCCATAATAATAAGCGTATTGCCCGACAAATAGGTACGTTTCCGGATTACGTATAAAGCGCTATTTTATATATTTTCCCGTGTTGGGATATTTTATTTGGATAATATGTGTAATATATTTGTATATTTGGATATTATATTTTCTCCAGAGTCCCTCCGTACAAAGGAGACTTTGCCAAAAAAATTCGTAAATTTTGGACTTAGAATTTTGTGAAAGTATTTTTCCAACTTTAATAATTCAAGTATTAAAGGATATAATGATTATAAAACAAATATATTTCATTAAAGGAAATTAATCCAGTAAAATATTGTTTATAAGTTAATATTTGAAATAAGATGCACTGTAAATCTTCCTCCTCCCTTCTTTTTTCCTTTTCGGGGACGAAAAGTTTTGAGTGGGGGAGATTGTAACGACCCGTTAAATTTATGATATTTAATAAAATGAATTAATATAATTTCTAATTTGGTTAAAAAAAATAATGTAGAAATTTGGTATAGTGGTTGCAATTTAGTGTAACTATAAAATTTTATGATAATAGATGTGGATAATGTAAATTTTCACAACTTGATTTAAAGTAATTTTTAAGAAACAAATAAATGTTGAATTTGTGAATGTTAGTATAAATATTAACTTAAATGGTGTTCATTAATACAAAGTTGTAATTAGTGTAGATAGTAATAATTCATGCCTGTAGTGAAAGGAAAAGAAAACTAATAGAAACATAAAATTTATTTTATGTAAACAAAAGTATAGTTTTGAACAAACTTATGAAAATTGATAGAAACAGTGTTTGTAATCAGTTTGGTTATTTTATATTTGAAAGATAGAGATGTGTAAATACGTTAATGAATTTAAAATGGGAAGGAATGGTAGAATGAAAAGAATATATATAATAATAAGCATTTGATTCAATTAAGGGAATTAAATTATAATAAATGGTCATTTAATAAATGCAACGTTTGTGAAAAATCATAATAGTTGTGTAAAATGTGTACAAACTTGGATTTGGAAGTTTGTTGGATTTATAACGGTTTTGCTATTAAGTGTATGAGTTTAAAAGTTATTCCCTTTTGTAAAGTAATAGAAGAATGCATAAAGATATAAACAGGGCTTAATAGAATTGACACTTAATGAATTGAATAAATTACCCATTTATGTAGATATGTATAGTGGACTATAAATGGCCTAAGCAAATATAAGATGGAATAATCATTGAGATTTGTACTATGAAAATAAATAGTAACATTTATTTGCAAGGAATAAAAGCCTATTTAGGTGACTAGAATTTGGAGTAATGACTATTGTATGTTACCTACCCTTGTTTCTTGTTAATTTAGATTTTGGGAATCAAATTCAATTTATCCGCCAATTTACCGCAGTTATAGTGAAATGAATTGGTGATTGAGAAATGTTAAATACAAATAAGATGTAAACCAAAGAAAATCCCATTTGTAATAAATTATGTAGAATAAAGTAAAGAAACTAGGAAATGAAAATGTGAAAATGTGGATGCAGTGAGATCTTAAGTGATAATAACCTTGTTAGGCAAGTGATAACGGAATTTTGTGTATATGTAATATTTACTGGTGTGTCAAGTAATAAACACATAGATGAAAGAAAAGGAAAGTTGGTAGCAATCTATATATGTTATTTATCTTACTTAGTATATTAAATAAGGTTTGGAATTCAAATTTTAATTAAAGGAGTTGGTAGCATGTTAGTAGGAAATAATTGTAAGGGTGGGATAACAACTACTATAAACTACCTAATTTAAATGAGTCAATGAACTTATTTGAAATAACGTTCATCTAAATATGAGTAATTAAAATGGCGGGGTCAACAATAAACGTTACTTTAGAATTAATTTATATTTTAACGGAAGTGTGAAAGTAAAGCAATAAAAGCGTAAACTTATCAAGGTAGAATTTAGTAGTGTAATGAAAAAAATGTTAAGAATGTTATAGTATAATGATTGATTGGAAATCAAAATTTACTTGTTTGAATGTAACTTTAGGGAAATTGGATTTAATTAAAATAAAAAGGAAGAAAAAAAAATTGGATGAAATTTAATGTTGGAATATTATGTAAATATAAACTTAGATAAAATCTAAGGATATCTACGTAATAGAGTGTAAAACCAATGTTAATTTCATCTATTTAATACTAATAGGTTAATAATAGAATGAAGAGTAAATTTAATGTTAAGTTAATATGAATTAAGGTAATATTGGGGAATAATGTGAATTTTCTTCATAATATGATAAGTTGTAGAATACAACGTAAACTTAAGTATAACCTTTGGATTGAAAACATTGTTAAGGGTTACCTGTTAAATTTGGATGGAATTGGCAATAAATGTTACACTTATGGGTAAGGAAATAAAAATGTCCAGAATTTGAGTATATTAAGAAATGGGGATTGAAATTGAAATCTTGCAATGAATCTAATAATACGTTACATAAGTGTTAAATTAAGGTAACATTTGGAAAATATGATAATGATTTTCAAATTGAACAAGTTGTGGAATTAATAAGGATGGAAGAAAAAAAAATCAAGATTTATTTTATTTATTGGAATGAAAAATTTATAATTTGATTTATTGCGAATAATTGAAATTTAATTTGGTAATTGGCGAAATGATTAATGATTGAATTAACATAGAACTTGTTGTTAGTTATTAAAATTGTTTAAGAAATCAAAGGAGAGAAATTTTATAAAATTTTAAATTTTGTAATTGGATTGGCTAAAGTGGGAAAGTGGAATTAATCAACGTTGTTACTTTTATCTCCTTCCTTATTAGATCCTTATGTGATTGCATCCACATTTATTGTTGAGTATTCCTATATATTGTCACTTATTAATCGTACTTGATGTATGTTTAGCAATTTTGTCACACAGTTAAAGTATGAATATATATATATATGATGTATTCAAATTTTTCTGTATCTAGCACTTAATTAATTTAGAATCAAACTAACGAAACGTGTCATTTATTTTTGTCCCTCCATATCCATTTTCTTTCTAATTAATAAATACCTCTTTTTAATACCTGCTACTAAAAAAAAAAAAAAAACGGGACTGTTCATATTTTCTATATTTCAATACCAAGTGTTCATATTCACTTTATTTCTAATTAATAGCAGCCTCTCCTTTCAAATCTATTTGTCCCTAAACCTAACTCTAACCTTATAAATAACCTACTTCTTATTCTTCTATTACATTTTGTTTCTCCTAACTCTAACCCTAGCCTCCATGCTATTCTTCTTCTTCTTCTTCTTCTTCTTTTTTTCTTGTTTTTCTCAAAGCTCCTTATTATCTCTCATTTTAATTTTTTTTTCTTTCTCTTCAAATATTCTTCTTCTTCTTCTTCAAATTTACTTCTATTTCAAACTTTCTTCTTTTCAAATCTAGATCTTCTCTTCCGTTTTCAGTTCTTATTTTAATCATTTTTTTTCAATTCTTCATTTTCAAATCTTCTTTTTCTTTCAAACCTTTTAAAATACATACATTCATATAATAAGGAGGAAAATTAAAGTAAATCGAAATAAAAGAAAAATTACGGAACAAAGTTAGCAATCAAGAAGAAGCATATGCGTTTTTCACGAGGGAAGGTGGATGTGGCACGGTATTTTATTTTTGTTTTGTTTATTTTTATTTTTTTTTTATTTCAATTGCAAATCGTTTAATTGTGATAACTTTCACATACGAACTCCGTTTCACACGAAATTTCTTTTTTTAGGATCGTAATTAAATTCCGGATCTGATGACGCTGGTTTGGATAAATTTAGAGACCGTCAAATTTTGGGTTTAAATCGGATTTACATTCGATTTAAATTCAAAAGGTGAGTGTTTTGACCCACTCACAATTACTAGAAGCTTTTATGTTTGTTAAAAATTTTTAGAAATGAATAGAAATTTATTTATGAGTATTTGGCATGTTTATTTCATTCATATCTGTTGAATTGCATTTTATTAAATTTAACTGTTAATTTAATTGATTTATTGTGTATTAATTGACTGTTGGAAATTTTTGTTGCATATGAATTGCTAGTTAACAGTTGTATAAATTATTACTGAATAAACTGTTAGATTAATAGTTGATAAATTTAATTTGAATAAACTGCCAGTTATCACCTGTTATATATGATCATATATATAATTGTTATTGATTGATATTGATCGATGTTGTGGTTGGATGATGGATGTGTTGTTGAATGAATGTTTTATTTGGATATCATTAAACTGCAAGTTAGTATGCATTTACATTTCATTTGGGATTGCGGTTTGAAATGATATACAACCGCAGTTTTATTTTTTTTAATTGCGGATTGAAATGATAAATATCCGTATCACTTGACCATAGGATAGAAAACTATATACAGGCACCGCGGTCTATATATAACTATTTTTAATGTGATTTCTATGGTTTGGATGGAATACGGTTTATAAAAATCTTAAATTTTATACTGAATAAATGTTTTCTTCCATATTTATATACATATGAAGTTGAAAAATTTGAAATAAAAAGGTGTATAAATCTCTTTATTAAAATGGAAGAAAATTTAGTAAATGGAGTTTGATAATTTATATCCTATGTTTAAATGTTAAGTTGGAAATTTTAAGATATGATATTTATAATTGGATTTTCCCAAAATAAATTAAATGAATATTCTAGTATAACTTGAATTGGAAAATATATATAATTTATTACTAGAAATTGAAGTCTTATAAATTATGGATTCTATGTGAATATTCAAGGCTAATTAATAGAACATTTGATTTGAAAGAATAAAATCCAACTTTAGTTGAAATATTTATACTCAAAATGGATATACGTATATATATGAATTTATTGAAATGGTTTTGGAACTTGAAACGATATTAAATTTTGGTTTTAACTTTAAATAAAGAAATGTATTGTAAAGCCACGAGAAATATTTCTTTTCAAAGTAACATTTAAGTTAAACCACTTATTTTATATACTGTTGAATATCCAAACCATTTAGTTTTGAAAGTAATGGTTTTAAAAACTATGGATTTCGAAGTATTATGTTGAAAGTTAATATTCAAATATTTGGTTACAAGGAATTATAAATTTTAAAAGTGGCATAATTTTTGGAAAAGATTTATATTTGGGAAATGATATCATTGATTTGGGTTTTATAAAATAATATCAAAATGAATCTTTTTGGGTTTTAAAGAAGAAATGATATCGTAATATTATGGTTTTGAAATGGATTATATTCTGGTTTTAAAGTATAAACTATTTTTAAATGACCGCGGTGTTATAATAACGATGGGTTGGCAAAGAGACCGGGATCGGATATGGACATACTCTCTGTCGATACCGAAAACCACTTTGACTAACCGTGTACGCGGTGGAGATTCCAGAATGAAGTAGGTGGTGGCGACGTTTCCTGTAAGGTAAATACGTGGACCCAACTCCCGTGAGTTGGCATAAGGTGGCTAAAACAGGAGCGATTCTCAGGCCAATGAGGTCATTCCTCTGATCGGACGCTCCTCTTCGATATTATACTTTGACTTGGATTGATTCAGTGGCCACTTCTATATTTTGATTTTTGGGAGTTAGTCCGAGGTGGGCGGTAACTGCGGCTACGCGTTTCCACCAGCCTGGATAGCAATTGGTATATCTACCCTGGCATTGCCTAGTTGTGCCGTGTCACCTACCATATCGAGCCTTTACTACGAGTTTCTATTTGTGTCGTACCTATGGAGTATCCTCTGGTAGCCTCCCGATCAGGAGGTATTACGGTACTGTATAGACTATTGGCATTTTACGTGTTAAGGTGGAAAATGTAAAGCCTTAACGCTATTTAAAAGTAAGTTTATTTTATAAATAGACACTATTATAATAGCGCAATATACTACATAGTAAATAGTTTAACGGATCCTTAGGAGATGTAAATCCCGAGCATCTCTTGAGTTACTGTACTCATATTTATTTCTGTTTATTTAACTCACATAAGATTTTCTAGTCTGACTCGAGTGTTTTTGTCTTTTCAAATTCGCTTGGGTCAGTCCGAGCGTTTCAGGATAGCAGATTTTAGCATTGGAGGACGAAGACGAAGAATCAGTATTATTTTACATATAGTATTGCACCACACTCTTTCTATTCCGCTGCATTGCTTGTATTGGTATGTGTAACTCTGATATTTATTGTAAAAGAAGAATCAAGCCTTTGTAAACTGTTTATGAAACTGTATATTTGTTATTATATTTTATCCTTCCGCTGTGAGATTCTATTTTCGTTTTATTTCTTCTCTATTTTTCTTATTTACCCCATAACAATCCGCCCTTGCGTATGCTTTGAATTGGGACAAGTGTCGGTTTAAAGTGTGCGAAAAAAGGCAGGATGTTACATATCTTAACTCCATTAACTATAATTTAGTTTTGAAATATTTACTTAATAAATTCAATACCATTTAAATAAAACTCAAACTTGAAATATTTATTAATCACTTTAAACCAACGTCAAGTTATAAAATCATATCCTTTAAAATCTAAAATTCAATAAGTTCGAAATCGATTTTAATTAAAATAATTCTTAATTTACTACAATTTCAAATCAATTTCAAATCCATCTTCTTAACATTAATTTGTTAAAATCATTATCAACTCTATATTAAAATATAATTTAAATAAATTCTTAACCGTATTATATTTTAATAAAATCGAACTATATTATTTAACTTATTTTATATTAAACAAACTTATACATAGCTTAAATCTAAGGACTTAACTTTATATAATAACATTTATTTAATGTCAAAATCAATATTTATATACAACCATATATTT
This sequence comes from Allium cepa, assembly GCA_030765085.1. Lineage (NCBI taxonomy): Eukaryota > Viridiplantae > Streptophyta > Magnoliopsida > Asparagales > Amaryllidaceae > Allium > Allium cepa. Next base: position 124,160,653 of record CM060940.1, on the reverse strand, counting down.
CTTTCCAAAACCATAGAAATTGAAATATTTATATATAGACTAGCGGTGTCTATATATAATTTTCTATCCTATGGTCAAGTGATACAGATATTTATCATTTCAATCCGTAATTTCAATATATACGTGTATATATAATTCAACCCGCAATCCCAAATTCAATTCAATGAAAATTGTTTGGGTTTATCATTTCAACCCATAACGATTTTCTCCTATTCTAAAGTCCGATCGGATATGTATCATTTCAACCCATAGGGAATTCTATACAAACAGGGAACTTATAGAGTGATAGCAGATATGATAATAATAATAATAGGCATATATCATCAATAACAATATAATATAAACAACAGGATATGGTGTCATATCCCACAGGTGAGCAGTTATAGATAATTGCATATATAACAATTTAAATAACTACAGCAGCATATTTCAATTGTCGTTCCAATTGAAATAAAATTTAATAAGTACAAGAACGTTATTCATCAGTGATTACTCACCTTTTGAGGTTAGAGGAGACAACAGAAATGAAGAAAATGACATGGATACGCACACGCACATGGGCACGACACGACAAAGAGCTGCGACAAGCGAAAGGGCAGATTTAGCACGAAAATTTGATGAAACAAATATATATACATATACGATATACACACACACACACAAAAATTATAATTATAATTAATTAATATATATACATATAATTTTTTTTAGAAAGCACAAATTAAATGTATATATGCAACACGTATAACTACCGTCGAAAATAGCGTAAACGTCCAATATATAAGCTTGGATAGATCCACAAGACATAAAACAGTCGAAACTACACTAACCGCTCAAGGAACAAAATATGTATATATATACACACACCTTTCTACTCTTTTTTTTGAATTTGAAAGGGATGGGATGGGATGCAAACTCAAAATATCATGTAACCAAGTAACAAATACAAGCCTAGAACCAAAGCATGCAACCAAATAATAAATTAAAGCCTGGAACCAAAGCATGCAACCAAATAACAAATTAAAGCCTAGAGCCAAAGCATGCAAGCTTCAGAACCAAACCGCTTCACCATATTTCATGTTTTCCTCCTTTTTTTTAACATGTATTACTAAATTCAAAATATCTGTATAGATAAAATCATTTCTTTCATCGACACATTAAATAAAAGTCAGATATCAACATATATTTTAACATTAAGGTCTATATATATTGTATATTTTTCTATATTCATTTCTAAAACCCAAGCCGTCCATTTATATACTACATGCAGACTGAATGTCATTGTAAAGATGTATAACAAAGTACATGCAGACTGAAGATGGATGAACGACATATATGTAAAATGACAAACAATATATAAATAACAATGCATCAAAACTTACATATAGTATATATGAACTTTTACATATATATAATAACAGGGCATCTAAAACAAAAATATATAAAGTAAAAGAGTGGTCGGACAACACGTACGAGGAGACTGGAAGAGCAGCTTTTAGCAAAGAAACATATAGACGTATGAGCGAGCTACGGCACCGGAGGAGGTTGCTGTCGAAGAAGATGGAGCAGGTGCGGTGCGGAAGGCGGTGCCTGAGATGGTTCTCGGCCTTGGGACGTGGCTGAGTGCGAACAGGTTGAGGTTTAAAGAAGTAGACGCATGAACGAATTCTCTTGCCTTTTCATTTTTTTTAGTGCGGGCGCATGTTGTGGGTTAGGTGGCTATCACATGCAAGCAGTTCTGAGGAGTAAAGGCGGGCAAGTGTGTGTTGGAATAAGCGTTGGAGAAGGTAAGGTGGCGTTTTGGGCTGTGAGATGTCAAGATGAGCAAGCAGGTTCAAAAGGAAGGAAAATGTAACAGCCCGCAAATCCGTACCCCTTGAGTCAACACTATTCAACGTCAATCAACTCAAGTTGTACAGAAATGCGAACCATTTGGGTTAAAGAAGAAGAGGTAGAAGAAGAAAATAGAAAACAACAGAATCTAACCATCGCAGCGGAATAAAATATAATATATAATAAATGATCTTTACACAAAAACAATTATACATTTGTTAATATATATTACATCATCAGAGTACATCAATCACAGTTTAACAACAACAACATACAAATGGATACACAGCATCTCAACACAGCGGAATATATATATAAACAATTATGAAAGTACGTATCGTCATCCAGCTCGTTTCCTGAGCTCCACAGCATGGAATCCTGTATATCCTATAATACTCGGTGTGACCCGAGCATTATAGTTAAATAACACCCGAGTCCGTCTGGAATACCAGCGTGAGAAAATCACACTCAATTGATTATTAAAGTTTCAAAAATCCTTTGAAAACAAAAGCATATCGTAAGACCACGCCACAAATAAACATATCGGGTTTTTACCTTACGATAGCCAAAACAATTTTTATAGAAATCCTATGATTTTATAATAGGGTCTATATACAAGTACTTATAAAATAGCCGAAATTGCTACATGATTAAATTCCAGCTACTAGCCACAGAGCGGGTAATACAAACAAAACTCGTACAAGGCTCATAGGGAGAATGGATTTCCAACTAATGACTAGGCACTGGGGTACCACCTGTCACAGTACGTGGCCTAGATCACAGTACCGAGGAGTACGCCCGCTCCCCTGCAACACAAGACCGGGACTACCACTTACTGGATAATCCCGAGCGAGATCACCCCGCGGTTGAGATCAGCAACTGCCCACTAAGCTAAAATAAAAGGGACATCTAGACAGGGATGACCTCACCCTGCTTGGGTGCTACCCACCTAGCCTTGCTGCATAACCCCTGATTTTCAATCATTCCCATTTGATGAGGCTTGAGGCTAAGCGTTACCTTTTTAGAACATATCCCTTAGAATGCCCATCGTCCACCTGACGATGTTTCGCAAGCATTCATCCATACAAGTCCGTCCCGGGTTCGAACGGAACCGAAGGCACTATTCCTACTACATCCATTTTGGAAATATCCTCAGGATTAGTAGAGACTAGCCCTTGCACTTCACTGCTCCATCTTCGAATCCAAACTCATTCCATGAAACGTACAAACCGGATCGAAGTGGTTTTCGAGAAATAAATCTCGATCCCAGTCTCTTCGAAACGATCAACGCATTTGTCCACTATTGATAGTCGGTGATTTAACTGTCAATTTATATTCACAAACAACCGTTCAACAATAAATAATTTTCCAAGTTATTTATTAACCTCGAAAATATCTTCACAAGATATATTTCCACTTTTCAAACCCTTTTGAAAACAGTTCCGAACTTTATTTCCTTCTCAGAATAAATTCCAAGTATTTTCTATTCCCACTGAAATCACCAAGCATAAAACTTTAGATTTTTAAAATGATTTAATCCGCTTTACTTTGAAATATACTTTAAAGCATTTAAGTTAAAAAAATTTACTTCACTAATTTATTAAAAACATATACTATACGAATATTTGAAAATAAAGTTACTTCATAAATATAAAACTAGGTTTTCACTTTTAAAACAAAACACAAAGTCACCTTTAAATAATTATTACAATAATAGATTTGAAAAATATTTACCTTAGGATTTTACACATTCAAAAATAATAAATTTTCTAAAATATGCTTTTTAAAACAACATTAAACTTTTATCTTATATATTTAAAATTTACTTTGAAAACGTATTTGGCTATCCAGGAAAATATACTTCTCTTCACATCCTTTAAAAATAAATCACTATTTATTTTTAAACAAATTTTCTCATTTCCTCTTAATGAATTCCCATTTTAATTTATTCTCCCAAATATCCAAATTCAAACACTTAAATCAATTTCCAAATTGATTTCCAATTTACTTCATTTATTCAAAAATCCTTTAATTTCATATTTATTCCTTAATTATGATTTGAAATACTTTTAACTGAAAATACCAATTTTAGATTTCTCAAATTACTTCTTTATCCTTTTAAATAAATTAAAACTTCAAATTTTTAAAATAATTCTTCATTCCTTTAATTGATATAACTTAAGTTTACAATTCATAAATTTCGATTTATTCAAAATTCCTTTCATACTTGAAGTTATTTATTATTATTTTCATATTACTTCTATTCTTTTCAATTCATTCTTAATTTATTCAAATTTCCTATAATTATTTCGCTTACAAGTTTACTTCCTTTATTTTCTTCCCAACAATCCAATTTATATATATTATTGGTAACTCATTATACCCAAATATATCCAATCAAATCATAACATTTAATATTCCAATATATTCATCATAGGATATCAAGTAATTAACACAGAGAATATTAAATAATGAACGTTGAGGGATCCAGTTGGATCCCTCCAACCTGTTTTCCCTGCATCCACAGATGTTAGCACAACATAAATATCTCCGCTATATAATGCGGAAAAAATCAATCATTCCCAGATATAGTATATACTATAATATAACACATAAATCAATTCAACCATTTAACCACTTTATTTAAATTTAACCATTTAAATTTAAATAAAACCTGAAGAGTGAGATTAACTCACATTTGCATTTGTTTTGCAGTCCATCCCTGAACAGCTTGTTTTCTTTTCAGATTTCAAACCTTGAATAAATATTAGATGATTTTATTGATATTTGGATTAATTGAACAATTAATTGCCATTCTATAATTTAGTTAACTAGAAATTTTATTTACACCAATTTTCCTTTAATAAATTATTTTTCTGTTTCACCAATACATTTTTAAATTAATTTCTGAAAAAACTGTCTAGCAGATAAAATTCTTTACTGTAACATTTTTTTTAACATATTTACTAAACCCTTATGAAAATAAAATCTCTTCTAACATATATATACTATAAACAGAAATGGTTGTAAACCTTAAATAAAATTTTCCAAACTAGGCAAATTAATTTAAAAATCAGAAAATACCTCGTCGTCTTACCCTCACGATTCTGACAACCCTTAGACCCCCATCACCAGAACGACCCCGAGAACAAGACCTCGCGTGCTTCCTATCGTTTGCCACGCCGACTGCCGCGGCGCTGCATCGAACGCTGGCGAGCATCCTATCACGACACCCATCCAGAGCCTCGCGAGAAGAAAACCCCAAACATACGCGCCTTCGATTGCCAGATCGAGCACGCGATTTGATATCGAACGCGGCTTCTCCGTCTTCGTGAATCCCAAACCCCAAATCGAAACCTCGAACCTCCTCCGCCGTTCTCTTCGAAGTCGCCCAAGTCTTCCAGCCCCAATGCGCTCGATCAATACACGGTTTGAATAGAAGAGGAGAGTGGATGCTTGCGACTTGATTTTCGATTTCAAAATTGAAAGACAATTCGTAATTCATATTCGAACAGAACGAATCTGAGGAAGGATACACGAATTTCTCGTCTGCCATTATATATATATATATATATATATATATATATTTAAACGAGGCGGAAATCGAATTAGAAAGGAGAAGGGGGTTTCAGCTTTGATTCAATTGGAAAGGAAAAGCGCCCATTTTTTTCTTCTGATCGAATTGTGACTTGAGAAGATGGGAAGAAAGGAAAGATGGGTACGAAGGAGGCCAATAGGCGGTAGGTTGTACAAAATGTCGGATTAAAGAAAAGTGAATATATTGCATTTAAATTTAATTTCGTCTCAGAAAATTTCCATGCGTTTGTATACCATATGCTCACTCCGCAACTCCAATCACTACGAAATTTGAAATCCGATAATAATTCAATACTACGGATCTAATGGAACTGGTTTCGTCGAATTCCAAGACTGTGTCTCGGAAGGCTATATTTAAATTCAATTTAAACGATATAAATTTCAAAACTTTAACAAACCATTTTTAAATTTGATTTCAACACTTCTATTCTCTTCAGTATTATCAATATAAATTTTACAAGCCTTCAAATTATTCTTGATAGGCTTAAAACTTCAGATTCAACATTTAGCTCAACTTCAATTATTTAATTCAATAATTTAATTATCAATAACTAGTGATATTTGAATTTCAAGTTAAAAATTAACCTTTAAATATTTCAAATCAACTAAATATTCCAATTTTAAAAGCTTAAAAATTTCGGGTCGTCACATTCCTCCCCCCTTAAAAGAATTTCGTCCCCGAAATTACTAGTTAAGAGGAATGGTCCAATGCCCGTTTACTTTCCCAAAACAATTCAACATTCTACCAACTATCTTTTTATAAAAGACCCATTACCATTCTTACTAACTTCCCCAACTTTCCCATAGTTTTCAAACCATATTATTTGCATAATCACTCAAATTTCAGTTTTTAATTAAATTTAAAATTATCAGAATTCTCTCAAAATTTTTCTAACTCCCTAAATTTCCGAAAATTTTTGCCAGCGTCTCCTCTGCGCGGCTAGCTCGGTACAACTACAAAATGGCACTACAGCCTCCCAAATCCAAAAAGAAAACAAAAAGCCAAGCGGCTAGATCCAAAAACCCAATCAAATTCCATATAGAATTTTAAACACATACCTTTTTGTCGAGCAATTCTAATTTATTATCTGAAATCAAAACCAATTTTCTTTTCCCTTTTTCATACCTGCATATCCTGTTTGGCAATAATATATAATCACAACATTCAAAATCATTTATTTTAATTCTTTCCAAAATTTCAATGTTCATTCCATTTAAGCCCGTACGATGTACCTATATCATTCGTACGTAATACCGAATCCGATCGCCTACTCGATCACACAATTTCACTTCCGAACTAGTATCGTCCACCCGAATTCCTAGTGCCGACTCAGATCTGGTTTCCTGATTAGAAACCGTCATTCTCTTTGCATAGTCATATCTATGATAGAGAATTTCCAGAATCAATCAAAATCCATATCCAGGGTTCGCCGTCGAAAATCGAGTGAAAAATCCTAACTCGGATCGATACAACTATCTCGAAATTCTGTGCTCGAATCTGGATCAGATAGCTATGCGAATAAAATAATATACGTACATCCTACGTATTTTCCCCAATTGATTATCAACTATATCAATTTCCGTTTTATTCACGTTTATTTTTATTGTTATTCACTTATTCACACCTTTCCTTGCCACAACTTCCAGTTTTAATCTTTTTATATCCCAATTCCAAATAAATTTAATTTGCTTCAATTTGCGAATTAATTTCAAACCTTAATACTTTCATCCAAATTTCATTTTCTGTTTTACTTGAATTTAATTCACCTCCAATTCGAAATATCGAGTTCAATCCATCTCATTTCAAACAATATTCGATTAATTATTTCTTAAATTAATTTCACTTACTAATTCGTTTTTATATCTCAAATAAAAGTTTGTTTGCAAACTTTTCAATCTTTAATTTCTTTGAAATATATACACACACACACACACACACACACACACACACATATATCTTTAATTCATCTTACTTTACTTGTACAATTTAAGTTTGATTTCAACATTCAGTTATAATTCTATTTGCTTAACAAATTTTAATTCATTAGTCGTTAGTGAAAATTTTTCAAAGATTCAAAAATTTCCTAACTCCCAAAATTTCCGAAATTTTTTGGCAGAGTCTCCTTTGTATGGAGGAGCTTAAGCAATTTGACAAGAGATATAAATATATATACATCGACCCACACGGTCGGAAAACAGAAAAACAGTCCATATTTCCTATTTGTATTGCGTAGGCATGCCTTATTTAGCATTTTTAAGCAAGCGGCTATTTATTTAAGCAATTGGCGCGACAAAACCAATCAAACGGCTTCCAAAACCTGTACTTACTCAATTTAAACATGTCAGTGTCAAATATACAAGGTTTATTAACAACTTTCTTAATTTCAATAGCTAACACTTGTATAATATAAGCAATATCCACTAAACCCTTCCATAAGCAAATTTGTAAGGTTCCAATGCAAATTTAAATGCTTTCATTTAAATGGTTTACACTTCATTGCTTACATTCAATTCATTTTAAATCCAAATAAACTCATGTTTATTACAATTGATTCAAAACCAATTTTATTACTTATATTAACTCATTTGCATCAACGACGACCATTACTATGCAGATTCAATGATATTCACCTAACAGAATATCCATTCTAGTTTATAACTACTTAAAATTGATACCAATTCAATTTTTACTTCATTTTGTTCCATTTCTAATTGATTCCATTCAATTTATTTCATATTCCATATTCATATTTATCTCATTGAATCCATTTATAAATCTTGGAACAATCCATTTTCAAACCATCTTGTTCGATTCAAATAATTACACAACTCTCCACTTAACTCAGTTTCATTCTTAGTCCAAACAAACTCATTTAAAATGAAATAATCCCAAAGCAATCCAACTCCCATTTTTCCGAAGTCAAATTCTCATTAATATAACTTACGTTAATTAACTCAATTACTAATTTCATTTCATTTACCAAACAAGTTTTATTAAAAATCATTTCATAAAACTCGACACCACCATATCTCAAATTTACTTAAGTCAAGCTTTTATTCGAATATTACTTAAGTTATTTATTTTTCGTCAAGTTATTTCAACTTCAAAATTCAAGTTATATATTTTCTTTTCTTGTAAGCACTTTCTAATTTAAATCCTTAATTTGATTTTCATTTATCAAATCCATTTCATCAACTAATTTAATTTAAATTAGTTTATTCCAATTTTATACCCAATATTTGATTTATATTCCAAATATCACTTTAACTACTTCACTGGCGTTCAATTTATTTTATAATTTAAGTTTTGGATTTTATTCATTCCCCAAAATACAAAACAAATTTATTTTGGCTTATTTATTGCACTTATAAATTTTATGAGTCACAACTTATTTATATCCATTCTTCTATCCATTTATAGTCAATTCTATTCACATTTTACCTTTAACTAGGGATTTTATTTTATTTCAATACTATTCAATTCTTTTATAAGCTGTCGAAACTTATTTATTCCAATTCGATACTTACTCTGTTACATTTATTTAGTCTAGTATATTTTTTTATTATTCCATAAACATTTAAATAAGATTCCAGAGTTTTTTTTAAACAGTTCCCAAAATTTCAAATCACTTTTGAAATCAACTACATCCAAATCCTGTGGAAAATTCAATTATCCCTTTGAATTTCAAAACCAAACCCAGTTCGCAAACAATTCCAATTTAAAATATTCAGGTAGTAATTCCTCTCTTAGAAACTCGAAAATGAACACCGATGACGTCGCGATCATCGTCGGAATTACTTTCCAACGACCGAAAGAGTTTAGTGCTTTTATCTCTTTAACAACATTTCAAATATTTTTAAATTTTCAAATCTTTCCATATTCGATTCCAATTCAAAAATATTTCCAAAATAATATCACTATTATTTCTCCAAAACTTTTGAAGCCATTTCCAAATCCAAAGGAATTTAAACCCTTTTCCAAAATTCCAAATTTGAAATCCATCCAATTTATATTCCGACATTACTCTGGGATTTTCATCATAATTTATTTTCAAATATTCTCTGAAATTCTATTTCAAAATTATAATCTCATTTATATATGAAGTTTATTTCAATTTATAAATTACATTTATAAACAATATTTTCAAACTCCATTTGTTATATAAATTTATTCTTCAACTTTGGTTATAAGTTTCAATTTCTTATTCAATTTCTACACAACAGTGTTAATAATTTAATATTATCATTCATTAACAACCAAGCATCCAAATACCATAATACTTTACAAAAATTATATCTTTTATATGCAAAAATAATTGGGTAAAATTATTTCATTTACCCAACTTTAAAACAATACTGTGTCGAATTGTTCTATTCAAGTGTTTAGAGATTCCTATCAATAACGTTAATTACACGTATTGACCAGAATCCATAAACTACTTAATAAACCAATCATCACAATATAAAATCATTTTATATTCACTAACACATACGCGCTCATATTTATTTATTAATACACTCAAACTCATTCTAGAGTACCATAGACTCTATTTTAAATGAGTAATTTCCCACCAGAGCCAAGGTTATCACCAACATATGCTCTGATACAAAGTATAACAGCCCGCAAATCTGTACCCCTTGAGTCAACACTAGTCTACGTCAATCAACTCAAGTTGTATAGAAATACGAACCATTTGGGTTAAATAAGAAGAGATAGAAGAAGAAAATAGAAAACAACAACAGAATCTAACCATCGCACCGGAATAAAATATAATATATAATAAATGATCTTTACACAAAACAATTATATATATCTGTTTATATATATATTACATCATCAGAGTACATCAATCACAGTTTAACAACAACAACATACAAATGGATACACAGCATCTCAACACAGCGGAATATATATATATAAACAAGTACGAAAGTACCTATCGTGATCCAGCTCGTCTCCTGAGCTCCACAGCATCGAATCATGTATCCTATAATACTCGGTCTGACCCGAGCATTACAGTTAAATAACACCCGAGTCAATCTGGAATACCAGTGTGAGAAAATCACACTCAATTGGTTATTAAAGTTTCAAAAATCCTTTGAAAACAAAAGCATCTCGTAAGACCACGCCACAAATAAACATGTCGGGATTTCACCTTACGATAGCTAAAATAATTTTTATAGAAATCCTCTGATATTATAATAGGGTCTATATACAAATACTTATAAAATAGCCGAAATTGTTACATGATTAAATTCCAGCTACTAGCCACAGAGTGGGTAATACAAACAAAATTCGTACAAGGCTCGTAGGGAGAATGGATTTCCAACTAATGACTAGGCACTGGGGTACCACCTGTCACAGTACGTGGCCTAGATCACAGTACCGAGGAGTACGCCCGCTCCCCTACAACACAAGGCCGGGACTACCCCTTACCGGATAATCCCTAGTGAGACCACCCCGCGGTTGGGATCAGCAACCGCCCACTAAGCCGAAATAAAAGGGACATCTAGACAGGGATGACCTCACCCTGCTTGGGTGCTACTCACCTAGCCTTGCTGCATAACCCTTGATTTTCAGTCATTCCCATTTGATGAGGCTTGAGGCTAAGCATTACCTTTTTAGAACATATCCCTTAGAAAGCCCATCGTCCACCTGACGATATTTCGCAAGCATTCATCCATACAAGTCCGTCCCGGGTTCGAACGGAACCGAAGGCACTATTCCTACTACATCCATTTTGGAAATATCCTCAGGATTAGTAGCGACAAGCCCTTGCACTTCACTGCTCCATCTTCGAATCCAAACTCGTTCCACGAAACGTACAAACGGATCGAAGTGGTTTTCGAGAAATAAATCTCGATCCCGGTCTCTTCGAAACGATCAACGCATTTGTCCACTATTGATAGTCGGTGATTTAACTATCAATTTATATTCACAAACAACCGTTCAACAATAAATAATTTTCCAAATTATTTATTAACCTTGAAAATATCTTCACAAGATATATTTCCATTTTCCACCTTTCAAACCCTTTTGAAAACAGTTCCAAACTATCTTTCCTTCTCAGAATAAATTCCAAGTATTTTCTATTCCCACTGAAATCACCAAGCATAAAACTTTAGATTTTTAAAATGATTTAATCCGCTTTACTTTGAAATATACTTTAAAGCATTTAAGTTAAAAAAATTACTTCAATAATTTATTAAAAACATATACTATACGAATATTTGAAAATAAAGTTACTTCATAAATATAAAACTAGGTTTTCACTTTTAAAACAAAACACTAAGTCACATTTAAATAATTATTACAATAATAGATTTGAAAAATATTTACCTTAGGATTTTACACATTCAAAAATAATAAATTTTCTAAAATATGCTTTTTAAAACAACATTAAACTTTTATCTTATATATTTAAAATTTACTTTGAAAACGTACTTGGCTATCCAGGAAAATATACTTCTCTTCACATCCTTTAAAAATAAATCACTATGCATTTTTAAACAAATTTTCTCATTTCCTCTTAATGAATTCCCATTTTAATTTATTATCCCAAATATCCAAATTCAAACACTTAAATCAATTTCCAAATTGATTTCCAATTTACTTCATTTATTCAAAAATCCTTTAATTTCAGATTTGTTCCTTAATTATTATTTGAAATACTTTTAACTGAAAATACCAATTTTAGATTTCTCAAATTACTTCTTTATCATTTTAAATAAATTAAAACTTTAAAATTTTAAAATAATTCTTTATTCCTTTAATTGATATAACTTAAGTTTAAATTTTGGTTTATTCAAAATTCCTTTCATACTCGAAGTTATTTATTATTATTTTCATATTACTTCTATTCTTTTCAATTCATTCTTAATTTATTCAAATTTCCTATAATTATTTCGCTTACAAGTTTACTTCGTTTATTTTCTTCCCAACAATCCAATTTATATATATTTTTGGTAAATCATTATACCCAAATATATCCAATCAAATCATAACATTCAATATTCCAATATATTCATCATAGGATATCAAGTAATCAACACAGAGAATATTAAATAATGAATGTTGAGGGATCCAGTTGGATCCCTCCAACCTAGTTTCCCTGCATCCACAGACGTTAGCACAACATAAATATCTCCGCTATATAATGCGGAAAAAATCTATCATTCCCAGATATAGTATATACTATAATATAACACATAAATCAATTCAACCACTTTATTTAAATTTAACCATTTGAATTTAAATAAAACCAGAAGAGTGAGATTAACTAACCTTTGCATTTGTTTTGCGGTCCATCCCTGAACAGCTTGTTTTCTTTTCAGATTTCAAACCTTGAATAAATATTAGATGATTTTATTGATATTTGAATTAATTGAACAATTAATTGCCATTCTATAATTTAATTAACTAGGAATTTTATTTAAACCAATTTTCCTTTAATAATTTTTTTTTTGTTTCACCCATACATTTTTAAATTAATTTCTGAAAAGACTGTCTAACAGATAAAATTCTTTACTATAACATATTTTTTTAACGTATTTACTAAACCCTTATGAAAATAAAATCTCTTCTAATATATATATACTATAAATAGAAATGGTTGTATACCTTAAATAAAATTTTCCAAACTAGACAAATTAATTTAAAAATCAGAAAATACCTCGCGTCTTACCCTCACGATTCTGACAACCCTTAGACCCCCATCACCAGAACGACCCCGAGAACAAGACCTCGCGTGCTTCCCATCGTTTGCCACACCGCCTGCCGCGGCGCTGCATCGAACGGTGGCGAGCATCCCATCACGACACCCATCTAGAGCCTCGCGAGAAGAAAACTCCAAACATACGCGCCTTCGATTGCCAGATCGAGCAAGCGATTGGATATCGAACGCGGCTTCTCCGTCTTTGTGAATCCCAAACCCCAAATCGAAACCTTGAACCTCCTCTGTCGTTCTCTTCGAAATCGCCTAAGTCTTGCAGCCCCAACGCGCTCGATCGATTACACGGTTAGAATAGAAGAGGAGAGTGGATGCTTGCGACTTGATTTTCGATTTCAAAATTGAAAGACAAGTCGTAGTTCACATTTGAACAGAACGAATCTGAGGAAGGATACACGAATTTCTCGTCTTCCATTATATATATATATATATATATATATATTTAAACGAGGCAGAAATCGAATTTGAAAAGGAGAAGGGGGTTTCAGCTTTGATTCAATTGGAATGGAAAAGCGCCCATTTTTTTTCTTCTGATCGAATTGTGACTTGAGAAGATGAAAGAAAAGAAAGATGGGTACGAAGGAGGCAAATAAGCGGTAGGTTGTACAAAATGTCGGATTCAAGAAAAGTGAATATATTGCATTTAAATTTAATTTCGTCTAAGAAAATTTCCATGCGTTTATATACCGTATGCTCACTCCGCAACTCCAATCACTACGAAATTTAAAATCCGATAATAATTCAATACTATGGATCCAATGGAACTGGTTTCGTCGAATTCCAAGACTGTTTCTCGGAAGGCTATATTTAAATTCAATTTAAACGATATAAATTTCAAAACTTTAGCAAACCGTTTTTAAGTTTGATTTCAACACTTTTATTCTCTTCAGTATTATCAATATAAATTTTACAAGCCTTCAAATTATTTTTAACAGGCTTAAAACTTCAGATTCAACATTTAGCTCAACTTCTATTATTTAATTCAATAATTTAATTATCAATAACTAGTGATATTTGAATTTCAAGTTAAAAATTAACCTTTAAATATTTCAAATCAATTAAATATTCCAATTTTAAATGCTTAAAAATTCCGGGCCGTCAAAGAAAAGAACAGGCTACAAGCAATATATAAAGTTTGATTTATGACTTTCATTTATTCTTAAGGAGGAGGTGGCCATAGCCAGAATATTACATGAAGCAGAGTTTATATTATACTAATTCACGAATTAAGATAGAAAAAGGAAAATAGTTAACGAAGGAATATAAATTGAATCAAGAGAATTGTGAAAGACAGAGAATTGGACCAGCAAATAAATATTGGAACCAGCGTGTAAAAGCAAAAGTCACCATAAATTGTGGAAATAATAAACGATAGTGGCTATTGATTTTACGATGGGGTATGTAAAGCTAAAAGGTCCCAATACGGAACCGATACGATTGATCGGTTTACCGATTTAGTCGTGTCTCGAACTCTGAAACACGCAAATGAATATATTGTAACAACCCTAGATTTTTTACTATAAATTTAAATTTGACTCTATTTCATTTTAAATTTATTTTATTTGTAAGATATCAATTCTAAATATTTTTAAAATGATAATAGAATTTCTCCAAAATTTACTGTATTTATTTCCTATTTTTAAAGGCTATTTTCTAATTCTGCAATTTTCTTGATTTAAATTATATTTAATTAAATTTATTTATTTATTTTTGTGAATGCATTTTTATTTTATGTTATTATATTTATTTTTAAATATTTTACAAGTCCATACAATTTTTCCAAAGTTTATTCTGTTTATTTTCAAATTTTCTGGACTAGTTTGCATTTTCTAAGCTATTTTCTTATTTTTATCATATATAATTATTAATTATTTATTTATATTTTATATTTTTGTTGAATTTTCGAAATTTAACTGAAATTATTAGTATTTTCAGTAATTTAAACTTATATAAATAAATTAGAGGTAATCTGAAAAGGTTATGACTTTTGACTTTCCAATGGCTTTTTATCTTCCACCTTTTCAAATTTAACCTAACTTTTCATCCATATTGCCATTACTTCCCAATCCTTTCAGCCACATACTTTCTTTATCATTCATATACATTCATTTTCCTCATCTCCTGAAGAAAAAAAATTCGGCCTTTGCTTTTGGGAAAAAGTTTGGTAATCTTCTCTTTCTTTTTGTTTACTTTTATTGATTTTTTGATAATCTTTGCACTTGTTCTTTACCTCTTTAGGTTCGGCCACCTCCATCACCATGCCCTACCGCCTCCATCATCACCTGAGAACACCCCCATCACCACCTCCTCTCTGGCCAAACCCCAAGTCGTGCCTCCTAGTTGATTGATTCATCACTAAAATTCAACAAAAACTCCATACAGTTGCCTTGGCCGAGCATTACCATCCACTTACATCCACTTAACCACCCATGGCTGCCACCAACACCACCTCCACCACCTCCACCACCACCTGGACACTCTGTCACATCATCCTCTTGGCTGCTATAGTGAAGGCCGTGAACCTAGTGGCCTTGGCCGAGCTTAGTTTGGCCTTGAATCCATGTATGTTGCCTTGTTAGTGTAGTTTCCATCACCACCACTTTGCATCACCTTCAAAACTTGATAGGCCGACCCTTAGCAACCCAAACCTGACCCAAAAACCATGCCCTAGCCTTGCTTTTCACTTATGGCCGAACCCAATGGAAGTTGGAAGCAAGAGCAAAGCATTTTTGCTTTGATTTGTGCAGTCAATTCTTGCTCAATTTATCGTATTTGAATTTGAAAACTTATGTATATTCTATTGTTTTGTTTGACTTGTATTCAAAGGAATTGATACTTTGGCTCTTCCACTCATCTATGTGTCGTGTTATCGTGCTTGTCTGGATCTCTTTCGTGCATTCGTCATTGTGTCTCCAGCTCAAACCAGTGAGTTATTCTCACCTGACAATATGTACATATATAACTAGGAAATTGACCCCTTTTGAATCTATAAAATGCATAACCATGTTACACCTGCTATATTATGATTATGTGATGTTCACCCATGCTTAAACACCTGTTATATCATATGTTACTGTTATATTATGCTGTTCTGTTATTTATATCAATTTATCACACTGCAAGTTCTTTTTAGATTAAAATCACTATGGGTTGAAATGATACATACCCGAACGGACTTTAGAATAAGGAAAAATCGTTATTGGCTGAAATGATAGGCCTGAGCGATTTTCAAGTTATTTCATTTACTTGGGACTGCGGGTTTGAAATGATAATACCCGGATTTTCTTTGTAAATTACGGGTTGAATTGATATATTACCCATATCACTTTACCTAGCGTAGAAAATTATATACGGGCCCGTAGTTAAATATGTTTTCTAAAAAATTTAAAATATTTTAGAAATGTAAATATTATAATATTTTGATTTAAACTAAATTAAAATGATTTTTGTAAAATATTATTTGTTTTTTGAATATTTGTAAGTGGAATAAATTAATGAAATGTTAGAAAAATTTGAATGTAAGAATTTTTGGGAATTTTGATTTAATTATAATTGGAAATTAAATTAAATGATATTTTGAATTTAAATGAATTTAAATTGATTTTATAATATATTAATGATTTTTGAATAAGTTAAAATGTGAAATGAATGAATATTAAGTTGAAATTTTGAAATTAACTGAAATTGAAAATTTTTGAATTTGGCTTAAAGGTGAATTTTAAGTTAAATAAATAAAAATGAAATTAGGTTATATTTGAATTTTAAACTTAAGCTTTAAGTTGATATTTAATTTAATAAATTTAAAACTGAATATTGGAATTTAATAAGTGAATTATTATTAAATCTTGATCTTTGAATGGAAATTTAACTTTATAAAATCATGAATTTAAGGAAAACTAAATGATGATTATAAATGTGAAAATGTATGATTTTATAAGTTAAAAATGATCTAAATAAAATATAATTGTTTGTGAAATTATATTGAATGTTTGAAGTTAATTAGTTGCATTTTTGAAATGCTATTGATTCTAATGTAAATGATAATATAGCATTTGTAAATGCTATAATTGATAATAATGAACTAAAATGCTAAATTTAATTAATGGCTATTATAGAATTTTGTAAGTGCTATAATTTTTGAATTTAAATAAGTATATTTGAAATTTAAGTAAACTCTATTACCGCATTTTAAATCTTTGGTTAAATTGAACTGTTTTGAATGTAACTTTCCATAGCGTTTTCTAAATGTGCGAAAAGTGAATTTTTCACTGTTTTGATAAATTTAAGTGAATAAATGAACTTTGAAAAATTTAAAATTTTGGAAATTTAATAATTTAATTATTAAATGTAATAACTTCATTTTTATGATTTAAATGAAGTAATTCGATTTGAAATATAAACTATTTTTGTAATGTGAATTGAAATGGTATTTTAAATTGAAGAAAATGAATATGGTTTTGAAATGAAATGATAAGTTTGATATTTTGAAATGATTTGAAATGACTTTTGAATTGTTAAATGATATTTTATTTTTGATATAAATACCATTCTTAAATTATAACTACGGGTTATAATAACGATTGGTTGTTAAAGAGACCGGGATCGAATATGGACATACTCTCTGTCGCTACCGAAAACTACTTTAACAACTGTGTACGTGGTGGAGATTCCAGAATGAAGTAGGATGGTGAAGACATTCCTAAGGTACTTTACGTGGACCTAACTCCCGTGATTTAGCTTAAGGTGGCTAAAAAAAGGAGCGATCTCGGGCCAAAGGAGGTAAAACCTCTGGCTGGACACACTTCTTCGATACCATCCTATTACTATTGTGATCGATTAGGTGCACCCTTTGATTTTGGAGTGTTGTTTGGAGTGGGCGTATGTGGTTGTTGTGTTACCATCAGCCCGTGTGCATAATTGGTATATCTACCCTGGCATTGCCTTGTGTGCCGTGTCACGTACCATACCGAGCCTTTACTACGAGTTTGCTTTTCTCCCGTAGCCCATGGAGTATTTAGGGTAATCTCCCGATCCGGAGATATGCTGATACTGGATAGACTACTGGGACTATTATGTGTGAAGGGTAATATGGGTATCCCAGAATGCTATTTAAAAGTATGTTTATTTTACTGTAGACACTATTATAATAGCGCAATATTATATATAGTAAATAATTTGACGGATCCTTAGAGGATGGGCAGTCTCAGGCATCCTTTAAGTTACTTGTTCTTTATTACAGTTCACTTGAGTTAGTTTATATTATATATGTATATATTATCCTGACTCGAGTGTTTTTTGTTTTGCTTTACGCTCGGGTCATCCTGAGTATTTACAGCTTTGGATTCTCTTTCTGGAGCTGGTCTTTGCTGGAGTTTCTGCTTATCTACATTTGTATCTACTTTCTGTTTCTTCTGTTCTAGTTTATCTCATGTATTAGTGAACTTCTATGTATTTGGGATTTCTATTATGTTGTTTTCAGACCGCAGTATGTATTTGGTTTGAGACACTGCCGTAGTAGCTTCATGAACTACTATGTATTTTTATATTCCGCTGCGAGTTATTCTGTTTGTTCCGTGTCTGTGATTCTGTGTATTTGATTTTATTTGCTCCAAATTTATTTACAATCTGTTATTTCGCATCATTCAAGTCTGACATGTGTGGATTATTGTCGATTTGAATGGTACGAAATGACGGGTCGGTACATACTCTATGGAGATCTGCATGACGAGACGATCAAAACGGTATACTGATATCAATGGTAAGATCATCCGATCAAAAGTCGATATCGGTACCAAAACGCTGCTATTTCTTCGAAAATAAGAATGACGGAGCAATAACAGTCCAAATTTTTAGAAGCGAAATATGACTCCTTGCTTCAAAGTAAATTTACAAATTTTCTATAGAAAAATATTCAGGTTTGGAAAACATTTTATTATCATCAATTTTTCACTGATATAAATTGAAATAAAATTACACTAGAATATAAACTTCCATATTGTCTTATGAAAATTTACCAGTTGTTATGTTAAAATAAACGCATTTCAAATATCAAATTCAAAATTCAAAATTTTATTATCTAAAATTTTATAAAATTTCAATGAAATATATAAATAAAATAAATAAAGTAAATAAAAATCTACGTGTCGTTACACTCTCCCACCACAAAACTTTTCATCCCCGAAAAGGAAGGAGGTAGAAGAGTAGAAACAGCCAGAAGAAAATAGAATGAAAAACAAGATAAAACGATTAATTTAAAACCATAAAAATTTCAATTTAAATTAATTATATTCAACAATTGATTTTAAATTCAAAGTGTGTGTGTATATATATATTTATTTATTTAATTTGACTAAATTTCAATTTATTAATGTTTGATACCATAAAGGTTTCTTTTAAAACAGAATTTCGTTTAATTTGTCTTCTTTACTATCCAATCAACTTATTATTCTATTTATCTCTATTAGCATTTTATAGCTAAAACTAAGTGTATAACATTTGTCAAAACCACTCAAATTTTATTTGTAAAATCATTAATCATCATTTTACATTGTAAATTATTCAATTGCATATTCAACTTCTGAATGATTTAGGTAAGTTATATTGGAATGTAATCGAATATTATACAAGTAAAATTTTCCTAAATTCAATTACTCCAGTTTAAACATTTATTCCAAAATTTTGGCTTCATTTATAATTAAAATCACCTTTAACATAAATTTAAGAATTACAATTCCGATTAACTTCAAACAATTTAGAGATAAATATATATATAGACACACACACACAACATATATCGAATCAAATTTATAATCATATACCAACATATATATTATAATTCAAATCATACTTTAAGGAATTCAAATCAATTTCATTTTAAAACAATAGCGTAACAAAGCTACCAAAATGTCTCTCCACTTTGAAACTCGAAAATGAATGTTGATGATGCTGCAGTTATCACCAAAATTATTTTCCAACGACAAAATAGAAAAGCACCGATTTAAACTTTTAAATTTCTTTAGAAAATAATTTCTATTTGAAAATACTTTAGATAATACATTTTGAAACTTTAAAACCAAAGTTTGAAATTTTCGAAAATTAAATTCTCAAATTCTTACTTTAAATTCATTTAAATTTCCAAATCAAATTTATAAACCAAGTTTTATAGTTTATTTATTTATATATATATGAGACAAAAGTCAATGGTTTATAAAACAATAAATGAAAATCAAGTATTATTATTTCTACCAACCAATTCATTTAACTATATAATTTCAGCAAATTATACTTATATATGTATATATTAATGTAATCATACAAATCTAATTCATTTACCAAATTTTGAAAATATTATTGTGTCAGTTTGTTTTGTTCAAGTGTTTTGGAAATCCTATCGATAGCGTTGATTAGACAACTCGATAGAAAACTAAAATCAACATCAACAACTCAAACAACACAATATATATATAACATTCTTAATATTAATTTACAAACACGTTTCCTCACTCGACGATACAATAATGGGTTTCCAAGCAAGGATAGAGGTTCAAATTCGATGGACTCAAATCGAAGAGAAATTTGATTCGAAGATAGGTCCGAAACAAAGATAAGATGATTAAATAACAAAAATGAAAGATGGATAAGTTTATATAAATCGCAGGAAACCTTAACCGGGTCGACCATGACTTCAAGGATGAAATCTATGCAGAATTCCGAGGCAAATCGACATTCGATCGCAAAAGATAGAATTCAGGCATAGCAGGAGATAGATAGCATCATAAACCAAGGATACGGAAATCTCCGGTAAATCAATGCCCATTGTAAAGGAGCTTCTCCCCTTACAAATCATTCGAAGATTGGTGAGACCATCGATTTATTATAGAGACTGTTTGAAGTGGAGTTATGAGATACTCCAGAATACGAATAAGAAGAGATAAGGATGGGTTTTGGAACCGAGGGGAACGTTTCAAAATTCAAAGGAAACCGAGTCAAAGAGGAAGGGATTCAAGCTCGAAGGAAAGTGATTCCGTCTTTAAATTTACTTTATATGTTGAGTTTTGCCTAAAACCAAAGCTCTAATACCAAATGTAACGACCCGATATTTTCAACCATTCGCACCAAACATGCCGGAATTGAATTTCTTAAAATGTCAAGTTGTTAATTTATATTTGGCAAGATTCAGCATATACAGTAAACAAAATAATCACATAATCACAGAAACAGAGTAATATAACAATATGCAGCGGAAACAAAAGAATAGTAGTTCATGAAGCTACTATATATATATATATATATATATATATATATATATCAGAGTTAAATAAGGTACAACGGAAGTGTCAAATACAATAGTCAAATACAAGATCAGAATACATCACTGGAATCAATTGAATAACTGCAAGCTGAAAAGATGGTTGGATCTCCAAGCGAAGCTCCAACTCCAAAGGTGAATCTCAAAAGCTGTATCACTCAGTCTGACTCGAGCGTAAAGCAAAACACAAAACACTCTAGTCAGGATTAACATTCTTATATCAATAAATCCAACTCAAATGAAATAACAACTGAAATACAAGTAACTCAAAGGATGTTTGGGGTAACCATCCTCTAAGGATCCGTTAAACTATATACTATGTAGTAATATACGCTATTATAATAATGTCTAAAGTAAAGTATAATATATTTAAAAATAGCGTTAAGACATTACCCATATCCCCCTTAACACATTTTATAATGCGAATAGTCTATACAGTATCGTAATACCTCCTAATCGGGAGACTACCAGAAGATACTCCATTGATACAACACAAATCAAACTCGCACAAGGCGCACTAGGGTAGACGACACGACACAATTAGGCAATGCCAAGGTAGATATACCAATTACACTTTCGGGTCGGTGATAACGCGTAGCAGCTACTACCACCCACCTCGAGCCACACCCCCAAATCAAAAATTAAAGTGGCCACCAAATCAATCACAAAGTAATAGAATGGTATCGAAGGAGTGTATCCGATCAGAGGAGTGACCTCATTAGCCCGCTGATTGCTTCTGTTTTAGCCACCGTATGCAAACTCACGGGAGTCGGGTCCATGTTCATACCTCAAAGGACGTCGCCACCATCCTACTTCATTCTGGAATCTCCACCGCGTACACAATTATTAAAGTGGTTTTCAGAGTTGGCAGAGAGTATGACAACTTTCGATCCCGGTCTCTTTAACAACCAACCGTTATTATAACACCGCGGTCATTTCAAAATAATTTGTACTTTAAAGCAAAAATACCATTGCCTTTTCAAAACCATATTAATACGATATCTTTCCATTACAAAACCAAATACAATATAATTTCCATTTCAAATATATCCATTTCAAATATATCCATTTCCGAAATCTTAGTACTTCAAAGTTATAACACTTTCTAACTCAAGACACTTTGGAGATCATAATACTTCCCACTTAACCGATTTAAATATTAAAATAATATATATAAGAAAAACATCCTCAAATTTCACAAATTAATTCCAAATCAACTCGAATTCCAAATTCAAATTTCATCATATCTCGAATCATAAATTCCAATTTAGCTTCTAAATAAACTATTCAAAATTATATCGATTTCAAATACACATTTAACCACAAATCAATCATTTCATAATATATATTTCAAAGCTTTAAATATTCTATGATTTCAAAACTAAATGTGATAATTTTATACATATCTTAACTCCATTTATTATTATTTAGTTTTTAAGTATTTACTTAATAAATTCAATATCATTTAAATAAAATTCAAACTTAAAATATTTATTAATCATTTTAAACCAACATCAAGTTATAAAATCATAACCTTTAAAATCTCAAATTCAATAAGTTCCAAATCGATTTTAATTAAAATAATTCTTAATTTAATACAATTTCAAATCCATCTTCTCAACATTAATTTATTAAAATCATTATCAACTCTATATTAAAATATAATTTAAATAAATCCTTAACCATATTAAATTTTAATAAAAGTAAACTTTAGTATTAAACTTATTTTATGTTAAACAAACTTATACATAGTTTAAATTTAAGGATTTAACTATATATAATAACATTTATATAATATCAAAATCAATATTTATATAAAACCATATATTTCTTTCCAAAACCATCGAAATCCTTTTCAAAACATTTATATATAGACTAGCGGTGTTTGTAAATAATTTTCTATCCTATGGTCAAGTGATACAGATATTTATCATTTCAATCCATAATTTAAATATATACGGGTATATATCATTTCAACCCACAATCCCAAATTCAATTCAATGAAAATCGTTTGGGTTTATCATTTCAACCCATAATGATTTTCACCCATTCTAAAGTCCGTTCGGGTACGTGTCATTTCAACCCATTGGGAATTCTATACTAACAATGAACTTGTAGAGTGATAGCAGATATGATAATAATAATAGGCATATATCATCAATAACAGTATAATATAAACAAGAGGATATGGTGTCATATCCCATAGGTGAACAATTACAGATAATAGCATATATAACAATTTAAATAACTACAGCAGCATATTTCAATTGTCGTTTCAATTGAAATCAAATTTAATAAATACAAGAACGTTAGTCGTGAGTGATTTCTTACCTTTTGAGATTAGAGGAGACAACGGAAATGAAGAAAATGACACGAATACGCACATGCACATGGGCACGACACGACAAAGAGCTGCAACAAGCAAAAAGGCAGATTTAGCATGAAAATTTGATGAAACAAATATATATACATATACAATATATATATATATATATATATACGCATACATAAAAAATTATTATAATTAATTAATATATACATATATTTTTTTAGAAAGCACAAATTATATGTATATATGCAACACGTATAACTAACATCGACAATAGCGTACACGTTCAATATATAAGCTTGGATAGATGCACAAGACATAAAATAGTCGAAACTACACTTACCGCTCAAGGAACAAAATATGTATATATATACACACACCTTTCCAGTCTTTTTTTTAAATTTGAAAGGGATGGGATGGGATGCAAACTCAAAATATACTAAAGCATGCAAGCTTTGGAACCGAAGCATGTAACCAAGTAACAAATGCAAGCCTGGAACCAAAGCATGCAACCAAATAGTAAATTAATGCTTGGAACCAAAGCACGAAACCAAATAACAAATTAAAGCCTGGAACCAAAGCATGCAAGCTTCAGAACCAAACCGCTTCACCATATTTCGTGTTTTCTTCCTTTTTTAACACATATTACTAAATTCAAAATATCTGTAAAGATATATTTCAAAATCATTTCTTTCATCGACACATTAAGTAAAAGTCAGATATCAACATATATTTTAACATCAAGGTCTACATATATTGTACATTTTTCTATATTCATTTCTAAAATCCAAACTGTCCATTTATATATTACATGCAGACTTAATGTCATTATAAAGATGTATAACAAAGTACATGCAGACTGAAGATGGATGAACAACATATATGTAAAATGACAAACAGTATACAAATAACAATGCATTAAAACTTACAAATAGTTTATATGAACTTTTATATATATAATAACAGGGCATCTAAAACAAATATATGTAAAAGAGTGGTAGGAAATACGTACGAGGAGACTGGAAGAGCAGCTTTTAGCAAAGAAACATGTAAACATATGAGCGAGCTGCGGCACTGGAGGAGGTTGCGGTCGAAGGAGATGGAACAGGTGCGGTGCGGAAGGCGAGGCCTGAGATGGTTCTCGACCTGAGGACATGGCCGAGTGCGAACAGGTTGATGGTTTAAAGAAGTAGATGCATGAATGAATGCTCTTTCCTTTTCATTTTTTTTGAGTGTGGGCGCATGTTGTGGGATAGGTGGCTATCGCATGCAAGTAGTTCTGAGGTGTAAAGGCGGGCTAGTGTGCGTTGGCACAAGCGTTGGAGAAGGTGAGGTGGCGTTTTGGGTTGTAAGATGTGAAGATGAGAAAGCAGGTTCAAAAGGAAGGAAAAGAACAGGCTATAGGCAATATATAAAGTTTGATTTATGACTTTCATTTATTTTCAAGGAGGAGGTGGCCATAGCCAGAATATTACATGAAGTGGAGTTTATATTATACTAATTCATGAATAAAGACAGAAAAAGGAAAATAGTTAACGAAGGAATATAAATTGAATCAAGAGAATAGTGAAAGATAGAGAATTGGACCAGCAATAAATATTGAAACCAGCGTGGAAAAGCAAAAGTCACCATAAATTAAGGAAATAATAAACGATAGTGGCTATTGATTTTACGCTAGGGTATGGAAAGCTAAAAGGTCCCAATACGGAACCGATACGATTGATCAGTCTACCGATTTAGTCGTGTCACGAAGTCCGAAACATACAAATGAATATATTGTGGAGATCTACACGACGAGATCAAAATGGTATACAGATATCAATGGTACGATCATCCAATCAAAGTCGATATCGGTACCAAAATGCTGTTATTTCGTCGAAAATAAGAATGATGGAGCAATAATAGTCTAAAATTTAAGAAACGAAATATAATTTTCCATAGAAAAATATTCATGTTTGGAAAACATTTTATTATCATCAATTTTTAGCTGATATAAATTGAAATAAAATTACACTAGAATATAAATTTCCATATTATCTGATGAAAATTACCAGTTTTTATGTTAAAACAGATGCATTTCAAATATCAAATTTAAAATTCAAAATTTTATTATCTAAAATTTCACAAAATTTCAATTAAATATATAAATAAAATAAATAAAAATCTACGGGTCATTACAGATCTATTTATACTTCAAATCCAAATTAATGATAGATTTAAGAAGTTATAAACGATTTATTATTAGTTGGTTAAAACTTTAACAATCTATTTAACAACTAATTTACGAATTAGCAAAAGATTTAATTCAAAATGGAATACGGTTAATTTCTCATTTTAATTAGGTAATGTAACTAAACTTAAAATTTTGGGAAATCTAATAACATTAAATCTACTAAAATGTGGGAAAATAGGATTTCTTTTTTTAAAAAAAATTATCATGTTATTTTGATTTAGAAAAAAAGGAAATATTTTTTCTTCTTTTTTTCTTTTCTTTTCTCTTCATATTTTCCTTTACCCTTACCTTACTTTGGCCCAACCCGGCCCAAACTTATGTTTTCTTTCTTCTTTTCTTCCTCATGTTCTTTATTTGAGATACAGGAACATGTACAAATAGTGTGATGTACACTTGCATACCCCCGCGGCCAACCATTCCCTACCGTCGATCATCCTTGCAAGTCCCCTTCGTCCATCACCACGCATCCCCTACCTGAACCACGACAAAACCCACTCGTCCTAAAATATCGAACATCGAACCAATGCCTAAAACTCCACTGTGACCTTTCTTCCCCTCGCCTTGCAACAACAGTCTGCCAATCATCACCAAAACTGTGCCAGACGACCGTCCCACTCCCCTCTACCTTTTCTCTCAACACCGGACGCCTTTACCTCCCTCCTCTCTTCACCATTTCCAAAAACCAGTAACCCAAAAACCATCGTCTGAAACCCTATTTCGTCCTCGTATAGCCCCCACAGCGCATTAAAAATCATCGTACCATTTTTTTGCGACTTCCACGTCGTTCGAGCCTCCTCCCCGCCAAAACACGAGTCACAAAATCAAGCGAGGCGCCGCATTTGACCAAACACCTAAATAGGTTCAACTCTGCATATATCACTCTACACCCAACTAAAAATCACCAAACCAACCTCAAAAATCATGATTTTCAGTAATGATCACAACTGTGTAATCAAATCACTTCACTATGACATTCAAAACTCGGCTATATTTGTGTTACTCACTTTAAATGAGTTGTTTTCCTTCCACGCTTAAAGAAACTTAAAGAAATAAATCTCAAGATGCTCTACACTAAAAATAAATAGGGTTTGTTTTGAAATCGAGGTCTAAAACTAAATAGATAAGAGGATATAGATTTTTTTTGAAGTGAATGTTTTACTTTTTTATCAAATAAAAACACTAACAAGGGAGAGGAAGAAGATATGCTATGATTTCTGGAAGGGCTGACCATGTTATACCCATAAGAACATGCTCATACTCACAGAACATCCCATATACACTTGTTGCATTTCATTGTTTCATTCAAAATCAACGTTGGTGTGAGTCTATGTAATATCTAGTATTCATGTTTACTCACAGTTTAAAAAATTATGAACTGCTTCCTTTTGTTTTGATCTCCCTTCTAGCTTCAAGTTTTATTGTCTTGATTCTTGTTAATTTGTTTCTTTTTTTGGTATCAAATATAATAGGTATAGCTCTACATATAAATAGAGGATGGAAGTGTATCGAGTAAGCAAATAAGGTGGTTGTAGATTTTGTACATGCTTTCCACTTTATTGATTTTACTTTCTTTTTAATTTATTTTCCTTTTGTCTTGATTTGATTTATTATGAATTGATTTGATTTTGTATGACCTGATTTAAGCTTGAAGTGATGCCTTGCCATAATGATGTTCCCTTATATATAAACATTATCCTCATATATATATATATGTATGTATGTATGTATATATGTGTGTGTGTGTATATATAGCTCTGTGTGCATTTATATTATGTTACCATATATATTCAAATACATATTCTTATCATTATATATATTTTTACATTTTCATATTTACAAATATTATATACATCTTAACTTATGTGTGTGTGTGTGTATTTATTTTATTTTCCATCATGATGCTTTTACATGTACATATATATACACATACATATATATATTCTATATATACTACTTTACATAACATATATACATATACATTTACTTATGCATATTTTATCAATATATATTTACATATATATCTTCACATTATTTCCTACTTACTGATATATTACTTCATATGGGAATATATACATACTTGTATACTTATATATGTATATATATATATATATATATATTTAAACCTCACAAACTTTTACATATTTATATATACAAATATATGGATATTTTATCTTAAGTTTAAATGGTGGAGTTTATATACACATTTCTACAAAATTTATCATATCCAGAAATTTATAATTTAAAATTAAATATATTTTTTAATTAATACATAAATTCAGATGTTTCAAATATCAGAAAACTCATCTATTCGACTTATTAAAATAAATATTTCAATCACTAAAATCAATTAATTTCTTTGATATCCGATGGCTATAAATCTGGGCTGTTATAATGTTGAAAAAATCTAAAACACTACAGAGTGTCTAACAAATATTTGACATAAATTATTAAAACTAATATAGGTAATTGCAACTTTGAATATTTTAGAGAATGGGAAATAAAGAAAGAAAATGAAGTAATAGTAATAATCGTAAGGGTATTAGAACAGTTCATTTCATAATTTATTCAAACAAAGAGGTATGTGTTTACCAATATGACATAATTAGAGAAACTAGAGTTATGGTTTTAAATATAGCACTATTTTAGCTTGAAAAAGAGCATAAAAACATGTTGGAAAAGAAATGATAAAAAAGCACCTTCACATGAATTTACAACATCACCCTCGTTGCCTGGAAGACATTTGCACCCATTGGGGTTATCCTATTGAAAGAAAAATTGACAATTGTAAGATACTTGAAAGATAGTAAGATACACCCAATTATGTTCATATTTGCATTGTTTGAGAAAATGTTAACCAAACCACAAGCCTCAGTTGAGTGTGTGTCGCGAAGTACAACACATAGAAGGTTTGCCATGATTTAGAGGCTATTTGGCATTTAAAATATTCCCTTAGATTTAAGGAGTAGAGGAGAAGAAAATAAGTAAATAATCAAAATATGGAAAACAGAGGACTGGATACATTTACGAATCATGGATAAAAAGAAATTAAGCTAAAAAAAGGAACACTTAATGATATATGAAGAAGAAATATTATCAAATGGTTCTATTTGAAATGGGTGTTTCAAATGTTATGTCTATGTTAAGTAAACTAAATTACAACTTAGTTGCAAGCTTAAATGTAATATTAGAAAATAATATGCAATTAAAATGAGAAACTGAATGATATCGGTATATATTTTTTGTCTTTTATAATTTTGTGGGCATCTTAGGTGATCTGTTTACACAGCTCTTATTCATTTTAATATAGTAGTCACATTCAGATGTGATTGGAAAATCAAGGTGTTGGATTACCATTTATAGAAATGCAACTGCTAAAGGCGGATTGTAAATCCTTAGCAATGCAACTTATTTGGCCATTTAAGTGCTAATTGTGTATAAGTTAGGTCATCATCTCTAAAGACAATCACCAATAGAAATCTGACCCACAAATAATTCACCCTATTTATGACAACTTTGCTACTTTTTTATCTTTAGTCCACTTTCACACTATGTACCCCATAGCCGATTTAGTCATGACGATTTGCCACATTTTATCTATAATATACTTTTAGCCTTCTTTTGGTTACTGATTGATCTAGAAATAAAGGTTAAGAAAAGTTGGAAGAACTTCCAAGAAATACGCTCAAAATTTTCTGTTTTGAGGATTGTCCTACTACAACTTAATATTAAAATGTATTTATTATAAAATAAAATACTAATTTACACACATTCTATACTATTAAATTCTACTTCCAAATTGATTGAATTGCACTTGTCTATTGTTGTTAATCAAGACTATAAAATAAATAAAACTGATTCATATGTCCATAATTTTGCATTGAATACTATATAGCTATAAATCTATTAATATTAGTTGCTACCACTTCTTTTTTACGGGTAATTTACAATTATCCTAGGTCATTACAAATTCCCAGCTTCGCTCTAGACATTAATATGATTTAGCAAAGTAAACTACCTTATAAAGGACTAGATGTTTATATTTTTATTATATATATTCATTATTTCATTTTTCATATATTCAATTTTTTTCATTAGTCGTGATAATTTAATGTTATAGACATGTTTAGTTGATTTTAATATACCGCCAAATGATTAGTATTTTGTATAATATATAAAGGGTAAAGTAATCAGACCTCATCTACAGTAGTTGGGGTTAGACCTGCCAATTTATCTGATGGGACAAGATAATAAGCATGTACTTCAACATCTGTCCTTTCTTCCTATATAGCTGGTTCACCTATAAATATAGCACGTGAAGTATCTGGCCCACCTTCCATTTCTACAAGTTTAGGAAATGGAAGCTTGGTTTCTAAGCTCTAAAGACGATTCTAAATTTTTTGAATTTGTTTAGGTGAATGGGCACAATTTACCGTGAGTGAAATACACAATTGGAATACTTAATATGAGGGTAGTGTGAATTCAGAATCTTTAGACACTAGTATATCGAACAAAACTTCATAAAACAAGCATCTCTCGGATCTGATGATATGTTAGTACTATACTCTTATGATGTGCTTATAAATAAACATCATAGCACTCACATAATAATCATCAATCGAAACCCAAACACAAACATAAACAAGAAATACCAAGAGATGGAAAGCTAAGTAACCCAAATTGCATGGGTTGTCGCAAATGAAGGAGAACCTTGGTTAAACATTTTATCTCGCTCAATACATCATATTTTCATAAATACCGGTATATGCTACATGCTTTATAGGAATATATAGACACTTTGTTGACTAAAACTAAAAATATTATTAGATTGTGGATACATATCTAAAGAACAAATAGATGACACAAGTTTCTTCAATTAAGCCTAGCTTCCCTATATATTTCTTAATATACTATATGTTAATAATGTTTTAAGAAGATACAATTTAAGTAATTGTTAGGGCTAAATTAACAAAACATAAAGGCATATGTATAGATACTAATTACATGGAATGTTTAAAAGCAAAAATAAATCTTTTATAAGGCTACTGAGACAAATCATAACATTTTTTCATATTTATTTAAATCATTATTGACAAAATAACATGTTTATTACAACCATAAGACTAAGTTCATTCAATAATGTAAAGAAATTTTGGGAAATAAAAAACAATGGACTAATATATGAAAGGAAGGAAATCATTTCAATAAAGTATATTAAGAGAAAAGAGGATTGCATGGTATGATTGCCAACTATAAATGAAAGAAAATATGTAGAAGATAATCATAAAAATATACCAAAGTGTTTATGTAACGTCCTGATTTTGGACGTCCGAAAATCGACATCAATATGTCCACTATATTAAATGTCGGACAATCGAATGCCGGAAAACTAGATCGTAAGGGAAAGGAGAAGAGGAAACAAAACAACATCAGAATCTCACAATCATAGTGGAACAATATATAATAGATAAATGATTGATCTTTATACAAAAAGAACTATATTAGTTTATACATTGCATCATCAGAGTACAACACAATCAATACAAAATATTGGACAGTTATATCAACTTGTCCTCACAAAAACTGACTATATAGCTTATACTGTACAGCGGAATATACATCAAATACGTGTGATACGTCTCGTCGTCCATCTCGTATCCTATGCTCCACAGCATCCTATCATGTATTTTATAATACTCAGTCTGACCCGAGCATTATAGTAAAATAACACCCGAGTTGGTCTGGAAAACTAGCGTGAGAAAACAAACTCGGTTGGATTATTAAAGTTTTCAAAATCCTTTGAAATCAAAGGTATCTCATAAGACCATGCCACAAATAAACATGTCGGGTTTTTACCTTACGATAACCAAAACATTTTTATCAAAAACATTTGATATTATAATAGTGTCTATTGAAAGTAAAATAGAATCTAGCTGAAATGCTTGCATCTCACGTTCCAGCAATAGTTGGGCACAATCAAAACCGTACATGCGCTTATTGGAGATTGGATTCCATACAATGGCAGGGCTACTGGGGTACCGCCCATCATAGTACCTGGTCTAGATCAGAGTACCGAGGATCCTCCCTGATCTCCTACAACACAAGACCAAAGCTACCCCTTACTGGATAGTCCGAATAAGATCACCCCACGGTTAGGATCAGCAACCACCCACACAGCCAAATAAAAGGGACGTCTAGATAGAGATGACCTTATCCTAATTGGTTGCTAGCCACTTAGCCTTGCTGCACCTCCCCTGTTTTAGCCATTCCCAGTTGATGAGGCTTGAGGCTATGCGTTACCTTTTTAGCACACATACATTTAGAATGCTCATCGTCCCCCTGACGATGTTCTGATAGCATACGTCCATACAAGTCCATTTCCGGTCCGAACGGAACCGAAGGCACTACTCCTACTACCTCCATTTTGGAATCACCCTCATGATTAACAGAGATTAGCCCTTGCACTTCACTGCTCCATCGTCGACTCCAAGCTCTTGTCTTCCTCACGAAAATGTTCAAATCGGATCGATGTGGTTTTTAAGAAATTAATCTCGATCCCGGTCTCTTCGAAATGATCAGCGCATTGGCCAATATTGATAGTCGGCTATATAACTATTGAATAACATTCACAAACAATCATCAGACCTTAATAATTTCTCAAATTATTCATTTCAAAAATATCTTCGCAAGATATTTTTCCCACACTTTAACATTTGAAAATAGTTTTCAAATCGCATTTTCTTTCGCGGAATAAATTCCATCCAATTTTTTATTCCCACTGAAAATCACCACGTCTCAATACTTATATTTTTTAAATAATTTAAATCACTTTATCCAAAAATATACACTTTCAAACACTTAATAAAAACTGTTTTAAACACTTTATTTAAAATACTAGTTATGAAACTTTATAGTAATTTCTCATGTAAAACTTTAGCCAAAACTAGTTTTAAAATAAAAGTTATTCTATAAGATATAAATATTAAATAATTATCTTTTAAATCATAATACTAGTTAACCTTTTAAAATACTTCTATAATTAACTTAATAAATATCTACTTAAAATGTTAAAATGATTAAATAAAAAATTTCCTAAAACATTCTTTTAAAATAACTTTAAACTTCCATTTAACATATATAAAAATCTCCTTTGAGAATATACTTGGTTTTTACAGGGAAATACACTTCCATTTCAGTATAACCTACAAAATCCGATATAAATCCTGCTCGATTTATCCCGATTTATCCCGATTTAATTTACGTCCCAATCCCGTAAATTTCTTTTATCACTTTAAAAATAAAATCACTTTTTATTTTTAAAACACATTTCAATCTCCTTATAATCACTTTCAAAAATATAAACTTAAATTATTTACATTAAGGCTACTAAAATTACTTAAATAAAAATAATACTTAAGAAATTTATAGAAGTTTCTGAGTAAAATTTAAACCAAAATTTCCTTTTAAAAATAAAGTTATTATATCAAATATTTATGTTAAAATTCCTTTTTAAAAATCATAATACTAATTTACCTTTAAAAATAATTAACTACCATAATTAAATTAAATAAATATTTACTTTTCTCTTCAAAATAATTAAAATAATAAATTTTCCAAAACATTTTTTAAACTTCTAGTTTATACTTTGAAATCTTTTCTTTGAAAATATACTTA
Organism: Allium cepa; assembly: GCA_030765085.1. Taxonomy (NCBI): domain Eukaryota; kingdom Viridiplantae; phylum Streptophyta; class Magnoliopsida; order Asparagales; family Amaryllidaceae; genus Allium; species Allium cepa. Next base: position 124,126,952 of record CM060940.1, on the reverse strand, counting down.
GTTTTCCAGGAAAAATATACTTTCCAACTTTCTAAAAATCAAAATTACCCTTTTATTTTAAAATGAATTGCACCTTTTCTTATAAATTCCACCGGAATCTATATTTTCAAATTTATCCACTGATAAATATTCCACTTCATTTATAAACCAGTTTTCAAATTTCTATTTCTCATTTTTCTTTAAATTACAGTTTCCAAAACACTAAATCAATTTCAAACCGATTTCCTGGTTTTAAATTCCTTTAAAATTTGTTATTCGATTTATCCAATTCCTAGTAATTATTTACTAAAGAATTTTCTCTTCATTGCCTCTAAAAATCAAAACTTTATATATATGTATATATATATGTATGTATGTATGTATGTATGTATGTATATATATATGCTTCCATTTCTCAAAATACCCATATATATTCAGCCAAGCATAGCATTCAATAATTTCAATCCCCAATATAATCAATATAATCTATCACAAATCATCAAACAAATCACATCGTTAAATATAAAATAAATTCAACATTTGAGGAATCCAGTTAGATCTCTCCAACCTGTTTCCATGCATCCATAGATACTCGCACAATATAAAATACCAATCTCACTTCGAGAGGGACATCGCGGTATAAAGGGTCATCCGCTATTATGCGGGGAGGGGGGGCATAGGGTCTCATCCGCTATATAATGTGGGAATATCAATCACTCCAATATATATATATATATATACATATATTACTATATTTAATATCATATCCAGTCAATTCAATCAATTAGCCAATAATTTAAATTAACCGATAAATCAAATGAGTGAGATTAACTCACCTTTGCCCTTTAGTTTGCAAATCCATTTTGATCTTGACTTGGTTTCTTCACGATTTAAGACCTTTATAAACATTTACAGTTAATTAATCATTTGAAACAATCGAATAGTTAATTTTCATTCTAATAATTTAAACTTAACTAATTTTTTTCTCTAATAATTTCTTCAGCTAAAATAATTAAATAAGTTAATTTAAAAAATTAATCTCCATTATTTTAAAATTAACTAGTACGTGAAAATGCGTATATATATTTTTACATAGATATTTTACACTTATACATATTTTTCTTTGTAACCCATACACTTATATATTTAATTTATATAGATTAAAAATCTATTTTGGTATAAAATCTTAAAAATTCAAAATCTCTATATATTTATAAAAAAAGCTAAGTGGATTTCATAAAAATCTAATTTATAAATTCTTTCATTCCTTAAGATTCCTACCTTTTTTTTCAAAATCTTATCTGCAAATATATTTCTCTACCTACACAATTTCCTTATATATATATTTTCACAATCGCTCAACCCAAGATCAATAGTTAAACTAATTTGAAACTGCAAATTAAAACTTATCAATATATATATATATACTGAATTTAATGAGAGATACAATTTAAATACCTTAATCAAATTCGTTTCCAAGAAAATCGAACAACAACCAACCCTTGTCGCCAGCATCCCAATCCGCCATCCATCAAACCCCTCCCTCAATCTATTGTCGTACTTTGCCTTGCCTTCTTCCACGGCGATGTCTAGGTGGCGAAGAAATGTCGAGCATGATCCCCTACGACCTCGTCCTTCTTTCCGACGCCACCAGGCCCACACCGCGACACTCGAAAACAACTCGTCTCAAAGCCTTCTCGAGAATCGACTTATCCCGTGCCTCCACAAACTGCTCACCCAAGTTCACGTGATTTACTCGCGTCCTCCACCTTCCTTTTCATTCATCACGAATGGATCTCATGATTTCAATGGCCGGGAACCCAAAAGGAAAGCACGATTTAAATCGTTCGAATTTGATTCCTTTTTTAAAGGAACGAAGGGAACATCTGTACGTGATCTGAAAAGGCACGAAACACGTGTTCTCAGGGTGAAAAGTGTTGGATGTCTGCAGTGAATTGAAGAGAAAACATATATATTATATTTAAATCATCTCGATTTCCGCAACTCACAATCTCGATCTCCTATCAATGCATGCCTCTAGGCATTCATAATGTTATACCCCTATTATGAATGCAATGGAAAAGGTTTCAAGTCCTAACTCGATCGTATGGAGAAGATAGCTTTTTGAACCTAGTTACTATATTAAATTTCGATATAGATTTCAATGCGTTTATCTACCATACGATCACACGACAACTCCAAACACTACAAAATTTGAAATCTGGTAATAATACACTATTACGGATCCAATGGAGCCGGTTTCATTGAATTCCGAGACTGTGTCTCGGAAGGCTATTTATAAATGTCAGTTTAATCGAAATATTTTTAAAACTGAACAAAACACGTTTAAATTCAAGTTTAACACTTTTACTATCTTCGGTACTATCAATATAAATTTTACAAGCCTTTAAATGATTTTTAACAAGCTTAAAATTTCAGATTCAACCATTTACCCAATTTTCAATTATTTAATTAAATAACTAAATCACTCAATAAATAGTGGCATTTGAAATTCAAGTTAGAAATTTACTTTTAAATATTTAAAGTCAATTATATATTCCAATTTCAAATGTCCAGAATTCCGGGTCATCGCATTCCTCTCCCTTAAAAGGATTTCATCCCTGAAATTACTAGTTAGGAAGGATGGTCCAATACCCGTTATTGTTTTTCCCAAAACCGAACAGTTTTTAACAATTCCTTAAAACAATCTTTTTATTAAAGACACACCATCACCCTTACTAATTTTCCCCAAAACTCATACATAAATTCCAACCAATATTATTTACTCAACCATTTCAAATTATAACTTGAAATCAAATTTGAACTTATCAAAAAAAATTCAAAATTTTTCTAACACTCTAAATTTTTGAAATATTTCACCAACGTCTCCTTTGCACGGCTAGCTCGGTATGACTACAAAATGCCTCTATGGACCTCCAACTTTCAAAAGAAAACAAAAGCCAAGTGGCTACATCAGAAAACCATCAAATTTAATTTAAATACTTACCTTTTTGTTGGCAATTCAAGTTTATATTCTGAAACCAAAATCATCAATTTCCTTTCCTTTTAAGTACCTGTATATCTTACTTAGCAATAATATCCAATCACAGAATTCAAAAATCATTCTATTCACTTCTTTACATAAATTTTCAATATCTATTCCATTCAAGTTCATACGATGTACAGATATCATCCGTACGCAATACCAAATTTGATCGCTTACTCGATCACAGAATTTCACTTCCGAACTAGCATCGTCCAACCGAATTCCTAGTGCGGACTCAGATCTGTCTTCTTGATCAAAAACTGTCATTCTCCTTGCATAGCTACAAACTATGGTAGAGAATTTCCAGAATCAATCAAAAATCCATATCCAGGGTTCGCCGTCGAAAATCGAGTGAAAAATCCCAACTCGGATCGATATAACTATCTTCAAATTCAATGCTCGAATCTGGATCAAATTGCTATGCGAATAAAATAATATACGTACATCCTACGTATTTACCCAATTGATTATTAACTGTATCAAATCTCTTTTTATTCACATTTATTTTGATTTCCGTTCACTTATCCACACTTATCATTCACATGCCTTTATTAAACCCTCGTTCAAATATTAACTTAGTATATTTCTCAATTCCAATTTTACCTGAGAATTTCACCATCTATTTCTTAAGTTCAATTTAAGTATTTTATACACTTCTTATAACTATTTTAACTTTACCACTTAAGCTTTCACATCTTTTTTCATTTAACTAAATTTCCAATTCCATTCTGAATTCAGTTTACCTTTCATTTTTGAATATTGAATTCTATCAACTATCTTCCATTCAAATCTGATCCATATCATTATTTTAAACTAGTCCCATTTACTAATTTATTACAAATTCCAATAAATTTTAATTCTTAGAACTTTGTTCTTTTAGTCCACTCAACTAAATTTTCCAATTCCACTTTACTCAACATAATTCGAATTGATTCTAATATTCAATTTTCAATTCATTTGCTTACAAATGTAAATTCATTTGTTCCTTCACAAATTTATTTCCTACTTAATAAATTTTTATAACTTATCAAACCCATTTATATCCCATAAACATTTTTAATTAAGATTCCAGAGTCTTTTAAACAATTACTCAACATTTGAAAATCGTTTTTGAAATCAATTATATACATAATTCATTTGCATATCAAATTATCTTTTGAATTTTAAAACCAAACCCAGTTTTGCAAAAAACTCCAATTTAAACATTTAGGTAGCAATTCCTCCCTTTGGAACTCGAAAATGAACATCAATTATGTTGTAGTCATCACCGAAACTATTTTCCAGCGATCGAAAAGAGTTCAGTGCTTTTATCTCTTTAAAAATCCTTTCTAATTTTTTTTTAAATCCAAATCTCACTAGATGTCAAATTCAATTCAAAAATATTTCCGAAACAATATCACTATTATTCCTCTAAAGTTTTTTTAAAATTATTTTCAAACCCAAAGGAAATGTATTTTTTTCAAATTACAAATCCTTTCAACTCATATTCAAATATTAATCTGGAATTTTGTTTCATTTTCAATTATAAATCACATTTATAACTCACATTTACAAATCTCATTTTGTTATATAAATTATTCCTGAACTATGGTTATAATATTATTTTCTTATTTTCAATTTCCACATAACAATGATAATATTTTAATATTATCACTTCCTAACAACCAAGCAACAAAAAATTATTCCTTTTATATATATAAATTATTTTGGGCAAAATTATTTCATCTACCCTATTTAAAGAAATATTGTGTCGGTTTGCCCAGTTTAAGAGTTTAGAAATCCCTATCGATATAGTTGTCCAGACTGTACCGACCAGAACTTATAAATACTCAACCGATAAGTCAACACAATATAAAATTGATATTTGCTAACAAATACGTGCTCATATCTATTAATACACTCAAACTCATTATGGAGTACTACAAACTGTATTTCTAATGAGTAATGTAACAGCCCGCAAATCCGTACCCCTTGAGTCAACACTATTCTACAACAATCAACTCAAGTTGCACAGAAATACGAACCATTTGGGTTTAAGAAGAGGTAGAAGAAGAGAAAACAAAATCAACATCAGAATCTAACCATCGCAGCGGAATAAAATATAATAGATAGTAAATAATCTTTACTCAAAATCAAATATATCTGTTTACATATATTACATCATCAGAGTACATCAGTCATAGCTCACAACAATAACATACAATGGATACACCACAACTCAACACAGCGGAATATGTCTATATATACAAGTACGGTAGTACGTATCACCATCCTGCTCGTCTCCTGAACTCCACAGCATCATATCCTGTATCCTATAATACTCCGTCTGACCCGAGCATTACAGTTAAATAACACCCGAGTCAGTCTGGATTACCAGCGTGAGAAAATCACACCCAATTGATTATTAAAGTTTCAAAAATCCTTTGAAAACAAAAGCATCTCGTAAGACCACGCCACAAATAAACATGTCAGGTTTTTACCTTACGATAGCTAAAACAATTTTTATAGAAATCCTCTGATATTATAATAGGGTCTATATACAAATACTTATAAAATAGCAGAAATTGTTACATGATTAAATTCCAGCTACTAGCCACAGAGTGGGTAGTATAAACAAAACTCGTAAAAGGCTCGTAGGGAGAATGGATTTCCAACAATGACTAGGCACTGGGGTACCACCTATCACAGTACGGGGCCTAGATCACCGTACCGAGAATTACGCCCTTCATCCCCTGCAACACAAGGCCGGAACCATTCCTTACTGAACAGTCCCGAACAAGATAAACCCCGTGGTTGGCGCGACCAACCACCCACTAAGCCGTAATAAAAAGGGTCATCTAGACAGGGGAAATATCTTGTCCTGCTTGGGCATGACCCACCTAACCTTGCTGCATATCCCCTGATTTTCAGTCATTCCCGTTTGATGAGGCTTGAGGCTAAGCGTTACCTTTTTAGAACGTTTCACTTAGAATGCCCATCGCCCTCCTGACGATGTTCCGAAAGCATTCGTCCATACAAGTCCGTCCCGGGTTCGAACGGAACCGAAGGCACTACTCCTACTACATCCATTTTGGAAATATCCTCAGGATTTGTAGCGACTAGCCCTTGCACTTCACTGCTCCATCTTCGACTCCAAAATCGTTTACACGAAACGTACAAACCGGATCGAAGTGGTTTTCGAGAAATAAATCTCGATCCCGGTGTCTTCGAAACGATCAGCGCATTTGTCCAATATTGATAGTCTGTGATTTAACTATCAATTAATATTCACAAACATCCATCAAACAATAAATAATTTTCCAAATTATTTATTTATCTCCAAATATCCTCAAAGATATATTTCTATTTTCAATCCCTTGAAAACAGTTTCAAAACCGTCTTTCCTTTCAGGATAAACTTTCCCGAATATTTACTATCTCCTCTGAAATCACCAAGCACAAAAATAGATTTTTAAAAATAATTTTAAATACTTTACTTTGAAATATATACTTTAAAACACTTAGGATAAAACTACTTAAATAATTTGTTAAAAATACACATTATATAAATTTGAGAAAATAAGGTTACTTTATAAAATATACAATCAGGTTTTCACCTTTTAAACAAATACTAAGTCACTTTTAAATAATTAATGCTATAATATATTAAAAGGGAATATTTGCTTTAGAAATTAAATATTTGAAATAATAAATTTTTCAGAACATACCCTTTTAAACATTTTTAAAACTATTAACTTATATTTAAAAACTTACTTTGAAAACATACTTGGTTATTCAAAAAGAAATTCCCAATCTCGATCACTTAAATCAATTTTCCAAATTGATTCCCAATTCATTTCATTTAAAATAAATTTCTTTACTTCTCAGTTCATTTCAAACTTCATTAATTATGGACTTTATTATATATTGCAATTTGATTTTTAACTCCTTTAGCTGAAATATACAAATCTTAGGTTATTCCCAATTTCTTCATTATTCTTCTTAAATAATTTAAATCCTCAATTTAAAATAAATGTTTGTTCTTTTAAACAATAACATTAAAATTTAGTTCCATGAACTCTCTGTTTATTTAAATTTCCTTCCCATACACAAGACTTATTTATTAGAAATTTAAAGTCACTTTATTCCCTTTCCAAATTCATTTCATACATTTATTCAACTTTGCTATAATTATTTTACTTACGCTTCCACATCTTTTATTATCATTTCCCAAACTCAAATCATATATTTAGTAATTAATTATTGCTCGATTTAAAACAATCAAGCCATAGCATTCAATATTCCTACATAATCCATTACAGGATATCAAATAGTCAGAACAGAGAATAGTAAATAATTAAATAAAGTTGAGGGGTCCAGTTAGATCCCTCCAACCTGTTCTCCCTGCATCCACAGATGTTAGCACAATATAAAATGCCAATTCCAAATATATATACCACACTACAGCACATAAATCAATTCAACCAATTCAAGCAGTTATTTAAATTTAATCGTTTAAAGTTAAATTTAACTGAGTGAGATTAACTCACCTTTGCTTTTACTAGCAATCAGATTCAATCCAGCTTGTTCTCCTGATTTTATACCTTGTATAAACATTGTACGGTTCTATTAACATCTTTGAATTAGTCAATCGATTAATTGCTATTTATTCATTTAATTTAGCTACTAATTTGGGTTTAACCAATAATTTGTTTTAACTAATTTTCTTTGATAAAATATTTTTAGTGTCTAAAGTAATTGAACAAGTAAGTTCTCCTTTTTAAAATCACATACACTTATAAAAATAAATTATAGATTTTCAAAACTCTAACTTTAATAAATTCTTCATACGCTTTTAAAAATCCCTATTTTTTTTCGAATATCTTATTTATAACAATAATTTCTTTTTCTCTGTTTTACCTTTTCTTTCTCTGTAGTATATATGTTCATATATATATATTATCACAATGAATAACTGCAATTTTAACATTTGAATTAACCAAAAGTATTAAAACAAAAATCGATACCTCGCTGAACTGCGGCCACTACTCCAACCCTCCAAGCACCGACCCAGAAACCCTAAAATCACGAAAACCACACCCAATCTTCTGCCCTAGCTTGCGACCACAACCTCTCGTGAACGCAAGCCACCATCTCCGCGAAACTCCTACCGGCCTCTCGCGCTCGAGCTAGAGCTCGCATTTCGAGTCACCGCCCATTTCTACATCGCGACCCTCTGACGCAAACATCTCTTGGTTGTTGGAACGGGAGGAAGCCCTAAGCGTTGAAGAATGAGTGCGAACTTATTTGAATCTTGGAGACGCGATTTCCACCATCACTCGGTTGCAACTCCAGGTCGTGAAGCGTCGCGACTTCGCAGTTTCCCCCCTTTGCCGTGAGAGCGAACAGCCCCCCCCTTCTCTCTATTTTTTTATTTTTATTTTTTTTATGAAACAAAGTGAATCTCGATTTTGTTCGACTGAAAATAAGCAGTGGAGACGAACATTGTTTCGTTCCATTTTATTTGAGAACAGATCTTGATTTTCTTGAATTAAATCTGAACGAAGACGACCATTATTCTGATTTCTTTAGAATGAAATTGTAAAGTGAAGAATGAAGAAGCTCGGCTTAGAAATAAAAGGGAAAGGAAGCGTATAGAAGAAGATTTGACTGTAGAGGAAGATTGGACTTTAGATTTGATTTTTCTTTTATAAGTATATTTTATTTCGATAAATATCAATTAAATTTCAGCGCGTTTATATATCGTGTGCTCACACAACAACTCCAATTGCTACGAAATTTGAAACCCGATAATAATTCCATATTACGGACCCAATGGAACTGGTTTCATCGAATTCCAAGACTGTGCCTTGGAAGGCTATTTTTAAATTCAATTTAAACGATATTAATTTTCAAAACTGAACAAACCACTGCTAATTTCAATTTTACAACTTGTATTATCCTCAGTACTATTAATATAAATTTTTCAAGCCTTCAAATTATTTTTAAAAGGCTTAAAACTCCAGATTCAACATTTGAACCAACTTCAACTTATTTAATTCAATAATTTAATTATCAAATAATTGGTGATATTTGAATTCAAATTAAAAACTAACTTTTAAATATCCAAAATCAAGTGAATATTCCAATTTTAAATACTCAAAAATTCCGGGTTGTCACATTCCTCCCCCTTAAAAGAATTTCGTCCCCGAAATTACTAGTTAGGATGAATAGCCCAATACCCGTTTACTTATTTCCAAACCAAACAATTCAACATCTAACTAACTATCTTTTTATAAAAGACCCATTATTCTTCTTATTACCTTCTCAATTCTCCCATAGTATCAAATTATACTATTTGTTTAACCATTCAAGTTTCAGTTTAAAACCAATTTTTGAATTATCCAAATTTTCTCAAAATTTTTCTAATTCCCTAAATTCCCGAAAAATTTCGCCAGCGTCTCCTTTGCGCGGCTAGCTCGGTACAACTACAAAATGGCTCTATGGCCTCCCAAATTCAAAAAGAAAACAAAAGGCCAAGTGGCTCAATCCAAATCCCAATCAAATTTCATACCAAATTTCAATACATACCTTTTTGTCGAGCATTTCAAATTTATTTTTCTGAAATCTAATCCAGTTTCTTTTTCCCTTTTATAATACCTGCATATCCTGCTTAGCACTAATATCCAATCACAATATTCCCAAAACATTTTATCGACTTCCTGACAAAATGTCAATATCTATTTATTTCAATATTATCTTAGATTATAATTGTAATATCAATTTCCAATCTAGAATTTACCATTCCTTTCTTAAGTTAGTATAAACATTATATATGTTTCTTATATTTATTTTCATTTTCCACTTTAGTTTATATCTATTTCTATTCACATTGATTCTTTCATGTCCATACGAATGAAATTTATCTTTAACTTTAAATATTGAATTTTAGTTTCCATCTATCTAATTCATGTCATTATTTTAAATTAGTCTCATATACTAATTAATTTTAGTTGCCAATTTAAATTCGTTTTGTTATTAACAAAAAATCTCCAAAAATTTTCAAAAATTTTCTAACTCCCAAAATTTTCGAAATTTTTTGGCAGAGTCTCCTTTGTACGGAGGAGATTTTGCAATTTTACAAAAGAGATAAATATATATACATCGATCCACACGGTCGGAAAAACCAAAAACAGTTCATATTTCCTAATTTTAATTGCGTAGGCGTACCTTATTTAGCATTTTAAGCAAGCAGCTTATTATTTTTAGCAAATAGCGCAACTCAATCCAGCCACACGGCTTCCAGGTACCTGTACTTACTCAATTTAAACATGTAAGTGCCATATAAATGAAGTTTAACTACATTTCACTTGTTTGCAATAGTTAAACACATGAATTCTAAAAGAAACTCATACCAAACATTTTTCCGTAAGCAATTTATATAGTTTCCATGCCAATTCAACTGTTTCGGTTAATTTATAAACCATTTTCATTCAATCTGAATGGTTTTCAATCCATTCATATACCACTTCATCAATTTCAAAGGTTTAAAACTCAATCGCTTACATTTAATTTATTCTTAAGCAAACTGAACTCATATTTGATTCAATTGCTTCCAAAATCAATTTATTTTACTTCTATCAACTCATAGAATTTTAATTACTTCCATTTATATCTAACGACAATTTATTCCATGCAATTCGACGAGATTTATGTGAATAAATACGTATTTATGCTTTATAACCAATTTAAATTGATTTCAACCCAATTTATACTTAATTCTATTCCATTTTTAAATTTATCCACAATCCATATATTCTCAGCTTCATTGCATTTCAATTTTATTAACCAAACTAGTTCATTCAAAACCATTAACAACTTAAGTCCATCTTCATTACCAATTAAATTTCCTTTTTATTTTAATTCATTCACATCCATTCATTTACATTTAAAACCATTTCGTAATTGTTTATTCCAAACTATTTTATTTAGCTCGAAAACAATCCAGGCTATTTCATTCAATAACCATTTCTCAACTCATTTAAACCAACACTTCATTTGGTTCTTATTTATTCTATCTATTTATTTATTCAACATAATTAGTTTATCCACTCAATCCATTTCGAATTTTCCATTTTCTTAAATATTATTACAACCCACCAAGTTCTATTTCAATCCATATTTATTTTTACTTGATTCAAATTTAATCCAATATTATTACACTTTGTTTAAGTTGAATTAAATTCAACTCCCTTCCATCTATTCAGCTTAAATCAATTTCTTTCAATTTATTCAAATTTTATACTTAAGCTCATTCTCATTTTGCAAACAAAGTTCACTTTTCAATTTAACTTGATTCTATTTCAATCCAATCTCCTTTCAAAGTACAAATTCATTCGATTAGTTATTATAAATTTCAAATTTCCAAGTTCGATTCATTCTCAGTTCACTTAAATAATTACAAGGTCATTTCAATTTATTTCTACGTATTTGGACTTTATTTGCAAACCATACCATTACTAATTTAATCCATTTACATTTTTATTCGATACATTTCCAATTATATTTAATTTGTTAACACTTCAAGTTAAACTTTAACTTACAATTCAAATTCTGAATCCACTATCCATTTCCAATTCACCACTCAACTTCATTTTCATGAACTCACAAATTCAATTACACTTACTTCACCAACAATTTAAGTCGATTTAATTTATAATTTGAGTTTTATTTCCAAACTTCATCATAAACTCACAATTCAACTTCTACTTAACTGCATTGGTTCTTATTACATATTTTATTATCTAATTTATTATCTAAATAGTCTTTCCCAATTTATAAATCCAAAACTTGATTTTTAATTCCAAACATCACTTCATTTAATTTTTCTTAGTTCAATTTTTTTTTATTTTTTTATTTTCAAGTTTGGATTTTCCTTCGTTTTATTATCCAAAACATCAAACAATATTTAATTTGGATTTTCTATCCCACCTTTCAAATTTAATAAGTTACAACTTATTATTTTCACAATTCCATTTATTATAGGCTTGAATATATTCTTCCTTTATTTTTAACTCAAGCCTTATGCTTATTTATAACCCAAGCATAATTTATTTTAAGGGTTTTTTAATTCTTTTACACATTATTCTTTTATTTCAATTCCAATCCTTAATCCACTTATTTTCCATTTATTCAGGTAAGAATCTAATTCCATAAAATAATTCAATTGAATTCTTATTCCAATTCAATTCTATCTAGTTCAATTCGATTGCAACTAAATTCGAATACAACTGGATATTATTTTCAGCTTATTTAATTTATTTTAATCCAGTTAAAATTTTTATTCTCCAATCCAAGTTAATTTCATTTTTAACTTTTCACCCTTTTAAGATTAAATTCTCAACATCCAAAGCTTATATTCCCTTCCTGATATAAAAATCATTTCAATTTATAAGCTTACAACTATCTCATCAGGATTTTTAAACACTCGGCTTTGGTTTAGAATCATCTTGAAATCTCCAACATCTCAAATCTCATTTCTCAAAAACTTTAAACCAATCCTGGCTTTTATTCCCAACAAATTTCCTTTGAAATTTCAAAAACAACTAGCTTTTCTGAACGAATAAATTTTTTTTGGCAGCAATCTGTCACTTAGAAACTCGAAAGTGAACATCGATGATGCTGCAGTCATCACCGAAGTTATTTTCCAGTGACTGAAGTGAATTCAATGCTAAATCTCTTTCCAAAATTTATTTAACATAATTTTCCTTTCAGAAATACCCTAAAACAACAATGCTACTATTTATTCAAAATACTTTCAAAATCTCCAGGTTTAAAGTTTCAAATTCTATTTTAATTCAAATTTTAACTATAATGCATTTGTATAGTTTATGCTTATACAAATTCTCATTCGATTACATTTATAATTCATATCTATAAATTTCATTTTATAATGAAATTATTTCCCTAAATTTTAGTTATCTTTAAATTTCTAGTTAAATTTTCACTTTACAATGATAATACGTTAATATTATCATTTCTAACATCCAAGCAACCATATATTAGCTAAATAGTTTTCAAAACTTTTCTTTATATCAAAATATGTTTTTGGGTAAAATTATTTCCTTTACCCATATTTAAAAACAATACTGTGTCGATCGTTCTATTCAAGTGTTTAGAAACCCCTTCAATACAGTTGCGCAGACTGTGTTGACGAAGGTTCATATGCCACTCAATAAATCAATCAGCACAATATTAAAACAATTTATATTCACTAACAAATACGCGCTCATATCTATTAATACGCTCAAACCCATTCTAGAGTACTATAGACTCTATTTATGAGTAATTCCCACCAGAGCCAAGGTTATCTCCAATCTATGCTCTGATACCAAGTGTAACAGCCCGCAAATCCGTACTCCTTGAGTCAACACTATTCTACAACAATCAACTCAAGTTGCACAGAAATACGAACCATTTGGGTTTAAGAAGAGGTAGAAGAAGAGAAAACAAAATCAACATCAGAATCTAACCATCGCAGCGGAATAAAATATAATAGATAGTAAATAATCTTTACTCAAAATCAAATATATCTGTTTACATATATTACATCATCAGAGTACATCAGTCATAGCTCACAACAATAACATACAATGGATACACCACAACTCAACACAGCGGAATATGTCTATATATACAAGTACGGTAGTACGTATCACCATCCTGCTCATCTCCTGAACTCCACAGCATCATATCCTGTATCCTGTAATACTCGGTCTGACCCGAGCATTACAGTTAAGTAACACCCGAGTCAGTCTGGATTACCAGCGTGAGAAAATCACACCCAATTGATTATTAAAGTTTCAAAAATCCTTTGAAAACAAAAGCATCTCGTAAGACCACGCCACAAATAAACATGTCGGGTTTTTACCATACGATAGCTAAAACAATTTTTATAGAAATCCTCTGATATTATAATAGGGTCTATATACAAATACTTATAAAATAGCCGAAATTGTTACATGATTAAATTCCAGCTACTAGCCACAGAGTGGGTAATACAAACAAAACTCGTACAAGGCTCGTAGGGAGAATGGATTTCCAACAATGACTAGGCACTGGGGTACCACCTATCACAGTACGGGGCCAAGATCACCGTACCAAGGATTACTCCCTTCATCCCCTGCAACACAAGGCCGGAACCATTCCTTACTGAACAGTCCCGAACAAGATAAACCCCATGGTTGGCGCGACCAACCACCCACTAAGCCGTAATAAAAAGGGATATCTAGACAGGGGAAATATCTTGTCCTGCTTGGGCATGACCCACCTAACCTTGCTGCATATCCCGTGATTTTCAGTCATTCCCGTTTGATGATGCTTGAGGCTAAGCGTTACCTTTTTAGAACGTTTCACTTAGAATGCCCATCGCCCTCCTGACGATGTTCCGAAAGCATTCGTCCATACAAGTCCGTCCCGGGTTCGTACGGAACCGAAGGCACTACTCCTACTACATCCATTTTGGAAATACCCTCAGGATTAGTAGCGACTAGCCCTTGCACTTCACTGCTCCATCTTCGACTCCAAAATCGTTTACACGAAACATGCAAACCGGATCGAAGTGGTTTTCGAGAAATAAATATCGATCCCGGTCTCTTCGAAACGATCAGCGCATTTGTCCAATATTGATAGTCGGTGATTTAACTATCAATTAATATTCACAAACATCCATCAAACAATAAATAATTTTCCAAATTATTTATTTATCTCAAAATATCCTCAAAGATATATTTCTATTTTCAATCCCTTGAAAATAGTTTCAAAACCATCTTTCCTTTCGGGATAAACTTTCCCGAATATTTACTATCTCCTCTGAAATCACCAAGCACAAGAATATATTTTTAAAAATAATTTTAAATACTTTACTTTGAAATATATACTTTAAAACACTTAGGATAAAACTACTTAAATAATTTGTTAAAAATACACATTATATAAATTTGAGAAAATAAGGTTACTTTATAAAATATACAATCAGTTTTTCACCTTTTAAACAAATACTAAGTCACTTTTAAATAATTAATGCAATAATATATTAAAAGGGAATATTTGCTTTAGAAATTAAATATTTGAAATAATAAATTTTTCAGAACATACCCTTTTAAACATTTTTAAAACTATTAACTTATATTTAAAAACTTACTTTGAAAACGTAATTGGTTATTCAGAAAGAAATTCCCAATCTCGATCACTTAAATCAATTTTCCAAATTGATTCCCAATTCATTTCATTTAAAATAAATTTATTTACTTCTCAGTTCATTTCAAACTTCATTAATTATGGACTTTATTATATATTGCAATTTGATTTTTAACTCCTTTAGCTGAAATATACAAATCTCAGGTTATTCCCAATTTCTTCTATATTCTTCTTAAATAATTTAAATCCTCAATTTAAAATAAATGTTTGTTCTTTTAAACAATAACACTGAAATTTAGTTCCATGAACTCTTTGTTTATTTAAATTTCCTTCCCATACACAAGACTTATTTATTAGAAATTTAAAGTCACTTTATTCCCTTTCCAAATTCATTTCATACATTTATTCAACTTTGCTATAATTATTTTACTTACGCTTCCACTTCTTTTATTTTCATTTCCCAAACTCAAATCATATATTTAGTAATTAATTATTGCTCGATTTAAAACAATCAAGCCATAGCATTCAATATTCCCACATAATCCATTACAGGATATCAAATAGTCAGAACAGAGAATAGTAAATAATTAAATAAAGTTGAGGGGTCCAGTTGGATCCCTCCAACCTGTTCTCCCTGCATCCACAGATGTTAGCACAATATAAAATGCCAATTCCAAATATATATACCACACTACAGCACATAAATCAATTCAACCAATTCAAGCAATTATTTAAATTTAATCATTTAAACTTAAATTTAACTGAGTGAGATTAACTCACCTTTGCTTTTACTAGCAATCAGATTCAATCCAGCTTGTTCTCCTGATTTTATACCTTGTATAAACATTGTACGGTTCTATTAACATCTTTGAATTAGTCAATCGATTAATTGCTATTTATTCATTTAATTTAGCTACTAATTTGGGTTTAACCTATAATTTGTTTTAACTAATTTTCTTTGATAAAATATTTTTAGTGTCTAAAGTAATTGAATAAGTAATTTCTCCTTTTTAAACTCACATACACTTATAAAAATAAACTATAGATTTTCAAAACTCTAACTTTAATAAATTCTTCATACGCTTTTAAAAATCCCTATTTTTTTCGAATATCTTATTTATAACAATAATTTCTTTTTCTCTGTTTTACCTTTTCTTTCTCTGTAGTATATATGTTCATATATATATTATCATAATTAAATTTAAATGAATAACTGCAAATTTAACATTTGAATTAACCTAAATTATTAAAACAAAAATCGATACCTCGCTGAACTGCGGCCACTACTCCAACCCTCCAAGCACCGACCCAGAAACCCTAAAATCACGAAAACCACACCCAATCTTCTGCCCTAGCTTGCGACCACAACCTCTCGTGAACGCAAGCCACCATCTCCGCGAAACTCCCACCGGCCTCTCGCGCTCGAGCTCGCATTTCGAGTCGCCGCCCATTCCTACATCGCGACCCTCTGACGCAGACGTCTCTTGGTTGTTGGAACAGCGAGGAAGCCCTAAGCGTTGAAGAACGAGTGCGAACTTATTTGAATCTTGGAGACGCGATTTCCACCATCACTCGGTCGCAACTCCAGGTCGTGAAGCGTCGCGACTTCACGATTTCCCCCCTTTGCCGTGAGAGCGAACAGCCCCCCCCTTCTCTCTATTTTTTTTTATGAAACAAAGTGAATCTCGACTTTGTTCGATTGAAAATAAGCAGTGGAGACGAACATTGTTTCGTTCCATTTTATTTGAGAACAGATCTTGATTTTGTTGAATTAAATCTGAACGAAGACGGCCATTATTTTGATTTCTTTAGAACAAAATTATAAAGTGAAGAATGAAGAAGCTCGGCTTAGAAATAAAAGGGAAAGGAAGCGTATAGAAGAAGATTTTACTGTAGAGGAAGATTGGACTTTAGATTTGATTTTTCTTTTATAAGTATATTTTATTTCGATAAATATCAATTAAATTTCAGCGCGTTTATATATCGTGTGCTCACACAACAACTCCAATTGCTACGAAATTTGAAACCCGATAATAATTCCATATTACGGACCCAATGGAACTGGTTTCATCGTATTCCGAGACTGTGCCTCGGAAGGCTATTTTTAAATTCAATTCAAACGATATTAAATTTCAAAACTGAACAAACCACTGCTAATTTCAATTTTACAACTTCTATTATCCTCAGTACTATTAATATAAATTTTTCAAGCCTTCAAATTATTTTTAATAGGCTTAAAACTCCAGATTCAACATTTGAACCAACTTCAACTTATTTAATTCAATAATTTAATTATCAAATAATTGGTGATATTTGAATTCAAATTAAAAACTAACTTTTAAATATCCAAAATCAAGTGAATATTCCAATTTTAAATACTCAAAAATTCCGGGTTGTTACAAGTAATCCCCACTAGAGCCATGGTTCTTGCTTGACCTTCAGCTCTGATACCAAATTGTAACGTTCTAATTTTTCGACGCCCAAAAATCGACATCAATACGTCCACTGTATTAAAGCCGGACAATCGAATGCCGGAAAACCATACCGTAAGGGAAAGAAGAAGGAGGTAGAAGAAGAGGAAACAAAACAACATCAAAATCTCACAGTCACAGCGAAACAATATATAATAGATAAATGACTGATCTTTATACAAAAAGAACTATATCATTTTATACATTGCATCATCAAAGTACAACACAATCAATAGCAAAATATTGGACAGTTATATCGACTTGTCCTCACAAAAACTGACCATACAGCATATACTGCACAGCGGAATATACATCAAGCATGTGTGATACATCCCGCCGTCCAGATCGTCTCCTGAGCTCCACAGGATCCTATCCTGTATTCTATAATACTCGATCTGATCGAGCATTATAATAAAATAACACCTGAGTCACTCTGGAAAACCAGTGTGAGAAAACACACTCAGTTGGATTATTAAAGTTTTCAAAATCCTTTGAAATCAAAGGTATCTCGTAAGACCACGCCACAAATAAACATGTCGGGTTTTTACCTTACGATAACCAAAACATTTTTATCAAATCCATCTAATATTATAATAGTCTCTATTGAAAGTAAAATAGAATCTAGCTGAAATGCTTGCATCTCACATTCCAGCAATAGTTGGGCACAATCAAAACCGTACAGGCGCTTATGGGAGACTGGATTCCATACAATGGCAGGGCTACTAGGGTACCGCCCGTCACAGTACTTGGTCTAGATCAGAGCACTGATTGTAACAACCCGCATATTTGGACCATTTAAATTGACAATAATCCACACATGTCAACTTAAATAATACAAAACACGAATCATTATGGGATTATAAATACATAAATGTAAGTGAGAATCAATACAACATCACAGTCACAGAATAGTCACAGAATAATGCAGCGGAAAATACATCGTCATAATAGCAGTTCATGAGGCTACTACATAAGTACAAAAATGTCTAAACAAAAGGTGACTGAAAGGAAATACATAACAGACAAGGACATCAATATTGAAATAGAAATAGACTGATAAAGATAAATGCTAAGTCTTTAGCATCTTCAACCAACCTTGATCAGCAACTGGATAGCTTCAGACTGACCCGAGCATATACAAAAAGAAACACTCGAGTCAGGACTCAAAATCTTATACAGGGTAATCAAGTGCAGGGAACAAAGTCCATAACTCAAAGATGAATAAAATAACATCTCTAAGGATCCGATAAACTATCTATATATATACAATAGAATAAGATATGTGGATAATGTCTAATCAGTAAAGTACGATATTAAAATAGCGTTAAGGCGTTACCATAATTCCCCTTAACACATTGTATAATGCCATAGTCTATACAGCACCGTAAACCCCACCGTAAACTAGTGGTTATCAGAGGGTACCCCATAGGTATGACACAAAACAAAACGTAGTGGTCGCGAATAGGATAATCAGTATGACAAGGTATATGAGGCGATACCAACTAGGATACTAGTAGTTGCGTGATCCGGACTGATGTTGAGCATAGTAGCTATTATCTCAACACCGCGAAACAACACTCCTAAATAAAGGGGTGCACCCAAATCGAATCACAAAACTAATAGATATGGTATCGAAGAAGCGTGTCCGCTAGAGGTGGCGATACTCAATGGCCCGACGCGGCTCCTATTTTAGTCATGTCAGGGGTCATCCAATATCGTTCTCATTCTTCAGTCAACGCGTTCACCAAACCATCCACTTCATTCTGGATCAACACTTCGCGTATAAAAGTTATTAAAGTGGTTTTCGGCATCGACAGAGAGTATGTCCATTCCCGATCCTGGTCTCTTTAATAACTACGTATTTATTACCCGATGGTTGGTTAAATTAACGTTTAAACAAATCAAAGTCCAAAATTCAAGGTGCAAATTTGACTTCCAAAATTTGACATTTCACGATTCAATTTATTTTAAATATTTTAAAACATATTTCCAAATGCAATTTTTAGTTCAACATTTGAGTTGACAATTTAAAATTAAGTATTCCAGTTCAATTTAATAAGGTCTAAATGTCGCTTATTAAATTTAATTCATAATCAACGAATTCAATTTAATGGTAAACTTAGTTTTAATCACTAAATCAAATTCTATTCATTTCACTTCATGTTTACATCCACTATTATCATAAATTCGATTAAATCAATTTCATTAATTAAATTCCTTTTATCAAACTTCATTTGATTTATTTACCAATTCAATTAAATTTCTATTTAAAGAAATCCATTTCCATTTATCGGGTTCACTGATCTATACATTACAAATGATTTATGTCCGAGTTACAAATTTACTTAATCCATATTCTGTTTACAATGTCCTGACTTGACAATTCATTAAATTTAAAATCATTTAAATTTAAATTATCCCAAATTCAAATTCATTAAATTAGTAAGTCAAAATTTTCTAAATCTCAAATTTAACTTATAACAAGTTCAAATCTATTTAATTAAAGCCGAGTTTAAATCTAAATCTAACAAATCTAACAAATCTTTAAATTATTAAATTCTAAACTTACTCGTTTCTAAATCTCATTTTAATTAAATTTTTCAATTCATTTTATCCAATTGGGTAAGTTTATTAATCCTTTTCAGTTTAAATCCAGAAATTTATTTCAACTTAAATCCCTTAAGTTCGTTATGAAATTTCCAAACAAATTGTTAAGTTCATTCCTTAATTTAAAATATTATTCAATTTCAAAATGATTTTTGTTGACCAATCGGGTTTCTTATTTCTAATTTTCTATCCTAGGCCAAGTTGTTTAGTTGGGTATTTATCATTTCAACCCAATATCATTCAATATAAAACAAAGCATAGCAAAGGGAACTTGCACTGTGATAAGTGGGATGGTGTCAAAGTAAATAAACAAGCAATAGCAACCATACATAACAATTTAACAATTTATTAAATAATCCCGAAATAATCGTATTAACTTACATTTGTTATTTATGCAAATTAATATAATTATTCCTAGAATCCACACTATCGTTTCATGCAGATTAAAGATTATCGTGGGTTTCACTTGGTGTCTATTATCAAATTACTATATCAATCATACATTCAATGGTTCAAAGCGTAGTTAACGCTATTTCTACGCGACGATTTATTTAACATTTAATCCATTTTAAATTGTTGACTATCCTATATCAATTTCAATTTCATATTAAATTTCACTTATATTAACAACCAAATTCAACATCACATAATAATTTTAGTGTCACAACTATTTGTCGTAAACTAACAATATTCAAATTTAACTTGCATAGCGATTTACAATTTTTACTTCAACAATTCCAACAATCAACAATTTAACATCCAACTTATATCACTTGATTATCATAGCATAATAGATTGAGTCGTGAATGAAATATTCACCTTTTTTGTTGCGGCAAGAATTGATAAGGAGAGGGCATGCAGACGAAAGACACGAACGAAGATAAGCACGAACTACAACTGAAATTCAAACAAGGAAGTTATTCAACAATCAATTGATGTATATATATAACACTTGTATATATAAAACGTACCAAAACAAGTCGGGATGAGAGCGAATGAGCCGAAGCGATGTCCTAAGAATCCGGAGCGGTGGCTGAAACGACACACAAAGTTTATTAAAACACTTGTTGTTCATAAAACAACACGCAAAGTTTCTAAAATATATATATACTGCTAACCTTAAACTAACGGAAGTTACTTACTGCTTGTAAGTTATCTATAACCACTGTTTATTTATAACTATCACGTAAAACAAAAATTTCTAAAACAAAGTCAGAAACCACTGGTACAAAATTATGAAACAAAGTTTATACAACAGTTCTGTACCCAAAATTTATAAACAACTGCCCTATAAAACTATATAACTTTACTAAACAAAAGTGGACTCTTATATGTATTAATATACATGATTATAACATACTGCTTTTACATATATTTTATTTTATTTTTTCTAAACAAACTATATACAATCAAAGAGCAAGGTGGTCGGCTCGGTGGAGTGGGGAAACGGGCTGGTCCAGGCGACGTGGGCAGTGGACTGCGGGGGTCTGGACGTTGCTTTGGGCGTGGCGGAGAGGGACGGAGGGAAGCAAGCAGTGGGTAGAGAGAAGTGGCATGGGTGAGCAGTGGAGGGACGCGTGGGTAGTGGGTTGGAGCTGGTAGGGGATGTGTGGCGGCATGGGAGGAGGCGGTTGCAGGGGGAGCCGTTAGTGGGGGGAGGCGGTGCAGGGGGGGTTTGCAGTGGAGGGGAGGCGGACCGCATGGGGTGGTTTGCAGTGGAGGGGAGGCGGAGGCCGGTAGGGGTTGGTGGGCTGTGTATTTCATTTTGAAGAAAGGGAGGAGCTGCATGGGGGCGTACGTGCAGGTGAAGGGTTGAAGTAAAAAAAACAAAAAAAAATGTGAACAGAAGAAGAAAAGGAGGAGAGGTTGGTTTCATGCAAGAGAGGAGAGAACAGAAAAATAAAAAAAATGATGAGAGGAGGAAGAGAGGTTACGTACCAGAGAGAAAAGTGAGCAACTGATGATGCAGAGCAATTAATGAAGATGAGGCATTAATGAAGGCACATATATAGAGAGGGGTTCAGAGTGCACAGTTAGATGAAATGATGATTTTGCAAAGTGGAGGCTATTTGGGTTCCCAAGACAGCTGCATAGACTCTTAAAATTTGAACGTTGGAAAGTTGGGTACCGGTTTGTGCTGCGTAACGGACCAGTTTGTACTCCGTTAATAATTAAATTTGCAACACCGAACCCCGATTGACATAAACAAATATACCGTTTTGATCAGTGCGACGAGACGAACACAACGGTATAATGATATTGATAGCTTGACACCGTTTGCGAAGTGGTAAATCTTATTAAACCATTTGCACGAGCGAACAATTTAACTAGCAATTAAAAGCGAAATTTGACGAAACGAAATGTGCCGCCATGTTCAGAATATTTTTCTTATGCAACACTGAGAAAATATTTGAGTTCGGACGATAGGAAATTTACACATAGGATTTAAACTAATATGTAAATTCGACGAGCGTAATTTACTTCAATATTTTTCAAGGAAATTTGGCGCACGCCTATGTCTATCTAGACGCATTCCAAATATGAAGTTTGGATAGCAACGGAAGTTATTTGTGAAAATTCGAATTTCTACATTGAATAAGCGATTTTAAAATTTTAAACTGGGTCTGAATTTCAGGGTCGCTACATTCTCCCCCACTCAAAACTTTTCGTCCTCGAAAAGGAACAATGTAAAGAGTGGAATAACAGATACAAGAGATACGGCGGATACAGAATAGATTACTGAATAAAGCAAAAATATAGAATGGAATTTACCTTCAACCAACAATTCTGGATTAGAATCTCGGATACTCTCCTCGGTTTCCCAAGTACAATCACGATCATTGGGACTCCATTGGACTTTGACTAGGCTAACAGATTTCCTTCTAAGCTGCTTCGTATCCCTATCAACAATACGAAGTGGTCTGCTCTCTATAGTCAAATCCGGCTCAATATCAACCTCATCTAACTGAGCAATAGGAATGGTCATGGATGGATCATGTGCAACCTTCCGAAGATGTGAAACATGGAATACGTTGTGCACGCCCTCAAATTTCTCCGGCAGCGCAACTCTGTAGACTAGTGTACCAATCCTCTCAGTGATAGTGAATGGTCCAACAAATCTAGGAGCGAGCTTCCCTCTACGACCAAATCGAATAACATTCTTCAAAGGTGATACCTTAAGAAACACCTCATCCCCAACCTAGAATTTTAACTCTCTTCTATGCCTATCTGCATAGCTCTTCTGCATATCCTGTGCGGTTTTCATCTACCTTCTGATCTCATTAACCTTCTCGGACGCTTCCATAATCATATCCGGGCCAAGAACTAATCGGTCACCAGGCTCAATCCAACAAGCTGGCGATTTGCATGGCCGTCCATATAAAGCTTCGAACGGTGCCATATCGATACTCACCTGATTATAAAGATGGTTAAATTTCAATTCAACTTTACTTATTCAAATTGAAAATTTCTGATTACCTGATAAATGTTATTATAAGTGAATTCTACCAAATGGAAATGGTCTTCCCAAGATCCACCGAAATCAATAATGCAAGCTCGGAGCAGATCTTCCAAAATCTGATTTACCCTCTCAGTTTGGCCATTTGTCTGAGGATGGTAAGAAGTACTTAGATTCAGTTTAGTGCCCAAGACGTCCTGAAATGCCTTCCAGAATTTACTAGTGAACAAGGGATCTCTATCGCATACAATACTAGATGGAACTCCATGAATTCTAACAATCTCTCTCATGTAAATATCGGCCAAACTCGAAGCAGTACGAGTGGTCTTAACAGGAATAAAGTGAGCAGATTTTGTCAACCTATCAACAATCACCCATATACTCTCGTTACCTTTTCTGGTCCTCGGTAATCCGTCAACGAAGTCCATAGAAATCTGGTCCCATTTCCAACACGGAATCTCTAGGGGTTGAAGTAATCCTGCCGTCTTCCGGTGATCGGCCTTGACTTGCTGGCAAGTGGTGCATCTACTGACATATATAGAAATATCTCTCTTCATCCCACTCCACCAATATAAACGCTTCATATTTCGATACATCTTGGTTACACCAGGATGAAATGAAAGTGATGATTGATGGTTCTCTTTAAGTACTTCTTGTCTCAATCCATCGACATTAGGAACACAAATACGGTTGTCAATCTTCAGAACTACATTACTATCTATCTGTGCTCCCACTTTACTGTTAGCATTTCCGACTCTACCAAGAACTAACTCATTCATGCGATAGAGCAAGGTGTCCTCATATTGCTTAGCTTTGATGCGATCCAAAAGAGATGGGGAGATCACCAGCTGAAATAGCATGCCTTCTACAAGGTTACAACATGACAATGCTTTGCTACGGCTCAAAGCATCAGCTACAACATTTGCTTTTCCAGGAGTATAATTGATGTCGAGATCATATGCAGCTAAGAATTCGAGCCATCGGACTTGTCTCTGGTTCAAATCCTTCTGAGAGAAAATATACCGCAATGACTTATGATCTGTGGATAATACAAATTTTGTTCCCAAAAGATGATGCCTCCATAGTTTCAAAGCAAATACAACTGCAAAAAACTCTAGATCATGAGTTGCATAGTTTACTTCATGGATCTTCAACTGACGACCAGCATAAGCAACAACCTTACCATTTTGCATCAAGACAGCGCCTAAACCTTCTCGATAAGCATCGGTATAGACAGTTAATCCTTCACTCCCGTCAATTACCGCAAGAACTGGGGCTGAAGTTAACTTACGTTTCAACTCATTAAGATCTGATTCGCACTTCTCACTCCAAATAAACTTGACATCCTTTCGAGTTAAAGCAGTAAGTGGGGCAGAAATTCGGGCAAAGTGCTCAACAAATCTGCGATAATAACCGGCTAGGCCCAAGAAGCTACGGATATCAGTAGGAGTTTTGGGAGTCTCCCAATCCTGTAGATAAATTTTCAAATTAGAAAGGAATAGGATGGATCGAATAGAAATAATGAATAGGATAGAACTTACATTGATTACGGCGATCTTAGCTGGATCAACCGAAATCCCGTTTTCAGAAACAATATGGCCAAGGAATCGTACATCGTCTCGCCAGAAGTGGCATTTCGAGAACTTGGCTTTAAGCTGATGATTTCGGAGAGTTTCTAGGACATAAGCAAGATGTGTCTCATGCTCTTTCTCATCTTTGGAGAAGACGAGAATATCATCAATGAAGACAAGAACAAACTTGTTAAGGACATCACGGAAGACTCGATTCATTAAGTCGACGAAATAAGCAGGTGCGTTGGTCAAACCGAATGGCATAACCAACCATTCATAGAATCCATTCTCGGTACGGAAAGCTGTCTTATGTATACTATCTTCTGCTACTCTGAGTTGGTGGAACCCAGTGGCTAGATCAAGTTGTGAGAAAACTTTAGCTCCATGGAGCTGATCGAATAAATCATTGATGCGAGGCATCAGATAGCGGTTCTTGAGAGTGCGTTTATTTAATTCCCTGTAATCAACACACATGCGAAAAGATCCATCTGATTTGATGACAAATACGACTGCGGCGCCCCATTCAGAACAACTTCTCCTGATCAAACCCCTAGCAAATAGATCATCAATTTGAGTTTTAAGTTCAGCTTTTTCCTTAGGAGCCATCCTTCTGTGAGGGAGAACTACGGGAGTAGCTCCAGGAATAAGGTCAATGCAGAAATCGATCTCTCGCTTTGGTGGTAGAGAATCGAACTCTCCAAATACATCAGGAAACTTCTGAACAATAGGAGTGGTACTAAGGTCATCCGGGTGAGCATCAAGAGAGAATATGAAGCTTCCGGCATATTTCTGAGGTGATTTGCATTCGATGACAAGCGGTAGACCCTTGTCATTGACTAGAGAAACAGATTGAGCTTTGCAAGAAATAACAGCATTGAATTTTCTTAACCAATTAGCACCCAACAAAATGTCGAATGCTACGAAGCCAAGCACATAAAAATCCCAAGTGAATCGATATCTTCCATACAGAAGCACAACCTCTTTACAAATTTTACTGAGGTTGGCAAGTCCTCCAATAGGGTTGGAGACACATAAGGAAGTAGTAGCAAGAGTAGGCTCTAATTTGAGCTTATTACAAAGATCAATAGATATGAAGCTATGAGATGCACCGGTATCGAATAATACCCTAACAAGTAAATCATGTAATGAAAAAGTACTTCGTAAGGTACCTCGGTCATCTTGAGAAGGTGGTGGAAGTGGTGCAGGAGTGGTGATAGCATATACTCCAGATGGTGTGCCTTTCTTCCGCAATGGGCAGTCTCTCTTGAAGTGACCTGGCTGGAGGCAGACATGGCATAAATCATTCCTCATCTGAGAAGGTGGTGGAATAGCAGCTCCGGTGGATGGACAGCTATTAGCATAATGGCCCTTCTTATCGCATTTGAAGCAAGTGATATTGGCATGGTCGATTGGGCTTTTCTGGGCATATCCCAATCCTATAGTCTTTTGCCAAGCTTTCTTTTGTTGATCGAAGTTCATCTTCCTCTTTCCGAGCTGGTTAGAAGAGGGCTGAGTAGGAGTGGCCTTAGCAGTAGGTCCCCTAGGCTTTGCCTCATATATAAGAGCATAATCAACAAGCTCTGTGAAGGTGCAGTGAGTGTGGCCAGTAAGCAAGTCATAATACTCTGGTCTAGCTCCCAAAATGAACTTGTCGTTCTTTAGAAGTGGTGTGTCGATCAATCCTGGGCCAAACTTGGACAGTTCGTTGAATTTCCGCTCGTACTAAGAAAAAGTCATACTGCCTTGCTTAAGATCCATAAAAGCTCTATAAAGTTGGGTTTTCCCAGCAGCCGGCATCCATTGTGCCGTGAAAGTATCCCTGATCCAAAGATAGACTGGATGAATAACATTCCAAAGTTTGAAAGAAGAATCTAGACTATGAAATCCAAACAAATTCATACCTAAACCGGGCCCAAGTGATGGTGTTCTCCTCAATACGAGAAGTGACGGATTCCCACCAATCTTGTGCAGCATCCCTAAGTTGCCAAGCAGCAAGCTGACGCTTCTGAGCATCAGTGATCTCCAATCCAGAAAATATCTTCTCTAAGCCTTTGAGCCATTGCTGAGCTCCGATAATGCCCTCGGATCCGGAAAACTTAATACCCCCCAGTTGGATATACTCTTTACTAAGAGTGGTGAATTTGACTGAAGCTGGGGCGGCAGGTGCAACTTGGGCAGGACCATGGCCTCTTCCTCCCCTATTGCTTCTTCCGGTACTCATCCTGAAATATTGAAAGAGATTTAGAACCAAGGATAGAAAAATCATGAAGCTTAAAGAAACTCTAATTAACGAATCAAAAGAAGTTTGAATTTAAGGATCTGGATATTGAATCGATTCTCCTCATTCTAGGGTATTGCTACCCTATCTCTAATGAGTTTATATAACCCCAACTAAGGTTTTTAGGGAAACCAAAGCTCTGATACCAACTGTAACAACCCGCATATTTGGACCATTTAAATTGCAATAATCCACACATGTCAACTTAAATAATACAAAACACAAATCATTATGGGATTATAAATACATAAATGTAAGTGAGAATCAATACAACATCACAGTCACAGAACGGTCACAGAATAATGCAACGGAAAATACATCGTCGTAATAGCAGTTCATTAGGCTACTACATAAGTACAACAATGTCTAAACAAAAGGTGACCGAAAGGAAATACATGAATGTCCAACAGACAAGGACATCAATATTGAAATAGAAATAGACTGATAAAGATAAATGCTAAGTCTTCAGCATCTTCAACCAACCTTGATCAGCAACTGATAGCTTCAGACTGACCCGAGCATATACAAAAAGAAACACTCGAGTCAGGACTCAAAATCTTATACAAGATAATCAAGTGCAGGGAATAAAGTCCATAACTCAAAGATGAATAAAATAACATCTCTAAGGATCCGATAAACTATATATATATACAATAGAATAAGATATGTAGATAATGTCTAATCAGTAAAGTACGATATTAACATAGCGTTAAGGCGTTACCATAATTCCCCTTAACACATTGTATAATGCCATAGTCTATACAGCACCGTAAACCCCACCGTAAACTAGTGGTTATCAGAGGGTACCCCATAGGTATGACACAAAACAAAACGTAGTGGTCGCGAATAGGATAATCAGTATGACTAGGTACATGAGGCGATACCAACTAGGATACTAGTAGTTGCGTGATCCGGACTGATGTTGAGCATAGTAGCTACTATCTCAACACCGCGAAACAACACTCCCAAATCAAGGGGTGCACCCAAATCGAATCACAAAATTAATAGATATGGTATCGAAGAAGCGTGTCCGCTGGAGGTGGCGATCCTCAATGGCCCGGCGCGGCTCCTGTTTTAGTCATGTCAGGGGTCATCCAATATCGTTCTCTTTCTTCAGTCAACGCGTTCACCAAACCATCACTTCGTTCTGGATCAACACTTCGTGTATAATAGTTATTAAAGTGGTTTTCGGCATCGACATAGAGTATGTCCATTCCCGATCCCGGTCTCTTTAATAACTATGTATTTATTACCCGATGGTTGGTTAAATTAACATTTAAACAAATCAAAGTCCAAAAGTCAAGGTGCAAATTTGACTTCCAAAATTTGACATTTCACGATTCAATTTATTTTAAATATTTTAAAACATATTTCCAAATGCAATTTTTAGTTCAACATTTGAGTTGACAATTTAAAATTAAGTATTCCAGTTCAATTTAATAAGGTCTAAATGTCGCTTATTAAATTTAATTCATAATCAACGAATTCAATTTAATGGTAGACTTAGTTTTAATCATTAAATCAAATTCTATTCATTTCACTTCATGTTTACATCAACTGTTATCATAAATTCGATTAAATCAATTTCATTAATTAAATTCCTTTTATCAAACTTCATTTGATTTATTTACCAATTCAATTAAATTTCTATTTAAAGAAATCCATTTCCATTTATCGGGTTCGCTAATCTATACATTACAAATGAGTTATGTCCGAGTTACAAATTTACTTAATCCATATTCTGTTTACAATGTCCTGAGTTGACAATTCATTAAATTTAAAATCATTTAAATTTAAATTATCCCAAATTCAAATTCATTAAATAAGTATGTCAAAATTTTCTAAATCTCAAATTTAACTTATAACAAGTTCAAATCTATTTAATTAAAGCCGAGTTTAAATCTAAATCTAACAAATCTAATAAATCTTTAAATTATTAAATTCTAAACTTACTCGTTTCTAAATCTCATTTCAATTAAAATTTTCAATTCATTTTATCCAATTGGGTAAGTTTATTAATCCATTTCAATTTAAATCCATTAATTTATTTCAACTTAAATCCCTTAAGTTCGTTATGAAATTTCGAAACAAATTGTTAAGTTCATTCCTTAATTTAAAATATTATTCAATTTCAAAATGATTTTTGTTGACCAATCGGGTTTCTTATTTCTAATTTTCTATGCTAGGCCAAGTTGTTTAGTTGGGTATTTGTCATTTCAACCCAATATCATTCAATATAAAACAAAGCAAAGCAAAGGGAACTTGCAGTGTGATAACCGGGATGGCATCAAAGTAAATAAACAAGCAATAGCAACCATACATAACAATTTAACAATTTATTAAATAATCCCGAAATAATAGTATTAACTTACATTTGTTATTTATGCAAATTAATATAATTATTCCTAGAATCCACACTATCGTTTCATGCAGATTAAATATTATCATGGGTTTCACTTGGTGTCTATTATCAAATTACTATATCAATCATACATTCAATGGTTCAAAGTGTAGTTAACGCTATTTCTACGCGACGATTTATTTAACATTTAATCCATTTTAAATTGTTGACTACCCTATATCAGTTTCAATTTCATATTAAATTTCACTTGTATTAACAACCAAATTCAACATCACATAATAATTTTAATGTCATAACTATTTGTCGTAAACTAACAATATTCAAATTTAACTTGCATATCGATTTACAATTTTTACTTCAACAATTCTAACATCAAAAATTTAACATCCAAATTAATATAAACAACAATTATCACTTGATTATCATAGCATAATAGATTGAGTCGTGAATGAAATATTCACCTTTTTTGTTGCGGCGAGAATTGATAAGGAGAGGGCACGCAGACGGAAGACACGAACGAAGATAAGCACGAACTACAACTGAAATTCAAACAAGGAAGTTATTCGACAATCGATTGACGTATATATATATATATAACACTTGTATATATAAAACGTACCAAAACAAGTCGGGATGAGAGCGAATGAGCCGAAGCGATGTCCTAAGAATCCGAAGCGGTGGTTGAAACAACATGCAAAGTTTATTAAAACACTTACTGTTCATAAAACAACACGCAAAGTTTCTAAAATATATATATACCGCTAATCATAAACTAACGAAAGTTACTTATTGCTTGTAAGTTATCTATAACCACTGTATATTTATAACTATCACGTAAAACAAAAATTTCTAAAACAAAGTCAGAAACCACTGGTATAAAATTATGAAACAAAGTTTATACAACAGTTCTGTACCCAAAATTTATAAACAACTGCCGTATAAAACTATATAACTTTACTAAACAAAAGTGGACTCTTATATTTATTAATATACATGATCATAACATACTGCTTTTACATATGTTTTTTTTCTAAACAAACTGTATATAATCAAAGAGCAAGGTGGTTGGCTCGGTGGAGTGGGGAAACGGGCTGGTGCAGGCGACGTGGGCAGTGGACTGCGGGGGTCTGGACGTGGCTGTGGGCGTGGCGGAGAGGGACGGAGGGAAGCAAGCAGTGGGTAGGGAGAAGTGGCGTGGGTGAGCAGTGGAAGGACGCGTGGGTGGTGGGTTGGAGCTGGTAGGGGGTGTGTGGCGGCATGGGCGGAGGCGGTTGCAGGGAGAGCCGTTAGTGGGGGGAGGCAGTGCAGGGGGGTTTGTAGTGGAGGGGAGGCGGACCGCATGGGGTGGTTTGCAGTGGAGGGGAGGCGGAGGCTGGTAGGGGTTGGTGGGCTATGTATTTCATTTTGAAGAAAGGGAGGAGCTGCATGGGGGGGCGTACGTGCAGGTGAAGGGTTGAAGTAAAAAAAAACAAAAGAAAAAATGTGAACAGAAGAAGAAAAGGAGGAGAGGTTGGTTTCATGCTGGAGAGGAGAGACCAGAAAAATAAAAGAATGATGAGAGGAGGAAGAGAGGTTATGTACCAGAGAGAAAAGTGAGCAATTGATGATGCAGAGCAATTAATGAAGCTGAGGCATTAATGAAGGAACATATATAGAGAGGGGTTCAGAGTGCATAGTTAGATGAAATGATGATTTTGCAAAGTGGAGGCTATTTGGGTTCCCAAGACAGCTGCATAGACTCCTAAAATTTGAACGTTGGAAAGTTGGGTACCGGTTTGTGCTGCGTAACGGACCAGTTTGTACTCCGTTAATAATTAAATTTGCAACCCCGAACCCCGATTGACACAAACAAATATACCGTTTTGCTCAGTGCGACGAGACTAACACAACGGTATAAAGATATTGATGGCTTGACACCATTTGCGAAGTGGTAAATCTTATTAAACCATTTGCACGAGCGAACAATTTAACTAGCGATTAAAAGAAAAATTTGACGAAACGAAATGCGCCGCCATGTTCAGAATATTTTTCTTATGCAACACTGAGAAAATATTTGAGTTCGGACGATAGAAAATTTACACATAGGATTTAAACTAATATGTAAATTCGACGAGCGTAATTTACTTGAATATTTTTCAACGAAATTTGGCGCACGCCTATGTCTATCTAGACGCATTCCAAATATGAAGTTTGGATAGCAACGGAAGTTGTTTGTGAAAATTCGAATTTCTACATTGAATAAGCGATTTTAAAATTTTAAACTGGGTCTGAATTTCAGGGTCGCTACATTCTCCCTCACTCAAAACTTTTCATCCTCGGAAAGGAACAAAGTAAAGAGTGGAAGAACAGATACAAGAGATACGACGGATACAGAATAGATTACTGAATAAAGTAAAGAATATAGAATGGAATTTACCTTCAACCAACAATTCTGGATTAGAATCTCGGATACTCTCCTCGGTTTCCCAAGTACAATCACGATCATCGGAACTCCATTGGACTTTGATTAGGCTAACAGATTTCCTTCTAAGCTGCTTCGTATCCCTATCAACAATACGAAGTGGTCTCCTCTCTATAGTCAAATCCGGCTCAATATCAACCTCATCTAACTGAGCAATAGGAATGGTCATGGATGGATCATGTACAACCTTCCAGAGATGTGAAACATGGAATACGTTGTGCACGCTCTCAAATTTCTCCGGCAGCGCAACTCTGTAGGCTAGTGTACCAATCCTCTCAGTTATAGTGAATGGTCCAACAAATCTAGGAACGAGCTTCCCTCTACGACCAAATCGAATAACATTCTTCAAAGGTGATACCTTAAGAAATACCTCATCCCCAACCTGGAATTTTAACTCTCTTCTACGCCTATCTGCATAGCTCTTCTGCCTATCCTGTGTGGTTTTCATCTTCCTTCTGATCTCATTAACCTTCTCGGACGCTTCCATAATCATATCCGGGCCAAGAACTAATCGGTCACCAGGGTCAATCCAACACGGAATCTCTAGGGGTTGATGTAATCCTGCCGTCTTCCGGTGATCGGCCTTGACTTGCTGGTAAGTGGTGCATCTACTGACATATACAGAAATATCTCTCTTCATCCCACTCCACCAATATAAACGCTTCATATTTCGATACATCTTGGTTACACCAGGATGAAATGAAAGTGATGACTGATGGTTCTCTTTAAGTACTTCTTGTCTCAATCCATCGACATTAGGAACGGTAGTTATTTGTGAAAATTCGAATTTCTAAATTGAATAAGAGATTTTATAATTTTAAACTGGGTCTGAATTTTAGGGTCGCTACACTGATGATCCCCTCTGATCCTCTGCAACACAAGACCGGAGCTACCCCTTACTGGATAGTCCGAATAAGATCATTCCGCGGTTGGGATCAGCAACCACCCACACAGCCGAATAAAAGGGACATCTAGACAGGGATGACCTTTCCCTAATTTGTTGCTAGCCACTTAGCCTTGCTGAATGTCCTCTATTTTAGCCATTCCTAGTTGATGAGGCTTGAGGCTATGCATTATCTTTTTAGCACATATACACTTAGAATGCTCATCGCCCCTGTCGATGTTCTGATAACATTCGTCCATACAAGTCTGTTCCCGGGTCGAATGGAACCGAAGGCACACTCCTACTACATCTATTTCGGAATCACCCAAAAGATTAGAAGTGATTAGCCCTTGCACTTCACTGCTCCATCTTCGACTCCATGCTCTTGTCTTCCTCACAAAAACGTTCAAACCGGATTGAAGCGGTTTTTGGGAAATTAATCCCGATCCCGGTCTCTTCGAAATGATCAGCGCATTGGCCAATATTGATAGTCGGTTATTTAACTATCAAATAACATTCATAAACAACCATCAGAGCTTAATAATTTCTCAAATTATTTATTTCAAAAATATCTTCGTAAGATATTTTTCCTACACTTCAACCTTTTGAATATAGTTTTCAAATCACATTTTCTCTCGTGGAATAAATTCCACCCAATTGTTTATTCCCACTGAAATCACCAAGTCTCAATACTTAGATTTTTAAACAATTTAAATCACTTTATCCAAAAACGTATACTTTCAAACACTTAATAAAAACTATTATAAACACTTTATTTAAAATACTAGTTATGAAATTTTATTGTAATTTCTCATGTGAAACTTAAGCCAAAACTAATTTTAAAATAAAAGTTATTCTATAAGGTATAAATATTAAAATTTTATCTTTTAAATCATAATACTAGTTAAACCTTTTAAAATACTTCTATAATTAACTAATAAATATTTACTTAAAATGTTAAAATGATTAAATAAAAAATTTCCTAAAACATTCTTTTAAAATAACTTTAAACTTCCAACATATATATATATATATATATATATATATATAATCTCCTTTGAAAATATACTTGGTTTTATAGGGAAATACACTTCCATTTCAGTATAACCCATAAAATCCTTTTAAATCCTGTTCGATTTATCCCAATTTAATTTACGTCACAATCCCGTAAATTCTTTCATCACTTTAAAAATAAAACCACTTTTTATTTTTAAAACGCATTTCCATCTCCTTATAATCACTTTCAAAAATATATACTTAAATTATTTACATTAAGGCTACTAAAATTACTTAAATAAAAATAATACTTAAGAAATTTGTAAGAGTTTCTAAGTAAAACTTAAACCAAATTTTCCTTTTAAAAATAAAGTTATTATATCAAATATTTATGTTAAAATTCCTTTTTGAAAATCATAATACTAAATTACCTTTAAAAATAATTAACTACCATAATTAACTTAAATAAATATTTGCTTTTCTCTTAAAGATAATTAAAATAATAAATTTTCTAAAACATTCTAAAAAACATTTTTTATACTTCTAGTTTATACTTTGAAATCTATTCTTTGAAAATATACTTAGTTTTCTAGAAAAAATATACTTTCTAACTTTTTTAAAAATAAAATCACCCTTTTTTAAAATGAATTGCGCCTTTTGTCATAAATTCCACCAAAATCTATACTTTCAAATTTATCCACTGATAAATATTCCACTTCATCTATGAACCAGTTTACAAATTTCCATTTCTAATTTTCCTTTAAATCACAGTTTCCAAAACACTAAACCGATTTCAAACTGATTTCCTTGTTTTAAATTCCCTTTAAAATTTATTACTCGATTTATCCAATTCCCAATAATTATTTACTTAATAATTTTATTTTCATTTCCTTTAAAAATCCAAACTTTATATATATATTTTCCCATTTCTCAAAATACCCATATATATTCATCCAAGCATAGCATTCAACAACTTCAATCCCCAATATAATCAAAATAATTTATCACAGATCATCAAATAAACACATCACTGAATATAAAATAAATTCAACTTTTTGAGGAATCTAGTTGGATCCCTCCAACATGTTTCCCTACATCCACAGATGTTAGCACAATGTAAGATACTAATCTCACTTCGAGGGGGATATCGCGGTATAAAGGGTCATCCGCTATTATGCGGGGCGCATAGGGTTTCATCCGCTATATAATTCGGGAATATCAATCACTCCAATATATATATATATATATATATATATATATATGTATCTATATATTACTATATTTAGTATCACATCCAGTCAACTCAATCAATCAGCCAATAATTTAAATTAACCGAAAATCCAAATGAATGAGATTAACTCACCTTTGCCCTTTAGTTTGCAAATCCATTTTGATCTTGACTAGGTTTCTTCATGATTTAAGACCTTTACAAACATTACAGAACATTAATCATTTGAAACAGTCGAACGGTAAATTTTCATTCTAATAATTTATACTTAACTAATTTTTTTTTCTTTAATAATTTCTTAGCAGCTAAAATATTTAAATAAGTTAATTTAACAAATTAATCTCCATTATTTTAAAATTAACTAGTAAGTGAAAATATGTGTGTGTGTGTATATATTTATATAGATAACTTACACTTATACATATTTTTCTTTGAAACGCATACACTTATAAATTAATTTATATAGATTAAAACTCTATTTTGATATAAACTCTTCAACGTTCAAAATCTCTATATATTTATAAAAATAAGCTAAGTGGATTTCATAAAAATCTAATTTATAAATTATTTTTCCTACCTTTTTTTTAAAATCTTTTCTGCAATCATATTTCTCTACCTAGACAATTTCCTTGTATATATTTTCACAGTCGCTCGACCCAAAATCAACAGTTAAACCAATTTGAAACTGCAGATCAAAACTTATCAACTTATATATATATATATATTGATTTAAATTAAAGATACAATTTAAATACCTTAATCAAATTCGTTTCTAGGAAAATCGAACAGCAACCAACCCTTGTTGCCAACATCCCGATCCGCCATCCCTCAAACCCCTCCCTCAATCTGTTGTCGCGCTTTGCCTTGCCTTCTTTCATGGCGATGTCGAGGCGGCGAAGAAATGTCAAGCGCGATCCCCTACGACCTCGTCCTTCTCTCCGATGCCCCAGGCGTACACCGCGACACTTGAAAACAACTCGTCTCAAAGCCCTCTCGCGAATCATCTCATCCCATGCCTCCACAAACTGCTCACCCAAGTTCACGTGATTTACTCGCGTCCTGTACCTTCCTTTTCATTCATCACGAATGGATCTCGTGATTTCAATGGCCAGAAATCCAAAAGGAAAGCACGATTTAAAATGTTCGAATTTGGTTCTTTTTTTAAAAAAGGAATGAAGGGAACATCTGTACGTGATCTGAAAAGGCAGGAGACACGTGTTCTCAGGGTGACAAGTGTTGGATGTCTACAGTGAATTGAAGAGAAAACATATATATTATATTTAAATTTAATTCATCTCGATTTTCGCAACTCACAATCTCAATCTTCTATCGAGGCATGCCGCTAGCATTCATAATATTATACCCCTATTACAAACGCAATGGAAAAGGTTTCAAGTCCTAACTCAGTCGTATGGAGAAGATAGCTTTTTGAACCTAGTTACTATATTAAATTTTGATATAGATTTCAGCGCGTTTATCTACCGTACGATCACACGACAACTCCAAACACTATGAAATTTGAAATTCGATAATAATACACTATTAAGGATCCAATGGAATTGGTTTCATCGAATTCCGAGATTATGCCTCGAAAGACTATTTTTAAATGTTACTTTAATCGATATATTTCTAAAACTGAACAAAACACTTTTAAATTCAAGTTTAACACTTTTACTATCTTCAGTACTATCAATATAAATTTTATAAGCCTTTAAATTATTTTTATCAAGCTTAAAATTTTAGATTCAACCATTTACCCAATTTCCAATTATTTAATTAAATAATTAAATCACTCAATAAATAGTGGCATTTGAACTTCAAGTTAGAAATTAACTTTTAAATATTTAAAATCAATTAAATATTTCAATTTCAAATGTCAAGAATCACCGGTCGTCATAGTTTATTACGTATTTAATTGTTATAAATAAATTTCAGGAGTACTAACATAAAACTGTTGTCAATTTTACCTCACAGAATGTTTGATAATTGTAATATTCTGCTATAATTATACCATTCAATGTTTCGAAAACATATTCTCGTATATCTTCATCCATTAAAACAGACTTAATAACCTACCAATATATATTTTTGAACTTGATTGGCACCCGTCTACTTTTCCTGTAGTGATATGGATATATTCGACAAAGGCATATTTGTATATGCTTCAATATTTCTTAGCCCTATGTTTTTTCAGTCATTTTACTACTTATACAATTTTTCCAAGCCAATACAATATTTTTCCTAAATTTATTTTTAACCAAAAATAATTTTTGATGGCAAAAATACCGCCTTTAAGCTTTGAAACAATTTAAAAATAATTGTTTATGCCTCAAATGTAATGACCCGGTACTTTCAACAATTCGCATTCGCACATGTCGGGCTTGAATTGCTCAAAATATCAGATTATTAATTTATAATTTGGCAAAACTCAGCATATACAGTAAATAAATCAATCAAAAAATCACAGACACAGAGTATTACAACAGTAAGCAGCGGAATAGATAAATAACAGAGTTGAAATACAATACAACAGAATATCTCAAATAAAATGTTGTCTCGAATACAAAAGATGACAAGTCTGAACCAATAACCCGATAGTTGAAAGCTCAATAGATGCAGATGGATCTTCTGATGAAGCTCCAACTCCAAAGGTGAGTCTCAAATGTTTTGCCACTCAGTCTGACCCAAGCGTAAAGCAAAACACAAAACACTCAAGTCAGGATTAACATTCTTATATCAATAAATCCAACGCAAGTAAAATATCAACTGAAATACAAGTAACTCAAAGGATCTTTGGGATGACCATCCTCTAAGGATCCATGGAACTATCTACTATGTAGTAATATACGCTATTATAATATGTTTATAGTAAAGTAAAGGATATTAAAATAGCGTTAAGGCGTTACCCATATCTCCCTTAACACATTTTTATATATTCCCATAGTCTATACAGTATCGTAACTCCCCTCGTAAACTAGAAAGCTATAAGAGGGCACTCCATAGGTATGGTACAAAAAAACTTGTAGAAGGCGCAATAGGGCATGCGACAAGGCACTCGAGGCAACGCCAGGGTAGATATACCAATCGCGTATCCAGACTGGGGGTGACGCATAGCAGCTACTACCGTCCACTTCATGACACATTGCCAAATCAAAGGGTGCACCCAATCAAATCACAAAAGTAATACAATGGTATCGAAGGAATGAGCCCGATCGAAGGAATGACCTCACTTGGCCAAGCGTGGCTCCTGTTTTTGCCGCATCAAGCTGACTCACCGGAGTCACTGCTACGTAAATACCATATAGAATAGCCACCAAACCATCCTACTTCATTCTAGAATTTCCACCACGTACACAATTGTTAAAGTGATTTTCGGTATTGGCATAGAGTATGACAATATCTGATCCCGATCTCTTTAACAACCAATCGTTATTATAACACCATGGTCATTTCAAAATAGTTTATACTTCAAAACCAAAATATCCTTTTTCATTTCAAAACCATATAAATAACAATATCATTTCTATTTCAAATATATCCATTTCCAAAGCCATAGCACTTTTAAAGTTATAACACTTTCAAAACCAAAACACTTTCCTTTAAACAGTTTAGATATTAGCAATAGTATATGTAATAAAATAGTTTATAAAATAAAATAGTTTATATTAAAAATAGTTTATTTTAAAATGGTTTATATAGAAAAGAAAATATAAATAGTTTTAAATAAAATCTTTAAAATACATTATAATATAAAATAGCTTCCACAAATCTCAAAATTCGATCCAAATCAACTTGAATTTCAAAAATTCCAATTCAATTCTATCTCAATTCTTCAATTTTGATTCAATTAAGTTTCACAATAAATCATTTCAATTTATATCGATTTCAAATATAGATTTGAACCATAAAATAAACCATTTAAATTTTAATATATTTCAAAGCTTTAAATATTCTACATTTTCAAAACTAAATTGATAATTTCATATATATCTTATTTTAACTTCATTATTATTTAGTTTTTAAAATATTCACTTAATAAATCCAATACGATTTTAATAACTTTAAACTACATTAAACTAGATATTTCCTTCGATTAATTTAAACTTGAAATATCCGTTTAATCACTTTATATCAAAATCAAGTTATAAAATCATATCTTAAAATCCTCAAATTCAATAAGTTTTCAAATCGATTCATTTGAACAAAATTTTTCATTAAATACAATTTCGAATAAATTCAAATTTATCTTTCCAACCTTAACTTCTAGAAATCATTAAAATCTATTGTAATATAATTTTAAATAAATACTTAATCATATTGTATTTTACTTAAATCAAACTTTACTAAATTTAAAGCTTATTATTAAATCTATTTTATATTAAAACTTATTCATATACATAATATTTTCAAATTTAAATAAAACCATATATATTTCCTTTCAAAACCATAGAAATCATTTTCAAAATATTTATATATAGACCAACGGTGTCTGTATAAAATTTTATATCCTATGGTCAAGTGATACAGATATTTATCATTTTAATCTGTAATTTAAATATATACGGGTATATATCATTTCAACCCGCAATCCCAAATTCAATTCAAATGAAAATCGCTTGGGTTTTTCATTTTAGTTTAACGACTTTCTCCTATTCTACAGATCGTTCGGGTATGTATCATTTCAATCCATAGCGAATTCTATACTAACAGGGTACTTATAGAGTGATAACAGATATGATAATAATATAACATGCATATATCATCAATAACAATATAATATAAACAATAGGATATGGTGTCATATCCCATAGGTGAACAGTTACTGATAATAGCATATATAACAATTTAAATAACTACAGCAACATATTTCAATTGTCGTTTCAATTGAAATCAAATTTAATAAATATAAGAACGTTAATCGTGAGTGATTGCTCACCTTTGGAGGCTAGAGAGTTGAATGGAAATGAGATGAGTTACGAATCCGAGCATGAATTTCAAAGCAAAGCAAAATTGTCATGAATTCAACGATCAAAGATGATACCAGGAATTAATGGAAGAAATCATAATTAGCTCAACTTAAATTGGGACAAAATAAATATTATACCCCCATATATATTTTTAAATTTGATACAAAATTTAAAACGCATAACAAAGTAAATCTATCAATATTAATTTAAATGCATATTAAATACAAAAGTTTTCATATATTATTATAAAGTCAATATTTTAATAAAACCAATATACTATCTTCGAACTTTTCTAATGCGCCTAAACATAGCGAAAATCTAATTAAATACATTTAACGCATAGTGTAAATATCCCTTAAACATATTGTATATGAAATAAAATTTTCAAGGCTACAAGTTTCAAACAACAGATATACACATAACTTACCTACCTATTATCCTTAAAAATCGATACCTTAAAAAAAATCAATATAACTCACGCAAACAACTCAACATATACATATCTTCTTAAATTCCACTTTCCCTTATTTTCAAATTCAAGGGCAGCAAACATATATACTCTGTTGAATATATACCATTCCATATAATAGAACATAAATAGTATAATGTATATAAAACTCTCATATACTATATACTGTAACACACCTATTATAAACATATCTTAGTATATGCCTGTATATATATTCGGCTAGTATAGGTAAAATCACAAAAAAAAATCTTCCACAAAATACAATACCTACATATAACTTTTATTTAATATGAAACACACCTTGATATATATGTTTAGCAGAAGTGGCGATGTTGTCGGCAAGTGGAGGGAGTAGGGAAGGAAGCTGCTGGTGTGACGCCCCACCTCAATACCCACGCTAGCCAAGAACACTACGGAGTAATGCTGTCAACTAGCGTGGAGAATAAGGCTATTGAGGAGCGACCATCCATGTAACTTATTTGTGCGAGCACCGATATGTCAGATAGTATAGCATGCATTTCATTTAAGGAGGAAGTCCAACATACCGATACAAACTCAAAGCTATCACACGGTGGCTATAAATAAATCTTCGGAAACAAATATAGAAATAAACATAACACAATCAGTCACAGACATCCATATCACTAAGGCGGAAAAAGATATGAATATATAACTAACACATGAAAGTGTACATCAGAGTAGTGGTCATGAAAGGACCACATACACAAAAGAATAGCAACACGTGCTATACAAAAGAATACATCTATGAGTCTATATCTCAAGTGTAAACGATAAAAACCGCTAATCTAAATGGTCAGCCAAAAGTCAGAGTAGTAAATCCCTGGGGGAGAAGTCAAGCAGAAGCCCCTGTAACATCTCGGTCTGACCCGAGTATTATTTATAAGAAAATAATAAACGGATCAGTCTAGATATAAATATCAGGTAACATGATATAAAACAATAGATATGGCAAGAACATATAGTAACCATAAAGACATACTATGATAAGCATGTAAATGAAGATCATCAAGAAATCAAACAATATCAAAGAATCTTCTAAAAGATCCAAATTCACCTAAAAAAAGTGATGACACACAAATTCACCAACACATAAAAGCTGGAAAATCATAACAATGAAAGTCATGAAAATAGGTGAAGCACAAATTCCAGAAGACTACACAAGAAATCCAGAAATCACAATATAGGAGCATGAAAACTCACAAAATGGGAGCATGAAAACTCACCTACACGTGTAATACAAAGCGAGACGCTATCTCATGGTTGTAAGCCATTAATTTTGACACACGAATGGCCCGAAGACCGTGGGGTGCTACCCCACATATGTGATGGCGAAACATCACACAAATGCGATGGCGAAACATCACAAGAGCGGGGTCTAGTCTCCCTCGCAGACAAAGAGACATCGCACAGTTGCTAGTCTAAAACACAAAAATGATCGTCGTGATCATCAAGTAGTGTCAATCTCACCAAGCCAGTAAATATATGAGTTTAGCTTCATGTCCCATAACCACTTGCTTAACTTATTTTTTTACGAACAAGCTGTAGATCTTCACTAGAAGATTGTCACAAAAGGTTTTAAGGAAAAGGTTTGTATATACTAGTAGATTGGAAAACGGTTTAAGGAAAGAGCTTTGTAGTAAAATAGAGTTAAAATTGTTTTAATGAAAGTGTTTTGATATTTACTACTAGTATTGAAACCTTCATATTTCTAAAGTTGTTATCCCGCCTTTTTAGCAAGGCCGTGATACCATAAAATCGACCGAGAAGCCCAAGATAGTTTGTCTCGAAGAATGGTCAACTCAGCATCTCAACAAAGCAAGTTCTGTTGAATGTTTTTCAGATAAGATCCCCTACGGAGGGGGGTCCAGGGGGGTGGCAACCCCCCAAGGTGTGGGTGCGGGAGCAACACCCCCGCTACAGAATTTTTGCGACCTATCAAAGCAAAGGGGCAAGCGACCTATTGGAGAATAAGGTCTAACGACCTAATGGTATATAGGTCACGCGACCTAAGGGGTTATAAGGTCTTGCGACCTAACGGTTTATAAGGTCATGCGACCTAAAGGAGCGCGAGCTAAGGGGGTTAAAATAAAACAGGTCGAACGACCTAATAATATAAAGGCCAAACGACCTAGGAAACCAACGTGTTACGGCCAAACACCACTGAGCATAACAACTTAAGGTCCTACGACCTAACGACCTAGTGGTGTAACGACTTAAGGGTCGAACGACCTAACTACTAAATGCCGATTGACTTAACGAAATAAGCATGGCCGAGCGACCTACGACCTAAAGCCCCACAACCTACGACTTACGACCTAGTGTCGAGCGACCTAAGGCTGTAGAACGATTTAAAGCCAGAAACGAGCTACTTGAACACCGAGATTTCCACGCGAACGACCTAGCATAGGCAGAACGACCTAAGTGCAGAATTTCACCAAAAACACTGAAAATTGGAGTTTTTCGCCAATCCAATCCAAACCAAATGCAGATGTACATGCTAAAGTGATAGGAAATCATTCCCAAACATCCATGATAGTTATAGGCAAGAATGTGAGATAAAAATCTTACATTTGGACCAAAAATGAATGAAAATGAAGCTTTGAAGCAAACAAGAGTCAATCCACTACAATCTCAACACAAGAGGCTTGAATCCAATATCTTCTCTTTGAATTTGGAGTTGAATGATGGATTTGAAGTTGAAACCTAGGCTTGGAGTTTTAATTTTCCTTTCCACTCACCATTAATGCAAAAGCTTGAGTTGGTAGGAATTTAAAAGAAGTTATGAAGAGAAGAGGGAGTTGGGCTTGAGTTATAATGGCTAAACCAACCCAAAATTCAAAGCGGAAAAAGTTAGTGAAATTCCACTAACTCCAAACCTATCAAAGTTTATACTTAAAAAGTTGTAAACGGCATTTCGAACTCAATGGAAGTGGTCTCGAGTCCTAATTTGACCGTTTGCAAAAAGTAGCTTTTCGGACCAATATCCAATTAACGATAAAATATTTAAATAAAATATTTAAATATTACATCGATAAATATGCGGGTTGTTACAACTGGGAAGGATGGGATTTGTTCGGCTACGAGTGCAAGGCTTGGGAGGGGAGATTTGCAAGGATGGTCGTGAAGTCAAAGTGGGTG
Organism: Allium cepa; assembly: GCA_030765085.1. Taxonomy (NCBI): domain Eukaryota; kingdom Viridiplantae; phylum Streptophyta; class Magnoliopsida; order Asparagales; family Amaryllidaceae; genus Allium; species Allium cepa. Next base: position 124,082,842 of record CM060940.1, on the reverse strand, counting down.
GGGGAGAACGGGCAGTGATTGTTTAGTGACTTGCTCGGTCGATCTTGAGGGGAAGAAGTGGAGCCGTGGTTACACGCAAGGGACAATGGATTCGGTTTTGCTGGTTGACGCTTACGATGTTGGATGGTGAGGTGAGACGAGGTGCATATCAAACAAAGTGCAAACAAAATTTTTCTTTTTTTTACAGAAGGAGAATGGGTTGGAGTAGAGAAAAGCAAGTGAAATCCTGTGACGCCCCACCTCTATACTCACACTAGCCAAGGACACTACGGGGTAATGCCGTCGACTAGCACAAAGAATAAGGCCGTTGAGAAGCGACCATCTGTGTAATTGCTTTGTGCGGGCACAGATATGTCAGATAGTACGACATGCATTTCATTTCAAGAGCGAATACGACATATCAAATACGAACTCAAAGCTACTACATAGTGGCTATGTAGACTTCGAAAACAAATATAAAGATAAGCATAACACAAATCAGTCACAGATATTCATATCATTAAGGCAGAAACAAATATGAATATATCACATAAAAGTGTACATCAAAGTAGTGGTCATACAAGATCCACTACATCACAAAAGAATAGTACAAGTGCTAGAAAAAAGAATATGTATACATCAAGGATTCTCTATCTCGAATGTATAAAAGTAAAAATTACTAAACTAAGTAGCTAGCCAAAAATAGAAGCTAGTCTCTGCTAAGAAGTCAAGTAGAAGCACCTGTAATACCTCGGTCTGACCCGAGTATTATTTAAGAAAAAAATAATAAACGAATCAATCTAACTATAAATATCATATAAAATGAGATAGGATAAGAGATATGACAAAAACATATGATAACAATAATGCCATACTGTGACAAGTATACATTAGATAATAACAAAAATCATACAATATCTCGAGAATCTCAAACACCAAAAGAATGTCATATTCTTTAACATATTCACCAAACCACAAATATTGATGAAACTTATCAATGTAAACCACAAAAATTGGTGAAACACAAATTCTAGAAATCGTCAATTAGAAATCCAGAAAACACAAAGTGGGAGGCCTATCACAAATAGAAGCATGAAAACTTACCAACACGTGCATCACAAACGGAACGCTATTCCATGGTCGCTAACCATCAATTTGGAGTCGAGGCTCCACACACGGCCCAAAGACCATGGGTCGCTATCATACCAATTTTGAGCCGAAACCCCACGAAGGTGGTTTAGTCCCCCCACACAAACAAAGAGACATCGCGCCTCGCTAGTCTAAATAACAAAATGATAATCATCGATCATTGAGAAGTGTCGATTACACTAAGCTAGTAAATAAATGAGTTTAGCTTCATGTCCCATAACCACTGGCTCAACTTAAATATTTACGAACAAATTGTAGATTTCCACTCGAAGATTGTCGTAAGATTTTCAATCGAACAAGTCCAAAAGTTAACCAAGGAAGTAAACGCAAGCGTTTCATACCACTTGTTTTACTAAGTCGTTTAATTAGATTTCTCATACGAATGGGGTAAAGGTTTGTGTATGCTAATAGGTTGGAAAACGGTTTTATAAATGAGCTTTTTATTAAAAATAGAGTCGAAATCAACTTTGTTAAAAGTTTGGATATTTACTACTAGTATAGAAACCTTTGTATTTCAAAGTGACAAATCAACAAAAATGATTGTAAAAACAATCAATCACCAAAAATTCACATACGAAGACGTGAATCAAATCCATAGAAATCGATACCGAATCCATCAAATTGGATATTCCCAAAAATCCCCAAAAAGAAATTATCAAAGTCAACAAAAGTGATAACAACTAATCGGATCAACGAGAATCGATTTAAATTGGAAATCCACACAAAACGGCAGATTTTACTGAGTTAAGCAGATTCAGTCGACTGAACTCGGTGGTCAGTCGACTGACTCTATGCCCAGAAACTTTCGGTTTCCAGGTTTAGTCGACTGAACTATATGGTCAGTCGATTGATACTGGCTTAGGAACTTTCTGTTCCCAGTTCCAGTCGACCGACCTTACAGTACAGTCGAATAAACTGTCATTTGCAGTATTTTCCGCCCAGCCCCTAAGAGGGCAAAACAAATCCTAACCGGACGCGATCGAACGAACAACGGAGACTAGGGATTTATGCCAAGCGACAACCCAGCCTTATAGGCACTTTGATACACCCCAAAAACATGTTCAAACATTAAAGATAGAATTTAAAAAAAAATTGACTTCATAACACCAAAATTGGAATATTCATCAAACCAATTCAATTCTAAGGCAAATGGACAAGGAATAGATGTCAGGAATTACTACCTAACAACTATCAAAGATATTGACATAGATGTGAGTTCAAAAACTCACCTTTTAACCCCAAAACAACAAATGAGAAGCCCTAGAACAAGCAACGATTGAACTCTCTTCAACAACACCTCTAGAATCTTCAACCTATTATCAAAGGTGAAGTTTTTCCTAAGTTAGGTTATAGGAATTTCTGAAAATTGAAGAGGGATTGAGATGGAGAAGATGAAGAGGATGCTTACCTAAGCTTCTCCTTGATTTCTAGCTTGAAATTGATAATTCCTAAGAGAATTAGGGCTTAGGAATTTCTAATTTCTTATCTCTTCCCCCATTTTTACCTTAGCTTGAGAGTGTTAGGAAATGAGTAGTGGAATGAATGAAGAGGAGTGGAATTGGCTTATTTGTTAGGTTAGTGGGCTGAAACCCAAAACCAAAGCCCTAAATGAAAATATCAAAATTCCACTCAACTCCAAACATATCGATGTTTACACTCAAAAAGGTTGCAAATGCCATTTTGGACTCAATGGAAGGGGTCTTTAGTCCTAATTCGACTGTTTGCAAAAAGTGACATTTCAGATTTAAATCCAACTAATGATGCTATATTTAAATAAAACATTTAAATATACAATCGTAAAATATGCGGGTTGTTACAGACTCCCCTCCTTAGAGAAATTACGTCCTCACAATACTTAAGAAGAAGACAAAGAGTAACAACCATAAAAGCATATCAATACAAAAGAAAATTTGAAATAAGAAGTTCACCTCATAGATCTCAAGAGAGTAAGTTCGGATGTATTCGTTCGATGAATTCTCTGGATTCCCAAGAACAATCTTTAGGATTTGAGGACCATTGAACATTCACAAGCGGAACATCTTTATTTCGAAGATGTTTAACCTCCGTAGCAATGATACGAATAGGATGTTATTCATAAGTCAAATTAGGTGAAACTTCAACTTCTTCAATAACACCGGGCTCAAGAATAGAATCAGAATTCCTAAGGCATTTTCATAGTTGAGAAACGTGAAACATGTCATGAATAGCAGAAAATTGAGTCAGTAATTAAAGGCGATAAGCCACGGAACCAATGCATTCGGTGATGGGAAATGGGCCAACATATCGAGGCGCTAATTTTCTCGATTGACTAAAACGCACAACACCCTTCATAGGTGAAACACGAATGAACACCAAATCTCCCACAGAAAATCCGGCATAGGATTTTGTCTACTTTGAGTTTCTTTTGTTCTATGACAAATAAGGTCAATCTTTTCTGTGGAATTACGAATAAAATCTAGACCTAAAACCAACTTCTCACCGGCTTTAAGCCAACACGAAGGAGATCGGCATGGCCTTCCATACAGTGCCTTAAAAGGTGCCATACTAATACTAGATTGGAAGCTATTATTATAGGAAAACTCAGCAAGAGAAATATGATCTTCCCAACTTCCACCAAAATCAAGAACATGTGCACGAAGAAGATCTTCAAGAGTTTGATTCATATGCTTGGTTTGTCCATCGGACTGGGGATGATAAGCGGTGCTAAAATTAAGCTTCGTTCCCAAAGCTTTTTGAAGACTCTTCTAAAACACTAGTAAATAATGTATCACGATCGCTAAAAATAGAAGTGGAAACTCCATGCAATTTAACAATTTCTTTAACATAGAGTTTGGCCATAAGAGGTATGGTCCGATTAGACCGAACGGGAATAAAATGGATGGATTTTGTAAGTCTATCCACAATCACCCATAAACTGCCATGGCCTGAACGAGAACGGGGAAGACCATCAACAAAGTCCATGGAGACTTGATCCCACCTTCAAACAAGAATATCTAGAGGTTGCAATAACCCACCGGGCCTTTGATGATCGGATGAGTTGGCAAGTCATGCAACGTTTAATGAAGTTAGCAATATCAGATTTCATTCAATCCCAATAATAAAGTCGCTTCATATCTGCGTACATTTTACTACTACCGAGATGAATGGTAAATTTAGAACGATGAGAATCTTCTAAAATGTCTTTATGAAGATCACTAATATTTGGCACGATAAGTCTACCAAATTTTCGAATGGCGCCACGAGCATCGATTTCAAAGTCTTCCAAACCATCACTATTTCTATCCCGACAACTTTGGCTAGGAGGAACTAATTCGAGGTCATGCTTTTGAGCATCAAGAATGCGGTCTAAAAGAGATCGATGAGCCGCAAGGCTATATAAAACAAGAGATGAACATGAATCGGATTCACGATCTCGAATGTCACAAGTGGATAAAGTCTCGAGATCATTCATTTGGATATCATCCGTGAAACAACCACTTGTTGCCTACAACTAAGGGCGTCAGCAACTCGATTCCTCTTTCCGGAAGTATAAAGGATATCAAGATCATAAGATGAAAGGAACTTGATCCAACGTTGTTGACGCAAATTAAGTTCCTTTTGAGAAAATAAATACTTCAAAGACTTATGATCAGTATAGAGAACTAATTTCTCTCCCAAAAGATAATCGCGCCAAATTCTAAGGGCGAAAACAATAGTCGCGAGCTCTAAATCATGAGTGGCATATCTAGTCTCGGCAGGCTTTAATTGTCTAGAAGCATAAGCAATAACACGTTGCCTTTGCATGAGAACGGCTCCCAAAACAATACGACTAGCATCGGTATAATTAATAATGTCTTGCTTCCCTTCAGGAATCACAAGAATAGGAGCATCGCAAAGCAGTTCTTTTAATCTTTGAAAAGAAGCTTCACATTTGTCTGACCAAATGAACTTAACTCCCTTCTTTGCCAAACTACTAAGAGGCACGAAAATTTTAGAAAAGTCTTTTATGAAATGACGGTAATAGCCTGCCAATCGAAGAAAGCTATGAATTTTCGTCACACTCTCCAGTCTCTTCCAATTTTGAATCGCTTCAATCTTTGAAGGATCCACGGAAATTCTGGATTCAAAAATGATATGTCCTAAAAATTTCACACGAGATTGCCAAAAGTGGCATTTAGAAAAAATTTCTTTCAATTGATTGCTCCTAAGAGTATCCAACACATTCCGAAGATGCTTTTCATGCTCTTCCTCGGTTATAGAATAAACAAGAATATCATCTATAAAGATGAGAACAAATCGGTCGAGGAAGTCTTCAAAAACTCTATTCATAAGGTCAATGAAATAAGCTGGAGCATTCGATAAACCAATTGGCATAACAAGCCATTCATAAGATCCATAACGAGTATGGAACGATGTCAAAGGAATGCTATCCTCTGTAATACGAAGCTGATAAAAGCCAGTTGCTAAGTCTAACTATGAAAATACCCTAGGACCACTAAATTGATCGAACAGATCATCAATCCGAGTTAAGGGATATATATTATTGATGGTGAGATCATTAAGCTTGTGGTATTCAATGCAAAGTCAAAGTGTACCATCAGATTTCTTTACAAAAATAGTCGAAGCTCCCCAAGGAGAGGAACGAATAAACTGCTTTATTTCCAATTCGGATAACTTTACGTATCTCCTCATTTTCCTTATTGGACATGCGATAAGGAGGATGAGTGATAGGTAGAGCTCCAGAGATTAGATTAATTCTAAACTCGATTGCCCGCTTAGGGGGTAATCTTAAAACAGGCTCAAATGTGTCGGGAAATTCACGAACAACGTGAATGAGAGAAATGACATCTTACTCATCATCATCATTATCGTCATCATGAGGGTTTAGAGAATATAAGGATGCTACCAAATTGGAATCTGAATCATTAAGAACAATAGAAATCTGCTTAACGAATTAAGAATGTCGAAGATGTATAGTCCTCTTAGGACATAGGATGTGGGCTTCATAACGGTTAAGCCAATCCATTCCCAAAATCATTCCGAAGCCTAAGTAATGCATGACATGCAAATCGGCTCGGAAAGAATAATCACATAAAATAATCTCGACATCTTTACAAAATAAACTGAGTGTTGCGGATCCATCAACCGGATTTGCAATTCTCAAGGAAGTCATCAAATCCATAACACTTAAAGAAAAAGTATCAACAAGCTCTTTTGATATAAAAGAATGGGATAAACCCGTATGAAAAAGAACTCGAATAGGATGATCACGAAACAAAATAATGCCATCAAGGATAGAATGAGAAATACCTTGACCATGAGATGTGTTACTAGGGGCTTGCACAACATTTAGCTTTCCCTCATTCTTGCTTTGAAGTGTGGAACATGAAGATATAGTATGACCTGAACTTTTGCAATAGCGACAAGTAAGGGGCTTCGGACATTTATTTGCAGAGTGGTCCTTAGAACGACAATTGTAGCATTGCCCATGACTAGAGGTAGGAGTCTTTGCTACTGAAGCTGCTTGTTTCCCTTTCTTGTTGGAATTATGGTTGAACTTAATAGGCATCTTCTTGTTGTTGTTGAAGTTCTGTTTGGCACCCACAACTTCAACATCGCTTTCTTTATCGGCCTCTTCAAGTCGAAGAGCAATATCAACAAGCTGGTCGAAAGAAACTTCTAATTTTAGAAGTAATGGCTTTTTGAGGTTCTTATTCAACCCGTAAATAAACCTCTAATTTTTCTTCAATGGGGTATTAATATACTCGACCCCATATTTAGAGAGAGATTCAAAAGATACGACATAATCTGTCACAGAAGATTCACCTTGAACAAGGTCAATAAAGCGTCGAGCTAAAGTTACTTTTTCAGCTTCCAGCACAAACTTCAACTCAAATTTTCTCGGAATTGCTCCCAAGTAAGATTCGCTTCGATAATCTCAGAAACCAAAAGCTCATACCAATCTAATCCTCTCTCTTGGAGCATACTAGAAGCCACTTGGACACGATGTAGATCAATAAGATTCATGCGAGAAAAGATGCGATCGCATGTTCTAAGCCAAACTTGGACTTCTATAACACTTTCGGAACGCTTGAATGGCTATCCACCCAAATTGGTATAATCACTGCATAAGCGTGCAAACCTAGATTTAGGGTGAGTAGGGTCTGGAATGAGTCCGACGGCTTGAGCGTTCTTTACGAGATCTAAGAGCTGTTGGGCAGACATAAATACTCCATCCTGAGGAGTAGCACTGGATTGACCGGTGCTGGGATGGCCTGGTCTAACCATTTCTCTTCTTTAAGAAGAAAAAGGTTATTCTCAAAATGAATATCAAGCAATCATGATTGATAAAACAAGGCATCATAAAAGAAAATAGGATAGAATGGGTTCAATGACTCGAATGAAATCCTAAGGTACGATTCCTAAGAGAGAGTTAGGAAAATGATCCTTGCTATAATATTCTATATAGTTTTGAAGTTTGGTTGTGATACCAAGTTGTTACGCCCCAACTCCATACTCACACTAGCTAAGGACACTACGGGGTAATGCCGTCGACTAGCACGAAGAATAAGGCTGTTAAGGAGTGACCATCTGTGTAATTGCTTTGTGCGGGTACCGATACATCAGATAGTACGACATGCATTTCATTTCAAGAGGGAATCCGACATATCAAATACGAACTCAAAGCTACTACATAGTGGCTATGTAGATTTCAAAAACAAATATAGAGATAAGCATAACACAAATCAGTCGCAGATATTCATATCACTAAGGCAGAAACAGATATGTATATATCACATAAAAGTGTACATCAAAGTAGTGGTCATACAAGATCCACTACGTCACAAAAGAATAGGTACAAGTGCTAGACAAAAGAATATGTATACATCAAGGAGTCTCTATCATGAATGTATAAAAGCAAAACCTACTAAACTAAGTAGTTAGCCAAAAGTCAAAAGCTAGTCCCTGCTAAGAAGTCAAGTAGAAGCACCTCGAGAATCTCAAACACGAAAAGACTGTCATATTCTTTAACATATTCACCAAACCATAAATATTGATAAAACTTATCAATGTAAACCACAAAAATTGGTGAAACGCAAATTCTAGAAATCGTCAATTAGAAATCCAGAAAACACAAAGGGGGAGGCCTATTGCAAACAGGAGCATGAAAACTCACCAACGCGTGCATCACAAACGGAATGTTATTCCATGGTTGCTAACCATCAATTTTGAGTCGAGGCTCCACACACGGCCTGAAGACCATGGGTCGCTACCCTACCAATTTTGAGCCGAGACTCCATAAATGGGGTTTAGTCCCCCCCACACAAACAAAGAGACATCGAACCTTGCTAGTCTAAATCACAAAATGATCATCATTGAATATGGTGAAGTGTCGATTACACTAAGCTAGTAAATAAATAAGTTTGCTTCAGTCCCATAACCACTGGCTTAACTTAAATATTTACGAACAAATTGTAGATTTCCACTCGAAGATTGTCACAAAATTTTCAATCGAACAAGTCCAAAAATTAACCGACGAAGTAAACGCAAGCATTTCATACCACTTGTTTTGCTAAGCTGTTTAATTAGATTTCTCATTCGAATTGGGTAAAGGTTTGTGTATGCTAATAGGTTGGAAAACGGTTTTATAAACGAGCTTTGTATTAAAAATAGAGTTGAAATCATCTTTGTGAAAGATTTTGGATATTTACTACTGGTATAGAAACCTTTGTGTTTCAAAGTGACAAATCACCAAAAAAGATTGTAAAAACAATCAATTAACAAAAATTCACATACGAAGATGTGAATCAAATCCATAGAAATCGATACCGAACCCATCAAATTGGATATTCCCAAAAATCCCCAAAAAGAAATTATCAAAGTCAACAAAAGTGATAATAACTAATCGAATCAACGAGAATCGATTTAAAATTGGAAATCCACAGAAAACGGCAGATTTGGCTGTGATAAGCAGATTCAGTCGACTGAACTCAGTGGTCAGTCGACTGACTCTATGACCAGAAACTTTCGGTTTCCAGGTTCAGTCGACTGAACCGTGTGGTCAATTGACTGATACTGGCTCAGGAGCTTTCTGTTCCCAGTTTCAGTCGACTGACCTTATAGTTCAGTCGACTGAACTGTCATTTGCAGTATTTTCAGCCCAGCACCTAAGAAGGGAAAAACAAATCCTAACCGGATACGATCGAACGAGCAACGGAGACTAGAGATTTATGCTAAGCGACAACCCAGCCTCATAGGCACTTCGATACACCCCAAAAACATGTTCAAACGTCAAAGATAGGATTTTTAAAGATTTTAAACTTCAAAACACCAAAATTGGAATATTCATCAAACCATGGACAAGGAATAGATGTTAGGAATTACTACCTAACAACTATCAAAGATATAGACATAGATGTGAGTTCAAAAACTCACCTTTTAACCCCTAAACAACAAATGAGAAGCCCTAGAACAAGCAAAGATTGATCTCTCTTCAACAATACCTCTAGAATCTTCAATCAATTATCAAAGGTGAAGTTTTTCCTAAGTTAGGTTATAGGAATTTTTGTAAATTGAAGAGGGATTGAGATGGAGAAGATGAAGAGGATGTTGACTTAAGCTTCTCCTTGATTTCTAGCTTGAAGTTGATAATTCCTAAGAGAATTAGGGCTTGGGAATTTCTAATTTCTTATCTCTTCCCCCATTTTTACCTTAGCTTGAGAGTGTTAGGAAATGAGGAGTGGAATGAATGAAGAGGAGTGGAGTTAGGTTATTTGTTAGGTTAGTGGGCTGAAACCCAAAGCCCTAAATGAAAATATCAAAATTCTACTCAACTCCAAACATATCGATGTTTATACTCAAAAACGTCGCAAACGCCATTTTGGACTCAATGGAAGGGTTCTCGAGTCCTAATTTGACTATTTGCAAAAAGTGACATTTCTGACTTAAATCCGACTAACGATGCTATATTTAAATATACAATCGTAAAATATGCGGGTTGTTACAATTCCAGAGTTATAAATGCTACAGGCTTAAAAAGCAACGTACGTGACCTTTCGTATAAAAATTTTAAATCGAAAAACTGCCAAGAAAGGAAGTGAAAGGACACCGATAATGTATTACAACATTGGAATTATAAAAGTCGGCACAAATTTAGGGACTTGTAAAGCAAAAGGCTGCTTTGAATCCAACAGTTTAAGATTTGAGTATCGATACGGTCCGATGTTTCACCGATTGCACCGCATACCGGATTTCAAAACATAGAATTGATTTACTACAGAGATCAGCATGACGAGACGATCAAAATGGTATACGGATATCAGTAGTACGATCATCTGATTAAAAGTTGATATTCGGTACCAGAAATGCTGCAAATATGCCAGAATTTAGATAAACAAAGCAATCGCAGTCCAAATTTTAAAGAAACAAAATATGACGTCTCACTCAAAAGATGATTTACAAATTTATCGTATAAAATTATTCAGGTTTGGGAAACATTTTATTATCGTCAAATATTAACTGATTTAAATTCAAATAAAATTATACAATAAAATTTACTTTCATATCATCAGATGAAAATTTACCATTTGCTATGTTTAATTAGACATATTCCAAGCATCAAATTTTTATTTTCAAATTTTATTGTTGAAAATTTCACAAAGATTCAATTAATTAAATAAATAAAATCACTAAAATTTTTGGGTCATTACATCAAAAGTATTTCAAAATCACAGATATATTTTATTTCACAAATATAAATTTTGAATGAGTTGAATTCCCAGAGCTCAATTAAAATTTCAAAATTTGCAAGTATAGTTAATTTATTATTATTTCACATATACAATATAATTTGTTACATATTAATTCCTACATAAATTATATTATTTGATAAAATTTAGTTAATTTCTATAAAACATAGTTAACTTTTCTAATTTCTATTAATTTAATTAATTTTTATAAAACTTATTTAACATACTTAGATTGTTATAAAACTTTGTTAATTTTCTTAAACTTAGTTAATTTCTTTAAAACTTGGTTACTTTTTAATAAAACTTAACTATGTTGTATAAAACTTAATTAGCTTAGTTAATTCGAGTAAATTTAGTTACCTCGGTACATTTTTATAACACTTGGTTAACCATTATAAAAGTTAGTTTTATAAAACTTAGTTAACTTAGTTTAATTTTTAAAAATTTGTTAAGTTCTAAAAAATTTGGTTAGTTTTTATAAATTTAATAAAATTTTACAAAACTTAGTTAACTTAATTTAGATATTTTTTATTAAACTTAGTTAACGTAACTTATTTAGTTTTATAAATCTTGATATTGTGACTGGATAACCCACCACTAAGTATACCATTATTCTTTTAAAGAAGTGTAGTACTATAGTAAGCAAATTAGCTCAACATACATAGCTGCAGGTGCTCAAACTGTAGAGCATAGAGCTACAACAGGCAAGACTAACTATAGTAACCAATTTTTTTATAATAGCCCGAAATGTAGTACAGTGGATATCATTGATCTGTTCGGTATTTTTTATATATTAGTAGGTATATATGGAAATTGTATGACAAAAAATTGGTTAATGAAGGTGTTAGCACCAGAATTGGTCACTAACACCCTTAAGAGAGGTTAAGTAGAGAGATTAATGAAGAAAGTAAATGTAAACAGTGAACGGAATGCTAAACTTATGCAGAAAATAAGAACACCAGATTTATAGTGGTTCAGCATAACTTCCTATGTCCACTTTGAGGTTAACCTTTATTATTTTTCTCAATAATCGATTACGGATACAATCCGTACACCAACTCTTTGATTACAATTGTTAAGCAAAAAGTTAAGTCTTGAATGAGTCTTGAATGCGGCAGAGTCTCCTCGGTGTTCTCGAAAAAAGGTCCCTTTCACTGTGCCCCTGCCTCTCTATTTTTAGACGAAGATGGGTTGGACCTCTCTGGTGGACCTAGCAGTAAGATACCTCGGCCCAAAACAAATAACTCTTGTGTGTCGATCCATAAATGTCGAATGCCATATGCCGAACGTCCCTAGATGCCGAATGAGCTTGAATACCGGTCGGCCTAGTTGTACCAAACAACAATGTCGTGCCGAACATCCTTAGATGCCGAACGAGCTCGTATACCGAACAAGGCATGAATGTCGAACGATCCATGAATGCCGGACGATATGAATGCCGAACAATCCATGAATGTCGGTCGAGGTCTAAATGTCGAACACTCTTGAATGCCGATCGCTCTTGAATGTCGATCGCTCTCGAATGTCGAACGCTCTTGAATGCCGAATGATATGCAAATGCCGAGTGCCTAGTTGCCTTATCAAACCTCCAGGTAACACTTGCCTCCCCAAAGTGCATCACGTGGTCGAACATGTTGCGCTTTGAATCACGGGTCCTCTGCGCTTCGCTTCGAGCTTTGGATTAGTTTTCTCGATAGTATTTTCTCTTGAATACCGAGTAAGGCAATGCATGTCGAATGACATACAAATGCCGACCAGCATAGCTGAAGCCGAGCGCTCTGGATGCCGAACGGTATAGCCGATGCCGAACGAGTGATACGCTTTGACCGATTCTACCGGTCATTGTCCCTTCGACTTCCTCTCTTCCCCTATAAAATTCGGCACTCCACTTCTTCTTCTTCTCTTTTCACTTTTTACCTCTGCTATTCTTCAAGAACTTGTAACTTACCTCCCTCAAATTTCACTCACCTCTCCGATCTTCCCTTCCTACGCTGAATCCATCGAGCCCTTCCTACAGTTCCTTCCCAAATTAATTATGAACAACTTTCAATCTCAAGCCCACAGACCCCCAAGCTCCCACCATTCTCCTTAGTAAGAATCTTTGGAGAGCTTTTTAAAATTATGAAGTATAGAAAAAAGCTCGAATTCGTAAATCCTCCATAGACTATAGAAGGTAGGAGGCGTTAAAGAATAAAGCCCGTGAAGAGGGCAAGAAGATAGCGTCTGCGGAGGTCGACTCCCGTCTTGAGGCGGCTAAATAAGAAGGTATGGAAGAGGTCAAAAGCATATTCGACCCGCTAATTGCGGAATTCAATGCCCGCATTCTCATGCATCGAGACTTAACTTTTCTGGACGAGGGCTATCTCAAATCTTTAACTGAGGCGTTGGAGACCTTAATAGAAATCAGGAAGGCCGAACATGGTACCGGGGAGGTTGATGAAGGAGCTTTGATAAAAGAATTTCTTAAGGGAAACGAGCCTTCGGACTTGTCAACGGCAAAAGCTCTTTATCGCAAAGGCTCTCCCTCTACGAAAGGGAAAGAGGTTATTGTCGGTCCGTCCGGGATCGAGTGTCAAGCTCATATGCCCACTCAGCCGGCCGATAGGCCGATACTTAATCCTTTTGAGAAGCATGTTGGTTATGATCCAGAGGATCCCGGCCTCGGCATTCACATTTTGTCTCCTATTTCAGAGGGTGAGAACTCTTTGACGGCTGAGATCCAGTCGGAACCTGGTAGATAACTCTTCGCTTTAACATTCCAAGAGTCGTTGTTTTTCACCAGGAGCTATCATATTCTAATGCTTGTTTTTCATAATTTTGTGCAGGCCGTTCTGATCCCGAGCCCACTCCGAGGAGAGATGTCTCCAAGGAGGTGAAGGAAAAGATAAGTGAGGGGACTCACGCAGGAGAGGCTCCTGGTCCAGATGCTCAGGTGATTGGAGTGCTTGATGAGGATAAATCCGAGACTTCCTCTCCCAACGACGGGAGTTATGAAATTGAAATTACAGGCGCCTCTGAACACACATCTAAACTGAGCATGAAGGAGTAGCTTGAGAAGGAGAAGGAAAAGACGGTCGAGGTCAAAGTCGGACCTCAAGCCGTGGACCTGGACGATACTTTGAATAAGCCGTTGAAGGTCATCCTCCCAGGCGGTTCCAAGTCCATGGAAATTCCTCGTACTTCCTCATTTGTCACTCCCCCATCGAAGAAATTTATCAAGGGCAAACACACGGGAGAGGAGTCGTCTGGAAAAAGGTCGAAGAAGTCGAAGAAGTAGTCATTGCTCTCGTTCCACGAGAGTTAGTTTAGATTATGAAATTATTTTTATTTATCTTCATCGTTCATGTAAATAAACTTTTGACTCCGAATTTTGGAGGAGTTGTAGTAGAAACTTATTTTTGATGAATAAAACTTAGTTCTTTTGCCTTTCAGAAGACTTCCGTTGCTTGATTTTTTTTGTATAATCATGGTCAAAACCCAAGCTATTGCAAGTTACATAAAATTCTCGATTCATCTTCAAACAAGTTGATAACTTCTTGGCATTGCACATTCTTTATTCCACGCTTCGGGTACTTAGAATAATTTCCATTCCGCATGCCAAGGGTTCGATGACTTCAAGTAGTTTGTATCCAGTCCGCCCTCAGGGGACTTGGACATTTAAATCGTTTATACTCTGGTCCGCACTCCGAGGACTCAGAGTACTCCATTCCACACTCCGGGGACTTGGAGATTTTGAGTTGTTTATTCTATGGTCCGCACTTTGGGGACTCAGAGTACTCTAGTCCGCACTCTGGGGATTTGGAGATTTTGAGTCGTTTATACTCTAGTCTGCACTCTAGGGACTAAGAGTACTCCAGTCCGCACTCCGGGAACTTGGAAATTTTGAGTCGTTTATACTCTAGTCCACACTCTTGGGACTCAGAGTACTCCAGTTCGCAATCCGGGGACTTGAAGATTTTCAGTCGTTTATAATCTAGTCCGCACTCTGGGGACTCAGAGTACTCCAGTCCGCACTCCGGGGACTTGGAGATTTTTAGTCATTTATACTCTAGTCTACACTCTGGGGACTCAGAGTACTCCAGGCTGCACTCCAGGGACTTGGAGATTTTGAGTCATTTATACTCTAGTCCATGCTCTGGGGACTCAGAGTACTCCAGTCCGAACTTCGAGGACTTGAAGATTTTGAGTCGTTTATACTCTGGTCTGCACTCAGGGTACTCAGAGTACTCCAGTCCGCACTTCGAAGACTTAGAGATTTTGAGTGCTCGTGCGTGTTCGTACGTCAACGAGAATAATGTATCTCTTAGTCATTCGTCACAGTGTTATCATACACAGAAACATCGACAATTCACAAAGAAAATGGCTTCAAGCCTTTATTAATGCAAACAAGCTAAATTGTCTTATTACATGCCTAAACTAGAAATAAAAACTTGCTGGAAATAAATGCAACTAAAATATTAAAGAAATGAACTAAGTGTATTAATACCGCAAATGCTCACTATTCCATGCTCGAGAGAGTGTCGCACCATCGACGGTCGCTAGCTTAAAAGTTCCTTCTCCAAGCTTCCGTTCAATGACGTATGGACCTTCCCATGCGGGGCTCATATGTGATGGAACTGGGAAAACTCATTTCAAAACGAGATCACTCACACTAAAGATTCTCGTTCGGACTTTTTCATTATAATATCGAGCGGCATGGTGCATGTATGCGGCCGCTCTCAAATTAGCTTCTTCACGCTTTTCATCGATGAAGTCCAATGATTCCAGCAAAAAATCTTGATTTGACTTATGGTCATAGTAAGTTACCCGATGTGATGGAACTTCAAGTTCTACGGGTATGACAGCTTCCATGCCGTACCCCAGTGCGAATGGAGTGTGGCCAGTCGCGGACTTGTGGGTGATACTGTAAGCCCAAAGCACTGTTGGAAGCTCATCCACCCACTTACCTCTAACCTTTTCCAAACGTTTTTTCAATATGGATTTGATTATTTTATTTACGGCTTCCACTTGTCCATTGGCTTTCGGGTGAGTAACTGCTGCAAACTTTTTCTCAATACCATATTTTTTGGCAAAATTACTTGAACTCTTTGCTTTCAAACCGAGTTCCGTTGTCTGTAACGACGGTTCGTGGAAGGCCAAAACGGCATATAATATTTCATACAATGAAATTAATGACCTTTTTGGTGGTGATAGTGGCCAAAGGCTCTGCTTCCGCCCACTTGGTAAAGTAATCTATTGCAACTATCGCGTATTTTGCACCACCTTTGGATAGGGGTAAATAACCGACTATATCGATTCCCTACATTGCAAATGGTTAGGGACTAACCATTTATGTGAGTTCCATTGGCGGAGCTCTCGGGATTTACGCATATTTCCGACATTTGTCGCATCTTCTCACATAGTCTGCGGCATCCCGATTTATAGTCGGCCAATAGTATCCATAGCGGAGGATTTTCTTTGCTAACGTTTGCCTCCCGGTATGGTCGCCATATTCACCTTCATGGACTTCCTTTAGGACTCATTTTATCTCATCATGGGCAATGCATCGGAATAAGGGGGTCGAG
The DNA here is from genome assembly GCA_030765085.1 of Allium cepa. Lineage (NCBI taxonomy): Eukaryota > Viridiplantae > Streptophyta > Magnoliopsida > Asparagales > Amaryllidaceae > Allium > Allium cepa. The sequence continues at coordinate 124,066,422 of CM060940.1, read as the reverse complement.
AATCCCCTTCAATACATCACTCCATCTTGCATTACATAACGTGAAGCCTTGCGAATTACTTGTCATCTTTCGCTCCTACTTTCAGGCACGACCCCATGTAACAAGTACTGCTTGATTGGGGTCATCCATGATTCCTTCTCGATTTCGGTCTCCAACACGAAATCTATCTCCATCATATTTATGCTCGGAACATGTAAGGTTTCAACGGGAAACAATCCCATCTGCTGCGCATCGCCAGTGCTTGCAAATTTTGCCAAGGAATCGGCTGCTCTGTTTTCCTCACGTAGGACATGCGAAATATCATAATACTCGAGATTTGCTAGCAGCTCATGAACTCGGACCAAATATGGGCCAAGTCTCTGCCCCTTTGCTTGGTAGTCTCCCCGCATTTGGTACACCACCAGTTGCGAGTCGCAAAAGATTTCAACCGATCTTACTCCCAGTTCTTTGATAAGTCTTAAGCCGGCAATCAATGCTTCATACTCGGCTTCGTTATTCGTTGCTGTGAATTCAAGTTTCAAAGTGTAGCAAAGTGATCGGTTCTCAGGAGTTATAAGAACTATGCCAACCCCCGAACAATGGTCGTGATGCCCCATCGGTGTACATCTTCCATCGAACGGGAGCTATGACATCGCGGCCATTTGATTCGTCTGTCACGGTGAATTCAGCAATGAAATCTGCTAGCTCTTGCCCCAGTATGGCCCTTCACGGCAGGTAGGTAATATTGAACTTACTCAACTCGATATTCCATTTTAACATCCATCCAGAAGTTTCCAGTCGTTGGAGTACCTGTCACAAGGGTTGGTCGGTGTAAACACTGATCGAGTGTGCCTGGAAGTATGGGCAAAGCTTGTGTGATGCAACCACCAAGCAATAAGCTAACTTCTCAATCCTGGGATAATTTCTCTCTTCCCCCATCAAATGTTTGCTGACATAATATACTGGCTTTTGAACTCGGTCCTCCTCGCGAACCAAAGCCGTACTGATAGCATGTTGGGATATTGCCAGGTATACGTACAGCATTTCATGGTCAATTGGTTTTGATAGCACCGGGGAACTTTCTAGATGTCTAACCAGAGCTCGGAATGCTTCCTCGCAGTCGGACGTCCACTCGAAATTCCTCTTTCCCTTCTTTATCACATCAAAGAAAGGAATGCACTTATCCGTAGCTCTGAATATGAATCGACTCAGCGCGGCCACCTTTCCGTTCAAGCTTTGTACTTGCTTTATAGTTCTGGGCACTTGTATGTCCCAAATAGCCTGAATCTTTTCCGGGTTAGCTTCAATTCCACGTGCGTTCACAATGAAACCTAAGAACTTCCCTGATGCAACGCTAAAAGAGCATTTTAAGGGGTTGATCTTCATCCCGTAATGCCTGAGTATATCAAACATCTCTGCTAAGTCTCGGATGTGGTTGTTTGACTGCCGTGACTTCACGAGCATGTCATCCACATAGACTTCCATCGTTCTACCATTCTGGTCTTTAAACATTCGATTCACCAGACACTGATAAGTTGCTCCCGCGTTTTTCAATCCAAAAGGCATTAATACATAGCAATATAGCCCCATATCTGTGACAAAGCTGGTGTGTTCTTTGGTCTGGAATATGCATAGGGATCTGATCATATCCCGAATACGCATCCATAAATGACAATAATTCGTGTCCGACGATAGAGTCGACGAGCTGGTTGATTCTTGGTAAAGGGAAACTATCCTTTGGGCATGCTTTATTTAGATCGGAGTAATCAACAAAAGTTCTCACTTCCCATTCGCTTTTCTCACCAGCACAGGGTTAGATACCCATTCGGGGTAGAGGGCATTGTGGACGAACCCATTGGCTTTTAGTTTGTCCGCCTCCTCTTTGAGAGCAGCGGACCTCTCCGGGACCATGCCTCTTCTTTTCTGTTTCACGGGAACGTATTTTGGGTCTATGTTCAACATATTACTCACAATAGTGGGAGAAATCCCGCACATATCAGAGTGTGTCCAAGCGAAAACATCCATATTCGCTCGGAGGAAATCAGTAAGGTCCTCGGCCACTGAAGGGTCGAGTTGTGATCCAATCTGAAGAACTCGTGACGGGTCATCCCGACTTACTGGAATGTCGATCGTCAGCTCAGCCGGTGCTTCATTCATTTCCTTGGGTTCCCCATCGTCATCTCTCGGATCTATGTCTCTAAGGATCCAAGAATGTCGTCCGAGCCAGGGCTCGGGCACTGCTTGTCAATCATCAGTATTTAGGATGCAGACGGTGTTGTGCACAACCTTCCCTTTTTCTCTCGGCCTAGCTTCTCTCGGCTCTGCCACATAACATGCGCGACGGGTCAGCTAATCGCCATGTGCCTCTTCAACTCCCTTGTCAGTCGGAAATTTCAACGTCAAAAACCAGGAGGCCAAGGCTGCCCTAAACTCCGCTGGGACCGGACGACCCAGAAATACATTGTATGGAGAGTCAACATCCATCACTATGAATGGTAGGACTCGCACTCTCCTACACTCACCTTTCCCCAGTTCAGCTGGTAACTTAATATACCCCATCGCGTCGGTTGCAGCACCATTAAAGCCGTGGATACGGGCTTTGCATGGTTTCAAATATTTTTTCTCCATCTTCATTTGGTCATAAGCCTTCTTGAAGATGATGTTGACAGAGCTACCACAATCAATCAAAATTCTTTTTAAGTAAGCTGGCCTGATCGTTGCAGATATAACCATCGATAGTGGGAGCCTCCACCTTTTCTGCATCTCAACTCCTAAACTCTATATCGTCTGTCATCATGCGTTGTTGTTTTGCGGGGGTTCCATCTTCGACATTCGAACAACATTCATAATTCGCATGCCTCAGGGAGGTAGCATATCGTTCTATATCATGCCAGTTCTTGTCTGCAGGATGAGGTCCTCCGACTATAGTGTTTATGATCAACCTACCTACAGTCCGGGCAGGTTCGTCTGGGTGGCATGGAGCCGGTCCGCGTCCGGGGTCCGATGTTTCTTGCCTAACCTCTGGTGGGTTCTTAACAAACTCCTGCAGCTTTTTCTTCCTGATCAACCTTTCTATGGCATCATGGAGGTGTCTACACTCCTCAGTACTGTGCCCGTGTGTCTCATGGAAGCGACAATACTTCCCCGTCCATTTCTGTTCTTCAGTGGACTCCTTTGGGCCCGGCTTTCTGTATTGGAAGGTGTTACAGGTAGATAGGTAAATGTTTTCAAGAGACGTATTCAGGGGGTGTATTCGTTGTAGGTCGGAATCCTCGACTTCCATCTCCCCGTCTCTTTTTTCTTTCCATGATTTCCACCTTCGGATCCTTTAGATTTCCCAGGCTTGTTCTGGATGTTAACTTGAACTTTTCCCAAACTGTCGCCAGATTATTTCACGGCGACATTACTTTTCACCGTTTCCTTAGCAGGCCCTGGTGCCTTATCTCGTCTCGTCCATCGAGCTTCCTTCCTCTGTATGAACTGGTGAGCTTTGGAATAGAGTCTTTCCAACGTAGTTGGGGGCTTTTCTGCCAACCAATCTCCAAACTCCGAGTCTGTATCTACACCTTGCATTGCCTCCATCAAGATTGCGTGATCGTTAGGGTTGCTAACTTCAGTGGCGGCAACATGGAACCTTTGTAAGTATGCTTTCAAAGACTCCCCCGGAGCCTGGATCATGCTTGATAAGGACATCACGTCCTTTGGACGAGTAGCATGTATCTTGAATTGTTCAACAAATTTCATCGCCAACTCGTCAAAGCTGGATATAGACCGCGGAGGAAGTCGAGTAAACCAGATAGTGGCGATTCCGGACAAAGTGATTGGGAAGCACCTATACTTAGTCGCGTCGTTCGCCCTTGCAGAATCCATCATCCATTCATACCTCATCACGTGTTGCCTAGGGTCGGTCTTCCCTTCGTAGGCTGGGATTGTCGGCATACTGAATTTCTTAGGATACTCAACCTATAGAATAACGCCTGTGAAGGAAGTATGACTCCTGGACACTCCCCAATCTTCATTGGTCAGGCCTTGGTTTTCTCTCATTAATTGCCTGACCATGGCTGATAAGTCTAGAGTTTGTATGGAGGACGGAAGGTTGGTTCCGTTCCATGGGACCGTGCGGGTTGATGTCCCGCCTGTTGGCGGTCGGCCAAACGTGCATCCTGAAGGCCAGCTTGATTTGGGTCTTGGTGAGCCGGGCGTCCGGTCTCCTTACATGCCTGGTCCCTTGCGGATGGATTAGTGGCACCTGCCTATGCAGCTTCAGTCTTACGACGTCTACGCCTTGGAGCTTCATCAGCTGAAGTCGAGCTATCAGATGAAGAATAAGGAGCAGGACTACTTCCAACATTCTGATGCTGCTGTTGGGCAAGCTGAGTCATGAGATTAGTGTTGGCTTGAAACTGCTCAGCTAGTTGCCTTCCACTTTCCCTGAGTTCTCTTATCAAGTCGTTGAACTCTGTTCGAGAAACGACTTCTGTTTGATTTTGGGTGGAAGGCCATGCACTTTGAATTGCTTGTTGGTTGCTAGGCCCAATTTGTTGCACACTAGCAGTTTCGTGGACTTCCGCATTGTGAGAGACTGATCGGGTGTGTGGTCTTCCCGCAGTAGAGTTGTCGATTGGAACTCTGAATAGATTCAACGGGCGTCCAATGAATAAGTCGGATCTCCTTCGGGGGATTTTTCAATCCAATAGCTACAAAGTAGATCCTATCGTCCTAAGAATTCGAGCTCTCAGTGAAAGCACCGAAATGTTAGCACCAGAATTGGTCACTAACACCCTTAAGAGAGGTTAAGTAGAGAGACTAATGAAGAAAGTAAATATAAACAGTGGACAGAATGCTAAATTTATGCAGAAAATAAGAACACCGGTTTCATAGTGGTTCGACGTAACTGCCTACGTCCACTTTGAGGTTAACCTTTACTACTTTTCTCAATAATCGATTACAAATACAATCCACGCACCAACTCTTTGATTACAATTGTTAAGAAAAAAGTTGAGTCTTGAATGAGACTTGAATGCGGCAGAGTCTCCTCGGTGTTCTCGAAAAAAGGTCCCTTTCAATGTGCCCCTACCTCTCTATTTATAGACGAAGATGGGATGGACTTCTCTGGTGGGCCTAGCAGTAAGATACCTCAGCCCAAAATAAATAACTCTTGTGTGCCGATCCATAAATGCCGAACGGCATATGCCGAACGTCCCTAGATGCCGAACGAGCTTTAATGCCGGTCGGCCCAGTCGTACCAAACAACAATGTCGTGCCGAATGTCCCTAGATGCCGAATTAGCTCGTATGTCGAACAACGCATGAATGCCAAACGATCCATGAATGCCGAACGAGATGAACACCGAACGATCCATGAATGTCGGTCGAGCTCTAAACGACGAACGCTCTTGAATGCCAAACGCTCTTGAATGCCGAAAGCTCTTGAATGCCGAACGATATGCAAATGTCGAGTGCCTAATTGTCTGGTCAAACCTCCAGGTAACATAAGTCAATATGAATTTCATTAAAATATTGCTCAATTTATGAAGTTTGAAAAATATACAAGAACATCTGAAACATTTTAAAGCCAGAGCGCTTGATTTGCTGACTTCATATTCATAACTAGTTTCGTTGAACACTACACTAAAGTTTTTATTCCAATTACTCCCGGCCATTTTATAAGAATAGTTAACCAAAGGGTTGAAGTAAGAAATCCTTATTAGATGGACATTAAATGTATTCAGGACATACAAGCTAACACGAAAAACTAATTTGTAACGCATGTCTTCCTCGACCATTGAAGGCATAAGAAGGGCATCAACATTGATACAACCACAATATTTTTAGTTATTTTCCCTTCCACGGTATTAGCATATCTAGAAAACATTATCAGTGCAAAAGGACGCAATGGAAAGTAACAAAAACTTAATATATCGCTAATCGAAACCAATTTCTTCTTGAATGCAACAACAAGCATATTACCTTAAGAAATACATAAGAATTGAAGCAGGAGAATAAATGTAGGAGGTACAAACATAAAAGAAAGAAAATAAAATTTTCTTTGGTTAAAGTAATGCAAGAAACCAACAAACTATCTAGCAATTCTTAGAAGATCAATCACATCAACTCCAAGAATAAAGATTAGTTTTATTGTCATCTAAAATGTAACGACCAGCTATTTCAAACCATTCAAATCGACAATAAACCATATATGTATGACTTGAATTGTTCAAAACAATGTGTTGTTATATATAAGAATCAATCATAGGATCACAGACATAGAATTTACAAAATCATGCAGCGAAATAGATAAACATAGTAGTTCATGAAGCTACTACATAAACATCTGAGTCTAAAGAAAATACAACGGAAATCCAAATACGTAGAGATTCACTAATACATAAGCAAATGAAAAATGTCTGAACAAAAATAACTGAAATAACTGAAATGGCTAAATGGATAGATAGATCTCCAACCCGTCTCCAGCTCCAAAAGATGAATCTCGAATGTTGTGACACTCAGGATGACCCGAGCATAAAGCAAAACAAAACACTCGAGTCAGGATTAACATTCTTATGCAAGTAAATCAACTCAAGTGAAATGCATCAATAAATCAATGGATGTTTGGGATTTTCATCCTTTAAGGATCCGTCAAACCATCTACATATATAATACAATATGATAATTATATAATGTCCATCATAAAGTAAAGTAGTAAAATAGCATTAAGACGTTACCTATATCCCCTTAACACATTTTTATATAACCGTCGTAGTATATACAGTACTGTAAACTCCGCCGTAAACTGGTGGGATATTCAGGGAACACTCCATAGGTACGACACAAACCAAAGTCGTTGTGGGCTCGATCGAGATAAATATGACAAGGCATGCGAGGCAATCCCTAGGGTAGGATTCCACCGTTTTGCACTCCCGTATTTGTGGTAACGCATAGTAGTAACTACTGCCCACCTCGAGACACACTCCCATAATCCAAAGTGTGCACCAATCAAATCACAAATTAATAGCTATGGTTTCGAAGAAGTTTGTTCGATAAGGGAAGCGACTCCACTTCGCCCGGTATAGCTCCTGTTTTAGTAATTTTAATTATGACCTGAAAGTCAAGGCTATCCATTATTATTCTCTTCCTTCATTCCGGTAGCATTTGTCAAACCATCCTACTTCATTCTGGATTATCCACCATGTGCACAGTTATTAAAATGGTTTCAGTATTGACAGAGAGTATGTCAATATCCGACTCTGGTCTCTTTAACAACCAAATGCTTATTTCATATCGTGGTCATTTCATGAAACATTTTCATAATTTAAATCCCAAGTTACAATTTAAATCAATTTCTAAAATATTTAACATAAGTTGTATTTTAGTTTGAAAACCCTTAACTTATAATTTCTATCAAATCAAGTTATTACATTTCAAAATCTTATCTTTTGGAACTCTCGTAACAAATAAATTAATAATCTTATTTGAGTTCAATTCTTTAGACTAGATTAAATCTGCAATTTAATCTTAATTTCTCTTTCTATTTTTTTAAAGTTGTTATAAAAATCTATATTTAATTATATTAAATTAAATTTAAATAAATCTCTTAAAAATTATATTAAGTATTTTATTAAATTAATATTTTAAAGTGTTTTATTTTAGATTTTACTATTTCACCATTAAATTATATATTTTAAAATTAAATAAAATTTTAAGTCAAAATCTTGAAATTTAATTTTTAAAATCTTAACTTATAAATTAAATTTAAAAATATATTAAATTTATATTTTATTTTATTTTTCAAAAATATAATTTAAATAAATCTTTTAATTAATTTTTTTAAAGATCTAATTTATTAAATCAAGCATAATTTATAATTTAGAAAAATACTTTAAAATCGACCAACGGTGTCCTTATATAATTTTCTACGCTACAGCCAAGTGATTTGGGTATATATCATTTCAACCCAAAATAATTAAATTTACGGTTACATATCATTTCAACCCGTATCCTAAGTCAAATTCCTAATCTAAAAAGCCGTTCGGATATGTATCATTTCAACCCATAGTGATTTCTTAACTAACATATAAAGGGAACTTGTTGTGTGATTGAAACAAAAAAATAACATTACATAACATAATATGAATCATATAACATATCACATAACATAACATCAAATCATTTGAAATAAAATACACTACTTAACATAACATAACATACATGTGACCTAAACATATTACTAGCATAATATATAGGTGATTTAACATATTATTAACATAACATATATATGGTATATCATATTACTAACATAACATAACATGCATGTGACCTAAACATATTACTAGCATAATATATATGCGATTTAACATATTACAAACATAACATACATGTGACCTAAGCATATTATTAGTATAATATATATGTGATTTAACATATTACTAACATAACATATATGTGGCACATCATATTACTAACATAACATAACATGCATGTAACCTAAACATATTACTAACATAACATATAGACAAGCACTATGGTCTCAGTGGTTAAGTAATTTGACTTTGGTGCAAGAGGTCACAAGTTCGAAACTTGAATAGCATGATTCCAACATATATTGACATGTGATATGTTGTCCCAGTGATACGTTGTATCTAAGTACCATTTCAAAAAAAACATAATGTATATGTGGCATATCATATTACTAACATAACATAGCATACATGTGACCTAAACATATTACTTATATACGATTTAACATATTACTAACATAGCATATATGTGGCATATCATATTACTAACATAACATAACATACATGTGACCTAAACATATTACTAGCATAATATATATGTGATTTAACATATTACTAACATAACATAACATACATATAACATAACATAACATACATATAACATAACATAACATACATGTGACCTAAACATATTACTAGCATAACATAACATAAAATACATGTAACATAGCACAACATACATGTGACCTAAACATACTACTAGCATAACATATATGTGGCTTAACATATTACTAACATAACATATATATGGCATATGATATTACTAACATAACATACATGTGGCATATCATATTACTATCATAACATACATGTGATCTAAACATATTACAAGCATAATATATATGTGATTTAACATATTACTAACATAACATATATGTGGCATATCATATTGCTAACATAACATAGCATACATGTGACCTAGACATATTACTAGCATACTATATATGTGATTTAACATATTACTAGCATACTATATATGTGATTTAACATATTACTAGCATAACTTATATGTGGCATATCATATTACTACCATAACATACATGTGACCTAAATATATTACTAGCATGATATATATATATATATATGTGTGTGTGTGTGTGTGTGTGTGTGTGTGTGTGTCTGTGTGTGAGTTTACATATTATTATCATAACGTATATGTGGCATATCATATTACTAACATAACATACATGTGACCTAAACATATTACTGGCATAATATATGTGTGATTTAACATATATCTAACATAAATATATGTGGCATATCGTATTACTAACATAACATAACATACATGTGTTGAAATATCATATCATGTCATATGGTTAACATAACAAAACATGTAACATATAGTGGATCATATCATATCATATGTCATGTTAAATATCACATAGTGAACATATAAAATCATACCAAACCTTATAATTATAAACTAACAAATTCCTAGTTAAACAAACATTTCCAAGTCGTTTCCTATGATATCCGTTCACTTATTCATATGAATATTAATCGTGAGTGATTTCTCACTTTCATTGCTAATGTAGGTGACAATTATTCAAACAAGATGGAGATGGAGATCACAAGAAACCAACACAAGATCTAAGCTATCACATACACGAATATGACGAATAAATTGTAACGACTCGTAAATTTTCGATAATTAAATTTGTTAATTTAATAAGTTTTGGTAATTTAACATGGAAAGAAATAAAAACTTTATAATTTAATAATGAAATGAATGCTAAAATGAAATGTAACAATGGTAATCAAAGCTAATTATTAAGAATTGAAATGAAATTCCAATAACGACATAATGTAAAATGTTATACTTGGTTATAAATTGAATATAAGGAAACAAATGTATATATTTAATTTATTATGGTAATTGAATAAAACCAGTATTGTGTAAAGAATTATAATATTTGTTGTATTAATGTAGCATTAATTTATAATGGGATATAAAAGGTAGTTGATAATTTAAAATGTTTACTGGGCTATAATGTGAATATTGAATTAATTAATGGATAAATAATACAATTGATGGTAACTGAATGAAATCAGTGTTATATAAGTAACTGTAGCATTTATTTGTAAGTAGTAAATTTATGAATGTAAATAAAAGTTATGGTAACGATTGTTATAAGTTACATGTTTATTTGGTATATTAAATTAAATTGGGAAATCAATTAGAATTAAATGAACTTTAATGTTACATTAATAAGAATAAGACAATAACTGCGACTGTGAATGTAATAAAATGAATAAGAAATTCTAATTTTATTCATAAAGTAATAATTGATGTAATAAAAGAATGAAACCGAGATAAATAATTAATTGGGACTTTAAATTTTAATTAATGTGTAAATTTGACAAAATGACAAAAAAATAGAAATATAATAGTTAATACAAATAGAAGATGGAAATTGGAGTATATTAATGTAATAAAATATGAAACAAATATTAACTATGTTTATAGGGTAATAATGGATTTAACAAAAAGATTCGAATTGAGTCAAAATCCATTTATTGAAATAATTATAATTAATTAGACTTGATAACAATAGAAATTGAACATTGTAATTTTTGAAATAATTAATACTAATTGATGTATAAACTTGTTTTGAATTATTATAAATGTTCAAGTAATCAAAAATGATGAAAATTGTTGGTTAATAAATATTGGATTGAAAAAGTGATTTAATTGATTTAATACTAATTTATTTAATTAACTGAAATATAGCCATTTTGGCAACTGCCTCGGATTTCGATGAAACCTGTTTCATCGAATCCTTGGCAGTGAATTATTATAGGATTTCAAGTTTCGTAGCGATCGGATGTGTCGTTTGATCATACGGACTCGAAACGCCTAGCAATCAAATTAATTGAAATCAACTGAAATCAATTTGAAATAAGAAGATTTTAACATGACTTCTTCACACGATGGAATTAGGACCTGAAACCTATTCCATTAAGTTTAAAATATTGAAAACATCTATTTCGATATATGAAATGAGCCACTTGCATTCTGGAGACAGAACGGGCTTTTTGGGTCATTTATCGTTTAATCAAATCCTGTCCGTTATTTCTTTTTTCAGCCCTGCCTATAAATACCTCGTTATAAACCCTAGACACTCCTCATTTTCATTTATTTGTGCGTGTAACGACCCGATTTTTCAACGCCCGAAAATCGACATCAATACGTCCACTGTATCAAATGCCGAGGAATCGGATACCCAAAAACCGAACCATTAGGGTTAAAGAAGAAGGAAGTAGAGGAAGAAATAGAATCAATATCAGAATCTTTCCAACGCAGCGGAATAAAATATAATAGATAATAACTGATCTTTTCATAGAGAAACTATATCTGTTTTATACATACATCATCAGAATACAACATCAAAGTTCAACAACATCTATAACACACAACTGGAAAGTTATACTAACTTGTCCTCACCAACTGACAATACAACTTACAACACAGTGGAATTATACAATCAAGTACGTATGCTACATCTCGCCATCCAGCTCGTCTCATAAGCTTCACAGCATCCTTTCCTGTATCTATAATACTCGGTCTGACCCAAGCATTATAGTTAAATAACACCCGAGTCAGTCTGGAAAACCAGCGTGAGAAAACACACTCAATTGGATTATTAAAGTTTTCAAAAATCATTTGAAATCAAAGGTATCTCGTAAGACCATGCCACAAATAAACATGCCGGGTTTTTACCTTATGATAACCAAAACATTTATTATAAAATCCTCTGATATTATAATAGTGTCTATATACAAATACTTATTCAAATGGCCGAAATTGTTACATTATTAAATTCCAGCAACTAGCCACAAAGTGGGTTCTACAAACAAAAACCGTAAAAGCACGTAGGGAGAATGGATTTCCATCAATGGCAGGGCTATTGGGTTACTGTCCGTCACAGTACGTGGTCAAGATCACCGTACCGAGGATCCACCCTGATCCCTTGCATCATAAGACCGGAGCTACCCCTTACTGGATATTCCGAATAATTTCACCCCGCGGTTGAGATCAGCAACCGCCCACACAGCCGAATATAAAGGGACATCTAGACAGGGGTGACCTTACCCTAATTAGTTGCTAGCCACTTAGCCTTGTGTGCACCTCCCCTGTTTTGGCCATTCCCGGTTGATGAGGCTCAAGGCTATGCTTTACCTTTTTAGCACACATTCACTTAGAATGCTCATCGTCCTCCTGACGATGTTCTGAAAGCATTCGTCCATACAAGTCCGTTCCGGGTTCGAACGGAACCGAAGGCACTACTCCTACTACACTTATTTTGGAATCACCCTCAGGATTAGTAGCGATTAGCCCTTGCACTTCACCGCTCCATCTTCAACTCCAAGTTCTTGTCTTCCCCATGAAAACGTCCAAACCGGATCGAAGTGGTTTTCAAGAAATTAATCATGATCTCGGTCTCTTCGGAACGATCAGCGCATTGGCCAATATTGATAGTCGGTTATTTAACTATCAAATAACATTCACAGACAACCATGAGATTTAAATAATTACCACATTATTTATTTCAAAATAACTTCGCGAGCTATTTTCCATACTTCAACCCTTTGAAAACAGTTTCAAACCACCTTTCTCTTACGGAATAAATTTCCCAAATATTTTCTATTTGTACTGAAAATCACCATGTCCAAATACTTTAGATTTTAAAATAATTTAAATCACTTTATTCTAAAATATACTTTAAAATTTTAAATTAAAACTACTTAAAAACTTTATTCAAAAATATATACTTAAAAAATATTTAAAATAAAATTACTTTATAAAATATAAAACTAATTTTAAAATAAAAGTTAAATCAAACTAAATTTAAAATAAGAGTTATGAAATTCTATACAAGTTTTCAAATAAAACTTTAACTGAACTATCTTTAAAATAAAACTATTTTATAAAATATAAATATTAATAATTATCGTTAAAATCATAATACTAGTCATACCTTTCAGATAATTACAACTATAATTAAATTAAAAAAAAAATTACCTTTTAAAATATTTTAAACAACTTAAATAATAAATTCTCAAAAACATTCTTTTAAAACAACTTTAAAACTTTTAACTTATACTTGAAAACCTGCTTTGAAAACGTACGTGGTTTTTCAGGGAAATACACTTTCCTTTCACACCTTTAAAAATAACCACTATTTATTTTTAAAACAAATTACCCATTCCTTTAAAATTCCCATCCTGAATTTATACTTCCAAATATCCACTAATATCTTATTTCACTTTATAAACCTCGTTTATAAATTCCATAGTCTCAACTCCCTTTAAAATTCTAAATTTAAACACTTAATCAATTTTCAAATTGATTTCCAAAATTTACTCCACTTTAAAATAAATTCTTTTACTTTCCCAATTTAATTCAAAATCCATTATTTTCAGATTTAACTTCCTTTTTATGATTTCAAATCTTATTTTAACTCAAATGCCAATTTTCATATTATTTCCAAAATTCTTCTTTATTACTTCTTAACCCATTTTAAATTCTGAATTTAAAAAATAAATCTTTCATTCCTTAATTAATATCATCTAATTTTTTAAAAATCCACTTATTCCCATTTATTCAAAAATCTCTTTTCCATACTTGGAATTTATTCATTAGAATTTAAAAACCAACTTTTATTCTTTTCCAATACATTTATCCAAACCTCTATATTTGTTTGCTTAAGAATTTTCCTTTTTATTTCCCTTCAAAAATCAAATTTATATATTTTTGATAACTCAGTATTCCCAAATACATTCAATCAAACATAGCATTCAATATTTTCAATCACCAATATAATCCATCTCAGATTATAATAGAATATTAAACAAATCTAAATATTTTGAGAAATCCAGTTGGATCCCTCCAACTTGTTTCCCTGCATCCACAGATGTTAGCACAATATAAAATACCAATTCCACTTTGAGGTGGAATATTGCGGTATATGGGGTTATATTATCTTATCCGCTGTTATGCGATGCATAGGGTCTCATCCGCTATATAATGCGGGAAATCAATCACTCCAATATATATATATATATATATATATATATATATATATATATATATATATATATATACACATACATACATATACCGCATCCAATCAATTTAATCATTTAACCAAAATTTAAATATAACTATTTAAATTTTAAATAATAATCCAGATGAGTGAGATTAACTCATCTCTAATTTTGCTGTTTGTAATCCAATCCAAACTAGCTTGTTTCCATGATTTTAAACCTTGTATAAACATTATACAATTTATTAATATTTGAATTAATTTAATAATAAATTTCCATGTAACAATCTTAATTGACAAATGATTTAATTATACTATTAATTCCCATTTGACATTACATATACACTAATAAAAATAAATGATAGATTTTCAAAAATCTACTTTTTATAAATTCCTCAAACATTTTAAAACCCCTATATATTTCAAGATCTTTTCTATATATATAATTAACTAAGATAGGCATGTGTGTATGTGTATTTTCCTTTTCTCTACTGTAAATTTTCTCTTCTAACCAATATATATATATATATATATATATATATATATAAAATCTGATTTTATATAAAATGCTCAGCATTTTAAAATCACAATCTTTTCCAAAGTTTTATACTTACATTAAATAGTATTTTTTTTCTAAATCTAACCATGAAGCAAAATTTCTAAATATATAAAAAGAATTAGATAGGGGAGATAGGAAATACCCTCACGACCCTGATAACAATCTACACCTTGTGCCACACTCAAACTACTCAAAGACAACGACTTCATGTCGCAACAACAACCCTAAAAAAACATCGAGCTCACCTAAAGCCTTCAACTCAGCATCTTCCCAGAACATCGAGTACGACTCCCGCTTTCCCCTTACGCTATCCAATCCTAACTGCTCGCAAAACACTCACCTTCATCTCGGCTTCGATCCTCGCCGTGCCTCCACCCTCCAGCAAGCGCCGCCCACTCACGAGCGTCCCCGACTTCGAGGTCGCCTCAGCCAACGGGATCTGATTCTAGTTCGATTTGGTCTATGGAGTTGAAAATGGAAGTCGTGATGATTCGTGAGTTCCTACATTTGTAAAAACGAGCCGAGTTTCCCCCATGCACGAATGCAATTTAGGGTTCTGACTTGAGGACTTATCGACTTCGGCCATTGATTTGATGGAGAACGAACACGAGCCCGGTTAGATCTCGGAAAAGGAAGTGGATTGAATAGTGAAATTTTAATTTTTAAAGGGGAATATGATTCATTTTCCTCGACCATTAAAGTTGGGAAGAGAAGGAACGAAGATGTGGGTTTTGTTCTATTTTTCTTTTATTTGAATTCGACTTTTAATTCTTTCGCTCGGCCATATTTATTTTTCAAAGAGAAAACAACACGTTTCAAAGGAAGGTTGAAAATAAGGACACGTGTTTTAAGGAATGATACGTGTCTAATTTTCCAATTTATGAGAATATATATTTTAAATTCAAATCGTCTCGAATTTCGCAACTCACATTCTCGATCTCCAATCGAGGCGTGTTGCTAGGCGTTTGTAATGTCAAACCCCTATTTTGAATGCAATGGAAGAGGTTCCAAGTTTTAATTCAATCGTATGGAGAAGATAGCTTTTTTGAACCCAGTTATTATATTAAATTTCAAATAGATTTCAGCACTTTTATCTACCGTACGGCCAAACGATCACCCCAAACACTACGAAAATTGAAATCCGATAATAATACACTATTATAGAACCAATGGAACTAGTTTCGTCGAATTCCAAGACTGTGCCTCGGAAGGCTATTTTTAAATATCGATTTAAACGATATAAATTCAAAACGGAACAAAACAACCTCATACCCAAATTTAACACTTCTACTATCTCCAGTATAATCAATATAAATTTTATAAGCCATTGAATTATTTTTAACCGGCTTAAGACTCAAGATCTAATATTTTACCCAATCTCTAATTATTAAATTCAATAATTTAATTTCCAAATAATACTAATATTTGAAATTCAAGTTAAACCAACTTCCAAATATTTAAAATAAATTAAATATTCCAATTTCAAATATCTAAAAAATTTAGGTTGTCATAGTGTGCATATTTTCTTCTCAACTTCTCATTCCAATAGCAGACAAACAAATTCCCAATTCAATTTCAAATCAAAATTCCAAATCAAAAATTCAGACTCCTCAAACTGTATCATATTATATATCGATTTGAAGCTCTCAAGGAGCGTAATCTTCTGCAACAATTTTTTTTTTCATTTGGGTTCATCGTTTGATTAGTAAATGTCGAAGTATTCTCGACCATTTATTTTGTCGCGATCGACTGCTGTTGATCGACGAATCGAAGTTACAGTATTGAGGAGAAAGCCAAGTGGAGTTCATCGGCGTAGGTGGTTGGTTGATTCAATGTCAGATCGGCCCCTAAAATTCAACAAGTGTTTTTCATTTCGGTGGCGATTGCACCTTTGCATGACCGTGGTGCGAGTGTCATGGGGATGCATGACAAGGCCGTGGGAGGATCTGGCGAGGCACGGCAAAACAGGACTATGGCAAGGGCGCGACGAGCTTGCATGGCGGCGTTCACGGTTAGATCTTCGACGGCTCCGGTTAGGGTATCGCGTGCGTGATTTGCAGATTAGGGTTCGAGAAGGATTAGTCGGTGACGTGGCTATATGGTATGGTTTTTGTTTATTTATTTTTATTTTATTTAATTTGAACTTTAAAATGATTCTAATCGCAATAACTTTTGCATATGAGGTCAAATTCGTGTGCGGTTTCTTTCGCTGGGATCGTATTAAAATTTCGGACATTTTGACGCATGATTGGATGAATTCTGAGATTGTTTGAATTTTGGGTTTAAATTGGATTTAAATTCAATTTAAATTCAAAGGTGAGTGTTTTGACACACTCACAAATTCTAAAATTTCTTATGTTCATTAAATTAAATTGATAATGTGATTAGAAATTTATTTATGGATGTTTGGTATATTTTAAATCATCTCGGTTGATTTGAATTTATTTGAATAAATCGTTATTTTAAATTGTCAGTTAAATACCTGTTATTGATTATCAGGTCTATATTGATATTTATTGATTGATTTGGAGGATGATTCTGATGAATGTTTGATTGTTTGTATTGGATGAATGGATGTTGTATTTTATATCGTTATAAACTGCAAGTTCACTATGGTTTGAAATGATACATAGCCGAATGATTTATAGATTAGGGAAAAATCGTTATGGCTTGAAATGATAGACTCGAGTGATTTTACGGATTTTATCGTTAAATTTGGAATTGCGGTTCGAAATGATATATAACCGTAAAATTTTAAATTGCGGATGGAAATGATAAATATCCATATCACTTGACCATAGGATAGAGAATTATGTACGGACACCGGATTGGTTAAATTAAATAATTCTTAAATTCTTAATTTTTGAACTTAATTAAATGATATTTTGAAAAAAATTGATTTATATAATTTAAATTATTATTGAAAAATCAAATTTAGTGTTAAATTGTGAATTCGATTAAATGCGTTGTTTTAAGAAATTTGATTTAAATTTTAAAGGTCGAATTTGCAATATTAGTTAAGTTTATCGAAATAGAGCTATTAAATTTGTTTGAAGTATAGATTTGAAATATATTGAAATTGGAGTAATTTAAATTGATGTTTCAAATATGAATCGGGAGCGATGTTGAATTAAATACCTTATTGAGAATTTGTATTGAAAAAAAAAAATTGAAATGGTGTTTTAGGATATTGGAATGGTTTAAATGTGTTGGAATGAAATAAATAGTTTAAATTGATATAAATTTCAAATTCATATTTTTAGTATAAACTATTCTAAAAATATATTATTTTAAAAGACTTTGATTATTAAGATTTTCAAAATTTTAAACTAATCAAACCATTTAACTTATTTTAAATCTAATTAATCTATTTTAATTATATATAGCTATTTTAAATCTATTTAACTATTTTAAATCAATTTAATAGTATCTTTAATCTATAACTAAACTATTTTAGAGTATTTTAACTAATTATAACTATTTTAACCATTGAAACTATTTTCTAAATCTCAGACTAAGTAGAGGGAAGTGTTTATATTCAAAATCATTAGTTTGAAAGCAAATACGGTTAAATGATGTTATAACCTAAGTTGGATATAAATGTGGTAATAAATTGAATATGATGATTTTGAAGTAAGGTTTTAACCTAAAGGGGAAATATGATTTTGAAAGAAATTATGATTTCTAAAATAATATAATTTCAAGGTGAATATGATTTCAAAAGTGATATGGTCTTGAGAATATGATATTTTGATATAAATTGTGAATTGACTTTTGAAATGTAAAAGAACCATCCGACGTGTAATAAGCGATTGGTTGTTAAAGAGATCGGGATCGGATATTTTCATACTCTCTGCCAATACCGAAACCACTTTAACAACTGTGGACGTGGTGGAGATTCCAAAAATGAAGTAGGATGGTTTGGTGAACGATTTCTGTATGAGGTATGACGTGACCCTGACTCCCATGAGTCGGCTTAGATGTGACTAAAATCAGGAGCCATGGCGGACCAAGTAAGGTTATTCCCCCTATTGGACACATTTCTTTGATACTATATTCTGATTTTGTGATTGATTTGGTGACCCCCCCCCCCCTTGATTTTGATTTGGGAGTGTGTTTCGAGGAGGGCGGTAGTATCTGCTATGCGTTTCCACCAGTCCGGATCCATAAATGGTATATATACCTTGGAATTTCCTCGTGTGTTGTGTTCACATGCCCTAGCTCGCCTTCTACGAGTTTGTTTTGTACCATGCCTATAGGGTGCCCTCTGTGTGAACCTCTCGGAGGAGTGTACTATACTGTATAGACTTTGGGAATATATAAAATGTGTTAAGAGGGATATGGATAATGCCTTAACGCTATTTTAATATTTTTACATTCCTATAGACATATTATAATAGCGTATTGCACTACATAGTAGATACTTTAATTGATCCTTAGGAGCTGTGAATCCCAAGCATCTCCTAAGTTACTGCATTCACGTTAGACACTGGATAGGAGATGTCAAACCCCGTAAACATCTCTGACGTCGTTCCACTCATATTTATTTCTCGTTGATTTAATTTACATAAGATCTTTTAGTTCTCACTCGAGTGTTTTTCCTTTTCAATTTGCTCGGGTTAGCCCAAGCATTTCAGGATTTGAAGACTTGTTTCTGGAGGACGAAGACGAAGATTGTATTATTATTTACTATACTATTCCACTGCATTCATACTATTCTGCTGCACTTGTACATTTATTTCTCGTTTATGTAACTCTGATTCTAGATTGTACTAGCACAATCAAATGTTTTGTAAATAGCTTCATGAACTATAATTTGATTATTATATTTTATCATTCCGATGTGAGATTCTATTTTTTGTTTTTCTTTCTCTGCTTTTTCTTATTTGCACCAATAACAATCCGCCCTTCTACATGGTTTGAGTTGACATGTGTGTCTGCTTAAAACGTACAAAAAGACGGGATGTTTCATCAACAAACTATTTTTTCCTTTTCCCCTTTTTTGGTGGAAGAGGTTCGGTCTAGCAAAAGAGAGGCAATGGAATGGATGACAAGGCAAGAGGAGGAGAGGAGGACAGAGAGAAGAGGGAAAGAGAGGAGAAGAGAGGAGAAAAGTAATAAGGAAGTGGAGGATTTGGGTTTTAGGAGATTGGAGGAAGAGAGAAGGAGCAATGGTTGAAGAGAAGGTTTTTGGTTTGAGGAAGACAGAAATAAGATAGTAGAAAGTTTGTACGTAGTTTCTTTCTGATAAGGAGTTTGTAAAGGAAAGAGTAAAGGTCTCTAAACTAATCGTGTCAATTAAAGTCCAAGAGACTTCCTAAGAGCCCAAGAGTCATATACCAATTAGAGTACACTAGAAAATACCATATGAAATACTATGTAAAATACACACAATATACACTGTTATTTTATGCGAGTTTTCACTGAAAATTGTAAATTTAGAACCATAGGAGTCTAATTTTGAAGAAATGAAAAGTGGAATGAAGATTAGAATTCAGTCTAGAATTATAAAAAAGAATAAATTTAAATTTTAAAACTTTTAAGTTTTCAACTTAAATTAAAATTTTGACTAACTTTGACAAAAACTAAAATTTCACAAAATTTTGTTATTAAATGTGGTCAACCACACAACAATCACTAGTTCAATAATCTAAAATTTAAATTTAACTTAAATTAAACATATTGATATTTTAAGGTTGTTCAAATTTACGGATCTTTACATAAATATATGGTAAGTCCACGAAACATACTCTCCTACGCCTAACAAACGGCCATCTCCTAACAATTTCATGCCAACCAACACATATACACGGTTTAATCTAGTAATTAATGTAACTTTGTGAAACTGGGAATGAGTTTAGTATTCATTGTATAGTTATAATGACATATAATTATTGGTATATTCACTATTTATAAACAATATTGTTGCTATTGTAAACATTAGAACTGTACAATAAATTTGCTACTGTAATCTAAGCTTGAAACGTAAACCTCAGATGGATCTTTAAAAGAAAGTGAAGCATTAGCATCTTTTGGAGTGTAAGATACTAAGATGTCATAGCCTCGATTACCTACTTTTAGAACAAATGTACTGTAGAGAATAATCTAATTATTTAACTCATAATATAGCACATTTTATTTCATAAGCAAATTTTGTCATGTATATCTAATTCAGTTGATTACCATGAAAGCATCCTCATTTTTTTCGTCATCTTTAGAATATATAGGAAGCACATCATCACCATTGTTTAGATGAAAAGATTCAAGCAGAAACTCTAAAGCTTTGCCTTTATTCCAATCAATGATTGGTCGGATCTCTAAAACTTGTAACCAAACATATATTTTTATGTATAATTTTATATTTTCATCGACAACTATATACAATCGAGCTTTCTGGTAATTTTTATTTTACCTTTTTTACCTTTTGACCATATGTCAGTTTAATCATGGAATATCCTTTGAGGATATCATGAACAATTTGTGCGACTACCGGCCATAGCTGTAAAAAAAATCATAGGGAAAATGTTCGATAAGAGAATTAGAGTAAATGGCTATTTTAATGAGTTACTATAAAATCTATCGATCTCAAGTTTTATAGTTCACGATAAAAAGCCAACATAAAACATACGTAAATTTAAGATATATAATAATCTAATATATAGTTATTGTGATGCATTCTGTAAAATGAAACCTTGGCGGTTGCATTAAGCTTGAACAAATTATATAAAGGAAGAATGTAATGATAGCCACTTATCTGATTTTTTATTTTGACATCTTCTAAAGTTATTTCATTTAATATTTTCACCAAACTATATATTTAGGAATCAGACTTTATAACAAAGTAATACCAAATTTATATGGATAAATTTCAAAAAACAAAATTAGTTAGTAATGCCATTGGGTTAGTGGGTTTTACAAAAAAGGATAAGGTTCCCTAATGCACATAATGGATATAGATAGATAATATATAAGTAATGGCATGCAAGCTCAACCAACGCATTAAAAAATTTAAACGACTTACTTCTGTTCGATAAAGAAAAACAGGGAAGACTTATTCTATTACAACTTATAGGCATGGGCAACGACTGAGCAGCTAAGTAAAGTATACACATGGTATATGAAAATAAAGAATCAAGAACACTCGTTATGGTGTTGGTTATGGGTTTGGTTTAGGGCTGACTTGAAACATGTATTTCAGTTATTAATTTTCTCTGTAATTTAGTACTAATCAAAAGTATCATATCGATCAAATGACTTTGAACATCTATCAACTTACAGATGATAATTACATGAAAATAGCACAAATTGGAACCAATGTAGTACGATTGGGAAGGATAGCAATAAAATTAGATTTCACCTACCAAAATAAAAATTTATGGAGGGCATGTGGGTAAAAAGTAATATATTATAGGTAAAAGATTGTATTAAATAAATATATGTGAATTATGTCATAATTTATTTAAGGAAAAGGCAATATTTTCATAATACTAGAAGCTCACCTAACAAAAAATGTACAACATTAGCAATTGACCATATCAGTCCATCAAATTTATCATGCTTCATGCTCAATCGTACGAGCATTTTGTCAAAAACAAAGGAGTATATTTAGCCTCCTATGGTGGAAACGCCAAGGAAAAATGAAGCATAAAAGGACGCACGTGTATATGGAGGTAACATCTTAATCATATAGAAACTAGAGTGATGCAAGCAATGCCTTCTTATGTATCATGTTAAAAAAAAGTTAAAATTTCCTAGAAATTTCCTAAATTATATAAACATACTACTTGATTATGGAAATTATTCTTCAAATTTGAAGTTTTCCCCAATTTAACTTTTCAAATCTAAGTTGTTAGAAGACTTACCACTTGGAATCGACAACGTAGACAATCAAACGATCAAAATTTCAATCTACTTCTGAAGACTAGAGCCCACTAAATGCAATTTTATGGTAGCGGTGACTATGGATTTTCATGTAACGACGATTAGGATTTTGTAGCGGTGAAAGAAGCGGTGATGCACTCTTTTATGGTAGCAACGATTAGGATTTGAAATTGGACTTTTTGTGTCTTGGGATTAGGCTCCCTGACCTTCGTAGTCTCCTCTCTCTTCGATTCGAGAAGCCATGATTTTGGAATTTCTAGGATTTAAGGGAAATTAGGGTTTGGTGTTTTCTTTTTGGTGGGAAAGGTGGAGAGAACATTTACAGGATGAAAAATAAAAGAGGGAAAGAGCAGCCTCGTTAAATTTCATTGAGAAATGAAGTTAAACACATATAGTGTCATTTGTAGTTATTCTTATCCCAACTTAATCAATGACAGTAGCAACCTTTTAACCATTGTCTGTTTATGCCATTGGTAGTTGTTTTTCTTGTAGTGTATACTACAACAAACATATCACATGTATTACGATATACCATACACTTGTACACTATTGGCTGCAAAATTGATTGTACATAAATGGTTGGATAGCTTAGAACGGTTGCACGTTATGTACATGATTTAGCCCTTGAGGAATTTCAAGGGGAAGAATGTAAGACCTTGTGATGACATGGAAATTTTGGACATTTGAAATCGAAATATTTAATTGATTTCAAATATTTGAAAGTTGGTTTAACTTGAATTTCAAAAAAAATATCTATTTATTTGGCAATTAAATTATTGAATTTAATTATTGAAATTTGGCTAAAATATTAAATCTTCAATTTTAAGCTGGTTAAAAATATTTCAAAGGCTTGGAAAATTTATATTTATAATACTAAAGATAATGGAAGCTTTAGGATTGAATTTGGAAATGCTCTGATTAGTTTTGAAATTTTATCGTTTAAATCGATATTTAAAAATAGCCTTCTGAGACACAGTCTCAGAATTCAATGAAACTAGTTCCATTGGATTCTTAATAGTGTATTATTATCGGATTTCAATTTTCGTAATGTTTGGAGTGATCGTTTGGCCATACGATAAGCAAACGCGTTGAAATCTATATTGAAATTTAAAATAAACAACTGGTTCAAAAAATCTATCATCTCCATACGATCGAATTTGGACCCTAAACCTTTTTCATTGCGTTCGGAATAGAGGTTTAACATTGTAAACGCCTGGCGGCACTCCTCGATTGGAGATCGAGATTGTGAGTTGCGAAATAGATACGATTTGAATTTGAATTTAGATTTAAAATATAATATTTTGCAATTAATTTTTATATCAAACCTTTGAAGACACGTTGAAAGGATTTTCAACCACGTGTTCCATTTTCTCTGTTCAAAGTAACACGCGTTGAAATTTTTTTTATCTCGTTCAAAGAAATAAAAGAAAAAATAACGAAATCACTTCGTTCAAATAAAAAAACATAAAGCTTCAAAAGAATAATGGTCGCTCCCCTCTTCTCATTTGAAAATGGCCGATTCGAGTGAAGAAGATAAAAAAATCAAATTCAAAATCGATAAATGGCGACGATACCTTTCCCTTTCTCATTCTAAATGAAGTCCTTTTTTTTCAATTGAATCGTAGCTCCTCTTCCCTTCATTTTCCAGTTCGATTCAGGATTAAATAAAAAAAATGAAACAAGGTCCCTTCGTTCCAAATTAAATTCGTGGAATTCGAAAAGAAAGAAAAAAAGGAGGGGCAGAGTCACAGGCGCTCGCGTGCGAGTGGGCGACCACGGCAGGTCGTCGTAGTTGGAGGGCTTCGACTATCATGGGTGTCACATGAAGCAAAGGAAAGTCATGGCAGGCATGAGGGTTGTTGCGATGTGGATGAGCTCGGCAGCAAGCAAGGGGTCGATCAAGGCAAGTTCGATGGTGGCGCGCACGTGGTGGTAGGGCATGGTCGTGATTCATGCTGAGGGTTCTCTTGTCAATCTAGTAACGCGATTTTGTTTTACTTTAACATCTTAATTAAAATCTATTAAGTTTTGAAACTGGTGAATAAAAATAAAAAAATCTATTGATTCGTTTCAAAATTAGGAACTTATTATATTGATTTTTGTCTGAATCAATAATTGAAAAAAAACTTTATTCCGGTGAGTGTAGAATAATTTTCTTTTTAACTTAATAGAATCTACATGCATATATATATGTATGATTTTAGTAAAATATAGGAATTTTGTAATAATTGGAAATTTATATAAAACTAGATTTATAAATTCTATATAGATTTTTTTTAAAGTATATTTATGAAGTTTCAAATAGCAATTTTTAAAAGGCAACTAAAATTAATTTTACTTGCTAGTTATTTTAAAAAAATAATGGTTTTGGTGAGCTATTTTGATTTATTAACCTATTTAATTATTTTAACCACTGAAAATGATTTATTAAAGGAAATTTAGTTTTAAATTTAATTTTTAGTTAAATAAACTTATTAAAAGGGATTGGTTTAAAATTAAAATTATTAGTTTAAAAATAAAATTATTGGTTAATTAACTTATCAAATAGGAAAAATTAATTTTTTTGACTAATTCGAATATTAATAAAACCTTATAATGTTTGTTACAAGGTTTAGAAATCGTGAAATCAAGCTGGTCTTCTCACACAATCGAATTGCTTTGTTTAAATTTAAACGGTTAAATTTAAATTATTAGATGTGATTGGATAAATTTGATGATTTATCTATTGGCTAATAGTGTGTGTGTGTGTGTTTATATATATATATATATATATATATATATATATATATATATATTGGAGTGATTGATTTTCCGCATTATATAGCGGATGAGACCTTATGCGCCGCATAATAGTGGATGATATAATATAATCCTATATACCGCGATATTCCACGTCGAAGTGGAATTGGTATTTAATTATTGTGCTAACATCTGTGGATGCAGAGAAACAGATTGGAGGGATCCAACTGGATTACTCAAATATTTTGATTTATTTCATGTGTTGTGATGTGATTATTCATAATCTGTGAATGATTATATTGGTAATTGAAATTTAATGAAGGCTATGGTTTAGCCGAATATATTTTTGGTATCGTAGGATACCAGAAATATACAATTTGATTTTTGGGAAATTAAAGCGGAAAATTTTAAGTAAATCAATTTTAGAGAATTGGGCAAATTTTAAAGAACGGATTTATAGTATAAAAGTTGATTTTGTAATCCTATCGAATTAATTCCAAAAGTATGGGGAAATGATTTTTATAAATAGAAATAAATGGATTTTAAGTAATATTGTTTAAAAGTTGAAGAATTTATTTTAAAATTCGGAATTTTAAAATCTAAATAAAGGTGTGAATATTGAGTTAATGGTTTCTGAAATAAATTTGGATAAATAAAGGAATTTATTTTAAAAGGTAGTAAATTTTGGAAATCAATTTAGAATTTGATTTGGTGTTTTGAAAATAATTTGGAAATCAATTTGGAAATTGATTTGGTGTTTGAAAATAAATTTTTGGGAAATCGATTTGGAAATTGATTTGGTGTTTTGAAAATGAATATTTGG
This sequence comes from Allium cepa, assembly GCA_030765085.1. Classification (NCBI taxonomy): domain Eukaryota; kingdom Viridiplantae; phylum Streptophyta; class Magnoliopsida; order Asparagales; family Amaryllidaceae; genus Allium; species Allium cepa. Next base: position 124,040,095 of record CM060940.1, on the reverse strand, counting down.
AAATCGATTTGAAAATTGTATATCAAGGGATATTTGGAAATATAAATTCACAAATGGAATTTATAAAAGAATGGGAATTTGATTTAAAAATAAATATTGGTTTCTTTTTAAAAGTGTGGAAAGAAATTTACGAATTTGGAATGTAAATTTGAAATAAATCGAGAAGGATTTATTAATTGACTTAAATGAACCATTTTAGAATGGAAAGCCGAGTATGTTTTTAAAGCAGCTTTCAAATATAAATTATAAGTTCTAAAGTTGGTCTTAAAACGAATGTTTTTGGAGAAATTATTTTCCTAAATTGTTTTTAAATCTTTAAGTAAATATTTATTAATTTAATTATAGAAGCGATTATTTGAAGATTTAATTGATGTTTGATATATAAAATTTCGTAACTAATATTTTAAAATAAAAGTTTTAAAATAGTTTTTATTTTAAATGTTTCCAAGTATATATTTTTGGATAAGTGATTTAAATTATTTTAAAGTATTCGGACTTGACAAATTTTCAGTGAAAGTAAACAATATTTGAAAAAAAAATTTCAAAGGGGTTGAAGTGTAAAAATATGTCTTGCGAAGATATTTTAAAATAAATAACTTGGGGAAAATTATTTAAAATCTGTGATTGTTGTTCCGCTGCGAATGTGAGATTCTGTTATTCTTTCTGTTTCTTCTTCTATCTTCTTCTTCTTTAACCCTAACGGTTCGGTTTTCCGACATTCGATTGTTCGGCATTTGATACAGTGGATGTATTGATGTTGACTTTCGGGCGTCGAAAAATTGGATCATTACAGAGTGGTATCAGTTATATGATATTCTTTTCCGTTGTGTTTTGTATATGACTCTGATGATGGATGAAAAAAATAGATATAGTTCTTTTGTTTTAAAGATTATTCATTTATCTATTATATATTGTTCCGCTACGAATGTGAGATTCTGTTATTGTTTCTGTTTCGTATTCTATCTTCTTCTTCTTTAACCGTAACGATTCGATTTTCAGGCATTTGATTGTTTGGTATTTGATACAGTGGACGTATTGATGTCGACTTTCCGACATCGAAAAATTGGACCGTTCCAAAGTGGTAATAGAGCAGTTGGTTAAGTGATAAGCTTGGCCTTGGTGGGGAAATTACTCATTAGAGATAGATTCAGTAGTACTCTTGAATGAGTTTGAGTGTAATAATAGATATGAGAGAGTATTTGTTAGTGAACATAAAAATTGTTTTATATTGTGTTGATTGGTTGTTGAGTGGGATATGGATTCTGGTCAATACAAGAAATTAACGTTATTGATAGAGATCTCTAAACACTTGTACAGAACAATTCGACATGATATTTTTTTAAAATAGGGTAAATGAAATAATTTTACCCAAATTATTTTCGTATATGAAAGAAATAATTTTTCGTAAATTATTATAGTATATGGTTGCTTGGTTGTTAGGAAGTGATAATATTAAATTATTATCATTGTTATTGAAAGAAAATAAATTGGTATCATAACCAAAGGTTAAGAAATAAATTCATATACAAATGGGATTTGTAAATGTAATTTATAATTTGAAATAGAATTCCAGAGAAATATTTGAAAATGTTTTTGAAAGGATTTGAAATTTGGAATTTTGGTGAAAAGTTTAAATTCCCTTGAATTTGAAAAGGATTTTCGAAGGTTTGGAAAAAAAATAATGGTGAACTTATTTTGGGAAGTATTTTTGAATTGGATTTGAAATCTAGTGGAATTGGATTTAAAAATATTTGGAAAGTGATTTTGAAGGGATAAAAGCACTAAACAATTTTCGGTCGTAGGAAAATAATTCCGATGATGATTGCGACATCATCGGTGTTCATTTTCGAGTTTCCAAGAGAGGAATTGCTGCCAAATTATTTTAAAATTGAAGTTGTTTGCAAACTGGGTTTGGTTTTGGAAATTCAAAAGATAATTTGAATTGATTTCAAAAATGATTTTTGGAATGATGGAAAGACTCTGGAATCCTATTTAAAATATTTATGGAATATAATTGAGTTTGGTAACTTATAAAATTTGAAATTGTTAGAATAAAATCTAACTTGAAGAAAAGATAAATTAAAATTAGTGTGAAATATAAATAAGTTTGGAAACTTAGAAAAATTCGAATTGAAACTGAATTTAACATGGATTAATTTGATAAAAGAAGATTTGAGTCAAATAAAACAATGATATGGATTCAAATGAAATTGAAATGCAAGTAAATGAAATTGAAACTAGATGTTGAAATTCATTTTGAATTTGTAAGTAAATGGAAGATAGTCAGGTGGACTAAATAAAACAAAGTATTGAAATCGAAATTAGTAAGTGAAACTAATTGAAGGAATGACAAAATAAATTTGGTTTGAAACGAATTGAATTCAATATTTATAAATAAAGATAAGTTGAATTCAAATGAATTTGAAAATGAAAACTTGAATATTTATATTGAACTTAAGAAATAAATGGTGAAATTCTTAAATAAATTTGGTATTGGAAATGTTACCTAGAGATTTGACCAGTGTTCGTCGACGGAAATTCTATTGGTTTATAAAACCGTCGAACGAATTTGAATTAAAAATAACCACAAGCGCACGGTGTACGAATGTAGCACGCGGCGAATATGGGTCGATCCACAGGGAATTGATGATTTTAAAAATCTATTTAATCAAATTAAACCAATCTTGAAGAGAATGTTAAACTAGAAAAGAAGAAAAACAAGCAAAAGAAAATTGACAAAAATATGAGTGTTAAGACAATTTAGAGGCAATTTCCACTCTCTAGATCACATAAATCAATAAAATGAAGTTATGATCTCTCTTTTCTTGTCATTAGTGAATTAGTTGATGTTCTTATCATAAGTATGGTATATTTGTGCTATTAATTAGCTCAATATAAACCATCAAACTATAACACAACTACTCATACACTTTTAAATCTCATAAAATATGACAAGAAAGTTGAAAGCAAAATCTATTTTAAGCATGGCCTATTAACTATTAATTAGAAATATAAGCCAGCAAATTTTAATTTCAACAATCACTTCTTTGCCATAATCATATGTAGATGAAGAGGCAATTTGTGTTTTGTTTGACTAAGCATAGCCTATTTGTTATAAACAACATAGACTATCAAATTCAAAGCTAAACAACATCATTAAACCACTTCAATCATTCTCATTAAGCACAAAAAGAGAGCATAAGCATCAAATTAAGTTGAAGCTACATGATTAGAGAGCTTCATTACCCCTAAATTGAAGGGGTTTAGCCTCTCATATTTGTTATCATATGAACAAATGTAGCTTGCAACATAAGAGAAAAAGAAAAGGAAAAGAGAGCAAAGTGAAATGGAAAACTATTCTAATTGCATAAAGGAAAATCTACACTACTTGCATAAAAGGAAATGAACATGTAATTAAAAAGAAACAATGATTAACATTGCATAAAAAAAAAGAATTACATAAGAGAAGAAATGGCTAAGTAGCCATGGAAAGAAAGAGAGATTTGATTTATTTTCTAAACTAAAACTAACTAACTAACTAAGAGGAAGATCTACATGAAACATAAGGTGTCAGGACACGATTCTTCGTCTTCCGAAAATTCGACATCGATACTCACTTTATCGACTGCCGAGAAATCGAACGACGGAAAACCGAACACTGAGGGTTTTAAGAAAAATTTAAGAAAAGAAAAAGTAAGAAAAGAAGAGAAAAAGGTAGAAGATTAGAACCTAATAGATAAGGTAGAAGATAGAGGAAAAAGGAAACAGAAAATATTAAAATAGAAAGAAAAGAGAAGAGAAAGGAAACAGAGATAGAAAAACAGAAGAAAATAGAACAGAACAGAAAACAACAGAACAACATCAGAATCTCACAATTCGCAGCGGAACAACATATAATAATAAATGAATAATCTTTAAACAAAGAACTATATCAGTTATTACATTACATCACATTACATTACATCATATCATCAGAGTGTACAACAACAACAAACAGTGCAGCGGAAAAAGAAATACTATATAAGTAATACGCCATGCCATCCAGCTTGCCTCCAGCAACTCCTGATATCCAGAATATCCTGAATATCCTGATAAACCTAACTCTTAACTGCCCGTGTGGAAATTGGTGGGCACCCAGAGTTTAGGAAGGAAAACAATAAACTCCAAGTCAGTCATGTGACTGGTGTGAGAACTCAAAACAGTTTATTTATCTTTAAAATCAAAATAGAGAGATATTTTTAAATTCAATTCGCAATGCTTTTAAAAATGAGACTACCATAAGGTCTCCCGCGCGCACACACATGCAAACGCAGAATCGGAGGAGATTTCTCCTTATGATAGTCAAAGATGCTTGATACGCATTTAAAATAACATTTGATATTATTACTAGTGCATAGTGTAGAAGAAAAAATTCATTTTGAAAGTAGAATATAAATCTTAGCCAACATACGACCATTATCGTATGCCTACTATAGCTACTATCCAAACAGTGGTGACCACCATAAGTGAATAGCAGGTTCTACAACTAATACCGTACAAGTTTCGTATTGTTTCTTTGGATTTCCAACAAATGGTCAGGCCAAGGAACTTTCCATTGCCACATGAGAATGCCTCTGGAAAGACATCCCCGAGAACCAAACCGGAACTCTGCCAACACAAGGCCGGGTTACCGCTAACTGGGCAACTACTGACACGAGCACGCCATTCCCCGATCGTAAACGACCTTTCTCACGGGATCCCGAAAACCAACAACCACAAAGTAATAAATTCGTAGTAACCACATAGGTTAAATATCTGGGCTCCATACCATGATACCACCTCTATCCAGAAGGAAATGTACATACCCTAAAGGGAGCTACCCCTCATAACCTTGCCGCATCTTTCCTGTTTTGACCATTTCCGGGGTGTGAGGTTCGACGAAGTCACGTCCACAAAAACATACTTTATACAAAAGCCATGCTTTGGGTCAACAAATGATCAACACAATGATCACTAAGATAGACGATCAAATAAACGATCCTATCACAATAATCAACACAATGATCATTTCAGCAACACTCAGCATGTCACATTACCAAATTGGGAATATATCGTTGATAACTTCAACTATATAACCTCTGAGCTCGTACGTCTCAGAGAAGGGTGTTAAGCTAAAAGAATAAATTCTTCGCCACCAAACAGAAATATATTTGAATGAAATCGGCTTTATATCTCAACTTGTAATGTCAGACACACAATCCATACAAGTCTGTTCCGGGCTCGAACAAAACCGAAGGCACTTACAAAGAAGTCCTTGCAATCCGGATATTCACAATCCTGATCGGATTCACCATCACATATGGAGAACTCTATACCGGAGCAACTCGGTGCAGAGTAAATCGACAGGTCATCCTATCGCTCTCGCAAATACCGGGTCTTCAACACCGATCTTCAATGCAATTCATAACGACGTATCACATATTTGGAATGGGTTATACGGCCCCATGGTCCTTTCCCGGTTAACCCGAATAGTGAGCGCTTATTCAAAAATAAGTGTAGCATTCACATTCAAACAAATCACATCAATTACCCATTCAAAGGGAAATATTGATAGTCGGTTATTGAACTATCACTGGATATGCACACATCACCAGTTTCCAAATAATTTTCCAAATTATTTATTTTCCAAAATATCTTCACTAGATATATAATTTCAACACTTCAAAAATAAATCAATGTTTATTTTTGGACAAATTCCACTTCCTTTATAAATTCCTTAGTGAATTTATAATTCCAAAATGTAAATGAATATTCGATTTCAATTATTCATTTCAATATTTCTTTTCAATTTATCTTCAAAAAGATGAATTCTAAATATCACTTCATATTGGAAAACAATTCCATACTTATTTAATAAGTAATTCACACATTTTATTTATTTTCAACACTTGGAAAATATTCAATATACTCAAATCAAAATTTAGTATATATTTCATTCTTTTAAGGAAATCATTCTCTTAAACATATTTATTTGGGCCAAAACGAATGTTACGTAAAACATCGTTACGACAACCCAAAATCACTAGTATAGGGATTCGAAATTAAATAGATATATAAATCCCAATACTATACAAAACATTTCCTTTCGGAAATCATTTACTATAACAACAGTGTTATAGTCCACTATTTCCTTTTCATCTCTCGAAAACTTCTATTTCAACAATTAATGTTGAATCTATGGTTTCGAATCTCAACACAATTAAAACTTCGTTAGATCGTTTTATTCTGTTTAAAATATCACATTCAAAACAATTTCTTTAACATATTATTCATCATTCAAAAACGTGAATATACTTCATTAACAATTTCATCCTTTTATTCATTTTAATTCAAAGGATTATTCACTATTCAAAAATGTGAATATACTCCATTAACAATTTCATCCTTTTATTCATTTTAATTCAAAGGATTATTCACTATTCAAAAATGTGAATATACTCCATTTATAGGTTTCAACAATTAACTTATCAAAATAAGTCATTTGCGAATTTATAAAACAACGTTTATAAATTCCATTTTTATTTATTTATAAAAACTTCTTTTTTTTTAAATTCTTTTATTAACCTATTCCAGTTTATAACTTAATTATAAACTAAAAGTTCATATTATAAGTTAAATACTTATAAAACGATTATTTTACAAAATCGTTCTTTTTAACTTCCCAAATTATAAATCTTATAACTTATAAGATTCATTTATTTAACCAATCTACTCTTCAAATAATCTCACATAATTTATAAATCTTACTATTTATAAATTTCATTTATAACTTCACAGTTTATAATTCTATAAATTTCATTTATTTATGAAATTCATTTTCACTTCATTCAAACACTTATAAAAACTCGTTTTATAATTTCAATATCTCAATTTATAAATATCCATTTATAAATCTCTTATATAAATCAATTCATATTATTCTTTTTAAACGTCTTAAATTCCTTTAAAAACTTCATTCTTTTGATTCATAAAATAACTAAATTTTATAAATCCTATATTTAAACTGTTCACAATAATTCTAAAATCCCGATTAAACTATTTTATAAAATCAATAGCATCATATTCTCAAAAATCAGTTTTTAACTGTATTTCACAAAAATCATAATTTTTATAACATTAAAAATTATAACGTTTATTTATTTAAAATGGATCAATTCCAAAATTATTTTATAAAACGTATACTTTCTAAAATCACTTTAAAAATCATTTTAAAATCCCAAAATCTGGGTCCAATGATGCTACACACCAAATAGTCAATCACGACAACAACGATATCATATATCAATATGAAAATCTATCAAATATCCAAATATCTGAAATCAAATAAAAACTGTTGAGGAATCCAGTTGGATCCCTCCAACCTGTTTTCCTGCATCCAAAAACATTAGCACAATACCAATTTCGCTCCAGTACGAAATTATCGCGGTATATGTTCTTATTAAATATTATCCGCTTAATAACGGCGTAATAGGGTCTCATCCGCTAAAAAAATGTGGGAAATCAATAACTGCAATATATACATATGCCAATATATATATATTGATATTATTTATAATACCAATTTCACTGTTTATGAAATATTCGCGGTATATGTTTTTAATAAATAACATCCGCTTACTAACGGCGTATAATGTCTATTTTAACAATCAATACATAACAATCATCATTCAAACATGCATTCAAATATTTAAATCTAACTATTTAAAATAAAATCGAAACTGATTCGATTGAGTGAGAAGTTCTCACCTTGATTTTAAATTACGTTTTAGCTTTTATTTCGAATAAAATTAAACGGACGTTTAATTTTACCCAAAATTCTCACTAACTCCAAACGACTCCAAACCAACTCCATCGCGTAGTGCTCGTCCATACGATTCCAACGCAACTGGTTTCGTAATTTTTTGACCTCGTATGAAAAAGATATGAATTTACGAAGTTTGTACACGATTTAAATAACATAATCAACATAAATTAAAAATTAAAACCCACATCCATCATCCACCCTTCATTCCCAATCCAACGGCTCCCCCCTTTCTTCCTCATCATCACGCAAATGCCCAGTACATGCACGTTTTAGCCGAACCCAATATAGCAAATTAGGGTTAGAAATTTCGATCACCTCGCTCAACTAAACTCCATCACGTTGCCACCACGTCGAAGCTCGTCACGAGCTCCATGCTCGGCCTGAGTGGCTTGAAACTCGGCCCCCCCATCAGCCCTAAAAACGCGTGCGTTCGGCCTAAGTTCCAGGTGAAAATCCCACCACCACGTCGCTCCGATGATCATCATCACCGTATGGATGCGAAGCCTACGCCATCCCCTTCGATTTCCTAGTTGAAAGTTTCTCACGAAAGGTTGTGGATGGAGAGAGATTAAGGGGAAAAGCCTGGAAGATTTCGGCCATCCATTGGGGTGAACGGCGGCTAGGGTTGCATTTTATATTTTTTATTTATTTTTGTGAATAAAAGGGGTATTTATAAGGAACGAGCGACACTATTCATCCCGGAAATTCCGAACTCCGATTTACGCGCCGTAACCAGCGTTTCTAGGGTTTACCCCGCATTCCGGACACAATGGAACAGGTTTCGGAAGCTAATTCGGACATCTGTGCGAGTTATGGCTATAAACGCTCAATTTGAATTAAACCGATTTAAGTCGATTTCTAGGCGTTTTAATTTGTACCGGACAAACCGTAAATCCAATTGACACGAAATTTGAAACCTTGCAATAATATCACATTATGGATCCGATGAAATTGGTTTCGTCGAAATCCGAGACTTTTTAAAAAATGGCTATTTTAGCTCGTCAAATTTAAATTAAAAATAAATCGATGCGTTTCGAGCTGTCACGATCAAACGATAGCTCCGATTGACACGAAATTTGAAATCCGGTAATAACTAACTATTACGGATCCAATGGAACTGGTTTCGTTCAATTCTGAGACTGTTCAAAAATTGACTATTTTCACTAGTCGATTTTAATATTAAAATATTCAATTTTCACAAATTAACTTTTAATTCGATTTTAAAAGTTCTAAAATATTGTTCTAACTTCAATATGATAAAATAAAATTTCCCAAATTATTTTCAATCATATTTAACCCAATTTTCAATTATTTCCATAATTTAACGTATTAAATTATCGATTTAAAAATCCAATTAAATCCAATAATTCAAATAAAAATTTATTTGACTTATAAATTCACTTATTAATATTTACAATTAATTAAATATTCAATTTTTAATTTCTAAAAATTCTGGGTCGTTACAATCTTCCCCACTTAAAAGAATTTCGTCCTCGAAATTATAAGTAAGAAAAGTTATAGAATTTATTAATTTTCCATAATTCATAGTTAAACTTCTTACAATAACTTACTAAGTTTTCCAAATCATACTTAGTTATCTTTTCAAAAACAACTACTATTGTTTAACTTTCAATTTCAAATCAAAGTTTAAGTTTTCAAAAAAAAAAAAAATTTCTCAAAAATTTTCTAACGCCTTAAATTTCCGGAAAAATTCGCCATAGTCTCCTTTGCGCGGCTCGATCCCAAAAAAAAAAAATGACAGTATATATATCACAAATATACATCTCATTAAGTAATGAGGCATCCCGAAGGGAAAAAAGTGTAAAAGTACGGTATGTAATCCGAGATATGTACCTTATATTTTATTAGCAAGCATATACGGCTAATATAGCGCAAAAGCGAACTCCAAATGCGAAGCAAACGCGATCCGCACCTACTAATTACTCAACAAACAACATGAGAACATGCATATATGAAAATAATCTCAATATACAACATATATCTCCATAACAACTATATATGTCACATAGCAAATGCAACATATTTAAACATCAACCAACTAGCATTCAACAAATTCATAATCAATATGTATTCATTACAACCAAATTCCTTTGCTTATCAATTGGTTTAATTAATTGATTTTCATTCAATTATTCAACTTTCTAATAACATTAGATTTTAATGAATTAACACTTATATCCATATTTCATATCAACTTAAATTTACATTTAATTGATTAACATTTAATCCATTAACTCAATTCAATTACTAAAGTTGAATTTCACTTATATAACTTAAGTTCACATTTATCAATCAATTCAGCTTCCAAATTCTAAAGTAACTTTTTATTTAACTTTAAATTCACTTTTTTTATTTCAACTCATATTTATAAATATATTCATATAGTTTCACTTCTTATATGTATAAGTTTATTTCACAATTGTAAATCACATTAATTATAATTCCATTCTTATAATTCATTTTTTTCTTATACAATTATTCTTTTATTTAGATTATTCAAACAACTAAACAATCAACTTATATACACTTTAATAATTCTGAAAAATTATTCCTTTATATATAAAATATAATCAAGGCAAAATTATTTCATTTACCCAATTTAAAAATCAATATTGTGTCGATTTATCTTGTTTAAGAGTTTAGAAACCACTTTCTACGATAGTTAGCTAGACTACATCGACCGAAATCTATAAACAATCAACTATAAGTCAACACAATACAAAACAATTTATATTCACTAACAAATACGCACTCATAGCTATTATTACACTCAAATTCATTCTAGAGTACTACTGACTCTATCTCTAATGAATAATACCCAACAGAACCATGGTTGTCGCTTAACCATATGCTCTGATACCACATTGTCAGGACACGATTCTTCGTCTTCCGAAAATTCGACATCGATACTCACTTTATCGACTGCCGAGAAATCGAACGACGGAAAACCGAACACTGAGGGTTTTAAGAAAAATTTAAGAAAAGAAAAAGTAAGAAAAGAAGAGAAAAAGGTAGAAGATTAGAACCTAATAGATAAGGTAGAAGATAGAGGAAAAAGGAAACAGAAAATATTAAAATAGAAAGAAAAGAGAAGAGAAAGGAAACAGAGATAGAAAAACAGAAGAAAATAGAACAGAACAGAAAACAACAGAACAACATCAGAATCTCACAATTCGCAGCGGAACAACATATAATAATAAATGAATAATCTTTAAACAAAGAACTATATCAGTTATTACATTACATCACATTACATTACATCATATCATCAGAGTGTACAACAACAACAAACAGTGCAGCGGAAAAAGAAATACTATATAAGTAATACGCCATGCCATCCAGCTTGCCTCCAGCAACTCCTGATATCCAGAATATCCTGAATATCCTGATAAACCTAACTCTTAACTGCCCGTGTGGAAATTGGTGGGCACCCAGAGTTTAGGAAGGAAAACAATAAACTCCAAGTCAGTCATGTGACTGGTGTGAGAACTCAAAACAGTTTATTTATCTTTAAAATCAAAATAGAGAGATATTTTTAAATTCAATTCGCAATGCTTTTAAAAATGAGACTACCATAAGGTCTCCCGCGCGCACACACATGCAAACGCAGAATCGGAGGAGATTTCTCCTTATGATAGTCAAAGATGCTTGATACGCATTTAAAATAACATTTGATATTATTACTAGTGCATAGTGTAGAAGAAAAAATTCATTTTGAAAGTAGAATATAAATCTTAGCCAACATACGACCATTATCGTATGCCTACTATAGCTACTATCCAAACAGTGGTGACCACCATAAGTGAATAGCAGGTTCTACAACTAATACCGTACAAGTTTCGTATTGTTTCTTTGGATTTCCAACAAATGGTCAGGCCAAGGAACTTTCCATTGCCACATGAGAATGCCTCTGGAAAGACATCCCCGAGAACCAAACCGGAACTCTGCCAACACAAGGCCGGGTTACCGCTAACTGGGCAACTACTGACACGAGCACGCCATTCCCCGATCGTAAACGACCTTTCTCACGGGATCCCGAAAACCAACAACCACAAAGTAATAAATTCGTAGTAACCACATAGGTTAAATATCTGGGCTCCATACCATGATACCACCTCTATCCAGAAGGAAATGTACATACCCTAAAGGGAGCTACCCCTCATAACCTTGCCGCATCTTTCCTGTTTTGACCATTTCCGGGGTGTGAGGTTCGACGAAGTCACGTCCACAAAAACATACTTTATACAAAAGCCATGCTTTGGGTCAACAAATGATCAACACAATGATCACTAAGATAGACGATCAAATAAACGATCCTATCACAATAATCAACACAATGATCATTTCAGCAACACTCAGCATGTCACATTACCAAATTGGGAATATATCGTTGATAACTTCAACTATATAACCTCTGAGCTCGTACGTCTCAGAGAAGGGTGTTAAGCTAAAAGAATAAATTCTTCGCCACCAAACAGAAATATATTTGAATGAAATCGGCTTTATATCTCAACTTGTAATGTCAGACACACAATCCATACAAGTCTGTTCCGGGCTCGAACAAAACCGAAGGCACTTACAAAGAAGTCCTTGCAATCCGGATATTCACAATCCTGATCGGATTCACCATCACATATGGAGAACTCTATACCGGAGCAACTCGGTGTAGAGTAAATCGACAGGTCATCCTATCGATCTCGCAAATACCGGGTCTTCAACACCGATCTTCAATGCAATTCATAACGACGTATCACATATTTGGAATGGGTTATACGGCCCCATGGTCCTTTCCCGGTTAACCCGAATAGTGAGCGCTTATTCAAAAATAAGTGTAGCATTCACATTCAAACAAATCACATCAATTACCCATTCAAAGGGAAATATTGATAGTCGGTTATTGAACTATCACTGGATATGCACACATCACCAGTTTCCAAATAATTTTCCAAATTATTTATTTTCCAAAATATCTTCACTAGATATATAATTTCAACACTTCAAAAATAAATCAATGTTTATTTTTGGACAAATTCCACTTCCTTTATAAATTCCTTAGTGAATTTATAATTCCAAAATGTAAATGAATATTCGATTTCAATTATTCATTTCAATATTTCTTTTCAATTTATCTTCAAAAAGATGAATTCTAAATATCACTTCATATTGGAAAACAATTCCATACTTATTTAATAAGTAATTCACACATTTTATTTATTTTCAACACTTGGAAAATATTCAATATACTCAAATCAAAATTTAGTATATATTTCATTCTTTTAAGGAAATCATTCTCTTAAACATATTTATTTGGGCCAAAACGAATGTTACGTAAAACATCGTTACGACAACCCAAAATCACTAGTATAGGGATTCGAAATTAAATAGATATATAAATCCCAATACTATACAAAACATTTCCTTTCGGAAATCATTTACTATAACAACAGTGTTATAGTCCACTATTTCCTTTTCATCTCTCGAAAACTTCTATTTCAACAATTAATGTTGAATCTATGGTTTCGAATCTCAACACAATTAAAACTTCGTTAGATCGTTTTATTCTGTTTAAAATATCACATTCAAAACAATTTCTTTAACATATTATTCATCATTCAAAAACGTGAATATACTTCATTAACAATTTCATCCTTTTATTCATTTTAATTCAAAGGATTATTCACTATTCAAAAATGTGAATATACTCCATTAACAATTTCATCCTTTTATTCATTTTAATTCAAAGGATTATTCACTATTCAAAAATGTGAATATACTCCATTTATAGGTTTCAACAATTAACTTATCAAAATAAGTCATTTGCGAATTTATAAAACAACGTTTATAAATTCCATTTTTATTTATTTATAAAAACTTCTTTTTTTTTAAATTCTTTTATTAACCTATTCCAGTTTATAACTTAATTATAAACTAAAAGTTCATATTATAAGTTAAATACTTATAAAACGATTATTTTACAAAATCGTTCTTTTTAACTTCCCAAATTATAAATCTTATAACTTATAAGATTCATTTATTTAACCAATCTACTCTTCAAATAATCTCACATAATTTATAAATCTTACTATTTATAAATTTCATTTATAACTTCACAGTTTATAATTCTATAAATTTCATTTATTTATGAAATTCATTTTCACTTCATTCAAACACTTATAAAAACTCGTTTTATAATTTCAATATCTCAATTTATAAATATCCATTTATAAATCTCTTATATAAATCAATTCATATTATTCTTTTTAAACGTCTTAAATTCCTTTAAAAACTTCATTCTTTTGATTCATAAAATAACTAAATTTTATAAATCCTATATTTAAACTGTTCACAATAATTCTAAAATCCCGATTAAACTATTTTATAAAATCAATAGCATCATATTCTCAAAAATCAGTTTTTAACTGTATTTCACAAAAATCATAATTTTTATAACATTAAAAATTATAACGTTTATTTATTTAAAATGGATCAATTCCAAAATTATTTTATAAAACGTATACTTTCTAAAATCACTTTAAAAATCATTTTAAAATCCCAAAATCTGGGTCCAATGATGCTACACACCAAATAGTCAATCACGACAACAACGATATCATATATCAATATGAAAATCTATCAAATATCCAAATATCTGAAATCAAATAAAAACTGTTGAGGAATCCAGTTGGATCCCTCCAACCTGTTTTCCTGCATCCAAAAACATTAGCACAATACCAATTTCGCTCCAGTACGAAATTATCGCGGTATATGTTCTTATTAAATATTATCCGCTTAATAACGGCGTAATAGGGTCTCATCCGCTAAAAAAATGTGGGAAATCAATAACTGCAATATATACATATGCCAATATATATATATTGATATTATTTATAATACCAATTTCACTGTTTATGAAATATTCGCGGTATATGTTTTTAATAAATAACATCCGCTTACTAACGGCGTATAATGTCTATTTTAACAATCAATACATAACAATCATCATTCAAACATGCATTCAAATATTTAAATCTAACTATTTAAAATAAAATCGAAACTGATTCGATTGAGTGAGAAGTTCTCACCTTGATTTTAAATTACGTTTTAGCTTTTATTTCGAATAAAATTAAACGGACGTTTAATTTTACCCAAAATTCTCACTAACTCCAAACGACTCCAAACCAACTCCATCGCGTAGTGCTCGTCCATACGATTCCAACGCAACTGGTTTCGTAATTTTTTGACCTCGTATGAAAAAGATATGAATTTACGAAGTTTGTACACGATTTAAATAACATAATCAACATAAATTAAAAATTAAAACCCACATCCATCATCCACCCTTCATTCCCAATCCAACGGCTCCCCCCTTTCTTCCTCATCATCACGCAAATGCCCAGTACATGCACGTTTTAGCCGAACCCAATATAGCAAATTAGGGTTAGAAATTTCGATCACCTCGCTCAACTAAACTCCATCACGTTGCCACCACGTCGAAGCTCGTCACGAGCTCCATGCTCGGCCTGAGTGGCTTGAAACTCGGCCCCCCCATCAGCCCTAAAAACGCGTGCGTTCGGCCTAAGTTCCAGGTGAAAATCCCACCACCACGTCGCTCCGATGATCATCATCACCGTATGGATGCGAAGCCTACGCCATCCCCTTCGATTTCCTAGTTGAAAGTTTCTCACGAAAGGTTGTGGATGGAGAGAGATTAAGGGGAAAAGCCTGGAAGATTTCGGCCATCCATTGGGGTGAACGGCGGCTAGGGTTGCATTTTATATTTTTTATTTATTTTTGTGAATAAAAGGGGTATTTATAAGGAACGAGCGACACTATTCATCCCGGAAATTCCGAACTCCGATTTACGCGCCGTAACCAGCGTTTCTAGGGTTTACCCCGCATTCCGGACACAATGGAACAGGTTTCGGAAGCTAATTCGGACATCTGTGCGAGTTATGGCTATAAACGCTCAATTTGAATTAAACCGATTTAAGTCGATTTCTAGGCGTTTTAATTTGTACCGGACAAACCGTAAATCCAATTGACACGAAATTTGAAACCTTGCAATAATATCACATTATGGATCCGATGAAATTGGTTTCGTCGAAATCCGAGACTTTTTGAAAAATGGCTATTTTAGCTCGTCAAATTTAAATTAAAAATAAATCGATGCGTTTCGAGCTGCCACGATCAAACGATAGCTCCGATTGACACGAAATTTGAAATCCGGTAATAACTAACTATTACGGATCCAATGGAACTGGTTTCGTTCAATTCTGAGACTGTTCAAAAATTGACTATTTTCACTAGTCGATTTTAATATTAAAATATTCAATTTTCACAAATTAACTTTTAATTCGATTTTAAAAGTTCTAAAATATTGTTCTAACTTCAATATGATAAAATAAAATTTCCCAAATTATTTTCAATCATATTTAACCCAATTTTCAATTATTTCCATAATTTAACGTATTAAATTATCGATTTAAAAATCCAATTAAATCCAATAATTCAAATAAAAATTTATTTGACTTATAAATTCACTTATTAATATTTACAATTAATTAAATATTCAATTTTTAATTTCTAAAAATTCTGGGTCGTTACAATCTTCCCCACTTAAAAGAATTTCGTCCTCGAAATTATAAGTAAGAAAAGTTATAGAATTTATTAATTTTCCATAATTCATAGTTAAACTTCTTACAATAACTTACTAAGTTTTCCAAATCATACTTAGTTATCTTTTCAAAAACAACTACTATTGTTTAACTTTCAATTTCAAATCAAAGTTTAAGTTTTCAAAAAAAAAAAATTTCTCAAAAATTTTCTAACGCCTTAAATTTCCGGAAAAATTCGCCATAGTCTCCTTTGCGCGGCTCGATCCCAAAAAAAAAAAATGACAGTATATATATCACAAATATACATCTCATTAAGTAATGAGGCATCCCGAAGGGAAAAAAGTGTAAAAGTACGGTATGTAATCCGAGATATGTACCTTATATTTTATTAGCAAGCATATACGGCTAATATAGCGCAAAAGCGAACTCCAAATGCGAAGCAAACGCGATCCGCACCTACTAATTACTCAACAAACAACATGAGAACATGCATATATGAAAATAATCTCAATATACAACATATATCTCCATAACAACTATATATGTCACATAGCAAATGCAACATATTCAAACATCAACCAACTAGCATTCAACAAATTCATAATCAATATGTATTCATTACAACCAAATTCCTTTGCTTATCAATTGGTTTAATTAATTGATTTTCATTCAATTATTCAACTTTCTAATAACATTAGATTTTAATGAATTAACACTTATATCCATATTTCATATCAACTTAAATTTACATTTAATTGATTAACATTTAATCCATTAACTCAATTCAATTACTAAAGTTGAATTTCACTTATATAACTTAAGTTCACATTTATCAATCAATTCAGCTTCCAAATTCTAAAGTAACTTTTTATTTAACTTTAAATTCACTTTTTTTATTTCAACTCATATTTATAAATATATTCATATAGTTTCACTTCTTATATGTATAAGTTTATTTCACAATTGTAAATCACATTAATTATAATTCCATTCTTATAATTCATTTTTTTCTTATACAATTATTCTTTTATTTAGATTATTCAAACAACTAAACAATCAACTTATATACACTTTAATAATTCTGAAAAATTATTCCTTTATATATAAAATATAATCAAGGAAAAATTATTTCATTTACCCAATTTAAAAATCAATATTGTGTCGATTTATCTTGTTTAAGAGTTTAGAAACCACTTTCTACGATAGTTAGCTAGACTACATCGACCGAAATCTATAAACAATCAACTATAAGTCAACACAATACAAAACAATTTATATTCACTAACAAATACGCACTCATAGCTATTATTACACTCAAATTCATTCTAGAGTACTACTGACTCTATCTCTAATGAATAATACCCAACAGAACCATGGTTATCGCTTAACCATATGCTCTGATACCACATTGTCAGGACACGATTCTTCGTCTTCCGAAAATTCGACATCGATACTCACTTTATCGACTGCCGAGAAATCGAACGACGGAAAACCGAACACTGAGGGTTTTAAGAAAAATTTAAGAAAAGAAAAAGTAAGAAAAGAAGAGAAAAAGGTAGAAGATTAGAACCTAATAGATAAGGTAGAAGATAGAGGAAAAAGGAAACAGAAAATATTAAAATAGAAAGAAAAGAGAAGAGAAAGGAAACAGAGATAGAAAAACAGAAGAAAATAGAACAGAACAGAAAACAACAGAACAACATCAGAATCTCACAATTCGCAGCGGAACAACATATAATAATAAATGAATAATCTTTAAACAAAGAACTATATCAGTTATTACATTACATCACATTACATTACATCATATCATCAGAGTGTACAACAACAACAAACAGTGCAGCGGAAAAAGAAATACTATATAAGTAATACGCCATGCCATCCAGCTTGCCTCCAGCAACTCCTGATATCCAGAATTTTTACCCAAAATTCTCACTAACTCCAAACGACTCCAAACCAACTCCATCGCGTAGTGCTCGTCCATACGATTCCAACGCAACTGGTTTCGTAATTTTTTGACCTCGTATGAAAAAGATATGAATTTACGAAGTTTGTACACGATTTAAATAACATAATCAACATAAATTAAAAATTAAAACCCACATCCATCATCCACCCTTCATTCCCAATCCAACGGCTCCCCCCTTTCTTCCTCATCATCACGCAAATGCCCAGTACACGCACGTTTTAGCCGAACCCAATATAGCAAATTAGGGTTAGAAATTTCGATCACCTCGCTCAACTAAACTCCATCACGTTGCCACCACGTCGAAGCTCGTCACGAGCTCCATGCTCGGCCTGAGTGGCTTGAAACTCGGCCCCCCCATCAGCCCTAAAAACGCGTGCGTTCGGCCTAAGTTCCAGGTGAAAATCCCACCACCACGTCGCTCCGATGATCATCATCACCGTATGGATGCGAAGCCTACACCATCCCCTTCGATTTCCTAGTTGAAAGTTTCTCACGAAAGGTTGTGGATGGAGAGAGATTAAGGGGAAAAGCCTGGAAGATTTCGGCCATCCATTGGGGTGAACGGCGGCTAGGGTTGCATTTTATATATTTTTTTATTTTTGTGAATAAAAGGGGTATTTATAAGGAATGAGCGACACTATTCATCCCGGAAATTCCGAACTCCGATTTATGCCTACTATGCCTACTATAGCTACCATGTTCAATAGCGGGTTACCGCCATATTCCATGACAGGTTATACAACTAAAACCATACAAGGCTCGTATTTGAAGAATGGATTTTCCAACAAATGGTCAGGCCAAGAAACTTCCCATTGCCACATGGAAACGCCTCTGGAAGGACGCCCCGAGAACCACCGTTCTCTGCTAAACATAGCCGGGAACCCCTTTTCCCAAGGGATATTACAAACCCTCAGATATGCCACCCCCGGTCCTTTGGAACCTTTAAACGAGAGCTCTCTAACCAACATCACACCATAATAATAAGTGTTTCAACATGAGTAAGTATCTGGGCTCCATACCATGATACTACCCTTTTCCAAAAGGAATGGTCATACCCTAGGGAAGCGATCCCTGAAAACCTTGCCGCACAATTCCTGTTTCGACCATTACCGGTTTGTGAGGCTCGACGAAGTCTCGTCCACAAAAACACACTTTATACAAAAGCTGTGCTTTGGGTCAACAAATGATCATAGAAATGATCACCAAGATAGACGATCAAACAAATGATCCTATCACAAATAAACAACACAATGATCATTTCACAGCAACACTCAGCATGTCACATTACCAAATTGAGAATATATCGCTGATAACCTTCAACTACATAACCTCTAGGGTGTTAAGCTAAGAGAATAAATTCTCCGCCACCAACAGAAATATATTTGAAAGAAATCTGCTTTACATCTCAATTTGTAATGTCAGACATACAATCCATATAAGTCTGTTTCGGGCTCGAACAGAACCGAAGGCACTTAGAAAGAAGTCCTTGCAATCCGGATAATCTCTAATCACGTCCGGACGTCCCATCACATATGGAGTCTCTATACCGTAGCTACTCGGTGCAAAGACAACCGACGAGCTGTCCTTTCGCTTTCAAAAAGATCCGGTCTTCAACACCGGTCTTCAAATGCAATTCATAACGACGTATCACATATTCGGAATGGGTTATACGACCCCATGGTCCTTTCCCGGTTAACCCGAATAGTGAGCGCTTATTCAAAAATAAGTGTGGCATTCAAATTCAAACCAATCACATTAAATACTCATTCAAAGGGAAATATTGATAGTCGGTTATTGAACTATCAATGGATATGCACACATCACCAGTTTCCAAATAATTTTCCAAATTATTTATTTTCCAAAATATCTTTACTAGATATATAATTCAATATCTCAAAAATAAATCAATATTTATTTTTAAACAAGTTCCCCTTTCTTTTATAAATTCCATAGTGAATTTATATTCACAATATCTACTGATATACGATTTTCAATAGGTTTCAATATTCCTTTTCAATTTATCTTCAAAAAGATAAATTCTCAAAATATTCACTTTATATTGGAAAACATTTCCATACTTATTTATTAAGTAATTCACGAACCTATTTATTTTCAACACTTGGAAAATATTCAATATACTTAAATCGAGATTAAGTATATATTTCATTCTTTAAGGAAATCATTCACTTAAACGTATTTATTTGGGCTAAAACAAATGTTACGTAAAACATCGTTACGACAACCCAAAATCACTAGCATAGGGATTCGAAATTAAAATAGATATATAAATCCCAATACTATACAAAACATTTCCTTTCGGAAATCATTTACTATAACAACAGTGTTATAGTTTACCATTTCCTTTTATTTCTCGAAAACGTCTATTTCAACAATAAATGTTGGAATCTATGGTTTTGGATCTCAACATATTTTAAAACATCGTTAGATCGTTTTAATTTAATTTGAAACATCACATTCAAAACAATTTCTTTAACATATTATTCACTATTCAAAAACGTGAATATACTACGTTAACAAATTTCATCCTTTCTATACCTTTTATTTTAAAGGATTATTCACAGTCAAAAACATGAATATAACTCCATTAATAGGTTTCAAAAATTTTACTTATCAAAATAAGTCATTTGCGAATTTCTAAAACAACGTTTATAAATTCCTTTATTAACCTGTTCAATTTATATCTCAATGATATACTAAAAATTCATATTATAAGTCAAATGCTTATAATACGATTATATTACAAAATCGTTCTTTTAAATTTCATAATTATAAATCTCATAACTTATAAGATTCAATTATTTATCCAAATATATTCTTTAATATCTTCACAAAATTTATAAATCTTACTATTTATAAATTTTATTTATAACTTCACCATTTATAATTTTATAAATTCTATTCACTTATGCATCCATTTTCACTTCATTCAAACTCTTATAAAAACTCGTTTTATAATGAAAATGTTTTAATTTATAAATATCAATTTATAAATCCTTTATAAAATCAATTTATACTATTATTTTAAAACATCTTTAATCTCCTTTATAATTTCACCATTCTCTTGATTTATAAAACAATCAAATTTTATAAATCCTATTTTTAAACTTTTTAAAATAAATTCAAAAATCCAATTTAATTATTTTATAAAAACATTAACCCATATTTCTCAAAAATCAATCTTTAACCGTATTTCTCAAAATCATAATTTTTATAACTTTAAAAATTATAACGTTTATTTATTTAAAATGGATCAATTCCAAAAATATTTTATAAACGTTTTCTTTCAAAAATCACTTTGAAATCCTTTTAAAATTCCAAATTTGGTCCGATGATGCTACATACCAAATAGTCAATCACGACAACAACGATATCATATATCGATATGATAATCCATGAAATATCAAAATATCTGAAATCAAATAAAAACTGTTGAGGAATCCAGTTGGATCCCTCCAACCTGTTTTCCTGCATCCACAAACATTAGCACAATACCAATTTCGCTCCAGTACGGAATTATCGCGGTATATGGGATTTAAAATATTATCCGCTTAATAGACGGCGCAATAGGGTCTCATCCGCTAAAAAATGCGGGAAATCAATAACTCCAATATATACATATGCCAATATATATATATATATTGCTATTATATATAATACCAATTTCACTGTTTATGAAATATTCGCGGTATATGTTTTTAATAAATAACATCCGCTTACTAAAAGCGCATAATGTCTATTTTAACAATCAATAGATAACAATCATCATTCAAACATGCATTCAAATATTTTAAATCTAACTATTTAAAATAAAATCGAAACTAATTCGATTGAGTGAGAAGTTCTCACCTTGATTTTATTTTCGTTTTAGCGATTTATTTCGAATAAAATTAAACGGACGTTTAATTTTACCCGAAATTCTCACTAACTCCAAACGACTCCAATCCAATTTCATCGCGTAGTGCTCGTCCATACGATTCCAACGCTTCTTGTTTCGCGCGTTTTCGACCTCGTATGAAAAAGTTATGAATTTTACAAGTTTTCACGATTTAAACTATATAAATTTTACAACTTAATTTATAATTTTAATACCCTAACTTGCCACAGCCCTTGGATCCAATGCCTTTCCATCTTGGCCGTTCTTTTCCTCTTCCCAAATTCACGTTCCATCTACAGGAAGATAGCCGTGCTTTGAACCCATGAATCACCCACTAGGGTTTAAATTTTCGACCTCCACGTTGAACTTGAACGCGATCAGATAGTTCCATGTTGAAGCCCATTGCAAGAGCTACTTTCGGCTGTGACAAGGTGGAGCTCGGCCACCTGTAGAGCCCTGAAACGCGTGCCGACCTGAAGGTAAATGCGAGCAGATAGCTCCCTCCATGGTTGACGAATCGACGAAGTGGCCGTATGGATCTGAAGCTCTCTTCGTGCTCTTCACTTCGTTAGTTGAAATCTCTTGCTAATTCTCTACGGATTGAGAGAGATTAAGAGGAGAAGGATTGGATGATGGTGGCCATTTAAATTTTAGGGCCGGCTGTAGTTTTTAACCTAAGGGTTTGATAATTTGTGAAAAAATGAAGAAAAGGGGGGGTTTATAGAAAATTTCACCAATTACTATTCACCCGGAATTTTCGAACTCCAAACAACGCGTGCCGGTTGGCGTTTCTAAGGTTTACCCCGCGTTCCGAACACAATGGAACGTGTTTCGGGAGCTAATTCGGTCATCTATGCGAGATATGGCAACAAACGTTCGATTTGAAATTAAACCGATTAAACGATTTTCTAGGCGTTTTAATTTGTACCGGACAAACGGTAAATCCAATTGACACGAAATTTGAAACCTTACAATAATATCACATTACGGATCCGATGAAACTAGTTTCGTCGAAATCCGAGACTGTTTGAAAAATGGCTATTTTAACTCGCTAAATTAACATTAAAAACAATTCGATGCGTTTCGAGCTGCTACGATCAAACGACAACTCCGATTGCTATGAAAATTGAAATCCGATAATAACTAACTATTACGGATCCAATGGAACTGGTTTCGTCCAATTCTGAGATTGTTCAAAAATTGACTATTTTCACTAGTCGATTTAAATATTAAAATATTCAATTTTCACAAATAAACTTTTAATTCGATTTTAAAAGTTCTAAAATATCATTCTAACTTCAATATGATAAAATAAAATTTTACAAATCATTTTCAATCATATTTAACTCAATTTTCAATTATTTCCAAAATTTAACATATTAAATTATCGATTTAATTATCCAATTAAATCTAATTATTCGACTTATAAATTCACTTATTAATATTTAAAATTAATTAAATATTCAAATTTTAATTACTAAAAATCCTGGGTCGTTACAATCTTCCCCCTTAAAAGAATTTCGTCCTCGAAATTAACAAGTAAGAAAAGTTACAGAATCTATTAATTTTCCCAAAATTCATAGTTAAACTTCTTACAATAACTTTACTAAGTTTTCAAATCATACTTAGTTATCTTTTCAAAAACAATTACTATTGTTTAACTTTCAATTCTAAATCAAAGTTAAAGTTTTCAAAATTTTCCAATTTTCTCAAATTTTTTCTAACGCCTTAAATTTTCGGAAAAATTCGCCATAGTCTCCTTTGCGCGGCTCGATCCGAAAAAAAAATGACATTATATATATCACAAATATACATCTCATCAAGTAATGAGGCATCCCGAAGGGAAAAAAATGTAAAAGTACGATATTTAATCCGAGATATGTACCTTATATATTATTAGCGAGCATATACGGCTAATATAGCGCGAAAGCGAGCTCCAAATGCGAAGCAAACGCGATCTGCACCTACTAAACACTCAACAAACAACATGAGAAACATGTATATAGACAATAGTATCAATATACAACATATAGTAACATAATAACTATACATGCTAACATAGCAAATGCAACTAAAGAAACAAATGCAAACATCAACCAACTAGCATTCAACTAATTCATAACCAATATATATTCATTCATATTCTCATTAATATTCAATGAAATGGGTTTTCAATTTAATCACATTTGATTTATTAACAGTGGATGTTTTTACTAACATTCATTTTCAATTAGTTTATATTCACTAATTTATATTCAAGTTGGTTCACTTCCAAATCAAATTCAATTCTATTTAAGATTCAATTAACTTCCAATTGAATTTCAATTACTTTAGCTTCCAATTTCATCAACATTTAATGAATTATAAACAATCAACCAACAACCACATAACAACCAATGTATATCAATTACAACCAAATTCCTTTGCTTATATTCATTCATTTTGGTTTCAACACCATCACTTTCAATTGGTTTAATTAAATGATTTTTATTCAACTATTCAACTTCCAATAACATTACATTTTAATGAATTACACTTACATTCATTATTTCATATCAATTATTCACATTTAATTGATTAATATTTAATCCATTCATTCAATTCAATTACTAAAGTTGAATTTCATTTATATAACTTAAGTTCATATTTCATTTTACTTTAAATTCATTTTTATTTACAACTCATATTTATAAAATATATTCATATAGTTTCGCTTCTTATGTATATAAGTTTGTTTCACTTCTTTTATGTATAAGTTTATTTTACAATTGTAAATCACTTTAGTTATAATTCAATTCTTATAATTCATTTTACTTATACAATTATTCTTTAATTTAGATTATTCAAACAACTAAACAATCAACTTATATATACTTTAATAATTCTGAAAAATTATTGCTTTATATATAAAATATAATCAAGGTAAAATTATTTCATTTACCCAATTTAAAACAATATCGTGTCGGTTTATCTTGTTTAAGAGTTTAGAAACCCCTTTCTACGATAGTTAGCTAGACTACATCGACCGAAATCTATAAACAATCAACCGATAAGTCAACACAATACAAAACAATTTATATTCACTAACAAATACGCTCTCATAGCTATTATTACACTCAACTCATTCTAGAGTACTGCTGACTCTATCTCTAATGAGTCACACCCAACAGAACCATGGTTGTCGCTTAACCATATGCTCTGATACCAAATGTAACGAACGTACCGTCAGCGGTCACAACCGGTAGGCTTTTCAACCATCCCAGCCCCACCGTGGCTTACACTGATATCCCAAACTTGCTTTTACGGCCACCCTTTCGAATGTCACGGCTTCGCCTAACCAACCCCGTAAAGAGGACGTGTGGGGGTAAGAGTCTCCCGTTCTCCACCAAACCGCGAAGCGAGAACCCCCCATCACATATCACCTAGCATAAGCAAGTCTGGTCCGGGCTCGAACAGAACCGAAGGCACTTAGAAAGAAGTCCTTGCAATCCGGATAATCTCTAATCACGTCCGGACTTCCCATCACATATGGAGTCTCTATACCGTAGCTACTCGGTGCAAAGATAATCGACGAGTTGTCCTTTCGCTTTAAAAAAGATCCGGTCTTCAAATGCAATTCATAACGACGTATCACATATTCGGAATGGGTTATACGACCCCATGGTCCTTTCCCGGTTAACCCGAATAGTGAGCGCTTATTCAAAAATAAGTGTGGCATTCAAATTCAAACCAATCACATCAAATACCCATTCAAAGGGAAATATTGATAGTCGGTTATTGAACTATCAATGGATATGCACACATCACCAGTTTCCAAATAATTTTCCAAATTATTTATTTTTCAAAATATCTTTACTAGATATATAATTCAATATCTCAAAAATAAATCAATATTTATTTTTAAACAAGTTCCCCTTTCTTTTATAAATTCCATAGTGAATTTATATTCACAATATCTACTGATATACGATTTTCAATAGGTTTCAATATTCCTTTTCAATTTATCTTCAAAAAGATAAATTCCCAAAATATTCACTTTATATTGGAAAACATTTCCATACTTATTTATTAAGTAATTCACGAACCTATTTATTTTCAACACTTGGAAAATATTCAATATACTTAAATCGAGATTAAGTATATATTTCATTCTTTAAGGAAATCTTTCACTTAAACGTATTTATTTGGGCTAAAACAAATGTTACGTAAAACATCGTTACGACAACCCAAAATCACTAGCATAGGGATTCGAAATTAAAATAGATATATAAATCCCAATACTATACAAAACATTTCCTTTCGGAAATCATTTACTATAACAACAGTGTTATAGTTCACCATTTCCTTTTATTTCTCGAAAACGTCTATTTCAACAATAAATGTTGGAATCTATGGTTTCGGATCTCAACATATTTTAAAACATCGTTAGATCGTTTTAATTTAATTTGAAACATCACATTCAAAACAATTTCTTTAACATATTATTCACTATTCAAAAACGTGAATATACTACGTTAACAAATTTCATCCTTTCTATACCTTTTATTTTAAAGGATTATTCACAGTCAAAAACATGAATATAACTCCATTAATAGGTTTCAACAATTTTATTTATCAAAATAAGTCATTTGCGAATTTATAAAACAATGTTTATAAATTCCTTTATTAACCTGTTCAATTTATATCTCAATGATATACTAAAAATTCATATTATAAGTCAAATGCTTATAATACGATTATATTACAAAATCATTCTTTTAAATTTCATAATTATAAATCTTATAACTTATAAGATTCAATTATTTATCCAAATATATTCTTTAATATCTTCACAAAATTTATAAATCTTACTATTTATAAATTTTATTTATAACTTCACCATTTATAATTTTATAAATTCTATTCACTTATGCATCCATTTTCACTTCATTCAAACTCTTATAAAAACTCGTTTTATAATGCAAATGTTTTAATTTATAAATATCAATTTATAAATCCTTTGTAAAATCAATTTATACTATTATTTTAAAACATCTTTAATCTCCTTTATAATTTCACCATTCTCTTGATTTATAAAATAATCAAATTTTATAAATCCTATTTTTAAACTTTTTAAAATAAATTCAAAAATCCAATTTAATTATTTTATAAAAACATTAACCTATATTTCTCAAAAATCAATCTTTAACCGTATTTCTCAAAATCATAATTTTTATAACTTTAAAAATTATAACGTTTATTTATTTAAAATGGATCAATTCCAGAAATATTTTATAAACGTTTTCTTTCAAAAATCACTTTGAAATCCTTTTAAAATTCCAAATTTGGTCCGATGATGCTACATACCAAATAGTCAATCACGACAACAACGATATCATATATCGATATGATAATCCATCAAATATCAAAATATCTGAAATCAAATAAAAACTGTTGAGGAATCCAGTTGGATCCCTCCAACCTGTTTTCCTGCATCCACAAACATTAGCACAATACCAATTCCGCTCCAGTACGGAATTATCGCGGTATATGGGATTTAAAATATTATCCGCTTAATAGACGGCGCAATAGGGTCTCATCTGCTAAAAAATGCGGGAAATCAATAACTCCAATATATACATATGCCAATATATATATATATATTGCTATTATATATAATACCAATTTCACTGTTTATGAAATATTCGCGGTATATGTTTTTAATAAATAACATCCGCTTACTAACGGCGCATAATGTCTATTTTAACAATCAATAGATAACAATCATCATTCAAACATGCATTCAAATATTTTAAATCTAACTATTTAAAATAAAATCGAAACTGATTCGATTGAGTGAGAGTTCTCACCTTGATTTTATTTTCGTTTTAGCGATTTATTTCGAATAAAATTAAATGGACGTTTAATTTTACCCGAAATTCTCACTAACTCCAAACGACTCCAATCCAATTTCATCGCGTAGTGCTCGTCCATACGATTCCAACGCTTCTTGTTTCGCGCGTTTTCGACCTCGTATGAAAAAGTTATGAATTTTACAAGTTTTCACGATTTAAACTATATAAATTTTACAACTTAATTTATAATTTTAATACCCTAACTTGCCACAGTCCTTGGATCCAATGCCTTTCCATCTTGGCCATTCTTTTCCTCTTCCCAAATTCACGTTCCATCTACAGGAAGATAGCCGTGCTTTGAACCCATGAATCACCCACTAGGGTTTAAATTTTCGACCTCCACGTTGAACTTGAACGCGATCAGATAGTTCCATGTTGAAGCCCATTGCAAGAGCTACTTTCGGCTGCGACAAGGTGGAGCTCGGCCACCTGTAGAGCCCTGAAACACGTGCCGACCTGATGGTAAACGCGAGCAGATAGCTCCCTCCATGGTTGACGAATCGACGAAGTAGCCGTATGGATCTGAAGCTCTCTTCGTGCTCTTCACTTCGTTAGTTGAAATCTCTTGCTAATTCTCTACGGATTGAGAGAGATTAAGAGGAGAAGGATTGGATGATGGTGGCCATTAAAATTTTAGGGCCGGCTGCAGTTTTTAACCTAAGGGTTTGATAATTTGTGAAAAAATGTCTGCTCCTCCTGACCCTCACCTTTCCCCTCACGTCTCCTCAAATATTCCTACCATACCTACGGTCAACTCAGCCGTATCACCTCTTTCCCTTGTTCTCAACGTACAATCACCAGTTGTACTTCCTCTTCCACCGTCCAAGGTGGACCATGCTCCTGTCAGTACTCCATCAATCTCCCCTCACCTCGACCCCCCTGATCCACAACCTTCAGCTTACAAGCCCCCAATTGCTCTAGCCGATTCCCCCCTTCCCTCTGTTTTTGGAGAGCGGAAATGGTCTTCCTTATTTAAACGCAAACCGAGGAATGCTGGGAAGTTCATCCCTGTCGATCTTTCACCTATTTATGAAGATGAAGCATTAGTGCCCCCTGTTGAAGTTATTGCAGCTGGAGCAGCCATCTGGAAAGAAACTCTAGTCGGCTTTTTCCTCGACAAACCACTATCGTATACAGCTGTTGTCCAGAAGTTAAAGTACATTTGGAAGCTTAAAGGTGATGTTTCTGTAAAATCGGATGGTATCATCTTCTTATTCAACTTCTCTTGTTGTGAAGATAGGAGATCAATACTGCAGAGTGACCCTATCATTATGAATAACAAACTTTTCATAATAAAACCATATGACGCGGCGGTGAGTAATGTCACAGGCTCTGTAACATCAGTACCAGTATGGGTTCACTTGTATAATCTTCCTTTATTTGCATGGTCACCCCTAGGAATTAATTGGCTAAGTAGTCACTTGGGTAAATTGTTATGTATGGACGAGATGACAGAGAAGCAAGAAAGGCTGAGCTATGCAAAGTGCCTGATTGAAGTAAGGCCGGAGAAGGAGCTGGTTGAGGAGTTTTTAGTTAAACTGGTTGAGGGAGGATATCAAAAAATTTATGTTGAATACCTATGGAAACCAGATGTTTGTGTTTTGTGCAAGAATTTTGGACACAAAACTGAGAAATGCGATATTAAAGATAACTGTGATGCTAAGGATGTGAAAGAGCAGAAAACAAATGGTGTAGTGGAAGACAAAGTTGGATATGCTGGAAGGTACAGAGTCCATAATATTGTGGTTTCAAACAACAAGCAAACTAATAGTAAATGGCAACGTGTTCAGGGAAAGAGAAAAGTAGTTACGAAGGAAGCTAATTTGGATCAAATAGAAGAGAAGGAATGTGAAGGTAACAAAGAAGAAACTAGTGTTGTTATTAATACTAAAGAGAAGGATTGGGAGAATGTACAAGTGGAGAAGGAAAATGTGCAATGTTCTACTGATGATCGGGGTGGTATACAAAGGAGTGAAACTATAGCAGTCAACTATCAGGAGAATGCAAACATAATAAATGTGGAGAAACTAAAAACGCCAGAGATGAATAAGGAAGGCGATGATTTTATAGATAGTATTCAGCAACACAACAGATTTGAAGTTCTAAATGAACTAGAAGCTGAGGACATCACAGTTAAAATGTGTGAATCACAACAAAGTGTGAATGAGAAAAGTAAAAGTTTAAACGAACACAATGAGGACGAAGGCAGAAATGAGAATGTTCAAAGAGATGCCCAAAAGAAAACTAGTATCAAAAATCCAAAAGGCAAGGAGGAACATTTGGTGCAAATATTTGATGAAGTAAACACTCTAGAAGTCAACACAAGTAGTGATACTGAAAGTAAAGACAATGGGACGAGATGTGAAGGAAGAGGTATACAGGGGAATAATTCAAGTGATAAGAAAAATAAGAAGAAAAAACAAATGAATGCTTTTCACAGGAAGGAAAATGAAATGTGTCAGGACTTGCACATGCATGATCACTCGTGCAAACTGGGTTCCCTGATCATTCCCAAACAAGCTAATGGAGAACGAAATGTTCCACCACTACTCAATGTATACTCTAAAATAAAACCTCCAAATGCTTATAAACCCCCTCCAATGCCTATCATGTCACCAACCTCTCTTACATCTTCACCTTCATCACCAATAAACCCCAATCAAGTCAACCCCCCAACTAAAGAAGGTACATCCAATTGTGAAACCACACCACTTTCAGTTGTGATACCTAACTACT
The DNA here is from genome assembly GCA_030765085.1 of Allium cepa. Classification (NCBI taxonomy): domain Eukaryota; kingdom Viridiplantae; phylum Streptophyta; class Magnoliopsida; order Asparagales; family Amaryllidaceae; genus Allium; species Allium cepa. Next base: position 124,009,122 of record CM060940.1, on the reverse strand, counting down.
TGAACTCTTCTCAAGCAGTGACTAGGAGAATGAAAATTGAAATTATCAATGCCAGTGTTCATCAGTGATGATACACTTTGGAATATGGACTGTACGTGGGGGTTACCATGCCAGCTATTTTGAGCAATGTAAACTTCTTATCACTGTGCCTATGTATTTGCTGAAGCACACTGACAAGCCCAGAAGGAAATGGAGATTGAGAGCATGGAATGAGGAAAATAGTATGAGAGGAAACAATTTTCTCTGGAAAATACAACAACGTGCCAACCTAAATAAAGCTAAACTGGAGAGATATGGTACGAATGACGATGTTATGTGTTCTTTCTGCCATGACATAGTTGTATCTGCTGTGTATTTATTATTCGAATCCAAGGATGTTATTCAGCTATGGTATTCGGTTATGGCCACACTTGGTAGTGTTAATATTTCATATGATAAGCAGAAAAAATGGAACATAATACGTGCGAAAAGGGGTTGCAGGGAACAATTTAGGAGTTATTTTCATGCAGTTATGAAAAGATTGTTTGCTGAGGCTTGGAGAGAAAGTAAATCTCGGGTTTATGTTAAAGACAATAGGAAAGCTGAGTTTTTCATGAAGAATTGGGTTGTACACGTGACAAGTGACTCTCTGGAATTGCTTCCTTTTGCCTTCGCTCTGGGCATTAACCAAACGTTATGAGTCTTTCCCTTGTTTTTTATTCTTTGTTTTTTCTTCTTTTAGTTTCCAGTTTTTTGTAGCGCTTAGTTCTCCTTTGTGTTCTTCGAGCCTTGCTCATTGTTTAATCTGTTGTAACTCTTTGGTGCTGCAATAAAATGGTCGGGGTCCATTCAACCCCGTCGGCCTTGCCAAAAAAAAATTTGTGAAAAAATGAAGAAAAGGGGGGGGGTTTTATAGAAAATTTCACCAATTACTATTCACCCGGAATTTTCGAACTCCAAACAACGCGTGCCGGTTGGCGTTTCTAAGGTTTACCCCGCGTTCCGAACACAATGGAACGTGTTTCGGGAGCTAATTCGATCATCTGTGCGAGATATGGCAACAAACGTTCGATTTGAAATTAAACCGATTCAACGATTTTCTAGGCGTTTTAATTTGTACCGGACAAACGTTAAATCCAATTGACACGAAATTTGAAACCTTACAATAATATCACATTATGGATCCGATGAAACTGGTTTCGTCGAAATCCGAGACTGTTTGAAAAATGGCTATTTTAACTCGCTAAATTAATATTAAAAACAATTCGATGCGTTTCGAGCTGCTACGATCAAACGACAACTCCGATTGCTACAAAAATTGAAATCCGGTAATAACTAACTATTACGGATCCAATGGAACTGGTTTCGTCCAATTCTGAGACTGTTCAAAAATTGACTATTTTCACTAGTCGATTTAAATATTAAAATATTCAATTTTCACAAATAAACTTTTAATTCGATTTTAAAAGTTCTAAAATATCATTCTAACTTCAATATGATAAAATAAAATTTTAAAAATCATTTTCAATCATACTTAACTCAATTTTCAATTATTTCCAAAATTTGACATATTAAATTATCGATTTAATTATCCAATTAAATCCAATTATTCGAAATAAAATTATTCGACTTATAAATTCACTTATTAATATTTAAAATTAATTAAATATTCAAATTTTAATTACTAAAAATCCTGGGTCGTTACAAATTTTCAATTAATTTTTCTCAAACAAATATATGCACACAAATGACCGTTTTGCCCATATATGAAGATGAATATGTGACAGTTTCAAATAATATGAATTTTGGTTTAAACAAGTTAAAATACCCAATATGATCATTTATTTAATTTAAAAAGAATAAATATGATGATAAAAATATGCACATTTACGTGCGCATCAAATACCCCCACACTTATCTTTTTATTCGTCCTCGAATAAAGGGAAACTAAGGTAAATCTGTTTTCGTAGGGAGCACGATTACATTAAGCGTATGCAACAAGCCGTTAAACCTCTGGGTGTCCCCAGTAGGACGGGTGTTGTCTCGTGAGGGTTTTCAGCGGATGCTACCCACAAAATCCAAATGCAGGATGAAAATATTTACGAAATGTAAGATTTATTTACAAAGAGAATAATGCATGTTTTTGAAATATTTACAAATGAAGGATTTATTTTTAAATTGACATGAATAAGTTAAATATAGGTTTTGGTTATTATCTTGAAAATTTATGTCATTTACTCGTCAAAATTTCCAACAAAAATCAAGTTATCATAACAAATAGACAATAGTTTAACTTGTTGTTTCGGTTGATAACAATGTGTAATTATAAAATGGATCCTTAGTTGATTATCAAAGTTTATCAAAGTGGTATTTCATTTCTTTTCAATAACAAATCAAATCAAATAAGTAAAAATAGTGCTAGGATTTCAATTGCTTGCTCTCTCATTATTTGCAAGAAAAATTACACACCTAGCTTAGGTAAACTGAGGCCAGATATACCACCCATGCACTGCCTTTCGGGCTTATGTGAGGGGAGTACAGAGCATGGCGAGTGCACACACTTTCATGCATACACCTATCGACCGTAGGTGGTTTATATTATGTTTTTTTTTACATGTGTTCCATACATGCATAACCATGAGGACTTTTAAATGAGTATGAAAGCACATAATCAAAGCTTTCAAGTAATTCACCCATGCATAACCGTAAGGACTTTTAAATGAGAGTGAATACTTGGATGTTATTATTTTTTTTTAAGAGAGAGAGAGTTTTGCAAAATCATCTTAGCACCATTTAACTTAAAAGACAAAAAAATGTTATATCATTTACTTTAAATCAACCACTTTTTAAAACAAAGATTTTCAATTAGGATATAATTCATGATTAACACGTATGAATCTTCCTATATACTAGTTAAACCATTATTATTTGTAATCAAACTTCATTTTTATTTTTGTTAAGACCAATAAATTTTCAAAAATTTCAATTTAATAACCAAAGCCATATACTTATCTTATAGTGTTTCTTTTAAAAATAAATCAAAAGAAAATTTACTTTTTGGGATTTTTTTTCAAATTTTTTTTTTATGATTTTAAAGCAAAAATAAATCATGAAAAAAAAATGAAGGTGAGTCTCCCCCCACACTTGATTTTGACTGTGTCCCCACAGTCAACCCAAGTGGAAGGAGAAAAATAAAATAAAAATCCAATATTTATACGAAAGATTATTATTTACAAGAGATGAGAAAGTATATTGTTAAAAAGTAAATGAAACGGTCTTCCAAAGACCGATTCATTTGTCTCGTCAAGTATACGAGACACAGCTTAAGCACGAAAAACCAAATCGTAAAAGAATTTGAAGTTGATTGTCGATTTGGAAAAACGAATGTCGTTTTATTAAAAATCGTACGAGTTGTTTTATTTTCAATGACTATTGGGGTTGATAAAACAATTGATTGAAATTCACATTTATGTTCACCAATTTGAAATTCAAGCTTATCATTGAAAACATTTTCAGAGTTATTGATTTCAAAATAGAAATGGTGATTTTCATCTTCCCCGTCGGAATTTAACAACTCGTCATTCAAAAGTCCAAAAAATTCGTGTTCATTGAATTCATCTTCCTTTGTTGGATTATCAACAACTTTATTACATAAATCAAGTTCAAAATTCAAAGTTGTTGTATTCAAATTTTCAGAAAAAGGAAGATCGAAATTTAAATCGATTTTCTCACCCTCAATAGAATTGAAATCCAACTCAATTACCAAATTTTCAACAACTTCGTTAAGATCATCATTTTCCATTTCAAAATTTGTTATTTGAAAATCGTCGATTTGGGTAAAAGATGGATTATCGCTTGACTTGTCACACGTTGGCATTTGAGTATGTTGATTCAAATATGTTTCGAACACCAAATCCATGTGATCATTGTACATTTCATTCATTTGTTCAACAAAGTCAAATTTGTGATTATTAACTTGAAAACTTTTGATTTGTACTTGTTGAGGACAAGAATCGCCAATTTCAATAAATGGTGGATTTGATTCTTCGGAAGTTGGGATTTGATTATGATTTTCACGAAAAGTTTGGTATTTCTCAAGTAATAAATCCCCGTTGTATTCTTCCATTTGGTCAAAAAAATCAAATTCATGATTATTAATTTGAAAATTTTAATTTTGAATTTGTTGACAACCAAGGTTTTCAATCATATCGTTATTGAAACTATTCCCATTGCCAAAATTATTTGAAAATTGGTTCACATTTTCGTCTTGATTTTGAATTCATTTTGAAGCTCGAAATTGAATTGGCATGGGTTATACGCGAAATCATTTGAATTTTGAAGTGAATTCAAATTTTGATTATTTTGAAAACTTTGATTCGAGTTATTGCACAAATATGAATTAGACAACTAATTTATCGTTTGATTTTGTTGTGTAGCGATTTCAAGTAAAGATGAAATGCTATTTTCAAGATTTGAAGGTTGGTCATCGTTTTGAAAATTTTGTTGTTCGAAATTTGAATTATTTACACAAAATTTGTTGTTAAAATATCCATACGAATTTGGAGTAAACTCATATGGATTATATTGATTTTCACCGTTAAATTCAAGTGAGTAAGAAAAAGGAAACTCGGACATTTTCAAGATTTTTTTTTTTTGGTTTTTTTTTTATAAAAAAATATTTACAAGGAGAATTTATTTTTCAAAATGGAAAATTGATTTTTGTTTTGTTTTTGAATTTTCAAATTTTTTTTGGCTTTTGAAATGATTTTATAATTTTTATTTTATTTTGGATTTTTGTTTTTCTAATTTTTCTGGATTTTTGAAATTTCAAAGGAAAAGGATTTAAAAATTTCAAAGAAAAAGAAAAGGAATATTTAAAAAAAATTAGTTTTGGATTTTGAATTTTTTTTTTGTTTTTTGAATATGCATGAACTAATGCAACTAAATGAATGCAAGGGTTAATTACAAATGATTTATCCTAAGTTAACCCAAAATTGTATAATCACAAATTGTCTTAGATAAACAAGATAGTTCTCAGCCAGGTAACGGACAGGGGTTATCGGTGCACCACGAATCACCATAGCAATGCAGCCAAAGGTTTAAGTACCTTCAGAGGAACAACCACTATAATATTTACGAATCACCGTAATATTTATAAATTGTTATTACTCTGCTGTAGCCTAGACACCAAGAAATTAAATTGTTCAAAGAAGACAAATTGTCAATATACAATTAAGTGTTGTTGATTTCTAACCGTTATTATTAATCAAAATCTAAGATGAAATGCAAGGCAGAAAATAAGCGTGTATTAACAATGCAATTACGAATGTAATTTATTTTATTTTTTTGATTTTTTTTTTTAAATATATATATGCAAATGCAAACAATCAACAATGCAACTATAATAAAAACAAGAGATATATACAATGCAAGGCAAATAAAAACAATAGATAAATCAAGCAAGCAAAATTTTTTTTTTATAAAGCAAAGCGAAGCATTGGCAGCAGTTCCTCTCCTTTGAATTCTGCTTTTGCAACCTGAAATTAAAAACAAAACATATACATTTTTTTTTGAAAGTAAACTTAAAAGTAGGGTTTTACATAAAAAAAATTTGGAGAGAAAGAAGCTAAAAAATTTGAAACCAAAAACAAACAATTTGCCAAAACCAATTTCACTAAATAAATAAGACCAAAAACAATTTGTTATTATTACTCCTTTTTTTTGTTTTTTTTTAAATATATTTAAACAAAAGAAAACACAAAAGGTTTGAAATAAAACAAAAAAATAATAACTTAGCCCAATAGGCCCAGTACCCACTAAACAATAGAAAACACAAACGACTACAGTTAAAACAAAGGACACCTACTTCCTTCTCTTCTGTAAAACCGCTTATCAAAAGAAAACAAAACCAAATCCAATTTGCCTCTAATGAAATCCAATTCTAATTCACGAACCCAAAAAAAAAAGGAAATGCGAAATCAAAATCTTCGGTTAGGGTCGCGATGGTTCAGGCTTCGGTTTGGGTTGTTCGATTTCAGCGATGAGGTGGGCGGTTTTCTGTTTGGATGTGGGGTTCGTGCAGGTGATTCGTAGAAGGTGGTATAGAGGTGAGGCGATGTTCGATTTGATGGCGTTTCTGGTGTTCAGCGTGCACTGTGATGAAGTTGATGTTAGGAGGGATTCGTATGTTGATGAGATGATCAATGTTTGAATTGCGAGGTGATTCGAGAGGATGGATTAGTGATGGAGGTTGCTGTTTGAATTGGTAGTGATGAAGGCAATTTGATTGGTTGCCGGAGTTTGGTGGTTTGGGGAGAAGAAGTTGATCAGTATGGCACTAATGGTTGAACTGCAGACAGTAATGTAGGGATGAAGATGGTCTGTTAATGGAAATGCAGTGTGAATTTGTTGGAGGAGAATGTTGATGGAGTGGTGAACTTGTATTGACAGTGAAGTTGTGGTTTGTGGTTGATGCTGCAAATGTTTGTATTGGTGTTAGAAAGGGAGAGGTTAGGAAGAGGAGTGAACTGTGAAGTTGTGTGATGGGTACAGCAAGGGGATGTAAGTGGTGGTGTGAGAAGTTTGTATCAAATGTTTTGGAGTGATGGTGGTCGAAGCTTAGAAGTCGGTTGAGTTGTTGATGTTGGCAGTAGCTCAATTGAATGAAGGTTGAAGTATAGGCTGTTGCAAGCAAGTGATTTGGTAAATGTAGATTGTGGGCGGCGAGATGACGATTTCGAGTTTGGAGTCGGTTGGTGATTGATGAAGTATGGGATTGTGACGTGGGTTGGGGATGTGTGGTCAGGGGTAAAGGAGATGGTTATTTGTATGAGGATGGTGAGGCTGCAGTTGTTTGTGATATGGATTGACAAATTGCTTGAAGGCGGTTCGTATTTTGCAGGGTAAGGTTGTGTGCAGGCTGCTTTGGTGATGTTGAATTTGTAGATGTTTGGTCAGTGCACAGGAAAGGTTGGTGGTGTATCTGATGCGCAGGTCAGTTTGGTTGATGGGAAGATGGTGTTAATGTTTGTATGCAATGGGATTTTGATGAAGCAGATTGATGGAAAGGCAGTGGGGATGGTTAGGTCAACAACTGGTAGTTGGTTGAAGAAGAAAGGTGATGGTTTGTGAAATGTTTGACAGGGAGATTTAGCAATGTGAAAGTTGTGATGGTTGACAGGGAAGTAGACAGGTTGGGGTTGTGATGAGTGATGTTCTCATTGGAGTGATGAAGGCTGGTAGGAGATGTAATATGGCCAGTTATTATGTGTAATGAAGACTGGGTTTGCTTGAGTTTGAACTGGAGGGTGGTAAAGGCTTGTATTACTGTGCAAAGAACAGTAAACAGAGGCAGAGACAGTGTAACAGTATCAGAAGTGTAAAATGTAAATAGAAAATAGAAATTGATGAAATGTGAGTGTAATTGAAAAATGAGAATGCAATGTAAATTTGTACAATAAGAAATGAAATGCAATGCAAATTCGGAGAAATATTTGTGGAGTTTTTTTTTTTTAATATCTAATGTAAAATGCAACTAGAACTAGAAAACAAAACACAAACATAATGTTAACAAAAATCACACAACACAAATTTTTTTGGTGTGCAACACACACGAAAAAAAAATTAAAACACACAAAACAAACGAAAATAATTCGAAGGTTGTTCGAAATGTAGATGATGTTGGAGACTATGTTGTTGTTGTTGGCTGAGAGGAAGTTTGAGTGGTATAGTTGCAGCGTAGTTTTGAAGAAGTGTAGAATGTTTTGGAGGAGCGATTAGGGATGCGATGGAGTTCAGGCAGTGTTCGAAAGGAGAGAATGCAGTGGAAATGATGGATGGTCGAATTGGATTTGAGGCAATTGCTTGCAGGCGGTTGATGGTTTGGGGAATTGGGATGGTGATGTTAAGCTGAGGGAATGATGATAAGCAGTTGTATGTGACAGAGGAGCTGCTGCTGTTGGAAGTTGAGGGAAGGCAATTAGATGGTGGAGGAAGTGTATTGTTGTATTGATGGAAGCACTGGTGAATATGAAGGGGATGCAGTGTTGACAGTGAATGTGAACAGAGAACAGAGAACATAAAATGCAAACAGTGAAGAAAAATGCAATGTAACACTGTTGTTTTTTTTTCTTTTTAGTTGTAAATTGTAAATGGAAAAGAAAAGGAAATGGAATAAAAGTGAAGATGAATGCAATGTTTTTTTTTTTTTTAGTATGATATGCAATGCAAATGGAAAGAAAAGCAAGAAAAAAAGAACACAAATAAAATCACACAAAAAACACACAAAAAAATTCTTTTTTTTTAAATGCAAGCACACGCAACGGCGCCAAAAACTTGTTTGTCGACGGAAATTCTATCGGTTTAGAAAACCATCGAACGAATTTGAATTAAAAATAACTGCAAGCGCACGGTGTACGAATGTAGCAAGCGGCGAATACGGGTCGATCCATAGGGAATTGATGATTTGAAAAATCTATTCAATCAAATTAAACCAATCTTGAAGAGAATGTTAAACTAGAAAATAAGAAAAACAACCAAAAGAAAATTGATAAAAATATGAGTGTTAAGACAATTTAGAGGCAATTTCCACTCTCTAGATGACATAAATCAATAAAATAAAGTTATGATCTCTCTTTTCTTGTCATTAGTGAATTAGTTGATGTGCTTATCATAAGTATGGTATATTTGTGCTATTAATTAGCTCAATATAAACCATCAAACTATAACACAACCACTCATACACTTTTAAATCTCATAAAATATGACAAGAAAGTTGAAAGAAAAATCTATTTTAAGCATGGCCTATTAACTATTAATTAGAAATATAAGCCATCAAATTTTAATTTCAACAATCACTTCTTTGCCATAATCATATGTAGATGAAGAGGCAATTTGTGTTTTGTTTGACTAAGCATAGCCTATTTGTTATAAACAACATAGACTATCAAATTCAAAGCTAAACAACATCATTAAACCACTTCAATCATTCTCATTAAGCACAAAAAGAGAGCATAAACATCAAATTAAGTTGAAGCTACATGATTAGAGAGCTTCATTACCCCTAAATTGAAGGGGTTTAGCCTCTCATATTTGTTATCATATGAACAAATGTAGCTTGCAACATAAGAGAAAAAGAAAAGGAAAAGAGAGCAAAGTGAAATGGAAAACTATTCTAATTGCATAAAGGAAAATCTACACTACTTGCATAAAAGGAAATGAACATGTAATTAAAAAGAAACAATAATTAACATTGTATAAAAAAAAAGAATTACATAAGAGAAGAAATGGCTAAGTAGCCATGGAAAGAAAGAGAGATTTGATTTATTTTCTAAACTAAAACTAACTAACTAACTAACTAAGAGGAAGATCTACATGAAACATAAGGGGTATTTATACAAGTTAGAAACCCTAATGCATATTTTTGGGGAATGCCCAAAATGCCCCTTAGGAAGTGTGGAGGCTAAGTTATCATTAACATGTCTTAATCCCCCATTAAGTGTACATGAAGCCATTAACTCCAAAAGCATGTGCATTAGACTTTAATTTGTACATTAAGGTAGGTGGGTAGGTGGGGTCCTCCATGTTCTTCACTTTGAATTATTTCCATCTTCATTCCTTTGTATTAATTTTGTGCATGCATATCTTCATGAAACCACTTCTATTTGAGATCGATTTCCTACAAAAATATATACAAATTTTCAATTAATTTTTCTCAAACAAATATATGCACACAAATGACCGTTTTGCCCATATATGAAGATGAATATGTGACAATTTCAAATAATATGAATTTTGGTTTAAACAAGTTAAAATACCCAATATGATCATTTATTTAATTTAAAAAGAATAAATATGATGATTAAAATATGCACATTTACGTGCACATCAACCAGGCAACTACACGCTCGGCATTTGCATACCGATCGGCATCCCAAGCGTTCGGCACAACATACTTGGTCGGCTTCCAGGAACGTTCGGCACAACATACTTGGTCGGCTTCTAGAGACGTTCGGCATTCATTCAATCTCGATCGGCATTCGAGATCGTTCGGCATCCAGAGGTGTTCGGCATTCATGCCTCGTTCGGCATTCGAGATCGTTCGGCATCCAGAGATATTTGGCATTCATCCAATCTCGATCGGCATTCGAGATCATTCGGCATCCAAAGGTGTTCGGCATTCATGCCTCGTTCGACATTAGAGATCGTTCGACATCTAAAGGTGTTTGGCATTCATGCCTCGTTCGGCATTTGAGATCGTTCGGCATCCAGCGGTGTTCGACATTCATCCAATCTCGACCGGCTTCGGTTATCTATCGGCCTGCACTCTTAACTCAGCACATCACTTCGCTCAGCATGAAGATATCGTTCGGCATTTTGCCGTTTGGCATATATGGTTCGGCACACATAGCTCACTCTTTTTTGGCCGAGGTATTCAGCTACCAGGCCCACCAGGGAAGTCCAAACCATCTTCGTCTATAAATAGAGAGGCAGGGGCACAGTGAGAGGGACCTTTTATCGAGAACACCGGGGAGACTCTGCCGCATTCAAGACTCATCCAAGACTTATCTTTTTTGCTTAGCAATTGTATTCAAGTAATTGGTGCACGGATTGTATCTGTAATCGATTAGTGAGACAAGCAATAAAGATTAACCTCAGAGTGGACGTAGGCAATTACGCCGAACCACTATAAATTTAGTGTTCGTATTTTCTACATTTAAATTTGCGTATTGTTTAACTTTACTTTCTTCATTAATCTCTCTACACAATCTCTCTTAAGGGTGTTAGTGACCAATTATGTTGCTAACATTTTGGTGCTTTCATTGAGAATCGAATCTCAGGTCGATAGGATCTACTTTGTAGCTACTGGATTGAAAAATTCCTTGAAGGAGATCCAAATCATTCACAAGACATCTGTTGATTCGACTCAGAGTTATAACCGAAAACTCTACCAAGGGGAGACCACGAACTAGATCGGCCTCTCAAAACGCAGATGTCCACGAGACCGCTAGCGTGCAACAAGTTGGACCTAGCAACCCACAAGTGATTCAAGGCACAGGGCCCTCTACCCAAAATCAAACGGAAGTCGTTTTCCGAACAGAGTTCAATGACTTGATAAGGGAACTCAGGGAAAGTAGAAGGAAACTGGCTAAGTAGATTCAAGCCAACACTGATCTCATGACTCAACTTGCCCAACAACAGCATTAGAATGCTGGGAGTAGTCCTACCCCATATTCTTCATCTGACAGCTCGAGCTCAGCTGATGAACCTCCTAGGCGTAGACGCCGTCAGACTGAAGCTGCATAGGCAGGTGCCACTGATTGATCCGCCAGGGATCAGGCACATGAGGGGACTGGGCACCCGGTTCACCAAGACCCAAATCAAGCCGGCCTTCAAGACGCATGTTTAGCCAACCGCCAGCAGGCGGGACATCAGCCCGCACGGTCCCGTGGAACGGAACCCAATCTCCCGTCCTCCATACAAACTCCGGACTTAACAGCCATGGTCAGACAGTTAATAAGAGAGAACCAAGGATTGACCAATGAAGATTGGGGAGTATCCAGGAGTCATACTCCCTTCACCAATACTGTTCTACAGGCAGAGTATCCCAAGAAATTCAGTATGCCGACTATCCCAGCCTACGAAGGGATGACTGACCCTAGGCAATACGTAATGAGGCACGAATGGATGATGGATTCTGCAAGGGCAAACGACGCGACTAAGTGTAGGTGCTTCCCAATCACTTTGTATGGAATCGCCACTATGTGGTTTACTCAACTCCCTCCGCGGTCTATATCCAGCTTCGACGAGTTGGCGGTGAAATTTGTTGAACAATTCAGGATACATGCTACTCGTCTAAAGGAAGTGATGTCCTTATCAAGCGTGATCCAGGCTCCAGGAGAGTCTTTGAAAGCGTACTTATAAAGGTTCCATGTTGCCGCCACTGAAGTTAGCAACCCAAACGATCATGCAATCTTGATGGCGGTAATGCGAGATGTAGATCCAGACTCGGAGTTTGGAGATTGGTTGGCAGGAAAGCCTCCAACTACGTTGGAACGATTCTATTCCAAAGCTCACTAGTTCATACGGAGGGAAGAAGCTCGATGGATAAGGCGAGATAAGGCACCAGGGCCTGTTCAGGAAACTGTGAAAAGTAACATCGCCGTGAAACAATCCGGCAACAACTCGAGAAAAGTTCAGGTTAACGTCCAGAACAAGCCTGGGCAATCTAAAGGATCTGAAGGTGGAAATCCCGGAAAGAAAAAAGAGACAGGGAGATGGAAGTCAAGGATTCCGACCTACAACGAATACACCCCCCTGAATACTTGTCTTGAAAACATTTATCTATCTACCTGTAACACCTTTGAATACAGAAAGCCACGCCCGAAGGAGTCCACTGAAGAACAGAAACGGACAGGGAAGTACTGTCGCTTCCATGAGACCCACGGGCACAATACTAAGGAGTGTAGACACCTCCATGACGTCATAGAAAGGTTGATCGGGAAGAAAAGGTTGCAGGAGTTTGTTAAGAACCCACCAGAGGGTAGGCAAGGAACGATAGACCCCGGACGCGGGCCGACTCCACGCCAACCAGAGGAACCTACCCTAAACGTAGGTAGGTTGATCATAAACACCATAGTCGGAGGACCTCATCCTGTAGACAAGAATTGTAGGAGCTGGAACGATATGCTACCTCCATGAGGCACGCAAATTATGAATGTTATTCGAATGTGGAAGATGGAACCCTCGCTAAACAACAACGCATGATGACAGACGATATTGTGTTTAGGAGTCGAGATGCAAACAAGGTGAAGGCCCCTACTATCGACCCGATGGTTATATCTGCAAAGATCGGGCCAGCTTACGTAAAAAGAATTTTGATTGATTGTGGAAGTTTTGTTAACATCATTTTCAAGAAGGCTTATGACCAAATGAAGATGGAGACAAAATATTTGAAACCATGCAAAGCCCGTATCCACGGCTTTAATGGTGCTGCAACTGATGCAATGGGGTATATTGAGTTACCAGTTGAACTGGGGGAAGGTGAACGTAGGAGAATGCGAGTCCTACCGTTCATAGTAATGGATGTTGACTCTCCATACAACGCATTTATGGGTCGTCCGGCCCTGGCAGAGTTTAGGGCTGCTTTGGCCCCATGGTGTTTGACATTAAAATTCCCGACAGACAAAGGAGTTGGTGTAGTACATGGCGATCATGCAGCCGGTCGCGCATGTTATGTGGCGGAGTTGAGAGAAGCTCAGCAGAGAGAAAAGGGAAAGGTTGCAGACAGCTCCATCCGCATCCTAAAGACAGATGATTGACAAGTAGTGCCCGAGCCCTGGCTCGGACAACATTCTCGGATCCTTAGAGATATAGATCCGAGAGATGATGATGGGTAATCCAGGGAAACGAATGCAGCACCGGCTGAGTTGACGATTGACATTCCAGTCAACCGGGATAACCCATCACGAGTTCTTAAGATTGGATCACAAATCGACCTTTCAGTGGCCGAGGATCTTGCTGATTTCCTCCGGGCGAATTTGGACGTTTTCTCTTGGACACACTCTGATATATGTGGGATTTCACCTGACATTGCAAGCCATATGTTGAACATAGACCCAAAATACATTCCTGTGAAGCAGAAAAGGAGAGGCATGGACCCGGAGAGGTCCGCTGCTCTCAAAGAGGAGGTGGACAAACTCCAAACCAATGGGTTCGTCCGCGACGCCCTCTACCCTGAATGGGTATCTAACCCTGTGTTGGTGAGAAAAGCGAATGGGAAGTGGAGAACTTGTGTTGATTACTCCGATCTGAATAAAGCATGCCCGAAGGATAATTTCCCTTTACCAAGAATCGATCAGCTCGTCGACTCTACCGCCGGACATGAATTATTGTCATTTATGGATGTGTATTCGGGATATAATCAGATCCCGATGCACATTCCAGACCAAGAACACGCCGGCTTTGTCACATATGGGGGGCTATATTTCTATGTAGTAATGCCTTTTGGATTGAAAAACGCGGGAGCAACTTATCAGCGTCTGGTGAATCGAATATTTAAAGACCAGATTGGTAGAACGATGGAAGTCCATGTGGATAACATGCTCGTTAAGTTGCGGCAGTCAAACGATCACATCCGAGACTTAGCAGAGATGTTTGATATGCTCAGGCATTACGGGATGAAGATCAACCCATTAAAGTGTTCTTTTAGCGTTGCATCATGGAAGTTCTTGGGTTTTATTGTGAACGCACGTGGAATTGAAGCTAACCCCAAAAAGATTCAGGCTATCCGAGACATACAAGTGCCCAGAACTATAAAGCAAGTGCAAAGCTTGAACGGAAAGGTGGCCGCGCTGAGTCAATTTATATCCAGAGCCACGGATAAGTGCATTCCTATCTTTGATGTGATAAAGAAAGAAAGAGGAATTTAGAGTGGACATCTGACTACAAGGAAGCATTCCGAGCTCTGGTTAGACATCTAGAAAGTCCCCCAGTGTTGTCAAAACCAATTGACCATGAAATGCTGTATGTATACTTGGCAGTATCCCAGCATACTATCAGTACAGCTCTGGTTCGTGAGGAGGACCGATTCCAAAAGCCAGTATATTATGTCAGTAAACGTTTGACGGGGGCGGAAAGAAATTATCCCAGAATTGAGAATCTGGCTTATTGCTTGGTTATTGCATCACGTAAGCTTCGCCCATACTTCCAGGCACACTCGATCAGTGTTTACACCGATCAACCCTTGCGACAGGTACTTTAACGACCGGAAACTTCTGGAAGGATGTTAAAATGGAATATCGAGTTGAGTCGGTTCGATATTACTCACCTACCACGAAGGTCCATACAAGGGCAAGCACTAGCTGACTTCATTGTTGAATTCGCTGTGTCCGACGAATCAAACGACCACAATGTCACACCTCTCGTTCGATGGAAGATGTACACCGATGGGGCATCTAACGACCGTTGTTCGGGGGTTGGAATAGTCCTTGTAACTCCTGAGAACCGATCAGTTTGCTACGCTTTGAATCTCGAATTCACAGCAACGAATAACGAAGCTGAGTATGAAGCAATGATTGCCGGCTTAAGACTCATCAAAGAACTGGAAGTAAGATCGTTTGAAATCTCTTGCGACTCGCAACTGGTGGTGTACCAAGTGCGGGGAGAGTACCAAGTAAGGGGGCAGAGACTTTCCCCGTATTTGGTCCGAGTTCAAGAGCTGCTAGTGAATCTCGAGTATTATGATATTTCACATGTCCCGCGTGAGCAAAACAGAGCAGCCGATTCATTGGCAAAATGTGCAAGCACTGGCGATGCGCAATAGATGGGATTGTTTCCCATTGAAACCTTACATGTTCCAAGCATAAATATGATGGAGGTAGATTTCATGTTAGAAACAGAAATCGAGCAGGAGTCATGGATGACCCCATTCAAGCAGTACTTGTTACACGAGGTCGTTGCCCGAAAGAAAGAGCAAAAGACGACAAGTCATTCGTAAGGCTTGGCGTTATGTAATGCAAAATGAGGTAATGTATCGGAGGGGATTCTCGACCCCCTTACTCTAGCGCATCGCCCATGATGAGATAAAACGGGTCCTGAAGGAAGTCCATGAAGGTGAATGTAGCGACCATACCGGAGGGCAGACGTTAGCAAAGAAAATCCTCCACTATGGATTCTATTGGCCAACTATGAATCGGGATGTCGCAGACTATGTGAGAAGATGTGACAAATGTCAGAAATATGCGAAAATCCCGAGAACTCCGCCGACGGAACTCATACAAATGGTTAGTCCTTGGCCATTTGCAATGTGGGGGATCGACATAGTCGGTTCCTTACCCCTATCCAAAGGTGGTGCAAAATACGCGATAGTTGCGGTCGATTACTTTACCAAGTGGGCAGATGCAGAGCCTTTGGCCGCTATCACCACCAAGAAGGTTATTAATTTGGTTGTACGAAATATTATATGCCACTTTGGCCTTCCATGAACCATCGTTACAGACAACGAAACTCAGTTTGAAAGCAAAGAGTTCAAGGAATTTTGCCAAAAATATGGTATTGAGAAAAAGTTTGCAGCAGTTACTCACCCAAAAGCCAATGGACAAGTGGAAGCCGTAAACAAAATAATCAAATCCATATTGAAAAAACGTTTGGAAAAGGCTAGAGGCAAGTGGGTGGATGAGCTTCCAACAGCGCTTTGGGCTTACAGAACCACCCACAAGTCCGCGACTGGCCATACTCCATTCGCATTGGCATACGGCATGGAAGCTATCACACCCGTAGAACTTGAAGTTCCATCACATCGGGTAACTTATTATGACCATAAGTCAAGTCAAGATTTTTTACTAGAATCATTAGACTTCATTGATGAAAAGCGTGAAGAAGCAAATTTGAGAGCAGCCGCATACAGGCACCGAGTCGCTCGATATTATAATGAAAAAGTTCGACCGAGAATCTTTGGTGTGGGTGATCTCGCTTTGAAACAAGTTTTCCCAGTTCCATCACACATAAGCCCCGCATGGGAAGGTCCATACGTCATTGAACGAAAGCTTGGAGAAGGAACTTTCAAGCTAGCGACCGTTGATGGCGCGACACTCCCTCGAGCAGGGACTAACAAGCATTTGCGGCATTATTACACTTAGTTCATTTCTTTCATACTTTAGTAACATTTATTTCCCGCAAGTTTTTATTCCTAGTTTATGGCATGTAATAAGACAATTTAGCTTGTTTGCATTAATAAAGGCTTGAAGCCATTTTCTCTATGACTTGTGATGTTTCTGTGTATGATAATGTTGTGACAAATAACTAAGAAATACATTATTCTGACTGACGTACGAATGCGCTCGAGCACTCAAAATCTCCGAGTCCCTGGAGCGCGGACTGGAGTACTCTGAGTCCCCGGAGTGTGAACCAGAGTATAAACGACTCAAAATCTCCAAGTCTCCAGAGTGTGGACTGGAGTACTCTGAGTCCCCGGAGTGTGGACCAGAGTATAAACGAATCAAAATCTCCGAGTCCCCAGAGTGCGGACCAGAGTATAATCGACTCAAAATCTCCGAGTCCCTGGAGTGGGGACTGGAGTACTCTGAGTCCCCACAGTGTGGATCGGAGTACAAACGACTCAAAATCTCCGAGTCCCCGAAGCACGGACCGGAGTACTCTGCGTCCCCGGAGTGCGGACCAGAGTATAAACGACTCAAAATCTCTGAGTCCCCGGAATAAGGACTAGAGTACTCTGAGTCCTCAGAGTGCGGACCAGAGTATAAACGACTCAAAAGCTCCGAGTCCCCAGAGTGCGGGCTGGAGTACTCTGACTCCCCGGAGTGCGGACTAGAGTATAAACAACTCAAAATCTCTAGGTCCTCGGAGTGCGAACTAGAATACTCTAAATCTCCAGATCATGAAATTGGGAATGAGCGATTTAAATATCCAAGTCCCCTGATGGAGAACTGAACACAAAAGACTTGAAGTCATCGGACCCTTAGTGTGCGGACCGAAAAATATTCTAAGTACCCGGAGCGTGTAATAAAAGAATGCGCTATGCCACAAAGTTGTCAACTTATATGAAGACAAATCGAGAAGTTTATGTTATTTACAACAGGTTGGATTTCAATCACAATCACGCAGAAGACTGAATGATAAAAGTCTTTTGAAAGACAAAAGAACTAAATTTTATTCATCAGAAATAAGTTCCTACTACAACTCCTCCAAAATTCGGAGTCAAAAGTTTATTTACATGAACTACGAAGGTAACTAAAAATAATTACATAATATAAAGTAGCTCTTGTTGAACGAGAGCAACGACTACTTCTTCGACTTCTACGACCTTTTTCCAGACGACTCCTCTCCCGTGCACTGCCCTTGATAACTTTCTTTGACGGGGGAGTGACAGCTGAAGAAGTGCGGGGAACTTCTGTGGGCTTGGACCCACCTAGAAGGATGACCTTCAACGGCTTATTCACAGGATCGTCCAGGTCCACAGCTTGAGGCTCAATTTCAATCTCAACTGTCTGTTTCTTCTTCTTCTCAAGCTGCTCCTTCATGCTCAGTTTAGATGTGTGTTTAGAGGCGCCTGTAATTTCAATTTCATAACTCCCATCGATGGGAGAGGAAGTCTCGGATTTATCCTCATCAAGCGCTCCGATCACTTGAGCATATGGACCGGAAGCCTCTCCTGTGTGAGTGGCCTCATTGTCTTCTCCTTCATCTCCTTGGCGACATCGCTCCTCGGAGTGGGCTCGGGATCAGGACGGCCTGCACAAAATCATGAAAACAAGCATTAGAATACGATAGCTCTTGGTGAAAAATGACGACTCTTGAAATGTTTAAGTGAAAGAGTTATCTACCAGGTTCTGGCTGGCTCTCAACTGTCAAAGGGGTCTCACCCTCTGGAATAGGAGACAAGATGTGAACGCCAAGGCCGGGGTCCTTCGGGTCATAACCGATGTGCCGCTTAAAGTGATCGAGTATCGGCCGACCGGCCGGCTGAGTAGGCACGTGAGCTGGAGACTCGATCCCAGATGGACCGGCAATAACCTCTTTCCCTTTCATTGAGGGGGAGCCTTTGTAGTAAAGGGCTTTTTCCCCTGACAGGTCCGAAGGCTCGTTTCCCTTAAGAAATTCTTTTATCAAAGCTCCTTCATCAACCTCCTCGGTATCATGTTCGGCCTTTCTGATTTCTACTAAGGTCTCCCACGCCTCGGCTAAAGATTCGAGATAGCCCTCGTTCGAAAAGTCAAGTCCCGGTGCATGAGAACGCGGGCATTGAATTCTGCAATAAGTGGGTCGAACGTCCTTTTGACCCCCTCCCTACCTTCTTCCTTAGCCGCCTCAAGACGGGAGTCGATCTCCGCAGATGCTATCTTTTTGCCCTCTTCACGGGCTTCATTCTTTAGCGCCTCAACTTTAGAAAGCTCATCCTCAAGATTTTCCTTTAGGAGTCGCGTAGTAACGATCTTGTCGCAATACTGTTGCGACTCTTCTTGGGCGGCAGTCCTCTCTTCTTGCTCTTTGCGGAGTTGCTCCTCAAGTTCTTTGACTCGGAGGCTAAATGCATACCTCTCTTTTTGCACCGAGTCTTTCTCCAAAGCTAAGGTCCCAAAGCGTTGGACTGCTTCGTCGATTTCTTTTTTGTAGGTTGATTCCAAACGAGTTACGGCTTCGGCAGTATCTTTGGCGCTCTGTTGGGCGGCCTCAAGCTGAGATTTGTAAGACGCAAGCTCTTTGTCCTGAGCTTTGATAATGTCTTTGTCATGGATAGCCTCAAGCTTCAGGTGATCAATCTCATGCTGGCGCTCTATGGAGACTTATGACACTTTCTCAGCAAGATGAACGAATGCGTCATGTTGAACATAGACATCGTTGGTGCAGGCGATAGCGCTCTGCTTGACATGTCCCGAAATAGGATGAATCGCCGGGAGAAATTTTAGGCCATCAAAGAATATTTTTAGGAATTTAGCCTTGAGCTCGTTCAGTGTCTCCAGTATTGTTGGATCTGTTGCAGGAACAGGAGGAGATGGCTTTGAAAGTTCAGTTCTCTTGTGAGAATCTCGAGACTGTCGTGTGGTGGAAGAATCAGAGTGTTGATCGCGAGGGACATCTGATTGCGACCTCTTATGGTCGCGCTTATCTTTGCTTTGCCCCGAGTGAGAAGAGGGATTATGATGGTATTTGGGATGATAATAAGATTTCTTCCAAGATGATGAATCTCGGGAATGATAATCCCTATCGCCGACGTCATCCCTATCTCAACGTCTTCCGGAACTTGAGCCCCGTCATGATTGATGGAAAATCGATGAACTGCGAAGGCGGTCAAGTCCATGTGTGCGCCCCATGTCACCTACGTAGAGTCTAAGTAACGACGAGTTAGTAAAAAGTAAGGTAATGGCTGAAAGTTCAAGTGCAAAGTGAAGTGCGTGTGTTTGTGTGTGTCCTAGTGTTTCTCCCCGACAGACCAGTTTCTTTACTAATAGGAGTTTGTTCTCCCTCGCTTTGGGCTTGAGCGTTGGAATCGCCTCTCGTGGTCGAGTGGAGCTTTAGGGCTTCGAGATCGTCGAAACCATAATTGAGCAGATCGTCAGGTATCGTAAGGTTCGATAGACCTTTTAGAGAACATTCCAAGTGCTGCGGGAAAGCTTCTTTCTCCATTGGAATGGTAACTTTTGAAGTTCCGCCCACTTTCTCCTTCGTCAACTTATACGTTTGTTTCTTCTTCCTCTTCGAAGGGGAAGACGACATTTCAATGTCGTGGACTTCAACTTTTGGATCCCGAGGTGGACTAACAGTTTCGCCTTGTACTTCGGGCGTTTCGGTTTCCTTAATATCCCCCTCTTCTAGTGTGTCAGGGGCATTACGTGTTGAAGACTCGGCCTGCTTTTTCCCTTTGTCAGCGGTAGGCCTGGGTATGGTAACGCCCTGAGGGAGGCTTATCCGACGACCTTCCGCCAACAGCCCGAACCTTGAAAGAAACTCATTTGTAATGAGAGTTCTGATGTCCCATTCTTCAGCGGGAATGGCTCGAATAGCCTCGATGGCTTCAGAGTATCTGGGTCCCTCAAGACATGGGTTAATGCCTGAAAAGATGGAAAAGAGTTAGAAAAGGTACAGCTTCGACCAAGAATAACTATCATTCCAGAGAGAAAACTTACTTCCTTCCACCCATCTCCTCGCGAAACCAGGGGCAACGCACATAAAACCATTCTTGTTTATACAGGGCAAACTTGCTCCATGCCCCAGTTAGGATTTGACATTTGTTGTGCGGCTCAAGAAACATGAAAGAGGGGATATCCCTCTGCTTCTTGATGCAATATATATATATCTGATATCGTCCAGGGTTGGAAGCCTGGAAAGGACACTCATGAAGAGGATACAGGTATCGTAGATGAATGCATGGCTGTTTGGGTGCAGTTGCGATGTGGCAATGTCGATATACTGCAGCAGGTCTCGAAGAAACTAGTTGAACGGTGGCATACTACCAACCCAGCACATGAATTTATTACAAGCTGTGTATCCGACTGGGGGCAAGTGCAGACGATCGTACGTCGAAGGGGATTCCGTGAACAGAGCATATCCGACGGAGTGTACATTCATTAATCTTCGAAGCCTGTGAATCGATTGGATTGTCCAAGAGAATTTCTGCCTCCAAAGCGTTGAGAGCTAAGTTATGAGCAGGGGAAGTTGACAGGTTTGAAGTATCTATGACTTCTTGTCTAGAGGATGGCCCAGGTCTGTCTGAGATCGTAGCAGAGCTAGATTTCCTAGACATCTGTAATAAAGATTGAATCTAGCAGAGCACCTATTTGAACTATACTTGAAAAATAATCGACGTTAGACTTAACAACATAAATATTCCCCCCGTGTAGTGTGTGAACTAGTGCGATAATTCAATAAAAGTGTCGAGAAATTGAAAGTCACAGAGTTGATGGTATAAAGTTGAGCTTTGAATTGTCGTCTTCGAAGGCCGTCATCGCTGACCATCTCCGAAAGCCTACCTTGCAATGTTTTCAATTTTGGAATCGGACATTGGCACTGTATGTTAAAGGCTTTTATCTGTTTTTATCAATTTAAGTTCAGGCTTGTGATTATTGAAACTAGGGAGTTATCAGTCCAGATTAGTTCGATATGCTGGTTTGCTCAAGTCTTTGTCCTTGTTTTTGTCATATGATTAGGCAAGAGGAATAAGTGAATTCAACGAGGGTTATGTTCAAGTTGGAATGATTTCGACTGTTGTTATCAATTCATCAAGGGTCAAGGCCGAGCGACACTTGAAACACATGGCCTAAATTTCGTTCGGCCTAAATACCGTTCGGCCTAAATATCGATCGGCCTTTATTTTATTCGGCCTTTATTCTGTTCGGCCTTCATTCTGTTCGGCCTTCGTTTTCTTCGACCTAAATGTAAGTGCCATTCAGCATAAGTGTCACTCTTCCAACCCTTCTTATTTGCCATTTGGCATGCGGCAAATCATGCCGAACAACACTTGTGCCGAGCCGCTTCGCTCGGTATTCTGCCCTTAACATCACTTCTCTCCTTTTCCTCCATCTCTCCTGTCCGGCATGGCCGAGTCCTTCGGCAAGTCATGCCGAACCATGGCCATGCAGATCCACACCACTAGGCCTTATCTCAAATTCCACTCCCATGCACCCTTATAATCACTCGGCATTGAAAGATCATGCCGAGCCACAACAATTCATCTTCCACTAATTCCCACCTTCGAGCGCCTCTGCCATCCACTTTTCTCCTCTCCATTCCACCCACCTTGAAATCGCCTAAAATCATACTAAGTTCCAGCCCTAGGACGCATCCGAACCTCGATTCGTCTCCCTCATCGACACGCCTCCTACTTTCTATAATCTATGGAGGATTCACAAGTTCGAGCTTTGTGTTATACTTCGTAATTTGAGGAAACGATCGAAAGGTTCTTACCGAAGAGAACAGCAGGAGCTTGGGGGTTTGTGAGCCAGAGATTGAAAGTGGTCTGAACTTAATTTAGGAAGGAGCTGTAGGAAGGGCTTGACGGATTCAAGGTAGGAAGGGAAGATCGACGAGGTAAACGGAATTTAAGGGAGGTAAGCTACATGTTCTTGAAAAATAACGGAGGTAAAAAGTGAAAAGAGAAGAAGAAGTGGCATACCGGGTTTTATAGGGGAAGATAGGAAGACGAGGGGACACTGACCGGTAGAACCGGTCAGAGCGCATCGTTCGTTCGGCATCGGCTATGCCGTCGTCTTCGGCTATGCTGATTGGCATTTGTATGTCATTCGGCATGCATTGCCTCACCTGCTATTCACAAGAAAACACCATCGAGAAGAATAAGCCAAGGCTCGAAGCGAAGCATGGAGGACTCACGATTCAAAGCGCATCGCGTTCGATTACATGATGCACTTTGGGGGGCAAGTGTTACCTGGAGATTTGACCAGGCAACTAGACGCTCGACATTTGCATACCGATCGACATCCCGAGCGTTCGGCACAACATACTTGGTTGGCTTCTAGGAACGTTCGGCACAACATACTTGGTCGGCTTCCAGAGGTGTTAGACATTCATCCAATCTCGATTGGCGTTCGAGATCGTTCGACATCCAGAGGTGTTCGGCATTCATGCCTCGTTCGACATTCGAGATCGTTCGGCATCCAGAGGTGTTTGGCATTCATGCAATCTCGATCAGCATTTGAGATCGTTTGGCATCCAGAGGTGTTCGGCATTCATGCCTCGTTCGACATTCGAGATCGTTCGGCATCCAGAGGTGTTCGGAAATCATCCAATCTCGACCGGCTTCGGTTATCGATCGGCCTGCACTCTTCACTCAGCACATAACTTCGTTCGGCATGAAGATATCATTCGGCATTTTGCCATTCGGCATCTATGGTTTGGCACACAGAGCTCACTCTTTTTGGGCCGAGGTATTTAGCTACCAGGCCCACCAGGAAGTCCAATCCATCTTCGTCTATAAATAGAGAGGCAGGGGCATAGTGAGAGGGACCTTTTTTCGAGAACACCAGGGAAACTCTGCCGCATTCAAGACTCATTCAAGACTTATCTTTTTTGCTTAGCAATTGTATTCAAGTAATTGGTGTATGGATTGTATCTGTAATCGATTAGTGAGACAAGCAATAAAGATTAACCTCAGAGTAGACGTAGGCAATTACGCCGAACCACTATAAATCTGGTGTTCGTATTTTCTGCATTTAAATTTGCGTACTGTTCTCTATTTAACTTTACTTTCTTCATTAATCTCTCTACACAATCTCTCTTAAGGGTGTTATTGACCAATTCTGTTGCTAACAGGAAATATACAAAGTTAATAATTGAGTGAAAGTTAAACAGGAAGTTGTGGAATGGTAATTGTGAATACGGGAATGAAAATCGATGTGGATAAAAGAAAAGAAATATGATATGGATAATAATAAATTAGAAATAAATACATAGGATGTACGTATATTATTTTATTCGCATAGCGATTTGATCCACATTCAAGCACAGAATTTCGAGGTAGTTATATCAATCCGAGTTGGAATTTTTCACTTGATTTTCGACGGCGAACCCTGAATATGGATTTTTGGTTGATTCTGGAAATTCTCTATCATAGTTTACCTCTATGCAAGGAGAATGACGGTTTCTGACCAAGAAACCAGATCTGAGGCCGCACTAGATAGTCGGATGGACGATGCTAGTTCGGAAGTAAAATTGTGTGATCGAGTGAGAGATTGAATTTGATCTTCCGTACGAATGATATAAGTACAACGTATGGATTTGAGTGAAATAAATATTCAAACTTTTGTAAAGAAATGTGCAAAATGATTTTGATTGTTGTAATTGGGCATTATTGCTAATTAGGATATACAGGTGTTATAAAGGAAAAAGGGAATTGGATTTTTCATTTAGAAGATAAATGAAATTGTTCGACAAAAAGGTATGTATTTAAATTTCTATATGAAATTTGATGATTTTCTTGTGTACCCACTTGGCCTTTTGTTTTCTTTTGAAATCTGGGGGCCCATTGTGGCATTTTGTAGTCGTACTGAGCTAGCCACGCAAAGGAGACGTTGGCGAAATTTTTCAAAAATTTAGGGAGTTAGAATTTTTTTGAAAAATTTAGATAATTTAAAATTCGAATTTAAAATTAAATTTGAATTGTGGAGTAAATAATGTTGTTTGAAAACTATGGAAGATTTTAGAAAATTAGTTGAAGTGATAGTGGGTCTTAAATAAAAATATTTGTTTTGGCAAGATGATAAAACTGTTTGGTTTTGGGAAAATGGTAATCGGGTTAAGGATCATTCTTCTTACCTAGTAATTTTGGGACGAAATTCTTTTAAGTGGGTAGAATGTGACGACCTGGAAATTTTGGACATTTGAAATTGATATATTAATTTGATTTTAAATATTTCAAAGTGGTTTAACTTGAATTTCAAAAAAAAATCTGTTTATTTGGCAATCAAATTATTGAATTTAGTTATTGAAATTTGGGTAAAATATTGAATCTTCAATTTTAAGCTGGTTAAAAATATTTCAAAGGCTTGGAAAATTTATATTTATAATGTGAAGACAATGGAAGCTTTAGAATTGAATTTGGAAATGCTTCGATCAGTTTTTGTAACGATCCAGAATTTTTATTAATTAAAATTTGAATATTTAATTAAATTTAAATATTAATAAGTGAAATTTATAGGTCGAATAAATTTTATTTCGACTAATTGGATTTAATTGGATAAATTAAATCGATAATTTAATATGTGAAAATACAGAAATAATTGAAATTTGGGTTAAATATGATTGAAATTGATTTGTAAAATTTTATTTTATCATATTGAAGTTAGAATGATATTATAGAACTTTTAAAATCAAATTTAGAGTTAATCTGTGAAAATTGAATATTTTAATATTTAATCGACTAGTGAAAATAGCCAATTTTTGAACAGTCTCAGAATTGGACGAAACTAGTTCCATTGGATCCGTAATAGTTAGTTATTATCGGATTTCAATTTTTGTAGCAATCGGAGTTATCGTTTGATCGTGGCAACTCGAAACGCATCGAAATTGTTTTTAATATTAATTTGGCGAGCTAAAATAGCCATTTTTCAAAAAGTCTCGAATTTTGACGAAACCAGTTTCATCGGATCAGTAATGTGATATTATTGTATGGTCTCAAATTTTGTGTCAATTGGGTTTACCGTTTGTCCGGTGCAAGCTAAAACGCCTAGAAAATCGTTTAAATCGGTTTAATTCAAATTGAACGTTTATTGCCATAACTCACACATGTGATCGAATTAGCTTCCGAAACCTGTTCCATTGAGTCCGGAACGCGGGGTAAACCCTAGAAACGATGGTCACCGCGCGTAAATCGGAGTCCGAAAATTCCAAAATGAATAGTGTTTCGTTTTATTTTCTATAAATAGACCCTTAACCTTTCACAAATAAAAAAAATAAAATAAAACTAGGGTTTAAATGCAGGCCGCCACCCCTTTTCATCAATGGCCGAAATTCGTCGAAATTCATTCTTTAATCTCTTGCAATCCATCCACCTATAGCAGAAATCTCCAACTAGTAAATCGAAGAGCTCGAAGAGAGCTTCGATTCATAGGGTGATGATCGAATTTGGAGCATCGTGGGGGTTGCCAGAGAGCCGCGTTCGGCTGTTGTTCATGCACGAAAATCGAGAGCATAAGGGGACCGAGCTTCATGGGATGGCGGCTGATGGTGGAGCGCGTGACGAGCTTCTCGATGGTGCTTCCTGATCGGCGTGTAGATGAACGATGTGGCCGTGATATTTAACCCTAGGGGCGGCCACGTTGGGTTTGTTTTACTGGGAAGTTGCGTGAGTTGGAAGAAGAAGCAGTGGACGGGCTAGATCTGCAGGGGTTTGGATCTGAGGGGTGAGATTTGTTGTAGGTTAAAAATTATAAAAGAATGTTGTAAATTAATTATAGTTTAAATCGTGTAAACTTGAAAAATCATATCTTTTTCATATGAGGTCGAAAACGCGTGAAATCAGTTGCGTTGGAATCGTATGGACGTGGACGAGCACTATGCTATGGAGCTGGATTGGAAGCTATTGGAGTCAGTGAAAATTTTGGGTAAAATTAAACGTCCGTTTAATTTTATTCGAAATAAATCGCTAAAACGAAATTGAAATCAAGGTGAGAACTTCTCACTCAATCGAATCGGTCTCGATCTATATTTTAAATAGATAGATTTAAAATTGTTGAATGCATGTTTGAATGATGATTGTTATCTATTGATTGTTAAAATAGACATTATGCGCCGTTAGTAAGCGGATGTTATTTATTAAAAACATATACCGTGAATATTTCATAAACGGTGAAATTGGTATTATATATAATAGCAATATATATATATTGGCGTATGTATATGTTGCAGTTGTTGATTTCCCGCATTGTATAGCGGATGAGACCCTATTACGCCGTCTATTAAGCGGATAATATTTTATAAATCCCATATACCGCGATAATTCCGTACTGGAGCGGAATTGGTATTGTGCTAATGTTTTTGGATACAGGGAAACAGGTTGGAGGGATCCAACTGGATTCCTCAACTGTATTGATTTATTTACAGATATTTTGATATTTGTTGATTATCATATCGATATATGATATTTGGATGTCGTGATTGACTATTTGGTGCTGCTGCATCATCAGATCCATTTCTGAAGTTTTAAAAATAATGATTTTTGGTTTTTAAAGGAAATTTTAAAGTGATTTTTTGAAAGTATACGTTTTATTAAAAATTTTGAATTGATTTATTTTAAATAAATTAATGTATAAGTTTAATGTTATAAAGGTTGTAATTTTTGTAAAATATAACCAAATTAAGATTTTTGAAATAAATAGTGATTAATTTATAAAATGGTTTAATTGGGAATTTTGAATTAATATAAACGGTTTATATAAAAGATTTATAAAATTGATATTTATAAATTAAAAATACTGGAATTATAAAACGAGTTTTTATAAGCAATAAAGTGAAATAAAAAATGGATTTCATAAGTGAATTGAGATTTATAAATTTATGAAATATGAATATATAGAATGGATAGATTTTGTAAAATATAAGATTTATAAGTGATCAACTTATAAATCGGATTTTGGCATTTAAAATGAGATATAAAAAGGATTTTTATAAATAGAAGTTTATAAAAATATAAATGCAATTTATAAACGTTGTTTATAAATCCGAAATCAATTGAATTTGATAAGTTGGATATAGGAATATATGAAAGGAATTATATTCACGATTTTGGACAGTGAATATATTATTAAATAAAATGAATATGTTTTTGGGGAAGGAACATTATGAAATGAAGTTAACGATTTTAAAGACGTTTTAAAATGCATTAAGTATCGAATACATGGATTTCAACATTCATTGTTGAAATAGACGTTTTCGAGAAATAGAAGGAAATGGTGGACTATAACACTGTTGTTATAGTAAATGGTTTCCGAAAGGAAATGGTTTGTTTAGTATTGGGATTTATATATCTATTTAAACTTTGAATCCCTATACTAGTGATTTTGGGTCGTCGTAACGATGTTTTACGTAACATTCGTTTTGGCCCAAACAAATGTGTTTAAGAGAATGATTTCTTAAAGAATGAAATATATACTTAATTTTCGATTTAAGTATATTGAATATTTTCCAAGTGTTGAAATTGAATGGATTTGTGAATTACTTATTAATAAATAAGTATGGAAATGTTTTTCCAATGTGAAACGAAATGTTTTGAGAATTTATCTTTTTGAAGATAAATTGAAAATGAATAATTGAAATCGAATATTCATAAATATTTTTGGAATGTAAATTCACTATGGAATTTATAAATGAAAAGGGGAATTTGTTTAAAAATAAATGTTGATTTATTTTTGAAGTGTGGGAATTAATTTACGGATTTGGAACGTAAATATAAAGTAAATCGTTAAGGATTTATTTAATTGGTTTAAATGAACCATGTTGAAATGAAAGTATTTCGCGTAAGGAAAATGTTTGAAATTTGTTTTCAAAAAGTGGTAAAGGTGAAAAGTGATTTGAAAATTAGTTTTCAAATGTTGACGTGTGGGAAATTTTATATCTAGTAAAGATATTTTGGAAAGTAAATAATTTGGAAAATTATTTGGATTTGGTGATGTTGAACACGCCTATTGATAGTTAAATATCCGACTATCAATATTTACCTTTAAATAGGTATTTGTTGTGATTTGTTTGAATTTGAATGCCACGCTTATTTTTGAATAAGCGCTCACTATTCGGGTTAGCCGGGAAAGGACCTTGGGGTCGTATAACCCATTCTGAATATGTGATACGTCGAAATGGATTGCATTTGACGACCGGCGTTGAAGACCGGATGTTTGTGAAAACGGAAGGATTACCGTCGAGTTACTCTACATCGGCTGATCTCCGATATAGAGGTTTTATCACCCTTAGTGACGGGAAGTCCGGTCGTGATTAGTGAATATCCGGATTGCAAGGACTTCTTTGTAAGTGCCTTCGGTTCTGTTCGATCCCGGAACAGACTTGTATAGATTGTATGTCTGACATTACAAATTGAGATATAAAGCTGATTTCTTTCAAATATATTTCTGCTAGTGCGGAGAATTTATTCTCTTAGCTTAACACCCTTCTCTGAGACGTACGAGCTCAGAGGTTATATAGTTGAAGGTTATTAGTGATATACTCCCAATTTGGTAGTGTGGCATGCTGAGTGTTGCTGTGAAATGATCATTGTGTTGATCATTTGTGATAGGATCATTTATTTGATCATTTATCTTGGTGATCATTTCTATGATCATTTGTTGACCTAAAGCACGGCTTTTGTATAAAGTGTGGCTTTGTGGATGAGACTTCGTCGGACCTCACACCCCGGAAATGGTCAAAACAGGAAGGATGCAACAAGGTTATTAGGGGTAGCGCCCTTTAGTGTATGTCATTCCTTCTGGATAGAGGTGGTATCATGGTATGGAGCCTAGATATTTAAACTATGTTGTTGCTGCATATTTTGTGGTTGTTGGAAATCGAGGATCCTCGGATAGATCGGTTACGATCGGGGGATGACATATTCGTGTCAGTAGTTACCCAGTTAGGGGTAACCCGGCCTTGTGTTGGCAGAGATCCGGTTTGGTTCTCGGGGACGTCCTTCCAGAGGCGTTCTCATGTGGCAATGGGAAGTTCCTTGGCCTGACCATTTGTTGGAAATCCAATTCCCAATACGAAACCCTGTACGGTTTTAGTTGTAGAACCTATCATTCACTTATGGTGGCGCCCCACTGTTTGGATGGTAGCTATAGTAGACATAGTTCGAAATGTCTATGTTGGCTAAGATTTATATTCTATTTTTGAAATGAATTTTTCCTACACTATGCACTAGTAATAATATCAAATGTTCTTTTTAATGCGTATCAAGCATCTTTGACTATCATAAGGAGAAATCTCCTCCGATTCTGCGTTTGCATTGTGTGCGTGTGCGGGAGGCCTTATGGTAGTCCCATTTTTTAAAAGCATTGCGAATTGACTTTAAAAGTATTCCTCTATTTTGTTTTCAAAGATAAATAAACTGTTTTGAGTTCTCACACCAGTCACATGACTGACTCGGAGTTTATTGTTTTCCTTCCTAAACTCTGGGTGCCCTTCAATTTCCACACGGGCAGTCAAGAGTTAAGGTTTATTCAGGATATTCAGGAGTTGCTGGAGGCAAGATGGATGGCATGGCATATTACTAGTATATAGTATTTCTTTTTCCGCTGCATTGTTTGATGTTGTTTGTTGTTGTACACTCTGATGATGTAATGTAATGTAATGTAATGTAATGTAATGTAATAACTGATATAGTTCTTTGTTTAAAGATTATTCATTTATTTATTATATGTTATTCCGCTGCGAATTGTGAGATTCTGATGTTGTTCTGTTATTTCTTCTGTTCTGTTCTATCTTTTTCTATCTTCTTTTAGTTTTTCTTTTTCTAAAACCCTAACGGTACAGTTTTTCGGCTTTCGATTGCTCGACAGTTGATACAGTGGACGTATTGATGTCGGTTTTCGTCAACGAAAAATCGCAAACGTTACAGTTTTGAAATTTTATCGTTTAAATCGATATTTAAAAATAGCCTTCCGAGGCACAGTCTTGGAATTCAACGAAACCAGTTCTATTGGATTCGTAATAGTGTATTATTATCGGATTTCAATTTTCGTAATATTTAGAGTGATGTTTAGCCGTACGATAAGCAAATGCACTGAAATCTATATTGAAATTTAAAATAAACAACTGGTTCAAAAAAGCTATCTTCTCCATACGATCGAATTTGTATCCGAAACCTTTTCCATTGTGTTCGTAATAGGGGTTTAACATTATAAAAGCCTGGCGGAACGCCTCAATTAGAGATCGAGATTGTGAGTTGAAATAGATACGATTTGAAGTTGAATTTAAATTTAAAATATAATATTTTTCTAATTAGTATTTATATCAGACCTTTGAAGACACGTTGATAGGATTTTCAACCACGTGTTCCATTTTCTCTGTTCAAAGTAACACGCGTGGAATTTTTTTTATCTCGTTCAAAGAAATAAAAGAAAACAAAAACAACGAAATCAGTTCGTTCAAATAAAAAAACACAGAGCTTCAAAAGAATAATGGTCGCTCCCCTCTTCTTGTTTTAAATTGCCGATTCGAGTGAAGAAGAAAAAAAAAAATCAAATTCAAAATCGAGATATGGCGATGATATCTTTCCCTTTCTCATTCTAACTGAAGTCCTTTTTTTAATTGAATCGCACCTCCTCTTCCCTTTGTTTTTCAGTTCGATTCGAGATTAAATAAAAAAATGAAACGAGGTCCCTTCGTTCCAAATTGAATTCATGGAATTCAAAAAGAAAGAAAAAAGGGGGGCAGAGTCACAGGCGCTCGCGTGCGAGTGCACGACCACGTCCGGTCGTCGTTGTGGAGGGCTTTGCTCATTGTGGGTGTCGCACGAAGCAGAGGAAAGTCGTGGCAGGTGTGAGGGTTGTTGCGATGTGGATAAGCTCGGCAGCGGGCAAGGGGTCGATCGAGGGAAGTTCGATGGTGGCGCACACGTGGTGGTAGGGCGTGGTCGCGATTCGTGCTGAGGGTTCTCTTGTCAATCTGGTAACGTGATTTTGTTTTACGTTAACGTCTTAATTAATATCTATTAAGGTTTGAAACCGGCGAATAAAAATATAAAAAAATATATTGATTCGTTTGGAAATTAGGAACTTATTAAATTGATTTTTGTCTAAATCAATAACCAAAAAAAAACTTTATTCCAGTAAGTATAGAATAATTTTTTTAGCTTAATAAAATCTACATGCACACACACGCACGCACGCACACAGATATATATATATATATATATATATATATATGATTTTAGAAAAATATAGGAATTTTGTAATAATTGGAAATTTATATAAAACTAGATTTATAAAATCTAGTTTGATTATTTTTTTAAAGTATATTTATGAAGTTTCAAAAGTAATATATGTACATAAGATTTAAATATAGAAATTTTTAAAAGGC
The DNA here is from genome assembly GCA_030765085.1 of Allium cepa. Taxonomy (NCBI): domain Eukaryota; kingdom Viridiplantae; phylum Streptophyta; class Magnoliopsida; order Asparagales; family Amaryllidaceae; genus Allium; species Allium cepa. Next base: position 123,977,112 of record CM060940.1, on the reverse strand, counting down.
AATCTAAAATTATTTTTATTTACTAGTTATTTTAAAAAAATAATGGTTTGGGTGGGCTATTTGTTTTATCAACCTATTTAATTATGTTAACCACTGAAAATGATTTGTTAAAGGAAACTTAGTTTTGAATTTAATTTTTAGTTAAATAAACTTATTAAAAGGGATTGTTTAAAATTAAAATTATTAGTTTAAAAATAAAATTATTGGTTAATTAAACTTATCAAATAGGAAAAATTAATTTGTTCGACCAATTCGAATATTAGTAAAACCTTATAATGTTTGTTACAATGTTCAGAAATTATGAAATCATGCTGGAATGAAAATGGGTTGCATGCATAGTTAAATGTGAGATCTTCTCACTCAATCGAATTGCTTTGTTTAAATTTAAATAGTTAAATTTAAATTATTGGATGCGCTTGGATGAATTTGATGATTTATCTATTGGGTGTTAGTGTACACACACACACACACACACACACACACACATATATATATATATATATTGGAGTGATTGATTTCCCGCATTATATAGCGGATGAGACCCTATGCGCCACATAATAGCAGATGATGTAATATAATTCCATATACTGCGATATTCCACCTCGTAGTGGAATTGGTATTTAAATGTCGTGCTAATATCTATGGATGCAGGGAAACAGGTTGGAGCGATAAAACTGGATTTCTCAAATATATGAATTTATTTCATGTATTGTGATGTTATTATTGATAATCTGTGAATGATTATATTGGTGATTGAAATTTATTGAAGGCTATGGTTTAGCCGAATATATTTTTGGTATCGTAAGATACCAGAAATATAAAATTTGATTTTTGGGAAATTAAAGTAGAAAATTTTAAGTAAATTAATTTTAAAGAATTGGATAAATTTTAAAGAAGGAATTTAAAAGTACAAAAGTTGATTTTGTAATCCTATCAAATTAATTCCAAAAGTATGGGGAAAAGATTTTTATAAATAGTAATAATGGATTTTTACTAGCATTGTTTAAAAGTTGAAGAATTTATTTTAAAATTCGAATTTTTAAAATATAAGTAAAGGTGTGAATATTGGATTAATGGTTTTTGAAATAAATTTGGATAAATAAAGGAATTTATTTTAAAAGGTAGTAAATTTTGGAAATCAATTTGGAATTTGATTTGGTGTTTTGAAAGTAATTTGGAAATCAATTAGGAAATTGATTTGGTGTTTGAAAATAAATTTTTAGAAAATCGATTTGGAAATTGATTTAGTGTTTTGAAAGCGAATATTTGGAAATCGATTTGAAAATTGTATATCAAGGGATATTTGGAAATATAAATTCACAGATGGAATTTATAAAAGAATGGGAATTTGATTTAAAAATAAATATTGGTTTATTTTTAAAAGTGTTGAAAGAAAATTTAGGAATTTGAAATGTAAATTTGAAATAAATCAAGAAGGATTTATTAATTGATTTAAATGAACCATATTAGAACGGAAAGTGTATTTTCCCTGGAAAGCCGAGTATGGTTTTAAAGCAACTTTCAAATATAAATTATAAGTTATAAAGTTGGTTTTAAAAAGAATGTTTTTGGAGAAATTATTTTCGTAAATTATTTTTAAATCTTTAAAATAAATATTTATTAAGTTAATTATAGAAGTGATTATTTAAAGATTTAATTGATATTTGATTTAGAAAATGATTATTTAAATAATTATACTCTATCAAATAATTTTATTTTTAAAATTAGTTTGGACTTGAGTTTATATGAGATATTGGTATAAAATTTCATAACTAATATTTTAAAATAAAAGTTTTAAAATAGTTTTTGTTTTAAATGTTTCTAAGTATATATTTTTGGATAAGTGATTTAAATTATTTTAAATTATTCGGACTCGACATATTTTCGGTGAAAGTAAACAATATTTGGAAAAAAAATTCAAAGGGGTTGAAGTGTAAAAATATATCTTGCGAAGATATTTTAAAATAAATAAATTGGGGAAAATTATTTGAAATCTGGTGATTGTTGTGAATGTTGTTTGATTGTTAAATAACCGACTATCAATATTGGCCTTTAAACGGCATTTGAATTTCGATGCGACCGGGGGTCGGATTCCAAATGGTTATCTGAAAACCACATCGAATCTTTGTGATGGATCTTTTGTTTAAAAGATCGAAGTGGAAATTTGTTGTGATTTACTTTGAAATCTAAATGTAACCGTTTATTTTTAAAATAAGCGCTCATCATTCGGTTAAGCCGTGAGAGAACTTTATGTCATAAAACCCATTTTGAATAAATGATACGACGAAGTGGATTGCATTTGAAGACGGTATTGAAGACCGGGTATTTTCGAATACGAAAGGATTACCTGTCGAACGTCTTTGCACTAAGTTGCTCCGGCATAGAGATTTATTTCACCATTTGGGATGGGGAGTCCGGACGTGATTAGTGAATATCCGAATTTGCAAGGGCTTCTTTTCTTAATTGGAGGAAGTGCCTTTGGTTCCGTTCGAACCCAGAACAGACTTGTATGGATGTATGTCTGACATTACACTTTGAGAGATAAAGCTGGTTTCTATCAAATACATTTCTGTTAGTGGCGGAGAATTTATTCTCTTAGCTTAACACCCTTCTTTGAGACGTACGAGCTCAGAGGTTATGTAGTTGATGGTTACTAATGATATATTCCCAATTTGGTAATGTGGCATGCTAAGTGTTGCTGATCATTTATTGATCGAAGCATGGCTTTTGTGAAAAGCGTAGCTTTGTGGAGGAGACTGCGTCGGACCTCACACCTCGGAAATGGTCAAAACAGGAAGGATGCCGCAAGGTTATGGGGGTGGCGCCCCTTAGGGTATGTACATTTCCTTCTGGTTAAAAAATGGTATCTAGTATGAAGTCCAGATATTTAACTTGTGTGGATTTAAAAGTGGTATTCTGGTATGGAGCCCAAATTATTTACTTATGTGGTTGTTGGTTGTTAAGGCGCCTCCGAAAAGGTCGGTCTGTAATGGGGGTGGCATACTCGTGATAGTTAGTTGCCTAGTTACAGAGGTAACCCGGCCTTGTGTTGGCAGAGAGCTGGTTAAGTTCTCGGGGCATCGCTCCAGAGGCGTACCCATTCGACGAAGGAAGTTCCTTAGCCTTGACCATTTGTTGAAAATCCAAACAAAACAATACGAGCCCTTTACGATTGCAGTTGTATAACCTGCCACCTCAGGTGGTAGCTATAGCATGCATAACATAATGGTACCTATGCTGGCTAAGATTTATATTATACTTTCGAAATGTTTTCCACACTATGCACTAATAATAATATCTAAAAGATTTTGTGTATCAAGCATGCTTGACTATCATATAGAGAAATCTCCCCCAAGTGTGAGATTGCATTGTGTGTGTGCCATGAGGCCTTATGATAGTTTCATTTTCCAAAAAGCATGGCGGATTTCTTTTTATTTCCTTCTATGCAAATAACTATTTTAAGATCTCACACCAGTCCTATGACTGACCTGGAGTTTACTGTTCCCTTTCTAAACTCTAGGTGCCCACAATTTTCCACACGGGCAGCCTAGAGTCAGGTTATCAGTTGTTCTAGAGCAAAGTCAGAAAAGTATGCTGTGAAGATCAGGAGACAAGCTGGATGTCGAGACGTATCACTAGTATATGATATTCTTTTCCCCTGTTGTTTTGTATATGACTCTGATGATGTATGTAAAAAAAGAGATATAGTTCTTTTGTTTTAAAGATTATTCATTTATCTATTATATATTGCTCTGCTGCGAATGTGAGATTCTGTTATTGTTTCTGTTTCGTCTTCTATCTTCTTTTTCTTTAACCCTAACGGTTCGGTTTTTCGGCATTCGATTGTTCGGCATTTGATACAGTGGACGTATTGATGTCGACTTTCGGACGTCGAAAAATTATATCATTACAAACCTTGTTAATTAAACGGTTAATTAAAAAGAATTAATAAATAATTATCAAAGCCTAAAAGTAGAATTTTCACAAACGTCGGAATTTAACTATGAAATTTTCACCATTGTGTTTATGGCGATTTTCTGGTCAATTTTCATATATAAAATTTTACAATTGAAGTTTAGATTAAAAAGTTAAGCTTTGAAGATTTCTGATTGGAAATAATTTTATATATATTGGGAAAATAAATATTGTTAATTTAATGTTAATTTAACTTTAAGAGAAGTTTACGTCCAAGTAACGTTACCATTAATCTAATCAAATTAAATCAGTGATTACGGAAACAAACCGAAGAAAATCACCTTTAACATATAAAAACAACTATTTAACCTCTTTGTGGAATCGATCGACCACTAGCGCTCGACCGACTGAAGTAGAACGGTCGAGCGGTGGTAGAATTTCGGCTGCCAATAACCCTTGGCCAACTGCCTCTCGCTTTTCTTCTCATATTTTCTGAATCAAGAGCGAAGCATTGCATTTTATCTTCTCCACAAATTCTAAGAATTGTACAAACTATAAAATATTTTATATACATATACATACTTACATACGTGTATATATAAGTAGAGAATAGAAAAAAAAACAGAGAAGAAGAGCAAGGTCAGATCGAATCGCCAAAGCAAAGGTGAATTGTAAATTTAAATCCAAATCTACGTTTAATTCAAATCATTTCTCGGATCTACAGTTCTAATAAATATGTTTATACTTTTGATACAAATTTTGGCAGCGAGAAAGGGACTTAAACATGAATAACAGATTTAGATCCGGTGAGTGAGAAATTATATATTTTTATATAATATTGGATTTATATCATTGTGAATAGTTCTTTTTATGCCTAATTGTAAATTTTGGAATTGTAAGTGTGTGTGTGCGCGCGCGCGCAATGAACTTCTGTGAATTGTTAACTTTGATTAAATATTGTATATACCTAAATCTGGAACGTCAGGGTGAAAGTAGTCCCTAAAAGTTATGAATAATTCATTAATGATATTTTATGTAAATTCTAGATTTGTTATTTGAATGTTATAAGTTATTAAACATGAATTGAAGATTCTTACAATTTTGATTGGTGTAAAGTTAATATTTTAATGCGTTTGAATGATGAATTTTTCTATGCAAATTTCTATAAATTATCTAACTTTATAATTATGTATGAAGGTGTATTGTTTGAAATAACAAGGAATATGCCTATAAGAAAGAGATGTACAAAATAGGAATGTTTACCATATTTTATATTGTCCATTTCAATAATAATAGAAAAAGATAATCCTTCTAATTCCAAGCATAACATAAATCCTTTTTTAGATAATTTATAGGAAATTACACTTTTAACATCTCCTTTTGTGAAGATATAATTCCAAGCATTAAAATGCCACAAATTTAAAAGCAAAGTATTATAAATGAAAATAGTAACAATAACTCCGTTGCGAATTTAATATACGCGATTTACATAAGTTAGGAAAATTATAGTAATCAAGAAAGGTAGCTATTAAATTAATGGAATCAGGGAATTATGCTTAATTGTAATAGCTAAAAAGAATTAGTAAATCGTATACTGGAAATCACGCAATAGAAATTATTTAATCTATTAAATTAGAAAGAAGTGGTAAATGACATTTAATGGTATTAATGAAATAAGAAGTAAATTCATGTAAATGAACACTAATAATAGAAGGCGTAATAATTCTCTAACTAAAATTATATAGCCTCAAGAATACGTTTACGACATGTGTGAATTATTGGATCTAGCTAAATATTTAAATTAACTATAAATGACACGGTCGTTAGTAAGGGTTGGAATGTGTTGTCAGTAACGTCACATAATATAAATCTGCCCTCTGCAAGGGACTACCAGCAGTTGTGTATATTGATGTGGGACATCTCCAACTGCAGGATCCATAGGAATATACATTCGTCCAAAGGTCTAGGAAAGATACCAAAGAGGGGCTGCCTAGGGTTTGAAGTTTTAAATGGCCAATTAGGTTCTGCTTCAAACCCTACAAGGGTGCTAGGTGACTAGGTGGGCATTTCCTCGATTTGTATCAGGCAATCTAAATGGGACGGTGGGCGAAAGCTTCGCGCTATGTTAGCAAGGTTGGTACCATATGCGGGGAGTAGGGTTGTACACAAAGGTAGAGAGTGCCATCAGCCCTGAAGCGGTAAGAAATATTTGGATTATGCCCAGAGATGAATTACACCTTCTACTAGTGTTTGGTTACGTATGGGATATGCAATTACCTCAAAAGTGTTTGTTAGTTGTTTGTTATTAGAAGGCCGACAGATAACTCCAAGATGAGTCTTGAGACGAATTATAGCATGGATAAATAGTTGTAATGCTATTATTATGAACTAATAGGAGGTTCTTCGGTGTATGCAGACAATTTGGCCCTGACACGGTTGGTGGATGTCCGACGCGGTGTAGAATTACAGATACTAGAGGGGAATGTATCATAGTCCATAAGGGACTGTGATATTTATACACACACAAACACACACACACACACAAACACACACACACACATATACATATAAAGTTATCGTATACCTCAAATAGGTTAGGTGTACTGTACACATACATGAAGTCAAAATGGCTAAGCTTTAAATAATAGATAGAACACATAATAGAAAACAATCAGCAAAAACTAGTGTGATGGCTAAAGTATGTAATTTATCAGTCAGCAGAACGTTGTTTTGAGCCCATTCTCATGACAACCCACATGATAGATTAAGAGGGACATGTATTGGTATAATGCGGGAACGGTGGAAGGCATATTTTCTTATGCATGCTATGCACTAATAATAGTACTAAATACCAAAAGTATTAGCCTTAACCAGTATATGTATATGTTTTCTTATAATTTATTATTCCGCTGTGAGTTCTTATTGGTAGCTCTCTGATATGCTTCTGTTTATTTATAGTATACAAACTCCAACGATCCGTAACCTAGTGGATTTGGGTTTACGATATAGCAAAATTCGTGCCAACTAAGGTGCGGGTTGTTACAATTGATCAGTGATTAGGAAATTATCATTAAAGGACTTATGAAATTGCATTATAACCGTAGTAATTGCGTTGAAACCGCATAAACAAAGAGTCTGGCCAAGCCCAATGGTACAGTAGTTCTGTTATTGAAGTTGTATATTGGTTCCAGATATGGATTCAACAGTTTTTCTGGGAGTATTATTTTATTATATGCAACTTTCATTGAACTCGTAAAATCCTTAAAAAAAATTTCACTATGCATCTTGAGATCTGTATTATAACCATCTTAGGGTCATAGTAGGGAAACACTATTCCAACTGAATTTGTGATAGTGAAAATGATATCTAGCTGAGGCTATTTCTTGATATGGTACATTGGTAGGCACATTGCTCTATGCATGGTATGGCACATTGCTTCGTGCTCAGTCTATGCCTCTTTGACATATTGTCAGTTTATTTCTCTTTCCAACAAGGTGGGGTCCTTCATGAATAGATGCAATAAGAATACCCTGATTTTCCACTTGATCCACATGCAGATTTAGAGATTGACTTTGTGTAGAAACTACTACATTGTCTTTTGGGAACATAACCAGATAACTATTCTAGATCAAACTTTAAATTTCGTTTCTTAGGTGTTGGTGGTTGTCTATGCAATGGCCATTCACCCTATGGAAATGATGGTAAGATCCTCCTTGATTTTGCTTGGACTTTTATCTTTTGTTGAGAACAATATAAGTTAGTTATGTCCACGTCGTTTAGTAGATCTACCTAGTGTATGAGTTAGGGAGCGTTGCTGCGAATTTATAATCGCTCTGCCTCTTAGTAGGGGGTAGCTTTCTGCCACTGCTTTCATTCCTTTTGTGTGAGTGCAGTTCTTTCTAGTGGGATATTTTCAGCTGCTTGAGCTTTTATTCGTCTAGGTATACCCACTGGCTCTCATGTAGAAAGCTTTCATGCTCAGCATGGTTTCTGCATTATCCCACATGTTAATGTTATTTTTATTCCAGCATGGACTACCATGAGCAGTGTTCCTCACTAGTGGTTAATGTAATCCTCATCACTTCAGAGTTGAAGCTTTAATGAAGCTGTCTACTTTCATTATCTCTCGGCTTAACGCAAGATACAAGATGCCAGGGTTTAGGGAACTTCTCTCTCCAAATTCAACTGTCGACGAAAGTCGGTCAATAGTCGTATCCAAGAATGAATTTCCTTATATATGTATCTTCTAAACCACCTAGATTCTACCCCATCTAGTTATATTGGGAATAACCTACAACTATCTTGTCTTCACACCTTCTAGATGCCTATATAGTACTCAAAAACGCAAATATGGTCATCTAGATTGATTCCCCATCGTATTTTTCTATGGTGGGAGCTCTGAAGTTGTTTGGAAAGTCTGGTTCGATGATTTTATCACTAAACAAAGAGGAGCCCATCTCTCTGCTCCCTCCTCTACTGTTCTGTTGGCATAATTATGTCAACTTCTCTATATGGGCTTTCAGCTCCCATATTTCTCATCTTTTGAACTTATTTATGAAGAGTCTTCTATAAAGATCGAGGTAGCACCATCAGTGTCTTGTGCAGCAAGATTGTTGCACTTTGCAAGCAATAGATAGTTAATGTTTGATTGTTTGGTTTTATATTTGGGTTGATCCAGACCTTGTTTTTCGATCTTGGCCCTAATCCCGTTAAGCCAGCCTCACCGTTATCAGTAGTAAAATTGTCATGTTTATTCACCACATGTACAATTTGTGCAATTGGTGAATTTTGGTGATGAGCTATAGAGATATGATAGTTGGTTGATTTAGATAGAGTATATTGGGCTACCATGTTCTCAAGCTTAGTCATTCTTTTGTGATTTGAGTGTGAATATGTTGAGGGCCTCAAATATTCGGTCAATGATGATTTTCTATGATGAGCCCATTGGTTTGGATGAGGAAGTGTGATGTTTATTTTTGGCTTTTGCGGCGAGATGGTCAACTTCTATCAAAGGAGGAATAGAGGAGTGTGTAAGTTGAATTTTTGAAATAGAGGTGTGGTGTTGTCAAGTACAAGGAAACTTTAAGAAATACTGTTAATAATTTGTTGGGGGCTTAGTCCCCTTCTAGCTTTAAAATGTTAATGATATTTTTTCGTCTCACAATACCAACTTAATTTTGAAGTTATTACGACGTTGCGAGCTTTCATAATTAAGGATTAGCAAATTTAAGTTGCATTAAATTGCCATTACAGAGGTAATTATGCCTCTTAAAGCTTACACAATTGTGAGGTTTGCAATTCAAATGTTCGTTAAAATGTTTAAGTCAAAAATATCAAATTTACATAGAATCTTATTAACAATAAGTAATAAAGTGTGGAAAAGTAAAAAGACACATGGATTAATGAGGTTCTGATACAAAGGAATCCTATATCAAGGGGTCAATTCTTTCTTTTTTAGTTCTTTTCTAGAATAAGCTTTGGATTTTAATGGAAAAGTGTACAATTTGGGAATACCTAATTCACTAAATTAAAATTTCCATCATTTTCTCTACTATATTGTCTTTCCCATTATAGCATGAATGATATCACATTGATTACTAACATCATTTCTTTGTATTCTTCTTTAACCATTAGATTTCTTCATGTATACTGCATTAATGTGCATAGATTATTGATATGGTTTTCAGCGGGAGTCTTTACATAAGGCGGAATTATTAAACTTTAGGAAGGAAAACTTGGATTTAAGCGGGAACTGTGAAATTTGCAATATCACGCTGATAGTGGGACAATGAGCTATCTCTTGCTTAGCCAACATCAATGCAACGTGGAGTTTTAATCATTCCTTCTTTAGCCGTGTGTGCTTATGTTGTACCATTTATATGTTTGATGTGGGTATGTTTTAGAAATATTATGCCGTGTTGATACTTCAGCTACGGCGACACAACCCGAAAGGGTGGACTGTGTAGACTTTTGAATATGACAGCGCAGATTTCCTTTGTTGGATGAGTTGGTTCGCATCTTATGGTAGTGTAGTTTTCCTATGTGGGATGAGTTAATTGTTTAGTTATGGCTGCACATTTTTCTTGCAATGAACTTTGTTTACTTCAGCTGTGGCAGTGCAATCCATGTACTTTGAACTATGTTGTCTTTAATAATTACAATGCAGCCTGTACATGTTGAGTTGTGCTGATCTTCATTGTGCCGACGTGGTTTATTTCTGTTAGGCCATGTTGAATTTCTTAACACAAGTTAGGTTGAGTGTAGAACTGCGCTGATTGCCGTATGTGAAACTCGTGATCATACATTTTTAGTGGGAATTTTTTGTTGAGCTCTGGATGATGCATTTTGTGACATACATACTCCCTTTTCAATGTTGATGCAGCATGTTTTATGTCCTCATCTCTATGCTTAGTCTACTAGCTTTATATGCTCGAACCAGTGCTAAATATTTGCATTAGCAAATTGGATGTAGCACTTATCAAGAATGTGGATGACAGAATCAAGAGGCATGATTCGAAAAGAAATCAAATCCTCTGTCCTCAAATTCCTTATTGCATGTGTCCAATTGATTTCAATTCTTAATATATAAATCATTTACCTTTCATGCAATGCAGTAGGTCTCATGTAATAGTAAAATTACGGTGATAAATAGATGAGGTTAAAGTGGAAATTGGAGATAGAGAATCGGCTTGGTATCGTTTGAAAAGCTGAAAAGACCGCCCGTAGAATCTTTATCTAATTCGGTAAATATCACTTTTTTTTTTCTTTGCTCGTCAAGCAGAAGCTTGTTTTTTAACACGGTATGTGAAAAATCTAAAATTAAAAAATTTCAACGGCGTTACTTCGTCATGGCGATTAATCTACCTTTCAGATCTACGTCTTCCTCATCTATCACCGTCGCACTACTTGCTCTTCCATCCTTCAGCGCATATCACTTTCAATTCTTCTCTCCCTCTCAAATCCCCCAACCTCACGTCATCCCCAGATCTATAGCAAAGAACATGAAATCTAAGCCCAGATTCACGGTCTCTTTATTGAACAACTATCTTCGACAAGATCTGGGTGTGCCTACGAGGCTCCTGCCGCTTTACCTTTGGTCCCAACTGCTTCAAAATTGGGCGATCTTTTAGTAGCAGGTTCTGCGTCTTTATTGTCGTCGAGCAATGTTTCGGTCAAGGCAAAATCTCCTTAAGTTGTTAATTTGGGAAACTATCAACAAAATAGTCTGTTAGCTGATATCGCAGCTACTTCTCCACTTACAGCTTCTTTGAAGGTAAATCTGATAGCTCTTTGGAATTCGGCCTAGAGGCAGCTGCTAATTTTACCAGAGCTCCTTCTATTATTGAACGTTGTGGTACAATTCCTGTTGTTAACCCGGTTGTGCCGAATCCGGCTATCACTTCCCCTGTTGATTTCAATAGAACGAATAGCAATTGCAATTTATCTGCCACCCCTGTTATGCTTGGCAGCTCCCCCACTCACCCTAGCTCCATGCCAAATCTCGGTTCTGCTCGTCTGGTGGTCATTTCTAAATCATGGACCTCCTTATTTCCATTTAAACCACGTAATGCAGGTTTGTATATTCCAACGCATTTTAATCTACCGAATGCGAATGACATCAATATCCCTAAGTTACAGAAGCTGGCAAAATATTTTGGAAGGACCATGTAGTTTGTTTTTTCTAGACAACAACCCGCCTTATGCAGTGGTGACATGCCATCTGAAGAAATATTGGAAGATCAAATGTCATTTCTTTATGAGGTACGACAATTCTTGTTCTATTTTGATTTCTCATGTCCTGAACATAGTCTTCGCGTTCTTGAAGCTACCAAATGGAGCTCTTCTGTTGATACTACATGTGAACATATACTTTCTATTTCCGTTTAGGCATAATACACGAATATCCCATCCGTTTTGCAATATATAACCGGTATTAATGGTTGGCAAATTTGATTAGGGATTTAGTTTGTTACGATGAATCAGTGGTTAGAAGAGACAGATTGGGATATGCAAGGGCTTCGATTGAGGTCAAATCAGATAGATTATTGTCGTCTGTTTTACCGATTGAACCGACGAATGGTCTTATTTCTACGGTTAATGTGAGGTATAAATGGAAACTACCATCTTCTCCTATTGTCGGTTTTTTCTTCATAATGATGCTTCCTGCAAGCACTATCCTGGTCCTTCGCCACTTCCAAATTTAGAGAAAGTTAAAGTTATTCTCCATTTGCCCAAGAAGATCGCGCTTTCTAGAGTTAAAAATCATGTTTGGGGTCCCAAACGCGAAACCATGTCAACCTTTGAAGGTAATGACCACACTATTCTTAAATTGCTTCTACTAATGACCAATTTGCTTGGAACTCTGATGAAAAGACTTGGATTCATGAAGGTACGCAGTTTCGCTACTCCATGTCTAACACTTACTTCAAATTCGTTTCTGCATGTGACGACAAACATAGATCTTTGTTTTATCTAATAGATGGTGATACGCTCTCTCGTTTGTGGATGCCAATGGATTTAAAGACTCAAGCTTCTTTTACAGGCAAAATAAAGTACTATCTATACTATTATATTATTAGTGAGTTGCATTTCAAGCGCACAGAAGCCTTCTTAGAATTTTTGTCAACTGAACGGTCGCGTTTCATATCATTTTCTTCTCCTATCAGCTCTCCGCTTCATTCTTTTCCGCCATCTAAAATTTCCGTTCTCCCTATCCCTAATCTACTTTTCCCAATTTCTTACGCCTGAAATCCAAACCCTAATTTTAAACTCAACCATCTCTTTTAGTATTTTTTTTTTAATCTGTACGCAACTCTCCCCATCCTTTCCTCTCATCCAAACCCTACATACTCATGTCTTCTTCGATTTGTGCCTTTTTTATGTTGTCAAGGTCAACGTTTCCTCCTACCAACCTCGCCAGCCTCTTCGACTCTACATCTCTGCCAGATAGGCTGACAACCATTCAACTTGCCTTATCCCGTCGTTTGTAGTATTTGTCTTCTCCGTTCGCTATGGGGTTGGTCGGCTATGCAGCATCGATGGGCTGTCTTTAATGGGTTGGTTCTTCTCCCTCTGTAGGTACCTCTTTCTCTTCTTTTTTCCCCGACCTTGCTCTTCGTTTCATCATCCTTACTCCATACGGTTCAATAGTATAGATTTATGTCAATTGCAAAAATTTAGGATTTGTCAATGGGTAATTAGATCTATTGTAATGTGGATTTGATGCATTAGTCTACTTTTATGTATTGCAATGGCAAGTTCTGATAGATTTGAATTTTGATTTTATGACTATATCCTTGATATTTTTATGTTTTTAATCTTGAGGTCTAGCATTAATTGAAGCTGGACTATGCTTTATATAATAAATGAATTGTACATGTAAACCTCGATTATAGGTGGGGTTCTGAATTACTTAGATATCATCAAACTTGAGTTTGGTGTTTACTGTATTCCAGTTGTTATTTATTAAATGATATATTGACATTTTTTCCAATGTTCATTCAATTTGTTGAGTGAATGTGTATATGTCTTTGGATTGCCTGATGAGATGCATCCATGTCGGGTGCAGTATGTTTATTGTCATTATTATACACATTATTTCCCTCCTACAAAATATTTTTCCCTAGATATTCAAAGATCAAATCAATTTCCCATCAAACCCTTCCTTATTAGGTTAGTTCTTTTAAAGAATATAAATCATTTCTATCGCTTTCCCCTTATACAGTTCTAGGATATCTCATTTAGCCTCCTTTTTATATTAGTTGAAAGGAAGTCTTATTTAGCGAGTAATTAAGTGATTATTAAGGCATTGCTTAGGGGGAGTCTATATAATATTAAAATGTCACTATCAGGATAAATATGAATTAATTTATAACCAGCATTGTGATACAATGAGTTCGTATGAAAATCGAATGCTTTTCTTCGTGTTGCATTCTAGGTATACGGTACCATCATCCAACTGATTGCCGCTAATGAATTTGGTAATAATTTTATTTCTAATGTTATAAATTAAGTTGGGAGTTATAAATTATTACATTAACTTTTGCAGTTAATAATTTTTATTACATTCTTAGATGAGTTTGGTTATTTAAGGATTATGGAACTATGGAAATCAAATGAACTAGAATTTGGATTGTTTCTTCTTCAATTCATTTGTTTCAGTTGTTGGACTTAGAAAGACTGAAAAACAATAGAACTTGCAGCTAGGGGAATCGACAATTACATATACAAAGAGGGCTGTTAGAATACTTATGGATTTCATGACAACATGCATGGTTATTTTCACTAATATATATATATATATATATATATATATATATATATATATATATATATATATATGATGTTCTAAGTACGAATTTTTGGTGGGGTTTCAAGACAATTTCTGGCCATTTTGAATAGGGACAGAAAAACCTATATGAAATCATTAGCATGGATTTATTATTTACTTGCTATTGGCTATTTTCTTTTCGATTGAAAGATATATATTGCAGTAAAGTGGTCATTTTGTTTTGCAATACTTTAAACTTTTAAGAAATACATGTAGTATTGGATTTTTGCAATTCGAGATGCAACCTGACTGCTCACCATTGTATTTCTATATGTGTTTAACCCAAAGTTTTTAGAAATCGAAACAAACTATTCAAAATAGATTAATAAAAGCCTATGATTATAATTATTTCCACGTGTTTGTTGGATAAGAAAAGGAACTGGTAATTAAATTACCCCATAAATAATTGCTATTATTGTGGCAAGCAGTATTCCATTGATTGTACAAGTCTTCAATTTTTGAAACCTGTATTCTTAAAAGATGATGTATTATGTTTGGTTACTTCTTATATGGTTGCTAATTTCTCTCCATTAATTATATAATTTTTTTTTAAAATATTTTCACATGTTAATTTTCCATCAACCTACCATTTCATACTCACCCCTTTCACTAATACTGATACTCGACATTTTTCACTAATACTGATAGAATCCAAAAATTATCTTATTTGTATGTATTATTGCAGTTTCATCACCTTCTCAAATAATGTTAGGTGCACTGCTCCAAAAGTTGCTTCATAACAATAGAGTGGTTGCCAAATCTCACCTGCTTTTGGTTAATTTTCCAAGTGAAGAGCTTGAAAGAAAGTACCTGTCAGGTGTGATGGTCTAATTTTAGTACCCAGGTAAAGAAAATTTAACTATGTTGTACTACTTTCTAAGGTGGTATTCCTGCTTTTGTCATGTCAGTTACTTTTGAAATTTAATAACAAGACTTAACTATTAAAGATTTTTAGCCTGCTTACTCTTTCCTTTACTATACAGTGAAGGTAAACTTTGAATGCCCTTTGTGTGAAAGTGATGCTGATGAGATTGAAATCTGTTGTCCCAAATTAATTTCGTTAAAACGGGTAAACTTTTGGACATCACAATCTTTTAATCTTTATTAAATGCACATCGGTTCAAAATGGGATGTTTATGTAATGTGATACTTTTTTACTTGCATCAAATGTCTTAAGATGTATAT
This sequence comes from Allium cepa, assembly GCA_030765085.1. Taxonomy (NCBI): domain Eukaryota; kingdom Viridiplantae; phylum Streptophyta; class Magnoliopsida; order Asparagales; family Amaryllidaceae; genus Allium; species Allium cepa. The sequence goes on along the minus strand of CM060940.1, from coordinate 123,961,682 downwards.
TTTAATTATTTATGAGTTCTAGAACATTGATAATATTCACATTAGGGTATTTGATGCAAGTAAAACTGAGTACTTGATAAACAGGTATTTGATGCTGTAGTACTCATAAATCTCATGTGTCACGCCATTGACGGATATTTGATGCTATAATATTTTATAAACAGGTACTTTGATGCATTTATGCCATTTATGTATGCCATTTAAGACTGATATCTATCAAATGGCATAAACAGGTATTTAGGAGTACACCTGGTATTTAGGGGTATCTATACCTGTTTAAAAGGCCATTTATGAGTACTATGCCATTCGTGTTTACGAGTACTCATAAATATTATTCCATATCTGTTTAAAATGGCATAAACAGAAATAAGTATTTATGAGTATCTGTTTAAAATAAAACAAACAAGTATTTATGAGTACTTAAAAATACTATGCCATACCTATTTATGAGGGTTCATAAATACTATACCTACCTGTTTATGAGTACTCATACCTGATTAAAATACTATGCCATAACTGTTTATGAGTACTCATAAATACTATTCCATATCTTACTACGCCATACCTGTTTAAAATGACATAAATGACTATTAAAGTATTTTGAACACGTATTATAGTATGTAAATAGGTTTTACATAACTCATATGACAAATGCCATAAATCGATACATGTCATTTAATAATATTTATGAGTTATAAAACCCGTATAAATAGGCATTTGATGCTATAGGAAAACTGAGCACTAATAATTTGCTGCATCTCAATGTTCAGCAAACTATCTTCCGGAGCTGTTTTCTTATATATTTTACGATAATGTTAATTAATTAAAATGTTTTTGAAATCACTTTTTTCCTTGCAATTTGGAGCTTCATTTTTTAGATTAATTTAGTAAAGATGAGTGATTAAACTGAACCTGAGATTTACATAATCTAATAAGGTTTTTTTCTTAATTTAATTGTTAAAGTTCGTTATTCTTCGATCTAATTTTTTTCTACACTGTGTCCTAAAAACTGAATACTCCAATTTTTTAATACATTGGATCTTGCTTAATTAAAGAAAAGCATTTAAGTCTGTATTAGCTATAACTGTTGTTTTTATACTTTTGTTCACACCTATTCTACTCGACAAATGTGCAATGTATTGATCCTACAATTAGACTTTACGTAAGCTATAATGGCAGCATGCCATAATGTTAATTATACACCATTCAATATTTTCTTTTTTAAGTTTAGGCTTCAATGAAATCCTTAAATTAATCTTCTATTTTTAGATCAAATCTGTTGTCTTGACGGGATCGGAAAGCCCGATAAATAACAAAATTTTGTTAATTATTATACCGTACGTTGTTATGCAAACTACAGATGCTTTTATCAAAATTATATTTATGTTCCCTCTTAATTCTTTGTTACCTGAAATCATCATTTTTAGCATGAACAGTTATTATATATGCAATTTATAATAGAGCTTTTGTTGTCGTATTAAGCTATTTTTTTCTAACATGAATAATAAGAAATTATTTTGAACAAATGATTTTGAATCATAATTCTCTACATGTATTCAAAGAAAACAATTGTTATTTAATAGTTCATTTATTATTGTTTTTCTCAGGGATTGTTAGCAAAAAATGTAAAGACTGCATTATGGTGTACCCATGTAGAGCATCTTTGAAACCCTATATACCCAACATGGTAAATATTTTAAAATCACATTTTAGGATGTCTCTGATATTTGGATAATTTGCCACGATGTATGCTTATGGTTTTATACTTCTAGGCTTTTGGATCTCTACTTTGCCAATATTTTTGCTATTATAGAAGACTATTTTTAAGCAAACCATTAATGATAAAATATTAGAACTTGCTCTAAATGAATTAATATATAGATATTACTTAATCATCTGCGTACGGTGTTAAGTTTTGCAATGGAATATCCAAAAATACAAGGAACAATTATTAAACTGAATTCTTCTTTTGGGCTACAAATATACTTTCCAATTTAATTCTTTGCCAACTAGACTACTGGATTCGAAATGAAGATTAGTAGCTTCCAAGTTTAAGCAAATCTAATTCCACTTTTTGTGATTTAAAATAATGGATCTAATGACCTTTCATTTTTCTCTTTTTTGTTTTTAACTCAAAGATTGATTTCAGATGGATTCTTTTAATCTATTAAGCGGAAAATTATGATATTTTGAATTTCGTTGGAATTTAATGGTATATTTTTGTTACGTAGAATATTATGATATTTTTGAACAAACATTAATAAACCAAAGAAATCTACCATGCTCTCACATTGGACCATTTGTTTCGGCCATGCATGTTAAATTGACATAAATTATTTCCGAATATAATAATAGTTTATATAAATCAATATCAGTATTATGATATTCTTTATGCATCTCATACACCTTATAATAAATAACCACATCGTAACAAGAAACTTCTTTGCATTTGGATAAGTTCATTATTGGTTATTTTTGGATGACAGGTTTATACAAACTAGTGTAAATAGAGTTAAAATAGTAAGAAAGCATAATGCATAACTATGAACTTTGAAAAATCAAATACAATATTGCTAATAATTTGTGGGATAAACTCTGTAGCACGGGTTCGCATGGTTTAATTACATGCACCATGGGAACTAAACACCGTGCTACAGCGATCTCGGAATGAAAAAAGTTTTCTACAACGAGTAATGGATAGAACAAGCTCCAACAAGGTACGCTACACACATATTAATTTCACCGTATCGTGTCATACGTTGACTTACAATGCAAACTGACTTTCCATTGAAATTTACCCAACTGAGATGCACCGAGTTTTATTATATTTTTACTTTTTCAAGTTTGTCATCGTAAAAATAACTGTAAAACAATGTTTTTCCATATACTGCTGGGCTGGCTTTATACTATTTCGTTTCTTTCCCTGACAATTTGGAAATGTTGATGTATTGGCTATATAATAATCTGAAATAGCTCTCTTATCTTTGACTGCAAAAATCAAAATCTTCCAACTTAATGCCATCAACATATTCACTTTATGGCTCTCTAGCCTACGTGCGGACAGATATTTCATGCTATTTATTTTTCCTCTCTCTGCCTAAAATAAAACTATAAACTACAGTTTCTGAACTTAACCTAAAAGGCTAAAACACACATAATTCATCTTATATGCGTGCGCAAAAATTTAACTTTTATACATGGTATGGATTTGCAAGCACTACAAATTTTCCTTTCTGGTCATGACCTCTGTAAATATAATATTTTTCAAGGTAGTACAATGTTTTGATGGTTTCCTATTGATTTTGTATATTGTATGAACATTTATGATGTGAAACCCAAGAAATTTTAGAAAACATCAAAAATGTTGATGTATAGAGAGAAATGATGCGCAGATTAGAATGACATTTGCCAAACTGTTTTTTGTTTTATGTACATAATAATTAGAGAGTAAGAGAATTAGAATTCTGCTACTTGGGCTTTATTTATGATAAAGGCGCCCTTCAAGGTAATGGATAATGTAATAATAATTTCTCCTTTCACAAGTCTATATTACCATCTAAAGATTTGAATATTTATATTTAGGCTACCTATAGCATAGAGAGAAGATGAAACTGTGGTATAACCTGCTGTTTAAATATATAGGATTTAAATTCACTTCTTTCGAAGGACTCATCCTATATTTAGTCTAAGAAAATATTGATAATACATGTCATGTTGTGTTTCATGGACGTAGCTATAGTGACTATATCACACAAAAAATTAGTAGTTGTAGGCTGATTTATTTTCTTTCTTGCTTACTGTCAATTAGTATATGTTTTTTCATCATCATATTGATTTTTTAATTTCTTATACAAAAAGGATATATGCGTACTATGCGTTAGTTTAGATATCAACATAACTTAACTTTATCAAAATAATTTTCCGAATATAACACAAACAAAGAACGGATGATGGTTATAAAAAAATCTCCGCCATCCGTATGCAAAGCATGGGTATTAAAAGCCATGGTTAATTACATTATAATATATGCTACATGATATCCTCAATGAGACACTTATAATTTATTTGTATTTCATAAACTGCTTTATATTAAAAGCCATTTTCATGTCTTTACTATATTACTTAATCATAATTTTCCACCAGCCTCCCTGGTGCTTTCAGTTGTAGTTTTTTTCTCCTTTCTGTGTAATTTTTTTGCTTCTTCTCATTAAAATTTATATTTTTTTCACCGTTTGGGAATAAAATTTTTAAGGTTTTGAAGTTAATTCAATTTACATTTTGAAGCTTTGAGTTCATTTTAATTTCTTGCTATAGCGGCAGTTGTTTAAATGCACTAACATCATCAGGTGTTGTCCGTTTCTCTTTGATTGGTATTCTGAATGCATAACATTTAATGCTGACTCTTTATTTCCTTTTTGGGCCTACCTATTTCCTTGCCACTTTTTATATTTCATTTGCTGCCCTACAGGCAATGTAGTTTCAGTGACCGCTTGCAGTCCATATTTCAGCTACTCAATTTACTTATTGCCATTAAATTGGAACAGAATAATTAGAAGCCAAAGGTTTACATTGTCTTTAAACTGAATTGCACTACTCCAAATTAAAGGTCATAAGTTACCGCTACCTAACTCCTATGAAACCAGGCTACTCATCTGACTTCCCACTAGCTAACTTACTTTATTCCTATTATGTACCGCGCTGTCAACAATGGATATTGTACGTTCACTGCTCGACTCACTCACCATTCACACTATATGGGCAACGGTATGAGTGCGGATTGGCAGGTTGTGGAACTCAGTCAACTTAAAAACCAATGATGTAATTGGATTCAACTTATAATTTTTGGATGGCGAGGTATGTTTGTTCACTATTTACACTTCACAATCTACATGTTCCAAAACACTTCTCCCTCATCATTCTTCTACGTTTTCTTTGTCTGTGCTTTTTTCCCTAAAGCAGCTTCTTCAAGCTTCATTGTAATTAAATTCATGCAGGAGCACACATGCTCTTACCATATTTAATGCCGATAATTAGACAACTTTTGGAGGTACACTCAATTGTCCATGTTTCGGATAAATTCTTTTACCATTTCAAATAATTTGGATTTCATACATAAAAAGAGTCACCGCTACCAAATATTAGATTGTTTGTACATTTACTTGCAATACATACGCCTGATAAAAAAGCCATTTTTAGCTGAAAATTCCATTTTCTGTTTTTGCATCCAACCGTTTAAAGCAAGCATACTAACTCAATTATGTATACCAAATGTAATGTTTCTTACCTATGCAAAACATGGTACATATGAATAATTAAATATGGCTAAATCAATATTCACCGTTTGGTTGTTAAATTATACATGTATATTTTGTTTAACTGTAGGTAAAACTAAGTAACCTACAATTTAGTTATTTATTACGCTGCCTTTTATAGATCTTTATTGATTTGTCAGTAGTTAAAGAGAGCAGAATCAATACCGTACATTTTCACTTCTACTTAATATCTAAGGTTGTTTATTATTGGAAACAGTAGGCTTATATCAACATGATATGTAAATACATGGGTTCTGTCAAAAAATTATAGGAAATTGTTAGTGTTTTTTTAATGTATAAATTATTAATAAATTTAATTTGTTTCCTGTTCTTGATTTCACCCAATCAATTATAACTACAAAGATGTAATCAACCTTTACTTTGAAACTATATTCATGGTAAACCAATTAATATACATTTATTTTGTTCCACCGTTATTAGCTAAACTGTATGCATGACAGTGAATTTATTAATATGAAGTTTTGTTTATTTTCAGGTTGTTGTTGCTGTTTTGGACCCAAAATGTATGGAATAAAGCTATTCGTTAAACTTTATGCAGCCGCATCGCAATTGTTTTTGTTATCATTTCAATAATAAAAACAACCTGTGTAGCTACATTTTTTATGCATATCATGCTGCTATAGTTGAGGATTTATGTTTCATAAACTGATATTTTGAACTTTTTGTATGTATGTTGAAGTTTCTGATATTAATATTTCACTGTACATTCTTATATTGGTAATTGGTTATTGGATATATTGGTTCATAAACAGCAATACCATATATTGTAGTACTTTTATATTGCAGATTTATTCCACTATGTGTCCATGATTTAATACTATTCTATTCACATAACATATGTTAATGATAAAATGTAACCCATGTTTGTACTACAACCTCTGACAGCCGAAATTATTATGACAAGACATATTATATATACGGAAAGGACTATTTTCATCTATTTATTCTTCTTATTGTTCTTTTATATAGGGAATATTGTATGGATTTGTGCTGAACGAAAAAAAAGCTAAGCCCAAAACTGTATTTACAATAGTAATAGGTTGTATTTACATTTATTTAAATATGTTTTCATATTTACGCCAATCCGTGTGCGAAGCACGGGTTCGCACTAGTTATTTTGGATGGGCAAGCTGGTAATCTCCCAATTATGTTATGGGACTCGAAGCTTAGTGGAAAATAGAATCCAATAGCACCCTTATTTATGAAATGTTGGATACTAAATAATTGTGAAAAATGAAAAGTCTAATTGTTCAACACATAAAATAAGCGAGTTATCTTATCACTGTCTTATCATATGTTAGTCTTGTTTCTTATTCTCAGAACATAGCATATCAAACTGTACATTAGTTTTGTGAATAATTAATTTTACATGTTTTATTGAAAGATTTAACTACAAAATTAATACTAATATAATGTTCTCTCCAAGTTGAATGAAAGAATTAAATATGAATTAATTTTGTAATTGATTCTTACTTATTTCATCAAATGGAAAGTTATAATTATGGAGTATATACATACACACCCAGAAATATACGTATACATACATATACACCCACAAACACACACACACACATACACACACACACACATATACATACACATACACATAAGTGCAAGGATCGGCTATACCTCAGTTCCCCCTGACTTTTACCGTACATTTCGAATTATATAATAACATTTCCACTCTCTTCCCACTAGCTATATTTCATTCGGAATGTATGGTGGAAACCGGGGAGGTATTGACGTGTAGCCAATGCTTACGCTGTATGTGTGAGTGTGTGTGTCCGTGTGTGTATTTATATGTGTGTGTACACAAATATATATAGGAATACACACACACACATATATATACACATATATGAATGAAGGCAATTATTTTCACCCTATTTTCTTTTTAATTTATGTTTTTCATCAAATTTAACATGATACCAAAGCAGTTTTATTTGAAGGAAAATTTATCTATACATTGTTCTTATATGATTCATCGTAATTTCCAATTAAAATTCAATCTCCATCAAAAATAAAAAGGATTTCAATAACAATTATACTTATTGGGTTTTTTAATTTGTAGGTATATAATGAAGCAATATTATGGATAAAATTTTGTTAATATATTTAATAATTTATGTAAAGGAATGATAAAGCTTCCGAAGGCCGCCGACGGCCCCATCATATGGTATTCGACGATTACTTATTTTAATTAATTTAACTTATCACATTATTTTAACTTATTATTTATAGAAATTTGAAATTTATTTTAAAATATTAATTTAATTTCTAAAAATTAAAGAAAATATTTTTACTTAATTCTGCAATTTTGTAATGGTTTGTGTTAAATAAATTAGTGTTTTCAATGACCTTTTGTTATGTAATTTGATAGTTAATTTTATTTGTAATGACCCGCTATTTCAAACCATTCAAATCGACAATAATCCACACATGTCAGACTTGAATTGTTTCAAATAGCAGATTGTTAATTTATAATTGTTAAAACTTAGCATATACAGTAAATAAATCAATCACAGAATCACAGGCACAGAGTTTTACAATAATAAGCAGCAGAATAAAATAACTAGTAGTTCATGAAGCTACTACAGAAATAATAGTCCAAAACAGAATACATCAAAAATCCCAATACACAGAAGTCTCTAACACAAAAGCAAATGACAAGTTTGAAACATACAACTGAAAATAACAGAAATAAACTGAAAGCTGAAATAGATAAGATAGTCCTTCCAAGCAAACTCCAAGCTCCAAAAGATGAGTTTCAAAAGCTGTGACACTTGGACTGACTCGAGCATAAAGCAAAACACCAAACACTTGAGTCAAGATTAACATTCTTATACAAGTAAATCAAACTCAAATGGAATGTCAAGTGAAATGCAATATAACTCAAGGGATGTTGTGATTCCATCCTTTAAGGATCCGATAAACTATCTACATACATAGTACAATACGCTACATATATAATGTTTACAATAAAGTAAAATATCCAAATAACGTTAAGGAGTTACCTGTATCCTCTTTAACACATTTAATATATTCCCGTAGTCTATACATACCGTAATTCCTCTGTAAACTGTAGGGCTATCAGAGGGCACTCCATAGGTACGGTACAAACCAATCTCGTAGAAGGCGCGATAAGGCATGTGACAAGGCACGCGAGGCAATGCCCAAGGTAGGATACTACCGTTTTGCGGATCCGGATTGGTGGTAATTCATCGCAGCTACTACCGCTGTTGAATATGCGCTTATATGATTTTTGTTTGATGATAATAAACATATATACATTCGTTTAAATGTATTTGATAATATACTATTTTATTTTTCACAGATTAAATAAATATTTGCTGAATAAAATAAATAACACGGAATTTGAATTCAAACAAATATTTTATTCAAATAAATATTTATTACAACTTTGAATAGTACAATTTCAAGCTCTCACTATTCACTATACAACTTTGATACAAATTCAATTACATCACTATTTTACATCAGCACCTCACTACATATCACTCACACTCGTATTTATCTTCAACTGCATTCCAGTTTGAATCCAGCATCTGAGCAATCTGCAAAAATATTCACTAACGCAGTAAAATTGAAAAAGAAATATTTTTGCAATATAAAATGAAATATGAATTTTGAAAATAATATTTGCCTCAGTTATTTGGGTTGTTCGTCATAATTTAAATTTGAATTCATCATACACGAACAACTTGTGACATACACAGTGTATTACTGTATATGCCACAAGGCCGTGCTCGCCGATATATACACTTGATTGTTTTACAGGGACAGGTACGCACATGTCAAACCCAAATGAAAAACCGGGTTCAACTCACGTGCAATAACATTGAAAATCACGACACGAGCACAAGGTCAAACCAGAGTTGTGAAACTGGATTCAACACAGGTGCAAATTCAAAAATAAATTCGAATGCAATAAAATGGTCGGGAGTACACATGCCCAGACTCAAGCCAACATGAAACAAGACTGAATCAAAATGCAACGACCAAAATCATCAATGAACAAAGACTCCAAGCCTACAAAACTGCATGCACACGGCAGCTACAAAGTGCAAAGGCCATGATCAAGCCAACACAACAACCATTAACTGCAACAAGGTGATACGCAAACTACAACAGGCCAGAGGTGAAAGCAATACACGACTGAAGTGATGAAGTGAATGCAAACAACTCGGCAATCAAATAACAGTGATGCATTCAACAGTCTCAAGGCTACAACACCAAGTATACATGGATGCAGATTACAAGACAGTCTGCAAGCAAGTTCAAGTGATGAAGCACTGCAACTCAAAGAGCTCAAATGCATACATGAACAAGCAGTGCACCAACGAACCATCAAAGAATGCAACACAGTGATGAGACCAGATGCAAATGTTCTTAACTGCAAGTTTAAACCAAAACACCAAGTGCAACAGCATGAACAAAAGATCAAAGAAAAAGTGAAACAAGTCCAGCTACAAGTTGCAGACTCGAAGCATCAGTGGACACAAATAAACACAATGCACATGCCAACAACAAGTCCAGCAAATATGACACCAAGCTACAAACTCAAATGCAAACAGAGACCAAACTGCAGCAAGACCACATGCATGTAGACATCAAGCAAATAGAGGCAAAGGCATAATGCATCATGAACATGTAACTGACCAGAGAATATCAACTACTCAAATGAATTCAACGATATTATGGAGTGTATACAACATGATGAGTCAGTGCAGTAAACAATGAAGCATGTTCATGGAACACAGCAACAACAGCCAGTACTAACATGGACAGAAGGCAGTGAAATTCAGAGCATATGAAATGCAGACTAGAAGTGCAACTACAAGGTACAGCTAGCTACAAGTTATGCAGGATCAAAGCAAACAAATGTCAACACAATGAAAAACTCAAATCTGGCCAAAAACAAGACAGACCAACACAACAGCCCCAAAACCAAAGATGCAACAGATAATGATGCAGGGAAGACTCGAATGACCAAGTGCACCACTGACAATATCAACAACTCAAATATCAAGCACATGAATTCGCAAATAAATTTCAGACTCAAAGAATCAACTACAAGCCCAATTGGCAACACAGCAGCAACATGTACACAGTAAACAAAGACCAAAGTGCATGAACACAGTGAAGACCACAAAGGCAGTGCAACAGTGGTGATGCAGTATCATGGTACATTTCAAGTTCATCAGTATATGACAGCAACCAGAGGCAACATCACACAATCGAAGATAACTACAGTACAAAATCAAATACCAACTATCCAAGTACAACATGAACACTATAGGCCGAGGTGAACAATGTAAGGGACGAAGCCGTGGAAGCATAGCAAAGCCAAAAATCGTCACAGTCAATATTGAACGAGTCAATAATCAAAACCGTGTCAACCATGTCGTGGGAAGCAAGCATCACAAAATATATACGAAGTGACAAAGTCAGAGAGATCATAATCGTTCAAGCATAATCATACGGCAGAGATAAAAAAAATTGACAAATTCAAATCATCAGAACGAACGCAAAAATAGGATTTCGAATCCTTTATAAGTCCAATCATCATTGACAAAATAATCATCGAGTTCAAGTACGAAAGATTAGAAAAAGCAAAAAGCACAAATTACATACCGAAGCAATCGAACTCGATCAAGGAGGAGAAGCCGCAAACAATTGAAGCAAATCAGAGAAACAGTGATTGCAATCAACCAACAAAGGCAGCGACTTCAATTTGAAACCCTAATTTAAGAGCACGACACCAAAGGGACGAAGCCCTAAATCTGCAAGAGGAGCGGCCATTTTTCCACGAACGAAAAAATAAAAGGAACGGGTTGAAGAAGTGAATAAGGGGCCGGCCTTTGTTTTATTAATTTGGGCTTTGTTTTTTTTATTAAATAGGGTTTTGTTATTTAAATTGTTTTTAAATTGTATTTTTCTTTTAAACCGTTTTTAATTTTCTAGTCGTGTGACTAGGGGACAAACTACGGTGTGTAGTTTGGGAATCCGCAGCTCGGTGGTTGAGTTGTGGTCAGGGTTTTGAGCGTAGAGTTAGATTAGTCAATAGCGGGTATAGCGAGTTTACGTGTGTAAGCGAGGGACTATCTAATTTCTAGTAGAAACCTTGGGGGCAGCACGTAGGCAGGGTTTTGCCGAAGCTGGGTAAATTCTGTGTTGTTCTGTTCTGTTATTTATATTCTGCTATATCTGTGCTGCTATTCTGTGATCTGAATTTAAATTAATTGATAAGTTTCCGCGATTAATTTTTATAATTTACACTATCACCCTATTCACCCCCCCTCTAGGGTGAAATCGATCCTACAATTGGTATCAGAGCTAGGAACAAAAGCCATTTTTGTTTTAAAATTTTGATTTTACAAAAACCAATTTTCGTTTAAAAATTCGTGTTTCAAAAATCAATTTTTGTTTTAAAAATTCGTGTTTCAAAAAATCGGTTTTTGTTTTAAAAATTTGAATTTTTAAAATGGCTTCTTTTAATAAAGCTTTTGCAGAAGGTCAATCCATAGTTAGACCACAAATGTTCAATGGTGAATATGCTTACTGGAAAAATAGAATGCACATTTTTCTGAAAACCATTGACGCTTGGAATATTGTTGAGACAGGTTATAGTATACCAACTATAACTGTAGATAATCAGGAAATAGAGAAACCAAAAGATCAATGGACAGATCTAGAAAATAGATTACAAAATGCTAATGCTAGAGCTATGAATTCTATTATCTGTTCATTGGATCAATTTGAATTTAATCGTGTCTCACATTGTCTAACTGCACAGGAAATATGGCACACACTAGAAGTGACTCACGAAGGAACATCTCAAGTCAAAGAATCTCGCCTTGCAATGCTAAGCAGCGAATATGAGAACTTCAAAATGGCGAAGGAAGAAAATGTCAAAGAGATGTACGGACGACTCTCCAATATCGTATACAAATCAAAAGCTCTCGGAAAAACATACACCGAATTAGAAATAGTCCGGAAAATCCTCAGAGTCCTTCCACGAAGCTTTGAAGCAAAAGTAACTGCCATACAAGAATCGAAAGATTTAAAACAACTTAAAGTTGAAGAACTCATCGGAAATCTCACCACTTATGAGCTAGAAATGAAATTCAAAGAAGAGCGTGAAGGAGGTGACACTCAAAAGAAATCAATAGCGCTCAAAGGAACTACCGAAAGTGATGATGATAACGACGATGATGATGGTGCAGAAGAACTAGAGCTGTTAATAAGGAAATTCAAAAAATGGAATCAGAAATATGGAAATTCAGCTCGAATTCAAAAAGCAAAAAGCAGAATAGCCAAAGCATTAGACTACTCAGAAGAACAAAAGTTTATTTGTTATAATTGCAACAAACCCGGCCATATCAAGCCCGATTGTCCACAAATTAAATCCAGCCATGGAAAGAAACAGAAAAAGAAAAGTTTTGCAGCCACTTGGGATGAAATAGACGAGAATGATCAAAGCACTGGCAGTGAAAGCGAAAAGGCAGAATTGTGTCTTCGAGGTGATACAACTGACAGTGACGATGACGAGCCAAGTGAGGTATCAAAACTTACCCATTCTGAGTTGCTTATATATTTTCATGAAGTAAACGGTTGTTTTGAACGACTTAGGGAAAAATACGCCAAACTTGAATCTCAAAAAGATACTTTGATAGAATGTAATAAACAACTTGATCAATTAGTTAAAACCTATCAAAGTAGGATCCCTAAGTGTGATAAGTGTCCAACATTTGATGAAGAAATTAAAAAATCAGAAATTAAAATAAAATCGCTTGAAAATGAAATTCTGATTTTAAAGGAGAATGAAAATACTAGGAGAGAGAATTCTATTAAAAAGTGCACACAGTTGTTAAACGAAAATGAATCTCTCAAATCACAAGTTCAACAATTGTCAACGACTTTAGATAAATTTTCAAAAAGTGAAAAATCATTGAATATGCTATTAGGAAAGCAAACTGTTAATACGGTTAAACAAGGACTTGGATATAATAGTTCGAAAATTGTTGAAAACAAGATTAATCAAGAAAATTCATTGTGCACGATTTGTAGAAAATATGGACACAATCACGATAATTGTTGGTATAGACCCAAACATGTGAAAACTATACCGATTTGGGTTCCAAAAGGCACAAATATAAAATCTCTCAAAGTTAAACAAATTTGGATGCCAAAGGGAACAATTATAAATAGTTTTGGGTCTACACAAAATTATTTTTCAAAATTTTCTGCCACTAACAACCATGGACCTATAAAAACAAATAGGTCACATAAATCCTTTCCCGTGTAGGTGTGGTGGCAGGCTAAGGAACAACAATTGTGTTCTCTGGATTTTTGGCTGTTCCAGAAACACAACGGGCGACAAAACAAAGTTCCTTAGCCTAGTATAAAGGTGACAGAATCACAATGGACAACGACGAAAAATATCGTAAAGGTAAAACAGGTAATGGTATGTTTTTAAACGATATATTAAATGTGATAATCTGCACCATATTCTAAATTAAAATCAGCCAATATTGAGATGATGAAAAGATGATAATTCTGACTTATTCAAAATAGTTGGCCAATTATATTCTTATGCCAAAAACACTATAATAATCTTTAGATTTTTTGAATTACTTCATATATATCATTTTGAATTAAAAATAGTGTTTTGTTGGATAATCATACATTTGGTTATAATTCGGCGAACTCTATATTCACGGTTTTTGATTATTAACACGGCTTCAATTCAGATTCAAAAGAATGTCGTTTAATTTGTTGTTAAAATTGAATTTGAAAGTTTTGGTGCACACTTCATGTTTTGGTCTATAAAATTCAATTGATGATAATTTTTGAGTGAAAGAGAAATTCAGATGCAGATTACACTGGTAATCTAGTTGATAGAAAAATTACTAGTGAAACGTGATTTTTTTTGAGACATTTAGTAACCGCATCGTTTTTCAAAGAAAATATCTGTATATTCTTCATTTCAAATAATTTTCAAATAGCAGAAAATTCTCTTTTAAAACCCCTGGAGAAAATCATGTTTAACCATAGTTTCAGGTTAGTCATTTTTGAAAAATTAATTTCATAATTATTTTTGAATTTGATTTTAAATGACTATTTTGACTAATCTGACTCCCTAATGTTTATTGAAAAGAAAAAATAGTGATTAAAAAAAATGATGAGTGTTGATGTTGATCAAATATTATAACTCGAGAAAATATAATTAGAAAATTTCTTTAGAAATTTAAACAAGAGTTATAAAACTTTTTGTTGGTAAAAATTCCATGACCATCTCTATATCTATCATATTTCTAACAACCATCACTCATCAAAATTCTATATAGTTTGTCGATATGTGGTACTTTAAACAGGAATCGTTCGTTTTTCATTTTCACATTTTTTAAAATAATAATAATAAAAAATTAATTAATAATAATAATAAATAAATACCAAAGTATTCACTCTCATTTAAAAGTCCTCACGGTTATGCATGGGTGAATTACTTGGAATTTGTTATGTGATTCCATGCTCATTTAAAAGTCCTCGCGGTTATGCATGTATGGAACGCATATCAAAAGTTGATCTTTTTTACCTTTTAAAATAAACAAGTTGATTTTAATCCCATTTAAAAGTCCTCACGGTTATGCGTGGTTAGAAGATACTTGAATTCGTTTTTTTTAAAATAAAATTGGAATACTACTAATCTCATTTAAAAGTCCTAACGGTTATGCATGGTTAGTAGATATTCAAATTCCTGATATAAATATGCCACAAATAGACACAACTGTATGGTTTTATATGATGATATCATTCCTATCATTCTAAAAGTGGAATATGCGCCTAACAAAATATTTATGATTTTTGTTTGACTTTTTATTGAAATTTAATATTTATATTCAATTGAGTTTATTGTTGGATTGATATCGATTACTTTATCTCTATTTTCTCTAACACTATTATTTTTTTGCCGATAACAAAAGGGGGAGAGAAAAGTTAAGATTTTGTCAAATAAAATCAAGCAAAGGTCAAATAATTTTCCATTTTGCATCTAGACTCATTTATA
The DNA here is from genome assembly GCA_030765085.1 of Allium cepa. Taxonomy (NCBI): domain Eukaryota; kingdom Viridiplantae; phylum Streptophyta; class Magnoliopsida; order Asparagales; family Amaryllidaceae; genus Allium; species Allium cepa. The sequence continues at coordinate 123,946,259 of CM060940.1, read as the reverse complement.
TATTTTTATTTGTATGCATATATGTAGGGGGAGTTTTGTGTAGAGAGGAAGCATTTAAATAGAGGGAGCAATTAGAGCATATCAATGATCAAATACATTTAACATAATCAAAATCTTAAATATATGTTTGTTATCATCAAAAGGGGGAGATTGTTGAATATGCGCTTATATGATTTTTGTTTGATGATAATAAACATATATACATTCGTTTAAATGTATTTGATAATATACTATTTTATTTTTCACAGATTAAATAAATATTTGCTGAATAAAATAAATAACACGGAATTTGAATTCAAACAAATATTTTATTCAAATAAATATTTATTACAACTTTGAATAGTACAATTTCAAGCTCTCACTATTCACTATACAACTTTGATACAAATTCAATTACATCACTATTTTACATCAGCACCTTACTACATATCACTGACACTCGTATTTATCTTCAACTGCATTCCAGTTTGAATCCAGCATCTGAGCAATCTGCAAAAGTATTCACTATCGCAGTAAAATTGAAAAAGAAATATTTTTGCAATATAAAATGAAATATGAATTTTGAAAATAATATTTGCCTCAGTTATTTGGGTTGTTCATCATAATTTAAATTTGAATTCATCAAACACGAACAACTTGTGACATACACAGTGTATTACTGTATATGCCACAAGGCCGTGCTCGCCGAGATATACACTTGATTGTTTTACAGGGACAGGTACGCACAGGTCAAACCCAAATGAAAAACCGGGTTCAACTCACGTGCAATAACATTGAAAATCACAACACGAGCACAAGGTCAAACCAGAGTTGTGAAACTGGATTCAACACAGGTGCAAATTCAAAAATAAATTCGAATGCAATAAAATGGTCGGGAGTACACATGCCCAGACTCAAGCCAACATGAAACAAGACTGAATCAAAATGCAACGACCAAAATCATCAATGAACAAAGACTCCAAGCCTACAAAACTGCATGCACACGGCAGCTACAAAGTGCAAAGGCCATGATCAAGTCAACACAGCAACCATTAACTGCAACAAGGTGATATGCAAACTACAACAGGCCAGAGGTGAAAGCAATACACGACTGAAGTGATGAAGTGAATGCAAACAACTCGGCAATCAAATAACAGTGATGCATTCAACAGTCTCAAGGCTACAACACCAAGTATACATGGATGCAGATTACAAGACAGTCTGCAAGCAAGTTCAAGTGATGAAGCACTGCAACTCAAAGAGCTCAAATGCATACATGAACAAGCAGTGCACCAACGAACCATCAAAGAATGCAACACAGTGATGAGACCAGATGCAAATGTTCTTAACTGCAAGTTCAAACCAAAACACCAAGTGCAACAGCATGAACAAAAGATCAAAGAAAAAGTGAAACAAGTCCAGCTACAAGTTGCAGACTCGAAGCATCAGTGGACACAAATAAACACAATGCACATGCCAACAACAAGTCCAGCAAATATGACACCAAGCTACAAACTCAAATGCAAACAGAGACCAAACTGCAGCAAGACCACATGCATGTAGACATCAAGCAAATAGAGGCAAAGGCATAATGCATCATGAACATGTAACTGACCAGAGAATATCAACTACTCAAATGAATTCAACGATATTATGGAGTGTATACAACATGATGAGTCAGTGCAGTAAACAGTGAAGCATGTTCATGGAACACAGCAACAACAGCCAGTACCAACATGGACAGAAGGCAGTGAAATTCAGAGCATATGAAATGCAGACTAGAAGTGCAACTACAAGGTACAGCAAGCTACAAGTTATGCAGGATCAAAGCAAACAAATGTCAACACAATGAAAAACTCAAATCTGGCCAAAAACAAGACAGACCAACACAACAGCCCCAAAACCAAAGATGCAACAGATAATGATGCAGGGAAGACTCGAATGACCAAGTGCACCACTGACAATATCAACAACTCAAATATCAAGCACATGAATTCGCAAATAAATTTCAGACTCAAAGAATCAACTACAAGCCCAATTGGCAACACAGCAGCAACATGTACACCGTAAACAAAGACCAAAGTGCATGAACACAGTGAAGACCACAAAGGCAGTGCAACAGTGGTGATGCAGTATCATGGTACATTTCAAGTTCATCAGTATATGACAGCAACCAGAGGCAACATCACACAATCGAAGATAACTACAGTACAAAATCAAATACCAACTATCCAAGTACAACATGAACACTATAGGCCGAGGTGAACAATGTAAGGGACGAAGCCGTGGAAGCATAGCAAAGCCAAAAATCGTCACAGTCAATATTGAACGAGTCAATAATCAAAACCGTGTCAACCATGTCGTGGGAAGCAAGCATCACAAAATATATACGAAGTGACAAAGTCAGAGAGATCATAATCGTTCAAGCATAATCATACGGCAGAGATAAAAAAATTGACAAATTCAAATCATCAGAACGAACGCAAAAATAGGATTTCGAATCCTTTATAAGCCCAATCATCATTGGCAAAATAATCATTGAGTTCAAGTACGAAAGATTAGAAAAAGCAAAAAGCACAAATTACATACCGAAGCAATCGAACTCGATCAAGGAGGAGAAGCCGCAAACAATTGAAGCAAATCAGAGAAACAGTGATTGCAATCAACCAACAAAGGCAGCGACTTCAATTTGAAACCCTAATTTAAGAGCACGACACCAAAGGGACGAAGCCCTAAATCTGCAAGAGGAGCGGCCATTTTTTCACGAACGAAAAAATAAGAGGAACGGGTTGAAGAAATGAATAAGGGGCCGGTCTTTGTTTTATTAATTTGGGCTTTGTTTTTTTTATTAAATAGGGTTTTGTTATTTAAATTGTTTTTAAATTGTATTTTTCTTTTAAACCGTTTTTAATTTTCTAGTCGTGTGACTAGGGGACAAACTACGGTGTGTAGTTTGGGAATTCGCAACTCGGTGGTTGAGTTGTGGTCAGAGTTTTGAGCGTAGAGTTAGATTAGTCAACAGCGGGTATAGCGAGTTTACGTGTGTAAGCGAGGGACTATCTAATTTCTAGTAGAAACCTTGGGGGCAGCACGTAGGCAGGGTTTTGCCGAAGCTGGGTAAATTCTGTGTTGTTCTGTTCTGTTATTTATATTCTGCTATATCTGTGCTGCTATTCTGTGATCTGAATTTAAATTAATTGATAAGATTCCGCGATTAATTTTTATAATTTACACTATCACCCTATTCACCCCCTTCTAGGGTGAAATCGATCCTACAACCGCCCACCTCGAGACACACTCTCAATCAAAGATGTGCACACCAAAATCAAATCACAAAAGTAATAAATACAGTTTCGAAGAAATATGTCTGATAGGAGGTGCGACCTCACTTGGCCTGGCGTAGCTTCTGTTTTACCCACATCAAGCCGACTCTCGGGAGTCAGGGCTACGTAAATACCTCATACAAAATCGTTCACCAAACCATCCTACTTCATTCTGCAATCTCCATCACGTACACAGTTGTTAAAGTGACTTTTGGTATTGGGAGGGAGTACGACAATATCTGATCCCATTCTCTTTAACAATCAACCGCTTATTTCACACCATGGTCATTTTGTAAATCACTTTATAAATGTTTAAATAAATCTCAAATTACAAGTTTAAATCAAAATTAAGTATTCAATTTTTATTTTATTTAAATCCAAAAATCTTCATTTAATTGTCTGTAATTAAATCAAGCTATTAATCATACTTTGAATTTCTAAATTCATTAAGTACCAAATAAATCCTTATTTAGATTCAATTATTACCTATTTAAGTTATAAATAAATTCCAATTTATCTTTCCAACCTTTTTAATTTATTAAAGTTATAAAAATCTATTGTATATATAAATTTTAAATAATCATTTTTATAAAATATTATGTATATATTAATTAAAAATAAATTTTATAAAATTGAATTAAATTAAACCTTTTATTTAAATCTATTTTAAATCTAATTTTATATATTTTAAAAATAATAGAATATAAGTAAAATTTTATAACTAACATTTTAAACTAAACTTATAATTTTATAATTCCAAAAACATAAAATTTTAAAATTATAAATTTACACATATTAAAATAAAATATTTATTATATTTCAAAATCAAAACTCATATATTTTCTTTCAAAAACTTGGAAATCATTTCGAAAATAGACCAACGGTGTCTATATATAATTTTCTATCCTATAGTCAAGTGATACGAAATATTTGTCATTTCAATCCGCAATATCATTTAAACACGCAATCCCAAAACTTCAAAAATCAATGAAAATCACTTGGGTTTATCGTTTGAACCATAACGATTTCCCTAGATCTAAAGTCCATTCTGGTACGTATCATTTCAACCCATAGTGATTCCTAATACAAAAGGAACTTGTTGAGTGAGAACAAAAATGAAATAACATAATATATCAATTACTAATATAAATGATCAATAGTAATTTAAATAAAATAGTCAGTCAACATGTAATGGTGTCAATTATACAAGCGATCAATTTAAAATATCACATATCATATTTAACAACTAATAATTCTAGTTTAACAACATATTTAAATTGTCATTTCATACGAAATCAATTTACCAAGCATAAGAACATTAATCGTGAGCGATTTCTCACCTTTCGTGGCTAGATAACAGATGGAAAACAACTACGACAAAAAACGATGAAACAGACACAACACAAATCAGGCACCGATCTGCGACAAGCAAATAGTATATTCAGCACGAGATTTCAATAAAACAAATATATACATGTGTGATATATATATACATTTGTTTTATAATATTCGAAGGAACAAATCGATATATGTATATATGCGACATATATTATCTTCGTCGACGAATAAAAACATATGTATGCGGTACACGTAACATAAATAAGCCCATAAAATATATATACATGCCATATAATTTCAGTCATCAATAGATATAGGCAACGCATATATATACTAGTGGTTACTTCTGTTAACACACACATACATTATACTTCTGTCAACTAGTACATAGACAACAGCAACCAGAATAATGAGTTGTCATATATACTTTTGGCTAGAACAGAAATCAAGACAAAGCACTGAGCAAAAAGTCAAAAGCTGCAACATATATATATTAGAAGAACATATTATATATATATATATGCAATACATCAATATGATCTATGCCACAGCCCATACACTAGCAACAAATATGCATAAAAATGAGCACTGAAGCCCACATCAACCTATTAGTGAAGGAATCTATATATATATATATATAAATTGCGCATATATATGACAAATAAACTACAGAGGGAAAAAGGTTTCAGGCAAATAAAAAAATCAAACTGGAAAAGAAAAAGTTGGTCACACAACAAAATACATATCAAATACAAGCTTCAGCCAAAATGGAATATGCATGAGTAGTGCTTCGACCAAAACCAAGGGGTAGGTGAGGCCAAAGTAAAGTCAGGGAGGATGGCTCGCTTGCTTGGGGTCGGTGGTGGGCTACACCGGAGGGTGCTTTGGGTCAGGAGGGGTGGCACTTCGGGTTTTTCTTTCTAGTCTGGTGGTGGTTGTTTGGATGGTGGAGATGATTCGAGCGGAGGGCAGACAGAAGTGGTGGCGAAAGAGGGTGCTTCGGTCTGGGCTTGAGTCAGGTTGGGGAAGGCGTGGGTCAGGTGATTTAGGGCGGCGTTCACGGCTGCTTGGAGGCGGGCTTGGTGAAAGGGGAATGGTTGTTTTGAGTTTGGATGGGAGAGGCGGGAGGGTGATGGAGAGGGAGATCTGGGGCGGTTTGAAAGGAGGAATTCACAGCAAAGGCAAGGGGATGCACGAAAAAAAAGAAGGGCAGGAACATGCTTTAGGAACGAAAACAAAAGTGAAACTTACCTTTTTTTATAGAATGAACAGGCAAAATGAGAGAGGAAGAGACAAGAGCTATTATATATTAATTCAAAGGAATAGAAAAGGATAACTCGTGGTTTCAAAATTTATTAAAAAAAAATGTATGTTGATAGTTTACGGCTGAGCAATTGAAAAGACAAGGAAAAAGGCACAAATATAGCACTGATACGACAAACCATTTTGCCGTTTTACCGCGTACCGGACACCGAATTATAGAAATGAATATACTGTGGAGATCGTCACAACAAGACGAACAAAATGATACACAGATATCAACGATACGACCAAGCTATAAAAACTCGATTTTTCGCTGTTGAAAATGCTGCTAAAACGCTGAAAATAAGATAAACGGAGCTATATCAGTGTAAATTTTGACGAAACAAATTACGACGTCTCGCTCAGAAAATGATTTACAATTTTATTATATAAAAATATTTAGTTTTCGAAAATATTAAATTTTCAACAAATAAACTGATAAAATTTAAATTTTGAAATTTCATGATTACATATTTTCTAATAAAAATTCACCACTTACTATGTTTGAATGGACGTTTTATAAATATCAAATTTTTATTCAAAATTTTATTGTTTATTTTCATTAATTTTTTTAATTAATTACGTTATAAAATCATTAAAATTCACGGGTCGTTACACTCTCTCTCACTCAAAACTTTTCTTCCCCGAAAATGAACGAGATAGAAGAACAAAACAAGCAGAGAGATAAGATACGTTAAAATAATAGTACCCGAGTCAAATAATTCAGGATTCGGAGCATGCATGGATTTCTCAGTTTTCCAAGTGCAATCCGGATCATCTGTACTCCACTGTACCTTGACTAGACTGACAGATTTTCTCCGATGCTGCATCGTACCTCTATCGACAATACGAAGTGGCTTCGTCTCGATAGTGAGATTTGGCTGTACGTCCAAATTCTCTAACAAAGCCGGCTGAACAACCAAAGACGAATCATGGAGATACTTGTAAAGGTGAGATATGTGAAACACGTTGTGCACACCTGCCAGTTTCTTCGACAAATCAACTCCATAAGCCAAAGGACCAACTCTTTTCAAAATGTGGAAAGGACCAATGAACCTGAGAGTAAGCTTTCTTCTCCGATCAAATCGAACCACACTCTTCAGCGCGAGATCTTAAGAAAGACCTGATCACCCATTGAAATATCCAAATCCCTTCTATGCCTATCAGCATATTTCTTCTGCCTATCCTGAGCAATTCTTATCTTCCTCATATTCTCCTTAACCTTCTTTGAAGCTTCCAGAATCATATCAGGCCCAAGAATTAAGCGATCACCGAGTTCAATCCAGTAAGATGGAGATTTGCAAGATCGTTCGTAAAGTCCGACAAACGGAGACATCCCGATACTTGCGTAAATTCAATGGAATGTGATTAATATATTGATTAAGCTTAAGATGATTCAAATTCAAAGATAGAGTTATACCTAATAACTGTTATTGTAGGTGAATTCAACGAGATGGAGTCGATCTTTCTAAGATCCTCCATAATCAAGAACACAAGCACGAAGAAAAATTTTCAGAATCTGATTCACCCTTTCCATCTGACCATCAATCTGGGGATGATAAGTCATACTAAGGTTCAACGAGTATCCAAAGCTTCCCGAAAAGCTTTCCAAAACTTGCTGGTAAAGATAGGATCACGATCATAAACAATGCTAGCAGGAACACCATGGAGACGGACAATCTCCATCATATAGATCTCAGCTAAGCTCGAAGCAGTTCGATTCGATTTGACTGGAATGAAATGGTCGGACTTGGTCAATCGATCGACAACTACCAAAATACGCTCGTTACCCCTTCTAGTCCTTGGTAAAACATCGATAAAATCGATAGAAATCCAATCCCTCTTCTATATGAAAATCTCAAAGGGTTACAACAATCTTGCAGTCTTCTGGTGATCGGCCTTAACCTGTTGACAAATGACACATCTACCGACATAAATGGAGATGTCCCGCTTCATACCACTCCAATAATACAACTTCTTCATATCCTGAAACATTTTCGTAACACCCAGATGGATAAAGAGTCTAGACTGATGATTCTCCCTAAGAACCTCTTGCCTCAATTCGTCGACATTCGAAACACAAATCCGGTTATTAATCCTCAAAACTCCATTCTGATCAATTTGTGCTCCTAACTCATTCTGATTATCAACTTTTCTACTCCGAATATTCTCCTTCATAAGCCTAAGCATTGCATCCTCATCCTGCTTAGCTACAATTTGATCCAAAAGAGATGGAGAGACTACAATCTGACACAACAAGGCTTTCTTTCGACTCAAAGCATCCGCCACAACATTGGCTTTACAAGGGGTATTGTGACGACCCGTCTTTCAAACCACAGAAAGACGTATCATCAATAAGAAAAGAAAGAGATAGAAATAGAAAAGATAGAAAGAAAGAATGACAACATCAGAATCTCACAGCGGAAACGGAACAAAATATAATATTACACATATCCATTACATAATTTTTACATATATCAGAGTTACACAACATCATGCAAATAAGACAGTCATACATATATCTGCCATTTCATACATTTCAAAATACCACATACATTAACTAACACAGCGGAACTAGATAGATAGATATGTCTGGACTCCTACTTCAAGCTCCTTCAGACTTCAACAATCCAAGACCTATCACTTGGCTACTCATAAAAATTTGAGTACCCAAGAGTTTAAGAAAAACAGAATAAACTCCGAGTCAGACATGGGTCTGGTGTGAGTAAACGTGTTAAAGTTGCTTAACTTTGAAAACTATTTGAAAACAAAGGCATCACGTAAGACTTTCCACACATAAACATGGGTAAGTTTTTACCTTACGCTAACCAAAACATTTTATGGGAAATCCAGTGATATTATAATAGGGTCTAGGGTTTTCAAGTAAACTAGAAAATAGCCGAAATTGTTACATTTATTAAATTCCAGCATACATAGGTATACAATCAAATCCGAGGGCGCTTATTGGATAATGAGTTTCCATCAATGGCAGGACTATTGGGGTACCATCCGTAACAGTACGGGGCCTAGATCATCGTACCGAGGATCACTCCCGATCCCCTGCAACATAAGGCCGGAACCATCCCTTACTGGACTGTCCCGAACAAGACAATCCTGCAGTTGTGCCCAACAACTGCCCACACAGCCGAAAGAAAAGGGACATCTAGACAGGGGTATATCTCGTCCTACTTGGGTGCTACCCACTTAACCTTGCTGCACCTCCCCTGTTTTAGCCATTCCCGGTTGATGAGGCTTGAGGCTGCGATTACCTTTAGAGAACAAATCTCTTACAATGCTCATCGTCCTCCTGACGATGTTATGAAAGCATTCAATGCATACAAGTTCGTTCCGCGTTCGAACAAAACCGAAGGCATTATCTCATTACGCTCATTTTGGAATCATCCTCAGAGTTAACGACAATAACCCTTGTACTCTGAAACATCATCTCGATCTTCACTTGAGATGCCATGACCTATCGTTTAACTTGGATCGATGTGCTTTTCGGATAATCATAATTGACACCCGATCCCGATCTCATCGAGATCCAAACGTGTTTTAAAGGTCAAGTGGTTTAATAGTTTAAACAATTTAATTCAACACTTTAAACTCACATAGCATTCATCACAGATAAATCATACTCAAACATCACAGATATATCCAAAGCATATCACAGAGTATCACAGAATATCACCAAATAGATATCGCAAATCTAGATATTCTACTTATACAATCATCCATAAGCAAGCATCTTTAATCCTTATTATAATTAATTCAATTTAAATTAATTACTTGAGAATTAATCACTTAATCCTGCTTAATAAATCATTAATTAATTTATTTCAAAACGTTATATCAATTAAATTAATTTTTTAATTATCAATTAATAACCTTAATTATTAATTAATAAAATTAATTACCCATTTATTAACCACTAATTACTGAATTAGTTAACTACTAATCATATATTAATTAACTTTAAGTAGTTAATTTAAAATTCTTAATTTAAAATTATTTAACACTTAATGATTTGTTAATCAATCTTTAATAACAAATTTATAAATCTCAATTCACTTAGTTAATTACCATTATCAATGAATTAACATTCTTAATTACCTTACGATATAAATTAATTAAATTAGAATCATTTATCTTACATCTTAAAATCTTCCTTAATAACTTTAAGTAAACTAGTTACTAACTTAAAAGCTTAAATGTTAATTAAATTTAACACTTATCTTACATTAACTACTTAATTAGAATATTAATTAAGATTTAATACATTCTTAAGTATTCACTTAGTTAATTAAAACTTAAAATAAATTCTTTACTTAAATTATCAGACATTAATTAAGTCATCAATACTTAAACTTGTTGGAATGATTAACTTACTTTACTTTTATTAGGTTGAAAGTTTGAAAAACAAAATTCGAGAAAATCCCTAGGTTTACTCTTGTTGAAACTCGAGTTTTCCCATTATCTTCCCCGAGTCCCCTCTTCTTCTTCACATACATTTTTTTTTAAGTTTTAAGTTTTAAACTTAAATAAACTGGGAAGCAGCCTCAAGAACTCGCGCTCCAACCCGAGGCAACCCTTCACTTTCTCGAGCATCCACTTGAGCCGTTCACCACCCAAACTCCTGACACCATATCGAGGTCGTGCACGTGCACAGTGTCTCGTCGACGCTCCGGCGAACCACTCATCATCCGATGAGTCACAAATCACCCCTGCACCCGATTACAAAGATCCATTCGATTCCAAAAGTTCCAGATCGAGGTTTAGCCCTTCGTTCGAAATCCTAAAACTTGACTCCACCCAACAAATCGTTTCGCCCCATTCGCTCCGACCATCGGAGATACTACAACTCCGGTCTCACCTCGCCGATTCCCCATACTACCCTTCCCTTGAATTTCGAGCAGCTCGATCAATCAGAGGTGACGAAATCTCCTCGTCACGGACCACGTCCAAACTCAAGTGTTAAACCCTAAGTTGGCCCATACTCGATGCCGCGACGAACGGAACACTTGCCACTATTTTTCCCAACTTCGCCATCAGCCATACTTGCTTTGTGCAAAATCTCAACATCCCGCATACCTCCGATCACCAGAAATTTGTTAAAACCCATTTCCAGTTCAACTATGAACTGCTCTTAGCATACTCAACTAAAAATCTCCATTTAAGTTTTAAAAATCAAGTTTTTAGTGGCAATTCGAGTCACATGCTTAAATCTACAAAATAAATTTTTTGATTTATATCAACTTAAAAGTGCTTACTGTCTTATTTAATTACAGAAGAAATTTCAAACTTAAAATACTTAAACTAATATTTAAATCCTATATCACATCTTTACCATCTTATGTTGTTCAGATTTAAAGTCTAACAACTCATAGATAAGGAGTTATTGAATTTGCTTAGTTCTTTTCACTCTGAAGTCTCGAAACAAAGAGCATCAGATATTCAACTAGCATGCACAGATCTCACATACATACATACATACATACAGAGATTCACACACACACGCACACACATGCGAGTACCATAAAATCAAGCAAGTTTATTCACAGATTAGATTTTACTTATGCTTCTTTTTAAAGTTTACTCACCTGTAAAAATAATTTGAACAGAGAACAATTTTGTTTTGAAAAGCTGCTAGCTTGATCTTCTTTTAAATCTTCCTGTTTGTTTAGATGATTTGTATTTGAGTTTATAAGATGGTGATGCTTACTTTTTTTTCTAGTTTGCTGTGTTCTGAATGAACTAGAACAGGAGAAGATGTATATATATAGAGAAAGGTTTTACAGGGGATAAGAATTTTCTAGTACAAACTTGTTTTCTTTGGTCAAAATTTTTTTCTTTGACCAGGCAGGATTTTTTTTCTTTCTTAAAACTGAAATGATTTACAAAGGTTGCGAAATGACTTTTGTTTTGTGCTTGATATAAAATTGTTATAGTTATTGTTATAGTTTTAACTTATGTTGCATACACAATATAACCACTTATATGCTTAATTCTAACATAAATCATGATTTTTTTTTTCTATTTTAAGCTTAAACTATCAAACACTTAATTTATAATCATATACTTTATTTTATACTTACATTTAGTATTAATAAGATTGATTTTAATTTAAGCATTATTATGTAGAGTACATTCATATGCATATATTCAGATTGAATGTTAATAAGGTAGAGCATTAATTTAATGTGAATAAGATAGATTTTATTTTAAATATTTTTGAAAGATTTTATTTTAATTTTCAAATCATAGTTTCCTTCCAAAATACACACACATATATATAAATAAATGGTAAATGTCCAAAAGTCTTATTCATTTTTAAAATGATAAGTTTGTATTTTATTTAATTAGATTAAATGCTTATTAAAATAATATTGCCAAAATCCCAGATCGTCACATTCCTCTCCCCTTAAAAGAATTTCGTCCCCGAAATTTAAAGCAAAAGATAATCCAAAAGCTTTTATATCAACAACCCAAGCATACATATCATTCATACATCAACAATCAACCAAACAGTTTATCCTAACAAACATTTAGTTATCCCGACACAAATCTGGATAGGCTTTCCTAAAGCTATTCAAAGTTTCTCAAGTACAATCTCTGGGATCCTCGCTCCACTGCACTTCGACGAGCTTCACTACTTCGCTCCTGAGTTGCCTTTCGTCTTGATCAACAATCTGAACAGGGTTCCTGACCACAGTCAAGTTTGGCTCGACCTCCAAATCTTTCTGGACTACTGGTTCTACAATCAGAGATGGGTCATGGACAAACTTTCTTAGATGGGATACATGAAATACATTATGAATTCCAGACATCCGTTCTGGCAATTCAATTCTGCAAGCCACAGCACCAATCCTTTCCAGCACCCGGAATGGACCAATATATCTCGGGGCAAGTTTTCCCGTCTTTCCAAATCTAATAGCTCCTTTGATCGGAGAAACTTTGACAAAGACTAAATCTCCGATCTCAAATTCCAATTGTCTTCGCCTTTTATCTGCATGCTTCTTTTGACGGTCCTGAGCAGCTTTCATTCTTTTCTTGATAAGCTCTACTTTTGCAGATGCTTCACGGATCAGATCTGGTCCAAGCACAAGACGATCTCTTGACTCTATCCAACAGAATGTGGATCTACGCGGTCTTCCATATAAAGCTTCATAGGGAGCCATCTTAATACTCTCCTGGTAACTGTTATTATAGGAGAATTCCACTAGATGAAGATGGTCTTCCCAAGATCCTCCGAAATCCAAAACACAAGCTCACAGCATATCCTCTAGAATTCGGTTAAGCCTCTCCGTCTGTCCATCTGTCAGGAGATGATATGCTGTACTCAATCTCAAATTCGTTCCCATGGCTGATTGCAAAGCCTCCCAGAACTTGCTGGTGAAGATAGGATCTCGATCACTTACTATACTAATTGGAACACCATGCAATCTGACTATCTCTCTCAAGAAAATCTATGCTAGAGAAGATGCAGTGCGGGTTGCCTTAACGGGTATAAAATGGGCGCTTTTGGTTAGACGATCCACAATCACCCATATTCCTTCGTTTCCCTTCTTGGTTCTAGGCAAACCGTCGATGAAATCCATTGAAATCATCTCCCACTTCCACATCCGGATTTCTAAAGGTTGCAACAATCCGGCAGACTTCTGCTGATCTCCTTTCATTTGTTGGCAGATAGCACAACTATTGACGAATTTAGCAATATCTTTCTTCATGCTTGGCTACCAGAAAACCCTTCTCATATTCTTATACATTTTAGAAATTCCTGGGTGAATATTCAGTCTGGAGCGATGACACTCTGATAAGACTTCTTGCTTCAACCCATCCACATTCGGCACATAGAGACGACCATTAATCCTCAAAGTTGCTTGATCGTCAATCTCGAAATCAGAATATTGTCCCTCTTTGATTCCTTGAATAATTTTCCTTAAAGTTTTATCCTCCATTTGCTTGCTTATGATTCTTTCCTGGAGAGATGGAACAACTTCCAAAAGAGACAGAACTGCATTCCTGCTAAGAGCATCTGCCATAACATTTGCCTTCCTGGGGTATACAAAATATCCAAATCATATAATGTCAGAAACTCGACCGAACGCTGCTGCCTCAGATTAAAATCCTTTTGAGAGAAAAGATATTTCAACAGTTTGTGATTCGTGAATAACTCGAACTTCTCTCTCAAAAGATAGTGCCTCCAGATCTTTAAAGAAAAACAATGGCTAACAACTCTAGATCGTGCGTAGCGTAGTTCCTTTCATGTGGCTTCAATTGCTGACTCGCATACGCAATAACTCTACCATTTTGCATCAGAACTGCTCCCAGTCCAACATACAAACATCTATATAAACCTCAAATTTGCTTTTTCCATCCGGAATAGCCAACACAGGTGCACTTGTCAACTTTGTCTTCAACTTCTGGAAAGCTTCCTCACCTTCAGTTGTCCATTTGAATTTAGCTCCCTTACTTGTCAACTTAGTTAGGTGCGAAGAGATCTTGGAATAATCCTTGATAAGCTTTTTGTAGTGGACAGCTAATGCTAGAAAACTACGAACTTCAGTCGGTGTTTGCGACTGCTTCCACTCCAGAATAGTCTCAACCTTTACTGGATCTACAGAGATACCTTCTTCGGAAACAATGTGCCCCAAAAATTTGACTTCCGATTTCCAAAAATGCACTTAGAGAATTTCGCCTTCAAAACATGATTTCTCAATGTCTCTAACACTATCTTCAAATGTTGCTTGTGCTCCTCTTCAAACTTAGAGTAGACCACGATATCATCGATGAACACCAGAACAAACTTATTCAATACATCTTGAAAGAATCGGTTCATCAAATCCACAAAATAGGCAGGAGCGTTGGTTAACCCGAAAGGCATAACCAACCACTCAAAGAAACAATTTGGTCCCTTAAATGCAGTTAAGGGGATACTGTCCTCAGCTACCCTTAACTGATGGAAACCTGAAGCTAAATCCAGTTGAGAAAAGACAGAAGCTCCATGCAGCTGGTCAAAGAGATCATCAATATGAGGAAGAGAATATTTATTTCGGATGGTTACTTTGTTCAACTCTCGATAGTCAACACAGAACCTTAGCGATCCATCTGACTTGGTGACAAACACCGCAGCAGAACCCCAACACGAAAAACTGGGCCTAATCAATCCCTTCTCCAAAAGATCCTGAGTTTGCTTCACTAGCTCCTCCCTCTCCCTAGGAGCCATCCTCCTACTAGGCTGAATCACTGGTACTGCTCCTGGAACCAAATCAATGCGAAACTCTATCTCTCGATGCGGAGGTAAACACTTGACTTTCTCGAATACATCTGGGAAATCTTGGACCACATCGATATCTTCAACTTTCTCTTAAGAAGTCTCAACTCCATGTAAAAGACTACTCAAGTGAATTCCAGAATTATCACACATCACTCTAGCAATCCTACCCAGATCGGTTTCCAACGAAACTGTTTTCTCATCACAATTCAGGACAGCCTTGTACTTATCAAGCCAATCCATTCCCAATATAAGGTCAAACCACGTAAAATCCAACACATAAGGGTTCCTTATGGGACCCTTATGTGTTGGATTTTACGTGGTTTGACCTTATATTGGGAATGGATTGGCTTGATAAGTACAAGGCTGTCCTGAATTGTGATGAGAAAACAGTTTCGTTGGAAACCGATCTGGGTAGGATTGCTAGAGTGATGTGTGATAATTCTGGAATTCACTTGAGTAGTCTTTTACATGGAGTTGAGACTTCTCAAGAGAAGGTTGAAGATATCGATGTGGTCCAAGATTTCCCAGATGTATTCGAGAAAGTCAAGTGTTTACCTCCGCATCGAGAGATAGAGTTTCGCATTGATTTGGTTCCAGGAGCAGTACCAGTGATTCAGCCTAGTAGGAGGATGGCTCCTAGGGAGAGGGAGGAGCTAGTGAAGCAAACTCAGGATCTTTTGGAGATGGGATTGATTAGGCCCAGTTTTTCGTGTTGGGGTTCTGCTGCGGTGTTTGTCACTAAGTCAGATGGATCGCTAAGGTTCTGCATTGACTATCGAGAGTTGAACAAAGTGACCATCCGAAATAAATATCCTCTTCCTCGTATTGATGATCTTTTTGAACAGCTGCATGAAGCTTCTGTCTTTTCTCAACTGGATTTAGCTTCAGGTTTCCATCAGTTAAGGGTAGCTGAGGACAGTATCGCCTTAACTGCATTTAAGGGACCAAATTATTTCTATGAGTGGTTGTTTATGCCTTTCAGGTTAACCAATGCTCCTGCCTATTTTGTGGATTTGATGAACCGAGTCTTTTCAGATGTATTGAATAAGTTTGTTCTGGTGTTCATCGATGATATCCTGGTCTACTCTAAGTGTGAAGAGGAGCACAAGCAGCATTTGAAGATAGTGTTAGAGACTCTGAGAAGGCATGTTTTGAAGGCGAAATTCTCTAAGTGCCATTTTTGGAAATCGTAAGTCAAATTTTTGGGGCATATTGTTTCTGAAAAAGGTATCTTTGTAGATCCAGCAAAGGACGAGACTAGTCTGGAGTTGAAGCAGCCGCAGACACCTACTGAAGTTTGTAGTTTTCTGGGATTAGTTGGCTACTACAGAAAGGATATCAAGGATTATTCAAGATCTCTTCGCACCTAACTAAGCTGACAAGGAAGGGAGCTAAATTCAAATGGACACCTGAATGTGAGGAAGCTTTCCAGAAGTTGAAGACAAAGTTAACAAGTGCACCTATGTTGGCTATTCCGGATAGAAAAAGAAAATTTAAGGTTTATACAGATGCTTGTATGTTGGACTGGGAGCAGTTCTGATGCAAAATGGTAGAGATATTACGTATGCGAGTCGGCAATTGAAGCCGCATGAAGGGAACTACGCTACACACGATCTAAAGTTGTTAGCCACTGTTTTTTCTTTAAAGATCTGGAGGCACTATCTTTTGGGAGAGAAGTTCGAGTTATTCACGGATCACAAACTGTTGAAATATCTTTTCTCTCAAAAGGATCTTAATCTGAGGCAGCAGCGTTGGGTCGAGTTTCTGGCATTATATGATTTGGATATTCTGTATACCCTAGAGAAGGCAAATGTTGTGGCAGATGCTCTTAGCAGGAATGCAGTTCTGTCTCTTTTGGAAGTTGTTCCGTCTCTCTAGGAAAGAATCATAAGCAAGCAAATGGAAGAAAAAACTTTAAGGAAAATTATTCAAGAAATCAAAGAGGGACAATATTCTGATTTCGAGATTGACGATCAAGGAACTTTGAGGATTAATGGTCGTCCCTGTGTGCCCAATGTGGATGGGTTGAAGCAAGAAGTCTTATCAGAGTGTCATCGCTCCAGACTGAATATTCACCCAGGAATTTCTAAGATGTATGAGGATATGAGGAGGGTTTTCTGGTGGCCGAGCATGAAGAAAGATATTGCTAGATTCGTCAATAATTGTGCTATCTGCCAACAGGTGAAAGGTGATCAGCAGAAGTCTGGTGGGTCATTGCAATCTTTAGAAATCCCGATGTGGAAGTGGGAGATGATTTCTATGGATTTCATCGGTGGTTTTCCTAGAACCAAGAAGGAAAACGAAGGAATATGGGTGATTCTGGATCGTCTAACCAAAAGCGCCCATTTTATACCCGTTAAGGCAACCCGTACTGCAGCTTCTCTAGTAGAGATTTTCTTGAGAGAGATAGTCTGATTGCATGGTGTTCCAATTAGTATAGTAAGTGATCGAGATCCTATCTTCACCAGCAAGTTTTGGGAGGCTTTGCAATCAGCTATGGGAACGAGTTTGAGATTGAGTACAACATATCATCCCCAGATAGATGGGCAGACGGAGAGGCTAACCGAATTCTAGAGGATATGCTGCGAGCTTGTCTTTTGGATTTTGGAGGATCATGGGAAGACCATCTTCATCTAGTGGAATTCTCATATAATAACAGTTACCAGGAGAGTATTAAGATGGCTCCCTATGAAGCTTTATATGGAAGACCGTGTAGATCCCATCCTGTTGGATAGAGTCGAGAGATCATCTTGTGCTTGGACCAGATCTGATCCGTGAAGCATCTGCAAAAGTAGAGCTCATCAAGAAGAGAATGAAAGCTACCCAGGACCGTCAGAAGAAGTATGCAGATAAAAGGCGAAGACAATTGGAATTTGAGATCGGAGATTTAGTCTTTGTCAAAGTTTCTCCGATCAAAGGAGCTATTAGATTTGAAAAGACGGGAAAACTTGCCCTGAGATATATTGGTCCATTCCGGGTGCTGGAAAGAATTGGTGCTGTGGCTTACAGAATTGAATTGCCCGAACGAATGTCTGTAATTCATAATGTATTTTATGTATCCCATCTAAGGAAGTTTGTCCATGATCCATCACTGGTTGTAGAACTAGTAGTCTAGAAAGATTTGGAGGTCGAGCCAAACTTGACTGTGGTCAGGAACCCTTTTCAGATTGTTGATCAAGACGAGAGGCAACTCAGGAGCAAAGTAGTGAAGCTCGTCAGATTGCAGTGGAGTGAGGATCCCAGAGATTGTACCTGAGAAACTCTGGATAGCCTTAGGAAAGCCTATCCAGATTTGTGTCCGGATAACTAGTAATGTTTGTTAGGATAAACTGTTTGGTTGATTGTTGATGTATGGATGATATGTATGCTTAGGTTGTTGATATAAAAGCTTTTGGATTATCTTTTGCTTTAAATTTCGGGACGAAATTCTTTTAAAGGGGGAGGGAGGAATGTGACGATCCGGGATTTTGGCAATATTATTTTAATAAGAATTTGATCTAGTTAAATAAAATACAAACTTATCATTTTAAAAAGGAGTAAGACTATTGGACATTTTACAATTTATATATATATATAGATATATATATATATTATGTATGTATTTTGGAAGGAAACTATGATTTGAAAATTTAAAATAAAATCTTTCAAAAATATTTAAAATAAAATCTATCTTATTCACATTAAATTAATGCTCTACCTTATTAACATTTGATCTAAATATATGCATATGAATGTAATCTAGATAATAATGCTGAAATTAAAATCAATCTTATCAATACTAAATATAAGTATAAAATAAAGTATATGATTATAAATTAAGTTTTTGATAGTTTAAGCTTAAAATAGAAAAAATAATAATAATCAGGATTTATGTTAGAAATAAGTATATAAGTGGTTATTGTGTGTATGCAACATAAGTTAAAACTATAACAATAACTATAACAATTTTATATTAAGCACATAAGGTATAAAGCAAAACCAGACAAGAAATGTATGTATGTGAATTTTGTATATGCAAGGCAAGAAGAAAAAAATATATCTGTGTACATACAAAATCAATAAGATAATATGTAAACATGGAAGGAGACATGCATTAAAAACTATCATCTCAAGCACAAAACAAAATTCATTTCGCAACCTTTGTAAATCATTTCAGTTTTAAGAAAGAAAAAAAAATCTTGCCTGTTCAAAGAAAAAATCTTTGACCAAAGAAAACAAGTTTGTACTAGAAAATTCTTATCTCCTGTAAAACCTTTCTCTATATATACATCTTCTCTTGTTCCAGTCCGTTCAAAACATAGCAAACCATAAAAAAAAGTAAGCCTCACCATCTTACAAACCCAAATACAAATCACCTAAACAAACAGGAAGATTTAAAAGAAGATCAATCTAGCAGCTTTTCAAAATAGAATTGTTCTGAATTGTTCTCTGTTGAAATTATTTTTCAGGTGAGTAAACTTTTAAAAGAAGCATAAGTAAAATCTAATCAGTGAATAAACTTGCTTGATTTTATGGTACTCGCATGTGTATATATAAATCTCTGTATGTATGTATGTGAGATCGGTGCATGCTTGTTGAATATTTGATGCTCTCTGTTTCGAGACTTCAGAGTGAAGAACTAAGCAAATTCAATAACTCCTTATCTATGAGTTGTTAGACTTTAAATTCTGAACAACATAAGATGGTAAAGATGTGATATAGGATTTAAATATTAGTTTAAGTATTTTAAGTTTGAAATTTCTTCTCGAATTAAATAAGACAGTAAGAACTTTTAAGTTGATATAAATCAAAAAATTTATTTTGTAGATTTAAGCATGTGACTTGAATTGCCACTAAAAAACTTGATTTTTAAAACTTAAATGGATATTTTCAGTTGAGTATGCTAAGAGTAGTTCATAGCTGAACTGGAAATGGGTTTTAACAAATTTTTGGCGATCGGAGGTATGCGGGGTGTTGAGATTTTGCATGAAGCAAGTATGGATGATGGTGAAGTTGGGAAAAATAGTGGCAAGTGTTCCAGTTCGTTGCGGCGTCGAGTATGGACCAATTTAGGGTTTAACACTTGAGTTTGGACATGGTCCGTGACGAGGGGATTTCGCCACCTCTGGTTGATCGAGCTGCTCGAAATTCAAGGGAAGGGTAGAATGGGGAATCGGCGAGGTGAGGCCGGAGTTGTAGTATCTCTGATGGTCGGAGTGAACGGGGTGAAGCAATTTGGTGGGTGGAGTCAAGTTTTAGGATTTCGAACGAAGGGCTAAACCTCAATCTGGAATTTTTGGCATCGAGTGGATCTTTGTGATCGAGTGCAGGGGTGATTTGTGACTCGCCGGAGGATGAGTGGTTCGCCGGAGTGTCGGCGAGACACTGTGCACCTGCACGGCCTCGATTGGTGTCTGGAGTTTGGGCAGTGAACGGCTGGAGTGGATGCTCGAGAAAGTGAAGGGTTGCCTCGGGTTGGAACGCTAGTTCGTGAGGCTGCTTCCCAGTTTATTTAAGTTTAAAACTTAAAACTTAAAAAAAATTGAGATTTATAAATTTGAAAGACAATAATTAAGAATGCCGAGCAATATATTTAAATCAAAGTGTGGGAAGGCTATTTCAAAGTGTTGAATTAACAAGACATCAATACGTCCACTGTATCGCATGCCGAGCAATCGGATGCCGGAAAACCGAACAATCAGGGTTAAAGATGAAGAGGTAGGAAGAGGAAATAGAAAATAACATCAGAATCTTACCATCGCAGCGGAATAAAATATAATAGATAATAACAGATCTTTATACAAAAGAAAACTATATCCGTTTTATACATACATCACCAGAATACATCATCGGAGTTCAACAACATCAATAACATACAACTCGACAGTCATATAAACTTGTCCTCAAAACTGAATACACAGCGGAATAATAATCAAATACAGGAGTACATATCGCCATCCAGCTCGTCTCCTGAGCTCCACAGCACCATATCCTGTATTCTATAATACTCGGTCTGACCCGAGCATTATAGTCAAATAACACCCGAGTCAGTCTGGAAAACCCGTGTGAGAAATCACACTCAAATTGATTATTAAAGTTCCAAACAAATCCTTTGGAAAAAAAAACATCTCGTATGACCACGCCGCAAATAAACTTGTCGGGTTTTTACCTTACGATAGCTAAAACATTTATTATAAAATCCTCTGATATTATAATAGTGTCTATATATAAATACTTATTGAAATAGCCGAAATTGTTACATTTATTAAATTCCAGCATACTAGCCACAAAGTGGGTTCTACAAACAAAAACCGTAAAAGGCGTGTAGGGAGAATGGATTTCCAACTAATGACTAGGCAATGGGGTACCACCTATCACAGTACGTGGCCCAGATCACCGTACCGAGGATTACTCCCAATCCCCTGCAATACAAGACCGGGACTAACCCTTATTGGATAATCCCGAGTAAGAATAGATTGTGCCTCGGAAGGCTATTTTTAAATGTCAGTTTAAACGATAGGTGGTACTTAAGACTTCCCACATACCACTTATTCGACACAGTGGACGTATTGATGTCGATTTTTGGGCTTCGAAAAAATACGGTTTGAGCGCGTATTTGTTAGTGAATATAAAATGATTTTATATTGTGTTGATTGGTTTATTAAGTAGTTTATGGATTCTGTTCAATACGAGTAATTAACGTTATTGACAGGGATCTCTAAACACTTGAATAGAATAATTCGAAACAGTATTGTTTTAAAATAGGATAAATGAAATAATTTTACCCACATTATTTTTGTATATAAAAGGAAAGTTTTTGTAAACTATTTTAGCTAATATATGGTTGCTTGGTTGTTAAGAATGATAATATTAAATTATTATCACTGCTGTGTAAAAATTTGAATGAGGAATTGAAATCATAACTAAAAGCTAAGAAATAAATTCATAAACAATTTGTAAATGTAAACTATAAATGTGATTTATAATTTGAAATAGAATTCTAGAAAATATTTGAAAATAAATTGAGATGAAAATTCCAGAATAATATTGGAATGTGAATTGGAGGGGTTTGGAATTTGAAATTTTGAGAAAATTTAGTTCCTTCGAGTTTGAAAATGGTTTTCAAACGCTTAGGAGAAATAATGGTGATAGTATTTGAGAAATATTTTGAATTGGATTTGAAATCTGGTGAGATTTGAAATTAAGGATATTTGAAAATGTTCTTAAAGAGATAAAAGCATTGAACTCTTTCGGTCGCTGGAAAATAACTTCGGTGATGACTGCAGCATCATCGATGTTCATTTTCGAGTTTCCAAGAGAGGAATTTCTGCCAAATTGTTTTAAATTGAAATTGTTTGCAAAGGTTGGGTTGATTTTAGAAACGCAAGGGATTTTGGATATAATTGATTTCACATGATTTTTGAAATACTTGAGTGATTATTGAAGACTCTGGAATTGGTTTAAAATATTTTTGAGTGTCTAAGTAATGGCTTAAACTTTGGAGGTTTAACTAAAATGTTTACGGATTGTAAACAGGTTCGAAAATTTATAAAGTTTGAAAATTTCCTGGAATGAAATTAACTTGTAAAATGTTAATAAAGTTAGAAAGGTAAGACAATTAAATGAAGTAAACTAAAGAAGGTTAGTAAAGTGGAATTGGGAAATACAGTTTGAGTGGATAAAAAGAACAAAGTTCTAAGAATTAAAAATTTATTTGAATTTGAAATAAATGAGTAGATGGAACTAATTTAAAATGAGTATGGAAATGAAACAAGTTAGAAGAGTAAGTCGAATTTAATGAACTTAAGCTAAGTTTAATAATAGATTGTGATTGGATTTGAATTAAAGTTGAAATATAACTGAAATTGAATTGTATCACGTGGTGGATACATCAAATGAAATTAAGCTCTTGTTTAATAAAATTTCAATGGATTGTGAAGTCAAAAGAATAGTATGGGGTTAGATTTAACTGGAGTTTAGTTAAATAAGATTGAATGGGAATAAACAGATTCTGATGGCTTATAAAAGAATTGAAACCCATTGAATAAAAATATATTCTTGGCTAAATAAAACTATAATGCCGAGTTAAAAAGTAAATGTGAACGGGATTGATTGTAATGGATGAAAGTATGGACATAAATAAGTTGCGACTTATAAAACTTAGAAGTGGAATAAATAAGCCAAAATAAAATTGTTTTGTATTTTGGGAAATGAATAAAAATCCAAAACTTGAATTATAAAATAGATTGAACTCAAGAAAATTAAGCGAAGTAATTTTTGAAGGGTAAAAATCAAATATTGAATTAAAAGTGGGAAATGAACTAATTTGAATAAATTAGTTAAGTAAGTATGTTAATGGAATTCTGATTTGGTTGAATAAAATTGAATTATGAGTTAAAAATGGATTTTTGTGCATTTAAACTTGTGTTATAAATAAAATTCAACTTGGAAGTGAAATTTAATATTGAAATTAAATTTAGATTGGTAAGCAAATAGAATTGAAGCTGAATATTGAAATGTAATTTAAATTGTGTATAAAGTAAAGTGAAAATTGAAGAATTTGTTCGAAGAAATTAAAGGATGTAAAAGTTTGCATATAAACTTTTATTTGAAATTTAAAAATAAATTAGTAGGTAGAACTAATTTAAAGAATGGTTAATTAAATATTGTTCGAGATAAGATGAATTGGAAATTTAAATAAATTAGTGGATGAAACTAATTTAAAATATGATATGAATCAGTTATAAATGGAAGATAAATTCAATATTCGAAGTTGAAGATAAATTGAATTCATGTGGAAATCGGAGAACCAATTTGAATAGAAGTAGATATAAACTAAAGCGGTGAAGTGAAAATAAATAAAAAAGCATACAAAATGCTTATATTAAGCTTAAGAAAGGGATGGTGAATTCTTAAGTAAAATTTGGTATTAGAAATATATTCTAAGTTAATATTTGAATGAAGAATTAATAAAAGTGATAATTGTGAATAAGTGAATAGAAATCAAATAAATGTGAATAAAAAAAATTGATATAGCTAAAAATAAATGGATATAAATACGTAGGATATATGTATATTATTTTATTCGCATAGCAATTTGATCTAGATTCGAGCACAGAATTTCGAGGTAGTTATATCGATCCGAGTTAGGGTTTTCACTCGATTTTCGACGTTGAACCCTGGATATGAATTTTGGTTGATTCTGAAAATTCTCTTTCATAATTGTGGCTGTGCAAGGAGAATGACGGTTTCCGATCAAGAAACCAGATCTGAGTCCGCACTTGGAAGTTTGGTGGACGATACTAGTTCGGAAGTGAAATTGCGTGATTGAGCGAGTTATCGAATTCGATATTGCGTATGGATGATATATGTACATCGTATGGGCTTGGATGAATAAATATTGAAATTTTGTAAGGGAGTCAATAAAATGATTTTGAATGTTGTGATTGGATATTATTGCTAAGTAGGATATACAGGTACTATAAAGGAAAGGAAATTGATATTTTTGATTTCAGAAGATAAAAATCAATTGCTCGACAAAAGGTATGTATTTAAATTTCTATATGAAATTTGGTGATTTTCTAGTCTAGCCACTTGGCTTTAGTTTTTCGTTTTGGATTTGGTAGGCCGTAGAGGCATTTTGTAGTTGTATCGAGCTACCGGCGCAAAGGAGACGTTGACGAAATTTTTCGAAAATTTAGAGAGTTAGAAAATTATTGAATTTTTTTGATAATTTGAATTTGGTTTTAAATTTAAATTTGAAATGATTGAGTAAGTAATATTGTTTGGAGGTTATGGAGGAGTTTAGGAAATTAATAAGAGTGTAATGTCTTTAAGGACAAGGATGGTTTTGGGTATTGTTAAAAACTGTTTGGTTTTGGGAAATAGTAAACGGGTATCGAACCATTCTTCCTAACCAGCAATTTCGGGGCCGAAATTCTTTTAAGGGGGGAGGAATGTGACGATCCAGAATTTTTGGATGTTTGAAATCGGGATATTTAATTGATTTTAAATATTAAAAAGTTAATTTTTAAATTGAAATCAAATATCACTATTTATTTGATAATTAAATTATTGAATTAAATAATTTGAAGTGGGGTAAAATGTTGAATCTGGAGTTTTAAGCTTGTTAAAAATAATTTGAAGGTTTGTAAAATTTATATTAATAGTTCTGAAGATAATAAAAGCTTTTAAATTGAAACTAAAAGTGATTTGTTCGGTTTAAAAAAAAAATCATTTAAATTGACATTTAGAAATAGCATTCCGAGGCACAGTCTTGAAATTCGACGAAACCAGTTCCATTGGATCCGGAATATTGTATTATTATTGGGTTTTAAATTTCGTAGCTTTCAGAGTTATCGGGTAATCGTACGAGATATAAACGCCTGGAAAATAATTAATTGAATAAATTTTAATAGTCAATCCAAAAAGCTATCTTCTCCATACGATCGAATTTGGACTCGAAACCTTTTCTATTGTGTTCGAAATAGGGGTTTAACATTGTAAACGCCTAGTGGCACGACTCGATAGGAGTTCGAAATTTTAAGTTGCATTTATCGGGACAATTTGAATTTGAATTTAAATTAATATATAAAAATTTATATTGCCTAGTCAACTCCATCTGAAATTCTTTCCCATCA
This sequence comes from Allium cepa, assembly GCA_030765085.1. Taxonomy (NCBI): domain Eukaryota; kingdom Viridiplantae; phylum Streptophyta; class Magnoliopsida; order Asparagales; family Amaryllidaceae; genus Allium; species Allium cepa. The sequence goes on along the minus strand of CM060940.1, from coordinate 123,920,421 downwards.
ACCACTACTCTTCATCTCAGCCACCCTATCCAATACCTATGCAAGCCTAGCCGACAAATCCTGTCTCTTTCTTCCTACTCAACACGCAACATTTCAGAGCACGCTTCCCCTTCTTCTTTTTATAATCAACTGAGTATTTTAAAACCCATATCAAAATTCCACGAGAAAAAAAAACAAATCAATGGCCGCGCATAATCATAAAGGAAATCGCGTTTCCTTTTCTCCCCTCTCTCTGATTCATCGATGCGTGCACTCGCATCGTCTGGAGGGGAGGGGTGTGCCATGATATTGGAGGAGCAGATTTCGATCGAATCGAAATCAATTTGAATCTAGGGCAGCTTCTTCTTTCATTCAATTAGACGAGAGTCGAGATCTTACATTTAGGGTTTTGCGTCAAGGTCGCGATCGCGTGTGAGTGGGCTGGACGAGGGTGGATCGGGAATGGTGATGGAGGCGCGAGGCGAAGGAAAAGTTCGGTTGGGTGCATTTGTGGATCGATCGAAGCTAGGGCTTGGATTTGTACATGAGGCGTCGGCACACGAGATGAAGACGATCGAGAGTGGGTGAGTAGCAGTGTTGGGCCTGGTTCGCAGTATGGTAGAGAGGTATATGCAATTTTATTTATTCATTTATACGTGTATAAATACCTAAGAGAATATATATATATATATACACACGTATAAATGAACATACCCGATTTAATTTATATACAGACGAACGCTGATTATGTATATATGCAGTAGGTAAATTACTGTTGTTATATAAAGAGAAAGAGAAAATATATTTCAGTAAAGTATAAAAACCATTTCTGTTTTTGATTTAATAATATATATATATATATATATAAATATATTTCACATACATATTTTAGTTAAAACAGTAAATATACATATAATATAAGATTTTAAAATGGAGATTCCAAATGTTATAGAGTTATATAAAAATAGTTTTTTTTAAATCTTTATAGATTATTGGCAAATAAATAGGTAGTTTGAAAAAAAATATATGCATATACACATTTTTTTACTTACTATTTTTGTTTTTAAAATAATGAATTATGGTGAATAATTTGTTTAGTTACCTATTTAATTATTTTAGTTACTAAAAATAATGCATTAAAGGAAATTTAGTTTTAAATTTAATAATTGGTTAATTCAATCTATTAACTGGAAACTAATTGTTCAATTAGTTCAAATATTAATAAAATCATATAATGTTTATTCAAGGTTTGAATCTGAAAAGAAACAAGCTAGTTTGGAGTGGATTGCAAAACTAAAATCAAAGGTGAGTTAATCTCACTCATCTGGGTTTAATTTAAATGGTTGAATTTAAATATTTTGTTGAATGATTGGATGTGGTATATTATATAGTGATATATAGTATATATTGGAATGATTGATTTCCTGCATTATATAGCGGATGAGACCCTATGAGTCGCATGATAGCGGATGATATTATATAAACCCATATACCGCGATATTCCACCTCGAAGTGGAATTGGTATTTTATATTGTGCTAACGTCTGTGGATGCAGGGAAACAGGTTGGAGGGATCCAACTGGATTCCTCAAAATTATTTAGATTGTTCTAATAATTCCATGTTATGATTATTTGATATTCCGTGATGAATTATATTGGTAATTAGAATATTGGATATTATGGTTTGATTGAATATATTTCGTACACTGAGTTATCAAAATATATAAAATTGGATTTTTGGAGAGAAATATAAGAAAGAATTTATAAGTGATATAATTATAGAGGTCTGGATAAATGAATTGGAAAAGGATAAAGGTTGGTTTTAAATTCCAATAAATAAATTCCGAGTATGATAAGTGGATTTTGAATAAACAAAGAAATAATAAATTTTAAAACTTAAGTGATGTTATTTAAAGGAATAAAAGAATTTATTTTAAAATTCGAGGTTTAAACTTATTGAAAAAAAAGATAAAGAAGGAATTTGGAAAAAAGTTTGAAATTGGTGTTTTCGGTTAAACGGGATTTTAAATCCTAATTAAGTAATAAATCTGAAGATACTGGGTTTTGGAATAAATCGAATAAGTAAAGGAATTTATTTCAAAATGAAGTAAATTGAAAATCAATTTGGAAATTGATGTAAGTGTTGAAATTGAAATTTTTGAAGAGAAGAGAGACTATGAAATTTATAAACTGGGTTTATAGAAGTGAATTATTATATCAGTGGATATTTGGAAGAATAAATTCACGGTGGGAATTTATTAAAGGAATGGGTGAACTTATTTAAAAATAAATAGTGATTTATTTTTAAAAGACGTGGAAGAGAAGCGTATTTCCCTGGATGACCAAATACGTTTTCAAAATTTGTTTATAAGTATAAGTTAAAAGTTTAAAGTTGTTTTAAAAGCATGTTTTAGAAAATTTATTATTTTTAAATGTTTAAATTTAAAGTAAATATTTTTCAAATTTATTTTAGTAGTAGTTATTTAAAGGTGACTTGGTATTTTGTTTTAAAAAGTGAAGAATTTAGTTTTATATTTTTAAAGTTTTATTTTAAATATTCTTAAAGTATATATCTTTGAATAAGTATTAAAGTAGTTTTAACTTAAATATCTCAAAGGATATGTTAAAATAATGAGTTTTAAATTATTTTAAAAATCTAAATTTTTTGTACTTGGTGTTTTCAGTGGAAATAAATATTTGGGAATTTATTCCAAGAGAAGAGTGTGATTTGAAAACTGTTTTCAAAAGGGTTGAAAATGAAAATATATCTTGCGAAGATATTTTGAGATTAATAAATAACTTGGTGAAATTATTTATGTTTGATGATTGTTTGTGAATGTTAATTGATAGTTAAATAACTAAATTTCAATATTGGCTAATGCGCTGATCGTTTCGAAGAGACCGGGATCGGGATTTATTTCCTGAAAACCACTTCGATCCGGTTTGAACGTTTTCGTGTGGAAAACATGAGTTTGGATTCGAAGGTGGAGCAATGAAGTGCAAGGGCTAGTCGCTACTAATCTTGAGGTGATTCCAAAATGGATGTAGTAGGAGTAGTGCCTTCGGTTCCGTTCGAACCCGGGACGGAGTTGTATGGATGAATGCTTTCAGAACATCATCAGGTTGGCGATGAGCATTCTAAGAGATGTGTTCTAAAAAGGTAACCCTTAGCCTCGAGCCTCATCAAACGGGAATGACTGAAAATCAGGGGTTATGAAGCAAGGAGAAGTGGGTAGCACCCATTAGGGTGAGGTCATCCCTGTCTAGATTGTCCCTTTTTATTTCGGCTGTGTAGCGGTTGCTGATCCCAACCACGGGGTTATCTTACTCGGGATTATCCAGTAAGGGGTAGTCCCGATCTTGTGTTGCAGGGGATTGAGAGTAATCCTCGGTACGGTGATCTAGGCCACGTACTTTGATAGGTGGTATCCCAGTGCCTAGTCATTAGTTGGAAATCCATTCTCCCTAGGCGCCTTTTACGGTTTTAGTTTGTAGAACCCACTTTGTGGCTAATATGCTGAAATTTAATAAATACAACAATTTCGGCTATTTGAATAAGTATCTGTATATAGACACTATTATAATATCAGAGGATTTTTTAATAAGTGTTTTAGCTATCGTAGGGTAAAAACCCGACATGTTTATTTGTGGCGTGGTCTTACGAGATGTTTTTTTTCAAAGGATCTTTTTGTTACTTTAATAATAATCAATTTGAGTGTGATTTCTCACGTTGGTTTTCCAGACTGACTCGGGCTTTATTTGACTATAATGCTCGGGTCAGACCGAGTATTATAGAATACAGGATATGGTGCTGTGGAGCTCAGGAGACGAGCTGGATGGCGATACTTGCTTTCGTACTTGATTGTTATTCCGCTGTGTATTCAGTTTTGAGGATAAGTTTATATGATTGTCTAGTTGTATGTTATTGATGTTGTTGAACTCTGATAATGTATTCTGGTGATGTATGTATAAAACGGATATAGTTTTCTTTTGTGTAAAGATCTGTTATTATCTATTATATTTTATTCCGCTGCAATGGTAAGATTCTGATGTTCTTTTCTATTTCCTCTTCCTACCTCTTCCTCTTTAACCCTGATGCTTCGGTTTTTCGGCATCCGATTGCTCGGCATTCGATACATTGGACGTATTAATGTCGATTTTCGGGCGTCGAAAAATTCGGGTCGTTACTATTGGTATCAGAGCTGAAAGTTAAGCGAGAACCTTGGCTCTGGTGGGGATCACTCATAGAAATAGAGTCCATAGTACTCTAGAATGAGTTTGAGTGTATTAGTAGATATGAGCGCGTATATGTTAGTGAATATAAAATGATTTTATATTGTGTTGATTGGTTTATTGAGTAATTTATGGATTATGGTCAATACGAGTAATTAACGTTTTTGATAGGGATCTCTAAACACTTGAATAGAATAATTCGACACAGTATTGTTTTAAAATAGGGCAAGTGAAATAATTTTACCCAAATTATTTTTGTATATAAAAGTAAAGTTTTTGTAAACTAGTTTATCTAATATATGGTTGCTTGGTTGTTAAGAATGATAATATTAAATTATTATCATTGTTGTGTAAAAATTTGAATAAGGAATTGAAATCATAACTAAAAGCTAGGAAATAAATTCATAAACAAATGGGATTGGTAAATGTAAACTATAAATGTGATTTATAATTTGAAATAGAATTCCATAAAATATTTGAAAATAAATTGAGATGAAAATTCCAGAATAATATTGGAATGTGAATTGAAGGGGTTTGGAATTTGAAATTTTGATAAAAATTTAATTCCTTCGAGTTTGAAAATGGTTTTCAAAAGCTTTGGAGAAATAATGGTGATAGTATTTGAGAAATATTTTGAATTGTATTTGAAATCTGATGAGATTTGAAATTAAGGATATTTGAAAATGTTCTTAAAGAGATAAAAGCATTGAACTTTTTCGATCGCTGGAAAATAACTTCGGTGATGGCTACAGCATCATCGATGTTCATTTTCGAGTTTCTAAGAGAGGAATTGCTGCCAAATTGTTTTAAATTGAAATTGTTTGCAAAGGTTGGGTTGATTTTAGAAATGCAAGGATTTTGGATATAATTGATTTCAAACGATTTTTTGAAATACTTGAGTGATTATTGAAGACTCTGGAATTGGTTTAAAATGTTTTTGAGTGTCTAAGTAATGGCTTAAACTCTGGAGGTTTAACTAAAATGTTTACGGATTATAAACATGTTTGGAAATTTATAAAGTTTGAAAATTTCCTGGAATGAGATCAACTTGTAAAAAGTTAATAAAGTTAGAAAGGTAAGACAATTAAATGAAGTAAACTAAAGAAGGTTAGTAAAATGGAATTGGGAAATATAGTTTGAGTGGATTAAAAGAACAAAGTTCTAAGAATTAAAAATTTATTTGAATTTGTAATAAATGAGTAAATGGAACTAATTTAAAATGAGTATGGAAACGAAACAAGTTAGAAGAGTAAGTCGAATTTAATGAACTTAAGTTAAGTTTAATAATAGATTGTGATTGGATTTGAATTAAAGTTGAAATATAATTGAAATGGAATTATATCACGGGGTGGATACACTAGATGAAATTAAGCTCTTACTTAATAAAATTTAAATGGATTGTGAAGTCAAAAGAATAGTGTGAGGCTCGATTTAACTAGAGTTTAGTTTAATAAGATCGAATAGGAATAGATACATTCCGATGGCTTATAAAAGAATTGAAACCCATTGAATAAAAATATATTCTTGGCAAAATAAAATATATAATCCCGAGTTGAAAAGTAAAATGTGAACGAGATTGATTGTAATGGATGAAAGTATGGATACAAATAAGTTGCGACTGATAAAGCTAAGAAGTAGAATAAATAAGCCAAAATAAAATTGTTTTTTATTTTGGGAAATGAATAAAAATCTGAAACTTGAATTATAAAATAGATTGAACTCAAGAAAATTAAGTGAAGTGATTTTTGAAGGGTAAAAATCAAATATTGAATTAAAAGTGGTAAATGAACTAATTTGAATAAATTAGTTAAGCAAGTATGTTAATGGAATTCTGATTTGGTTGAATAAAATTGAATTATGAGTTAAGAATGGATTTTTATGGGGTTAAACTTGTGTTATAAATAAAATTCAACTTGGAAGTGAAATTTAATATTGAAATTAAATTTAGATCGGTAAGAAAATAGAATTGAAACTGAATATTGAAATGTAATTTTAATTGTGTATGTAAAGTAAAGTGAAAATTGAAGAATTTGTTCGAAGAAATTAAAGGATGTAAAAGTTTGCATATAAACTTTTATTTGAAATTTAAAAATAAATTAGTAGGTGGAACTAATTTAAATAATGGTTATTTAAATATTGTTCGAGATAAGATGAATTGGAAATTGAAATAAATTAGTGGATGAAACTATTTTAAAATAATGATATGAATCAGTTATAAATGGAAGATAAATTCAATATTCAGAGTTGAAGATAAATTGAATTCATATGGAAATGGGAGAACCAATTTGAATAGAAGTAGATATTAACTAAAGTGGTGAAGTGAAAATAAATAAAAAAGCATATAAAATGCTTATATTAAACTTAAGAAAGGAATGGTGAATTCTTAAGTAAAATTTGGTATTAGAAATATATTCTAAGTTAATATTTGAATGAAGATTTAATAAAAGTGATAATTGTGAATAAGTGAATAGAAATCAAATAAATGTGAATAAAAAAAATTTATATAGCTAAAAATAAATGGATATAATTACGTAGGATATATGTATATTATTTTATTCGCATAACAATTTTATCTAGATTCGAGCACAGAATTTCGAGATAGTTATATCGATCCTAGTTAGGATTTTTCACTCGATTTTCGACGACGAACCCTAGATATGGATTTTGATTGATTCTGGAAATTCTCTATACTAGTTGTGGCTGTGCAAGGAGAATGACGTTTCCGATCAAGAAACCAGATCTGAGTCCGCACTAGGAAGTTGGGTGGACGATACTAGTTCGGAAGTGAAATTATGTGATCGAGTGAGTGATCGAATTCGATATTGCGTATAGATGATATATGTACATCGTACGGGCTTGGATGAATAAATATTGAAATTTTGTAAGGGAGTCAATAAAATGATTTTGAATGTTGTGATTGGATATTATTGCTAAGCAGGATACATAGGTACTATAAAGGAAAGGAAATTGATATTTTTGATTTCAGAAGATAAAAATGAATTGCTCAACAAAAGGTATGTATTTAAATTTCTATATGAAATTTGGTGATTTTCTAGTCTAGTCACTCGACTTCTGTTTTTCTTTTTGGTTTTAGGAGGCCGTAGAGGCATTTTGTAGTTGTACCAAGCTAGCCGCGCAAAGGAGACACTGGCGAAATTTTTCGAAAATTTAGAGTTAGAGATTTTTTGAAATTTTTTGATAATTTGAATTTGGTTTTAAATTTAAATTTGAATGATTGAGTAAGTAATATTGTTAGGAGGTTATGGAGGAGTTTAGGAAATTAATAAGAGTGTAGTGTCTTTAAGGACAAGGATGGTTTTGGGTATTGTTAAAAACTGTTTGGTTTTGGGAAATAGTAAACGGGCATTGAACCATTCTTCCTAACCAGCAATTTCTGGGACGAAATTCTTTTAAGGGGGAAGGAATGTGACAACCCGGAATTTTTGGATGTTTGATATCGGAATATTTAATTGATTTTAAATATTTAAAAGTTAATTTTTAACATGAATTCAAATATCACTATTTATTTGATAATTAAATTATTGAATTAAATTATTTGAAGTGGGGTAAAATTTTGAATCTGGAGTTTTAAGCCTGTTAAAAATAATTTGAAGGCTTGTAAAATTTATATTGATAGTTCTGAAGAAAATAAAAGCTTTTAAATTGAAATCGGAAGTGATTCGTTCGGTTTTAAAAAATATATCGTTTAAATTGACATTTAGAAAGAGCCTTCCGAGGCACAGTCTCAGAATTCGACGAAACCAGTTCCCTTGGATCCGTAATATTGTATTATTATTGAATTTCAAATTTCGTAGCTTTTAGAGTTATCGTGTGATCGTACGAGATATAAATGCTTGGAAAATATTTAATTGAATAAATTTTAACAGTCAATACAAAAAGCTATCTTCTCCATACGATCAAATTAGGACTCAAAACCTTTTCCATTGTGTTCGAAATAGGAGTTTAACATTATAAACGCCTAGCGGCACACCTCGATAGGAGTTCGAAATTTTAAGTTACATTTATCGGGACAATTTGAATTAATATATAAAAATTTATATTGCTTAGTCAACTCCAGCTGAAATTCTTTCCCATCAGTCACCACTCTTCATCTCAGCCACCCAATCCAATACCTATGCAAGCCTAGCCGACAAATCCTGTCTCCTTCTTCCTACTCAACACGCAACATTTCAGAGCACGCTTCCCCTCCTTCTTTTTATAATCAGCCAAGTATTTTAAAACCCATATCAAAATTCCACAAGAGAAAAAAGCAAATCAATAGCCACGCAGAATCATAAAGGAAATCGCGTTTCCTTTTCTCCCCTCTCTTTGATTCATCGATGCGTGCACTCGCGTCGTCTGGAGGGGAGGGGTGTGCCAAAAAATTGGAGGACCAGATTTCGATCGAATCGAAATCAATTTGAATCTAAGGCAGCTTCTTCTTTCATTCAATTAGACTAGAGTCGAGGTCTTACAGTTAGGGTTTTGCGTCAAGGTTGCGACCGCCTGTGAGTGGGCTGGACGAGGGTGGATTGGGAATGGTGATGGAGGTGCGAGGCGAAGGGAAAGTTCGGTTGGGTGCATTTGTGGATCGATCGAAGCTAGGGCTTAGGTTTGTACCTGACGCGTCGACACATGAGATGAAGACGATCGAGAGCGGGTGAGTAGCGGTGTTGGGCCTGGTTCGTAGTATGGTAGAGAGGTATATGTAGTTTTATTTATTCATTTATATGTGTATAAATACCTAGGAGAGAATAAAAATATATATATATATATACACGTATAAATGAACATACCCGATTTAATTTATATATAGACGAACGCTGAATATGTATATATACAGTAGGTAAATTACTGTTGTTATATAAAGAGGAAGAGAAAATATATTTCAGTAAAGTATAAAATCCATTTCTGTTTTTGATTTAATAATATATATATATATATATATATTACATACATATTTTAGTTAAAACATTAAATATACATATAATATAAGATTTTAAAATGGAGATTCCAAATGTTATAGAGTTATATAAAAATAGATTTTTTTTTAAATCTTTATAGATTTAGTTTGAAAAAAAAAAATTATATATGTATACACATTTTTTTACTTACTAGTTTTGTTTTCAAAATAATGAATTATGGTGATTAATTTGTTTAGTTACCTATTTAATTATTTTAATTAATAAAAATAATGTATTAAAGGAAATTTAGTTTTAAATAATTCAATCTATTAATTGGAAACTAATTGTTCAATTAGTTCAAATATTAATAAAATCATATAATGTTTACAAGGTTTGAATCTGAAAAGAAACAAGCTGATTTGGAGAGGATTGCAAAACTAAAATCAAAGGTCAGTTAATCTCACTCATCTAGGTTTAATTTAAATTTAAATGGTTGAATTTAAATATTTGGTTGAATGATTGAATTGATTGGATGTGGTATATTATATAGTGATATGTAGTATATATTGGAGTGATTGATTTCCCTCATTATATAGTGGATGAGGCCCTATGCGCCGCATAATAGCGGATGATATTACATAAACCCATATACAGCGATATTCCACCTCGAAGTGGAATTGGTATTTTATATTGTGCTTACGTCTGTGGATGTAGGGAAACAGGTTGGAGAGATCCAACTGGATTCCTCAAAAATTATTTAGATTGTTCTAATAATTCCGTGTTATGATTATTTGACATTTTGTGATGAATTATATTGATAATTAGAATATTGGATAATATTATTTGATTGAATATATTTCGGTACAATGATTTATCAAAATATATAGAATTGGATTTTTGGAGAGAAATATAAGAAAGAATTTTTAAGTGATATAATTATAGAGGTCTGGATAAATGAATTGGAAAAGGATAAAGCTTGGTTTTAAATTCCAATAAATAAATTCCGAGTATGATAAGGGGATTTTGAATAAACAGAGAAATAATAAATTTTAAAACTTAAGTGATGTTATTTAAAGGAATAAAAGAATTTATTTTAGAATTCAAAGTTTAAACTTATTGAAAAAAGAGATAAAGAAGGAATTTGGAAAAAAGTATGAAATTGGTGTTTTCTGTTAAACGAGATTTCAAATCCTAATTAAGAAATAAATATGAAGATACTGGGTTTTGGAATAAATCGAATAAGTAAAGGAACTTATTTCAAAATGAAGTAAATTGAAAATCAATTTGGAAACTGATGTAAGTGTTGAAATTGGAATTTTTAAAGAGAAGAGAGACTATGGAATATATAAACTGGGTTTATAGAAGTGAAGTATTATATCAGTGGATATTTGAAAGAATAAATTCACGGTGGGATATTAAAGGAATGGGTAAACTTGTTTAAAAATAAATAGTGATTTTTTTTTAAAAGTTGTGGAAGAGAAGCGTATTTCCTTGGATGGCCAAGTACGTTTTCAAAACAAATTTATAAGTATAAGTTTATAGTTTAAAGTTGTTTTAAAAGCATGTTTTAGAAAATTTATTATTTTTAAATGTTTAAATTTAAAGTAAATATTTCTCAAATTTATTTTAGTTGTAATTATTTAAAGGTGACTTGGTATTATTTTTTAAAAAGAGAAGAATTTAGTTATATATTTTTAAAGTAGTTTTATTTTAAATATTCTTAAAGTATATATCTTGGAATAAGTATAAAAGTAGTTTTAACTTAAATGTCTTAAAGGATATTTTAAAATAAAGAGTTTTGAACTATTTTAAAAATCTAAAGTTTTTGTACTTGGTGTTTTCAGTGGAAATAAGTATTTGAGAATTTATTTCATGAGAAGAGTGTGATTTGAAAACTGTTTTCAAAAGGGTTGAAAATGAAAATATATCTTACGAAGATATTTTGAGATTAATAAATAATTTGGTGAAATTATTTATGTTTGATGATTGTTTGTGAATGTTAATTGATAGTTAAATAACCGACTATCAAAATTGGCCAATGTGCTAATCGTTTCGAAGAGAACAGGATCAGGATTTATTTCCTAAAAACCACTTCGATCCGGTTTGAACGTTTTCGTATGGAAAACAAGAGTTTGGATTTGAAGGTGGAGCAGTGAAGCGCAAGGGCTAGTCGCTACTAATTGTGAGGTGATTCCAAAGTGGATGTAGTAGGAGTAGTGTCTTCGGTTTCGTTCGAACCCGGGACGGACTTGTATAGAAGAATGCTTTCAGAACATCGTCAGGTGGGCGATGAGCATTCTAAGAGATGTGTTCTAAAAAGGTAACGCTTAGCCTCAAGCCTCATCAACCGGGAATGACTGAAAATCAGGGGTTATGCAGCAAGGCTAAGTGGGTAGCACCCATTAGGGTGAGGTGATCTCTGTATAGATTGTCCCTTTTTATTTCGGCTGTGTGGCGGTTGTTGATCCCAACCGCGGGAAGATCTTACTCGGGATTATCCAGTAAGGGATAGTCCCGGTCTTGCGTTGTAGGGGATTGGGAGTAATCCTCGGTACGGTGATCTAGGCCACGTACTGTGATAGGTGGTACCCCAGTGCATAGTCATTAGTTGGAAATCCATTCTTCCTACGCGCCTTTTACGGTTTTTGTTTGTAGAACCCACTTTGTGGCTAGTATGCTAGAATTTAATAAATGTAACAATTTCGGCTATTTGAATAAGTATTTGTATATAGACACTATTATAATATCAGAGGATTTTGTAATAAATGTTTTAGCTATCGTAAGGTAAAAACCCGACATGTTTATTTGTGGCGTGGTCTTACGAGATGCTTTTGTTTTTTAAAGGATTTTTTGGAACTTTAATTATCAATTTGAGTGTGATTTTTCACGCTGGTTTTCCAGAATAACTCGGGTGTGATTGGACTATAATGCTCGGGTCAGACCGAGTATTATAGAATACAGGATATGGTGCTGTGGAGCTTAGGAGACGAGCTGGATGGCGAAACATACTTCCGTACTTGATTATTATTCCGTTGTGTATTCAGTTTTGAGGATAAGTTTTATGACTATTTAGTTGTATGTTATTGATGTTGTTGAACTTTGATGATGTATTTTGGTGATGTTTGTATAAAACGAATATAGTTTTCTTTTGTATAAAGATCTGTTATTATCTGTTGTATTTTATTCCGCTGCGATGGTTTAGGCAACATCAATACATCTTTCAAACCACAAAAATACAACATACATGGGATGATCCTCCATAACCTCAGTAGAAGTCTGCCGGATTGTTGCAACCTTTAGAAATCCCGATGTGGAAGTGGGGGATGATTTCGATGGATTTCATCGACGGTTAGCCTAGAACCAAGAAGGGAAACGAAGGAATATTGGTGATTGTGGATCGTCTAACCAAAAGCGCCCATTTTATACCCGTTAAGGCAACCCGTACTGCAGCTTCTCTAGCAGAGATTTTATTGAGAGAGATAGTCAGATTGCATGGTGTTCCAATTAGTATAGTGAGTGATCGAGATCCTATCTTCACCAGCAAGTTCTGGGAGGCTTTGCAATCAGCTATGGGAACGAATTGGAGATTGAGTACATCATATCATCCCCATACAAATGGGCATACGGAGAGGCTTAACCAAATTCTAGAGGATACGCTGCGAGCTTGTGTTTTGGATTTTGGAGGATCTTGGAAAGACCATCTTCATCTAGTGGAATTCTCCTACAATAACACTTACCAGGAGAGTATTAAGATGGCTCCCTATGAAGCTTTATATGGAAGACCGTGTAGATCCCCATCCTGTTGGATAGAGTCGAGAGATCGTCTTGTGCTTGGACCAGATCTGATCCATGAAGCATCTGCAAAAGTAGAGCTTATCAAGAAGAGAACGAAAGCTACTAAGGACCGTCATAAGAAGTATGCAGATAAAAGGCGAAGACATTTGGAATTTGAAATCAGAGATTTAGTCTTTGTCAAAGTGCAGTGGAGCGAGGATCCCAGGGATTGTACCTGGGAAACTCTGGATAACTTTAGGAAAGCCTATCCTGATTTGTGTCCGGATAACTAGTAATGTTTGTTAGGATAAACTGTTTGGTTGATTGTTGATATATGGATGATATGTATGTTTGGGTTGTTGACATAAAAGCTTTTGGATTATCTTTTGCTTTAAATTTCGAGGACGAAATTCTTTTAAGGGGGGAGGAATGTGACGATCCGGGATTTTGGCAATATTTTTCTTCTTCTTGCCTTGCACATACAAAATTCACATACATACATTTCTTGTCTGGTTTTGCTTTATACCTAATGTGCTTAATATAAAATTGTTATAGTTATTGTTATAGTTTTAACTTATGTTGCATACACACAATAACCACTTATATACTTATTTCTAACATAAATCCTTATTTTTTTTCTATTTTAAGCTTAAACTATCAAACACTTAATTTATACATATACTTTATTTTATACTTATATTTAGTATTGATAAGATTAATTTTAATTTAAGCATTATTATCTAGATTACATTCATATGCATATATTTAGATCAAATATTAATAAGGTAGAGCATTAATTTAATGTGAATAAGATAGATTTTATTTTAAATATTTTTGAAAGATTTTATTTTAAATTTTCAAATCATAGTTTCCTTCCAAGATACACACACACACATATATATAAATAAATGGTAAATGTTCAAAAGTTTTATTCATTTTTAAAATGATAAGTTTGTATTTTATTTAATTAGATTAAATGCTTATTAAAATAATATTTTCAAAATCCCGGATCGTCACATTCCTCCCCCTTAAAAGAATTTCGTCTCCGAAATTTAAAGCAAAAGATAATCCAAAGCTTTTATATCAACAACCCAAGCATACATATCATCCATACATCAACAATCAACCAAACAGTTTATCCTAACAAACATTACTAGTTATCTGGACACAAATCTGGATAGGCTTTCCTAAAGCTATCCAGAGTTTCCCAAGTACAATCTCTGGGATCCTTACTCCACCGCACTTTGACGAGCTTCACTACTTTGCTCCTGAGTTGCCTCTCGTCTTAATCAAAAATCTGAACATGGTTGCTGACCACAGTCAAGTTTGGCTCGACCTCCAAATCTTTCTGCACTACTGGTTCTACAACCAGTGATGGGTCATGGAAAAACTTCCTTAGATGGGAAACATGAAATACATTATGAATTCCAAACATCCGTTTTGGCAATTCAATTCCGTAAGCCACAGCACCAATCCTTTTCAGCACCCGGAATGGACAAATATATCGCGGGGCAAGTTTTCCCGTCTTTCCAAATCTAATAGCTCCTGTTAACGTAAAAATCTGACGCTAACACCCCGGTGTGTGTAAAAACGATGTGAACGCACCACCCGTAATACGGGAATCAAGAAATAACAGTAAGTAACAGAAAATGCAGTAAATGTGCATAGGGTTTATAGTGGTTCGGCTTATGATCAAGCCTACGTCCACTTCAATCCTTTTTATTGCTGATCGGATTACAACTTATTGCAATCTCTTTCAATTACAATCCAATTCAATTCAGAAAACAAGTAGCTAAGGAAAACTTCGTCGTGACAGAGTTCTTCGAATCCATGATTGAATGTGTTAAATTCCTGTGCGAAGTTGATCTAAGCATCTTGCGTGTGCTTGAAGCGATGGAGTGTAGATTGCTTTGAAGATAGTGAAGTCTCAATCCCTTGAAGAAAATGATCCCCCAAAAAAAGTCCTTTGAATGTTGGAGCTAACGGTGTATTTATAGGGGGACTCGGGATTAAGTCGCTTGGCATAGGTCGCGAGCGACCTATGATAGGACTTGAGTCGTTGTGAGCTAAGAGAGCGCGAGTCACGACCTAAGTGATATCTCCTTTTCCATATAAGCTAACGGGTACAAGTTAACGACTCATGGGAAGCGGCATCACTTATCCTCTAAGTGTCAGGTCGTGAGCGACCTAAGGCAAGTTATAAGCCGACGGCGACTTAGGGATAGGCCATAAGTCGTGTTTTCGAGATAAGGCTTAACTAGGTTGCTGTGTCTACTTAGTTACTAGGCCGCTACATTCTGTAAGTCGCTTCCTCTTAAGTCGTTTAAGCAGTTAAGTCGTAAGCCCCCTTTTATCCTTCTAGGTCGCTCACTCTTCTAGCTCTTTAAGTCGTTACCCTGCTTCTATGGTTAGGTCGTTAGCTTGGTAGGTCGTGGGTCGTTTATTCACTTAAACTGTTAGGTCGGCCCATTCTCTTAACCCGCTAAGTTATGGTTCCCTTAAGTCGGTAAGTCGTCCACCTTTAAGTCATTAGCCTGATGTTTGGTCCATTAACTCATTAAGTCGCTTCATAACCTAAGTCGTTAACTCATTGAGTTGCTTGTCCATTGAGTCGTTGACCTCCTTAAGTCGTGAGCCTTTTTGAGTCGTGAGCCTTTTTGAGTCGTGAGCCTTTTTGAGTCGCTTAACATAGGAGTTAACATTTGCCCCTCGAAGTACATGCTTAAATCATGAGTCGTGTGCTTCGATCTAATTTTGCTAGGTCGTGAGCGACTTAAAACATATACTAACTCGCGCGTCTACTCGTATTCTTCTTTCAGCCCCATATAAATTTGTTAGGTCACTGCATCTCCTCCATTCAACTGTTCCGATTTCCTGCTCTGCCATTAACAAAATCTCGTGATTTCAAAGGCGAATTTGAGTTCAATCATTCACCGATTCATCCCTGTTATCATATTGCGTAAGTACACTTGATCTCTATCCATCCCACTATCATCATCGAACCACGAATTTCCATCTTCGAACCTCAGAGCCATTTTGTATATCGTGTTTCATCTTTTGAGTCAAGTTGTGGTCGATTTTAATCGCCATTAGTTGTGATTCATGAAAGCACAGCAATGAGTTGAATTCATGATGGATCGGAGATGCTTTCAATCGATTCTTGGATGATTCGGTGGTATGTAGGAATGATGAATTTCACGAAGAGGATGATGGATTTCATCGTGAGTGATAATGGGTTATCGGGTCACAGTTTAACGGGATGGTGAGCTATTGCGTGGAGAGGAAGTTAGCGATTTAGCAGATCTGAGCGACTTAAAAACCTCCGCGACCTAAGAAACCTGGCCAACCTAACAAATTCTCGCGACCTAAGGATTCTTCGAATCTGCGACTTAACTTTTAGGTCGCGCTGGGATTCAAACGACCTAGGACTTTACAAATTTGCACATGAATTTCAAGCAGGACGACTTAACAAATTAACGACCTAATCCTTTTTTTCGGCATAGGCTGTAGGTCGCGGCCGAGTTAGGACTTGAACCTAGTCTGCATTGCCTTGAACCTTTTAACTTGCATAGTGCGACCTAAGGAAGCTCTGACCTATGCTAGGTCGCTAGACGACCTAACACTTGTGAAATTCTGAGAAGACTTGGCTGAATTGTTTGAACTTGAATTTTGCTGTACTTCTTTGCATATTATTTTAACTTTTAAAGATGTCAACCTGTTAAATACAACATTTGCAGAAAAATGGGACGAATATACTGTCATTGACTGCCCACATCAAATGACAGATTAGTTAATAACAGATAATTAACTTAAATAAATTGTGTGAACGAAGTGCTTTCAACTCATCAATTTCAAGTAAAATATTAAAGCAACACTGAAATAGTCAATTGAAACTGACCAGCCTGCACTAATATTATGCTTGAACTTTAGATTAACAAGTTCTGAAATTTTGTAGTCGATCAATCGTCGACTAGTTTAATTCCAGTTATATTTATTTGTTATTTTTATTAGTTCTGCACGACACTTCACACTTTTAGGAAACGTGCACCTTCACATTTGAATATCCAGTTGCTTGTGTAGAATGACTTCTCAGGAAGAAGATACAACAGTTCAGACTGGAGAGGCAACTGTTATTCCGGCTCCACTAGTCAATCCTCCCGAAAGAGCCCCTACCACGCTATCATACAAAGTTTTTTGCCAGTTGTGTGCTCAGTTTGGCATTGCTGAATCAGATGCCATTCTTCCCGAGAGAAGTAACACTGCTGACATAGCACCCCCTGGCTTTGTGATGGTCAATTGACAAATGTGCCTGAGTGGGGGCGTTCCTCCTTTCAATGACTTTTTCCAACAACTTCTTCGTCAATTGGCCATCGCCCCATCCCAATTACACCCCAATGGCTATGCCATTTTAATGGGGTTGTGTGTACTGTTTAGGAGGACGCTTGATCGATTCTCAAGCTTTGACGAGATTTGCTTCCTATGCACTTTCAGCAGGACTAAAGATCACCCCTCTATTACTGTCGTGAGAAGTGCTCGAAATCGTAGATTGATCATCGGTCTTCCTGACAGCGCTCATGGGTTTTTGACTCAATTTTTCTATGTTCGTTGTCCCCCGGGGTTTTACGCTGTATGGAGGGAAGGAAGTAAGATTAACCATTCTTACTACGCTTGTTATCCGACTTTTGCGAGACTGAATTGTTAAGTGTTAACTCCGCTTCTTTTTTATTTTCAGCGCTTCCTTCCCTATCCAGAGATCCAGGCCATAAGCAAGTTTTTGAGAGACTGAGTGTCGTGGCCGCGGAAGAAAGTAGTGTAAAATTCTTGTTGAGGGATGAATTTCTGCATCAATACGGGCTTTTGCATACCTTTCGCTCTACACACCCCCACGAAGTCCCAGACTCTCCGACTAGAGCGTCGGATGCCCCCTGTTTCTATTGATACATCCATAACGAAAGAATCTGCTTCTGATGCTTCTCTAGTGAAGTGCTCCACTTCTGTTGATGTCGCGGGGGCATCTGGCAAACTTGCCCCGGTCACCGAAGAAGAAGAGCCTCGGGATTCTCCTCCGCATTCAAAGAAGTCTGGTGACAAAGAAGTCGAGAAAACCAGCCCTGTTAAGCAGAGCAGGGACGACACTTTCGAAGGACTGAGTGACCTCTTTGCCACCTCGCAAGAGATCTTTAAAGATGATCCTATTACTACTAGGGTTTCTTCTTCAGTAGTCGAGGCGACTTCTATTCTGCAACAGACTCCGTCAACTCAAGAGTTGATGTTAACTTCTACACCCATAACTACTCCACAATTAAAGAGTGGTTCGTAGTTTGATGCGCGTAGTTTGCACATTACACTCACTTAGAATCTTTCAGCACTTTTATGCTTCTGACTTTTTGTACTTTGAAGAATTCTAAAATTTAGCTCTTTTTATTTCAGATCCTCCGATGGGACGTAGCGGATCCTACTATGATGACTTCCAGCATTACGGGAGGCGTAGCCAATATGATTATAGGCGTTACCTCCCCTCTTACAGAGAATCCGATGAAGAAAGAGCCGCCCGAAAGGCCCAAGAGAAGAGGGCTCAAGAGGAGCGTTATGAAAGAAGGGAGTGGGAGGAGCGCCACGATTCTTCGCAGAGAGGCGACGATTCCCACAAAAGAAAATCCCATGATGACCGAGGAAAAAGTCATATGGTTGAGGATTCAAGCAAGCGAGCCCGTCATGGTGAGAAGCATACCTCTACAACTCCTGAAAAGGTTACTGTCCCCGTCTCGCTTGACATTCCTTCCGGCTCTCCCACTCTCGGGAAGACAGACATCCAAACAATAATTAGCAGGCCCAAATTCCAAGTTGGACCGGGCCCGGCCACTTTGCAAAGTCGGTTTCCACAGTGGTGTCTGAAGGGAGTAAGGTTCGACCTTGACTTGGTCCCCATTGACAAGTCTGCCATGTTACGAAACCTCGATGCCGTCAAGCTTGATATTGAGAGGATGTCGAACTGGCAAAAACTTGTTGACGAGCTCCAACGGGTTAATCGTGCAAACATAGAGGCCATGCTCACCATGGAAAATGATAAAGCCGAATGGCAAAAGGTTCTTGAGCAACATGATACTGAAATGAGGAGCATCGCTTCTTACAATGAAGAGCTTGAAGCAAAAGTTGAGGAACTGAAACAAGAGCTTGCTACTTCCTCTACTTCATATTCTCAAAAAGAAGAAGTGCTCCTAAAACAAGTGAGAGATGCTCATGCCAGCTAAAGAGATGCCGAAGACAGGCTTGAAGTGCAAAAAAGAATTAGTGAGGGCTATGTTGCTGATATTGAAGAGATTCGGAAGAAAAATAGCTCCCAAGAGGCGGAGATTCAAATGCTTAAGCTTCAACTTTCCAAAGCTGAAAGGGAGCGTGATGAGGCTGTTGCCGGAAAAATTGCAGCTGAAGAATCTCACGAGGCAACGAGGACCAACATCAGCTCAACATTATTTGATTTCTACCTGCATAGCATCTTGGGGCGCGGTAGACTCGCCTTTCTAGGCCCCAAGTATGAAATTACTCTGGCTGAAGTTTGGGAAGCCGCACTCGATATGCTTAGCGGTAAAGGCGCTGGCTATGCTGAGTCAGCTCTTGAGGAGCATTATCTTGATGATGATGCTCGCGCCGCTCTCGCCAGGGGGAGGGAACAGCTTGCAAAATTAAGGGCCGAAACAGCGGCAGGAGAATATTCGAGAAAAACTGTCTCAACTGTTCCAATTCAGCCTTCTCCTTCGGTCGAGATTGACATTATCGGTTCCAGTTCTCATTCTCTATCTCCTACCAAAGTTACCGCCGAGATCACAAGCATACAAGGTGGGGATGAAGGCGACGAGAGTGCCGAGGCACAGGCTTACGAAGTTGATGTCAGGAAACCGGCTTCTGCAGGTAACCCTACTGTTAATCTTGCCCAAGTAGACTTCTCATCTGTTTCTTACGAGCTTGATGAGCTTCTTGATTACTTCTTGAACCTCAGCGAACCTTTATCTCCGCTTTTTACTGACTTGAACTTTTTTCCTTCTGTAGAGAAAACGTCGAGCATCATTCAAACTTCCCCACCTCCAATTATTCCTCCTCCATCTATTCAGGCGACTCCTCCTTCTGCCTCGCAACCGGGATCACAAGAGGAGCAAATAGAAGCTCTTCAAGACTTGGACGATCCCATTGCTTTACAAGAACACAAGGGAGAAGAAACTGAAGGGAGTGAGAAGACTCCAGAAGCAACTGGTTCCGATGATGAACCATTAGCTAAACTTCTTTCTCCAGGGAGTGGGTCTTCCTCCAAGAAGAGAGGAAAGCAGGGAGTTTCCAAGAAGAAGAAGAAGAAGGGATCCTTAACTGGCGAAGAAGAAACGGAAGAAAGTCCGACTGAGCCCCTTTCTCCTTCATCCCCTACTCTTACAAGCCGGCCTAAGAAGTTGGTTATTCGGCCGGGTGCGGGCTCAAAAGGTGGACGGAAGAAGAAATGATGGCTCTGGTTCTGTGGCTTTCGTATCGCTTTTTTCCTTTTTTTGCATGTACTGACCGGAAATTATGCGGGTACCGGCCCTCGTTTTCTTTATTTCGAAACTTGTATCTGTAAGAAATTGTAACAGAATTAAATAAAATGATTCTTTATTTGTACAAACTTCTTGTTTGAATTTGAGAATGCAGTTATTATTCACTTTTATACAAGTTTCTTTGCATGATATTGCAGTGAGCTTGTGGTATATTGTTCGAGCGCAATTTTACCGATGTAGTTATACCATGTTGCCCCTATACCATAAGCTCATTGTAATATTTTATTTTATGAGGAACTTGTACTTTTATTTTCTAAAGAACAATTATTCCACATTTGGAGGAATATTATTTCGTTAAAAAACAGAGTACAAATAAGTTTTTACGCTTCATCCTTCGAAGATATCACTTTTTCTTTTGTGCATATACACATTTTACTGAATGAATTCTTCTATGTGGTAAAGCGGGTATTTGAAAGGTACTTTAACTTCTTTTTGAGTAAGAGAATTTTCCAGAATAGGTAATTCATTCTTCCTTTGAAAGTTAAAGTGTGCCTTTGATGAGGATTTTTTTATTTTATTTTATTTGATATACCACAGTAAAGGGCTTTTTGATTTTTGTTTCTTCGAAAAGTTGCACCTCTGAGGAAGGCTTTTTCACGTTTCAACACCTGGAAGTTTTATTTCAATCTTGGTGAAACGTGTGCCTCCGAAGAGGTCTTTCTGCTTGATTGTGCCTCCGGGAGGAGGTCTTTTCATTTCTGCCTCTGGGAAGAGGTCTTTTATTTTTTTATGTATTTCAACTTTGGTGAAGTGAAACTCCGAAGAGCGGCTGTTGCACTTCAACTCTTGGTGAAATGTGTCTCTGAAGAGGGCTTTGCTTTGTTTTGCATTTCAACTCTGGTGAAGTGGACCTCCGAAGAGCGGCTCTTACACTTCAACTCCTGGTGAAATGTGCCTCCGAAGAGGGCTTTATTTTGTTTGGCATTTCAACTTTGGTGAAGTGGGCCTCCGAAGAGGGGCTCTTACACTTCAACTCCTGGTGAAATGTGCCTCCGAAGAGGGCTTTATTTTGTTTGGCATTTCAACTTTGGTGAAGTGAGCCTCCGAAAAGGGGCTCTTACACTTCAACTCCTGGTGAAATGTGCCTCCGAAGAGGGCTTTATTTTGTTTGTCATTTCAACTTTGGTGAAGCGGGCCTCCAAAGAGGGGCTCTTACACTTCAACTCCTGGTGAAATGTGCCTCCGAAGAGGGCTTTGATTGCCTGGAAGTTACTCTCTCATGGTTGGAGGGTCATGACTCCTCCAATCTTTTTTGTTGAGTAGAGAACTTTCTTTTTTGCGGCATATGCCTTGTTAGAGGTCTTTATCCTCCAAAGAGTTGTGCCTCCGAAGAGGGCTTGTGCCTCCGAAGAGGGCTTTAGTTGTTCCTTGTCCACTTGCTTGTGCCTTTTCAGCGATCCTCTATTTTTCTTTTCAAGCTCACACTCCCTTCTCTTACAAGTAGTTTGTTTAATCCAAAGAAGTGTACTTCATTGCCAGGCAAGTTCGCGAGGACGGGCATAAGCTTCTTAATTGGATGTTTGTTTGTTCAAACGATCTCAATTTATTAGCAAGGGCCCGTTTTCGGCGAAATCATTGGCCGTTCAATTGAAGCACTTCCTATCTAGGATTTGAATTTGGGGCTTTTGTGGCTCGAAATTTGTTTGTTGAATGATAACAAGAATCACTTGGTCTTGTAACGTGCAAGTTTTATTTTCATTGTCTGCAAAAATTTAAATCGACATTTCAGCAATACATTTAATGTACTTTTCATATCGAAAATAAAGCAAACATGTAATAATAATAAGGAACACAAGATTTATAGTGGTTCGGCCAAGAATTTAGGCCTACATCCACTTTATAGTCTTTCATTATTCACTTGCATCGGCTTTACAATTGCTTTCAATTACAAGAATCATACATTCATAATTATTTTTTTTACAATATTTCAACAAAGCTTTCAGGTAAAGTATGGACGCAAGTGATTGCAGTTCCAAGCCCTTGGAATTTGATCTCCTTCGACAGTAGTGAGTTTGAATGTGCCGTCAAGAAGCTTCTGACCTATGACATATGGTCCTTCCCAATTTGGCCCAAACACACCTGTTGCCGTCATAATTCTTTTCAGGACTAGATCTCCAATCTCAAAGCTGCGTTGGCGAACTTTGGAATTGAAATGTATGGCTATCCTTTGCTGATGAGCTGCAATTCTGAGCTTAGCCTCTTCTCTTTTTTCATCAAGGAGATCTAGTGCCTCAAGTTGTAGTTTTTCGTTCTCCGCTTGATTGAAATGGATTCTTCTATGTGAAGGGACCTCTGTTTCTACCGGAATCATTGCTTCTGACCCGTATGCCAATGAAAACGGAGTATGCCCAGTCGCAGTTTTGTGGGTAGTTCTGTACGCCCATAGTGCTAGTGGTAGCTTATCGATCCAACCACCTTTTGCTCTTTCGAGTTGCTTCTTGATGGTTGACTTGATAATTTTGTTTACTGCTTCCACCTGCCCGTTTGCCTGCGGATGAGCCACTACTGAGAAGCTTTTTCGGATTTTGAATCGCTTGCAAAAATCTTGGAATTCTTCACTTTCGAATTGAGTACCATTGTCTGTAATTATCTTTTGAGGCACACCATATCTGCAAATGATACTTTTAGTCACAAAATTTATCATCTTTTTAGAGGTGATAGTAGCCAATGGTTCAGCTTCAGCCCATTTAGTAAAATAATCTACAGCAACAACAGCATATTTGATTCCAGATTTGGCAGTTGGTAAAGGTCCTATAAGGTCTATCCCCCAGATTGCAAATGGCCATGGACTGACCATCTGTGTGAGTTCAGTGGAAGGTGCTCTAGGAATTTTGGCAAATCTCTGGCACTTGTCACATTTTCGGGAATAGTCTGCAGCATCTCGATTAATTTCTGGCCAAAAATATCCGTATCGGAGAACCTTTTTTGCTAAAGTTTGACCACCTAAATGATCACCACATTCTCCTCCATGTACCTCAGCTAGGATTGTTTTGGACTCTTCCTTGGATACACATCGAAGTAATGGCATTGAGAATCCCCGTCTGTATAATTGGCCATCCTGGACTGTATAGCGAGAGGCTTTCCTCAGTAGCTTCTGTCGTTCTTTTGAATTTTCCGGTAAAGAGCCATTGAGCAGATATTCTATTATTGGAGTCATCCATGATTCTTGCTCTTGAGATACACTCATGATCCAATCAATATCCATCTCATTAATGCTTGGAGCCGACAGGACTTCCACTGGAGTTAACCCCAGAAATTGAGCTTCGCCTGTGCTAGAGTACTTTGCGAGAGAATCTGCCTTCGTGTTTTCTTCTCGAGGAATATGGCTTATCGCGTAATGATCAAAGTCACATAGAAGTTCCCAGGCCTTTGACAAGTAGGCAGGCAGATTTCCCCCTTTCGCTTGAAATTCCTTCTTGACCTGGCAAACAATAAGCCGAGAATCACTGAAGATCTGTAATGCTCGGATGTTTAGTTCTTTAGCAATTCTCAAGCCAGCGATAAGAGCTTCGTATTCTGCTTCATTATTCGTTGAAGGAAATTCCAATCTTAGCGCATAGCATAATGACCGACCTTCAGGGGTTTCAAGTACAACCCCGGCTCCAGAACAGTAGTCATTTCTTGCGCCATCAACATATAACTTCCACTGGATTGGGAAATTATCGATCGTTTCTTCCTCACCGTTACCTTTATCTGTGAATTCTGCGATGAAATCCGCTAAAGCTTGTCCGTTGATTGCTTTTCGGGGGTGATAAGTGATGTCATATTGACTGAGTTCAATGTTCCACTTTAGAAGATGACCCGAAGTCTCAGGGCGAAACAGGACTTGCTTTAGAGGTTGATCAGTGAGGACTCTGATAGGATGAGCTTGGAAATATTGCCTCAACTTCCTCGATGCAATCAGTAGACAATAGGCGAGTTTTTCCAACTTGGAGTAATTCATCTCTGCCCCAGTGAGTCTTTTGCTGATATAGTAAACCGGATGTTGAATTTTCTTGTCTTCTCGTATCAGCGCTGCGCTTAGAGCGTGAGATGATACTGCAAAGTATATAAGAAGATCCTCACCATCGCCGGGCCTAGAAAGTATTGGAGGCGTTTCCATATGACGAATCAATTCATCAAAGGCTTTTTGGCATTCGGGAGTCCAATCAAAGTTTTTCTTTCCTTTCTTTAGAGCGTCAAAGAATGGGATGCATTTATCAGTAGCTTTGGAAATGAACCGACTCAAGGCGGCAACTTTTCCGTTGAGACCTTGCAATTCCTTCTTCGTTCTAGGAGCTTTGACTTCTTTTAAGGCGGTAATTTGAGCTGGACTAGCTTCAATGTCCCTAGCGCTCACAATGAAACCTAAGAACTTTCCGGACTCCACCCCAAACGAACATTTTAAAGGGTTAAGCTTCATTCCGTATTTCCGGAGGACTGCGAACATTTCTGCTAAGTGTTCTATGTGATCCACTGCTTTCTTAGACTTTACTAACATGTCGTCGACGTAGACTTCCACAGTCTTGCCCAATTGCGGTTTGAACATAGCATTAACAAGTCTTTGGTAGGTTGCCCTCGCATTCTTCAGCCCGAAGGGCATAACTTTGTAGCAGTAAAGACCAACATCGGTGGTAAAGCTCGTGTCCTCCTGATCTGGCTCATGCATCATGATCTGGTTATATCCGGAGTAGGCATCCATAAAAGATAACAATTCATATCCCGCTGTTCCATCTACCAGTTGATCGATCCTGGGTAATGGGAAGCAGTCTTTGGGGCAGGCCTTGTTTAGATCTGAAAAATCGATGCACACTCTCCATTTTCTGTTGGCTTTCTTAACCAGCACTGGATTTGAAACCCAATTCGGATAGGTAGATTCTTTGATAAAGTCATTCTCCATGTGCCGATCAACTTCTTCTTTTAATGCGGCTGACCTTTCTGGACCTTGGGTTCTTCTTTTCTGTTTCACAGGCGTAAACTTTGGATCAATATTCAGAGCGTGTACTGCGACTTCTGGGGATATTCCGCACATATCGGCATGAGTCCAAGCGAAAACATCCAAATTTGCTTTTAAAAAAGATATTAAGATATTCTGAATCGACACATTAAGTTGTGAACCCACATTTAATACCTTATTTGGGTCCTTCGGGTCAACAGGTACCGGTACTGTCGTCTCCACCGGTACCACTCTATTCTCCCATGCACTGGCTTTTCTAGGATCCATCTCTTTTCGTGCTCCGCTACGCTCGCCGGTGCAGGGTCCGCCCTGTAATTGCTACAAGGTTGGTTCTTTGATGCGGACTGGGGTTGCCGCATCCTTTCCCATTTCTCTTTTTCTTGCCTCTCGCAGCTCTGTTAGATAACACTCCCGCCCAGCATTTTGATCCCCTTTTATAACTCCTACTCCATTGTCTGTGGGGAATTTAATGGTGAGGCACCATGGGGCCAGAACAACTTTGAACGCTGCAAGAGTTGGACGGCCAAGGAAAGCATTATAAGCAGAAAATTCGTCGACAGTCACAAAAGTTTGCTTGCGGACTACTTTTCTTTCTCCCTCTCCAAGTTCTACAAGCAAATCGACGGTTCCTATGGGCTGCTTTGGCTCTCCAGTGAAGCCAGCGATTTTCTGTGACGAGGCCTGCACATCAGCCATAGGGATCTTCATTTGGTCGAATGTTTTCTTGAAGAGGATATTGCAGGATGCGCCACAATCAATGAGAACTCTTCTAATAATAGCTGGCCCGATACCAGCCGAGATGACTAAGGGATCCAAGGTAGGAGCTTCAATACCCGTGGAATCCCTGGCTCTGAACGCAATATCATCATTGAAAGTTCTTTGTTGTTTCAGGGGCGTAGCGTCTTCCAAAACAAAGACATCTTCTTCGGCCGGTACATATTTCAAAGCCCGGGTATACCTTTCCATCTTACCCCAGCTCCTGGCCGCTGGGTGAGGTCCTCCCGTAATGACATTGATAACAGGCCTTCCGGATTCATGCCCTGCAGTCTTCTCACTTGTCCTAGGTTGATGAGCAGGAGCTTGTTGCCCCTGACTAGACGAAGCAGGATTGCTGCTATTCTTTTCCACAAATTGCTGCAGCTTGTTTTCCCTTATCAACTCTTCAATCAAATTCTTCAATTGGCGGCATTCGTCGGTATCATGACCGGGTTGATTATGGAAGCGGTAGAACTTCCCGCTTTGTATAGCTCTTTTCCCGGTTCTCAGAACAGGAGGTTTAGGATAGTTAACAGAATCTTTAGTGGCAAAGTAAATACGCTCCGGCGTATCTGATAAAGGAGTATATTCCGATGGCTTGAAGGAACGAGGCTTCTTCAGATTTCTCTGTTTCTTTCCATCGTTATTTTTCCTTTTCTGTCCTACAGATTCATTCTTGCATGGAGCAGCAATCTCATCTTCAGCTTCTTCCAATACTGCCTTTACCGGTACAGGACGGCTTTCCAGGCGTATGAACTCATCTGCTTTCTTGTAGAATTTTTCAAGGGAATTTGGTTCCTTCATGTTCAGCCATTTTCCAAATTCGCTCGATTTGTCAATGGCCCTCATCAGATAAGTCAAGATCATCCGTGGTTCTGCATTGTCTACCTCGGCCAGTGCTATATTAAAGCGATTTAAGAAAGATCTGATAGTTTCCCCTGGATTCTGTTCTAAACTTGACAACGACATGATATCTTTGGCTTTTGAAGCATATAGCCTGAACTGCTCCTTGAATTTCCGGGTTAGGTCAGAAAACTGATCTATAGACCGGATTGGTAGCTTGGTGAACCAAAGTAGAGCTACACCTTCCAGATATTCAGGAAAATATCGGCACTTTATTTCATCAGAAGCTCTGGCACCTGTCACGTGCCAATCATACTTATACAAGAATTCGTTCGGATCGCTTGTCCCCTTGTAAGCTGGAATGGTTGGAGGGACGAACTTCCTCGGAAACTCAGCCTTTAAGATCCTTTCGGTAAACGGGGTTTTACTTGGAGTGAAACCCCATTCTTTCTCGTCTTCATCCCTTTGCATGCTCTCTTTCATGATTTGTCGAACCATTTTAGAAAGATACCCCTCATCATTTCGAGCTTTAGATCCACCAACTTCAGGAAGTGTCTGCTCAAAGGGGCAGGCAGCCCTCTCAGGAACGTTCCTTTCTTCAGCATCATGAACGTTGCCGGCAAAGTTCCTTTCATTACTCGTTGGTTGACGGTTTGCCCCAAGCAAATCGTTCAACCTATTCAAAATTAGAGCATTTTGGGCATTCTGAGCCTCCAATTGTGCATTTTGGGCATTTATCTGCTGCTTCAGCCCTAAGATTACAGCATCCAACTCTGCTTTTGTAACCCCAACAGGTGGAGTGGCTTGATTAGGCACTGGGGAAGCGGAGGTTCCCTCTTGAACATTTCCAGATCTAACAGATCTACTCCTTCTCCTTGGAGCCATGATTTCAGATAAACTTCTAGTCTTCAGAGAGATTACTTCAACAAAATTTCATGGAGCAATGATGATAATTCTCCTGAGTTCAATTCTCAGTGAAAGCACCAAAAATGTTAACTTGAAAATCTGACGCTAACACCCCGGTGTGTGTAAAAACGATGTGAAAGCACCACCCGTAATACGGGAATCAAGAAATAACAGTAAGTAACAGAAAATGCAGTAAATGTGCATAGGGTTTATAGTGGTTCGGCTTATGATCAAGCCTACGTCCACTTCAATCCTTTTTATTGCTGATCGGATTACAACTTATTACAATCTCTTTCAATTACAATCCAATTCAATTCAGAAAACAAGTAGCTAAGGAAAACTTCGTCGTGACAGAGTTCTTCGAATCCATGATTGAATGTGTTAAATTCCTGTGCGAAGTTGATCTAAGCATCTTGCGTGTGCTTGAAGCGATGGAGTGTAGATTGCTTTGAAGATAGTGAAGTCTCAATCCCTTGAAGAAAATGATCCCCCAAAAAAAGTCCTTTGAATGTTGGAGCTAACGGTGTATTTATAGGGGGACTCGGGATTAAGTCGCTTGGCATAGGTCGCGAGCGACCTATGATAGGACTTGAGTCGTTGGTGAGCTAAGAGAGCGTGAGTCACGACCTAAGTGATATCCCCTTTTCCATATAAGCTAACGGGTACAAGTTAATGACTCATGGGAAGCGGCATCACTTATCCTCTTAGTGTCAGGTCGTGAGCGACCTAAGGCAAGTTATAAGCCGGGCAGCGACTTAGGGATAGGTCGTAAGTCGTGTTTCCGAGATAAGGCTTAACTAGGTTGCTGTGTCTACTTAGTTACTAGGCCGCTGCATTCTGTAAGTCGCTTCCTCTTAAGTCGTTTAAGCAGTTAAGTCGTAAGCCCCCTTTTATCCTTCTAGGTCGCTCACTCTTCTAGCTCTTTAAGTCGTTACCCTGCTTCTATGGTTAGGTCGTTAGCTTGGTAGGTCGTGGGTCGTTCATTCACTTAAACTGTTAGGTCGGCCCATTCTCTTAACCCGCTAAGTTATGGTTCCCTTAAGTCGGTAAGTCGTCCACCTTTAAGTCGTTAACCTGATGTTGGTCCATTAACTCATTAGGTCGCTTCATAACTTTAGTCGTTAACTCATTGAGTTGCTTGTCCATTGAGTCGTTGACCTCCTTAAGTCGTGAGCCTTTTTGAGTCGTGAGCCTTTTTGAGTCGAGAGCCTTTTTGAGTCATGAGCCTTTTTGAATCGCTTAACATAGGAGTTAACAGCTCCTTTGATCGGGGAAACTTTGACAAAGACTAAATCTCCGATCTCAAATTCCAATTTTCTTCGCCTTTTATCTGCATACTTCTTCTAACGGTCCTAAACAGATTTCATTCTCTTCTTGATACGCTCTACTTTTGCAGATGCTTCATGGATCAAATCTGGTCCAAACACAATTCGATCTCTCGACTCTATCCAACAGGATGGGGATCTACACGGTCTTCCATATAAAGTTCATAGGGAGCCATCTTAATACTCTCCTAGTAACTGACATTATAGAAGAATTCCACTAGATGAAGATGATCTTCCTAAGATTCTCCAAAATCCAAAACACAAGCTCGCAGCGTATCCTTTAGAATTCGATTAAGCCTCTCCATCTGCCCATCTATCTGGGGATGATATGCTATACTCAATCTCTAACTCGTTCCCATAGCTAATTGCAAAGCCTCCCAGAACTTGCTCGTGAAGAAAGGATCTCGATCACTTACTATACTAATTGGAACACCATGCAATCTGACTATCTCTCTCAAGAAAATCTCTGCTAGAGAAGTTGCAGTACGGGTTGCCTTAGTCGGATTATCTCTGCTAGAGAAGCACCAACCTTGATGGTTTGAAAGATCATCCCATGTATGTTGTATTTTGGAATTTCTAAAGGTTGCAACAATCCGGCAGACTTCCTCTTATTTGGATTAGCAAAATTCATAAGAACTCAAGCCATCGAACTTTCCTCTAGTTCAAATCCTTTTGGGTGAAGATATACTTAAGAGACTGATGATCCGTGAAAGGCTTGAAATTGGTTCCTAAAAGGCGACCTCTCCACAATTTCAAAGAACAGCAAGCAATTCAAGATCATTGGTGGCATAATTAGCTTCATGGTGCTTCAACCGACGACTAGCATAAGTAATGACCTTCCACTCTACATCAACACAACACCCAAACCTTCTCGATTAACATCGGTATAAACCGATAATTCTTCACTCCCATTCGGATGGTGAGAACCGGAGCAGAAGTAAGCTTTTGCTTCTACTCGTTAAATGCAGCTTCATACTTATCACTCCAAACAAAATACATATCAAATACAAGCTTTGGCCAAAATGGAATATGCACGAGTAGTGCTTCAGGCAAAACCAATGGGTAGTTGATGCCATAGGAAAGTCAGGGAGGATGGCTCGCTTGCTTGGGGTCGGTGGTGGGCTACACCGGAGGGTGCTTCGGGTTAGGAGGGATGGCGCTTCGGGTTCTGCTTTCGAGTCTGGTGGTAGGTGTTTGGGCGGTGGTGATGGTTCGGGTGGAGGGCAGAGTGAAGTGATGGCGAAAGAGGGTGCTTCGGTCTGGGCTTGGGACAGTAAGGGGAAGGCGCGGGTCAGGTGATTTGGGGCGGCGTTCATGGTTGCTTGGAGGCGGGCTTGGTAAAATGGGGATGGTTGTTTCGGGTTTGGGTGGGAGACTCAGGCGGGTGATGGAGAGGGAGATCTGGAGGAAATTTACTTCGGTCTGAAAGGAGGAATTCACGGCAAAAGCAAGGGGATGCACGAAAAAAAATCTAGGGCGGGAACATGCTTCAGGAATGAAAACAAAAGTGAAACTTACCTTTTTCTTAGAATGAAAAGGCAAAATGAGAGAAGAAGAGACGAGCTATTATATATCAATTCAAAGGAATAGAAAAGGACAACCGGTGGTTTCAAAATTTATTGAAGAAAATGGCTTTTGATAGTATACGGCTGAGGAATTGAAAAGACAAGGAAAAAAAGGCACAAATACGACACCGATACGACAAACCGTTTTATCGTTTTCACTGCGTACCGGACACCGAATTAAGCAGTGAATATACTGCGGAGATCATCACGACGAGTCGAACAAAATGGTACATAGATATCAGTGATACGACCAAGTTATAAAAACTCGATTTTTCGCTGTTGAAAATGCTGCTAAAACGCCGAAAATAAGATAAACGGGGCTTTAGCAGTCCAAATTTTGACCAAACGAATTACGAAGTCTCGCTCAAAAAATGATTTACAATTTTATTACATAAAAATTTTAATTTTTCAACAAATAAACTGATAAAATTTAAATTTTGAAATTTCACAATTAAACTAACTTTCACATTTTCCAGTAAAAATCCACCACTTGCTATGTTTAAATAGACTATTTCAAATATCAAATTTTCATTTCAAAATTATATTGTTTATATTCATGAAAATTTTGAATTAATTACGTTATAAAATCTATAAATTCACAGGTCGTTACACCGTTGAAAATCAAACATAGACGATTAATCTATGCAACTTTCAGTCCGTCCATTATATAACTTCGGTTAAATTTATAATGCGTAACTGTTTTATGAGTTCGAATATTTTTTAACCATTATAAAAGTAATTATGAATTTATAAATGAATTTAGCATTATAAATTCATATAAAAGAATATATTCGGCAGAAAAATTATTTTTTTGATTCGTATTTTGATCCAAAGTATTTTGGACCTACTTCTGAAATATGATAAGAAAAATTAGGGTGTTAATCATGACTCTCAAATATATAGTCATTCGTCTACATTCAGACTAATAGCCTTTCTTTTGAAGGCCAAATAATCTTAAAACGAGATAAAATCCGGGCCACACATACTTTATAATGTACTTATCCAATCCGTAGGGCTAGACTTGAGAAAAAACGAAAAGAGAAAAAAAATTAGACTCAAAATATATCATTTTTCAAGTAGTTGTATGATACTTGATATGTATTATTAAGACAACTTTTATAAAAATGACTTGTATGAAGTCTAAATTTTTTCTACATGTTTTTGTGCGTCCAACCATGAGGATTGGATAGATGCATAATATGATAATATATATGGTTTGAATTTCATCTAGCTTGAAGATCGTTTGAACTTCGAATGAAAGTTTTAAGTCTGAATGTCAACGAACGACTCTAAATTTGACAAATCAAGTTTGATACCCTAAATCTATTTTTTTCTTCTTTTATATTATGACCGTATTCCCAAAATATCTTAGATGGACATAAGAGTGGAAAAATTTATTTTTTACTAAATATTTTACTTTATATGAATTTAAATATATTTAAAATTCATAATTATTGTCAAGCCGTTAAAAAATTATTATATAACGAAAAAATATCCTTTTTAATAATTAGAAACAAAACCGCGTTATTGTCAAATTTTTTAAAAAAATTAGCAAATTAAATTCTAATAATAAATTAAATTAAACTTAACTTATTTTAAATAGGGAGAAAAGACAAATTATTTTATTTAACAGTCGTTGGAAACAAGTTATCGACAACCATCAAAAACCATCGAAATGTCGCGTATACAACACTAGTCGAGCCATTTCTTCTTCGTTTCACAATCCTAAATTAAAAACTAAAAATCCTAAACTCCCAAATTCATTCAAATCTGTCTCTACCCATCGTGAGCCGCTGTAATCCATAAAGTTGTTTTTCAATTTGCAACCTGCAATCGCCTACACCTTCAATTCATCAAAAATCATGTATATTCTTCCCCTAATTAATTAAATTGAATTATGATAAAATTAGTGTTAATTAGTGTGTATATTTGTTGATAATTGCCCATTTATTGGTTATAATTGTGTATATAGGTTGATAGGAAATGTTAGTTAGGGTTATTAGTGTTTAAAGCCAATAATTAATGTATAACTAGGGTTGATTAGTGTATGTTTGTATTAGTGTAACATATTTTAGTGTGAAGTGGTGTATGTGTTATCTAAAATGTCAACAAAAACAATTTATTTACATAATCTCATTATCTGTTTATATAACCTAATTATATATAAATTTAGTTTACATGTATGTGGTAATATATATAAACAAATTAGTGTATAAATTTAATTTTTTATTGCCATGTAATAGACTAAAAGCAGAGTTAGCCAAAATATGTTGGAAAAAAACAAGATTTTATTAATTTTTAACCGTTAGGAAATTTGAATAATGAGTTAGTGTTAATTCTAATATAGAAAAATTAGTGTATAATATACTTTATTTTTTAAATCCTTAGAGATTTTTTGATCCCATCTGATAAATAATGTATACGATCTTTATATAGATATTCGATTTTATTACAAAACGGACATCACTATTCATCTAATACAATATTTGTCGGATTTGTCCATGTATTGGACAAGTTACAAACACAATAAAGAAATTAAATTATGTAAATCATTATATCTTAAATGGTTCACAAAATTTCAATAGCACTTGCTTTTTGTTTCTTATGTACACGCTTTGAGTAAGATATAGGGAACAAAGGGGAAGTATTGCCGAAATTTTGTTAAATCATTTAAAATGAAATGATTTACGAAATGCAATTATTATTGTGTTGGTAATGAAAAGTAGGATGACCGACCATCAAAGTATAAAATAATAAAGTGAAAATATAATATTATATTCATAATTTGCGAAAATTGAAAATATATAAGATTTATAAAAAAAGTTAAAAGAATCAAATATTAGATATCTGGTAAAACATTAAAATATTAATAAATTAATGTATAACAATAACATGTTATATTCCTAATAAAACATTAAAATGTATAAATGAATTGAAAAATTTAAAGTCAATATCAATAATTTTTTGAATTTCTATTATATTTTTTAAAATAGGAAAAAATGGTCAATTATTTTATTGATCGGAGGAGCTGGATGTATCAACGAAAGAGAATGAGAGGTTTAATAAATAAACTTTTTACAATGGTGTACACCTATTCACTAAATTCGCTTTAAGTAATAATGGAAACGACGAAGAACTTCGTTGCCCACGTAGTAACTTCAAACATTTGAAGCGTTTGAAATCGGGTATGGTTAAATTCCATTTCTGTCAAAACTGTTTCGTGCAGATTAGTATGTCTGGGATCGCCATGCAGAACTTGCTGCACCTTATCCTATAGTGTCAGAGGAGGAGGTGAGTAATGTTAATTTTACGATGAATGGCATAGAAGATATGGTTGAAGATGCAGCACGATCAACGTTTCTACGGTTGAAGTTAACGACGATAATGTAAATATCGAAGAAAAACAAAATATTGGAGTAAATAAAATATATGATTTATTGAATGCTGTCAAGAAATCCCTTTGGGATGGCTGTAATAGCGGCACCCAGTTATCAGTAACCGTAGAATACATTGCTATGAAATCTAAATTCAACTTCACAGAGCTGGATTTACAGCTATTGTATAAGATGCAAAATGACATATGCCACCCGATAATTTAATATGCGAAAATCATAATGAAGTAAAAAAACTTATATCAGCTTTTAATTTGCTGTACCAAAAGATAGATACATGTTTAAACGGTTGCATGTTGTTTTGAAAAAAGGACATCAATCTTCAAAAGTGTAGAATATATAAGGAGGAAAGATACAAATGAAGGAAAGAAGAGAAATGAAGCTCCATACAAGAGAGTGCATTACTTACCCATCACTTCTAGACTTGAAAGGTTATATGCATCTTCTATAACAGCTTCTCATATGAGATGGCACAGTGTGAGAATACCGAAAGAAGGTACCCTAACGCACCCAGCTGTTGGAGAAACATGGAAACATTTTGATAAGATTTATCCCACTTTTGCAGCAGAGAGCCATATTGTTAGACTTGGTTTTTGTACGGATGGATTTTCATCATTCTCTCACTTTGGTTTTAAATATTCATCTTGATCTATTATCATTACACCTTACAATTTACCTTCATGAATGTGTATGAAAACTTCATATATGTTTCTCACTATTGTCATCCCTGGCTTTGATGATCCGACTTAAGAAATCAATGTTTATTTACAAGCATTGTTTAAAGAGTTGAAAACACTATGGCATGAATGAGTTGAAATATACGACATTTTGAAAAAAAAAATTATGTTCGATTCTTTTTATGTACTATTAGTGGTTTTCCTGTGTATGAAATGTTTTGATGCAGTTAGGGAGCCAACATCATGAAATAGGCGTTATGGTTTTGGAAATCAAGAGGTAATATTTATTTATATTATATTTATGAATAACGTATAAGATATTGATTTTATTAATCAAAATATATGAAACTTATACACTTTGTTAAATACTGTTAAAGGCTAGACGCGGGCAATGTGCCTACAAAATAATCCAAGACAACATGGAGATTCAAGAGTTAAGAGCTTAGATCGTGAAGCTAGAGGAGCGAGACAGGTGTTGGGCTATGGAGCTGGCCAAGTTGGACGAGCGCCTTGCTGCATATGTGCAAGAGCATGACATATTTCTCTCATCAGATGGATTAGGAGACGATGACCATGATTGATGGGAATGAACCAGTAGTGTTGTAACATTGTACATGTATGCACTTTGAGATGAGTGAGTAGTTTGACTTTATTGGTATGGTGTTTGAGAGTTCGATACGTATAGATATTTGAGATGGGTGAGGTTGATTTGAGGTGTTTGATACATTTTGAGATGCTAGATGTGTGTGAGGTTGATTTGACTTGTTTTGAGATGTTATTGGACTTGTTAGATGCATTCTGGAATGTATTTTGAGATGCTGTTGGATGTTTGAGTATGTTATGTGTTGTTTGGGTTTGACTTATTATAAATATTAATGTTTTGTTGTTGTTGATGTTGTATATGTGATTTGGGCTTTGATATATATGAGTTATATATACATGTGAAATTGAGATATCGATATATATATTGATATGCATGTGTTGGCTGGGGGTTATAGACTGTTGGAATAAAAAAGATATCTAAATTTTCGACGATTGCCGACGGCTCGTTAGCAATAACTTACCGATTGTTGCCAACGGCCCATCTTCCATGCATTCGATGGTTTCCGACGGTTGCCGACAGCACTTTGGACAAGCCATATTCAAACATGGGTACACGATGGGGCGTCAGAAATGTCATCGCCAATTGTCGAAAACATATCGATGGAGCCATAGAAAAACCATGAATAGACTATTTTTCGATGGCCTTGTTCGTAGTTGGTATTTTCGACAGTCACTGTAAAGAACCGTAAATCCGTACTCCTTGAATAGACACTAATCTCCATTGATTAACTCAAGGTGAACGAAAATACGAACCCTTATGGTTTTTTTTTAGAAAGAAGAAAGAAGGAAAGAAAAAAAGAAAGAGGTAGAAGAGAGAAAAGAAAATAGAAAACAGAACGGAAACAGAACAGGACAACAATATCAGAATCTCACAATTCGCAGCGGAACAACATATAATAAATAAATGAATAATCTTTAAACAAAGAACTATATCAGTTATTACATTACATCATATCGTCAGAGTGTACAACATCAAACAAACAGCGGAAAAGAAAGTACTATATACTAGTAATACGCCATGCCATCCAGCTTGCCTCCAGCAACTCCTGAATTCCAGAATATCCTGATAAACCTGACTCTTGACTGCCCGTGTGGAAATTGGTGGGCACCCAGAGTTTAGGAAGGAAAACAATAAACTCCAAGTCAGTCATGTGACTGGTGCGAGAACTCAAAACAGTTTATTTTTCTTTAAAAATAAAAATAGAGGAATATTTTTGAAGTCGATTCGCAATGCTTTTAAAAATGAGACTACCATAAGACCTCCCGCACACACACACAATGCAAACGCAGAATCGGAGGAGATTTCTCCTTATGATAGTCAAAGATGCTTGATACGCATTAAAAAGAAACATTTGATATTATTATTAGTACATAATGTAGAAATTATTTCGAAAATAAAGATATAAATCTTAGCCAGCATAGACATTTCGCACTTATGCCTACTATAGCTACCATGTTCAATAGCAGGTTACCGCCTCATTCCATGGCAGGTAATACAACTAAATCCGTACAAGTCTCGTATTTGAAGAATGGATTTTCCAACAAATGGTCAGGCCAAGGAACTTCCCACTGCCACATGGAAACGCCTCTGGAAGGACGCCCCGAGAACCACCCTTCTCCGCTAAACAAAGCCG
Organism: Allium cepa; assembly: GCA_030765085.1. Lineage (NCBI taxonomy): Eukaryota > Viridiplantae > Streptophyta > Magnoliopsida > Asparagales > Amaryllidaceae > Allium > Allium cepa. The sequence continues at coordinate 123,883,315 of CM060940.1, read as the reverse complement.
GGAATCCCTTTTCCCAAGGAATATTACAAACCCTCAGATATGACACTCCCGGTCCTTTGGAACCTTTCACCGAGTGCTCTCTAACCAACATCACACCATAAAAACAAGTGTTTCAACATGAGTAAGTATCTGGGCTCCATACCATGATACTACCCTTTTCCAGAAGGAATGGTCATACCCTAGGGAAGTGATCCCTGGAAACCTTGCCGCACAATTCCTGTTTCGACCATTTCCGGTTTGTGAGGCTCGACGAAGCCACGTCCACAAAAACACACTTTATACAAAAGCCGTGCTTTGGGTCAACAAATGATCATAGAAATGATCACCAAGATAGACGATCAAATAAATGATCCTATCACAAATAATCAACACAATGATCATTTACAGCTACACTCAGTATGTCACATTACCAAGATTGGGAGTATATCGCTGATAACCTTCAACTATATAACCTCTGAGCTCGTACGTCTCAGAGAAGGGTGTTAAGCTAAAAGAATAAATTCTCCGCCACCAACAGAAATATATTTGAAAGAAATCGGCTTTATATCTCAATTTGTAATGTCAGACACAATATCCATACAAGTCTGTTCCGGGCTCGAACAGAACCGAAGGCACTTACAAAGAAGTCCTTGCAATCCGAATAATCTCTAATCACGTTCGGATTTCCCATCACATGTGGAGATCTCAATACCGGGGATCAGCCAGTGCAGAGACAATCAACAAGAAACCCTTTCGCTTTCGAAAATATCCGGCCTTCAACACCGATCTTCGAATGCAATTCATAACGACGTATCACATATTCGGAATGGGTTATACGACCCCAAGGTCCTTTCCCGGTTAACCCGAATAGTGAGCGCTTATTTAAAAAAAAATAAGTGTGGCATTCAATTTCAAACAAATTACAAGAAATACCTATTTAAAAGTAAATATTGATAGTCGGTTATTGAACTATCAATAGATATGCCAACATCACCAGATTCCAAATAATTTTCCAAATTATTTATTTCCCAAAAATATCTTTACAAGATATATATATTTTCCATTCTTCAAAAATAAATCAATATTTATTTTTAAACTCATTTTCCAAATTCCATTTATAAATTCCATATTGAATTTATATTCCAAAATATTTATGAATATACGATTTCCATTCAATTTCTAATATTCATTTTCAATTTATCTTCAAAAAGATAAATTTAAAATATTCACTTAATATTGGAAAAGCATTTCTATACTTATTAAAAATAAGTAATTCACAGATCTTTCTATTTTCTATACTTAGAAAATATTTAATATACCCTAATCGAAATTAAGTATATATTTCATTCTTTAAGGAAATCATTCACTTAACCATATTTATTTGGGCCAAAACGAATGTTGCGTAAAACATCGTTACGACAACCCAAAATCACTAGTATAGGGATTCGAAATTAAAATAGATATATAAATCCCAATACTATACAAAACATTTCCTTTCGGAAATCATTTACTATAACAACAGTGTTATAGTCCACTATTTCCTTTTATTTCTCGAAAATATCTATTTCAACAATAAATGTTGAAATCTATGGTTTCGAATCTCAACACATTTTAAAACATCTTTAGATCGTTTTAATTCCATTTAAAACATCACATCCAAAATAATTTCTTTAACATAATATTCACTATTCAAAAACGTGAATATACTTGTTAATAAATTTCATCACTTCTATTCATTTTATTTTAAAGAATTATTCACTGTCTAAAACATGAATATAATTCCATAAATAAATTACAACAATTCCTTATCAAAATAAGTCGTTGCGGATTTATAAAACAACGTTTATAAATTCTATTTCTATTTATTTTATATCAACTCCTTTTTATAAATTCCTTTATTAACCTATCTCAATTCATATCACAATGATATACTAAAAATTCATATTATAAGTCAAATACTTATAATTTATTTATTTACAAAATCATTCCTTCAAACTTCCCAAATCTATAAATCTTATAACTTCTAAGATTCATTTATTTATCCACATCTATTTCCTAAATAACTTTATAAATTTTATTTATAAAATTCTATTTATAACTTCACCGTTATAATTCTATAAATTTCATTCATTAGTGAAATTCATTCACAATTCTTTTTAATACTTATAAAAGCTCGTTTTATAATTCAAGATATTCTAAATTTATAAATATCAACTTATAAATCTTTTAATATAAATCAATTTATATTATTACTTTAAACATCTTTAAACTCTTTTATAATTTCATCATTCTGATTTATAAAATAAAAATTTTATAAATCCTATTTTTAAACTTCTTATAATAAATTCAGAAGTCCCAGTTCAAACTATTTTATAAAATCACTAATCCCATATTTTCAAAAATCAACTTTTAACTGTATTTCTAAAAAAAATCATAATTTTTATAACATTAAAACTATAACGTTTATTTATTTAAGATGAATCAATTCCAAAAATATTTTATAAACGTATACTTTCAAAAATTATTTTAGAATCCCTTAAAAATCAAAATCGTTATTTTTTTAAACTTTCAAAATTGGATCCGATGATGCAACACATCAAAGAGTCAATCACGACTTTTCTAATATCATATATCATCCATGATAAACAATCAAACATCACAATATCTAGAATTAATAAATATTTGTGAGGAATCCAGTTGGATCTCTCCAACCCGTTTCCCTGCATCCACAGACATTAGCACAATACCATTCCACTTCGAGGTGGAATATCGCGGTATATGGGATTTTATAAAATATATCCGCTTACTAACGGCGCAATAGGGTCTCATCCGCTAAAAAAATGCGAGAAATCAATCAACTGCAATATATACATATGCCAATATATATATATTGCTATATATATAATATAATACCAATTCCACTTCGAGGTGGAATATCGCGGTATATGTGTGTAATAAATAACCTCCGCTTACTAACGGCGTATAGGGTCTATTCAAATCCAATATATATATCAATCATCATTCAATCATTAAATCAACACAGTCAAGCAAATTTTTAAATCTAACTATTTAAAATTTAAATAAACAATAAAATTCCTTTTGAGTGAGAAGTTCTCACCTTTGCTTTTATTAGCAATCCATTTCCAATTTCGGCTTGTTTTCTTCATTTATACCTTGTATAAATATTATACACAATTTATTAATACTCGAATCAATCGAATAAATTAAATTTCGTTCTTGATTGTTTAATTAATCAATAGTTTTATTTAAACCAATCTCTTCTTAAATAAATTTATTTTAACAAATTATTTTTTTTAAAATAATTCTATTCAATCTACAATTTAATTTTAAAACTAAATTTTCTTCTTAAATAAATTTAATTAACTTACCCTTAAATTGAATTTATCCAACTAATTATTTCAATCTCAAGTTAATGATTTTCATTTTAAACTAAAAATTAAAAATTCAACTGATTTCGTTTAATTAAATTTGTTTAACAAAAGGTTACAATTTTTAAAATTAAATTCCCTTTTTAAATAGATTGTTTTTGGCTTCCAAACAATTTCTTTTTAATATTTTGATTTAACAAAAATTAAATTCAAACTATTCTTTATAAATTCAATTTTTTTTGTCGAACAAATTTAATTTCTATTTAAATAAATTTTATTAACTAACTATTTAATTTAAACAACATTTTCTTTTAACCAATTTAATTCTCCCTTATACATTATTTTTAAATAAACTAGGGATTAAAAATATGTACATACGTATTTATACTTACTGTAAACAATTTTCTGCATATATATATAAATGAAGATCCAAATTGCTATATACATTTTATTTTTTTCCAAAACCCTTCTGCATGTTAAATTTCCCTTTTTCTTTTCAATTGAAAATTCTTATTGATACATATATATAAATCAAAACTGCCTATATATTTTATTTATTTTTTTGTAAATACTGAGAAAGAAAAAAAAAACACATACTTACAGCCGGGTTTAAATGCTTGAACGAAACCCTAGCTGCCCTTGCGAATCGTGCTCGAGCACATCCCCTACAGTATCGTCGCCGCCAACAATCTCCGATTCCATCTCGCGCGCCACCTTCACCTTCGCCTACGCGCGCGCGTGCTCGCTTCCATGCTCGCGAGTCGCCATCTCCCACGAATCGCGCGGCTCCACAATTTGACCGCGACCCCCATGAATCGCGATAGCCCACATCGCGTCGCCTCCCCCTACGCGGCACCAGACCCATCGCGCCTCCACCGCAATTGCGAGTGCCGCTGCCATCTCCACGCGCAATCACGCGCGATCGATTTCCCCCTTTCCAATTTGATGTCGCGGCCATTTTTTTTTGTTTTTCATTTTTTTTTCTGTAGAGAGGAATGGGAGTATTTGAAATGGAATGAGAACATGGGTCGCACGATGTAACCAAGATTTTAGGCGTGATTTTAGGATGCTGTCGTTTATTTATAAATTTAAATTTAAATTTCAAATTAAATTCGATTTAATTTCCATGCGTTTACACGTCGTGTGCTCACATATAAACTCCGAAAATTACGAAATTTGAAATCCGAGGATAATTCAATATTACGGACCCAATGAAACTGGTTTCGTCGAATTCCGAGACTGTGCCTCGGACGGCTATTTTTAAATATCGATTCAAACGATTAAATTTCAAAACTGAACAATTCACTTTCAATTTCAATTCTGAAGCTTCTATTATCTTCAGTATTATCAATATGAATTTTACAAGCCTTTGAAATAATTTTAATCAGCTTAAAATTTTAGATTCAAATTTTTTATTCAACTCTTAATAGATTAAATTCTATAATTTAATCGCCAAATTCAAAGTTATATTGAAAATTCAATTCAAACCATCATTCAAATATTTAAAATAAATTAAATATTTCCTAATTAAATTATTCAAAATTCTGGGTCGTTACAATCTTCCTTCCTTAAAAGAATTTCGTCCCGAAATTACAAGTTAAGAAGAATGCCCCAATTCCCATTAACTACTTTTCACATCCCAAATAGTTTTATCAACTTACTAACCTAAATCTTTTTACTAGAGATTCACTATCATTTCACTAGATTTCCAACTTCAATTATAGGTTTCAAACAATATTGTTTACCTAACAATTTAAATTTAAATTCAAATTCAAATTTCAAACTTTCAAAATTTCTCAAAATTTTTCTAACACCCTAAATTTTCGAAAAATTTCGCCAGCGTCTCCTTTGCGCGGCTAGCTCGGTACGACTACAAAATGGCACCACGGCCCCTCAGAATCAAAAAGAAAAGAGAAAGCCAAGTGGCTAGAGAAGAAAGTCATCAAATTTCATACTGAAATTGAAATACGTACCTTTATGTCGAGTAATTCAATTTTAACTTTGAAATCAAAATCTCAATCCCATTTCTTTTTATACACCTGTATAACCTGCTAGTAGTAGCATCCAAATCCAAATACAATATTCAAACCAATTTGCCAATTCTATTGCAAAATTTCGATATATGTTTCTTATACATTTTTACTTCACTATTGGAGTTACATATTCACTTTCATTTAATTTTACATTTCAATTTCACAATTTCAAATCTATTTGAATTAAATTCTCAATTCTAAATATTGAATTCTATCGATTAACTTTCATTTAGTAATTCATATTACTACTTTAAATTAGTTTTATTCACTAATTCATTTTAAATTTCAATTCAACTCGAATTTACTTAATTACTAACAAAGGAAATTTCAATTTATTTCTTACCACCAATTCACATACCATCTTTATTCAATTTTATTCACATTCCATATTCATATTCATTTGAAATTATTTCACAAATGAATAAATTATCAAGTTAATTTACTTGAATCCAATCCATTTTATTTAATTCCATATACTAATGATAATAATTTAATGTTATCACTTCTTAACAATCATGCAACCATATACTATAATAATCCATAGAAAATCATTTCTTTTCTATACAAAAATAGTTTTGGGCAAAAATATCTTATTTACCAAATTCAAAAACAATTTTATATTCACTAACAAATACGCGCTCATACCTATTATTTCACTCAAACTCATTCTAGAGTACTGCTGACTCTATCTCTAATGAGTAATACCCAACAGAACCATGGTTGTCGCTTAACCATAAGCTCTGACACCAAATGTAAAGAACCGTAAATCGTACTCCTTGAATAGACACTAATCTCCATTGATTAACTCAAGGTGAACGAAAATACGAACCCTTATGGTTTTTTTTAGAAAGAAGAAAGAAGGAAAGAAAAAAAGAAAGAGGTAGAAGAGAGAAAAGAAAATAGAAAACAGAACGGAAACAGAACATGACAACAATATCAGAATCTCACAATTCGCAGCGGAACAACATATAATAAATAAATGAATAATCTTTAAACAAAGAACTATATCAGTTATTACATTACATTACATCATATCATCAGAGTGTACAACATCAAACAAACAACGGAAAAGAAAGTACTATATACTAGTAATACGCCATGCCATCCCGCTTGCCTCCAGCAACTCTTGAATTCCAGAATATCCTGATAAACCTAACTCTTGACTGCCCGTGTGGAAATTGGTGGGCACCCAGAGTTTAGGAAGGAAAACAATAAACTCCAAGTCAGTCATGTGACTGGTGCGAGAACTCAAAACAGTTTATTTTTCTTTAAAAATAAAAATAGAGGAATATTTTTAAAGTCAATTCGCAATGCTTTTAAAAATGAGACTACCATAAGACCTCCCGCACACACACACAATGCAAACGCAGAATCGGAGGAGATTTCTCCTTATGATAGTCAAAGATGCTTGATACGCATTAAAAAGAAACATTTGATATTATTATTAGTACATAGTGTAGAAATTATTTCGAAAATAAAGATATAAATCTTAGCCAGCATAGACATTTCGCACTTATGCCTACTATAGCTACCATGTTCAATAGCAGGTTACCGCCACATTCCATGGCAGGTAATAAAACTAAATCCGTACAAGTCCCGTATTTGAAGAATGGATTTTCCAACAAATGGTCAGGCCAAGGAACTTCCCATTGCCACATGAAAACGCCTCTGGAAGGACGCCCCGAGAACCACCGTTCTCCGCTAAACAAAGCCGGGAATCCCTTTTCCCAAGGAATATTACAAACCTTCAGATATGCCACTCCCGGTCCTTTGGAACCTTTCACGGAGAGCTCTCTAACCAACATCACACCATAAAAATGAGTGTTTCAACATGAGTAAGTATCTGGGCTCCATACCATGATACTACCCTTTTCCAGAAGGAATGGTCATACCCTAGGGAAGCGATCCCTGGAAACCTTGCCGCACAATTCCTGTTTCGACCATTTCCGGTTTGTGAGGCTCGACGAAGTCACGTCCACAAAAACACACTTTATACAAAAGCCGTGCTTTGGGTCAACAAATGATCATAGAAATGATCACCAAGATAGACGATCAAATAAATGATCCTATCACAAATAATCAACACAATGATCATTTACAGCTACACTCAGTATGTCACATTACCATGATTGGGAGTATATCGCTGATAACCTTCAACTATATAACCTCTGAGCTCGTACGTCTCAGAGAAGGGTGTTAAGCTAAAAGAATAAATTCTCCGCCACCAACAGAAATATATTTGAAAGAAATCGGCTTTATATCTCAATTTGTAATGTCAGACACACTATCCATACAAGTCTGTTCCGGGCTCGAACAGAACCGAAGGCACTTACAAAGAAGTCCTTGCAATCCGAATAATCTCTAATCACGTTCGGATTTCCCATCACATGTGGAGATCTCAATACCGGGGATCAGCCAGTGCAGAGACAATCAACAAGAAACCCTTTCGCTTTCGAAAATATCCGGCCTTCAACACCGATCTTCGAATGCAATTCATAACGACGTATCACATATTCGGAATGGGTTATACGACCCCAAGGTCCTTTCCCGGTTAACCCGAATAGTGAGCGCTTATTTAAAAAAAAATAAGTGTGGCATTCAATTTCAAACAAATTACAAGAAATACCTATTTAAAAGTAAATATTGATAGTCAGTTATTGAACTATCAATAGATATGCCAACATCACCAGATTCCAAATAATTTTCCAAATTATTTATTTCCCAAAAATATCTTTACAAGATATATATATTTTCCATTCTTCAAAAATAAATCAATATTTATTTTTAAACTCATTTTCCAAATTCCATTTATAAATTCCATATTGAATTTATATTCCAAAATATTTATGAATATACGATTTCCATTCAATTTCTAATATTCATTTTCAATTTATCTTCAAAAAGATAAATTTAAAATATTCACTTAATATTGGAAAAGCATTTCTATACTTATTAAAAATAAGTAATTCACAGATCTTTCTATTTTCTATACTTAGAAAATATTTAATATACCCTAATCGAAATTAAGTATATATTTCATTCTTTAAGGAAATCATTCACTTAACCATATTTATTTGGGCCAAAACGAATGTTGCGTAAAACATCGTTACGACAACCCAAAATCACTAGTATAGGGATTCGAAATTAAAATAGATATATAAATCCCAATACTATACAAAACATTTCCTTTCGGAAATCATTTACTATAACAACAGTGTTATAGTCCACTATTTCCTTTTATTTCTCGAAAATATCTATTTCAACAATAAATGTTGAAATCTATGGTTTCGAATCTCAACACATTTTAAAACATCTTTAGATCGTTTTAATTCCATTTAAAACATCACATCCAATATAATTTCTTTAACATAATATTCACTATTCAAAAACGTGAATATACTTGTTAATAAATTTCATCACTTCTATTCATTTTATTTTAAAGAATTATTCACTGTCTAAAACATGAATATAATTCCATAAATAAATTACAACAATTCCTTATCAAAATAAGTCATTGCGGATTTATAAAACAACGTTTATAAATTCTATTTCTATTTATTTTATATCAACTCCTTTTTATAAATTCCTTTATTAACCTATCTCAATTCATATCACAATGATATACTAAAAATTCATATTATAAGTCAAATACTTATAATTTATTTATTTACAAAATCATTCCTTCAAACTTCCCAAATCTATAAATCTTATAACTTCTAAGATTCATTTATTTATCCACATCTATTTCCTAAATAACTTTATAAATTTTATTTATAAAATTCTATTTATAACTTCACCGTTATAATTCTATAAATTTCATTCATTAGTGAAATTCATTCACAATTCTTTCTAATACTTATAAAAGCTCGTTTTATAATTCAAGATATTCTAAATTTATAAATATCAACTTATAAATCTTTTAATATAAATCAATTTATATTATTACTTTAAACATCTTTAAACTCTTTTATAATTTCATCATTCTGATTTATAAAATAAAAATTTTATAAATCCTATTTTTAAACTTCTTATAATAAATTCAGAAGTCCCAGTTCAAACTATTTTATAAAATCACTAATCCCATATTTTCAAAAATCAACTTTTAACTGTATTTCTAAAAAAAACCATAATTTTTATAACATTAAAATTATAACGTTTATTTATTTAAGATGAATCAATTCCAAAAATATTTTATAAACGTATACTTTCAAAAATTATTTTAGAATCCCTTAAAAATCAAAATCGTTATTTTTTTAAACTTTCAAAGTTGGATCCGATGATGCAACACATCAAAGAGTCAATCACGACTTTTCTAATATCATATATCATCCATGATAAACAATCAAACATCACAATATCTAGAATCAATAAATATTTGTGAGGAATCCAGTTGGATCTCTCCAACCCTTTTCCCTGCATCCACAGACATTAGCACAATACCATTCCACTTCGAGGTGGAATATCGCGGTATATGGGATTTTATAAAATATATCCGCTTACTAACGGCGCAATAGGGTCTCATCCGCTAAAAAAATGCGAGAAATCAATCAACTGCAATATATACATATGCCAATATATATATATTGCTATATATATAATATAATACCAATTCCACTTCGAGGTGGAATATCGCGGTATATGTGTGTAATAAATAACCTCCGCTTACTAACGGCGTATAGGGTCTATTCACATCCAATATATATATCAATCATCATTCAATCATTAAATCAACACAGTCAAGCAAATTTTTGAATCTAACTATTTAAAATTTAAATAAACAATAAAATTCCTTTTGAGTGAGAAGTTCTCACCTTTGCTTTTATTAGCAATCCATTTCCAATTTCGGCTTGTTTTCTTCATTTATACCTTGTATAAATATTATACACAATTTATTAATACTCGAATCAATCGAATAAATTAAATTTCGTTCTTGATTGTTTAATTAATCAATAGTTTTATTTAAACCAATCTCTTCTTAAATAAATTTATTTTAACAAATTATTTTTTTTAAAATAATTCTATTCAATCTACAATTTAATTTTAAAACTAAATTTTCTTCTTAAATAAATTTAATTAACTTACCCTTAAATTGAATTTATCCAAATAATTATTTCAATCTCAAGTTAATGATTTTTATTTTAAACTAAAAATTAAAAATTCAACTGATTTCGTTTAATTAAATTTGTTTAACAAAAGGTTACAATTTTTAAAATTAAATTCCCTTTTTAAATAGATTGTTTTTGGCTTCCAAACAATTTCTTTTTAATATTTTGATTTAACAAAAATTAAATTCAAACTATTCTTTATAAATTCAATTTTTTTTGTCGAACAAATTTAATTTCTATTTAAATAAATTTTATTAACTAACTATTTAATTTAAACAACATTTTCTTTTAACCAATTTAATTCTCCCTTATACATTATTTTTAAATAAACTAGGGATTAAAAATATGTACATACGTATTTATACTTACTATAAACAATTTTCTGCATATATATATAAATGAAGATCCAAATTGCTATATACATTTTATTTTTTTTCCAAAACCCTTCTGCATGTTAAATTTCCCTTTTTCTTTTCAATTGAAAATTCTTATCGATACATATATATAAATCAAAACTGCCTATATATTTTATTTATTTTTTTGTAAATATTGAGAAAGAAAAAAAAAACACATACTTACAGCCGGGTTTAAATGCTTGAACGAAACCCTAGCTGCCCTTGCGAATCGTGCTCGAGCACATCCCCTACAGCATCGTCGCCGCTAACAATCTCTGATTCCATCTCGCGCGCCACCTTCACCTTCGCCTACGCGCGTGCGTGCTCGCTTCCATGCTCGCGAGTCGCCATCTCCCACGAATCGCGCGGCTCCACAATTTGACCGCGACCCCCATGAATCGCGACAGCCCACATCGCGTCGCCTCTCCCTACGCGGCACCAGACCCATCGCGCCTCCACCGCCATTGCGAGTGCCGCTGCCATCTCCACGCGCAATCACGCGCGATCGATTTCCCCCTTTCCAATTTGATGTCGTGGCCATTTTTTTTTGTTTTTCATTTTTTTTTCTGTAGAGAGGAATGGGAGTATTTGAAATGGAATGAGAACATGGGTCGCACGATGTAACTAAGATTTTAGGCGTGATTTTAGGATGCTGTCGTTTATTTATAAATTTAAATTTAAAAAATTTCAAATTAAATTCGATTTAATTTCCATGCGTTTACACGTCGTGTGCTCACATATAAACTCCGAAAATTACGAAATTTGAAATCCGAGGATAATTCAATATTACGGACCCAATGGAACTGGTTTCGTCGAATTCCGAGACTGTGCCTCGGACGGCTATTTTTAAATATCGATTCAAACGATTAAATTTCAAAACCGAACAATTCACTTTCAATTTCAATTCTGAAGCTTCTATTATCTTCAGTATTATCAATATGAATTTTACAAGCCTTTGAAATAATTTTAATCAGCTTAAAATTTTAGATTCAAATTTTTTATTCAACTCTCAATAGATTAAATTCTATAATTTAATCGCCAAATTCAAAGTTATATTGAAAATTCAATTCAAACCATCATTCAAATATTTAAAATAAATTAAATATTTCCTAATTAAATTATTCAAAATTCTGGGTCGTTACAGTCACCGCAGCTTCCGACGGTTGTGAGCCATCGAAACACTTTTGTTTCTTACAGTGTATTTAGTTATCCTTCAAATAAAGTATATAATTTCTCTTCTCTAAAAAATTGCATTATCGAGCTGTAGGGATTCCCTATGTTCTTAGTGCGTCATGATTTTTTAGTTGTTTATTAAAAATATCGCATTAGAATGGCAATTGAAACCCCTACGCTCCAGCCGGTACCTCATAGTTTTTAAGTATAAAAAATGGGAGGTTGGTAAAACATAAAATATCCCCACGTCCTATAATGGTTCAATATTTTTTTACTTTAGAAAGAAGAGTGTCATGGGAAAGCAAAGTGAATTCGCACTCTTCAACATCCTCAAAGCTAGATATTTGAAAAAACATTATGAATCTTTTTAGCTACATGCATCGAGGTACCCTTATGCATTGCCTACGTGCTATCGACATCCATGTGATGGCGTAGGCACAAGCCTTAGCTATTATAGCATTTTCACATAATGTCAAGTAACCGACATACTTGGTTTCTCTTTATGTTTAAGCTAAAAATTCATATGTAGTAAAATTATTATTTACTATGGGAAATTTTCCAGGCTTGAATATTGTTTGAAAATTTAAGATGAAACATGTAAAATTAGTAGAAATTTAGGATTAATCGAAAAGAAAACTGAAAGGAAATTTTTTAGAAGCATTGTCGTTGTCATTCTGCATTTGGTTTCTCTTTTAACTAATAAATAACATGTCATCGTGCACATGGGCCACAGTGTAGCAAACATATATATGAACATAATTGGCATTACTTATTCAGTAAAGGTAAAGTTCATAGCACTAATTCTTAGTTTGTAACAAAGTATATAATCTAAAAAAATTTGGGGCTACGTGAAATGACTCAAGTATGTGAAATAAGTCTTGACTTTAGAAAATTTGGGCACTAATAACATATATACCTCCAGTGTCATTACTCTGCAAACTATGTTGAAGTTTTAATAAAAATATACGTATGAAATTGAAAGATGGTATGATAAAAGAATGTAAGATCTCTATTAAGAGCATACAGTTCCCTAATGAGCTATTAACACTCATACAAAATTCATTCAAACTGGAAGTTGGAGAGAAGATTATCATATTTTGATTAATATTTTATCCTTTTCTCATGTGTTTGTATGATTTTTACATCACTTATGTGATCACCAATTAAAAACTACAACAGTAAAAGTTAAAAATATTTGACAGTTTCAAACAAAAGCTTGCAAAGTCATCAAATTACCAATAATAATAATGAGACAATTGGGGAGAAGGACAAACTTTTGTGAAATATTAGACTGAAAGACACCAAGTTTTATTTTTGGATGAAGGACAAACTTTTTTTAAAAATTAGACTGAAAAACAATGATAGTTACAACTAGCATTATATTCAGTTTTCATATTACAGAATGCTAGTTATAACTAGCATTATATTCAGTTTTACACTGTATAAAATGCTAGCTATAATTAGCATTGTCCTTCAATCTAATTTTCTCCAAAGTTTATACTTTAGCCCAAAGTTGAAACTTTTTGTCCTTCAACCTAAATTTTTTTCAAAGTTTATCATTGTGTCTATTTTCCACTATAACAACAACAACAACAACAATAATAATATAATATAATAATAATAATAATAGCTTTCCAACTAGTTTTCTTTCTCCATATTACAATCAACTTCAGTTCAAGGAGCATAAAAATCCCTTAACTCTAAACATTTCATGTGATACATTATTAAAGTCAATAAAACCTTTTCATTTGCTTTATTTTGATAGGAGTATATCAAATGGATTGCAAGAAGTCTAGTAAGATCTCAATAAGTTCATTGCATGCATTAGGGCATAACATTAGCATAAAATAAGGGACGATACCATTGTATTGATCATGCAACATGGATAGTAACCTGTAAAGAATTATAAATTTACAAGAGAATTTAAGAGCAGAATTTCTTTTTTATACTAGTTGAAGGTGAAAATAAGTTAGAAGTTCCAACAACTCCTGCACTTTGTTATGCAAGTTCCTAACAAGTACAGGCAAATGGACAAACAGAAATAAGTGTCTTCGCTAAACTGAAATACTCGGTCTGACCTGAGCGTAAAGTAAAACAAAACACTTGAGTCAGAATTAACATTCTTATGTAAGTAAGTCAACTCAAGTAAAATGTACATATAACTCAATAAGTGAAATGCTCAAGTTTAAATAAACATCGTGTTTCACATTATAAATCAGTTCAGTTCAAATATTGATTATCATATTCGTTTCCAATCGATTCATTATTAAATTCGACTTCAGATTCAAATTCCCATATCACAAGACAGTTCATCATCATAACTTCAATTTTCAATTCTAGATTTCCATATCAACATTTTCTCAGTGAAGTTTTTATATTCAAATCATTTGAACTTAAACAATTCGGGTGGAAATGGACTTTTTTCAAAAGAATTATATGAATGTATAGTTAAATTTTAATATATAATATTAGTTAAAATAGTCGTAGAATATAATAAATTAAATTTAATCTAAAATATTTTGATAAAATATAAATAGTTAAATTTAATATGAAATCCGAATCGAACCAATCACATTCCATGATCCAATTCGGACCATATATCATCATTTCCATTCCCGACTTAAACCAATTCAGATTTCAACTTCCACATCAACTTAAGGTTTAAGGGTTTAAATTTCTCATTTACATTATTTACCTCAATTTAATACAAATTATCCATTTTCATCATTCAAATCCAATTCATTTGAACTTCAACTTTACCTTAAAAAATCAATTAATTAGTGATTCCAAATTCTTATCTTTTCATAAGCCAATTTTCGAAAATCAATTAAACCTTTTAAAGTTTAACTTGAAATTTTATACCATTATGTTAATTTAATCTTTAAATTGAAACAATCCAATTTCTACATTAATTTTAAATTAATTCACCGAATCAAATCAACTTCTTGGAATAAATTAAACCATTCCATAAAATCTATTAAACTAAAATAAAACAACAAGTTTAAATCTAAAAATCCCATTAAAACTTTTCATTAAATCAATTAAATTTCAATTTCATAATTTCAAGTTCAACATAAATTTAAGTTTACAATATTTCAATTTAATTTCTAAGTCAATTTATTTAAACCCTAAGCGGTTTTATATCGGGTATATATCATTTTAACCCAAAGTGATTTGCTAACTATCAGAGAACTTGTAGTATAAGAATAATAAAACAATAACATCAATGACCAACATACGTGCATAATTAACAATTTAATATATATATACATGCCTAACTAACATATCACATGCGTCACATATCATAAACAACGTAAGCGAATATTTTCAGATTCTAACATGTCATAAACTAACATAGCATATAAATATACAACATGACATATATACAGGAAACTGCAAGGTGATTTACAATAAAATAACATAGCATATGTCACAAAAAATTAAATAGAAAACATTTACAAATCATGTCAACTTGCATAACATAGGTGGGTCATTTTTTTTCATGTCCAATATCTGTCAAATATATGTCATTTTATATGTGAAAATGGACATATAAATTAATTTATATCATATGAATTTAACTAATAAAACCCTAACTAAAAAAAAATTTCAATAACTTTACACACACTATCAATTCACTAACATAAAAATATCAGTCGTAAGTGATTGCTCACCTTTCGTAGCTACGAAGGTGATAATAAACATGGAGCAATATGGAGATTCCTAGCCAAGATCCAAATGCAAAGAAAATCCAATAAAGTTTAGACCCGAACACGAATAAATAAACAAGTTTCAACTACTTCCAACTTCCAATCAACTAAAGATCCAAACTACGGACAAACCTGAAACAAGGTCATCTTTAAGAAAATAATCATACCAGAATATTACTGAATCTGTAACAACCCACAGTTTTGTGATTACCTGTTAATAAATTAAAATGTGATTTTAATTAAATTAGGGTTAATAATAATTTGGTGTGATAAATTTATTTATAAATTTTTTATTTGAATAAACCATGAATTTGAGCAAAAATCTATTTTTGGTGTTTATGGATATTTTGTTTGAAATAAATAATAAAATGTTGTTCATAAAATTTTAATGGTTTAAAATGTAAAAAATGTTCTAATTTATCGTGTAACATAATTTATTTTATGATATGTTCATTTTACAAAATTGTATGTACAAATTTGGTAGAGTAAAGCATTTTAAAATATAAAAATGGTTGAGAAAACTGGAAAATTTGCCTAAGTGTTTAACATTGCTTATTGGGTTGGATATTGGGTCCAAACCCATTATCTCATTTCTGAAATTAGCCTTGCATATTATTTCTATCCTCCTCATTCTCCTCTTCTAACCTAGAAAGCTATAAAACTCAAATAATGGTTTCTTCCCCAAATCCAAATCTAAGCTCCAAATTAATTAAAAATCAAGGAGAATTGGTAGCAAATCAAACTCTACATGTTTCTAGCTTCAACCCACGACCAAAGCTCCTTACTTTTCTTGCTAAATCTACTAGTTTGCTGCCAATAAGCCCTAAGGCGAGTGATAAACTCATAACTTATAGATGAAGCAAAGCTTCAAAACTCGAAATTTGAGCTTTTGTAATTTTTTTGTTGTTAGTTTTCTTTCTACGAATCTAGTTTGTGTTGCTCTTTGCATGTTTATATCTTTTGATTCCGGCAACGAAATGTTGCAAGATTTCTTGCATTTAGTAGTTTGCATGTTGAACTTTGTTGCTACAAAATTTGGTTGAAAAATATTGTCATTTAAATGTTCAAAACTTTGCTGCAAAATCAACTCAAGCATATATTTTTGCCTGTAGTTGTTTTCTGAGTTGCTGCAAACATGGCATGCGTCCATGTTTGAGACAGCATAACTTATTCATTTATTATTAGAATTCAATGATTCTTTATTTGTTTTAAAGATGAAGTTTTCTAGTATATGGACACAAATTTTCAGCTCGATCCAAGGTAATTTGCTTCTCTGTTTCATGCTTGGAAATTGAACCCAAGATGGTTTCAGGCATGTACATTTTGTTTTTGAACTGTTGCAAATACGACCTAAGTCCATGTTTGGTATAGCATAACTCATTCGTTACGCATTGTATTTGAGTGGTTCTTTTTGCAGATTGAAGAAGGAGCGTTGATTTACAGTCCTGCAAAATTTCATGACAATCTGGGTTAGTTTGCTATTTTGAAACTGCTGTCGAACTTGAACCCGCAGCTTGCTGGAATTCAGCGATTTAACCTTGTTTTAGTGCAAATTTGAAACGTCGCAGATTCTTCGTTTCAAATCGGATTTGAGTGATTTTTTTTGAAGATTAAAGTAGTAGTGTTGAATTACATTCCTACAAAATTTCATAACAATATGGGGTTGTTTACTATTTCGAAACGGCTATCGAACTTGAACCCGCAGCCTGCTGGAATTCAGCGATTTAACCTTGTTTTAGTCCAACTTTGAAACGACGCAGATTCTTCGTTTCAAATCGGATATGAGTGATTCTTTTTACAGATTGATGTAGAAGTGTTGAATTACATTCTTCCAAATTTTATAACAATCTGGGTGCGATTTCTATTTTGAAACTGCTGTCGAATTTGAACCCGCAGCCTGCTGGAATTCAGCGATTTAACCTTATTTTTAGTCCAATTTGAAACGACGCGGATTCTTGGTTTCAAATCGGATTCGAATGATTGTTTTTTTAGATTGAAGTAGGAATGTTGAACTACATTACTGCAGAACTTCAAGTCATTTTGACACTGTTAACTAATTCAAACCTGCCGTCGAATATTGAGTCGTAGCTTGTTTTACACGGATAATACTTGGTGTAATTTCGGTTATTTCGATGTACTCTTGACATTTCTTTCTGGATTTCACACACAGGTTTTTATAATGTGTTTTAATTTTTTTTTCAAATAAATGGACTGTTGAAATTATTATTATTATTATTTTAAGTACAAAAATTATACTTTATAATCAGAGAATTTCAAAAGCAATTTCTAAAGCAATTTTGAAGCGTTCCTAAACTCGTTTTCTTCAACTTAACTTTTATATAAAACACACATTTTTTCACTTCGAGCGAAGAGGGAGGAGAATTAAACGATTGGATAAAACGCGTGCTATGAACACGTGCGTTTATCTTTTCAGTTAATTCCTAATCTATTCGTTTGATCGTTTTAGCCTACGGGTCTAGTTTACCGATGATATTAGGTGAAAATTTTACTACTTTGAATGTGAAATTTATTAGTGGTTAGTCAAACTTCTAATGCGAACGGGTGGTATGGGACACACATTCACTTTTCGGGTTCCTTTTCGAGAGTTTGTGACACATATTGCCAGTTCGTGGTGTCCAGTACTGGGCCTCCCGACCTTCGCCACCACGGTTTATTGCCTTTGGGTTTGTACCTTCGGATTATTGCCTTTAGGTTTGTGCCTTCGGGTTTGTTTCCTTCGGGTTTGTTGCCATATAGCATCGCTTTTGGAGTTGATCCTTCATCACCGCTCGAGAGATACTTGGGTTTGTCGCCTTCGGGCTTGTGGATCGTTGTTTATACAGTACTGAGCATGTGCATCTTTTGTTTCATTGATATTTATATTTCCCTAGAGTATCGCCTTTTGGAATCGGTCCTTTGAACCACTTGATACATAACGATTACCTTGTGGAAACTTGTGACGCCTTCATTGGCATTTCTGTTTTCCTTTTTGGCTTGATTTGGGATATTTATATCTTTTGTATATTTTGAGTTGTCGATCATATAAGGCATGCTGCATTTTAGCGGTTTATGATATTTTTCGTCTCTTTTATGTTTTATGCTTATTGAAGCAATAGTGTTCTGTCACCTAGTGTAGCCATATATGTCATACATGATGTATATCCTCCATGTGTCTATGGTTAGCTTTCTTATTGTTTCTTCTTGTTTAAGAAGAACATCATTGTGCTCTTATGCTCTATTATTATACTATCACCTTTTACTGATTTGTTTAGACAGACTGGCTCGTGTATTTTATACTCGGGTCAGACCGCAGTGTTTCAGGTTAGGTACATTTGGACTTAGCCTATTCTGCTTCTGCATGGGCTGTTCTGCTAGCTCTTTTTGTTATAGCTTTTTCTGTAGTCCTTTTTGTTGGCACTCTGATGTATATTCTTTTGACCCATGTTTGGGTTGTGGTCATCATGCCACTTTGATGTATCATTTTGGATTGTACTAGTGATTGTATCTGTACTTATGCATATGTATGCATTTCTATTGTTCTGTGATGATTATTTACATTTGAGTTGTTATGTTTTATTCTGATTGATCTGTTAGCCATTATAGTTTTGTATTAAATATCTGTTGGATATGTCGATCTCCTTGAGAAGAAAAAAATAGATAGCACTTGTCGACGTATTCAGTAGATAATTAAGACAAGGCTATAGATGGTTGCTCCTATCCAGCTCTATTCTCCGCATTAGCAGACGATATTACCTTGTAACACTCTTTGTTAATATGGGTCTCAGAGTGGGGCGTCACAGCTTGGTATCAGAGCTGAGCTCAGAACAAAATATGATAAACACAGAACAGAAACACATATTACAGTACATCCAAGTATAATACAAGTGATAACTTAGTTTTCCACTATCGTATTCCTCAATCGTGCCTTTAGTCTTTTCATTTCCTTAGAATGGATAATAAGTTTGAAAACATTATATGGGTTTTAAATATCGCTATTTTTAAAAATAGTAGAAATTAGACCTCAGATGGTTTAGATTTAGATTATGTGTTTTGATCCTTAGTGATTATAGTTGCGCAATGGAAATGGTGTGACCGTTTTTACTAGGCACATTTAATGCTTTGTTTTTAGTAAATGCTTGTTTAGTTGATAATTGCATGAATGTGTTAGCATATTAGTTGTTGAAATAACATTGAGTAGGTGATATAATTGAGAGTTAGAAACCTACTCAATGCGAATGATAAGAACTTGCGGTGTCTTCAAGTTGTAGCTACCGCAAGAATTATTAGAAAGATTAAATTTTGAAAATGAAATTTAATTCAGAAGTGGTATTTAACCAAAGGGTAAAATGAAATAAAAATTTAATGTTTAAGAATTTCATGGATGCATTTTAAAGAAGAAAAATTACTAAAAGATTTTTTGGGAAAGAAAGCATCCATGTGAAAGGAAAATCTTTCTAACAAGAGATATGCTTATGTATATAACTTGATTTTTATATGAATTAATTGTATGGTTGTATCATTAGAAAATGTTTTATGTTTTGAAAATAAACATTATTATAACCAAGTTTAAGATTCCTTAAGAAATCAAAACAAGTTTTATAATTTCTTGTGTCAATTGGCTAATAAGTACTTTAAAATTTTGGTCGATGCGTCTGATAAGCGCTATCGATAGGGATTCCTAAACGCTTATGGGGCGATGTGATACATGCTTTTGAAATGAAAATAAATAATATTTACTAGTATGGATGTTGAATGCATAAATATATAGATATTGCAAAGATTTTGAAAATTCTAAATTGCCATTTTAGATAAGTATTTTATATATACTTAAGGACTTATGAAAATAGTGTGACATGGAGGGCAATGAAGAGGCATTGTTGATCTTGGTCAACTTTGCAGTCCTTGATAAATTCATTCACTATAAATGTACTAGTTAGATGTTATCATTTTATAAATTGATAATTGAAAATTTGAATATGGTTTCATTTAAATAAATTGTATTCATTATTGGTTATATTACATGTTTGTGAAAGTTTACATACATGGAAATATTAAAATTCTTAAGCAAGCTTTTGGGTAAAGTATTTTGGAAAATATTACCTTATGGTAATTCATTTATATGGCAAATAATTTTAATTAAGGAAACACCTTAATTGGATGAAACTATCATGTGATAGTTATTAATAAAACAAAGTACTCAAATTAAGAAAATGAATTGTTTAGAAAACCAAAATACTGATTGGAATGAGGTTTAGTAAAAAGTAAAAGGATAGTTATGAAGATTAGTTTAAAATTTAATCATTTGATTAATAACAAGTGAAAAAAAGTATGCCCTTGGGAAAATTTAAGAAAATGCTAATTTGGTGCTTTTGAATTAGCATGAAATTTAATAAGGAGCAAAACCATTAGAGTAAGTTTGGTTATGAATTTAAATACTGTTTAAAACTTGTTAATTATGTATTTGTGAAGTTCAATTGAAAACGAGTTTAAATTAAGTATCAACCTTGGCTAGTTCTAAGTGATAATAAAATAAATGTTTAGCTTTGTGGATTAAGAGAAAATTGAATATAAAAGATTCATTTATCATAAAATCCAAATTTATGTGAAAAGCTAGAAATAATAATAAATAGAGAAACAATATAATATTTTTAATTGTGAAAGCAATTTAAAAAAAAATCAACATGTAATTCCAAAGTCTAGTTTGGATAGATAATTGTTTCTTACTAATATAAGAAAGTAATTATTTTAATTAAAATACGAGTCTTCTTTTAAAAGACTTGTTTGTTAATTGGGAAAAAGTTTTCTTTGTAAACCATTTTGAAAGTTTGTTGTATGTATTATAGTGTAATTCTAGATGTCTTGGCTTTTTGAAGAATAGGATCATGTAATAAATGTTTTAGAGAAAAGATTTTTGATCTAAAATTATGTAGTTTGGACTTAACAAAGGTTTGAAAATTTGATAATAAAAGGTCTTGTGTCGGAAAATTTTGATTGAAAATTGCTATTTAAAACAGCGATAACTCATGATTTACAAATCCAAATGACTTTTTGAAAAAGAGAGTGCTTTCAGTAAGCTAGAAATCATCTTTGTATCATTTTTGAAAATTTTGTAGTTTGGTTATTCAAAAATGAGTTTGAAAACTGATGGACGTCTCTGTCCTCTTTTATAATTTCTGAGTTTAAATCTGAAAGTAAATAGGGCATAACTATAAAAACATAAATCCAATTTTGATTATCTTTTTATCGCTGGAAAGCTTGTACTGAGTAGAATAACTTTTATTTTATGAGTATTTTCAGATTATGGGTTTTACTATGTCAAAAGCCTGAGTCTTTGTAGCTGGACTGAATTTGAAAATTTGAAATTTTGAGTTGTTGTCTTATTTAAACTATGATTTTAATGCTTCATATGTTTATACGTGCATGCTAATATGTTTCAATAAGTTAAATGCAGATGCAGGAGGATATTTGAATGATTAATTAGCAAAATAGTAAGAATAAAAGTAAACATGCTCGCATTTTAAATGCTAAAAATGAAAGGAATGAATTGCTAAGTGTTTATTTGTTAAGAATTATATATATATATATAGTGTTTTGACCTTTTGGTCGATGTATATCTATAATTCATATATGAAATTGTAAAGGGCTCTCCATGCAAAAGAGACTCTGCCGAATTTTTCGAAAAGTTAAAAACTTAGAAAAATTTTGAGAAAATTTAACTAGTGAATATTTAGAGCCATCGATGAAGTGTCTATTAAGTGTCCTTTTATATCATAAAGTAAAATGGTTTAAAATTTGATAAATTTAGTGGAAAAAATATATATTACTTATTGTAGTATATTATTTTTGAAATTAGAGTATGGAACAACTCTAGTTTAATTTACTTTAAATTTAAAGTAAAGATGATTGAATTGAAAATTTAAGTAAGAGACTTAAAAAAATTTCATGTATTGAAGTTAGAGTTTTGTGTATAAAAGAAAATGGATCTGAGTGAAAAATCTTATAACAAATTTTTGAGAAAATTTCTTGTAATCCATTCTTGTGTGTCTTGCCTTAGTGCGATTCTTGTGATGACTTGCATTCATGCCGTCATGTGTTATAGTGGTAGCTTATACCACCTATCTTTGTTGAATCCTCTTTTGATGATTATGCTTATTTGTGCTACTCCTTTAAAGGATTTAAGTGCTTTTCAGTATATTCGAAAAGTTGGCTTCTAGTTATATAGGACCATCTACTATTACTGAACACCTTGGTTCGATTGCTTTCATGCATCTTTTTATGTTCAGTTTTGGGTATTCATGATATGTTCTAGGTAACCCAATTTTTGTATCTTCGAGATTTAATCTTGATTGTTAATTCTCTTATATTGCATGGTCACGAGTCTCACCGACTTGCGTATTGTGCCGAATTCTATTCGTGTAGTTGTTTCGAAGATTAAACACCTTGGAAATAAGAGTGTTCCGCTAATGAAATTCTATGGTCCGCTAACCCTATGTATTGTACTTGGGAAACCACAGGATTTGCCGAGCAAACTTGTCCTGATCCTTTCATCCTCTATTAAGGGTTAATATCTATGATCCTATCTTTTGATTTGAATCTTGTTGTGATGAAATAAATGTTATAGATAACTTCCATTATAGAAATTGTGGGGACACAATTTTCTTAAGGAGGGAGTCTGTAACAATCTGCAGTTTTGTGATTACATGTTAATGATATAAAATGTGATTTTGATTAAATTTGGGTTAATAATAATAATTTTGGAGTGACAAATTGATTTATAAATTGTTTATATGAATAAACAATGAATTTGGGCAAAAATTTATTTTTGGTGTTTATGGAAATTTTGTTTGAAACAAATAATAAAATGTTGTTCATAAATTTTAATGGTTTAAAATGTAAAAAATATTCTAATTTATAGCGTAACATAATTTATTTTATGATTTGTTCATTTTACAAAATTATATATTCAAATTTGGTAGATTAAAGCATTTTAAAACATAAAAATGGTTGAGAAAACAAGAAAATTTGGGTAAGTGTTTAACATTGCTTATTGGGTTGGATAATGGGTCCAAACCCATTATCTCATTTCTGAAATTTGCCTTGCACATTCTTTCTATCCTTCTCATTCTCCACTTCTAACCTAGAAAGCTCTAAAATCCGAATAATGGTTTCTTCCCTAAATCCAAATCTTAGCTCCAAATTAATTAAAAATCAAGGAGAATTGGTTGCAAATCAAACCCTACATGTTTCTAGCTTCAATCTAAGACCAAAGCTCCTTACTTTACTTGGTAAATCTATTAGTTTGTTGCCAATAAATCCTAAGGTGAGCGATAAAATCAAAATTTTTAGCTGAAGCAAAGCTTCAAAAATCGAAATTTGAGCTTTTGTGATCTTTTTTTTGTTGTTGTTAGTTTTCATTCTGCGAATCTAGTTTGGGTTGCTCTTTGCATGTTTATATCTTTTGATTCCGGCAATGCAATGCTGCTGGATTTCTTGCATTTGGTATCTTGCATGTTGAACTTTGTTGCTGCAAAAATTGGTCTAAAAATATTGTCATTTGAGTGTTCAAAACTTTACTGCAAAATCAACTCAAGTACAGATTTTTGCCTGTAGTTGTTTTCTGAGTTGCTGCAAACATGGCCTGAGTCCATGTTTGAGACATCATAACTCATTCATTTCTTGCTGAAATTCAATTATTATTTTTTTGAAAGATGAAGTTTTTTGGTATATGCATACAAATTTTATTTTTAATCCAAGATAATTGTTTCTCTGTTTCATGCCTGGAAGTTGAACCCAAGAAGGTTTCAGGCCTGTACATTTTGTTTTTGAACTATTGCAAACTTGACTTGAGTACATGTTTGAGACAGCATAACTCATTCGTTCCGAATCGTATTTGAGTGAATCTTTTTGTGGATTGAAGTAGGAGTGTTGAGTTATAGTCCTGCAAAATTTCATGACAATCTGGGTTCGTTTGCTATTTAGAAATTGCTGTCAAACTTGAACCCGCAGCGTGCTGGAATTCCGCGATTTAACCTTGTTTTAGTCCAACTTTGAAACGATGCAGATTGTTCGTTTCAAATTAGATTTGAGTGATTCATTTTGTAGATTGAAGTAGGAATGTGGATTTACATTCCTACAAAATTTCTAACAATCTAGGTTCATTTACTGTTTCGAAACTACTGTCAACTTGAACCCGCAACCTGTTGGAATTCGACGATTTAACCTTGTTTTAGTCCAGCTCTGAAACGACACAGATTCATCATTTCAATTCGGACATGAGTGGTTATTTTTGTAGATTGAAGTAGGAGTGTTGAATTATATTCCTAAAAAATTTCTTAACAATCTAGGTTCGTGTGCTATTTCAAAACAGCTGTAGAACTTGAACCCGCAGCCTGTTGGAATTCAGCGATTTAACCTTGTTTTTAGTCCAACTTCGAACGACGCAGATTCTTCATTTCAAATCGGATTCGAATGGTTCTTTTTTTAGATTGAAATAGGAATGTTGTACTACATATTTGTATAATTTCAAGTCATTTTGACATTGTTACCTTGTTCAAACCTATTGTCGAATATTGAGTCGTAACTTGTTTTAAACGGATAATACTTGGTGTAATTTCCGTTATTTCGATGTTCTCTTGATATTTCTTTCTGGATTTCATACACAGGTTTTATAATGTGATTTAAAAATGTTTTTCAAATAAATGGGCTTTTTAAATTATTATTGTATATTATTATTATTATTATTTTAGTACAAAAATTATATACTCTATAACAATAGAATTTCAAAGGCAATTTCTAAAGCGATTTCGAAGCATTCCTAAACTCGTTTTCTTCAACTTAATTTCTATATAAAACAAATAATTTTGCACTTTGAGCAAAGAGAGAGGAGAATTAAATGATTGGATAAAATGTGTGTTATGAACACTTGTGTTTATCTTTTCAGTTAATTCCTAATCTAGTCGTTTGATCGTATTTACCGATAATATGAGGTGAACCTTTTACTGCTTTTAGTGTGAAATTTACTAGCAGTTAGTAAACCATTTTGTACGAATGGGTGGTATGGGACACACGTTAACACTTTTCGGGTTCCTTTTCGAGAGTTTATGACACATATTGCTAGTTAATGTAGGCCTTCGGACCTTCGCCACTACGGTTTGTTACCTTCGGGTTCGTGCCTTCAGGTTTATTGCCTTCAGGTTTGTGCCTTCGGGTTTGTTGCCCTATAGTATTGCTTTTGGAGTTGGTACTTCGTCACCGCTCGAGAGATACTTGGTTTTGTCGCCTTCGGGCTTGTGGATCCTTGTTTATACAGTATCGAGCACGTGTATCTTTTGTTTTATTGATATTTATATTTCCCTAGAGTATCGCATTTTGGAGTCAGTCCTTTGAACCACTCGATGCATAGCTATTACCTTGTGGAAACTTGTGATGCCTTCATTGGCATTTGTGTTTGCCTTTTTGGCTTAATTTGGGAGAGGAAAGGCGGGGCTTTGGCCATGGGTTGTTGTCGTGGGTTGTAGGTGGTGATGGAGGTGGGTTGCGGCAAGGTGAGGGGAAAAGTGGTGGCATGGGTGAGGAAGAGGGAGAAGAGGCAAAGGTAAGAGAAGGTGGAGGCAAAGGAGAAAGGCAAGAGATTGATTTTGTTTTAGAATTTGATTTTTTTTTTAAATATAGGAATTAGAGAGAAAGTGGAAGATACGGATAATTTTTGTTCAGAGAGGAGAAATGTGAGAAAGAGATGTTCTGTACGCACCTATTCAGATGAAATGAAAAGGTATGGTCTCTTTAATTATCCGAAGCTCATTAGTCTACTAGTCTATTTGCATTCTAATGACTTCTTAAATTCCTAGAAGCCCAATACCAAAATAAGAGAACCCAGTAGAAACATAGAAAGGAGGAGAATAACATATGTAAATACACAAAGGAAATATTGACAAATTACACGAGTTTTTCACTAAAAACTACGTATTTAGAGTTCTAGAACTCTGATTTCAACGGAATAAAAAGAAGAGTTCTTAAAATTTTATCTAGATTTTTTCAATAATAAAATTCAAATTTTGAAACTTTTAATTTTTACAAAAAATTCTAATTTGACCATGTTTTGACAAGAATTTGAATTTTCCCAAAATTGTTCATTTGATTAAATTTGATCAAATTAATTGTTTAGAAGCACCAATTAATTATTTAAATTTCAATATTTTCTTAAACTAAAATAAATTCAATTTTAAATCATTCAAATTTATGGGTCGTTACAATACTTTTATCTCTATACGAGACCCTTACAATTTTGGTTTACTGTTGTCGTATCACGGCACATCCCTATCCCTTGACATTCTATTGGGGCGTTATATGCAAACTGTACGACAATGCTTAAAATACGTTAAGGAGGATTAATGTTAAGCCTTAACGTTAAGAAAAATATTTATTTTACTAATTAGACATTATATATTTAGCATATTCTACTATATAAATATTTTGACGGATCCTTGAGAGATGGAAAATCCCATAACATCTCTTGAGTTATTGCATGCACGCTATACACTGGATAAGAGATGTGAAATCCCGTAAACATCTGTGACGCTATTACACTCGTGTTATATGATATCGATTTGACTCACTTAAGGATATTTTAGTCCTAACTCGAATGTTTAGTCTTTTCATTATGCTCGGGTCAGTCTTGAGTTTTTAAGGACAATAAAGATTATTTTCTGGAGGATGAAGACAAAGATTTGGTACATTATATTACTATTATTATTCCCTGCATTGTGTCGATCCGCTGCATTTATATTTTATTTCTGTTGTATATATAACTCTGATAAATGTTGTATAAATTATGATCAAATGCATAGCATAAACAGCTTCATGAACTCTTTTTGTTGTTACTATTTTTTGTCATTCCGGTGCGAGATTCTATGTTTGTTTCATTTTCTTTTTTTATTTTCTTAATTAACCACATAGATTATCAATGTTTCGGATTGTTTAAGTTGGACATGTGTGGATTATTGTCGGTTTAAACCTTTTGAAATGTGAGTCGTCACAGTTGGTATCAGAGCTTCGGTTTAGCGATAACCTTAGCTTTGTGAGATTTGACTCATTAGAGATAGGGTAGTAATACCTTAGAACGAGTTGAGTGTGTGTGTGTGTGTGTGCGCGTGCGTGTATGAGAGCGGGTACTTGTTAGTGTTATAAAATGTTTTCTATTGTGTTTACTTATCCGTGAGTTGTTTGTGCATTTTGATCGGTGCGTGGGATGCCATGTTATCGATAGGGATTTCTAAACGCTTAAACAAAGCAGGTCAACATAATATAGTTTAAATTGGGGTAAATGAAATAACTTTCCCTAAATTATATTATATACATAATGATAATTTTTTATGAAATTGTTGTTAGGAGATGATAACATTTAGTTATCATCGATTTTTAGTTGAATTAAAATAAAAACGAATTCTTTGTGAATTCTATTTTACGAAGTGTTCAATAATTAAATTGATCTGAAATCTAATTACAAGAAGAAACTGTTGGAAATAACCAAGTTGTAATTTAATGAAATGTTTTGGTAATAAGGTAATGAAATTTGCATAAGTAGATTTATAATATAGTTTATAAACAGAAAGGATTTAAAAGCTAAGAATTTTTGAATTTAAAACTTGTTGCTTTCAAAATTATTTTCAAAGCCTTTTAAAAAAATATTATTATTATTTGAAACTGTTTTAACTAGAAATATATTTTCAAAGGATTTTTGAAAGAAATAAAAGCATTGAACTCGCTTTAGTCGTTGGGAAATAATTCTAGGGAGACTGCAGCATCGCCGGTATTCATTTTCGAGTTTCTGAGTGAGAATTGCTACCAAAAGAATTTATTTCTTGTTAAAACAAGTTTGATTGTGAAAAATATTTCAAGTATGATTTAATAAATATATGAAGATTGTAGTGAACTTATAATTGAAAATAGTATATATAGGAAATAAGTTTATAACTTATATATTTGAACAGAAAAGTAAAATTAAAATTTAAAACTGTTGAATATTTTGGTTAAGCAAACAAAAGAAGATTTGAGTCTGAGACATGAAATAAAAGAATTTACCTAAGGGATGTTAAATAAATTGAGTTAGTGAAATGAAGTAAATCAAATGAAGTCTAACTCAAGTAAGCTTAACTAAAAATGAACTGTATTTGAAATGAATCAGGTAAAATAATAAAATGAAATTTTAAGTGAATAAGTTTGTATAACTTATAAATTTGAGATATATTAAGCTATTTTTAAAATTTGATGATTGTGAATGATAAGAAAAAATTAACTTGAATAAAGTTAAATAAAATGAGTAATGGATTAAATGAAATAAAATTTCACTTAATAAATGTTAAATGAAATGAATTGGATCACAATGGAATAGATAAATTAGTAAAATGAATTAATTCCACTTAAGCCACAAAGAATTAATAGATGAATACGAAATTAAATAATATAATGAAACGCGATTTAAATTGTGTAAGAAATTGAATGAGAATAAATGGGTGTAAGAAAATTTATATGATTAATTGAATTTGATTTAAATTTGATGTAAATAAATTAAATGCAAATGAAGTGGGTTTGAATTAAATTGAATGGTAACTAATTGAATATGACATAAATTAATGAAATATAGTATAAAAATGGAAGTTAACTGAAGAGAAGTTGAAATTGATTTTGACAAAAAGAAAATTTTAATATCAATTTGAGTTATAAAATTAAATTTACTTAAGTTAATGATATGAATTAATGAATTGAACTAATGAGATGAATCGATGAATTAATATTAACTTAAACTGTGAAGTAATAATGAACATGAGTTGCATTTTATAAAATGTTTATAATAAACTTAAATGGTTCATGAAATGGTTTATAAACAATATTAGTATTAACTAAAATATATTAAGTAGTAATGAAAAATAAAATTTAATTTAAAAAAATTAGATGGAATAATTTTATGAATGGTTCATAAATGAATTTATATGAAATATGTTAAACAAAAAGTGAAACAAATGGGGTTTAACGGATTTAATTGAATAAATTGAATATAAATGAAATAGATGTGAATAAATTGGAAACAAACTAATTAATCGTTAATAAAAATTAGATTTTAATAAGAAATGAAGTGTATAAATTAAATATTGATATTGGATTATGAAAATTCATATGGTTATGAATTAACTGGATTAATTGGATGAATATTAATAATTGTTGAATGGTTTCCTTTGTTGTAAATCATTGTTTTAACTGTTTTGATGGTATATGATTGGTTTGTTGTGTATTTATGCTTGTGTTTATGGCTTGGATTCACATCACATGTTATACGGTCCATTAGACTCATATATGTTGCTATATCTTTTATAAGTTACTAATATTTTAAATTGAATTGAGATAGGTGCATACGAAGACCTTTGGACGTATATGCAGATTATATTTTTTCTTTCGCTTGCTTAATACGAGCGAACTCGCTCGTATTAATAATAATAAGGTACACATCTCGGATTACATACCGTACTTTTATATTTTTCCCTCTAGGATGCCTCGCCATTGAGATGAGATGTATATTTTATATATTTGGTATATATTTGTGTTATATATTGTATTGTAAAAAAATTCGATCGAGCCGTGCAAATAAGACTACGCCGAAATTTTTCGTAAATCCGGGTCTTAGAAAAATTTTGTGGTTTTAAAGTTTATAACTTATTTATATAAGTTGCAGTTTTCGGAAGCCGAGATCGAAGTGGCATAGCATAAACATAGTAATGGTCTTGTAAATAAGATTTAAAGTTTTATAAGTTGGTTGTTTTGAATGAAATATATCAAATGTTAAATTCTGTCCTTAACCCCTTTTCGAGGATGAAAAGTTTTGAGTGGAGGAGAACTTATTATTAACTATTTTAAATTATTATATTTAATATGATTATTGGATAAAAATGGCTAGAAATTTTTTTTAATGATTCATTATTGTTTTTTATCAAATATAATTAAATTTTGAAATAAATGGTTCTGAAGATTTTGGCGATAACAAATATTGAAATGAAATTTTATATATTAAACTTGTTTATAACCAATTGTTGGAAATGAATATTGAATTACTGTAAAATGAAAGTAGTAGTTTTATTATTTGAATTCATTCTAAATTATAAGTTGAATAACTCATATTGTAATATGGTGATTTATAGGATAATTAAATTATTTATATTAAACATTGGAATTATTTAAATAATTGAATCTTGAATTAATGTGGATGAAAATAATATCGAAAATTGATTTAAATTTGATTTAAATATAAATAAAGATTGTTAACATTTAAAATTGGATTTAAAAGCAAATACGTAGAAATTGAAAATTTTATATTATAATTAACATGCAAAAATAGCCATTTGGGCCACTGCCTCGGATTTCGATGAAACCAGTTTCACCAGATTCGTAATAGTGAATTATTGTAGGATTTCAAGTTTTGTATTGATCGAACTTATCATTTGGCCACGCGAGCTTGAAACGCGTAGAAATTAATTTCAGAATTTAATTAAAATAAAATGATTTTTTAAAATTTAAATTCTTTTATTAAGAGGGAAAATAGAATCTCTGACTATAGTTTCTTACTTTCAAAAATCTCCTTCTTTAATTCATCCAAATTTGAGATCATATTCGATAAATTCGTCTTGCTTTTCTGATCGCATTTCTCTACATCGATCTTATGCCCAAATTGTCAAGGAGGACCTACCTTCTTCAAATCGTCAGCGTTTCTCTACTTCGATTTCTCGTTCTCATTCTTGGAATCATCAGCATTTTAATAACTAGATTGAATCGAAGAAAGGAAATAATTTATGCTTTAGATGTGGGGAACACGATCATCTTGCTTTTCAATGTCGACACCCTATCAGGTGTTTTGCTTGCGATAATTTTGGACCTAAGAAGGATTCTTGTTTGATGAAATCAAAGTTCGTAGCTTCTGGGCCACTAAATATTGATCATGGCTTTCAATTCACATTAAAGTGTATGTTGCTCAAAAGAATCCTTCTTGACAATTTATGGCAACAGAGAAATGAAGGGATTCAATCTTAGAAGAGCTGTTTGTTCATTTCGACGCGATAAATTCACTGAATGTAGGTAAGGGTTATGGGGATGGATTTGGAGACCTAGAAGTCTATTTTGGAAAATCTAAAGTTTCGTTCAATAAGCCAGTTGGTAGTGTTGAGATAGCTGATGTTTTTCTAGAGAATAATGGATGTTTGGACCCAGTCTTTCTGCAAATACTAAGGGGGATGAGATTATAGAATTTGATCCTATGTTATTGGATTCCTCATTTAAGCAATGTTCAATAGATTTCAGTGCTCCTATGTCAAATAAAGTGATAAGTTCTTCTGATTCAACCATGGATGTTCATGCAAAGGGTATAGATATCAGAGGTTTTACTCAAGTTAGTGGTAGTGGAGCAAAATCTCAGGAATTGGTTAACTTCGAGATAAACACTGTTAACAGATTTGAATGACTGGCCGTTGTTGACAATAATGTTTCAGACTGTGGATTGGAATTAACTAACTCTATAATAGATAGAAGTATTTTATCATGAAGAAGTGTAACAGATGCAAAAATGGATTGTTCTAAGAGCTCTAAAAATAATAATTTGATTGAGGAAAGATATAGAGGATATTATTACTGATAGTATTGATAAGAAATTGAATTTTGGTGGTGACGAATTGCAGTATAATATGGATACCATAGATAAGGTTAGTGATTTGGGTGATTTTCTCGGGAAGTTTTTTATTGCTGGAGTTTCTGATAATATAGAAGACGTTGCAAAGGCCTATCATGGAGAGGTTTTTGATGGGTATCTGTCATTGACATCACCAGTAATGTCACGACTCGAATTTCAACGTTCGAAAATTGACACCCGTACTTCACTTGTACTCGAATGCCGCAGATTCAACCGTTGAAATCCAATTCGTGCCGGAGCTTATAACACGTTAAGTATAATAACACAGCGGAAGAAAATATTGAATATATCATTGATACACAATAGTCGATACAACAGATTTATACAAATGATATCAAATGCTATCAGAGATACAAGACTACAGCGGAAGAAATAACAACAACAAGGATGGTTTAGACTTTGCGACCATCGACAGCAGAAGGATGACCATCAATAGAGTCTTTAATGCCAAAACTCCAATGCTCTGAACTTGTAGCAAATCCGATTCATACATCGATTGCCAAACCAAAAATTTCAAAAACTATCAAATCTACATCAACAAGCTGGTTATCTGAAAACCCAACTCTAGACTGCCCGTGTGGAAAATTGTGGGCACCCAGAGCTTAGGAAGGGAACAATAAATTCCGGGTCAGTTATGGGACTGGTGTGAGCAAACAAAAACAGTTTATCTTTGAATAAAATAATCAACAGAAGAATTTAAGATTGAAATTCGCAATGCTTTTGGAAAATGAAACTACCATAAGGCCTCCCGACACATACACAATGCAATCACACACCTGGGGGAATTTCTCCTTATGATAGTCAAACATGCTTACTACGCAAAATCCTTTTGATATTATTATTAGTGCACAGTGGAAAACATTTCGAAAGTATAATATTAATCTTAACCAGCATAGATACCATTATATTATGCCAGCTATAACTACCATTTAAGAATGGTAGGTTATACAACTGCAATCGTAAAGGTGCGTATAGGACATTGGATTTCCAACAAATGGTCAGGATAAGGAACTTCCTATTGCCACAAGGGTACGCCTCTGGAGGGACGCCTCGAGAACCTAACTGGATCTCTGCCAACACAAGGCCGGGTTACCTTTGTAACTAGGTAACTACTACACGAGTATACCACTTCCCGGTCATAACGTCCCTTTATCTCGGGATTCACCAACAACCACAAATTAATAATTTTGCAGCAACCACATAGGTTAAGTATCCGGGCTCTATACCATGATACCACCTCTATCCAGAAGGAAATAAACATACCGCCAGGGGCGCTACCCCTAAATAACCTTGCTGCATTCTTCCTGTTTCGACCATTCCGAGTTGTGAGGTTCGACGAAGTCTCATCCACAAAGCTACGCTTTTCACAAAAGCCATGCTTCAATCAACAAATAATCAGCAACACTCAACAGCACTCAGCATGCCACATTACAAAATTGGGAATGTATCACTTGTAACCATCAACTACATAACCTTTGAGCTTGTACGTCTCAGAGAAGGGTGTTAAGCTGAGAGAATTAATTCTGCGCCACCAAACAGAAATGTATTTGATAGAAACCAGCTTTACATCTCAAAATGTAATGTTAGACACACATCCATACAAGTTTGTTCCGGGTTCGAACAGAACCGAAGGCACTTCAAAAGAAGCCCTTGCAATTCGAATAATCCATAATAACGTCCAGACTCCTATCACAAAGGGTGATCAAATCTCTATACCGGGGACCAGTCGGTGCAAAGACATTAGACGGGTTATCCTTTCGCTTTCGAAAACATCCGATCTTCACCACCGGTCTTCAAATGCTATCCATAATGGCATATCATTATTCGGAATGGGTTATATGAAACAAATGTCCTCTCCCGGCTAAATCGAATAACGAGCACTATATTAAAAACCATATGGATAATTAGATCTCAATTAAATCATAACTTATTACCCAAAATAAATGGTTTAAACAAATTACCATTTTAAAATCTTTTTAAACAAAAAGATTTGCTTTACAAAGTTCACCAATCTTTCACAAAGTTTCATTAATAGTTTTCAAAACTATTTCGATTCCTAAATCGTTTATACAAAAGATATACCCTTAAGATCCTCTTTAATTTTCAAAACAAAGTTCAACACTCTTTCACAAAGATTTATTCATAGCTTTCAAAACTATTTCAATTCCATTCCGAACTTGAAATCTTTAATACAAATTGAAAATCCTTTCTTTATATGAAAGCTATTATTATTTGAAAACAATTAGTTTTCGTTTCGAAAAATCCGATTACATTTGTATGAGTTAAAGCCCCTCAAGTAAAAGACTTGGGTTAAATTTCAAATTCCCAAAACAATACTTTTTAAAATGGTTTAAAATCCATATAAACACATTTATAACTTGTCTAACCTTTTTATACCATAATTTCCAAACATAGAATATAATTTCAAATTTTGAATTCAAATTCAAATCAAACTTATTTAAAATTCAAAACTTTATCAAGTTATTCAAAATAACTTTTATCTTAAAAACTCCTTTTCAAAAACTTTTCATATTAAACCCAATTTTATTTACAAACCGTTTGAATTCAAAATTCAACTTTAAAACCATTTCATTAAATCTGTGACTTAACCAATTTCCTCGTGCAATCCATATTTGTGTGTGTAAGGTGTAGTCCGGAGGTTTTACACAATAGTGCAATATCACCAATCATTACAGATTCAAACACATCAATATCGATAAGCGGTATAATCCAATAACGCTTATCTCTATTCACAGATTCATAGATAAATAATGTAAATTTATCACAATAAATAATTTACATCATCACAGATCACACCAAAACAATTCATAACACAAAGCATAACATATCAGGGATATCAAACAATTCAACAATCAATAGAATTCAAAACATCCATAAGTAAGATTGATAAATTCTTAATTAATTTAATTAATCTCTAATTAAATTACTTGGATTACCTTTATCCTGCTTACTTAACATCAATTAATTAAAAATTAATTAAAAATTTATCTCTAATTATCTACCTTAACAAATCTTCCTTGATTAATTACACTTTAATTACATTTAAGTAATTATCTCTTAATTATTTATTCAATTAATTATTCTTTAGTTAATCGCATTCATTAATCCTTGATCAATCACATTCAGTAATTAATTATCCTTAATTAATTACATTGTTTAATTAACTTCTAAATAAATTTTAGCCTTTAAATTAATTACACTAATTAATCACTTATATTAATTAACCTTAATTACTTTTATTAATTAATTAACTATAATTAATTACATTAGTCCTTAATTAATTACATTAATTAATTATACTATAGTCACTTCATTGATTAATTATTTTTTTACTAATCACATTTATTAAACAATTAATCCTTAAATTATTATCATTAATTACATAAATTAACGATCCTCTAATTTCTTTCATTAATTAATTATACTTAAATAATCCCATAAATGATTATCCTTGATTAATCTAATTATTAACTTAAATTAATTATATTAATTAATCATTTCATAATCCCTAGTTAATGATTTTTACATCAAACATTAACAATTCTTTAATTAACCATTATTAATTAAAAATTAATTAATTATTAATCACAAAATAATTCTACTTACTTAATAAATTAAGTGCTTAACTGAAACTTAATTAATCATTAATTACTTGATTAATTAATTTCTGATCATTAATTAATAATCTTCACTTTTCTAATAAATGATTCTTAATTACAAATTAATTAACTTACAACTTTAATTAATTTAAGATAAATTATTTTATCTTAATTTTAAATAATTAATTACATCATTATATTTTATTAGAAAAACCCCTTTGTAATCAATTATATAATTGAAAGTGTATAACTTCTTTAAAACAAAACAATTTATACATTAAAATTTTATATTTAAATCTTTGGAAACCTTTCAAACTTGTCTAAATAAATTTGTTAAACAGATATTCTTGAAAACTTATTTACCATATCTTTTAGAACCTTTTAAAAATATAAAATTTATGTTAAACATTTATCTATGAAAACTTGGTTTAAACTTCCCTTTATATTTGCTTTAAATCACCCTTAAATTTTTTGAACATCCTTACTTGAAAAAAAAACTTGTTTGAATTCTTCTTCTTAGGAACTTTGATCTAGTACATTTATTTGAAAAATACCTTTGAATTCGATTACAAAATTAATCTACTTTATAATTACTTTCAAAAAAAATAACAACATTAAATATTTTAAATCCTTTGAAAACAAATTTCATTTAAACACACTTTAAGCTAGGCTAACTTTCTATGGAAATTCAATTAATTTACTTGTTCTACTTTTTGAAATCAGAACTTGATCGATTTTTTTCTTAATTTTTGGAACCAGTTTACAAACAAAAATCAAACCCGAGCAGACAAACAAAACCCAGACAAACACGAGACACCCTTGCGTTTCTACTTCGAGACGAGCACGAGAAAACTGCGAACACAACCCGAGCAAACATCCTCCTTCCCAAAACTTAACATCACTAGACAATAGGTGCATACGTGCCCGTGTACCGATGCAGCACCCTCCTCCGGCCATTCTTCTGGTCTCTGACAAGTCGACAACAACCTTGACATCTTCCACGACCACCCAAATGTCATGATTCCATCGCGACTTGAAATTGAGTCTTTCGATCGAAAACAGAATCAACTTCACCAGCTAAAACCAATCACCTACGACAATCTCGCTCACTGAAGTTCACAACCTTAAGATCCAAGCAGCATCACAGGCCTACGCAACTGTCTTACAACTCGCGAATGCCTCCGGTGCCTCTCAAACAACCCACGACACCGCAAAACGACTGCCGCCTGAAATTGGAAATCGAACCCTAGTTCGATGCTCCCTAACCACCACGGCCAACATTAACTCCGGTGATCATTTTACCTTAGACCACCATACCACCTTCTCCTTCCAAACCAAAGCCTGACACCCTAACCCCGTCCATTTGTCGACAATCGACCTTTATCCAAATTCAAATCAACTCAGTATATCACCATATTCCCAAACTATAAAATCATAATTATAACATCTAAATTCATGATTTTATGCCCTGAATACAATTATGCAATGCAAAACTATAATTGAATAGGTTAATTTTTAACACAGATATATATATTTCACTATTATTTCAAATTTTAAAATTATTTGCTGAATTATAATTCCAGAATCCATTTTTATACTTGATATTATACTGTAACAAATATCTTTTATTCAAAAATCAATGGCAAATATGGATTAAATTTGGAGATATGAATTTTTAAATCAAGCTGGAGCCTAGAAATAACAGTGATCATATATTTATACACAGTCTTTGTACAGGCATCTATCTCATTTCAAACATGCATTCAAATCAAGCATTCCCATAAACATTATATTATATTACTACAATATTCATCACAAGCATCAACCAGATTTAAAGCTATTTTTAAATGCAAGGTTTATTCACCAGGAAAAAAAACAGAGAACAGGCCCCCCGTTTTAGTCTGGAAATTTTGTATTGAACTTGAGTTGCTGGGAAAATGTCTTCGATTTTAAAACTGCAGTTGCATGCTACTGAAACTGGAAATTATTTTGTTGCTGTGATGTTTTAACTTGCTATCTGAATTGATCTTGCTTTTTAAAACAGAGAAGATTGCTTTTGAATTTCTGGTTGAAGAAAGTTACAGGCTTTGATTTACATTTTTGGTTTGAGGAGGATATTTGCAGGATTTGATTTTTATATTGAAAATGGGTTTACAATTTATAAATTTTGATAAGTTTCTGGTTTGATTTTGAGAAAATTTCAGGCTTTAATTTTTACAGGCTGAAGTTCTTAGCCTTTGGAATGAAGAGGATAGAAAAAATATAGAAGGGAAGAAGCATATGTTTATATAAGTATAAAATGTAATTTTAAAAAATAATAATAAAAGAAAATGAAAATTAATAAGGACACTTGTTTGTCATCTCAACATTTGTCATTACCTTTACTTATTATTTAAAACTTGTTAAAACAAAGTCTAATATAATTACACTTGTAATTTAAG
The DNA here is from genome assembly GCA_030765085.1 of Allium cepa. Lineage (NCBI taxonomy): Eukaryota > Viridiplantae > Streptophyta > Magnoliopsida > Asparagales > Amaryllidaceae > Allium > Allium cepa. Next base: position 123,844,744 of record CM060940.1, on the reverse strand, counting down.
TAATTTCTACTTATTTTAAATGACAATTAAAAGCTTTTAAACCTACTTTATAATTCTTATCTAAATTTATATATGTATTACTTTTAAAGAAAATGTTATAAAAAATTATGCATATATTTTAAAACCCAAAATACTTTAAAATATTTATCCTTCGAATTTCAATTTTAAATCCAAATTCAAATTCAAATTAAATTTGAAAATCCAATTTAAAGTCAACTTGAATATACATATATAACAACACACATATGAATTATAGAATTTATCTTTAAACAATTGTTTTGAAAATCATTTGTATTTAATTCAAAATATAACTTTCAAATTATATGTATATTAAAATTAGAAAAAAAATTCTTATTAATTTTAAAATATAGTTTAAATCCAATATATATTTCAACACATTTATATTTGAATTTCAAATTTCAATTTATTTTCAATATTTATTTTGAATCTCAAATCCAAATTCTATTCTAAAAATCAATTTATACATATATATAATAAATAAACAAATATCTTATTTTATTTGGAAAAAAATCAAATAAATCCACAATTTAATCCAAAAATTATATTAATTACTAATTTGTTCAAATTTATTCCCAAAAAATTAAATAAATTACCAATTCAAATTTAACTCAAAACCTGGGTCGTTATAAGTAACTATAGACATGATTTTGATGAATGGTTTAGATAAGCTTTTGTTTAAGCCGAGTATAGAATGCTGTTTAGTGCCAGTTTCTGTTGATGTACACACTGATATTAGAGTGCACGGTGAGCATAGTGTACAAAATTTAGATCATTTTGGTGATGTTTCATTTATGCTCGATGATGACAAAAACGATAATCTGAATGTCAGTTCTGGTAATGATGAAGTGAATGTGTTAATTCCTATGGAGGGGATGGTCAGATTGGAGGAAGAAGAATACGTAAATCAGGAGAAGGCTGATCCTATTGATTTGAATAAATTTTCATTACAAAAGTCAAATGAAAGGGTGGAGAATTTAGTTGATACTGTAACTGCCTTAGGGAAAAAAAGTGAAAACGATAATATGACTTTGAGCGATTTAATGGATGAGTGGACCGAAAAATACCTTAAGAATGGGGCGTAAAATTAAATAGTGAATTTGCTTTGGGTCAAGTAGCTGAAAATGACAATTTGACTTCGGGCAATTTGATTGTTCGTTCCAACAGTAATACAACATTAGGTCTTGTATCAAGAAATAACTGTTTGGCTTTGAGTATCCATGTGGGTACTTTGATAATGAATAATGAAGTTAATGGTTTGGAGTTAAATATGAGGGAGAGGGGATGTAGTTCAATTTCTATTCCTTCTTCCTCGAAGAGAGGAAGACGTAAGAAATCAGTGGCTTCTAGTGGTTCTGTTTATCGAAGTGCCAGGATCCACAGTTATTAGTCTCTGTCCATGGGTGATTTACCTGGTTTGAGTGCCACGAGTGGTGCTACGAATTCTTGCTTAGGTATGCGTTCTGTATTGGGTAGTATGTTTTCTCCTTATGCTTTAGGTAGTTTATTATCTGCTGAGTTTAGTCAGTTAGCTTGTGATACTTCTTTCATTTTTTCTGATGTTGAGGACGATCGTGAGTATAATAGATGTAAGGAATTAGAGAGGGCTGGAACAGTTGGTATAATGAGGATCATTAGTTGGAACATTATAAGTTTGCATGATTTGAATAAGTGTGACAAGGTTAGAGTGTTTTTTAAAGACTACTGTATTGACATTGCTCTTCTTCAGGAAACTAAAATAGATTGTCTAGATATTCGTTTCTATAAGAGATTAGGTGGGTATCATCTTAGAAAATGGGTTTGTAACCTTCTGTTGGTGCTTCTGGGGTTTTAATGATTGGGTGGTAGGATAATTATTTTAAGTTGCTTCATTGTATTACTAAGCAGCATTCTCTACATATTATTCTAGTAATCTCGCTGATAATTCTTTTTAAATATTTCTAATGTTTATGGGCCTAACTCAAAATTAATCGAAGAATTTTATGGAATGAATGCCTAGAATTTAGATCCTTGGCTCCAGGTTCTTAGATTTTGGGGGTGATATTAATGTTACGCGTTTTATAAAAGAGCGTTCACCTTGGGTAGGGGATTGCTCTGCTATGGAGGAATTAGACCAATTTATTATTAATTCTAATTTTATTGAGATCCCTCTTTCTAATAGAGAATTTACTTGGAGTGATGCTAGGATTCTCCATCTATGGCTCTTCTCGATAGGTTTTTTGTTAGTGATGAGATTGAAGACAAATTCCCAATCTGTAGAGTTTCTGGTCTACCTTAACTCAGATCATTGTCCTATATCCTCACTTGTGAGAATCATAGGGTTATTATTAGATCTTTTAAATTTGAAAAGGTGTGGCTTTTGGAATCAAATTTCTTGAACTTAATTAATTATAAGTGGATTTCTTTGAGTTATTATAATATTAGAAATAAGGATAATTCTGCTAATTCTTTTTCAAAACTTAGGGATCTTAGAATTTCTCTAAAAAATGGGAATAAAAATGCTTTTGGTAATATAAAAATAAAAAAAAGATAATATTCTTAATGAGATGCTTATAATAAACAATATAGAAGAAATTAGACAACTAAATTTAGGAGAGCGTAATGCACTCGCAAATCTAAAAGAAAAACTTAATTCTATTTTACAAAAGGAGGAGGTTATGTGGAAGCAGAGATCCAGAATCCAGTGGATTAACGAATGCGATAATAATACCAAATTTTTTCATACTATTGCTAATGGTAGAAAGCGTAGCAATACGATTAATTCCATTATTGTTAATAATGAAGAGTTAGTTGATCAAAAAGATCTTAATAAGGCTTTTACAACGTATTATAGAGATATTTTTGGTGATAAAAACAAACACAAAATTGATGTTAGATGGAATGATCTCTATTCGTTAGATTCTATTGTTGATCTTTCTCAGTTAGATAATCCTTTTGCTGAAGAGGAAATTCAAAAATCTATTGATGACTTGCCAAGTGACAAATCCCCAGGCCCGGATGGGTTCCCAATTTTCTTTTATAAAACTTTTTGGCAGGTTTTAAAACTAGATTTAATTAATATGTTTAATGATTTCTATAATGGTAATTTGCAACTAGGGAGATTTAATTTTGCAAATGTTATTTTATTATAGAAAAAAGAAGGAGCTAAAAACTTAAAAGATGTTAGACCTATTTCTTTGATTAACTATTCCATTAAAATTATTTCTAAAGTTTTAGCTAATAGACGTAGTACAAGAATGAATGATTTAATCGACTGTTCACAATCTGCTTTTATCAAAGGGAGAAATATCACCGATGGTGTGGCTGTTGTTCAAGAATACATTAATCACTATTGTAAGAATAATATAACTTGTGCGATTTTAAAATTGGACTTTGCAAAAGCTTTCAATTTGGTAGATTGGGATTTTCTTATAGATATTTTTCATGTTAGAGGTTTTAGTCATAGATGGATTAGCTCGATTATGAATTTTCTTAGAACTGGTAACTCTAGTATTAAGGTTAATGGTGTATTAGGTAATAAAATTCAATCCAAGCAAGGTTTAAGGCAAAAGGGATCCTTTATCGCCTCTATTATTTAACTTAGTCGCAGATGTTTTCGCTAAGATTATTAAAAAAGCAGTTGATAATGTATCTCTGGGATATGTAGGTAATGACATATCACGTAACGGTATATCTGTTCTTAAATTTGCAAATGATACCATGCTTTTTTCATCCCATTTAACTAGGCACATTATTAACCTTAAATTTATTTTATATAGTTTTGAACTACTATCAGGTATAAAAATAAATCTAGATAAAAGTTCTGTTGTAGTTTTAAAAGATTTTGAAAAAGTTGAAAATTTAGTTGCTAATACTCTTAATTGTAAAACTATGAACTTTCATTTGAATGTCTTGGTTTTGTGATTAGGCTTACTAAACATAAACATGACGATTGGTTTATAATTATAGATAAAATCAAAAATAGGAATTCTAATTGGAATGGGAGATTTTTATCAAGAGCGGGTGGATTAGTTTTAATAAATTAATTTTTAGCAGCTCTCCCGATCTATTGGATGCCTATGCATCTATATCCAGATTGGATGATAAAGAAAATAGACAAAATTAGAAGGGATTTCTTATGGAGTGGGGAAAATTCAAATAGTTGTATTAAATGTTTAGTAAATTGGGAAAATTTTTGTAAATCTAAAATGGATGGTGGTTTAGGAGTCGTTAATTTGCGTAACCTGAATTTGTCCTTACTAGGTGAATGGTTATGGAAGTTTAAGGATATAAATTGTAACAACCCGCATATTTATCGAATTAATATTTAAATATTTTATTTAAATATTTTGTCGTTAATCGGATATTGGTCCGAAAAACTACTTTTTGCAAACGGTCAAATTAGGACTCGAGACCACTTCCATTGAGTTCGAAATGCCGTTTACAAATTTTTTAAGTATAAACATCGATAGGTTTGGAGTTAGTGAAATTTCACTAACTTTTCCCGCTTTGGACTTTGGGTTAGTTTAGCCTATTAAGCCCAAGTTCCAACCCCCTTCTCCTCACTCTTCATAAATTTCCTAACTAACTCAAGCTTGGGCATTAATGGTGAAAAGAATGGGAAATTAAAACTCCAAGCACAAATTCAATTGCAAATCCAACATTCAACTCCAAATTCAAGTAGAAGATATTAGATTCAAGCTTTGGATTGCTTCTCCTTGCTTCTCCTTGCTTTCAAGCTTCATCTTCATAAATTTTAGTGAAAAGGTGAGATTTTTATCTCACATTCTTGTCTATAACTATCACGGATGTTTGGGAATGATTTCCTACCACTTTAGCATGTACATTTGCATTTGGTTTGGATTGGATTGGCGAAAAATTCCAACTTTTAGTGTTTTTGGTGAAAATCTGCCCTTAGGTCGCTCTGCCTTTGCTAGGTCGTTCGCGTGGAAAAGTCTCGGCCTTCGAATAGCTCGTTTCCGACCTAAAATGGCCTATAACGTTAGGTCGCTCGGCGCTTCGGAATTAGGTCGTGGGTCGTTGGGCTTTAGGTCGCAAGCTCCTTAGGTCGTAGGTCGTTCGAATGTTAGGTCGCTCGGCCCTTATCCCCTTAGGTCGTAGGTCGTTCGAATGTTAGGTCGCTCGGCCCTTATCCCCTTAGGTCGCTAGGTCGCGACGTTTTAGGTCGCTGCATCCTATGCCTCTATAGGTCGCTCGACCTCGTTTATGACCATAGGTCGCTCACCCCCTCTTCGTTAGGTCGCTCGGCCTTGCCTTCCATTTTTAGGTCGCTAGGTCGCGACGTTTTTGGTCGTTAGGTCGCGACGTTTTAGGTCGCTTGACCTTGTTTTCCTCTAGGTCGCATGGCCTTTAGACCGTTAGGTCGCGAGCGTTAGGTCGTTAGACCTTACCTTCCTTAGGTCGCTTGACCGGTTAAACCTTTAGGTCGCTCAACCCTACTACCATTACTAGGTCGTTTGGCCATAGCTCGTTAGGTCGCATGACCTTATAAACCGATAAGTCACATGACATAATAACCCTATAGGTCGTTGGACCTTTGACTCGTAGGTCGTTGGACCTTATCCCGATAGGTCGCTTGACCCCTTGGACCCCTTGGGGGGTTGCCACCCCCCCCGGACCCCCCCCCTCCGTAGGGGATCTTATCTGAAAAACATTGAGCTGATTTCCTTGGATTTTATTCACATCTCCGTATGCGATCTTTGTGACTGATTGTTTCTACAATTGCTTCTGTGTTTTGTCACTTTATAATATAAAGGTTTCAATACTAGTAGTAAATATCAAAACTCTTTTAACAAACCATTTCAACTCTACTTTTAATAACTAAGCTCTTTTCTTAAACTGTTTTCCAATCTATTAGTATATACAAACCTTTACCTAACTCGGATGAGAAATCTAATTAAACGACTTAGTAAAACAAGTGGTATGAAACGCTTGCGTTCACTTCGTCGGTTAATTCTTGAACTTGTTCGATTGAACCTCTTGTGACAATTTTATTAGTGAAGATTTATAGTTTGTTCGTAAATATTTAAGTTAAGCAAGTGGTTATGGGACATGAAGCTAAACTTCTATATTTACTAGCTTAGTGTAATTGACACTTCTCGTTGATCATGACGATCATTCTGATGATTTAGACTAGCAACTGTGCGATGTCTCTTGTTGCGAGGTTAGACTAGACACCACTTGTGTGATTCCACTCACACATACCTTTTTGCTTTTTGGTTAGTCTGGACCTTAATCTGTGTGATTCCATTCACACATGTAGGGTAGCTCCCCTTGGTCTTCGGACCGTCATGTGATAGGCCTCTTTCTCTTTTCTATGATTTCTGGACTTCTTGCATTGATTTCTAGAATTTATGTCATTGACTTGTCATGAGTACAAGTTCGGGGTATGATGCCCTTTCCGAATCTTTGAGAAGATTCTTGTGATATTGATTATCTCTTATTGACTGATCTTCTGTTGATCATTATTTACATACTTATAGTGGTATGTCATTATGGATATTTTATGTTTATGCCATATCTTTTATGTAATATCATGTCATCTGGTATTTATAGCTAGATTGATCCGTTTATTATTTTCTTAAATAATACTCGGGTCAGACCGAGATGTTACAGGTGTTTCTGCTTGACTTCTTCCCAGGGATTCATCACTCTGACTTTTGGCTAACTGTTTAGATTAGCAGTTTTTTGTGGTATACACTTGAGATATAGACTCATAGTTGTATTCTTTTGTATAGCACGTGTTGCTATTCTTTTGTATTATTGTGGATCTTACTGACCACTACTCTGATGTACACTTTCATGTGTTAGTTATATATTCATATCTTCTTCCGCCCTTGTGATATGGATGTCTGTGACTGATTTGTGTTATGATTAGTTCTATGTTTGTTTCCGAAGATTATTCATAGCCACCGTGTGATAAGCAATTACATGAATGGCCGCTCCTCAACTGCCTTATTCTCCATGCTAGTTGACAGCACTGCACCGTAGAGTTCTTGGCTAGTGTGGGTATAGAGGTGGGGCGTCACATAAATGATAAAGCTACTTAGAAAGAGATCATTTCTAAATATTACTATAATGGCAGCAACAATTTATACCAAATTACTTTTCCATTCATTCGAAATCTATCTAATTTTTGGAAATCCATTTTAAAATGCCATGAGATTTTTAACCTAGGTACTAATACAACAGTATATTCGAGTAATTGTACTTCTTTCTAGCATGACCTTTAGGTTTCCGTTTTACCTCTTAGGATAGAATTTAAAGAACTTTACGAAATCTGTAATTTTAAGTATGCTTTAATTATTGAAGTTTTTTCTCCTGAAAATGACCCTCCTTGGATTTTTAGTTTAAACAGAATTTTAGTAGGTTCAACCCTTAGACAGCTTTCTTTGCTTTATGCTAGATTAAATCTTTAGAATATTAATAATGATAATGATATTATTAGTTGGGAATGGGATAAGAGTAATAAATATACTTCTAATTCATTCTATAAATTGATTAACTTTTCGGCTATAAGTAACAACTCATTTAAATTTATTTGGAAATCTAATGCTCCTCCTAAATCTAAAATTCACATGTGGTTGATATTGCATGGAAAGCTTAACACTATAGAATTTTTAAAGTGGAAAATTTTTAAAACGATAATAAATGTTATTTTCGTAATCTGCATTTTGAAGATATTAAACATATATACTATGATTGCATAGATACTTATTACATTTTAAATAATACTCTTAAAATTTTCAACTTTAATATAATGACTAAAAATTCAAATTGCGAATTCTATTGCAATAATTTTTGATTTAGGTTTATAAAGAATATTAGATTCTTACGTGACACTTATTTCATTATTATTTGTTGGTATATTTTGTTTGAAAGAAATCATAGAATTTTTAATAATAATAGTCACTTTAACAAATTGATTTTTACAATTTCTTCATTTTGTTTTAATTGGATCTCCAATCCCAAATATAAATTGGATAAAAATAATCAATTTAAAGTGTATCTTAATAAGGTTAGTTATAATATTAATTTACCTAAGCATAATAATAATATTTTTAACATTAACAATTGTAGTATTAATATTTTTTCAAATTTAAATGATGATTTCACAGTGTATCATAATTTACTTATGATCAAAGGTCCATAAGAATATTTTATGATTTGTTTCAATTACCGTATTAGTTATTGTTTGTATTAGTTTATAGATCTTTTAGTTCTTGGATAAAATTGGCATTTCTTAATTAGTTTTTCATTTGTTTTTAGATTTTCATCTCCCTTTTCTTTATTTAGCCTAGTTAGTCTTTCTTAAGTATTTTAACTCCTATCTCATTTATACATATATATGTATACAAATTTTATTTATATACATATATGTGTACCATTCTAACTATTTTCTTGGTCATTCTTCAGACACGGGTATGGGTGATATGGTGTAAGGTTCATTTTGCAGGTACATAGGACTACAAATTGCTTGATTTCAGATGGTAGTGTAGGTCACTTCCTTGCACATCTTCAGCATTATCGTGGTGGCATATTCTCAGGGAGATTCACTCTTCAGCTAGGTGCTACATCCTTTTTTATCGAGTCATCAGAGCAGAGATTTCCTTTTAGGACCACTAGTAGTTCCACCATAGTTTAGTTACATCCTCATTCCTTTCGAGTCAGTAGCATGGAGCTTCCTTATTAGATGGTGTTGGCTTTCCGTATCTTTGGCTATGTGTTGTTTTTTAGGTTTTTAGGTACTTCTAACACCTTAATATTGGACGGTGGTCATGCCGAAACTCGATATTTGGGTGTAATGGATGGTGGCCTTGCCGGAGCTCATCATAGGCGTACTTGAGTACTTATCTTTTGATACCTATATTTAGATAAGCTACCTGCCAGGCATGTTGGCAGCGTCTTGCTTTGTGTTATATATATAGTTACACGTGTTCTCTCCTCTGTTTCTAGAGGTTCACACATTTCTCTCAAAAATATTAAAATAAATTGATTTTAAAAGGCTATCTTCTGCATACGATCGAATTGGCTCCAGAAACTAGTTCCATTGTTTTTGGAATGAGGGTAAAACATTATGAATGCCAGACGACGTGCTTCATTTAGAGTTAGGAACTTTTCGGACCAATCGAGCAATTAATAATATATACCTTTCTTTGCTCAACCATTCGTACACTCAGCCTCCTTTTTGTCTGCTCGTACCCCTTTTCTTCTCTCAGTTTAAATCAACAGCCGTCAAGGTAAAAAAATAAGTCTCGATCAAGAAAATATATATAAATGCGATGAAGGAAGAGTCGTGATAATGGTTTCTTGTGTGTGGACGATGGCGCGAGGAGGTGCGGCGGCGTAGTCGAGCAAGGGGTTTAGGGTTTGGTCGCATTCAGTTTGTGCACGCGATGGTTGGAGGGCACGCACGCGCTAGTAGCGACTGCTTTAGGATCATCAACAGAGGCTAAACCATGGACAATCGCGATTTAAAAAAAAAGGAGCAAGGTGTTCGCGATGGCTGAAAGACGGATGCGAACTTACTGTACGCGTAAGAAGAGGGAACACGTATGCCTGGAACGATGAACAACAAGGGTAATTTGAGATTTAGGTTAAGTTTAATTAAAATTTTAATTTTGTTAATCGTATGGTTAATTATTATTGTATTAATTAAATCGTTACTCTTTCATATGAGGTCCGTTTTGAACAAAATGAATCAGGTTGGAATCGTATCGACGAAGGCTTTAGCGTGGGTTCGAAGTGGTATTTATTGAAGCTGAAGTATTTTTAGTTTCAAATAAAGGTGAGTGTTTTATAAAGCTCTCGATATAATAAAATATTTTTTTGTTAGTTAAATTGATAATTGTGAAGTTATTTAATTTTTATTGGTTGCTTGGTAAATTTAACTGACATGGAAATCGATACAGAATTTATAAGTTAGAAATTTTGAATTTACAATTAGATTGAAATTATAATTAAATTGCTAATAAAATTCCCGATTATTGATAATTGGTTAATAACTGTGAATTATTGAGTATTTGGATTGATTGTGATGGATGGCGATTAGTTGAAATATTGGATGATTGGATGTTTATTTATTTAATATATATCCTATATCACCCGGTAAATCAATTGACAGTATATAAAACTGTTAATTGATTATTTCGAATAAATTAAGAAATAGGTTGAAATGATATAGACCTACATCATTTATTTTGCATTGAAATGATATATATCCATCCCTGAATTAAATTAAAATAATTGATTCACTTGGCCATAGGATAGAAATTATATACGGACACCGGATTTGGTTAAACTAAGTGATTTTAAAATATTTGATTTGAAATTATTTAATTAGTTTTGATTTTAAGAAATAAAATTGAACTTATGGAAATCGAATCATTTTTGTACTCAACCTAGAAATGTTAAAAATGAACTTGTCAACAGAAATTGTCTTAAGAATCGAATTTGAAATTTTGAAGTATAATTGAGAAACCATTTAGGCAATAGAAATTGATTTATTTAAGTGATTTGAAACTTTACTCGAACTTTGAAATAAGTCTGAGTAAAAGTAATTTAAATGGATAGTTCGAAATTTGAGCTCGAAATTGAATTATTTTAAAGATTTGAGTCTTAAATTGAATATTGAAGTTAAATTTGATTTAAATGATTTAAATCGATATTTTGGAATTGAACTTGAAACTGATATAAATTGAAATGGTTTAAAATTAGAATTGAATTAAAATTTAAATCATTGATTCGTATTGTTGAATAGAATTTCAAGTTAAAAATGAAAATCTAAATTGAAATTGATTTGGATTGAAATTGGAATCGAAGTTAATTCGAATTGAAATTGGAATTGAATCGATTTAAAATGGAAAGCAAAATTGAGTCGATTTGATTGGAATTGAAATTGAAGATGATTTGAATTGAAAGATTTGAAATTGAATCAGTTTGACTTTGGAACTATTTTGAAATAAATTATTTTAATATAAACTACTTAAAATCTATCTCTTTAAATATTTAAATTATTTTGGTTTTCCGAACTATTTTATTTTATAAAACATTTTAAATACTTAAATCATTTTATATCAAACTATTTAAACTATTTTTAAACAATTTAAAAAAAATCCAAACTATTTTCTAAAATTCAAACTGGTCAAAGGATGGAATTTCTATATTTAAATCATGAATATAAGTGCGAATTGGGCTAAAATGAAGTTGTAACCTAAATTAAAATTCAAAACAATTTTGGAAGCAAAATCCAGATATTAAGGCGAAATGATTTTGAACTGAAATTGTATATTTTGAGTATTTGATGATTTTGAAATGAATTTGATTTTGAAGCGAATATTATATTATGATATCAAGTACGAATTATTTTCGAAATATAAAAGTACTAACCGGTGTGTAAAACGACGTTTGGTTCTTAAAGAGACCGGGGCCTCTAATTGGCATACTCTCTGTCAATATTGGAACCACTTTAACAACTGTGTATGTGGAGGAGACTACAGAATTAAATGGTTGGATTTGGCATTGTTTGCTGGATTCGAAGAAAGAGATCGATGATGGATATACCCTTGCACTTGTGCCAATTTGAAATGACTAAAACAGGACGGCTTGACAGGGCCAAGTGGCTAGCTAGCCTTAGCAGACATCTATTCTTCGACTTTATTTGGACTTGATCCATACTATTACTTTTGATGTTGGTTTCGATTGGTGCACACTTGACTCGATATGGGATGGATGGACATGGTAGGCAGTCGGGGCTACAATGTGTTACCATCAGCCCTGCGACCCGAACTTGTAGTATCCTACCTTAGGCATTGCCTCATGTGCCTTGTCATACTTTTATCCCTATGCGAGACACCTATCCCCCGATGTTCTACTGGGGCGTTATATGCAAACTGTATGACAATGCTTAAAATCGCGTAAAGGGAAATATTTATTTTCCCGATTAGACATTATATATGTAGCATGTTCTACTATATATATATATATATATATATATATATATATATATATATATATATATTGATGGATCCTTGAGAGATGGAAAATCCAGTTACATATCTTGGGTTATTGCATGCACGTTATACACTGGATATGAGGTGTGATATCCCGTAAACATGTCTAACGCCATTACGCTCATGTTATGTGATATCGATTTGACTCACATAAGGATATTTTAGTCCCGACTCGAGTGTTTTGTCTTTTTGTTAACCTCGGGTCTGATTTTTTCAGTGCATTGAAGCTTATTTTCTAGAGGACGAAGATTTGGTATATTATATTACTATTACTATTCCTTGCATCGTGTTGATCCGCTGCATTTATATTCTGTTTCTGTTGTCTATATAAGTCTTATAAATGTTATATAAATTATAATCAAATGTATAGTATAAATAGCTTTATGAACTGTTTATTGATTATTATATTTTGTCATTCCACTGCGAGATTCTATGTTTGTTTTCTTCTTCTTTTCTTACTTTCTTAATTATCCCCATTGATTATCTATATTCCGAATTGTGTAAGTTGAACATGTGTGGATTATTGTCGATTTAAACCTTTCTAAATGTGGGTCGTTACATTAACACGCTTTATGTCAATTCATTTATGAACCCTTTCATATAATTATTTTATTAATTCATTTCATTTTAGTAAGTGAAAATTATTAATTTACGGAGAACGTAAGAACTAAACACCGGGTTTCTTTCCGAATCATTTTGAAATAAAATATATACTCATATCTTTTATATATATTAAATCGTTTTTGAAATCTTAAATCAATTTTTTTTATTGAATCGAATACATAGCGAAGGTACTGAGTGGCTTCCCCCACTTCTAGAATCGAAAATAAATGTCGATGATGTGGCCGACAGAAGAGGGGAGTACATGACTTACTTCCCTTTAAAACTCCTTTCGAAAAAAACTTTTATTCATAAATATTTTTAAATAATACACCATTATATTAAAAATCTTAGAAAACAATTTCAAAAGCACTGGGAATTAAGTTTTTAAATTCTCACTTTAAATTTCCTTCTTTTAACTTAAACTAAAATTAGATTTTTACTTAAGTTCATAAATATCCATAAACCCAAATTAGTTAAGTTAATACTTACAAACTTGGTTTTATAAACATTCAGAGACAAAATACTTAAGTTTTAAAACATCTTTTACCACTTTTACTAAAGTGTACAAACATTCCTTGATTCAAGTCCAAACTAATATAATACTCTTCTATCCAAAAGAGTATATATACAAATTCAGATTTATTTTACATATCTAAATTTATTAGACAAATTTTCAAACCTCTTTATTCACTTTTTTAATAGCTTGAAAATTATATAATTTACGAATTACCAAAAAGTGATGGCTTTCAAAATTAAAATTTGGACATAACTAGAGTTTTATTAAATGAAATCTCGATTATTCACTTTCATATGAAAACTACGATTACAATGGTCCAGAAAAATTCCTGTTTCAATGAATTCCAACTTATATTGAATCCTACATGTCTGTTTAAAGTTTTAGATCGCGAAATCGCGAACTGCCAAAATGCAACGCGTTTATTTTAACATATTGTCCAAACTATTATAAAAAAGTTCAAACAACTTTAAAACTTCACCAAACAAGTTTAAATACCTTTAAAATTCATATAATCACATTATAACCTTGCTTAGCTAGAAATCTCAAAATTTAAACGCCAAATTTTACATTTCAAATCAATTTTAAATAATATCATTCATTTTTTATATATCAAATTATACCCTTGAAAAAGAAACAGCCTGATTTAACCAAAAATAAATTCATTTCGGTATCAATTCTCACTCAGAAACTCGAAAATGAATGCCGACGATGCTGTAGTCATCATCAGAATTATTCCCCAATGACTAAAGCGAGTTCAATGCTTTTATTTCTTTTAAAATATTTTCAAAATATAATTCTAGTCAAAACACTTTCAAAATAATATTATTATTATTTCAGAAACCTTTAAAAACAATTTTCAAAAATAAATGGGATTTTAGATTATAAAATTATTAGGTTTTAAATCCTTTCTATTTATAAGCCATATTATAACATGTGCAATTTCATTACCTTATTATGAAAACATTTCGACAATTTCATCTTTGCTATTGTAAACCGTTCTTATTGTAATTAGATTTCACTTCAATCTAGTTATCGAACGCTTCATGAAATAGAGTTCACAAAGTATTCGTATTTACTTTAATCCAAACAATTTTGATGATAACTAAATATTATCATTTAACAACGAACACCTATAAATAAATTTGCATTTTCATAAACCTATATGGCTCTTAATGGAAGACTAGTTCTTTTATATATAAAATACAATTTAGGTAAAATTACTTCATTTACCCGATTTTAAAACAATTGTAAAGACCATGATTTCTGAATCACTATCGTAATAAATATTCTAAAAAAAATAAAAAAAATAAATTGATGCAATTCAAATTGCAAAGTCAGTTGAATTGCGTTACACTTTTATTCACCTTCAAGTTGTCGTCGCTACATTTTTCATAGAAGCAAGTATATAAACTTACTTTCACATTCTTTTTATAAAAAAACCCAAATAGGTAATTACATTTTTCATTGCTGTATGTTGTTATCTAATTCAAGTATTGAAGACTTGTACACATTCTTGGGGTAAAACAAACGCTTAAACAGAGAAATTTATTCTCTTATATCCAAATTGCAACTGTCACTAGCCATCAAGTGTAGCCGTGTACAATACTTCAAAGTGCACATTTGCATTAAATGCAAAGTGTAACAGAAAGATGGCCAACACTCATTTTCTTGACTGATACCAATTGAAGAAAAGAAAATAATACTCCTCTGCAACTTTTTCACTCTTCGGGATGCTCTACAGAACATTAATGGCAGCTCCAAGATTTGAATCTCCGGTTCTAGCTGAATTCGAAACAAGTTAAAGTGAGTTATTCTCACACATCTAATTTATGGTCATCAAGTCTCTGCCTTTGTTTTGAAACATGTTTTTTTTTGGATTTTCAAATTCTATTTTGTTGTGATTTTTGCATCTCTGCATCCTATGCTTTTGCACTATAATTTCCACTGTGATTTCGAGACAACACTTGAGTGCTTACATGTCTATATATATATATATATATAAATATATATATATATATGCATTCATATAGGTACATATATGTTATCATCTCTTACATCTCTGTCTGTAGTAGTCCTGCTTTGTTGTGGCTATACACTCGTGGTCACTGCATGTTGTATTTGCATGCTTAAGTTGTAATTTCGAGCTATGTCCTCACTGCAGTTATATGAATACTATATTGGGTTAGGCTTGATTGCCTTGATTACATTGACTGTCATGTGTATAGATGTGCACAGTGCACTTCGTCCATTAGCTTTGGCTCTCTCTGGTCACGGCTGAGCTCTGGTTTATATGATGCACTTGTTTGTTCCCTGACTTGTTGCCGTATAAACTTCATGTGTTCTTCTTTAAGCTGAATTAGTCTAGTATACATGTGCACTGCATGCATACATGTGTACCTGTTATTGCTTAAGGTATATAGAAGCAGTGTCAGGCATTCATGCATTTTATATTTCATTGGTTCAAGATTTGAGTGGTTGCATTATTTCGAAAGTCATGCATTTTATATAACAGGTGGCACAAAGCAATGCAGGCCCATACGTGTACACTTCTTATTCTATAATTACTAGTTGGATGGTGCATGCAATTGAATACAGTGCACACGTACATTTATGTTGGATATCATTGATGTTTAGTGGTCAGGCCATGTTCCTTTTTATGCATGCGTAACCTTCTTTCTTGCGTGCAAGGGGGGGGTTGTGTAAAAATAGCATAGCCAAGTTGTTTTGTTTAAGCTTCATTGTGTGCAAGAACGTATTTCATATTATATTTCAATATTCAAGTGCATTTTTGGAAAATATATGTGTAGTTTGTCAAGTCCTTTCTTCTGTTGAATTTCACTTTGGTATGCAATTAGGGATTGTAAGAACTGTTAAATATATGGCCGGTTTATTTTAAATTTTGTTCAAAAGTTTATAATTTGCATTGAACCGGCGTTACGTTTTAAGATGTATTTTATTTCCATTAATTTTATAACGGGATTTTTATGTCGGTATTGTATAGTTAAAGCGTGTTGTTTTGATCAGATTTTTGACGAATAAAATTTACTGTCGTTTTGACTTCAGTAAACGTCAATTTTAACGTGAAATTTCAAGCGGTTATCCCGCAACGCTGATTTGGTATCCGTTTTTACGGTGTTTTGTGAAGCGCAATTGCCTCGTCAAAATTGCTACAGATGTTACTATTTTAATCACGTGTTTTAAAAATCATTTTAAAATAAAATTGTTTTCAAAAATTTTACAGTTTGCGCTTTCAAAAGAATGCGGAAGAGATCTAAACGATTCAGAAAAATTAAGGACTATGAACCCTTACTTTTACTGATTCGGTTAATTCTGCACTTGTCCGTTTGAGAACGTAAAATGTTATTTATATAAAATACACAATTTTGCACTTTCAAGGAAACAATGAAGAGATTTAAACGATTTAGCAAAAGTGCGGAGTATGGAACCACACTTTTACTATTTCGGTTAATTCTGGACTCGTTAATTCAAATATTTGCTGTTTGATGATTTTGTTGGGCTTTCGAGCCACTTTGTTGGACCTTCGCGTCATTTGTTGGACCTTCGGGTCAATTACCAATACTAGACCTTCGGGTCATTTGTTGGACCTTCGGGTCACTTGTTGCGCGCCAAAAAAATTATAGTACTTGGTAGGCTTCGGCCATTTGAGATGCACGTGCGGCGTAGCTAAAACTCGCCATCTGCTGGGATCGATCCACTTTTATGTTGATTTTCTAGTTATCTATTATTGATTTCTAGATTTTGTGAATTTCTATTTTGAATTCAAAATCTTGAATTTGAAAGTTGATTTTGATGGAGTTTGATGTGATTTCTTCATTTAACTATGTTGATTTCTTATGTTGAATAGTCTCACTCGAGATTATTATTATTTTGATTGATGTTGTTTATGATGCATTCACTTCTAAGAATAAATTAGATTGATCCGTTTATTATTTTCTTTTAAATAATACTCGGGTCAAACCGAGTCATTTCAGGATAGTCGCTATCTTTGATTCAGTTGCAGCTTTTGCTTTTGGGATCTCACATCATCTTTTGTCTAGCCTTCGAGGAGTTCTTTTGGTTATTTGACTACCATCTCATGTATGTTGATGTATATGTATATGTACATTTGGTTTATGTGAATTTTCGATTGTTGTCGCATGTATTCCAAACTTGTCTTCTGCTATATATCTGATATTTCTGTTCTGATGTGATTATACTATCAGTGTTGTTGTTATTATGAGTTGTTCTGGATTTTTCTCTAGCCACCGTAGTTTCGTTTGAGATTTGGATTGAATGTATATATATCTTTGGGAGTAATTTATACAATTCCTATCGATGTAATCAATACTCGTCTAAGGCTTAACTTACGGATGGTTGCTTGTAACAAGCCTTATTCTTCGCAATAGCAGATATTATTCCTTATAATAACCTTTGTTATTGTGAGCATAGAGGTGGGGCGTCACAGCTTGGTATCAGAGCGAAAATTCAGAATAAATTATAATAAACACAGAACAGAATGGAACATGTGTTACAACTATAGGGGTTTTTATTCGTGCCTTTCTAATCTATTCTTTCCACTTTAACATGTGGAGTACGTCTAGGAATAAAATTATATATTCCGTAGTATTCCATTTGTTAAATTTCTTATCAATTGTGTATTGTTTTAACTAATCCTTACCTTTGCTTGTCTCTCAGCCTATGGCGGAAGAGGTAGAGGGAAGCGTTTTTCTGCAGGCTCGTCTAGTGGTTCTCATCCGGACGGAGTCTGTATGTCAGCTGATTAGTTTATGGAGCTATTTCGGGGTACTCAGCCTCCTGTTGCTAATCCCGCGGCTCCTACTGAGAAGTCTGCCTTCGCTCGCATGGGTAGTGACTATTCCCACCTTGGAGGCAAGCCTTTCAAGGGATCGGAAAGTGTAACGGAGGTTCAGACTTGGTTGCGCACTTGTGAGCGCATATTTTCTCGAATGGATCTTTCAGATCATCATCGCGTTCTCGTGGCATCTAGCACATTGCAAGAGCGTGCGCTAGATTGGTATGAGCTCTTTATTGCGGAAGTTGACGAGTCCTCTCTCTCTTGGGTTTAGTTTAAGGAACGATTCGAACTTAAGTTCGTTCCTTAATCGAAAAAGGCTAATCTTGCTCGTAGTTTCCTTGAGTTGAAGTAAGGAAAGTCCTCTGTTTCTGATTATGTTGCATCTTTCGAGGCCTTATCCTAATATAGAGTTGAGTTCATTAACACTCCGCGTAAGAAGAATCTTCGTTTTTTGGATGGTTTGAAGAAGTATTCGAAGAAAGTTCTTTTGCTTCAGCTTAAGCTCTCTTTTGAGGAGCTTGTTCATTTGGCTCTTTGTCTTGAAGCTATTGAAAAGGAACGTGATAGTGGTGATGAGGTCGAATTTTATAAGAACCCCAAAAAGAAGAGGTTTCCATTTCGTAAGCCTAATTCTTCCAACCAAAAGAAGAAGAAGCAAGCTACCTCTAGTTCTCAGCCTAGTAGTGCACCTTCTGTTCAGAGGGCGTGCTATAATTGTGGTTCGTTGGATCATCTTCTTCGTAGCTGTCCTAAGCCTCGCATTTGTTGTTATTGTAAGAAAGAAGGTCATTGGAATTTTGATTGTCCTACTGCTTCTAAGGGTCTCAAATCTGGGAAGCTTAATGTTGCTAAAGCTTCTGGTGATTCTTCTCAACCCAAAGGTATTACTCCTTCTGTTTTGGAAGGTTTTATTTTATTTCATGGCCGTTCTATTAGAGTTCTTTTCGATACGGGTGCATCACATTCATTCGTGTCAAAGGATCTTAGTGATGTTATTCATTTGGATGTTATTACTCTTCGCGACCTTTTGAGGATCGTAAATCCTAGTGGTGGATCTGCTACTCTTGGTTTGTTATGTGTTGATGTTCAGATTATTCTTTGCATGTTATGGATCATCTTGGTTTTGATATGATATTGGGTATGGATTGGCTCGTCCGTTATGAAGTTCAAATTCTATGTCGCGAAAGAACTTTATATTTCAAACATCCCGATGCTAGCGAGCAATTATCTATTATATTGAAGCATGGATCATACTTCGAATGCTTTTATATCTTCCTTCGAATCGGAGGATGACATAGATAATATTCCGGTAGTTTGTGATTTTTCTGATGTTTTTGAGTCTATTTCGAGATTGCCGCCGAAGAAGGCAATAGAGTTCCTTATTGATCTTATCTCTGGTGCACATCCTGTCAGTTGTCCTCCCACGAGGATGTCTGCTAAGGATAATGAGGAACTTAAGCAACAATTATCTGAGTTGGAAGCCAAGCATTTTATTCGTTCTAGCTCGTCTCCTTGGGGCGCCGTCGTTGTCTTCGTTAAGAAGCCAGATGGTACTCTTAGGCTTTGCATTGATTATCGCAAGCTTAATGAGCTTACTATCAAGGACAGGTCTCCATTACCTAGGATCGATGACATGTTCGATCAATTAAGTGGCACTAAGCTGTTCTCCCAACTCGATCTTGCTCCCGGTTTTCATCAGCTACGAGTGGCGGAAGATAGCATTTCTCTTACCGCATTCCGCACTCGTTATGGTTCTTACGAATGACTTGTTATGCCGTTTGGTTTGACGAATGCTCCGGCGTATTTTGTGGATCTTATGAATCAGATATTCCGGGAATATCTCGATAAGTTCGTCTTGGTTTTCATTGATGATATTCTCATTTATTCCAAATCTGAAGCCGATCATATTCAACATTTAGAGAATGTTTTGAGCACTCTTCGTCAGCATCAGCTTTATGCCAAATTCTCCAAGTGTCACTTCTGGGAGAATAGGGTGAAGTTTCTCGGTCATATTGTTTCTTCCGATGGTATTTCTGTCGATCCTTTCAAGATCGAATCTATTCAGAATTGGAAGAGGCCCGAGACCATTACTAAGATCCGTAGTTTCCTTGGATTGGCGGGTTATTTTCACCGGGTTATTAAGGACTTTTCTCGTATTGCTTTACCGCTTACCACTCTCATGAGAAAGCTGTTCCTTTTGTTTGGTCAGATAAGTGTGAGAATTCTTTCTTGAAGTTAAAGGATCTCTGATGTGCACGTAAATGTGCATATTTTTACCACCATATTTATTCTATTTAAATTAAATAAATGATCATATTGGGTATTTTAACTTGTTTTAACCAAAATTCATATTAATTCCAAATTTTCACATATTCATCTTCATATAGGGGCAAAACGGTCATTTAAGTGCATATATTTCTTTGAGAAAAATTAATTGAAAATTTGTATATATTTTTGTAGGAAATTGATCTCAAATAGAAGTGGTTTCATGAAGATATGCATGCACAAAATTAATACAAAGGAATGAAGATGGAAATAATTCAAAGTGAAGAACATGGAGGACCCCACCTACCCACCTACCTTAATGTACAAATTAAAGGCTAATGCACATGCTTTTGGACTTAATGGCATCATGTTCACTTAATGGGGGATTAAGACATGTTAATGGTTACTTGGCCTCCACACTTCCTAAGGGGCATTTTGGGTATTCCCCAAAAATATGAATTAGGGTTTCATACATGTATAAATACCCATATGTTTCATGTAACATGCTATCTCCCTCTTAGTTAGTTAGTTTTAGTTTAGAAAATAAATCAAATCTCTCTTTCTTTCCATGGCTACTTAGCCATTTCTTCTCTTATGTAATTCTTTTTTTATGCAATGTTAATTATTGTTTCTTTTTAATTACATGTTCATTTCCTTTTATGTAAGTAGTGTAGATTTTCCTTTATGCAATTAGATTAGTTTTCCATTTCACTTTGCTCTCTTTTCCTTTTCTTTTTCTCTCATGTTGCAAGCTACATTTGTTCATATGATAACAAATATGAGAGCTTAATCCCTACAATTTAGGGGTAATGAAGCTCTCTAGTATGTAGTTGCAACATTTTGATGTTTATACTCTCTTTTTGTCCTTTAATGGAAACACTTGAAGTGGTTTAATGATGTTGTTTAGCTTTGAATTTGATAGTCTATGTTGTTCATAACAAATAGACTATGCTTAAACAAACATAACACAAATTGCCTCTTCATCTAAATATGATTATGGCAAAGAAGTGAATGTTGAAATTGAAATTTGATAGCCTATATTTCTAAACAATAGTTAATAGGCTATGCTTAAAATAGATTTTGCTTTCAACTTTGTTGTCATATTTCATGAGAGTTAAAAGTGTATTAGTGGTTGTGTTATAGTTTGATGGTTTATATTGAGCTAGTTAATAGCACAAATATACCATACTTATGATAAGCACATCAACTAATTCACTAATGACAAGAAAAGAGAGATCATAACTTCATTTTGTTGACTTATGTGATCTAGAGAGTGGAAATTGCCTCTAAATTGTCTTAACACTCATATTTTTATCAATTTTCTTTTGCTTGTTTTTTTTCTTTTCTAGTTTAACATTCTCTTCAACCTTGGTTTAATTTGATTGAATAGAATTTTAAAATCATCAATTCCCTGTGTATCGACCCGTATTCGCCACGTACTACGATAGTACGCCGTGCGCTTGCGGTATAAATTTTATTATAAATTCGTTCGACGGTTTTCTAAACAGATGGAATTTCCGTCGACGACCAAGTTTTTGGCGCCGTTGCCGGGGAGTTGTCTTGATTTTATTTTTCTATTCTTCGAATTATTTTGTTTGATTTTGTGTGTTTGTTTGTGATTTTTGTGACATTTGTTTTGTGTGCATGTTGTTCTAGTTTTCCATTTGCATTTGCATTTGCATTTCTATTTTTTTTTAAAAACAAAAAGAATTCAGAATTTCAAAACAAAAACAAAAAAAATATTTTATTGCATCGACATTTTCGTTTACAAGTACATTCATTTTAATTTTATTTCTACAAAACCATCACTTTACATTTTTCAGTTCACTTCTTTGGTTCACTGTTACTGTTGCATTGCCCATAGTCATACTGTTTTAGCAACTGACTTCTGTTTCTTCTATTCTCTCTGGTTTCTATTGCATTTTCTGCCCACCCTTCATGCCCTACACTACCAGACATCTTCAAACTGCATGTACATCTCACAACTTCAACTTGCCTTACCACTTCTTCAAACTGCCATAAACATTTCAACCAACTTCCTTCTCAAACCCGATTTAACACACCCCTTCCAAACTGTCTACAACATCAGCTGCTCCTCTGTACATACCAAATTGTGCACATCATCCCCTACATTCACACACAAATACAATCTCCCTTCCAAACACTGCTGTCCACCCTCCTCATCAACCACAGCAATACAAAACTTCCTATACAATTCGCTGCTCCTCACCATTCCACTTGTTTCAACTACAGTTCAATCACACAACACCTTCCTACCTTCATTTCACTGCTACATCCACCATTCTACAGTCAGAAACCTCTGTAATCACCACTTCACTGTTACATCCCATCTACCACTGCCCATTACATCCAGCCACTATTTCAACTAACCACCACCATTACTGCTGTATCAACACTTTCAGTCATTTCCACTGACCATCTGAACAGCAAACCACCACAGCCACTTCCCATCTCCACTATCTACGCACACTTAAACCATTTCATTCATCTTCCTACTCCTTCAACCAAAACCACCATTTCATCCCACTCCATACATAAAAAAACTACCCAGCACATTCATACATCGCCCTGCCTATTCACTACCACCCCTGACCACAATCATCACACCTGACCACCCATTAAGTCGCCATACAATTCATTCACCATATCTCACAAACTTCACCATCCAACAACAGCCACTTCACTCCATTACCCGGACATTACCTTCCAATCCCATTCTCACTTCCACTTTGAGCATTACCCTCTTGCACCAGCAGCAACAAAACAATCTCCTTCAACATATCATCGAAAAGCAACAATAGACAACTGCAACAGTCGACGATATACTAACCATTCATCTACTTCATCAACTTCTCTATAACCCACGAACCAATTCACTGCCCAAAAACTACAATTCAATACTCCACCGCCACCAAATCTTCTCCATCGCCTGAAACCGCTACTCCATATCCACAAACCACAGCGATTATCACCAAAACTGCTGCTTTCAACAAACGAACTACCACGACCATCACTTCCAAGCATCAACAGTTCGGCAACACCGCGACACCAGAGTCACGTCACCTTCCTCCAATCACCGCGACCACTTCCTCCCACCATCGCCACCCAATCGAACCCGAAATCGCCACTTCAACCCAGCTCGATCGCCTCGCCGAATCACCCAAATCATCAATCGCCAAAATAAAAAACCTTACTGATTGCCAGCGATTGCGTTTTGAACGCTAATTTGAACGAATTTCACTTTGGATTTGTTTTCGATTCAGTGCTGTTTTGTTTTGAAAGAAAAATGGGGTTGTAGGAATGTACGTGTGAGTTTGGGCTTCGGGTTCTATTTGTTTGGGCCGGGTAGGGTTGTGCATGGGCCGAGTCTGATATTTTTTTTTTAACTCTTTTGTTTTGATTTGCTTTGTTTTGCTTTTGTTTAAAAAAAAACAAAGAAACTAGTTTCAATTTGTTTTATTTTCCTTTGTTTATTTTGTTTTGAATTGATTTCTTCTTGATATATATTTAAAAAAAAGCAATTTTTTTTTTAAGTAAAGCCCTACTTTTAAGTTTCCTTTCAAAAAAAAAAATTGTACATATTCTTGTTTTATATTTCAGGTTGCCAAAGCAGAATTTCAGAAGGAAGACTGCTGCCCAAAAAAAAAAAAATTGCTGGCTTGCTAATAAAATTTTTTGCTGCTTTCATCTCCAGTTTTATTTGTATTGCATTGTTGATTGCTTGCATTTGCATTTGTATATAAAAAAAATTTCAAAAAACCAAAAACAAAATCCATTCGTAGTTGCATTATTAATACACGTTTATTTTCTTCTTTGCATTTCATCATAGAACTTGTTAATAATAACATTTAGAAATCATTAACACTTAATTGTATATTGACAATTTATCTTCTTTGAACAATTTAATTTCTTGGTGTCTAGGCTACGGCAGAGTAATAACCATTTATAAATATTACGGTGATTCGTAAATATTATAGTGGTTGTTCCTCTGAAGGTACTTAAACCTTCGGCTGCATTGCTACGGTGATTCGTGGTGCACCGATAAATCCTGCCCGTTACCTGGCTAAGAACTATCTTGTTTATTTAAGACAATTTGTGAATATACAATTTTGGGTTAACTTAGGATAAATCATTTGTAATTAACCCTTGCATTCATTTAGTTGCATTTGTTCATGCATACTTAAGAAAAAAACAAAAAAAAAATCAAAATCCAAAACTAAAAAAATTGTTAATATTTCTTAACTTAGTTTTTTTCTTTTCTTTTGAAAATTTTCAAATCAAAAATCCAAAAAAAAATTAAAATCAAAAATAAAAAAAAAAGTTCAAAAAAAAAAATTGAAATCCAAAAACAAAACAAAAATCAATTTTCGATTCTGAAAAATAGATTCTACTTGTAAATATTTTTGTTTATAAAAAAAAACAAAAAAAAAATCTTGAAAATGTCCGAGTTTCCTTTTTCTTGCTCGCTTGAATTTAACTGCGAAAATCAATATAATCCATATGAGTTTACTTCAAATTCGTATGGATATTTTAACAACTTTTGTGTAAATAATTCAAATTTCGAACAACAAAATTTTCAAAACGATGACCAACGTTCGACTCTTGAAAATAGCATTGAAATGATTTCATCTTTACTCGAACTTTCTACACGACAAAATCAAGAGATAAATGATTTATGTAATTCTGATTGGTGTAATAACTCGAGTCGAGGATTTCAAAACTTGAATTCAATTCAAAATTCAAACGATTACGATTATAACCCATGCCAATTTAATTTCGAGCTCCAAAATGAATTCCAAACTCAACATGAAAATGGGAACAACTTTTCAAACGAATTTGGCAATGGGAATAATTTTCACCATGTTACGAGTGAAATTTTTTGTTCTCAACAAATCCAAATCGAAAATTCTCAATTTAATAACTGTAAATTGGATTTTGTTGAACAAATGAATGAAATTTACGATGATCACACGGATTTGTTGTTTGAAACTTATATGAAACAACGTGAACAACAAAATCAAATCTCAACGTGTGATGAGTCAAGTGATAATCCATCTTTTACCCAAATCGACGATTTTCAAAAAACAACTTTTGAATTTGATAATGACGATCTTAATCAAGTTGTTGAAAATACGGTAATTGAGTTGGATTTCAATTCTTTTGAGGGTGCGAAACTCGATTTAAATTTCGATCTTCCTTTTTCTGAAAATTTGAATACAACAACTTTGAATTTTGAAATTGATTTATGTAATAAAGTTGTTGATAATCCAACAAAGGAAGACGAATTTAATGAACACGAATTTTTTGGACTTTTGGATGACGAATTGTTAAATTCCGAAGGGGAAGATGAAAATCACCATTTTGATTTTGAAATCAATAATTGTGAAAATGTTTTCAATGATAAGCTTGAATTTCAAATTGGTGAGAATAAACTTGAACTTCAATCAATTGTTTTGTCGACCCTGAAAATCATCGAAAATAAAACAACTCGTACGATTTTTAATAAAACGACATTCGTTTTTCCAAAACGACAATCAACTTCAAATTCTTTTACGATTTGGATTTTCGTGCTTAAGCCGTGTCTCACGCATTTGATGAGACAAATGAATTGGTCTTTGGAAGACCGTTTCATTTACTTTTTGACTATATACTTTCTCATCTCTTGTAAATAATAATCTTTCATGTAAATATTAGATTTTTTTTTTCCTTCCACTTGGGTTGACTGTGGGGACACAGTCAAAATCAAGTGTGGGGGGAGACTCATTTTCTTTTTTTCTTTTTTTCATGGTTAAATTTTCATTTTTTCTTTTTTCTTCCAAAACTCAAAAAAATATCAAAAATTTAAAATACAAATTTCTTTTTTTTTTAGCATTTTTGATTTATTTTTAAAGAAACACTATAGGATAAATATATAGTTTTGGTTTATTAAACTGAAATTTTTGAAAATTTATTCGTCTTAACAAAAATAAAAATGAAGTTTGATTATAAATAACAATGGTTTAACTAGTGTATAGGAAGATTCATACGTGTTAATTATGAAATACATCCTAATTGAAAATCTTTGTTTTAAAAGTGGTGAATTTAAAGTAAAGGATATAACATTTTTTTTGTCTTCTAAGTTAAATGGTGCTAAGATAATTTTGCAAAACTCCCTCTCATAATAATAATAATAATAATAATAATAATAATAACATCCAAGTATTCACTCTCATTTAAAAGTCCTCACGGTTATGCAGGGGTGATTACTTGGAATTTTTGATTATATGCTTTCATACTCATTTAAAAGTCCTCACGGTTATGATGTATGGAACACATGTATGTAAAAAAAAATGACTTAATAAAAACCACCTACGGTCGATAGTGTATGCATGAAAGTGTGTGCACTCGCCATGCTCTGTACTCCCCTCACATAAGCCCGAAAGGCAGTGCATGGGTGGTATATCTGGCCTCATTTTACCTGAGCTAGGTGTGAAATTTGTCTTGCAAATAATGAGAGAGCAAGCAATTGAAATCCTAGCACTATTTTTACTTATTTGATTTGATTTGTTATTGAAAAGAAATGAAAATACCACTTTGATAAACTTTGATAATCAACTAAGGATCCATTTTATAATTACACTTTGTTATCAACCGAAACAACAAGTTAAACTATTGTCTATTTGTTATCATAACTTGATTTTTGTTCGAAATTTTGACCAGTAAATGACATAAATTTTCAAGAGAATAGCCAAAACCTATATTTAACTTATTCGTGTCAATTTAAAAATAAATCCTTCATTTGTAAATATTTTCAAAAATTTGCATTCATCTCTTTGTAAATAAATCTTGCATTTTGTAAATATTTTCATCCCGCACTTGGATTTTGTGGGTAGTTCCGCTGAAAACCCTCACGAGACAACACTCGTCCTACTGGGGACACCCAGAGGTTTAACGGCTTGTTGCATACACTCAATGCAATCGTGCTTCCTACGAAAACGGATTTATCTTAGTTTTTCTTTATTCGAGGACGAATAAAAAGATAAGTGTGGGGGTATTTGATGTGCACGTAAATGTTCATATTTTTACCACCATATTTATTCTATTTAAATTAAATAAATGATCATATTGGGTATTTTAACTTGTTTTAACCAAAATTCGTATTAATTCCAAATTTTCACATATTCATCTTCATATAGGGGCAAAACGGTCATTTAAGTGCATATATTTCTTTGAGAAAAATTAATTGAAAATTTGTATATATTTTTGTAGGAAATTGATCTCAAATAGAAATGGTTTCATGAAGATATGCATGCACAAAATTAATACAAAGGAATGAAGATGGAAATAATTCAAAGTGAAGAACATGGAGGACCCCACCTACCCACCTACCTTAATGTACAAATTAAAGGCTAATGCACATGCTTTTGGACTTAATGGCTTCATGTACACTTAATGGGGGATTAAGACATGTTAATGGTTACTTGGCCTCCACACTTTCTAAGGGGCATTTTGGGTATTCCCCAAAAATATGAATTAGGGTTTCATACATGTATAAATACCCATATGTTTCATGTAACATGCTATCTCCCTCTTAGTTAGTTAGTTTTAGTTTAGAAAATAAATCAAATCTCTCTTTCTTTCCATGGCTACTTAGCCATTTCTTCTCTTATGTAATTCTTTTTTTATGCAATGTTGATTATTGTTTCTTTTTAATTACATGTTCATTTCCTTTTATGTAAGTAGTGTAGATTTTCCTTTATGCAATTAGATTAGTTTTCCATTTCACTTTGCTCTCTTTTCCTTTTCTTTTTCTCTCATGTTGCAAGCTACATTTGTTCATATGATAACAAATATGAGAGCTTAATCCCTACAATTTAGGGGTAATGAAGCTCTCTAGTATGTAGTTGCAACATTTTGATATTTATACTCTCTTTTTGTGCTTTAATGGAAACACTTGAAGTGGTTTAATGATGTTGTTTAGCTTTGAATTTGATAGTCTATGTTGTTCATAACAAATAGACTATGCTTAAACAAACATAACACAAATTGCCTCTTCATCTAAATATGATTATGGCAAAGAAGTGAATGTTGAAATTGAAATTTGATAGCCTATATTTCTAAACAATAGTTAATAGGCTATGCTTAAAATAGATTTTGCTTTCAACTTTGTTGTCATATTTCATGAGAGTTAAAAGTGTATTAGTGGTTGTGTTATAGTTTGAAGGTTTATATTGAGCTAGTTAATAGCACAATTATACCATACTTATGATAAGCACATCAACTAATTCACTAATGACAAGAAAAGAGAGATCATAACTTCATTTTGTTGATTTATGTGATCTAGAGAGTGGAAATTGCCTCTAAATTGTCTTAACACTCATATTTTTATCAATTTTCTTTTGCTTGTTTTTTTTCTTTTCTAGTTTAACATTCTCTTCAACCTTGGTTTAATTTGATTGAATAGAATTTTAAAATCATCAATCTCCTTACTCATGCTCCTATCTTAGTGGTTCCCGAAGGGAATCATGATCTTGTTGTTTATACCGATGCCAGTGTTTATGGACTCGATGCTGTTCTCATGCAAAAGGATAGAGTAGTTGCCTATGCTTCTAGACAACTAAAGCCTAACGAGATTCGTTATGCTACCCATGATTTGGAGTTAGCCGCCATAGTCTTTGCTCTAAAGATTTGGCGACATTATTTATTGGGCGAGCATTTTATTCTCTTCATTGATCACAAATCTCTGAAGTATTTATTTACTCAGAAAGAGCTTAATATGAGTCAACAACGTTGGCTCTATTTTCTTGCTTCATATGATTTCGATATTTAGTATACCTCTGGTAAGGGTAATCGAATTGTTGATGCGCTTAGTCGCAAGCAGCAGGTTGTTGTTTCCATGATGCTAGCATAGTGGAATATTTTGGAAGTTTTATCCCTTTATGATATTAGAGACCATCCTTCAGTTTCTGATTCTCCCGTGCTTTTATATAGCATGACAGCTCGTCCTAGTTTGTTGGATCGTGTTGCCGATGCCCAGAAACAAGATCCACTTATTGCTTTTCTTATTCAGAGTTGTGAATCGAAATCCCGAAGTGATGATCTGAAGGATTTCGATATTGATATTCGTGGTTGTATTCGGAAGAAGGGACGATTGATCGTGCCTGATATTTCTAACCTTAGAAATGACATTCTTGAGGACTATCATCATTCTAAGCATACTATCCATTCGGGTAGTAGTAAGATGTATGCTGATATGAAACGCTTATACTATTAGGAGGGTATGAAGTGTGATATTGCAAGTTATGTAAGTCGTTGCAAGACTTGTCAACTTGTTAAAGCAGAACACCAACGTCCCAGTGGTCTTTTGCAGCCTCTTGAGATTCCATTATGGAAATGGGATCAGATTTCCATGGACTTCATTGATGGTCTACCTCGTTCGAGGTCGGGCCATACTAGTATTTGGGTGTGTTGACCGATTGACTAAATCAGCCTATTTTATCCTATCAAGTCCAATCGGACTGCTCCTTTGTTGGCTAAGCTGTTTATTAAAGAAGTCGTTCGACTTCATGGTGTGCCTAGTTCTACTGTTAGTGACAGAGATCCGCTTTTCACTATTGGTTTCTAGCAGAGCCTTCAGAAAGCTTTGGGCACTAAGCTCAATCTCAGTACAGCTTATCATCCTCAGTCCGATGGTCAGACTGAAAGGGTGAATCAGGTTTTAGAGGATCTCCTTCGAGCTTGCATTCTTGATTTTGGTGGTGGTTGGGAGGACCACTTATCTCTTGTTGAATTCTCTTATAACAACAGTTTTCAATCAAGTATCGGTATGGCTCCTTTCGAAGCTCTTTACGGAAGGCCGTGTCGATCACCATCTTGTTGGTTGGAATCGGGGGAAAAGTTAGTTCTCGGCCCCGATTATATTCATGATTCTTCTAAGAGGATTGATATTATCAGGCAGAGAATGAAGGAGGCTCAGAATAGGCAGAAATCTTATGCCGATCACCGTAGGAAGCCTTTGGAATTTTCTGTTAACGATCTTGTATTCATTTGTGTTTCCCCGATGAAGGGTGTGGTGCGTTTTAGTAGCTCCGGGAAATTGGCTCCTCGTTATATTGGACCGTTGCCTATTACGGAACGCATTGGCCCAGTTGCTTATCGTGTATCCCTACCTCATCAGTTTCGGGAATTCACGACGTATTTCATATATCTCAGCTTCGTCGATGTCTTCGAGATTCGAATTCTGTCATTGATCCTCATATGTTGCAAGATCTTGAGATCTCACCCGACTTGTCTATTGTGCAAAATCCTATTCGTGTACTAGCTACGAAGGTGAAACGCCTTCGAAACAAAGATGTTCTGCTTATGAAGATTCAATGGTCTGCGAACCCCAAAGATTGCACTTGGGAAGCCAGAGAATTCATCGAGCATTCTTATCCTGGTTTTCTCTCCTCTTCGGGTGGGGGTGAGCATTTTTATCCATCTTTTCTATTTTTACCTTTGTTGTGATGAATTATTTGAGTTATTGACTCTCCTGGTATGAAAATTGCGGGGATGCAATTTTATAAGGGGGAGTCTGTAACGACTGTGATTTCTGAATCACTATCGTAATAAATATTCTAAAAAAAATAAAAAATTGATGCAATTCAAATTGCAAAGTCATTTGAATTGCGTTACACTTTTATTCACCTTCAAGTTGCTGTCGCTACATTTTTCATAGAAGCAAATATATAAACTTGCTGTCACATTCTTTTTATAAAAAAAAAAACCCAAATAGGTAATTACATTTTTCATTGCTGTATGATGTTATCTAATTCAAGTATTGAAAGACTTGTACACATTCTTGTGGTAAAACAAACGCTTAAACAGAGAAATAAAACAAAGTGGGAACACTTTGAATTATATTCTCTTATCATCAAATTGCAATCGTCACTAGCCATCAAGTGTAGCCGTGTATAATACTTCAAAGTGCACATTTGCATTAAATGCAAAGTGTACCATAAAGATGGCCAACACTCATTTTCTTGAATAATACCAATTGAAGAAAAGAAAATAGTACTCCTCTGCAACTTTTTCACTCTTCGGGATGCTCTGTAGAACATTAATGGCAGCTCCAAGATTTGAATCTCCGGTTCTAGCTGAATTCGAAACAAGTTAAAGTGAGTTATTCTCACACATCTAATTTATGGTCATCAAGTCTCTGCCTTTGTTTTGAAACATGTTTTTTTTGGATTTTTAAATTCTATTTTGTTGTGATTTTTGCATCTCTGCATCCTGTGCTTTTGCACCACAATTTCCACTGTGATTTCGAGACAGCACTAGAGTGCTTGCATGTGTGTGTGTGTGTGTGTGTGTATGCATTCATATAGGTACATATATGTTATCATCTTGTACATCTCTGTCTGTAGTAGTCCTGCTTTGTTGTGGCTATACACTCGTGGTCACTGCATGTTGTATTTGCATGCTTAAGTTGTAATTTCGAGCTATGTCCTCACTGCAGTTATATGAATACTATATTGGGTTAGGCTTGCTTGCCTTGATTACATTGACTGTCATGTGTATAGATGTGCACAGTGCACTTCGTCCATTAGCTTTGGCTCTCTCTGGTCACGGCCGAGCTCTGATTTATATGATGCACTTGTTTGTTCCCTGACTGGTTGCCGTATAAACTTCATGTGTTCTTCTTTAACCTGAATTAGTCTAGTATACATGTGCACTGCATGCATACACGTGTACATGTTATTTCTTACGGCATATAGAAGTAGTGTCAGGCATTCATGCATTTTATATTTCTTTGGTTCAAGATTTGAGTGGTTGCATTATTTCGAAAGTCATGCATCCTATATAACAGGTGGCACAAAGCAATGCAGGCCCATACGTGTGCACTTCTTATTCTATAATTACTAGTTGGATGGTGCATGCAATTGAATACAGTGCACACGTACATTTATGTTGGATATCATTGATGTTTAGTGGTCAGGCCGTGTTCCTTTTTATGCATCTGTAACCTTTTTTCTTGCGTGTAGAGAGGGGGTTGTGTAAAAATAGCATAGCCAAGTTGTTTTGTTTAAGCTTCATTGTGTGCAAGAATGTGTTTCATATTATATTTCAATATTTAAGTGCATTTTTGGAAAATATATGTGTAGTTTGTCAAGTCCTGTCTTCAATTGAATTTCACTTTGGTATGCAATTAGGGATTGTAAGAACTGTTACATATATGGCCAGTTTATTTTAAATTTTGTTCAAAAGTTTATAATTTGCATTGAACCGGCATTACGTTTTAAAACGTATTTTATTTCCGTTAATTTTATAACGGGATTTTTATGCCGGTATTGTACAGTTAAAGCGTGTTGTTTTGATGAGACGAATAAAAATTAAAGTCATTTTGACTTCAGTAACCGTCAATTTTAAAGTGAATTTTCAAGAGGTTATTCCGCAACGCTGATTTGGTATCCGTTTTTACGGTGTTTTGTGAAGCGCAATTTCCTCGTCGAAATTGCTATAGATGTTACTGTTTTAATCACGTGTTTTAAAAATTGTTTTCAAAAAATTTACAGTTTGCGCTTTAAAAGAATGAGGAAGTGATTTAAACGATTCAGAAAAATTAAGGACTATGAACCCTTACTTTTATTGATTCAGTTAATTCCGGACTTGCCCGTTTGAGAACGTAAAATGTTATTTATATAAAATACACAATGTTGCACTTTCAGGGAAACGATGAAGAGATTTAAACGATTTAGCAAAAGTGCGGAGTATGGAACCACACTCTTACTATTTCGGTTAATTCCGGACTCGTTAATTGAAATATTTGTTGTTTGATGATTTTGTTGGGCTTTCGAGCCACTTTGTTGGACCTTCTCGTCATTTGTTGGACCTTCGGGTCAATTACCAGTACTAGACCTTCGGGTCATTTGTTAGACCTTTGGGTCATTTATTGGACCTTCGGTTCATTTGTTGGGTGCCAAAAAAATTATAGTACTTGGTAGGCTTCGGCCATTTGAGATGCACGTGCGGCGTAGCTAAAACTCGCCATCTGCTGGGATCGATCCACTTTTATGTTGATTTTCTAGTTATCTATTATTGATTTCTAGATTTTGTGAATTTCTATTTTGAATTCAAAATCTTGAATTTGAAAGTTGATTTTGATGGAGTTTGATGTGATTTCTTCATTTAACTATGTTGATTTCTTATGTTGAATATTCACTCGAGATTATTATTATTTTGATTGATGTTGTTTATGATGCATTCACTTCTAAGAATAAATTAGACTGATCCGTTTATTATTTTCTTTTAAATAATACTCGGGTCAGACCGAGTTATTTCTAGATAGTCGCTATCTCTGATTCGGTTGCAGCTTCAGCTTTTGGGATCTCACATCATCTTTTGTCTAGCTTTCGGGGAGTTCTTTTGGTTATTTGACTCCCATCTCATGTATGTTGATGTATATGTATATGTACATTTGGTTTATATGAATTTTCGATTGTTGTAGCATGTATTCCAGACTTGTCTTCCGCTATATATCTGATATTTTTTTCTGATGTGATTATACTATCAGTATTGTTGTTATTATGAGTTGTTCTGGATTTTTCTTTAGCCACCGTGGTTTCATTTTAGATTTGGATTGAATATATATATATATA
This sequence comes from Allium cepa, assembly GCA_030765085.1. Lineage (NCBI taxonomy): Eukaryota > Viridiplantae > Streptophyta > Magnoliopsida > Asparagales > Amaryllidaceae > Allium > Allium cepa. The sequence goes on along the minus strand of CM060940.1, from coordinate 123,810,877 downwards.
TCTTTGGGAGTAATTTATACAACTCCTATCGATGTAATCAATACTCGTCTAAGGCATAATTTACGGATGGTCGCTTCTAACAAGCCTTATTCTTCGCAATAGCAGATGTTATTCCTTATAATAACCTTTGTTATTGTGAGCGTAGATGTGGGGCGTCACAACAATACTATGTCGAATTCCCTCGTTTTAGTGTTTAGAAACCCCTATCGACAACATGGCGCCTCATGTATCGACCAGAATTCATAAACAACTCAAGGGATAAGTAAACAAACATACAATATTTTATAATACTAGCAAGTACGCCCTCTCATATACATATACACACACACACACACCCAAACAAACTCATTTTAGAGTATTACTACCCTATCTCTAATGAGTCAATCCCCATCAAAGCTAAGGTTATCGCTAAACCAAAGCTCTGATACCAACTATGACGACTCGTATTTTGGAATGCCTAAGTCGATAATAAACCACACATGTCCAAGTCTAAACAATCCCAAACACAGATAATCAATGGGGTTAATTAAGAAAAATAAAAAAAGAAGGAAACAAACAAAAATCTCACAACGGAATGATAAAATATAATAATCAAATAAACAGTTCATGAAGCTATTTATACTATACATTTGATTAAAATTTCACAACATCTATCAGAGTTATATATACAATAGAATAATTCAGCGGAACAAACAATCTGGTGGAATAATACTAGTAGTAATGTACTAAATAATTGTCTTTGTCCTTCGGAATAAATGATCTTCAATGCACGGAAAACTCAGGACTGATTGAGCATAAAGTAAAATAATACACTCGAGTCCGAACAAAAATATTCTCATATGAGTCAAATCAATATCATATATAATAGGAGTGTAATAGCATCAGAGATGTTTACGAGGTTTTACATCTCCTATCCAGCGTACAACGTGCATGCAATAACTTAAGAGATGTTACGGAATTTTCCATCTCATAAAGATACGTCAAAATATCTATATACAGTAGAATATGCTATATATTTAATGTCTAATCAATAAAATAAATATTTTTCCTAGCATTAAGGCTTTACGTTAATCCCTCTTAAAGCATTTTTAAGCATTGTCATACAGTTCGCATATAACACAACTAGTAGAACATCGATAGATAGTGATGAGCCATGATACGACAACACTAAACCAAACTTGTAGTGGTCTCGTATAAGGATAAAAGTATGACAAGGCATGCAAGGCAATGCCCAAGGTAGTATGCTACCAGTTCGAGTCACCAAGTTGGTGGTAATGCATCGTCGCAACGACAGCCCACCGCGTCTACCCATCGCATATCGAGTCAAAGAGAGGTTATCGTAATCAAGATGCACTAATTGAAACAAACAACAAAGGTAATGGTATGAACCAAGTCCACAAGAAAAATTGACAAACAGGTGTCTGCTAAAGGTAGCTAGCCCATTTGGCCTGGTTCAAGCCGTCCTATTTTAGTCATTTCAAATTGACGCAAGTGTCGAGGCTATCCATCTGTAATGGCCCGGATTTTTAGCCATCTGATATTTGGATAATTAACTAATTTTAATTATCAGAATATCAATTTTTATAATTCGAATAAATAAATTCTATGATATTGGAAAATCTAAATCTATAAGCCTTGGAAACTATATTTAATTTTAAAATGAAAATTCTAGGATATGATAGATTTTAGATATATGCATATAAACTCCATCATCTAAAATTTAAAATAGAATCTATTACTTGTAAAGGAAAACAGAAACCAGGACCGTCGTATGTCGACATCTGTCCCTTTGAAACCACTCCCTTCCACTTCTAACTTATATTCCCTCCTCGTTATCCTCATCCCCCAACTCCTTCCCCTCTATTTCCACATTCATTCCCTCAGCCCACCCAATTTTTCGCCGTTGATACCTATTTCCCCTCCCCTTCAGGCTCCGACATATTGACACTTACCGTCCTATTCACTCTGGCCGTTCAGCCGCCCCCCTTCACAACGACCCACAATCCATTCTCCTCCTCTTCTCGCCTTGCTCCGCATCCCCCTGCTTACCTACCCTCCGCGTCAACCCCGTTGCGACTGCCTGCTACGTCCGCTTGGTTGTCGTCCTCAGTCTTCGCTCCGAAATAGGTCAGTACTTCAATTTCTTTACTTTCTACATTCTCCACGTTGCTGTATATCCGTCAACGAATTACCCCATCTCCAATGTACGACTCACCCAATGTTTACTAATTTGCACTGCCTGCGTTTATGTTGTTGTCCCTTACTTCAACGTGCCCACGCCATTCGTTACCCACTTTCAATACATTACCGTGGCTCCCCTGTATACAAATGTTCCTCTTGGTTTCAGTTGACGGTGTGTTCAGGTCGACTATTCAGGCGGAGATAATATTGCGTACAGTTTGATCAATCTTACTACGACATACTGTTTTTATCCTCCGACCGTCTGTAGCAGTCTGTAGCACCTTCCTTCCACCTAAAAGGAAGGTGCTTACATGAAAAAATATGTGATAACGCAACACTTTGGAAGCCATTTACTGGGTCATCCTCATTTTTCCCCACTCTGTTCACAACTGAAATTGAAGAACATAACAGTTGTTTTAATTTTTCTACCAACACATCATTTCTCTGTTTGAAAGCTGTATGTTGCGAGTTTGCGAAGCATGTTCAAAATAATTTGTGAACATGAGCCCACGTAGCTGTAGCAATATTTTCTTACTCACACTTGCACTTGCGCACTATCGCTACCGATGTGTTCACCTACAGTCTGCCATTTGAGTGTTATGTAAACTGGATGGTATTTTTAAAACAAGCGCAAAGGGTAACATGTTATTCGGTCAATTCTGACAACCTGAACATTTATGGCATAGATAGTATCGTTAACATATGTCTGGCAAATACTGTAAACAGCACTATGAACATGCTGTCTTCCTCTCCTACTCACGTTTCACCTTTGTATGTCCGTATTTTTTCTTATTTCATGTATCCTTACTATTTTCTAAACTATGATACACACTACACTATCGTTTCCAACTGAGCACATACAGCACGGTAACTTGCTGCCCGCTGTCTTTTTCAGGTCTTGAGCAGGGATGATTCTGTCTACTGACTGACGAGGGCTTAGTACTCCTGGAATGCTATGTAACTCCTCACCCATTCCCTATGACTGTACCCATACTCATTTCCGTCCTGCAATACTTTATGCTCATCATACTTTTTCCTCATAAATTCATATGACCGTTTAATGCTCAGTTCTTGCTGCTGTAAATGATTTGTACGCTCGTAACATAATATTTATTTTACTTTCCACTGCCTGCGCGTATTATGAGCTCCTCTCAGTTGCACACTGTTATTTATACATTCACCCACACCCCCCACACATATATGGAGGCAGACGGACAAGTGCAACTTACTTTTTTCCCTACTTTCACACTCCAACAAATATCAGACATTGGTAGTAAGAGTTTACAGTGACGGCATGATATTAGTCACATCATACTGCTCTTAAACTAAGTGTGTGCGACACGCGTTCACTCCGGTTCTGTCCTGTCTGCTCGGGATGGTTTATTCAATTTTTAACCTGTTGCTTCAACTCAAATGACTTAAGGAGTATTTCAATGGTATGCACATGACCAGTTACATTTTGTTCCAACTTCCCCACCTTTTTTTAAAACCAACCTGTGTACTGCAGTTACAATACCCGGAACTACTGTGATTATACTGCTCATTGTATGCGTACTTATAACTTTTTATCGCTTATTCTTTGTGACATAGCTAAATTTAACAGTTAGATAACTCATTTAAATATACAATGAGTTGGACACACGTCGTTGTAACAAACTATTGGTATAGTAGTTTGGTTTGTAACGCTTACTGTGTGTGCTACTACTTGCATGTGGAAGTGGCACTCCTGGTCCATAGTGCAGTCTTTAGGTGGACAGACGGATGTTCAGGTATACGTACCGTTGGGAGAGACAGCGTTTGTTCCTTCATAATTGTACTGTATAAATTTCAAATCATTGCTCTTCTCTAACTGTCCCTCCTCTCCTTTTGCAGCCAGTAGAACCGTGATTCGTTCAAAATTGCATCGCTTTGCTACCAACACACGCTTGCTGATTCCTTTCTCCATATGTGGTACGATATAAGTTGATCTCATTATCTGTCGTGATTGCTACTGCTACGTGTTTACTTCTCCTCATATTCTAACTAATTATTTCACGGACAGTCATACAGTACGGTGCTTACAGTGTAATCAAACAAACTAAGAGATATTATTTTTCCCCTTCGACCATCTGTATCTGCCCAAATACAGACACTCAATTCGAATGCGCTTAACAAAATTTGTATGGTAAATTGATTTTCTGCATCATCCTGTTATGTTAACACCCCTTTAAATGCACCTTACATTACTCCACATACTTGGAGTTGATGTTATTGTTTAACTACATTATGATCTGCAAACACCTCCCCTTCTGGACGTCCTCCATTTCAACTCCGTAACTGTGTACGTTATACAAAGATGTGACATAACATGTGTACAATTTTACAGCTTTTCACTTCCACCCATGTTTCCCCTTTGTATGTCCGAATTTCTATGTATTAGATGTGTCATTACAGTTATGCAAAATATGACATATACTATGGTATCTTTTCCAATGAAGCACATACAACCCGGTAACTTGCTCTCCACTTTTTTTTCCAGGTGTTGAAATGGGATGATTTTGGTTGCTGAATAACGAAGAGTTAGTACTCCCGGAAAGGTATTTATCTGCTCACCCAATCCCGCCGATTGTATTGATACTCATTTTTATCCTCCAGTACTTAATGTTAAACATAGTTTTTCCCCATTTGCTACTGGTACATCACCAATTTATACCAAGCATGGAACTGCTCAATTTTTAATGCCCTATTTCTATTTCTGTTTTCTTACCTTTTATCTAACCATAGAGTAACTGTCGTTTTATGCTGTGTTATCCTGTTTTTGTTGGGTACTTCCTGTTGTATGAGTAGAACAACGAAATTTTATTAACTTATTGTTCTTATAAAATTCTGAAAAAACATAGATGTATTTTGTTGAGAGAACAGACCAAAAGGCCCATTCATTTGATTATAACGTGAAAGAATATTTTCATTTTTGATTAAACAAATGTCCTTGAAATTTTTTCTCCTACATTATAATGAATTCTTAAATAATGTTTTCATACTATGAAGCGGAATTTATGTATTGATATTTTGTAGATTGCCAGGAGTGTACACAGTACAAATGAGATACTGTTTCTTTTTGTAGATGCAATGTATTTTGTTCGCTATGGTTGATCAGTTTGGGTGTAGACTTCGTACAACCTATTAGTACCCAGAACTTAACTCTTTTTTTGTCCTATGCCTATTTCATACATTTGCTCCTCCCAAATAAAATTCAATTCTCATCTGCAATTACAGAAAGCATGACATTATAATAAAAAATTACACAGCAGTAGTCCTGCATGAAAACCATAAAGTTTCATAGAATAATTTTTTTCCTTATACTGTGCCTCTTCGTATTATGAGCCCCTATCAGCGGCACAGTATTTGTCAGCTATGCAAGATTTTGATAGATCAGGACGATGCGGAGCCATAATGGCCTACTCAAATTTCCTACATTACAGTCTATGTATTCATTATAGTTTTGTCATGTGATTTATCATCTGAATCTGTAAATCTGTTAATTTGTTATTTGTTTTGTGTGGCCAGCCTTTATCATCCAACCAATTTTATTTTTTTTTAAAAAAAATTTGTACTATTTTAGTTAAAGAATTTGCCATCAGAATTACAGATTTCACTTGCAGCTTGCAATGCCATATGAACGGGTTGTGTTGTTCAAACCATATAAATGAGTTGTTTTCCGACTGACATGCCATGTTCAACATGCTAACTGCGTTCTACAATCATCTACTTTTATACTTTTGTATGGCATTACCGAACAATATTCCTCCTACTAAACACTGTTTTTTGCACAACATGTCCTCCTGATCATATTTCCCTACACAAGCCTGTCGACTACAGTCAAATATTATTTACCATATGACTGACTAATGGACCACACGTTCTGTATGTACATAACTATGTAGAATTCTGTTCCTCCCCGCTGACACAAGTTAAAAAATTTGATGGGGAGTAGTACCATATTTATTTGTACTGTGTACGTAATACTATTTATTGCCACGCAGGCTGTACAAACTACATACTGTGTTCCTGACGATTGTAACATCTTCCAAGTCTTTCGCTTAAGCAGAAGTGATGGAAACCACCGATGTGGCTAGGAACACTAGAGCTGAAAGAAGAGGTGCAATCAACGTGAGAAAAAGGGAAAGGACTACAGTTTTGCAGAAAGAGGGTTCAGTGGTGGAAGGTACAAGCGACTCCCATGGAGATGCGTCATGTAGGAGAATGATAACTTCAGGAAGAAGTGGCCGTTATGGTAGGTTCTGTCGGTTTACGTATTGTTATTTCATTCACGTATTACTAGACTACAACTGCTGCTTTTCGTTGTAACAAAAACAGAGGAAAAAAATTGGACAAATTGCCTCGCCGAATTCACGCATCAGTGTGTTTGCAAAAATAGGCATAGGTAATGGTGTACTCTGAATCTTCCTCTCTCCTAGAAAATATAATATAACCTGGAAGAACTCATTTACATATTCCATTTTAAACATATTTACGTTTGCTAATATCCAATTCAGAAATTGTACGGTTAACGCAGTAAATTTAACTATGTTGTTAAGTAAACTAAAAAACGTTGTTCCACCACTTTCTTTACTCTTGGTAGGTTTACATTGCACATTCGTGTTAGGAACACTGACTCATAAACTGTTGACACAGGTGCTACAGTTCAGCCATGGAATTTTGGTGGTCCTACCTATGTGTGCTCAAGTTGTAATGCATCAGTTTGGTACGAAGAAAGGAACAGGAAGTCTAGAAGACCCGTGAATCCAAAGTTTTCTATTTGCTGCAAGGGCGGTAAAATTAAGTTACCACGCTACAAAAAATGCCCTGACTATTTACATAGCCTGCTTGATTACAATGGTGGCCATGATAGTTCTAATTTCAGAGAGAACATACGGGTATATAACGGGATGTTTGCATTTACATCTATGGGTGGGCGTATTGATAATTCAGTGAACATAGGTCGGGGTCCTTACGTATTTAGAATCAGCGGGCAGAATTATCATAAAATAGGCTCTATGCTTCCCACCGAGGGGAAGGCTAAATTTGCACAGCTATATATCTATGACACAGCCAACGAGGTTACAAACAGACTTAATGCGCCTGGGTTGTCCGCTAGCCAGTCTACAAACCCCTATATTATTAAAAATTTAAAATCTATGTTCAATGACTGTAACGAGCTGGCTAAGGTGTTCCGCATGGCTAGAGACAGGTATGAGAGTAGTAGTTTGTCCAATGTATCACTTCATTTGTTGGAAAGGAGGGATAGAGATGGTAGACAGTACAATATACCAACAAGTTCTGAGATTGCAGCGTTAGTTACAGGGAATGGTAGTCGAAGTGAAGGTTATTGGGACATCATAATCGAGGAGAAAAGTGGACTTCTTAAGAGAATTAGCGAGAAACATCCCAGTTTTATGGCCATGCAGTATCCCCTCTTATTTCCCTATGCATAGGATGGTTACAGACTTAACATTCCTTATCAATCCATCGACCCATCTGATATCGATAAGGACGACATGGTAACCATGCGTGAATATTATGCTTACATACTGCAATACAGAGAGGGAGATGGTAATACCTTGCTTTACGGTGGGAGATTGTTCCAGCAGCTAATAGTTGATGCATACTGTTGCATTGAGGAGGACAGATTGAATTGGATTAGAAATAACCAACATAACATAAGATCTGAACTGTACAAAGGGCTGAAGGATGCGGTTGCAGCGGGTGACACATCATCTTTGTCTATTGGCAGGAGAATGGTTTTGCCTTCTTCTTTCACTGGTGGCCCTAGGTATATGATTCAAAACTACCAAGATGCAATGGCAATTTGTCGATGGGCTGATTCTCCGGATTACTTTATCACATTTACATGCAACTCTCAATGGCCAGAGATTAAGGAGGGTCTAAAAACAATTCCAGGTCAAAGGGTAGAAGATAGACCGGATATAATTTCACGTGTTTTCCACATCAAGTTGTAGCAGTTAATGCATGACATAAAGGAAAAAGAACATTTTGGAAAAGTAAATGCAGGTACATCACATCATGCACTAAAATTTTGTTGAAAATAGTTACGTACCCTACCAATATTGATTAATGTTGGTAAATATTTTTGCATCTTTGTATGCTATTGAATTTCAAAAGCGTGGCTTGCCTCATGCACATATCTTACTGTTTGTACGAGGGGAAGACAGACCTAAAACGACAGCTGAGGTGGATAAGATGGTCAGTGCAGAACTACCAGACCGTGAGGCAGATCCTGTTGCATTCCAATCAGTCAGTCAGTTTATGGTACATGGACCGTGTGGCGTTCTTAATCCTAACTGCCCATGTATGATAAACGGTAAATGTTCAAAACATTACCCAAAATGGATCAATTCAGAAACGACGTACGACAAGCATGGGTTTCCAAAGTACAGAAGACGCAGCAACGATAACTTTGTCACCACATTATCTGGGGTTAATCTAAATAATTGTTGGGTAATTCCGCATAATGTGAGTTTGGTTGTGAAGTATCAAGCACATATTAATGTTGAGATATGCAATCGGGCGAAGTCTGTTAAGTATTTGTTCAAATACATTCACAAAGGCCACGATAGGGCTGTTGTTGTAATTGAGGAAAACAATGTTACAAAGCAGAATTTTATTCGAGAGGTGGATGAAATAAAGACTTATATAGATTTTCGTTATATATCAGCTTCAGAAGCAAGTTGGAGAATTTTCAAATTTGATATTCACTATCGAAAACTTGCAGTTGAACGATTGCACTTTCATTTACCAGAAGAGCAAAACGTTGTTTTTCACGATGATGATAATTTGGCTGAGTTAGTACGTCAACCTACTGTTAACAATACTATTTTCACTGAATGGATGGAAACTAATAAAATTAGTGCGGAGGCACGAAAGTTAACATATGTAGATTTTCCTACACAATGGGTGTGGAACAAAAAAATTGGCAAGTGGACAGCACGGAAAAAAGGGGACACAATAGGTAGAGTTTATTTTGCTCATCCAATATGCGGCGAACGATTTTACTTACGTCTGCTTCTAAACATTGTCAAAGGACCAACCAGCTACGAAGAGATAAGAACCGTTGATTCCGTTGTTTATGACTCTTTTAAAAGTGCGTGTGTTGCACGCGGATTACTTGAAGACGATAATGAATGGAACATAGCTTTAACCGAGGCATCATGTTGGGCAACTGCAGCATCTCTACGTGAACTTTTTGTTATGTTGCTGCTTTTCTGCGAAGTATCCAACCCACTACAAATTTGGAATAGATGTTGGAAAATGTTGGCGGAGGATATTGAATGGCGTCACGTTCGTATGTATGAAGAAGAAACCGAGCGTTATGATGACCGTCAGCTTAAGTTGGAGATTGTACGTGAAGTAGAAAAGATAATGAATAAAAGTGGTAGATCTGTGGCAGAATTTGACTTCATCCCTCCATCGGATCTTACTTCAGTTTTCACAGGTCACTGTACCTTGCTAACATCTAAAAATGATTATGATATTGAAATGTTGAAAGCTGAGTTACAACCACTTATGTCGTCTTTAAATGTTGAGCAGCAAAAGATATTTAGCGCTGTGCGTGACTGTGTTGACCGTAATGAAGGTGGTTTCTACTTTGTTTACGGAAGTGGGGGTACTGGTAAAACTTTTCTCTGGAAAACCATTATCACTTACTTTAGAGCAGAAGGGAAGATTGTTTTAGCTGTCGCTTCTTCTGGTATAGCATCCTTACTTTTACCTGGTGGTAGAACCGCTCATTCAAAATTCAAAATTCCACTCATTGTTGATGATAATTCAACATGCAATATATCAAAACAATCTCCATTAGGACAGTTGCTCAAATCCACTGATTTAATTATTTGGGATGAAGCACCTATGATGCATCGTAATGCCCTGGACGCATTTGAAAAAAGTTTACAGGATATAATGCAGGTTGGTACTGATTATGGTCCTTCCAGGCTTTTCGGAGGAAAGACGGTTTTACTGGGAGGTGATTTTCGACAAACTTTGCCAGTAGTTCAAAAAGGTACTAGAGATATGGTGGTCTCTGCTTCCATCAGCAATTCATATCTATGGGCAAAGTGTAATGTTTTCATCCTCAGAACAAACATGAGACTGCAACGTTCAACATGCAACCCCCGTGAAATGGAGAAAGTTGAGAAGTTTGCACAATGGGTGCTTGACATTGGAGATGGAAACTTGGATGCAGTTTCACTAGACGGTGACGATGATCCTTCGTGGATTACTATACCTTCTGAATATCTTATCGATGTTGGAGATTGTGGTCTAAAAAATATGGTTGACATTATATATCCTGATTTGCATAGTAGGTTACCAGACAAAGAGTATTTGCGCACACGGTGCGTGCTCGCTACGACTAACGAATTTGTTGAGGAAATTAACTCCTACATCCTTTCTCAAATTAACGGTGAATTAAGGTCCTATTTCAGTGCTGATTCCATCAGTCCTTCATCTGAACAAGTGGACGATCAACATACTCTTTGTCCTACCGAATTTCTTAACACTCTAAAAATATCTGGATTACCTAACCACATTCTGCAGTTGAAGATAGGGGTTCCAATTATGTTGTTACGAAATTTGAACCAGAGGTTAGGCCTTTGCAACGGAACGAGGTTAATTGTAACTCAACTTGCTGAAAGAGTTATTGAAGCAGAAATAACTACTGGTACTAATATCGGTACGAGGCTGCTCATTCCCCGCATCATCCTCACGTCTGTCGATACAAAATGGTCGTTTGTGTTACGTAGGCGACAATTCCCCGTGAAGGTTTGCTTCTCAATGACAATAAATAAAAGCCAAGGGCAAACATTAGAGAATATAGGCATATATTTGCCCCTCCCTGTTTTTAGCCATGGTCAGCTGTATGTTGCTGTATCGAGAACATCTTCATACAAGGGTATTAAGTTTTTGATTGGTCAGTTGGAAGGTGGACATCATGGGCTAACCAAAAATATTGTATATAAAGAAATTTTCAACGGTTTATCCGGTAATCACATCTTACATCGTTTACTACATCCACTTTACTGCTGACTCTCTCAATCAATTCTGTTAACATTCTTCCTTCTGCTTTCAGGATGAGCTTATGGAGGGGAAAAATGCAGTTAAATGACCGGTTTCTGTTGTATCTATTTTTACCCACTACCATCTCTTCATCTTCACAGTGCAAATTCATTTGTCCCTACTTCACGCACTCTCTACCCTCACTACTACTATCTGAATTTTTATTGTTTATTTTTTTCCCATGCACTTATATATTTGTAACTTACTGGTATGATATATTCATTGTTAACACAGTTCATTTCCTGTTGTGGCCGATTTGTATTCCGCACCTACAGCTTTAAATGGTCTCTGTTTGATGCTCATGTGTAACGAATATTAGTAACCAGATGGATGCTGTTATGTCTGCACATTCTGTCATATGTTAAAAAAAATTATTGTCCACCGCTTTAGAAAATGTAGTGGGTCATTTGCATCCTATGTTCACACATTTATTTCTAGCTAACTATGAGTTAATTTAAATTTCTACGTTATCGATCTGTGTCTGCTGACTGTTTACTGCATGGTCTGTTTAAGCCTAACAACACTGACCTACCATTCTACACTTCTGACCTGAACAACTCAACTTTAACTGTTCTTATGTGCGGGCAGTATGGCAAGAACACAGATTTCTCCACTGACACATACCATTCCAATATGCCCAGTTTTGTGTATTACTGATATAATTATAATTATAGGATGAGAATATGGACAAATTAATTGGTGACAACGGAATCGAGCTCATCAGGATTACCATCTGCTACATTGCTCCTCATGTTGTATATTAGTTTCTCTTACTGTTTGTTCAGTTTTCTCCTCCTGAAAACCTCCAAGATAAACAAAATTTATTTTTGGCAAAGTCCGTAGCCGTCAAAACACGACTGTATAACATTTTGATCATACACACATTTACTTAAACTCATGTTTTGATCCAATTTGTGACAACTATAACATTTAGTACATTTTTTATGGCTTTTTTGGTTCAAATTTGCTTGGTTTTACTTGAATATTTGGAGAAATGGATACTCATATCTGTTTCACCTTTTCGACTTCAGTCTAAAGTTTACTGTAATGTAATTGTTTTATGTCTTCTTCTTATTTTTTAATTACTACTGCAGCGGATATTATTATGTTACACGTATGTTCATGGCTTTTTAAACCGTTTACGTCATACTGTTTTTTGGTGGTTGTTCACTCAGCTGTTGTAGTATCAGATCAAGTGCAGAGTGATGTAGAATAGTTCTGTAACTGTTTAACTATACAATTAAGAATGATTATGCATGCAACCTAATACCTACTCCAGTTTACACAACTGTTAAGCAATACATTGCTGATTGCAATAAAAAACAAGTCTGTCAGTATAAAAGTGCGTATCTAACACATTGGCTTCACAATACAATGTTGGCTGACCAATTTTCAAGCAAATCAACTACATAATAGGTTTTTATAACAAAGGCCTTATTTGCAGTTCCTTTTTATTTAAGTTTTATGAGTTATATTATAAGTTTTATTTCAGCTGTTAAACATGTTTGACAACTCCTTTTCCTGTCATATTTATGATAACCAGTCAAATTTGTTTTTCATAGATTGATAGCAATGTACAAATCATTTCATATTAATTACTAAACATATCATCCTTTTCCCTGTTTTCTTCTTCTCTATTTAATAGGCACAGTGGTCAGACGGGGACAATTCAAATTCTGAGCAAATGGGTTCTACGAAATTGTTTTTAAAATAAATTTATGTACTGTACCACCAATTTACAAAAAAATTTGTTACATTCGTAACCGTTTCATTTTCCTCTGCAGATCACTGCTGATCCACATTTTCTACTGAATACTATGGGCGAAAGTCCCTTTTTTAGTTGCCCAACGAAATGACACAACTATGATCGATTTAAAGCAAAACCTAAAACTTATTGGTGGGGATAACGTCAATCGTATCGACAGAGGCACCTCCTTTTTCCCCACTGGTGGATTCATGCTTTCTCAACTCATATGATAAATTCCATTGCTGCCTTTTCGAGGTGCTTTTTTGTACCTATTTTTCTTCCATTTATTTTATTTACTTATTTCTTTTGAATTATGTACCATGTTATTATTGATTTACGTATACAGTGCTTGGACATCGACTGGGTACTTGGTTTATTTTATTACTAATTACTTATTGGATTTGATTCATTTCAGATAATGAACATAAAATGATGGATTGTTTTTTTTTGGTATCTGTTTTTACTCTGTGTTACTAAAATCAAAAGTTGTTGCATTTTTTTCATTTTTCTACCGTATTAGTTATAATTGTTTAATGTAAATGTTGTTAGAACACATTGCCGCTTCTATGGATGCAGCTATTTACAAAAATACTAAGTATGATTCATGTATTTTCTATCCATTTCAGACTAGGAAGTGGAGGGAATTACTTGAATTGTTCTATGCATTCCAAAATTGTGAGATGAGGTGATATTTTATTACTGTTCACAATATTACCGTTTATGTTCATGTCAATGCCAGATTTAGTTTCACCTTATCATTTTATATTATGACATCAATACATTTCTGTTCTGATATTATAATTGTTTCATCATGTTCGACTCATGAATTTCTACCAACAAAGTTCATCAGTTTAAATGGTTTTACTACTATGTGGTGTTACTAATTAGCACTTTGCAAATACTGTCTTCACTAAATGCTTATAGAAAGCTTATTAATTTACTTTGATACTCTGACTGCTCATTCTGAAATCAAAATGTGCTAATTTATGTTCATACTTCCATTTCTACTCGGAGTTAAATATAATGATGTAAAGGGGTATGAACCAATCTTTGGCCGAGAAATTTGTAAATGGAAGTCCATCAATTTTACAGGTAATGCTGTAGGAGTTCCAAAATAGGTTATGTATTAAGATTTTCAACATCCTCAGTTCATTCAGAAGTAAATAGCCGAAGTAAAATGATTTGAAGGCAGGGGGAAGCATCCCGGTAAAGGTCAAAATCTATTACTTTATATTAAAGTTCTTCCTTCCTCCGCATGACTGTAGTTTTATTTTCTTCTGCACCGCCTTATTTACTCTATCTGCTGTTCTCTTCCTACATTTAACAAAGTGAACCTGACAATTTTAATCACGTCGTACGAACTGTCGACTTTGTTGACCTTACCCACACGACTTCCAACCGTTAGTTCATATGCTTTACCACACTGTCTTCGTACACCAATTTTCCCAAACCAATGATTAGCGGATGTGATCGTCGGGCTGATGACTTCTGTGTACTGGTTTCCATAAATTTTGCTTTTCCCCTTATTATGTTTGTACGTAAACTGTAATGCCAGTTCCATGTTCGATTGCGAGAACCGAGGCCTGACTATGTTATACATAATTTATGATGCTTCCCTAACCGTAAAACACAGTTTAAAATTGATTTATGACTTACAACTTGATGTGGAATTACTACTGCACTGATCTTTCACTTTCCTCCGTTCCTAAGTTTTTCCTAAACTGTCTACAGTTGTATTGAAATTGATTAAACTGCTTACTGTTCAGATTATTCATCCACCTTCGCTGCAGAGAAAAACCAATTCGTAAGAAGAGCTGCTTTATACATTTCCCCACAGGTATGTTCAAAATATATACTGTATGGTAGATGGACAATACAACTGTTTACCAACGACTAACTATGCATATGAACTGCAACTTCATGTCTGACCTAATAACTGTTTTTTGAATTTCCATTTAGTATTCTTTGGGTTATTCCTAAACACAACGGAAAAGTTACCCAACCATGCTACAGCTTGGAGGAAACATTGGAAACAGTTGAAAAGGTCAACACAACTTTGCGCCAAGGTATGTGTAATTGTACACTGTCAATTAACTGTTATAATACATAAATATATACTGTTTTGAAAACTTTAAATTATCAATTGATTTGGACCAAATTTTTGGTAACCATAATTTTCTACTGTAGATTTTGATTTTATTTTGTCATAGAAGAAATATGGTTTTTTGGCAAATGTTTGTCAACATCCCCGGCTCTACTGATGATTAAACATATTTACCTATGGTGGAATCATGATACAAGAAAACATATATTATCAAGCTTCATGCTAGCAGTTGTGGTAGATAAAATTACCTACAGCTTATGATCAATCTTCACAATTGGTCATTGCTTCTATATTTTAGTGATAAATTGACCCATATGCTTGGGACAAATAAATTTGAAAAATTGTATACTTACTCCACGTGTGAATAAAACTAGTGGCAAAAACATATAAAATTCTAAACTATATACGGATGCAACAGCGAATTATGGTTTGCCCGCACATCATGGGACAGCCTTTCCCTATATTGATGGTTCAAAATTAGCCAATAAACTAATGTAGCTTTCTCTTGTGAAATGTACAAAGGGTACAAAACTATATGCACACTGTGGTACAGTCCTGTGTTATTAGTGCTCGACACTTTGGAGGTTTTTATTGTACTACTATTAGACACGTTTGTTTTTTATATTAAGTGCAAATTTTATGACGTTTTGTCGTGACAAAGATAAACAAATGCTTACAACTTCAATGTTTTTTTCATAGTGTCTGAAGGTACAAATATTTATTTTTTGATATTCATGGATTTTAAATGGATACAAGTTCTAACTCTATTTCTTTATAAACCTCAAAGAACACTGGCAACTAAATTGTACATCAACAGGTAGAAACAAAGTTTTACTATTACATTATGACGTATTTGGATATTCTTTCCAGAGGATCTTTGACCTAAATAATTGGAAAAGGCAAAAAAATAAAAAAGTAGGTGCGGAGAGAGGCAATACTGAGATGGAATCGACAAGAAGGCTAGTACTACTTAGAGGCAACTTCTGTCGAACCTACGTCATTTTCTCAATCTTTTATCACTTGCATGGTTTATTTCACACTAATATACATTTTGTTCGGATCGTAATATACAAATATGAATTGCTTTTCTTCAGGTGGACAGGATGAAGAAAAAGGTAAACAACGAAGATAACACAGTTGAAGGAAAAATGTTCGCTATAAACAAACTTTTTAAATGATATGGAATGAAGGATGAATTGGTAATGATACACATGCCTAACTGTCCCGGTTGGGTTATGGTGTCACAAAGGTGGCCAGAAAAAGTATTTGGCCGGATTAGGGGTTACAGTTGATTGGATGGTAGTTTGTAAGTATAGGTAGATTATTGTATGAAGACTGTTACTGTATATACTGTAATCAAATGAGTCGTTTCATGTTCAATGGAATTTGCTTGGCTTTTCCACAATCCTTTGTTCTCAATATTTCCAAATGCTCCTGCTTCTAATCATGTCCTCTGAATTCTAACGTTGTAAGCCTCTCGGTGTACCTACATATACGTATTCTGTTCCTTACGGTGTTTCTGAATATCATTCCATACTTACAGTCCTTCAAAATCACCTAGCTAATAGACAACCGCATTCTTTAATATTAACATTTCCACTAACATACCAACGAGTACCATGATATTTTACTTCTTACCTGTTTTCTGTCCTTTATACGTTCTACCTTTGCTGTTTGCTGAGTTGTACTTTCATATAATAGTACAGGCATATTTCTGTACGCTCACTTACTATGTACATTTATTTACACCAGTATGCACATTTCGACTTATTTTTATCCTCACCATCAAACTGTGTCACCCCTTATCCCTATGTCAACGTACTAACCTCCTGCTATTTCACATGTTACACTATCATTCCTACGTACAAAAGCAAAAACATAACTGACTTCAAATATGGTGTGTGGGCAATACAGCTGTAATCCATTCACGAACTCCAAATTTTTCACATACAGAAAATTGTCATCACCAACTGCTAAAGAGTTCAACTCCACGTAATTTTTTTCTCCCTTGCAACTGTCTTTTGGATACACTTATTTTTCCAGTCAACCAGTCAACCCATTTCCGTAGGTAACTACAACAACCACGAACAGAGGCAAACTACCTTCTGTACACGCGTTGCTTTTCAAAACTGTACATCAGTTACAGCCTACAGTTTCCGCCTACAAATAACTCAGCATGATCATTTTTTATCTACCATAGGCCTCCACAAATTTTAATCTCCCACTGTACGACATACTTCCCTGGTACTACCCTCCCTCTGAACAAAACAAAATCCATTGACCAGGTAAACCTTCTATGGCACATACCCCACTGCAAATATCATATCTGTACATGCTCTACCACTATTCTGCTTGCCACTGTTATTAACCATTTTTACGTTTCTTTCAACAGTTATCACAATGGAAACCCAATATCAACTACTATCTGAGTTGCAAGTCGGTCCTAACTGGGATCGCATTCATGTACGACTGTCTAGGATGTGGAATTCAATCTCCAAAGCCGCAAAAGAGATTTACTCGACCAATCTTCATCTTCTTGACAAAAAGGTGAGTCGTAAACCCACTTAATATGCAGACATTTTATTATCACTAACTTTCATTTTCCTACTAAATCACACTTGAGTATACGACAGGGCAACCAAAAGCATGTTGTCGTGCCAAAGAGTTTGGTAGATAAATACTCACAGACGTTTGAAGAACAGTGTTTATACGAGATTGAAACATTCAACGTCTACCCTGCCCAGAATACGTACCGTCCTATAGATGAAGAGTTAATGATCATCTTTCGCAATGACACCAAAGTCAAACGTCTTCCACCAACGCTGCACAATATTCCACGATACAAATTTGGTTTTGTCGATAATGAAACTCTTGCTCAACGCATAGATAAGGTGGCTCAACTTACAGGTGCACTCACTTTTCCAACTACTACACGCTGTATACTATCATTCTACCCTTTCAACTAACACTTCTCCTCCAATTTGTTTGACATTCCTTTTTTTCCTTTCTTCCTACCAGATGTTGCTGGGGTACTGCGAGGTATTTCAGATGTTGTCCAACTCACAACAAGCACCGGATGTCAAACATCTAAAAGAGAGATCACTGTTTACACTGGAAGGTTTAACATTTATCACTGCTTCACATGTACATCTACATTTTTGTTCACTAACACTCTCCCTTTTAACTTTTACACAGTTTAAAAAATACATCTATTACTTTGTGGGCTGACAAAACTGACCTCATAGATGAGACTGCTATTGAATCAGAAAAACAACCATCGTCGGTGGTATTCACGTCAATGTTAGTCAAGCTATTCAAAGGTAAACTGTCATTCCTCCTTTATATTTCATTGACGAATATCTACTTTATCTCCAAACTAATAATTGTAGGAGAGTTTACCTTTTCATCCACCAATGCTACACAAATATACTTCAGCACTGACTGTCCAGAGGTGGCAAAATTACTTTCATGGTATACCTCCACCTAATTGCTAACAAATTTATCTGATATGTACACATCATCCACGACCTTATTGTTACTGCATTACATTTCAGTGTCACTGACAGTGAAGGCAGTACTGTTACATCAATTGAGCATCAACGGCCTACATCTTCAACTACTTACGACTCAGAAATCAGAAGTACCATAGCTAATATGTTAGACGACATACGCTCTAATAACTGCCACGTATGTCATTATCTTTTATTTGTACCACTATGTTACCTTTACTTCGTGGTTATCATTTTTCAATTGTTCTCCCTCCTTTGCAGTCAAAGAAGTATGTCGTAAATGCAACATTGATGAGGATTAACACTTCATCAACATGGAGTTATCTTTCCTGTCCCATTTGTAGGAAGACGGTGACAAAGGAAGCAACCGGCTTTAGCTGCTCTAAATGCAATAACAATGTTACTCATCCAGTTAACAGGTGTGCACAACTAAGTTCACTGTTCCTTTTCAACTCCCTTCCCTTATGTTATATCCTCACAGGTATAGGATATCTATGGAAGTTTTTGACCATATCGGTACTGCGACTGTAACTGCTTTTGACAAAGATGCTGCTTACCTCCTCAAAAGGAGCGTCGATGAGATGATGGATATATCCAAAACGGTACACATGTTACACCTACTATATTTTCTCATTTTACAACACTAGCTTCCATGTGTCTAACCATCGCAATCAACTGTTGTCCCTGTCCTTCCTCCACTAACTCACCCGACCTAACCCTACTATATTTTTCTCTTCAGACCAACGGTGACGAAGTGATTGATAAACTGTTCAACAGCTTGATGGGAACAGAAGCCCGGTTTGAATTCAAACCGTCAAAGTATGACATAATGAATTATGGAAAATCGCTCACTGTTAGTAGAGTTTCACAAATTCACCAGCCTTACAACCCTATGCCTGATCGGCCTGACCCCTTGGAACCAAAGGATCCAAAACAAGGTGATGGTACACAGCTAACTGCTGAATCAAGCACTATCACAAAAATTGGTATGACTCCTTCTCAACACTCCGTCCATTCCTTTAACGATATCTGACATACATTTTACCTACCGCTACGCTGCTTTTATTGTCCAGGTGTGATAAACACAGAAAATATTAAAGTTAAACAGGTCTGCGTTCCAACCCACAATCCACCCTTATTTCCACATAACACAATAACTGACTAACGTATATACTACTGTAAGAGACCGACGAGTGTTTACAAGACGGCAGCATAACTGAACACACCGTTGAAGGGGAGAATGAACCTACCTGTCACATGCTGTCTGATGGTAAGCAGAAAAAACGGGGACGACTAAGTGGAAGTAAGAGGAAGAAGTAGGCAGACATGACGGCAATCGCAAGACGGACCATCGTATGTCTGCAGCACCATCCTACCCCTGTCTTACCCAGTCTTAACTTTTCTGTTCTGTTTTGTCTACAAGTGTCCAACTCTATTTACTTACTGCATCTGTTTATGTTTGTTTAAAGTTCTGTACGGCTGTACCCTGTATTTTTAACCAGTGTAATGAATGACAGTTATTACTACGGTCCAATTATGCTTCATTTATACCCAGTTCACTTTACTGCTAACCACTGTTTATTTGCACCTTCTGGAACACTACAAACAGAGTTAAGATAAATGTTTGTTTCTGCTTTTATTCTTTTCGCCCACACATATACATTTCATTGGTATAAAATTTCATGAATCTTCCCTAAATTCCTACCTACTTTACGCACATCACATATATTTCGTACGTACTTTCCTGCATATACATTTCATTAGTACATATATATTTTGATCCCACTTTTCTGCACTATTGTTTGGTCGCAATATTTTTTCACATATTTATTACTCCCTCTTCTGCGTCTTATTTGTGTACTAACAAATTACACTGTCAACGAATTGTCAACTCACTATCCTGCATTAAACCAACTTCAGTACGGGCTATTAGTGTTGTCAAACACATATTACTGTGTACACATCTGCACACAAGTTCCATTGCATATTAAATTGAATGATGTGTCAATAAACATCAAAATAAAGCAATGGTCACTTGCACATTATTTACTTACCTTCTAATAGGTAATAACTTATACACTGTAATATATCTGCTAAATACATTTATGCGCTGCAAAACAACTTTACGAAGAAATACAGTAGTTATTTGTAATAATAAAACTGGGGATGGACTTGCAATAGTGCACAGGCCAACGCAACAGACTGAAGCAAAGAAGACGATATTTTAATAAAACCCGAGCATTTGCAGTGTTTATTTGGATAAGGCTATGAGAAAGAATATTGGTCATGCATAGAAGGAGCCCTAGATAACACTCGTAGGTTCAAAACTCGGTTAAAGATGGTATCTGCTGAAGCATTCGATGATGAAGAAGACGCTTATGAATGTGCAGTAGATAGACGCTACATTTGGACTAGAAGATGCACATCATCCTGCAATGGTTATGCCTGAGTCTGGACCATTGCAACATCTTCAACTTATGGAGCATCTATAGCATCATCATGCGAACAAGGACAAAGTGTGTTTGATGACATGGCAGTTTAACGCCAGTAGTTGAATGTGCTGAGTGTGCATATTCAAAGCCTACAACAAGAGCTTCAGCAACCAGTTGTTGAATGAGCTCCAACCAGGGAACAAGGAGGAAGAGCATGTATAAGAGGATCAAGTCTTGCTTGCAATATCTTTCATTTGATTGCATACATATTAATACCTGATAGACTGTTGTTCGCTTCCATAAATATTCATATATTTTCTTGCAATAAAATATTTTATCATCATGCCTTGATAGACCATCGATTTTCATAAATATTGACATAATTGCTTGCAGTAAATTAACATGTAACAAATTATGATTAGGTTGATAAAATCTGTCAGATTACCCTGAGACAAAAAATATAAGTTAAACTGATTCAATTGTGTAACATGTAACAAATTATGATTACGATCCCGTCACTGATTCATTTGTGTCTTACGTTATCTTTTGATACCTAATATTTATTTCATTTTAAAGTTAATTTGGACTGTATTCAAGATGTCTCATTACTATTTACGCTAGAAGGGTTCAATCCCAGTATCTTTACATCAACCATCTACAGACATATCCCTGGAGAACAAGGTATCATTTATATTTACATGCAAAGAGTGCATCATGCACAATAGTTTCTGATATTTATTATATTACTATGAGAATGCTTTGTATTATGTTATTAGTTAGAAAGTTCAAAAACAAACAATATTACGTGATTTGATAGTGTTTTTTCACTAGATGATCTGACGATGGATGATTTAAAGCATGACAATGGATCAGGCACTACTGGAGTAAATTTCATGTGAGGATTCCTATTCAGCTTATCAACACAGTAGTTATTATGTTATTTGTAATAATAATTACTTTTTTTCAAACTCTCTTTTATACTTCAGCCGGTTTGGGATTCAATTTTTACAACTTTAAATTCTGTTGTGCTGTTAACAATTTTGGATATTTGGTGAACTTTATTTTTTTTCAGTACTGTTGCTTTTCATTACAAGAAGGTCACTTACATAATAGCGATATTTGGTGTACTTCATTTTAAACGTCATCAGTTTACCGGTCAGTCGGCTCCTTAGTATATTCAAAACACCAATGGATATTGGTCTTTACATTTACCATTGCTTTTAAACTACAAGTTCAATGATTAACATAGAGTAAATGACAGATACCATAAAAGCAAATACACAAGATCAAACAACTACATAGTTACATTACACTAAACAAACTCAACTTTGACCATTCTTTTATTCCCTTCGCTTCCGTTTGCTAACTCTGTTGCCCAACATAATTACCAAACAAATTGGCTATAGCAGTTACCTAACTAGAAAATTATTACAATATTATCTACCAACTTTACATAAGACACAAAAAAAACAAGTCCAATGTGAGCATCATATTCCACACAGTAAATCACATAAAACACAGACCTACAAGCAATAACAAATAACCAGAAAAAACATATCATCTGTCCTTACTTATCTACCCGTGTGCGTAGCACGGGCCACGCACTAGTATCCATATATGTGTGAATATAAATATATACAAGCTTTATGATGCTTATATATATAAGTATATATGAGTATATGTGTATATATATATATGTTTATATTAAATAGCGGGTATGTAAATGCAAATATATGCAAATATGTATGTATTTAAATGTATATGAAAATACGTGTAAATGAAAATATATATGTATACGATGACAAAGAGATATATGGGAGATATATGTATATGTGTATATATACATAAAGAACATCATAATGGCGAGGCATTAAATCAAGCTCACAAAACTTCAAGTAAGCCATAATATATCAAATAACCAAAAGATCAAATCAAATAACCAAAAGCAAAACAAAAATAAAATAAATGAAATGAAAACTGGTACACTTCATCCGTAACGACCCGCTATTTCGTGTCATTCGCATTCATACATGCCAGACTTGAATCGTTCAAAATATCAAATTGTTAATTTATATTTGGCAAAACTCGGTATATATAGTAAATAAATAAATCACAGAATCACAGACACAGAGTAATATAACAATAGGCAACGGAATAAATAAATAATAGTTCGTGAAACTACTATATAAACAACAGAGTTTGAAATAAAATATAATAGAATATCTCAAATACAATGTAGATTTGAATACAAAAAGATGACAAATCTGAACGAAACAAATGGATAGTTGAGAGCTGAATAGATATATATAGATCTTCAAGCTAAGCTCCAAAGCTCCAAAGGTGAGTCTCAAATGCTATGACACTCAGTCTGACTCGAGCGTGAAGCAAAACACAAAACACTCGAGTCAGGATTAACATTCTTATATTAATAAATTCAACTCAAGTAAAGTGTCAACTAAAATACAAGTAACTTAAAAGATAGTTGGGATTTCCATCCTCTAAGGATCCGTGGAACTATCTACTATGTAGTAACATACGTTATTATAATAATGTCTAAAGTAAAGTAAAAGTATCAAAATAGCGTTAAGGCGTTACCCATATCCCCCTTAACACATTTTTTATATTCTCGTAGTCTATACAATGTCACATGCTCCTCTATAAATTGGAGGTTTACCCAGAGGAAATCACATAGGTATGGTATAAAACAAACTCGTAGAAGGCACGATAGGGCATGCGACAAGGCTTCTGCCTCCCACCTCATGACACACTCCCAAATCAATGGGTGCACCCAATCAATCACAAAAGCTATAGAATAGTATCGAAGGAATGTGTCCGATCGGAGGAATGACCTCACTTGGATCGGCATGGCCCCTGTTTTAGCCGCATCAAGCTAACACACGGGAATCGGGGCTTTGTAAATACATATAGAATCGTCACCAAACCATCCTACTTCATTCTGGAATCTCCACCACGTAAACAGTTGTTAAAGTGGTTTTCGGTATTGGCAGAGATAATGGCAATATCCGATCCCGGTCTCTTTAACAGCCAAACATTATTATAACACCATGGTCATTTCAAAATAGTTTATACTTTAAAACCAGAATGTCATATCCATTTCAAAACCATATCAACACGATATCATTTTCACTTCAAATAATATACATTTCCAAAACCATAGAACTTTCAAAGTTATAAAATTTTCAAAACCAAATACTTGAATTTATAACACTTTGGAAATCATAATACTTTGAAATTCATAACTTCCACCACTTAAAAAGTTTAGATATTAATAACATTATACAATTAAATTGTTTATAAAATAAAAGAGTTATGTTAAATAATTAGTATATATAATAGCTTATATTAAAATAGTTTATATAATAAAATGGTTAGTATGTTAAAATAGTTTATATTAAATAATTTATAAAGTAAAATATATAAATAGTTTAAAAAAATTCAAAAATACTTTATATAATAAAATAGTTTCCTCAAATTTTAAAATTGATTCAAATCAACTCGGATTCCAAAATTCAAGTTTAATTGAATCTCAATTCTCCAATTTCAATTCAATTCAATTCAATTTCTCAATAGACCATTTCAAATTATATCGATTTTCAATACAGATTTGAACCATAAAATAAACCACTTAAATTTCAATACATTTCAAAGCTTTAAATATTCCACAATTTCAAAACTAAATTTGACAATTTCATATATTAAATTTTAACTTCATTATTATTAGTTTGAAATATTTACTTAATAAATCTGATATCATTTAAATAAAATCCCAAATTACAAATCATTAAATATTTCCTTCAATTTATTTAAACTTGAAATATCCATTTAATCGCTTTAAATCGAAATCAAGTTATAAAATCATATCTTAAAACCCTCAAATTCAATAAGTTCCAAATCGATTTAATTAAACAAAATTCTTAATTAAATACAATTAATTCAAATTAAGCTTTCCAACCTTAACTTATAGAAATCATTATAAAATCCATTTTAAAATATAATTTAAATAAATACTTAAACATATTGTATTTTACTTAAATAAAACTTTACAGATTTTAAAGCTTACTATTAAATTTATTTTATATCAAAACTTATTCATATATATAATATTTTCAAATTTAAATAAAACCGTAAATATTTCCTTTAAAACCAAAGAAATCATTTCAAAATATTTATATGTAGACCAACGATGTATGTATATAACTTTCTATCCTATGGTCAAGTGATACGGATATTTATCATTTCAATCCACAATTTAATTATCTACAGGTATATCTTTTCAACCCACAATCTCAAATTCAATTCAATGAAAATCGCTTGAGTTTATCATTTCAACCCAACGATTTTCTCCTATTCTACAAGATCGTTCGGGTATGTATCATTTCAACCCATAGAGAATTCTACACTAACATGGAACTTGCAGAGTGAGTACATATATGATAAAATATAACATATAACAACATGCATATATCATCAGTAATGAACTGCATAAAATGTAAACAGCAAGATATGTTGACATATCTCACAGGTGAAAAATTACAGATAATGGCATAAATATAGCAATGTAAATCTAACAGCAGCATATTTCAATAGTCGTTTCAATTGAAATCAAATTTAATAAATATAAGAACGTTAATCATGAGTAATTTCTCACCTTTCGAGGCCGGATGTGATAGAAAATGAATGAGTTACGAATCCAAGCACGAATTCCAAAGTAAAGCTACGAAGTTGATAAATAGGAATGGACGAAATCAAATCAGAACAGGCTCGATGAAGATAATTGATATAAGTATATGCATATATACAGCTATATATAACTATTTATATATAAAGATCTCATTCTAAATTTAACCACATATTAAATTAAATATATATGTATTTCAAAATCAGTGTTTTAAACAAAACCCATATATTAAAGTCAAACATATATTAAAAAATTTTGAATCGATACATTAAAACTTAATGTTTTATATAAACTAATATATATATATATATATAAACTTATTATAAAACTGCCAAGCTTCTCATATAATATATATATAACATACACATCTATTTAATTAAAACAAACTCTATATAGGTATTAAATTTGAAACACCCTAAATCAAGCAAAATCTATATATATATATATATATATATATATATATATATATCACAAAAACCAAAATCACTTACTTTATTATAATATATCTATAAACACAAACAAGTCATATACACTTTATAAACTCATATATCAAAAAAGAAATCAGATGGATAAATATGTAGATTAATATATATAAATATATAACTTTTTTATGAAATCATGTATATACTACTCTGTAGATAAATATATACCATTGTAACTACATATAATGCTATAAACAAAACCTTGTAATATAAAAACTATGACAACAAAACTATAAAACGGTTTTTTATAATAACACATACGCTTATATAGAATTACAACACAAAGTAATACATATATATATATATATGTATATATAAATTCCTTTAAATAAATTCTTTTATATAATATAAACAGTGAACATATATATGTGTGTGCCGTAATTAAATTAATACTTTATTAATATATATATACCTAAAAATAAATATCATTATAACGTATATACCCTTATTCTTTAAAACCCGGTACTATTAGAATCATATAACAGTTATAAGCAAATGAAACAGCTGTATACTATGATATACGAATATATATATATATATATATATGCTAGATATGCAAAAACAAATATATATATATAACATACACTATAAACTATAACTATAAAACAATATATAATATCTATAAATTCATGTGTAAAAAAATAAAACAGATTACAAATCTATTTTAACATATATATAAATTAGATATATATATATATAATAACATAGCTAGTAACTAGCTACAGCCTTTTTCAAACATTTTACATATATAAAATAGTACACTTTTATATATACAGTACTTATATAATATGAAATAGCTTATATATATACAGAAACAACTTATATAACTTTTATATATATATACAAAGCTTATATACACGGCTACTATAACTTAATACACTTTATAAGATATAAACTGTAGATTGCATATGTATAATCAAAACCCACTCAGTATGTACAAACGAATATATATATATATATAGACACACTAATGTCTACTTATACGAAAATAACCATAGGCAACTTAAAACCAATATATATATATATATATATATATATATATACATACATATATATATATATATATATATATATATATATATATAGCTAACATACTATATACCTCATGGTATATTTCTTTCATCAGAGCAAGCACGAAGTAGCAACGGCTCAAATGGATTAAGCGGAAAAATTACGATGTCAGGCTGCATTGGCCGTTGTATAGACTGGTGGAGGTGGAGAACGAGGCCGAGGCCGGTATGGTAGTAACTTTGTAAAAAAGGCACGGTTCAAGGGACAAGAGTGGGAGGAGGAAGTGGAAGGTTGTGCTCGGCTGGATGGGTGAGTGTCAGAGCTACGGCGTGCGGAGGGGGGAGAGATAGGCAGGCGGAGGAAGAGCCGTAGAGGGAGGAGAGGCCGAGGTTTTGATGGAGGTGGAAGGGAGAATGGTGGCTGAGCTAGGTGGCGGAGGCTTCAACAGTTTTTTTCAGAAGTGAAACCGGCAAAGAAAGAAAGGGTAGAGGATGAAGGTGGGAATGAGAAAGGAATTCTGAAGCTGGTGAACGAAAATGAAAAAGTAGAAGAGCAATAGACTATATATATAGTAATTTTTTGTAAAACAGGCGAAAGAAAAGGCAGAGGAAATGACCATTGTAACAATGGAAATGAAGAAAACGGTAACAGCTGGCCCTTGAATTCTGCAACTAATAAAAGCTAGCGCTTGGTTAAATTTTTTAACCGTTGGAAAAAATTAAACGGACACAGCAATTAAAAGTTAAAATGAATACCGATATGGCTATCTGATTCGTAGATATCGCCGCGTACTGGACACCAAAACACAGATATGAATATACTACAGAGATCGGCACGACAATACAATCAAAATGGTATATAGATATCAGTGTTATGATCATCCGGTCAAGAGTCGATAATCGGTACCAGAAATGCCGCTATAATGTCGAAAATAAGATAAATGGAGCAATAACAGTCCAAATTTGAAGAAATGAAATAAGACATCTTACTCAGAAGACGATTTACAAATTTATTGTATAAAAATCTTCAGGTTTGAAAAATATTTTATTATCATCAAATAGTAACTGATTTAAATTAAAATAAATTTACACAAAAATAAACTTCCATATTTTTAGATGAATATTTACCATTAGCTATGTTTAAGTAGACGTATTCCAAATTTTTATTTCCAAATTCAATTATTTATAATTTCATAAAATTTTCAATTAATTACATTATTAAAATTGTTAAAATTTACGGGTCGTTACATCATCCTCTCTATTTATATATACAGACCGACCCTTGCCTTGTTCATATTATAAAAAAGAAAGAAAGAAACAAAGTGCTGCCATTAAAACAAAAACATGTCAAGTTGTTCAAAGCATAGAGAAGGAGTTAGAAAACAATTTGTTCATCATTTTTAAACAACGAATAATCACTATTTTGTTTTACTGGTTGTTGTATATATGCATAAACCTATGGCTTTTGGATGAATCCATGAGCTATGTTAAGTGAATATATACCTAACATGTGTATATGTGTATTTATTTGCGTTTAGACTTGAATAAGTTCCACTGGCCATCAAAGAAATACTGTACATCTTCCCCAAAAGAATTGCTCTGTTCATTTTAGTTGATAAAACGGTAAATCTATTAACTTCAAAAATCAATAGCTAAACAACCACTTAATTTTAGAACATAATTCCAAAAGGATAGTTATTTGTTTTAAGTATAGCTCATTGTAAAAATTATTTCATTGGATTTCATGAATTCTGGAAAGAGAAATAACCTTTTTACAGTAAGTGATTAAAGCATGACCAAAATTCAACTTAAGTAATTTTATGTTGGATTATATGATTATGATCGTTATTGAAATTCATGATTTTTGGAGGTAGTTTTGTGATTTTTAGTTGCGTAGGAATGGAGATATGAGGAGTTGAACGGAATTGGGGGTTTTGTTACATTCAGGCGTCTCAGTCGATTTGGGGGCACGACACTTGTCGTGGAGGAGGGATAGGTGATCGGGAGTCCACGAAAAATAGTTTGACGATTTTTAGATGCTCTGGTGGGTTGACGAGGTGGTTTTAGGGTTTAGTATGGTTTTAATGGAGGTCTTGGTTTTGGGGTAATGGCGACAAGGAGGAGGAGAAAGGGATGTGTGACTAGACAGATTAGGTCGAGGAAGTTGTGGGAAGTCTCGTGGCACGTTTTGGTGAAGAATAGAGGTCGTGGTGGTTGCGTCGAGGCATATGAAGGGGTGGAGTTTTGTTCCAGGCTTCAGTGAGCAGTTTAAATTTTCGAACTAGAAATTTCGTAGTGGTTCCCAGTGGCAGTCGTGAGGTGGTGTCATGGGTGATCAGCTACGATAGTCGGCGACAAGTTTGGGTAGCCGGGGGCAGCGTGTAGTACACACGTTCATGCACGTCTTGTGCATTTGCTTTCAAATAAGATGAGAGAAGAGTGGAGTAGCTGGGAGAGGAAGAAAGGGTTGGGGGCCATGTTTGGGTCGGGTTTGAACAACTATGGGTTGGACCGAGGGTTTTGTTTTTTTAAAAGTAATTTCAATTAATTTTTATATTAAATGACCTATAGATTTTAAAAATATTATTCTCTTTTATTTTAAGCTGAATCGACGTGCGAGTTTTTGCATCGAGATCCTATCATCAAATACTTTCATCTAAACTGATATGGCCAAGTTTTCTGCAAATGATAATTTATTGATTTATAATAATCGAAGTGAATAAATAAGTAGTATTATCTAATTAAATATCTGTTAATTAATCAATTAATTTTTAAATGACCTATTTAATTTGAATTAACTAAAAATAAATTAATTTATTAATCTCTTCGATTGATAAATAATTTGGATTTTAAAATATAACATGACTCTGTTAGTTTAAACAATTCAATTCTAAATTGTAGATTGATTCAATATTAATTATAAATAGCTGACTGAGTTAATAATCTATAATTTGACTACAATTGGAGTTTCTAAAATTATTTGTATATATATAAGTAGTATATTGTAAGTTGAGTATATTTAAAAGGAAATTTAATTGTTTAAAATTTAATGGTTTCAGAAATAGCCTAACTATGAAATGTTAGTATGGAAATTTTTTTAAGTAATGGATTACAAATTAGATATTGAGAGTATTTCTAAGAGTTGGAAATATCCTGTTATGGATATAAGGAATTTTTAATTGTTTTAATTATTGGATATTGAAGAGATTTGAATATATATATATATATATATATCTCTTTATAAACATATTTTTGAAATTAATGTTTGCAAGGAATTATAAAAAGGGCATAGTGATTGCTTATGTGTGTAAATTGACAGTTAAATAACCGACTATCTAATCTGGCCAAATTTGTTGACCATTCGAAGAGACCAGGATCGGATATCAACATTGTCCGGAACCACTTTGACCTAACAACCACCACAAACCTTTATTGTATTGATTGTAGGGCCCAATATGCTAGAATTATTTAATGCAACAAATTCGGTTATTTTATAAAGTAATTTGTACTTAGACACTATTATAATATCACCAGAATGTCTATAAAAGTGTTTTGATTATCATAAGATAAAAACCCATTGTGTTTATATGAGATACCTTGGTTTTTCAAAGGATTTGATAACTTTAGGAATTCGAGTGAAGTGTGTTTACTCACACTGCTTTTCCAGACTGATACAGGTCAGGCCGAGTATTATAGATTCATGTTAGGATGCTTTAGAGCTAAGGAGGTGAGCTGGATGGCAGAGACGTATTACACATACTTGGTTATATTCCGTTTTGTGATGTAGGCAATATATTCAGCACTTTTGAGGACATGTCATTGTAACTATCCAAATTTTTATGTTGATGGTTGTACTCTGGTAATTTGTATGTATTTTAACTAATGCAGATTCTTTTGTATAAAAAACTATTATTATATATTATACGTTGTTCCACTGCAATTATGAGATTCTATATTGTTATTTCTATTTTTCTATTATTTTCTTCTTAAACCCTAACGATCTGGTAATTTCGGCACTCAATTGCTCGGCACTCTATACAATGAACTTATCAGTGTCGATTTTTGAGGGTCGAAAATCCCCGTTCGTCACACATGGTATCAAAGTTGAAGTTTAGGTGAGAACCTTGGCTCTGTTGGGATTACTCATTAGAGATAGGGTTAGTAGTACCCTAGAATGAGTTGAGTGTATCATATATGAGAGTGTACTTGTTATTTTCTTATATAATAATTTTAAAGGATAAACAATTTAAATTTTTTTTTACAGGATTATATTTTGATATAAAAAGAAATGATTTTTCTGAAGCTATTTTAGTGTATTGAGGTGATTGGTTGTTATTATCATAATCAAAATAAGATTGTAAAATTGAGAAATTATATATATATATATACAAATAGAAATTAGATAAGAATAGATTATAACAAATAGATTAAGCTAAAACAAGATCCAAATCAGAATTTAAATCCTGGAGATTTTTAGAAATGTTTTTCCAAAGTGTTTTGAAATTAGATAATTTTACGTTGATTATATCTATATATATAGAAATAATTTTTCAAAAAAATTATTATGGAATATATAGTGTGTTTGGTTTCTAGATATGATAATATTAATCATTGTCATAAATTGGTTGTTGGGTCTTAATAAAGGATGATTATTACAGAAATGTATTAAGGAAGTGAAATTAAATAAGCATAATTTACAAATGTGACTTATAAATTAAAATGGATTTAAATTATGAAGATTTGAATATAAGTCCCGGGAATTTGGAAATGTGTTTCAAAATGTTTTGAAGAAATAATAAGTAATATTATTTAGAAATATTTCTAAATGAAAAATGTTTTAAATGGATTTTGAAAGAGATAAAGCACTGAACTCACTATAGTCATTGAGAAATAACTCTAGTGATGACAGTCGCATCATTAGTGTTCATTTTCAAGTTTCTAGGTGATGGATTACTTCCATAGTCATTTGATATGGAAATGCTTGTTTGGAAACAAGGGTTGTTTTGGAAATCCCAAAGTAATTGTTTTGGAAAGAAAACCAAGGTTGGTTTAAAAATTCAAAGGTGTGATTTGGTATGTAAAAGGAATATATATGTAGGTATATATTTGATTTTAAGGTGATTTGAAATAAATACTGGTGTTTGAATTCAGGGATTCCCATTAAAATGAGAAGTAGAACCAAAGAAAAGTAAGTTTTTGGACATATAAGTGGGAAGTGATATAAATAAAAATTTAATTTTCGAATGTAAAAATTTAAATCGAGCAAGTATAAATGGATTGAACAAGTTTGAAATTAATTTAGGCTGAGTTAAATAAGTTTTGAACTTATATCATGGAATTGGAAATTTTAAGACAAAATTAAAATTTAACTTATGGAAGTTAAATAAATTAAATTATTAAAGGAAAGGTATAGAATTGGACAAAAGGGTGAAAATAAGTTATGTATGTGTGAATGATTTCAAAACGATTTTTGAAATTTAACGGGTTTCAAATACTGTAAATTAGTAATAAACCAAATTATCAAATTAGTGGATCGAATTTTTGAAATTTAACCTTAGATATTGAAATTTAACTTGTGCGAAGTAAATAAGGAAGTCGAAGGAAATTAAATTTACTTTGTGATGAATTAAAAGAAATAGATGTGGACTTGAGTCATAAATAGAATTCGACTTAAAGGGCTAGCAAATAAATACGTTTTAGATGTGTTAATGAAAAATATTGATGGTAAATCGAGATGAATAGATTTAATGAACTAATAATTTATAAATGGTTAAAGGTTGAGAAAAGAAATGGAAATCCGATTGGATTAGAAAAATAAAGTTGAAACTAGGTAAGTGGTGTTTGAGGAAAAAATCAGGTTTTGGAAGATGGAAATGGAGCAATTGGATAAATTAATTAGTGAATTGAATATTGAAATAGAACTGGAGCCAAATGGAATTGAATTGTAACTGAAATAACTCTATGGAATAATATAGAATTGGGTTATGGAAATCCAATAGATGATATTTGAAGATGGATTAATGGAACGAACTAAATTAAATAAATTGGTTAATGAGTGGATGAAAATTTTGAACTAACTAGCTGTCGTAGTATATCGATGTGGTAAAATATTTTGTACAAATACGATCTTATGTAAAATCACTTTTATATTGATATGAAAATAAATTTATAATTACTAAACACAAATGTGAAAATGTATTTAAATGATGATTGAATAGCTATTATAACTAAAATTTACTTTATAAGAAGTAAGAAATGTTACAAATAACTTTGTAGAGTAAACTTGGAAATTTTTGATTAGGCATTAATGAGATTATATGTGTTAGTTATATTGAATGTATAAATAGAAGGAAGTGATCTTTGAAAGATATTTGAAAATACTAAATGGAGTTTATATAAATATGAAGCGGATACGAAAACTATTGATCCTTAAATTATTCGAGTTGGAAAGGATGATCTTATTTGTATATGTGAATGAAATTGAAATAGTTTTGGAACATATTGATTTTTTTTTAAAGACATTTGATTTTGGCAAATAGTCGATTTTGGAAATTGGATAAAATGAATTCGAAAAAAAACTATAGATCTTAAAGATATCGATTTTATATAAATAAAATTTATGTGTGATATATATGAAGTGTATGATTTGAAAGATATTATGTATATAGTATGATATGTTTTGAAACTAAAAATATGGGAAGGAACCCCTCATGAAAGTTTAAATTTCGAAGAAGGAGATCCACTTGGTGGGTCTCCCTTGGAATCCATGAGGTGGGTTCAATGAGAATTGGGATCCTAGAGGACGTCCAGACAAAAACACATGAGTTCATGGTGATCATTTGTTTGCAAAGCGTAAATCAAGGGGTATTATACCTACAGTTACGTATGGTTATGTTGTGATAGCAACGTAACCTTTGTGTAACTATGATCTATGAGAGTTGGTAGCGTAATTCGGGAAGCAGAGATTGCCTACAGTTACTTATGGTTTTGCTGGGATAGCAACGCAACCTTTATGTAACTGTGATCTATCATGGTTCCCTAGCATAACTCGAGGGCAGAGGTTGCCTACAGTATGATTTCTCTAGGATAGCGACGTAACATCGGTAGATTGCAATCTATGTGGTTTGATTTAATAGCGTAATTCGGGAGGCAGAGATTGCCTACAGTCCATGTTTGGTTTCACTAGGATAGTGGCGCAACCTTTGTGTAGCTGCAATCTATGTGGTTTTGTTATAATAGCATAATTCGACGGGGCATTGATTTCCTGCAGACTACTAAAGGTTTTGATGGGATAGCGACATAACCATTGTGTAGCTGCGAACTATCGTATTCCCATGGCGTAATCGAGGGGCGTTGATGCCTATAGTTTACTTATGATTTCGTCGGAATGACGATGCAATCATCGTGCTAACTGTAATCCATGGTTGTAAATAAGGAAAAAGGGGGTGATGCTTTCCATATCATTTTTGAAAGTTTTTCAAGTATTTTCACTGGGTGTTGAAATACGTCTACGAAGTACTTAGAGATTTTTAGTCCTACACCTGACCAACATATGACTAAAATTCTGTAAGAATAAGGATGAACTTGTTAAGACATCGAGTTATGAAAAAATGTTTTAGTGTCAAATTAGCTTGGTAATATTATGTAATTTAAAGTGTATGTATTCTAAATTGTAAAATAAAAGAGTAAGGAGTTTAAATGTATAAAAGATGATTTATTTAGTAATATACATCAAAATTCTAGTTCTTGCTTTGTTCCTTTTCGAAGATGAAAAGTTCGAAGGGGGAAGGATTGTAACGACCCGGATTTTTAGCCATTTGATATTGGGATAATTAACTAATTTTAATTATTGGAATATAAATTTTTATAAGTCGAATAAATAAATTTTCTGATATTGGAAATATCTGAATCTATAAGCCTTCGAAACTATATTTAATTTTAAAATGAATTTTTTTGAGTATGATAGATTTAATAGATATATGTATGTAAACTCCACCATCTAAAATTTAAGGTAGAATATCCATATATGTGTAAATATAAATATGTACAAGCTTTATGATGTTTATATATATATATATATATATATATATATATAAGTATATATTAGTATATGTATATATGTGTTTGTTAAATAATGAGTATGTAAATGCAAATATATGTAAATATGTGTGTATTTAAATGTATATCAAAATATGTATAAATGAAAATATATGTCTATATGATATCAAAGAGATATTTGTATATGTGTATATATACATAAGAAACATCATGATGGCAAGGCTTTAAATCAAGCTCACTAAACATCAAGTTAAGCCATGATATATCAAATCGCCAAAAGATCAAATCAATTCATAAAAAAATCAAATCAGCAAAATGAAAAAAGAAAATAAAAATAAAATAAATGAAATAAAAACCTGTACACTTCAGCCTCTCTATTTATATATACAAACCGACCCTTGCCTTGTTCATGTTCATATAAAAAAAGAAACAAACAAAGTGCTGCCATTAAACAAAAACAGGTCAAGTTGTTCAAAGCCCAAAGGAGGGGTTAGACAACAGCGTGTTCATCATTTTTAAACAGTGAGTAATCACTATTTTGTTTTATTGGTTGTTGTACATATGCATATATCTGTTGGTTTTGGATGAATCCTTGAGCTATGTTAAGTAAATATATACTTGGCATTTGTATGCGTGTATTTATATGTTTTTAGACTTGAATAAGTTCCACTGGCCATCAAAGAAATACTGTACATCTTCTCAAAAAGAACTACTCCATTTATTTTAGTTGATAAAACTGTATATCTATTAACTTCAAAAATCAATAGCTAGAAAACCACTTAAATTTAGAACATGATTCCAAAAGGACAGTTATTTTTTTTTAGTATAGATCATTGTAAAAAAATTTTCATTGGATTTCATGAAGTCTAGAAAGAGAAAAAACCTTTTTACAGTAAGTGATTAAAGCATGGCCGAAATTATACTTACGTAATTTAATGTTTGGATTACATGATCACGATCGTTATTGAAATTCTTGATTTTTGGATGTAGTTTTGTGACTTTTAGTTACGTAGGGATGGAGATATGGGGAGTTGAATGGAATTAGGGGCTTTGTTCGATTTAAGCGTCTCGGTCGATTTTGGGGCACGACACTTGTCGTAGAGGAGGATTAAGTGAGGAGGAGTCATGAAAAATAGTTCGACGATTTTTAGATGCTCGTGGTGGGTTGAGGGAGTGGTTTTAGGGTTTAGTGTGGTTGTAATGGAGGTCTTGGTTTTGGGGTAATGGCGACGAGGAGGAGGATAAAGGGACGTGCACATTAGTGGGATTAAGTCGAGGATGTTGTGACAAGTCTCGGGGCAAATTTTGGTGAAAAACGGAGGTCGTGGTGGTCGTGCCGAGGCGTTTGA
Source organism: Allium cepa (assembly GCA_030765085.1). Classification (NCBI taxonomy): domain Eukaryota; kingdom Viridiplantae; phylum Streptophyta; class Magnoliopsida; order Asparagales; family Amaryllidaceae; genus Allium; species Allium cepa. The sequence continues at coordinate 123,774,195 of CM060940.1, read as the reverse complement.
AGGGGCAGAGTTTTGTTCCAGGCCTCGTTGAGCAGTACGAATTTTCAAACTTAAAATTTCATAGTGCTTCCCAGTAGCATTCGTGAGGTGGTGTCATGGGTGATCGGTATGATAGTCAGCGGCGAGTTTGGGTAGCTGGAGGCAGCGTGTACTTGCACACTTTCGTACATGCCTTATGCATTTACTTTCAAATAAGATGAGAGGAGAGTGGAGTAGCTGGGAGAGGAAGAAAGAGCTGGGGGCCATGTTTGGGTCGGGTTTGAACAAGGATGGGCTGGGCCGGGCTGGACTAAGGGTTTTTCTTTTTTTAAAAGTTTTCATATAATTTTTATATTAAATGACTTATAGATTTTGAAAACATTATTCTCTTTCATTTTAAGCCCAATCGACGTGTGAGTTTTTGCGTCGAGACCCTATCATCAAATACTTTCATTAAACTGATATGGTCAAGTTTTCTTCAAATGAAAATTTATTGATTTATAATAATCGAAGTGAATAAATAAGCAACCTCTTATCTAATTAATTATCTATTAATCAATCAATTAATTTTTAAATGAACTATTTAATTTGAATTAACAAAAAATAAATTATTTTATTAATCTCTTCGATTGATAAATAATTTAGATTTTAAAATATAACATGACTCAGTTAATTTAAACCAATTCAATTCTGAATTATAAATTGATTCAATATTAACTGTAAATCATTGATTGAGTTAATAATCTATAATTTGATTGAAATGGGAGTTTCTAAAATTATATATATACATATATTAGTAGTATATTGTAAGTTGAGTATATTTAAAAGGGAATTTAATTGGATAAATATAATGGTTTTGGAAATAGCCTAACTACGAAATGATAGTATGGAAATGTAATGGCCCGTTTTTCTATACCCTTTGAATCGATAATAAACCACACATGTCTAACTCAAATTGCACGAAAAAACAGATCACTAAGGGCAGAAAGAAAATAAAGACAGAGTAGAATCTCACACGAATGGAATAGCATATATTATTTTAATAATAATCTTTACTGTGAAAATTTTAAAATACAATATCAGAGTCTAACCTAGATTCAGCCTAGACAGTTATAAACTTATATCCTAACGAATGCTGAAAACAACAAAAAAATGCAATAGATGTAGCGGATAATATAATACGTCCATACGATGATGAAGATCCCCAGCCCTTCTCTGGAAATGCCAACCATCTTCAACTAAACCTAAAAATACTCGGGTCTGACCCAAGTATTAAAAATACCCGGATCAAGCTTGATAAACCAGCGTGAGATACTCAAAATTTTAAATGCATATATCATGGCGATGTTATCAAAACCTTTGAAAAGAAGGTAACTCATAAAATGACACCCACACATAAACACGAACGGGTTTTATCTTATGATAACCAAAACACTTCAGACCAAAATACACTTGATATTATTTCTAATAATATTCTATTAGAAAACATCTTTCAAATAAACTTATTCAAATAAAGCACCAATACATGACTAAGTCTAAGGGAATATATCCGGACTGGGCCAACGTAGTATACCAAATAGAACATATGATACCAAAAGGGTAGTTGAAATGTTTGCAAATCATTACAACTATTTTGCGAATACAATCAAAATTGTAAATCTGGCATTGGGACTGGATTTCCAATATGATGGGGAACTAGTGGACTTTTCTCCGTTCCACGCATAACAAACATAGTTCTCGCGGTGCCTTGATCGCTTTTCTCAAACTAATCATTTGGAACTGTGCTTGCTATACTACCACTGATAATCGGTAGTTCCCTGCTTTTCTCAAGCTAACCACTTTATCAGAATGGGGGCAATAAATGCCTTAAGGGACGTATTCCTCAAAGGGCCCAACATATTGGACACCACCATACATATTCACTTATTTCGAATTTGTGTCTGTCAAACCACATAGTATCTCACATCATCTTCCGGGATGTGTGGCTAGCGAGGCTACACTCAATTTCTTTAAAGCTATACTGTTCGTACAAAACCACACTTTTATCATACGTTCCATTTTGAATGCCACATTTTCATTCCATGTCACATGACTGATTTCTAGAAAAGTATAACTTCTTGAACTCGTATGTCTTGGAAAAGGGTGTCAAGCTAAAAGAAGTTGCATTCTCCGCCACCAACTGATATACATTTATAGAAGCCACTCAAATGTGACTTAGAATACAATGTTAGAAAAACATACATACAAGTCATTCTAGGACTGAACGAAATCGAAGGCACTCTCCTACTACCACTAGTAGCGAGTAGTCGTTACAATCCGAAAAATCTCCACAACGAGGAGACTACTGCAATAAATAACTCTATAATGGGAGCGACCAAGAGCATGTCAACAAGCAGTCCTCACGCTATGAAGGTCCTCGGTCTTCAATAATCATTATTTTCAACATGTCTTCAATTTCGAATGTATACATTGGTTCGAAGTGGTTTTTGGATAGGGACCACCCAAATCTAAGCCCGGTTCCTTCGAAGCCAACTATCGATTTAAAAACATGTTAAGTTCATAAGTGGGTATTAATCATCAATCAATTACTTCATCTTTTATAAAATATCTTTCTTAAATATATTATTTTTAATTTATTCCATTTTCTTTTCAAGAGTATATGGAATCATTAAGCCTCATTTATCAAATCATTTGGTTTATTTAAACCTTTCTTAAATCTTGGAATAATTACATATCAATTTCTCTTAGGAAAATATTCCAAAATCATTCATTAAATCTTTATCAAAGATTTCTTATCTTTAAGTTACAACTTTTAACTTAGGAGAAATATTCCCAAATCATTTATTAAATCTTAATCAAAGATTTTCTTCTTAACTTCAAATCATATTCTTGCAAATCAAAGATTTTCATAACAGAGCACTACTACCACTTAGATGTGGTAAATTTCACCTCCAGGGACTAATGCCAAGTAATCCTATATCATGAAAATCTTTGTCTTCAATGATCTCTTTCCTCAATATGTTCTATTTTAGAAATTAGCTTGAAGGGGTTTTTAGACAGGAATCACCCAAATATGATCCCGGTTCTTCGGATAGGAATCACCCAAATCTGATACAGGTTCTTTTGTACTAATCATCGAATAAAAGATGTTAAGTGGTTAATTAACATTCAAAGAATTTTTTATTTTCTTTTATCTTGGAAAAATTTAAATATAATCTTTTAGAGCATCTGGGCTTTCCTTTCGATCTATTCCACCCCTCGCTTGTAAAGAGAAAACATGAGCCAGGTAAGTTCAGGGCACTGGTTGCTCCATCCCTAACTTTAGTTAAAAACATTATTCTATCTTTCCAAATCTCATAGGCAGGACAAATGTACTAGTCGTTTCCGCATACTCAGATTGTTATTATATTCAATATTTTTCACTTTTTGTTTAAGTGGTATAGACAATTCTTCTTAACCATTTATTCAAACTCATATTATAACTTCCAACTCATATTTAAATGACTTAATTATCCTTTTAAAATCATCCACAAAATATTAGAAAATAATTGTTAAGTTTAAAACTGTAATTCAAAAGTTATTTAAAATTGCTGCGAAAAGCATTGCAAATAGTGTTTTAAAAGCTATATTCTTCAAAACGACTTTTATATCACTTAAAAATCCATATTTTCCCCTTAAATCTCTCTAATAATATTTTTAAATATTTTAAGAATTTATTTCATATTTTTTTAAACATTTAACAAAAATATCATTTTAAAAGAAATCCTTTTCTGGATTCCGAACTGCAAAATCGCGATGTTTTTGGAAAAATATTTTGGACATTTATTAAAATATACAAGATGAAATCTTAATTTTCTTTCTTTATTTGTTTAAACATATTTAAATGTTTATAAAACATTTCTAACTCATTTTAAAACTATTTCCAAAAGTTTAAGCATTCCATATACACCATTTCATTTTCAAAAGGAAAGTGATTTCCTTGTGCTTATCGACATGTATTAACGTGACTTGGAAAAACAATTTAACAATCATATCATACAATCAATACTTTATGATCAAAGTATATATAAGCATCCATAGCAATCATAACACAACATTAAACATTTATATATAAATATAGATATTAAATAGAGTTTCTCACCATAAACCAAAGCGATAAACTTCCTACCAACATTCTAATCAGCCAACAATTCACTAAATACTTCCTACTCCACTAGCAAAAAAACACCCTCTCCCTTCCAGTAGCTTGGCCGAGGCTGGAGATGGAGGTCGGCTGAAAGGATAGAAAAGAAGCGGTTGAGCTTTGAACTTGAATTCCCAAGATTTAGATCCATCCGAAAAAAGGTTATCTTGTATCTAATTTTAGGCCCTATCTCAAAATTTGGAAAAGTTTATAATTAGAAAATTCTTGAAAATTATTTTCTCTTGAATTTTTAAAAAATAATCATTTGAATCCAAGTTGTTTTGAGGGAGATATGATAGAATGAAGAAGAGGTATTGTCGGATTGAAAAAAGTAAAGACAAAAAATGCACTTCAAAGAATTGAGTTTCAGATATAGCAAACCTAAAAACTGAAAAGAGTGCTCAACATTAAAGTTGTCGCCACTGGAATTTCATATGATATAAAAACAAAGATTTCTTAATTTGGATCAGCGATTATCAAGTTATGATCAAAACAAAATGGGGTATTCTCTATCTTAAAACTGGGCTAGAAAATGCAGTGGAAAGAAGTGGATTTTTGACATGGTTAGTTTTAGAATGAGACGATGTGCTCAACATGAAAGTTGTAGCCACTGGAAAAATACACGATTTTAAAAAAGGGATTTCGCATTTTGGTTCGATTTTAAATAAATTATGAGAGAAAATAAGGTAAAATATAGAGAAAAAATGAGTTTGATTTGAAGATGAAGAAGCTTGAGAAAGAAGATGAAGAAGCTTGAGAAATTAAGAAAAAGAAATATGAATGAAAGTGAAGAAGGAGGTGGGTATTCATAGAAAAAGAATGAAGTGGTATTTTACCAAAATAACCTCTTATCAAATTACCAAACCAACCTTACTTCAACCTAAAGCAAACTCCACTTTATCAAAACATAATATCATCCTTTCATTCTTATTTTATGTCTTAGTCGCTTAAAGATTCAGTAAAGAAAATAATTATTTTGTCGGATTTTGATGTGATTTGGATTTGATGTTTACTTTTGGCATTTCTTAAACTTACATACTTTTCTTAATGACATTTTAGAATTCCCTAATCTTATTTCGTAAAAGTGAACTTGATTAGAGAATTAATTAATACTTACACTATTTGAATATATGGTCCTATATAAGAAAATAAAGGTGTGACAACGTTGTGACAAATTTTAATCGACAAAACGTTGATTTTCGACAAAATGTTTTACGGTTATATTTTAACGTTTTAGTTAATCTATTTATTTATGTAAACAAAAATTAAAAATAAATTTGTGTATTGATATTTAAAAATATAAACACTCATAAATAAATTAAAATAATTTATTTAACCATTAAAACTTACTTTTCTTAAATCAGCATTTTGTCCCATTTGTCGATATAGACAAATATTACTATTTTTGTGTGTACTTCTCTTTCCAAATTCTATCTAATATTGGTTGAATCATATAACCTTACCTATTTTATATTTAAAAAAACTTTAAATAATATGTTTTAAAGTGGTTAAATTCTAAGTCGTTACATTCTCCCATACTTAAACAAATTTTGTCCTCGAAATTATCAAAACAAAAGTTTGCCTAAAACATTTATCTTTAAACTTAATTGCATATAATATACACAGATCATCCTTAAGAAATATTTTATTTGATCTTCTATTTGAATACACAACTTTATTTCTAAACTAGTATCGATCCCCGGATTAACTAATGCGGACTTTAATCAGGTTGTTTGCTCAGAAATCTTTTGCTTTCCTTGCATAGCTCTCAACTATGATAGAAAACTCAAGTACCTAACCAAAAATCCTCATCAATGTTCGTCATCAAGAATCGAGTGATAAATCCTTTTTCGGACCAGTGTAAACACCTTAAAGTCTTGAAATCGAATTTAGATTAAAATTTGTGCAATGAAATGATCTACATATAATATATGTATTTATTAACTTTCAAAAACTTTTCATAAACTTTTATCTTAAGTTTAGACATTTTATAAAAGTGCTTCTCTACATAATTCCTTGAATTATTTATTTCAAATATTTTTATTAAAGGAAAATATTCTAAAGGAACCATTTTTCACTCAAAATATAATTATCTTTATTATAATTTTTTTCCACAATCCTCTAACTTAGTATATTTCCTTTAACATTAACATTATTTATGAATCATTTCATAAAACTATTACTTAAGTTTATTTCATCTTCTAACTTATGTAAATCAACCACCTTTAAAGGCTTAAGTCCAAATTCTTAATTAATGCTAGGATTCATTAATAAAACATTTTCTAGGTTATAATTACCTTTTTTAGGAGTCATTATTTTACTTAATAGTTCATGACTAAAATCTATATTTATATGATATACCTTTACATCCTAAGAGTACATACAAATCCCGAACTTCAAATTGATTTTACTTAAATCCGTCTGGCTAACAAATTTAGACTTTGTTGTAATTTACTATTATCTCAAATTCATAAGTTATAAAACTTATTTCTTATTTAATACTATTATTAATTTTCTAGCTTTGAAAAAACAAATTTTAAACCACTCGTACTTAAATCCTCATACTCTTAACTCCTAAGTCTTTTTTTCCTTTATAAATCATATTTATAAATTATCTTTATGTTATTTCATTTACTCGAAGTATTTCACAATCTTTTACCAAAAATTTTCATAAATTTCTTAGCTTTTGAGTTATGTATGATTCGAAAATTTTCGACTGTCCAAAATCGTTGAAAATTTCGCTTTATCTTATCAATTAGCGATCCCAATTTATCTTTAGTTTAAACACTTTTATAAAGATTATTAATCAATGATTCACATTACTTAAGAAAATTATATAGATCGAGTAACTCCAAAACAATCCAAGGAACTGGGTACTACCAAATGTATCGTATATCTTCTTAACAAGAAGAGTAATACTTAAGAGAGTTGCTTACCATCCGAACACATCACTTGCCCATTTTTAGTTTATTTTCAAGCCGATCCAATTAGTTATCATAAAATACCTCTTTTTATTTAAAATAATACCATTTTCAAAATCCTTTAGAGATTACATCATAAAACCTATTTTATAAATTCATTTTATCTTATATTAATTAACTTCATTTGAATTACCACAATTCTTTTATTCGAATTTAAATTCTCATTCCTTTTATATTTATCTTTTTACACAATCATTTTCTATTATTCAATTACATTTTTGTCTTATATGTTCATTCCTTAAACAAATCTTATTATCAAACACCTTATAGTCAAATTGTGAAACTTAATTCACAAGGTATTTGTACTTAAACATTTAAATCAAATAATCGATCAAATTATGATAATAACTTAACATTATCATTTCTTAATTTATTATTTGGAATAAGTATTAAAGATCTTAATAACCTTATCAGATTTCTTACTTATCGATTATCTTCATGAAAACATCTTATAGTCAAACAGTGAAGTTCTAATCACAGGATGTTCATATTTAAATTTCACTAATCTTGATTTCTAACTATACAACTTTTCAAAATTTATACTTTATATTCAAAATATAATCATAGGTAAAATTATTTCATTTACTAATTTTTTCAAAATCAGTGCGTCGGTTTGCCTTGCTTAAGTGTTTATGAATCCCTATCAATTACATGGAGCTCTCATGCATCGACCGGAATCCATATACCACTCAACAGATTAATCAACACAAAATAATTTATATCCAATAACAAATACGCACTCATATACAATACACTCAAACTCATTCTGGGATGTTATTAACCCTATCTCTAATGTGTTACTCATCCTAGGGTATTACTAACCCAATCTCTGATGAATCTTTACCGCAATAAAGCCAAGATTCTCGCTTAACCTTCAGCTTTGATACCAAATGTAATGGTCCATTTTTTCATACCATTTGAATTGACAAAAAACAGCACATATCTAACTCAAATTGCATGAAAAGACAGATCATAAGGGTAGAAAGAAAATAAAGACAGAACATAATCTCACATGAATGGAATAACATATATTATTTAAATAATAATTTTTGCAGTGGAAATTTTTAAAATACAAAACATGAGAGTCTAACCTAGATTTAGCCTAAACAGTTATAAACTTTTGTCCTTACGAATGCTGAAAACAAAAAAAGAATGCAATAGATGTCGCGGATAATAGAATAGGTCCATACAATGATGAAGATTCCCAGCTCTCCTCTGGAAACTACAACCATCTTCAGCTAAGCCTGAAACTGCTCGGATCTGACGTTAGTATTAAAAATACCCGGATCAGGCTTGATAAACCAGCGTGAGATGCTCGAAATTTTAAATGCATAGATCATGACGATTTTATAAAAAACTTTGAAAAAAAGGTTATCTCATAAGACCACACCCACACATAAACACAGATGGATTTTTACCTTATAATAACCAAAAAACTTTATACCAAAATACACTTGGTATTATTTTTAATGACATTCTTTTAGAAAACATCTTTCAAATAAGCTTATTCAAATAAGGTATCATTACCCGGACTAAGTCTAAGGGAATATATTCGTACTGGGTCAACGAAATATATGATACCAAAAAGGGTAGCTGAAATGTTTGCAAGTCATTACATCTATTTTGGAAATACAATCAAAACCGTAAATCTCGTATTGGGATTGGATTTCCAACATGATAGGGAACTAGTGGCATTTTCTCTGATCCACACATAACAAACATAGTTCCGGCAGTACCATTATGGCTTTTCTTAAAGTAGTAACTTGGAACTGTACTTGCTATACTACCACTAATAACCGGTAGTTCCCTGCTTTTCTTAAGCTAACCACTTTATCAAAATGGGGCAATAAATGTCTTAAAGGGACATATCCCCCAAAGGGCCCAACGTATTGGAAACCACTGTACATACTCACTTATTTCGAATTTGTGTTTGTTAGACCACATAGTATCCCATATCATCTTCCGGGATGTGAGGCTAGTGAGGCTACGCTCAATTTCTTCAAAGCCACACTTTTCATACAAAACCATGCTTTGATCATAACAGGTCCCACTTTAAAAAGGGTGTTATGCTAAAAGAAGTATAACCTTTTGAGCTCGTATGTCTTGGAGAAGGGTGTTATGCTAAAAGAAGTTGCATTCTCTACCACCAACCGATATATATTTATAGAAGCCACTCAAATGTGATTTAGAATACAATGTAAAACAAATATCCATGCAATTTCATTCTAGGACTGGACGAAACCGAAGGCACTCTCCTACTACCACTAGTAGCGAGTAGTCCTTGCAATCCGAGTATTACATTTGTAGCGAGGTTATCGTAAGATAAAAAACCGTCCTGTTTGTACGAGATACCTTAGTTTTTCAAAGAATTTGGTAAATTTAGTAATTCAAGTTAAGTGTGTTTACTCACGCTGGTTTTCCAGACTGACTCGGGTGTTTTTTGACAGTAATGCTCGGATCAGACTGAGTATTACAGACCCAGGTTAGTATTCTTCGGAGCTCAAGAGACGAGCTGGATGGCAGACACATATTACACGTACTTGAATATATTCCATCGTGTAGTGTAAGCTGTATATTCAGCACTTTTGAGGACAAGTCATTGTAATTGTCTAGATTTCTATGTTGATGGTTGTACTCTGATAATTCGTATATATTCTAACTAATACAGATTCCTTTGTATAAAAATCTGTTATTATATGTTATTCCACTGCGATTGTGAGATTTCATGTTGTTGTTTCTATTTCTACTATCCTTTTCTTCTTAAACCCTAATGTTCTGGTAATTCCGGCACTCGATTGCTTGGCACTTTATACTGTGAACATATTAGTATCGATTATCGAAGGTCGAAAATCCCCGTTGTCACACCATCATCGTTCTCTTTCTTAAAATCCAACAAACATACACCAAATCCAACCACTTCATTCTAGAGTCTCCTCCAAGTACATAGTTGTTAAAGTGGTTCCAACATTGACAACGAGTATGCCAATAATCGGCCATGGTCACTTTAACAATCAAATGTAGTTTCACATACCAGTTGGTTCTTTTACATTTCAAAACAACGCATACTTGATATCAAAATATCACATTCACTTCATATTCATATTCAATTCAAAACATTTCAAAATCATTATATTCACTTCGAAATCAATTTCATTTCAAAGTCATTATATTCACTTTAAAATCAATTTCATTTCAAAACCAGTTCGAACTTTGACTTAGGTTATAATTACATTTTAACCACATTCGTATTTAAATCACTGATTTAAAACATAAAAAGTTCCGACCTTTAACAGCTTGAATTTTGAAAATAGTTTGAATAATTTAAATAGTTAAAATCGTTAACATAGTTAAAATACTTTAAATGGTTAAAAATATTTTAAAGATTGAAACATTTTGATATAAAATAGTTTGACTATTGAAAATGGTTATATACTAAAATGGTTTGAAAATTTAATAATCTGAAAATTTAAAAAAAATGAATTTTAAAACAGTTTATAGGAAAATAGTTTCAAATTTAAATTGTTTCTTTCTATTTCCAATAAATCTGGACCCAGATCCAAATTTCAATCAAATTGATTTAATTTCAAATCTTCCAGTTTAAATCATCTTCAATTTCAAATCAATTCAAATTGAAACAATTTCTATTTCAATTCAAATCAGCTTTAATTTCGATTTCAGTTCAAATTAACTACAATTTTGATTTCAATTCAAATTAACTTCGATTTCGATTTCAATTCAAATTAACTTCGATTTCAATTCAAATTATCTTTGATTTCGATTTCTATTCAAATTAACTTCGATTTCAATTTCAATTCAAATTATCTTCGATTTCAATTTGAATTATCTTCAATTTTGATTTCAATTCAAATTAACTTCGTCTTCGATTTCAATTCATATATATTTCAGTTCCACTTTCAAATTACCGATTGAAATCACTTAAATCAAATCTAAAATTCAATATTCAATTTAAGCTTTAAATCTAAAAATAATTCAATTTCGAGCAAACTTTGAAATATCCATTTAAATTACTTTTACTTGGATATATTTCAAAGTTCGAATAAAAGTTCAAATCTTTTAAAACAAATCAATTTCCATAATTCAAATCATATTTCAATTATAACTTCAAACTTCCAAATTCAATTTCTTAAACACTTTTTGCAAACAAATTTCAATTTCAACATTTTAAGACTCGAATTCGAAATTAATTCAATCTTTATAAATTCTATTTTTATTTCTTTAAAAATCATTTAAATAGGTTCAAATTCAAGAATTTAAAACCATTTAATTTAATCAATCCAGTGTCCGTATATAATTTTCTGTCCTATGGCCAAGTGAATATTTATTTCAATTTTTAATTGTATGAATGGATATATATCATTTCAATCCAAATCTCAGTGTCATAGGTATATATCATTTCAATCCACTTCTTAATCTATTCGAACTAATTTAATTTATAGTTTTATATACTGTCAATAATATACAAGGTGATAACAGGGATATATAAAATAAATAAACACCCAAATCATCTAATACATCAACCAATAAACATCCATCATAATAAACATCCAAATCAGCCAATAAATCATGACAGTTAACTAGTTATCAATATCCGATGTTTAACTAGCAAATTAATTTTAATTTCAAGTTTAAATGTCAATTTAAATTTCTATAGTACAATTCATGTCAATTTAAATGTCACTTAAATTACCAAACAACAATCAAAAATTTAAATCACTTCAACATTTCAATTTAACGAACATCATAAATATTTTAGTATTCGTGAGGAGGTTTAGTCACTCATCTTTACTTGAAAATGAAAATTTTTCTGCTTCAAATAAATTCCAATCAAACTCCATGTTGTAGCCTTCGTTGGTAATTAGCATAACAATAATTAAAACCTAACCTTAATCCTAATCTCTCTCGTTGTAGACTTGTTTCACTCGAATCCAACCTCGTACGAGAAAGTTATGAATTAATTAGCATAACAATAATTAAAATATGATTAACTAAATAATTAACATAGTTAAAACCCAACCTTAATCCTAATCTCCCTCGTTCATGTACTCCCTCCCGGTACGTGATTCGTTTTTTCTCTGATTAAACAATCACTCGACGTCGCACCCAGCTCGTCGCCGACCATACCCATGCCCTGCGCCGGCTAGCCCCCCATCGTCGACGCCACTAATCCCAGCTAAGCCGCCCGCAGCCAGCCCGATCCAACCATTGGTTGCATAGAGGAGATCGAGTTCTATAACTTCTGTGTTGAAGTCGGGGCATAAAAATGGATGGATTGAGAAATCAAGAGGAGAAAGAAGTGAATTTTCGGCCACTGAAATATATAGAATGGCGGCTGAAGAAGATGGAGTTGGGTTTTGCAAAGTAATAAAATTTCAAGTCAGAAAAATTTCGTTACATGATACATCCGTGAAATTTTTGAACTCCAAACGAAGTGTGCCGTTTGGCGTTCTATATGTTATACCCCTATTTCGAGCACAATGGAACATATATCGGAAGGCAATTCCTTCATATACAGAAGATACCTTTTCAAATCAAATTATTTTAATTGAATTCCTTTAATTGATTTCCACGAGTTTCAAGCTCGCACGAACAAACGATAAGTCTGATTGCTACAAAACTTAAAATCCTATAATTATTCACTATTAGTGATCCCATAAACTGGTTTCATCGAAATCCGAGACAGTGCTCAAAAAGACCATTTTACACTTTATTTGAAACAAGCTATTTTCCAAAATAAGTTTATTCACTTTAAATTCAATTTTAAAAGTTAACAATCTTCATTCTTGTTTAAATAAAATTTAAATTAACTTTCGACATCGTTTGCATTCAAATTAAATTCAGGATTTAATTATTTAAATAATTTTAAATATTAAATATAACAACTAAATCGTCAAATAGATATCTATATTTGAAATATAAGTTAGTTAACTTATAAAATTTAACCTTTGAAATGAATTCAAATAATAAAACAACTGCTTCCATTTTACAATATTCAACATCTTTGCAATTATTGTATACAACAAAAGTTATTCATTTCTTATCAAATAATTTTTTTCTTATTTTTCAAATTTATATTTATCAAAAATACAATTTCATATAAATAAACTTATGCTTTTACTTTTAATAAATATTTGTTCGATCCTTTATTAGCTTAACATTGATTATTTCAATTTCTGTTATCAATTACTTACAATTCATTGTCATTTAATTTACTTTCTAATATAAGTTATCATCTCTCATCTTATTGAAACTTGTTATTTAAAATTTTATCTAAGTTCATATCTAATAAATTATATTATTAAATCATTAAATTTTTATTTCTAACCATTTTTTTCAATAACTATATTAAATTTATTAATTTAAAATAGTTAAAAATACGGGTCGTCACATAAACAGAAATGTAAAAATATATCGGAATAGGTATGGATTGGAAGATAAAAATTGGTTATTTGTTGGATTGAAGGTGTAAAAGTAGAGCCGACGAAGGATGAAACATATTGAAGGGGATGGGAAAGGGAGAAGGACTAACTGTTGGAGGAAACGGATCTACGGACGCGTGTTCGACGCAAACTTATCTTCACCTCCAACGGGCCTGGTAAGGGGATAGCAACCTGCAAACGGTACCTAGGTTGATATTTCCACGAAAAATAAATAGAAGTATGAAAAAACCAAAAGCTGGTTGTGAGTATTATAGTTATTAATTTTCAATTTTGGAGGGTTTAATAACGAATGTAGACGACCAAATAGAATTGAAGTACACAAATTTATGTTCCATTTGTTCAAACCAGATTGATTCCAAAGTTTAGCTGCGATCTTTACAGGTTTGTTCCAAATTTTAGAATTTCTTGCCTTTCTAGTCCGTGCGTTTAATTTTGCAATTCTTAAGTATATGTTCCAGTTTGATTTGCCTTTTGTTTGCACAATGACGTCTTTAAATCCTTCTCAAACTGTAGAAAAGAAAACCTTTTAATTTGATTTGAAATTATAACATATTATTCTTTTTAAAATTTATCGTGGTTTGGTTTTAAAAATGCTATTAAATCACCGGTTCAAATGTAAGTTTGAGTATCTGGGTTCCAGTGTAACGACCCGAAATTTCCGAACCCGAAAATTCCAGATAGTTATGAAAAAGAAGAAAGAGATAGAAGAAGAAGAACAGAAACACCAAACATCTCACATTCGCAGCGGATAAAATATAATAATAAATAATAATAGTTTACAAAAGAATACTATATCTGTCGATTACATTTAATATACATCAGAGTTTTCACATTATATTCAGTCACTGAATATTACAATTATCATGACTCAGAGTAACAATAATATACAACAGCGGAAATACTCCGTTCGTTAGCCATCCAGCTCGCCTCCTGAGCTCCAGCACGTACCTACCTGAAAATATGTAATACTCGGTCTGGCCCGAGCATTACATCAAAGTAACACCCGGGTCAGGCTGGAAACCAGCGTGAGTAAACTCAACTAACAGTTAATGCCAAGCAACAACTAAATAAACCCGGGTAACCTTTATCAATTTATCCAATTCACAATTTGCTATATTCGCATATAAATTTCTAAGTACCAAACTTAGATAAGACAATCCAATTTACTTAAATCGTTACATTTCATCGTATTGATTTCATAAATCAATTTATATAAATCGAAGTGGTTTCGGATATTTCTCAATACCCGATCCCGGCCTCTTCGAAACTCGTGTTATCCCATCCCACATTATTCCAATGAAATATACAACCTTTCATATCTGAGATATCAACACATTCAAAACATCCAATGCCATTCATTTATTCATAACAAACTTAATCACAAACAAATCAATTCAATTGATTCTAATTGAATTTCAAACCTCAATCACCTGGACTATTTCATTTAACATTAATTCATTCCAAATCAATTAACTAGTCAACCCATCATTATTCATCTTAATTAATCACCCTGGATTATTTCCAATTAAATTCAAGTGAATATCTTTAATTTATCTCACTACGTTATTTATTCTTACCAAATTAACGAGTAATCTTTAATTATTCACAAATTGATTTACCATAATTAATTTCTCTAATTCTTAATTACTTATATTAACTCATTTCTCATGGTCACTTTGATTAATTTATCTTAATTAATCAATCCTTAATTACAACGTTAATTGTATAAATTAATGATTTCCAATTATGTTTGAATTTTTCTAGTCTAAATTAATTTCTTAAAATTCAACACCAAATGTTAATCATTCCCGACTAATTTCAATCTGTAATCAATTATTCTTTTAATTACTTCATTAAATAAATCCATTATTCCTTTACTTACCAACTAAATAAATCTCTTGATTAATCTCACCAAGTAATTTATTAATACCATTAAGTAATTTCTATCAAACCATCCATCAATCAATTACATTCAATAATTAACACCAATTACTTCACCAAGCGAGTATACCATTTTAATACACTAGATTATTATACCCACTAATTTCACAATTTATCATTCTTAATTGCTTTGTAAATTAATTACCTTAAATTAATTTCATTTATAAACCATTCAAAACTCTCCACCATGATCCATCATTTGTATATTCATCAACCAATTCTTTAATTGCTTCTCTAAGTAATTAATGTTAATTAATCACTTCGATTACAAATTAAATATATATTAATATATTTTATCTCATTTCTAATTTCATAATTAATTTCGAACTGATTAAACCAAATATTCTGATTAATATACGACCAAACATTACTGCTACTTTACACGTCAAAATCAATTCCAAATAACTCGAATTATAGATAGAGTTTAAACTTACTCACCTGCAATCTGATTGCCCCCACTTCAGCGTGCACAAATCCAATCCCGGCATCGCCATCACTTCGCTCTGCACGACCTCGACCCGCCACCCACTACACTGTCGACTCCGCCACCCTCCAGTGATCCGCATCCAAGCCACTGTACCATCTCCAACCACAACAAAATCGACCCCAGAAAACCATCTCGACGCCTGGCGAATCGCGACAAGATCCCATCTTTTCCCCCCTAATCGACGAGCGTGGTCGTTCCTCTAGCGTCGCCGCCCTCAAGAAACCCCAACGTCACCACGCCATCCTCTAAGAGCACGTCGCTCAACTCGTTTCTCCCATGCCAACTCGTGTCTGCATCCGATAATCGAAACCCTAAAATCCCTTTTTTTTTCCTTCTAAACGGCTTCGGCCTCTCATCATTTTTTTTTTTATAAATAACGGGTCGCAATGCCTGAAGAGGAGGAAGAGGGGCTGGGGTTCGATTAGTTTTGAATGATTTTTTTAGAGAAGGAAAAAAAATATCGAATTGGAATAGAAAATGAGGAAGAGGAAGGAGATATTTTGATCGGCCATTATCTTCTCTCTGAAAATTGTTTTTTTTTTCCTTCTTCTTTCGATTCGGTATTGTGTTGGAAGATAGAGAGGGACGGAGCTGTATTAGTTGCGAATAGCTTCTAGCATAAGCTTTTATTATTATAAAATTAAATATTCAAAATATCTCGTGTTGTACATAACACAAAATCACAAATCCCGAATCAGACATGCCGAAAGGCGTTTATAAAGTTTTACCCGCATTCCGAACACAATGAAACGTGTTTCGTAGGATGATTTGAACGTATGTGCGAGTTACGGAATTAAATGATCTATATTAATTAAATCGATTAAAATAAATCTAAGCGTTTCGAGCTGCCAGGGTCAACCGACAACTCCGATTGCTACGAAAATTGAAATCCGATAATAACTAACTATTACGGATCCAATGGAACAGGTTTCGTCGAATTCCGAGACTGTGCCTCGGAAGGCTATTTTTAAATTCGAATTAAACGATATATTATTAAAATTAAACAAATTACCTTTAAATTAAATTTCAATCATTCAATTATCTTCAGTATCCTCATTAGATTTTACAAGCCTTCAAATTATTTTAAACAGGCTTAGAATCTCAAATTCAACAATTTACCCAATTTCAATTATATAATTCAATACTTTAATTATCTAATAAATATTAATATTCGGAATTCAAGCTAAAATTAACCTTTCAAATGTTAAAAATAATTTGTTATTCCATTTAAATCGTTAAAATTCCCGGGTCGTCACATTCCTCCCCCCTTAAAAGAATTTCGTCCCCGAAATTACTAGTTAGGAAGAATGGACCAATACCCGTTTACCTTCTCCAAAACTCACTATTCAACATCCTACCAACTATCCTCTATTAAAGATCCACTATCCCCTTAACCAACTTCCCAAAACCTCCTATAGTTTCAAACAACAACCCTCTGCTCATTCATCTAAATTTCAATTAAAAACCACATTTTGAATTATCATTTCTAACTCCCTGAATTCCCGAAAATTTTTGCCAGCGTCTCCTTTGCGCGGCTAGCTCGGTACTACTACAAAAGGCCTCTACGGGCTTTCCAAATTCCAAAAAGAAAACAAAAGCCAAGTGGCTACATCAAAATCCCAATCCAATATCATACAGAATCAAAATACTTACCTGTTAGTCGGGCAATTCAAATTTTATCATATGGAATCAAATCCAATTTCCTTTAGTACCTGCATATTCTATTTAACAACAATATCCAATTGTAACCTTCAAATCACTGTATACATTTCCTTACAGAAATTTCATATCCACTTCTATTCAAATTAGCTTCCACCATTTCATATGAATTCAATTTATTTTCAAATTTTAGTACTGAGTTGTATCTTTCATTTAAACTGATTCATATTAATTTCATTTACTAGTTTACTCTGATTTTCAATTTGAAATTGTTTTGTCGATAACCAAAAATTTCCAAAAATTTTCTAACTCCTAATATTTTCAGAAAATTTTGACAGAGTCTCCCTTGTACGGAGGAGCTTTTGCAATTTGACAAGAGATATAAATATATATACATCAACCCACCCAGTCGGAAAAAGCAAAAACAGTTCATATTTCCTATTTTTATTGCGTATCCGTACCTTATTTAGCATTTAAGCAAGCAGCTTATAAATTTTAGCAATTAGCATACCCCAAATCTGGCCAAACGGCTTCCCTGTACCTGTACTTACTCAATTTAAACACGTAAGTGTCATACATAGAAAATCTATTAACATTTCACTTACTTTTAATAGCTAAACACAAGAATTTCATAAATAACAAGCACCAAACACTTCCAATAAGCAATTTATATGTTTTAAAGCACATCTAATTGTTTCCAACCAAATTTATATGCCTTTTCATTCAATTTTAATGGTTTACACACAATTACTTGCATTCAACTCATTTTTAAGCGAAACAACCTCATATTCACTTCAATTGATTCAAAAATCAATTATATCGCTTCCACTAATTCATAGCATTTAATTTGATTAAAACTCGCTTGCGTGAAATGATAATCATTTCTACGCAATTTGATAATATCCATGTGAATAATTAATTATTTAAGTTTTATAACCAATTAAAATTGATTCCAACTCAGTTTTATTTAATTCAATTCCATTTTAATTTATTCACAATCATTTTATTTAGCTCGACACATTCCACGCTTGTGTAATACTAACCAATCCCAAATTAATTCAATCCAAGCTTTATTTAATGGGCTTTCACTCTAATTCGAAGTCAAACTTCCATAATTTTAAACTTAAATTAATTTACTTTAATTTATTCCAACATTAAACTTAGGTTTGCCTCTATTTGATTCTCATTTAAGCAACTTCCATTAAATTTAGTTAACTTATCCATTTTAAATTTTGATTTTAAATTCACCTTCAAATTTCCAAAATAATGTCCAACCACATACTTATCTCACTATACTTTAAATTAATATACCACCAAATTTAAGTTCAGTCTGATAATCTTATTCCAATCACAATTTTGATTTAGTTTTTATTCTAACAGACTTCATCCATTTATTATTTAACTCAATAAACCCATTTAAAATTTTTAATTGCTTACTTAATTCGTTATCGAATATATTTTATTAGTACAAGGCCACTCTCAATTTATTTCTATTCACTTGGATTTTGCTTTGCAACTCAAACTATTTCTATTATAATCACTTCTCTTATATCCAATGTACTTGCAAATCTCATTAAATATTATTCAGATCACCCTTGAATTTTATTTATAATTCAAACCACCACATTTCTTTTTCAATCCAACCCTATTTTATTTTTACAACATCTCTTCTAATTTATTTCGTTATTAAATCCAAGTCGAGTTCTATTCATAATTTGAATTCATTTCCAAACTCCATTATTGATACAAATCCATTTTTGTTAACCAAGTTAAATTTTATTACATGCCCAATCTCACAATTTTTTCACCAATTGGCTTATTTCCAATTTCTAAATCAATATTCGATTTTAATTACAAATCACTTCATTGAAATTCTAGTTTGGATTTCCTTTTTATTTTCCCAAAATTCCAACACCTTTATTTAAAATTTTAGAAATGCTTTTAAATTCACAACATACTTAATAAAATAGCTCTTTACAAAAATACTTTTATAACTCGATGTCTCAACCAGTCTATCCTTGTTCTCACAGAAATTCAGACATATGATGATCAGGCGTAGGACCGAAAATCTATAAGTACTTGGCAAACTCGTTTTCAACATCCAGTGAAAATACTTGGAAAATAATTTTATTGAAAATATAGAAAACAATTTTGAAAATAGAGGAAATATTAATTTAATTTAATTTTTTTTTTTTTTTTTTAGTGAGGATGCTCTGGAAATCATCACCCCCATTCCATGGTCACAGTTACATACCAGGGTTACGTTGCAGTCACAACAAAAGCCCATGTAACTGCAGGCTCTCCGTGGCACTCTCGATTACGCCATGGAACCCACACAACAGATCACAGTTACATCCAGAGTTACGTTGCCGTCGCAGCAAAAGTCCATGTAACTGCAGGCTCTCCGCGGCCTCTGATTTCGCTGTCGTAATGAAACTTCTCCACTCTTACATAGGTCGCAGTCTACCGAGATAAACTCAACCGCAGACTGTTGGCTCTCAGCGGCACACACGACTTTCGCAATGTTACCATAGGTCGCAGTTACATCCTGGGTTACGTTGCAGTCACAACAAAAGTCCATGTAACTGTTGGCTCTCCGCGGCACACACGACTTACGCTATGGTAACTCAACTCATAATCCTCAGGAACTAGTTTTGTCCGGACTCCTCACAGGATCAACTTTAGAACCCCCTTGGGGCTCAAGGCAGCACCACCCAGTGGCACTCCTGAGAAGTCCATTTCAAGGAAGCGCCTTTTTCCCCAGAGCTATCATCAAAACATTATATACTATACATATAGTATCTTCAAATCATACACCTAGTATGATATTATACAAAGCTTCTTTACACAAAATCTATTATCCAAAATCGATAATTTTCAAACTAGGCTTTCCAAATTCAATATTGATTTTACCAAAAAATCAAAAGCCTTTTCGAATTTAAAGGTTTTCAAAACCTTTTCCAAAATTCTTATAGGATCCTTTATATATATATATAAATATAAAAATTTTAAAACTTTGGATCCTTTCAAACTTGTATAAAACTCCTTTTTATACTTCAAACACTTCCAAAATCCTTTTCTTCCAGCAATAGATTCAACAAAGAATATATAACAAAGATATAACTTTGTTTATCCAAAATCAAATATTCTCATTTGATTACTCTTCCCAATATCAATTTCCTTTCTATTCACATTCACTTATTCACATTTGCCTTTATCCCCATTTGGATTATTTCCTCAATCCTCATCCCATTTGGGTATTAAATCATAAACAGTTTGAACTCCGACCAGTTTATATTTAGAAAATAGTTTGAAAATTTTAAAAATAGATAAGTAGTTGAAAAATAATCAATAGTTTGCAAAATTGTTGTAAAATGATTGACTAATTGTAAAAGAGTTGGAAAATAGTTAAACAGTTATAGAAATCTTAAATAATTGCGAAATAGTTGTAAAATAGAAATTAATTCATAACTTAATTGAAAATTAGTAATTAGTGTATAAAAAGTTGTAAATAGGTAAAGAGTTCCAAAAGTAGTGGCAAAACCAGTATAAAATAGTTTAGGTTTTAAAAAGAAAGTTGTATAGTAATTAGATCAGAAAATAGATTTAAAACTATTTATATTAAAACAATTTACATTGAAAATGGTCTAGAGTCAAATTTGTTCACTTCCCTAACAATTCAAATTTAAATTTCCACTCCATTTAAATTAACCCAATCTCAATTTAATTAACTCCAATTTCCATTGGGCTTGATTCATTCCCAATTCAAATCGAATTGATTCTCAATTTCCTTCCAATTTCAAATCAAATTCCATTTGATCTTAAACCAATTCCACTTTAATTACAATTCCAAATTATTCAGATAAATCTGGACTAATATCAATCGAACTCTCTTCAAGTTCAATACCATTTTCCAGTTAATCCAATACAAATTTTCCATTTGAATTTTAAACTTGTACAACTTTAATTATAATTTACATTTTTCAACTTCTATTTCAAATCAATTGCATTCACATTTGCTTTTAACTTGGAGTTATACATTTTATTTAGCCTATATATTTTATTATTCCATAAACATTTTGAATCCAGATTCCAGAGTTTAAACAAATTTCCAAGATTTCAATATCACCTTAGAATGCAACTATATCCAAAATTCTTTGGCAAATTCAATTACCCCTTTGAATTTCAAAATCAACCCCAATTCACAAACAATCCCAATTTAAAACAATTTGGTAGCAATTTCTCTTTTAGAAACTCGAAAATGAACATCGATAATGCTGCAGTCATCACCGACGTTATTTTCCAGTGACCGAAGAGTTCAATGCTTTTATCTCTTTAGAAACATTTCCAAATATTTTTGATTTCAAATCTCCCAAATTTAAAGTTCAACACAAAATATATTTTTTTTTGAAATAATATTATTATTTCTCCAAAACCTTTGGAAACCACTTTCAAATCCAAAGGAATTTTAAATTTTCCCAAAAATTCCAAATTCCCAATCCATCCAATTCATATTTAAACATTACTCTTGAATTTCATCTCACTTTATTATCAAATATTCTCTGGAATTCTATTCCAAGTTATAATCTTATTTATTTATGACGTTTATTCCAACTTATAAATTTCATTTACAATTTATATTTCAAATTCCACTTTGATTACAATTCCAAAGTTATTCTAATTACTTTGGACTAATATCCATTCAATTGAATCCACTTCAATTTCAATCATTACAATTCTATCCAAATCTTCCATTTAAATTTTTGAACTCATACATCTTCCATTCCAAATTCAATTAATTCAAATCGGGTTCAATTTGAATGAATTCAATTCCAACTTCACATTTAAACGATCTCGAATTATATAATTCGAGCCAAATTCTCAAAGATTGGTTTAACCTTTTTAAACCAAATTTAACTTTGTTCATTTAAAGTTTCAAACAATTCTAGTTTCTGAGTTCTAATTCTAGAATTTCATTTTTAATTAATTTAATTTTAATTTGGTTGTATTATAGTCCTTCTTAACTTAATTCCAATAATTTAACACCCAATCACCTTAATATTTATTAGAAGAAAATAATGTTTTATATATCAAAATATACTTTTATATAAAACCATTTAAAACCTTTATATAAGAAAATAACAAGTACGCGCTCATATATATATATATATATATATATATATATATATACACTTAACTCATTCTAGAGTACTACAGACTCTATTTAATGAGTAATCCCCACCAGAGCCAAGGTTCTCGCTTAACCTTTCTGCTCTGATACCAAATGTAACGACCCGAAATTTCCAAACCCGAAAATTCCAGATAGTTATGAAAAAGAAGAAAGAGATAGAAGAAGAAGAACAGAAACACCAAACATCTCACATTCGCAGCGGATAAAATATAATAATAAATAATAATAGTTTACAAAAGAATACTATATCTGTCGATTACATTTAATATACATCAGAGTTTTCACATTATATTCCGTCACTGAATATTACAATTATCATGACTCAGAGTAACAATAATATACAACAGCGGAAATACTCCGTTCGTTAGCCATCCAGCTCGCCTCCTGAGCTCCAGCACGTACCTACCTGAAAATCTGTAATACTCGGTCTGACCCGAGCATTACATCAAAGTAACACCCGGGTCAGGCTGGAAACCAGCGTGAGTAAACTCAACTAACAGGTAATGCCAAGCAACAACTAAATAAACCCAGGTAACCTTTATCAATTTATCCAATTCACAATTTGCTATATTCGCATATAAATTTCTAAGTACCAAACTTAGATAAGACAATCCAATTTACTTAAATCGTTACATTTCATCGTATTGATTTCATAAATCAATTTATATAAATCGAAGTGGTTTCGGATATTTCTCAATACCCGATCCCGGCCTCTTCGAAACTCGTGTTATCCCATCCCACATTATTCCAATGAAATATACAACCTTTCATATCTGAGATATCAACACATTCAAAACATCCAATGCCATTCATTTATTCATAACAAACTTAATCACAAACAAATCAATTCAATTGATTCTAATTGAATTTCAAACCTCAATCACCTGGACTATTTCATTTAACATTAATTCATTCCAAATCAATTAACTAGTCAACCCATCATTATTCATCTTAATTAATCACCCTGGATTATTTCCAATTAAATTCAAGCGAATATCTTTAATTTATCTCACTACGTTATTTATTCTTACCAAATTAACGAGTAATCTTTAATTATTCACAAATTGATTTACCATAATTAATTTCTCTAATTCTTAATTACTTATATTAACTCATTTCTCATGGTCACTTTGATTAATTTATCTTAATTAATCAATCCTTAATTACAACGTTAATTGTATAAATTAATGATTTCCAATTATGTTTGAATTTTTCTAGTCTAAATTAATTTCTTAAAATTCAACACCAAATGTTAATCATTCTCGATTAATTTCAATCTGTAATCAATTATTCTTTTAATTACTTCATTAAATAAATCCATTATTCCTTTACTTACCAACTAAATAAATCTCTTGATTAATCTCACCAAGTAATTTATTAATA
The DNA here is from genome assembly GCA_030765085.1 of Allium cepa. Lineage (NCBI taxonomy): Eukaryota > Viridiplantae > Streptophyta > Magnoliopsida > Asparagales > Amaryllidaceae > Allium > Allium cepa. The sequence continues at coordinate 123,749,933 of CM060940.1, read as the reverse complement.
CCATTAAGTAATTTCTATCAAACCATCCATCAATCAATTACATTCAATAATTAACACCAATTACTTCACCAAGCGAGTATACCATTTTAATACACTAGATTATTATACCCACTAATTTCACAATTTATCATTCTTAATTGCTTTGTAAATTAATTACCTTAAATTAATTTCATTTATAAACCATTCAAAACTCTCCACCATGATCCATCATTTGTATATTCATCAACCAATTCTTTAATTGCTTCTCTAAGTAACTAATGTTAATTAATCACTTCGATTACAAATTAAATATATATTAATATATTTTATCTCATTTCTAATTTCATAATTAATTTCGAACTGATTAAACCAAATATTCTGATTAATATACGACCAAACATTACTGCTACTTTACACGTCAAAATCAATTCCAAATAACTCGAATTATAGATAGAGTTTAAACTTACTCACCTGCAATCTGATTGCCCCCACTTCAGCGTGCACAAATCCAATCCCGGCATCGCCATCACTTCGCTCTGCACGACCTCGACCCGCCACCCACTACACTGTCGACTCCGCCACCCTCCAGTGATCCGCATCCAAGCCACTGTACCATCTCCAACCACAACAAAATCGACCCCATAAAACCATCTCGACGCCTGGCGAATCGCGACAAGATCCCATCTTTTCCCCCCTAATCGACGAGCGTGGTCGTTCCTCTAGCGTCGCCGCCCTCAAGAAACCCCAACGTCACCACGCCATCCTCTAAGAGCACGTCGCTCAACTCGTTTCTCCCATGCCAACTCGTGTCTACATCCGATAATCGATACCCTAAAATCCCTTTTTTTTTTCCTTCTAAACGGCTTCGGCCTCTCATCATTTTTTTTTTTTATAAATAACGGGTCGCAATGCCTGAAGAGGAGGAAGAGGGGCTGGGGTTCGATTAGTTTTGAATGATTTTTTTAGAGAAGGAAAAAAAATATCGAATTGGAATAGAAAATGAGGAAGAGGAAGGAGATATATTGATCGGCCATTATCTTCTCTCTGAAAATTGTTTTTTTTTTTTTCTTCTTCTTTCGATTCGGTATTGTGTTGGAAGATAGAGAGGGACGGAGCTGTATTAGTTGCGAATAGCTTCTAGCATAAGCTTTTATTATTATAAAATTAAATATTCAAAATATCTCGTGTTGTACATAACACAAAATCACAAATCCCGAATCAGACATGCCGAAAGGCGTTTATAAAGTTTTACCCGCATTCTGAACACAATGAAACGTGTTTCGTAGGATGATTTGAACGTATGTGCGAGTTACGGAATTAAATGATCTATATTAAATTAAATCGATTAAAATAAATCTAAGCGTTTCGAGCTGCCAGGGTCAACCGACAATTCCGATTGCTACGAAAATTGAAATCCGATAATAACTAACTATTACGGATCCAATGGAACAGGTTTCGTCGAATTCCGAGACTGTGCCTCGGAAGGCTATTTTTAAATTCGAATTAAACGATATATTATTAAAATTAAACAAATTACCTTTAAATTAAATTTCAATCATTCAATTATCTTCAGTATCCTCATTAGATTTTACAAGCCTTCAAATTATTTTAAACAGGCTTAGAATCTCAAATTCAACAATTTACCCAATTTCAATTATATAATTCAATACTTTAATTATCTAATAAATATTAATATTCGGAATTCAAGCTAAAATTAACCTTTCAAATGTTAAAAATAATTTGTTATTCCATTTAAATCGTTAAAATTCCCGGGTCGCCACATCCAGGTTTGGCGGGTATATTGATGAACATGTAGAATTTTGATGTTACATGGTGATAATCATGACACTTCTATTATGTTTACTTCAAAGTGTGTAATCAAGACATTATGTTTACTTCAAAGTTTGAGTATCTGTGTGTTTGTCAACAACTAATTAATGAGAACAAAATGTAGATAGTAGCAACGAATGCTTGCTTATGACTTATTTCATAGTTTACAACAAAATTTTATCAAAATTTCAACTTATTTATCTGAACATTATTACTTTTTGCCACTCACTTAAAACTACTTTAAAGTTACAAATCAAAACTACATAAAACGGTTATAAAAATAGCTTTCCTAAACAAACTCTAAGTAACATGAGATTTGATGATAATTAATGAGAATGATTCGTATATCAAAATAGAGAAAAATATCTTTACAGCACTCTTGTTATATTAGGATATACCTAAAGGAATGTGTTAATTATTTGGACTGTTAATCTAGAGGTTCAGGGATCTAATCCTATTGTGATTTGTTAACCAATGTTAAAACAAATGCTCTTGCTATCTTTTTTATGAGTTCATGGGAAAACACTTAAACTGAACTTACTTTTGTTGATGTGTATGGTATAAATAGTCGTGTTTAAATACTTGACTATACATATATTAAGCGTAATAACAAATTTGACATTCTTCTCACATGTGCACAGTGAATCTCTTTCAATTTGTATTTTATTTAACCTGGATAATGCATCTTGGTGTTCAAATTAAACCATAAAATATATACTGGATAGTGCATTTTATTAACATTTTTCTCTTAAGTTTAAGGGCATGTTTATTCTCACTGTTCTCATATCCAAAGTAAATGTTTTAAATTGGTGATTCATAGAAGTTGGTTAGCTAGTTAACATGACTGAATATGCTGAAAATTTAATTTGATGAATCAGCAAAAGTCCCGGATTGTGCAATAGTAGTGTATTTTATTTCTTTGTTACCACAACATGATTTACATACTATATACTTTCATGCTTACATACAAAAAAGCCAACAACACATGACATAATAGTAAATTGGTGAATCACCATCTTGGTAGCTTATATTCTTTCTATTCATTACCCCTGAGAGATTTATATCTGCAATCATTCTACAATATATATATATATATATATATATATATATATCATTATCTGCGAGCAAATCAAACCTGTTGTCTTTCAATGGGAGACGTACTTCATAAATTCGATCAAGAAAAATCCTTTTGTGCGATATTAATAGGTTTTATAAGTAGTGATTGTATAAAACCCTTGGTCTCATATGTTGGAATGCTAAAACCATCTCGTTGGTTATAAATGCAGACAGCCATTCTAGCTAAATTCACACATGCTTCTGCATATGGTTGAGGAAATGAAGAACATAACATATATTCTTTATTCAGTTCTTTCCATGTTTCTGATATAACAGCTAATATATGTTCACGAGCCTCGACCTCAGAAATATTCATCTCTTTCATGTAACATTGTATTGCTGTTGGTGCTTGACCCCTCTCTTGCTCTACCTATTTCAATTTGAGATTTTTACTGTTATTTTAGATATATTCATATGTATGTTTTTTACTGGATATAACAAATTTCTTACTGTTGAAGTTGCCAAATCATTGCATAGTCTGAAGATTATTGATGCCAAACGAATGATCTTTGGACTACTTTCTAAAAGCTCTAATGCTTCCTCTGTAGGATCTTGTGTAAGAAAAAAAAATGCATGAGTTAATAGTAGAGGCCCTGACACTGAAATCCAACCGTTGTTGATATACTCTGTAAGTGATGGTGTATTCTTGCTGTTTTGCCACTTTGCTTCCACCAAGAATGCTTTGCACAAATCTGCCCACTATAGTTGAGTAGCCAATGCTATCAGTAACATATATTTGCACAGGAAAAAAAAGTATGCGGCTATTTAGACACAAAATTAGACACAAACTGGAAACACGAAGCATCTTAGCCGTTAGATATTTTTATCCTTATATGGAAGGTGGAAATAAGAGGGCAATATAATGGTGAAAATCAATTGTGTCACCAATTGTATCCATATTTTGTGTCTAAATAGACTTTACATGGTAAAGTTACTGCCTAAAACTGTTAATATGTTAAGTTAGGTCTTTGTTCACTCTAAAATATAACATAGTATGATAATACTTGTTGAACATGCACAGCACGTTTATATTATTATAAGTAGTGTAAATCATACGTACTTACATCTAATAGATAGAAATATTTGATTTTTATTTAATAAAAAATTAAAAGACCCATGTGTGCTATAAGTGCAAAAGTTTTAACGGTTACAATACTATTATTTCTATTAATTTTGTTGGTAGTAAAATTCGGTTTATGGTTGGTTGGAAAGGGAACGGTGGTGGAAGTTGCAAATCGTTTATGAGATTCTATTGATGGATGCAGTATATTTTTGAATTTCAAAAAGAGAAACCGTTGAAATCATATTCATTAAATTCTCTTTATTAGTAGTAGAGATAGAGATATTCCATGCATCTTCTAGTTAACACGATAACATGTATCATTAATTAAAATCATGAATATTACCGCCTTTTGTAGGAACGGTAGGATATTTAATCCATTATGCTTTGGAATATTGCATATGATTTCCTCAAGAACATCAATAATAGCTTTAAAAATTGTGCTCATGTAACTTGGGAGGTTTTCTAGCTCTTTGATTTCCCATCTGCCAAAGATCTTGTATGTTATTCAGATTGTGATTGTAATCATAAATCATTTTATGGAATAGTGTACAAACAGATACCTATCGACCATACGAGTAAAAAGCTCTAGCTCATCCAAAGAGCCGTAAATGTCATAAATATCATCAAGTATTACCATAAGTGCCACAATTTTTGTTAGCCTTTCTCGGATATATCTGAATTGAGGTTGATATTGAAGGATGGACGCTACAAAGAAACATTCAAATGTCCGGTCTCTAGCAAATTTCAATTGGTGAGCAAGACCTTCACTCATCCACCAACTGATTTATGAAATAAGAAAGGAAGTTATCAAATCGCAAATATGTAAAAGTCCCTCTATCCCGGTACATGTAACGTGTGTGCGCGCATATTATATTTCTAGGATGAACTTTTCTGTGATAGAAAGTCTTATAAAACCGATTTTTATTTCTTAATGCAAATTGTAGTTTTTTGAAATAGTGAAACTTTACTTGCACAGTGAATTTGACTGGCTTAAAAATTAAGAACAAAATGGTTTCATGATGAGTTAGCAATCTCTTTCAATTTAGCTTTGTATAGAAATTCAATTGAATATTGTGTAGCGTGCAACACCCCTTTGCAAGATAGCTAACTTACTCTGTGACCTTAGTCAGTTCCCTTTGATGTATATTTTGTACCATATTGAAATCAAGCTTAGCAAACTGAAGCAAAGTAGATTTCATTTCTGCTTTCTTCTCATAGATGTCAATATATCTTCGTGTTACCAGCCTTTTAGGTCTCCAGTGTGATGGAAGGTCCATTGCATATGCAATTTCTTCTGCAAATGTGGATTTGGTAAACCTTTGCAAATGTGTAGCTGAAAATGACTTGGCTGCATCTAGTATATTTTCTCCTTTGATTGAAAGGTACGAAGCTTGATATATGCTTATCAACCCTTCCACATCATCTGCCATGCTTTCTTTCAAGTTTTTTTCATCCTTCATGAAGGGCTTGAATATATCTATCCACATAAAACAAGAGTTTTGATTTGTTAGATTGTCACTAAAAAATTATTATCCTCACGTTACTCGTAAAGTTTATACCAGACAAAATTGTTAGCTTGAATATATCTTTACGGGTTTTTAAAACATTTAACATTGAAATAGCTGTGTTTTCCCAAATCCATTGTACGTGCAACTTGTACAAGATTCTTTAAAATTGAATTGCTTGACCACTGTGGATAGTGATATATGTCCTGTCTTTTTGTAGAATAATGATAAGAAGCTGATTTTGTACAACCTTTTTACATATGCATACGCCTGTGTGCACCAGGAATCCACATTCAAGCGTTTTTGTATCCCCAGTTATTTCAGATTCAACTCCTTTTTTATGTAAAAGCAAATAAACAAGTATTTGTGCATGTTTTCTACTGGTTAGGGATAATCTATAAAATAAATTTGAAATATTTGGGCACTTTCAAGGCATTCAAAACTATATTTTAAGTTTGCATGAAATATCAATATTTTCAATTGTTTATATATACTTGCGATTTCTAAGTGTTTAAAAGTAAATGATTCAAAACCTTGCATGGATTTTACTGTTTAATAGAACTTACGTACAAAAAAATTATTTGAAAACAAAGTTCTTTTCCATAAAAATGAAATGCATGAAAGGAAAATGCTTTTAAATGATGTGCTCTAAAACTCCTACACACAAACAAGAATGATATTAACATTTGTCCAATATTTTTAATTACTTTAAGTGCTTTTTACACACACACTAAATGATCTAAATGTGTAGAAGTTAACACACACTCATAAACAACACACTTATTAATTCATATACATTACACGGTGGTGTGAATTTATAATCGTACCTTCCGAAATCATAAAACGATGTTGTCTGAGAAGCCTGAATAGTACCGCTGTTGCATGAAGTCCATCGTTTTGCACGAGATTGATATAACCACTCGTCATCAAATCATTTAACATCGTTTTTATTTGATCTTCAAAATAGTAACCAAGTCCTAGGTGTTCAACTGAATCAATGAGCATAATCTGTGCAAATGGCTCTGAGACATTGAACAAAGCTCGCACCTCTTCTTTGAAATCCCTAGCTAGAGCCCCGTACTTTTCCTCCTATATATGCACAGGTATAACATTGTGTTAGCATTTTACTATTCCACATCTACGACCTAAATTTATAAGTTTAGAAAAGAAAACACAACGTTCCTAACTTAATCATACCGTGCAATTGTTGTTTATGGACCGAACCGAACTGTAATCCCATTGGTTAGGTTCATAGTTACTTGAGCTTCTGATAACATCATCAACATTGCTTTTTTTGTAATCGTTTCTAACATTTACTGAAAATATAGGCATGAATTTCTTTTGAGCATGGTGACATGGGATGATAGTTAAAGTTTTCCATGGACGATTTGTGCATACTTTACGCGAAAGTTTCAAGCTGTGGTCGACCAGCGATATGGGTCGAATAAAACCAAACACCCAAATGCTCATACCTGCAGACTTTGTGAGTGCCTTTAGAAGCTTAGAAAAAGAGGAGAACTGATAAAGTTTGGCAGAACTTGTGAGATGTAATAGTCTTTTTATAGATGCATATTGCCATATTCTAAACCAATCAAGATGCACTTTTTGTCTAATATAACGGGTCACCATAGAAGAAGTATAGGTTGCTGCATGTATTCATCAAGGTTCGAAGTTCCGGTTTCCGTTTCCGTTCCGGTCAGTTGAAAAATTCAAAATTCCGGATCTGTTTCGGGATTTTCGAAAATTCCGTTTTAAATCCGGTTTGTGAATTCCGGTACATTTTTGTTATAAATGCGCAAATATGTATGCAACACTGATAGCCAATTACACTAAATTATTCAAGTGACATAGAAGTTATAAAACATACAACATAAAAATTTAATACTAAAAGCTATTTCTCTGAGCATCATGTAAATTTTGTTAATCGCTCTCTTCATCTTGTGATGGATTATAATATGTTGGAAAAGCATATTGCTGTATCTGATCCGAACTTAAAAATGTCGTCGTCATATTATCAAAGGGTGAAGGTTCTACTTGATGGTTCGTCAGCATACGGCTGATTTAATCCACAATACGAATAACCTCCGGTATAATCAGACGTAGAATAACTAAAACTCGGGACATTGTTAGAAATATATCTGCCATCATAATCCCCTTGATCTTCATGTACAACGTTCAAATTTCTATCTCTTCGTTGACTATAGTCATCTGCTTCATAATTTTGGATATGTCTTTGAGAATCATCAAAAGTGGAACCAACGCCATAACCACTAGAACCAATACCGTCACCACCAGCATTACTTGAATCATCATTTGATGAACTATCATTTTCAGTATTTTCTGCAGATACATTATCATTGTCCGATCAAGGATTATCGCTTGCATTATCAAGTAGTGGATTCTCAGCTTCTCTAGTCCAATACTAATTGATATATGTTCACTTATTTTCAAAGTCCAGCTCCCGTTTCCCATTTAGATCATAATTTCACTTTTCTCAAAATGAATCAACACCAATTCAAGACTCCAACTAAAATACCATTGTTCTTCGCTGGTTTCTCATTTCAAACATACAAAGCCCTAGATTTTGTATTCTGTTCACATCAACAAAATATGAATAACCCATCGAAGCTTAAATATATTTTATCCAAAAAGGAAAAGGGCAAAGGAAATTGAAGGTAACAATTTAGTGTTTTTCGTTTTTAATTTTTTTTCAGTGATTTTCTTCATCGCAATGTCCGAAAACGAAAACTTCATCGAATTCCGGTCCGGTCAACACCGGATCCGAAACGGAAACGACGGGATCCCGATGTGCCGGCCGGAAGTTGGAACCTTGGTATTCATACATGCTGCATGCATATTTTTTGGTATGCAACACAAACATCACATTTTTGAAAAAGATGATTTACGGACACCCAAGCTAGTTCAAAATAATTTAAGAAGTCTATGATAATTCAAATCGTGTCGTGATGAAGGCCTCAGTCTGAATAGCGCTGACTAGCATGTGCAATTTGCGATTAACAGAGCTTTTATAGCGGAGGTGTATATATTATCCATATTAACAGAGGCTTTATAAATACTAATCCATTCTTTTTCCGGCATTAATATACAAAAGTTTGTTTAACTGTGTAACTATAAAAGCCTGTGACATATTTCAAAATTCGATATGGTTTACAAGTTTTTAGGTGTAATGGATTTTTTTTGGAAATACCAATAAAAGAGATATGTCTACGGCACGTGTTTTAAACATTATTACTGTGAATTTGTACCCGTGATATCTATGTTGGTATGATTTACAATTTATACATCAGGCGGCTGTTGCATTGTTACGTCATATGTACCATTGATTGCTATGTTGTCTGCAACATCATACCCCACACATTACAGATTTTAGCTTGTTCTCTAGGATTATGTATTTGTTGAACTTATACATACAACCATCAAACTGGTACCCATCAAACTGGTTTGGACCGATCGTAAATGGGTTGGATAGAATTTTACCCCGAACTATTTCGAAGATAAATAAACCCGATCAATTGGACCTTTTCAATAAATGAATCAATCCAACCTGACCCGTTTAATAAAAGAGTCAATCTGATCTGATCCGTTTATCAAAAATTGCATCATAAACGGCAAAACAAGCACAAAAAATTGAAACAGTGTATCATTATATTATTAATACTGTTTATATAACCAAAAAGGGCACCGCTAGAAATATTGCTTATACATGAAATATCAACCTAAAATATTCATATGTTCAGATGTAAACTCTGGATCCTCTTCAAAAAAATTCAAATGATACAGCAAAAATCTGTGATTGGTTAATGACGAAGACAGGAAGAATAAAGACAATATTGTCAGGCGACCTGTTTAAATAGATATATGTTGTATGACCAGTCATATGCAATCGAAGATAATAGAAGGTAAGAGCACTGAAGAAATGGTGTCTCTAGTCTACTGTATCTACGGAAATGGCTATGAATACAAGGGTTCAGAACTTTTACATCTGAGTGGGATCTGTTCACCTCATGCCATGCATACATTTAGCTAATGTGACAAATACAAGCTACTCGACAGGCTTATATTATATGACTAGAGTACATGTTTCACAGCATGTTAGTGGAATTTATTACTGGAACAATGTATATCATTATTTGTAGAAATCAGTACCTAGCTATTTGATGTAGCGCAACATGCCTGCAAGTTACGACCTAACACTATTTGCAAGTTTCGACCTAACACTATTTGGGAGCTAGACCTAACTCGAGCGAGTTAAAAATTCAAGGAAGAAAACCCAACAGCCTAACAAGTTGTATTGATCGACCTAGCGAGTTAACTCACTCAATGCGCATTTCCTTAGGTCGTTACGACCTAACGACTTCCGACTTAACATGTTCGCCGACCTAAACGAGCTACGACCTACGAGCTACATGCTATTTGGAGTTATGCCGCTTTCTCACTTAGGTCGCTTGTCTTAAGTTGTTTTCTTTCGCGAGCTTCCTTAGTTCGAATGAAGCCTTAGGTCGCTACTTGCTTATGTCGCTGATGGTTCCTTAAGTCGCGCCAGTGTAGGTCGCTCAAGATCTTGAAGATGTGCTATTTCCTTATGTCGCTGAAGCTTAGGTCGCGTGTGTTGTAATTAAGTCGTAGGTCGTGTAATATTAACTCATGTTGTAAGTGTTTTGTAATTGTCTGTGATTAGGTCGTTAATGACCCGTTTTAGGTCGTAGGTCGTAAGTCGTGACTGTTGTAACTCATATGTTGTTGTATTGAGTCGCATGGACGTTAAGTCGCATATGTGTGGTGTTGTAAATCGTATAAATAGCGGGTGAGTTGTATCATTTGAGTTGGTTGATTTTGAATAAACTTTTTTTTGAGTGCTTTGTGCCTCTTTAAAATTGAAAGTTGAGTGTTATCTCGTTTCTCCATTTTCGGTTATTTGAGTGCACTTCAAACAAAGGATTTGAAGCCGATTCACGAGATCTCGTGCGCGAGATCAACGTAGAAGAATCGTAGATCTTTTAACACGGTATCGTGCGCGATCAACGTGTTGGAGATAGATAAAATCCGGTATCTCTTGAAATCAACGGATTTGGACATTTATCCTTGGTATCTTTAATCCATCAATCTATATTTGCATCATTCCATCGTTGTTTGTTCGTTGTGCATCATTTGATCACAACTTGAAGTTATCCGCCGCATCAAATTGGTATCAGAGGTAGACTTAGCCAATCATAACTAAGCCGAGCGTATTGGGAGCCGAGTTGAAGTTTTGGAGTTCAAGGCCGAGAGTCAAAGCAATTACAGCCGAGCTAAGTGCAGGCCGAGTGAAGTGTGTTTGGATTTGTTGAAGATTCGACAATGCCTCCGAGACGTGCTAATCGATTTCAAAATGTTGAAGATGTATATCAAAAACAAGAAGCTGAGCAAATGGAACAATGTATAAATGAAAAGTTTGATGAAGGTATTGGAAAGTTAGAGAAATTGATGAATGACATGAATCAAAGTCAAAGGAGAAGGTCATCAATCTCGAACCATGGAGAAAACAAGGTTTCACCATCGGTTTCGGAAGCGATGAGGGTGTCACCACAATCCCATCGAGATCGAAGAGAATCATCAGTTTCTATGAGGCAAGAACATCATGAGTATCGAGGTGAAGAGAGAAGAACTTATCATGGATTTAAAGATGATCCGTATCGTGATGCCGAAAGTCATGATAGAAGGGACATGCATGATCGTAGATATGCAGATGGACAAGATCGATATCGACATACATATGATTTTGAGGAATATGGTGATAAAGAAAGTATTCATGATCGAGATCGAGGTCAAGTGCAAAATCGATATATTGATTCAGAGAATGATCGTAAATGGGAGTCGGGGATGAAAACATAGATTCCAGAATTCAAAGGGGGAATGATTGCGGAAGAGTTTCTGGATTGGTTATCAAATGTTGAGGAAAATTTTGACTTCATTGAAGTACCTGATCATCGTAGAGTTAAGTTGGTTGCTACACGATTGAGGGGAAGAGCTATGACATGGTGGCAACAAACTAAACTTACACGGGAAAGAATGGGAAAGTCAAAGATTGTTTCATGGGAGAAGATGAAGAAGTTGATGAAAGCTACTTTATTGCCTTATAATTATCAGTCTCTTATGTATCAACGCTTGTAGAATTTGAGACAAGGAACAAAGTCAGTAAATGATTATGCAGATAAGTTTTATCAACTTATTGCTAGAAACGATATCATGGAGACGGAGGAACAATTGACAGCTAGATTTGTTGGAGGATTGAGAATGAAAATTCAGGATATGGTGAATATGTTTGATCCAAGATCCGTTGCTGAAGCACACCAGAAGGCTCTAGCTTGTGTGAGGCAAGGTAGAAGAGGAGGTGGTGTGTTTACAAATTCCAACAATCAAGTGAAAGGGGATAGTAGCAATACGAATGTTTCCAAGGCTGTTGGATAACCAGTTGTCAATGAAGTTTCTAAGGTCAAGGTCAACAACAATTTCAAGTGTTATAACTGTCAGGAGTTTGGTCATAAGAGCAATGAATGTCCGAAGCCTAAGAAGCGAACGATGGTTGCCGAGGTTGAGGATGAGGATGCAGAATTAGAATGTTCCAATTCACCACAAGTTGAGGAGGAAGAAGAATTATTGGCGGGAGACGAAGGATATTCTTTAATGATGAGGAGATCTTGCTTGACGCCAAAGCAGGAAGAGGAGACTAGCTGGTTGAGGAGTAATATCTTTCAGTCAACTGCACTATTTTGGGAAGGATTTGTAAGTTTGTTATAGATGCGGGAAGTTGTGATAACATTATCTCTCAGAAGCTGTAAAGAAGTTGACGTTAAAGACAGAGAAGCATCCCAAACCCTACAAATTAGCGTGGTTGAGGAAAGGTAGGGAAGTGGAAGTTAGTCGAAGAGCTTGTGTATATTTTCTATTGGAAAGAAGTATAAAGATGAAATTTGGTGTGACGTGGTAGATATGGACGTATGTCATTTGTTGTTGGGGAGACCGTGGCAATTCCATAGAGCTGTGCAACACGATGGAAGGACAACTGTTATTGTTTCATTTTCGAGGGCACTAGAATCACTTTAGTTCCTAAAAAGCAATAACCAAGTGAAAACAAGTCGGAGGAAATCGAGGAACTTAAGACTCTGTTATCTTTGAAGAAGTTTGTCAAAGAAATAGAAGATGAGCCTGAAGTATTTCTATTGATTGGACGTGAAAGTAGTGAAACAGTTGAAATTCCTGAGGAAGTTAATCCAATGTTGAAGGAATTTGAAGATGTATTTCCTGAAGAATTACCAAAAGAGTTACCACCGTTGAGAGACATACAACACCAGATTGATCTTGTTCCGGGAGCTGTGTTACCGCATAGACCACATTATAGAATGAGTCCAAAGGAGCACGAGGAGTTAAGAAGGCAGGTGGAGGAGTTACTTGAACAAGGGTGCGTACAAGAAAGTTTAAGTCCTTGTGCAGTACCAGCTTTGTTAGTGCCAAAGAAGGATGTAACTTGGATAATGTGTACAGATAGTAGAGCACTAAATAAGATTACAGTGAGGTACAGATTTCTCATGCCTAGATTGGTTGACTTGTTAGATCAGTTGAACGGAGCTGATATCATTTCAAAGATTGATCTGAAGAGTGGGTACCATCAGATTCGAATTCGACTAGAGGATGAATGGAAGACCGCATTCAAGACACGGGAAGGATTGTATGAATGGCTGGTCATGTCGTTTGGTCTTTCGAATGCACCTAGTACTTTTATGCGGGTGATGAATCAGATCTTTCGACCGTTTATTAGAAAGTTCATGGTGGTATACTTTGATGATATATTGATATATAGTGGAAGCACAGAAGAACATCTACAGCACTTGCGGGAAGTGTTGATGATACTTCGTCAAGAGCAATTTTATGCGACAACAAAGAAGTGTATGTTCATACCACACAATGTTTTGTTTTTGGGGCATGTGTTGTCCAAGAAAGGTATCCATGTGGATCAAGGCAAAGTTGAAGCAATCAAAGATTGGCCACAACCCAAGACTATAACCGAAGTGAAAAGTTTTCATGGGTTAGCATCATTCTACTGAAGGTTTATTCCGCATTTTAGTAGCGTGATGGCACCGGTGACAGATTGTGTGAAAGGTAAGCAGTTTGTGTGGACTGAAGAGGCTGATTCTTCTTTCCAACAGATCAAGACACTCTTGACTACAACACCGATTCTTAGATACCCGGATTTTCAGTTGCTTTTTGAGCAAGATACTGATGCGTCTAAGGTTGGAATTGGTGGAGTATTAAATCAGAAGGGTCGTCCAATTGCTTATTTTAGCGAGAAACTTTCTAGAGCCAAGACAAGATACAGTACCTATGACTTGGAGTTCTATGCTATTGTCCAAGCCATAAAGCACTGGAGACACTACTTGTTTTATAAAGAGTTTGTGTTATATACGGACCATGAAGCATTGAAGCATTGTAGGGAAAGGATAAGATTGCAGCCAGGCATGCTTCATGGATCGCATACTTGCAGCAGTTTACATTTGTTGTAAAGCATAAGTCGGGAATTACAAGTCGTGTGGCAGACACATTGAGTAGAAGAAATCATTTGTTGAAGACGATGAGAGTTGAAGTGACGGGGTTTGATGTACTTCCAGAATTGTTTGCTGAAGATCCTTACTTTGCTGAGATTGTAGATGAAGTCAAGAAAGGGAAGACAGATGAGTATGTGTTGGTAGATGGTTTTCTATTCAAAGGAAATCAGCTATCTATATCAGAGTGCAGTTTGCAAATGAAGATCGTGAAGGAATTGCATGAAAAAGGTCATGTGGGAAAAGATCATACCTTGCAGTTAATTTCTCAATCATATTTTTGGCCTTCCATGAGAAAAGAAGTTGAAAGATTTGTGCAGAGATGTCACATATGTCAGGTTTCCAAAGGGACAGCTACTAATGCAGGATTGTATATGCCATTGTCCGTGCCTACTAGACCATGGGTTGACGCTAGCATGGATTTTGTTTTGGGTTTGCCAAGAACTCAACGAGGAAATGATTCTATATATGTTGTGGTGGACAGATTTTCGAAGATGGCATATTTCATAGCTTGTAAAAAGACCGCTGATGTAGTTCGTGTTGCTCAATTGTTCTTTAAAGGAATTTATCGACTACATGGGCTACCTGATGTTTCTGACCGGGATACTCGATTTCTAAGTCATTTTTGGTTGAGTCTGTGGAAGATGGTTGGGACTAAGCTGAATTTTAGTAGCGCCTATCATCCACAAACGGATAGACAAACGGAAGTGGTGAACGGATCTTTGGGAAACTTGTTGAGATGTCTTGTGAAGGATAATTTGAAGAGCTGGGATGTGAAACTATGTCAGGCAGAATTCGCACATAATCATGCCGTTAATCGGAGTACTAGATTCAGTCCATTTCAAGTAGTATATTTAGCAATTCCGAAGGGACCGTTGGATTTGTCGATAGTTCTATTGCAGAAAGGGATTGTTAAACGAGCTTGTGATTTCATGAATGAGTTACAGGAGTGCCACCGGATTGTTCATAAACGATTGCTTAAGTCAAATGAGAAGTATAAGCAACTGGCAGATAAGAAGCGAAGGAGTGTGGACTTCAAAGAAGGTGATTTTGTTTACGCAGTATTGACGAAAGATCGTTTTCCAGTTGGAACTTACAACATATTGAAAGCTCGAAAGATGGGTCCAGTAGAAATCCTGAAGAAGATCAATGATAATGCTTATCGGTTGAGATTACCGGATCGTATCCACACTACAGACGTTTTCAACATCAAACATTTGATTCTGTATCATGAAAATCAGCTTGTCGAGGAAAAGGAGAGTGTGAATTCGGGGTCGAATTCTTGTCAACCGGGGGAGGATGATGCAGCGCAACATGCCTGCAAGTTACGACCTAACACTATTTGCAAGTTTTGACCTAACACTATTTAGGAGTTACAACCTAACTCGAGCGAGTTAACAATTCAAGGAAGAAAACCCAACGACCTAACAAGTCGTATTGATCGACCTAGTGAGTTAACTCACTCAACGCGCATTTCCTTAGGTCGTTACGACCTAACGACTTCCGACTTAACATGTTCGCCGACCTAAACGAGCTACAACCTACGAGCTACATGCTATTTTGAGTTATGCCGCTTTCTCACTTAGGTCGCTTGTCTTAAGTTGTTTTCTAATGTCGCTTCCAGTAGGTCGCGAGCTTCCTTAGATCGAATGAAGCCTTAGGTCGCTACTTGCTTATGTCACTGATGGTTCCTTAAGTCGCGCCAGTGTAGGTCGCTCAAGATCTTGAAGATGTGCTATTTCCTTATGTCGCTGAAGCTTAGGTCGCGTGTGTTGTAATTAAGTCGTAGGTCGTGTAATATTAACTCATTTTGTAAGTGTTTTGTAATTGTCTGTGATTAGGTCGTTAATGGCCCGTTTTAGGTCATAGGTCGTAAGTCGTGACTGTTGTAACTCGTGTGTTGTTGTATTGAGTCGCATGGAGGTTAAGTCGCATATGTGTGTTTTTGTAAATCCTATAAATAGCGGGTGATTTGTATCATTTGAGTTGATTGATTTTGAATAAACTTTTTTTGAGTGCTTCGTGCCTCTTTAAAATTGGAAGTTGAGTGTTATCTCCTTTCTCCATTTTCGGTTATTCGAGTGTGCTCGAATCAACGAATTTGAAGCCGATTCACGGAATCTCGTGCGTGAGATCAACATAGAAGAATCGTAGATCTTTTAACACGGTATTGTGCGCGATCAACATGTTGGAGAAAGCTAGAATCCGGTATCTCTTGATATCAACGGATTTGGTCATTTATCCTTGGTATCTTTAATCCATCAATCCATATTTGCATCATTCCATCGTTGTTTGTTCGTTGTGCATCATTTGATCACAACTTGAAGTTATCCGCTGCGTCACTAGTGCTATCACCAAGAGAGTTGCATCAGGGAGAGTGTTCAACTTCAACCGTTGCCAACCAAAATGCGTAGTTGTCAGATAAATTGTATTTCAACACATGAAAGTTCTATGCATGTTGATTTCTATAATTCGTCGGTTAGTATCAGTAAATAACTGGACGACCACCATTACTTTTGACTGAAAATGGTTACACAACGTATATGAGAAATAGAAACAAGCAGTATACATATATGTTACATTTAAATTGCCATAAACATACAAGTACATCTCTCTACCTTAACCGTGATAAAATTAACTTAAAGCATACTTATAATGATTAGTTTACTCTTTCTAACGGGTTCTAAATTAAAATGGTGTATGCTTTTTTTCCAATCACAAAAACTTTCTGCTATATGTAGCTTTCATGTTTAAGTGAAAATACAATTAGTGTACATGTAATGTAGATGAACTTGATGCATGTATAAAAGTTAGCTTTGCATGCTAATGGACATGCTAGTTGTAGAATCAAATATGTTTTTAAATTAGCTTTACAAAAGAAAGGCAAGTTCAATTTGAGAAACCTTTTGTCCTATCAAACCAAAGTAAAGATAAAAATAGTTTTTCTTTTTTAATAAAATTTTAAAAAAATCTACTATTAAATACCCATGAAGCCAAAATTTTAAAACTATGACCTTGTTAGTTCAGTTGATCTCATAATAAGTTCACTAGCCTGAACGTTTTAAATATACTTAAATATCCTTCCTGACTTCATTTTACCTCAAAACTCAACCACTATGGTTGGTAACTTCTTCACATTTACTGCAATGCATTCATTAATCACATATCCAGCTACAAGTAAATTCAGATTTACCAAAGTAATTACATCAAAGCAGGTACAAAATATGAAAAAAAAAAAAACAAAAGGTAATTATATCAAAGTAGAAATAAAAATGAAAATTGTATCTTTTACTATGCAATCAATGATCACCTACGTATGGTGTAGGAAACTGAGTAAGCTGCTCTGCATCAACATGAAATTTGAAAATATCTTAATCTTCTAATTCAACTTCCGTAGCAACTGTATTCCCGTATAACCAATCACGCATGCAAACTAATGCCTTCACAATATCATCTTTAAGGGAACTGCAATAATTGTCCAAAATTCTTCCGCTAACGCTAAATGCACTTTCAGATGCAACGATGATGATAGGCACGACTAAAGCATCTTTTGCCATCAGAGAGAAAGAGATATCTAAGTCGTTTCGACTGCCAAAATGAAAGAATATACGATCTAGCAGTCCATGTTTTAAATACAACTTAAGTTCCGAATAATGAGAAATTTCAGCAAATTCCAAAGTTCTAAATATATCAAATTCTTCCATTGCATCAATACACACATGCGAATAAGGTCCAATAAACGGATTACTACAATCTAATTCTTTTGGTCCACTTGCTTCGTTGTCGGATTCCTTCTCTAATTTTCTTTTGTACTCCTTATAAAGACCTTTTTATTTTGACTCTACGACCTCAAATCTTTCACCGCAATCATTGCCGTAAAGCCTTTTGCAACAAAACTTGACAAAAATCCATCTTGTATGTAGCGGCCCTGACTCGACCTTCGAAAATCGGCACCGAATACGACACTCGTATTCAAATGCCGGAGATCTAAATGTCGAATCTGGTTCGCCGGAGCTTATAACACATTAAGTACAACGCAGCGGAAGAAATGAATATATCAATATACAACATTGATACAATATCTGATACAATGATGATACAATGAATATCGATATACATCAAAGATATGATACAAGACAATAGCAGCGGAAAGAAAAGATAACACCAGCAGCGGAACAATATGTCTTCAAGAGAGAACTCCAGTATTGGTAATCTCCATCTCCAAGGCACCAATACAGAAATAGCTCGAACTTCCAATAACGATGTTTCACAAAGATAAGCAAGTGCAGTCCATATCCAAAGACTGAACTAGCTCCAGATAATCTACTAAACCTGACTATCTGAAAAACCCAACTCTAGACTGCCCGTGTGAGAAAATTGTAGGCACCCATAGTTTAGGAATGGAACAATAAACTCCAGGTCGTCATGGGACTGGTATGAGCAAACAAAACAGTTTATCTTTTAAAACAAACAACAAAAGAATTTAAAATAAATCCGCAACGCTTTTTGGAAAATGAAACTACCACAAGGCCTCCCGCCACACACACAATGCAAACGCAGAATTGGAGGAGATTTCTCCTTATGGTAGTCAAATATGCTTGATATGAGAAAAATTTCTTTGATATTATTACTAGTGCATAGTGTAGAAAACCATTTCGAAAGTATAATATTAATCCTAGCCAGCATACAACCATTATTGTATGCCTACTATAGCTACCATCTAAACAGTGAGGCGCCACCATAAGTAAATGGCAGGTTATACAACTAAAACCGTACAAGGCGCGTATTGAAGATTGGATTTTTCAACAAATGGTCAGGCTAAGGAACTTCCTATTGCCACAAGGGTATGCCTCTGGAGGGACGTCCCGAGAACCTACCCGGCTCTCTGCCAACGCAAGGCCGGTTTACCTCTGTAACTAGGTAACTACTACTCGAGCATGCCATCTCCTGGTCCTTTGGGACCTTTATCAGAGGCCCTCTCAACCACAAAGCAATCACAAAGTAATAGATTTGCAATGACCACATGGATTAAGTATCTGGGCTCCATACCATGATAACACCATTTTCCAGAAGGAAATGACACACCCTAAAGGGAGCGACCCTCATAACCTTGTCTCATTTTTCCTGTTTCGACCATTTCCGGGGTGCGAGGTCCTGATGCAGTCTCGTCCACAAAGCTATGCTTTATACATAAGTCATGCTTTGATCAACAAATGATACACAGCAACACTCAGCATGCCACACTACCAAATTGGGTGCATATCACTGAAAAATATCAACTACATAACCTCTGAGCTCGTACGTCTCAGAGAAGGGTGTTATGCTAGGAGAATAAATTTTCCGCCACCAAACAGAAATGTATTTGATAGAGATCAGTTTTATATCTCAAAGTGTAATGTCAGACATACAACCATACAAGTCTGTTCCGGGTTCGAACAGAACCGAAGGCACTTCATCCAATAAAGGAAGAAGCCCTTGCAATCCGGGTATTCACAATCCAGATTGGACTTCCCATCACTTAGGAATCTCTATACCGTAGCTACTCGGTGCAGAGACAATCGATAAGTTATCCTATCATTCTCGTAAATACCCGGTCTTCAACACCGGTCTTCAAATGCAATCCATAACATCGTATCACTATTCGGAATGGGTTATATGACACAAGGTTCTCTACCGGCTAAACCGAATAATGAGCGCAATATTTTAAAACATATGGATATGGGATTTCAGTTAAGTCACCACTGTTAAAAACCCAAAATCTTTCTTCAAATGGTTTAACAAATTACCATTTCAAATCTTTAAACAAAAACATTTATTTCACAAAGTTCACCCAGTTTCACAAAGATTCATACATAGATTTCAAAACTATTTCCATTCCAATTAGGATTAACTCATCCAATCTTTAAATTAAACATTTAACTTATAGCTTTCAAAACACGTTTTCAAAGATTTATTCGTAACTTGGGAAGCCCTTTTCATTTTAGTCTTGAAATCCTTTTAACACAAATTAGAAGTTCATTTCTTATGTGAAAGCTTTTATTATTTGAAAACAAATAGTTTTCGTTTCGGAAAAATCGATTTTATTTGCACGAGTTAAAGCCCTTGAATTAAATTCAAATTCCCAAATCAATACCTTTAAAATGGTTTAACACATATATAACTTGTATAACATCTCTAGTCCCTAGTTTCCAAACATAGAATCCAATTTTAAATTTTGAATTTTGAATTTAAATTTAAATCAAATTATTTAAACTTCAAGACTTAATCAAGTTATTCAAAAATAAATTTTATCTTTGAAATTCCTTTTCAAAAACTTTTTACTTTAAACCCAATCCATTTCCAAAACCATTTGGATTCAAAAATTCAATTTTTTAAAATTATTTTAAAAAATCTGTGACTTAACCGATTTCCACGTGCAATCCATATTTGTGTGTATGGTGTAGTCTAGGGGTTTTACACAATAAAAGTGAAACACCATCAATCAGTATAATATAACGCTTATCTTTCATTCACAGGTCTCAGATATAATATATCATAGATAATGAATTACAGTAAACACAGCTCAAATCAAAACAGGGCATCACAAACAGGGATATCAAACAATTCAATCATCCAATAGAATCCTAACATACATAATTAAGATTAATTAATTGTCTGATTAATTTAAATCAGATTAATTACTTATGAATTATTAAACTTGGTTAATTAACATTAATGAATTACAAATCATTTTGATTAATTATTCTTTAATCATTTATTAGGTAACCATTAATAATAAGTTAATTAACCTTTAATTATAATTCATCAACCTTTAATTATTAAATAATTAAACTTTAGTTACTTAATTAACCATTGATTATCTTTAATTAATTAATTTAACCCTTAATTAATTAATTACCATTAAATTAATTATCCTTAATTAGTTACGCTAAGTGACTATCCCTAACCTTAAATAAATGTTAATCACTTGATTAATCCACCTTTAATCATTAATTAATTACTTTTAATTAAGTAATTACCTTTAAGCAATTAATTACCTTTAATTGTTTTCATTAATTAATTTCCATTAATTAATTGCCTTTAGTTTAATCAATTATTCTTAACCTAATTACCTTAATTAATTAATCACATTAATTAATCATTCTTTAAATTAATTAACCTTTAATCACTTTATTAACCCATCCTAAATTCATTAATTATCCATCCTTAATAAATTTCATAAATTAATCAATCCTTCATTATAAATTAAATAACCTTAAATTAATAATTAATTTATCTTTAATTACTAAACCTTGTATTTAATCATCATTAACAACATAAATTAACTTTACTTTTAATAAAACATTTGAGTAACTTCTTAACTTCATTATCAAGTTTATTTAAAATAAACTCTTAAATTAAAGGTTGGGCTTATTGAAATACTTTTGAATTCAAAGATAATTTTACTTTTAAAACCGTTAATAAATTACAACTTAAATTAACCTTGATTATTTAAGAGTGGTGATTAATAAACTGTTTAAGCTTGATTAACTCCAAACTTTAAAATTTGTTCCTCCAACTAGCTCTGAAAACTTGTTTAAATTTTTTTTAGTATCTAGTAGAAACTTGAAAACTTGAAATCGGTTTTAAATTGAAATCTGGAAACTTGTAATATCCAAGCCAATTTTCAAATTCTCCGAGCCCGAGCTTTTAATCCCCGAGTTCAACCCGAGCTAACTACCTAATATCCCCGAAACCAAACTTCCCTTTTATCTTTGTTTAATTTAAACTTTAAAACTGAGATTCTTCACACGTGAATTACCCGATTCAAGGCTCGAGTTAACTCATCACCTATACGAGCATCTACCCGAGCTAAACTTCATCTTCCCCAACCTGACTTCGCCTGAAACTCACGAGTGCACCGTGCACATGCACCATCATCAGTACGCTCTCCAATTTTTTCCGTAGCCACCATCGTGTCTGTGATGACCTAATCATTCAAATTAACTACCCAGAAAATTGAAACAACGACGAACTCGTAATTTCGCTATTCAACTCAAACTAGATCATTTGATCATCAGAAAACCGTCACGTTTGATCGCCTCAAGCCACCATCAACGTCGCAACTTTGGTTGAAGCTCTGCCTACCTCCCACTGTCCTATTGCCACCGGTGCGATCGACCCAATATCCTCGATGACGCCGCACGAACCGAATTTTCGACATCGTTTTCGAACTAGGATAAAACCCTAGTTTGCTATGGACAATCACCACAGTGCATTATAAAATTAACTATTATTTTTCCCACGATCTACCTTCTTCCAGATATCTTCGACCCCAACCACAACCCATCATTCGACGTCACTCGCCAGAGAATAGCAAAAATGTAGATTTTGTTCAACATTCAATTTCTCACAAATTATTAAACAAAAAATTATGAAATGATTTTCCAAATTCATCATTTCCTAAGTTAAAACAGTTTATATGATCAAATTATGAAACTAAAACATTTGATTCTGGGCTAAATTTAATTCCTCACTGTATATATATCATTTTCCAAATAAATGTTTAATTTAAATACTTGAATTTGCTTTTTAAAATGATGTTATACATATACAAGCGTATTTCATTCAAGAATCAAAGCTTTAAAAGGTTTGGATGGGATGATTTTTAATTTCCTATCAGGTTTTAAAAACCCGTTGTTAGACAGAGATAGCTCTGTATGTATACACAGGCACACATCTAATCATTTCAACACATATATATACATATAAGCCCATAAATACATCCACATCCATCAACGCTATCATCACAGGCATAAGATCCAAAAGAAACTGGTTTAAAAATTAAAGTTTGCTCACCTTTTTTCCTGAAGGCAGAAAGTTCCTGACAGTTTCAAAAGAGATGGAAGCCTGAAATTTTTTCTTTTTTTCCTACTTAAATCTTGAAGTTTAGATCTGCAGGTTATAAATACAGATCTTTAATTACTCTTTGTTGTATTTATTTACTTAATCATCAATAATAGCAGTTTTAAATTTACTTACAATTTGAATTCTTTTATATAGCAGAAAGCCCTTTTTTTCCTTCTTGCTACTTGAAATCCAGAAATACTTCTAGCCTTTGAACTTGATTTTCTCCTGCAACTGATTGATTCAATTGCTTATATTCTTACTTTATTACTGATTAACAATATTAAATTCAAATCTTTAAAAGAAGTCCACTTGCCTTAGTTTATTTCAGAAACCTTGAACTGTTTCCTTAGCCAAAAACTGCAGCTGTGTTTTCTTTTATAAATCTGCAGTTTTGAACTTGTGTTGAAACTTGATTTTGAAACCATAAATTTATTAAACTATACAGTATAAAGTTTTACCTGAGAGATGGAAACGTAAGCTACAGCTTGATGTTTAAGAAGATCTTTTAGATTTTTTTTCCAACTTTGTATCTAAGAAAATGTTTCAGCCTTTTCTGTTTTTTTTTGTTTTTCCCTTTCTTCGGGTGTTGGAGTTTGAAATGCTCAAATCTTTGTTACTTTTCTTTTCAACGATTGGGAGGCTAAATAAATTTGAAAGTGGAAGATGAAGAGTTTTTATGATTTTTAAATCTTAGTATTTTATTCAATTAATTATATTGGATGCCATTTGTAAAAAAATAATTATGAGATCTAAACACTTGTAAATTTTATTTTCTAATTTTGTTTTAAACCCTCTTGTTATCATATTTACATATTTACTTTCAAAATATACATTCATATCAAAGTCTCGTGTTAATTTTTACATACATATATATATATATATATATATATATATATAGATAAAATTTAGTTTAACAAATTCTAAAAGGAGGTATATATATTCTTTATTCAATTCTTATTTAAACTTGAACTTAAGTAAAAATATTTCTATGCATAAGTACACATTTTATTTAAATTTTAAACTCAAGTCACTATTATACTTTTTAAATAAATAATTACCTATATATGTATTATTTTAAACATTTATTTCTTGTTTTATCTACATTTTGTTTATTATCTCTACTTATACCAATCTAAAGAAAGAAATGATTTTAAACTAATTATGCTTTTAATAAATAAACACATATATAATAGTATTTAGTTTTAAACAATTGTTTTGAAAAATCATTTATATCTAATTCAAAATATAACTTTCAAAATAAATACTACATATGTCTGTTGAAATTAGAAAACAAATTTCTACTAGTATAAGATTATATAGTTTTCAAATCCAAATTTTATTTATTAGATATTAAATATAGAATTTCAAAGACCCCAATTAAAATTTGAAAATCAGTATCCAAATAAACAAATATCCTATTTAATCTTAGAAAATTAATTTAATTTACAATTTAAATTCACAAATTTATACAAATTACTAAATTTAATTTTACTCAAAAATCTGGATCGTTACAGATTCCCCCCTTAAGAAAATTTCATCCTCGAAATTTGCTAGGGAGACAAGAAAGAATAGATGATAGATAAAGAAATGATTGATCAGATCAGATTGAAATATTTATTCTGCATTTGGCTTACCAAATCAGAATATCAACAATATGAGAACAAACTCATACTATTTTTTCACAAGATACTCGGGTCCTCCGGCCTACGAATATGCAAGGGCATTGATTAGTTCGAAGGGATAACTAATCGTTCGTAGAATATATCGGATCCCAGAGAATAGATAGATGGATTTAATCTTCCATAATTCTCAAACACTAGATATGGATTCCAACTTAGGTCGAAACACCCCAAAGTACATACCAACCCGTCCCTCTTCGGACCTCGATCAACACAAAAAAATACAATAGAATTTCCAATTTGGTTTTAACCGATTTCGTTTTATGGATTCAATTCAAATTAGCTTCATATCCTATTAACCAATTTAACTAATTCAAAATTTCCTATTTATTTAAAATTTTCAATTTCAAATTTCAAATTCATTAAAATTTAGATCAAAAAGCTGATAAGAAACCGATGAAGATACGAAGTAAGGATTTTCTACAATGATTCGTAGGGCCACCAGCACACCGAAACTTCTTTCTGGAGCTGTCACGAGCCATCAAAAGAATTTGAAATCGAATCAAAGGAGATTGATAGAGAAAGTTGTTTCCGCTATTGCAGGGTATTGACCATTTGTAGTGGTACTCCTCTGTCCCCTATCTCGTCCTCTTCTTGCACTCATACTTACTATCAGTGGATAGTAAGAGAATTTACTTAGGCATTCGACCAGATATCATAGGGATATACACATTCTAGGGTATACTTCACCCTATCTCTAATGAGTTACATAATGTGTTATACTCCTGAGCTAAAGTTTCAACCTTCAGCTCCGATACCAAATGTAGCGGCCCTGACTCGACCTTCGAAAATTGCACCGAATACTATACTCGTATTCAAATGCTGGAGATCCAGACGTCGAATCTGCTTCGCCGGAGCTTATTACACATTAAGTACAACACAACGGAAGAAATGAATATATCAATATACAACATTGATACACTATCTGATACAATGGTGATAGTACATCAGAGATATGATACAAGAAAATAGCAGGGGAAAGAAAAGATAACACCAGCAGCAGAACAATATCTCCAATATGGACTTCAAGAGAGAACTCCAGTATTGGTAATCTCCATCTCCAAGGCACCAATCCAGAAATATGTCGAACTCCCAATAACGATGTTTCACAAAGATAAGCAAGTGCAGTCCATATCCAAAGACTGAACTAGCTCCAGATAATCTACTAAACTAGACTATCTGAAAAACCCAACTCTAGATTGCCCGTGTGGGAAAATTATGGGCA
The DNA here is from genome assembly GCA_030765085.1 of Allium cepa. Classification (NCBI taxonomy): domain Eukaryota; kingdom Viridiplantae; phylum Streptophyta; class Magnoliopsida; order Asparagales; family Amaryllidaceae; genus Allium; species Allium cepa. The sequence continues at coordinate 123,724,050 of CM060940.1, read as the reverse complement.
CCCAGAGTTTAGGAAGGGAACAATAAACTCCAGGTCGTCAAGGGGCTGGTATGAGAAAACAATACAGTTTATCTTTTAAAACAAACAACAAAAAGAATTTAAAATAAATCCGCAATGCTTTTTGGAAAATGAAACTAACATAAGGCCTCCCGCCACACACACAATGCAAACGCAGAATTGGAGGAGATTTCTCCTTATGATAGTCAAATATGCTTGATACGAGAAAATTTTTCTTTGATATTATTACTAGTGCATAGTGTAGAAAACAAATATTAATGCTAGCCAGCATACAACCATTATTGTGTGCCTACTATAGCTACCATCTAAACAGTGGGGCGCCACCATAAGTAAATGGCAGGTTATACAACTAAAACCGTACAAGGCGCGTATTGAAGATAGGATTTTCCAGTAAATGGTTAGGCTAAGGAACTTCCTACTTCCACATGGGTACGCCTCTGGAGGGACGTTGTAACAACCCGCATATTTAGCGGTTGTATATTTGAATATTTTATTTAAATATGACGTCGTTTGTCGGATTATGGTCCGAAAAGTTACTTTCTGCAAACGGTCGAATTGGGACTCAAGACCACTTCCATTGATTTCAAAATGTCGTTTGCGATCTTTTTGAGTATAATCTTTTATATGTTTGGAGTAAGTTGAATTTCGCTACTTTTTCTATTGGGTTTAGGGTTTGGGTTCAGCCCACTAGCTAAACTAATACCCTAACTCAGCCCTCTCCTCTCCTTCTCTCATTCCACTCTTCTAAACTCAAGATCCAACTGAAAATGGTGGAAGGGAAAGGGAAATAAAAATTGCAAACCCTAGTTCTTCTTGCTAGCTCATATTCTTGCTCCAAAATCAAAGAGAACCAATTGGTAAGCCTCTTCTTCATCTTCTCTATCTCTTTCTCTCTTCAATCTCAGAAATTCCTAAACCTAAACTTAGGAAATATTTGTTTGATCTTAGATTGAAGCTAGTAGAGTTGAAGTAGAGTGTGGTTGGCCTTGTTCCTTTGCATTTGAGCTTCTTCTTCTTGTTCTTGAGTTAAAAAGGTGAGATTTTTATCTCACATCTACTTCTCTTGATTTCATTGATGTTGGGTATGAATTCCTAACACCTTGTTCATATGCACTTGCTGTTGGTTTGGATTGAATTGGTGAATATCCAAATTTTTAGTGTTTGGGTTCAATTCTTTAAAGATCCTAACTTTGATATTTGATCATGTTTTTGGAGATGTATAGAAGAGCTAATAGTGCTGGGTTGTCGTATGGCATAAACCCATAGCATCCATCGCTCGTTCGTTTGCAATTTTTTTGGATTTTGCCTTTATGGGCTTGGCTGTTTATTTTGCCTACAGGGGAATTTCAGACGTCTGAACTCTAATTTCAGACGTCTGGTTTCAAAATTCAGACGTCTAGTTTGGATATTCAGACATCTGGAATTGGTCCCTGGAAGACGCAAAATGGCAGAGACAAAGTCCAGATGTCTGGGAATCCATTCAGACGTCTGGTAGTGGTTCAGACGTCTGGAAGGTAGTCTCAGACGTCTGAAATGCGCTGTTTTGCCTATTTTGGCTAATTTTGAGTTAATTTCCAACTTTTATCGATTCGTGTTGATTCCAATTAGTTGTTATTGCATATTTGACTTTGATGACTTGTTTTTGACTTCATTCACGGGTTTTATAAATAATCTCTCTAAATCGTATTAAAAGCTCCCTTCTCCAAATTATAAATTCTATTTATAATGCACACACACAATTTCGCACTTCGAGCAAAGTGGAAGGAAGATTAAATGGTTAGGTAAAACACGGACCATGAATCTGTGCGTTTGTCTTCCCGGTTAGTCCCCGACCTATTCGATTGATCGTTTTGACCTTCGAGTTTGGTTTATCGATGATATGAGGTAAACTTTGTACTGCTTTGAGTGTGAAAGTGACTGATGGATAGTAAAACGTTTAGTGCGAACGAGTGGTTATGGGACATACGTTAACACTTTTCAGATTCCTTTTCGAGAGTTGTGACACATTCCGCCAGTTAGTGGTGTCCAGTACTGGGTCTCTGACCTTCACTACTACGGTTTGTTGCCTTCGGGTATGTGCCTTCGGGTTTGTGCCTTCGGGTTTGTTGCCCTTTAGTATCGCTTCTGATGTTGGTCGTTATGAGCCGCATGGGTGATATTGGGTTGCCCTTTAGTATCGCTTCCGATGTTGGTCGTTATGAGCCGCATGGGTGATATTGGGTTTGGAGTCTTCGGGCTCATGGATCCTTGTTTGTGCAGTACCGAGCTCGAGCAAATTTTATGATGTTTCATTCTTATGTATATTCCCTAGGTATCGCCCTTCGGTGTTGGTCTTTTTGAGCCGCATGATGCGTATTGTTTACCATGTGGAGCTTGTATACCTTATTGGTATTTGTTATTTGCCTTTTGGCTTGCTTTGGGATATTCTTATCCTTTGTTTCTATATGTTGCCGATGATATGAGGCTTGTTATCATATGATTCATCTTTTGTTAGATGATTGTGTTATCTCCTTTAGAGATATTTGTTATACTTTGTAACCTTGCAGGTTTATTGTTGTTCAGTTTATCTAACTGATTTGTTTAGCTAGACTGACCCGTGTATTTTATACTCGGGTCAGACCGAGATATTTCAGGTTAGGTGCATTTGGACTTAGCCTATTTTGCTTCCGCATGGACTGCTTCGCTAGCTTCTTTTTGTCATAGCTTTTGTGTAGTCCTTTTATGTTGAACTCTGATGTGTATTCTTTTGATTCGTCTGTATATTGTGGTTGGCTATACCACTTGACATGTATTATTTTGTATACTCTGCTATGTATCTGTAGATGTGTATATGATGATCTACTGTTCTGTGATGTATATTACATTTGAGTTGTTATATTCTGTTCTGATAGATCCTTCAACCACCTATGGTTTTGATTTAAATATTCATTGGATATGTCGATCTGTTTAGTGTGATTATTGCCGATGTATTCAATAGATAGTTAGAGCAAGGCTATAGATGGTCGCTCCTAACCAGCCATATTCTCCGTGTTAGCAGACGGTACTATCTATTAATACTCTTTGCCAGCATGGGTATAGTGGTGGGGAGTCACAGACGTCCCGAGAACCTACCCGGCCCTCTACCAACACAAGGCCGGGTTACCTCTGTAACTAGGTAACTACTACTCGAGCATGCCATCCCCCGGTCCTTTGGGAACTTTATCCGAGGCGCCTCTCTACCACAAAGAAACCACAAAGTAATAGATTTGCAGTGACTACATGGCTTAAGTATCTGGGCTCCATACCATGATACCACCCTTTTCCAGAAGGGAATGACATACCATAAGGGGAGCGACCCTCATAACCTTGCATCTTTCCTGTTTCGACCATTTCCGGGGTGTGAGGTCCTGATGCAGTCTCGTCCATAAAGCTAAGCTTTATACAAAAGCCATGCTTTGATCAACAAATGAGACGCAACAGAACTCGGCATGCCACACTACCAAATTGGGAGTATATCACTGATAAATATCAACTACATAACCTATGAGCTCGTACGTCTCAGAGAAGGGTGTTAAGCTAAGAGAATAAATTCTCCACCACCAAACAAAAATGTATTTGACAGAGATCAGTTTTATATCTCGGTGTAATGTCAGACATACAAAAGTACAAGTCTGTTCCAGGTTCGAACAAAATCGAAGGCACTTCGTCCAATAAAGGAAGAAGCCTTTGCAATTCGGGTATTCACAATCCAGATCGGACTTCCCATCACTTAGGGAATCTCTATACCCTAGCTACTCGGTGCAGAAACAATCGATAAGTTATCCTATCATTCTCGAAAATACCCGGTCTTCAACACCGGTCTTCAAATGCAATCCATAACGTCGTATCACTATTCGGAATGGGTTATATGACACAATCCTCTTCCGGCTAAACCGAATAATGAGCGCAATATTTTAAAACATATGGATATGGGATTTTAGTTAAGTCACCACTTTTAAAAACCTAAAATCTTTCTTCAAATGGTTTAACAAATTACCATTTCAAATCTTTAAACAAAAAGATTTATTTCACAAAGTTCACCCAGTTTCACAAAGATTCATACATAGATTTCAAAACTATTTCCATTCCGATTAGGATTAACTCATCCAATCTTTAAATTAAACATTTAACTTATAGCTTTCAAAACACGTTTCCAAAGATTTATTCGTAACTTAGGAAACCCTTTTCATTTTAGTCTTGAAATCCTTTTAACACAAATTAGAAGTTTATTTCTTATGTGAAAGCTTTTATTATTTGAAAACGAATAGTTTTCGTTTCGGAAAAATCGATTTTATTTGCACGAGTTAAAGCCCTTGAATTAAATTCAAATTCCCAAATCAATACCTTTAAAATGGTTTAACACATATATAACTTGTATAACATCTCCAATCCCTAGTTTTCAAACATAGAATTCAATTTCAAATTTCAAATTTAAATTTAAATCAAATTATTTAAACTTCAAGACTTAATCAAGTTATTCAAAAGTAAATTTTATCTTTGAAATTCCTTTTCAAAAACTTTTTAATTTAAACCCAATCCATTTCCGAAACCATTTAGATTCAAAAATTCAATTTTTTAAAATTATTTTAAAAAATCTATGACTTAACCGATTTCCACGTGCAAGCCATGTTTGTGTGTGTATGGTGTAGTCCAGGGGTTTTACACAATAAAAGTGCAACACCATCAATCAGTACATATTCAAGTACAACAATAATATTTGATAAGCGGTGTAACTATAACGCTTATCTTTCATTCACAGGTCACAAATATAATATATCGCAGATAATGAATTACAGTAAACACAGCTCAAATCAAAACAGGGCATCACAAGTAAGGATATCAAACAATTCAATCATCCAATAGAATCCAAACATTTATAAGTAAGATTAATTAATTGTCTGATTAATTTAAATCAGATTAATTACTTATGAATTACTAAACTTGGTTAATTAACACTAATAAATTACAAATCATTTTGATTAATTATTCTTTAGTCATTTATTAGTTAACCATTAATAATAAGTTAATTAACCTTTAATTATAATTCATCAACCTTTAATTATTAAATAATTAAACTTTAATTACTTAATTAACCATTGATTATCTTTAATTAATTAATTTAACCCATAATTAATTAATTACCATTAAATTAATTATCCTTAATTAGTTACGCTAAGTGACTATCCCTAACCTTAAATCAATGTTAATCACTTGATTAATCCACCTTTAATCATTAATTTAGTTACTTTTTAATTACCTTTAAGCGATTAATTACCTTTAATTGTTTTCATTAATTAATTTCCATTAATTAATTGCCTTTAGTTTAATCAACTATTCTTAACCTAATTACCTTAATTAATTAATCACATTAATTAATCATTCTTTAAATTAATTAACCTTTAATCACTTTATTAACCCATCCTTAATTCATTAATTATCCATCCTTAATAAATTTCATAAATTAATCAATCCTTCATTATAAATTAAATAACCTTAAATTAATAATTAATTTATATTTAATTAATAAACCTTGTATTTAATCATCATTAACAACATAAATTAACTTTACTTTTAAGCTAAAGCTTTTAAAACATTGAGTAACTTCTTAACTTCATTATCAAATTCCCAAAGCCAATTTTCTAGAAACTTAAAAACCTGAAATAATTTTAACTTGAAATCTAGAAACCTGTAATACATCAAGCCAATTTTCATATTCCCAGAGCCCAAGCTTTTTATCACGAGTTTAACCCGAGCTGACAACCTAATATCCCCGAAACCAAACTTCCCTTTTATCTTTGTTTAATTTAAACTTTAAAACAGAGATTCTTCACACGTGAATTACCCGATTCACGGCTCGAGTTAACTCATCACCTACACGAGCTTCTACCCGAGCTAAACTTCATCTCCCCCAACCTGACTTTGCCTGAAACTCGCGAGTGCACCGTGCATGTGCACCATCATCAGAACGCTCTCCAATTGTTTCCGTAGCCACCATCGTGTCGGCGATGACCTCGTCATTCAAATTAACAACCCAGAAATTTGAAACAACGACGAACTCGTAATTTTGCTATTCAACTCAAACTGGAATCATTCGATCATTAGAAAACCGTCACATTTGATCGCCTCAAGCCATCATCAACGTCGCAACTTTGGTCGAAGCTCCACCTACCTCCCACTATCCCATCGCCATTGGTGCGATCGACCCAATATCGTCGATGACGCCGCACGAACCAAATTTTCGACATCGTTTTCGAACTAGGATAAAACCCTAGTTTGCCATGGACCAATCACCACAGTGCATTATAAAATTAACTATTATTTTTCCCACGATCTACCTTCTTCCAGCTATCTTCGACCCCAACCACAACCCATCATTCGACGTCACTCGCCAGAGATTAGCAAAAATGTAGATTTTTTTCAACATTCAATTTCTCACAAATTATTAAACAATAAATTATGAAATGATTTTCTAAATTCATCATTTCCTGATCAAATTATGAAACTAAAACATTTGATTCCGGACTAAATTTAATTCCTCACTGTATATATATCATTTTTCGAATAAATGTTTAATTTAAATACTTGAATTTGCTTTTTAAAATGATGTTACACATATACAAGTGTATTTCATTCAAGAATCAAAGCTTTAAAAGGTTTGGATGGGATGATTTTTAATTTCCTATTAGGTTACAAAAACCCGTTGTTAGACAGAGATAGCTCTGTATGTATGCACAGGCACACATCTAATCATTTCAACACATATATATACATATAAGCCAACAAATACATCCACATCCATCAACGCTATCATCACAGGCATAAGATCCAAAAGAAACTGGTTTAAAAATTAAAGTTTGCTCACCTTTTTTCCTGAAGGCAGAAAGTTCCTGACAGTTTCAAAAGAGATGAAAGCCTGAAATTTTTTCTTTTTTTCCTACTTAAATCTTGAAGTTTAGATCTGCAGGTTATAAATACAGATCTTTAATTACTCTTTGTTGTATTTATTTACTTAATCATCAATAACAACAATTTTAAATTTACTTACAGTTTGAATTCTTTTATATAACAGAGAAGCCCTTTTTTTCCTTCCTACTACTTGAAATCCAGAAATACTTCTAGCCTTTGAACTTGATTTTCTCCTGCAACTGATTGATTCAATTGCTTATATTCTTACTTTATTACTGATTAACAACATTAAATTCAAATCTTTAAAAGAAGTCCACTTGCCTTAGTTTATTTCAGAAACCTTGCACTGTTTCCTTAGCCAAAAACTGCAGCTGTGTTTTCTTTTATAAATCTGCAGTTTTGAGCTTGTGTTAAAACTTGATTTTGAAACCATAAATTTATTAAACTATAAAGTATAAAGTTTTACCTGAGAGATGGAAACGTAAGCTACAGCTTGATGTTTAAGAAGATTTTTTAGATTTTTTTTCCAACTTTGTATCTAAGAAAATGTTTCAGCCTTTTCTGTTTTTTGTTTTGTTTTTTCCTTTCTTCGGGTGTTGGAGTTTGAAATGCTCAAATCTATGTTACTTTTCTTTTCAAAGATTGGAGGCTAAATAAATTTGAAAGTGGAAGCTGAAGAGTTTTTATGATTTTTAAATCTTAGTATTTTATTCAATTAATTATATTGGATGCCATTTGTAAAAAATAATTATGAGATGTAAACACTTGTAAATTTTATTTTAAAATTTTGTTTTAAACCCCTTGTTATCATATTTCCAAATTTACTTTCAAAATATACATTCATATCAAAGTCTTGTGTTAATTTTTACACAAACACACACACACACACACACACACATATATATTAGATAAAATTTGGTTTAACAAATTCTAAAAGGAGGTATATATATTCTTTATTCAATTCTTATTTAAACTTGAACTTAAGTAAAAATATTTCTATGCATAAGTACACATTTTATTTAAATTTTAAACTCAAGTTACTATTATACTTTTTAAATAAATAATTATCTATATATGTATTATTTTAAACATTTATTTCTTGTTTTATCTACATTTTGTTTATTATCTCTACTTATACCAACCTAAAGAAAGAAATGATTTTAAACTAATTATGCTTTTAATAAATAAACACATATATAATAGTATTTAGTTTTAAACAATTGTTTTGAAAAATCATTTATATCTAGTTCAAAATATAAGTTTCAAAATAAATATTACATATGTCTGTTGAAATTAGAAAACAAATTTCTACTAGTATAAGATTATATAGTTTTCAAATCCAAATTTTATTTATTAGATATTAAATATAGAATTTCAAAGACTCCAATTAAAATTTGAAAATCAGTATCCAAATAAACAAATATCCTATTTAATCTTAGAAAAATTAATTTAATTTACAATTTAAATTCACAAATTTATACAAATTACTAAATTTAATTTTACTCAAAAATCTGGATCGTTACATTGTATCAGGGATCAATAATGCAAACAATGCAAAGCAATATGCTAAATACACTCCAATATTTATTGAACTTTAAAACCACTCTACTTGCCATGTCTGACGTAAAATCATTAGAGATCATGCATTTTTGCAATGTAAACAAAACCATAACAACTTTTTAGAAAAACAAATTAGATGTTGGGTATTTTGTTCCAGAAAACAAGCAAGTGGCATCATAAAATACCCATAAAAGCCAGGATTTTTTTTGCTTTCATCCATTCCTCTTGTGTGGACGATAAATATATTTTTTATCAACAAGCTCTAAGTGACATAATCTTATTTATAATATATGGCACTTTTTAGCATAACAAAAAGGTTGAGTTCTATCTTGTTTGAACGTCCTGATGTAATCCTTTGTTACTATTATCCAACGACTGCTACACATTCTACAAAATGTTTCTTTTTTTATTACGAACCTTTGATATACTTGATGCTTTCCTTTATATTGCTTAAACATGGAGCAACGCACTTTTAAACCATCTTGTAGCATTAAATTTAAAACATATGCTATGAATCGCACATGCAAATATTCTCCGTTTGCAATCAAGGCTTTACGATATGTAAGATGAGACTCTAATAGCTCTACAAATTTATCACTAGAAGAAGGGCTATCTAATGGATAAGAAAATATCCTATCTTCAATGTCCCATCTAACCAAAAGACTGGATATTTTTCCAAAAATAGCAGCTCCGGAATGGGGTGGTGGCATAAGACAAAAATTTAACAATTTTTTTTGTAGTTTCCACTCATTATCAATAAAATGAGTCGTTAGAGTGATAGTCATCCGTATTAAATGATGTCCATATATCAATTCTCAAACTTACCCTCTTTGTACATGTTTTCAAAAAACATTTAAGCTTGGATTTTTCATTTTCATATAATTTCAAAACATCGGTACGGGAGAAATTTCTCGAAATGGATAGACTTTGTCATTAAGGTATAAACGTATATCACGAATATCTTCATAATGAACAAATATAAATGGCAAATTGTGTCTAATAATTGCACTGACCATTGATTCTCTATATCTATTTCGATTAAAAATTGATTGATTTTGTTTCAATGCTTTTGCACTTATCATGGAACATCTCGGCATGTGTTTTCTTAGATTAGACGTACCATACTTAAACCCCCCTAAATATATGACTTCTTACATTCCTTACAATAACATGTCCATTGTTCCCATTCCACGACTTCATTCTTTTGAAAATACTCTCAAACTTCATAATGAGTACTCCTAACTCGCTGTTTTACCAGAGAACTATTTCCCGAATCAGGTTCATTCTACATATCCTTCATAGCAACGTTATCATGTTCAATTGAATCCATAATCTACCATTTGAAAATCATAAGAAAATATTAGTTATAAAATGCTATAAATGGTAAAACAGATGTTAAGTAATAATACTTTTAGCTATAGCCCATTACATTAAGCATGTTAAAATTTATATTGAAAATTATAGTCTACCTATGTATTTTATTAAATATGCATTGCCATCTATTAACCAGTGGTATATCATATCCCGGCCTCCAACCGTTATAAATAAATTAACCAGTGATACATTATATAATATATAGCAATATAAGTTAATTGATAATGTAATTAGTCAGGAATAGTGGTTTCAAACATATCATTTTTCAATACGACCCAGCTATAAATTTATTTAAGTTTGGATAAAATAAAACTTAATTAGAAAGAACCATATATTTATTTACGAATTTAGAAACATTTATTTTAGAGCCAAAGCTCGTTGACTCCAATCATACTATCAAAAAGAAAAACCATCTCTACGGTTTTATAGGCAAAGTTCATGTCACAAGCTATTGAACCACTTACCGCACTTATGTTTTCTGTTATGGTCTGCCTTCAACCATTTACGTTTGCTGCACATTAACGAAGCATTGTGGACTAACAATACTTTAATATGCATACTACTCAATAAATACATGTACATGTCAGTAACCTACTGAATGCAACTTATAACACTCAGCATATGCTTTAAACAAAGCATGGCCTAATATAAGGCATGGTGGGTCAAAATGGAGGTACTTCAGCCTATCCATTTTGTCCTACTGTGCTTACTTGAGTATTAGGCTATGAACGAATGTAGATAAATAATTGTGCTTGAAACGATTAGTTTCCAGACAATGTAAGAATGCACTCCATCATTGTCTCAAACAAAATCTCAAACTAGGTTTTACGAAAGAGTAGGAGAATCGCCTCTTTGTATTTGCAGATTTGAGCCGACAAAGATACAAGAATTAGGATTTAATAGGTAAATGGGTTCGGTTTGTTTTAGGATGTTTTCTTTCTTGCTATAAAAGGACTGGGTAAAACATAAAATACTTTTAAACGGGTTAGATCCAACCCTTTTAATATTAGGGTTACCAAGTTGAGTAATTGGATTAAGGTCTGTTTTGACCGGTCTACTTATACAACCAACCAAATAAGTGACTAACTTACATTGTTTTATGATGATACCGTTAAATTTTGATGATACGAAATCGCATATAGAAGGAAAAAAATATGCAAAAAGAAAAGTAATCACGTGTGTTTGTTATGAAAATGCAAAAATTATTGGATCTACTTATACAACCCACCAAATAAGTGACTAACTTGCATTATTTTATGATGATACTGTTAAATTTTGATGACACAAAATCACACATAGAAGGAAACAAATATGCAAAAAGAAAAGTAATCACGTGTGTTTGTTATAAAAATGCATAAATTAATGGATTGCATTTTCATGAGATGGTAAGGAAATAAATGCATGCGCGCGTTATGAAATAATATATATGCAAAATGATACGCATATTATTTCTTTCTCAGTAATCGCATTGCTTTAGGATTATTTTCTTTCATCTTTGGAATGAGTGAATTACTTGCTATGTTTGCACGATTTTTTACCATTGTAACTTATCTCCATTTTCTTTTTACCACATCTTGGTAATATAATCGATGACTCTTATGGATTTGCACTAGCTATATATTAGGGGTGGACTTTATTGTAAACTCATCCTAGCATTCAGCCAGCGATCTCCAAATAGAGCGTCTCTTCTTGTTAATCCTAATTTAGGGCTTTGGTATGTAAACTCTTATCTTATAATCTCTTGTAACTCTCTCATGTGTAATAAAATCTCTTTCCTTTGGACTGAATGTACACTACGTTGATGATAGTGGAACCAGCACAATATTATGTATCTCTTTCTTCTTCATAGTTATTTACTATTTATTCGAAGTAGTAGAATAATTGCTGTTAGATTGAGTGATGTTCAAATTGGCAAATGAAGATCTTGTTTTTTTTTCCACATTTGTGCAATTTTTGCACAACAGACTGATATTACAGCAAGGCGATTTGTTTAAATTTATGCATTAATGGCTTCTAGAAAAAGCGGTATATTCGGTGGTAATTATGCTATTACACATTTGGATGGAAAAAGAGATTTTGTGCAATATGGAAGATAAAGACAGAGGAGATTATGTTGAGAGAGAAGAGAGTTCTAGTCTGGAAACTTTGGTGATAAGGATTTTAGTGTGTTGAAGGGACATCTAGATTTGGAAACCGCTATCTGCTTCATGGCTCAACGCCGTTGTAAGAGTCTTATATTGATTTCCATAGAAAATTTGTGTTGGCATGTAAGGTATGTGGAAGGAGAGAGATTTAATTGGTGATTGAGTGGATTTTTTGGCCTTGATGGCTTTGAGATTATTTTGGTATCTACCTTCTTTTGATTTTGGATATTTGCAACATTTTGTTAGTGCATGGGGATATGGTCTGAGATCGTTAGCAAGGTGTGATGGAGGTGGTGTTGCCAGAACCCATTGTAAGTATTGATTTTTGGTATCTATCTCATTAAAAGATTTTAGTTGAAGGCGGAGTTCGTTTTTAACAATTTTATGTTGAAAAGAGAATTGAGTTGAGGTGAGGTGTTGGAGATTTGTGATTTTCATCAAGGTGGAGTGTTAAATTTGGTCGTACAAAATCACACATAGAAGGAAACAAATATGCAAAAAGGAAATTAATCATGTATGTTCCTATGAAATTTCATAAATTATTGGATTGCATTGAGATGACAATGAAGTAAATGCATGCACGCGTTATGAAATAATATATATGCAAATGATATGCATATTATTTCTTTCCCAGTAATCACATTGCTTTGGGAATATTTTCTTACATCTTTGGAATGAGTGGATTACTTGCTATGTTTGCGTGATTTGTTACCATTGTAACTTGCCTCTATTATCTTTTTACCACATCTTGGTAATTTAATCAATGGCTCTTATGGATTTGCACTAGCTATATATTGAGAGTAGAATTTATTGTAAACCCATCCAGACATTCAACCAACGATCTCCAAATAGAGTGCCTCTTCTTGTTAGCCCTAATTTAGGACTTTGGTATGTAAACTCTTATCTTGTAATCTCTTGTAACTCTCTCACGTGGAATAAAATCTCTCTCCTTTCGACTGGACATACACTACCTTGATGATAGTGGAACTAGTATAAATATTGTATTTCTCTTTCTTCTTTATAGTTATTTACTATTTATTTGGTATAGTAGAATAATTGATGTTAGATTGAGTGATGTTCAAATTGGGAAATCTAGATCTTGTTTTTATTTTTCCACATTTGAGCAATTTTTGCACAACAAATACATGTGATTATGTTCTGAGAAACAAAGATTGAAATCTAGACAAGAAAATATTATTATTGGGGTTGTGTAAAAAAAAGCAAAAAGAAGTGTCAAATAATAATTGGGGTTTCGATGAGTACATATTTTGTCTACTTAGATGAGTACATATTTTGAATTGTGTTCCTTTTCCCAATAACAATTCAAATCAGCCTATTATCCAACATCCAAATGAAATGAGGATAAGTATATGTAGCCCAGGTTACTAATGTCTAGTAAACATAGCTATCCAAAATGTATTTCTCTTAAGCAAAATATAAACTATGAATAAGAAATGCACACATTTTATAAATGCTGAAATTTTGGTAGAACCAATTAAAATTTTGGATCAAAATACTTTTGATGATTTTATTGATTTTCTCTTATCATGGACTTCCAAGTTTTTATATTTTGTTGGGATGATGATGTATGTTTACCAAAAATTTTAAATACACGGTCATATTCCTTACTACTGTTAGCAAATAAGACTACAATGGTATTGCCAAAACTTTTGAATTCTTATTAATCATATCTGAACATTGAATAACTAGTTATCAAGGTTTCTAATAGTCTATATCTCTTATGAGAGCTCCTTCGAGTTTTCATTTTCACATTTAGATGAACATGACATTATCTTTCGTATCTTCTTTGCCATCCATCTCCTCTAAAATAAGGTAAATTTTCAATCTAGACCTTCAAAAAAATTTGTTTCAAGCTTAGGCCCTATTTGAAATTTGTTATGAAAATAAATATTTTTTTCTGTACAGGAATGTGTTGATTGTATAGATCAATTTTTGCTACTCTTTGAGATCACAATTCATTGTTAATTTATGCATCTTTTGATGTGAATCCACATTTGAATATGTAGGGTGTACGTCGATTTTGAAGTTGTTGATATAGAAAAATACCAGCTACCTATTTGACGATGTTGAGTATATATGTGATCGGTTATTTAACAGATTGTGGGCTCTACATAATCTATGGTAAATTTGCCAATTTCTTTTAAATTTTTATGAAGAGGCTTTAGAATTTGCAGATGGATGCAAAATATAACCGTGGATGAAAGCTGACCGGTCCAAGCCTTTCTACATTAGTTGCATCCTATGAGCTGGTTAATGTGCTTAAAGTAATTATATGTTATTCCAATACATTTTTATCATTTTATTAAATCACTTGATAAATTAGATATAATTGAAATGTTATCCACTATATCAAAATATAAATTGAACTGTCTTGACTGTCCTACTTTGCTAAAAGCAGTTAGCTCAAATTTCATATGTACGCATCCATGATCGAATATCAACATACTTAATGCATACTATTTGATCAGAATTAGTATATTTTAAACCATAAGTAAATATTTTTTGGTTAACATTGAAAGTTTGTGTGGATCGGTTGTATGGATAAATATACTAATTTAAAAACTTGTGAGATATAGCAGCGGAAAATGGTCGATAAATAAAAGAAATGTAAAGCGATAAGTAAATGACACCAGAAATTTTTAAACTGATTCGAACATCTCGTTCTACATCTAGTCCCAGACTCCTTCTAGATTTACTAACATGCTTGCTTCACCTGAAGGAATAGGCACTTGAGCAATCGAACAGGATTTCAATACACTTTCTCGAGCAGGCGAACGGGACTTGCAATACAAAGTATTTAGTTTCTTGACTTGATATGTTCTTGAATAACACTGATTAGTCTATATAGTATACTCTATAAACTTCTCCTTTGTGGTACGTAGTGTTTGTACGTGAGGAGAATGGAAGATTTAAATTGAATTATCAATAGAATGCTTGTATGAACGTTTTAGAAAGCAAAGACTACAGAGAGTAGAATCAAAATAGAATACAAAGAATTGTAATGATTGTGGTTTTAAAATTTGATTCTTGGCTATATTTATAATGAATCAAGAGTTGTTTTCTTTCGCGAACAGTAATGCTGAAAAGAAACGGAAATAACCCTTGAAGTTAAGATGTTTCTCTTTATTGAAGAGAGGCATCTCTTCATTAAAAAACTTGCTGTTATATGAATTTAGCAGGCTGACCCAGAAGATCAGCCGTCTGATTCAAACCCGAAAATAAATTGTGCAAAAGTCAGTCCATTTAGACGGCTGACTTAGAGGATTTAGCCGGCTGAATATTGCGGTAAATTTAAATTTACCCAGTATTCAACCGGTTGAATAGCTGCAGTCTGCCGGCTGAAATCTGTGTCTTGTGCACGTGCATGATACATGTCAATTTTGTTTTGCAACATACCACTTTGGAGAGATTTTAACATATTTCTAACTATACTCAGAAATAATAAAACATCTAATCTATCATCGCGTATTTCTAAATCCATCCTACAAAGATTTATCTTCTCCTACAAATTTGGTTAGTTTACAATAATAATATAGCTTATATAGTTGTCATATTCAAAATTGGAGATTTCTGGATCTTAACATTCTCCCCCTTTTTGATGATGACAACTATGTAAGTATAATGCAATATAATTTGGAATATACTCCCACTGATTTGTTGCTTCCCCTATCGATATGATTTACCTTCTCCCCCTTTGTCATTGACAAAAAGAAGTAGTCGATAGAAGGTAAGCATAAATATGAAAAATAGAAATATCTTAAGCACTTAGCACATTACAATATTCAGCACTTATAAACAACATTTTTACCATTGTTATGTAATTTAGCATAGTTATATATATATATATATATGTATATGTATGTATAAAACTATGTAGTAAAACATCACATAACTAACAATATATCAACATTACATAAACATCACAAAACATTACAGAATAAGCATAGACATATGCTGTGTTTAAAATTAAAGATTGTCACAAATACACATATAACATAAGAATGTTAAATCATAGAACTTTACAACTAAGTTATCACAAACATTTTAATCAAAACTTGAAAAGAGATAAAGTAAGATTCATACCAAAATGTTTCATTCTTCATCCGTGGTATCACATTCAAGAGTAGTCAAATCTTCAACCACTCCGATAGAGGTTGACAATGAACAAGATACCTTTTTCCATATTTTATTCAAGAAATCCTTTATAGACTCAAATTTCTTATTTGTGGATTTTTCGAACTTTTCTATGAGTTGATTAATCTTTACTTGATTTTTAGCTATTGTTTTTCGTGCATTCTTGGGGGTGGAACTAGGATCGATCTTATGAATGCCATCGTTTGCTTTCTTCTTCTTCTTCTTCTTCTGTTTCTTATTCGGGTTGATGAGAAGAGGATGCAATTTCTGTGTTTTGGGGTTGGGAAATACCTTGATTATGGTTTTCAACCCATTCTTGAAATGAGATGATATCATGATGAGGCAAAACTTGAGGACGACCCACTAAACTTATAGTTTTAGCTCCAATTTCACTTATAGTTGAATAGTCGGATTCGGGAGTCGATACACCAAAATTCAAAGTATCCTCATGATATATGCACCGTAATGAATTGTCTTATATCTTCTTCGAACGTTGACATTTGAAAATTCTTCCATTACTATTTTTCTCCAATTCACTTGTTGTTGTGAATATAATGCATATAGGGCTTGAAAATCATGTTTATAAATCTTCTCGTAGCTACCAGTTCTAGGTTGTAATGACCTTATCAAGGCTTTGTGAATTAATCTTGCCTTTAGCCGTAAAGCGCTAGTTCGAAGATCACGTATATCGTCGGATAAGAATAAATGAGAGACTTCATCTCTTCGAAACATATCGACATCAACATCATGAATGTCAATGCCTTGGGATGGACAATGAAGTTTGTGTCCTAATCCTTGCAAAGAAAGAAAAAAATTCACAGTATATACCAAAGTCCACATGCAATCTTCCATTTTATGAGGGTTGTATTGATCTAAATTCATATTCGCAAAGAAGAGCTTGACTAGCAAGTGATTAATTTTTACATTATTCAGATCATAACCAATTAAAGTATCGATTCAGTTTACGTCGGCAAATTCCCGAAGATTGTATCCACCGAATTCTTGAAACTTGAAGAAAGCTCCTTCGACATTTTTTATGTTTTTCATCCTATTATACCTAACCACAACGGTTTCATTATGGAGCCATTGTCAGACTTGAGATTCAAAAGCCCTGAAGAGGAGTCTCTTGGTCTTTTGGTTCTTGGGGGCATTTTGATTTTTGAAGAGATTGGAGTTTTGAAGAAGAAATGGAGTTTTTAGGTTTTGACAGTGTAAAATTTCTGTGTTGGGTAAAAAAAATGAAGAAAGAGGAAGGTAAAGGTGAAATGGTGCCGTGAAACTAGAATCAGTGGTTCTTAAAAACACTGTAAACCCGATGTTCAGCCGGCTGACCTAGGGTTATCAACCGTCTGAACTGTTCCTGAAAGAAAATATACTAATTTGACTGTAATTCAGCCGTCTGAACCAGGGTATGCACTCGGTTGAATCTGAGTTAATAATTTATTTCATATGAATATTCAGAAGGCTATTTTCACTAGCGCAGCCGTCTAAATTAGTTTCCTGAAGCCCAATAAACCCTGTTTCATAATATATTCTTTATTTATTTTAATTTTTATATCTTTTACACATTATATATAGTTTATAGATATTATGAAGATACGATAAACAGATTATAAACAATTAATAAATAATATTTTATTTGGAGGAAGTAGATTTAGGGGGAGAGTCACATTCTTCCGACTCGACCTCTGTTTTCTCCCGAGCTGGTTGAATGGTTGATATGTCCCAAGAATTTGGAGAGTAAGGTGGTCTCCGAGGAGATTGAATATGTGCATTCGTGTATATGAGAGACGATCCACATATTTTCGAAGCACACTCTCTAAGAAGCCAAGTCTTCTTCCGTGACTTTTCTGTTCGTAGTAAATTTCTCGCTGTAGATTCAAAGTTTCGTGTTGATAGTGATGTAAATCATCTATCTTATCTTTCGTAGAAGGAGAAGGAAAGAGATTTCTTTTAGACTTCTTCTTTCATGGAGAATATCCAATGTGATGAGGAGGAGGACATATTGGAATGTAATATGGAGTTGGTGCATTTTTAAGAGGGGGAGCTATAAATGGTTGATGAGTATTCGGAGTTGTAGTTAGAAGAACTTGAATTATTTTGAGAAGACATTTTTATGTTTTGAAGCTTGAATCTTTTGATGCTTTTTATATATAAGTGATGATGTTTTGAAGATTTTTGAATTCTTTATATATATATATATATATATATATGATTTCTATTATTTATAGAAATGCAGTTTATGGTATAATTTTTTTAACAATTATAGACCATTACTAGTTTAAATGTTCTATAAATAACTTTTAATAATTTCTTGTTAATATTAATTGCAAGAATGATGTAGATAAGAATTACTAAATAGCAAAATGGAAATGACATTATACTTCTTCTTATGCAATCCTAAGTTCAAATGCCAATAGCTCCATTTTTTTCAATTTTTTTTTATTTTGACTAAAAAATTCTTATAATTTATAAATCTTTTAGTGATAAAATTCCTAGCTCTCTTCTTAACTTTATAAACGTATTTTCGTTTAATGGTTTTGTAAAAATATCTGCAACATGATTTTCTGATGAAACAAATTCTAAAGAAATTTTTTCTTTTTCAATATTATCGCGTAGAAAATGATGTCTAATATCGATATGTTTGGTTTGAGAATGGTTGATTGGATTCTTAGATAAGTTAATAGCACTAGTGTTGTCACAATATATTGTTGATTTTGACAAATTTATTCCAAAATCCTAAAGGGTTTGCTACATATTGATGACATGAGCATGTGCTAAAGCAGCAGATATATATTCTGCTTCACATGTCGAAAGTGAAACACAATTTTGCTTTTTACTAAACCAGGATACTAAAGATTGTCCAATGAAATGACAAGTTCCACTCGTACTTTTTCTGTCCGTTCGACATCCTCCATAATCAGCATCACCATATCATACTAATTCGAAAGAATATTCTTTTGGATAGAAAAGTCCGAATTCTTAGTACTGCTTAAGTAACGTAAAATTCGTTTAACTGCTCAAAGACTCTTTATAATTTGCTTGAAATCGAGCACATAAGCAAACACTCATCATTATATCAGGACTACTAACAGTTAAATAAAGTAAAGTGCCTATCATACTTCGATACAGTTTTTGGTCAACATTTTTGCCATTTTATTCTCGATCGAGATTAATTGTGTACTCATAGGAGTAGATTTAGCAGAAGTGTTTTTCCATCCCAAAACATTTTATTAAATTATTACAATATTTTTCTTGATTAATAAATATTTTATTTTTGACTTGTTTAATTTGAAGTTCGAGAAAATATGACAATTCTCCCATATGTGACATTTCAAATTCTTTAGTCATAATGTTCGAAAACTCTTGACAAAGTTTTTCATTTGTAGAACCCAAAATAATGTCGTCAACATATATTTGGATTACTAAACTATCCTTTTTATCTTGTTTTATAAAAAGATTTTGATCTACTTTTTCAATTGCAAATCCAGAATTTAAAAGATAACTTTTAAGTCGATCATACCAAACACGTGGTGCTTGTTTTAATCCGTATAATGCTTTCTTTAATTTGTATATGCGATCTGGAAATTTTTCACGAGCAAAAAAAGGAGGTTGCTCTACATAAACATTTTCTTTAATAAAACTGTTTAAAAATGCACTTTTGACATCCATTTGATATAGTTTAAAATCATGAAAACAAGTGAAGGATAATAAGATACGTATTGCTTCTAGTCTAGCGATAGGAGCAAATGTTTCTTCATAATCAATTCCTTCTTCTTGATTATATCCTTGAGCTACTAATCTAGCTTTATTTCTAGTAATATTTCCTAGTTCATCAGCTTTATTTTTGAAAACCCATTTAATGCCGATGACGGTTTGATTTTCTGGTATAGGAACTAAATCCCATACATCATTTCGGTCAAATTGATTTAGTTCTTCCTGCATTGCTAAAATCCAATAATAATCTGTTGAAGCTTCTTTAGCATTTTTAGGTTCTGTAGTAGAAATAAAAGCTATATGACCAATTTGATTTAGTTGATGTCGTGTTTTCTCATTTTCGTTAACTTCACAATTATATTTTGAATCGGACGATCTTTTAAAATTCTTGGTGGAGATTTCAAAACGTTCTCTAGATGATTTTCAAAAGTATCATTTTCCATATTTTTATTTTGAGAATTCTGTTCAGACTTAATATATCATCATCATCGTATTTATTAGTTTTGAAATTTTCATCGAATGAAACATGAAGTGTTTCTTCAATGATTTTAGTTCTCAAATTATAAACTCTGTATGCTTTACTACGATCTGAATATCCTACAAGAATTCCTTCATCTGATTTTGAAACAAATTTTCTAAGTTGATTTTTAGTATTTAAGATAAAACATTTTGAGCCAAATATTTTTAAATATGATATGTTTGGTTTTCTTCCATTAAACAGTTCGTATGGAGTATGTTTTGTTAGCGGACGAATGGAGACACGATTCCAAACGTAACAGGCAGTTGCTACTGCTTCTGCCTAAAATTGTTTGGTAGTGTGCTTCCATTCAATAGTGTACTGGAGCATTCTAGAAGTGTTCTATTTTTCCTTTCTACAACTCCAATCTGTTGTGGAGTTCTTGGAAATGAAAATTATGAACAATTCCTTTCTTGTTACAAAATTTTTCAAATAATTCGTTTTCGAATTCTCCTCTATGATCGCTTCCAATATTTTTAATTTTTAAATCTTTAGCATTTTGAATTCTTTTAACAAAATTCTTAAAGATTTCAAATGTTTCACAAAAAGTGTCCAAGTGAATCTTGAAAAATCATTAACAATTACAAAAACATATTTATTATGATTTACATACTGAACTTGAGTTGGTACAAATAAGTATAGATGTAATAACTCAAGTGGTTGTAATGTTGAAATGATTTTCTTTGATTCAAAAGATGCTTTTATTAACTTTCCTAGTTGACAAGCATCATAAATGTTTTTAACTTTAAAGTTCATTTTTGGTAATCCTTTTACTAAGTTGTTTCTAGATAGCTTACTTATAGCTTGGAAATTTATGTGACAGAATCTTTTGTGCCATAACCAAGGATTATTTTCTTTAGCTATTAGACACATATAAATGTTGTGCTTAATTTTCATATTTAAAACATATATATTACGTTCTCTAATTCCTTCAAATCTAAGATTTTTGTTTTGATCAGAATATTGCATTTATTTTCTGAAAAAGATATACTAAATCCCTTATTGCAAAGTTGACTTATACTAAATAGATTGTGTTTTAAGTTTTTAACTAATAAAAAATTTGTAATAAGTGGTAAGTTAGATGTACCTTTATTGCTCACATCGCCTTTGCCGATGACATATCCTTTGAAGTTATTTCCAAAAGTGACAGAACCTCCATCCGAGTAGATAATATTTGTCAGCATTTCTTTGTTTCCTGTCATGTGTTTTGAGCAACCACTGTCCAGTATCCACTTTTCTCTTTTCTTATTTGGTACCTGCAAAAAAATATTAAATTGACATTAGTACCCACTTCCTCCGTTAGAGTTCTAAGAGATAGGACTTAGGAAGCCAAATCCAAGAGGGTTCAGAGTTCCCTTTAAAAGTATAATTAATATTCTTATGAATACTGAAAATAAACGACTCTATATACTTACTTTTTATGAGACTATTGTTGGTTTTTGTTACCCATATTTTGTTAGTTTTCTGATTAGTAGTTTTAACTATAATTTTTTTGTAGTATTTTTTTAAACCTATCATATAACAAATCATATGATTTTCCAGAACTACTAGCTTTGCCATAACCCAGACCTCTCTTATTTTGAAGTATGTCGGGAATTTCCTATAATTTTAGAGAGATTTTCTCTTCCTTTGTTAAAATTCAAAATATTCTTTGTAATACTTTGTAGTTTGTTCTTTAGACTCTGTATTTCTAATTCCAAGATTTTATTATTGCTTTTCAAATCATGATTTTCTATAGCTACTAAATCATTCTTATTTTTTAACGATTCTAATTCTTTTTCAATCATTATGAGTTAAGAAGATAAATTTCTCTGATTCTTGAATTTTTACTAATTCTTCTTCAAGAATTTTCTTCTCATCTCATAACATATCTACTTCTTGTTCACTCCTATTTAATTTTGCTAATGTATCTTTATTTGATCGTTTCTGATTCCTAATTGTTTTTAACAATTCAGAGTTTACTTCTATTAAATCGTCAAAAGAGAATTCACTTACATCATTTTAGATGCCATGAAGCACACATTAGCTTGTTCGGTGTCGCTATCACTATCGGATGACGAAGAGTCGGAATCATCCCAAGTAACTGAAACAGCTTGCTTTGTCTTATTGAACCATTTCTCGTTTTTGTTTTTCTTGAGTTCCGGACAGTTCTTTTTGATGTGACCTGATTGATTGCACTCATAGCATTTCAGAGATGAGTTTGAAGGAAAATTGTTTTGACCTTTAATGCTTTCAAAGTTTTTCTTCTTTTTGAATTTTAGGAATTTTCTGAAATTTTTGGCTATGAATGCCATATCGTCAACATCTTCATCGTCTGATTCTTCTTTCTCGGCTTGAAATGCTATTGATTTACGGTCTTACGCTTGTACTTTTCTTGCCTACAAATTTACTTCATATGACATTAGATTTCCTATCAACTCCTTTGGTTTTATGGTTGAAAGATCGTTAGCTTTTTCGATAGCTAAGACTTTTCTTTCCCATTCATCTGTGAGAGAGTTGAGTATTTTTGACACAATATCAAAATCTGTATATTTTTCTCCTAGTGCCAAAGTGAATGATATATGACTTGAAATCTTGAGTACATATCATTTATGGTCTCGTCTTGCTTCATTCTAAAATTTTGAAATTGATTCTTAAGCATAGATATCTTACTTTGTTAGTACCTTCATGTGTAACTTTAAGTGTGTGCCGTATTTCATGTCTAGTAGTACACATACTAACTCTATTGAATTCATTCTTATCTAGTGCACAAAATAACATGTTCATTGCTTTCGCATTTGCAAAAGCATCTATTTTTTGAGTGTTAGACTATTCTGCAAAATCATTAGTAGGAACATGATATTCTTGTTGAATATTGTTCCATGCATCAAACCCGTTTGATTGTATATGCTACCCAGTGGTTTGACCAGGCAACAAGAGACTTGACGTAGGGGAGCTCGTTTGGCATCTACCCTCGTTCGACGTCAAGGATCGTTCGGCATAGCTAGGCCGTCCGACATCTATCCTCATTCGGCATTCCATGTCGTTCGGCACGAGCCTTGTTCGACGTAAAGGGTCGTTCGGCACGTTTAGCACAGCTTGGCATCCATGCCTCATTCGGCATTCAAGCTCGTTCAGCATTCAGTCTCGACCGGCATTCCAGCCTCATTCGGCATTCATGCCTCGACCGACATTCCAGCCTTGTTCGGCATTCATGCCTCGATCGGTATTCCAGCCTCGTTAGGCATTCATGCCTCGACCGACATTCCAGCCCCGTTCGGCATTCATGCGTCTACCGGCATTCCAGCCTCGTTTAGCATACATGCCTCGAGCGGCATTCCAGCCTCATTCGACATTCCATCCTCGTTCGGCATTCATGCCTCGACTGGCATTCCAGCCTTATTCGACATTCATGCCTCATTCGGCAAAAGCATGCCATTTGGCATACCCCTTCGATCGGCATCGCATCTCGTTCGGCCTACACACTCCACTCAACATACTGCCAAGTTCGGCTTGGAGACATTGTTCGGCATCTGTCGCTCGGCATTTGTCGGTCGGCATTTATGGTTCGGCACACAGAAGTTACTCATTTTGGGGCGAGGTATCTTGCTACTAGGCCCATCAGGGAAGTCCAACCCATCTTCGTCTATAAATAGAGAGGCAGGGGCATAGTGAAATGACCTTTTTTCGAGAAAACCGGGGAAACTCTGCCGCATTCAAGACTCATTCAAGATTCATTCAAGACTCGATCTTTTTACTTAGCAATTTTATTCAAGTGATTGGTGTACAGATTGTATCTGTAATCAACTGTTGAGTAAAGTAATAAAGATTGACTTCAAAGTACACATAGGCAATTACGCCGAACCACTATAAATCTGGTGTTCATGTTATCTGCATTTAATTTAGCGTTCTGTTCTCGTTTTAAATTTACTTTCTTAATTAATCTCTCTACACAATCTTTCTTAAGGGTGTTAATGACCAATTCTGGTGCTAAAATTTTGGTGCTTTCACTGAGAATCCAATTCTCAGGCCGTTAGGATCTGGTTTACAACTATTAGATTGAACAAATCCCCGACTAAGTTATTCACAGGACGTCCGTTGAATCTACTCAGAGTTTCGATCAACAACTCTACTATGGGAAGAATATGTACTCGATCAGTCTCTCATGGCGTGGACGTCAATGAAACTGCTGGCCTACAACAGGTAGGACCTAGCGACCAACAAGCAATTCAAGGTGGTGGAACCTCCACCCAAAATCAAACGGAAGTCATTACCCGGATAGAGTTCAACGACTTGATGAGATAACTCAGGGAAAGTAGAAGGCAACTTGCTGAGAAGATTCAGGCCAACGCTAATCTCCTGACCCAGCTTACTCAGCCGCAGCATCAGAATGATGGAGGTAGGCCTTCTCCTTATTCTGAATCTAATAGCTCAACCTCAGCTGATGAACCTCCTAGGCGTAGACGCCTTAAGACTGAAACTGCACAGGTAGGTGCCACTGACCGATCAACCAGGGATCAAGCACATGAGGAGACCGGACGCCTGGCTCATCAAGGTCCTAATGAAGCTGGCCTTCAAGATGCACGTTTGGCCGATCGCCAGTAGAGGGGACACCAACCCGAGCGGTCCCGTGGAACGGAATCTAACCTTCCATCCTCCATTCAAACTCCAGACTTACCAGCCATGGTTAGGCAGTTAATGAGAAAGAATCCAGGCTTGACCAACGAAGATTGGGGAGTCTCTAGGAGTCATGCTCCCTTCAGGATACCATCTTGCAGGCCGAGTATCCTAGGAAGTTTAGTATGCCAACTATATTGACCTATGAAGGGAAGACTGATCCCCAACAGCACGTGATGAGGTATGAATGGATGATGGATTCTGTCCGAGCAAATGACTCGACCAAGTGTAGGTGCTTCCCTATCACTTTATTTGGAATCGCCGCTATGTGGTTTACTCGACTTCCGCCACGGTCTATATCCAGCTTTGAAGACTTGGCAATGAAATTTGTAGAACAACTCAGGATACATGCTACTCGTCTAAAGGATGTGATGTCCTTATCGAGCGTAATCCAAGCTCCAAGAGAGTCATTGAAAGCATACTTGCAGAGTTTTCACGTTGCTGCTACCGAAGTCAGTAACCCTAATGACCACGCAATTCTGATGGCGGTAATGCCAGGTGTAGATCCAGAGTCGGAGTTTGGAGATTGGTTGGCGGGAAAGCCCCCAACTACGTTGGAACGAATCTATTTGAAAGCTCATCAATTCATAAGAAGGGAGGAAGCTCGATGGACAAGAGGAGATCCGGCACAACTCGGGAAAGTTCAAGTCAACGTCCAGAACAAGCCTGGGCAATCTAAAGGATCCGAAGGTGGAAATCCCGAAAAGAAAAGAGAAACAGGAAAATGGAAGTCGAGGATTCCAACCTACCACAAATACACCCCCTGAATTCGTCTCTTGAAAATATTTACCTATCTACCTGTAACACCTTTCAATACAGAAAGCCGTTCCCAAAGGAGTCCATAGAGGGACAAAAACGGACAGGGAAGTACTGTCGCTTCCATGAGACTCACGGGCACAATACCGAGGAGTGCAGACACCTCCATGATGCCACAGAAAAGTTGATCAGGTAGAAAAAGCTGTAGCAATTTGTTAAGAACCCACAAGAGGGTAGGCAAGGAACGTCGAACCCCGGACGCGGGCCGGCTCCACGCCATCCAGAGGAACCTGCCCGAACAGTGGGTAGGCTAATCATAAGCACTATAGTCGGAGGACCTCATCCTGTAGACATGAACTGGCAGGAGATGGAATGATACGCTACCTCCTTGAGGCATGCAGATTATGAATGTTGATCGAATGTGGAAGGTGGAACCCCTGCAAAACAACAACGCATGATAACAGACGTTATAGTGTTTAGGAGTCGAGATGCAGACAAGGTAGAGGCTCCTACTATCGACCCGATGGTCATATCTACAACGATTGGGCCAGCTTATGTCAAAAGGATTTTGATTGATTGTGGAAGCTCTGTCAACATCATCTTCAAGAAGGCTTATGATCAAATGAAGATGGAGACAAAAGATTTAAAACCGTCTAAAGCTCGTATCCACAGCTTTAATGGTGCAGCAACTGATGCAATGAGGTATATTAAGTTACCAGTTGAACTGGGAGAAGGTGAGCTTAGGATAGTGCGAATCCTACCGTTCATAGTGATGGATGTTGACTCTCCGTATAATGTATTTCTGGATCGTTCGGCCCTGGCGGAGTTTAGGGCAGCTTTGGCCCTATGGTGTTTGATGTTAAAATTTCCGACAGACAAGGAAATTGGTGTGGTACATGGCGATCAAGCGACCGGTCGTGCATGTTATGTGGCTGAGCAGAGAGAGGCTCAGTGGAGAGAGAAATGAAAGGTTGTGGACAACTCCGTCCGCATCCTAAATGCCCAAGCCTTAGCTCGGGCGACATTCTCGGATCCAAAGAGACATAGATCCGAGAGATGATGATGGGGAACCCAGGAAAGCAAATGCAGCACCGGCTGAGCTGAAAATAAACATTCTAGTCAGCCGGGACGACCCGTCACGAGTCCTTAAGATTGGATCACAACTCAACCCTTCAGTGGCCGAGGATCTTACTGATTTCCTCCAAGCAAATCTGGATGTTTTCGCTTGGACACATTTAGATATGTGCAGGATTTCTCCCGCTATCGCAAATCATATGTTGAACATAGACCCGAAACATGTTCCTATAAAACAGAAAAGGAGAGGCATGGACCTGGAGAGGTCCGCTGCACTTAAGGAGGAGGTGGAAAAACTCAAAGCCAATGGGTTCATGCACAACGTCCTCTACCCTGAATAGGTGTCTAACCTGGTGCTAGTAAAGAAAGCGAATGGGAAGTGGAGAACTTGTATAGATTACTCTAATCTGAATAAAACTTGCCAGAAGGATAGTTTCCTTTTACATAGAATCGACCAGCTCGTCGACTCTACCGCCGGACACGAATTATTGTCATTTATGGATGTGTGTTCAAGATACAATTAGATCCCGATGCACATTCCAGACCAAGAACACACCAGTTTTGTCACAGTTATGGGGCTATATTGCTATGTAGTAATGCCTTTTGGATTGAAAAACGAGGGAGCAACTTATCAGCGTCTGGTGAATCGAATGTCTAAAGACCAGATTGTAGAACGATGGAAGTCTATGTGATGACATGCTCGTGAAGTCACGACAGTCAAACGACCACATCCAAGACTTAGCGGAGATGTTCGATATACTCAGGCATTATGGAATGAAAATCAATCCTTTGAAGTGTTCATTTGGCATATCGTCGGGAAAGTTTTTGGGTTTCATTGTGAATGCACGGGGAATCGAAGCTAACCCGAAGAAGATTCAAGCTATCCGAGACATACGGATGCCCAAAACTATAAAGCAGGTACAAAGCTTGAATGGAAAGGTGGCTGCGCTGAGTCGATTCATATCCAGAGCAACGGACAAGTGTATTCCTTTCTTCAATGTGATAAAGAAAGGAAAGAGAAATTTCGAGTGGACATCTGATTGTGAGGAGGCATTCCGAGCTCTAGTAGGGCATTTAGAAAGTCCTCCGGTGCTATCGAAACTGATAGACCATGAGATGTTGTATGTGTACTTGGCAGTATCCCAGCATGCTATCAGTACGGCTCTGTTTCGCGAGGAGGACCGAGTTCAAAGGCCAGTTTAATACGTTAGCAAACGTCTGACGGGAGCTGAAAGAAATTATCCCAAGATCAAGAAATTAGCCTTTGCTTGGCGATTGCATCACGCAAGCTTCTCCATATTTTCAGGCACACTCGATCAGTGTTTACACTGATCAACCCTTGCGGTAGGTACTCCAACGACCGGAAACTTCTGGAAGGATGTTGAAATGGAATATCGAGTAAGTCAGTTTGATATTACCTATCTGCCATAAAAGGGCCATACAAGGGCAAGCACCAGCAGACTACATTGTTGAATTCACTGCGTCAGACGAATCAAATGGTCACAATATCATACCTCCCGTTCGACAGAAGATGTACATCAACGGGGCATCTAACGACCATTGCTCGAGAGCTGGCATAGTTCTTGTGACTCCTGAAAATCAATCAGTTTTTTATGCTTTGAAGCTCGAATTCCCAGGACAAATAACGAAGCCAAGTATGAAGCATTGATTGCTGGCTTGAGACTTATCAAAGAACTGCGAGTAAAATTGGTTGAAATCTTTTGTGACTCGCAACTGGTGGTGTACCATGTAAAGGCTTGCAAATTCGTACCCCTTTGAGCTGGCAAAATTCCACAATAATTCAGCCCATAGTGGAACAAATGTACGAGTCTTCGGGTTTAAATAAGAAAGAGGTAGAAGAAGAAACATAAACAATAACAGAATCTCACATTTCGTAGCGGAACAAATATAATAGATAAATGAATATCTTTAAAACAAAGAACTATATCAGTTGTTACATTACATCCATTACATTATCAGAGTTTACAACAACAAACAGTGAAAAAGATATACCACATATATAAGTGATACGCCTCGCCATCCAGCTTCAACTCTTGATTTCCACAGCAACTTCTTGACTTCGCTCCAGAATAATTGACAACCTGACCCTAAGTTGCCCGTGTGGAAAATTATGCGCACCCAGAGTATAGAAAGGGAACAATAAACTCTAGGTCGGTAATGAGACTGGTGTGAGATCTTAAAAAACAGTTATTTTTTACAAAGAAATCCGCTATGCTTTTGAAAAATGAAACTACCATAAGGCCTCCCGCCACACTCACAATGCAAACGCAGAATTGGAGGAGATTTCTCCTTATGATAGTGAAACATGCTTAATACGCAAAATCTTTTAAATATTATCATTAGTGCATAGTGCAGAAAACATTTCAAAAGTATAATATTAATCTTAGCCAGCATAGACATTCCGAACTATGCCTACTATAGCTACCATCTAAACAGTGGTGACCACCGTAAGTAAACGGAAGGTTATACAACTAAAACCGTACAAGGCGCGTATTGGAGTTGGATTTCCAACAAATGGTCAGGCTAAGGAACTTCCTACTGCCACATGGGTATGCCTTTGGAGGGACGTCCAGAGAACCTACCTGGATCTCTGCCAACACAAGGCCGGGTTACCTATGTAACTCGGTAACTACTACTTGAGTATGCCATCCTCGGTCATTTGCGACCTTTATACGAGGATCCTCAACCACAAAGCAACAACCACAAAGTGTAATAGATTTGTAGCAACTACATGGGTAAAGTATCTGGGCTCCATACCATGATACAACCCTTTTCCAGAAGGAAATGACATACCCTAAAGGGCGCGACCCTCATAACCTTGCCGCATCTTTCCTATTTCGACCATTTCCGGGGTGTGAGATCTGATGAAGTCACGTCCACAAAGCTACACTTTTCACAAAGTCATGCTTTGATCAACAAATGATCAGCAGCACTTCGTGTGCCACATTACCAGTTTTGGAAATATATCACTAATAACCATCAACTACATAACCTCTGAGCTCGTATGTCTCAGAGAAGGGTGTTAAGCTAAGAGAATAAATTTTCCGCCACCAACAAAAATGTATTTGATAGAAATCAGCTTTATATCTCAAAGTGTAATGTCAGACACACATGCATACAAGTCCGTTCCGGGATCGAACGGAACCGAAGGCACTTCAAAAGAAGCCCTTGCAAATCCGGATATTCACTAATCACGTCCGGAATCCCCATCACAAAGAGTGATAAAATCTCTATACCGAAGCAACCCGGTGCAGAGACATTCGACAGGTAATCCTTTCGTTTTCGGGAATACCCGTTCTTCAACACCATCTTCAAATGTAATCCCATTCCGTCGTATCATTATTCGGAATGGGTTTTATGGCACAAGGTCCTCTTCCGGCTAATCCGAATAATGAGCGCTTATTTCAAAAATAAGTGTTACATTCAGATTATAACAAATAACAACAATTTCCACTTCGATCTTTTAAATAAAAGATCTATCACAAATCACAAAGGTTCGATGTGGGTTTCGATTATCCACTTGGAATCCGACCCCCGATCGCATCGAAATTCAGATGCCATTAAAAAGGCCAATATTGATAGTCGGTTATTTAACTATTAATCAACATTCACAACAATCACCAAGATTTAAATAATTTTCCCAATTATTATTTTCAAAATATCTTCGCAAGATATATATTTTTAACACTTCAACCATTTGAAAACAAATTCCAAATCACTTTCCTCATGTCAAATAAATTTTCAAATATTTATTTAATTCCACTGAAAATTTGCCGAGTTCAAATACTTTAAAAATAATTTAAATCACTTATCCAAAATATATTTGGAAACATTTTAAAATAAAATTATTTTAACACCTACTTAATTATTAGTTATGAAAATATTATGCTAATGTCACACATAAACTTTAAGTCCATAACAACTTTTTTTGAAATAAAATTAGTAAATAGAGTTTAAATATTTAGATAACCAATTTCTAAATGAAATATTAATTAAATCTTTAAAATACTCATTTCTATAATTAACTAAGTTAATCTTTACTTTAAAGATTTAAACATTTCCCAAAAATAATTTCTCTAACAATATTTTTCAAAACAATTTCTATAACTTTTAATTTATACTTTAAAAGTTACTTTGAAAATATATTCGGCTTTTCAAGGAAGAATTCTCTTTCCATTTATATCAATTAATAAATCTTCTCGAGTTATTTTAATTTACATTCCAAATCTGTAAATTTCTTTTCACGCCTTTAAAAATAAAACAATATTTATTTTAAAACAAATTTCCCTTTCCTTTATAAAATTTCCATTGTGAATTTTAGATTTTTAAATATCCACAGATATACATTTTCAAATCGATTCCTAAATATTCACTTTCAACACCAAATCAATTATCAAATTGATTTCCAAATTCATTTTAAACACCAAATTTATTATCTTTTGAAACAAATTCCTTCCTTTAAATTTATTCATTTTTCTAAAATTAATTTATTATAAGTTTTCTACTAAATTTAAAAAATCCAATTCTATTTATTTCTAGTATCCTATGATACCAAAAATACAGTCGGCTAAATTATAGCCTTCAATGGTTTCAATTACAAATAATCATATATAGATTATAAATAATCAACAGACAATATATGAAACAAATTCAATATTTGAGGAATCCTGTAACAACCCGCATATTTATCGATTTTATATTTAAATATTTTATTTAAATATTTTATCGTTCGTCGGATTTTGGCCCGAAAAGCTACTTTTTGCAAACAGTCGAATTGGGACTCGAGACCACCCCCATTGAGTTTAAAATGACGTTTGCGACCTTTTTGAGTATAAACTTCGATATGTTTGGAGAAAGTTGATTTTTTCCACTTTTCACTTAGGGCTTTGGTTCGGGCTGAGCCCAATAACCCCACTTATGTATTCAGTCTCAACCCCCTCTCCTCTTCATTCACTCCTCATTTCCTAACTCTCTCAAGTTCAAGAGAATAATGGGGGAAAAGATTGGAAATTAGAATTCCTAAGCCCTAGTTCCCATTAGCAAATCCATCTTCTTGCTCCAAACTCAAGAGAACCCATTGGTAAGCTTTCTCTTCATCTTCTCCAACTCATTCTCTCTTTGATTTCAGAAATTTCCTAAACCTAATTTAGAAAATGTTTCTCTTTTAAGCTTAGATTGAAGCTTCTTGAGTTGTTGTTGAAGAGGAATTGATCTTAGCTTGTTTTTAAAGCTTCTTCTTCATTGATTTGGGTTCAAAGGTGAGATTTTTATCTCACATCTATGACTATAATTATCTTTGGTTGTTAGGTTTGAATTCCTAACGCTTATTCACGTGCATTTGATTTTGATTTGGATTGGTTTTGCGAATATTCCAATTTTTGGGTTTTTAAGTCAAATTTGTGTGAAAATCCTCTTATGGATGTTTGATCATGTTTTGCATGATGCATCGAGGAGCATATAGGGCCGGGTTGCCGATTGGCATAAACCCTTAGAGCCAATGTTCGTTCGGTTGCATTTTGGAAGAGCTTGCTCTTCATTTGAATAGGCTGAAAAACAGCCCAGGCACGATTCAGTCGACTGAATCCTCTGTTCAGTCGACTGAACCTGGAAACAGAAAGTTTCCCGAACCTGGAAAATTTCCAGGTACAGGGTCAGTCGAGTGAAAACTCTGTTCAGTCGACTGAACCTGCTGTTTGTGTCCATTTTGCCTTTTCAGATTGAATTTCCAATGTTAATCGATTCGTGTTGATTCCTTTTTGTTATTATCACTTATTATCGACTTTGATGACATTTTCTTCGTGATTTTTGGGAATGTCCATTTTGATGGATTCGGTATCGATTTCTTTGGATTTTATTCACGTCTTCGAATGTGAATTTTAGTGATTGATTGTTCCTACAATCTTCTTTATGATTTGTCACTTTAAAAATATAAAGGTTTCAATACTAGTAGTAAATATCAAAATTCTTTCATCAAAACGATTTCAACACTATTTTATTACAAGGCTCGTTTTCTTAAACCGTTTTCCAATCTATTAGTATATACAAGCCTTTACCTCACTCGTATGAGAAATCTAATTAAACGACTTAATAAAACGAGTGGTATGAAATGCTTGCGTTTACTTCGTCGGTTGATTCTTGGACTTGTTCGATTGAATCTCTTGTGACAATTTTATAGTGGAGATCTACAATTTGTTTGTAAATATTTAAGTTAAGCTAGTGGTTATGGGACATGAAGCTAAGCTCATATATTTACTAGCTTACTGTAATTGACACTTCTCTTTGATCATGACGATCATTTTATGGTTTAGACTAGCAATGTGCGATGTCTCTTTGTCTATGTGGAGGACTGTTCCTCATTTTATTGAGCTTCGTCTCATTTTTTGCATGGGTCGTACCTATTTAGGTGCGTCGATGTTTATTTATGCATGGGGTGTACCTTTCTAGGTGCATTGATGTTTATTTACTTTGTGGAGAAATCGGCTCAATAAGTCGGGACATGGGGCGTATCTTTCTAGTTGCGTCGATGTTCGTCTATGCATGGGGCATATCTTTCTAGGTGCGTCGATGTTCGACTTTACATGGGGTGTATCTTTCTAGGTGCATCGATGTTAGACATTACATGGGATGTATCTTTCTAGGTGCATCGATGTTTATTTATGCATGGGATGTATCTTTCTGGGTGCATCGATGTTTATTTGTGCATGGGGCGTGTCTTTCTAGGTGCGTCGATGCTAGAGCATGGGGCGTATCTTTCTAGGTGCGTCGATGTTCGACTGTGCATGGGGTGTGTCTTTCTAGGTGCGTCGATGTCCAGTTTATGGGATTGGCCATCCTTTTATTGTGATTTCTGGATTTCTATTTGATGATTTCTGGAATTTATGTTTCACCAGCTTTTACAATTGACATTGATATATATGTCATTTATTGTGGCTTGGTGAATGAAATTAGGAGTATGACATTGCTTTTTATCTTTGAGAAGATCTTTGCGATATTGATTAATCTTATTGATTTTTCAATTAGTTATTTATCACAGCTTGGCATTGTGATTATTATACGTTTAGTCATATCTCTTATTCTATATCATTTCTTCTGATATTTATAGCTAGACTGATCCGTTTATTATTTTCTTCTTAAATAATACTCGGGTCAGACTGAGATGTTACAGGTGCTTCTGTTTGACTTCTCTTCTGGGGTTATCATATGATCTTTTGGCTAACTACTTAGATTGGTAGTTTATTTTGTTGTATACACTTGAGATATGGACTCATAGATGTATTCTTTTGTACAGTACATGTTGCTATTCTTTTGTATTATTGTGGATCTTTTTGACCACTACTCTGATATAAACTTTCATGTGTTAGTTATATATTCATATCTTCTTCCGCCTTTGTGATATGAATTGTCTGTGACTGATTTATGTTATGTTTATTTCTATATTTGTTTCCGAAGATATTATATCCACTGTGCAGTAGATTTGAGTTTGTGTCAGTAGGTCGGATTTCCCTCTTGATAAAGAAATGCATGTTATACTATCCGACATATCGGTGCTCGCGCAAAGCAATTACACGGATGGTCGCTCCTCAACAGCCTTATTCTCCGTGCTAGTTGACAGCATTCACCGTAATGTCCTTGTCTAGTGTGGGTATAGAGGTGGGGCGTCACAAATCCAGTAGGATCCCTCCATCCTGTTTCCCTGCATCCGCAGACGTTAGTACCACAATTAAATACCAATTCCACTTCGAGGTGGAATATCGCGGTATATGGGATTTATAAAATATCATCCGCTATTATGCGACGCATAGGGTCTCACCCGTTATATAATACGGGAAATCAATCACTCCAATATACTATATCCTACTATATATATAATACCATCCAGTGAATAAATTATTATAAATCAATCATCCAAGCACACAGTCAATCAATTTTAAATCTAACTATTCAAAATTTAAATCAGAACAATATTTGATTGAGTGAGAAGATCTCAACTTTTACTACACATGCAATTCCATTTCCGTTCCGAACTTGATTTCATCATTGTATTTGACCTTGTATAAACAATTTTGCCATTTATTAATATTCGAAATAAATCGAACAACTAATTCTTCCATTTACTAAATTTAAATATTAACGATTCAATTTAACTTAGTGATTTAATTTTAAACATATAAATAAGATTTTTCTTTTTCAAACCAATTTCCTATTATTAAATAATATGTTTAATTTCTTCAATCTTAACAAGGACAGAAATTTCTTTACTGTTAGTTTATAGTTTTTCTAACCTATATACATAAAAAAACAGAAATGGGGTTTTTTTTCATATATTTATAAATCTTTAAATTGAAGGAAACTTACTGCTATTCTATTTTCAAATCAATATATACATATAAATTTTAAATTGAAGAAAAAGAAGATTACTAGCAGATACCTCACTGCTAAAACACGAATCCCGACTCCACCTCGAACAACGCCGAAGCTTCCATCATCACCAACAGCCCACTGCACCCATCATCTCACGTGCATGAGGTCACCACCACCATCGAACTCGAACTCGGGTCCGAGTCCCCAGATGTACGAAGCAGTGTCATCTCGCCTTCGTCGCCATCACTGCGCTGACCACAAGCTTTCCTTGCTCGAATCGAAACCCTAGCCACCAAAATCGATCGCAACCCACGCTTTTTGAGTCGCCCCCTTCCATCGAGCATTGCACCAGAAGCCTCGAGTCCCACGGCCTCCCCAATCGATCTCCATCGCGACAATTTTAGCCTCTCCCAAAAACCTCGATTCTACGCAAACTGAAACCCTAGCTTGAACACCCTCGGCTTCGAACGCGACATGAAATCGCAAATCAAATCGATCGAGGCTTCGACCATTTTTCTTTTTCGATTCGCTCGGCCATTATTTGATTTGTGATTTCGATTTCCTTTGGTTTGAACTGGAGAGGAGAGAGCGGCCATATAATTTAAAATGAGAAGTGGGGATTAAGCTTGGCCATTTTTATCTGAACGAAATGTTTTCGTTTCTTTTTTTGTTAGTTTTGATTTGAATTACTGGGGAAGATAAGGGAAAAATGGAGAAGATACTGGCGTTTTAACGAAGTGAGATGGCTTCGATTATACGCTAGGCTAAGGTTGACTTGACCCGTTATAATATTATTAAATTTCCAAAATATCTTATTATATATATAACTTAAAATCTCAATCTCCAATCGAGGCATACAGCTAGGCGTTTATAATGTTATACGCCTATTCCGAACGCAATGGAAAAAGTTCCGTGTCCAAATTTGATCCTATGGAGAAGACAGCTTTTTAAACCCAGTTAATAAATTAAATTTTTGATTTAATTTTCAACGCGTTTGCTTATCGTACGGCCAAACAACAACTCCAAACATTACGAAAATTGAAATCCGATAACAATACAATATTACGGATCCAGTGGAACTGGTTTCGTCGAATTCTAAGACTGTGTCTCGGAAGGTTATTTTTAAATATCGAATTAAACAGTATATATTCAAAACTAAACAAAACATTTCCAAATTAAATTCTGAAGCATCCATTAACCTCAGTATTATCAATATAAATTTTCTAAGCCATCAAATTACTTTTAACAAGCTTAAAATTGAAAATTCAAATTTTTACACATCATTAATAAATTAAACTCAATAATTTAATTTCCAAATTCATACTTATGTTCGAAATTCAAGTTAAACTAGCTTCCAAATATTTAAAATCATTAAATATTTCGATTTCAAATGATCAAA
Organism: Allium cepa; assembly: GCA_030765085.1. Lineage (NCBI taxonomy): Eukaryota > Viridiplantae > Streptophyta > Magnoliopsida > Asparagales > Amaryllidaceae > Allium > Allium cepa. The sequence goes on along the minus strand of CM060940.1, from coordinate 123,687,374 downwards.
ATTCTGGGCCGTCACATCCTTCCCTCCTCAAAAGAATTTCGTCCCGAACTTACTAGTTAAGAAGAATGATCCTTAACCCGTTTATCATTTTCCCAAAATCCAACAATTTTAACAACTTTGCCAAAACAAATCATTTTATTTAAAACCCATCATTACTTCAACTAACTTTCTGTAACAACCCTAGATTTTTCATATATTTTAATATTTGACTTTGTTTTATTTTGAAATTATTTCAAACTTATTTTATTTCAAACATTTCATTTTTTAAATGTAGGTGTTGATTATTATGTGAATTATAATTTCAAACCGGTATAAATTGGATATTTTACTGTAAGATGAATTTCTGTTCAAACTGGTCAAACCATGACTTTTAAATTTCAAATTTAAATATTTAAATTCTTAAATTTTATCTTTTATTATGACAATAGATTTAATAACTTGAATACTGCTTTTTGTTTCGTTAAAAACGGATTTAATTTCTGAAAGTTATGTACATTTCAATTTTGAGTATAATTTGTTTTATTTTGAAATTTTGTCTATTTATAAATTATATAAACCATATTTTCTACGTTATATTTTATTTGAATATGTGATAATATGTTATTTTATGTATATTTTGTCTTTTAATATTTTTAAAGTGATAATAAAAAATTTCCAGAATTTACTGTATTTATTTCCTATTTTTAAATGTAGTTTTCTATTTTTCTGCTATTTTCTTCATTTAAATTATATTTAATTAAAATTTAAATATTTATTTTGTTAATGTATTTTTATTTTATGCTATTATTTATGTTTAAAATATTTTACAAGCTCATATGAATTTTCTAAAAATTATTCTATTTAATTTCTAATTTTCTAGTCTAGTTCACTATTTTTAGCTATTTTTCTTAATTTAACTTTATATAATTAATAAATAATATATAAATTTTTATATTGTGATAAATTTTCGAAATTTTATCTGGGATTATTATTATTTCCAGAAATATAAAGTTATATAATTAAAATAAATAAATATGAAAGGGTTTTGACTTTTGAATTGCCTTTTATCTTTTTGAATTCCACCTCTTCATTTTCCTCACAGCTCTTCATTTCTCTTGCCATAACTCCCCACATTTCAGCCGACTATCTCATTTTCAATTCACGTTTCTTTCTTTCCTCCTTCTTGGGAAAAAATTTCGGCCATCCTTGCATGAAGATTTTGGTAAAACTTTATTTCTTTTATCTCGTTTTCTATTTACATCGTTTATTTCTAGCTTGATTTTGCACATGCTTTCACCTCTTTTAGGATCGGCCATGCCTCCCTTGCTGCCTAGCCACCTCCAGCACCTGATGACACACCACCAGCACCTCCTCCTCACCAGCCACCCAAGCCATGAACCCCCTTGGTGACGCATATCCACAAAAGTTTCAAAACACCCTTCATACTAGCCTAACCGAGCACCAATCTCATTCCATCACCTCACCACCCCTCTAGCCGCAACTTACCACACCACCACCGCCTCCAGCACCCATGGCCACACCACCATAGCGGACCCCACTCCTCTGGCCATGACACCTAGGGCCTTAGCCGAGCCCAAATCCTTAACCAAATTCATGTATGCATGCTTATGTGTGTTATTGCCTTCACTCACCTTTACACCATCATTCCAACATGTAGGCCGAACTCATACTCACCCAAACCAGACCCAAACGCCTGCAATTATGTTGTATTTCCCATTATGGATGAGCCTAGTAAAGGTTAAAAGCAAGTGCAAGCATTTCTATTTGATTCTGTGCAGTCTATTCTAGGGTAGTTTTGATCGTAGTTGATTTGAAACTCATCGTTGTTATATTGTTTTTGTTTGATGTGTATCCAAGGAATTTGACACTTGACTCCTCCATTCGAATCTGTGTCGTGCTTTTGTGCTTGTGTATATCCTGTTTGTCAAATTCGTCATTCGATCATCAGCTCAAACCAGTGAGTTATTCTCACCAAACAGTTTTATACTTATATGAATAGTAAATCGATCGCTTGTGAATATGTAAACCGCATCACCATATTTTATTTGCTATGTCACTATCATATGATGTTCACACATGATTAAACACCAGTTATATCATATGTTACTGTTATATTATTGATGTTTTGTGATTTTATCAGTTAATCACACTGCTAGTTCCCTTTAGATTAGAATCACTATGGGTTGAAATGATACATACCCGAACGGACTTTAGAATAGGAGGAAATCGTTATGGGCTGAAATGATTGGCCTGAATGATTTTCAATTATTTTCATTTACTTGGGATTGCAGGTTTGAAATGATCAAACCCGAGTTTTCTTTGTAAATTACGGGTTGAAATGCTATATTACCCGTATCACTTTACCTAGGCTAGAAAATGAAATACAGACCCGTTGTTAAAATATGTTTTTCTTAAAATTTTAAAATATTTTAGAAATATAAATATTATAATATTTTGATTTAAATTGGATTGAAAATGATTTTTGTAAAGCATTATTGACTCTCTGAAAATTTATAAGTGAAAAAATTAATGGTAAAGTTAGAAAATCTGAAATGTAAGTTTTTTTGGAAATTATAGTTTTGTGATAAATGGAATTTAAATTAAATATTAAAATATGATAAGTTTATGATATTTTGAATTAAATGAATTTAAAATAATTTTATAATATATTAATGATTTTTGAATTAAGTTAAAATGTGAAATGAATGAATATTTAAGTTGGAATTTTGAAATATAACTAAAATTGGAAATTTGTGAATTTGGCTTAAAAGTGAATTTTAAGTTAAGTAAATAAAAATGAAATTAAGTTATATTTGAAAATTTAACTTAAGTGTTAATTTAAATTTAATTTAATGAATTTAAAATTTAATGTTGGAATTTAATATGTGAATTACTATTAAATTTTGATTTTCGAATAGAGATTTAACTTTATAAAATCATGAATATAAGGGTATTTGAATAATTGTTTTAAAAGTGAAATTATATGATTTTATAAGTTAAAAATGGTTTAAATAAAAATATAATTGTTTATGAAATTATACTGAATATTTGAAGCTAATTTACTGCATTTCTAAAATGCTATTAATTCAAATGTAAAGGATAATAGAGCATTTGTAAATGTTGTAGTTGATAATAATGAACCAAATGGCTCTTTAATTAAAGGCTATTATAGCATTTTTATGAATGTTATAATGGTTGAATTTAACTAAGTTTATTTGAAACTAATGGAACCCTATTATAGCATTTTAAATGTTGCCTTTTGTTAAATTGAACTGTTTTAAGTGTGACTTTCCGTAGCATTTTCTAAATGCTGCGAAAGTTGAAATTTCATTGTTTTAATAAATTTAAGTGAATGAATGAACTTTGAAAGATTAAAATTTTGGAAATTTAACAATTTAATTATTAAATATAATATCTTCATTTTAATGATTTAAATGAAGCAATTTGTTTCGAAATATAAACCATTTTGAAATGTGTTTTGAAATGGTATTTAAATTAAATAAAAATGAATGTGGTTTGGAAGATATGATATTTTGATATTTGAAATGGATTTTGAATGATATTGAATTTTTAAATGATATTTGATTTCGAAGTATAAATACTATTTTGAAATTTTAACCACGGGATGTATTTAATTTATGGTTTAACTGATCTTTAAAAGATGGGCGATCCCAAGCATCTTTTAAGTTATGGTGCATTTCTACTACGGTTCACTTGAGTTGATTTACATTATATACGTATATATTGTCCTGACTCGAGTGTTTTGTGTTTTACTTTACGCTCGGGTCAGCCTGAGTATTTACAGCTTTGGATTCTCTTTATGGAGCTGGTCTTTGCTGAAGTTTCTGCTTATCTACATTTATATCTACTTTCTGTTTCAGCTATTCTAGTTTATCTCATGTATTAGTGAACTTATATGTATTTGGGATTTCTATTTTGTTGTTTTCAGACTATATTATGTTTTTGATTTGAGACTCTGCCGTAGTAGCTCATGAACTACTATGTATTTTATTTTCCGCCGCGAGGTATTCTATTTGTTCCGTGTCTGTGATTTGTATTTCATTTGCTCCAAATTTATTTACAATGCGGTATTTTAAGAAATTCAAGTCTAACATGTGCGACTGCTAATGGCTGAAAATACTGGATGGTTACATTTGGTATCAGAGCTTTGGTTTTAGGCAAACCATAGCCTGTGGAGAAAAAACTCATTAGAGATAGGGTAGAAATACCCGAAAATGAGTGCAATCAATCTCAGAATCCTTTCTTGTGAGGGAACGTATTTTCGAAGTATAAAATAATTTCCAAATTATTTTTAAAGGATTTTCAAAGATTATTTTGGTACAAAAATTTTCTTATTTTGAAACCAAGATTTTCAAAACTTCATCCCTTCGGTATCCATCTTGTTAGAAATCTCTTGGTTAGGATTCTTATCGATTAGGATTCCTTGAACTTTGGAATGCTCCCACTTGTTCTAAAATCCAGTCTTGTCTTGCCTATTCTATCCATTTTGATTTTGGAGCATTTCATGACTCCACTTTGAAATGACCTCTATAAAGGTATGTGATTCCGCAAATCTTTGAATGATTTGTAAACGGGTGAAAATCCTTTATAATTGGCATTGATTCACCGGAGATTCCTATATCCTCGGTTTTCGATGCTATCTGTCTCCTGCTCTACCCGGATTCTTTCTCTGGCGATCGAATGTCGATTTGCCTTAGATTTCCGAATTGATTATATTACTGAAGTCACGGTTGATCGGTTAAGGTCGCCCGCGATTTATATAGGCTTATCATCTTCTATTTGGTAACAAAATTATCTTATCTTCGTTCGAGCTTATCTTCGAAACAGAATTCTATTTGATTAGAGTTCCTCTAAATTTGAATCTCCGTATTGCTTGAAATCTAACCTTGAATCATTCTTTGGAAATTTGTGTTTGATTGTATTTTGAATTTGTGCATACATCGAAATTATTATTTTGACAAGGATGACCCTATTTTGTATATAAAAGTGAAATGTTTTCAATAAGGATTTTTACCTTTGGAAAATGAAAATTTGAAGCTTTGAAAGGATTTGAAATTTTGGAAATTTATAAACAAATGTGATTTATATAAAAATGATTTATAAATGAAGGGTTTTGAATTTGAATTTCGAGGAATCGAACTCCGGTGTTATGAAATGGGTTTTTAAGATTTTGGAAAATATATAATAATAACATGATTTAAAGATATTTTTCCAAATAAGAAATGTTTCAAATGTATTCGAATGAATTCCAATGATGTCAAAGAGATTTCAAAGAAGTTTCAAGAAATAAAAGTCCAGAACCCACTTATGCCGCTGAAAAATAATTTCGGTGATGAATACATGCATCGTCGACATTGATTTTTGAGTTTCTGAGTAGGGAAGAGGCCACTCTAGTAGCTTTGCTATGCGAGTGATTTATGAAACCAAATTTTGATTTCCGATTTCGAAGTATGGTTTGATATTAGAAAGATATGTGTATATATATATAATTGAAATGATTTAAAATAAGCCGGTGTTCAATCCTCGAGATTCAGATTTGTCTTGGTATAACCTTACCTATTGGAATCGATTTACTAATTTGTTGGTGATTTCCAACTCTTGGATTGAAAATATGATTTCTTCGACTATTTTGAAGGTTCGAGCACTTCCAAATCAAGGTTAACTTTTCAAAGATAAGAAATTTTGAATGGTATGAGGTATTTGATAAAGTATAAGTTTAGTTTGGTATGATTAATGTATAAAGTAATATGATTTATATAAGTTTAAAACTGTTGTGGAGTGAAATAAATAAGACTATTTTGAATTATACTGGTATGAAATATAGTTTTGAAAAGATATTTGAAGTAAAATGTTGAGTTTTTGTTAAATTTATAAGTTAAGAAAAATAGTGAATTTTGACTTAACAAATGAAAGTGACTTTTAAATTGAATATTTGATTTAAAATTTTGTTGTGACAAATCATATGTTAAAAATTATTTAAATGTGAAATTCTGAAGTCTAGAAATATGATTTATAAGTTTAAAATTTGCTAAAATTGAAGTTGTATTGTTTTTCAAAAGTTATAATAAAATCTAGAATTTTATTAATAGCATTTCTAAAATGCTATAGTTTTATGACAACACTTTAAAATGCTGTTGTTTTTGAATTTAACTTTGTTTGAATTTACTAAATATCTTTCATGGCATACTATAAATGTCGTTATTCTTGAACTAAACTATTTTGTAAACTATAAGTTACGATAGCACTTTTTAATGCTGCCATTGTTATAATTTGACAATGTTTCGTAATGTTATAGATTTTAACACTGTTGAGTTATGTTTTAAAAAGTTAAATGTTTTAATTTTGGAATTGATTATTTATGAAATTTAAGGAGTTTTTAATATAATTTAATATTTAAATTTGAATTTTAAGGAATTTAAATTTAATTTGAATTTAAATAAGGTTTACTTGGTTATGTGTTAAATGGAATGAAATGTAATGAGATAAATGAATTTTTGAACGGAATTTTTGAAATGTATTTTGTAATAATATTTGAAATAATAATTAAATGAAATATTTGATTTTTTTAAATGATATTCAAATTTAAATATTTGAAATTGAATTCAAATAATGATTTGATAATGAGGCTTTGAATGATATAATCTTTATTTGATAAAGAATGTGAATCAGGAATGATAACTGATTTTGATAAATGAAATTTAAAGTTTATATTTGTATGAAAGGATATTTGGTTTACTTGTAATTTGAGTATAGTTAAAAGTGATGGATTTATGAATTGAACATGTCAAAATTATATAATAATGAAGTAAAATTTAAGATATATTGTAAGGACCTGATTCTTCGACTTCCGAAAACCGACATCAATACATTCACTGTATCAACTGCCGAGCACTCGAATGCCGAGAAACCGAACATTTAGGGTTTTAAGAAAAAGAAAGAGGTAGAAGAAGAGTGAAAAGATAGAACCGAAAGAAAACAACAGAACAATATCAGATTCTCACAATCGCAGCGGAACAACATATAATAAATAAATGAATAATCTTTAAATAAAGAACTATATCAGTTATTACATTACATCACATTACATTATATTATCAGGGTTTACAACAACAACAATAAACAAAAATAAACAGCGGAAAAGAAATACTATATACTAGTGATACGCTATGCCATCCAGCTTGCCTCCAGCAACTCCTGAATTCCAGAATATCCTGATAAACCTAACTCTTGACTGCCCGTGTGGAAATTAGTGGGCACCCAGAGTTTAGGAAGGAAAACAATAAACTCCGAGTCAGTCATGTGACTGGTGTGAGAACTAAAGCAGTTTATTTTTGAAACAAAGTACAAGATAATTTTAAAATAGATTCGCAATGCTTTTAAAAATGGGACTACCATAAGGCCTTCCGCACACACACACACACAATGCAAACGCAGAATCGGAGGAGATTTCTCCTTATGATAGTCAAAGATGCTTGATACGCATTAAAAAGAAACATTTGATATTATTACTAGTGCATAGTGAAGGAAAAATCATTTCGAAAATAAAGATATAAATCTTAGCCAGCATAGGCATTTCGCACTTATGCCTACTGTAGCTACCATCCAAACAGTGGTGACTACCATAAGTGAATGATAGGTTCTACAACTAAAACCGTACAAGATCGTATTGTTTCTTTGGATTTCCAACAAATGGTCAGGCCAAGGAACTTCCCATCGCCACATGGAAACGCCTCTGGAATGACGTCTCGAGAACCAAACCGGATCTCTGCCAACACAAGGCCGGGTTACCCCTAACTGGGTAACTACTGACACGAATATGCCATCCCCCGATCGTAATCGATCTACATCCGAGGATCCTCGATTTCCAACAACCACAAAGTAATAAGTTTGCAGCAACAACATAGGTTAAGTATTTGGGCTCCATACCATGATACCACCTCTATCCAGAAGGAATGGCATACACTAAAGGGCGCTACTCCTAATAACCTTGCCGCATCCTTCCTGTTTTGACCATTTCCGGGGTGTGAGGTCCGACGAAGTCTCGTCCACAAAGCCACGCTTTGGTACAAAGCCATGCTTTGGGTCAACAAATGATCAAAGTAATGATCACAAAGATAAGTGATCAAACAAATGATCATATCACAAATGATCAAACAATGATCATTTCACAGCAACACTCAGCATGTCACATTACCAAATTGGGAATATATCGCTGATAACCATCAACTACATAACTTTTGAGCTCGTACGTCTCAGAGAAGGGTGTTAAGCTAAGAGAATAAATTCTCCGCCACCAACAGAAATATATTTGAAAGAAATCAGCTTTATATCTCAATTTGTAATGTCAGACATACTATCCATACAAGTCTGTTCCGGGATCGTACAGAACCGAAGGCACTTACAAAGAAGTCCTTGCAATTCGGGTATTCACTAATCACGACCGGACTTCTCATCACATATGGAGTCTCTACACCGGGGACCAGTTGATGCAAAGACATTCGACGAGTTGTCCTTTCGCTTTTGAAAATATCCAGTCTTCAACACCGGTCTTCAAATGCAATTCATAACGACGTATCACATATTCGGAATAGGTTATACGACCCCAAGGTCCTTTCTCGGCTAACCCGAATAGTGAGCGCTTATTTAAAAATAAGTGTGGCTTTCAAATTCAAGCAAATCACAACAAATACCTATTTAAAGGTAATTATTGATAGTCGTTTATTGAACTATCAATGGATATGCACAACATCACCAGATTTCAAATAATTTTCCAAATTATTTATTTTCCAAAAATATCTTTACAAGATATATAATTTTTACACTTCAACCATTTGAAAACAATTTTCAAATCACTTTTCACCTTTACCACTTTTGAAAACAAATTTCAATCATTTTCCTTACGCGGAAATATTTTCATTTCAACATAGTTCATTTAAACCCATTAAATAAATCCTTTACGATTTACTTTATATTTACGTTCCAAATCCATACATTTATTCCCACACTTCAAAAATAAATCAACGTTTATTTTTTTAAACAAATTCCCCCTTTCATTTATAAATTCCATCGTGAATTTACATTCCAAAATATATATGAATACACGATTTCAATTATTCATTCTCAATTTATCTTCAAAAGATAAATTCTCAAAAACGTTTCATTTCACATTGGAAAAACATTTCCATACTTACTTATTAATAAGTAATTCACAAATCTATTTATTTTCAACATTTGGAAAATATTCAATATACTTAAATCGAAATTAAGTATATATTTCATTCTTTAAGGAAATCATTCTCTTAAACATATTTATTTGGGTCAAAACGAATGTTGCGTAAAAACATCGTTACGACAACCCAAAATCACTAGAATAGGGATTCGAAATTAAAATAGATATATAAATCCCAGTACTATACAAAACATTTCCTTTCGGAAATCATTTACTATAACAACAGTGTTATTGTCCACCATCTCCTTTTATTTCTCGAAAACGTCTATTTCAACAATGAATGTTGGAATCTATGGTTTCGAATCTTAACACATTTTAAAAACATCGTTAGATCGTTTTAATTCTATTTAAAACATCACATCCAAAACATTTTCTTTAACACATTATTCACTATCCAAAAACGTGAATATACTTCGTTAACCAATTTCATCATTTCTATACATTTTATTTTAAAGGATTATTCACTATCTAAGACGTGAATACTCCATTAATAAGTTATAACAATTTACTTATCAAAATAAGTCGTTTGCAGATTTATAAAACAATGTCTATAAATTCCATTTCTATTTATTTTATAACAACTTCTTTGTAAAAATCTCCTTTATTAACCTATTTAAATTTATATCTCAATGATATACTAAAGGTCCATATTATAAGTTAAATGCTTATAATTTATTTGTTAACAAAATTGTTCTTTTAAACTTCCCAAATTATAAATCTTATAACTTATAAGATTCATTTATTTACTCAAATCTATTCTTTTAATAACTTTACAAATTTTATAAACCTACTGCTTATAAATTCCATTTATAACTTCATCGTTTATAATTCTATAAATTTCTTTCATTTATGAAATTCATTTCCACTTCCTTCTAACACTTATAAAAAACTCGTTTTATAATTCAAATATTTTAATTTATAAATATCAATTTATAAATCTTTTATATAAATCAATTTATATTATTATTTTAAAACGTCTTTAAACTCCTTTGTAATTTTATCATTTTGATTTATAAAATAATCAAATTTCATAAATCCTAGATTTAAACTTTTTACAATAAATTTAAAAATCCCAATTTAAACTATTTTATAAAATCATTAACCCCATATTTTCAAAAATCAACTTTTAACTATATTTCTCAAAAATCATAATTTTTATAACATTAAAATTATAACGTTTATTTATTTAAAATGAATTAATTCAAAAATATATTTTATAAACATATACTTTCAAAAATCACTTTAAAAATCCTTTTAAAATTCCAAAATTGGCCCAATGATGCTACACACCAAATAGTCAATCATGACAACAACAACATCATATATCTGTATATGATAACCAACGAATATCAAAATATCCATAATCAAATAAATATTGTTGAGGAATCCAGTTGGATCCCTCCAACATGTCTTCCTGCATCCAAAGATGTTAGCACAATACCAATTCCGTTCCAGTACGGAATTATCGCGGTATATGGGATTTAAAATATTATCCGCTTAATAGACGACGCAATAGGGTCTTATCCGCTATATAATGCGGGAAATCAACTCCAAGTACATAAATAATACCAATTTCACTGTATTGTGAAATATTCGCGGTATATGTTTTTAATAAATAACCTCCGCTTACTAACGGCGTATAATGTCTATTTTAACAATCAATAGAAAACAATCATCATTCAAACATACAATCAAGAATTTTAAATCTAACTATTTAAAATTAAATCGAAACCGATTCGATTGAGTGAGAAATTCTCACCTTGATTTCAATTTCGTTTTCAGCTTTTATTTCGAATAAAATTAAACGGACGTTTAATTTTACCCGAAATTTTCGCTAGCTCCAAACAACTCCAATCCAATTCCATAGCGCAGTGCTCGTCCATATAAACCCAACGCAACTTGTTTCATGCGTTTCCGACCTCGTATGAAAAAGATACGATATTTTGAAGTTACACGAATTTATATATATAAATTTACAACATAATTTTATATTTCTAAACCTAGATTGCATCTCAGCCGTCCATCCTATCACCTGCAAATCACGGCCGTGGAATCCATCTTCTCCCTTACCCAGTAGACATCACACGTCCAAACCCATAGCCGCCTTTATTTTTTCGAATTTCCACGTCCTCCTTGTCGACTTCCACCCCGATCAGATGGTACCACCTTGAAGCCCTCGCCGCCGTGCACCACAACGCCCAGACCGGTCGCGCTCGGCCACCTCTTTTTGCGTGTGAAATGAGAGTAAACGGCCATGAACTTGAGTACTTTCTGGTCGATCCACCGCGTGAAACTCCATCTCCACTGTCAAATGTGACGATCTCGCAATGCTCTTCAACTTTCATGTTGAGGCCGAGATCTGATTGTGGATGGATGAGGAGATCGGAGGGAGGAAAGAATCACAATTTTTGGTCATCGAAAATGTCAGTGGCGGCTGGCTATTTACTTCTAGGTTTAGGGTTTCTTTGAAAAGAAGAAAACAATGAAGTGCTTTTGTAGAAAAAACGACGAATACTATTCATCCCGGGTTTTTCGGACTCCGATTTACACGCGGTGACCGGCGTTTTTAAGGTTTACCCCGCGTTTCGGACACAATGGAACGTGTTTCGGGAGCTAATTCGATCATATGTGCGAGTTATGGCAATAAACGTTCAAATTAAAATTAAATCGGTAAATAAAATTTCTAGGCGTTTTAGCTTACCCCGGACAAACTCTAACGACCCAGGATTTTTATGAATTTAAATTGATAATTAAATTAATTTTTGAATTTAAATCTATAAAATTTATTAGTAAATTGATTCGAAAATTTCAAAATGAAGTCTTTAAAATAAAAAATAAACGAATTTGCTAAATTTAAAACAACACATTATCTAGAAAATACAAAATAATAAAATGTTTGTAGGCAATAAGTAAGAACACAGATAAAATAAAAGAAATAAACATAATAAAATAGAATTTTATTTATTAAGCCATAAGAAAAGAAAAGAAACAACATTTAAATATAAAAACAAGCAAGTACATAAAAATATCTCTAAGCACACAAAGTAAGATCTGCATGCAAAAGACATGTAAGTCTAAGTACACAAAAGAAAGGTATGTAAAAGTAGGTACAGGGAAGTATATATGCATGCACACTTGCAAACCAATCAAAGTACATACGAATAGGAGGCTGTAAGCAAAAATGAAAACATTTGTAACATACAAAATCATCTCAGCCGAAGTTTGCATAGTCAAACAAAATAAAGTAAACAAAGATATGTATGGAAGTAAAGTAAAATATCTATGAACTGGAAAAACAAGCAAGCAAGGTGAAGGTGTAGACATAAAGTACTAAGGCATGTAATGCCATTATCTTTAGTACCCAAGATATCAGCCACAGCCACCAAAGCAAGGAAAGTTTGTACCTGATATTGAAAAAAAAATGATGATAACCCCTGTAACTCATTTCTTTCCTATATACATTTCAACACATCACAAAACAACTTCATTTCAGTTTTCATTCATTTTAAACTGAGCAAAGAAAAAAAATAAAAGAAATAGGAAAGCTTTAGTTTACACCTAAAATAAGATTTCAACATTTCAAAGTTTGAAAAGTCTTCAACTCCCATTTGAAAGCTTTGAATTATGATCTGGAAGGTGAGTAACTTGTTCTTTTTATTCCGCTGTGTTGTTATACTTAATGTTGTTATAAGCTCCGGCGAATCGGATTTGAACGGTCGAATCTATGGCATTCGAGTACGATTTGAAGTATGGATGTCGATTTTCGAGAGGGCAAAATCCGAAACGTCACATTTGGTATCAGAGCTAAGGTTGAAACTTTAGCTCAGGAGTTTAACACATTAAGTAGCTCATTAGAGATAGGGTGAAGTAACCCTAGAATGAGTAATCCTTAAGATATCCGTTTGAATGCCTCGGTAAATTCTCTTACTATCCACTAATAGTGAGTATGAGTGCAAGAAGAAAACGAGATAGGGGACATGGGAATACGACTGTAATTAGTCAAAACTCTGTAACAACAGTGGAAACATCTTTCTTTTCAATTTCCTTTGATTCGTTTCTAAATTCTTTTGATTGTTTCGTGACAATTACAGGAAGAAGATTCAGTGTGATGAGGACCCTATGAATCGTTGTAGAAAATTCCTTCCTTCGTATTTTCATTGGTTTCTTATCAGTTTTGATTTAAACTTTAATGAATATGAATTTGAAAATTGAAATTGATATGAATTTGAAAATTGAAATTGGAAATTTTAAATGAATTAGAAATTTTAAAAATAGAGATAAATTGGTTAATGGAATATGAAGGATAAATTGAATTGTGTCGATAAAACGATTTCGTTTAAAACCAAATTTTGAAATTCTGTTGTAATTTCTTGGGTTGGTCGAAGTCCGAAGAGGGACAAATTGGTATATATATTTTGAGATATTCCGACTTGAGTTTGGAATTCATATCTTAAGTTTGAGAAATTGTAGAGATTGAGTCTATCTCTGTGTTGTTTTCGTGCCTGCGAATTTCGAGGACGAAATTCTTTTAAAGGGGGAAGGTTCTAACGACCCAGGATTTTTATGAATTTAAATTGATAATTAAATTAATTTTTGAATTTAAATCTATAAAATTTATTAGTAAATTGATTCGAAAATTTCAAAATGAAGTCTTTAAAATAAAAAATAAACGAATTTGCTAAATTTAAAACAACACATTATCTAGAAAATACAAAATAATAAAATGTTTGTAGGCAATAAGTAAGAACACAGATAAAATAAAAGAAATAAACATAATAAAATAGAAATTTATTTATTAAGCCATAAGAAAAGAAAAGAAAAGAAACAACATTTAAATATAAAAACAAGCAAGTACATAAAAATATCTCTAAGCACACAAAGTAAGATCTGCATGCAAAAGACATGTAAGTCTAAGTACACAAAAGAAAGGTATGTAAAAGTAGGTACAGGGAAGTATATATGCATGCACACTTGCAAACCAATCAAAGTACATACGAATAGGAGGCTGTAAGCAAAAATGAAAACATTTGTAACATACAAAATCATCTCAGCCGAAGTTTGCATAGTCAAACAAAATAAAGTAAACAAAGATATGTATGGAAGTAAAGTAAAATATCTATGAACTGGAAAAACAAGCAAGCAAGGTGAAGGTGTAGACATAAAGTACTAAGGCATGTAATGCCATTATCTTTAGTACCCAAGATATCAGCCATAGCCACCAAAGCAAGGAAAGTTTGTACCTGATATTGAAAAAAAAATGATGATAACCCCTGTAACTCATTTCTTTCCTATATACATTTCAACACATCACAAAACAACTTCATTTCAGTTTTCATTCATTTTAAACTGAGCAAAGAAAAAAAAAAGAAATAGGAAAGCTTTAGTTTACACCTAAAACAAGATTTCAACATTTCAAAGTTTGAAAAGTCTTCAACTCCCATTTGAAAGCTTTGAATTATGATCTGGAAGGTGAGTAACTTGTTCTTTTTATTCCGCTGTGTTGTTATACTTAATGTTGTTATAAGCTCCGGCGAATCGGATTTGAATGGTCGAATGGCATTCGAGTACGATTTGAAGTATGGATGTCGATTTTCGAGCGGGCAAAATCCGAAACGTCACATTTGGTATCAGAGCTAAGGTTGAAACTTTAGCTCAGGAGTATAACACATTAAGTAGCTCATTAGAGATAGGGTGAAGTAACCCTAGAATGAGTAATCCTTAAGATATCCGTTTGAATGCCTCAGTAAATTCTCTTACTATCCACTGATAGTGAGTATGAGTGCAAGAAGAGAACGAGATAGGGGACATGGGAATACGACTGTAATTTGTCAAAACTCTGTAACAACAGTGGAAACATCTTTCTTATCAATTTCCTTTGATTCGTTTCTAAATTCTTTTGATTGTTTCGTGACAATTACAAGAAGAAGATTCAGTGTGATGAGGACCCTATGAATCGTTGTAGAAAATTCCTTCCTTCGTATTTTCATTGGTTTCTTATCCGTTTTGATTTAAACTTTAATGAATATGAATTTGAAAATTGAAATTGGAAATTTTAAATGAATTAGATATTTTAAAAATAGAGATAAATTGGTTAATGGAAGACGAAGGATAAATTGAATTGTGTCGATAAAACGATTTCGTTTAAAACCAAATTTTGAAATTCTGTTGTAATTTCTTGGGTTGATCGAAGTCCGAAGAGGGACAAATTGGTATATATATTTTGAGATATTCCGACTTGAGTTTGGAATTCATATCTTAAGTTTGAGAAATTGTAGAGATTGAGTCTATCTCTGTGTTGTTTTCGTGCCTGCGAATTTCGAGGACGAAATTCTTTTAAGGGGGGAAGGTTCTAACGACCAAGGATTTTATGAATTTAAATTGATAATTAAATTAATTTTTGAATTTAAATCTATAAAATTTATTAGTAAATTGATTCGAAAATTTCAAAATGAAGTCTTTAAAATAAAAAATAAACGAATTTGCTAAATTTAAAACAACACATTATCTAGAAAATACAAAATAATAAAATGTTTGTAGGCAATAAGTAAGAACACAGATAAAATAAAAGAAATAAACATAATAAAATAGAATTTTATTTATTAAGCCATAAGAAAAGAAAAGAAACAACATTTAAATATAAAAACAAGCAAGTACATAAAAATATCTCTAAGCACACAAAGTAAGATCTGCATGCAAAAGACATGTAAGTCTAAGTACACAAAAGAAAGGTATGTAAAAGTAGGTACAGGGAAGTATATATGCATGCACACTTGCAAACCAATCAAAGTACATACGAATAGGAGGCTGTAAGCAAAAATGAAAACATTTGTAACATACAAAATCATCTCAGCCGAAGTTTGCATAGTCAAACAAAATAAAGTAAACAAAGATATGTATGGAAGTAAAGTAAAATATCTATGAACTGGAAAAACAAGCAAGCAAGGTGAAGGTGTAGACATAAAGTACTAAGGCATGTAATGCCATTATCTTTAGTACCCAAGATATCAGCCACAGCCACCAAAGCAAGGAAAGTTTGTACCTGATATTGAAAAAAAAATGATGATAACCCCTGTAACTCATTTCTTTCCTATATACATTTCAACACATCACAAAACAACTTCATTTCAGTTTTCATTCATTTTAAACTGAGCAAAGAAAAAAAATAAAAGAAATAGGAAAGCTTTAGTTTACACCTAAAATAAGATTTCAACATTTCAAAGTTTGAAAAGTCTTCAACTCCCATTTGAAAGCTTTGAATTATGATCTGGAAGGTGAGTAACTTGTTCTTTTTATTCCGCTGTGTTGTTATACTTAATGTTGTTATAAGCTCCGGCGAATCGGATTTGAACGGTCGAATCTATGGCATTCGAGTACGATTTGAAGTATGGATGTCGATTTTCGAGCGGGCAAAATCCGAAACGTCACATTTGGTATCAGAGCTAAGGTTGAAACTTTAGCTCAGGAGTATAACACATTAAGTAGCTCATTAGAGATAGGGTGAAGTAACCCTAGAATGAGTAATCCTTAAGATATCCGTTTGAATGCCTCAGTAAATTCTCTTACTATCCACTGATAGTGAGTATGAGTGCAAGAAGAAAACGAGATAGGGGACATGGGAATACGACTGTAATTAGTCAAAACTCTGTAACAACAGTGGAAACATCTTTCTTATCAATTTCCTTTGATTGGTTTCTAAATTCTTTTGATTGTTTCGTGACAATTACAGGAAGAAGATTCAGTGTGATGAGGACCCTATGAATCGTTGTAGAAAATTCCTTCCTTCGTATTTTCATTGGTTTCTTATCAGTTTTGATTTAAACTTTAATGAATATGAATTTGAAAATTGAAATTGGAAATTTTAAATGAATTAGAAATTTTAAAAATAGAGATAAATTGGTTAATGGAATATGAAGGATAAATTGAATTGTGTCGATAAAACGATTTCGTTTAAAACCAAATTTTGAAATTCTGTTGTAATTTCTTGGGTTGGTCGAAGTCCGAAGAGGGACAAATTGGTATATATATTTTGAGATATTCCGACTTGAGTTTGGAATTCATATCTTAAGTTTGAGAAATTGTAGAGATTGAGTCTATCTCTGTGTTGTTTTCGTGCCTGCGAATTTCGAGGACGAAATTCTTTTAAAGGGGGAAGGTTCTAACGACCCAGGATTTTTATGATTTTAAATTGATAATTAAATTAATTTTTGAATTTAAATCTATAAAATTTATTAGTAAATTGATTCGAAAATTTCAAAATGAAGTCTTTAAAATAAAAAATAAACGAATTTGCTAAATTTAAAACAACACATTATCTAGAAAATACAAAATAATAAAATGTTTGTAGGCAATGAGTAAGAACACAGATAAAATAAAAGAAATAAACATAATAAAATAGAAATTTATTTATTAAGCCATAAGAAAAGAAAAGAAACAACATTTAAATATAAAAACAAGCAATTACATAAAAATATCTCTAAGCACACAAAGTTAGATCTGCATGCAAAAGACATGTAAGTCTAAGTACACAAAAGAAAGGTATGTAAAAGTAGGTACAGGGAAGTATATATGCATGCACACTTGCAAACCAATCAAAGTACATACGAATAGGAGGCTGTAAGCAAAAATGAAAACATTTGTAACATACAAAATCATCTCAGCCGAAGTTTGCATAGTCAAACAAAATAAAGTAAACAAAGATATGTATGGAAGTAAAGTAAAATATCTATGAACTGGAAAAACAAGCAAGCAAGGTGAAGGTGTAGACATAAAGTACTAAGGCATGTAATGCCATTATCTTTAGTACCCAAGATATCAGCCACAGCCACCAAAGCAAGGAAAGTTTGTACCTGATATTGAAAAAAAAATGATGATAACCCCTGTAACTCATTTCTTTCCTATATACATTTCAACACATCACAAAACAACTTCATTTCAGTTTTCATTCATTTTAAACTGAGCAAAGAAAAAAAATAAAAGAAATAGGAAAGCTTTAGTTTACACCTAAAACAAGATTTCAACATTTCAAAGTTTGAAAAGTCTTTAACTCCCATTTGAAAGCTTTGAATTATGATCTGGAAGGTGAGTAACTTATTCTTTTTATTCCGCTGTGTTGTTATACTTAATGTTGTTATAAGCTCCGGCGAATCGGATTTGAACGGTCGAATCTATGGCATTCGAGTACGATTTGAAGTATGGATGTCGATTTTCGAGCGGGAAAAATCCGAAACGTCACATTTGGTGTCAGAGCTAAGGTTGAAACTTTAGCTCAGGAGTATAACACATTAAGTAGCTCATTAGAGATAGGGTGAAGTAACCCTAGAATGAGTAATCCTTAAGATATCCGTTTGAATGCCTCAGTAAATTCTCTTACTATCCACTGATAGTGAGTATGAGTGCAAGAAGAAAACGAGATAGGGGACATGGGAATACGACTGTAATTAGTCAAAACTCTGTAACAACAGTGGAAACATCTTTCTTATCAATTTCCTTTGATTCGTTTCTAAATTCTTTTGATTGTTTCGTGACAATTACAAGAAGAAGATTCAGTGTGATGAGGACCCTATGAATCGTTGTAGAAAATTCCTTCCTTCGTATTTTCATTGGTTTCTTATCAGTTTTGATTTAAACTTTAATGAATATGAATTTGAAAATTGAAATTGGAAATTTTAAATGAATTAGAAATTTTAAAAATAGAGATAAATTGGTTAATGGAATATGAAGGATAAATTGAATTGCGTCGATAAAACGATTTCGTTTAAAACCAAAATTTGAAATTCTGTTGTAATTTCTTGGGTTGGTCGAAGTCCGAAGAGGGACAAATTGGTTTATATATTTTGAGATATTCCGACTTGAGTTTGGAATTCATATCTTAAGTTTGATAAATTGTAGAGATTGAGTCTATCTCTGTGTTGTTTTCGTGCCTGCGAATTTCGAGGACGAAATTCTTTTAAGGGGGGAAGGTTCTAACGACCCAGGATTTTTATGAATTTAAATTGATAATTAAATTAATTTTTGAATTTAAATCTATAAAATTTATTAGTAAATTGATTCGAAAATTTCAAAATGAAGTCTTTAAAATAAAAAATAAACGAATTTGCTAAATTTAAAACAACACATTATCTAGAAAATACAAAATAATAAAATGTTTGTAGGCAATAAGTAAGAACACAAATAAAATAAAAGAAATAAACATAATAAAATAGAAATTTATTTATTAAGCCATAAGAAAAGAAAAGAAACAACATTTAAATATAAAAACAAGCAAGTACATAAAAATATCTCTAAGCACACAAAGTAAGATCTGCATGCAAAAGACATGTAAGTCTAAGTACACAAAAGAAAGGTACGTAAAAGTAGGTACAGGGAAGTATATATGCATGCACACTTGCAAACCAATCAAAGTACATACGAATAGGAGGCTGTAAGCAAAAATGAAAACATTTGTAACATACAAAATCATCTCAGCCGAAGTTTGCATAGTCAAACAAAATAAAGTAAACGAAGATATGTATGGAAGTAAAGTAAAATATCTATGAACTGGAAAAACAAGCAAGTAAGGTGAAGGTGTAGACATAAAGTACTGAGGCATGTAATGCCATTATCTTTAGTACCCAAGATATCAGCCACAGCCACCAAAGCAAGGAATGTTTGTACCTGATATTGAAAAAAAAAATGATGATAACCCCTGTAACTCATTTCTTTCCTATATACATTTCAACACATCACAAAACAACTTCATTTTAGTTTTCATTCATTTTAAACTGAGCAAAGAAAAAAAATAAAAGAAATGGGAAAGCTTTAGTTTACACCTAAAACAAGATTTCAACATTTCAAAGTTTGAAAAGTCTTCAACTCCCATTTGAAAGCTTTGAATTATGATCTGAAAGGTGAGTAACTTATTCTTTTTATTCCGCTGTGTTGTTATACTTAATGTTGTTATAAGCTCCGGCAAATCGGATTTGAACGGTCGAATCTATGGCATTCGAGTACGATTTGAAGTATGGATGTCGATTTTCAAGCGGGCAAAATCCGAAACGTCACACAAACGGTAAATCCGATTGACACGAAATTTGAAACCATACAATAATATCACATTTCGAATCCGATGAAACTGGTTTCATCGAAATCCAAGACTGTTTGAAAAATGGCTATTTTAACTCGCCAAATAGATATTAAAATAATTTCGATGCGTTTCGAGCTGCCACGGTTAAACGAAAACTCCAATTGTTACGAAAATTGAAATCCGATAATAACAAACTATTACTGATTCAATGGAACTAGTTTCGTCCAATTCTGAGACTGTTCGAAAATTGGCTAATTTCACTAGTCGATTAAAATAATAAATTTTCACAAACTAACTTTTAATTCGATTTTAGAAGTTCTATAACATCGTTCTAACTCCAACATGATTAAATAAAATTTTACAAATCAATTTCAATCATATTTAACCCAATTTCAATTATTTCCGTATTTTTCAACTATTAAATTATCGATTTAATTATCCAATTTAATCCAATTATTCGAAATAAAATTTATTCGACTTATAAATTTCACTTATTAATATTTATAATTAATTAAATATACGAATTTTAATTAATAGAAATTCTGGGTCATTACATATATGAAATTATAAAATTTAGTTTTGGAATATGGTACATTTAAGCTCTGAAATATATTAAAGATTGAATAGTTTATTTTGCAGATCAAATCTTTATTTGAAATTTGATAATATTTGAAATGGTTTTGTTGGAAAACTAAATTGAATTGAAACTAATGGTTTGAATTAAATTAAAGCTAGAACTTGTAGACTTGGGTTTAAATTGAATAAATTTGTGAAATGTAAAGAATTAAAGGGATGTTTTATGATTTCAAATGTATGATTTAGAAAAGTTATGATTTTCAAAGTGTAATGATTTCAAGTATTTTGGTTTCGAAAGATATATAACTTTGAAAGTATTATGATTTTTGAAAGTGAATATATGTTTGAAACGGAAATGAATTTGTTTAACCAAATTTTTTGTTGATTTGTAAATTTGGATTATTTTCTAAATCTATTATTTTAAGAAACTTTGAAACTAAGTATATGTAATTCAGAAGAAATGACTTGGCGAAATCATATATGATTTTGAAACTGAAATGTTATTGAAACAAATTAAAATGAGAACCTTGTTTTAATAAATACTTGATTTGGGAGTTATCGAACATATATAAAATGGAATTGTATAAGTATGAAGTTGATTTGAAAATGTTGAATTGAAAAGGTACTCAATTTGTAAATTAAAATCTTATATAATCGAAGTTTATATAATAATGATTTGATATACTATTGATTTTGGAAAGTATTCGATTTGAAAATGAAATCTTATATATAATGGAATTTATATAAGATTTGAAGCTATGATTTCGAAGGACTACTATATATGGTATATTATATTTTGATGTAAGAGGTATGGAAAGTACCCTCCGGAAGAAGTATAGTGATATGCTTCGACTCAGATGGACTTGGGGAATCCAGGAATGGATTCGACCGATAAACCCTAATGGACTTGGGTGAATTCAGAAATGGATTCGAACTGATATGGTTGTCCGGACTTAAACTCATGAGTTCCTCGATCTTTTTCAGGTTAGATGGTTCTTTAGTTTACCCAATGGAGGCGCTTTCGATCCTGAGATCTATTGTTTATGGACCTTCCGGGAAGGAAGTGCATCCACTGTGTAAATCATTGAATCAGCAGCGTACCACTGCAGCAAGGGTCGATGGTCCCTTGTTTACGAACTGGCTACGATATTTTTCTGGAATCCGGAAGGTAGAAGGATATTCTGGAAAGTGTTGTGTCCATTTCGTAAATACTGGATCAGCAGTGGGCCACTGCTATCGTATTATCATCATTTGACATTGGATTTTGAGCGGAACTTCTCATACCTATTTTTTATAGTATTTTTACTGGGTGTTGAAACAGTTCTACTAAGTACTTGGAGAATTCTAGCTTTGCGCCTGATCAACGCATAGCCAGCGTTTGCAGGAACGAAAGTAAACTTGTTAAGACATCGAGTTATAAAAGTATTTTGGTAAAGTATTGTATAAAGGATATTCTAATCATGATTTAAAATGTCTTAAATATTGTTTACTTCGAACTATCAAATTTCAATCAAATAACTAATTATCATATTAAATGTTTAACATGTCAAATAATTTTTTTTCTAAATAATGCTTCGTCCATGTCTTTCAACCTGCTTTCCCTCCTAGCTACTTTTTCCCTACCTTCTTTCAGGATGTCTCCCAACTTATTGTTCTTTCTTGTTGTTTCTCTGCTTCCTTCCTTTTCGAGGAAGAAAAGATTTGAGTGGGGGAGAGTGTAACAACCCTAGATTTTTCATATATTTTAATATTTGACTTTGTTTTATTTTGAAATTATTTACTTATTTTATTTCAAACATTTCATTTTTTAAATGTTGGTTGATTATTATGTGAATTATAATTTCAAACCGGTATAAATTGGATATTTTATTGTAAGATGAATTTCTGTTCAAACTGGTCAAACCTTGACTTTTAAGTTTCAAATTTAAATATTTAAATTCTTAAATTTTATCTTTTATTATGAAAATAGATTTAATAACTTGAATACTGCTTTTCGTTTCGTTGAAAATGGATTTAATTTCTGAAAGTTATGTACATTTAAATTTTGAGTATAATTTGTTTTATTTTGAAATTTTGTCTATTTATAAATTATATAAATCATATTTCCTACGTTATATTTTATTTTAATATGCGATACTATGTTATTTTATGTATATTTTGTCTTTTAATATTTTTAAAGTGATAATAAAAATTTTCCAAATTTACTGTATTTATTTCCTATTTTCAAAGGTTTTTTCTATTTTTCTGCTATTTTCTTCATTTAAATTATATTTAATTAAAATTTAAATATTTATTTTGTGAATGTATTTTTATTTTATGTTATTATTTATGTTTAAAAATATTTTTCAAGCTCATATGAATTTTCTAAAAATTATTCTATTTAATTTCAAATTTTCTAGTCTAGTTCACTATTTTCAGCTATTTTTCTTAATTTAACTTTATATAATTAATAAATAATATATAAATTTTTATATTTTGATAAATTTTCGAAATTTTATCTGATATTATTATTATTTCTAGAAATATAAAGTTATATAATTAAAATAAAAAAATATGAAAGGGTTTGGACTTTTGAATTGCCTTTTGTCCTTTTGAATTCCACCTCTTCATTTTCCTCACAACTCTTCATTTCACTTGCCATAACACCCCACATTTCAGCCAACTATCTCATTTTCAACTCACATATCTTTCTTTCCTCCTTCCTGAGAAAAAATTTCGGCCATCTTTGCATGAAGATTTTGGTAAAACTTTATTTCTTTTATCTCGTTTTCTATTTACATCGTTTATTTCTAGCCTTATTTTGCACATGCTTTCACCTCTTTTAGGATCGTCCATGCCTCCCTTGCTTCCTAGCCGCCTCCAGCACCTGATGATTCACCACCAGCACCTCCTCACCATCCACCCAAGCCATGAACCCCCTTGGTGACGCATATCCACAAACGTTTCAAAACACCCTTCATACTAGCCTAACCAAGCACCAATCTCATTCCATCACCTCACCACCCCTCTAGCCGCCACCTACCACACCACCACTACCTCCAGCACCTCCAGCACCCATGGCCACACCACCACAGTGGACCCCACTCCTCTGTCCGTGACACCTAGGGCCTTGGCCGAGCCCAAATCCTTGACCAAATTCATGTATGCATGCTTATGTGTGTTATTGCCTTCACCCACCTTTACACCATCATTCCAACATGTAGGCCGAACCTATACTCACCCAAACCAGACCCAAACATCTGCAATTATGTTGTATTTCCCCTTATGGCTGAGCCTAGTAAAGGTTAAAAGCAGGTGCAAGCATTTCTATTTGATTCTGTGCGGTCTATTCTAGTGTAGTTTTGATCGTAGTTGATTTGAAACTCATCGTTGTTATATTGTTTTTGTTTGATGTGTATCCAAGGAATTTGACACTTGAATCCTCCATTCGAATCTGTGTCGTGCTTTTGTGCTTGTGTATATCCGGTTTGTCAAATTCGTCATTCGATCATCAGCTCAAACCAGTGAGTTATTCTCACCAGACAGTTTTATACTTATATGAATAGTAAATCGATCGCTTGTGAATATGTGAACTGCATCACCATATTTTGTTTGCTATGTCACTATCATATGATGTTCACACTTGATTAAACACCAGTTATATCATATGTTACTGTTATATTATTGACGTTTTGTGATTTTATCAGTTAATCACACTGCTAGTTCCCTTTAGATTAGAATCACTATGGGTTGAAATGATACATACCCGAACGGACTTTAGAATAGAAGGAAATCGTTGTGGGCTGAAATGATAGGCCTGAATGATTTTCAATTATTTTCATTTACTTGGTATTGCGGGTTTGAAATGATCAAACCCGCGTTTTCTTTGTAAATTACGGGTTGAAATGCTATATTACCCGTATCACTTTACCTAGGCTAGAAAATGAAATACAGACCCGTTGTTAAAATATGTTTTTCTTAAAATTTTAAAATATTTTAGAAATATAAATATTATAATATTTTGATTTAAATTGGATTAAAAATTATTTTTGTAAAGCATTATTGACTCTCTGAAAATTTGTAAGTGAAATAAATTAATGGTAAAGTTAGAAAATCTGAAATGTAAGTTTTTTTGGAAATTATAATTTTGTGATAAATGGAATTTAAATTAAGTATGAAAATATGATAAATTTATGATATTTTGAATTAAATGAATTTAAAATAATTTTATAATATATTAATGATTTTTGAATTAAGTTAAAATGTGAAATGAATGAATATTTAAGTTGAAATTTTGAAATATAACCAAAATTGAAAATTTGTGAATTTGGCTTAAAAGTGAATTTTAAGTTAAGTAAATAAAAATGAAATTAAATTATATTTGAAAATTTGAACATAAGCGTTAGGTTAAATTTAATTTAATGAATTTAAAATTTAATGTTGGAATTTAATAAGTGAATTACTATTAAATTATGATTTTTGAATACAGATTTAACTTTATAAAATCATGAATATAAGGGTATTTGAATGATTGTTTTAAAAGTGAAATTATATGATTTTATAAGTTAAAAATGTTTTAAATAAAAATATAATTTTTTGTGAAATTATACTGAATATTTGAAGTTAATTTACTGCATTTCTAAAATGCTATTAATTCAAGTGTAAAGGATAATACAGCATTTGTAAATGCTGTAGTTGATAATAATGAACCAAATGGCTCAATTTAATTAAAGGCTATTATAGCATTTTTATGAATGTTATAATTGTTGAATTTAACTAAGGTTATTTGAAACTAGTGGAACCGTATTACAGCATTTTAAATGTTGTCTTTTGTAAAATTGAACTGTTTTAAGTGTGACTTTCCGTAGCATTTTATAAATGCTGCGAAAGTTGAAATTTCATTGTTTTAATAAATTTAAGTGAATGAATGAACTTTGAAAGATTAAAATTTTAGAAATTTAATAATTTAATTATTAAATATAATATCTTCATTTTAATGATTTAAATGAAGCAATTTGTTTCGAAATATAAACTATTTTGAAATGTGTTTTGAAATGGTATTTAAATTAAATAAAAATGAATGTGGTTTGGAAGATACGATATTTTGATATTTGAAATGGATTTTGAATGACATTGAATTTTTAAATGATATTTGATTTCGAAGTATAAATACTATTTTGAAATTTTAACCACAGGATGTATTTAATTTATGGTTTAACTGATCTTTAAAGGATGGGCGATCCCAAGCATCCTTTAAGTTATGGTGCATTTCTACTACGGTTCACTTGAGTTGATTTACATTATATAAGTATATATTGTCCTGACTCGAGTGTTTTGTGTTTTATTTTACGCTCGGGTCAGCCTGAGTATTTACAGCTTTGGATTCTCTTTCTGGAGCTGGTCTTTGCTGGAGTTTCTGCTTATCTACATTTATATCTACTTTCTGTTTCAGCTATTCTAGTTTATCTCATGTATTAGTGAACTTATATGTATTTGTGATTTCTATTTTGTTGTTTTAAGACTGTATTATGTTTTTGGTTTGAGACTCTGCCGTAGTAGCTTCATGAACTACTATGTATTTTATATTCCGCTGCGAGGTACTCTATTTGTTCTATGTCTGTGATTTGTATTTCATTTGCTCCAAAATTATTACAATGCGGTATTTTGAGCAATTCAAGTCTGACATGTGCGACTGCGAATGGCTGAAAATACCGGGTGGTTACACTTTCCAAACTCAATCATAAGTTTCAAATAACATTGTTTTCTTAATAATTCAAGTTTGAATTTAAATTTTTAAAATTTTCTCAAAATTTTTCTAACTCCCTAAATTTTCGAAATTTTTTGTCAGCGTCTCCTTTGCGCGGCTAGCTCGGAACATATCATTTGACCCAGAATATCAATATATCGCATCACGCAACATTATTTGATTAATGTTATCTCATATTTCAGATTGAATTAAAACGAATATATAACTTCAATAGTAAACTAAAGATGGTATAAGAAGTATATATTGAAATGTTCTCTTAACATATCATATCACGCAACATTTCATCAGGTATATTAGCCAAATCCAAACATTCAACATCATTCAATCATTCTTATGCAAGATTCATCATTTTCAAAATTAATTTAATTAACCATAATTGAATTAAATCAATTACCTTTAAATCTTGCTTATTAGTTCATTACAAACCAATTAATTTATCATACAATAACTATCCATCTTAATTAACTCTCCTTGATTAATTATTCTTAATTGCTTTAAGTAATTAATCTTTAATTAATCACATAGATTAATTATCCTTAACCATTCACATAAATTTACCTTTAATTAATTAATGACATTCATTAATGATTCTTGATTAATTACTTCCATAAATCAACATTAATTAATCACATACAATAATTAACTATCCTTCAATTACTTACATTAATTAATCCTTTAGATTACTTACACTAAATAATTAATCCTTAATTACTTCATTAATTTCTTCCATAATGTAGTTTATCCTCTTAAATTATATTCCATACTTATTCACTAATGACTTATACTAAGTATCCACTTAATTAAGAAATGAATACCTAATTCATAACCTATGAGATTTATTCTTAATTAAGTAAAAATTAAAATTAAATTCATTACCCCAACTAAATATTCTTAATTGATTATTTAATTAAAATCCAATATAATTCATTAATTTAATTAATAACATTAATTAAATAATCTTATAAATTTTCATTTAATGATTAACCTTTTAAATTAACCTTCCAAATTATTAATCTCTAGTCATTCATAAATTTTTCAGTAACTTTAATTTAGTTTAAATAATGAATTTTATCATCTCTAAACATATAAGATAATTTGAATAACAAATTGTAATTAACCTTTAATTTATCACGCTTCATTAATTAACCAATTCCTTTAATTAATTTCCTTGATGAATCTATACTTTAATTAATTATACTAAATAATTAATTCTCAATTACTTCCATTAAGTACTTATCCAAACCAAAACCGTTTTTTAATAAGTAGGTGAATACTTTTACTTGTTTATAAACTTGATCCATACCTTAAATTTGAAAAGACTTGTTTGAACTCTTGAAAAAAAATACTTTTACTTTGAACTTGCTTATTCCATTAACTAAATTTGAAACGAGAGGTCCAAAAGAATACAGTTTCGATGCTTCATCTTCCAATATACATTACTTCCTTCCTTGGTCTAGCCCGGCCCGAAATCCTAATTTATTTTATTCCCAGATAAATACTTCTCGGCCCAAGATATTTAATCCTATTATCTCGGCCCAAGAATTTCTACGGACCGCTACTCCTTCTTCCTTTCCTATTATCCCCATATTCTTAATCCTGCAAATTCCAAAATCCTGCTCGAGTCTATCCCGATGTTCCCCCACCCCCCATGTAGACCCGAGTTAAACTTCTTTTTTTTTCAGCGCTCTCTCTCAAATCCATACTCTCGATCACTCACTGTGCATGGAAAACGTGCACATGCACGCCACATCGGGGCTCCTCCGACCGACGTCGAACTCACTACTCAGTTGCCACAAACCCTTCTATCCAATCTGGAAACCCAATTTCCACGAAAACGCACGAATCCCAAAATCGACATTCACCATCACCAGGAAAAAAAATCCATTTTATATCTGCCTCAACGAGCCACCACCGTATGCCATCTCCTACCAAACATTACCGAGAGGTTCACCGCACCGTCCTCTTTCATCCCTACCATAACCGAATCTCCCTACTGTTCCGGCTTCTACACCATTGACAAGAAACCGAAACCAACCCAAATCCCTTGTTAAACCCTAAAACCGCCTCGATCGATCAACCCTCCCAATAGAAAAATGAAAAGACATTTTTCCTGAGTTACCAACCTCAGCAACTACCCTCAAATCAAACTCTACCAACTATTATCTAGTAGATCACTAGAAATCGACAATCCAATGATTTCAATTCAACTTGCGATAACACAATACTCGCAAGCCTAATTTTCTTGAATGAGCTGTCAAAATTCATTTTCCCTAAGTACGAATTTTGCTATAGCTTCAAAACATGAAATTTAAATGATTGATTTCAAACTTATATTGGATGATCACTGACATTCTTCTTCCTGTAGTACTACTTGACTATTGTAACTTCAGATTTTAAAAAAAAAAATGAAATCTGGTAAATACAACAAGTCCTTATTAAAGATATCAACACAATACTCTTTGTACAAGGAGATATGAGTATTTGAACTTGATTTAGTAGATTTAAAGTTAACAGAGGCCAGTTAAATCCATTTACAGACATGCACATGTATGTTTTTACAGTGATTCAGCTATACTACTACAGATTACAACTTTGTAAACATTTTTCACAAACTGTTCTAAGCAATTTCACATGCACTAGAAATAATAGATTAAACCAGGTAAAAATGGATGTTTTATTCACTTATAAGAAAAAACAGAGGATCGGGATTTTTTTTTTAAACCTGTTAACAAAAACTGAAACTTATTTCAGATTTACTCACCTATTTGCAACACAGAGTTAAGTTTCAGATCTGGAATTGCTACTGAATTCAATATGGAAGCTTGATATTCTCAGTTGAAATATACTTGAATTTGATTTAATTTGTTCAGCTTTTGGATCTGAGTTGGATCTTGTTTCAGGTTTAAATCTTTGATTCTTTCTGATTTTTAAAATGTTCGCAGCTCTCTGAAAAGGAAAGAAAGAATGAAGAGGAAGTTTGTTTTTACAAATTTAAGTTAGATTTATTAAAAAGAAAATTTAAAATAAAAATTGACACTTGTTCAAATTAATTACATTTGCCCAAATATCATTATGATCTCATTACACATGTTAACAATGAACATCATAATTTTAAACATTTGTATTTATTCATTTTCATACAAATATTCAAATAATTTTGAAAGCTTTTGTGTTCAATGGTTATACATGTAATTAAATGTTTATAATATGATTTTATGTTTTACTTTTAGTTTGGTTTATACTTAAGCATATAGAATTTTAATAGAGATTATGTTAAACCCCCCCCCCCTTTTTTTTGAATTTTAAATCTCAAATTCAAATTAAATTTAAATTGACTCATATACATATTTAAACAAATACACATTACTTTTGTTTGAAAATAATGATTTTGCAAATTTTTAAAATAGTTATACTAGGAGAATATCAAATAAATATTTATCATTATATTTATTTATTCAATCTATAAATCAACATCCTATTAAATTAACTCATTTTTTATCAATTACAGATGTGTAGAATTCCCAGATATCACATTCTTCCCCACCTTGAATCTTTTCGTCCTCGAAAAGGAACGAAGTCAAAATTTACTAAAATTCTTAAAATCATACAATTTTTCTTTGGTCTTTTTTAAAATTATTTTTAAATCTATATAATATTACAAAATAGTTTTTATAAAAATACTTTTTATAACTCGATGTTTCAACTAGTCCATCCTTGTTCTCATAGATATTCGGTAATACGTTGATCAGGCGTAAGACTGAAAATCTACAAGTGCTTAGTAGACCCGTTTTCAACATCCAGCGAAAATATTTTGAAAATAATTTTATTAAAAATATTGAAAACATTTTTGAAAATAGAGAGGACATCTTTATTGAGAATGCTCTGGAAATTATCACCCCCATCCATGGTCGCAGTTACATTCCAGGGTTACGCTGCCATCGCAGTAAAAGTCCATATAACTGCAGGCTCTCCGCGGCCTCTCGATTACGCCATGGAACCCACGACAGATCACAGTTACATTCCAGGGTTACGTTGACATTACAGCTAAAGTCCA
This sequence comes from Allium cepa, assembly GCA_030765085.1. Taxonomy (NCBI): domain Eukaryota; kingdom Viridiplantae; phylum Streptophyta; class Magnoliopsida; order Asparagales; family Amaryllidaceae; genus Allium; species Allium cepa. The sequence goes on along the minus strand of CM060940.1, from coordinate 123,656,686 downwards.
TGTAACTGCAGGCTCTCTGCGGCCTCTGATTTTCGCTGTCAAAATGAAACATCTCCACTCCTACATAGGTCGCAGTCTACCGATATAAAATCAAACGCAGACTGTTGGCTCTCAGCGGCATACACGGCTTTCGCTATGGTATACACTACTCATAATCCCCAGGAACTAGTTTTTTTCCAAACTCCTCACAGGATCAACTTTAGAACCCGCCCTTGGGGCTCAAGGCAGCACCTTTCGGTGGTACTCCTGAGAAGTTCATTTTAAGGGAGAGCCTTTTTCCCCAGAGACATCATCAAAACACTTTATACTATACACATATAGTATCTTTCAAATCATACACCTAGTATGATCTCATACAAAGCTCCTTTTATACCAAAATCGATTATCCCAAAATCGATTATTCTCAAATTAGGCTTTCCAAATTTTAATATTGATTTTACCTAAAAATCAAAAGCCTTTCCAAATCTAAGGTTTCCCAAAACCTTTTCCAAAATCCTCATATGATCCTTTATACATATACATACATACATATATATATATATATATATTCAGATATATATAATCTTTAAAACTTTGGATCATTTTCAAACTTGTATAAAACTATTTTTATACTTCAAAATTTTCAAAAACCCTTTTCTTCTAGCAAAAGATTCATCAAGGGAAGTTTCATTTTATAAAACAAAGATATTCAACTTTGTTTACTCAAAATAAAATATTCAAATTTGATTACTCCTTTCAATATCATTTTCATTCAATCCGTACGATGTACACATATCATCCGTACGCTATACCAATCTGATCGCTCACTCGACCACACAATTTCACTTTCAAACTAGTATCGTCCACCCGACTTTCTAGTGCAGACTCAGATCTGATTTCTTGATCAGAAACCATCATTCTCCTTGCATAGTCATAGCTATGATAGAGAATGTCCAGAACTAATCAACAATTCATATCTAGGTTCGCCGTCGAAAATCGAGTGAAAAATCCAACTCGGATCGATATAATTATCTCGAAATTCTGTGCTCGAATCTGGATCAAATCACTATGCGAATAAAATAACATACGTACATCCTACGTATTTATCTTTATTGATTATTAGCCAAATCAATCCTATTTCTATTCACATTCACTTTGATTTTCATTCACTTTCTCATAATTACTTCAATCCATTGGATTATCACCTCTATTCTTACCTCGATTGGATATTTAACCAATAACAGCTTGAACTCCGACCAGTTTATTTAGAAAAATAGCTTGAAAATTTTAAAAATAGATAAGTAGTTGAAAAATAATTACTAGTTTGTAAAATAGGTGTAAAATAGTTAGAAAATAGTTAAAATAATCATAAAAAATTTAGATAATTGCGAAATAATAGTAAGATAGTAATTAGTTTTGTAAAATAGTCGGAATATAGTAATTAGTTTATAAAACAATTGGAACACTGTTAAACAGTTTCAAAAACAATTGTAAAACAAGTATAAAATAGCTTGGATTTTAAAAGAAAGGTTGTATATATAATGAATAGCTTGGAAAAAATAGGTTTATATTAAAACAATTTATATTAAAAATAGTCCAGTGTCAAAACTGCTCACTTTCCAATCTCCATTCTCATCAATTACAATTCAAATAACTCCAAATACCATTTAAATTAACCCAATTAAAATTCAAATAACTCCAAATTCCATTGAACTTGATTTATTCCCAATTCAAATTGAATTAACCTCAATTTCTTTCCAAATTTAACTTTATTTCAACCTTGATCTCAAATTCTACTAATTCAAATAAATTTCAATTGAGCTAGTTCTAATTTCAATTCATTTCAACTCCAGTTTGAATTAATCCCAATTTCAAACTCCATTTCCAAATCAAATTGAATTATTCTTGATTTCCTCCCAAATTCAACTCAAATTCCATTTGAAATTAAAACTATTCAACTTAATTACAATTCCAAATTATTCAAATTAAATTCTAGTTCAAATTTCAAATTTAAACCATCTCGAATTATATAAATTCGAGTTAATACTCCAAATGTTGATTTAATTCCTTTAAATCAATTTACCTTTAAAGTTTTTAAACAATTCAATTCACAGTTCAGACTTAACATATTATACCACAAATCAAATTAACCTTTATTTTTACATCAATAACCCAAACCTTTAAACAATTTAATTTTGAGTCAAATTCTCAAAATTCCATTTTAAATTATCTTTACTTCACTTTTTCCAAAGTTCAAATAAGAGTTCAAAACAATTTTATCTTAAAAATTTAATTTATTATCCAATTTTATCTTCTAGTTTGAAACCAATTCTTAAGAAAGCTAAATTCTCAGATTCAATCATTTAAGTTTTCAGTTCAAAGTAATTCCTTATCCTTAATTTCTAATTAAAGTGTGATTTTCCTTTTATCCCAATAATGGATATATTACCACACTTCATTTCCTTTTTATTTAACACAAATCCAATTCACAACTTAAAGATTATTAAGAACAACGGGATCGTATCATTCAAAATATTTTAAAACATCCGTCCATTTCCAATTTCCAGATCTCAAACCCAATTTGAGATCACTTATAATTCCTGTTTTAAATCAACCATTTAACTCCCTAAGTTAAATCTTAATTTCATCTTGAAATTTTCAAATCAGGTTGATCATTCCAACTTATCTAACCTTTTCCAAGTTAAACTCAATTCACTTAATCCAGGCAACCTTACCCAGTTTTGAACTTCCACTTTAAATTTTGAACTTTTCATAAATAATCTTCCCACTTATTAAGTTCAAAAACTTATCACTTTGGGTATCACATCTCATTCCAGTTTTAAAACTCGATATTTAGAGTTTATTTCAAACCATCCACATATATATACATTTTACTTTTTGGCCCACCAAGCCAAATTTTAAAATTCAAACCACCCTTGGTTTTAATTCAAAACAAATTCCTTTAAAGTTTACAAACAACTTCTTATTCTAAATTAAGATTACATTCAAAATAGTTTAAATAATATTATTTTCTTTAATACTTTGAAAACTATTTCAAATGTTTAGATTTAGAATTCAGAACTTCACAATTGGAAACCCACTTTAAATTTACATTCCTTCTAATTTACAAGTTAGTGTCTTTAAATGGTTACTTCCTTAAAACATTTCATTATTAAATTCAACAACTATTTATGATAATCACCAAGATTACCATCTCTGAAAACTAATACATTATTATCTTATTCTGAAATTCTTTTCCAATTCATGATTTAAATTTCAGTTTGAATTTATTTCAAACTTATCTTTATTTAATTCCAATTTGGTTGTATTTCTAATACATTTAAATTAAATTCAATAATTTAACAACCAATTCCCTTAATATTTATTAGAAAGAAATATTGCTTTACATATATATAAAATCATTTAAAATCTTTATATAGAAAATTAACAAGTACGCCCTCTCATATATATATACACACTCAACTCATTCTAAGGTACTATTGATCCTATCCTTAATGAGTATACCCACTAGAGCCAAGGTTCTCGCTTAACCTTCGCTCTGATACCAAATGTAACGACCCAGAAATTTCGATCCCGAAACTTCCAGATAGTAAAGAAAAGAAGGAAAGAGAAAGAAGAAGAAAACAGAAACCAGTCACAGAAACCTCACATTCGTAGGGGATCAAAATATAATATAACATAAATAACGGTTTTACAAGAAGATTCATCATCAGTACAATTATATTTTCATACATCAGGGTTACAACCATTACAATACACCAGACAGTTTAAAACAACATGTCCAAGCCAACTATACTATACACAGCGGTAAACACTCCACATGTTCCAGCCATCCAGTTTGCCTCCTAAGCCCCAAAACGTTCTTGCCTGAAAATCTGTAATACTCGGTCTGACCCGAGCATTACATCAAAGTAACACCCGGGTCAGGCTGGAAACCAGCGTGAGTAAACCCATATAACAAGGAATACAAAATCATACAACTTATATAAACCCGGGTAGCTTATATCAATTTACAACTTTACAAGTTGTTATAGACATCAACTATTCCACAAATCAATTGCTAAGTTCCAAAACTTAGATTAAATAGTTCAATTCACTTAAATCGTTCTACTTCATTCTATTGGTTTCACATATCAAATTATAAAGAATCGAAGTGGTTTTGGGTATTCACTATACCCGACTCCGGTCTCTTCGGATTCAATGCACCTCAACCCAAATCATTCAAGTGAAATTTAAATTCAACTACATTTCAAAATGTCACTTTTACATGGCAATTCATCATCGATAAATAACCATAACATCACTGTACACCTAAACATATCATATCACGCAACATTTCATCAGGTATATTAGCCAAATCAAGACATTCAACATCATTCAATCATTTATATGCAAGATTCATCATTTTCAAAATTAATTTAATTAACCATAATTGAATTAAATCAATTACCTTTACATCTTGCTTATTAATTCATTACAAACCAATTAATTTATCATACAATAACTATCCATCTTAATTAACTATCCTTGATTAATTATTCTTAATTGCTTTAAGTAATTAATCTTTAATTAATCACATAGATTAATTATCCTTAACCATTCACATAAATTTACCTTTAATTAATTAATGACATTCATTAATGATTCTTGTTTAATTACTTCCATAAATCAACATTAATTAATCACATACAGTAATTAACTATCCTTCAATTATTTACATTAATTAATCCTTTGGATTACTTACACTGAGTAATTAATCCTTAATTACTTCATTAATTTCTTCCATAATGTAGTTTATCCTCTTAAATTATATTCCATAATTATTCATTAATGACTTACACTAAGTATCCACTTAATTAAGAAATCAATACCTAATTCATAACATAACAGATTTATTCTTAATTAAGTAAAAATTAAATTTAAATTCATTACCCCAACTAAATATTCTTAATTGATTATTTAATTAAAATCCAATATAATTCATTAATTTAATTAATAACATTAATCAAATAATCTTATAAATTTTCATTTAATGATTAGCCTTTTAAATTAACCTTCCAAATTATTAATCTCTAGTCATTCATAATTTTTTTAATAACTATAATTTAGTTTAAATAATGAATTTTATCATCTCTAAAGATATAAGATAATTTGAATAACAAATTGTAATTAAGCTTTAATTTATCACGTTTCATTAATTAACCAATTCCTTTAATTAATTTCCTCGATAAATCCATACTTTAATTAATTATACTAAATAATTAATTCTCAATTACTTCCATTAAGTACTTATCCAAACCAAAACTGTTTTTGAATAAGTAGGTGAATACTTTTACTTGTTTATAAACTTGATCCATACCTTAAATTTTAAAAAACTTGTTTGAACTCTTGAAAAAAATACTTTTACTTTGAACTTGCTTATTCCATTAACTAAATTTGAAATGAGAGGTCCAAAAGATACAGTTCCAATGCTTCATCCTACAATATACACTACTTCCTTCCCTTGTCTAGCCCGGCCAGAAATCCTAATTTATTTTATTCCCAGATAAACACTTCTCGGCCCATGAAATTTAATCATATTATCTCGGCCCAAGAATTTCTACGGCCCGCTACTCCTTCTTCCTTTCCTATTATCCCCATATTCTTAATCCTGCAAATTCCAAAATCCTATTGAGTCTATCCCGATGTTTTCCCCATGTAGACCCGAGTTAAACTTCTTCTTTTTCAACGCTCTCTCTCAATTCCATACTCTCAATCACTCACTGTGCACGGAAAACGTGCACATGCATGCCACATCGGAGCTCCTCCGACCGACGTCGAACTCACTACTCAGTCGCCACTAACCCTTCTATCCAATCTGGAAACCCAATTTCCACGAAAACGCATGAATCCCAAAATCGACATTCACCATCACCAGGAAAAAAAACTCCAATTTATATCCGCCTCAACGAGCCACCACCGTACGCCATCTCCTACCAAACTTTACCGAGAGGTTCACCGCACCGTCCCACTTTCATCCCTACCATAACCGCATCTCCCTACTATTCCAACTTCTACACCATTAACAAGAAACCGAAACAGATCAAAATCCCTTGTTAAACCCTAAAACCGCCTTGATCGATCAACCCTTCCAATAGAAAAATGAAAAGACATTTTTCCTGAGTTACCAACCTCGGCAGCTACCCTCAAATCAAAATCTACCAACTATTATCCAGTAGATCACCAGAAATCGACAATCCAATGATTTCCGTTCAACATGCGATAACACAATGCTCACAAGCCTAATTTTCTTGAAAGAGCTATCAAAATTCATTTTCCCTAAGTAGGAATTTTGCTATAGCTTCAAAACACAATATTTAAATGATTGATTTCAAACTTATATTGGATGATCACTGATATTCTTCTTCCTGTAGTACTACTTGCCTATTCTAACTTCAGATTTTAAAAAAATGAAATCTGGTAAATACAACAATTCCTTATTAAAGATATCAACACAATACTGTTTGTACAAGGAGATATCAGTATCTGAACTTGATTTAGTAGATTTAAAGTTAACAGAGGCCAGTTAAATCCATTTACAGACATGCACATGTATGTTTTTACAGTGATTCGGCTATACTACTATAGATTACAATTTTGTAAACATTTTTCACAAACTGTTCTAAGCAATTTCACATGCACTAGAAATAACAGATTAAACCTGGTAAAAATGGATGTTTTATTCACTTATACGAAAAAAAAAGAGGATCGAGATTTTTTTTAAAAAAACCTGTTAACAAAAACTGAAACTTATTTCAGATTTACTCACCTATTTGCAACACAAAGTTAAGTTTCAGATCTGGAATTGCTACTGAAATCAATATGGAAGCTTGATATTCTCAGCTGAAATATACTTGAATTTGATTTAATTTGTTCAGCTTTTGGATCTGAGTTGGATCTTGTTTTAGGTTTAAATCTTTGATTCTTTCTGATTTTTAAAATGTTTGCAGCTCTCTGAAAAGGAAAGAAAGAATGAAGAGGAAGTTTTTTTTTTACAAGTTTAAGTTAGATTTATTAAAAAGAAAATTTAAAATAAAAATTTGACGCTTCTTCAAATTAATTACATTTGTCCAAATATCATTATGATCTCATTACACATGTTAACAATGAACCTCATAATTTTAAACATTTGTATTTATTCATTTTCATACAAATTTTTAAATAATTTTGAAAGCTTTTGTATTCAAAGGTTATACATGTAATTAAATGTTTATAATATGATTTTATATTTTACTTTTAGTTTGGTTTATACTTAAGCATATAGAATTTTAAAAGAGATTATGTTAAACCCCTTCTTTTTTTTGAATTTCAAATCTCAAATTCAAATTAAATTTAAATTGACTCATATACATGTTTAAACAAATACACATTACTTTTGTTTGAAAATAATGATTCTAGAAATTTTTAAAACAGGTAAATAGGCACAAGGAAGAAGTTGCAAAAAAATTTAGTCTCAGGGACAACAAGTTTGTTTTTTAGTCTGAAGGACACTTTTTAGTGTAAACTGAAAATGATAGTTACAACTATCATTCGATGATTTACACTGGAAAGTGTCCTTCAGCCTAAAAAACAAAGTTCTTGTCCTTCAAACTAAAATTTTCTCTAGCTTTTTCCTTGAGCCTAAAAACCTCTTTTTTAAAATAGTTATACTAGGAGAATATCAAATAAATATTTATCATTATATTTATTTATTTAATCCATAAGTCAACATCCTATTAAATTAACTCAATTTTTATCAATTACATATGTCTAGAATTCCCGGATAGCTTTGATTATACGCTAGGCTAAGGTTGACTTGACCCGTTATAATATTATTAAATTTCCAAAATATCTTGTTATATATATAATTTAAAATCCCGATCTCCAATCGACGCATGCCGCCAGGCGTTTATAATGTTATACGCCTATTCCGAACGCAATGGAAAATGTTTCGAGTCCAAATTCGATCCTATGGAGACGATAGCTTTTTGAACCCAACTATTAAATTAAATTTTTGATTTAATTTTCAACGCGTTTGCTTATCGTACGGCCAAACAACAAATCCAAACATTACAAAAATTGAAATCCGATAATAATACAATATTACGAATCCAATGGAACTGGTTTCGTCGAATTCCGAGACTGTGCCTCGGAAGGTTATTTTTAACTATCGAATTAAACAATATAAATTCAAAACTAAACAAAACATTTTCAAATTAAATTCTGAAGCTTCCATTAACCTCAATATTATCAATATAAATTTTCTAAGCCATCAAATTATTTTTAACAAGCTTAAAATTGTAAATTCAAATTTTTACCCATCATTAATAAATTAAACTCAATAATTTGATTGCCAAATTCATATTTATGTTCAAAATTCAAGTTAAACTAGCTTCCAAATATGTAAAATCAATTAAATATTTCAATTTCAAATGTTCAAAATTCTGGGTCGTCACATACCAAGTGCGGGGGGACTATCAAGCAAAGGGGCAGAGACATTGCCCCATATTTGACATGGGTTCAAGAGCTGCTAGCGAATCTGGAATATTATAATATTTCACATGTCCCACGTAAGCAAAACATAGCAGCCGATTCATTGGCAAAATTTGCAAGCAATGGCAATGTACAACAAATGGGATTGCTTCCCGTTGAAACCTTACATGCTCCGAGCATAAATATGATGGAGGTAGATTTCATATTAGAAACAGAAGTCGAGAAGGAATCAGGGATGAACCCATTTAAGTAGTACTTGTTACACAGGGTCGTACCTGAAAGAAGGAGCGAAAGACCACAAGTCATTCGTAAGGCTTCGCGTTATGTGACGCAGGGAGAAATAATGTATCAGAGGGGGTTCTTGACGCCCTTACTCCGGTGCATTGCCCACGATGAGATAAAGTGAATTCTAAGGAAAGTCCATGAATGAGAATGTGGTGACTATATTGCGGGGCAGACGTTAACAAAGAAAATCCTTCGTTACAGATACTATTGCCCAACTGTAAATCGAGATGCAGCAGCCTATGTAAGAAGATGCGACAAATGCTAGAAATATGCAAAAATCCCAAGAGCTCCGCCAACAGAACTCACACAAATGGTCAGTCCCTGGCCATTTGAGTATGGGGGATCGACATAGTCGGTTGTTTTCCCATATCCAAAGGTGGTGCGAAATATGCGATAGTTGCGGTCGATTACTTTACCGAATGGGCAGAAGCAGAGCCTCTGGCCACAATCACCACAAAAAAGGTCATTAATTTCGTTGTACGAAATATTATATGCCATTTTGGCCTTCCACGAACTACCATTACAAACAATGGAACTCAATTCGAAAGCAAGGAGTTCAAAGAATTTTGCTGAAAATATTGCACTGAGAAAAAGTTTGCAGCAGTTGCTTATCCAAAAGCCAACAGACAAGTGGAAGTCGTGAACAAGATAATCAAATCCATATTAAAAAAGCGTTTGGAAAAGGCTAGAGGCAAGGGGTTGGATGAACTTCCAACAACGCTTTGGGCTTATAGAACCACCCATAAGTCCGCGACTGGCCGCACTCCATTCGCATTGGCATATGGCCTGGAAGCTGTTATACCCGCTGAACTTGAAGTTCCGTCACATCGGGTAACTTATTATGATCCTGTGTCGAATCTAGATCTTTTACTGGAATCATTGGACTTCATTGATGAAAAACGTGAAGAAGCTGATTTAAGAGCGGCTGCATATAGACATCGAGTTGCTCGATATTATAATGAAAAGGTTCGGCCGAGAATTTTTGATGTGGGTGACCTCATTTTGAAACGAGTTTTCCCAGTTCCATCACATATGAATCCCGCATGGGAAGGTCCATACGTCGTTGAATGGAAGCTTGGAGAGGGAACTTTCAAGCTAACGACCGCTGATGGTGCGGCACTCCCCCGAGCATGGAATAGCAAGCATTTGCAGCATCATTACACTTAGTTCATTTCTTTCATATTTTAGTTGCATTTATTTCCAAAATACTTTTGTTTCTAGTTCACGGCATGTAATAAGACAATTTAGCTTGTTTTCATTAATAAAGGCTTGAAGCCATCTTTTCCATGAATTATTGATGTTTCTGTGTATGATAATTCTATAGCAAGTAATTAGAGCTATATTATTCCATTTGATGTATGAATGCGCACGAACACTTAAATCTACAAGTCCCCTGAGTGCGGACTGGAGTACTCTAAGTCCCCAGAGCGCGGACTGGAGTATAAACGACTTAAATCTCCAAGTCCCCTGAGTGTGGACTGGAGTACTCTAAGTCCCCAGAGCATGGACTAGAGTATAAACGACTTAAATCTCCAAATCCCCTGAGTGCGGACTGGAGTACTCTAAGTCCCTAGAGAGCGGACTAGAGTATAAACGACTTAAATCTCCAAGTCCCCAGAGTGCGGACTGGAGTACTCTAAGTCTCCAGAGCATGGACTAGAGTGTAAACGACTTAAATCTCCAAGTCCCCTGAGTGCGGACTGGAGTACTCTAAGTCCCCAGAACGTGGACTATTGTATAAACGACTTAAATCTTCAAGTCCCCTGAGTGCGGACTAGAGTACTCTAAGTCCCCAGAGCATGGACTAAAGTATAAAGGACTTAAATCTCCAAGTCCACTGAGTGCGGACTGGAGTACTCTAAGTCCCCAAAGCATGGACTAGAGTATAAACGACTAAAATCTCCAAGTCCCCTGAGTGCGGACTGGAGTACTCTAAGTCCCTAGAGCATGGACTAGAGTACAAACGACTTAAATCTCCGACCTAAATCTCCAAGTCCCCTGAGTGCGGACTGGAGTACTCAAAGTCCCCAGAGCGTGGACTAGAGTATAAATGACTTAAATCTCCAAGTCTCCTGAGTGCGGATTGGATACAAATGACTTGAAGTCATCGACTCCTTGGCGTGCGGAGTGGCAAATATTCTAAGTACCCAGCAACTTATTTGAAGATGAATCGAGAAGTTTCTATAACTCGCAATAGCTTGGGTTTCGACCACGATTATACAGAAAACCGACCAACAAAAGTCTTCACAAAGGCAAAGGAACTAAGTTTTATTCATCAAAAATAAGTTTCTACTACAACTTCTCCGAAACTCAGAGTCAAAGGCTTATTTACATGAACTACGAAAATAAATAAAAATAATTACATAATCTAAGATAACTCCCATGGAACGAGAGTAACAATCACTTCTTAGATTTCTTCGACTTCTTCCCCTCCTTCGTCTTCTCAGACGACTTCTCTCCCCTGTGTTTTCCCTTGGTAACTTTCTTTGATGGGGAGGTAATGACTGAAGAAGTACGTGGAACTTCCACTGTCCTGGACCCACCAGGGAGGATGACCTTCAACGGCTTATTCAGAAGATCGTCCAGGTCCACAACTTGAGACTCGATTTTGATTTCGACCGTCCTTTTCTTCTCCTTCTCAAGCTGCTCCTTCATGCTCAGTTTAGATGTATGTTCAGAAGCGTCTATAATCTCGATTTCATTACTCCCATCGATGGGAGAGGAAGTCTCGGACTTATCCTCATCAAGTGTTCCGATCACCTAAGCATATGGATCGGGAGCCTCCCCTGCTTGTGTAGCCTCGCTTGTTTTTTCCTTCACCTCCTTGGTGACGTCGCTCCTTGGGGTAGGCTTGAGATAAGAACGGCCTGCACAAAATCATGAAAAACAAGCATTAGAATACAAAAGCCCTTTGTGAAAAACGAAGACTTTTGGAATGTTAAAATGAAGGGTTATCTACCAGGTTCTGGCAGGCTCTCAGCCGTCCGAGGGGCCTCACCCTCTGGAATGGGGGACAGAATGTGAACGTCGAGGCCAGGGTCCTCCGGGTCGTAACCGATATGTTGCTCAAATGGATTAAGTATCGGCCGATCCGTCGATTGAGTAGGAGCATGATCTGAAGACTCCATCCCGGATGGACCAGCATTAACATCTTTCCCTTTCAATGAGGGGGAGCCTTTGCAGTAAAGAGCTTTCACCACAGGCAGGTCTGAAGGTTCATTCCCTTAAGAAATTCTTTTATTAAAGCATCTTCATCGACCTCCTCGGTGCCAAGTTCGACCTTCCTGATTTTTATTAAAGTTTCCCATGCCTCAGCTAGGGATTTGAGGTAGCCCTCATCCTGAAAAGTTAAATCTCGATGTATGAGGACGCGAGCGTTGAATTCTACAATCAATGGGTCGAACATGCATTTGACCTCCTCCTTACCATCCTCTTTAGCTGCCTCCAGGAAAGAGTCGATTTCCGCAGATGCTATTTTCTTACCCTCTTCACGGGCTTCATCATTTAGCATCCCGACTTTAGAAAGTTCGTCATCAAGCTTCGCCTTTAGGAGTCGTGTAGCAACGATCTCGTCGCAATATCGTTGCGACTCTTCTTGGGCAGCAGTCATCTCTTCTCTTTCTTTGCGGAGTTGCTCCTCCTGTTCATTGACTCGGAGGGAAAATGCATCCCTCTCCTTATGCACCGAGTCCTTCTCTAAAGCTAGGGCCCCACAGTGTCGGACCGCCTCGTCGATTTCTTTCTTATGAGTTAACTCTAGACGATTGACAGCCTTTGCAGTATCTTTGGCGCTCCGTTGGGCGGCTTCAAGCTGAGATTTATAAGAAGCAAGCTCTTCGTCCTCATCTTTAATAATATCTTTATCGTGGATAGCCTCAAGCTTCAGGCGACCGATCTCATGCTGGCGCTCTATGGAGACTTCCGAAACTTTTTCGGCTAGGTGCACGAATGTATCATGCTGGACAAAAACATCATTAGTGCAGGCGATGGCGCTTTGCTTAACATTTCCTGGAATTTGTTGAATCGCTGGAAGGAACTTTAAGCCATCGAAGCATATCTTTGGAAACGAAGCTTTAAGCTCAACGAGTCGCTCAACGACCGATGGATCAGATACGGGAGTAAGAGGAGTTTGCTTAGAGACTGCAGGCATTTTGTGGGGATCTCGAGATTACTTAGTGCTTGACGAACTAGAGTGTTGGTCCCGATGTGCCTCAGGTTGGGACCCCTTATGTCCAAATTTCTCTTTTCTGTGCTCTAGTTGAGAAGGAGGATCGTGAGGATATGAGGGCTGATTGTAAGATTTTCTTCGATGTGATGATTATCGGCGGTGGTAGTCTCGGTCTCCGGATTCATCTCCATCTCGACGCTTGCCGGAGCTCGAATCCTGGCCAGATTGGTAAAAAATCGATGAACCGCGAAGGTGGTCAAGTCCATGCGTACGCCCTATGTCACCTACACAAAGTTTAAATAACGAAGAGTTAGCAAAGAGTAGGGTGACAATGAAAATTTAAGTGCAAGGTGAAGTGCACGTGTTTGTGTGTGTCCTAGTGATTCCCCCCGACGGACCAGTTTCTTTACTAATAGGAGTTTTTTTCTCCCTGGTTTTAGGCTTTAATGCTTGTATCGCCTCTCGTGGGCGAATGAAGTTTAAGGGCCTCTGGATCGTCGAAGTCATAGTTGAGTAGATCATCAGGTATGGAAAGATTCAGCAGGCCTTTTAGAGAACTTTCTAAATGCTGTGAGGAAGCTTCTTTCTCCGTTGGAATAATTGTAATTTTAGAAGTTCCACCCATTGTTTTATTCCTCAGCTTATATGTTAGTTTCTTCTTCCTCTTCGAAGGGGAAGGCGACATTTCAATGTCATGAACTTCAACGATCGGGTCTCGGGAAGGACTAACATTTTCGCCCCATTCTTCGGGCGTTTCGGCTTCTTTAATCTCCTCATCCTTTAGTGTGTCGGGGGCATATGAGCTGAAGACTCGGCCTGCTTTTTTCCTTTGCCCGATGCAGGCCTGGGTACATAAACGCCTTGGGGGAGGCTTATTCAGCGACCTTCCGCCAACAACCCGAACTTTGAAAGCGATTCATTTGAAATGAGTGATCTGATATCCCGGTCTTCCACGGGGATGGCTCGAATAGCTTCGACAACATCAGAGTACCCGGAGCTTTCGAGACATGGGTTGATACCTGAAAAAATGAATGAAGAGTCAGAAAAGATGTAAATATCGACAAATTCAAGTAAAAAATAACTTACTTCCTTCTACCCATCTTCTGGAGAAACCAGGAGGATAACGCACATAGAACCACTCTTGCTTGTACTGGGCAAATTTATTCCATGCCCCAGTCAGAATTTGGCATCTGCTATGCGGTTCGAGGAATATAAAGGATGGGCTATCCGACCGTCTCTTGAAGCGATAGATATAATGGATATTACCTGGAGTCGGAAACTTGGAGTGGACACTCATTAAGAGGATGCAAGTGCCGTATATGAAAGCGTGGCTGTTCGGAGGCAGTTGCGAAGGGGCAATCTCGATATATTACAATAATTCTCGAAGAAATGAATTGAATGGTAGCACGCTGCCGACTCAGCACATGAATCTATTACAAGTTGTGTACCCGAATGGGGCAAGTGCGGACGATCATGCCCCGATGGAACTAATACATCGTCGAAGGGGATTCCATGGACATAGCATATCCGATGGAGTGTACTTTCATTGATCTTTGAGCCTTTGAATCGATTGGGTCGTCTATGAAAATTGCTGCCTCCAGAGCATCGGGAGCCAAGTCGACAGATGCCGTCGCAGGGCCTGGTAAATCTTAAACAGGGATTGTTAATGGATTTGAAGTATCTACAACTTCTTGTCGAGAGGATGGCCCAGGTCTGTCTGAGATCGTAGCAGAGCTAGATTTCCTAGACATCTCTAGTGAAGATCGAATCTAACAAGAGCACCTGTTTGAACTATACTTGAAAAATAATCGACGTTAGACTTTACGACATAAATATTCCCCCTTTGTGGTGTGTGAACTAGTGCGATCATTCAAATGTAAGTGCCAAGCAGTGAAGAGAAACTGGATAGATGAAATAAGTTTAAGCTTTGAAATGTTGTCTTCGAAGACCGTCTATGAGAACTTGTCGTAATACGGTTTATATTCTGAAATCAACATTGTCACTACATTTGAAAGGTTATTAACTGTTAAGCAGGTTAAAGTTCAAATTTTAAATTGTTTAAACATGGGATTTATCTGTCCGGATTGTCCGATATGCTTTCTTGTTTGAGTCTGTCCTTGTTCATTATCTTATGATCAGGCATAAAGTATGTGTTTAGTCAGTTATTCATTAGGATCGACTGGTGTTGCTATTGTGCACAACCCTCCTACCTAACCACTTCATCGTTCGGCATTCAACTAGCCATGCCGAACCACAATCATGCCGAGCCACCTCGCTCGGTATTCTACCTTCAACACCGACACTCACCTACCATTCATTATCACCGTTTGGCATGCGGCGAGACATGCTGAACTGCAAACATGCCAAGCCATGTCGCTCGTTACGTCACTCTTCCAATTCTTCCTCTTCACCGTTCGGCATGCGGCGAATCATGTCGTACCATGCTTGTGCCGAGCCGCATCGCTCCGCATTCTCCCCTTAACACAAATTTTGCTCCTTCCCTCCATCCCTACCGACAGGCATGGTCAAGTCCTTTGGCAAATCATATCGAGCCATGTCGATCGGCATCATAACCAATTCCTACTTCCTTTCTGTTTTTCCCGCCAACCTCGTTTGGCATGGGGGAGTCATGCCGAGTTGTGGCCGTTCCGAGCCACATTGCTTGGCACACTAAGCCTTAACTCCAACTCCACTCCCATACTTCCTTTCCATCGCTCGGCTGAAGAGATCATGTCAGGCCACAACAATACATCTTCCACTAACTCCCACCTTCGAGCACCTCCAACGTCCACTACTTTCCTCCACTCCGCCTGGCCTTAAACTCCTCTAAACAACAATGCCTCGCCTTTAACTCCTGTTCCACACGATTACTAATGACCTCAATTTTGCAGAGGTTCACGAATGTGAACCTTGTGCTGGTTTTCCTAATCAGGGCAAAGTGTTTAAGGGAAAAGTTCTCACCTAAAAAACGAGTTGAAGCTCGGGAAGATTCTGGAGTAGGGAGCGTCATTCTAATTGGATTCGATTGGCTGGGGAAGGAAGCGAGAAAGCGCATGATGTTCGAGAAGGAAAGGGTATGTAATTCGCAGAAGTGAGTGGAAAGTCCGTAAAAAGGATGAAGGTAAAAGTAGAAAGAGAAAAAGAAGTGAAGTACCGACCTTTATAGGGGGAAGAAAGGAATTCGAAGGGACAACGACCGGTGGAACTGGTCAAAACACCTCCCTCGCTCGTCATTGATCTTGCTCGGCTTTGATGTCGTTCGGCATTTGAATATCGCTTGGCATCAATTAAGCCATTCGGTATTCGTATGTCATTCGGCATTAGCATGTCGTCCGATATACGATGCCTCGTTCGGCATTCAGGAGAAGACAATATCGAGAAGACGAAGCTAGGGCTTGAAGAAAAACATGGAGGACTCATGATGCAAAGTGCATCATGTTTGTCCACATAATACACTTTAGGGGGCAAGTGTTACCCAGTGGTTTGACCAGGCAACAAGAGACTTGACGTAGGGGGGCTCGTTCGGCATCTACCCTCGTTCGGTGTCAAGGCTCGTTCGGCACAGCTAGGCTGTTCAGCATTTATCCTCGTTCGTCATTCCATGTCGTTTGGCACGAGCCTCGTTCGGCGTAAAGGGTCGTTCGGCACGTCTAGCACCACTTGGCATCCATGCCTCCTTCGACATTCAGGCTCATTCGGCATTCAGTCTCGACCATCATTCCAGCCTCGTTCGGCATTCATGCCTCGGCCGGCATTACAGCCTCGTTCGGTATACATGCCTCGACTGGCATTCCAGCCTCTTCGGCATTCATGCCTTGACTGGCATTCCAGCCTCGTTCGGCATTCATGCCTCATTCGGCATTCTAGCCTCGTTCGGCATAAGCATGTCGTTTGGCATCTCCCCTCGATCGGCATCGGATCTCGTTCGGCCTACACATTCCACTCAACATACTGCCTCGTTCGGCTTAAAGACATCATTCGGCATCTGTCGCTCGGCATTTTTGGCTCGGCACAAAGAAGTTACTCATTTTGGGCCGAGGTATCTTGATACTAGGCCCATCAGGGAAGTCCAACCCATCTTTGTCTATAAATAGAGAGGCAGGGACACAGTGAAATGGACCTTTTTTCGAGAACACAAGGGAGACTCTACCGCATTCAAGACTCATTAAAGATTCATTCAAGACTCAATCTTTTACTTAGCAATTGTATTCAAGTGATTGGTGCACGGATTGTATCTTCAAAGTGGACGTAGGCAATTACGCCGAACCACTATAAATCTGGTGTTCACGTTATCTGCATTTAATTTAGCATTCTTTTCTTTGTTTAAATTTACTTTCTCCATTAATCTCTCTACACAATCTTTCTTAAGGGTGTTAGTGACCAATTCTGGTGCTAACATTATATAAACTCTCATCCTAGTTGATCAGTAAGCATAGTTTAGACCAATAGATAGTGGTGGTCGTGTAGTGTATTGTCCTTTAGCGAAATTAAAGTGACTATTTTTATCCATATTAACAAATATCAGATAACTTTGTTATGGTTATGTGATGACCATACTCTGATACCAAATAAAAGTTTGTGTGGATCGGTTGTATGGAAAAATATACTAATTTAAAAACTTGTGTGATATAGCAGCGGAAAATAGTCGATAAATAAAAGAAATGTAAAGCGGTAAACAAATGACACCAGATATTTTTATACTACTTTGAACTTTTCATTCTACGTCCAGTCTCGGACTCCTTCTAGATTTACTAACACCCTCGCTTCACCAGAGGAATAGGCATCTAAGCAACCGAACAGGATTTCAATACACTTGACCGAGCAGCCAAACCGGACTTCCAATACAAAGTATTTAGTTTCTTAACTTGATGTGTTCTTGATTAACACTTAACACCCTTCCTATAATCTTCTCCTTTGTGGTATGTGGTGTTTGTACGTGAAGAGAATGGAAGATTTAAACAAAATTCTCAATAGAATGCTTGTATGAATGTTTTAGAAAGCAAAGACTATAAAGAGTAGAATCAAAATAGAATAAAAAGAATTATAATGATTATGGTTGTAAAAATTTTATTCTTGGCTATATTTATAATGAATCAAGAGATGTTTTCTTTCACGAACAGTAGTGCTGAAAAGGAACAGAAACAACCCTTGAAGTTGAGATGTTTCTCTTCTTTGAAGAGAGGCATCTCTTCATTAAAAACCTGGTCGTTATATGAATTCAGCAGGCTGGCCAAGAAGATTCAGCCGTCTGATTCAAACCCAAAAATAAATAGTGCAAAATACAGTACATTCAACCGGTTGACTCAGAGGATTCAGTCGGCTAAATATTGTGGTAAATTTAAATTTACCCAGTATTCAACTAGCTGAATAGCTGTAGTCATCCGACTGAAATCTGTGTCTTGTGCATATGCATACTACTAAGATACATGTCAATTTTGTTTGCAACATACCACTTTGGAGAGATTTTAACATATTTCCAACTAGACTCAGAAATAATAAAAATATAATCTATCTTCACGTATTTCTGAATCCATCCTTCAAAAATTTATCTTCTCCTGCAAATTTGGTTAGTATACAATAATAATATAACTTATACAGTTGTCATATTCAAAATCGGAGAATTCTGGATCTTAACAAACTTAAAATTATTTTAATAATTTTGCTTCAACATAAATCGTTTTAACATGATGATTAAAAGTTGGTTTTAAGACGCAAATATTAATGTATATACACATGCATGATACACCATATTATAGCGATAAAAGTTAAATATCAATTATCACATTTAATAAAAGACACATAAACTTATCATTATAAAAATTGAACGAATATTACGAATACGGATACCATCATATCCATCTAGATATTTTTTCCATTTTTTAGACGAATTTCAATTTTTTTTTGTTACACATAGACATAACTATAATAATTGAAAATCAAAATTATTTCAAAGCATTTTATCAACATATAGCAATAAAAAAACATCAAACTGGATGAATTCTGCATTTTACTTTTGAAATTAAGTTTCTCACCTTACTTTTGTTTCATCGAATTTCGATCTAGAAGTCAAGTTCAAAGCAAACACTTTGAAAACATGTGTAAAGAAGTTGTAGCGGTAAATTTTGAATTACTATATAAGCAATGAATATACTAAATTGACGCATAAAATATGAAATTACCGCATAAGTAATTTTGGAGACGTCTGGAAATGTGCAAGTACAAAAAAAACTTGTTCTTATGCGCTTTCAAAATGCAAGTACAAAGTGGCTGAATAATGAAAATTATGTTTATTTTCATAATAAGTTTAAAACAAAGCCTAAACCTGAAATAAGATTTATTTTTTTGGAGACCTAAATTGAAAATTTTGGACAAGCATTATTGTAACAGTGGTTAAGTGACTCGACTTTTGTGCAAGAGGACACAAGTTCGAAACTTACATATCGTGATTCGAACATATATTGACATGTGATTTGTGATATATTGTCCCAGTGACACGTTGTATCTATGTACCATTTCAAAAAAAATTGAAAATTTGCCCTCTGAAATATGAGTTGAAATCTCAATCCAAATATATGATTCAAAATCATACATTTTTCTTTCATTTAATATTTTTTAACCTTCATATGGATCTGAAGATAATTACGATATCCAAGTACATTTAAATACTTTGTACTAACCACCAGATCATATTTTTTGCTATTGACATTGATGCGTCACATTGGTTTTTCAAACAAATAAAAGGATGTCAATCAGTCACTACCAAATCAATCATGCTAACCAAGTTACCACTCTTCAGAAACAATTTATCTCAACTTACTTTTTGTGCAAATAAAACATGTTGCCGCCTCTAATTCTCTATTTTTAGATAACAATTATTAAAAAAAGGATTAATAAATGAAATTTTTTAACATAAATTACTATAAGATATTGCCGAGATGTACTCTAAAACAGGAGATGTTAATCCGAGAAGTACACCCAAGATACACTCATCATAACCTCATCTTGTCCGAGGTCTTATTCGATACAGACAAATCTTTTTTGAATGTGATCGATATTCGCGATTTGAAACCTTTCTAGAGATAAACATAAAACCCAAGCTCTACTCTAGTATAGCCCTTGAACTATTAAGTTTCTATGTTTTGGTTACTGGATTATTTAATTGTATGCCTTCATAGTACTCTTACATAAAGTAAACTTCCCTTTGATGCATCTATGCAAAAAAGCAAAACCTTATAGAACACAGCTTATTGATAATAATCAAATGATTGAATGTAATTTTTGTCATAGTAAGAAGTATACACAGTCTTGTTTATCTTCATTACAAAATGCAGCTTTGGTTTGAATTCTTGTTTTTAAAACACGAAAGCAGATTTTTTTTCTTTCCAATATAGGCTTTTTTTATAAACATCTAAGCTACGATAATTTATTGGGTTTTGGTTTCAAATTTCAATTTAAGACAATTCCATATATCACTATGTCAAATAAATCAACTCAAATGTTTAGCTTTCGTATTTTCATGTTTGTTTGAATTCTAAGAAATTCGGCAATTTATTTCACGCCTTTAATTTTACCATCGATAAATAATAATATTGGACTGAGAGGAACCAAAGTATATTAAAATAAAAGGAAAAATAAAAACAACGAATATATGAGTTTACAACTAGATCTGGAGAAGCTTGGACGGTAAAGATGAAAATTTGGCATTATCGAAAAATGTTGGTGAACGATTTCATGTTATGAATAGTAATGCTTCAGAACAATTTAATAGTTTGCTTAGTGCACGATCATTAGCCATTAAAGCTTTGGCTGCATGTACGTTATTTCATTCTATTGATTATTTTTATCAAAGACGATAAACTGCTCAAAATCTGTTAACGCATTTAACACCATGGTGGAAAACAAAAATTGCCGAGAGTGGTAGCGAGGCAACACATTCAAAGCATGTTTGATTTAATCAGACTGAATGGCAAGTGGTTCAATATTTTTTTGATAAATTTAAAGTGATATTTAATGGTAATACTATCCCTTGAACATTCAAAATCCCATTATTACATGTTACTATAATTCTACAGTTCTATGACGAGCTTTTGTCAGCACTGAATGTTTTGGGCGATGCCACGACAACTCCAAAATACCATCAGAAAAACAAGCATCACTAAATTTTTTGACGCTGACATTGCTAAATTTTAATTAAATCTTTGTGGTGCCAAATTTCTAATTCATTAAAGGCGTCGCAATGGCGCCATTGATTTTTAGCGATGCAATTGTGGCGTCTATTTCTCATTCATTAAAGAATTTGTAATGGCGTTGCTAATATTTTGCGATGCCATTACAGTGCCAATTCTCTACTGGAAAAAATAACAAATAAATTAGTTTCTAATGCAATATCGGGCAAACAGTTAAATCCTTTCCAAACGTTTTCATACTTTTTACTTTTACTAAGAAATAAAACCAACCATCAACACTAGACGCTACGTTATCGTTAACATATATACACCAATCAACTTGTTAGATAAAATTAGGTTCACAGAAAACAAACAAAACCAAAACCAAATATTGATCGCAACATCTAATAAAAGGTCGGTGAAGCATGGGCTCTTGACATAAGATATAGATAATGAATATATACATCTTTACATAGGCAACAATGAATATATTATTTCAACATAATTATTAAAATGTAAGGAAAACGTATAAATATAGATGATGAATATATACAGGTATACACACAAGAATCATGATATAATGGTATCCTTACATGGGCTCCTGATGAAACCAGGGACTAGGACCCTAAAAATCCAAAAACTAGGCTTTGTTTCTCAAAGTTCGGGCTTTAGATTCCAAGGCAAAGGAATCATCGATGGCTCTGGCAGTTGATGGTGGGCTGCTTCTTGCAAGATCAACAAGACAAATGCAAACATTTAACTTGTAAAAGATTATCTATCAAAATATGGACTGCTAAATGACAAGATCTATATGATGATAAATTAATGGAGGGATAAAAGCATAAATTCTTAATGTAAATCATTTGATAAAAGACGAGTATTCGATTTTAGGATCACTTACAAGATAAGAAAGGAATTTGCAACCATCCATATACAAATAGTATATTTGAAACGTACTTATAGCCACTGTAGGTGAGTGTTTATGTTTACATAATTTTCATGAGACTGATTGATAATTCAGAAAATATTTTTGAAAACATCATAGACTCATGTTGTTGTTTTTTTCCATATGTTACAGGTATGCAAAGCGGCACCAACCATAAGGTCTAACACAAAATCAACGCAACAAATTATAAAGTTTTGGTAAACTTGAGAAAATATTTGGTTTATTTCAGGCACTGGCCATAGACCTAAGCAATGGGATAAGGGTATAAGATCTAGTGGAAGTAGTTGAAGATGGTTGAAGCCTTGGAGGAAACCGTGCATGCTCATGGTCTTAATACACTACAAAATGCTTGAGGTATTATGAAAGCTATCGGGCCTGTTGAAATTGAATGAAACATATCAGTAATTTTTCTAACAATCGAGATCAATGAATTTCAAGAATATATTAATATATAGTCGTTGAAGACCATTTTAGAAAAGTGTAAGGTCTTTGCACCATAGGAAAAGATATTTTGTAGTAAACTTTTAGACATTAACTACCGAGTCGTAAGAAAAAAAAAGATACGTACCATCTTATTGCATGTTAATGATTTCTTATTTATACGTGTAAAACTGGATAGATCAATTATGTTGTATACAAATTCCTTGTTTATTCTTTAATTGGTTATTTTGAGTTATTAACCAAAGTAGGAGAAGTTAAAATTTCAATTAGTTACTTTCATGAAGGATTATGTATATTACAAGTAAGAATGAATCTGTTGATTAGTATTTTAATTTAAATTAATAATGCTTAAAATTATAAGTGAGGTTAGTGAAGCTTCATAAAAACAATGATTTTAGAATGCTATTATTAGTTCTGCTTTTTAAGCATTGCAAATGGTCTATAGAAAGTTTGCATTACTCATCTGTAAACTTGCATGACATGTAACTAATAATTACACAACCATAGTTTAAATTTAAGAAATAACGGACTTGCTTGGATATATTTAAACTTATAACATCTACTGTGTAAAATTAATTGATTACTTAGTTTTTATAAATCAAATAAGTGTAAATAATACTATACTTATATTCTTGAAAAAAGGGTAAATGCATGCCTCAATGACATACACATATAGACATACATACAAATTTATTGTCAGAAGAATTTCCCCTATAAATCGAAATATCGAGCAATAGGAACAGGTACAACTTTTTTTAAGCATGTCTCAAAAGTATGCAAGTAGACATGCTATCTAACAATATTGATGTGTATCATATGTAATGAAGTAAAATAAAATTCAGTATGCATAATATAAAGTGTAAAATTGTTCGGGTTACAAATATAAGCCTAAGGCCCACACTTGTATTTTACATTTCTACTATTATATATATATATATATATATATATATAGCCAAGACAATTGTATTAGTTTATTATTTCCATAATAAACTTCTCTCATTATCACATAATCAAATTCTCACTTTTTCACATGGTATCAGAGCATTCAAAAACTATTTAGCAACAGAACAACTGTCATGCCATTACCCATCAAATATTTGCTCATCGTCCGAGTAGGCTGCAACTATTGCAATCCATCACAGGAAACCCTCATCATTTGAAATTGTTGATGTTTCAATCCCAAAGATTTTATTTCCATCTAAATCATCATTAAGCCTCGGTAAGAAAATGGTCAAAGATTATCATCCAGTTTTTTGGCTGCTTTCAGATCTATCCTTGAAACTTATTTTTTCATCGATATCATCATCAAGCCTTACCAAGCAAACTATTAGAGATTCAATCTTGATTCAGTCTTTCAATTTCTTTAAGATCTGCATCAAGAAGTTGAAATACGATCACTTAAGCAGTTATGGTCACTCGGATCTCTATCTTGAAATCAATCACTATGATAATCTTTCTTGAATTTCAATCATGAATGAAGGAGATGTTTCATCTTCTTCTTTCCAAATACGAACCCAGGACAAAACTTTGCACTGCAAACCACAATCGAGAACATATCCAAAATCATAGTTACCCCTCAAAGTCAGTTGATACAAACACAGTTGGTTGAAACAAATTTTCTACTATGGAAATTCCAAGTTCAAATAGCAGTGAAAGGATATGGATTAGAACAATACATTCTAGGAATGAACAATTCCAGAATCGTACACAAAAAATGATGAGGTAAATTTAATGATCAATAGAGAATATGAAATTCACCGAAGATAAGACAGTCTATTAAGTTCTTGGCTATTATCTACCATAAGTGTAAGTTTGTTACCACAGTTGATACGGTGCAAAACTTCACATGAGATTTGGTCAACCATAAAGAAATGTTTAATTCTCAATCAGCAACAAAGTTCACGCATTATAAAAGCAATTGCAAACCCTAAAGAAAGATGGTATGTCTATGAGAGAGAATTTAACAAAAGTTAGGACATTATGTGACTTACTTGCTGCAGAAGGACACTCTGTGTCTGATATAGAACAAGTTTTATCAATCTTGTGTGGTCTGGGTGACGAGTATGAAGCTGTAGTGTTGGCGATTTCGTCAAAAGAAATTACTCCATCTCTACCATATTTTAATTCTACACTTGTTAGTCATGAGGGTAGAATAGAACAAAAGAAACCAATAATTTCTAACCTTTCAATCAACTATGCTACAAACAACAAAGTCAAGAATCAAGAAAATACTCGATCATCAATGAATGAGTCAAATAACATTCAAAGAAGCAGTGGATCATTCAGATTTAGAGGTACAGGGGGAAGATGGAATAACAATAATAGCAGTAGACCTAGATGTCAAATATGTGAGAGATTTGGGCATACAAAAAATAAGTGCTATTTTAGATTGATGCACACTAAATACCTGGGCAACAGAGTAATCAAAGAAACTATAATATAAGTGCAAACCTAGCAAACTTGCAGCAAGAACCCAGAAATCAATCTGAATACACAAGTGGCATTTACAATGATACATCCAAGGTGGAGGACATTCAAGATGAATCATTGTATCCTGACTTTGAGGCAACTAATCATGTCACTAACAATCTCAGCAACTTAAATCTTGGAAGCAAAGAATACAAAGGTAAATAGTGCATTCACATGGGTAATGGTGAATCAACTAAGATAAATCACACTGGAAATGGATATATACAAAGTGAAAGAATACTTTATCTTAATAACTTATTAAAGGTTCCTTAAATAAAGAAAATTTTGTATTGTATAGGAGTACAAATGCAAAGCAGTATAGGAGTACTATGGGAGCCCTATCGTATGCAATAATTTAAGACCAGAAATTGCATTTAGTGTAAATAAAGTTAGTCGATTTATGCAAAATCCTCTTGATGAACACTAGAAGGCTGTAAAAAGGATTCTAAGATATCTTAAGGGGATAATAAATCATGGTTTAATTTTAAAAGCCTATACTAATCTTAATATATTTGGTTTTTGTGACGACCCACCTTTTTGGATGGTTTAAATCAACAATAAACCACATATGTCTAACTCAAACCGTTCAAAAAGGGCAGATTATCAATGAGGTTAATAAGAAAATAAGAGAAAAGAAGAAAAACAAAACATAGAATCTTGCAGCGGAATGACAAAATATAATAATCAAATAAATAGTTCATGAAGCGGTTTACAATATACATTTAATTACATAATTTTTACAACATAATCAGAGTACAACCAATAAACATACCAAAATAATGCAGCGGAATAATAATAGTAAATACGCTCTAGCAAACTCCATCTTCATTATCAAGAAATAATGTCTTCAAACACTAAAATACTCAGACTGACCCCAGCATAATGAAAAGCCAAAACACTCGAGTCAAAACTAAAAGTTCTTATGTAAGTAAATCAATAACAAGTAAAATATGGGTGTAATAGCTTTAGAGGTGTTTACTGATTTTCTATTTCTTATCAAGTGTATAATGTGAGTGCGATAGCTTAAGGCATGTTACGGGATTTTCCATCTCCTATGCATCCGTTAGACTATCTATGTGTAGTGAGATACGCATATATGTAGTGTATATTGGTAAAGTAAAGTATTAAGATAGCGTAAAGGCTTTACATTGATCCCCCTTAACATATTTTTAAGCGGGTTCTCTATGCAGATCCTGTAACACAACCAGTAATGTCGGTAGCTACTGATTCCCCTATAGGCACCATACTAAAACAAAATCGTAGTAGCCATGTGTAAGGATAAAAGTATGATAAGGCACGTGAAGCAATGACCATGGTAAGATACTACCAATTCAAGTCGCCTGACTGGTGGTAACCTCTAACGGCTCACCGCGAACATCCATCCCATATCAAATCAAGGTGCACCGATCAAGTCAAAATCAATATAGTAATATGAAGAACAAATGTCGATAGAGGTAGCTAGCCTCGATGGTCAGGACAATTAGTTCCATTTTAGCCACTTCCAATTGACACAAGTGTCGAGGTCTATCCATCATCGTTCTCTTTCTTCAAATCTAGCAAATCTTTTCCAATCCAACCACTTCATTCTAGATCATCTACCACATGCATAGCTGTTAAAGTGGTTCCAATATTGACAGAGAGTATGCCAATTTTTGGTCTTGGTCTCTTTGATAACCAAACGTCATTTTGCACACCTGTTTGTTCTTTTAAATTTCAAGAATGAATCATACTGCATATCAAAATATCATTCACTTCAAAATACCTTCATATCAAAACATTCATATTTAAATTATAGATTGAAATCTAAATGGTTCCTCTTTAAAACAATTTGAATATTGAAAATGGTTTGAATAATTTAAAATATTTTTACTATTGAAAAATAGTATGGAATAATTAAAACAGTTTATGGATTGAAAATAGTTTAGAATATAAATAGTTTAAAGATTTGAAATAGTTTGGAATACAAAATAGTTTTAATATTGAAAATAGTTTGGATGATTAAAATAGTTTGTTTATTAAAATCATTTATATATTAAAATTGTTTATATTAAAACTGTTTCTCCTTTCATAACAATTTGAAATGATGCTCCAAATCGCAACGAAATCAATTTTTCGACTTCCAACTCAAGTAAACTTCATATTCCAAATTCCATTTAAATTATCCTTAATTCAAAACGATTTTAAACTTTACTTCAAATTCAATTTAAACGATTATGTTCAAATGGTTGAAAGTTTCAGTTCAATTTCTCACTTTTAACAATTTAATTTAAAACCATTTCACATGCCAAAGTTTTGAAATACCAATTTAAACCATTTTAATTAAAATAAATTCAAAGTTTCAAATTAACATATAAATCATCATAACTATTCACTTCTATAAATTCAAATCATATTCCAATATCCACTTTAAGATTTCAAATTAAATCCTGAAACAATTTCATTTAAACAGTTTCAATTTCAACTTAGATCTTGAATTAGAAGATAATGTAATTCATACAAATCAAATTTTATTTTCTTTAAAACAATCTCATTTAAACTAGTTCAAATTCAAGATTTTAGAAACCATTTGATTTAACCAAATCTGATGTGTGTATATAATTTTCTACCCTATGACCAAGTGATCAATTACTTCAATTTTACTTACGTGGACGAATATATATCATTTCAACCCATAATTAAATGACATAGATATATTTCATATCAACCTATTTCTTAATTCATTTCAATTTATTACTAGTGATAATTTATAAGATGTCAAATAATAAATAGGGTAATAATAGGAATATGTCAAATAAATAACAGCCATTCATCCAACATATCAATCAATAGACATCTAATTGCAATCAACATCCAAATCAATCAATATATCATAACAGTTACTAATTATCAATTGTTTTTCTTTAACAATCAATTATATTCAACATTAATTTAAATGTAAAGTTAATTCTATATAAAATTCAAATTAATTTAAATGTCAATTTAAACTACCAAAAAGCAACCAACAATATTTCATCACTTTATAATTTCAATTTAACTAACATCAGAACATTTAGTATTACGTGAGTGGGTTAAATCATCCACCTTCAATTTATATCCAATTTAAAATCCAACAAAAGCCCAAAATCTTGATAGTTTTCTAATTCAACCAAACCAGTTTCATGTTGTCCAGAATTTCAGTATGAGTCCAATAGAAGGAACTGCGTACCAATCGGAGTTCGTATGAAAAAGTTATGAAGGTTAGAACATTTGAATGTTAAAATTTAAATTAAAATAAATGATGTACAAATTTGTAATTAACTTATCTCTCTCTCAACCCTATAATGAACTGAGC
This sequence comes from Allium cepa, assembly GCA_030765085.1. Classification (NCBI taxonomy): domain Eukaryota; kingdom Viridiplantae; phylum Streptophyta; class Magnoliopsida; order Asparagales; family Amaryllidaceae; genus Allium; species Allium cepa. The sequence goes on along the minus strand of CM060940.1, from coordinate 123,628,370 downwards.
CCAATGATACTCATCAGACCACCGGTGTTGATCGAGCTGCCTCGAACGCTAAATCGCCGATCCATCCTCGCCGCTGTCTTCCCCATCTCTGGCCACTCCTCTGGACCCCACACACGACCGCCACGTCACCATAAAACGCACCCCCACGCCGCCTTTATCGCTTATTTCTGGAAAACTATGGCCAATCCACGATAGTTGGCCACCATAGATCGACTCCGTTTGCCAAGCTCTGCGTCGTGGTACCCTCCGATCGTCATATGTTCGACGATCCCTGTTAAACCAAAACCTTAAAATTGACGGTCGAGACTTCTTTGTTGTTTTTTTGGACAAATGGAGCCTCCAATAGAAAAAACGAATTACAGATGCCGATTCCATTCGTCGAGAGCTTCGCAACGATACATAATTTGATAGAGTTTGAGCAATTTGAATTTTTAGATCTGATTTGAAATCAGTAATTATGGTTTCAGGATAATGACCTTGAGAAGGAGCATATTAGAATTGAAATGTACATAAAAAATATAATAATAGGCTGCTAGGGATTCATAATAGCATATATATAGACAAAGATGTAACAAAAATGTATGGAACAGATCGATGGGCCCGAGCGATAACAAAGACTCAAAAAGCTTGTTTCGTTTCCGAAACGAAAGTAGGTCATCCTATATGTCGAAATATAGGTTTTTAATATTTTTAAACTTAATGAAACTAATTTCATACCCTAATTCTATTGTATGTAGAAGATATTTTTATAAATCAAATTATATTTATTTTTACGCGTTAATTAACCGAATCATTATTAAACTTATTTAATCGATTTTAAATTCTAAATTGAAAGTTATCTGCCATCATTCTTAATTAAACAGAATTTAACAATCTCTTAAAATTATTAAATTAATTTTAACATTTAATTACAACTGTACTAAAATCCATACATTATATATTTTAAATTTCAAAAAAAAAATTATTTTGATTTACATGATCTTATTATTACATCAAATTCCCCTTTAAATTAAAACATATGTTTCCTTTTTTAACTCAAACATATGTTTCTATTATTACGTCCATTTATTATAATTAACGTTCTCTTTCCTTTTATTTGAAAGATTTCATTCACATTAATTTCTCATTGATTACCAAATTTATTTCAATCAAATAATACGATGAGAAACAAACAATTGTTACATTTATAATTCATATCTTTTAACTTATTGTTTAGAAACAAGGATTATAAATTACTTACCACAAAACTGATTTTATATTCTATATTGGAACCAATTTCAATTAAATAATATATGATTTCACCATTTGATACATCATTTATTTTATTCCTTATTTGCCTTTATTATTACAATTGATTGAAACTACATTAAAACAGTTGTCAATCAATATATTAAATTATATTCAAATACACATTACCGTCTTTCATTTCATTAGAATTAGTTGTTTTAGTATTTTATCTTAAGGTCAAAATTTATAATCTAATAAAGTCCACGTTAATAAATCATAAATTTTAAATTCTGCCTATATTAAATTCCAAAGTCATATTTAATTTAATATTTTTAATTGTCAAGAATACATGTCGTTACAGTTTTGTAGACGCTAATTGGGCAACAAACCCAGATGATTGAATATCAACATCTATATGCTGCATATACCTAGGGAACAACCAGTGTCATGGTGCTAAAAAAAGCAATAAACAATTTCAAGGTCCAGTATAGAAGATAAATACAAAAGTGTTGCAAGTGAAATAGTAGAGATAATATAGATGAAATCATTATTAAGTGAGCTAAAGATCAATACTAACATCAAAGCTATAATTTAATGTGATATCCTCAGCATAGTATCACTAACAGCAAATCCATTTCTACACTCCAGAACCAAGCATATGGAACTGGATTTATATTTTGTCAGAGAAAATTTATAAAAGGAAAGCTTCAAGTAAATCACTTACCTAATACTTAATAGAGAGCTGACATACTCACCAAGGCATTATCTGCTAAGAATTTCACTCGATTGAAACAAGAATTAAGTATCGAAGATCTCAATATTAATTTAAATCAAACCAGAAAAACCCTAGCTCAAATCAACATGAAGCTGCTTAGATCGAGACAAAGCATTAATGTTTTGAAGCAATCCTGAGAGGATTAGCAGCAATTTAACTAGAATCCAAAAAACCTTAGCTTAGATCAACATGAAGCTATCACAACATCAAGACCAAAAATTGATGCATTTAAACCATTCCAACAATGATTCGTCAAAGCTTCTAACTTTAATCAAAATTTGAAAAAAAATCTTTACACAAATCCGAGTTGAATTGTGGAAGATAGAAAATCCTAGTATTGATTGAAGGGGGCTGTTAGAAGTAATAAAGTAAAATAACATTCAGTATGCATAATATGAAATGTAAAAGCGTTTAGGTTACAAATATAATCCCAAGGTCCACAACTTGTATTTTACATTTATGTTGTTATATATACAACCGGGACAATTGTACCAGTTTAGTAATGCAATAATAAACTTCTCTCATTCTCACATAATCAAATTCTCTTAGCTCGATTGTAAATGCTAGTTCAAACATAAAGATGATGAATATTGGCTATAGACCTGGCCATGGGATCAGGTACAATATTCATTGACCTGGTTGTATCATTTATAACCTATATCAAGCAGGCAGTGATATGTCATGAAAAAGTCTCCGGTAATAAGCATAGTTTTCTACAAAATAGCTTTAGTGTAGAATTTATCATTACTAACACTCGCAGTGGAAAGGAGGTTCGGGTTCTACTAAAAAGTCCCAAGTTCTATCCCTATCCTATATAAATTTACTCAGGGGTATGGGGGATTGGATCGGCGAATGGCTTTACTATACCCTCCTTAGGAGTTTAGTGGCCCATCGGGTTCTCCTGGGTTTTAAAAAAAACACTCTTTGCTTATCCTGAAAAAATATTTTGAACCTATGTAACATATAGTATATATTATTAATAATGATTACTATTAGCAAGCACATACAGTCATATACTGTTAGCAATATATTTTGACAACAGGTCTGATAAACACTTTATTTGCAAATAATCCACAACCTGTATGCAGATTTCATTAAAAACTTTGGCTTCTCAACTTAATGATGCAATATATACATATACATTTAATCAAAATTTAAATTATCACAATATAATAGTAACATATATACACATGTTAAAGAGTTGGAAGAGAAGGCTGGAATGGAACTGCAGTTTGCAGTTGTTAAATCAAATCAAATCAATCCATCTTTCTTTCAGTCCCGTTCATCATCAGTTTCTGGAAACACTGTACATTCATCTTCCTATTAATCATTTTGTTTTATTATATTTCTCTTCTTAACAGAAGACTCTCTATCATTGTATTCATCTTCTTAATTAATTAAGGATCACTTATTTTTTATATTATACAGAGTAAGGTTTCCATTGCGTGGACACATATGAAAAATGGAGCATGGCCGACCTTTTTCATAGAAAATAAATAATGAGTTTTTTTACCATTTCCAAAGAAAAACGAGGAACAATAAAATATTGGTGGACTATAATTCACCTAGTTTTAATGTGCAAATTGGTATGTATATATTTCAATGCAACTATAATTGTGTCATTCAAATCGGTAAATAATACACACACACATACACACATATTATATATAGTGTACTCAAACTTTTAGAATAGCCAAAACTATTTTTCTCCTTTGTATTGAATATTTATGCAAACATGATAACTAAAATAATGCAATAAATAACCAATTCTTAGAGTAAACTAACATTATTATTTAACAACATACTTGTGTATTAAAATATACTTTACATGTTAGTTCATTGAAAATAAAATTTAGATCAATTGGTGTAAAGAGACTCATTAACGAAGTGAATTAATAATAATAGAAGTATTATTATTATAATAGATTTATTATCGATGGCTCTATTATCAAGCAGAACAAAGTATTTTATGATATATGCACATATGTGTATGTATGTTTATATGTGTGTATGGGATCACTATTTGGACACAAAATAAAACAAAATTGGGACACAATAGATTTGGACCATTGAATATTTTTGTCCTTATGTGGGAGATGAAAATCAAGGGCATTCCAATGGCGGAGATACATTGTATCACCAATTATATCACTAACTTGTGTCACAATAGGATTTCCCATAAGTAGACAAACATATACATATAGAGGGAAGAAAAAATGTTGAAATGAAAGGAGAAATGATATGCAGTTAAATGATGGTTGTAAATGCAAAAAAGTAGCTAAAATTAATTTGTTTTATTAATGAACCAAATGTTATGGAAACTTTGGGTTTCTTTTAATTAAATTATGTTTTATTCCTTAAAGAGTAATGTTAAAACATCACCTATGTCCGTTACTAATATATATTATTTTCCTACAAATTCTTCAAAATAAGTTATTGAATGGAAACATCTTTCATAACCCTCCACCTTTAACAAATTTCAATTGCATAATACCTACCTCAACATTATGTTAGAAATTGATATCATAGATTCCCAAGTTGGAGCATGAAACCCTAGCTCCAAGAATTGCCAACGAAGTGGAGAAAGCCAAGAAGAGGAGGAAGCCGAACCAGATTTCTTATTTGGAAAATAAGAAGTTCGTTTGGCAAAAAGAAAGGAGTAGTTTGGATTTGGAGCGGTGATTTGGAGATAGGAAGTTCGTTGGGTAGAGGAGCCCGTTCGGAGAAGAAGCAATGCCGAACAAAATGTTGATGAGGAAGAAGCCGCAGTGCTAGGGTTTGGAAGGATTTGGAGCATGATTTGCTGAAAGAATTATTTCATTCGATGATTTGTCGATCGAGATATTTCGTTCGGTGATTTGCCTACTGGTCCAAATTTTTCGCTCGGCATTTTGTCGAACCAAATGGCACCGAATCATATGCATGTCGAACCGACCCCAGGGCTGCTATATAGTAGCTACCCCTCCTCATTTCTTCACTCTATAAATAGAGGAACTTTTGGACAACAATGGCAGCCAAAATTGAGAGCTAATTTCAGAGCCATCCTAGTGAGCTGAAACTCTGCAGAATTTTATCTGTATTGTTAATTCTTCTTATGTATAGCCTTCAAAGGTGAGTCAATCTTGTAACTCTAATCTTTCAGTTATTAATAAAATATCATCTCCCCAAGTGGATGTACACGCCTCGCAGTAGTGGAACCACTATAAATACCGGTGTTATTTATTTTTCTGCATTGCATTGATTTATGACTGTCTGTTCTGGTGTTTATCTCTATTTGTTCCGCCTCACTACAATCACGATCTAGTTCGTTGTTATTCCGCTGCGTTGGGTTTTTATTCCCTTAGACCGATCATCTGAAGGAATTTTCTCCAACAGTTTGGTATCAGAACTGCAAGGTTGATTGAGGAGTGTTAGACCCTATTGTAGGAGATGAAGCGACTCCAGTTGTTAAAGATCTTATACTAAAGGGATGTATATCGCATCAAGATGATAGTTGGAAATCGAGAAATGGAATGGAGATAAAGACTTCGAGAAGTGGTAATGGAGGATGAAGGCTGTTCTAATGAGGAATGAAGTCCATCTAGTAGTGTTTGCCCCTGAACAGTTGGCAACCGACATCTCAGTCGCAGAATGGAATGAGATAGAGAAATGGACATTTGCTACTTTACAACTAGCTATGGGTGAGAATGTTATCTTATAGATTTGTAGTGAGACCACTGCTAGGGGCATTTGGACTAAGCTAGAAAATCTCTACTTGAATAAATCTCTAACTAACCATCTGATATTGCTGAAGAGTTTTTCACCATGCGGATGAGAGAGGGTACTTCAGTGAAGGAAAATCTTAATTTCTTTGATGATCTCGTAAAAAAGATGAAGATTGTTGACATGAAGATGGATGAGGAGCAAATGGCAATGATTCTTTTGTGTTCTCTTCTGAAGCGATACATAAGTTTCGCTAACAGCCATATCTTCGCTAGAGACACATTGACAGTGGAAGATGTGAAGTTGGTCCTTCTATCTAAGGGCTTGAGAGATCAAATGAAGGAGATAAGTGAAGGAAGTAGAGGTGGAAGTAGTAGTCACAACCTATTTGTTGAAAGGATAGAGAAGATAAGAAGAATTGGAACTCTATAGGGCGTTCCAAGTCTAAGAAGCACGATAATGGAAGGAGAGGAAAGTCTAAGGATGAAAAGTGCTTTATCTACAAGAAACCTAGTCATTGAAAAAAAGACTATCCAGATTTGTAGAAGAAGGAAGAAGATGGATCTTCATCATTTACGGTGGAGAAGTCTGTATCTGACGTTGTGTTGTCTGCTGTAGTGTTGGATGTCTCAAACCATTGGGTGCTGGACTCGGGGGCGTCTTTCCATATGACACATAATAAGGATTACGTTAGTCCTTTCATTGGAAGAGAGGGAAGCTCTATTTTTATGGGTAATGATGCTAACTGTAGAGCAATGGGTGAAGGTACAATGAGGATCAGGATGTTTGATAGGGTGATACGCAATTTGGAGGTGTTCGATATGTTCTAGGTCTTTGAAAGTCTTTAATTTCTTTAGGACAATCAGAATCTTTGGGATGCAAGGTAACTATTGAGAAGGATATTCTGAAGGTTTCATGCTCTTATGAAAGGAGATGTGTTTCAAAAATTTTATTTGCTGAAAGGAAACACAGTTCTTGGAGAGTCGTGTGTTGGAGTAGATAGTTCTCGTGCTTTGGATGCCCCCAAAGCTTTGGCGTCTTAGGTTGGGTCATATTTCAGAGAAGGGCATAGAGTTGCTTCGGAGACGAAAGATGATCAAAGGAGAAAGCTTCGACAAGATGGAATTTTGCCAGGAATGTGTGTTAGGTAAGCAGACCAAAGTATCTTCTAGAGTTAGACTTCATAGATCAAGGCGAGTGCTTGAGTTCGTGCAAACAGATGCCTGGGGACCAGTTGCTACTTCTTCTCTTGAAGAAGCAAAGTATTTTATCTCTTTCATTGATGACTTTTCTCGAAAAGTATGCGTGTAAGTGATGAAAGCCAAATCGGAGAGTATTGAGAAGTTCAAAGACTGGAAAGCGCTTATTGAGAACCAATCTGGTTCTAGGTTGAAGGTGTTGAGATTTGATAATGGCAGTGAATTTGTCTCTAGGGAGTTCCTTGACTTTTGCAGAAAACATGGTATTCAGAGACATTTCACTATAGCAGGAGATCCGCATCCAATGGGGTTGCAGAAAGGATGAAGAAGACTCTACTGGAGAAGGCTCGTTATTTGAGATTGATGGCGGGCTTGTCTAGAGTCTTTTGAGCTGAGGCATTATCAACTGCAGCGCATATCAAAAATCGAATTTCGTGTTCATCCATTGATGGAAAGATTCCAGAAGAGAAGTGGAGAGGTAAAGCAGTGTATCTTGGTTACTTCTGAATTTTTGGTTGACCTATGTACGTTCACCATACATGTGATGATAACTTGGAGGCTAGAGCATACAAGGGCATACAAATGGGATACACTGATGGTATCAAAGGGTATCGAATTTGGAACCCCGTTGATCGGAAGATTGTTCATTCCAGACATGTTATTTTTGACGAGTCTGCTATGTTCAATCCGAAAGAGAAGCTACCTACCACATCAGAAGATTTTGATAGGCCTAAGTAGATGGAAGAAGTTCTCATATTCTAGCCAAGGAGTAGAGTTGTTGTTGATGCGGTCGAGGAAAACGTAGTTGATGAAACATCACAGGATAGTCCATAGGTACCTTTTAGTTGTGTTGGTTATGTTCATGAATCTAAAGGAAGTTCAGTTTGAGGTGGAGCTGAAAGGAGTTTAGGCGAAGTAGTACCTATCCGGATTAGTCATAGGACTATTAGGCCTCCCAAAATATATGGTGATTGGCAGTTTGCGAACCTTAGCCTTGGTGATTATCTTGACTATGCTCCGCATGTGGCTCTTGAGGAGCTGCTTGACCTTGATGAAACTTTGAAGTCATGTGACAGTTAGAAGTGGATGTGCGCTATGGAAGAGGAGTTAGAGTCATTGAAGAAGAACAAAACTTGGGATTTGGTACCACCTCCTCAAGGAAGCCGAGCCATAGGTTGCAAGTGGATGTTCAAGGTGAAGGATGATGGGAGATACAATGCTAGACAAGTTGCTAAAGGGTTTTCACAAAGAAAGGGATTAGAGTATGATGAGATATTCTATCCAATATTGAGACATACGTCCATCAGCATTTTTCTTGCTATCGTCGCAGCTCATGACTTAAAGCTAGAGAAACTGGACGTGAAAATCGCTTTCTTGCATGGAGATTTAGATGAGACCATCTACATGAGCAGTCAGAAGGATTTGTTGTAGATGGGAAAGAAAAATGGGTTTGCAAATTGAAGAAGTCTTTGTATGGACTAAAGCAGTCGCCAAGACAATAATACAAGAGGTTTGACTCTTTTATGCTTTCACTTGATTTTGATCGTAACATCAAAGACGCTTGTATGTACTTCAAGCATTTAAAGAATTGTAGATGGGTGTACCTACTCTTGTACGTGGATGATATGTTGATTGCTTCCAAGGATAAGGCTAAAGTCGATAGTTTGAAGCTAAAGCTAAAAGCGGAATTCGAAATGGAGGACCTTGGAAAAGCAAAGAAAATTTCGGATATGGAAATCCAAATGGATAGAAAGCTAAGACTTTTGAACCTCACTCAAAAGGAGTACATTCGAAAGGTGCTTGCTCGGTTTAGCATGGAAGGGGCAAAGGCAATCAATACACTCATGCCTTTGCACATACAACTTTCTAATAAAGGCTCTTCGATCTCAAAAAGGACAAGGCTTATATGATAAAGGTCCCATATGCAAGGGCAGTTGGCAGCTTGATGTGTGCCATGGTCTGCACCAGGACTTACATTTCACATGCGGTTGGATTGGTTAGTAGGTTCATGGCGAATCCAAGAAAGATGCATCGGAAAGCAGTGAAGTGTATCTTCAAGTACCTTAAAGAAACTCCAAAACATGGACTTGCCTTTGGAGGTAGAAGAAGAGATTTCAACTTGGTTGGATTTTGTGATTCCGACTAAGCCGGTGATAGAGGTCGAAGGAAGTCAACCTCTGAATATATGTTCAACATTGGTGGGACATCGATCAGTTGGAAAGCGAGGTTGCAGACGATTGGCTTTGTCTACTACAGAGGCAGAGCTCGAAGTTGTGGTTGAAGAAGCTAAGAAGGCACTTTATTTTAGGAAACTTTTGTGTGGTTTGGGCTTCATATTCAAAGGAGTGAATGTGTAATGTGATAGTCAAAGTGCAATTCACTTAGCTAAAAATCTGGCATTTAGCTCGAGGACGAAGCGTATTAAGGTGAGAGATTCGTTCCTTATCTCGATGAGTGAAGAAAAACTTGTTAGTCTTCAGAAAGTTCACATAAAGGAGAATTCAGCAGACATGTTTACCAAGTCATTGCCTGTTGCTAGGTTCGAGCATTTGCTCGGACTTAGTTTTCTTAATGAAGTGCTAGGTGCCATGGGGGGAGATTTGAAATGGTTCATGGATACGTTTGTTTTCATGGTGGAGATTGATAGATTCTACACAAACTAGATACTTCGAACACTTTGTTAAGGAGCAGTGGCCTTGCCGGAGTTCGTTGACAGAGTTTAATGGGCGATGACTATGCCGAAGCTTATTGCGTAAGTATCCATTGATTGGAGCATGAAGGTGTAGATGGAGTTGGAAGGCCTATTTGGAAATCTGGTATAAAGGCGGACATTGTTAGAAATTGATACCGCAGATTCCCAAATTGGAGCATGAAACCCTAGCTCCAAGAATTTCCAATAAAGTGGAGAAAGCTAAGAAGAGGAGGAAGCCGAATCAGATTTCTTATTTGGAAAAGAAGAAGTTCGTTTGGCAAAAATAAAAGAGGAGTTTGGATTTGGAGTATTGATTTGGAGATAGGGAGTTCGTTCGGTGGAGGAGCTCGTTCGGAGAAGAAGCAATGCCGAACGAAATGTTGACAAGGAAGAAGCCACAATGCGAGGGCTTGGAAGGATTTGGAGTGGTGATTTGCCGAACGAATTATTTCATTCGGTGATTTGCCGAATGAGATATTTCATTCGGTAATTTGCCTACCGGTCTAAATTTTTCGCTCAACATTTTGTCAAACCAAATGATGCCGAACTAGATGCATGCCGAACCAAACCCTAGGGATACTATATAGCAGCAAGCCCTCCTCATTTCTTCACTCTATAAATAGAGGATCTTCTGGACAACAATGGCAGCCAAAATTGAGAGCTAATTTCAGAGCCATCCTAGAAAGCTGAAACTCTGTAAAATTTTGTCTGTATTGTTAATTCTTCTTATGTATAGCCTCCAAAAGTGAACCAATCTTGTAACTCTAATCTTTTAGTGATTAATAAAATTTCCTCTCCCCAAGTGAACGTATACTGCCTCACGGTAGTGGAACCACTATAAATACCGATGTTATTTATTTTTCTGTATTGCATTGATCTATGACTGTCTGTTCTAGTGTTTATCTTTGTTTGTTCCGTCTTACTACAATCACGATCTAGTTCATTGTTTTTCCATTGCATTGGGTTTTTTTCCCCTTAAATTGATCATCTGAAAGGATTTTCTCCAACACATTAAAGCATAGTTTTCATTTACATACTACCTCTTATTTAAAAATTCAACATCTTCATTTTGTTTTTCTTCCATGTAATAAACCTTTATTTATTTTTATTCTCCACATAATATCATGGATTGAAACATTGACCATGAGTTTTCTTTGAAGGCTCGTTAAAACATTTGATGTAAATTTCCTTTGGAGTATCAATTTATCTTCAATACTAATGCTTGTAATATTTTTTTTGTTTTTACATCCAAACTTCACAACATAGTATTTATAAACCAATCCAAATGTTTTCCACATACGATAAAGGTTATAATCATGTTTTATTATATATATAGATACATAATCTTCCATTTTAAGCATATACAAATATGTAAAATATAACGTTGCCTTAAAAATCACGATTATAGATTTTATAGAATGGTAGAAAATTCCATAGTATAATTCAATATAATCCTGCAAAATGCGTAGGAAATCAAATTCATAATCATACAAATTGAAGGAAAAAAGGAAGAAACATAACTTTGGTTATAGAAATTGATTTAAATTCTACCTCTTATTGAACAAAATGAAGGATCATAAGAGTCAATTTTTTATTTGAGCTCAATCGATGCAGTAAACAAATGTTTTTTAGGCATTTAGTCAATCTGTTTCATAAATCATTATAGATTTCGATAATTTTCTATTACATAATTGAGATATGTTGTCATTAATTGATAACTTAGTAGGCTAATTCTATCCATACACCGTAAATTACTTTACATACACCGCTAACATCTCAATAGAAATTAGGACACAAACACCCTTATGTTTCAATAGTTTTTATTTTGATGTTTTTAATTTAGCGGTAGTTCGAACTATTTTCAATATCAACATTTTACAATTCAAATTTTTTACGATTTAAACTCAAAGTTAAACTTTCCAAGTCAAAGTTAGAATTTAATGTTAGTACTTACCTTCATTAAAAATCAGAATTTAACCCTGTTTAGCTTTAAATTTTTAGTTCAAAGTTTGAAATTATTGTTCAAATTATAGGTTTAAGTGCAAACTTATACATGTAGTTTTGATTTCATAATCAAATTCATCTCTCTTTAAATAATATTAAGATAATATAATTCGAAAATTTTAAATCATATTTGTACCTAAATTCAGAAGTTGTAATTAATATGAAATGAGCCTATTAATTGGTGAGATGATTGAGAATGCATTTTGATAAGCTAGTTGATCAAGAACTAAAATTTGGAATCTACAAATTTAAACTTAGAAAATTTATAATTTGTGGGTTTGATTTACTAAAGATAGAGAGATGGGAGAGGGAGAGGGAGAGGGAGAGGGAGAGAGCGGAAGGGGCAGAGAGAGAGAGATGAACTTAGTATCTTGCATTAATCAAATGTAAGGGTAACGTTGTAATATGAATGGTGTACTATGATAAGTAAAATATGATGTATAATTTTGACAAGTATTTGTTCTATGTAAAGTAATTTGTGCTGTACGAATAAAATGTGCCAACTTAGCATTGACATGTTTTGCGAAACGATGAAATTTTTTTAGGGGTAAAAGAAAAACGGCAATAATTAAGGGGAATGTTATTTTGACTCGAGTAAATTAAGAAGGAAGATAAATATGTCAAGGAGATCAAAAATATTATATAATTAAATATTAATGATAGATAAATTACTCATGCATGAGTAAGCTCGTCGATGGATACCCAAAAAACCGGAAATCCGTACACATTCATATCCGAAAAGCGGATATATTATCCAAAAAATCTAATACGGATGTGGATACCAAGGCATTTGGATCTGATAATTATAGTTCCGCTCTTTGTCAAGATTATGGTTTATATTTGATGTATTTTAGTAAAATGAATGATATGGGATTGTTTTATTAAGTTAGTAGTTTATACCATATGCAATTAGTAAATATTAATTGCTCAAAACTATTTCTATAATTTTTGTTTGTTTTTTCACATTATTATAATCAATGAGATTGAAAGTAATTATGGCGAACTAATTTTATATCTTTAGATTTGTCGATCGTTGGTAGATATGATAGTTATCTGATATCCTCTGCATTCATGGATGCAGATATCGGATACCCGAAAACTATTTCGAATGCAGATGAACATATGATACTATTTTTATCTAAAAGTATCTGTTGACACTATTCTTTTAACAAACAATAACAGAAAACGTTATAGAATGACATATTAATTTAATTTTTTCTAAAGCTGCATGACAAACTTTAGCAAGGACCAACATCACTGTCTCAGTGGTTGGGTGCTTCGATTTTGGTGCGAGAGGTCACAGATTCAAAATTTCTATAGCATGATTCAAACATATATTGACATGTATTATGTTATATCTATCTAAGACTTGTATTACTAATATGAACTACCATCTAAGTACCTAATTTCAAAAAAAAACTTCAACAATAATTGTCCAGCACCACTGTCCAGTGTTTAGACGCTCTGGTTTCGGTTTGTGAGACCACGGTATTGAATTCTGCTCAGAGTGTGAAATTTTCAAAATATTTATTTTAATCTTTGGTTTGTAATGTAAATGTGAAGGTGTTAAAAGGTTCAATTTTTTTTATGGATGATCGATGATAAGTTTTGATATGATAAATTAGATGGGGGGATTTCGGGAGAATATAACATGGGGGATCTAGGCACTTCCCCCACTTCCCCTAATCAGAATGTATGTAGATGTATAGATCTTGTTCAGTGCATGCTCCTTAATCAGGCTCCTATATTTTGATTTGCATAATTATGCACCTCCTCAATATCAGTCCTGATCATGCAGCTAAACATTCCCCAACAATTTCATGCTGTCATATATATCCTTTACTAGCCGTTTAGTCATTAGTACCAATAATGCGTTCTTTACACATTTATTAATTTTCTTCGTGGTCCATGTTTCATAAAATGTGCATGCAAATAAATATGCATTGCTCTCACTACTTGTTCTGCCCACTCGGATATCTTATTTTGTATGGTGCCCAACAGCAGATTGAAACTTAAATGTTGACCGGTTTTACTTAACATTCTCTGCAGGCATTCATATAATATTTCATGAAATTTATATGTTTGTACTTGTACTCGTCGACCACATGCATGTGTTCCGTTATTTTGCATTTCCTGTTCCCCTGTTTTTTCCCCCGTTTCACATGTTGAAATTCAGAACACATAAATCTTTAATAATAGTTGTAATAGCTTTAGTGTCACATTTTTTTGGTATCAACGTGAACTACCAAAAATGCCCCTCTATATATCATCAGATCTTAATCACTTAAAAATAGGATTTAATATTAAACTTTCTTTTACAAACTCAAACATCCCTAAAAGTAGAATCTAACAATTAAACATGCTTAACAAATTCAAAACACTTCTAAAAATAAAATTTAAAATTAAACTTCTTTACAAATATACAAATCTTGATATTATTTGAAAACAAAAAATCATTTTTTTGACTGATTTAAACATATATAATTTATAACAAAAAAAATTCACGCGCGAAGCGCGTGCCGTAATGCTTGCAAATATTGAAGGTGGTATTTGGAATAATCATGTTGCAATTTCTTTTTAGCATTTCATTATAACACATGCGTGCATATATATCGACCAAAGACTGTAATATCATACCGTCTGCAGGTTGTTGTCTTGGATGAGCATAGGGCGGATACTGGATCAGAACAAATGGCCAATTTGATTAAAGATGCCGGGAGAACGGTCTCAAGTTATATTATATAAATTGGCATGCACTTTAATCTACATGTTCTTACTATCATCTTTTGGATAATGTTGATATAGTCCCACATCTTCAAAGTATATATAAATACTAAGAGATCATTCTTTCCAACAACTGCTTATTTTGTAACAACTTGAGCAATTCTATAATGATGCCATTTGTATCCTTCTTCTTGGTTGAAAGTATTATTTGCAACAGAAGTGTGATAGCAAAGGCAGCTCTTTTCCCCAAATTCAACCTTCACATAAATAAATTTCAGTCTCTCTCCTTTCTTCAGTAACTTTGAAAGTCTGCCTGTTCTCGCTTTTCTTCAGTGACTTATTTCTTTCTTCCTTTGATGTATCTACCTTCTTAATTTTCATTTTTTTAATGCTCAAAACTACCACTACAAGATTAAACGGCTATTCCAACGGCTCGTAGCCGTTGGCGGCCGTTGAAAGCCGTTAGAATAGAATCAACGCTTTCCAACGCTTTCTGACGGAACCAACGGCTATTTTCCAACGTCCGCCAACGGCTACTTTCTGTTGGAAACCGTTACAAGCCGTTTGAACAAAATGTCCAATAAGCCGTTGGAAATCTGGGTTTATTTTGCTGTACAACAGCAAGCCTATTCACCTTCTAGCCACACTATTTCCAATCCATTCCATTTCCAATGCATTTCCAATCCATTCCACACACATATATATCAATATCAATATAGACAAAACACATAAATCAATTAAACACCAATATAAAAAAACCAAACTATTCTAACATCATAAGCCGTACCATCAACGTAAATACCATCAAAACATGTCAACAAACCGCGTACATACCATCAAAATATCGTTCTCACCCACTCCGTACCAATATATACAACATTAAAATGCATAATAACCACCTCCAAGTCAATATATACATCATTCAAACACAAACACTAAAAAGCATACCTCCTCAAGCATCTTCGTTGTCGCCTCCGGAAGCACCAGACGACGAAGGAAAGGTACCATGATTCTGCACATACTCCGCAAGCTTTTGATTTAGCTGCGCCATCTGTACAGCTCGCAGACGATTCTCCTCCTATAGCTGCTCAAACATAGCTCTAAGCTCCTTAATTTCTTCTTTGTCTTTGGCCTTTTGAGCTTATCGAGCCTGCAAATAGAAATAATAGCAAAAGGGTTGTCTCAGCATATAAAATATTATAACACTATATATCTAAACGCTGATTTGTTGTACATATGTAAAAGGATTAATTACCGTTACGTTCCGAAGCCATAACGTCTACTCCGCTGCGTCAGATCCATAACAGCGTCAAATATGTTATCTTGCTCCTTCCGTGTCAACTCATCACGACCAGACTGCTGAAGAGCATAAGCCCGTGCCTCTTGTAACCTTGACTATAATGAAAAAAAACAATTTCAGTTGAAAAATAGTAGAATATAATTTTTATTTTACATGTCTAGTAATTAATAAACTTATCGATGTAAGTATTAGAAATTAAAAAACACATACATATGCCTCAGTCGCCCTATCCTGATCACCCCACTGATATATGATTTTGCCAGACTCGTCTACTTGCCTAGATGCGTGGGTGTGAGCAAATAAGTCCACTAAGCCAACGGGATGTCCATAAGCTCGTTCATGCAATTGATAATTTGGATAATTTAACACCATATAACTAATTAATGAACTGATCAATATACAAATGTGATAACAGATAAATTTACCAAATCTTCGCGGTGATGCTGGAAAGATTTGGAGCCTCCACGATGAGTTACTGGATTCCTGCTTTTGTTTGCTAAGTTCCTTTCTGACTCCTCCTGCAAATTTATAATGAATAATTATTTATTAAACGTTAAAAAATTACTGTGATCCATTATAGATTTACCTTGAACTGCTCAGAGTTCCACCAGTCAACCCACTTATCCCATACAGCCGCGCTCATCCACTTTGGTTTCTTCCCCACTTTTTTAATCTCTGACATCTTCTCCCTATAGTTCTTAGCGATCTTTGAGTTCCAGTGTCTCTGAACTAAGTTGATGTCAGACTCTTGCAAATCTATTGCGCCCTATACAATGAGAAAATATTACTAATTATTTATTTGTATTTAATTAATCATTTTGTAAAGCGGTATAAACTTACTAGAAAATCTAGCCAAATGGTCTCTCTCACATCATCGGGGATCTTGCTCCACTTAGGCCAGCAATCGCTCATCTTGCCCATATACGCCTGCTTAGAAATGTTCAGAACCACTTTAGATGGCTCCAACTCAAACCAGCTGCGTTAAATATAAAATAGAATTTTAGACAATTATAGATATATCATGTACAAAAAATTAAATTGCTATGCTGCTAATTATGATACTTATGCCTGATCAGCCTTTGGCTGCAAGTAAATGATTGGACGAGCTGGTGGCTCACCACTACTCTCTCCACTCTGCTGGGAAGAGTCACGTCGCCGAGAGCCAGAACCAGAGCCAGACATAATACACCTTCCACATACATACATATACAATTCACAATAATTATGATATGGCGAACCATTAAAAAATGTAATACAATATGCTACAAATGTGTCATGTTGTGTGTATGTGTTGAGTGTGTGAGTATACACTTATTGTCATTAAAATTGTATAATTTTGGATAAATGCATCATTAATCAGAGGTAAATGTAATGTGAATAACTGTAAAAATTAACGGATATTACTCTGTCATCCTCGTCGTTTTCTGATTCAGACTCGGTTTCGTGTTCTATGTCGTTTTCCTCCACACTCTCAAAATCTTCGACTGATACATTTGTCTCATCATTGAAAGTTCCAAAATCAGTTTGATCGTCTGTAACTGCTATTTCAACATTTTCCTCCAGATCTGCTTGATAAGCTTGTTCGTCAGGAATATTCTGTCCATTGAACGTAAAACTTGCTTTGGTTTTAAAAACCACAGACCAATCTTCTTTATCCCTTTTTAGAGATGGATAAGGGGCATAATAAGCTTGTAGGGCTTGTTTGGCTAGTATAAAAGGGTCGTACTTTTGATAACGCGAGGTATTTTTAATTTCTATAAGATTATAATTTGGATGCACGTTAATACCAGAACCTGGAACATTGCTGAACCAGTTGCATCTAAACAAATAAACATCCTCTACGGGTCTTGTAAAATATTTCAACTGCAAAATCTAAGTTAACACGCCATAAAAATCATTTATGTGATTATTAGGATCATCACTGCATTTAACAAATAACCCAGTATTGTTTGTTAATTTTTCAGCACAGTATTCTTTGACCTTGAATTTATATCCATTAACAAAAAATATTGGATACATTTTAACTTTTCTTTTTGGTCCAAACGTCAAATGTTTCAATCCTTCATCGAGCACATTATTTGTGGGATAAGAAATGTATTCCGAAAACCAAGTACTGAAATCTTTTCTTAAATCGCCGCTTGATTTTGTGATTCAAAAATACTGCAAACACAAACATGATATACTACATTATTATTTATTTGCACATGTAGTACTAAATTAAACAAAACTTGGAAGGTGGTAATTACCTAACAAATGGTACAACTTCAGGACAATTAAGAAGAACATATGTGTGTGCTACATGGTAATCTTTATCATCTAGCCATACTTCCACACATTTTCCAGCATGTCGGCCATGTTGTTTAAAAATAGATAATATTGATTCAGAAGAAGAATTTTATTCAACGGCCTCATCATTACGCGGAACACTTACAAATGATAAGTTCACATGATCATTAAAATAATGAGAGAAAAAAAGAAGCTTCTTCTTCGATATATGATTTGCAAATAGATCCTTCAACTCGAGCTTTTTGTCTCACTTTTTTCTTTAAATGATTTAAGTACCTAATAAAAAATATTTCGGTTAAGTATTAACTTCTATTTAAAATTAAATTAACATTTACATACTCAGTATAGTAACATACCTTTCGAATGGATACATCCATCCATATTGCACAGGACCACGAAGACGTGCTTCATATGGAAGATGAATAGGTAAACGCTCCATTACATTAAAGAAACCCGGAGGAAATATTTTCTCCAGCTTGCAGAGCAGTATAGGAATTTCTTCTTCAAGTTTAAGTAGACGGTCAACTTTTAACATAGTTGAACAAAGCTCCTTGTAAAATAAACTAAGTTCTGTTATTACCGTCCAAACTTTTACCGGTAACAATTCTTTTAAAGCGATGGGTAACAAATTTTCCATCATTACATGACAATCATGGCTTATCATTCCACTCAGTCTTTCATTTTTATAGTCTACACATCTACGAAGATTAGAGGAAATTCCATCGGAAAATCGTAATCCTTCCACCCATTTTAACAGTACTTTAACTTGGTTGATGTCTAGTTCGTAGCATGCTTTGGGTTTTTACTATCATTGGATTTCATATGAAGCTCAGGACGATTGCATATTTCCTCTATATCACGTCTAGATTTCAAATCGTCCTTAACTGCCCTTCACATTCAAAACTGTATAAAACACATTATCAAATACGTTTTTTTCGTTATGCATCACGTCAATGTTATGACGGATTAAGAATTTTTTTCAATAAGGCAATTCTCAGAATATACTTTGTTTGCACCAATTATGAAACGTCGATTTACCTTGAATTTCAATTTATTGTCCGGTCTCGTGTATCTTTGGATAATCTTTTACAAGTTCATATATATCCTCGCTTGACCAAACCGTTGGTGGTCGCACAGCCTCATGCCTATTAGCTATGAAGTTTTTTATCTCTTCTAACAGGGTGATTAATATGAAGAAAACATCGATGACAATCAAACCATGAAATTTTCTTCCCTTGCGGTAAGGAATATGCTCGTGTTTCTTCCATGCAATAAGGACAAGCAAAACGACCGGTCGTGCTCCAACCCGAAAGCATTGCATATGCAGGAAAATCGCTAATAGTCCATAACAGAGAAGCGAACATCTGAGAGTTTTTCTTTTTTGATATGTCGTATGTTTCAACTCCTTCATACCATAATATTTTCAATCTTCGATTAACGGTTGTAAGTAAACATCAATGCCCTATGTCGGATCATCAGGGTCAGGGACGACAATTGTGAGAAACATATATGGAGTTTTCATACACATCCACGGGCGTAGATTGTAAGGTGTGATTATTATAGGCCAAGATGAATATTTAGAACCAAACTGAGAAAACAGTGAGAAGCCGTCTGTACATAAACCTAGTCTAACGTTGCGGCTCTCCACTACGAAATTGGGATATTTCTTGTCAGAATATTTCCATGCTTCTCCATCGGATGGGTGTGTCAACGTACCTTCTTGAGGTGTTCTCACACTGTGCCATCTCATATGATGCGCTGTTACAGATGATGCATATAACCGTTGAAGTCTAAGGGTGATGGGTAAATAATGCATACGCTTGTACAAAACTTCTTTTCCCTTCTTTTTCCTCGGTTTGTATCTTTCTTGATTATATATTTTACAATTTCTAACATTGATGTCTTCTTTCCAATACAACATGCAACTCTTTAAACATGTATCTATTTTTTGATATGGCAAACCGAAAGATGACATAAGTTTTTTCATGTCATAATAATTTTCGCACATTAAATTATCGGGTGGCATATAACGTTTAGCAGCTTGAACAACAGCCGCAAATCCAGTTTCTGTAAGGTTGTATTTTGATTTCATTGCAATGTATTCTGCAGTTACCGATAATTGAGAGCCGCTTAAACATCCATTCTAAAGGGGGTTTTTAGCATGATCCAATAAATCATATAATTTTTTAGCTCCAACATTTGGTTCCTCTTCGACGTTAACATCGTCATTATCAATTTCAATGGTAGGGAACATTGATCGTGCTGCATCTTCGACCATATGTTCTATGAGATTCGTACTAACTTCATCACTAAAGACCTCCACCGACTGTTCTTGATTATTAGGGGCTACAATTTCTCCATGACGATCCCACAACAAATAATTGGGAACGAAATCGTATTGGCGCAAATGAACCTTAGCTATATTCGGTACTAAATAGTTCAACAATTTGCATCTACTACATGGACAACGAATTTGTTCATCGTTTGCAATATTACTTATAGCAAATTCGATGAACACTTGTACCAAGAAAATGTTCACTTATTGCGCCATTAATTTCCCTTCTTTGATACATCCAGCTCCGATCATTAAAGTAATTGACCGTTTTTCTTACTTAAAAACCTATGATAAAGTACAAAAATTATAAATCGTTCATTTTATATTTTGTTTAAATTTTATTTACTGATTTAGTAAACATGTACTAAATTTTATATTTTTTCTACAAACTTCATTTTAAATAAACAACTATTGATTCATTGCCACTTATGTGTCTTCTTTGATGGTTGGTTATCCTACTTCCCATTACAAACACATTAGTAATTATATTCCGTAAATCAAATCATTTTAAACGATTTCAAAAAAATTCGGCAGCATTTCCCCCGTGTTCCTTGTATCGTACACAAATGCGTGTACACAAGGAACGTAAAGGAAATGCCGTCGAAATTTTGTGAACCGTTTAAGTGATATGATTGATAAAATATAATTACTTTTTAGTGTTTTTAACTTGTCCAATACAGGGACAAATTCGACAAATGATGTACCAGATGAATAGAGTTGTCTGTTTTGTCGAAAAAATGAATATCCTTAAAACGATCATATACAACACTTGTCAGACGGGGCCAAATATATCTAAGGATTTAAATATTTGTTTATATTAAATTTAAATATATAACTCGCTTAATTAATATTGGTTTATATTTTACCGTTTTATTACATAAGTACTAAATTCATTTATACACAAAATTCATTTATTACAAATTCATTTATACACTAAATCAATTCGCGTGTTCGCACAAATACAAAACTCGTGTTCGCACAAATGCTATATCTGTTCTAACGGCTTTCAAATGCAATAAACTCTATCACACACATACGTTCAATACTAATCAAATCAACATAAACTAATGCAATATCCTAAATTACAAAATTTTCAATCGGTAATAACTTGTTCATTATGGGATAATAGTTGCAATTAGGGGATCACATGATGTAATATGCATACACTAACTAGCAGGAATCAATCACAATTCAAACTAAACCCTAAATAAAAAACCTAAATATTAGGTTTAGCAAAATTACTGATTTGGAGAGCTAGAAGGGTGGAGATGGGCTGGAGCAGCTTCGAGATGGCGTCGGAGGTGGTTGGGATGGTGTTTGGGCGGCGGTAGCAGGCTAGGAGGTGGTGGAATGGGGTAATTGGGTGAAAATGTAAAATTAGGGAAGAGATAATGAGCTTCAGGTTAGTTCCCTGGAAAATATGCAGGAAATTGTCCAACGGATTCCAACGGCCGCAAACGACTTCATTCCAACGGTTTCCAACGGCTTCAGACGGTTACGACAAAATCCAACGAGCCATTGGAAGCCGATAGAAATGCCGTTGGATGCCGTTGGAAAATGGGTGTTGGAATACACTACAGTTCTAATAGTGTACCCACACACTCACACAGACTATTCCTTTATGTTCTATGTATTTAGGCATAAAATTTATTGAATTATCTAAATTACACTGTTAATTTTCACGAGTTTGTACAGAATTGTTTTTTCTTTATTTCAATTAGGTATTTGGATTAAAAGTCAGATTGAATTTAGGAAATATGTTTTCTTTTTTTGTATAAATAAATAAAAACAGATTTCGAGTATGATGATAACACTTTTGATTTATGGTTTACAAATGTAGTAATGCACTTTGGCACTATGACAAAAGTGAATTTTGTCAGCATGTAAGAGTAATGTAATTGGAAGAATTTAGGGCGCAATTTGGTAATTTGACGCATGGCCCCTCCTAAAATTTTGTTTTTGACGTACAATTTGACAGAAGTAAAATTTTGTCAGTAGTGTTTTTGTTTGCTAAATTAGTAAAAGAAATATATTTAAGAAGCTTGAAAACTACAAACATACAATTTTGTAGTATAGATCGTCTTTGCGATTACAACTTGTTTTAGATTTTATTTTTCAAATAAGTCACATTCAAATTTTATACTAATAATTTGACATTGATGCTCAAAATGAAGTTAATTAAATAATAGCGACTAGAGAGTAGTCACACTTATAATATATTGAATTGTATATTATGTCTCAAACCCAATTTTACAATGAAATTTCAGTTTGACGCAAATGATGTAAACATAGTTCAAAAAACTTATTTGCAAAAGTGTTCGTGTCAACCTTCTCCACAAGCATTCTTATAAACAAATAAACAATCATGAGAGTGAAGGCTTATTGCTATAGTTTAAGCTGGTTCACTTAATTTAAGGTTGGTTAGGGTATAGACATATAGTACAAAAGTAGATGCAACATTTTGTTTCAAGTGATATCTATTTTGTTTTGGTTCAATGAGTGGAAGTATGAACTAAGAGTTATTTTTCCATAAGCACTAGTTACAAAAATATGATAAACTAAAAGGATTTCAAGAATATGCCACATTTTATGCATGCAGTATCACATGTATGAAGGTTGGTACTTAAATGAACCAAACTCAAAATTGTGCACAAGTAATTAAGAGCAATTTAAGAAATGTCGAATTCATTGCTTATTGTTCTGTTTAAATGCTATCATCAATTTTGTTTTATATCTTATGTCAAGGATTTCCTTTCTGTGGGCATATTGAATCTAAGAACTAAATGAATAAAGAAATTTTTCTTCATTTTTTTTCATTGGCTAGCCAAACAAAAGCCATTTGTTGATGTTGTTTCAAAATGTGCCCCATAAAACTCTCAAACGACATCGGATATCAGAAAGATGTTATAAACTCAATTGCTTTGAAAATTTCGATGCTATCTTATTAAAGCATCAGATGGAAGAGCATTTGTCGCTTTACCGTGTCTAATCAACGTTCAAAGTATCATATTCCGGCGTTCCAATTGAACATCCCATCATCGCCTCCCATCCAGCATATGATCTGGTCTTGGCAACACATTTTAATAAAAGGAATCCCCCTAGTGGTTAGGCGCTCTAGCTTCGGTCCATAAGGTCATAGGTTTTAGTCTTGTGTTGCACATGATTCAGACTACTGGATGTATGTTAACTTATAGTTTATTATATACTACATATGACTCGTAGAACAACTATGTACTACCACCTAAGTACTCAATTTCAAAATAAAGAGTAAAATAAGTAATGAACGAACTTATCTGACAAAAATATGATGTGAAGATAGGAAAAATAGTAATTATGAGCATATTTAATTTGAGAAATATAATACAAAAATTGAAATTAACATAAGCAATGAATCATTAATGATATACTCTTTATATTGTATTTTGTAGCAACTAATGAAGATTTTTAAATTGATGAACAAGATGGAATTATGAAAAAAGAAAACCGAACATGTTAATTGCTAAGTAAGATTTCTTTTAGGCTTATACAAAACAATTCATAAATAATAATAGCTTTAGATATTTAGTCTATAAAGTAATTGAGATGGATTTCCACTAATTGTTAAGTAATACCGATATGTTTTGAAAAAAATGAAAATTTTGTAAGGGACAAAAGAAGGAAGGTGCATTAATTAAGGCGCATGCGTTATTGAGATGAGACAAAATAATGAAAAGGATTAATGTCAAGGAGGTCGAGTATATTATATAATAGAATATATACATATATACATACATATATGTGTGTGTCTGTACACACACACTCACACACATATTTATAAATATTGCAATGACCCAGAATTTTAGTCATTTGAAATTCGAGTGTTTAATTGATTTTAAATATTCACAAGTTAAATTTATAAGCTGATAGATTTTATTTCGAATATAAGGATTTAATTGGATAATTTAATTGTTAATTTAATATTTGAATTGCTGAAATAATTAGAAAATTGAAACTAATATGAATAAAAATGTTGCATAAAGTTGAATTAAATTCTATTTGAATTAGAATGATGTTAGAGAACTTTTAAAATAGAATTAAAAGTTAAATTATATAAATTGAATATTTTAATATTTAATTAACCAGTGCAAATGGACATTTTTCATACAGTCTTGGATTTCAATGAAACTAGTTTCATTGGATCCGTGATGTTATATTATTGTAAGATTTCAAATTTCGTGTCAATCGGATTTACGGTTTGTCCAGGACAAGCTAAAACGCGTACAAATCTGTTTAAGTGAATTTTAAATTTAAAATAGTCGATTTGAAAACGTATCTTCCAAATACGATCAAATTGTCTTCCGATATATATTCCATTGTGTTCGGAATAGGGATAAAACCTTATAAACGCCAGGCGGATGCTTCTTTTCGAGTTTGAAATTTTTTTGGATGAATAGTGCGCGTAAAATTTTCTATAAAAGCCCTCCATTATTTCTTTTTTCCACTAAACCCTAGAAGCTAACCCTACCCGCCACTTTATTGTTAATGGCCAGAATTTCGCCTCCTTCCTCCTCGATTTCCTTCCAATCCATGCATTATTTCAAAAAATTATCAACTACAACATTGAAGAAGGCATCAAGATCCATCGATCCAACGGCTACGATCATTCAAGGCGGAGCTGATCATCGGCAAATTGCATGTGAAGCCATGCGTTTTTTGCACGAAATATGAGACGAGATGACGACCAAGCCTCACTTGCTCACGGCCATAGGTGGAGGCGGAGATAGGCTTTCAAATGGCGATGTTCGATCAACGACTAGGTGATCGTGGAAGATGTGAAAATTACATAATTAAAGTGATGGTGCTATTAATTATGAGTGGTGCTATTGCAGCATTAGGACTAAGGCGATCAATGGAGGTGGGCTTTCGAATGGCGATGTTCGATCAACGACGATTGCAGCATTAGGCCTGAGGTGATCAATGGAGGTAGGCTTTCGAACGGCGATGTTTGACCAATGGCTAGGTGATGGTGCTATTGCAGCATTGGGCCTATTTTTGGAATTTTAAAAATATTAAAGCGATGATTCAATCTCAAAAGTCACTCCTCTATGTGATACATATTGATGCATTGATAGGAGTAATCAAAATTTGTCGGACAATGTACGATGAATTATGAGTGAAGTTGAGTTAGCTTCTTTCTATAAGGTCATGTACTCAAGAGTAGTACACAAGGTTAATATTATTTAAGCTAAATAAAAGTCTACAAATTACACAAGTTGAGGGTTATAAGAAACCCCAACATATCCTAGGCTAAGGTGTTGGTGGGTTATGCGAGTCGAAAGATTGCACATAATAACTATTCGTAAGTGATCTTGTATGAATCTCCCCAAAAGTATTTTAAAAGGACAGTCATTGGATGACATATTTATGTTTCGAACATATTTTTTGTAAACTAAAACCAAATCAGTTTTATAAACAATGAAATTCATAAAACATTTATGAATACCTATTCTATTGCATTGAGAAATAATTGTTGTTTCAAGATATACCAACGTCATTGCGAAGAATTTTTTATGAGGAATTGTAACGACCCGGAATTTTGGACAATATCAATTTAATAATCTGTATTAATAATTTAATTAGTTTGATAATTTTTCTTTATAATTTTAATTTAAATTAGTAAATTTAATCTTTTAAAGGTTAATAGATATTTAATCTGGTAATTTTGATCAATGTCTTTATTACAATTTAAATTGATGAGATTTATTTTTCAAAACTAATAAAATTATATTCTATTTATAATATATATTTGATATATATATTGTGAATAGGAAATATATTTTGTTTTAAATAAAGATGAATTTTCAAATTGTAATATATATGTATGTATATGTTATAATTTGATGTTGTTTTGAAATTTAATTTAATTTATTGATAATTTATATATGTATGAATTGTAATTTAAAGCTTTGTTTTAGAATCAATATTTTTCAAAAGTTAATTAAAGATTTAATTCAATTGTTTTCAAATATAAGATAATTGTTTATTTTTAAATATGGCAGTTTAAAAAAAAGATTTAATCAAAGTTTTCTTTTTGTTTTCTTTAAAGTAAAATGATTATAAATGCATATATATAAATGTTTTAGATTTTTTAAATCCATGTATATAAGATTTATTTGTATTATAATTAGTTTTATAATATTTTCTTTAAAGAGTAAATTTATATTTACATACATAAGTATTTATTTATTTAGTGGATTAAATATGTAAGTTTATAATTACATTTAAATTAAATAAAATTTAATTAAAAATACATAAGTGACATGTGTAACTATCTTAAGGCATCTCTAAAACGCATGTAAGAAAATTAAGGAAGATGAATGACATTTTTTCAAATTAATAACAAGTGGCAATATATTCATTTTTATTTTTAATAAATGTTTTTTTAGAAGAAACTAGTTTTTCACAAACATTTTTATTTCCTTAACTCAACTCAAATTAATGGCTACCAGAAACTTTTCTTCAACACTGAGATTTAAAACCAAAATCAAATCTGAATTTAATTAAGATCTGCAACTTCAAATCTCAACCTGCAAATTTACAAACCTGCAATTCAAAATGGGATAAAGAGCAACTGGAAATCAACAATTAAAGCTATAACTTCAACCTGCAATTCATGAAGATCAAGAACAGTTTTCAACTTTTAAATCATCAACAATTTGAAGCATGCAAAGATTTCAAACATGCAAGTGTTTCATCAGCATAGTCAAAGCATTTTTCAGATTATTTGTTCAAACCTAGGGGACCAAAACTTGCTCTGCAAATTATAAATGGTGAGTAAATAATTTTAAAAACAGTTTGATCTGGGTTTTTATTACTTGCATATGATGATCTGAAAACTTATCTTGAGGCTGCCTGGAAAATATTCAGTTTTATTATTGAATTTATAGATAGGTATTTATTTGTGAAAATAGGTCTATATATTTGTAGAACTCTGTTTTTTGTTTTCTTTGAACAGATTTCACTTCAAAAATGTTAATCTCCCAGTAACATCTTTAATGGACTATGATGATTCAATGAAAAATGTATGTTAATGCTTGTTAGTAATTTTAAAAATAGTTTCTGAAAATTTAAATTTACAAATAGTGTTTAAAATAGGAAACACAGTGAAATCTTAATTCAAGTCAAAATCTGTTACCTTTAATTCTTGTTTTGGAATATATAGTTGGATTGTTAGTTAAAAATGATGAATTTCATCATGCATTGCATAATTCTTAGATTGATATCCAATTGGGGATTTGGGGATGAAGATTTTTGGCAATTTGATCGATTGCCGATGATCAACTCCTTGATTTGAGTTGAGATTTTGATCGAAGCTTGTTTTTAGGTTGTAGATGTTGGGAAAAATACAATTTTTTTCAATGAGTAAATTTTTCGAATTTTGATGAACTAGGGTTTTATTTTGACGTTGGCTCGGTTTGATTGTCGAAGTAATTGTGACGTGAGTGATTGACCAGAAGCGTTCGCGTTAGGGGGAAAAGGAAGCTCGTGGTTGGGGTGTTCGATGGTGAGGTCGGCGAGGATCATCGTCGTCGATGGTCGGCGTTGGGAGAGGTTTTTTGTGTCAACTTGTTCTGCAGTTCTTTCGAGATTAAGGTCGAATTTCGATTCAAATTTGTATTCTTCGATCTGGGTTCATATTCTTGCTCGCGTGCGATCGTGGAATGGACGTCGATGGTCGCGGCGACCAAGTTTGGCCGGAGGGTGATGGGTAGGTGCACCGTGCACGTTCGTGTGCGCTGGGAAATGTTTGATTGGAGAAGACAAGGCTGGCTCGAGGTTTTGCTCGTGTTTTCACCGTGTACGACTCGAAGTCGAAGGGTAGTTGGTTTGTCTCGGGTAGCACGCGTGGAGCTGCCGTGTTTACCTCGGGTTTATAGGTTGCTGTTTTTAGTGGTTCTGTATAATATTAAGTTGCAAATAAACTTGAGTTTGAATAATTAAGATAAGCATTAAATTTTAAACCAAGTTTATAGAAGGAAATAAATTTATAAAGGTTAAACTTATGCTTTGATGGAAATGTAAATCAAACCTTTAAAGTACTAATTGAATTTATTCTATTTTAAATTTAAATTGTTTTTAGATATTTGTATTTGAAATAAGTATCTGGAGTAAATTTTGAATTTCAATTTAAAAGAATGTTTTGGAATTTAAATATTGAATCAAAGTTTCAAGTGAAGTTTAAAGTAATGTTTTTAAAACCAAGTTTTCAAATTTTATTGTAAATAAATAAGTTTAAATTAGATAATTTAAAGTATTTTAAATTTCAAATTTGATCCCTAAATGCCTTATTTTCAAATAAGGTTATTGTTATGATTTTTTGGAAACCAAATTGAATAATTTGTTTTTAAGTTATTTAAATTTGATTAATTTCAAATGATTTATTTATGAAGATAAATAATGTTAAAATTATTTTAATATGAATTTAAGAATACATAATTAAATATGATTTGTTTATTGGTAAAGAGTTCAATTACGATAAATGCTTATCTTAATTAATTAATGATTTTTGAAATATAAGAAGTTAATTAATTATTCAATTAATTTTAATTAATTAGTTAATTGTTTATTTAATTTTTAAATAATCACTTAATTATTGATTAATTAAGTGTAATTATTTAATGAAGTAATAAATGGTTAATAATTGAAGGTAATTAAGAATGGAAATTACTTATGGAAGTAATTAATGGAAATTACTCATGGGAGTAATTAGTGGAAGTGGTAAATGGATAATCACATGTTGTTATTAATTAAGGATTGATTAATATAATTTTTTTGAAGTTAATTAATTATGGAGTAATTAATTAATTAAAGAATTAGGATTATTTAATGATGGAATTAATTACTTGTTAAGGTAATTAATTAAGAGAGTAACCAAGATTTATTAATGAAAGTACTTAGAAGATAATTACTTATGTAAGTAATTAAGAGTTAATTACTTAGTTAATTTTAGTTAATTAATTAATGTGCTTAATTAATTAATGATGTGATTAAATTAAGATTAATTACTGAGGGTAATTAATTAAAAATGTAATAAATTAATAAACTAATTAATTAAGGATTAATAATTGATCACTTAATGAAGTAATTAAAGATTAATTAATTAGATTAATTAATCAAAGGATTAATTAATTAAGAAGTTAGTTAATTAAGATAAGTAATTACAAGTTGTTAATTAATGTTTATGATTAATGAGATGATTAATTACAAGTTAATTATTAATTAATAAGGATCATTAGTTAATTAATGAATTAAATCAAGGTTGATTAATAAAAGTGATTAATTTAAGTGTGATTAATTAATTGTAATTAATTGAGGTTTAATGTGATTAATTATAGTTAATTAATTAAAGAAAGTGAATGAAGGATCATTAATTATTGTAATTAATGATAGTAATTAATGGTTAATTACTGTATATGGTTAAGAATAATTACTTGAATGTAATTAAATGATGATTAATAAAAAATGATCAATTAAAGAAGATCATTAAGAGATGATTTAGTTGGAATAAATTAATAAAGGAGGATTTTGGTAATCCAATTGATTTAGAGTTAATCAATTCTGTTTATGGATGATTGATTTATATTGATTGCTTGATGTTGGGTGATTGATATTGGATGTTGAATGATACTAGATGATTTGGATATCTCTGATATGTGGTATGCTGCTTTGTGAGATGAATGTTTGATATGAATTATCTGTTGTGATAATGTGATTCATCTATCTGTTTATATCATCCTGGATATAAGTTTAATTGTTTAAAACCCTTAAAATAACTTGGACATTAAAATGGCGTTTGGTTTCGATGAGACCGGGTTTCTATATTTGGGATCCGAAAACCACATTGATCCAAATTAAACGTTAGGTCGTGAATCCAAGTGGAGCAAGTGAAGACTCAAGGTGTAAGAACTATTGTATAACTCTGTGGGTGATTCTGTAATGAGTTTGATGGAGATAGTACTTATAGATTCGAGATGGTGATTTAAAGTGCAAGGGCTATGGTCGTTGACTCTGAGGGTGATTCCAAAACGAGTGCAACGAGATAGTGCCTTTGGTTTCGTTCGAACTCGAAACGAACTTGTACGGATTGAATGCTTTCAGAACATCGTCAGGTGGACGATGAGCATTCTAAGAGATGTATTCTTTAAAGGTAATCGTAGCCTCAAGCCTCATCAACCGGGAATGGCTAAAACATGGGAGGTGCAGCAAGGCTGGGTGGGTAGCGCCCATTTCAGGACAAGATTTTCCCCTGTCTAGAAGTCCCTTTTTATTCCATTGTGTGTGGCGGTTGATTCGCGAAAACTGCCGGGGTTATCTTGTTCGGGACTATCCAGTAAGGGATCGTTCTGGCCTTGTGTTGTAGGGGAGAGGACGTACTCCTCGGTACTGTGATCTAGGCCACGTACTGTCACGGACGGTACCCCGGTAGCCCTGCCATTGTATGGAATCCAAAATCCAATAAGTGCCAACGGTTTTGATTGTATTACCCACTTTTGTGGCTAGTAGCTGGAATTTAATAAATATAACAATTTCGGTTGTTTCTTATTTACTTTAAAACCCTAGACACTATTATAATATCACTGGATTTCCTATCAAATGTTTTGGTTAGCGTAAGGTAAAAACTTTTCCATGTTTATGTGTGGGAAGTCTTACGTGATACCTTTTCTTTTCAAAGGTTTTTCTAAAGTTAAGCTATTTTAATCCGTTTACTCACACCAGACTCCTGTCTGACCCGAGTGTTTATTTTATGTTTTACTAAACTCTTGGGTACTCATGTTATGTATGAGTAGTCATGTGATTCAGGTTAGCTTGACGAATTCTGGAGGAGAAATGGAGTAGGAGGCTTCGACGTGTAGCTATATTATGATTGCGCTGTGTTTGTGATTGTATCTGTATCTTGTGTTCTTGAGTTGTATAGTTAGACAGATGCTTATAACTGTCTAATATGTGTTTTATAAGTTGTGTACTCTGATGTAATATGATACTATGTAATATTTTATGTGGTATATTATATTTCATTCGTTCCGTTGTGAGTATCTGTTGTTGTTGTGTTTTCTTCTTTCTTATCTTTTCTTCTTCTATCCCTTTCTTTCTTCATTAGTGACGCGTCTTCCTGGAGATAGGAAGTTGGGTCGCTACATGAATTATTGGTAGAAAATGGAATTGGATGCGATCCATGGATAGAACTGATTATATAAGATGAAATGAAATTATCTAACCTAAACAAATACATAGCATTAGAATGTCTACTAAGTATTCTCACACATTGAGGAAAAACTATGAGTTTCTTATTAATGTCGAAAATATATAATCCCATATCATTTAATTAAACCATTGAGAGTGTTGACTCTATACGGTATGATGCGCAAATCTGAAAGAATTGCAAGTATGTTATCAAAATATGGAATCTGGTGGTCATAAATGAAGGGAGATGATCCGTTGACCACGACTGTGTCTTCATAAGTAAGACTAATGCAGTTGGAATTAAATGAGCAATGTTGAGAAGAATAATATCATAAATTTCAATCATTGAAATTAGCATAATAAATTCTATATTCAAAATGTTCAAGTCAATTCAGATTTACCCACAAAATTAGCACTTAATAAGTTGTAACGACCCGCATATTTTCAATAATTAAAATTGTTAGTTTAATAAGATTTTGAAAAAAAAATATTGTTGAAGGAAATAAAAATTTAGTGAATTATTAATGGAAATAATAACTTGGATAAGATTGGTAAGTTAATTTTTAATAACTTTAATGTAACAGTATTAATGTAAATTAATTGTAATTATATTCTTATTGTAATAAAAGCACGTTACCAAGATGAAATGATTTATTTGATTTAAATTCTTAATTAAAAGGATATAAAAGGTAAATTAATAATTTAAAATGTTGACTTACTAATAAAACCTTATAATTTATAAATGGAATAATATGGAAACAAATAAAATTTGTAGATGAATAATGAACAATAACTAGGGTGAAGTATGACAATGGTTATTAAAGCTAAAACTTCGATAGATTGAATGAAACTACAATAAATGAAATAGTGTAAATGTTATGACTTAGTTATAATGGGAATATGAGAAAAACAAGTGTAATTATTGAATTAATTTGTGAAATATTATTATAGATAGTAGTTGTTTGTGAAGAATAAAAATACAAGTATTATAAAGGATATAATGGCTGTGTTGCCAGTTAATTCACCAAGTACCAATAAAGATATTTAAATGTACTTCAATGATAATTAATATAATAGCGGAAAGTGTGAATGTAAATTAAAAAGGAAACGTGAAATTTATTTATAAGATAGTAATTAGTGTAATAGGAAGCTAAATAATTTATTAAGAGTATTAATTGTAATTGGGTGTAGATTAATTTAATAACGTTAATGCAAACTAATTTAGCGCAATCGCTATTAATTGAAACCTATTGCAATAAATGGAATTAAATATTACGTTAGGGTGGATTTAAGGTAATATTTGGTAATAATGTATTGTTGTGGTTTATGAATGAATTGATAATTAAAATGAAAGGTAGTGATGATAATATAAGTTGACTATAAATAAGTGGAATGAAATCCCAATAAAGGAAGTAATGCAAATGTATATTCAGCAAAAATTTCAATACTAGTGGAAAATTTAGTCAACACACAATAAAGAAAGGAAGTTGAGTATATTTAAGTAATGTAATGTAAAACCAGCATTAACTATGTTATTTGAAATCAGTGGATGGGTTGTAAAGATTGAAATCAAATTTAAAACTATTTATTTGGAATTTAAATTGCAATATTAGGATTAATTGCAATTAAAGGTAATTTAATTTGTACGTTAATTGGAATTAAGTTTAAATGGGAGAATATTAAGAACCAAGATTTAAGAGCAATGTTAGCTATATTCTTATTGTAATAGGACTCAAATAACAAGGGTTAAGAATATAATAAATGGATTTTGGAATATTATTTTATAATTTCTAAATTTAATAAAATTGAAATTAAATATTGAAATTGAGGTTAACATTGGAATTTAAGAATTAATCAACTCAAAATTGACATTTAAATTTGTTAAAACCACCCTAAATGATTGAGAAATCAAAAAGGACGAAATTTGTCAATTAAAGAATTGAAATTTGAAATAATTAGCTTATTTATTTATTTAATATAAAAATAGACATTTTGGCCACCGACTCGGATTTCGACGAAACTAGTTTCATCGGATCCATAACGGTGAATTATTTTAGGATTTCAAGTTTCGTAGCGATCGGGCTTGTCGTTTGATCGTACGGATTCGAAACTTTTTCATACGATGGAATTTAGACGTGAAACTTTTTCCATCGCGTTTAAAATATTTTAAAACATCTATTTTGACATATGGGTTGACCCAATTTCGTTCCGTAGTCGGAACGGGTTTTTCGGGCCATTTATCGTTCAGCACGTTTATAAATAGGGTCCATCTATCCTATTTCAGCTTTGTCTATAAATACCCTGTCATAAACCCTAGCCTACCCCTATTTATCAATTGTTTGTACATACAATTCCTCCTCATATCTTCATTTCAATGGCAGACAATTTCAAATACAAGTGCAGTTTAAAAAACAAATGAAAATTCAAACTCCTCAAAAAATTCAGAAAAATTATATATCGAAGCTATCGATATACGCATCTCAGATCTGCAGTTCATTTTTGGTTTTGAATCACCGTTTGTCCAAAAATCGCAGAACTATTTTCGGCCGTTCATCCCACGTCGATGAACATCGCCTGATCGACGAACCATTTCTGGGTTTTAAGAGGAGGCCGAGGGGATCACATCTAGGTGATTAGTTTGTCGATTCGACGGTCAGATCGACTGGAATAATTGGATTTGGGTTAATATTAGAGGGCGGTGGCTGGAGAATAAAACGTAGGTGGTGGCTCGGGGCGGTCGCGCGAGGCCAAAAATGGGTTGGCCGGACCTGGTGGAGGCGGTAGTGGGGTCAGATCCGACCCTAAGTGTCAGAGGAGATGGCTTTTTGGAGGTTGATCGTGGACGAGGCAGTTGGGTTTGGTTTGTTTTTCGTTCTCTGTTTGGGTTGTGTGGGTGTAAGGGAGATGACGTAGAGCTGGGGATTGGTAGGTGTTGTTTTGTTTTTATTTTATTTTATTTATTTTAATTTTTATTTCAACTCGTTCTAATCGTGATAACTTTTGCATATGATGTCAGATTTGCACCCGGTTTTCTCCGCTAGGTTTATATTGGGATTCCGGACATTTTGACGCTGGCTTGGTTGGATTATGAGACTGTTAAAATTTTGGTTTTAAATTGAATTTAAATTCAATTTAAATTCGAAAGGTGAGTGTTTTAACCTACTCATAACTTCTAAAATTTCATATGTTCGTTAAATTTAATTTATGTTGTGATTTTGAATTTATTTATGACTGTTTGTATATTTTTAAATCATCATTTCAATTAATTGCTTTTAGTTAAATTAAACTGTTATTTAATTCATTATTGCAATATAAACTGCCAGTTAGATAGATTGTTTAATTTATTATTGAATATGAACTATCAGTAATTACCTGTTATTTATTATATGCTCTATATTGATGTTATTGTTTAAATTGGATGATGGTTGTAATAAATGGTTGATGATTGATATTGGATGTGTGGATGTTGTATTATATGTTATTATAAACTACAAGTTATTATACATTTTATTTCATTCGGGATTGCGGTTTGAAATGATATATAACCGTAATTTTAATTTAAATTACGGATTGAAATGATAAATATCCGTATCACTTGACCATAGGACAGAAAATTATATACAGGCACCGCGGTCTATATATAAAAATATTTTGAAATGATTTTTCTATTGTTTTGGAAAGAAATATACGGTTTAATAAATATTAATTTTTGATATTATATAAATATCATATATATATATATAGTTAAATTCTTGAATTTAAGCTATGTATAAAATTTGTTAAATAAAAATAAGTTGAATAATGGAGTTTGATTGTTTTATATTATATGGTTAAGAACCTGTTTAAGACATGTATATATAGAGTTTTAATGACTTAAATTAAAATTTATTTGGAAGATAAATATGAAATTTGTTTGAATTGAATTATTAAGAATTATACTAGAATAAATTCGTTTGAAATATAAATAAAATTGAGATGTTTAAAGGGTATGATTCCTATAACTTAACTTGGTTGAGAGCGATTTAAATGAATATAAAGTTGATTCAAATGAATATATCAAGTTAAATAAATTGAAAGAATATCCAGTTGTTTGAAGTTAAAGGTTTTACTTAAATTTTGGTTTTATTAAGTAAACATTTCAAATCTAAATAATAGTAATTGAATTTGATATATAAGGAATTATCAAAGAATTAGTTTTGAAAAGGTAGAATATTTAAAGCTTTGAAATATATGGAAATTGAAATGGTTTATTTGGAGGTTCAAATCGGTATTTGGAATTTATTTGTGAAATTTAAAAGCTATTGTATTATAAAAAGGGGTTTAATATTTAAACCATTTAAGTATTAGAAATTTTGTTTCAAAGCTATGGGGTTTAAGATATTTATATTTGAAAGTATTATGATTTTGTAAAAAGGGATATATTTAAAATAAGAATGATATCATATTGATTTGGGGTTTTAAAAAAGTAGAAATGATATCATATTTATATGGTTTTGAAAGGGTTATTATATTCTGGTTTAAAGTATAAATTATTTTAAAATAACCGCGGTGTTATAATAACGTTTGGTTGTTGAAGAGACCGGGATCGGAAGTTGTCATACTCTCTGCCAACTCCGAAAACCACTTTAACAACCGTGTACGCGGTGGAGATTCCAGAATGAAGTAGGATGGTGGATGCGTTTCCTTTGAGGTAAATACGTGGACCCGACTCCCATGAGTTGGCACAAGGTGGCTAAAACAGGAGCGATCGACGGGTTAAGAAGGTAGCACCTTTTATCGGACACATCCCTTGGATATTATACTTAGACTTTTGGTTTTATTCGGTGGCCACTTTTGATTTCTTTGATTTGGGGGTGTGGCTTAAGGTGGGCGGTAGCTGCGACTATGCGTTTCCACCGACCGGGAAGCGTAATTGGTATATCTACCCTGGCATTGCCTAGTTGTGCCGTGTCACCTACCCTAGCGAGCCTTATACGATTTTGGTTTTGTACCATACCTATGGAGTGCCCTCTGATGATGCCCAGTACGGGGGAGATTACGGTATTGTATAGACTATGCGAATATATTATGTGTTAAGTGGAACACTGGGTCACTCCTTAATGCAATTTTAAAGTAAGTTTATTTTACTAATAGACACTATTATAATAGCGAATTACTACTACATAGTAAATATTTTAACGGATCCTTAGGAGATGCGAATCTCGAGCATCTTTTAAGTTACTGCACTCACATTAGACACTGGATAGGAGATGTCAAATCCCGTAAACATCTCTGACGCCGTTACACTCATATTTATTTCCTTTAATTTAACTTACATAAGATCTTTTAGTTCTGACTCGAGTGTTTTGTCTTTTCAATTTGCTCGGGTCAGTCCGAGCATTTCAAGAATCGAAGACTTTATTTCTGGAGGACGAAGACGAAGATTTCATCATCATTATTATTATACATTATATTGTTCCACTACACACTGTATTCCGCTGCATCGATTATTATTCTCTGGTATGTGTAGCTCTGATATGTATTATATAAGTAAATCAAATGTTTTGTAAAACAGCTTACTGAACTGTATATTTGATTTTTATATTTTATCGTTCTGCAGCAAGATTCTATTTTGTTTTTCTTTCTCTAGTTTTTCTTATTTACCTCATAACAATCCGCCCTTTTGTATGGTTTAGTCTGACGTGTGTGGCTTATCGTCGATTCAAACCGTGTAAAAAGGCGGGACGTTACATCTGGTATCAGAGCTTTGGTTTAGCGATAAACCTTAGCTTTGTGGGGTCTGACTCTTTATTAATAGGGTAGTAATACCCTATGATGAGTCGCTGAGTGTATATATATATATGAGAGAGCGTAATTGTTAGTGTTATAAATGGTTTTATTATTGTGTTAATTTGTTCCATTTTGTATTTATAAATTCTGGTTGATGCATGGGACGATATGACATCAATAGGGATTTCTAAACATTTAATAGGACTGACCGACATAATACTTGTTTTTAATATAGGTGAATGAAATAACTTTGCCTATTACATTTTCTGTATATAAAATAAATTTTATAAATGATATATATATTTGGTTGCAGTAGATTGGTTGTTAGGTAATAAAATTTATAAATAATAGTTGAAATGATACTGAAAATAAAATAAATGAAGAATTTGGGAATTTAGAATTTAAGTTCCGGGGTTTTGAATATTTCTTTCGAATAATTTTGGAATATAGTAATAATATTTTAGAAGTATTTTATGATATAAATACTTCAATATAATTTGGAAGAATTGTTTTAAAGAAGATTTTAGAAAAAAAATAAGTTCTGTACTTCCCACTCTGTTGCTAGAAAATAATTTCGGTGATGATGGCCGCATCATCGACATTCATTTTTGAGTTTTGAAGTGGGAAGGCCACTGTAGTAGTTTACTGCATATTTGTTTTGATAAACCAAATATAAAATTTTAAATTGTTTTAAATATAATTGGATATATAAAGTAGAAGTATATACATTTATCTATTATTTTAAAATGATTTGGAATTAAACCCGGTATTTAAATTCTTAAGTTTCCGTTAAATAATAGATTCAATTATTGTCGTGAAATGGAATGTAACTAATTAATAATTGGAACCTTTAATTAAAATAAGAGATAAATGCTAAGTTATAAATAAAATTTAAAGAAAGTTGAAATTTGTAACTTATAAAACAAAGATGTAATTATTGAACATTAAATTAAATTAAAGGATAAGGTAAAACTTGTATAAGTTTCATTTGCATTTTTTTAACTTATATATAACTTACCAAAAGATGTAAAAAGTTGAAATGTTAATAAGAAAATACAATGGAAGTTGTATAAGTAAACTTATGAATGAAAGTGTTCAATGAATTTCTTTAATAAATAAGAATTTGATGTTGAAATGTTTATAAACTTAAGTTATAATTGAAATGTACTATAATAAAATATGGTAGAAAGTAAGTAAGCAATTAGAAACTTAAATAAATGAATATAAATGCTAAGCCATTGAATAGAACATGAATTCCATTAATAAATGAAAGGAAGTTAGGAAGTAATGAAAAAAAATATAAGGGTGAGTATTAATTGAATAAAAAGGAAATCAAACCATAAATGTATGAAAAAAATTTATTAAGAATGAATTTAATCTATTTTCTGAATTGGTTTGTTGTTTGTTTTGATTTATGGTTGTTTGGGTAAGGATACTTTAAATTTGTTTGGATGTATGAATAACCTATTTAGTTTCATCTAAGACTGTTGAGTAAATGGTGCACTTGATAGTTTACTCTCCATTCTGTACAATTTAAAGTTTTTGAACCCGAACAACTGTTTGTTGTGTTTGATATGAATGAATGATTTGTGTTGATTCTATGTGATGGTTGTATGACTTGTTGCAATTGATTGATGTTTGTATTAATTTGTTTGTTATTGATTGGACCAACGCTAAATATTTCATTTTATGTAATTACTAACTCTTTTTGGAATAAATAAATGAAATACAGGTTATGGAAGAAATTGCCACTGCTTTTGGTTTCATAATTTAAGCATTATTGTCCGACAAATAGGTACGTTTTTGGATTACGATGTATAGCGTTATTATTTTTCCCGTGTTGGGATATATATATATATATATATTTGGAAAAATATATTTTATATATTGTTATATTTTAATATTATATTTTCTCCCAAGCCTCTCCGTACAAAGGAGACTCTGCCAAAATTTTCCGTAAATTTTGGACTTACAAAATATTTTGAAAATGTTTTCCAAACCTTATTAATCTGAATTTATAAAGATTTAATTGTTTATAAATCTATGTATTTTATTTAAATTATCCTATTCTGTAAATTTATTGTTATGAATATAATGTTTTGAATAATATATATTGATTTATATAAGTTTCTCTTTTACCTTCTTTTCGTTTTCGGGGACGAAAAGTTTTGAGTGGGGGAGAGTGTAACGACCCGCATATTTTCAATAATTAAAATTATTAATTTAATAAGATTTTTAAAAAAAAATTATTGAAGGAAATAAAAATTTA
This sequence comes from Allium cepa, assembly GCA_030765085.1. Lineage (NCBI taxonomy): Eukaryota > Viridiplantae > Streptophyta > Magnoliopsida > Asparagales > Amaryllidaceae > Allium > Allium cepa. The sequence goes on along the minus strand of CM060940.1, from coordinate 123,588,868 downwards.
GTGAATTATTAATGGAAATAATAACTTGGATAAGATTGGTAAGTTAAGTTTTAATAACTTGAATGTAACAATATAAATGTAAGTTAATTGTAATTATATTCTTATTGTAATAAAAGCATGTTACCAAGATGAAATGATTTATAATCTTAATTAATGGGATATAAAAGGTAAATTAATAATTTAAAATGTTGACTTACTAATAAAACCTTATAATTTATAAATGGAACAATATTGAAATAAATAAAATTTGTAGATGAATAATGAATAATAACTAGGGTGAAGTTAACAATGGTTATTAAAGCTAAAACTTTGATAAATTGAATGAAACTACAATAAAAGAAGTAGTGTAAATGTTATGACTTAGTTATAATGGGAATATGAGAAAAACAAGTGTAACAACCCGGTATTTTGCGTCAATTATAATCAACAATTTAAACGATTAATATTTTCGCTTATTGCCAATTTAAGTTTAATATTTTAATTAATATTCTTTTATAAATTATCAAAAGGGAATTTTGGGCTTTGAAATCGTGGCCCGTGAAAATTTACAAGGCTCATACTGTTTTCTTTCTTTTTCTTTTCTCATTCATTCATAAACCCGTCTCTTTTATTTTTCCTTCGTTCGTAATGGCGGCAGTTCCTCTTGCGAAATTTAGGGCTTCGTATCTTCGCTCCAATTTGGGGGTTTCGATTCCGATGGTTTCTCGTCTCTCGTGGTGCTCGCGGCCGCTAGATTCGTAACCATTTCTGCTAAATTCGTCGACAAGGTGAGTTTGCTCACATCTGATTCGTCTTGGTATTGTGCTTTGCGTATGATTATTTTCGATGTTGATGATTTCTCTGTTGTTTATTTTTATTTCTATTGAATAATACAGTGTTGATTTTTTGAATTGGCTTTGGATTAATTTCTATGATTACGACTTGACTTTAAATTATTCAATTGTATACTTTTAAGCATGCATTTGAAAGCTTGTTGAATTTTATATTGCACCGTGCATCCTTATTAATTTCTGAAACCTTAACTCCTCTCCTAACTGATTTTTGCATATATCTCGTGCATTTTTGTGTGTGTATAACAACTGAACTTGTGTGTGTATACTTGTACCTTAACCTTGTAATCACACTAGAGTTTAGTTCTTTTGAACTGTGTATCGTTGCATTTGAGTACTTGGTCGGCTCTTGCTACAGTTGAAACTTTTATGTTGCACTTGAACGTGTTGTACTTGAACTGTCAACCTTGGTTTACTCTTCTGAACTTATCTTGAACTGTTGCATTCATGTTATGACATTAGCTTGCTTTATTCACAACTACATATATGTTGGGTGGTCATGCTAGTGTCCAGTCATGTTGTTTTATTGGACAGTTCTTCACTGTGCCTTTTTCACTTTGACCACTGTCCAATTTCACTTATTTGTTAAATTGTGCATTATGTCTTCACTGCATATTATGCTGTATTGAACACATCACTTTCTATTTTTGCATATATATGTGTAAGCATGCTACTGCTCACATGTTGATATATTCACTTGGGTACAGTATTCGGTTTTATTGCCATATTGGCTTCACTGAATTTTTATTTATGCACTCCTTACTTGTTGCACTACCCAGTTTTCAGCACATACATGATGCACCTTAGGCACACATACTTGCTGTTGCACATTTCCAGTCTGGTTTCCTTTTGATGTCATGTGTACTTTTGAGCATTTGAACTGGTATGCCTCATGTTTTGAACTAGTGCTTTCTTTGCATTGCTTTAAGTTGAACTAGAGCTTGTCTCTGAACTGTTGTATTCATTCATGCATGAGTCTACATTTGGTTTAAGCATTTTTGAAGCCAAACTTTGTACCTATATTGATGGACACTTTATGTTCCACTTGCTTAGTGCATAATTGAATTTGTAGTCTAAGTGGGTTGGTTCATTCATGTAGTTATCCTTTCATCATCACTGTTTTGGGTATTTGAACAATTGATGTTTAGATTGCGTGCACAATTCATGTGTTGCCAATCTGGGTCCGTTGTAACTTGTTGTTTCACTGCTGCATTACATCTGGGCTTCCTCAATTGTACTCGAGGCATGGAGTTATGAGTTTCATTTTGATGGCACTGTCCCATTCATTTTACTGTTGCGTGAAACATGCTATCCACTTCATTTCACTGTTGCATATATGTGTGATCCTATACTTATATTGCTGCACCACTGTTGTCATCTTCACTTGCTACTTTTGAGCTTGATTTTTGTCTCGACTTAGGCTGCTTGCATTGCATATTTTCTTCAATATGCAGCCTGGTCGACATGTATGTTGTCCCTACCCACTCTGATCTAATTCACTGCCATGTGTATATATGTACACATTGTCCATTGCCATTCTGCTATGACCATTGAGGCAGCGGCATTGATGTTTGAATCTTCGGTTGCTTGTGGGATCACTGAACTGTGGTATCACTCATTCACATATTTATGTGCTGTTGTCATGTGCATTATCTTTGTCTTTGTACCTTTGTACCTGGTTGCAATTGTAGTTTCATTGTGACCTTTGCTTTGCATTTGCTTATGTACAGTGAGTTGAACCTGATTCTGGGTTTGACCTTGTGTTCGTTTGTGAACTTTCATTGTGTACATTTGGGTTCGCATTTATATCGTCCAAACTTGACCTCTGCAGTTTTTGATTGCTGTCGGTATTCAATGGGTACATCATCACTGTAGTGGCACGGCAGTGCACGCAAGCGTGAACTGCAGCCACACGGTATTCATTGGGTACCTCGTCACCGTAGTGGCAAGGCAGTGCACGCAAGCGTGAACTGCAGCCACACGGTTTGATTTTGTGATATTCTATTTTGTTTTGATTTATTAATCTTTTGCGTAGTTCATGTGCTGTAGTGGCAAGGCAGTGCACGCGTGCGTGTACTGCAGCCCTACTCGAGTTGATGTTTTAATTGATGTTTCAATTGTTTGAACTGTTTTGTTTATTCAATTCTGTATTCTGATTTGGTTTAAATTGCTGATTTGATGTTTAACACTGTTGCGTGTTATATTTATCGTTATCCGATTTCTTTATTTAAGGATCGGATAGACGAGATTTATTGTGACTGTCATCTATTCATATTTAATTATTATTGCTTCTGTGCACTAATAACTGAGTTTGAATTAGACTGACCCGAGTATTATTTTCTTTTGAATCTAATACTCGGGTCAGACCGAGTATTTCAGGTTGTAGATATTCTGCTTTGGGTTGCTGCTAGAGCTATGAAGTTCTTTCATATCTTTTGGAGTAGTCGTCGTTATTTGTAGTAGTCTGTATGATTGTATAGGAAGATATGTATTCATGTATATTATATACGTTAATGTACTTGTATATGTAACTTCCTGAGTCGACTGTTGTAGTTGTATCATATGTACCGTGTCAAATGTATTGTAACTGACATCAGTTATTATATATATATATATGAGACTTTCTGTTTCATCTGTGTTCCGCATCTATATTATCTGTGTTGATATTTTATATTTACTGTCCTAAACTATTATGAACCATCGTAGATCGTTTTATACTGGAATTGGGGTATTTCGATGGGAGAAAATAAATCAGAGATGAAAAATGAAAGAATGTATATATCACTCCTATCGAGATAACCAATACTAGTGTAAGGCCAACTATTGATGGCCGCTCCTCAACAGCCTTATTCTCCGTGCTAGTTGACAGCACTACACCGTAGTGTTCTTGGCTAGCGTGGGTATAGAGGTGGGGCGTCACAGCTTGGTATCAGAGCCTGGGGTTTAGAACAAATATAAAACGTAACTTAGATAGTACATGTGTTACAACTATTTGTCGACGTTTTATCTCTCATATTTGCATATGATTGTCTTTGATTGTTAGGTATGAATTCCTAATGCTTATTCATATGCATTTGATTTTGATTCTTGTGTTTTCGGCTTTGATTTGATTTAGCCGATAATTGATTTTGTTCGAATCTCAGCGATTCTGAACTTGATATTTTATGTTTTCTTCGGCTTGATTTCCATTCGACTTCGGTCACTTTGTTTTTGAGAAATTTCTAAATTCTTGATTTCCAAGACTCTGACTTGGTTTGCCGTTGAGTTCTTTGATGATGATGTTGAATCGTTTTGTACTCTATTATGGCCATTAATTGTTGACTTCGGCATTGACTTGATTTTTATTTTTTGTTGAATTCATTTATGCATTTATGCTCGTTTGGTTTCATTATTCCATTTGTCAATCGATTCTTCTTTTCCGATTAGTTGTTGTCATCTTTGTCGACTTTGAAAACTTCTATTTCTGGAATTTTTGGATATTCCTACTTTGATGGATTTAGAATCGAATTCTTTGGATTTTATTCACGTCTTCGAAGGTGAATTTTAGTGAATTGATTTGGTTTCCAAATTTAATCGATTCTTGTTAATTTCCCGATTTATTGCTATCATTTATTAGCAACTTTGATAACATTTTCTTCGGGATTTTCGTGAACATACTTTTGGATGGATACAGTATCGATTTCTTTGGATTCTATTCATGTCTTCGTATGTGAATTCTTGTGGTTGATTGTTTCTGCAATCATTTTTGTGATTTGTCACTTTAAAAATATAAATGTTTCAATACTAGTAGTAAATATCAAAACTCTTTTATCAAAATGTTTTCAACTCTATTTTCAATATCAAAATCTTTTCCTAAACCGTTTTCCAATCTATTAGTATATACAAACCTTTATTTCACTCGTATGAGAAATCTAATTAAACGGCTTAGCAAAACAAGTGGTATGAAACGCTTGCGTTTACTTCGTCGGTTAATTTTTGGACTTGTTCGATTGAACCACTTGTGACATTTTTCTAGTGAAGATCTACAGTTTGTTCGTAAACATTTAAGTTAAGCTAGTGGTTATGGGACATGAAGCTAAACTTTTATATTTACTAGCTTAGTGTAATTGACACTTCTCGTTGATCTTGATGATCGCTTTATGAATTAGACTAGCAATTGCGCGATGTCTCTTTCATTGCGAGGTTAGACTAGACACCACTTGTGTGATTCCATTCACACATACCTTTCTGCTTTTTGGTTAGTCTTGACCTCAATCTGTGTGATTCCATTCACACATGATTAGTGTAATTGACACTCCTCGTTGATCATGATGATCGTTCTGATGGTCAGACTAGACACCACTTGTGTGATTCCATTCACACATACCTTTCTGCTTTTTGGTTAGTCTTGACCTCAATCTGTGTGATTCCATTCACACATGCGGGGTAGCTCCCCATGGTCTTCGGACCGTCATGTGATAGGCCGCTTTCCCTTTTTCTGTGATTTCTAGATTCCTTATGTTGATTTCTGGAAATTTTATGCTTCACCTATTCTTGTGCATTGGTGAATTCATATGTTATTAATTTGTCATGAGTACAAATTTGGGGTATGTTACCTCTTTGGATCTTTGAGAAGATTCTTGTGATATTGATTATCTCTTATCGGTTGATCTCCTGTTAATCATTATTTGCATACTTATAGTCGTATGTCAGTATGGATATTTCATATTTATGCCATACCTTTCATCGGTTGATCTCCTGTTGATCATTATTTACATACTTATAGTAGTATGTCATTATGGATATTTTATGTTATGCCATATCTTTTATTCTTTGTCATACTCTGTTCGAGTTTTCATACTCCGTTCGAGTTTTTATACTCCGTTCGAGTTTTTATACTCCGTTCGAGTTTTCATACTCCGTTCGAGTTCTCATACTCTTATCTTGTGATTTCTGGATTTCTTGTGTAGATTTCTAGAATTTGTGCTTCACCAACTTTCGTGATTTCTATTGATAAGTTTTATCAATTTTTGTGCATTGGTGAATTCGTGTGTTATTGACTTGTTATGAATACAAGTTTAGGGTATGATATCCCTTTCTATCTTTGAGAAGATTCTTGTGACACTTTTGATGAACGAAAATTCATTGGTATTATATTTTGATGCCAATTATTTCGATGAAATTTTGACGTATGTCGAAGTTGCTACTGACATTGCTATTTTAATCACGTGTTTTAAAAATTTGTTATTCTTCAAAATATTTCAAAATATAAATCAAAATTGTTTTCAAAATTTTTACGATTTGCGCTTTCAAAAGAATGAGGAAGCGGATTAAACGTTTCAGAAAAATCGAGGACTATGACCCCTTTCTTTTACTGATTCGCTTAATTCCGGACTTGTCCGTTTGAGAACGTAAAATGTTATTTATTTAAAATACACAATTTTGCACTTTCAAGGAAACGATGAAGTGAATTAAACGATTTAGTAAAACTCGTGGTTATGGGTCATGTGCGTTTGCTATTTCTGTTAATTTCGGACTCGTTAATTGAAAATTTGTGATTTCTGATTATCGCTTGTGATAATCAGATAATTGAGATTTAATTATCGTTTGTGATAATTAAACATTTGCGATTTGAGATTTGATTATCAATTGTGATAATTAAATATTTATGATTTCTGATTATAGTTTTTGATAATCAGATATTTATTGTTTCTAATTATCATTTGTGATAATTAGATATTTGTGGTTTAATTATCGTTTGTGATAATTAAACATTTGCGATTTGAGATTTGATTATCAATTGTGATAATTAAATATTTGTGATTTGAAATTTGATTACAGTTGTGGTAATTCCTGATTATCGTTTTTGATAGTTAGATATTTGTGTTTTCTAGTTATCTTTGTTGATAATTAGATTTGCTGATTTTGCTGTTTTAAGATTTCTTTATTCTGATTATCTATTTGATAATCAAACTTTGTTGAGAATTTGGGAATTTCTTTTATGAAATTAAAAGCTTACCTTCTCATGCTCTTATGGTTGTTACCTTTTGTCCATCTATTCCTTAGGATTGCGTGGACGCAATTTCTTTAAGGAGGGGAGTCTGTAACAACCCGGTATTTTGCGTCAATTATAATCAACAATTTAAACGATTAATATTTTCGCTTATTGCCAATTTAAGTTTAATATTTTAATTAATATTCTTTTATAAATTATCAAAAGGGAATTTTGGGCTTTGAAATCGTGGCCCGTGAAAATTTACAAGGCTCATACTGTTTTCTTTTTTTTTCTTTTCTCATTCATTCATAAACCCGTCTCTTTTATTTTTCCTTCGTTCGTAATGGCGGCAGTTCCTCTTGCGAAATTTAGGGCTTCGTATCTTCGCTCCAATTTGGGGGTTTCGATTCCGATGGTTTCTCGTCTCTCGTGGTGCTCGCGGCCGCTAGATTCGTAACCATTTCTGCTAAATTCGTCGACAAGGTGAGTTTGCTCACATCTGATTCGTCTTGGTATTGTGCTTTGCGTATGATTATTTTCGATGTTGATGATTTCTCTGTTGTTTATTTTTATTTCTATTGAATAATACAGTGTTGATTTTTTTGAATTGGCTTTGGATTAATTTCTATGATTACGACTTGACTTTAAATTATTCAATTGTATACTTTTAAGCATGCATTTGAAAGCTTGTTGAATTTTATATTGCACCGTGCATCCTTATTAATTTCTGAAACCTTAACTCCACTCCTAACTGATTTTTGCATATATCTCGTGCATTTTGTGTGTGTATAACAACTGAACTTGTGTGTGTATACTTGTACCTTAACCTTGTAATCACACTAGAGTTTAGTTCTTTTGAACTGTGTATCGTTGCATTTGAGTACTTGGTCGGCTCTTGCTACAGTTGAAACTTTTATGTTGCACTTGAACGTGTTGTACTTGAACTGTCAACCTTGGTTTACTCTTCTGAACTTATCTTGAACTGTTGCATTCATGTTATGACATTAGCTTGCTTTATTCACAACTACATATATGTTGGTTGGTCATGCTAGTGTCCAGTCATGTTGTTTTATTGGACAGTTCTTCACTGTGCCTTTTTCACTTTGACCACTGTCCAATTTCACTTATTTGTTAAATTGTGCATTATGTCTTCACTGCATATTATGCTGTATTGAACACATCACTTTCTATTTTTGCATATATATGTGTAAGCATGCTACTGCTCACATGTTGATATATTCACTTGGGTACAGTATTCGGTTTTATTGCCATATTGGCTTCACTGAATTTTTATTTATGCACTCCTTACTTGTTGCACTACCCAGTTTTCAGCACATACATGATGCACCTTAGGCACACATACTTGCTGTTGCACATTTCCAGTCTGGTTTCCTTTTGATGTCATGTGTACTTTTGAGCATTTGAACTGCTATGCCTCATGTTTTGAACTAGTGCTTTCTTTGCATTGCTTTAAGTTGAACTAGAGCTTGTCTCTGAACTGTTGTATTCATTCATGCATGAGTCTACATTTGGTTTAAGAATTTTTGAAGCCAAACTTTGTACCTATATTGATGGACACTTTATGTTCCACTTGCTTAGTGCATAATTGAATTTGTAGTCTAAGTGGGTTGGTTCATTCATGTAGTTATCCTTTCATCATCACTGTTTTGGGTATTTGAACAATTGATGTTTAGATTGCGTGCACAATTCATGTGTTGCCAATCTGGGTCCGTTGTAACTTGTTGTTTCACTGCTGCATTACATCTGGGCTTCCTCAATTGTACTCGAGGCATGGAGTTATGAGTTTCATTTTGATGGCACTGTCCCATTCATTTTACTGTTGCGTGAAACATGCTATCCACTTCATTTCACTGTTGCATATATGTGTGATCCTATACTTATATTGCTGCACCACTGTTGTCATCTTCACTTGCTACTTTTGAGCTTGATTTTTGTCTCGACTTAGGCTGCTTGCATTGCATATTTTCTTCAATATGCAGCCTGGTCGACATGTATGTTGTCCCTACCCACTCTGATCTAATTCACTGCCATGTGTATATATGTACACATTGTCCATTGCCATTCTGCTATGACCATTGAGGCAGCGGCATTGATGTTTGAATCTTCGGTTGCTTGTGGGATCACTGAACTGTGGTATCACTCATTCACATATTTATGTGCTGTTGTCATGTGCATTATCTTTGTCTTTGTACCTTTGTACCTGGTTGCAATTGTAGTTTCATTGTGACCTTTGCTTTGCATTTGCTTATGTACAGTGAGTTGAACCTGATTCTGGGTTTGACCTTGTGTTCGTTTGTGAACTTTCATTGTGTACATTTGGGTTCGCATTTATATCGTCCAAACTTGACCTCTGCAGTTTTTGATTGCTGTCGGTATTCAATGGGTACATCATCACTGTAGTGGCACGGCAGTGCACGCAAGCGTGAACTGCAGCCACACGGTATTCATTGGGTACCTCGTCACCGTAGTGGCAAGGCAGTGCACGCAAGCGTGAACTGCAGCCACACGGTTTGATTTTGTGATATTCTATTTTGTTTTGATTTATTAATCTTTTGCGTAGTTCATGTGCTGTAGTGGCAAGGCAGTGCACGCGTGCGTGTACTGCAGCCCTACTCGAGTTGATGTTTTAATTGATGTTTCAATTGTTTGAACTGTTTTGTTTATTCAATTCTGTATTCTGATTTGGTTTAAATTGCTGATTTGATGTTTAACACTGTTGCGTGTTATATTTATCGTTATCCGATTTCTTTATTTAAGGATCGGATAGACGAGATTTATTGTGACTGTCATCTATTCATATTTAATTATTATTGCTTCTGTGCACTAATAACTGAGTTTGAATTAGACTGACCCGAGTATTATTTTCTTTTGAATCTAATACTCGGGTCAGACCGAGTATTTCAGGTTGTAGATATTCTGCTTTGGGTTGCTGCTAGAGCTATGAAGTTCTTTCATATCTTTTGGAGTAGTCGTCGTTATTTGTAGTAGTCTGTATGATTGTATAGGAAGATATGTATTCATGTATATTATATACGTTAATGTACTTGTATATGTAACTTCCTGAGTCGACTGTTGTAGTTGTATCATATGTACCGTGTCAAATGTATTGTAACTGACATCAGTTATTATATATATATATATGAGACTTTCTGTTTCATCTGTGTTCCGCATCTATATTATCTGTGTTGATATTTTATATTTACTGTCCTAAACTATTATGAACCATCGTAGATCGTTTTATACTGGAATTGGGGTATTTCGATGGGAGAAAATAAATCAGAGATGAAAAATGAAAGAATGTATATATCACTCCTATCGAGATAACCAATACTAGTGTAAGGCCAACTATTGATGGCCGCTCCTCAACAGCCTTATTCTCCGTGCTAGTTGACAGCACTACACCGTAGTGTTCTTGGCTAGCGTGGGTATAGAGGTGGGGCGTCACAACAAGTGTAATTATTGAATTAATTTGTGAAATATTATTATAGATAGCAGTTGTTTGTGAAGAATAAATATACAAGTATTATAAAGGATATAATGGTTGTGTTACCAATTAATTCAGCACGTACCAATAAAGATAATTAAATGTACTTTAGTGATAATTAATATAATAACGGAAAGTGTGAATGTAAATTAAAAAGGAAACGTAAAATTTATTTATAAGATAGTAATTAGTGTAATAGGAAGCTAAATAATTTATTAAGAGTATTAATTGTAATTGGATGTAGCTTAATGTAATAACGTTAATGCAAACTAATTAGCGCAATCACTATTAATTGAAACCTATTGCAATAAATGGAATCAAATATTACGTTAGGATGGATTTAAGGTAATATTTGGTAATAACGTATTGTTGTGGTTTATGAATGAATTGTTAATTAAAATGAAAGGTAGTGATGATAATATAAGTTGACTATAAATAAGTGGAATGGAATCCCAATAAAGGAAGTAATGAAAATGTATATTTAGCAAAAATTTCAATACTAGTGGAAAATTTAGTCAACACACAATAAAGAAAGGAAGTTGAGTATATTTAAGTAATGTAATGTAAAACCAGCATTAACTATGTTATTTGAAATCAGTGGATGGGTTATAAAGATTGAAATCAAATAAAAAACAATTTATTTGGAATTTAAATTGTAATAATAGGATTAATTGCAATTAAAGGTAATTTAATTTGTACGTTAATTGGAATTAAGTTTAAATGGAAGAATATTAAGAACCAAGATTTAAAAGCATTGTTAGCTATATTCTTATTGTAATAGGGCTCGAATAACTAGGGTTAAGATTTTAATAAATGGATTTTCTAGTTTTATTTTATAATTTCTAAATTTAATAAAATTGAAATTAAATGTTGAAATTGAGGTTAACATTGGAATTTATGAATTAATCAACTCAAAATTGACATTTAAATTTGTTAAAACCATTGTAAATGATTGAGAAATCAAAAAGGACGAAATTTGTGAATTAAAGAATTGAAATTTGAAATTTGATTTAATTAGCTAATTTATTTATTTGTTTAATTAATATAAAAATAGCCATTTTAGTCACTGACTCGGATTTCGACGAAACCAGTTTCATCTGATCCGTAACGGGCTTTTCGGGCCATTTATCGTTCAGCATGTTTATAAATCGGGTCCATCTATCCTATTTCAGCTTTGTCTATAAATACCCTATCATAAACCCTAGCCTACCTCTATTTCTCAATTGTCTGTACGTACACTTTCTCCTCATATCCTCATTTCAATGGTAGACAATTTCAAATACAAGTGTAGTTCAAAAATCAAATGAAATTTCAGACTCCTCAAAAAAATCCAGAAAATTCATATATCGAAGCTCTCAATATATGCTTCTCAGATCTGCAGTTCGTTTTTGGTTTTGAATCACGTTTGTCCGGAAATCGCAGAACCATTTTCGGCGATTCATCGCGCGTCGATGAACTTCGACGAACTGTTTCTGGGTTTTGAAGAGGAGGACGAGGGGATCGCATCTAGGTGATTAGTTTGTCGATTCGACGGTCAGATCGACTGGAATAATTGGATTTGGTTTAATATTAGGGGGCGGCGGCTTGAGAATAAACACTGGTGGTGGCTCGAGGCGGTCGCGCGAGGCCAAGCATGGGTCGGCCGGACCTGGTGGAGGCGGCAGTGGGGTCAGATCCGACACTAAGTGTCGAAGGAGATGGCGTTGTGGAGGTTGAATGTGGACAAGGCGGTTGGGTTGGGTTCATTTGTTCATGCTCTGTTTGGGTTGCGTGGGTGTAAGGGAGATGACGTGGAGCTGGGGATTGGTAGGTGTTGTTTTGTTTTTATTTTATTTATTTTAATTTTGATTTCCACTCGTTCTAATCGTGATAACTTTTGCATACGATGTCAGATTTATGTGCGGTTTTCTCCGCTAGGTTCGTATTGGGATTCCAGACATTTTGGCGTTGGTTTGGTTGGATTTTAAGACTGTTAAATTTTTTGGTTTTAAATTGAATTTAAATTCGAAAGGTGAGTGTTTTAACCCACTCACAACTTCTAAAGTTTCTTATGTTCGTTAAATTTAATTTATGTTGTGATTTTGAATTAATTTATGACTGTTTATATATTTTTAAATCATCATCTCAATTAATTGCATTTAGTTAAATTAAACTGTTATTTAATTCATTATTGCAATATAAACTACCAGTTAGATAGATTGTTTAATTTATTATTGAATATGAACTGTGAGTAATTACCTGTTATTTATTATATGCTCTATATTGATGTTATTGTTTAAATTGGATTATGGTTGTAATAAATGGTTGATGATTGATATTGGATGTATGAATGTTGTATTATATGTTATTATAAACTACAAGTTATTATAAGTTTTATTTCATTCGGGATTGCGGTTTGAAATGATATATAACCGTAATTTTAATTTAAATTATGGATTGAAATGATAAATATCCGTATCACTTGACCATAGGATAGAAAATTATATACAGGCACCGCGGTCTATATATAAAAATATTTTGAAATGATTTTTCTATGGTTTTGGAAATAAATATACGGTTTAATAAATATTAATTTTTGATATTGTATAAATATTATATATATATAGTTAAATTCTTGAATTTAAGCTATGTATAAAATTTGTTAAATAAAAATAAGTTGAATAATGGAGTTTGATTGTTTTATGTTATATGGTTAAGTACATGTTTAAGATATTGTATATATAGAGTTTTAATGACTTAAATTAAAATTTAGTTGGAAGATAAATATGAAATTTGTTTGAATTGAATTATTAAGAATTATACTTGAATAAATTCGTTTGAAATAAAAATAAAATTGAGATGTCTAAAGGGTATGATTCTTATAACTTAATTTGGTTGAGAGCGATTTAAATGAATATAAAGTTGACTCAATTGAATATATCAAGTTAAATAAATTGAAAGAATATCTAGTTGTTTGAAGTTAAAGGTTTTACTTAAATTTTATTGGGTTTTATTAAGTAAACATTTCAAATCTAAATAATAGTAATTGAATTTGATATATATGGAATTATCAAAGAATTAGTTTTGAAAAGGTGGAATATTTAAAGCTTGAAATATATGGAAACTGAAATGGTTTATTTGGAGGTTCAAATCGGTATTTGGAATTTATTTGTGAAATTTAAAAGCTATTGTATTATAAAAAGGGGTTTAATATTTAAACCATTTATGTATTAGAAATTTTGTTTCAAAGCTATGGGGTTTAAGATATATATATTTGAAATTATTATGATTTTGTAAAAAGGGATATATTTAAAATAAGAATGATATCATATTGATTTGGCGTTTTAAAAAAATAGAAATGATATCGTATTTATATGGTTTTGAAAGGAATATTATATTCTGGTTTAATGTATAAATTATTTTGAAATAATCACGGTGTTATACTAATGTTTGGTTGTTGAAGAGACCAGGATCGAAAGTTGTCATACTCTCTGCCAACTCCAAAAACCACTTTAACAACCGTGTACGCGGTGGGGGTTCCAGAATGAAGTAGGATGGTGGCGGCGTTTCCTTTGAGGTAAATACGTGGACCCGACTCCCATGAGTTTGCATGAGGTGGCTAAAATAGGAGCGATCGACGGGTTAAGAAGGTAGCACCTTTAAAAAGGACACATCCCTTCGATATTATACTTTGACTTTTTGATTTATTCGCTGGCCACTTTTGATTTCTTTGATTTTGGGGTGTGGCTCGAGGTGGGCGGTAGCTGCGGCTATGCGTTACCACCGACCCGGAAGCGTAATTGGTATATCTACCCTAGCATTGCCTAGTTGTGTCGTGTCACCTATCCTAGCGAGCCTTACACAATTTTGGTTTTGTACCATACCTATGGAGTTCCTTCTGACGACGCTCAGTACGGGGGAGATTACGGTACTGTATAGACTATGGGAATATATTATGTGTTAAGGGGAATATTGGGTCACTCCTTAACGCTATTTTAAAGTAAGTTTATTTTACTAATAGACACTATTATAATAGCGAAATATTACTACATAATAAATAGTTTAGCGGATCCTTAGGAGATGCGAATCCCGAGCATCTTTTAAGTTACTGCACTCACGTTAGACACTGGATAGGAGATGTCAAATCCCGTAAACATCTCCGACGCCGTTACACTAATATTTTTTCTGTTAATTTAACTTATATAAGATCTTTTAGTTCTGACTCGAGTGTTTTGTCTTTTCAATTCGCTCGAGTCAGTCCGAGCATTTCAGGAATCGAAGACTTTATTTCTGGAGGACGAAGACGAAGATTTCATTATTATTATTATTATTATTATTATTATTATTATTATTATTATTATTATTATTATATATTATATTGGTTCACTACACTGTATTCCGCTGCATCGATTATTATTCTCTGGTATGTGTAACTCTGATATGTATTATATAAGTAAATCAAATGTTTTGTAAAACAGCTTCCTGAATTGTATATTTGACTTTTATATTTTATCGTTCCGCTGCAAGATTCTATTTTGTTTTTCTTTCTCTACTTTTTCTTATTTACCCCATAACAATCTGCCCTTTTGTATGGTTTAAGTCTGACATGTGTGGTTTGTTGTCGATTCAAACTGTGCAAAAAGACGGGACGTTACATAACTCCTAGTGTTTTGGTACACATTTATTGAAACAAAAAATTCTAAATAACGATTTAGAATAAGTTAATTACACATATTAACCAAAAATGTCTCGAAGTCAATGGGTGCGATATTGAGTTTGTGAGTTTTTGGATATGATCCAAGAAATGATACGAAAGTATCATTTTATTAGCATCAAGATTGAATAAGTATTTTTATATAAATATCAAATAGTTTGATTTTCTATCAAAGTGCAGAGGAAGCATGTGTTCATAAGAAAAAACGTTATAAGGTACACTGATATTTCTAAACTATAAGTAAACAACACATTGTTGATTTTAACGACGTGCTTGTGCTAAAACCAGCCTTAGGTCTTTCAATTCTCAATATTGGATTAATAAATAATGTCTTTTATAGTAAGTCTAAAAGATGTCGGGAATGTACCAAATGATATGCAAGGACACCTTATAAAAATGTTTAATGCGGAACATGTAAGATTGATTTCTTTGCATTGGCAATAGGAATTATCGTGCATGTTATGATGACAATGATATCATGATTTTTTTATGTATTTGATACAGGAAGCAAATATCAAATCCAAATTGATAACACTAAATGGTTGTTTGAAGTGTTCTCATGTATTTATGAAATACTAGAGAATTATTTACATAAACAAAAATCCCTTATGAAGGAGTGTTCGGACTCGAACTTCATAAGTGATATTGAGTACAAAATGTCAATAATAAATTCAAGTTAAGAATATTTAAGTTGGAAATGTTCCAAACGAAAGAACATGGCTAATTTAATGAAAAAGGCTAAGTACATCGCTTAGAATAGCGCCACAATAAAGACAATGTACATAAAAATATAAGTGCATAAATTTATAACTGAGCCGATTTCAAATGTTAAGAATCTCAAAACATTGTTATATGATGACAATGTCACGGTATAGTTTATAACAAAATTTATAGCTCACTAGATGTTGAGAGACATACTTCGAATTGTTCAACATGATAAGGCGATTTAGCACTGTCGGAGAGAGCTGATTGATAGAGTAAATAATTAAAATATAATAGCATGCTCATTCACAAAGGGAATGGCCCAATTGGTTTTGAGAAAATCAATTGGAGAAGTTGGAATAAGATTACATAGTTGACCCCAAGTGCAAGTGGGAGATTGATAGAATTAGGGGTATGTCCTAAGAGCAATTATATAATTTGTTAAATATATCTAACTCGTCGACCAATCTTGTTCAAAATAAAGGTATTTTCTTTATATTATGTACTTGACTAAAATGGTTATATTAATTAATCAATTTAATTAAAAGTAAATTTAGTAGAAAATCCACGAACTATACGTTTTGTGATAGTAATGACAAAGTGTTATAACTGTGAGTTATTTATCACAATGAAACAAATATACCATTATAAATGTTCCTAGTTAAGATGCATCGAGACTGGATATCAATGTATTCGTTGGGACTAGAGTACATAATGCTCTCCAAATATTGGGTAGTGTATTACTCATGACTGTTGGGGGCACAAAGGGGCTATGTACTGGTAATTATTGGATAACCATGGAATGACTCACTCGATAATTTTATGTTGGTTATTATAACTAAGGTCAAGCAGAGAATATCGATATGACTAATTTACGCAGTTCTCTCAACTTGAGAATACTATTGATCTTCAATGTGGAAACCCACTTTGATTACAGTTAAATTGTGGCATGGCGTCCATCGAACGAGTATAATTGGATCGAGTGAAAGTATTGGAAGTGAAACACTATTCAAGAGAGGATTCATCTCCTCAGTTATAAGAGGTTAGTATCACGGTCAACTGAAGTCAATTCAAAGTCAAAGACTCTGGCCAGAGCATTTCTGTTAATAATAATTGTTATTATTGAACC
Organism: Allium cepa; assembly: GCA_030765085.1. NCBI lineage: Eukaryota > Viridiplantae > Streptophyta > Magnoliopsida > Asparagales > Amaryllidaceae > Allium > Allium cepa. The sequence continues at coordinate 123,572,035 of CM060940.1, read as the reverse complement.
AAGGACTTTGTTATTGGACTATAAAGTTGAATGTGGATGATATTGGAATTTTGACCGTTATCAAATTCCGTAAATCCAAAGTGATATAGTTTTGACGAAGAGAATTGGTGTAAATAATTGTCACTATTAGGTACCTCTTATGAAACTAAAATTGGATTTTACCTAAAAGATTGGTAAGCGATAAATTCAGCCAAAATGTCACACCACCTGCTAAGTGACGTGTGAACGTTAATATTCGAATAGTTCGATATTAATCACTAACTGAGCTTACACATTTGAGTCGCACAACTGTAATGATGAATGCCTCGAAAACCACACAACTAAAAAATTTGCAACCATTATAAAGTAGTTAAATTAATAAATATTTATGAAATATAAATTATTAAATTTTTGTTTATTTATTTGATTTGTTTGAATCCATTAGTATTTAATAAAGTACATACATAAAAGTTATGTATGAACGTATCGATATATGATTTTGATAAAATATTTAATTTGGATTTAAATAGATTAATTACTAAATGTGTTTGAAAATATTTTAAAGCCCATATAGCCTTAATTATAGAAGGCTGAAAGAAAAAAAGGCTTAAAATCCAGTGGTTGGATCTAAAAAATGAAGGAGGGATGTTAAGGAAGGATCCCTCTATAAATATGTTATCTTCCGTTCACTGGCTTCTCTTAATCACTCTCCTTCTAAACCCAAGAATCCATCTTCATTTTTCTACCTTCTTGGCCAAAATTTCTTGGCTTCTAAGTCACAAAAAATTCACAAAACAAAATAAAAAAAATCAAAATCGGTGCTTTGTATTGTTGCAATTTCTAGAGGTGATTCAATCGGATCTAGAAGCATCTGTCATTTAAGGTACGAATCATAGACAACATCAACAAGGTAAATTCCATTAGTTATTTATTTATTCCATGATATTATTGATCCAGTAGTTAATTCATTTTGAAAAATGTATATATGCATTTGTTATCCCTTATAAGTATACAATTATAGATCTTAAAGTAGTATAACTTGTTATAATTAGAATTGGTTTTCATTTGAAGTCGATAATTTCTATTCATGATTTTGCATTTTAATTTCTATTGATTTTGATCTAAATATAGATCTGGCAATTAACTTATTATTCTAATTAACTTTATTTTGTTTAATTGTTGACAATAGTTTACATTGATTCCAATTTTGTTTTATAATTTAAGATTCATACATATACATAAATGCGTACGTGTGTGTGTGTGTGTATGCATGTATGTATGTGTATGTCAAAATAATTTTGAAATATTCTAAAAGGTTTTAAGAATTTTTTTACTAACATATACAGATAAATTAAATTTAGATTGGTTGATTAAGATCTTTAATCAGACAGTTTTACTAAATTAGATTATGACATGTTTAATTAATAAATCCTAAATCAATTACAATTGATTGGTTGAGTTGACTTATTAATTTTGACTTATTAATTTTAAAGGATTCACTAATGATGCATATAAAAATATTTTCAAGCATATATATATATATATATATATATATGTATACATGCACACACATACATATATGTATATTGTATCAATGTATAAATAAACATGAATCAAGACAATATTATTGTTATACAAAATATACTTTGGACAAATTTTTATATATAATAAATATCTATGTTTGATTCTACATTAAATTATTAACATATACATATTGGTTACATTTGGATTTATTAATTAAGATCTATTTTCAAATTGATTTACCAAATCAGATCACTGCATGTTTTGTAATAAATCTTGAATTTATAATAGTTGACTTGGCCGAAATAATTTAGTATATTTGGAGGATTCATTAAACAATACATATATAAACATAATTAAATATATATACACACACACACACACAATAAGTTAATAATACATTCATACTTTTGTTGTTGACTGTTTATATCCTTATATCATGATGTCAATTGATTATCATTTATATATGCTACATTTATTAAGTTTATCAAATGGAAAATTAAATAAATCATCTTTGTTACTCTATATCTATGTCCCATATTTTCTTTATGTGTTTAACTATCCATTTATTTCTAGTTATATATCTAACGTTGCCATCAATTAATAGTAACTATCATATGTCGCTCTTTCAGAATTTACACTAAAATATGTATATACTTGTTTATGCGCAGATTCATGCCATATATACACGTTGCTAACTAATGACATTCATATAATTAATCAATATAATTAAAGAGAGATAAATGAAAGGTTTCTCTCTCCATCTAAATAAATTTATGCCCTCTCATTAATTCAATAACTTAAGAGATAGGAAATAAAAAAAATTCATTCTCTAAATAAATTTAATAATTTACCATTACACACAAAAATTTATGTAGGAGATATCTGATGTACTCTAATTTACATACAAGCTAACTTAAATTTTGAACTTCATTTCTAAATCTAAATAAAATAAAGATTTTATATAATAGAAAACGTAGAAAATTTCTAAAAATGTTTAGGCTTCATAGGCTCATTAATGATCCAAAATGGTAAAAAAAATTATATTCACCCACTTCTTACGCTGTGGGTTGGCTCAGTTCCTTCAATGGTATCAGAACCTAATAACTTATTCCGTCTAATTTAGTCTTGTTAGGGTTAACTAATTAAGCTTGCGCACTTAGTACGTTGTCTAGAAAGGTGATGTCTTGGACTGAAATTGGGTAATCAAGTACACTATCCTACCTGGTTACCTACCTGACCTAAGAGGTGGAGTAAGCCCAAAGGTTACCCGTAATAGAAAAGGCCCAACTTAATTGGGCCTTAGGCTAATTTTCAAAATAGTTTTGAAGATTAAGACAATATTTTAAATTTAAAAGTTAAATTTAAAATAAAAACATGTTTAATTATAAAAGGTTATAATATAACATAAATTTTCAAAATGTTCGAAAATGAAATGAAAAGTTCAAAATCTTTGAAACAATATTAATTTAAAATTTTAAAATTATTAATAAGATTAATAATATAAATTATTTAAATGAGTTAATTAATTAATACTTATAAGCATGGATTATATATGTTGATATATGCTGTTTTAAAGTGTTTAAGATAACATAAGCATACATGTATGTATATAAGATAAATTTTTGAAATTGATATAATTTAATTAAAATTATTTAATTAATAAAGCAATTGAAGGTAAGTTAATTAAATAATAATATGCATATATAATGTATACGTGTCTTACTATAAAGGTTACAGTAGATATGTCTAATATAAAAATTATATTGGAATACTAATTTAAAATTAATTAAAGGGTTAATTAATTAAAATTAATTAGATAAGATTTAATTAATGAAATATTATACATAAGACTATCATATAAGTAATATGAAATATAAAAGTTATATAACAACAAAACTTATATGATACGAATGTATAAACTAATGGTGGAACATTAAAGAAACCCAAATAGACTCGAGGAATAAATACATACGTAAAAGTATGCATACCTTGGTTTCTAATATGTTTGACACATGAATCACAAGGGTATTTCATAAGAAATACATTATTTCATAAGTCGATATCACTCAATATAATATATTGAAGATTATGAATCATCAATATAACGCTGTCCTCTACCATATATATTAGTAAATTACTTGCATGCTCCTTAGTTGTTAAGCAAACTCAAGTTAGAGATGTTATGTATAGTATTATTAATATATTGAATAGATGAGGCAAGATAACTATATGTATTTGTTGAGCAAACTTAAGGTACAGATACTATACTTAGGCCATCAGGAAATGGTAGGTGTGAGTGAATAATCTCTTTCGATTTGTTGAGAATACTCAAGATTGAAATGAGATCAGGATAAGGAAACATGAGTTAGGAGTTGTATGTGATACAACCGATAAGGAGTTATCCATCGTTTTTGGTCCATGATTGGTTGAGCAAACTCAAGGTAAGAATACCAAGACAGACGAGTCCTAAAACCACAAGCGAAGTTGAGAGACTTCTACATTTCATCTTAGGGTTTGGAAAAACACAAAAGACTAGTGGGTACCTTATTAGAAAAATAAAATGGTAACATTTGACCTTTCTAATATTGTAAGAACATATGCCAAATAATGTTATAATTATCTACAATGATAAATTTGTGCATTTAATACGATTGGTAATAAATTTATCAATTAATATATACAAATGAACTGAATTGAAAATTGATATACGAAAATATAATATAATGCTCACTATTAAATGCCTATTGCATGTTAATGTTTTCTATACTCATGCAAGTGCCTGATTTTACAACTACTGAGTACGTTTGTGGTTTGATCACTTATACTTTTATTTAGTCAATACCATGTATTACATTGTATGAGTTTCAAACTCTAAAACCAATACAAGGCTATGGATATTTGGTCCATATACAATTGCATATAAATGTTATATGGTGAACGGTCAAAATTTTTAATGTACAATATTTCGATGAAATTAGTTCATTCGAAAAACCAAATAAACCATAGCGCGAGATCGAGTATTCAATTTGATTGATTACAAAAGGATCGTATCATGTTAAATGTAACAGTAGACCAAAACTACAATATAAATCTGAGAACTTTATCATTTAAATGTTAGTTCGATCAGTTTATATAAAGTGAAACATTTCTAGTATTCTTAAAAGCTAAGGATAATTGAATGTGCTTTTGTAAAGAGTTCATTTTGATATCATAGCAAGGGTTTTGTTTTGAATGGTTTGACCATTTAAATAGAATAATAAATATACAATAATAGACATGATTTAAGGTACAGTTGAGATGAAGAGAGTGAACATCATGCCTGCTTCATAAAGAAACAATAGAAACGAGAATTGTAATAGTAGTGATTGATACTTAACATTATAATTAGAAATGGGATTTATATTCCCAAATGTAATTTTGTGTAGAAAATTGTTTTTATAAGATTTATTTCTTTGAGTACATGATAATTGATCAAAGAACTTTCCGCTGCAAACTAGTTATAGTATATGAAATAAATAAATTATACTAAGTGAATGATGGACCTCCAAATTTAATATGCTATTAAAATAATGGAGGAAATAGTAAGAGCATGCCATATAACACTTATTGAATGAATCATAATATGAAAATTGTTTTCACAAAACGTACCTAACATTATTTATCAATAATGATTATATTTCGGTATTGAATGAGGAATAAACATAGCTATATTTAAATATGAATATTGTGAATATTCTTTATGAAATAAAATTACAATGTTGTATTTTTTTCATAACAAAAATGATGCGTGAAAAAATACATAAGTATCTAATATTATTTGTAGTTATTTTGAAATTATAGACTAGGCCATAGTTTTGAAAATAATTTTATTACATGATTTTGAATCATATGATACTGGTTATTGTATCTCAACAGCTAAGGGCTATGCACCCATTCGTGGGAGCATTATAAGAGTTGATGAACTCTTTGGATTGATACACATATATGTATACAATCATGAGTCTATTAATACCAAACTGTTTCCATGTACTTTGTCATATCCATTGATGAGTTATCAAAGAAATGAACATGTGTATTTGATACACATGTAGTATTTGATACACGTGTAGTATGTATATGGTAAACTCATAGAGTATAAAATAGAATTAAATAAAATAACATGCAATAGAAATGATTCGATTTGATCAAATGAGTGAGTATATTAGAAAAGTTCCAAACATGCCTAAAAATGAATAAAGATTCAAACTCAAAAGTCACTCCTCCATGTGATACATACTGATGCATCGGTAAGGAGTAATCAAACTTTATCGGACAATGTACGATTAATTATGAGTGAAGTTGAGTTAGTTTCTTTCTATACAGTAATGTACTCAAGAATAATACACAATGTTAATATTATTTCATCTAAATAACAGTCTACAAAATCACATAAGATGAGGGTTATAAGAAACTCCAACATATCCTAGGCCAAGGAGCTGGCGGGTTATGCGAGTTGAAAGATTGCACATTATAATTGTTCGTAAGGGATCTTGTACGAATCTCCCCAAAAGGATTTTGAAAGGACTGTCATTAGATGACATATTTATGTTTCAAACATAATTTTTCTAAACTAAAACCAAATTAGTTTTATAAATAAAAAATTTCATAAAACGTTTATGAATACATATTTTATTGTAATGAGAAACATTTGTTGTTTCAAGATATACCAACTTCAATACGAAGAAATTTTTTTGAGGAATTATTGGTAGTAAAATGGAATTGGATGCGATCCATGGATAGAATTAATAGTACGATATGAAATAAAATTAACTAACCTAAATAAATACATGGCATTAGAATGCCTAATAAGTATTCTCGCACATTAAAGAGAAAGTATGAGTTTCTTATCAATGTTGAAAATATACAATCCTGGATTGTTAATTAAACCATTGAGAGTGTTGACTCTATATGGTATGATGTGCAAATCCGAAATAATTCCAAGTAAGCTATCAAAATATATATTTTTGTGGTCGTAATTAAAGGGATATGATCTATTGACCACGACTGTGTCTTTATGAGTAAGACTAATGCCGTTGGAATAAAAAGAGCAACGTTGATAAAAATAATATCGCAAATTTCAATTGTTGAAATTAGCATAATAAGTTCGATATTCAACATGTTCAAGTCAATTCGGATTTACTCATAAAATTTTCGCTTGATAAGTCTTAGTGTTATGGCACATATGTATTGAAGCGGAAAATTCTGAATCATGATTTAGAATAAGCTATTTATACTTATTAACCAAAAATGTCTCGAAGTCAGTATGAGCGACATTGAGTTTGTGAGTCTTTAGATATGATCCAAGAATGATACGAAAGTATCATTTTATAAGAATCAAGATTGAATAAGTATCTTACTAGAAATATCAAATAGTTTGATTTTCAATCAAAGTGTAGAAGAAGCATGTGTTCATATGAAAGAATGTTTAAAGGTACATTGATATTTCTAAACTATAAGTAAACAACACGTTGTTGATTTTAACGATATACTTGTATTAAAATCACCCTTAATTTTTTTAATACTCAACATTGGATAAATAAATGATTTCTTTTATAGTAAGTATAAAACATATCGGGAATGTACCAAATGATATGCAAGTACAACTTGTTAAAATGTTTAATACGGAAAATGTATTTGCATTGGCAGTAGGAATTATCATACATGTTACATTGTCTACGATATCATGATTTATTGATATATTTGATAAATGAAGAAAATATCATGTAATAACTCGCATATTTAACGATTATATATTTAAATGTTTTATTTAAATATGACGTCGTTAGTCGGATTTAGGTCCGAAATGTTACTTTTTGCAAAAGGCCGAATTGGGGCTCGATACTACTCCCATTGAGTCCAAATTGGCATTTGCGATCTTTTTGAGTATAAACTTTGATATGTTTGGAGTAAATTGAGTTTTTCTACTTTTTCTAGTTGGGTTTTGTGTTTGGGTTCAGCCCACTAGCTAAATAAATACACTAACACAGCTCCTCTCCTCTCCAGTCACTCATTTCATTTTATAAAACTCAAGATAAAACTGAAAATGGGGGAAGAGAAGAGGAATTAGAAATTCCAAGCCCTAATCCTTCTTGCAAACTTCAATTCTTGCTCCAAAATCAAAGAGAAGCTATTGGTAAGCCTTCTCTTCATCTTCTCCAACTCTTTCTTCCTTCAATTTCAGAATGTATCCTAAGCCTAACTTAGGAAAATACTTGTTTTGATCTTAGATTGAAGCTTGTTGGGTTGAAGTAGAGATTGGTTGGTCTTCTCCTTGTAATTGAGCTCCTTCTCCTTCTTTGTTTTGGGTTAAAGGTGAGATTTTTATCTCACATCTATAACTATAATTATCTTTGCTTGTTAGGTATGAATTCCTAACACTTATTCATGTGCAATTGCTTTTGGTTTGGGTTGAATTGGTGAATATTCCAATTTTTAGTGTTTTGGGTCCAAATCTTTAAATCCTAACTTTGATGTTTTGATCATGTTTTGGTGATGCATCGAGGAGCATATAAGGCCGGGTTGCCTATTGGCATAAACCCTTAGAGCCTATGTTCGTCCGGTTTCATTTTGGAAGAGTTTGCTCTTTATTTGGATAGGCTGAAAAACAGCCTAGGCATGGTTTAGTCGATTGAATTCTCTGTTTAGTCGACTGAACTAGGAAATAGAATGTTTCCAGGCATGATTCAGTCGACCGGATACTCTGTTAAGTCGACTGAACCTGGAAACAGAAAGTTTCCAGGCAGAATTCAGTCAACTGAAAATCTCTGTTCAGTCAACTTAATTTGCTATTTAGTCAACTGAAATCTCTGTTTAGTCAACTGAATTTGCTGTTTCAGCCCACTTTGCCTTTTGGGATTGAATTTCCAATTTGAATCGATTCGTGATGATCCTATTTCATTTATTTTGACTTTGATGATTCCTTTTTAATTTCAATCCATGGGTTTTTATAAAATAATCTTTTAAATTGTATTAAAAGATTGCATCTCTAATTTATAAATTCTATTTAAAATACACACACAAATTCGCACTTCGAGCGAAGTGGAAAGGAGATTAAATGGTTAGGTAAAACACGGACCATGAATCCGTGTGTTTATCTTTTCGATTGATCCCCGACCTATTCGATTGATTGTTTTGACCTTTTGGTCTGGTTTACCAATGAGATAAGGTAAACTTTGTACTGCTTTGAGTGTGAAATTAACTAACAGATAGTAAACCGTTTAGTAAGAACGGACGGTTGTGGGACTCACGTTACCCCTTTTCGGATTCCTTTTCGAGAGTTGTGACACTTTCTGCCAGTTAGTTGTGTCCAGTACTGGGCCTTCAGACCTTCACCACTACAGTTTGTTGCCTTCGAGTGTGTTGCTTTCGGGTTTGCACCTTCAGGTTTGTTGCCTTCGGGTGTGTTGCCTTTGGGTTTGCACCTTCAGGTTTGTTGCCTTCGGGTGTGTTGCCTTCGGGTTTGCACCTTCAGGTTTGTTGCCTTCGGGTTTGTTGCCTTCGGGCTTGTACCTTCGGGTTTGTGCCTTCGGGTTTGTTGCCCTATTGTATCGCTTTCGGAGTTGGTCTTTATGAGCGTCTCGAGTGATATTTGGGTTTGGAGCCTTCAGGCTTATGGATCCTTGTTTATACAGTACTGAGCACGTACAATTTTTTGACGTTTCATTGATATGTATATTCCCTAGGTATCGCCCTTCGGTGTTGGTCTTTTTGAGCCGCACGATATATAGCGATTACCTTATGGAACTTGTGTTACCTTCATTGGTATTTTTTATTGCCTTTTTGGCTTGTTTTAGGATATTCATATCCTTTGTTTATTGTGTTATCGATGGTATGAGGCTTGTCTTGTTATGATTCATCTTTTGTTAGATGATTGATGTATCTCTTATAGAGATATTTGTTATACTTTATGACTTTGCAGGTTATTGTTGTTCGGTTTATCTAACTGATTTGTTTAGCTAGACTGACCCGTGTGTTTATACTCGGGTCAAACCGAGTTGATTCAGGTTAGGTGCTTCTGGACTTAGCCTATTTTGCTTCCGCATGGACTACTTCACTAGCTTTTGTGTAGTCCTTTTTATTGTAACTCTGATATGTATTCTTTTGAATTCGTTTGTATATTGTGATTTGCTATACCACTTGACATGTATCAGTCTGTATACTCTATTATGTATCTGTATGTGTATATGATGATCTACTGTTCTGTGATGTATATTACATTTGAGTTGTTATATTCTGTTCTGATAGATCCTCCAACCACCTATGATTTTGTTTTAAGTATTCATTGGATATGTCGGCCTGCTTGGTATGACTATTGTCGATGTATTCAATAGATAGTTAGAGCAAGGCTATAGATGGTCGCTCCTAACCAGCCTTATTCTCTGTGTTAGTTAACGGCACTACCCTGTAGTGTCCTTGGCTAACGTGGGTATAGAGGTGGGGCGTCAAAGCTTGGTATTAGAGCCTGGTTCAGAACAAAATATGATAAACACAGAATAGAAGCATATATTCCAGTACATCAAAATGTATAAGTGATACGAATCTTTGAACCATCGTGCCACTATTCCTTTTGTGCCTTGGTGGTAGATAGAATGTGGGAATACGTCTAGGATTGCATTTTGTTTCGTAGTATTCCACATTTGGATTAATGACATCTACCTTGTGAATAATCTTGTTCTTATCTAACTTTCAGCTTATGGCTGGAAGAGGCGGAGGACGACGTTCGGATGCTAGGCAATCCAGTGGCTCACATCCGGATGGCTTTTGTATGTCTAATGATCAGTTTTTGGAATGGTTTAGGAGCACACAGCCTCCATCTCCTACTCGAACCTCTCCTCCATGCAAGTCCACCTTCGCACGATTGTGCAGTGATTTTTCTCATCTTGGAGGGAAGCCGTTTAAAGGCTCCGAGATTGTTCTTGTGGTCCAAGCTTGGATTCACTTGTGCGAGCATATTTTCTCTTGCATGGATCTTTCTGATCATGATAAAGTTCTTGTAACTTCTAGCTTATTGCAAGAGCGTGCTCTTGATTGGTACGAGCTTCTTTCAGCCGAATTTGATGAGTCTGCTCTTTCTTGGACTCGGTTTCAGGAATGATTCGAACTCAGGTTCGTTCCTGAATCTGAGAAAGTTTTATTGGCCCGTCGCTTTCTTGAGTTGAAGCAAGGGGAGTCTTCCATTTTTGAGTATGTTTCATCATTCGAGGCCTTATCTAAGTATGGTCTTGAATTCATTAGCACCTCGTATAGGAAGAATCTGAAGTTTGTATCTGGTCTTAAGAAATGTCTCAAGAAGTCTTTAATGCTCTAGCTTAAGCTTTCCTTTAAGGAGTTAGTTGATTCAGCACTTCATCTCGAAGCCTTCGAGAAGGAGTGTGATTGTGGGGATGATGTTGGGGTTCGCAAGAACACCAACAAGAAGCAGTTTCCATTCAGTAAGCGGAAATTTTTCCCTTCCAAGAAGAAAAAGCCTATTGAATCTAATTCTCAGTCTCAGTCTTCTGGAACACCTTCCATTCGGAAGTGTTTCAATTGTGGTTCTTCTGATCATATGATTCGAGCTTGTTCTAAGCCTCTCTTCTGCTGCTATTGTAAGAAGGAAGGCCATCGTCTTTCCACTTGTCCTATTGCTCCGAATAATTCTCAATCTGGTAAGCTAAATATAGCAGATGCTTCTGGAGGTTCTTCCCAGGGATAAGGTATATCTCCATTCGTTTTGAATGTTCCTATTTATTCTTTAAACCCACATGACGAGGAAAAATGTTATTTCTCTCATTTGGGTAGTTTGTAAAATTTTCCGGTATTTTTGAGCTTATCTTAGGATTATCTCCTAAGAAATCTTTAGAGTGGTGTTAAGGTCTTTTTAGCTTGACCTTGCCGTCGGCTTTCATTAGCTTCGAGTTGCGGAAGTTAGCCTTCCATTTACTGCATTCCGTACTCGTTATGATTCTTATCAATGACTTTTTATGTCATTCATTTTGTCTAGCTTATTCTTACATTTTATGAACCGATTATTCTATGAATATTCTGTGACTCCTTTTTGTATTTATTGTTTTGGATGGAAAACAGCAATTTAAAATTTTGCAAATCTTTTCATAAGATATTTATAAGTATAAATGGATTTTTGTTCTTGAAACGAACAAAGAATTTTCATAAAGTTTTTAAGAGCCATTTTCATTATATAGAAGATGGATTTGTGATTGTATTGCCCATTGAGTGCTTTAAGAATTCTGATCGATGCGCTCGATAAACGTTATCGATAGGAATCTCCTAAACCCTTTGGTGAGACAATTTGACACAACAAATTGACTTATAAAAAGTAATTTTTTCTAGAAAAATGATTACATAAAGATAATTGTAATTTTGGAAGTTTTAGCTTTTCGGGAAAGAATATTATTTAAAGGAGCTCTTTTTCGAAACGCATATCCTTGTGGTCCCCGAAGGGAACCAAAACTTCATTATTTGCACCGATACTAGTCATATTGGTTTGGGTTTCGTTCTCTTGCAAAATAGAACGTGCTATCTTTTATGATTCTAAATAATTGAAGCCTACCGAGACTAGGTATACCACTTATGATCTAGTGCTCGCGGCTATTGATTTCACTTTTAGTGCGGCGTCATTGTTTTTGGGGAAGAAATTTGTTCTCCTCCTCGATCGTTTTTTAATATTTATTTTCTCACAAGGAACTTAATTTGTGTCAACAACGTTGGCTTGAGTTTCTTTCCTCCTATGACTTTGGTATCCATTATACCCCTGATAAGGGTAATCGTGTTGATGATGCGCTTAGTCGCAAACATTCGGTTGTTGTTTCTATGATGCTTGCCGAGTGGGATATTCTTAAGACTCTATCTTTTTGTGAAATTCGTGATCGAGCTTCATATTCTCATTCTCCTATTCTATTATTTATTTTGGGAGCTCGACCCTTTTTATTGGATCGTATTGACGATGCTCAGCGGCGTGATCCTGATTTGTTGCATCTTATTTAGCTTAGTGAGTCTGGATCCTGTGATGAAGCGTTGCGGGATTTCAGCATTGAATCTCATGGGTGTCTTCGCAATAAGAACCATCTTTTTGTGCCTTCTGATTTTACACTTAGACATGACATTCTTGATAACTGTCACCATTCTAAGCATACCATTCATCCTGATAGTAGTAAGATGTATGCCGTTATGCATCGTCTTTATTATTGGGAAGGCATGAAGCGCGACGTGGCGAGTTATATGAGTAATTGCATAACTTGTCAGCATATTAAGGCCGAACATCAGCGTCTTTTGGGTCTTCTTCAACCTCTAGAGATTCCATTGTGGCAGATTTTCGTGGATTTCATTAACGGCCTACCTCGTTTGAGATCGGGCCATTCTAGAATCTGGATTATTGTTGATTGCCTCACCAAGTCTGCTTATTTTATTCCTATTAAATCTAATAGGAATGCTTCGCATTTGGCTTAGCTGTATGTTAAGGAAATCGTGAGACTTCACGGTGTTCCTAGTTCTATTGTAAGTGACCGTGATCCTTTGTTCACGAGTCATTTTTGGCAGAGTCTTCAGCAAGCTTTGGGAACAAAGCTTAATTTTAGCACAGCTTATCATCCGCAGTCTGACGGACAGACTGAGCGGGTGAATCATATCTTGGAAGATCTCCTCCGTATCTGTATTTTGATTTGGTGGTGGTTGGGAGGATTACCTACCTCTTGTAGAGTTCTCCTACAATAATAGTTTTCAGTCTACTACCGATATGGCCCCTTTCGAAGCCTTATACGGAAGGCCATGTCGATCACCTTCTTGTTGGTGGGAATCTGGGGAGAAGCTTATTCTTGGCCCAGATTTTGTTCGTGATTCTTCCGAGAAGATTGATTTGATTCGTTTGAGAATGAAAGAGGAACAGAGCCACCAGAAGTCCTACGCGGACAACCGTAGGAAACCTCTCGAGTTATCAATTGGTGATCTTGTCTTTATTCGTGTTTCTCCTTTGAAGGGGGTTATGTGTTTCAGTACAACTGCGAAATTGGCTCCTCGCTTTATAGGACCATTTTCTATTACTGAACGTATTGGCCCTGTGGCTTATAGAGTTTTACTTCCTACTCATTTATCTGGCATTCACGACGTGTTTCATGTCTCTCAACTTTGGAAGTGTCTTCGAGAATCGGATTCTGTTATCGGTTCTCCTGATTCACTTGAGCTTGAGGTCTCACCAGACTTATCTATTGTACAACAACCTACTCGCGTGCTTGCCACGGAGGTGCGACACCTTCAAAAACAAGGACGTGCCGCTCATTAAAGTTCAATGGTCCGCTATTCCCAATGACTGTACTTGGGAAACTAGAGAGTTTATCGAGCGATCTTATGCTAGTTTTCTACCTTTGATTGGGAACGGTGAGAATATCTTTTCATCTCAAGCTTATTTCCTTTTCTTTCGAATGTTGTATGTATGTAGTTGTTACAAATATTGTCTCTGGAAATTGCGAGGACGCAATTTTGTAAGGAGGGGAGATCTGTAACAACCCGCATATTTAACGATTATATATTTAAATGTTTTATTTAAATATGGCGTCGTTGGTCGGATTTAGGTCTGAAATGTTACTTTTTGCAAACGGCCGAATTGGGCTCGATACCACTCCCATTGAGTCCAAAATGGCGTTTGCGATCTTTTTGAGTATAAACCTTGATATGTTTGGAGTAAATTGAGTTTTGCTACTTTTTCTAGTTGGGTTTTGGGTTTGGGTTCAGCCCACTAGCTAACTAAATACCCTACCTCAGCCCCTCTCCTCTACACTCACTCATTTCATTTTATAAAACTCAAGCTAAAACTGAAAATGGGGGAAGAGAAGAGGAATTAGAAATTCCAAGCCCTAGTTCTTCTTGCAAACTTGAATTCTTTCTCCAAAATCAAAGAGAAGCTATTGGTAAGCCTTCTCTTCATCTTCTCCAACTCTTTCTTCTTTCAATTTCAGAATGTTTCCTAAACCTAACTTAGGAAAATACTTGTTTTGATCTTAGATTGAAGCTTGTTGGGTTGAAGTAGAGATTGGTTAGTCTTCTCCTTGTAATTGATCTCCTTCTCCTTCTTTGTTTTGGGTTAAAGGTGAGATTTTTATCTCACGTCTATAACTATAATTATCTTTGGTTGTTAGGTATGAAGTCCTAACACTTATTCATGTGCAATTGCTTTTGGTTTGGGTTGAATTGGTGAATATTCCTGTAACGACCCAGAATTTTTAGTAATTAAAATTTGAATATTTGATTAATTTTAAATATTAATAAGTGAATTTATAAGTCGAATAAATTTTTATTCGAGTAATTGGATTTAATTGGATAATTAAATCGATAATTTAATATGTTAAATTATGGAAATAATTGAAAATTGGGTTAAATATGATTGAAAATGATTTGTAAAATTTTATTTTATCATGTTGGAGTTAGAATGATATTTTAGAACTTTTAAAATCGAATTAAGAGTTAATTTGTGAAAATTGAATATTTTAATATTAAAATCGACTAGTGAAAATAGTCAATTTTTGAGCAGTCTCAGAATTGGACGAAAGCAGTTCCATTGGATCCGTAATAGTTAGTTATTACCGAATCTCAATTTTCGTGTCAATCGGAGTTGTCGTTTGATCGTGGCAGCTCGAAACGCATCGAATTATTTTTAATATTAATTTGGCGAGTTATAAATAGCCATTTTTCAAAAAGTCTCGGATTTCGACGAAATCAATTTCGTCGGATCCGTAATGTGATATTATTGTAAGGTTTAAAATTTCGTATCAATTGGATTTACCGTTTGTCCTGTACAAATTAAAACGCCTAGAAAATCGCTTAAATCGGTTTAATTTAAATTGAATGTTTATTGCCATAACTCGCACAGATGTCAGAATTAGCTTCCGAAACCTGTTCCATTGTGTCCGGAACGCGGGGTAAACCCTAGAAACGCTGGTTACGGCGCGTGAATCGGAGTTCGGAATTTCCGGAATGAATAGTGTCGTTCGTTCTTCTATAAATAGCCCCCTCTCTCTCATAAATTAGAAAGAAAAAAAAACCCTAATTCCTAAACCTAGCCGCCAATTTCAGATTCAAAGGCCAGAAACTTCCCAAATTCATTCCTTAATCTCTCCCAATCTACAAACAATTAGAAGATGTGATCAACTACAAACATGTAGAGCTCGACGAGAGCTTTCGATCTATACGGTGATGATGGGGTTTAGTGTCGCGTAGAGGGAGCAAAGGAGGGCCGACAGTCGCAAGTTGCGCACGCAACTTGAGGAGGTAGGGGGGGTTGAACTTCAAGTTGTTCATGGTGGAGGTAGCTCTTGCAATGGGCTTCAATATGGAGGTGGTTTGATGAAGTTTAGTCGAGTATTGGAGGAGCAAGATGGAACCCTAGTTTTGTGTTCATGGGTTTGAGCTTGCGTTTGTTTCCTGGAGATGATTTGCGTAATGAAGAAGATGGGGGGGTGTGCGGCCTGATGTGTTTGGGTTTGAGATGGAGGGCCATGATTAAAAGTTAGGTTTATAATATAAAAAAAAATTTGTTGTAATTGTTTATATAAAAATCGTGTAACTTCAAAACTTCATAACTTTTTCATACGAGGTCGAAAACGCGCGAAACCAGTTGCGTTGGAATCGTATGGACGAGCACTACGCGATGGAATTGGATTGGAGTCGTTTGGAGTTAGTGAGAATTTTGGGTAAAATTAAACGTTCGTTTAATTTTATTCGAAATAAATCGCTAAAACGAAATTGAAATCAAGGTGAGAACTTCTCACTCAATCAAATCAGTTTCGATTTTATTTTAAATAGTTAGATTTAAAATATTTGAATGCATGTTTGAATGATGATTGTTATCTATTGATTGTTAAAATAGACATTATGCGCCGTTAGTAAGCGGATGTTATTTATTAAAAACATATACCGCGAATATTTCATAAACAGTGAAATTGGTATTATATATAATAGCAATATATATATATATTGGCATATGTATATATTGGAGTTATTGATTTCCCGCATTTGTATAGCGGATGAGACCCTATTACGCCGTCTATTAAGCGGATAATATTTTAAATCCCATATACCGCGATAATTCCGTACTGGAGCGGAATTGGTATTGTGCTAATGTTTGTGGATGCAGGAAAACAGGTTAGAGGGATCCAACTGGATTCCTCAACAGTATTTATTTGATTTCAGATATTTTGATATTTGATGGACTATCATATACGATATATGATGTCGTTGTCATGATTGACTATTTGGTATGTAGCATCATTGGACCAAATTTGAAACTTTAAAATTATTTTTAAAGTGATTTTTGAAAATATACTATATGTTTGGAATTGATCCATTTTAAATAAATAAACGTTATACTTTTAAAAGTTATAAAAACTATGATTTTTGAGAAATACGGTTAAAGTTGATTTTTGAGAAATATAGTAAAAAAACTAATTTTTGAGAATATGATGCTAATGATTTTATAAAATAGTTAAATCGAAATTTTTGAATTTATTGTGAAAAGTTTAAATATAGGATTTATAAAATTTAATTATTTTATAAATCAAAATGATGAAATTATAAAGGAGTTTAAAGATGTTTTAAAATAATAGTATAAATTGATTATATAAAGGATTTATAAATTGATGTTTATAAATTCAAAACATTTGAATTATAAAACGAGTTTTTATAAGTGTTTGAATGAAGTGAAAATGGATTGCATAAGTGAATGGAATTTATAAAATTATAAATGGTGAAGTTATAAGTGAAATTTATAAATAATAAGATTTATAAATTTCGTGAAGTTATTAAAGAATGGTTTTGGATAAATAATTGAATCTTATAAGTTATAAGATTTATAATTATGAAGTTCAAAGGAACGATTTTTTGCAAACAAATAAATTATAAGTATTTCACTTATAATATGAACTTTTAGTATATCATTGAGATATGAATTGAGATAGGTTAATAAAGGAATTTATAAAAGGAGTTGCTATAAAATAAATAGAAAAGGAATTTATAAACGTTGTATTATAAATTCGTAAACAACTTATTTTGATAAGTAAATTGTTATAACTTATTTATGGAGTTATATTCACGTTTTTGATTGTGAATAATAATTTAAAATAAAATGAATAGAAATGATGAGATTGTTAATTGAAGTATATTCACATTTTTGAATAGTGAATAATATGTTAAAGAAAATGTTTGAATGTGATGTTTTAAATAGAAATTAAAACGATCTAACGATGTTTTAAAATGTGTTGAAATTCGAAACCATGGATTTCAACATTTATTGTTGAAATAGACGTTTTCGAGAAATAAAAGGAAATGGTGGACTATAACACTGTTGTTATAGTAAATGATTTCCGAAAGGAAATGTTTTGTATAGTATTGGGATTTATATATCTATTTTAATTTCAAATCCCTATACTAGTGATTTTGGGTTGTCGTAACGATGTTTTACGCAACATTCGTTTTGGCCCAAATAAATATGTTTAAGAGAATGATTTCCTTAAAGGATGAAATATATACATAATCTCGATTTAAGTATACTGAATATTTTCCAAAGGTTGAAAATAAATTAAATTTGTGAATTACTTATGAATAAATAAGTATGGAAATGTTTTTCCAATGTGAAATGAAACGTTTTGAGAATTTATCTTTTTGAAGATAAATTGAAATGAATAATTGAAATCATATATTCATAGATATTTTGAAATATACATTCACTATGGAATTTATAAAAGAAAGGGGAAGTTGTTTAAAATTAAATATTGATTTATTTTTGAAGTGTGAAAATTTTATATCTTGTAAAGATATTTTGGAAAATAAATAATTTGGAAAATTATTTGGAAACTGGTGATGTGTGCATATCAATTGATAGTTCAATAACCGACTATCAATATTTCCCTTTGAATGGGTATTTGATGTGATTTGTTTGAATTTGAATGCCACACTTATTTTTGAATAAGCGCTCACTATTCGGGTTAACCGGGAAAGGACCATGGGGTCGTATAACCCATTCCGAATATGTGATACGTCGTTATGAATTGTGTTTGAAGATCGGTGTTGAAGACCCGGTATTTGCGAGAGCGATAGGATGACCTGTCGATTGACTCTGCACCGAGTTGCTCCGGTATAGAGTTCTCCATATGTGATGGTGAATCCGATCAGGATTGTGAATATCCGGATTGCAAGGACTTCTTTGTAAGTGCCTTCGGTTTTGTTCGAGCCCGGAACAGACTTGTATGGATTGTATGTCTGACGTTACAAATTAAGATATAAAGCAGATTTCTTTCAAATATATTTCTGTTGGTGGCGGAGAATTTATTCTTTTAGCTTAACACCCTTCTCTGAGACGTACGAGCTCAGAGGTTATGTAGTTGAATGTTATCGGCGATATATTCCCAATTTGGTAATGTGACATGCTGAGTGTTGCTGTTAAATGATCATTGTGTTGATTATTTGTGATAGGATCATTTGTTTGATCGTCTATCCTGGTGATCATTTCTATGATCATTTGTTGACCCAAAGCATGGCTTTTGTATAAAGTATGTTTTTGTGGACATGACTTCGTCGAGCCTCACACCTCGGGAATGGTCAAAACAGGAAAGATGCAGCAAGGTTATGAGGGGTAGCGCCCTTTAGGATATGTGCATTTCCTTCTGGAAAAGGGTGGTATCATGGTATGGAGCCCAGATACTTACTCATGTTGAAAACACTTTATGATTGTGTGAATTGATTGCGAGCGCTCGGTTGAAAGGTCCCAAAGGACCGGGGGATGGCATATTCGGTCAGTTGTTACTCAGTTAGGGGTAACCCGGCCTTGTGTTGGTAGAGATCCGGTTTGGTTCTCGGGGATGTCCATCCAGAGGCATTCTCATGTGGCAATGGGAAGTTCCTTGGCCTGATCATTCGTTGGAAATCCAAAGAAACAATACGAGACTTGTACGGTTTTAGTTGTATAACCTGCTATGGAATGTGGCGGTAACCTGCTGTTGAACATAGTTAGATATAGTAGGCATACGATAATGGTCGTATGTTGGCTAAGATTTATATTCTACTTTCGAAATGAATTTTTCCTACACTATGCACTAGTAATAACATCAAATGTTCTTTTTAATGCGTATCAAGCATTTTTGACTATCATAAGGAGAAATCTCCTCCGATTCTGCGTTTGCATTGTGTGTGTGTGCGGGAGGCCTTATGGTAGTCTCATTTTTAAAAGCATTGCGAATTGAATTTAAAAATATTCCTCTATTTTGATTTTAAAGATAAATAAACTGTTTTGAGTTCCCACACCAATCACATGACTGACTCGGAGTTTATTGTTTTCCTTCCTAAACTCTGGGTGCCCACCAATTTCCACACGGGCAGTCAAGAGTTAGGTTTATCAGGATATTCTGGATATTCTGGAGTTGCTGGAGGCAAGCTGGATGGCATGGCGTATTACTAGTATATAGTATTTCTTTTTCCGCTGTTTGATGTTGTTTGTTGTTGTTATACACTCTGATGTAATGATGATATGATGTGATGTAATGTAATAACTGATATAGTTCTTTGTTTAAAGATTATTCATTTATTATTATATGTTGTTCCGCTGCGAATTGTGAGATTCTGATATTGTTCTGTTGTTTTCTTTCAGTTCTATTTTCTATCTTTTCTCTCTTCTTCTACCTCTTTCTTCTTCTTTCCTTTTCTTAAACCATAACATTTCGGGTTTCCGGCCTTCGATTTCTCGGCAGTCGATAAAGTGAGTATCGATGTTGAATTTTCGAAAGTCGAAAAATTCCGGGACGTTACATCTGGTATCAGAGCATATGGTTAAGCGACAACCATGGTTCTGTTGGGTATTACTCATTAGAGATAGAGTCAGTAGTGCTCTAGAATGAGTTTGAGTGTAATAATAGCTATGAGAGCGTATTTGTTAGTGAATATGAAATTGTTTTATATTGTGATGATTGGTTTATTGAGTGGCATATGAACTTTCGTCAGCACGGTCTGTACAACTATGCCGAAGGGGTTTATAAACACTTGAATAGAACAATTCGACACAGTATTGTTTTAAATTGGGTAAATGAAATAATTTTGCCTTGATTATATATTTATATATAAAAGAAATAATTTTTCAGAATTATTAAAGTGTATATAAGTTGATTGTTTAGATGTTTGAATAATCTAAATTGAAGGATAATTGTATAAGTAAAATGAATTATAAGAATTGAATTATAATTAATGTGATTTACAATGGTGAAATAAACTTATATATATGAGAAGTGAAACTATATGAATATATTTATGAATATGAGTTGTAAATAAAAATGAATTACCAATTGAATGAATTAATGGATTGAATGTAAATCAATTGAATGTGAATTAAATTGATATGAAATAATGGATATAAGTGTAATTCATTAAAATCTAATGTTATTGGAAGTTGAAAGATTGAATGAAAATCAATTTAATAAAACCAATTGAAAGTAAAGGTGTTAAACCAAACTGAATGAATATAAGTAAAGGAATTTGGTTGTAATTGATATACATTGATTGTTATATGGTTGTTAGTTAGTTGATTGTATATAATTCATTAAGTATTAATGAAATTGGAAGCTAAAGTAATTGGAATTCAATTGGAAGTTAAGTGAATCTTAAATAAAATTGAATTTGATTTGGAAGTGAACCAACTTGAATATGAATTAGTGAATATAAACTAATTGAAAATGAATGTTAGTAAAAACATCCACTGTTAATGAATCAAATGTGATTAAATTGAAAACCATTTCATTGAATATTAATGAGAATATGAATGAATATATACTGGTTATGAATTTGTTGGATGATAGTTGGTTGATGGTTGAATATATTACTTTTACTGCATTTGCTATGTTGACATATATAGTTATTATGTTACTATATGTTGATGTTTGCATTTGTTACTATATGTTACTATATGGTTCTCATGTTGTTTGTTGAGTGTTTAGTAGGTGCGGATCGCGTTTGCTTCGCATTTGGAGCTCGCTTTTGCGCTATATTAGCCGTATATGCTTGCTAATAAAATATAAGGTACATATCTCGGATTACATACCGTACTTTTATACTTTTTTCCCTGCGGGATGCCTCATTACTTGATGAGATGTATATTTGTGATATATATACTGTCATTTTTTTTCGGATCGAGCCGCGCAAAGGAGACTATGGCGAATTTTTCCGGAAATTTAAGGCGTTAGAAAATTTTGAGGAAAATTGGAAAATTTTGAAAACTTTAACTTTGATTTGAAGTTGAAGGTTAAACAATAGTAGTTGTTTTTGAAAAGATAACTAAGTATGATTTGAAAACTTAGTAAAGTATGGTGAGAAGTTTAAAATTTGTTTTGGAAAGTTAATAAATTCTATAACTTTTCTTACTTGTTAATTTCGAGGACGAAATTCTTTTAAGGGGGAAGATTGTAACGACCCAGAATTTTTAGTAATTAAAATTTGAATATTTGATTAATTTTAAATATTAATAAGTGAATTTATAAGTCGAATAAATTTTTATTCGAATAATTGGATTTAATTGGATAATTAAATCGATAATTTAATATGTTAAATTATGGAAATAATTGAAAATTGGGTTAAATATGATTGAAAATGATTTGTAAAATTTTATTCTATCATGTTGGAGTTAGAATGATATTTTAGAACTTTTAAAATCGAATTAAGAGTTAATTTGTGAAAATTGAATATTTTAATATTAAAATCGACTAGTGAAAATAGTCAATTTTTGAACAGTCTCAGAATTGGACGAAACCAGTTCCATTGGATCCGTAATAGTTAGTTATTACCGGATTTCAATTTTCGTGTCAATCGGAGTTGTCGTTTGATCGTGGCAGCTCGAAACGCATCGAATTATTTTTAATATTAATTTGGCGAGTTAAAATAGCCATTTTTCAAAAAGTCTTGGATTTCGACGAAATCAGTTTCGTCGGATCCGTAATGTGATATTATTGTAAGGTTTAAAATTTCGTGTCAATTGGATTTACCGTTTGTCCTGTACAAATTAAAACGCCTAGAAAATCGCTTAAATCGGTTTAATTTAAATTGAACGTTTATTGCCATAACTCGCACAGATGTCAGAATTAGCTTCCAAAACTTGTTCCATTGTGTCCGGAACGCGGGGTAAACCCTAGAAACGCTGGTTACGGCGCGTGAATCGGAGTTCGGAATTTCCGGAATGAATAGTGTCGTTCGTTCTTCTATAAATAGCCCCCTCTCTCTCATAAATTAGAAAGAAAAAAAAAACCCTAATTCCTAAACCTAGCCGCCACTTTCAGATTCAAAGGCCAGAAACTTCCCAAATTCATTCCTTAATCTCTCCCAATCTACAAACAATTAGAAGATGTGATCAACTACAAACATGTAGAGCTCGACGAGAGCTTTCGATCTATACGGTGATGATGGGGTTTAGTGTCGCGTAGAGGGAGCAAAGGAGGGCCGACAGTCGCAAGTTGCGCACGCAACTTGAGGAGGTAGGGGGGGTCGAACTTCAAGTTGTTCGTGGTGGAGGTAGCTCTTGCAATGGGCTTCAATATGGAGGTGGTTTGATGAAGTTTAGTCGAGTATTGGAGGAGCAAGATGGAACCCTAGTTTTGTGTTCATGGGTTTGAGCTTGCGTTTGTTTCCTGGAGATGATTTGCGTGATGAAGAAGATGGGGGGGTGTGCGGCCTGATGTGTTTGGGTTTGAGATGGAGGGCCATGATTAAAAGTTAGGTTTATAATATAAAAAAAAAATTGTTGTAATTGTTTATATAAAAATCATGTAACTTCAAAACTTCATAACTTTTTCATACGAGGTCGAAAACGCACGAAACCAGTTGCGTTGGAATCGTATGGACGAGCACTACGCGATGGAATTGGATTGGAGTCGTTTGGAGTTAGTGAGAATTTTGGGTAAAATTAAACGTTCGTTTAATTTTATTCGAAATAAATCGCTAAAACGAAATTGAAATCAAGGTGAGAACTTCTCACTCAATCGAATCAGTTTCGATTTTATTTTAAATAGTTAGATTTAAAATATTTGAATGCATGTTTGAATGATGATTGTTATCTATTGATTGTTAAAATAGACATTATGCGCCGTTAGTAAGCGGATGTTATTTATTAAAAACATATACCGCGAATATTTCATAAACAGTGAAATTGGTATTATATATAATAGCAATATATATATATTGGCATATGTATATATTGGAGTTATTGATTTCCCGCATTTGTATAGCGGATGAGACCCTATTACGCCGTCTATTAAACGGATAATATTTTAAATCCCATATACCGCGATAATTCCGTACTGGAGCGGAATTGGTATTGTGCTAATGTTTGTGGATGCAGGAAAACAGGTTGGAGGGATCCAACTGGATTCCTCAACAGTATTTATTTGATTTCAGATATTTTGATATTTGATGGACTATCATATACGATATATGATGTCGTTGTTGTCGTGATTGACTATTTGGTATGTAGCATCATTGGACCAAATTTGGAACTTTTAAATGATTTTTAAAGTGATTTTTGAAAATATACTATATGTTTGGAATTGATCCATTTTAAATAAATAAACGTTATACTTTTAAAAGTTATAAAAACTATGATTTTTGAGAAATACGGTTAAAGTTGATTTTTGAGAAATATAGTAAAAAACTGATTTTTGAGAATATGATGCTAATGATTTTATAAAATAGTTAAATCGGAATTTTTGAATTTATTATGAAAAGTTTAAATATAGGATTTATAAAATTTAATTATTTTATAAATCAAAATGATGAAATTATAAAGGAGTTTAAAGATGTTTTAAAATAATAGTATAAATTGATTTTATAAAGGATTTATAAATTGATATTTATAAATTTAAAACATTTGAATTATAAAACGAGTTTTTATAAGTGTTTGAATGAAGTGAAAATGGATTGCATAAGTGAATGGAATTTATAAAATTATAAATGGTGAAGTTATAAGTGAAATTTATAAATAATAAGATTTATAAATTTCGTGAAGTTATTAAAGAATGGTTTTTGATAAATAATTGAATCTTATAAGTTATAAGATTTATAATTATGAAGTTCAAAGGAACGATTTTTTGCAAACAAATAAATTATAAGTATTTCACTTATAATATGAACTTTTAGTATATCATTGAGATATGAATTGAGATAGGTTAATAAAGGAATTTATAAAAGCAGTTGATATAAAATAAATAGAAAAGGAATTTATAAACGTTGTATTATAAATTCGTAAACAACTTATTTTGATAAGTAAATTGTTATAACTTATTTATGGAGTTATATTCACGTTTTTGACTGTGAATAATACTTTAAAATAAAATGAATAGAAATGATGAGATTGTTAATTGAAGTATATTCACGTTTTTGAATAGTGAATAATATGTTAAAGAAAATGTTTGAATGTGATGTTTTAAATAGAAATTAAAACGATCTAACGATGTTTTAAAATGTGTTGAAATTCGAAACCATGGATTTCAACATTTATTGTTGAAATAGACGTTTTCGAGAAATAAAAGGAAATGGTGGACTATAACACTGTTGTTATAGTAAATGATTTCCGAAAGGAAATGTTTTGTATAGTATTGGGATTTATATATCTATTTTAATTTAGAATCCCTATACTAGTGATTTTGGGTTGTCCTAACGATGTTTTACGCAACATTCATTTTGGCCCAAATAAATATGTTTAAGAGAATGATTTCCTTAAAGGATGAAATATATACATAATCTCGATTTAAGTATACTGAATATTTTCCAAAGGTTGAAAATAAATTAAATTTGTGAATTACTTATGAATAAATAAGTATGGAAATGTTTTTCCAATGTGAAATGAAACGTTTTGAGAATTTATCTTTTTGAAGATAAATTGAAATGAATAATTGAAATCGTATATTCATAGATATTTTGAAATATACATTCACTATGGAATTTATAAAAGAAAGGGGAAGTTGTTTAAAAATAAATATTGATTTATTTTTGAAGTGTGAAAATTTTATATCTTGTAAAGATATTTTGGAAAATAAATAATTTGGAAAATTATTTGAAAACTGGTGATGTGTGCATATCAATTGATTGTTCAATAACCGACTATCAATATTTCCCTTTGAATGGGTATTTGATGTGATTTGTTTGAATTTGAATGCCACACTTATTTTTGAATAAGCGCTCACTATTCGGGTTAACCGGGAAAGGACCATGGGGTCGTATAACCCATTCCGAATATGTGATACGTCGTTATGAATTGCATTTGAAGATCGGTGTTGAAGACCCGGTATTTGCGAGAGCGATAGGATGACCTGTCGATTGACTCTGCACCGAGTTGCTCCGGTATAGAGTTCTCCATATGTGATGGTGAATCCGATCAGGATTGTGAATATCCGGATTGCAAGGACTTCTTTGTAAGTGCCTTCGGTTTTGTTCGAGCCCGGAACAGACTTGTATGGATTGTATGTCTGACGTTACAAATTGAGATATAAAGCAGATTTCTTTCAAATATATTTCTGTTGGTGGCGGAGAATTTATTCTTTTAGCTTAACACCCTTCTCTGAGACGTACGAGCTCAGAGGTTATGTAGTTGAATGTTATCAGCGATATATTCCCAATTTGGTAATGTGACATGCTGAGTGTTGCTGTTAAATGATCATTGTGTTGATTATTTGTGATAGGATCATTTGTTTGATCGTCTATCCTGGTGATCATTTCTATGATCATTTGTTGACCCAAAACATGGCTTTTGTATAAAGTATGTTTTTGTGGACGTGACTTCGTCGAGCCTCACACCTCGGGAATGGTCAAAACAGGAAAGATGCAGCAAGGTTATGAGGGGTAGCGCCCTTTAGGATATGTGGAAAAGGGTGGTATCAAGGTATGGAGCCCAGATACTTACTCATGTTGAAAACACTTTATGATTGTGTGAATTGATTGCGAGCGCTCGGTTGAAAGGTCCCAAAGGACCGGGGGATGGCATATTCGGTCAGTTGTTACTCAGTTAGGGGTAACCCGGCCTTGTGTTGGTAGAGATCCGGTTTGGTTCTCGGGGATGTCCATCCAGAGGCATTCTCATGTGGCAATGGGAAGTTCCTTGGCCTGATCATTCGTTGGAAATCCAAAGAAACAATACGAGACTTGTACGGTTTTAGTTGTATAACCTGCTATGGAATGTGGCGGTAACCTGCTATTGAACATAGTTAGCTATAGTAGGCATACGATAATGGTCGTATGTTGGCTAAGATTTATATTCTACTTTCGAAATGAATTTTTCCTACACTATGCACTAGTAATAATATCAAATGTTCTTTTTAATGCGTATCAAGAATTTTTGACTATCATAAGGAGAAATCTCCTCCGATTCTGCGTTTGCATTGTGTGTGTGTGCGGGAGGCCTTATGGTAGTCTCATTTTTAAAAGCATTGCGAATTGACTTTAAAAATATTCCTCTATTTTGATTTTAAAGATAAATAAACTGTTTTGAGTTCCCACACCAGTCACATGACTGACTCGGAGTTTATTGTTTTCCTTCCTAAACTCTGGGTGCCCACCAATTTCCACACGGGCAGTCAAGAGTTAGGTTTATCAGGATATTCTGGATATTCTGGAGTTGCTGGAGGCAAGCTGGATGGCATGGCGTATTACTAGTATATAGTATTTCTTTTTCCACTGTTTGATGTTGTTTGTTGTTGTTGTACACTCTGATGTAATGATGATATGATGTGATGTAATGTAATAACTGATATAGTTCTTTGTTTAAAGATTATTCATTTATTATTATATGTTGTTCCGCTGCGAATTGTGAGATTCTGATATTGTTCTGTTGTTTTCTTTCAGTTCTATTTTCTATCTTTTCTCTCTTCTTCTACCTCTTTCTTCTTCTTTCCTTTTCTTAAACCATAACATTTCGGGTTTCCGGCCTTCGATTTCTCGGCAATCGATAAAGTGAGTATCGATGTTGAATTTTCGAAAGTCGAAAATTTCCGGGACGTTACATTCCAATTTTTAGTGTTTTGGGTCCAAATCTTTAAAGTCCTAACTTTGATGTTTTGATCATGTTTTGGTGATGCATCGAGTAGCATATAGGGCCGGGGTTCCTATTGGCATAAACCCTTAGCGTCTATGTTCGTCCGGTTGCATTTTGGAAGAGTTTGCTCTTTATTTGGATAGGATGAAAAACAGCCCATGCATGGTTTAGTCGACTGAATTCTCTGTTTAGTCGACTGAACCTAGAAATAGAATGTTTCCAGGCATGATTCAGTCGACTGAATACTCTGTTTAGTCGACTAAATCTGGAAACAGAAAGTTTTCAGGCAGAATTCAGTCAACTGAAAATCTCTGTTCAGTCAACTGAATTTGTTGTTTAGTCAACTAAAATCTCTGTTTAGTCAACTGAATTTGCTGTTTCATCCCACTTTGCCTTTTGGGATGAATTTCCAATTTGAATCGATTCGTGATGATCCTATTTGTTATTATCATTTATTTTGACTTTGATGATTCCTTTTTAATTTCAATCCACGGGTTTTTATAAAATAATCTTTTAAATTGTATTAAAAGCTTACTTCTCTAATTTATAAATTCTATTTAAAATACACACACAAATTCGCACTTCGAGCGGAGTGGAAAGGAGATTAAATGGTTAGGTAAAACACGGACCATGAATTCGTGCGTTTATCTTTTCGATTAATCCCCGACCTATCCGATTGATTGTTTTGACCTTTTGGTCTGGTTTACCAATGAGATGAGATAAACTTTGTATTGCTTTGAGTGTGAAATTAACTAACGGATAGTAAACCGTTTAGTGCGAACAGGTGGTTATGGGACTCACGTTACCGCTTTTCGGATTCCTTTTCGAGAGTTGTGACACATTCTGCAGTTAGTGGTGTCCATTACTGGGCCTTCGGACCTTCACCACTACGGTTTGTTGCCTTCGAGTGTGTTGCCTTCGGGTTTGCACCTTCAGGTTTGTTGCCTTCGGGTGTGTTGCCTTCGGGTTTGCACCTTCAGGTTTTTTGCCTTCGGGTGTGTTGCCTTCAGGTATGCACCTTCAGGTTTGTTGCCTTCGGGTATGTTGCCTTCGGGTTTGTACCTTCGGGTTTGTGCCATCGGGTTTGTTGCCCTATTGTATCCCTTTCGGAGTTGGTCTTTATGAGCCGCTCGAGTGATATTTAGGTTTGGAGCCTTCGGGCTTATGGATCCTTGTTTATACAGTACTGAGCACGTGCAATTTTTTGATGTTTCATTGATATGTATATTTCCTAGGTATCGCCCTTCGGTGTTGGTCTTTTTGAGCCGCACGATATATAGCGATTACCTTGTGGAACTAGTGTTACCTTCGTTGGTATTTGTTATTGCCTTTTTGGCTTGTTTTGGGATATTCGTATCCTTTGTTTATTGTGTTGCCGATGATATGAGGCTTGTCTTGTTATGATTCATCTTTTGTTAGATGATTGTTGTATCTCTTATAGAGATATTTGTTATACTTTATGACTTTGTAGGTTATTGTTGTTCAGTTTATCTAACTGATTTGTTTAGCTAGACTGACCCACATATTTATACTCGGGTCAGACCGAGTTGTTTCAGGTTAGGTGCTTCTGGACTTAGCCTATTTTGCTTCCGCATGGACTACTTCACTAGCTTTTGTGTAGTCCTTTTTATTGTAACTCGGATATGTATTCTTTTGAATTCGTCTGTATATTGTGGTTTGCTATACCACTTGACATATGTCAGTCTGTATACTCTGTTATGTATTTGTATGTGTATATGATGATCTACTGTTCTGTGATGTATATTACATTTGAGTTGTTATATTCTGTTCTGATAGATCCTCCAACCACCTATGGTTATGTTTTAAGTATTCATTGGATATGTCGACCTGCTTGGTATGAATTTTGTCGATGTATTCAATAGATAGTTAGAGCAAGGCTATAGATGGTCGCCCCTAACCAGCCTTATTCTCCGTGTTAGTTGACGGCATTACCCCGTAGTGTCCTTGGCTAACGTGGGTATAGAGGTGATGCATCACATATCAAATCCAAATTGATATCACTAAATGATTGTTTGAAGTGTTCTCATTTATTTATGAAATACTAGAGAATTATTTACAGAAACAAAAATACTTTATGAAGGAGTGTCCGCATTCGAACTTCATAAGTGTTATTGAGTATAATATGTCAATAATAACTTCAAGTTAAGAATATTTAAGTTGGAAATGTTTCAAATAAAAGACAATGGCTAATTCAACGAAAAAGGCTAAGTACATCGTCTAGAATAGCAATAAATTAAGAGCAGAATAATGAGAGACAAAACAATAAATAGCAATTAATACAATGAATATATTAATTGTGATTGAAAAAGAGTTGGACGATACAATTGCAAATTGTTTACTCAAATCAATTAAAGATAAGTATTTACTTCAGATTAAATGTTGAATTTTTACTTTCAACATATTTGTTCTCAGATTTATTCCTTCATTCTCAGCCATTTGAAATACATTATTAGCCAACCAATTTTTTTTATATTTTTCAATTCCAGTCGCTAAAAGTTAAATAACTCAATGCTACCTCTTTATTCTCCTGCGTTACAACCATTTACATTTTCCCCAAATTATATTCTTTTCGCAATGGCGGTTGTGTATATGTAGGGCCACTTAAATCTTAAACCGTCATCCTCCTACTCCCTATATATTCCTGATCGTCGCAACAGATTTCTTTTCCGCTTCTTCCTACCATCTCCATTGATACCAGGTAATGATTCTAATTTTGGTTAATTCGTACATCTGCTGTTGATTACTTTTACCTTATGTCATATAACGAACGCTGATTTGATTTAATGCATCATTTTCTTTTCGTTGTTTCCATAGATAACAATTTGGATGCTACCTCCATCGTTTAGATCTACTATTGTTCAGATATGATTTTTATCTTCTCCCTATTTTATGGCTGATTTCGTTGATTCTGTTTCTATGTTGCTTATGTATTACTGTTTGTTCAAAAGCTATTTTTTACTCTGCATGTTTGTTCTTCTCATTTATGGCTGATTACCTTAATTCCATTATTTGTCTCAGTGCTTACATATGAATGTTTTTGAAGAAAAGTCCTTACATCGTTTATAAGCTTTGTTTTTGCAATGTCCAGATTTGATATCTCCTTGCATCATTTATAAGCGTTGTTTAATCAAGTTGCAAATAATTAACTATTGTAATATGAATCGAATAGTATTCATTAGCTACCCCATCCAAATTTGATAAACTAGGTTCGTACACAAATAACTTTTTTGTACCTATGTTATTGTGTTGGTAATAGTGGTGCATTTGATGCAAATATAGCCTGCATTTTTAGATTTACTAATTTCTTCATTTTGCATAGTCTTTACAGGCTTACTGTATTATACCTGAATGGACGAATAGATAACATTCATGACACGTTTGGATGACATATTTAAAATTGGTTCATCTTTTTTAAAGTGGGTTATGTCAGGTTTGAGTGCAGTGGTTCGCCAACTTCCACCGTTTCGTAATATGCTACTTTTTCTATACCCTTTTTTGTGATTTCATTGGCTAATCGGTTTATACTCATCAAATCTTCCATCTTGCATGACATGGTGTAAAATTACCTTCTTCGTTTTGAGTTGCTTCTGGTGTATGCAATTAAATCAATCAATTGAATTTTTCTCCTAATTTATATGTGCAAGATGATTCTATAAAAAATCCTTAGGCTTTACATCTAATAGGCGTCTTAAAACATTATGGGAAAGAAATATAAGCTACAATAGGGTGATAAAATTATAGTTGTTTTATGTTTGAATTCAAATAAAAAAAATGATAACCATCAGTACTGATAGAGTAGACGTGGAGACGAATTAGTTTCGTGGTTTCAAATTTTTTAGAAAACTAATTCTTTTAGTTTCAATCCAAGAGTTCATATTTAAAGAATTTTAGCTCAATATCCAACTATTTTGTACAAAAATTACTAATTATATTTTATTTTCAATCAATATTCTTGGCTTAATATTCAAGGAACACATAAGGTCCACTGGTCAACCATTGAGATACATGTATGTACAGATGCATATGTATGTTTAATGATTAGTTAATAGAAATGACTCAATGTTGGATTTGTATTGTTTGTTTTAGTATTTGGACGATTATAATGGAAGTTGTAGTGCTATGAATGAGACAACCTTTGGAAATTCTGCTTGTGATTGAATTAGTGTCGCACGCGCACACACATATATAATTTGAAAGCTCGTTGGTTGGTTGGTTATGAAGATTGTCTGTTAACTGGCTAAGACTAAGAACATACACAGTGTAGTAATGATTAAGTACATGCTTACGTTATATCTAAATTAACAATACCGAAGACACAATTATAACTTTCCATCTAACTTAACAATGCCAAAGACACAATTGAGGAATAATATGGAATAGAAATTTTATTTGATTGAAATTCTAAATAATTATTATGCTGTCAAATTATTATGAAATCGAAATTTCATGTGGATATGCTGTATATTTGCTTAGTACAAGACTTGCTTTAATGAGTGGTACAACGATACAGATTGTTATTGTGGAGATGCGATTTTCAAGGTCTTAAAAAATAGCAAGTTGTATATTGATAAAAAGTACAAAAATATTTTACTTTTTCTTTTAAACGGCTAATCATTTTGATGAGAACAACAATAATTTGTATTGTAAATTTGCATGTGATATAGTAGTGTTTGTTGAATGGTCACGTTGGTCAATGAGCACAAATATACCACAAAATACGTAATGGTTAATTTATAGCAATAATCATTGATGTTTAAGATTACATAGATTATAATTGGTAGATGAAGAAGAGTAGTTAGATTAATACCATTTAAGAATTTGTGATGTGACATATTAAGATCAGATTATATTTATAATATGAATTAAGACATCATACAATATTTGATATGCTAACTGTAACGACCCGTATAATTTTATTTGTTTTAATAATATATGTACTGAATTTTTGTGAAATTTTAAATATTTGAATTTTGAAATAAAAATTTGATATATGGAATACGTCTATCTAAACATAGCAAATGGTAAATTATCATCAGATAATAATGAAGTTTATTTTTCTTGTGTAATCCTATTTCAATTTAAATATGTTAATATTAGATGATAATAAAATAGTTTTCAAACCGGAATATTTTTATACAATAAATTTGTAAATCATCCGCTAAGTGAGACGTCAGATTTCGTTTCTTCAAATTTTGACTGTTATTGCTCGTTCATCTTATTTCCGGCATTTCAGCGGTATTTTCGGTATGGATTATCGACTGTTGATAGGATGGTCGAACCGCTGATATTTGTGTACCATTTTGATCGTCTTGTCGTGCTGATCTGCCAGTATATTCGTTTGTGTGTTACGGAGTTTGAGAGACGACGGAATTTACAGAACGATTAGCCGTACCGGTTGCATATTTGAGCCTTTTGGTTTCATGTGTCTTTTCAATACCCACGTGAAATCGAAGAGCCATCAGCTATTAATAATTTCATCCAGCTATTCGATTTGTGACTTTTGCTTTTCCCCTGGATTTTATTTTTATTCTTTGCTTCGTTTGTTTACTTTGTTCTGAAAAGCAATATAAAATATACATAGAAAGCTTTATTGAGATCTGCAGTTTTTTTTCTTTCTCTCATCTTCTTCTTCCTTATATTTTTGCTCCGGTCTCATCAAACTCACGCCACCCACCACCGAAGTGCGCCTTTCCACTCCGCCCTCCCATCGTCTTTCTCCTCACGTGATAAACCCATCCACCCATCAATGACCTTCCTTCCACTGAGCCTTGCAATCAACCACCCCACGGCCAAGAGCCCCTCCTACCGCAGCTGCCCAGCCTTGTGGATGCTTCTCTCCGACAGCTCCTCTACCCAGGCCTTCAACACATCACCCATGCCTCCCGCCTTTCAACCAAGGCCAGCCTCTTCTTGCACACACCCTTCCCCACCTTCACATGAGCTTCCATGTCGGAGC
Organism: Allium cepa; assembly: GCA_030765085.1. Classification (NCBI taxonomy): domain Eukaryota; kingdom Viridiplantae; phylum Streptophyta; class Magnoliopsida; order Asparagales; family Amaryllidaceae; genus Allium; species Allium cepa. The sequence continues at coordinate 123,538,481 of CM060940.1, read as the reverse complement.
ACTTTAAGCCACCCTCCTCCTCTGTTGCGTGATGTGTAAGTATATAATATGTTATATACTAATTTGTTTAGTTATATATTATGTTAGTATATATATTCATGCTGTTATTTATATAAGTGTTTATGATGTAGGTTATAATGTATGTGATATATTAGTTTATATAACATCATACCATAAACCACAATATATATATATATATAACAGGTTTATAACATATTGTAGACAATTGGTTTACACAATATATATATATATATTGTGTAAACCAATGGTCTACAATATGTTATAAACCTGTTATATATATATATATATATATTGTTGTTTATGGTATGATGTTATATATTAGTTTATACATGTATATAAGTTGTATAATTATTTTATAACTACTTTAGTATAATTTTACAAGTATTATATATATATATATTGGTTTTTAGATAGTTGATATTTATGTATACAGTATGATATATTGTATATAAAGGTTTGTTATAAAAAGTAAATGTTGGATTTTATAATATACAGCATGTCAACTTATATATGTAAAGGTATATATAAGATTTAGATACATATACATATACATATACATATACATACATACATACATATATATATATATATATATATATATATATATTTGTATAAGCTTATATTTGTACAACATCTTATCTATGGGTATAACTTATATAGAGATATGATTTAGAATATTTGTGTGTATATATATATATTAGTTCACATATATGGTTTGTTGAGTTTAAATTTATAAGTTATATATATATTGCTGCTGTTATATATTTGTTTGTTGTGTAGCACCTATACTATATATGTAAACTTAGATAAGTTATATAACAAGTTATGTATTTATTTAAATTTGTGTTGTTATGAATATAGATTTCATTAACTACATTATTTGCATTATGAACAATGAAGGCAGATGCTATATACAAGTGCAATATATAGCTTGCAGTACATTCATTATAAAAATATTATATGTATATATATGATATATATTGGTATTTTGATTTCTTCATGAATATGTGTAAGTTACATATATATGTTTCCAAAGCTTTGCAGCGTGGCTAACATGTATTTTATATATGATATAGTAATCTAACTTTTAAAGGAATGACATTAAATGTGATGCGTTCAATTTTATATAAATATTGCTTTTCAAATATTGTTAAGCATTGTTTGAAAATATCAAATATTTTCGACTTTAAATTATATGCGCTTTAACTTGAATATCGATTTTACAATATATCTGTTTTAAGGATACAATATTGATTTCAGAATATATATATATATATATATATATAGATTTTACATATGTATTTTAATTTAATACTGCTTTAAGAAAATAATATAATACAATAATATACAATTCGTTTCGACTTATATCAAGCAGATTGTGATTCATTTCATCAATTCCTTATCTATCAGCTTTGTTCGTTAAATCCGTGTTCAACTTACTTCACTTTGAGATTTGTTGATTGGATTGGTTGATCGTCTAGATCGTGATTCAAATTTGTAACCCGTCGTGTAGTCTATTTCCTCTAGCCTCAAAAGGTGAGAAATCACTCACGGTTAACGTTCTTATATTTATTAAATTTGATTTCAATTGAAACGACAATTGAAATATGATGTTGTTAGTTATTTACATTGCTATACATATGCTTTTATCTGTATCTTTTCACCTTTGATGTCTGACACCATTATCTGTTATTTATACTGATGATATATGCATGTTATATTATTATCATATTTGTTATCACTCTGCAAGTTCCCTATTAGTATAGAATTCCCTATGGGTTGAAATAATACATACCCGTACAATCTTGTAGAATAGGAGAAAATCGTTATGAGTTGAGATGATAAACCTAAGCGATTTTCATTGAATTGAATTTGGTATTGCGGGTTGAAAAGATATATACCCGTAGAGATTTAAATTGCGGATTGAAATGATAAATATCCGTATCACTTAACCATAGGATAGAAATTATATACAGACACCGTCGGTCTATATATATATTTTGAAAATGATTTCCAAAGTTTTACAAAGGAAATATATATGGTTTTATATAAATATTGATTTTAAATATATAAATGTTATTTTATATATGTTTGAAATTCTTGATTTTAAAATTATATGTTTTGAAAATTTTAAAATTATAAGTTAGTTTTGGGATTATAAGTTTTAAGAATTTACTTATAATTTTACTATTTTAAAATATGTACAGATTAGTTTTATTGTAAAATAAGTTTGATAATAAGATTTAATTTAATAAAGTTTGATTTAATTTATATATAATATGTTTAAGTATTTATTTAAAATTATATTTTCAAATATATAGTTTATAATAATTTTTAATAAATTAAGGTTGGGAAGATAGATTTGAAATTGATTTGAAATGGTGTTTAATCAAGAATTTTATTTAATTAAATCAATTTGAAACTTATTGATTTTGAGATTTTTAAAGGTTATGATTTTATAACTTGATTTTTGTTTAAGGTGATTAAATGAATATTTCAAGTTTAAATAATTTGAAGGAAATATTTAGTGATCTAAAATTTGGGTTTTATTTAAATGATACTAGATTTGTTAAGTGAATATTTCAAAACTAAATAATAATAAAGTTAAATTAAGATGTATATGAAATTATCAAATTTAGTTTTGAAAATGCGGAAAGCTTTGAAATATATTGAGATTGACATGATTTATTTGCGGTTCAAATCTGTATTTGAAATCGATATAATTTGAAATGGTTTATTGAGAAACTGAATCGAGTTGAAATTGATGAATTGAGATTGAATTAAGTTTGATTTTTGTAATTCGAGTTGATTTGAATCGATTTGTGAAATTTGAGGAAGCTATTTATTATATAAAGTATTTTAAATTTGATTTAAACTATTTATATATTTTACTTTATAATTTATTTTAGTATAAACTATTTTAGTATACTAATTATTTTAATATAAACTATTTTTAATATAAACTATTTTAATATACTAATATTTTAGTATAAACTATTTTTAACTTATAACTATTTTATATAAACTATTTCATTGTATAAACTTTTTTATCATATATACTATTTTCTATATCTAAAATGTTAAGTGGAAGTGTTATGATTCCAAAGTATTATGATTTCCAAAGTGTTATAATTTCAAGTGTTTTGGTTTCGAAAGTGTTATAATTTTGAAAGCGCTATGATTTTGGAAATGGATATATTTGAAATGAAAATGATATGGTATTGATATGGTTTTGAAATGGAAATTATATTTTGTTTTCAAGTATAAACTATTTTGAAATGACCGCGGTGTTATAATAACGATTGGTTGTTAAAGAGAGCGGGATCAGATATTGTCATACTCTCTGCCAATATCGAAAACCACTTTGACAACCATGTACACGGTGGAGATTCCAGAATGAATTAGGATGGTGGCGAAGATCCTATATGAGGTATATACATGGACCCGACTCCTGTGAGTTAGCTTAAGGTGGCTAAAACAGGAGCAATTAAAGGGCCAAGCGAGGTTGCTCCTTCGATCGGACACACTTCTTCGATTACCATTCTATAACTTTGTGATTGATTTGGTGCGCACCTTTGATTTAGGAGTGTGGCTCGAGGTGGACAGTAGTTGCGGCTATGCGTTACCACCAGTCTGGATGTGTAATTGGTACATCTACCGTGGCAGTACTAAGTTGTGCCGTGTCACCTACCATATCGAGACCATTACGAGTTTGTTTTGTGTCGTACCTATGGAGTGCCATCTGGTAGCTTCCCGATCATGTGGTATTACTGTGTTGTATAGACTATGGCACTATAAAATGTGTTAAGGGGGATATGGGTAATGCCTTAACGCTATTTTAATAATTTACTTTACTATAGACATTATTATAATAGCATGTATTACTACATAGTAAATAGTTCCACGGATCCTTAGAGGATGGTTATCCAAAACATCCTTTGAGTTATTTGTATTTCAGTTGTTATTTCACTTCAGTTGGATTTATTGATATAATAATGTTATTCCTGAAACGAGTGTTCTGTGCATTTGCTTTACGCTCGAGTCAAACTGAGTGCCACAACATTCGAGACTCGCTTTTGGAGTTGGAGCTTCGCTTGAAGATCCATCTATCTATTCAGCTTGCAATTATTCAATTGACTCATGGATATGCTCTGATCTTGTATTGGACTATTGTATTGAGACTTCTATGTATTCGAGACTTCTGTTGTATCTTATTTTAACTCCGATATATATATAGTAGCTTCATGAACTAATATTCATTTGTTTCCGCTGTTTATTGTTATATTACTCTGGTTCTGTGATTTTGTGATTGTTTATTTACTGTATATGTTTAGTTTTGCCAAATATAAATTAACAATCTGATATTTTGAGCAATCAAGTCCGACATGTGCATATACAAATGGTTGAAAATATCGGGCTGTTACAGTTGGTATCAAAGCTCTAGTTTTAGGCAAAACACAATATATAGAATAAATTTAATTACAGAATCACATTCGTTCGAGCTTGAATTCCTTCCACTTCGATTTGGATTTCCTTTGACTTTTGGAACGTTACCCTCGGTTCCAAAAATCTATCTCTCCCTATTCATGTTTCCTTGATTCTGGAGTATCACATAGCTCCACTGAATGATTTGTAAAGGGGTGAAACTCCTTTGCAATTGGCGTTGATTCACCGGAGATTTCTGTATCCTAGATTTAGATACCGCTATCTCTTGCTATACTTGAATTCTATCTCTTGTGATCGAGTATCGATTTTCCTCATAATTCTGCATCAATATTATTCTAGAAGTCATGGTTGACTCGGTTAAGGTCACTCACGATTTACATAAGTCTATCCATTCTTTTCTCCCTTTGTAATCCATTTATCTCCCTATCGAGCTTATCTTCTGGTTGGAATTATTTTGATTAGGGTCCCTTTGTATTTTGATCTCTATCCTTGTTTTAATCCATTTTGTATCATTGAGTGTGGGAGTGTATTTGAAATTAATATTAAAATGTTTTATATATTGTGTTGTTTGAGTTATTATGCTGATTTGGGGTTTTGATCGATTCGTCTGATCAACTTTATCGATAGGAATTCCAAAACACTTGAACAGAGCAAACTGACACAATAAATTCTATGATTTTATTATACAGGTAAATAGACACAAGGAAGAAGTTGCAAAAAAAATTAGTCTCGGGGACAACAAGTTTGCTTTTTAGTTTGAAGGAGACTTTTTAGTGTAAACTGAAAATGATAGTTACAACTATAATTCTGTGAATTGCACTAAAAAGTGTCTTTCAGCCTAAAAAACAAACTTCTTGTCCCTGAAATTAAATTTTTCTCTAACTTATTTCTTGAGCCTAAAAACCCCTTTATTAAATATAAAAGTATAATTTTTTATGAAATTAAAAAGTTAAGTGAATTGGTTAACAGAAATGATAATATTTGACTTTCATTTATCATTTTGTAAACCAATTACTATTGCCACATGATACAAATAAATAAAATTATAAAACTTGGTTTATAAATTCACTTGGAATTCAAATGAATTTAAAAGTAAGAATTTGAGAATTTAATTTTCAGTGATTTCAAAATTTGGTTTTAAAGTTTTAAAATATATATTATTTAAAGTATTTTCGAATAGAAATGGTTTTCAAATATTTTTTAAATGTTTGAATCGGTACTCTTCTCTTTTGTCGGTAGAAAAAAAAATCTGTGAATGGAGGCCGCATCATCGACATTCATTTTTAGGTTTGAGAGTGGGAAGACCATTCTGTAGCTTTGCTACACTTTTGTTTTGGAAAATAAATTGATTTGAATTTCTGAAGTATGACTTGATTTATAATATATATTATATATAGGTATATGATAATAGATTTGGTTTGATATATATAGAATATATATATGTATATATATATTGTTTGAAGATTTATTGGGAATTAAATTCTTAACTTTTGTTAAGAGGTGATTTTAATTATAAATAATGCCAAAATTTTGAATAAATAGCTAAAACTTGAAATAATTGGATGGAAATCAATTTAAAACTCAATGAAATTTATATAATTTGAATTGACAGTTTGAACTAACAAATTTGAATTGAATGACTATTTATTGATTTAATAAATGGATTAAACCAAATTGTTGAATATTGAAATTTATATGGTTTAAATTAAATATTTCATTTTGTTTTTCAATCTATTTTCCTCTTGTTGTTTCTATTCTCCTACTTCCTTCTTTTTCGAGGACAAAAAGTTTTGAGTGGGGGAGAGTGTAACGACCCGTATAATTTTATTTGTTTTAATAATATATTTAACTAAATTTTTGTGAAATTTTAAATATTTGAATTTCGACATAAAAATTTGATATTTGGAATACGTCTATCTAAACATAGCAAATGAAAAATTTTCATCAGATAATATGAAGTTTATTTTTCTTATATAATTCTATTTCAATTTAAACTAGTTAATATTAGACGATAATAAAATAGTCTCCAAACCGGAATATTTTTATACAATAAATTTGTAAATCATCCTCCCAGTAAGACGCCATATTTCGTTTCTTCAAATTTGACTGTTATTGCTCCGTTCATTTTATTTCTGGCATTTCTTCAGCATTTTCGGTACCGATTATCGACTTTTGATAAGATGGTCGTACCGCTGATATCTGTGTACCATTTTGATTGTCTCATTGTGTTGATCTCCACATTATATTTGTTTGTGGGTTTCAAAGTCCGGGAGATGACGGAATTTACGAAACGATTAGCCGTACCGGTTAGATATTTGAGCCTTTTGGTTTCGCGTGTCTTTTCAAAACCCCCGTGAAATCGAAGAGCCATCAGCTATTAATAATTTCAACCAGCTGTTCGATTTGTGGCTTTTGCTTTTCCCTGGATTTGATTTTGATTCTTTGCTTCGTTTGTTTACTTTTTTTCGAAAAGCAATATAAAATATACATAAAAAGCTTTATTGAGATCTACAGATTTTTTCTCTCTCTCATCTTCCTTCTACTTTTGCTCCGGCCTGATCAAACTTATGCCACCCACCACCGAAGCACGCCTTTCCACTCCGCCCTACCCTCATCTTTCTCCTCACATGATATACCTCGTCCACCGCATCAATGGCCTTCCTTCCACTGAGACTTGCAATCAACCACCTCATGGAAAAGAGCCCCTCCTGTCGCAACCGCCCAGCCTTGCCGATGCTCCTCTCCGATAGCGCCTCTACCCAGGCCTTCCATACATCACCTATGCCTCCTGTCTTTAAACCAAGGCCAACCTCTTCTCGCACACACCCTTCCCCTCCTTTACGTGAGCCTCGAAGTCGGAGCACTTGCAGCCACCCTCCTCCTCTATTGCGTGATGTGTGAGTATATAATATGTTATACTAATTTGTTTAGTTATATATATTATGTTATTTTATATATTTATGCTGTTATTTATATAAGTGTTTATGATGTAGATTATAATGTATGTGATATATTATGTTTATATATATATATATATATATATATATATTTATATATATATATATTGTGTAAACCAATTGTCTACAGGATGTTATAAACCTATTATATATATGTATATATGTTTGTTGTTACAGTATGATGTTATATATTAGTTTATATATGTATATAAGTTGTATAATTTATTTTATAACTGCTCTCGTATGATTTAACACGTATTATATATATATATATATATTGGGTTTTTAGATAGTTGATATTTATGCATACAGTATGATATATTGTATAATAAGGTTTATTATAAAAAGTGAATGTTGGATTTTATTATATACAGTCTGTCAGCTTATATATGTAAAGGTATGTATAAGATTTATATATATATCTGTGTGTGTGTGTATAAGCTTATATTTGTACTACATCTTATATATGGGTATAACTTATATAGAGACATTATTTAGAATATTTGTGTGTGTATGTGTATATATATATTAGTTCATATATATGGTCTGTTGAGTTTAAATTTAAAAGTTATATATATATATATATATATATATATATATATTTCTGCTGTTATATATTTGTTTGTTGTGTAGCACTGTACTGTATATGTAAACTTAGGGAAGTTATATAACAAGTTATGTATTTATTTAAATTTGTGTTGTTATGAATATAGTTTTCATTAACTCATTATCCGCGTTATGAATAATGAAGGCGGATACTACATACAAGTGCAATTTATAGCTTACAGTACATCTATTATAAAAAGTATTATATATATATATATGTGTTATATATTAGTATTTTGATTTCTCCATGAATATGTGTAAGTTACATTTACATGTTTCCAAAGCTTTGCAGCGTGGCTGACATGCATTTTATATATGATATAGTAGTATGGCTTTTAAAGGAATGACATTATATGTGATGTGTTCAATTTTATATAAATATTGCTTTAGAAATATTATTAAGTATTGTTTGAAAATATCAAATATTTTTTACTTTAAATTATATGCTCTTTAACTTCAATATTGATTTTGAAATATATGTGTTTTAAGGATACAATATTGATTTTAGAATATATATATATATAGATTTTACGTATGTATTTTAATTTAATAGCGGTTTAAGAAAATAATATAATAAAATAATATATAATTCGGTTCAGTCTATATCAAGCAGATTCTGATTTATTTCATCATTTCCTTATCTATCAGCTTTGTCCGTCAAATCCGTGTTCAGCTTGCTTCGCTTTGAGATTCGTTGATTGGATTGTTCGATTGTCTAGATCGTGATTCAAATTCAAAACCCATAGTGTAGTCTATTTCCTCTAGCCTCGAAAGGTGAGCAATCACTCACGATTAACGTTTTTATATTTACTAAATTTGATTTCAATTGAAACGACAATTGAAATATGATGTTGTTAGTTATTTACATTGCTATACATATGCTTTTATCTGTATCTATTCACCTGTGACATCTGACACTATTATCTGTTATTTATATTGATGATATATGCCTGTTATATTATTATCATATCTGTTATCACTCTGCAAGTTCCCTGTTAGTATACAATTTCCTATGGGTTGAAAGGATACATACCCGAACGATCTTGTAGAATAGGAGAAAATCGTTATGGGTTGAAATGATAAACCCAAGCGATTTTCATTGAATTGAATTTGGGATTGCGGGTTGAAAAGGTACATACCCATAGAGATTTAAATTGCGGCTTGAAATGATAAATATCCATATCACTTGACCATAGGATAGAAAATTACATACAGACACCATCGGTCTATATATATTTCAAAAATTATTTCCAATGTTTCATAAAGGAAATATATATGGTTTTATAAAAACATTGATTTTAAATATATAAATGTTATTTTATATATGTTTTAAATTCTTGATTTTAAAATTATATGTTTTGAAAATTTTAAAATTATAAGTTAGTTTAGCGATTATAAATTTTAAGAATTTACTTATAATTTTACTATTTTACAATATGTATAAATTAGTTTTATTATAAAATAAGTTTGATAATAAGATTTAATTTAATAAAGTTTGATTTAATTTATATATAATATGTTTAAGTATTTATTTAAAATTATATTTTCAAATATAGAGTTTATAATGATTTTAATAAATTAAGGTTGGGAAGATAGATTTGAAATTGATTTGAAATGGTATTTAATTAAATCGATTTGAAACTTATTGAATTAGATATTTCTAAAGGATATGATTTTATAACTAGATTTTTGTTCAAGGTGTTTAAATGGCTTTTTCAAGTTTAAATAAATTGTAGGAAATATTTAGTGATTTGAAATTTAGGGTTTTATTTAAATGATATTGGATTTATTAAGTGAATATTTCAAAACTAAATAACAATGAAGTTAAATTAAGATATATATGAAACTTTCAAATTTAGTTTTGAAAATATGGAATATTTAAAGCTTTGAAATATATTGAAATCGAAATGGTTTATTTGTAGTTCAATTCTGTATATGAAATCAATATAATTTGAAATTATTTATTGAGAAACTGAATTGAGTTGAAATTGATGAATTGAGATTGAATTAAATTTGAATTTTAGAATTCGATTTGATTTGAATCGATTTGTGAAATTTGAGGAAGCTATTTTATTATATAAAGTATTTTAAATTTTATTTATGCTATTTATATATTTCACTTTATAAATTATTTTAAAATAAATTATTTTAATATCCTAATTATTTTAATATAAACTATTTTTGACTTATAACTATTTTATGTAAACCATTTCATTATATAAACTATTTTGTCATTTATACTACTTTTTATATCTAAACTGTTAAGTGGAAGTGCTATGATTCCAAAGTATTATGATTTCCAAATTATGATGTTTCCAAAGTATTATGATTTCCAAAGTGTTATAATTTCAAGTGTATTGGTTTCGTAAGTGTTATAACTTTGAAAGTGCTATGATTTTGGAAATGGGTATATTTGAAGTGAAAATGATATCGTATTGATATGGTTTTGAAATGGAAATGATTTTTTGTTTTGAAGTACAAACTATTTTGAAATGACTGCAGTGTTATAATAACGATTGGTTGTTAAAGAGATCGGGATCGGATATTGTCATACTCTCTGCCAATACAGAAAACCACTTTAACAACCTTGTATGCGGTGGAGATTCCAGAATGAAGTAGGATGGTGGCGATGATCCTATATGAGGTATGTACGTGGACCCGACTCCCATGAGTTGGTTTAAGGTGGCTAAAACATGAGCAATTGACGGGCCAAGTAAGGTAGCTCCTTCGATAGAACACACTTCTTCGATTGCCATTGTATTACTTTGTGATTGATTTAGTGCGCACCTTTGATTTGGGAGTATGGCTTGAAGTAGGCGGTAGCTACGGCTATGCATTACCACCAGCCTAGATGTGTAATTGGTATATTGTAATGATCCGACTTTTCGGTGCCCGAAAAATCGAACCGTTTGGGTTAAAGAAGAAGAGATAGAAAAAGAGAAAACAAAAAAAACATCAGAATCTAACCATCACAATGGAAATATATATAATAGATAATAACTGATTTTTACAAAAAGGAAGAATATATCTGTTTTATACATACATCCCAGAATACATCATCAGAGTTTAATGACATCAATAACATACAATCTGAACAGTCATATAAATTTGTCCTCAAAACTGAATATACAGCAGAATAATAATCAAGTACGGAAGTACGTATCGCCATCCAGCTCGTCTCCTAAGCTCCACAGAATCATATCTTGTATCCTATAATACTCGGTCTGACCCGAGCATTATAGTTAAATAACACCCGAGTCAGTCTGGAATACCAGCGTGAGAAAACCACACTCAATTGATTATTAAAGTTTTAAAATCCTTTGAAAACAAAAGCATCTCGTAAGACCACGCCACAAATAAACATGTCGGGTTTTTACCTTACGATAGCTAAAACATTTCTTATCAAAATTCTATGATATTATAATAGGGTCTATTTACAAATACTTATTAAAATAGCCGAAATTGTTACATTCATTAAATTCCAGCTACTAGCCACAGTCGTGGGTAATACAAACAGAACCGTAAAAGGCACGTAGGCAGAATGGATTTCCAACTAATGACTAGACAGTGGGGTACCACTGTCACGGTACCTGGTCTAGATCAGCATACCGAGGATCACTCCCGACCCCCTGCAACACAAGACCCCCTTATTGGATAATCTCGAGTAAGATCACCCCACGGTTGGAATTAGCAACCACACCACTAAGCCAAAATAAAAGGGACATCTAGACAGGGATGACCTCACCCTAAATGGGTGCTACCCACCTAGCATTGCTGCATAACCTCTGATTTTCAGTCATTCCCTGTTCATGAGGCTTGAGGCTAAGCGTTACCTTTTTAGAACATATCTGTTAGAATGCTCATCGCCCACCTGACGATGTTCTGAAAGCATTCATCCATACAAGTCCATTTTGGATTCGAACGGAACCAAAGGCACTACTTCTACTACATCCATTTTGGAATAATCCTCAGGATTAGTAGTGACTAACCCTTGCACTTCACTGCCCCATCTTCGAATACAAACTCGTCTTCCCCACGAAAACGTACAAACCGAATTGAACTGGTTTTTAGGAAATAAGTCCCGATTTCGGTCTCTTCGAAACGATCTACGAATTGACCAATATTGATAGTCGGTTATTTAACTATCCATTAACATTCACAACATCCATCAACATAAATAATTTCACCAAATTATTCATTAATCTCAAATAACTTCACAAGATATATTTCTATTTTCAACCATTTGAAAACAGTTTCAAACCATACTTTTTTTACGGAATAAATTCCTAATATTTTCTATTTCCACTGAAATCACCAAGCACAACGCTTAGATTTTAGAACAATTTAAAAAAACTTTATTATAAAATATACTTTATAATACTTAAAATAAAAACTACTTTAATACTTTATTATAAAATATAGTATAATATTTAATAAAAAGGGATCGTTACCTTGCTTCAAAATGACGAACTCGGTCTTCAACATCGAAGACCCCGACCCAACATCTCGAAAACCCGAGCCACCTACCGAGCTTCACAAGTCATTGCCCAATGTATGTTCATTTGCAAACAGTGATACACAAACTTCGAGTATCATCTCCTATTGCCCTGTATGTACACCAATCATTTAAATCCATCCATTTATACACCAATGACCAAGATTCCTGTAAGTTCTCTTTTAGCCATAGGAGCTTAGGAGCTTGCATTTCAGGGAATAGTGATCCACCACAGTATTGAAGCATAGGTGAATTACTGGCATTAATCCCTTTTAGCTAGATCTACAGTTCTATGGTCCATCCATACAACAACATTTCTCCTTATATCACCAGTCAGTGAAACCAAAACCGGAGACCCATCTAAATCGACAACAACAAGTGATCAAGTGGCCGCAAATCCAAGACCCGCAACTTCCTCTGCTAAAACATTAGCTAAAGAACATGCCGACCTCACGACTTGAGCATCACAGAGACCAACATGCGCGCTGCTCGTACTAACGTTGACGCCGAGGAAGACAGAGCGGGTATCATTCGAAGAAGTGGAAGTGGACGACGTGGACTGCATCTCGATGGGGGATCGACCCTACTAATTAGAAGGGGATAAGTGTGGAAGAGAGGTGTGGTATCAGACAAGGGAGATGAAGATGTCTAACTTCTTAATCCTGACATCTCCCTCCCTAATCTCTTCATTAGCATCAGGATTTTATTTTAAGATTTTAATTTTGAAGGGAAGAAAATGAGATTTTAGGGAAGGAAGAAGTGAGGGCTCGGCTATAAATATTAAAGATGGGAAGCGTGTTGGAGAAGCTTTGCTACAGTATCTCGCTTATATTACTTATATAAAAAATTAAATTCACATTTAAATCATTTCGATTTCTGCAGCTCACAATCTCGGTTTCTAATCGAGGTGTGCCGCTAGGCGTTTGTAATGCTAAAGCCCTATTCCGAACGCAATGGAAAAAGTTTCGTGTCTTAATTCGAATCGTATGGAAAAGATAGCTTTTGGACCCAGTTATTTATATTAAATTTCGATTTAATTTTCAGTGCATTTTCGTATCGTACGCTCACACAACAACTCCAAACACTACGAAATTTGAAATCCGATAATAATACAATATTATGGATCCAATGAAACTAGTTTCGTCGAATTCCGAGACTGTGCCTTGGAAGGCTATTTTAAAAGTCGATTTAAAGGATATATTTTTAAAACGGAACAAATCACTGTTAAATTCAATTTTAAAACTTCTATTATCCTCAGCACTATCAATATAAATTTTACAAGCCTTCAAATTATTTTTAACAGGCTTAAAATTTCAGATTCAACATTTTACCCAACTTCAAATTATTTAGTTCAAAAATTTAATTATCAAATAAATGGTGATACTTGAATACAAGTTAAAAATTAACTTTTAAATATTTAAAATCAATTAAATATTCCGATTTCAAACATCCAAAAATTCTGAGTCGTCACATTCCTCCCCCCTTAAAAGAATTTTGTCCCCGACCCGTTAACTATCTTCCCTAAAACCAAACAGTTTTTAATAACAACCAAATAATCTTTATTAAAGTCACACTATCCATCTAACTAATCTTTCAAACTTTTCCATAGTTCCTAAACAACTTTATTTATTCAACCATTCAAATTATAATTCAAAACCAAGTTTTAAATTTTTAAATTTTCTCAAAAATTTTCTAACTCCCTAAATTTTTGAATTTTTTTGCCCACGTCTCCTTTGTGCGGCTAGCTCGGTACAACTACAAAATGTCTTTACGGGCTCCCAAATTCCAAAAGAAAACAAAAGGCCAAGTGGCTAGATCAAAAACCTAATCAAATTTCATACTTAAACACATACCTTTTTGTTGAGCAATTCAAATTTATCTTTTGGAATCAAAACCAATTTTTTATTTTCCTTCATAATACCTGTATATCCTACTTAGCAATAATATCCAATCACAACATTCAAAATCATTTATTTGACTCCTTTACAAAATTTCAATATTTATTCATCCAAGCCCATACGATATACATATGTCATCCGTACGCAATATCAAATTCGATCACTCACTCGATCAAACAATTTCATTTCCGAACTAGTATCATCCACCCGACTTCCTAGTGCAGACTCAGATCTGGTTTCTTGATCCGAAACCGTCATTCTCCTTTCATAGTCATAACTATGATAGAGAATTTTCAAAATCAATCAAAATCCATATCCAGGGTTTGCCATCGAAAATTGAGTGAAAAATCCTAACTCGGATTAATATAATTAGTGCTCGAATCTGTATCAAATTGTTATGCGAATAAAATAATATACATATATCCTACGTATTTATCTCAATTGATTATCAACTACATCAATTCTCCTTTTATTCACATTCAATTAATTTCTATTCGCTTATCAACGCTTATCATTTCACATATTTTATTAAATCTTCACTCAAATGTTTATTCAATATATTTTCCCGACACCCATATTACTTAAGAATTCTACCATTTCTTCTTAAGTTCAATATAAGTATTTTACACGCTTCTTATATTTATTTTCACTTCACCACTTTAGTTTATATCTACTTCTATTCAAATTGGTTCTCCCATCTCCATATGAATTTAATTTATCTTCAACTCTGAGTATTGAATTTTATCTTCCATTTAAAACCGATTCATATCGTTATTTTAAATTAGTTTCATTCACTAATTTATTTCAATTTCCAATTTGAAATTGTCTGTCGCTAACAAAAAATTTCAAAAATTTTTGACATTGTCTCTTTTGTATGGAGGAGCTTTTGCAATTTGACAAGAGATATAAATATATATACATCGACCCACACGGTCGGGAAAAACAAAAACAGTTCATATTTCATATTTTTATTGCGTAGGCGTACCTTTATTTAGCATTTTAAAGCAAGCGGCTTATTTATCTATCATTTTACGCGTCCAAATCCAGCCAAACGGCTTTCCTGAACCTATACTTACTCAATTTATATATGTAAGTGCCATATATATGAAATTCATTATCATTTCACTCTTTAAAACAACTACAATTCATGAATACTAAAATCAATGGACACTAAACACTTTTTATAAGCACTTTCAATATTCTAACAATAATTTAATTGCTTACAACCAATCACCCATCGTTTTACTTAATCCGAATGGTTAACAACTCACATGCTTACATTCAATTCATTTTTAAGCAAAACAAACTCATATTCAATTCAATTGATTTCAAAATCAATTTTATTCCACTTCTATCAATTCATAGAATTTTATTTAATCTCGTTTTCATCAAACTATAATTTATTTCTACGGGATTCGACTATATTCATGTGAATAAGTAATTACTTAAGCTTTATAACCATTTAAATTGATCCCAACTCAATTTACACTTGATTCCATCCCATTTCAATTTATTCACCAACCATATATTTTAAAATCATTTCATTGAGCTTAACGAAATTCGATTCTTATATTAATAACCACTTCCCGAATTAATCTAACCCAAACTTTTATTTAATGAACATTCATCCTTACTCGAAGTTGAGCTTCTAATTATTTTTAACCTAAGTTAATTTACTTCAATTTATTCCAACTTCAAAACTTAAGCTCATTTCATTTGCGAATAAATTTTCTTTTTCACTTTAACTTATTAAATCTCATTCCAATCTACAAATTTATTTGATTAGTTCTTTTGTTTTGTTCGTTTCAAATTTTAATTTCCAAATTCAATTCATTCACGACTGATTTAATCAGTTAGCCACTCTCATAATCCACTTAAATTTTAATTCCATTCCCAATTCGTTAAAATAATATCCAAGGCCATATTTAATTCATGTTTAATTCACTTACAATTCCAAGTTGAATTTCTATTTATAACTCGGGTTTCATTTACAAATCCATCATTAACTCAAATTTCAACTCTTATTTATCCAACTAGTGTTCCATTTCCAGATTTCATAATTAATTATCCAGTTGGCTCACTTCCAATTTAAAAATCAATCTTTGATTTTCTTCTTCAAAAATCACTTTATTACTTTACTTGAGTTAAATCTAATTTATAATTCGAGTTTAGATTTCTATTTCACTTTCAAAAATACCAAATACATTTTTATTTTGGCTTACTTCTTCCAATATCCATTTCAGTTCATTTACTTACAATTATAAATTCATTTGTTCATTCACCAATTTAATTTCAACCAATAAATTTTATTTCATTAACTTATTCCATAACCATTTTTAATAAGATCCCAAAGTTTCAAACAATTGCTTAAACATACCAAAACATTTCAAACCAACTCTAGATTTTAAACCATTACTAAAATGTTCAAAATTCAATTTTGAAAACATATATATCTAAACCAAACTATTCCTCTGAATTTTCAAAATCAAACCAAATTTCGCAAACAAACCTTAATTCAAACATCCAAGTAACAATCCCCCTTTTTGGAAACTCGAAAATGAACACTGATGATGTCGCGATCATCGTCGGAATTATTTTCCAGCGACCGAAAAAAGTTCAATGCTTCTATCTCTTTTTAAAACACTTCAAATATTTTTAAATTCCAAATCTCTCTAGATTTCAAATCCGATTCAAAAATATTTCTCAAATATATATTATTTTTCCCAACTTTTTGAGAATCGTTTTCAAATTCAAAGGAATTTAAATTTCCAAATTTTCAAAGTACAAATCCTTTAAATTTATATTCAAACATTACTTGGGAATTTTATCTTATTTTAATTATTAATCACACTATAATTCACGTTTATGGTTTACATTTACAAATCTCATTTGTATATGAATTTGTTTCTTAGTTTTTAATTATGATTTCAATATCTTATTCAATTTTACACAACAATGATAATAATTTAATATCATCATCCATAACAACCAAGCATCCATATATAACTATAATAATTTACGAAAAATTATTCCCTTTATATATGAAAATATTTTGGGTAAAATTATTTCATTTACCCTATTTAAAATAATACTGTGTCGGTTTATTTTGTTTAAGAGTTTAGAAACCCCTATCGATGACATGGCGTCCCATATATCAACCAGAATCCGTAAACACTCAACCGACAAATCAACACAACATAAAACAATTTTATATTCACTAACAAATACGCGCTCATATGTTTTAATATACTCAAACTCATTCTAGATACTAAGGACTCTATTTAAATGAGTATCCCACTAGAGCCAAGGTTATCACCAACCTAAGCTCTAAATACCAACTGTAACGACCTGACTTTTCGATGCCCGAAAAATCGAACCACTTGGGTTAAAGAAGAAGAGGTAGAAGAAGAGAAAACAAAACAACACCAGAATCTAACCATCGCGGAGGAAATATATATAATAGATAATAATCGATTTTTACACAAAGGAAAAATATATCTGTTTTATACATACATCCCAGAATACATCATCAGAGTTCAATGACATCAATAACATACAATCTGGACAGTCATATAAATTTGTCCTCAGAACTGAATATACAGCGGAATAATAATCATGTACAGAAGTGCGTATCGCCATCCAGCTCGTCTCCTGAGCTCCACGGCATCATATCCTGTATCCTATAATACACGGTCTGACCCGAGCATTATAGTTAAATAACACCCGAGTCATTCTGGAATACCAGTGGGAGAAAACCACACTCAATTGGTTATTAAAATTTTAAAATCCTTTGAAAAAAAAAGCATGTTGTAAGACCACGCCACAAATAAACATGTCGGGTTTTTACATTACGATAGCTAAAACATTTCTTATCAAAATCCTCTGATATTATAATAGGGTCTATTTAAAAATACTTATTAAAATAGCCAAAATTGTTACATTTATTAAATTCCAACTACTAGCCACAGTCGTGGGTAATACAAACAAAACCGTAAAACGCACGTAGGGAGAATGGATTTCCGACTAATGACTAGGCACTGGGGTACCACCTGTCACGATACCTGGTCTAGATCGGCATATCGAGGATCACTCCCGACCCCCTGCAACACAAGACCGGGACTACCCCTTACTGGATAATCCCGAGTAAGATCACCCCACGGTAGGGATCAGCAACCAAACCACTAAGCCGAAATAAAAGGGACATCTAGACAGGGATGACCTCACCCTAAATGGGTGCGACCCACCTAGCCTTGCTACATAACCCCTGATTTTCAGTCATTCCCAGTTGATGAGGCTTGATGCTAAGCGTTACCTTTTTAGAACATATCCCTTAGAACGCTCATCGCCCACCTGACGATGTTCTGAAAGCATTCATCCATACAAGTCCGTCCCGGATTCGAACGGAACCGAAGGCACCACTCCTACTACATCCATTTTGGAATAATCCTCAGGATTAGTAGCGACTAGCCCTTGCACTTCACTGCTACATCTTCGAATCCCAACTCATCTTCCTCATAAAAACGTACAAACCGGATCGAAGTGGTTTTCAGGAAATAAATCCCGATCCTGGTCTCTGCGAAACGATCAGCGCATTGGCCAATATTGATAGTCGGTTATTTAACTATCCATTAACATTCACAACATTCATCAACATAAATAATTTCACCAAATTATTCATTAATCTCAATTATCTTCACAAGATATATTTCTATTTCAACCCTTTGAAAACAGTTTCAAACCATACTTCTTTTTACGGAATAAATTCCCAAATATTTTCTATTTCCACTGAAATCACCAAGTACAGCGCTTAGATTTTAGAACAATTTAAAAACACTTTATTATAAAATATACTTTAAAATATTTAAATTAAAAAATACTTTAATACTTTATTAAAAAAAATATAATTTAAGAATATTTAAAATAAAGCTACTTTATAAAATATAAAACTAAATTTCTCTTTTTTAAAAAAAATTACCAAGTCACCTTTAAATAATTACTACTAAGATAAATTTGAAAAAAATACGTACTTTAAAATTTCAAACATTTCAAATAATATATCTTCTAAATCATACTTTTAAACAACTTTAAAACTTTTAACTTATACTTAAAAAAATTCTTTGAAAACGTACTTGCCTATTCAGGGAAATTTACTTTTCTTTCACATCCTTTAAAAGTAAGTCACTATTTATTTTTAAACAAACTTACCCATTCCTTTAATAAATTCCCACCTTGAATTTATTCTTCCCAAATATCCACTGATATATTTTACTTTACTTTTATAAACCCAGTTTATACATTTCATAGTCACAACCTCCTTTTAAAATCCTAATTCCAACACTTAAATCAATTTTCAAATGGATTTCCAATTTACCTAATTTGAAATAAGTTTCTTTACTTACTCAATTTATTCAAAATCCATTAACCTCATATTTCATTTCTTAATTATAATTAAAAATCCATTTTAACTAAAAATACCAATTTCAGATTCCCCAAATTCCTTCTCTATTCCTTTGAATAAATTTAAAGCTTAAACTTTAAAATAGATTCTTTTGCTCTTTAAAATGATCCACTTAAGTTTTAAAAATTCATTATTTTCCTGTTTATTTAAATCTTCTTTCCTTACTCGGAATTTATTTATTAACATTGAAAATCCACTTTTATTCTTTTCCAATTCATTCTTAAATTTAGTCAACTTCTCTATAATTATTTTTTTCTTACAATTTCTCTTCTTTATTTTCTTTCAAAAAAAATCCGATTCTATATATTTTATAACCCAGTACCGAAATATATTAAATCAACCCATAGCATCCAACATTTCCAATATAATTCAACCCAGAATAGCAGATAATCATAACATAGAATTATTAGAATAATCTAGATAATTTTGAGGAATCCAGTTGGATCCCTCCAACCCGTTTCCCTACATCCACATACGTTAGCACAATATAAAATACTAATTCCACTTCGTGGTGGAATATCGCTGTATATGGGATTAATATAATATCATCCGCTATTATGCGGCGCATAGGGTCTCATCGTTATATAATGCGGGAAATCAATCACTCCAATATATACTATATATATTACTATATATAATATAGCACATCAAATCAATTCAATCATCCAACCAATTATTTAAATTTGACTATTTAACTTAAAATTAAAATTCAGCTGAGTGAGATTAACTCACCTTTGATTTTTGTTTGCAATCCATTCCAGACCAGCTTGTTTCTTTTCAGATTTTAAACCTTGAATAAACATTATATGATTTTATTAATATTTGACTAACTGAACAATTAATTTCCATTTAATAGATTGGATTAACTAATTATTAAATCTAAAACTAAATTTCCTTTAATACATTATTTTAAAATAGTAAGTTTAAACATGTATCTTTATTTACTGGTCTTTTCTTTCAAAACCACATATATTTTTATAAAATAATCTATATAGGTTTTAAAAATCTAATTTTATATAAACTCCTCAAAACCTTTAGAAATTCCTATTATATATTTATATTTCCTTACAGTAAATCAAATGATGTGTTGTATATCAATTTTCTTTTTCTGCAAATATATAAACATTTTTATTCAATTTAATTTAATAAAAAGGGATCGTTACCTTACTTCAAAATGACGA
Source organism: Allium cepa (assembly GCA_030765085.1). NCBI lineage: Eukaryota > Viridiplantae > Streptophyta > Magnoliopsida > Asparagales > Amaryllidaceae > Allium > Allium cepa. Next base: position 123,517,419 of record CM060940.1, on the reverse strand, counting down.
ACTCGGTCTTCAACATCGAAGACCCCGACCTAACATCTCAAAAACCCGAGCCATCATGCAGCGCCTCCTACCGAGCTTCGCCAGTCACTGCCCAAGGTATGTCCATTTGCAAACAATGGTACACAAACTTCGAATATCATCTCCTATTGCCCTGTATGTCCACCAATCACTTAAATCCATCCATTTATACACTAAGGACCAAGATTCCTGTAAGTTCTCTTTTAGCCAGCTCAGGAGCTTGCATTTCAGGGAATAGTGATCCACTACAGTATTGAAGCACAGGTGAATTACTGCATTAATCCTTTTAGCCATATCTATAGTTCTATGGTCCATCCATAGAACAACATTTCTCCTTGTATCATCAGTCAGCGAAATCAAAACCAGAGACCCATCTAAATCGACAGCAACAAGTGACCAAATGGCTGCAAATCCAAGTCCCCAACTTCCTCTACCAAAACATTAGCTAAAGAACATGCCGACCTCACGACTTGAGCATCACAGAGACCAGCACGCGCGCTCCTCGTACTGACGTCGAGACCGAGGAAGACAGAGCGGGTATCAATCGAAGAAGTGGAAGTGGGTGAGGTGGACTGCATCTCGATGGGGGTTCAACCCTACTAATTAGAAGGGGATAAGTGTGGAAGAGAGGTGTGGTATCAGACAAGGGCGATGAAGATGTCTAACTTCTTCATCCTGACATCTCCCTCCCTAATCTCTTCCTTAGCACAAGGATATTATTTTAAGATTTTAATTTTAAGGGGAAGAAAATGAGATTTTGGGGAAGGAAGAAGTGAGGGCTCTGTTGTAAATATTAAACAGGGGAAGCGTGTTGAAGACGCTTTGCTACAGTATCTCGCTTATATTACTTATATAAAAATTTAAGTTCACATTTAAATCGTTTCGATTTCCACAGCTCACAATCTCGGTTTTCATTCGAGGCGTGCCGCCAGGCGTTTACAATGCTAAACCCCTATTCCGAACGCAATGGAAAATGTTTCGTGTCCTAATTCGATCGTATGAAAAAGATAGCTTTTGGACCCAGTTATTTATATTAAATTTTGATTTAATTTTCAGCGCGTTTACTTATCGTACACTCACACAAAAAATCCAAACACTACGAAATTTGAAATCCGATAATAATACAATATTACGGATCCAATAGAATTGGTTTCGTCGAATTCCGAGACTGTGCCTCGGAAGGCTATTTTTAAAAGTCGAGCTAAACTATATATTTTTAAAACTGAACAAATCACTGTTAAATTCAATTTTAAAACTTCTATTATCCTCAGCACTATTAATATAAATTTTACAAGCCTTCAAATTATTTTTAACAGGCTTAAAATTTCAGATTCAACATTTTACCCAACTTCAAATTACTTAGTTAAAAAATTTAATTATCAAATAAATAGTGATACTTGAATACAAGTTAAAAATTAACTTTTAAATGTTTAAAATCAATTAAATATTCCGATTTCAAATATCCAAAAATTTCATGTTATCACATATATCTATCCTGGAATTGCCTAGTTGTGCCATGTCACCTACCATATCGAGACCACTACGAGTTTGTTCTGTGTCGTACCTATGGAGTGCCCTCTTGTAGCATCCCGATCAGAAGGTATTACGGTGCTGTATAGATTATGCCACTATAAAATGTGTTAACGGGGATATGGGTAATGCGTTAAAGCTATTTTAATTGTTTACTTTAATATAGACATTATTATAATAGCATATATTACTACATAGTAGATAGTTCCGAGGATCCTTAAAGGATGGTTATCCCAAACATCCTTTGAGTTATTTGTATTTCAGTTGTTATTTCACTTCATTTGGATTTATTGATATAAGAATGTTAACCCTGACTCGAGTATTTTGTGTACTTGTTTTACGCTCGGGTCAGACTGAGTGTCACAGCATTCAAGACTCGCCTTTCGAGTTGGAGCTTCACTTGGAGGTCCATCTATCTATTCAGCTTGTAGTTATTCAGTTGACTCCTATGATAAGTTCTGATCTTGTATTTGACTATTGTATTGAGACTTCTATTTATTCGGGACTTCAGTTGTATCTTATTTTAACTCTGATATATATATATATATATATAATAGCTTCATGAACTACTGTTCATTTATTTCCGCTGTTTATTGTTATCCTACTCTGGTTCTGTGATTCTGTGATTGTTTATTTAATCTATATGTTGAGTTTTGCCAAATATAAATTAACAATATGATATTTTGAGCAATTCAAGTCCGACATGTGCATATGCGAATGGCTGAAAATATCGGGCTGTTACAGTTGGTATCAGAGCTCTGGTTTTAGGCAAAACACTATATATAGAGTAAAATTAATCACAGAATCACATTCATTCGAGCTTGAATTCCTTCCACTTCGATTTGGATTTCCTTGGAATTTTGAAATGTTCCCCTTGGTTTCAAAAATCCAATCTTGTCTCTCCCTATTCGTGTTTCTTTGATTCTAGAGTATCCCTTAGCTCCACTGAATGATTTGTAAAGGGGTGGAACACCTTTGCAAATTGTGTTGCCGGAGATTTTTGTATCCTCGGTTTAGATACTGCTATCTCTTGCTATACTCAAATTCTATCTCTTGTGATTGAGTATATATGTGCCTCAGAATTCTGCATCAATATTATTCTAGAAGTCATGGTCGACCCGGTTAAGGTCGTCCACGATTTATATAAGTCTATCCATTCTTTTCCCCCTTTGTAATCTATTTATCTCCCTATCAAGCTTATCTTCTGGTTGGAATTCTTTTGATTAGGGTCCCTTTGTGTTTGGATGTCTGTAACATTCCTGATTTTTAAGCATGATTAATTTAATACTTTATTTGATCTTTGGGATTAAATTTTGAAAATAATTGGAGATTAATATAAAAAAATTGATTTAGTTAGGAATTTATTTAAAATTTGTTTGGGTTTGAAATATACAAATAAATTATAATTGAGAAAAACATTTAAATAGAATGTGGAATTCAAAATTTAAGAATAAGTATTTTACAAATAAATATTGGGTTTAAAAATAAAGTATTGAGAATAAATAGAATTTAAAGGCTTAGAGATTAATAAAAGTATGTATTTTAGAATAGAACTTTTAATTGGGAATTCAATAATAGAAATCTTAAAGAATAAATTGAATTTAAAAATTACATTTTTGAAATTGGTAGAAATTTACTTATTTACTTTATTAAGCATGCATTTTGGTTTAAAATTAATATTACAAAATAGATATAAATAAATTTACAAAAGCTATTTAAAGGATTAAATTCCAATATACACATATTATATACTTATTTATTTATTTTGATAAAAAGATTTAAAATACATCTTCCTTTGAAAATAAATATAGTTGTATATTCACAAAATTTAAAATGTAAACAATGAAATATACATGCACATGTGAATGGTTTATTTGTTGAGTGTACAAGTTATGATAATCCAATTCTCTTTAAAAAAAGTTGTAAAAGCAAAATAAAAAAAAATGTAAGTAAATAATTTGTAGATAAATTAATAAAAAGGGTTAAAAACATAAAGTATGTTTTCATAAGTTAAATTAAAGTAAGAATTTAAAACAAGGTTACAAATAAATTTAAACTAAGGGGTTTCAACATAAAAATGCAAATTGTTTCAATATTAACAAATAAATGAAAAAAAAAAGAACAATTCTTTTAACACATTGTATATATGTATACACAAACCAATATAACATACTTTAAAGGATCTTACATATATGCATATATATCCAAATAGCATCATCACTCTTTATTTTAAATAATCAAGTTTCAAAATGCAATCAAACCATATCTCACAAAATCTGAAACAAACAGTAAAAAGAGATGTGGCCTCACCTATTCCAATACATAAAGCTGTCTAAAGCATAGATATCAAAAAGGAAAACATTGGCAACTCAGTTTTACAATTCTCAAACCAAACCACAAATCAAAAAGTAGCTCGAAAACAAATCAGTTCGAAAACAACTTAGTTCGAGATGCAAAAAGTTCAAAACCTGGTTCTTCCATTTATCAATTCGAGAACTTCATGATCTCTCCAAAGAAAAAAAAAGCAAAGAAAAGAAAAACTCAATGCAAATGAAAATCTGGAAGCTTTAGCCTGGGGGCAATTTCAAAGCCTGGGGGAAACATGCAAGTTCAGGCAAACAAACTCAAGAAATCAAAGTAAAGTTACAAAGAAAAAAAAAAGAACAAAAGGTTCAGTTCGAAAATTATGACCAGATTTCCATGGAGCATAAAAGCAACCTGAGATCAAAACCCATGCATTCAAACTTGGAGGCAATTCAAAATTAAGCAATGTAGTGGTTTCTAAGATAATTTAAAGAGAAAAAAAGGGAAATCAAAGGCCATAAACAAAAAGAGAATCAAATCAAACAGATCAAAGCAAAGGTCGGGGGTGGAGCAAATTCAAAATGCAAAATTCCAGGTTTCCCTTCTGCTTCTCTGTTTGCAGATATACAGGTGAGCAAACTCACTGAATCTCCCTCTATACCTTGTTTTTTGTGATTGATGCTTTAGCTTGTTATGAAAAATGTTGTTTGAGTTGTTATATAGGCTTGCATGTTTGGTATATACACAAATGGGTTGGCATGTCGGGGAGCAGGAAATGAATGCTCTTGTTCTTAGTTTATAGGTCTTCAAACCTTGTTAAAAAAAAAAAATCGGATAATTCCACCAAACTGATTATAGACTTTGATCTCTGAACTAGGAAGGTTTGTATATGTATAACATCATTTTTGAAAATAAATCCAAGTAAAAAATTAGTAAATATTTGGAAAATAAGGATTTACAGGCACCTCAATTTAAAAAGAAAATCGATGATTTTAATTTTATGATGTAACTCTATGATCTAATTTGTATTGGCAAACGATGATTTTTAAAAGTAATATCATGATTTTTAGTAAGATGATTGATGAGATATCTTGAGATCGCCGGGATAGGCATTCTCATCAATTCATGTTGATCGGCGATGATTGATAAATCGTGTTCGTTACTGGAGGAAGGTGAAGACCTGTGGAGCGTCAAAAAAATACTCAGAGTATTTATCGATGATCGAAGTGGTGATGCGGCACCAATTTAGGGTTTCGGGCATGTTTGTGTTGTTGGCGTTCTCGAGTAGATCGCGTCACCGTCGATACGTTTTAAGCAATAGGACCTAGGGGAAAATGTTTGGAGGTCAACAGGGCAGCTTAGGATGCGGTGGTGAGTTCATCGGTGGACGGTAGCAATGGCCAGAGTTGGTTTATTGATCGAGTGTTGTTCCAATCAGAAGCTTGACTACCTCGTTTTCGATAGAGGGGGTCGATCGAAGTTTTTGGGGGTCTGGGTTGGCGGCAAGGTTGATGGCGACTTGTACATGGTTGCGGCGATGATCAGTGGCGTTCCGGTCGGTGTGCAGGGTGCACGGTGTACCTCTCGTATCTGATGATCAATTTGAATAGTTTGGGAATGATAAGAAGAAGATCGAACTCGAAGGGATGCACGCGTTTCTGAACCCGTGGCTTGAGTTGAAACTCGAGTTGCATGCGTGGGTTTTACCCTGAAAACAGTCTTGTTTCCAGGTTTTCGCAATTTTTATTTTTTATTATTTTTTTAAACCAAACTTTGAAATATATGTAAAGAATTGAAACTCGAAGCAGAGGAGGAAGGCAAGAAACTCGAAGTAAGGCTCGAGTTTAACTCAAATTTGCTCGGGTCTGTATGATAAAAAAAACAGGTTTTAAAACTCTAAAAAAAAAAAGATATGTACAGGCTTCAAAATTTTGAAAATACGATTTGTACCAGGCTTTAAATTTTTAAAGAAAAACAAGTTCCAGGTTTTAAAATAAAAAAATGTTTTCAAATTCAATAAAAAAAAGAGAAAGTTTAAACAAGCCCCAAATTTAAAAATGTTTAGAGTTGAATATCTTTGAATTGTTTAAAAAAAATTGGATTAAGTGATTAAAGGTAAAGATCTTGATTTTTATAAAAGATCTCAAATTTATTTTGTAATGAATCAATTTCAAGTTTTATAAAATTTGATAAGGTTTAAATGTTAATTTAGTAAGATAAATGACTTATCTTTGATCAATTAAGGATTTAAAGTAAAAAAAATTTAAATTATGTAAATTTTATAAAAGAAGTTAATTAATTAAGAGTCAAAAAATTAATAGTTAAGGATAAATTAATTAAGAATGATAAATTAAATGATAATTAATTAATTTAGGGTGATTAAGTTATTAAAGATAATTTATCAAATGGTGAGCTAAATAATTTAAGGTTAACTACTTAATTATTTAAGGTTGGTAAATTACAATTAAAAGGTTAATTAATGTATATTAAATGGTTAATTAATGATTTAAGGATAATTAATCAAAATGAGATGTCATTAATTAATTAACCAGCACTAGTAATTATTCGTGAATAATTAAAACTTATTTGAATTACCCAAACAATTAACTAATCTTACCTATAGATGTTGATTGTTATTAGATGCTATGTGATGGATTGACATATTTGTTATGTGATGTAATGCTATGTAATGTTTTGTGCTAAACTGTTATATCTATGATGTATATATTGTTATATGTATATTTAACCCCTTGACCCATAGAACGACATTTAGATTTCGATGCGACAGGGAGTCGGATTCCAATTGGTTATCTGAAACCCACATCGAATCATATTAGTGAATCTTTGTGATTGATGATCTACTTTATCTATGAATTTGTGAATAGAGATAAGCGTTACGGGTTAAATCGCTTATCGATATGATTGAATCTGTGATGATGATGTTGTGCACTGTTGTGTTGAACCCTGGACCACACTATACACACACAAATATGGATTGCACGTGGAAATGGGTTGAGTCACAGATCTTTGAAATTGTTTTAAAATTAAATTTTCGAATCCAAAATAGTTTTGGAATTAGAATTGAAGCTTTTGAAAAAGTTATTTTGAATAACTTGATTGATTTTTGAAATTTAAATAATTTGATTTAAATTTGAATTCAATATTTGGGATTGAATTCTATGATTTGGAAACTATGGATTAAAAAGTTTATTCAACTTATAAATGGGTTTTTAAACCATTTTAAAAGCGTTGATTGGGAATTTAAATTCTAAACCCAAAGATTTTTAATGGTATAAATATAAATGAATCTTTCTGAAACGGAAACTATATGGTTTCAAATAATAAGGGCTTTTGTATAAGAAATGAATTTCCAATTCGTGTTAAAGGGATTTCAAGTCTAAAATGGAAATGGTTTCCCAAGTTATAGATAGATCTTTGGAAGCGTGTTTTGAAAGCTATAAATTAAATCTTTAGTTTAAAGATTTAAGGAATAAAGCCAATTGACATGGAAATTGTTTTGAAATCTATGGATGATCTTTGTGAAATTAGGTGAACTTTGTGAAATGAATCTTTTTATTTAAAGATTTAAAATGGTAAATTGTTTAACCATTTAAAAGAAAAACTTAGGATTTTCAAGTTGTGACTTAACTGAAATCCCATATCCATATGTTTTTAAATATTGCGCTCGCTATTCGGATTAGCCGGGAGAGGACCTTGTGTCATATAGCCCATTCCGAATAGTGATACGACGTTATGGATTGCATTTGAAGACCGATGTTGAAGACCGGGTGTCTTCGAGAACGATAGGATAACATGACGATTGACTCTGCACTGAGTTGCTCCGGTATAGAGTTCTCCACATGTGATGGGGAGTCCGATCGTAATTGTGGATACCCGGATTTGCAAGGGCTTCTTCGGAAGTGCCTTCGGTTCTGTTCGAATCCGGAACAGACTTGTATGGTTGTATGTCCGACATTACACTTTGAGATATTAAACTGATCTCTATCAAATACATTTCTGCTTGGTGGCGGAGAATTTATTCTCTTAGCTTAACACCCTTCTCAGAGACGTACGAGCTCAGAGGTTATGTAGTTGATATTTATCAGTGACATATTCCCAATTTGGTAGTGTGGCATGCTAAGTGCTGCTGTGTGTTGATGATCATTTGTTGATCATTTGTGATCAAAGCATGGCTTTTGTATAAAGCGTAGCTTTGTGGACGAGACTGCATCCGGACCTCACACCCCGAAAATGGTCAAAACAGGAAAGATGCGGCAAGGTTATGAGGGTCGCGCCCTTTAGGGTGTGTCATTCCCTTCTGGTAAAGGGCGGTATCATGGTATGGAGTCCAGATGCTTACTCATGTGGATACTGCAGATCTATTACTTTGTGATTGCTTTGTGGTTTTGAGGCGCCTCGGATAAAGGTCCCAAAGGACCGGGGGATGGCATGCTCGAGTAGTAGTTACCTAGTTACAGAGGTAACCCGGCCTTGTGTTAGCAGAGATCCGGTTAGGTTCTCGGGACGTCCCACCAGAGGCGATCCCATGTGGCGGTAGGAAGTTCCTTAGCCTGACCATTTGTTGAAAATCCAATCAAACAATACGTACCTTGTACGGTTTTAGTTGTAGAACCTGTCATTTAACATGGCAGCTATAGTATGCATAATATCATGGTACCTATGCTGGCTAGGATTAATATTATACTTTCGAAAGATTTTCCACTATGCACTAGTAATAATATCAAAGAAATTTTCACGTATTAAGCATATTTGACTATCATAAGGAGAAATCTCCTCCAAGTCTGTGTTTGCATTGTGTGTGTGGCCGGAGGCCTTATGGTAGTTTCATTTTCTAAAAAGCATTGCGGATTTCAAATTTAAATTCTGTTGTTTGTTTTAAAAAAAAGTCCAAATGTTTTTGTTTGCTCATACCAGTCCCATGACTGACCTGGAGTTTATTGTTCCTTTCCTAAACTCTGGGTGCCCACTATTTTCCCACACGGGCAATCTAGAGTTGGGTTTTCCAAATATTCAATAGTAGGTGTAGATTCGATAGCTTTCAGCCTAGGATTTGGCAATCGCTTGCGGACGAGACCTGCTGGATTGGTATTTTGAAGATGGAGTTCTTTCTTGAAAACCATATCAGAGTTGTTGTTCCGCTGCTATGTTATCTTTTCTTTCCGCTGCTATTATCTTGTATCATATCTCTGATGTATATTCATTATATCATCTGTTGTATCATATTATATCAGATATTGTATCAAATGTTGTATATTGATATATTCTGTTTCTTCCGCTGTGTTGTACTTAATGTGTTATAAGCTCCGGCACGACTCGAATTTCGGCATTTGAATCTGCAGCATTCAGGTACAAGTGGAGTACGGATGTCGATTTTCGAACGCTGGAATTTGAATCGTGACATTTTGGTATCATAGCTGAGGATTAAAACTTTAGCTCAGGAGTATAACACGTTAAGTAGCTCATTAGAGATAGAGTGAAGTATACCCTAGAATGAGTATATCCCTAAGATATCCGTTCGAACGCCTTAGTAAATTCTCTTACTATTCACCGATAGTAAGTATGAGTGCAAGAAGAGGACGAGATAGGGGACGGGGAAATATCACTACAAATGGTCAATACCCTGCAACAGTGGAAACAACTTTCTTCTCAATCTCCTTTGATTCGATTCCCAAAATTCTTTGATTGCTTCATGACAGCTCCAGAAAGAAGTTTTGGTGCGATGGTGACCTTACGAATCGTTGTAGAAAATCCTTATTTCGTATCTTCATCGGTTTCTTATCAGCTTTTCGATCTAAATCCTAACGAATTTGAAAATTTAAATTAAATAAATTGGATATTTTAAATTAAGTAAATTGATTAATATAATATAAGCTAAATTTGAATTGTATAAATAAAACGATATTGGTTAAAACCAAATCGTAATTTCTTGTGCATATCAAAGTCCGAAGAGGGACAAATTGGTATATACTTTGGGATATTCCAACCAGAATTTGGAATCCTACCTAGCGTTTGAGAAATTATAGAAGATTGAATCAAACTATCTATTCTTTGGGATCCGATATAGTCTACGAACGATTAGCTATCCCTTCGAACTAATCAATGCCCTTGCATATTCGTAGACCGATGGACCCGAATATATTGTGTAATAATTATATGAGTTTGTTCTCATATTGTTGATATTATTATTTGGTAAGCCAAATCCAGAATTAATATTCAATTTGATTTGGAAAGATATTTCCCCATCTTTCATCTTTTCTTTCTCGTCTTCCTTGCAAATTTCGAGGACGAAATTTATTTAAGGAGGGGAACCTGTAACATTCCTGATTTTTAAGCACGATTAATTTAATACTTTATTTGATCTTTGGGATTAAATTTTGAAAATAATTGGAGATTAATATAAAAAATTCGATTGAGTTGGGAATTTATTTAAAATTTGTTTGGGTTTGAAATATACAAATAAATTATAATTGAGAAAAACATTTAAATAGAATGTGGAATTCAAAATTTAAGAATAAGTATTTTACAAATAAATATTGGGTTTAAAAATAAAGTATTGAGAATAAATAGAATTTAAAGGCTTAGAGATTAATAAAAGTATGTATTTTAGAATAGAACTTTTAATTGGGAATTCAATAATAGAAATCTTAAAGAATAAATTGAATTTAAAAATTACATTTTTGAAATTGATAGAAATTTACTTATTTACTTTATTAAGCATGCATTTTGGTTTAAAAGTAATATTACAAAATAGATATAAATAAATTTAAAAAAGCTATTTAAAGGATTAAATTCCAATATACACATATTATATACTTATTTATTTGTTTTGATAAAAATATTTAAAATACATCTTCCTTTGAAAATAAATATAGTTGTATATTCACAAAATTTAGAATGTAAACAATGAAATATACATGCACATGTGAATGGTTTATTTGTTGAGTGTACAAGTTATGATAATCCAATTCTCTTTAAAAAAGTTGTGAAAGCAAAATAAAAAAAATGTAAGTAAATAATTTGTAGATAAATTAATAAAAAGGGTTAAAAACATAAAGTATGTTTTCATAAGTTAAATTAAAGTAAGAATTTAAAACAAGGTTACAAATAAATTTAAACTAAGGGGTTTCAACATAAAAATGCAAATTGTTTCAATATTAACAGATAAATGAAAAAAAAAAGAACAATTCTTTTAACACATTGTATATATGTATACACAGACCAATATAACATACTTTAAAGGATCTTACATATATGCATATATATCCAAATAGCATCATCACTCTTTATTTTAAATAATCAAGTTTAAAAATGTAATCAAACCATATCTCACAAAATCTGAAACAAACAGTAAAAAGAGATGTGGCCTCACCTATTCCAATACATAAAGCTGTCTAAAGCATAGATATCAATAAGGAAAAAATTGGCAACTCAGTTTTACAATTATCAAACCAAACCACAAAACAAAAAGTAGCTCGAAAACAAATCAGTTCGAAAACAACTTAGTTCGAGATGCAAAAAGTTCAAAACCTGGTTCTTCCATTTATCAATTCGAGAACTTCATGATCTTTCTAAAGAAAAAAAAAGCAAAGAAAAAAAAACTCAATGCAAATGAAAATCTAGAAGCTTTAGCCTGGGAGCAATTTCAAAGCCTGGGGGAAACATGCAAGTTTAGGCAAACAAACTCAAGAAATCAAAGTAAAGTTACAAAGAAAAAGAAAAGAACAAAAGGTTCAGTTCAAAAATTATGACCAGATCTCCATGGAGCATAAAAGCAACCTGAGATCAAAACCCATGCATTCAAACTTGGAGGCAATTCAAAATTAAGCAATGTAGTGGTTTCTAAGATAATTTAAAGAGAACAAAAGCGAAATCAAAGGCCATAAACAAAAAGAGAATCAAATCAAACAGATCAAAGCAAAGGTCGGGGGCGGAGCAAATTCAAAATGCAAAATTCCAGGTTTCCCTTCTGCTTCTCTGTTTGCAGATATATAGGTGAGCAAACTCACTGAATCTCCCTCTATACCTTGTTCTTTGTGATTGATGCTTTAGATTGTTATGAAAAATGTTGTTTGAGTTGTTATATAGGCTTGCATGTTTGGTATATACACAAATGGGTTGGCATGTCGGGGAGCAGGAAATGAATGCTCTTGTTCTTAGTTTATAGGTCTTCAAACCTTGTTAAAAAAAAAATCGAATAATTCCACCAAACTGATTATAGACTTTGATCTCTGAACTAGGAAGGTTTGTATATGTATAACATCATTTTTGAAAATAAATCCAAGTAAAAAAATTAGTAAATATTTGGAAAATAAGGATTTACAGGCACCTCAATTTAAAAAGAAAATCGATGATTTTAATTTTATGATGTAACTCTATGATCTAATTCATATTGGCAAACGGTGATTTTTAAAAGTAATATCATGATTTTTAGTAAGATGATTGATGAGATATCTTGAGATCGCCGGGACAGGCATTCTCATCAATTCATGTTGATCGGCGATGATTGATAAACCATGTTCGTTACTGGAGGAAGGTGAAGACCTGTGGAGCGTCAGAAAAATACTCAGAGTATTTATCGATGATCGAAGTGGTGATGCGACACCAATTTAGGGTTTCGGGCATGTTTGTGTTGTTGGCGTTCTCGAGTACATCGCGTCACCGTCGATACGTTTTAAGCGATCGGACCTAGGGGAAAATGATTGGGGGTCAACAGGGCAGCTTAGGACGCGGTGGTGAGTTTATCGGTGGAGGGTAGCAATGGCCAAAATTGGTTTATTGATCGAGTGTTGTTCCAGTCAGAAGCTTGACTACCTCGTTTTCGATAGAGGGGGTCGATCGAAGTTTTTGGGGGTCTGGGTTGGCGGAAAGGTTGATGGCGACTTGTACATGGTTGCGGCGATGATCAGTGGCGTTCCGGTCGGTGTGCAGGGTGCACGGTGTACCTCTCGTATCTGATGATCAATTTGAATAGTTTGGGAATGATAAGAAGAAGATCGAGCTCGAAGGGATGCACGCGTTTCTGAACCCGTGGCTTTAGTTGAAACTCGAGTTGCCTGCGTGGGTTTTACCCTGAAAACAGTCTTGTTTCCAGGTTTTCGCAATTTTTATTTTTATTTTTTAATTTTTTTAAACCAAACTTTGAAATATATGTAAAGAGTTGAAACTCGAAGCAGCGGAGGAAGGCAAGAAACTCGAAGTAAGGCTCGAGTTTAACTCAAATTTGCTCGGGTCTGTATGATAAAAACAACAGGTTTTAAAACTCTAAAAAAAAGATATGTACAGGCTTCAAAATTTTGAAAATACGATTTGTACCAGGCTTTAAATTTTTGAAGAAAAACAAGTTCCATGTTTTAAAATAAAAAAATGTTTTCAAATTCAATAAAAAAAAAAGTTTAAACAAGTCCCAAATTTAAAAATGTTTAGAGTTGAATATCTTTGAATTGTTTAAAAAAAAAAAATTGGATTAAGTGATTAAAGGTAAAGATATTGATTTTTATAAAAGATCTCAAATTTATTTTGTAATGAATCAATTTCAAATTTTATAAAATTTGATAAGGTTTAAATGTTAATTTAGTAAGATAAATGACTTATCTTTGATCAATTAAGGATTTAAAGTAAAAAAATATTTAAATTATGTAAATTTTATAAAAGAAGTTAATTAATTAAGAGTCAAACAATTAATAGTTAAGGATAAATTAATTAAGAATGATAAATTAAATGATAATTAATTAATTTAGGGTGATTAAGTTATTAAAGATAATTTATCAAATGGTGAACTAAATAATTTAAGGTTAACTACTTAATTATTAAAGGTTGGTAAATTACAATTAAAAGGTTAATTAATGTATATTAAATGGTTAATTAATGATTTAAGGATAATTAATCAAAATGAGATGTCATTAATTAATTAACCAGCACTAGTAATTATTCGTGAATAATTAAAAATTATTTGAATTACTCAAACAATTAACTGATCTTACCTATAGATGTTGATTATTATTAGATGCTATGTGATGGACTGACATATTTGTTATGTGATGTAATGCTATGTAATGTTTTGTGCCAAACTGTTATATCTATGATGTATATATTGTTATATGTATATTTAACCCCTTGACCCATAGAACGACATTTAGATTTCGATGCGACAGGGAGTCGGATTCCAATTGGTTATCTGAAACCCACATCGAATCATATTAGTGAATCTTTGTGATTGATGATCTACTTTATCTATGAATTTGTGAATAGAGATAAGCGTTACGGGTTATATCGCTTATCGATATGATTGAATCTGTGATGATGATGTTGTGCACTATTGTGTTGAACCCTGGACCACACTATACACACACAAATATGGATTGCACGTGGAAATGGGTTAAGTCACAGATCTTTGAAATTGTTTTAAAATTGAATTTTCGAATCCAAAATAGTTTTGGAATTAGAATTGAAGCTTTTGAAAAAGTTATTTTGAATAACTTGATTGATTTTTGAAATTTAAATAATTTGATTTAAATTTGAATAAAATATTTGGGATTGAATTCTATGATTTGGAAACTATGGATTAAAAAGGTTATTCAACTTATAAATGGGTTTTTAAACCATTTTAAAAGCGTTGATTGGGAATTTAAATTCTAAACCCAAAGATTTTTAATGGTATAAGTATAATTGAATCTTTCCGAAACGGAAACTATATGGTTTCAAATAATAAGGGCTTTTGTATAAGAAATGAATTTCCAATTCGTGTTAAAGGGATTTCAAGTCTAAAATGGAAATAGTTTCCCAAGTTATAGATAGATCTTTGGAAACGTGTTTTGAAAGCTATAAATTAAATCTTTAGTTTAAAGATTTAAGGAATAAAGCCAATTGACATGGAAATTGTTTTGAAATCTATGGATGATCTTTGTGAAATTAGGTGAACTTTGTGAAATGAATCTTTTTATTTAAAGATTTAAAATGGTAAATTGTTTAACCATTCAAAAGAAAAACTTAGGATTTTCAAGTTGTGACTTAACTGAAATCCCATATCCATATGTTTTTAAATATTGCGCTCGCTATTCGGATTAGCCGGGAGAGGACCTTGTGTCATATAGCCCATTCCGAATAGTGATACGACGTTATGGATTACATTTGAAGACCGGTGTTGAAGACCGGGTGTCTTCGAGAACGATAGGATAACCTGTCGATTGACTCTGCACTGAGTTGCTCCGGTATAGAGTTCTCTACATGTGATGGGGAGTCCGATCGTAATTGTGGATACCCGGATTTGCAAGGGCTTCTTCGGAAGTGCCTTCGGTTCTGTTCGAACCCGGAACAGACTTGTATGGTTGTATGTCCGACATTACACTTTGAGATATTAAACTGATCTCTATCAAATACATTTCTGCTTGGTGGCGGAGAATTTATTCTCTTAGCTTAACACCCTTCTCTGAGATGTACGAGCTCAGAGGTTATGTAGTTGATATTTATCAGTGATATATTCCCAATTTGGTAGTGTGGCATGCTAAGTGCTGCTGTGTGTTGATGATCATTTGTTGATCATTTGTGATCAAAGCATGGCTTTTGTATAAAGCGTAGCTTTGTGGACGAGACTGCATCAGGACCTCACACCCCGGAAATGGTCAAAACAGGAAAGATGCGGCAAGGTTATGAGGGTCGCGCCCTTTAGGGTGTGTCATTCCCTTCTGGTAAAGGGCGGTATCATGGTATGGAGTCCAGATGCTTACTCATGTGGATATTGCAGATCTATTACTTTGTGATTGCTTTGTGGTTTTGAGGCGCCTCGGATAAAGGTCCCAAAGGACCGGGGGATGGCATGCTCGAGTAGTAGTTACCTAGTTACAGAGGTAATCCGGCCTTGTGTTGGCAGAGATTCGGTTAGGTTCTCGGGACGTCCCACCAGAGGCGATCCCATGTGGCAGTAGGAAGTTTCTTAGCCTGGCCATTTGTTGGAAATCCAATCAAACAATACGTGCCTTGTACGGTTTTAGTTGTAGAACCTGCCATTTAACATGGCAGCTATAGTAGGCATAATATCATGGTACCTATGCTGGCTAGGATTAATATTATACTTTCGAAAGATTTTCCACTATGCACTAGTAATAATATCAAAGAAATTTTCTCGTATTAAGCATATTTGACTATCATAAGGAGAAATCTCCTCCAAGTCTGCGTTTGCATTGTGTGTGTGGCGGGAGGCCTTATGGTAGTTTCATTTTCTAAAAAGCATTGCGGATTTCAAATTTAAATTCTGTTGTTTGTTTCAAAAAAAAGACCAAATGTTTTTGTTTGCTCATACCAGTCCCATGACTGACCTGGAGTTTATTGTTCCTTTCCTAAACTCTGGGTGCCCACTATTTTCCTATACACGCAGTCTAGAGTTGGGTTTTCCAGATATTCAATAGTAGGTGTAGATTCGATAGCTTTCAGCCTAGGATTTGGCAATCGCTTACGGACGAGACCTGCTGGATTGGTGTTTTGAAGATGGAGTTCTTTCTTGAAGACCATATCAGAGTTGTTGTTCCGCTGCTATGTTATCTTTTCTTTCCGCTGTATTATCTTGTATCATATCTCTGATGTATATTCATTATATCATCTGTTGTATCATATTATATCAGATATTGTATCAAATGTTGTATATTGATATATTCTGTTTCTTCCGCTGTGTTGTACTTAATGTGTTATAAGCTCCGGCACGACTCGAATTTCGACGTTTGAATCTGCGGCATTCAGGTACAAGTGGAGTACGGATGTCAATTTTCGAACGCTGGAATTTGAATCGTGACAATGTCTATCCTTGTTTTAATCCATTTTCTATCATCAAGTGAAGGAGTGTATTTGAAATTAATATTAAAATGTTTTATATGTTGTGTTGCTTGAGTTGCTATGTCGATTTGGGGTTTCGGTCGATTTGTCTAATCAACGCTATCGTAGGGATTCCAAAACACTTGAACAGAGCAAACTGACACAACAAATTCTATGATTTTATTATATATATAAGTACAAATTTTTCTGAAATTAAAAAGTTGAATTGGTTAACAGAAATGACAATATTTGATTTTCATTTATTATTCTGTAAACCAATTAAAATTGCCACATGATATAAATAAATAAAATTATAAAACTTGGTTTATAAATTGATTTGGAATTCAAATGAATTTAAAAGTAAGAATTTGAGAATGTAATTTCTGGTGATTCCAAACTTTGGTTTTAAAGTTTTAAAATGTAAAATTTTTAAAGTATTTTCGAATAGAAATGGTTTTCAAAGAATTTTTAAAAGTTTAAATCAGTACACTTCTCTTTTATCGTTGGAAAATTATTTCGGTGATGGTGGCCGCATCATCGACATTCATTTTCGAGTTTCACAGTAGACCATTATGTAGCTTTGCTACACTTTTGTTTTGAATATAAATTGATTTAAATTTTTGAAGTATGACTTGATTTATAATATATATTATATATAGGTATATGATAATAGATTTGGTTTGATATATAGAGAATATATATATATATATATATATATATATATATCTAAATTTTTTGAAGATTTATTGGGAATTAAATTCTTAAATTTTGTTAAGAGTTGATTTTAATTACAAATAAAGCCAAAAATTTGAATAAATATTTAAAACTTGAAATAATTGAAAGGAAATCGATATAAAACTCAATGAAATTATATGATTTTAATTGACAGTTTGAACTAACAAATTTGAATTGAATGACTATTTATTGATTTAATAAATATATTAAACCAAATTGTTGAATATAAATTAATTTAAATTGAAATTTATATTGTTTAAATTAATTGTTTCATTTTGTTTTTCAATCTATTTTCCTCTGGTAGTTTCTATTCTCCTACCTCCTTCCTTTTCGGGGACGTAAAGTTTTGAGTGTGGGAGAGTGTAACGACCCGTATAATTTTATTTGTTTTAATAATATATTTAACTGAAATTTTATGAAATTTAAATATTTGAATTTTGAAATAAAAATTTGATATTTGAATACGTCTATCTAAACATATCAAATGGTAAATGTACATCAGATAATATGGAAGTTTATTTTTCTTGTGTAATTCTATTTCAATTTAAATCAGTTAATATTAAATGATAATAAAATAGTTTCCAAACCCGAACATTTTTATACAATAAATTTGTAAATCATCCTTTGAATGAGACGTCATATTTCGTTTCTTCAAATTTTGACTGTTATTGCTCCGTTTGTCTTATTTCTGGCATTTCAACAGCATTTTTGGTACCGATTATCGACTTTTGACAGGATGGTCGTACTGCTGATATTTGGGTACCGTTTTGATCGTCTCGTCATGTTGATCTCTACAGTTATTCGTTTGTGCGTTCCGAAGTCCGGGAGCCGATGGGGTTTACGAAACGATTAGTCGTACCGATTCCATATTTGAGCCTTCTGGTTTCGTGTGTCTTTTTAATACCCACATGAAATCGAAGAGCCATCAGAAATTAATAATTTCAGCCAGCTGTTCGATTTGTGACTTTTGCTTTTCCCTAGATTTGATTTTTGTTCTTTGTTTCATTTGTTTACTTTGTTCTTAAAAGCAATATAAATTATACATAGAAAGCTTTATTAAGATTTGTAGTTTTTTTTTCTTTCCCTCGTCTTCCTCTTCCTTCTATTTTTGCCCCGGCCTCATCAAACTCACCCACCCACCACCGAAGCGCGCCTTTCCACTCCGCCCTCCTCTCATCTTTCTCCTCACGCGATCAACCTCGTCCAGTGCATCAATGACCTTCCTTCCACGGAGCCTTGCAATCAACCACCCCATGGCCAAGAGCCCCTCCTAACGCATTTGCCCAGCCTTGTCGATGCTTCTCTCCGACAACGCCTCTACCCAGGCCTTCCACACATCACCCATTCCTCCCACCTTTCAACCAAGGCCGGCCACTTCTCGCACACACCCTTCCCTTCCTTCACGTTAGCCTCCATGTCGGAGCACTTGCAGCCACCCTCCTCCTCTGTTGCGTGATGTGTGAGTATATAATATGTTATATACTAATCTGTTTAGTTATATATTATGTTAGTTTATATATTTATGTTGTTATTTATATATGTGTTTATGATGTAGGTTATAATGTATATATATATTATGTTTATATATATATATATAATATTGTGTAAACCGATTATCTACAGTATGTTATAAACCTGTTATATATATATATATATATATATATGTATATATTGTTGTTTACGGTATGATGTTATATATTAGTTTATATTTGTATATAAGTTGTATAATTTATTTTATAACTATTCTAATATGATTTTACATGTATTATATATATATATATATATTGGTTTTTAGATAATTGATATTTATGTATACGGTATGATATATTGTATAAAAAGGTTTGTTATAAAAAGTAAATGTTGGATTTTATTATATACAGCCTGTCAGCTTATATATGTAAAAGTATATATAAGATTTAGATATGTGTGTGTGTGTGTGTGTGTGTGTGTAAGCTTATATTTGTATTATATCTTATCTGTGGGTATAACTTATATAGAGATATGATTTAGAATATTTGTGTGACTATATGTATTAGTTCATATATATGGTCTGTTGAGTTTAAAAGTTATATATGTATGTATGTATGTATGTATATTTTGCTGCTGTTATATATTTGTTTTTTGTGTAGCACCTATACTATATATGTAACTTAGGTAAGTTGTATAACAAGTTATGTATTTATTTAAATTTGTGTTGTTATGAATATAGTTTTCATTAACTACATTATCTGCGTTATGAATAATGAAAGCTGATACTACATACAAGTGCAATTATAGTACATTTATTATAAAAATATTATATATATATATATGATATATATTAGTATTTTGATTTCTTCATTAATATGTGTAAGTTACATATATATGTTTTCAAAGCTTTACAGCATGGCTGACATGTATTTTATATATGATATAGTAATCTAACTTTCAAAGGAATGACATTATATGTGACGTGTTCAATTTTATATAAATATTGCTTTACAAATATTATTAAGTATTGTTTGAAAATATAAAATATTTTTGACTTTAAATTATATACGCTTTAACTTGAATATTGATTTTAAAATATATGTGTTTTAAGGATACAATATTGATTTTAGAATATATATAGAGATTTTACATATGTATTTTAATTTGATACCGGTTTAAGAAAATAATATAATAAAATAATATATAATTTGTTTCAGTCTATATCAAGCAGATTCTGATTTATTTCATCAATTCCTAATCTATCAGTTTTGTCCGTCAAATCCATGTCCAGCTTGCTTCGCTTTGAGATTCATTGATTGGATTGGTCGATCGTCTAGATCGTGATTCAAATTCGTAACCCATAGTGTAGTCTATTTCCTCTACCCTCGAAAGGTGATCAATCACTCCCGATTAACGTTCTTATATTTGTTAAATTTGGTTTCGATTAAAACGACAATTGAAATATAATGATGTTAGTTATTTACATTGCTATACATATGCTTATCTGTATCTGTATCTGTTCACATGTGACATCTGACACCATTATCTGTTATTTATATTGATGATATATGCTTGTTATATTATTGTCATATACGTTATCAGTCTGCAAGTTCCCTGTTAGTATAGAATTCCCTATGGGTTGAAATGATACATACCCGAACGATCTTGTAGAATAGAAGAAAATCATTATGGATTGAAATGATATATACCCGAATGATCTTGTAGAATAGAAAAAAAATCGTTATGGGTTGAAATGATAAACCCAAGTGATTTTCATTGAATTGAATTTGGGATTACGGATTGAAAATATATATACACGTAGAGATTTAAATTGTGGATTGAAAGGATAAATAACCGTATCACTTGACCATAGGATAGAAAATTATATACAGACAACGTCAGTTTATATATATATATATATATATATATATATATATATATATATATATATATATATATATATATATATATATATTTCGAAAATGATTTCCAATGTTTTATAAAGGAAATATATATGGTTTTGTATAAATATTGATTTTAAATATATAAATGTTATTTTATATATGTTTGAAATTCTTGATTTTGAAGTTATACGTTTTGAAAATGTTAAAATTATAAGTTAGTTTTGGAATTATAAATTTTAAGAATTTACTTATAATTTTACTATTTTAAAATATGTATAAATTAGTTTTATTATAAAATAAGTTTGATAATAAGATTTAGTTTAATAAGGTTTGATTTAATTTATATATAATATGTTCAAGTATTTATTTAAAATTATATTTTCAAATATAGAGATAATAATAATTTGTAATAAATTAGGGTTGGGAAGATATATTTGAAATTGATTTGAACATGCACAGGTTTTAGACGTTTGCGTGCACTAGTCAGATGTTTGAAGAAATCCTCTGGAATTAAAAATAGAAAGGATCAGACATCTGGTTAATGCACTCAAACGTCTGAAAGGCTACTGTATAAAAATATATATAGCTAGACATCTGTTGCTGAACTCGGAATTTAAAATTTAAATTACAACTGCCACATTTGAAAAGACATCTTCGCTTCTCTTCGCTGCAACTCTTCATCACCATCAGAAGCAACGATAGAGCACTTATTAATGGATGCAACTACTCAAGGAATCTCTCTACCACTATGAATAACATCAAGAATCAAAGAAAAGGAAAAAACTAACTTACTTGCGCTCTTTACTCACATACTCTGTTATATTCTTGGTCACTAGCAATCTATACTTGTATTTCACTCTTCCATATATATATTCAGATCTCCTCAATCAATACTTTCTAGATATATATATTGGAAGCATTTGTACTTAATAAGTTAATATCCGTGTTAAAGAGCACATATTTGACAAGAACAAGCTAATGTAACCAAGCTTATTCCTCCGGGCGAAGTGAGGATGTTTGATAGTCGAATTCCGAAGGAGAGCTTCGGAACTGGACGTAGGACGGGAGGTCCGAACCAGTATAAAATCCTGGTGTACTTATTCTATATTTACCTAGATTAATTTTGTCTTAGTTGCATCATATAGTTTGTCACATATACTTGCATATACACTACACAATCCACTCTATAGACGTTCAATTGCTATCAGAGCAAGGTTTGATCAAAGTACAGTAACACGTTTTTGAATCACTTTAATATGGCAAGTATTTTTCAAGAAGGACAATCCACGGCACAACCTCCGCTTTTTAGTGGCTCTAACTATGCATATTGGTCAACACGTATGAGAATTTTTATAGAAGCTAATGGTCTAGAAATTTGGTCAGCCACTCAAGATAAATATGAAGCGCCTACTGCTGCTATGAACACATGGACCGATGCAAAAAAAAGGCAGCTTCTAATAATGGCAAAGCTATGAATGTTTCATTTTGCTCATTAGATAAAAATGAATTTTCACTTTTCATGTTATGTAACACTGCATTTGATATTTGACGTACCTTACAAGTTACACACTAAGACACAAACAAAGTTAAACAAACTAAGATTTCAATTGTACAAAATCAATTTTCATCACTTAAAATGAAACAAAATGAATCTATAGTAAATATGTACTCTAGATTCCAAACCATTCAACATGATTTAATGACAATTGGAGTCAAATTCCCAAATTTTGATTTAGTATCTAGAATACTCAATTCTTTAACTCCAGAGTGGGGAAGAAAAGTATTAGCTATCGATGAAGCTAATGATCTCTCAGCACTCTTAGTTGAAGAATTGATAGGAAATTTAATGTCATATGAAGCTAATTTGCAGTCACGAAAAGAACTAAATTCGAAAAAGAAGAACATAGCATTCCCAGCAACAAATGAAGACTCCGACTTAGACAAAGAAGAAATTGTATTTATTTGCCAAGAATTACAGCAAATTCAAGAAGTGTAGGAAAATGACAAAATACCAGAAAGGAGGAAACTCAAGCTCAACAAATCAAACATCAATCAAATGCTATGAATGTGATCAATTTGGACATACGAAGAAAGACTATCACAATCTCAATAATGATAAAAAGAAGAACAAATTTGAAAAGCTCAAAAATAATAAGGTTTTCAAAGTAACATGGGATGACTCAGATTCTTCATCATCTGATAGTGATAGCGAAAGTGACGGAGAGCAAACTAACGTGTATTTTATGGCACAAACTGAGGAGGTATATATCGAACTTAGGTATGAAGAATTATTAGAACTTAGCATGGAATTAGATGATAAATTTTGACAAATTAAAAAATTGAACAAAGAACATATATCCAAAATAAATAGATTAGAACTTAAAGTAGGAATGTTAAAAGATGAAAAAAATATTTTAGAAGAAGAACTAGAATTATCTCCAGAAAAAATTAAAAATAATTTAGTCGAAAATGAGGCTATTGCTATTCATCTTGATAAAACTAAAATAGTAAAGGATAATTTGTTAAAACAAAATGTCAACTTGAAAAGTAATATTGAAATATTAAAAAGTGAAAATTTAGAATTAAAAGAAAAATTGGATAAAATTACAAATAATGTTTCAAAATTTAATAAAGGAAAACAAGATTTGAAAAATCTTATCGAAACTTTAAAACCATCAGGTAATAGAAATGGAATAGAATTTAAAAATACTCCTAAACAAAGAGGAAATGTTGTTAAGATATATAGTTTTACAATGACCAAAAGTTCACCTAAGTCTAATATGAATATCAAAATATGAAAATTTGGATTCCTAAGACAAATAATAATTTGTTTAGACAAAAACATATTAATAATTTCTTAGAGAATGTAGTTTATAATAAAAATTATATTCATAAAGGTACGAAACCATCTTTGGTATGGCTACCTACTTCTCCAAACATCTAGGACCCTAACAAAGTATATGGGTACCAATTAAAAAATCTTTTATTTTGTAGGTACCCAAAATAAAAAATAAGGAGAAATGGATGCTAGATAGCGGATGCTCTAAGCATACGACCGGAAATTCAAAAATGTTATCAAATATAACATACATCGATGGTGGAACAATTACCTTTGGAGATAACTCAAAAGGATATGTCGTGGGCGTTAGAGAAGTCATCACCTCTAGTATTTCTAACTCTCCTATTATTACAAATGTTTTATTAGTAGAAAATCTAAAACACAACCTACTAAGTATTAGTCAATTATGCGATAAAGGTTTTCAAATCAATTTCGAAAAAGATAGACGTAATATTTTTTATAATAACAAACAACTTATATTTGAAGGTTTTAGAAACAAAAATATTTATGTCTTACATATGAATATAAATAAAAATTCAAATTTCTATTTAACCGCCAAACATGACGATCCATGGTTATGGCACAAACGATTTTTTCATATCAATTTTAAATATATTAATAAATTAGCAAAATATGAGCTAGCTAGAGGTTTACCTAAAATAAATTACAAAGTAGAAAATTTATGTGACGATTGTCAAATTGGAAAATTAAAGAAAAGTTCTTTTAAATCTAAAAATAATATTTCTACAAAACAACCATTAGAATTATTACATTTAGATATATTTGGTCCAACGCAAACATGATCTATAAATAACAACAATTATGTTTTCGTAATAGTTGATGATTTTTCAAGATATACATGGACTTTATTTTTAAAACATAAAAGTGATACCTTTGGTACGTTAAAATATTTGCTAAAAGAATTAAAACACAAATGGATTTGAAAATTAAAAATATTCGAAGTGATCACGGTGGAGAATTCGAAAATGATCTTTTTACTAATTTTTGTAATAAGAAAGGAATAAGTCATAATTTCTCTTTTCCCCGCACACCTCAAAAGAATGGTGTAGTAGAAAGAAAAAATTGTACGTTTCAAGAATGTGCACGAACAATACTAAATAGTAGTGGTCTACCAAAAAAAATTTGGGCTGAAGCCACTGCCACAGCTTGTTATGTGTTGAATCGAGTAACCATACGTCTTATGACTAAACAAACTTTTTTTGAAATATTTTTTGGAAGAAAACCTAAAGTATCATACTTTAAAACTTTCGGATCAAAATGTTTTATATTAAATACAAAAGATGATTTAGGAAAATTTGACCCAAAGGCCGATGAAGGAATCTTTGTTGGATATTCGGATCGCAGCAAAGAATTTAGAATTTTTAATAAATGAAATATACTATTGAAGAAAGTTTACATGTTTCGTTCGATGAAAATCTTCTTAACCATCATACTAATGATGATGAAGAAATAATTCCAATAACAAATACAACAAATTCAATTAATGAGACAAATGTGCAAAATAATACTTTGATATCATCCCCTAGAATTCTTAAGGATCATCCAAAAGATAATATCATTGAAGATCCTAATTCTAGAGTAACTAGAAATCAACTTAATCAAATAAGCCATATAACATTTGTGTCAAATTTTGAACCAAAAATTATAAAGAAGCTTCAAATGATAATAGCTATGCAAGAAGAATTAAATCAATTTGAACATAATAATGTTTGGGAATTAGTATCAAGAACAGAAGATCAATCGGCTATAGGAACAAAATGGGTATTTAAAAACAAAACTGATGAAAACGGAAATATTGTTAGAAATAAAGCACGTTTAGTTGCTTAAGGCTATAATCAAGAAGAAGGTATCGATTGTGACGAAACCTTTGCTCTAGTAGCAAGATTAGAGGCCATTCGTACATTAGTCGCTTTTGCAAATCATCACAATTTTAAACTATTTCAAATGGATGTCAAAAGTGCCTTTTTAAATGGTTTTATTAAAGAAAATGTACATGTTGAACAACCCCCATTATTTGTTTATGAAAAATCTCCTAACCATGTTTTTAAATTACAAAAAGCATTATATAGATTAAAATAAGCTCCTCGTGCATGGTACGAACGACTTAAAAATCACTTAATTACGTCTGGTTTTCAAATAGGCAAAATCGATACAACTTTATTTATTAAACGAGAAAATAACGATATTTTAGTTATTCAAATTTACGTTGACGATATTATTTTTGGTTCAACCAACGAAAATCTATGTAATCAATTTTCAAATATTATGGAGAAATGAATTTGAAATTGTCTCACATGAGAGAATTAAATTTCGTCTTAGGTTTACAAATAAAACAACTTTAAAATGGTATATTTATTCATCAAGAAAAATATTGTAACGATCTATTACGCCATTTTGAAATGGATAAAACTTCAAGCAAACCAACACCAATGAGTGCTACTGTTCACTTAGAAAAGGATGGTAACGAAAAAGTTTTCGATGAAAAATTATATCGTAGCATGATTGGTTCCTTACACTATTTGACGGCTAGTCGACCCGATATTATGACGAGTGTATGTCTCTTTGCTCGATTTCAAGAAAAACCAAAAGAATCTCACCTAAGAGATGTTAAACATATCTTACGATATTTATCTAGTACTAGAGATTATGGTTTGTTTTACCCTAAAGGATCATCGTTTGAACTAGTTTCATATAGTGATGTGGATTTCGATGGATGTAGAACAGATCGTAAGAGTACTAGTGGAACATGTCACTTTATCGGACAATCATTAGTTTCATGGTTTAGTAAAAAGAAAAATTGTGTTTCCTTATCTACTTGCGAAGCGGAATATATTTCAGCAGCTCTAGCATATGCACAAGTGATATACATGCAACAAACACTTACAGATTCTGGGAAAATTATCAATAAATCTTCAATATATTGTGATAACACGAGTGCAATAAATTTGTCAAAAAACCCTGTAAATCACTCGCGTACTAAACATATATACATACGACATTATTTTTTACGTGACAATATTGAAAAAGGAATTATTCATTAGAATACGTAAATACCGAAAATCAAATAGCAGATATTTTCACAAACCACTAAGTGAACAAACTTTTATTAGACTCCGATGCGATTAAGGGAAATGCTCTCTTAATGATCTTCTACATTAATAACCACTCCTTCATTTAGGCTATGATTAGCTAATAATTTTCCATCCACAAAACTGCAACTAATAAATTCTTCACCTTTAGTTTTTTAGTTAGTTAGTTTCTGAAATTTATCTATAAATAATTTTTGAACTTATATATAAATATACATACAACAAAAAAAGAAAAAATATATATACACAATTCATATTTTTTAACAAAATATAGTCATGGCTTCTGAAAATTCTTGTCTATCTATCTCGACACCTACAACGGATAGCTCGGCGGATGCACCATAACGGCTTCCTACACCAACACCAAATCAGGAACCAATGTATATGTGGTCCTCATATCACACAGGATTCACTCCCGATAGCAAGAAGTCCAAACGATCTTTATTTGTTTCTCCTAACACAAAGGAGAAAATTGATGAGATACATAACTGTCAAAAACAACAAATAGATCTACAAGAGAACTATATTTTGAACAAAAAGTCACGACACGTCGACTAAGTTTTTTGGAGCAAGTAGCGATGAAGTTTTGTACTTCACGGAAGAAAGATGTCCATGAACCACTTCTGATGCCTTGCAGTTCCTTGGATCCCTCTTCCTCGTATCGTACACCTTTGGACCCTTCACCAATACGATTCTCTGGTTCCTCGAGAACCCACGAACGTGAAAATATATGGTCTCCACTCAAACCATGGAGAGATAACAAGTCAGATGATCGCAAAGCTCCATCGCCATCTAAATAGATTATATTTTTTTGTATCTACCTATATTTGTAATTTTGTTTCACAAAATAATACTACATTTCTTTTTAAACAATAGAGGGTCGAGAAATAAGCAACACCTTTAAATTTAGGCTATTTTTAGAAAGACTGCTTGTTTCAGACATCTGTATATGGACCTCAGATGTCTGACACTCTGATATTCCACGAATTTTTCATAACCGTGCATATGTCAGACGTCTGTTAAACCTCTCCAGACATCTGAAAATTTGCTCTGCCTCCTTGAAATAGATACTAGACTATTACAGACGTCTGAACTTTGAACGAGACATCTAAATTATGTCTCTGCCACCAAATTATACAAAATCAATCTATTCCAGACATCTGATATTTTAACCAGACGTCTGAAAATCTCTTTGACTATCACATTTTTTAAAATCGACCAAACCAGATGTCTACCAATTAAATCAAATGCCTTAAATTATTTATTTTGTTCAATTAGGATAAATCAGACGTCTGAATTCGCTTACAGAAGTTTAAAATTCAATCGACACTTTAAAACACCCAAATAACATCTATTTTTTTCTAATCTCACTTCTATTTTCAACCGATTGTACTTCAACGACGATTTTTTTAGTCAAAAAACATCTTTTTCCATCCGCTCGATTGTAGTGCCTCCTAGAACTAAAAGCCCTAAAATATCCAAAAGAAAACAAGATCAACCAACTTCATCAAATCCTCAAGTTTGCTCAGATGATTAAATTGAAAGATGGTTGAGTCGAGCACCACACTCTCTCAAGAGATATGAGGATATAAAAAAGAAGAAACTTCACACATGTCATTTTATAACTTACTTAAATTTCCAATGTATGATTTGGAAGAATTATGTGAGCAGCCAGTCTAGAAACATTGATATCATTCACTCCAAATGACATCCAAATCGATTAATTAGCTATATTTCTTTTTTATGCAAATTTGGATAGCATGGTTGTATGGAACACTGAAAATGAATACAATTGGTTGTGGTTTAGTGTTTATGGCAACACGATTAGACTCACTCCAAGAATAATAGAAAGAACTCTCGGATGTTTCGACACGGTCGAAGATCTATATAATATTCCTAATATGCACTTCAAACCAAGGAACAGTATAACACATCATATATGTGAGGATGAAATGCCCAAATTTGCATCCAAATCTAGGGCCAAAAGCAAGACTTCTATCTCGAATGATCATTACCATCGTTCCATGTATGGGACGTCATGAGTAGATAACTGAGTTAGAACACAAAGCTTTATATGCTTTATTTAGCGGAACAAGGGTAAATTGGGCCAAAATTATTTTTGACGAGCTCAAACATTTTTGGACTCGATCACGGCCATCAATTATCTACCCCACATACATCATAAGACTTCTACGTGCTCACAACATCCCCTACTACTTATCAATTTTTGAAGAAATCTCTCCAAAATATGCTTCCACAAAGTTTTTCTCACTAATGCACCTACCATATATACCTTTGGAATTTATCTCTTTTGAAGATTAGACGCACAATCGTCAAGCCAGACAAGTTGGGCCTCCACCTCAACCACAAAATGAACCATCACAAGAGGAGGAACGAAATCATGAGACAACTCCTCCTCCTACACCATTTGATTGTACAAGCCAGGATGAGATTTTGGAAACTCGAACAGAAACAAATCCAAATGAAAGCGTTCGACATCTCACTATTAAAAATCAACATATATTGTCTCAAAATCAAATTTTTTTGACTAAGTGTATTGATAGCTCTGAAACATCTTTTGCCACATGCCTAGCAACAGTTGAAACATCACTTTCAACTGTATTATCGGTTCTCAAAGAGGTTCTTCAAAGGGTTCACGGTCCGACACATCCTTCTGAAGATTGGACCCTAGTGCCTTCTCCTCCTTCGAAACATTCCAAACTTTTTGAGGACGAACCTCTAAAACAAGCTTCGACATCTCCTACAAAGCAACCTAGCTCTTCCCAAAAAGAAGACAAAGGAGATGATCAAGAAAAAGCTTCTCCGAAAGACTCGTAGATTTTAGGATTCCAACTTATGTACACTTGACAATATCTACGAATGTACTCAATTTCAAATTATTAATGAAATTATCCTTTTGTGTTATCTTTGACGATTGGCTAAAATTTTAGAATTCTTTTTGATAATGCCAAAGGGGGAGAAATATAAATATAGATAAAAACTATAAATAAGCACATATTTAGGGGGAGATTTATAAATTATATATAAGTACATTGTATAGTTGTCATTATCAAAATGGAGGAGATTGTTAGAAAATCAAATCTACGGTTTCGATGACAACAACTATACAATGGAAATCGAACATGCATATATATTTCTATTTATAGGTACTTGCTAGAGTAACATTACTAGAAAGACAAGAACAAGGCTCAAAGAACGTTACAAGAGACTACAAGTCGATAGGATCAATTGAGCAACGAGACAGATGCACAAAAGTAAACATGCACAGGTTTCAGACGTTTGGGTGCACTAGCCAGACGTCTGAAGAAATCCTCTGGAATTCAAAACAGAAAGGATCAGACGTCTGGTTAATGCACTCAAACGTCTGAAAGGCTACTGTATACAAAAAAAAATATAGCCAGGCGTCTGAAACAAATACCAGACATCTATTGCTGAACTCGGAATTTAACTTTAAATTACAACTGCTACATTTGAAAAGACATCTTCGATTCTCTTCGCTGCAACTCTTTATCACCATCAGAAGCAACTATAGAGCACTTGTTAATGGATGCAACTACTCAAGGAATCTCTCTACTACTATAAATAAAATCAAGAATCAAAGAGAAGAAAAAACTTACATACTTTCGTTCTTTACTTACATACTCTGTTATATTCTTGATCACTAGCAATCTATACTTGCATTTCACTCTTCCATATATATTCATATCTCCTCATTCAATATTTTCTAGATATATATATTGGAAGCATTTGTACATAATAAGTCAACATCCGTGTTATAGAACACATATTTGACAAGAACAAGCTATTGTAACCAAGCCTATTCCTCCGGGAGAAGTGAGGGTGTTTGATAGTCGAACTCCGAAGGGGAGCTTCGGGACTGGACGACGGGTGGTCCGAACCAGTATAAAATCCTGGTGTGCTTATTCTATATTTACCTAGATTAATTTTATCTTAGTTTCATCATATAGTTTGTCGCATATACTTGCATATACACTACAAGATCCACTCTATAGACTTTCAGTCATCTTCCAGTTTGATGGTTGTAACTCCAGGTGCACTCTGAGCTCCCTCGATCGGGGGCACAATAGGAGCCCGTCTTTCACTGTGCCTTACTGGACCGCTCTAGGAACCCTATCAGCCCAATACTCTGACCTCTTTCAATGAGCCCGACAGTGATCAAGTTATCATCACTCAAAACTTCATCTATTTCTCTAAGTTCGACGGGCACCGCTTAAAGCATTCTTACCATCTCCTTGAACCATGCTCCTTCAGGCCGTGGGATGGGAGCCTTAAAAGAAATGCAGTAATGAGTTCATCATCGATTTGTATTACCCAGTTAATTAACGAAGAAGTTAAAGCACTTATGTTTGACCAACCATCGCGTAGCAAACGCCGGTGGGCATCTCACGAAGAACCACTCGGCCTTGAAGTAGCTCAACTTACTCTAAGCACCTGCCATGACTTGGCACTTACCGACCGCTTCTAGAAGAGTGAATGAGGGATTATCTCCCCGACTCTTGACATAAATAAGCATCTAATCTCCTCGACGGTCGAGGGTCAAAGGAGATGCTCTATAAATATGATATATAAGCTATTGAGAAGCGCATATCCGTTCGGATACAGTTGGGAAGGCACGATCCTCAAGGAAAATAATACGTCCCGAATGAATCGGTTGAACGTGGGCAATGTTCCAGCCATGCACATGAATCTATTACAGGTAGTGAACCCTTCCAGGAGATTGTGTGTCCTATCTTATAGCCCCGGTAATAGAACTTACTCCAAAGATAATCCATGCCTGAGACAAATTCTACCGAGCATATATTCTGAAATTTGAGATTGGACGGAGTCTTACGGATTTATAACCAACACTACATCTGGCAGTTCATTCGAAGCAGGGTATACTATGTCTACTGTGATGTCTGGCCTTTCTATTCTAGGAAGTGGAGGACTCTTAACTTCCTGCTGCTCGGAGCTTCCGATATCCATAGCTATTGAACTCGGTAAAAAACCATTATTAGACAGCGAGAAACCTGTATTCCACCCGGTGTAAAGTGAGTGATCGTGTTATGTGTGAAGTGCTACATAGTACTCTAAATTTCTACAAGTTCGAAAGATGGTAAAGTGACAAGACTTCGAGATTCGACCAGAGTGACCGTCATCGCTGGCAGTCTCAATCGTGCCATCCTGACTTCGAAGAATGATCCATGTTAAAATTTGTTGTGTTTTTAAAATTATAGTTCTATCGATGAGCTTTGAAGGGTTGTCATATATGCAATTTTTCAGTCAAGTCCAAGTATGCAAGGCTAAAGCTCTTCGGAGTTAAATGTTCGAGTATGCAAAGGGAAATCGGTCTCATATCCATCATGGTTTGAATTGGATCGTTCCCCTAAAGCCTAAGTTCGTATCAATAAATAACTTGGACTGATAACTTGTTCGTATCGAAACGTTTAGTATTGATAACATGTTCGTATCGATCCTATTTGTGTCCATCGATTCATATCGATCCAAGGCGATTAATTTCATATCCATCAATCTGCATCGATACGGATTTCCACGATTCTTAGATCGATCATAGAGGCAGCCTTCCAACATCTCCTATCGATACAAATTTGAGGTAAAAGCTTGAAGTCAGTTACTCCATCAGCTCCTTCCAGTGCTCCTTTCCTTCTTCTCCTCCAAGACGCGCCTCCTCGACCTCACTCCAGCCATGCTCCGGCACTAGCGACGCCGGAGTTAGCCATTTCCTTGGATGGAAAGGCATGAAGGCTCGAATCTCATAGCTTTAGGAACGGTTTTAGCCAATCCTTTACCTAGTTTGAAGAATTGGATTAAAGATTAAAAGTTGGCTATTTGGAAGACTAGGGTTCAACGGTTCTATTTCTTCAATCGATACGAAGTGTAAACATATGCAAGTGGAAAATTTTCTAGGTATAAAAACTGTTTATATGCCTTCGCATCCAAACAAAGGCATTTCGTATCCTAGTCATGTAAACCGGTAGAAGCGGTCAACTTCCATCGATACAAAGAGTGCTATATGATTTTATCCGGGTCATTCGTATCCATCATTACGAAGAATTACTTTCACATCCATCAACACGAGTCGATCCACAGCTTAGCATTTGGTTTCCATCAATGAGTGGCCATCCAATTCGTATCCATTGATGCTAATCGATCCCAGGCTCAATATTTCGTATCCATTAGTACGAAGCAAGCACTTGTAAATTTCATATCCATCGATACGAAGCACTCCAAAGTCATATCCATCTCATATCGATAACCATCGACATGAAGCTTGTCTTCATACATTCTAGATCGATCAAGGAGAGGATCGATACGAAGGAATGAATTAAAACGATTATCAATCGTTGTTACAACTCAAATTTCACATCGATCCAAGAGACGTCTCTCATACAAAACTCGATCCAAAAAAAAGGAATTTGACAATGATCCTTGAACGTGCAAAACATGAATGGAGTCAGGTTAACATACGTGCATGTATGCCAAACTATTCCCAAAGTTACAGGAATTGAATGCTTTCCTAGTGACAGCCGGAACAATGAACAACAAGTTGCTAACACTCGACCTTTAGTTATAAAAAAACACTACATGATCATTGACAGTCTACAACTCAATGTTTACATTACTGGAATTCTACCAAATGTTACATCACTCGATGAAAAGACAACAACTTGAAAGTCGCTATGCTTTGATACCAATTGAAAGTGTGCTATGCATCGTGTAATATGGATATACGATAATACAGAGTGTAGTGATGATAGCTATACAGTAAATAGTACGAAACATAAAAGCAGTATAATAAAAATAACACCGGAGATTTTTATACTGGTTCGGAGCTCCGTCCTACGTCCAGTCCCAGACTCCTTCTAGAATTTCATTAAAACAATAACCCTCACTTAACTCGGAGGAACAGGTCTATACAACCCCTGAGCTGCCGAACAGGGACCTGAGCAGTAGCAAACAGGATTTCGCCTCAGCAGCCGAAGAGGACTTCACACGCCTGAGCAGCAACACAGGACTTCAACAAATACAAAAGATTGTTTTGACATTGTGCGTTCTAATAACACGGATTTGTCACTTGTAGTACACCCTTCCTATAATCTTTTCCTCAATTGTGATGTGTTTAGATGTGTGTATATGAAGATTAGGAAGTTTCAAATTGCTTGAAGAATATGGAAATGAATACGTAAGCAATGAATGTATGAATTCAAGAGAGTAGTTAATTTAGAAAATATGATTCAAGTACAAGTAAGTAAGTGAAGTGATTTGATCTTGAAATTCATGCATATATGTAGTAGTTAAGGAGTTGCAACTGTTGGTGAAGAGATCTTTGCGAATAGCAATGGTTGCAGCCCTTGCGGAGGAAGACAACTATTCAGAAAAGTGGTGTCATTTCATAAAAAACAATAGTTTCAGAATTCAGTCGATTGAATACAGTCAGTCAGTCGACTGAATACAGTCAGTTAGTCAACTGAATTTAAAAACATGCACAATGAATGTTAAAATGCACAGGTTCAATTGACTGATTGAATGTATTCAGTCGACTGAATTCTGTTGTTAAGTGAAAGCTATAGTAGCTCATTTGGTTAGAGTGTCTGCCTTCCAAACTAGTGATTGGGTTCGAGCCCCGCTCCATGCATTTTTTGAAAACTTGATTTTGATTAAAATATGAATGCAAGTTTATTTGAATGTGAATGATGATTCTTGAGAAAAGATTTTAACAAAGCACTAAACTACACTTTATATACACATTTGATGGCTCTTGTTAAAATATATAACTATACAAACCATATATTGAGCCGATAAGTTTGGATGTTATCGTAGTCGTAGATTCGTGAATTGTTGTGTCTTGTCAGCAATCAAAACCTATGATCCAACATTCTCCCTCTTTTTGATGATGACAACTTCATTTGCTACGAACGAATATTTGACAAGCTTTGTTGATCTTATCTCTCTCACTGAATATATTCCTGTAATTGTGCTATAGATTTATCTCCCTGAATCTATGCTATATATTCCTATAGATAATTAATCTTTTCTCCCCTTAATCTGTGCTTGCATGGTTTATTCCTGCAAATAGTGTTAGAGCAATATCTTTCTCCCCCTTTGTCATCGACAAAAAGGAGAGTTTATATGATGATATAAATTATATTTTACATAAATGTTAACATAGAACAATATAAAACAAAATAACTACTGCTTATAATGTAAGGTATCAGAAAAAAATTAACATTTAAAGCATTCGATACCCAAGGTTCTTATAATTTCCTAAATTTTTAGGAAACCATACCCATTTGGGCTTGGTTGAAACTTTATAAATATAATTTTCATTATTAACTAGCATATCAAAATAATCATCAATGTATTTTTCTCTATTTTTTCAATTAACAGAAACTAAAATATTTAGATAATTTTTATTCATATTTCCCGTCAATGATTTTGTACTTCTAAAGAATTTATAAACATTATTGGTCATAGTAGTATTTGAATTTCTATAAAAATTGGATTTAGACTTTACTCGTAATCTAGTACTAGCACTAACATATTTACTATACACGAAAGCGTGTCTAGTGCTATTTCTACGATTAGTTTTATTATATCCTAAACCACTTTTATCATGTAAATGTTTAGAACTAGATAAAATCATGTTTAAATCGTTTTGACCTTTATTAAATTTTGTGACTTCAGTGTTAATTTTATCAAATTTAGCGTTAAAGTCACAATTATTATTTTCAAAAGAAATATTACTGTCTTTCAAAATATCAATTTGCTTGTTTAATTCAGAATTCTCCTTTTTAACGTACAGTTCTCATTTTCAAGAAGAAAAATTCGAGATTCTGAATTATTTGAAGATGATTGTAATAAATCATTTTGTCTTTTCAAATCCGTAATTTCTTTTGAATTTTTTTTTTTTAATTTTTCAAACATAGTATTTTGTTCGTCTGGAAAATCTTTAAGAGCCTCAAAATTATTTTCAAAGTACCCTATTGATTTTCTAAACCTAATTTCTCAATTTTCAATTTCTCATTTTCAAGTTTGATTGACTTCATCTTTTCTAAAATAAGAAAATTAAGCTTTGGGATCTTATCGTTATACTAACTAATTCATTATTCTCATTTACTGAAATTTGTAAATCAGAAAGTCCTTTACTGTCCTCATTGGTCGTTGCTCTGCTAGGATTTTGCCTGTTTTATTTCGACTGGATCGTTTTCTAGTCATTATTCTATAATGTTGTGACGATCGATAGAATTCCACGCTCTGATACCAAATGAAAGTTGTTATGCTTTGGTACCGATTGAAAATGTGTTATGGATTGTGTAATATGGATATACGATAATACAGAGTGTAGTGATGATAGCTATATAGTAAATAGTGTGGAACATAAAAGCAGTAAAATAAAAATAACATCGGAGATTTTTATACTGGTTCGGAGCTTCGTCCTACGTCCAGTCCCAGACTCCTTCTAGAATTTCACTAAAACAATAACCCTCACTTAACCCGGAGGAACAGGTCTATGCAACCCCTGAGCAGCCGAACAGGGACCTAAGCAGCTGAACAGGATTTCGCCTCAGCAGCCGAAGAGGACTTCACACGCCTGAGTAGCAGAACTTGACTTCAACAAATACAAAAGATTGTTTTGACATTGTGTGTTCTAATAACACGGATTTGTCACTTGTAATACACCATTTCTATAATATTTTCCTCAGGTATGATGTGCGTAGTTGTGTGTATATGAAGATTAGGAAGTTTCAAATTGCTTGAAGAATATGAAAATGAACACGTAAGCAATGAATGTATGAATTCAAGAGAGTAGTTAATTCAGAAAATATGATTCAAGTATAAGCAAGTAAGTGAAGTGATTTGATCTTGAAATTCATGCATATATATAGTAGTTAAGGAGTTGCAACTGGTGGTGAAGAGATCTTTGCGAATAGCAATGGTTGCAAACCTTGGGGAGGAAGACAACTATTTAGAAAAGTGCCGTCTTTTCATAAAAAACGACAGTTGT
The DNA here is from genome assembly GCA_030765085.1 of Allium cepa. NCBI lineage: Eukaryota > Viridiplantae > Streptophyta > Magnoliopsida > Asparagales > Amaryllidaceae > Allium > Allium cepa. Next base: position 123,480,639 of record CM060940.1, on the reverse strand, counting down.
AGAATTCAGTCGACTGAATACGGCCAGTCAGTCGACTGGATTTAAAAACATGCACAATGAATGTTAAAATGCACAGGTTCAGTCGACTGAATTCTGTTGTTAAGTGAAAGCTACAGTAGCTCATTTGGTTAGAGTACTTACCTTCCAAACTAGTGACCATGTTCTAGCCCCGCTCTATGCATTTTTTGAAAACTTGATTTTAGTTAAAATGTGCATGCAAGTTTATTTGAATGTGAATGATGATTCTTGAGGAAAGATTTTAATAAAGCACTAAACTAGACTTTATATACACATTTGATGCCTCTTGTTAAAATATATACCTATATAAACCATATATTGAGCCGATGAGTCTGGATGTTATCGTAGTCGTAGATTCGTGAATTGTTGTGTCTTGTCAGCAATCAAAATCTATGATCCAACATAACTGGTCAGCAAATCGAATAGAATCTTTTCAGAATAAAGAATGCAGCTTTTCAAAGTACATCGTGTTCACACATGACGTACTTTGTGGGGCAAACGTTATCACGTCTTTTGGCAAGACCGTGACACCGAAGACTTGATTAGAGATTGGAGACAATTCGCCCCAGATATCGGTTGTCTACAGGTCCGCCATGGATACATGCAAACTTGGTCCGAGTCCAGATCGAGCTACAATTAACAACTCTTCAAAGTGGACGTAGGTCACAACGCCGAACCGCTATAAATTCTTGTCGTTTTCTACTGCTTACTTTTCTTGGTATAATTGTTAGATTAGCCTCATTTTCCATTTAATTTCTTCATTCTAATATTTTCAATTACATCCGACGAGTGTTGTGCTTAATTTTGGTACAAACAGTCACCATCTTTAACTGTTCAAAAAAATTTGTTCACGGACAATATCGGTCCGGACACATCGTGTTCGAGCTCAAACTGAAATTTCGTGACGACTGCCAATGATGTTCTAATTTGAACCTTTGCTTATTCGGACGAACAAACAGACGAACAAATTTTCGCGTCGGACACGGACAAACAATGGACAATTTTGTTTGATTTACAGCCGTATATACTTATCCTCACTTCCTTTGGATGTTGGATAGGTTGATTTGAATTGTTATTGGGAAAAGAAACACACTTCAAAATATGTACTCATCTAAACAAGTAGACAAAATATGTATTCATCGAACCCCAATTATGATTTGACACTTCCTTTTGCATATGTTTGACGCAGCCCCAATTATAATTTATTGTCATCTACATTTCAAACTTGTTTCTGGAACATAAATCACATGTATCTTCATAAAATAATACAAGTTGGTTAAACTCAGGCACACATGGGCACCGCTTATTTGGTTGGCAGTATAGGTCGAACAAAATACACAGTCCAGGAGAACAAAGCTAAAATCTGTGATGTGTGGGGGTATGATTTGCAGACAACATAGCAATCAATGGTACAAATGATGTAACAATGCAACAGCCGCCTCATGTATAAATTGTAAATCATGTCAACTACACGGGTACATACTCACAACAATAATGTTTATAACATGTGTCGTATTCAAATCACTTTTATTGTTATCTCCAATTTTTTTCCATTACAACTAAAAACTTTTTGTAAACCATATCAAATTTTGAAATATATCACAGGCTCATGTATAAATGGTACCTCTTAAATAGTTCAATCCGAAAACATGAAAAGTATGAGCAACACGAATCAAATATTGCTCGTGTAAATACTAACTTATAAGAAGTCGGCATATTTTAATCACGGACCATTAACTTGACAGGTTACTGGTATGATGTTCTACACAGAGATTTGAAAGGTATGCATTTGAGCCAATAAAATGAGAAACTATTATATAGTTAAACCAATACGCAAGCTCGTTCCGTCCGACTTTTAAACCTGCGGGATAATAACCGTATATCCTATTTAGAATATTTATGTTAAAACCATATTTTAAACTTGCAGCTTTGAGAAAATTTATGTACAAACAATGTTAATATATAAATTGAACGGTGATATACGTAAGCTCAAAATAAAAGCATGCAAAAACATGTACATGTAAACAAACAAAATGTTAAATAAATATCAAACATGCTTATCTTTTGATACGACAGAAAACTAATATTCAAACCGGCTTTGACCGGATCGGATTTTGATAAAACCGTACTCGACCTTAATAGTAACCGGATCAGACCTGTTTCGGATTTTGACAGTAAAAAGCGAAATCTTTATCCGCATTAATATGACGGATTTGGATCAGTCTCGGATCTAAACCCGTAAGCCTACAATGACACTTGTTTATATAATAACAAAGTTGTATGAAGCTTCAAGTCTTCCGAGGTGTGGTAGCAAATAGACCGAATTAAATAACTTATGATTCCACTTATTAAGTAAACGGAGCTTCCTGTAGTTAGTGATACGTGTGTTTTGTGTATGCTGTTGGTACAAAATGCAGTCATTTTTTTTTGAAATTTGATTATTGTTTCCCACAAACAATTTATATACTACAAATACAATAATTTTAAGTGGATTAAGTACATAACTAATATATCACGGTTCGACAAATCGGAAAATTAATTTTTTTGATCATATACCATCACGGTTTCGATGGTTCTATTTACGGTCCGGTTAGGTTAACTATGCCGGGAATTCTAACAGGGTGGCATAAAGTAGAATATATGTTTGACACGTTGTCGCTAGATTAATCATACAATCTAATCGTTAAACATAATTTCACAGTTAAACAAACTTTTGTGTATTAATACTGGAAAAAGAATGGTTTAGTATTTATCAAGCCTATGTTAATATGGATAGTACATACACCTCCACTATAAAAGCTCTGCTAATCGTAAATTGCACATGCTAGTCACTAGTCACTATAAAAGCTCTGTTAATCGTAAACATGTGATGTTTGTGTTGCATACAAAAATATGCATGCAGCATGTATGAACACATTCACAAAATTATCTTGATTGGTTTAGAATATGGCAATATGCATGCATCTATAAAAATGACTATTACATCTCACAAGTTCTGCCAAACTTTATCAATTCTCCTCTTTTTCTAAGCTTCTAAAGGCACATTCACAATGTCTGCAGGTATGAGCATTTGGGTGTTAGGTTTTACCCGACCCATATAGCAGGTCGACCACAGCTTGAAACTTTCGAGTAAAGTATGCACAAATTGTCCATGGAAAACTTTAACTATCATCCCATGTCACCATGCTCAAAAGAAATTCATGCCTATATTTTCAGTAAATGTTAGAAATGATTAAAAAAAAGCAATGTTGATGATGTTATCAGGAGCTCGAGTAATTATGAACCTAACCAATGGGATTACAGTTCGGTTCGGTCCATAAACAACTATATTGCACGGTATGATTAAGTTGGAACGTTGTGTTTTCTTCTCTAAACTAATAAATTTAGGTCGTAGATGTAGAATAGTAAAATGCTGACACAACGTTATACCTGTGCATATATAGGAGGAAAAGTACGGGGCTCTAGCCAGGGAATTAAAAGAAGAGGTGCGAGCTTTGTTCAACATCTCAGACCCATTTGCACAGATTAAGCTCATTGATTCAGTTGAACACCTAGGACTTGGCTACTGTTTTGAAGATCAAATAAAAACGATGTTAAATGATTTGATGACGAGTGGTTATATCAATCTCGTGCAAAACGATGGACTTCATGCAACAGCGGTACTATTCAGGCTTCTCAGACAACATCGTTTTATGATTTCGGAAGGTACGATTGTAAAGTCACACCACCATGTAATGTATATGTACATGTACATGTGTACGTACACACTCATAATATTTATGTGTGTGTGTTAACTTCTCTCAATGTGTGTAGACATATTTAAATCATTTAGTGTGAGTGTGTGTAAAGGGCACTTGTAGTAATTAAGAATGTTGGAGTACAAATGTTAATATCATCCACTTCTCTGTGTGAAGGAGTTTCTAGAGCACATCATTTAAAAGCCTTTCCCTTTCATACTCTTCATTTGTGTGGAGAAAAAAAACTTTGTTTTCAAATAATTGTTTTGTATATAATTTCTATTAGACAGTAAGATCCATGCAAAGTTTTGAATCATTTACTTTTTAAACACTTAGAAATCGCAAGTATATATAAACTATTGAAAATATTGATATCTCAAGCAAACTTAAAATATAATTTTGAATGGCTTAAAAGTTCCTAAATATTTCAAATTTATTTTAGAGATCATCCCTAACAAATAGAAAACATACACAAGTACTTGTTTATTTGCTTTTACATAAAAAAGGAGATGAATCGGAAATAACTGGGGATACAAAAACGCTTGAAGGTGGAATCCTCGTGCACACAGGTGTATGAGTGTAACTAGGTTGTACAGAATCAGCTTCTTATCATTGTTCTACAAAAACACAGGACATATATCACTATCCACAGTGGTAAAGCAATTCAATTTTAAAGAATCTTGTACAAGTTGCACGTACAATGGATCTGGGAAAAGGCAAACTATATCAAGTTAGCATGTTAGATGTTTTAAAAACCCGTAAAGATGTCAAAACTGAGTACAGCTTTAGTGGCTCTACTTTACGTGTAACGTGCGGCTAATAATTCAATTTTACCTAACAAACCAAAACTCTTGTTTTATGTGGATAGATATATTCAAGCCCTTCATGAAGGATGAAGAAAACTTCAAGGAAAGCATGGCAGATGATGTGGAAGGGTTGATAAGACTTCGTACCTTTCAATCAAAGGAGAAAGTATCATTTTCAGCTACACATTTGCAAAGGTTTACCAAATCCACATTTGCAAAAGAAATTGCATATGCAATGGACCTTCCATCACACTGGAGACCAAAAAGGCTGGAAACACGAAGATACATCGGTATCTATGAGAAGAAAGCAAAAATGAAATCTACTTTGCTTCAGTTTGCTAAGCTTGATTTCAATATGGTACAAAACACACATCAAAGAGAACTGACTAAGGTCACAAAGTAAGTTAGCTACCTTGGGAAGGGGTGTTGCACGCTACACAATATTCAATGAAAGTGGTTGCTAACTCATCATGAAACCATTTTGTTACACCGTGCAAGTAAAGTTTCACTATTTCAGAAAACCGCAATTTGCATTAAGAAATAAAAATCAGTTTTATAAGACTTTCTATTACAGAAAAGTTCATCCTGGAAATATAATATGCGTGCACACAGGGCCGGTTCCAGAAGTTGGGTTGCCCTAGGCAACACACAGGTGTAAAAATATGAAGTTGGGTTGCCTGGTGCGAAAATATGATTAAAACAAAAAAAAATCCACATGCCTCTGGGAATTGAACTACAGATCTCGTGGAAGACAAATAAACATACAACCAACTTAACCAAAGATGCTTCTTGCAAAATATGCATCAACGTTTACTTTTTAATAACTCATTGTCTATTATTGTCAGATTTTCCTCGGTTGTTGCCCCGTCGAGGGGGGTTGCCCTAGGCGGCTGCCTGGCCAGCCTAGCCCTGGAGCCGGCCCTGCGTGAACACACGTTACATGTACCGGGATAGGACTTTTATATATTTGCGATTTAACAACTTCCTTTCTTATTTCATAAATCAGCTGATGGATGAGTGAAGGTTTTTCTCACAAATTGAAATTTGCTAGAGACCGGACATTTGAATGTTTCTTTGTAGTACTTGATGATATATATGATATTTACGGCTCTTTGGATGAGCTAGAGCTCTTTACTCATATGGTCGAAAGGTATATGTTTGTATACTATTCCATAAACTGATTTATGATTACAATCCCAATCTAAATAGCATACATGATCTTTCGCAGATGGGAAATCAAAGAGCTAGAAAACCTCCCAAGTTACATGAGGACAATTTTTAAAGCTATTATTCATGTTGTTGATGAAATCGTATGCAATATTCCAAAGCATAATGGATTAAATATCCTACCGTTTCTACAAAAGGCGGTAATACTCACAATCTTAATTAATGATGCATGTTATCTTGTTAACTAGAAGATGCATGGAATTAATGAATATGATTTTAACGGTTTTTTGAAATTTCAAAAATATACTATATCCATCAACAGAATTTCATAAACGATTTGCAACTTCCATCACCATTGCCTTTCCAACCAACCATCAACGGAATTTCCCTATCAACAAAATTACTAGAAATAAAAATTTTGTTATCACTAAAACTTCTGCACTTATAGGACATGTCGGTTTTTAAATTTTTTATAAAATAAAAAGCAAATATTTCTATCTATTAGATGTAAGCATGCATGATTTACGCTAGTTATAATAATATAAACGTGTTGTGCATGTTCAACAAGGATTATCATACTATGTTCTATATTAAAATGAACAAAGACCTAACTTAACCTATTAACAATTTTAGGCAGTAACTTTACTATATATTTTTTCCTGTGCAAACATATGTTACTTAAAGCATTGGCTACACAACTATAGTGGGCAGATTTATGCAAAGCATTCTTAGTGGAAGCAAAATGGCAAAACAACACGGATACACCATCACTTACAGAGTATATGAACAACGGTTGGATTTCAGTCTCAGGGCCTCTAGTATTAACTCATGCATTCTTTTTTCTAACACAAGAGCCTACGGAGGAAGTATTAGAGCTTTTAGAAAGTAGTCCAAAGATCATTCGTTTGGCATCAATAATCTTCAGACTATGCAATGATTTGGCAACTCCAACAGTAAGAAATTTGTTATCTCCAGTAAAAAAACATAAATATGAATATATCTAAAATGATAGTCAAAATCTCAAATTGAAATAGGCAGAGCAAGAGTGGGGTCAGGCACCAACAGCAAATACAATGTTACGTGAAAGAGATGAATATTGCCGAGGTTGAGGCTCGTGAACATATATCAGCTGTTATATCAGAAACATGGAAAGAACTGAATAAAGAATACATGTTATGTTCTTTATTTCCTCAACCATATGCAGAAGCATGTGTGAATTTTGCTAGAATGGTTGTCTGTATCTATGACCAACGAGATGGTTTTAGCAGTCCAATGAGACCAAGGCTTTTATACAATCACTACTTATAAAACCTATTAATATCGCACAAAAGGATTTTCCTTGATCGAATTTATGAAGTACATCTCCTATTGAAATACAACATGTTTGATTTGCCTGCAGATACTGATGTATGAATTGTAAAATGATTACAGATATAAATCTCTCACAGGTAACGAATAGAAAGAATATAAGCTGCCAAGATGGTGATTCACCAATTTACTATTATGTTATGTGTTGTTAGCTTTTTTATATGTAAGCATGAAAGTTATAGTTTGTAAATCGTGTTGTAGTTACAAAGAAATAAAATACACTACCTTTGCACAATCCGGGACTTTTGATGATTCATTATATTTTCAGCGTGTTTAGTCGTGCTAACTAGCTAACCAACTTCTACAACGCACCAATTTAAAACATTTACTTTGAACAGGAGAACAGTCAGAATAAACATACCCTTGAACTTAAAAGAAAAATGTCAACGAAATGCACTATCCAGTATATATTTTATGGTTTAATTTGCACACCAAGATGTATTATCCAGGTTAAATAAAATACAAATTGAGAGAGATTCAATGAAATCGAGGGTTGAACCGAACTTAAATTTTACGTGCCACATAAAAATTCGCTTACGCTTACCCTCCTCCTTCACAACCGTTTGTCCATGAACTCACCTTTAATGGAATTTAAAGCCCCCGTAGTATCTAAATCGTTGCTTTATATTCAGCAGCATTTCACTAGCAATCTCCAATAGACTTAATTGCCTTGAATGTTCATGGATTGGTCTAGCAGCCACTGAACAAGGACCTAAAGTTTAGATACTAGATGTGTGAAAAAATACCCACAAATAATTAAATAAAATATTAATTGGCAGACTTTAAGAGCTCAGATGTTTATTTAACAGAATCCCGAACTTAGATGTTTGTGCGACGCATGAAATTTAGGCATTTATTAAATAGACGGTTATTAAATAGATGATTGGCTGTTAAGAGTTCCGCCCAAATCCAGATCAAAGTTTAAAGGCTAAATCTTAAAGGCTTATTCTTTTGACCTTTCGTCTGGAGGACATGTTTTGAATATTGGACTGGATTAGCAGTCCAACAACGAAAACCGAAGACCACCAAGAAATGCGGCCCATAATGGAACCAAACCTTGCGGTTCAAATGGAAGCATCAAAATTTTAAACTAAGTCATCGTCTGTAGAAAACTTCAAATAGGGTCTATTGTTAAAATAAGTTTTGTTTAGGCCTAGTTAAAAATTTATATTTATATTGATGCACGACTCTCAAATTATAATCAAAGTGCGGATGTTCATGGTTAGTTCATATAGAATGAATTTAGTATCCATCAACACGAGTCGATCCAGAGCTTAGCATTTCATATCCATCAATGAGTGGTCATCCACTTCGTATCCATCGATGTAGATCGATCCCAGGCTCAATGTTTCGTATCCATCTGTACGAAGCAAGCACTTGTAAATTTCATATCTGTTAGCACCAAAATTGGTCACTAACACCCAAATGTAAATGAAAGCACCAACTAACAGTAATCCAGAAAACAGCAAAACAGATCACCAAATTAAGCAGATAAAAAGAAGAAAAGATAAAAGAGACGAAATTTTTATAGGGGTTCGGCAAAATCTATGGCCTACATCCACTTTATAATTTATTTATCACTCGTAGTTTCATATTACAAGAGATTTTGAGGAGCAGAGGAGAAGTCATATTTTCTATTTCATTTTCTTCCCCTTTTTTCTTTTGCAATACTTGGTGTCTTTATAGCTGTAAGCCTTGACCCGGTGATTGTGTGGAATTGTAGTGACGCTGACTAGGCTGGTATTAATTGCAGCATAATCTTCTTATTTAAGATAAGGATGAAGGGAATTAAGGAATATTTGATATAGAAATGGTTGGCATTAATTAGTAATAAATAAACAGGTTATCATGGCAATTTTGGGCAATAAATCCGGCTTTGGTGGGTACTGGTATTTATGGTGGAGATATGGCTATTTTTTATTAATTATTTGAGGTAATAAATGCAAGGAAATCAGGAAGTAAATCTTTAATTTCTTCTTCAAGGATGGTGACTAATTTGCTGGATAACATTTGCCCCTCGAAGTACGCCTTGTTGGCAACGAGGTGTGCTTCGCTCAAGAACTTGTTTTGGTGAAAGCAAATTTGTTGGCATCAAATTCTCATCTCTCTGAATGTTTGAGAGATGTTAAGTGTATGACCATTCCTGCATAAAGAGATAGAGTTAATCATTCATATTCGAGAGCATCCATATTCTAAAGAGAGCAGTTCTCAAGTCGCTTCTATAACCTTTGATTGAAAGCAAAGACGATGTTGTAAAGATTTTTGAAAGGTGTCACCCTTAGGAACGAATCAGAGCATGGCTGTGGACCGTTCGTGGTCGCTCATCACATGTGTAAGTCATTCTCTAAGCACTAACCTTTACAACTAATTTTATGCAAGAAATCATTTTTTTTATGAGTGTCGCTCATGGAAAGGAATCAGAGTATTGGACCGCTTACATTCGGGATTGCTTACATAAGTAAATCGCTTCCCAAATGCTAAATTTTAAAGCATTTTTTGATGATGCATAATTCAAATGCAGAAAGGAATCTAAATCCTAGATCTCATTTTATTTAGTTCAGTTCATTTGATGATAATTTCTATTTGATTAGCAGACCCTAGAGTTGGTTACTTATCTGGGTGAGGGGCTTTGCATGCTCCCTATTTCTGGTTCTTGCTGATTGCCCCTAGGTATTTGCTTCATGGTAGAAGGAAAGTTTGAATGAGAGGACGCCTCCTAGTTGCCCCCTTGCTGAGTTCCTTCCATAACACTTTTTTTTATATGAGACTTCTTCATCTTCTAAAAGCTAGATCTAGGAACCTGTTTTCTAGATCTAAATCTTTTCTTTTAGATCTAGAGTTGGATCTTCTTCCTAACATAAAATAAGCTTCAGATCTGAGATTTCTTTGTTCTTCTCAGTGAAAGCACCAAAATGTTAGCACCAAAATTGGTCACTAACACCCAAATGTAAATGAAAGCACCAACTAACAGTAATCCAGAAAACAGCAAAACAGATCACCAAATTAAGCAGATAAAAAGAAGAAAAGATAAAAGAGACGAAATTTTTATAGTGGTTCGGCAAAATCTATGGCCTACATCCACTTTATAATTTATTTATCACTCGTAGTTTCATATTACAAGAGATTTTGAGGAGCAGAGGAGAAGTCATATTTTCTATTTCATTTTCTTCCCCTTTTTTCTTTTGCAATACTTGGTGTCTTTATAGCTGTAAGCCTTGACCCGGTGATTGTGTGGAATTGTAGTGACGCTGACTAGGCTGGTATTAATTGCAGCATAATCTTCTTATTTAAGATAAGGATGAAGGGAATTAAGGAATATTTGATATAGAAATGGTTGGCATTAATTAGTAATAAATAAGCAGGTTATCATGGCAATTTTGGGCATTAAATCCGGCTTTGGTGGGTACTGGTATTTATGGTGGAGATATGGCTGTTTTTTATTAATTATTTGAGGTAATAAATGCAAGGAAATCAGGAAGTAAATCTTTAATTTCTTCTTCAAGGATGGTGACTAATTTGCTGGATAACATTTGAAAATGTTATCCCGCTTTTTGGCAAAGCCGTGATACCAAAATATTGGCCAAAAACAAAGGACAGTTCGTCTCAGAGATTGGTTGCACTTCTCTTCGCTATGGATATCGATGAATTTTGTCCGACCCCGGATCGGGCCGCAATTGATAAGGCATGACAAGAAAGACCATAGAAGCCAGCATTTCAAATTTCAAGTCAATCCGAGGTCATATGCTCAAGTTATGATGGATTCAAGTTAAGAAGGTGCACATTGCTCGGTTCGAACCCATCATGTTCGAACCCATCATATTCGAACCCATCGTGTTCGAAACCATCGTGTTCGAAACCATCTATTTCGAACCCATCATATTCGAACCCATAGGAAGAGGCGACATTCGAATCCATCTAAGTAACTCCCTACTTCGAATCCATCACAAATTCGAGTCCTTCCTATGCTTCGAATCCACCACAGCTTCGAATCCATTAATAGCTTCGAACCCATCACAGCCTCGACTCCATCGCTCACCTTCGAATCCATCCATCATCTTCGACTCCATCACTCACCTTCGACTCCATCAACTTTGACAACTTCGAATCGATCCAGGGCGCATTTGAATCGATTCGAACGAATCCACTCCATCGATTCGAAGACGACCTTCGAATCCAACAAAGCGGCTAAGCTAGCACGAACATGGATCGGCTCGAAGACAGGCGCGCCCCAATCGATTCGAAGTATTCGCTTAGGCCATGCATCGATTCGAACGAATCGATTCCATCGATTCGAACCAAACAGCATGCCGAACACCCAATTTCGAACCGATCATAACTCCCAATCTACTAATCCAAATCCCATGAAATTTTTACAGAAGTTTGTCTACATGATGAAGAACGTCCACGCCAAGTTTCATCGCAATTGGACAAATTTTTAATCGATTCGAAGTTCACTTTGAATCGATCCCAAACTGGGCACGCACTTCAAGAACACGGGCCTGTGGGCCCCCCGTCACGTGCCAAGCAGCCTCTCCATGATTTAGGCGGGATTTTGGCCTTCCACACCTATAAATAGAGCCCCTGGTCATTCAGAGAAGGGGTCGGAGAATTTGGAAAAGAAGAACAAGCCTAAACGCTGCCAAAATCACTCCATACTATCTCAATTGCTGTTAATTTCGAATTTAAGTCCATTTGCTGTTGTAATTTGCTGAAAAGCACTTGTAATCTTCAAGTATTAAGAAATAAAGTGATAAAACTTCATAGTGGACGTAGGCGCATGGCCGAACCACTCTAAATCCTTATCTTCTGCGCAATTTACTTTTCTGTGACTTGGAGTTTTTGTTAGATAGTCCCTATTTCCAATTCAAGTTCTTCATTTACTATCTCTTCAAAAACTTCCGAAGGGTGTTTGCCCAATTTTGGTGCAAACATTTTGGTGCTTTCACTGAGAAAACCTAGATTTTCTCCTGCTCGTTGGATCTGTCATCGATACCGGATTGAATAAATCTAAGAGAGAGATCCAGATCTATCGCTCATGGGTTCCTTCTATTCTATTCAGATTGCTCTAAAATCTAAGAAGAACCATATTCATCATGCAGTCCGTACCCCTATTTTCGAATCCAGAAAAAATGCTGTTTTTCGTACCCATATTTTCGTATCCATGAAAATATGATGAATTTCGTACCCATATTTTCGTATCCATGAAAAAATGATGGTTTTCGTATCCATATTTTCGAACCCAGAAAATATGGTGAATTTCGTATCCATATGTTCGAATCCATGAAAATATGATCATTTTCGAACCCATATTTTCGAATCCAGAAAATGTGGTGAAGTTCGTATCCATAGGTTCGAATCCAGAAAATGTGGTGAAGTTCGTATCCATAGGTTCGAATCCATAAAATGTGGTGAAGTTCGTATCCATAGGTTCGAATCCAGAAAATGTGGTGAATTTCGTAGGTTCGAATCCAGAAAATGTGGTGAATTTCGTATCCATAACTTCGAATCCAGGAAATGTGGTGAATTTCGTATCCATAGCTTCGAATCCAGAAATGCGGTGAACTTCGTATCCCTCACGGAGCGCTACTTCGTATCCATCACGGAGCGCTACTTCGTATCCATCCATCTGCCTCCAATTCGAATCGATACTCACAGGTACTTCGTACCCATCCATCTGCCTCCATTTCGCATCAATACGCACATGCAGTTTGTATCCATCTATCTGCCTTTAGTTCGATCCATCATTTAAGCGCTCGAACCATCGATGCGAACGAACATTTCGTATCCATCATTTAAAAAAAAAAATTCGGGTACAATCTAAATTTCCTAAAAAGAGCACCAGCGTAGTTAATCCAAACCTCAACTTAAATAAAGGAACATTCAGGTCGTTCCATGACTGGACGGGAAGTAGGAGATTACAATAGCAATTTTTGAGTTGCAATCAAGGAATGGGTATTGAAATACTATTCAAATGGTGCTCCCAGAGGCTGGAGAACCTAGCTAATATGGCACGAACTAGGGTTGATTAATGTATCATGCTTCTAAAGTGGACTGCAACTTCCTCCAATTAACCAGCTTTTAAAACTCCTAAACTGACAATTATGGTGCGATGGCTAGTATTACGACTACCCTGCCTTGCCTACTCTGCCAACTCAAAACATAGTTGTTCACCACTGAACCATCTTCATATGCCCGTATCTTAATCATTCCATGTCCATATGACTAAAACCATGACATACAACTCTAAGAGAACTTCCTAACTATCTTATGCGAGCCTCCTTCATGGTGAAAATTAGAAATAATCACCAATCAATGAGCCCATATTAATCCACTCACCATCGGATCGACATTACCAACCACTCGAACATTAGGCAGTCGAGCATACATCATTCACCAGTATCACAAGACCCCGTAACCATAAAATGGACTTGATAATGTTGATTCGAGTATCGTTCCCAGTCAGGGCCTATTCATTGAGACCATCCTACACGTAGAATTTCTAACTAAAATTCAGCATGCCGACTATGTCCGTGTACTATGGAAATTCAACCTCCACCACTACCTCATGAAGTGAGAATGGTGAATGGAGTCCACGAAAAGTGATGAATACCATCAAATGCGTTGTATCCCCTATTTCTCAAAGAAGACTGTCAATCGTAGTTAGGCATATCATTTCTACTTCTCATATTGCTAAAGGGAATAAAGAAGCTGGCAGCCAATGAACTGATCAAAATCTACAGCCCGTTGCTGCCAACACTAATAAATGAAATCAGCACAAAAGCTTATTTCCAGAGTTTGATAACAGAATTGGTGGATAGTCACCGACGACTACACCAACATGTCCAGGCCAACATTACGTTGATGAATCAGACGAAGGATCAACTTGGCGACATACAAGGGAACCTGCTCCATACTCTAAATCGGGAAGCTCCTTTTCTTTATATGACTATCATGGATGCCAACGCCATAAGGCTGCTCCATAAAGGATAGCTCTGGCAATATGTTCAAGCCCCATAAAATGAAGAGCCGGGAACCCCCGACCTCAATTGGAACTTTGATCAAACTGAACCATTTGCGTTAGACTCCAAACTGTGAAAGGCTGGACCGAAGTGCAATAGCGAGCATACGACGCCGCTTCACTTATCAATGAGATTTTATCCGATCTCTTTTGAATTATTTCTATTTCTATTTCGTTTATGTTGCAAGATATAATCGACTTGAATTAAACTACTTGCAAATGATGCAGGTAACCGAGTACTTAAGGACGGGTGCAAAACAACCTCCGTGGACTATGATAAAGTCATTTAGGTATCATCATGGCGAGCATAATTCAACCACTCGTCGGTTGGTATACGCACCTGACTTGGGGCAGGCCATCAAAGTGGAAGAGACAGACAAGTTTAGGGCTCCAGTACGAAGTGGATGCAACCGACCATCCACTCACATGCCTATGCAATTTAGTTAGAAGATTTGAGAAAGACTTGGAGTTATGTAGCCCAACCATGCACTCTCCATCTCTTACTTGAAGCTCACCAAAATACTTATGCTTCCTCGGATGCCCAATAAAATTTAAATCACACCGAGAGTCGACGTGACATGGCCATCTATGCATCCAATCCTACATTAGAACTTGGGGTAATTTGAGGACATATGTTTAAAGTGGATATGATTTGATCATTCACTCTCCAGTTTGCATCTGTGATTCGGCAAAACAATCATGCCTTAAACCAACTTCATCAGGGGCCAACCATCAATCTATAGTCATCAATGAATGACTACCTACTCACAAACCATCATGAGCCATCGTTCCAACTCTCTTCCTCAACTCGACTGGAAGAGTGCAAAGCGTAAAGTGGACGTGGCTCGACCGTCTACTCTCCAACTCTTGCCCCCAACTTAAGGGAAAATACACAACTCAAAGTGGATGTAGTTCAGCCATCCTCTCCTCTGCTCGAGCTCAAAGCTTGCTAGAACACTAATCTTACTCCTTGGGCTTGGCAGAAGCGGGATCCAAATGAACACGGATGTGATTCATCCGTCCATAAACCAAGTCTCCTCCTTCGTTGATGGAAGATAAGTGGAAAGTAATCGAGATCCCACCGATCATTTGCTAAGCGAAACCCACCTCTCGGGGGCAAGCCATCACATCAATGGCCGAACTGGACTGACACACGACAGTCCTGCAATCAACTCTAGGTTCCCAGAGTGCGAACCGGAGTATAAACATCCAATAAATCGTTCCCAAAGTGCGAACGGACTCCAACTTCCCAGAGTGTGAATTGGAGTATAAACATCCAATAAATCGTTCCCAGAGTGCGAACGGACTCCAAATTCCCAGAGTGTGAATTGGAGTATAAACATCCAGTAAATCGTTCCCAGAGTGCGAATGGACTCCAAATTCCCAGAGTGTGAATTGGAGTATAAACATCCAATAAATCGTTCCCAGAGTGCGAACGGACTCCAACTTCCCAGAGTGTGAATTGGAGTATAAACATCCAATAAATCGTTCCCAGAGTGCGAACGGACTCCAACTTCCTAGACTGTAAATTGGAGTATAAACATCCAATAAATCGTTCCCAGAGTGTGAACGGACTCCAAATTCCCAAAGTGCGAATTGGAGTATAAACATCAAATCCATCGTTCCCAGAGTGTGAACGAATTCCTAAAAAGCCCAAATCGGTGTGACTGGCCATCTATTGGCTGATTCCAACTTCCCAGGGTATGAATTGGAGTATAAACATCTATTCCAGGTTCCCGGAGTGCGAACCAACCCATCAATGCGAACTCCGGGTTCCCAAAGCATGAATTGGAGTATAAACATTTAATAACTCTAAGTCCCCAGAGTGCGGACTGGAGTATAAACACTAAAATGGGTGTGAACGACCATACATCAACTAACTCCAGATTCCCAGAGTGCGAACTGGAGTATAAACATGTAACAGTACGGATTTTCGTTTTTCGAAAATTCAACATCGACACTCACTTTATCGACTGCCGAGAAATCAAAGGCCGAAAACCGAATTGTTATGGGTTTTAAAAAGAAAAGAAAAGAAAGAAGAAAGAAAAAGAAGAAAGAAAAAGAAAAATAGAGAGAAAAGAAAATAGAAAAGAGAACAGAAAATTTTAAAATAGAAGAAAATAGAAGATAGAAGAATTTTAAAAATAGAAGAAAAAGAGAATAGAGAACATAGAACGGACCAGAAAGGAAACAACAGAACAACAACAGAATCTCACAATTCGCAGCGGAACAACATATAATAATAAATGAATAATCTTTAAACAAAGAACTATATCAGTTATTACATCACATTATATTTCATTACATCATATCATATCATCAGAGTGTACAACAACATACAACAATAAACAGTGCAGCGGAAAAAGAAATACTATATAACTAGTAATACGCCATGCCATCCAGCTTGCCTCCAGCAACTCCTGAATATCCAGAATATCCTGATAAACCTAACTCTTAACAGCCCGTGTGGAAATTGGTGGGCACCCAGAGTTTAGGAAGGAAAACAATAAACTCCAAGTCAGTCATGTGACTGGTGTGAGAACTCAAAACAGTTTATTTACCTTTAAAATCAAAATAGAGGAATATTTTTAAATTCAATTCGCAATGCTTTTAAAAATGAGACTACCATAAGACCTCCTGCCACACACATAATGCAAACGCAGACTTGGAGGAGATTTCTCCTTATGATAGTCAAACATGCTTGATACGCATTTAAAAAGAGCATTTGATATTATTATTAGTGCATAGTGTAGGAAAAATTCATTTCGAAAGTAGAATATAAATCTTAGCCAGCATAGGTACCATTATATTATGCCTACTAATAGCTACCATATTAGATGGCAGGTTCTACAACTAAAACCGTACAAGTCTCGTATTGTTTCTTTGGATTTCCAACAAATGGTCAGGCCAAGGAACTTCTCATTGCCACATGAGAATGCCTCTGGATGGACATCCCCGAGAACCAAACCGGATCTCTACCAACACAAGGCCGGGTTACTCCTAACTGAGTAACAACTGACCGAATATGCCATCCCCCGGTCCTTTGGGACCTTTTACCGAGCGCTCGCAATCAATTCACACAATCATAAAGTGTTTTCAACATGAGTAAGTATCTGGGCTCCATACCATGATACCACCCTTTTCCAGAAGGAAATGGACACATCCTAAAGGGTGCTACCCCTCATAACCTTGCTGCTTCTTTCCTGTTTTGACCATTCACGGGGTGTGAGGCTCGACGAATTCACGTCCACAAAAACATACTTTATACAAAAGCCATGCTTTGGGTCAACAAATGATCAACACAATGATCACAAGGATAGACGATCAAATAAACGATCCTATCACAAATAATCAACACAATGATCATTTCAGCATCACTCAGCATGTCACATTACCAAATTGGGAATATATCGCTGATAACATTCAACTACATAACCTTTGAGCTCGTACGTCTCAAAAAAGGGTGTTAAGCAAAGAATAAATTCTCCGCCACCAACAGAAATATATTTGAAAGAAATCGGCTTTATATCTCAACTTGTAATGTCAGGCATACAATCCATACAAGTCTGTTCCGGGCTCGAACAAAACCGAAGGCACTTACAAAGAAGTCCTTGCAATCCGGATATTCACAATCCTGATCGGATTCACCATCACATATGGAGAACTCAATACCGTAGCTACTCGGTGCAGAGTCAATCGATAGTTCATCCTATCACTCTCGCAAATACCGGTCTTCAACACCGATCTTCAAATGCGATTCACAACGACGTATCACATATTCGGAGTGGGTTATACGACCCCATGGTCCTTTCCCGGTTAACCCGAATAGTGAGCGCTTATTCAAAAATAAGTGTGCATTCAAATTCAATCAATTCACATCAAATACCCATTCAAAGGGAAATACTGATAGTCGGTTATTGAACTATCACTGGATATGCACACATCACCAGATTCCAAATAATTTTTCAAATTATTTATTTTCCAAAATATCTTTACAAGATATATAATTTCAACACTTAAAAAATAAATCAATATTTATTTTTTTTACCAATTTCACTTTTCACATATAAATTCCATAATGAATTTATATTTCAAAATATTCGTGCATATACGATTTCAATAATTCATTTCAATTTATCCTCCAAAAAGATAAATTCTAATTATTCACTTCATATTGGAAAACATTTCCATACTTATTAAATAAGTAATTCACAATCTTTTATTTTCAACACTTAGAAAATATTCAATATACTTAAACCGAATTAAGTATATATTTCTTTCTTTAAGGAAATCATTCACTTAACATATTTATTTGGGCCAAAACGAATGTTGCGTAAAACATCGTTACGACAACCCAAAATCACTAGCATAGGGATTCGAAATTAAAAATAGATATATAAATCCCAATACTATTCAAAACATTTCCTTTCGGAAATCATTTACTATAACAACAGTGTTATAGTCCACTATTTCCTTTTATTTCTCGAAAACGTCTATTTCAACAATAAATGTTGAAATCTATGGTTTCGAATCACAACACCTTTTAAAACATCGTTAGATCGTTTTAATTCTGTTTAAAATATCACATTCTAAAACATTTTCTTTAACGTGTTATTCACTATTCAAAAATCGTGAACATACTTCGTTAACAAATTTCATCATTTCTATTCACTTTAACTTAAAGGATTATTCACTGTTCAAAATGTGAATATAACTCTATCTCTAAGTTATAACAATTAACTTATCAAAATAAGTCATTTGCGGATTTATAAAACAACGTTTATAAATTCCGTTTCTATTTATTTATAAAAACTTCTTTTTTTTTATAAATTCCTTTATTAACCTATTCCAGTTTATAACTCAATTATAAACTACAAGTTCATATTATAAGTTAATTACTTATAAAACGATTATTTTACAAAATCGTTCATTTAACTTCCCAAATTATTAATCTTAACTTATAAGATTGTTTATTTATCCAAAATTCATTCTTTCGATAACTTTATAAATTTTATAAACCTATTGCTTATAAAATTTCATTTATAACTTCACAGTTTATAATTTCATAAATTTCATTCATTTAGGAAATTCATTTTCACTACATTCAAACACTTATAAAAACTCGTTTTATAATGTCCATAATTCAATTTATAAATATCCATTTATAAATCTCTTAATATAAATTAATTTATATTATTCTTTTAAACGTCTTTAAATTCCTTTAAAATTTCACCGTTCTCTTGATTTATAAAATAATCAAATTTTATAAATCTTATATTCAAACTTTTAATAATAAACTCAAAAATCCAGTTTAAACTATTTTATAAAATCATTGGTTCATATTTCTCAAAAACCAGCTTTTAACTATATTTCACAAAAACCATAATTTTATAACTTTAAAAATTATAACGTTTATTTATTTATAATGGATCAATTCCAAAAATATAGTATATTTTCAAAAATCACTTTAAAACCATTTTAAAATCCCAAAATCTGGGTCCAATGATGCTACACACCAAATAGTCAATCACGACTACAACAATATCATATATCGATATGATAATCCATCAAATATCAAAATATATGAAATAAAATAAATACTGTTGAGGAATCCAGTTGGATCCCTCCAACCTGTTTTCCTGCATCCAAAAACATTAGCACAATACCAATTTCGCTCCAGTACGAAATTATCGCGGTATATGTTCTTATTTAATATTATCCGCTTAATAACGGCGTAATAGGGTCTCATCCGCTAAACAAATAAATGCGGAAAATCAACAACTGCAATATATACATATGCCAATATATATATATTGATATTATATATAATACCAATTTCACTGTTTATGAAATATTCGCGGTATATGTTTATATTAAATAACATCCGCTTACTAACGGCGCATAATGTCTATTTTAACAATCAATAATTTACAGTCATCATTCAAACATGCATTCAAATATTTTAAATCTAACTATTTAAAATAAAATCGAAATCTATTTGATTGAGTGAGAAGTTCTCACCTTGGTTTTAATTTCCGTTTTAGCTTTTATTTCGAATAAAATTAAACGCGCGTTTAATTTTACCCAAAATTCTCACTAACTCCAAACGACTCCAAACCAACTCCATCGCGTAGTGCTCGTCCATACGATTCCAACGCAACTGAGTTTGCATTTTTTCGACCTCGTATGAAAAAGATATCAAATTTTGAAGTTACACGAGTTTTAATTATATAAATTACAACATTTATTAACTAATTTAAACCCACACAAGCTCGTAGCCGTAGGATCTGCTCCCCCCCTATCTGGACCGCTCCCTTCATCTTCCCATTTGCGTTCCATCTTCAGGAACAAGGCCGACATCACTTGAACCCAACAATGCATACTAGGGTTTGAATTTTGCAACACCATACTCAACTAAACTCGATCACACAACCACCATCGCGAAGCTCTCGACAAGAGCTATGTTCGGCCCCCACCATGTCAAGCTCGGCCATGCCCTCCACCTGGGAATGCGTGCGCAGGTCGGCCCCTTTAAACCCCCCTATCTCCCAAAATACAACTCCATTTTAGATCATAGCCGTTGAAAACGTAGTACTCGAGGAGATCTTCAACTTTGTAGTTGAACTTTCTTGCTAATTCTTGATGGATTTGGAGAAATCAAGGGAGGAAGGAGAAGAAAAACTGGCCATTCATCTATAGGTGGCGGCTGCAGTTTTAATTTAGGGTTTAGGATATTTTTTTTTTTATTTTTAATTTTGTGAAGAGAGAGGTGTATTTATAGAAAGAGCTAGCGTAAACACTATTCATCCCGGGAATTCCGAACTCCGATTTAGGCGCCGTAACCAGCGTTTCTAAGGTTTACCCCGTGTTCCGGACACAATGGAACAGGTTTCGGAAGCTAATTCGGAAGTATGTGCGAGTTATGGCTGAAAACGTTCGATTTAAATTAAACCGATTTAAACCGATTTCTAGGCGTTTTAATTTGTACCGGACAAACGGTAAATCCAATTGACTTTAAATTTGAAACCTTACAATAATATCACATTACGGATCCGATGAAACTAGTTTCGTCGAAATCCGAGACTTTTTGAAAAATGGCTATTTTGACTCGCCAAATTTAAATTAAAAATAATTCGATGCGTTTCGAGCTGCCACGATCAAACGATAGCTCCGATTGACACGAAATTTGAAATCCGGTAATAACTAACTATTACGGATCCAATGGAACTGGTTTCGTTCAATTCTGAGACTGTTCAAAAATTGACTATTTTACAGTCGATTATTAAATATTAAAATATTCAATTTTCACAAATTAACTTTTAATTCGATTTTAAAAGTTCTAAAATATTTCTATAACTCCAGTATGATTAAATAAAATTTTCCAAATTATTTTCAATCATTTTTAACTCAATTTTTAATTATTTTCGTAATTTAACATATTAAATTATTGATTTAATTATCTAATTAAATCTAATAAATCAAATAAAAATTTATTTGACTTATAAATTCACTTATAAATATTTAAAATAAATTAAATATTCAAATTTAAATTAATAAAAATTCTGGGTCGTTGCAATCTTTCCCCCTTAAAAGAATTTCGTCCTCGAAATTATAAGTAAGAAAATTACAGAATCTATTAATTTTCCAAAATTTATAATTAAACTTCTTACAATAACTTACTAAGTTTTCAAATCATACTTAGTTATCTTTTTCAAAAACAACTACTATTGTTTAACTTTCAATTCCAAAATCAAAGTTATAGTTTTCAAAATTTTCCAATTTTCTCAAATTTTTTTCTAACGCCTTAAATTTTCGGAAAAATTCGCCATAGTCTCCTTTGCGCGGCTCGATCCGAAAAAAAAATGACAGTATATATATCACAAATATACATCTCATCAAGTAATGAGGCATCCCGAAGGGAAAAAAGTATAAAAGTACTGTATTTAATCCGAGATATGTACCTTATATTTTATTAGCAAGCATATACGGCTAATATAGCGCTAAAGCGAACTCCAAATGCGAAGCAAACGCGATCCGCACCTACTAAACACTTAACAAACAACATGAGAACATGCATATATGACAATAGTATCAATATACAACATATATCTCCATAACAACTTATATGTCAACATAGCACATGTAGTAAAACAACATATATTCAACCATCAACCAATTATCATTCATAACTAATAATATTCATTCATATTCTCATTATATACAATGAATTGGTTTTTCAATTCAAATCACATTTGATTCGTTTACATTGGATTTTATCAACATTCATTCTCAATTTTAATTAGTTTGCATTCACTAATTAAATCTAATTCACATTCAATTCTATTCAAATTTATTTACTTCAAATTTGAATTCAATTACATAGCTTTCGATTTCATTAACACTTAATGAATTTTATACAATCAATCAACAACCATATAACAACCAAAGTATATTAATTATAACCAAATTTCTTCGCTTCACTTACATTCATTTTTTTATTCAACTTCTAATAGCATTAGATTTTAATGAATCAACACTTATATTCATTATTTTATATCAACTTAAATTTATATTTAATTGATTAACATTCAATCCATTCATTCAATTCAATTACAAAGTTGAATTTCATTCATATACTCAAGTTCACATTCATTTAATCCACTTGATCATTTACAACTCATATTCATATAATTTCACTTCTTATATATATATAAGTTTATTTCACAATTGTAATTCACATTAATTATAATTCAATTCTTATAATTCTTTTACTTATACAATTATTCTTTATTTAGATTATTCAAACAACTAAACAATCAACTTATATACTCTAATAATTCTAAAAATTATTCCTTTATATATATAATATAATCAAGGTAAAATTATTTCATTTACCCAATTTAAAACAATACTGTGTCGAATTGTTCTGTTCAAGTGTTTAGAGATCCCTATCAACAACGTTAATTACTCGTATTAACCAGAATCTATATACCACTCAACAATCCAATCATCACAATATAAAATAATTTTATATCACTAACAAATACGCACTCGTATCTATTATTACACTCAAACTCATTCTAGAGTACTACTGACTCTATCTCTAATGAATTATACCCTACAGAACCATGGTTGTCGCTTAACCATCAGCTCTGATACCAAATGTAACAGTACGGATTTTCGTTTTTCGAAAATTCAACATCGACACTCACTTTATCGACTGCCGAGAAATCAAAGACCGAAAACCGAATTGTTATGGGTTTTAAAAAGAAAAGAAAAGAAAGAAGAGAGAAAAAGAAGAAAGAAAAAGAAAAATAGAGAGAAAAGAAAATATAAAAGAGAACAGAAAATTTTAAAATAGAAGAAAATAGAAGATAGAAGAATTTTAAAAATAGAAGAAAAAGAGAATAGAGAACATAGAACGGACCAGAAAGGAAACAACAGAACAACAACAGAATCTCACAATTCGCAGCGGAACAACATATAATAATAAATGAATAATCTTTAAACAAAGAACTATATCAGTTATTACATCACATTATATTTCATTACATCATATCATATCATCAGAGTGTACAACAACATACAACAATAAACAGTGCAGCGGAAAAAGAAATACTATATAACTAGTAATACGCCATGCCATCCAGCTTGCCTCCAGCAACTCCTGAATATCCAGAATATCCTGATAAACCTAACTCTTAACTGCCCGTGTGGAAATTGGTGGGCACCCAGAGTTTAGGAAGGAAAACAATAAACTCCAAGTCAGTCATGTGACTGGTGTGAGAACTCAAAACAGTTTATTTACCTTTAAAATCAAAATAGAGGAATATTTTTAAATTCAATTCGCAATGCTTTTAAAAATGAGACTACCATAAGACCTCCTGCCACACACACAATGCAAACGCAGACTTGGAGGAGATTTCTCCTTATGATAGTCAAACATGCTTGATACGCATTTAAAAAGAGCATTTGATATTATTATTAGTGCATAGTGTAGGAAAAATTCATTTCGAAAGTAGAATATAAATCTTAGCCAGCATAGGTACCATTATATTATGCCTACTAATAGCTACCATATTAGATGGCAGGTTCTACAACTAAAACCGTACAAGTCTCGTATTGTTTCTTTGGATTTCCAACAAATGGTCAGGCCAAGGAACTTCCCATTGCCACATGAGAATGCCTCTGGATGGACATCCCCGAGAACCAAACCGGATCTCTACCAACACAAGGCCGGGTTACTCCTAACTGAGTAACAACTGACCGAATATGCCATCCCCCGGTCCTTTGGGACCTTTTACCGAGCGCTCGCAATCAATTCACACAATCATAAAGTGTTTTCAACATGAGTAAGTATCTGGGCTCCATACCATGATACCACCCTTTTCCAGAAGGAAATGGACACATCCTAAAGGGTGCTACCCCTCATAACCTTGCTGCTTCTTTCCTGTTTTGACCATTCACGGGGTGTGAGGCTCGACGAAGTCACGTCCACAAAAACATACTTTATACAAAAGCCATGCTTTGGGTCAACAAATGATCAACACAATGATCACAAGGATAGACGATCAAATAAACGATCCTATCACAAATAATCAACACAATGATCATTTCAGCATCACTCAGCATGTCACATTACCAAATTGGGAATATATCGCTGATAACATTCAACTACATAACCTTTGAGCCCGTACGTCTCAAAGAAGGGTGTTAAGCAAAGAATAAATTCTCCGCCACCAACAGAAATATATTTGAAAGAAATCGGCTTTATATCTCAACTTGTAATGTCAGGCATACAATCCATACAAGTCTGTTCCGGGCTCGAAAAAAACCGAAGGCACTTACAAAGAAGTCCTTGCAATCCGGATATTCACAATCCTGATCGGATTCACCATCACATATGGAGAACTCAATACCGTAGCTACTCGGTGCAGAGTCAATCGATAGTTCATCCTATCACTCTCGCAAATACCGGTCTTCAACACCGATCTTCAAATGCGATTCACAACGACGTATCACATATTCGGAGTGGGTTATACGACCCCATGGTCCTTTCCCGGTTAACCCGAATAGTGAGCGCTTATTCAAAAATAAGTGTGCATTCAAATTCAATCAATTCACATCAAATACCCATTCAAAGGGAAATACTGATAGTCGGTTATTGAACTATCACTGGATATGCACACATCACCAGATTCCAAATAATTTTCCAAATTATTTATTTTCCAAAATATCTTTACAAGATATATAATTTCAACACTTAAAAAATAAATCAATATTTATTTTTTTTACCAATTTCACTTTTCACATATAAATTCCATAATGAATTTATATTTCAAAATATTCGTGCATATACGATTTCAATAATTCATTTCAATTTATCCTCCAAAAAGATAAATTCTAATTATTCACTTCATATTGGAAAACATTTCCATACTTATTAAATAAGTAATTCACAATCTTTTATTTTCAACACTTAGAAAATATTCAATATACTTAAACCGAATTAAGTATATATTTCTTTCTTTAAGGAAATCATTCACTTAACATATTTATTTGGGCCAAAATGAATGTTGCGTAAAACATCGTTACGACAACCCAAAATCACTAGCATAGGGATTCGAAATTAAAAATAGATATATAAATCCCAATACTATTCAAAACATTTCCTTTCGGAAATCATTTACTATAACAACAGTGTTATAGTCCACTATTTCCTTTTATTTCTCGAAAACGTCTATTTCAACAATAAATGTTGAAATCTATGGTTTCGAATCACAACACCTTTTAAAACATCGTTAGATCGTTTTAATTCTGTTTAAAATATCACATTCTAAAACATTTTCTTTAACGTGTTATTCACTATTCAAAAATCGTGAACATACTTCGTTAACAAATTTCATCATTTCTATTCACTTTAACTTAAAGGATTATTCACTGTTCAAAATGTGAATATAACTCTATCTCTAAGTTATAACAATTAACTTATCAAAATAAGTCATTTGCGAATTTATAAAACAACGTTTATAAATTCCGTTTCTATTTATTTATAAAAACTTCTTTTTTTTATAAATTCCTTTATTAACCTATTCCAGTTTATAACTCAATTATAAACTACAAGTTCATATTATAAGTTAATTACTTATAAAACGATTATTTTACAAAATCGTTCATTTAACTTCCCAAATTATTAATCTTAACTTATAAGATTGTTTATTTATCCAAAATTCATTCTTTCGATAACTTTATAAATTTTATAAACCTATTGCTTATAAAATTTCATTTATAACTTCACAGTTTATAATTTCATAAATTTCATTCATTTAGGAAATTCATTTTCACTACATTCAAACACTTATAAAAACTCGTTTTATAATGTCCATAATTCAATTTATAAATATCCATTTATAAATCTCTTAATATAAATTAATTTATATTATTCTTTTAAACGTCTTTAAATTCCTTTAAAATTTCACCGTTCTCTTGATTTATAAAATAATCAAATTTTATAAATCTTATATTCAAACTTTTAATAATAAACTCAAAAATCCAGTTTAAACTATTTTATAAAATCATTGGTTCATATTTCTCAAAAACCAGCTTTTAACTATATTTCACAAAAACCATAATTTTATAACTTTAAAAATTATAACATTTATTTATTTATAATGGATCAATTCCAAAAATATAGTATATTTTCAAAAATCACTTTAAAACCATTTTAAAATCCCAAAATCTGGGTCCAATGATGCTACACACCAAATAGTCAATCACGACTACAACAATATCATATATCGATATGATAATCCATCAAATATCAAAATATCTGAAATAAAATAAATACTGTTGAGGAATCCAGTTGGATCCCTCCAACCTGTTTTCCTGCATCCAAAAACATTAGCACAATACCAATTTCGCTCCAGTACGAAATTATCGCGGTATATGTTCTTATTTAATATTATCCGCTTAATAACGGCGTAATAGGGTCTCATCCGCTAAACAAATAAATGCGGGAAATCAACAACTGCAATATATACATATGCCAATATATATATATTGATATTATATATAATACCAATTTCACTGTTTATGAAATATTCGCGGTATATGTTTATATTAAATAACATCCGCTTACTAACGGCGCATAATGTCTATTTTAACAATCAATAATTTACAGTCATCATTCAAACATGCATTCAAATATTTTAAATCTAACTATTTAAAATAAAATCGAAATCTATTCGATTGAGTGAGAAGTTCTCACCTTGGTTTTGATTTCCGTTTTAGCTTTTATTTCGAATAAAATTAAACGCGCGTTTAATTTTACCCAAAATTCTCACTAACTCCAAACGACTCCAAACCAACTCCATCGCGTAGTGCTCGTCCATACGATTCCAACGCAACTGAGTTTGCATTTTTTCGACCTCGTATGAAAAAGATATCAAATTTTGAAGTTACACGAGTTTTAATTATATAAATTACAACATTTATTAACTAATTTAAACCCACACAAGCTCGTAGCCGTAGGATCTGCTCCCCCCCCCTATCTGGACCGCTCCCTTCATCTTCCCATTTGCGTTCCATCTTTAGGAACAACGCCGACATCACTTGAACCCAACAATGCATACTAGGGTTTGAATTTTGCAACACCATACTCAACTAAACTCGATCACACAACCACCATCGCGAAGCTCTCGACAAGAGCTATGTTCGGCCCCCACCATGTCAAGCTCGGCCATGCCCTCCACCTGGGAATGCGTGCGCAGGTCGGCCCCTTTAAACCCCCTATCTCCCAAAATACAACTCCATTTTAGATCATAGCCGTTGAAAACGTAGTACTCGAGGAGATCTTCAACTTTGTAGTTGAACTTTCTTGCTAATTCTTGATGGATTTGGAGAAATCAAGGGAGGAAGGAGAAGAAAAACTGGCCATTCATCTATAGGTGGTGGCTGCAGTTTTAATTTAGGGTTTAGGATATATTTTTTTTATTTTTAATTTTGTGAAGAGAGAGGTGTATTTATAGAAAGAGCTAGCGTAAACACTATTCATCCCGGGAATTCCGAACTCCGATTTAGGCGCCGTAACCAGCGTTTCTAAGGTTTACCCCGCGTTCCGGACACAATGGAACAGGTTTCGGAAGCTAATTCGGAAGTATGTGCGAGTTATGGCTGAAAACGTTCGATTTAAATTAAACCGATTTAAACCGATTTCTAGGCGTTTTAATTTGTACCGGACAAACGGTAAATCCAATTGACTTGAAATTTGAAACCTTACAATAATATCACATTACGGATCCGATGAAACTAGTTTCGTCGAAATCCGAGACTTTTTGAAAAATGGCTATTTTGACTCGCCAAATTTAAATTAAAAATAATTCGATGCGTTTCGAGCTGCCACGATCAAACGATAGCTCCGATTGACACGAAATTTGAAATCCGGTAATAACTAACTATTACAGATCCAATGGAACTGGTTTCGTTCAATTCAGAGACTGTTCAAAAATTGACTATTTTACAGTCGATTATTAAATATTAAAATATTCAATTTTCACAAATTAACTTTTAATTCGATTTTAAAAGTTCTAAAATATTTCTATAACTTCAGTATGATTAAATAAAATTTTCCAAATTATTTTCAATCATTTTTAACTCAATTTTTAATTATTTTCATAATTTAACATATTAAATTATTGATTTAATTATCTAATTAAATCTAATAAATCAAATAAAAATTTATTTGACTTATAAATTCACTTATAAATATTTAAAATAAATTAAATATTCAAATTTAAATTAATAAAAATTCTGGGTCGTTACAAAACATCAATAAACTCCAGATTCCCAGAGGATGAATTGGAATATAAAACAACGACTCACTCAAGTCCTGAGAGCACGGATTGGAGCACGAATTCCAAATGGGTATGACTAACCACCCATCAACTAATTCCAGATTCCCAGAGTGTGAATTGGATTGTAAACATCAACCAACTCCAATCCTCGAAGCATGGATTGGAATATAAATACCAGAAGGGATGCGATTTTATTGTCCATCTATCAATTCTAATTCCGCAGCAAGTTCTGTAGTACAAAAAGCGGATGTGGTTAGACTTTCTTCTTTCCAACTCTTCCCCTGACATGGGGGCACACTTATCATAAAAAATCGGTTGTGATCCGACTAACTAGCACTAAGCGGGCACGACATGACCGTTCATGCATCAACACTTATTCCCGGCACGGGACCTATAACATAATCTTTTAGAGATGCACTCCAACCGAGCAAGACAAGATTTCTTCCTTGATTCGACAGGGAGATGTAGATTCGCAAAACGGACCTAGCTGAACGCCTTATCCTAAATGGATATGACTACCCATCCTACCGCAAATGAACATGACACGACCGTACATCCGCTAACTCTAGCCAACGATCTGGCGAGTTGTGCATGCAACATGGACGGAGGTGACCCAACCATCTGCCAATCAACTCCTTCCTCCAATTCAATCGGAGAAACATCAAATTAAAGTTGCCGCAATGTGACCGCAATGTGCCAGAGGAATTAATCGAGGAAAATGCGGTTGACCATTTTCTACTAAAACTCTTAGTCCCCAGAGTAGGGACAAGGGTATGAACATCAAATAGGTGTGACTAATGGCCCTTCAACTGCCTCTAGTCCCCAGAGTGCGACTGCGACGATAGACAGATGAAGAATGTGATTCGACCGTTCATTTACCAACTCCGACCTAAAGTCGACGAGAGGAGTATAAACTCGCTACAGATGCAATTGGACCGTCCACAAACTAACTCTGCTAAAACCAAGACTGGGGGCAGAAGAACAAATCATTGAAAGAAGAGAAAGGTGACTCGCTACATTGCTAGCTTAGGGTCCTTCACAACTTAAGGCAATGACTACAAGGAGGCCTTAATGCTAACCAATTAGAACGATGCCCGAAGTTACAGGAAGCCAATTACACCGTACCGCCTGATCGACGGGCAATATCGATCTGCACCATTCATGTCATACCCCTGTATCGATATGCTATGAGGTCCGTACATTCTACATTGTGTCGCTAAATCCACGGCCAATATCGATCCTCTTCGACTGCAATTCGATGTGACACGAGCGCCCATCGAATACCTACGACCACCAGAGCATGGATAGAACCACGAATGAGTGTGACTTGACTATTCGTCCTCCGTCGCCTTCCTTCGATCCACCAGGAAGGGCATGAGACTGGATGAGCATGACTTGACTGCATTTGAGCTAATTTTGTCTGTAGATCTGACGGGAGAACGTAATTCAAAACTGACATGGTTGATCACCCAACTCCGAAAGAATGCAATGTGACCATTCATTCATCGACTCTTACCATAATCCGACTAAGCGAGCTTTTCACAACGAGTGCAACAAAACTGGCCACGCACCGATTCTTACCCTCGGTCCGATAAGGGAAGTATCAATCCTACATTGGATCTTACTGGACGATTCACTCTTCAATTTCTGCCCAGAGAATGACGACATAAGCAACAAAGTGAATGTCTATGAGGCAACAAAGTATCCTACCTAGAGGAAAGAACTAGGACAGAATGCAGAATATGGCACGGCTCGGCCTTCCATCGGTTAACTCGATATCATGGTTTAATGGGATAGAGTGTGAAATTGAAGCGAACACTATCTACCTTGTTGTTTATCGAGATATTCCCCAGACTTGGGGGCATGCACGAGAAATGAGATGAATATAATTTGATCTTTTATCAAACAACTCTAGCTCTTACAACTTGGACTACAGTATAAACATAATAGAAGCTAGGCTCGATCATTCACGCAATACACCCATCAACCCAAGACTGGGGACATGAATGTGATCATCCAAGAGCTGGATACAACTACTCAACCCAATAGCTTGTGCCTAGTATTTATAACAGCTTGACGTTACAACCGAAATGATGCTCAGAGATAGAATCCTCAGATTAATGCCTGGACTTATGTGCAGTAGATCATCATTCCGACCCTTCTAATGAGCAATGGATCGTGAGTACATTGAATGGAAAATGCATTGCTTGGAAACACATATAGATTCAAACTCGTAGTTGGAGCCAGCTATGCAGCAGCACACAATACGGGGCTAAAATTTACTAAGCTTTGGTTTAACACACCTATAAGGCTAACCATTTACCATTGCAGATAAGCACATGGAGTGTATACAACCCATCATGAGAATTGTAGATCAGATCACAACTCTACGCCATGATTGTGCAAGAGTCAACTGCATTGCTCCGGTGAATAAAAACGAAGCGACGTGGATCTAGGAAGATCTACTGCACTTAAGGAGGAGGCGAATCTACTCAAAACCAATAGGTTTATCCGCGGTGTCCTCTACCCAAAATGAGTATTCATTCCTTTGCTTGTGCGAGAAAAAAAAGGAGAGTAGTGAACGTACGCCGACTACTCAGATTTGCACAAGGCATGGCAAAGCATAGCTTTCCACATCTAATGATCAACCAACTAATAGACTCAACCATCATACATGAATTACTCTCATCCATGGACGCAAACTCCAGATACAATCAGATACCGAAACATATCCCAGACTAGGAATACAACTGATTCATTACTAATGCGAGCCTATAGTGCTATGCTGCATTCCTTGGATTCAAACTTTGGAACGCTTATGCTACTTACCAAAGGACGATTAACAAATCATTCAAAAATCAGATCGGCCGATCAATGAGAGTATATGTAGTTAACATGCTTGTGAGATTACGACCATCAAGCGACCGCATCGATCACTTGACAAAGATATTCAGTGCTATCCAACAACCGCAGAATGAAATTTAATCCTTTGAAAGGCTCTTTTCAGCGTTGTATAAAATGAATTCTCGGGTTTCGTCATCAATTCCCGTGGGATTGAGGCTAATGTCAGAAAATGCTGAAGATTAGAGTCATCCGTATATGGAGGAAACCAAGCAGCTCTGATAGATCGCTCAGAGAGGCCTCCCATTTTGCCCAAGATCTTGGATCGTGAAGATCTACACTTCAATTGGGTCATGTCAACACACGCCATAAGCATCGCAATGCTATATGAAGATAAACTAATCCAAAGACTAATATGCAATGAAAGCTGGCTATCGACAAGCTTACCCTGTTAATGTTTGTACCGACCAACCGTTACGATGGGACCAATGGCAACCTTAAATGTCTGAAAGTTTACTCAAATGGAATAATAAAGCTAAGTATGAAGCCTTAGTCGCCAAGCTAAGACTTACAAAAAGAATAGGAATGGAAGCTTTACATATCTTATACGATTTCTTCTTAATGTGCCAAGTCAGGGAGGACTATCTGACTAGGGGGCAACGTCTTGCTCCTTATCTCAATTGTATCCTAGAGATACTAGCCGACTTCTAGTATTACGCCACTATCCCAATCGTTAGAGAACAAAATGAAAAGGCCGAATCATTGGCTGAGCTAGCCAACTCTGGGGATGCGCAACAAACAGACTTTATCCCAGTAGAGATATTTACTATTCCAAGCGCTGAAAGATGAAGATCGACTAGATTTTAGAGATGGATCCAAGAAAGGGGTCATGGGTGACTCCTATCAAAGGCTATCTACCGTGGGGAATTCTTCTTGAATAGACGAATGAGAGATGGCATATCCTCCGCAAACAATCACTGCACGATTATGTCTGGATCGTTCAACTCCATCAACACAAAACATTACACTTGTATCCATCAATCCAAGATCCAATATTACATATCCATCGATACGAAGCATACATTCTAACATCCCAAATCGATCCAGGAGAGGATCGGTACAAAAGGAAGGACTTAAAACAACCATCGAACGTTGTTACAACTCAAATTTCACTTCGAATCCATTGCCTTCCTACCTTTACACGATCGAATCCATCCCAACTTTATCGGTGCGAGGAATCATCGATTCAAGGAAGCACTAAGCAAAGGCTGGATTAAAAAACCGTCGACTCGAAGACGATCGATCCGAACAGACGTGACTTCGAATCCATCAAAGGACGTCTATGAGAGCAAATGAATCGCTATGATTTGAAAAATTACTTGTCTACCTTGTATACCGATTCAGGAGAGGATCGATACAAGAGGATAATCATAGACAACCATAAAAACAATGCTTTGACTTGAATCTAAAATCGATTCGGGAGAGAATCGATACGAAATTCAATAGCGAACAAAACCGACATGACTCGTGAACGCACGACGTTAACAAGGGTCAAACTAGTATATGTGCATACCTATCGAACTAACATTTGATTTTAGACATTTACAGGGATCAAACAGTCATCCTGTTACAACTACAACAACCAACGGCTAAGCGCTATTATACAGCAATCAATCATATCAAGGCAAGGTTGCAGTAATACAGCGTACGAGTCTCAACAAAAAGAGAGCAATGATTTTTCAGAAAGAAATGGCAGCTATCCAAAGCACGTCATGTTCCCACAAGACGTACTTTGGGGGGCAAAATGTTATCCCGCTTTTTGGCAAAGCCGTGATACCAAAATATTGGCCAAAAACAAAGGACAGTTCGTCTCAGAGATTGGTTGCACTTCTCTTCGCTATGGATATCGATGAATTTTGTCCGAGCCCGGATCGGGCCGCAATTGATAAGGCATGACAAGAAAGACCATAGAAGCCAGCATTTCAAATTTCAAGTCAATCCGAGGTCATATGCTCAGGTTATGATGGATTCAAGTTAAGAAGGTGCACATTGCTCGGTTCGAACCCATCATGTTCGAACCCATCATATTCGAACCCATCGTGTTCGAAACCATCGTGTTCGAAACCATCTATTTCGAACCCATCATATTCGAACCCATAGGAAGAGGCGACATTCGAATCCATCTAAGTAACTCCCTACTTCGAATCCATCACAAATTCGAGTCCTTCCTATGCTTCGAATCCACCACAGCTTCGAATCCATTAATAGCTTCGAACCCATCACAGCCTCGACTCCATCGCTCACCTTCGAATCCATCCATCATCTTCGACTCCATCACTCACCTTCGACTCCATCAACTTCGACAACTTCGAATCGATCCAGGGCGCATTTGAATCGATTCGAACGAATCCACTCCATCGATTCGAAGACGACCTTCGAATCCAACAAAGCGGCTAAGCTAGCACGAACATGGATCAGCTCGAAGACAGGCGCGCCCCAATCGATTCGAAGTATTCGCTTCGGCCATGCATCGATTCGAACGAATCGATTCCATCGATTCGAACCAAACAGCATGCCGAACACCCAATTTCGAACCGATCATAACTCCCAATCTACTGATCCAAATCCCATGAAATTTTTACAGAAGTTTGTCTACATGATGAAGAACGTCCACGCCAAGTTTCATCGCAATTGGACAATTTTTTGATCGATTCGAAGTTCACTTTGAATCGATCCCAAACTGGGCACGCACTTCAAGAACACGGGCCTGTGGGCCCCCCGTCACGTGCCAAGCAGCCTCTCCATGATTTAGGCGGGATTTTGGCCTTCCACACCTATAAATAGAGCCCCTGGTCATTCAGAGAAGGGGTCGGAGAATTTGGAAAAGAAGAACAAGCCTAAACGCTGCCAGAATCACTCCATACTATCTCAATTGCTGTTAATTTCGAATTTAAGTCCATTTGCTGTTGTAATTTGCTGAAAAGCACTTGTAATCTTCAAGTATTAAGAAATAAAGTGATAAAACTTCATAGTGGACGTAGGCGCATGGCCGAACCACTCTAAATCCTTGTCTTCTGCGCAATTTACTTTTCTGTGACTTGGAGTTTTTGTTAGATAGTCCCTATTTCCAATTCAAGTTCTTCATTTACTATCTCTTCAAAAACTTCCGAAGGGTGTTTGCCCAATTTTGGTGCAAACAATATCCATCGATACGAAGCACTTCAAAGTTATTTCCATCTGGTATCGATAACCATCGATACAAAGCTTGCCTTCATACATCCTTGATCGAACCAAGAGAGGATCGATACGAAGTAATGAATTAAAACGATTATCAATCGTTGTTACAACTCGAATTTCACATCGATCAAGAAGATGATTGATATGAAATTTGATCTCAAAAAAAGGAACTTGACAACGACCATTGAACGTGTAAACATGAATGGAGTCGGGTTAACATACGTGCATGTATGCCAAACTAACGTTTGATTCCCAAAGTTATAAGAATTGAATGCTTACCTAGTGACAACTGGAACAATGAACAACAAGTTGCTAACACTCGACATTCAGTTACAACAAGCACGATCATTGACAGTCTATAACTCAACATTTATATTACTGGAATTCTACCAAATGCCACATCACTTGATGAAAAGACAGCAACTGTTCAGCAAATCGAATAGAATATTTTCAGAATAAAGATTGCAGCTTTTCAAAGCACGTCACATTTACTGGGGGCAAAATGTTATTCCGTCTTTTGACAAAGCCGTGACACCAAGGATTTGACTAGAGATTGAAGAAAATCCGCCCCAGAGATCGGTTGCCTACAGGTTCGTGATGGATGCAGGCAAACTTGGTCTGAGTTCTGATCGGGCTAAAATTAGCAACTCTTTAAAGTGGACGCAGGCTACAACGCCGAACCACTATAAATTCTTGTCGTTTTCTATTACTGCTTACATTTCTTGGTATAATTGTTAGATTAGCCTCATTTTCCATTTAATTTCTTCATTCTAATATCTTCAATTACGTCCAAAGAGTGTTGTGCATAATTTTGGTACAAACAGTCACCATCTTACTTTAACTGTTCGAAAAAAATTGTTTATGGACAATATTGGTCTGGACGCATCATGTTCGGACTCGAACTGAAATTTCATGCGGACAGCTAATGATGTTTTAATTTGGATCGTTGCTTATTCGGACGAACAAATGGTCGAACAAATTTTTGAGTCGGACACGGATAAACAGTACACAGTTTTGTTTGATTTACGGCTGTATATACTTATCCTCACCTACTTTGGATGTTGGATAGGTTGATTTGAATTGTTATTGGGAAAAGAAATACACTTCAAAATATGTACTCATCTAAACAAGTAGACAAAATATGTATTCATCGAACCCCAATTATGATTTGACACTTCCTTTTGCATATGTTTGACGCAGCCCCAATTATAATTTGGGGAAATTAATTTAAAGGACAAAAATTTCTATATTTTTTGCCTCAAGGACACCACCTCAATATTTTTACCACAAGGACAAACATTCTTTTAAAAATTATTCACAAGGACAAACATTTTCCAAAATTATTCGTAAGGACAACAAAACTGATACCGAGCTAAAAACTGATACCTAAAAACTGCTACCGATAACTACAAACTGATACCTAAAAACTGCTATGAATAACTAAAAACTGATACCTACAGAAAGTTGTCCTTCATGATAAAATATTGAAGGTCTGTCCTTGAGGCTAAAAAGCTGTGAAATTTTGTCCTTGACAATAATTTCCTGTTATAATTTATTGTCATCTACATTTCAAACTTGTTTCTGGAACATAAATCACATGTATCTTCATAAAATAATACAAGTTGGTTAAACTGAGGCACACATGGACACCGCTTATTTGGTTGGCAGTACAAGTGGAACAAAATACCCGTGTAGTTGACATGATATTGCAGACAACATAGCAATCAATCAATGCTACAAATGATGCAACAATGCAACAGCCGCCTCATGTATAAATTGTAGATCATGTCAACTACACGGGTACATACTCACAACAATAATGTTTATAACATGTGTCGTATTCAAATCACTTTTATTGTTATCTCCAATTTTTTTCCATTACAACTAAAAACCTTCTGTAAACCATATCAAATTTTGAAATACATCACAGGCTCATGTATGAATGATACGTCTGAAATAGATCAATCCGAAAACATGAAAAGTATGAGCAACACGAATCAAATATTGTTCGTGTAAATACTAACTTATAAGAAGTCGGCATATTTTAATCACGGACCATCAACTTGAATGGTTACTGGTAAGATGTTCTACATATAGATTTCAAAGATATGCATTTGAGCCAATAAAATAAGAAATCTCTACTGTATACTTAAACCAATACTCAAGCCCTTTCCGTCCGACTTTTAAACCTGCGGCATAATGACCGTATATCTAAATCAGAATATTTATTTTAAACCATATTTTAAACTTGCAGCTTTGAGAAAATTTATGTACAAACAATGTTAATATATAAATTGAACGGTGATATACGTAAGCTCAAAATAAAAGCATGCAAAAACATGTACATGTAAACAAACAAAATGTTAAATAAATATCAAACATGCTCATCTTTTGATACGACAGAAAACTAATATTCAAACCGGCTTTAACCGGACCGGATTTTGATAAAACCGTACTCGACCCTAATAGTAACCGGATCAGACCTGCTTCGGATTTGGACTGTAAAAAGCGAAATCTTTACCCGCATTAATACGACGGATTTGGATCAGTTTCGGATCTAAACCCGTAAGCCTACAATGACACTTGTTTATATAATAACAAAGTTGTATGAAGCTTCAAGTCTTCTGGGGTGTGGTAGCAAATAGACCGAATTAAATAACTTATGATTCCCCTTATTAAGTAAACGGAGCTTCCTGTAGTTAGTGATACGTGTGTTTTGTGTATGCTGTTGGTACAAAATGCAGTCATTTTTTTTTTTTTTGAAATTTGATTATTGTTTCCCACAAACAATTTATATACTACAAATACAATAATTTTAAGTGGATTAAGTACATAACTAATATATCACGGTTCGACCGATCAGACAATTAAATATTTTGATCATATACCATCACGGTTCCGATGGTTCTATTTAATTACGATCCGGTTATGTTAACTATGCCGTGAATTCTAACAGGGTGACATAAAGTAGAATATACGTTTGACACGTTGTCGCTGGATTAATTATACAATCTAATCGTTAAACATAATTTCACAGTTAAACAGACTTTTGTGTATTAATGCCGGAAAAAGAATGGTTTAGTATTTATCAAGCCTCTGTTAATATGGATAATGCATACACCTCCACTATAAAACTCTGTTAATCGCAAATTGCACATGCTAGTCAGCTCTATTCAGACTGAGGCCTTCATCACGACACGATTAGAATTATCATAGACTTCTTAAATTATTTTGAACTAGATTGGGTGTCAGTAAATCATCTTTTTCAAACATGTGATGTTTATCTTGCATACAAAAATATGCATGCAGCATGTATGAATACATGCAGCAACCTATACCTCTTCTATGGTGGCTCGTTATATTAGACAAAAAGTTTTGAATCATTTACTTTTTAAACACTTAGAAATCGCAAGTATATATAAACTATTGAAAATATTGATGTCACAAGCAAACTTAAAATATAATTTTGAATGGCTTAAAAGTTCCTAAATATTTCAAATTTATTTTAGAGATCATCCCTAACAAATAGAAAACATGCACAAGCACTTGTTTATTTGCTTTTACATAAAAAAGGAGATGAATCGGAAATAACTGGGGATACAAAAACGCTTGAAGGTGGATTCATCGTGCACACAGGTGCATGAGTGTAAGTAGGTTGTACAGAATCAGCTTCTTATCATTGTTCTACAAAAACACAGGACATATATCACTATCCACAGTGGTAAAGCAATTCAATTTTAAAGAATCTTGTACAAGTTGCACGTACAATGGTTCTGGAAAAAGGCAAACTATATCTAGTTAGCATGTTAGATGTTTTTAAAACCCGTAAAGATGTCAAAACTGAGTACAGCTTTAGTGGCTCTACTTTACGTGTAACGTGCGGCTAATAATTCAATTTTACCTAACAAACCAAAACTCTTGTTTTATGTGGATAGATATATTCAAGCCCTTCACGAAGGATGAAAAAAACTTCAAGGAAAGCATGGCAGATGATGTGGAAGGGTTGATAAGACTTCGTACCTTTCAATCAAAGGAGAAAGTATACTAGATGTAGCCAAGTCATTTTCAGCTACACATTTGCAAAGGTTTACCAAATACACATTTGCAAAAGAAATTGCATATGCAATGGACCTTCCATCACACTGGAGACCTAAAAGGCTGGAAACACGAAGATACATCGATATCTATGAGAAGAAAGCAGAAACGAAATCTACTTTGCTTCAGTTTGCTAAGCTTGATTTCAATATGGTACAAAATATACATCAAAGGGAACTGACTAAGGTCACGGAGTAAGTTAGCTACCTTGCAAAGGGATGTTGCATGCTGCACAATATTCAATTGAATTTCTGTACAAAGCTAAATTGAAAGAGATTGCTAACTCGTCATGAAACCATTTTGTTCTTAATTTTTAAGCCAGTCAAATGTACTGTGCAAGTAAAGTTCCACTATTTCAGAAAACCACAATTTGCATTAAGAAATAAAAATCAGTTTTTCTAAGACTTTCTACGACAGAAAAGTTCATCCTAGAAATATAATATGCGTGCACGCACGTTGCATGTACCGGGATAGGACTTTTATATATTTGCGATTTAACAACTTCCTTTCTTATTTCATAAATCAGCTGGTGGATGAGTGAAGGTTTTGCTCACAAATTGAAATTTGCAAGAGACCGGACA
Organism: Allium cepa; assembly: GCA_030765085.1. Taxonomy (NCBI): domain Eukaryota; kingdom Viridiplantae; phylum Streptophyta; class Magnoliopsida; order Asparagales; family Amaryllidaceae; genus Allium; species Allium cepa. The sequence continues at coordinate 123,440,919 of CM060940.1, read as the reverse complement.
TTTGAATGTTTCTTTGTAGTGTCCAGCCTTCAATTTCAACCTCAATTTGGATATATCCGAGAAGGGCTAACAAAAGTTGTGGCACTTATGGTAATACTTGATGATATATATGATATTTACGGCTCTTTGGATGAGCTAGAGCTCTTTACTCGTATGGTCGAAAGGTATATGTTTGTATACTATTCCATAAACTGATTTATGATTACAATCCCAATCTAAATAGCATACAAGATCTTTCGCAGATGGGAAATCAAAGAGCTAGAAAACCTCCCAAGTTACATGAGGACAATTTTTAAAGCTATTATTCAAATTGTGATTTTGTAATATGATGAATTTGATTATTGTATAGCAAGATTTGAGAAAGATGTATGGATCAACCAGTCTAAACAGAAAGAAGATGAGAAATTGTATTATGTGTTTGATACACAATCTGTACAGAAATGCCTTATGTTATATACAAAACGAAGTTAGGGATAATGGGCTAAATTGTGTAAGGCCCAAGCCCACATACTTAAAAATACAGATAAAAGTGTTGCTCCAGGATCATTTTGTCATTCTAACTCCCCCGTCAAAATGAGCTAGGGTTTCTTTTTCTCTGTCCTCAAATTTGCGCCGCCATCTTCTACTCTTAATTCCTCTTTCAGATGAGAGAAATTCTTTGTTGAGAGTGGCTTTGTCAGTATATCCGCTCTCTGAAATTGAGATGGCACATGTCTTACAATCAGTTTCCCTTTCAAAACTTTTTCACGAACGAAGTGTAGATCTATCTCTATGTGCTTCGTTCTGAAGTGCAAAAATTAGATTTGAGGAGAGTGAGACAGAGCTCTGATTGTCACACCAGATTATGGGTGTTGCTGTGAGATTTATACAAATTTCGGCAAGTAAAGATGAGATCCAAGTGATCTCTGCCGTTGTACTAGCTATCGCTCTATACTCGGCTTCAGTGCTTGAGCGTGAGATTATGGCCTGTTTCTTTGAACTCCAGGAGATCGGATTGCAACCTAAAAAGACGCAGAATCCAGTTGTGGATCTTCTGTCGTCTGGATCAGATGCCCAATCTACATCACTGTAAGCTTGTATATTTAAACTTCCTTTGTTGTTGAGAAGTAGTCCATGATTCATGGTTCCCCTCAGGTATCTCAATATTCGTTTCACTGCCTTCCGGTGATGATTAAGTGGTTTATGCATGAACTGACACACCTTGTTAACACTGTAACTTAAGTCAGGTCTGGTTATAGTGATGTATTGTAGGGACCCAACTACACTTCTATACTGTTTTTCGTTTGTTATAGTTTCTCCTGAGTCTTTTGATAGCTTGAGGCCGCTGGTCATAGGAGTGGGGAGTGATTTTGCTTGATCCATGTTTGCACGTTTCAGTAGGCTCTGTATATAATGTTTTTGACAAAGAAACATTTCTGAGTTGGATCTTCTAATCACCTCTACTCCAAGAAAGTAGTGTAAATCACCTAAGTCTTTTATAGAAAATGCTTTGTCTAAATGTTTAATTGCTTGATTTATTGTCTGAGTGTCATCACCAGTGATAATAATGTCATCCACATATACTAAAATGTAAGTGGTCTTTCCTAGCTTGTTCTGCATATATAGTGAGTTATCTGACTTGGTTGGAGAGAATCCCAGACTTTTTAAAGTTGACTTAAGCTTTTCATTCCATACACGTGGTGCCTGCTTTAATCCATAAATGGCTTTATGTAATTTGCACACAAGATTGCTGCTGTTTTCTTTTATATAGCCCTCTGGTTGTTCCATATAGACATCTTCTTTTAAGTCTCCATCAAGAAATGCATTATTTACATCAAGCTGTCTCACTTTCCATCATCTGTGTATAGCTATGGTTAGAATAATCCTTATTGTAGTTGGTTTGACCACTGGTGAGAATGTCTCATAAAAATCAAATCCAAATTGCTGATTGTATCCCTTAGCTACCAATCTTGCCTTAAATTTTGCTATGCTTCCATCTGGATTCCTTTTCACTTTGTAAGTCCACTTATATCCCACTATGTTTTTGTCTCTGGGTGGTGGAACAAAACTCCAAGTCCTATTATTCATGAGTGCACTGTATTCATTGTCCATGGCTTGTTTCCAGTTGTTGCTTGTGATGGCTTCACTGTAGTCCCTTGGCTCAGTTGTATCAAGTTGGACATTGTATGTTTTTGGTTTAAAAATTTCCACTTTTTGATCTTGTAATCATATGATGTCCTGATATTTCAGGTGGTGACCTTTGAATCTGTGTGCTTACATCAGTGTAATGAGACATGGATGTGGGAGTCTCTTCTTGACTTGAACTGATGGCATTCTTTTGGCTTTCATTGGAGAAGGAGCTGGAGGATCTTGGTGAGTCATGACCTGATCCAGCTTCACTGCTGGATAAAGTGAGTTGTGATCCCTGATTTCTCTGCACACTTCCATCTGATTCATTCAATTCAGGTATGATAGGTATGTGTGGAATTTGAAAACTGGCTTTGTTGTACACTTTCTCTGTTGTCTGTATGTCCTTATCTGCAAAAGGAAAAATATTTTCATTAAACACTACATGTCTTGAAACATATATCCTACCATCACTGCTTAAACATCTGTATCCTTTCTGGTTATTTCCATAACCTATGAATGTGCATGGGGTAGACCTAAGACTTAGTTTGTGTCTATTGTATGGCCTAAGACATGAGAAGCATAGACAACCAAAAGTCTTTAGACTTTTATAATCTGGTTTTTTCCCAAATAGAACTTCTATGGGAATCAAATGCTTAATGCCTTTGGTAGGCAGTCTATTAATCAAATACACTGCAGTGTTAAAGGCCTCTGGCCAGAATTTCATAGGCAATGATGCCTGAGCAAGTAAAGTTAAGCTAGTCTCTACTATATGTCTATGTTTTCTTTCTGCTACACCATTTTGCTCAGATGTATGTGGACATGTAGTCCTGTGAATGATGCCTTTTTCTTGAAAATACTTTTTCAATGGTTTATATTCACTCCTACCATCTGTTTGCATGATGATGACTTTATTGTTTAGTTGTCTCTCTGTTTGAGTTATGAAATGTATTACAGTTTTCTGTGTGTCTGACTTTGACTTTAAGAAGTATATCCATGTATGTATAGAAAATAAATCAATAAAAGAAATGTAGTGCCTGTAGCCATAGTCTGAACTTATAGGGGCTGGACCCCATAGATCAGTTGCAACAACCTGTAGTGGTTTGCTTATAACTGTTGTTGAATCTGTAAATGGTAATTTGTGACTCTTGCCTAATTGACAGTAGGTACATATAAATGGTAGAGATACATCAATAGGAATTTTATTATTCAACAGTACTTGTTTTACAGTATCAACATTGGGGTGTCCTAATTTATAATGCCACTGAGTAAATATTTCTTGATCATTTTTTGCATAACATTCAGTGCTGTTACAATACATGTTCCCAATGTTGCTCTTTCTTGTACTTCCAAGATTGAATTTGTACAGTCCCTTGTCCAGTTTACCCTGTAGTAGTATGTTTTTACTTAGTAGATCCTTAACTAAACAGAAATTGGGGTGAAACTCAAAATACACATTGTTATCATTAGCAAATTGAGATACACTCAGAAGATTCTTTTTAATCTGTGGTACTCTCAATAGATTATTAAGGTAAAGTACTCTTTTACCTGGAACACTGCTTGTTCCTACATGTGTGATTTTTAGAGCTTCACCATTTCCCATAACAATGGAATGCATACCTGTGTATTCCTTGTTCCCAAGATTGAGATTTTGCAAGTTGTTTGTGAGGTGATTGGTTGCACCTGAATCTGGGTACCATTCTTCTTCTGCTATATCTTCAGATCCGGTAAGTCTTTCTGAGTTTATATTTTGACTTCTTGAATTTTCTGCATGACTGCTTTGCCTTTGATCAATATGTGCAACATTGACACTGGAATTTTGATTCCTATGATTTGCTTGATTCTGCTGATTTGGGTAGTAGTTGACATTGAGTCTGAAATAACATTGCCTGGCTGTATGTCCTGGTTTTTCACAAATTCGACATTTTGTTCTATTGTTATTCCATCTTCCACTTCTTCCTCTACCTCTCTGAGTTGCATTGTTTCTGTGGTTGAAATTTTCCTGCATAGTACTCTGATTTTCTGTCTTCTTTATTTGACCTTTGTTTCTTGAATTTGAGGCATAATTCAGTGATGGTTCTGTATTGATTTCTTTTCTCTGTTCAATTCTCCCTTCATGAGCCAACAAGATTGAGTTGACATACTGCATATTGGGTAAGTCCTGTTGAGATGAAATAATTGCCACAACAGATTCATATTCACTGTCTAAACCATTCAAGATGGTTAATATTTGCTCTGTCTCTGGTGCTTTGTGTCCAGCTGTTTCAAGAATATCATAATATGACTTCATTTTTGTTAAATATTCTCTCATTGTCATATTCTCTTTCTTGAGATTCTGCAATTGTCTCTTGTAATACATAATTCTCGTTGCTGACTGTGTGTTGAAATTTTGTTGTATTGCAGACCATATTTCGAATGATGTTTTACATCCAACAATCTGAGATATTAGATCTGAACTGATGGAGGAGAGTAGCCATGCCGCAAGCAGACTATCTTGCCTTTGATAATTGATGTATTCTTTGTTGATAATCATCTCTCCTGTGCCATTAGTTGTCATTCTTGCTGGTATTGTTGCAGTTCCATAGAGGAAGTCTTCCAATCCATACCCTCTTATACTGGTTTCAACTTGATATTTCCATAGTAGAAAGTTGTTTTCATTGAGTATAGTTGTAACTAAGTTATTCTTTGGCTTTATGATCTTGCAGGCATTTGTTTCAGTAGTTGTTGAATCTTGATTTCTTGATCTTGACCCTTCCTGATTTTTCATTCCACTGGTTCCTGATGATGCAGTTTCATCATCTCCTGCCATGGTGAATGATGAGGATGTGTGTTTGAGATTGACAGATCTAGAAGTTCAGAAGGTGCAGCCAATGTTCTTGATTCAAGAATGTTGGCGTGGCACAGTTTGCAGAGGAAGCTTGCTGCAGAAATAGGTAAACACTATTCTCAGATGATGAGACTGCAGATCTGAGAGCAACCAGGATGGTGACTGATGACGACTTGTCTGACACCTCCTTGGATGGCTCGGTGATGAAGTAAGAAGATCTCTGATGAGATACTTACTGAAGATAGTTTTCAAATTACTGTCGTTTGACAGATTTCGTGCTCTGATACCAAATTGTGACTTTGTAATATGATGAATTTGATTATTGTATAGCAAGATTTGAGAAAGATGTATAGATCAACCAGTCTAAACAGAAAGAAGATGAGAAATTGTATTATGTGTTTGATACACAATCTGTACATAAATGCCTTATGTTATGTACAAAACGAAGTTAGGGATAATGGGCTAAATTTTGTAAGGCCCAAGCCCACATACTTAAAAATACAGATAAAAGTATTGCTCCAGGATCATTTTGTCATTCTAACTATGTTGTTGATGAAATCGTATGCAATATTCCAAAGCATAATGGATTAAATATCCTACCGTTTCTACAAAAGGCGGTAATACTCATAATCTTAATTAATGATGCATGTTATCTTGTTAACTAGAAGATGCATGGAATTAATGAATATGATTTTAACGGTTTTTTAAAATTTCAAAAATATACTACATCCATCAACAGAATCTCATAAACGATTTGCAACTTCCATCACCATTCCCTTTCCAACCAACCATCAACGGAATTTCCCTATCAACAAAATTACTAGAAATAAAAATATTGTTATCACTAAAACTTCTGCACTTATAGGACATGTCGGTTTTTAAATTTTTTATAAAATAAAAAGCAAATATTTCTATCTATTAGATGTAAGCATGCATGATTTACGCTAGTTATAATAATATAAACGTGTTGTGCATGTTCAACAAGGATTATCATACTATGTTCTATATTAAAATGAACAAAGACCTAACTTAACCTATTAACAATTTTAGGCAGTAACTTTACTATATATTTTTTCCTGTGCAAACATATGTTACTTATAGCATTGGCTACTCAACTATAGTGGGGAGATTTATGCAAAGCATTCTTAGTGGAAGCAAAATGGCAAAACAACACGGATATACCATCACTTACATAGTATATGAACAACGGTTGGATTTCAGTCTCAGGGCCTCTAGTATTAACTCATGCATTCTTTTTTCTAACACAAGAGCCTACGGAGGAAGCATTAGAGCTTTTAGAAAGTAGTCCAAAGATCATTCGTTTGGCATCAATAATCTTCAGACTCTGCAATGATTTGGCAACTCCAACAGTAAGAAATTTGTTATCTCCAGTAAAAAAACATAAATATGAATATATCTAAAATGATAGTCAAAATCTCAAATTGAAATAGGCAGAGCAAGAGTGGGGTCAGGCACCAACAGCAATACAATGTTACATGAAAGAGATGAATATTGCTGAGGTTGAGGCTCGTGAACATATATCAGCTGTTATATCAGAAACATGGAAAGAACTGAATAAAGAATACATGTTATGTTCTTTATTTCCTCAACCATATGCAGAAGCATGTGTGAATTTTGCTAGAATGGTTGTCTGTATCTATAACCAACGAGATGGTTTTAGCATTCCAATGAGACCAAGGGTTTTATACAATCACTACTTATAAAACCTATTATTATCGCACAAAAGGATTTTCATTGATCGAATTTATGAAGTACATCTCCTATTGAAATACAACAGGTTTGATTTGCCTGCAGATACTGATGTATGAATTGTAAAATGATTACAGATATAAATCTCTCACAGGTAACGAATAGAAAGAATATAAGCTGCCAAGATGGTGATTCACCAATTTACTATTATGTTATGTGTTGTTAGCTTTTTTATATGTAAGCATGAAAGTTATAGTTTGTAAATCGTGTTGTAGTTACAAAGAAATAAAATACACTACCTTTGCACAATCCGGGACTTTTGATGATTCATTATATTTTCAGCGTACTTAGTCGTGCTAACTAGCTAACCAACTTCTACAACGCACCAATTTAAAACATTTACTTTGAACAGGAGAACAGTCAGAATAAACATACCCTTGAACTTAAAAGAAAAATGTCAATGAAATGCACTATCCAGTATATATTTTACGGTTTAATTTGAACACCAAGATGTATTATCCAGGTTAAATAAAATACAAATTGAGAGAGATTCAATGAAATCGAGGGTTGAACCGAACTTAAATTTTACGTGCCACATAAAAATTCGCTTACGCTTACCCTCCTCCTTCCCAACCGTTTGTCCATGAACTCACCTTTAATGGAATTTAAAGCCCCCGTAGTATCTAAATCGTTGCTTTATATTCAGCAGCATTTCACTAGCAATCTCCAATAGACTTAATTGCCTTGAATGTTCATGGATTGGTCTAGCAGCCACTGAACAAGGACCTAAAGTTCAGATACTAGATGTGTGAAAAAATACCCACAGATAATTAAATAAAATATTAATTGGCAGACTTTAAGAGCTCAGATGTTTATTTAACAGAATCCCGAACTTAGATGTTTGTGCGACGCATGAAATTTAGGCATTTATTAAATAGACGGTTATTAAATAGAAGATTGGCTGTTAAGAGTTCGGCCCAAATCCAGATCAAAGTTTAAAGGCTAAATCTTAAAGGCTTATTCTTTTGACCTTTCGTCTGGAGGACATGTTTTGAATATTGGACTGGATTAGCAGCCCAACAACGAAAACCGAAGACCACCAAGAAATGCGGCCCATAATGGAACCAAACCTTGCGGTTCAAATGGAAGCATCAAAATTTTAAACTAAGTCATCGTCTATAGAAAACTTCAAATAGGGTCTATTGTTAAAATAAGTTTTGTTTAGGCCTAGTTAAAAATTTATATTTATATTGATGCACGACTCTCAAATTATAATCAAAGTGCGGATGTTCATGGTTAGTTCATATAGAATGAATTTAGTATCCATCAACACGAGTCGATCCAGAGCTTAGCATTTCATATCCATCAATGAGTGGTCATCCACTTCGTATCCATCGATGTAGATCGATCCCAGGCTCAATGTTTCGTATCCATCAGTACGAAGCAAGCACTTGTAAATTTCATATCCATCGATACGAAGCACTTCAAAGTTATTTCCATCTGGTATCGATAACGATCGATACAAAGCTTGCCTTCATACATCCTTGATCGAACCAAGAGAGGATCGATACGAAGTAATGAATTAAAACGATTATCAATCGTTGTTACAACTCGAATTTCACATCGATCAAGGAGACGATTGATATGAAATTTGATCCCAAAAAAAGGAACTTGACAACGACCATTGAACGTGTAAACATGAATGGAGTCGGGTTAACATACGTACATGTATGCCAAACTAACGTTTGATTCCCAAAGTTATAGGAATTGAATGCTTACCTAGTGACAACTGGAACAATGAACAACAAGTTGCTAACACTCGACCTTCAGTTACAACAAGCACGATCATTGACAGTCTATAACTCAACATTTATATTACTGGAATTCTACCAAATGCCACATCACTTGATGAAAAGACAGCAACTGTTCAGCAAATTGAATAGAATATTTTCAGAATAAAGATTGCAGCTTTTCAAAGCACGTCACGTTCACTGGGGGCAAAATGTTATTCCGCCTTTTGACAAAGCCGTGACACCAAGGACTTGATTAGAGATTGAAGAAAATCCGCCCCAGAGATCGGTTGCCTACAGGTCCGCGATGGATGCAGGCAAACTTGGTCTGAGTCCTGATCGAGCTAAAAGTAGCAACTCTTTAAAGTGGACGTAGGCTACAACGCCGAACCATTATAAATTCTTGTCGTTTTCTATTACTGCTTACATTTCTTGGTATAATTGTTAGATTAGCCTCATTTTCCATTTAATTTCTTCATTCTAATATCTTCAATTACGTCCAAAGAGTGTTGTGCATAATTTTGGTATAAACAGTCACCATCTTACTTTAACTGTTCGAAAAAAATTGTTTACGGACAATATTGGTCCGGACGCATCATGTTCGGACTCGAACTGAAATTTCATGCGGACAGCTAATGATGTTTTAATTTGGATCGTTGCTTATTCGGACGAACAAATGGTGGAACAAATTTTTGAGTCGGACACGGATAAACAGTACACAGTTTTGTTTGATTTACAGCTGTATATACTTATCCTCACCTACTTTGGATGTTGCATAGGTTGATTTGAATTGTTATTGGGAAAAGAAATACACTTTAAAATATGTACTCATCGAAACCCAACTATGATTTGACACTTCCTTTTGCATATGTTTTACGCAACCCTCAGCTACATTTCAAACTTGTTTCTGGAACATAAATAACATGTATCTATCTTCATAAAATAATACAAGTTAGTTAAACTCAGACACACATGGACACCGCTTATTTGGTTGGCAGTATAAGTTGAACAAAATACATAGTCCAGGAGAACAAGCTAAAATCTGTAATGTGTGGGAGTATGATGTTGCAGACAACATAGCAATCAATCAATGCTACAAATGATGCAACAATGCAACAGCCGCCTCATGTATAAATTGTAGATCATGTCAACTACACGGGTACATACTCACAACAATAATGTTTATAACATGTGTCGTATTCAAATCACTTTTATTGTTATCTCCAATTTTTTTCCATTACAACTAAAAACCTTCTGTAAACCATATCAAATTTTGAAATACATCACAGGCTCATGTATGAATGATACGTCTGAAATAGATCAATCCGAAAACATGAAAAGTATGAGCAACACGAATCAAATATTGTTCGTGTAAATACTAACTTATAAGAAGTCGGCATATTTTAATCACGGACCATCAACTTGAATGGTTACTGGTAAGATGTTCTACATATAGATTTCAAAGATATGCATTTGAGCCAATAAAATAAGAAATCTCTACTGTATACTTAAACCAATACTCAAGCCCTTTCCGTCCGACTTTTAAACCTGCGGCATAATGACCGTATATCTAAATCAGAATATTTATTTTAAACCATATTTTAAACTTGCAGCTTTGAGAAAATTTATGTACAAACAATGTTAATATATAAATTGAACGGTGATATACGTAAGCTCAAAATAAAAGCATGCAAAAACATGTACATGTAAACAAACAAAATGTTAAATAAATATCAAACATGCTCATCTTTTGATACGACAGAAAACTAATATTCAAACCGGCTTTAACCGGACCGGATTTTGATAAAACCGTACTCGACCCTAATAGTAACCGGATCAGACCTGCTTCGGATTTGGACTGTAAAAAGCGAAATCTTTACCCGCATTAATACGACGGATTTGGATCAGTCTCGGATCTAAACCCGTAAGCCTACAATGACACTTGTTTATATAATAACAAAGTTGTATGAAGCTTCAAGTCTTCCGGGGTGTGGTAGCAAATAGACCGAATTAAATAACTTATGATTCCACCTATAAATAAAGGGAGCTTCGTGTAGTTAGTGATATATGCGTTTTGTGTATGCTGTTGGTACAAAATGCGGACATTTTTTTATGAAATTCGATTATTGTTTCCCACAAACAATTTATATACTACAGATACAGTAATTTTAAGTGGATTAAGCACAGAACTAATGAATCATGGTTCGACCGATCGGACCATTAAAATTTTTGATCATTTACCATCACGGTTCTGATGGTTCTATTCACGTTCCGGTTATGATAGCTATGTCATGAATTCTAAGAGTGTGGCATAAAGTAGATTATATGTTTTACATTTTGTCGCCATAGATTAATCATACGATCTAATCGTTAAACATAATTTCACAGTTAAACAAACTTTTTGTGTATTAAAGCCGGAAAAAGAATGGATTAGTATTTATCAAGCCTCTGTTAAAATGGATAATACATACACCTCCATTATAAGACTTTGTTAATCGCACGCTGCACATGGTAGTCAGCGCTATTCAGACTGAGGCCTTCATCACGACACGATTAGAATTATCATAGACATATTAAATTATTTTGAACTAGATTGGGTGTCAGTAAATCATCTTTTTCAAACATGTGATGTTTATCTTGCATACAAAAATATGCATACAGCATGTATGAATACATCGTGATTCGAAATTCCGACGGAATTCACATTATTTCGGTGATTTCGTTCCGCTTTCGGTCTCAACCGAAACGAAATCCGATTAAAATTCCAGTTTCGGTTAATATTCTGAATTTTTCTTTCAAATTTAAAAAATAAGTAAAAAATGCAGAAAATAAAAAAACACAATAAACATTTAAAAAAAGATGAATTTAATAATATTACAAATACATTGACGAGAAAAGAATTGATACTTTTGTCAATTTACACAAGAATTATAATAAAAAATTAAAATTTTCGAATTGAGCGAAATTTCGAAAATCTCGAGCGGACAAATAGAATCTGAAACTATGATTTTATCTTTAAAACATATATTTCGTATGTAACGTAAGAACATAATATAAATTTATTATAGTATTGAATATTTGTTAGCATATTTAGCAGTTCTAACAAAAAAATGTACCGTAATTAGAAAACCGAAATTAAAACCGAACTTTTGAAATATTCAAAACGGAACCGAAAATTTTAAAATTTCGGATTATCGAAACGGAAATGGAAAACGGAAATTCGAATATTGAAATACATATAGCAACCTATACCTCTTCTATGGTCACTCGTTATATTAGACAAAGAGTGCATTTTGATTGGTTTAGAATATGGCAATATGCATCTATAAAAGGACTATTACATCTCACAAGTTGTGCCAAACTTTATCAATTCTCCTCTTTTTCTAAGCTTCTAAAGGCACATTCACATTGTCCGCAGGTATGAGCATTTCGGTATCAGGTTTTACCCGACCCATATCGCTGGTCGACCGCAGCTTGAAACTTTCGCGTAAAGTATGCACAGATCGTCCATGGAAAACTTTAACTATCATCCCATGTCACCATGCTCAAAAGAAATTCATGCCTATATTTTCAGTAAATGTTGGAAACGATTACAAAAAAAGCAATGTTGATGATGTTATCAGTAGCTCGCGTAACTATGAACCTAACCAATGGGATTACAGTTCGGTTCGGTCCATAAACAACAATTGCACGGTATGATTAAGTTAGGAACGTTGTGTTTTCTTTTTCTAAACTTATAAATTTAGGTCGTAGATGTGGAATAGTAAAATGCTAACACAATGTTATACCTGTGCATATATAGGAGGAAAAGTACGGGGCTCTAGCCAGGGAATTAAAAGAAGAGGTGCGAGCTTTGTTCAACATCTCAGACCCATTTGCACAGATTAAGCTCATTGATTCAGTTGAACACCTAGGACTTGGCTACTGTTTTGAAGATCAAATAAAAACGATTTTAAATGATTTGATGACGAGTGGTTATATCAATCTCGTGCAAAACGATGGACTTCATGCAACAGCGGTACTATTCAGGCTTCTCAGACAACATCATTTTATGATTTTGGAAGGTACGATTATGAAGTCACACCACCATGTACTGTAGTACATGTGTGTGTATGTACGCACTCATAATATTTAAGGGTGTGTGTTAACTTCTCTCATATGTGTATAGATACATTTAAATGTTTTAAAAACCCGTAAAGATATATTCAAGCTAACAATTTTGTCTGGTAAAAACTTTACGTGTAACGTGCGGCTAATAATTTTTAGTGACAATCTAACAAATCAAAACCCTTGTTTTACGTGGATAGATATATTCAAGCCTTTCATGAAGGATGGAAAAAACTTCAAGGAAAGCATGGCAGATGATGTGGAAGGGTTGATAAGCATATATCAAGCTTCATACCTTTCAATCAAAGGAGAAAGTATACTAGATGCAGCTAAGTCATTTTCAGCTACACATTTGCAAAGGTTTACCAAATCCACATTTGCAGAAGAAATTGCATATGCAATGGACCTTCCATCACACTGGAGACCTAAAAGGCTGGTAACACGAAGATACATTGACATCTATGAGAAGAAAGCAGAAATGGAATCTACTTTGCTTCAGTTTGCTAAGCTTGATTTCAATATGGTACAAAATATACATCAAAGGGAACTGACTAAGGTCACGGAGTAAGTTAGCTACCTTGCAAAGGGATGTTGCATGCTACACAATATTCAATTGAATTTCTGTACAAAGCTAAATTGAAAGAGATTGCTAACTCCTCATGAAACCATTTTGTTCTTAATTTTTAAGCCAGTCAAATGCACTGTGCAAGTAAAGTTCCACTATTTCTGAAAACCACAATTTGCATTAAGAAATAAAAATCAGTTTTTATAAGACTTTCTATGACAGAAAAGTTCATCCTAGAAATATAATATACGTGCACACACGTTGCATGTACCGGGATAGGAGTTTTATATATTTGCCATTTAACAACTTCCTTTCTTATTTCATAAATCAGCTGGTGGATGAGTGAAGGTTTTGCTCACAAATTGAAATTTGCAAGAGACCGGACATTTGAATGTTTCTTTGTAGTGTCCAGCCTTCAATTTCAACCTCAATTTGGATATATCCGAGAAGGGCTAACAAAAGTTGTGGCACTTATGGTAATACTTGATGATATATATGATATTTACGGCTCTTTGGATGAGCTAGAGCTCTTTACTCGTACGGTCGAAAGGTATATGTTTGTATACTATTCCATAAACTGATTTATGATTACAATCCCAATCTAAATAGCATACAAGATCTTTCGCAGATGGGAAATCAAAGAGCTAGAAAACCTCCCAAGTTACATGAGGACAATTTTTAAAGCTATTATTGATGTTGTTGATGAAATCGTATGCAATATTCCAAAGCATAATGGATTAAATATCCTACCGTTTCTACAAAAGGCGGTAATACTCATAATTTTAATTAATGATGCATGTTATCTTGTTAACTAGAAGATGCATGGAATATTTCTACCTCTACTATTAATAATTTAATGAATATGATTTTAACGGTTTTTTGAAATTTCAAAAATATACTACATCCATCAACAGAATCTCATAAACGATTTGCAACTTCCATCACCATTCCCTTTCCAACCACCATCAACGGAATTTACCTATCAACAAAATTACTAGAAATAAAAATATTGTTGTCACTAAAACTTCTGCACTTATAGGACATGTCAGTTTTTAAAATTTTTATAAAATAAAAAGCAAATATTTCTATCTATTAAGCATGCATGATTTACGCTAGTTATAATAATATAAACGTGTTGTGCATGTTCAACAAGGATTATCATACTATGTTCTATATTAAAATGAACAAAGACCTAACTTAACCTATTAACAATTTTAGGCAGTAACTTTACTATATTTTTTTTCCTGTGCAAACATATGTTACTTATAGCATTGGCTACTCAACTATAGTGGGCAGATTTATGCAAAGCATTCTTAGTGGAAGCAAAATGGCAAAACAGCACAGATACACCATCACTTACAGAGTATATGAACAACGGTTGGATTTCAATCTCAGGGCCTCTATTATTAACTCATGCATTCTTTTTTCTAACACAAGAGCCTACGGAGGAAGCATTAGAGCTTTTAAAAAGTAGTCCAAAGATCATTCGTTTGGCATCAATAATCTTCAGACTATGCAATGATTTGGCAACTTCAACAGTAAGAAATTTGTTATCTCCAGTAAAAAAACATAAATATGAATATATCTAAAATGATAGTCAAAATCTCAAAGGCAGAGCAAGAGTGGGGTCAGGCACCAACAGCAATACAATGTTACATGAAAGATATGAATATTGCCGAGGTTGAGGCTCGTGAACATATATCAGCTGTTATATCAGAAACATGGAAAGAACTGAATAAAGAATACATGTTATGTTCTTCATTTCCTCAACCATATGCAGAAGCATGTGTGAATTTTGATAGAATGGCTGTCTGTATCTATAACCAACGAGATGGTTTTAGCATTCCAACATATGAGACCAAGGGTTTTATACAATCACTGCTTATAAAACCTATTAATATCGCACAAAAGGATTTTCCTTGATCGAATTTATGAAGTACATCTCCTATTGAAATACAACAGGTTTGATTTGCCTGCAGATACTGATGTATGAATTGTAAAATGATTACAGATATAAATCTCTCACAGGTAACGAATAGAAAGAATATAAGCTGCCAAGATGGTGATTCACCAATTTACTATTATGTTATGCGTTGTTAGCTTTTTTATATGTAAGCATGAAAGTTATAGTTTGTAAATCGTGTTGTAGTTACAAAGAAATAAAATACACTACCTTTGCACAATCCGGGACTTTTGATGATTCATTATATTTTCAGTGTGTTTAGTCGTGCTAACTAGCTAACCAACTTCTACAACGCACCAATTTAAAACATTTACTTTGAACAGGGGAACAGTCAGAATAAACATACCCTTGAACTTAAAAGAAAAATATCAATGAAATGCACTATCCAGTATATATTTTATGGTTTAATTTGAACACCAAGATGTATTATCCAGGTTAAATAAAATACAAATTGAGAGAGATTCATTGTGCACATGTGAGAAGAATGCCAATTTAGTTATTATACTTAATGTATGTATAGTCAAGTATTTAAACACGACTATTTATACCATACACATCAACAAAAGTAAGTTCAATTTAAGTGTTTTCACATGAACTCGTAAAAAAGATAGCAAGAGCATTTGTTTTAACATTGTTAACAAATCATAATAGGATTAGATCCCTGAACTTCTAGATTAACAATTCAGATACTTAGCACAGTCCTTTAGGTATATTCTAATATAACAAGAGTGTTGTAAAGATATTTTTCTCTATTTTGATACAAGAATAATTCTCATTAATTATCACCAAATCTCATGTTACTTAGAGTTTGTTTAGGAACAGTTGTTTGTATAACCGTTTTATGTAGTTTTGATTTGTAACTTTAAAGTAGTTTTTAGTGAGTGGTAAAAGGTAATAATGTTCAGATAAATAAGTTGAAATTTTGATAAAATGTTGTTGTAAACTATGAAATAAGTCATAAGCAAGCATTCGTTGCTACTATCTACGTTTTGTTCTCGTTAATTAGTTGTTGAAAAACACACAGATAAGTATCTTAGATATTATTTTGAGGACTCGTGGTTGGTTACCAAATGTGCACTTGTAAGTGACCTGACGTCTCGATTTCACACTCTGAAGCAAACATAAAGGAAGTGTCATTATTATCACGATGTAACATCAAAATTCTACTTGTTCGTCAATATACCCGTCAAACCTTGAACCTAGACACTCGAACTTACATTTGAGCCGACGATTTAATAGCGTTTAAAACCAGACCACGAGAAATTTTAAAAAGAATAATATGTTATAATATCAAATCAAGTTAAAAGGTTTTCTTTTCTGCAGTTTGAGAAGGATTTAAAGACGTCATTGTGCAAACAAAAGTCAAATCAAACTGGGACATATATGTAAGAATTGAAAAATTAAACGCATGAACTAGAAAGGCGAGAAATTCTAAAAATTGGAACAAACCTGTAAAGGTTGCAGCTAAACTTTGCAATCAATCTGCTTTGAACAAATGGAACATAAATTTGTGTACTTTAATTCTATTTGGTCCTCTACATTCGTTATTAAACTGTCCAAAATTGGAAATTAATAACTATAATAGTGTCATCGAGGTTTTGTTTTTTCATACTTCTATTTATTTTTCATGGAAATATCAACATAGGTACCGTTTGTAGGTTGTTATTCCCTTCCCTGGCCGAGGAAAAGATACATTGATGTCGGATGCGTCCGTAGTTCTGTTTCTCCTAACAGTTACTCCTCCCTTTCCCTTCCTCTTCTATATATTTCGCCCTTCATCACCTCTACTTTTACACCTTCGGTCCAACAAATAACCAATTTTTATCTGCCAATCTGCATACCTATTCAGATATACTTTTACATTTCTGTTTATGTAACGACTAGCATTTTTAACTATTTTAAATTATTAAATTTAATATAATTATTGAACAAAAATGGTTAGAAATAAAATTTTAATGATTTATTAATATAATTTATTGGATGTGAACTTAGATAAAATTTAAATAATAAATTTAAATAAGATAAAAGATGATAACTTATATTAGAAAGTAAATTAAATGACAATGAATTGTAGGTAATTGATAATAGAAATTGAAATAATCAATGTTAAGTTAATAAAAGATCGAATGAATATTTATTAAAAGTAAAAGCATAAGTTTATTTATATGAGATTGTATTTATGATAAACATAAATTTCAAAAGTTTTAAAAAATTTATTTGGTAAGAAATGAATAACTTTTGTTGTATACAATAATTGCAAAGATGTTGAATATTGTAAAATGGAAGTAGTTTTTTTATTATTTAAATTCATTTAAAGGTTAAAATTTATAACTTAAATAACTTATATTTCAAATATAAAGATTTATTTGACAATTTAATTGCTATATTTAATATTTGAAATTATTTAAACAATTGAATCCTGAATTTATTATGAATGAAAATGATGTCGAAATTTGATTAAATTTTATTTAAACAAGAATGAAGATTGTTAACTTTTAAATTGAATTTAAAATGAATAACTTTATTTTAGAAAATAGCTTGTTTTAATTAACATGTAAAATAGTCTTTTTAGCATTGTCTCGGATTTCGACGAAACCAGTTTCATCGGATCCGTGGTAGTAAATTATTGTAGGGTTTTAAGTTTCATAGCAATCAAACTTATCGTTTGGTCGTGCGAGCTTGAAACGCGTACGAATCAATTAAAGGAATTTAATTAAATTTGATTTGAAAAGCTATTTTCTGAATATGATGGAATTGGCTTCCGATATATGTTCCATTATATTCGGAATAGAAGTATAACATATAGGATGCCAGGCGGTACACTTCTTTTGAAATTCGAAAATTTCACGAATGAATAGCGCCGCGAAAATTTTCTATATAAGGACTTGAAATTTTATTACTTTGCAAATCCAAGTCCATCTTCTACCGCCCCGTTATATATATTTCAATGGCTAAAAATTCACTTCTTTCTTCTCTTGATTTCTCTCAATCCACACATTATTATGTCTCGGCTTCAACACGGAAGTTGTAAAGCTCGATCTGCTCTATGCATCCAACGGTTGGATGGGGCTGGAAGCGTTCGAAATGTCAGGATTTGGCCGAGTTGCTACAGTGTTTTAGGGTCTGATATGACGCGTGCACGAGGGCCTTAGATGGGCGTAGCGGCGATGGTTATGGGGGCTAGCCTGCGCGGTGCGTGGGTGTGGTCGGCGACGAACTGGGCGCGACATCGAGCGATCGTTTGATCAAAGAAAAAAATGAATCGCATGCCTGGCGGGAGTGCATGAACTAGGGAAATTAGGATTAAGGTTCGGTTTTAATTATGTTAATTATTTAGTTAATTATATTTTAGTTATTCTTATGCTAATTAATATGTAACTTTCTCGTACGAGGTCGTATTCGAATGAAACAAGTCGCGTTGCGATCGTATTGACGAAGGCTATGTCATGAAGTTGGGTTTTAATTTATTTGAAGCAAAAAAAAATTCAATTTCAAATAAAGATGAGTGACTAAACCCGTTCACGAATACTAAAATATTTATGATGTTCGTTAAATTGAAATCTTGAAGTGATTTAAATTTTTGATTGTTATTTGATAATTTAACTAACATTTAAATTGACATATTAATTGAATTAATCGGAATTTAAATTGATAGTTAAACTTGAAATTGAAATTAAATTGCTAATTAAACACCCGATATTGATAAGTAGTTAACTGTCATGATTTATTGGCTGATTTGGATGTTGATTGTGATGGATGTCTATTGGTTGACGTATTAGATGATTTGGGTGTTTATCTGTTTTATATATCCATGTTATTACCCTGTATATTATTGAAAGTATATAAAACCGTAAATTGAATTATTTCGAATAAATTAAGAAGTAGGTTGAAACAATATATACCTATGACACTAAGATTTGGATTGAAATGATATATGCATCATTGCAGTTAAAAATTAAAATAACTATTCATTTGACCATATAATAGAAAAATTATATAAAAACGTCGGATTGGATAAATTAAATGGTTTTAAATTCTTGAATTTGTATCTGTTTAAAAGATTTGTTTTAAAGAAATAAAAATCGAATTTGTAAAGATTGAATTGATTTCGAATTCGAGCCTTGAAATGTTGAAATTGAAATTTGTTTACAAAAATTGTTTAAAGAATTGAATTTGGAAGTTTGAAGTTATAATTGAAATATTATTTGAATTACGGAAATTGATTTGTTTTAAAAGATTTGAACTTTTACTTGAATTTTGAAATATATCCAAGTAAAAGTAATTTAAATGGATATTTCAAAATTTGGCTCGAAATTGAATTATTTTAGGATTTAAAGCTTAAATTGAATATTGAACTTTAAATTTGATTTAAGTGATTTCAATCGGTATTTTGAAATTGAACTTGAAATTTATATAAATTGAAATCGAAATTGAAGTTAATTTGAATTAAAATCGAAATGGAAGATAATTTGCATTGAAATCGATTGAAGTTAATTTGATTTGAAATCGAAAGCGAAGCTGATTCGAATTGAAATAGAATTTGAGTTGACTTAAATTTATTTGAAATCGAAGATGATATAAATTGGAAGATCTAAAATTGAATCGGTTTGATTGAAATTTGGACTGGGTCCAGATTTATTGGAAATAAAAAGAAACAGTTTAAATTTGAAACCATTCTCACTATAAACTACTATTTTACTGTAAACTATTTTTTTTTAATTTTCAAATTATTTAATTTTTCAAACCATTTTAATATATAACCATTTTCAACACTCAAACTATTTTATATCAAATGTTTTCAATCTCTAAACTATTTAAACTATTTTTAACTATTTAAAATATTTTATCTATTTAAACTATTTAAATTATTCAAACTGTTTTTAAAATTCAAGTTGTTAACGGTCGAAACTGTTTATGTTTTAAATCGTTGATTTAAATACGAATGTGGTTAAAATGAAATTATTAGTTAAGTCAAACTTCGAAATGATTTTGAAATGAAATTGATTTCGAAGTGAATATAATGATTTTGAAATGAAATTGATTTTGAAGTGAATATAATGATTTTGAAATGATATTTTGAAGTGAATATGATATTTTGATATCAAGTATGAAACGTTTTAAAATGTAAAAGAACTTAACGGTGTGTAAAACAACGTTTGGTTGTTAAAGTGACTAGGGCCGACTATTGGCATACTCTTTGTCAATGTTGAAACCACTTTAACAATTTTATATGTGGATGAGACTCCAAAATGAAGTGGTTGGATTTGATGTACGTTTGTTGGATTTGAAGAAAGATATGGATAGTCCCGACACTTTTGTAATATCCTGGAATTTCAAGGAGTTTAAAATGTTGATAATCTCTTAATTTAATTATTTGAAATTGATAAAATTTGTTATTTTCAAAAATAATTAACCAAGTAATATTTTAATTATGGTTATAAATTGGTTTTATATTAAGATTAATTATTTTGTTTGTGTAAATAAATTCTAAATTGATATATTGTTTTCAAAATTTATAAGTATGTTTAAAATGTATTTAAATTTGTGTATTTTAGATTGATTTTAAAATAGGATAAATTATTCGTAAATAATAATGAGCTTATTTAAAAATAGATGTTTATATTGATTTAAATTTATTTTAGATTTGATTTGACTTTGAAAATGAATATAAATTTGAATTCAAGAATATACATACATCTTAAATATAATAATATAGTTTGAATTTTAAATTATATAGATAATGTTTTTTTAATTAAAAATAAGATTTTGTTTTATTTCTTTTTAGAAAAATTTATCTATAGAAATTTGGATTTGTGTTTATTTAATAAAATAAATGCAAGGCTTGGAAATAACATTTTCAAACAAGTTTGAAATATTGTATATAAATTTTATTTAAATCATATTTGGTTTCAATTCTTTTCAAAGATTGCATTTAATATAAATTTAGCAAACATTTATAAATGTATAAATGTATTTGTTTACTTGAAATTTAAATAGAAAATTTACTTAAAATAAAAAGGCCTTTATAATTCTTTTAGGATAAATATGAATAAATAATGACAAGTGTTAATGTATTAGGGGTTCTTTTAACATGTGTTAGTAAATAAAAATATGAGAATGACAAATGGTGTAGTTTAGTACAAGTGGCATTTTTCTAAAATTTTGTTTCCTTTTATTTTTAATAAAATCATTCAGCCTTTATATAAACAAATTTCTACTTCTCTTCATTCTTTTTCTATTCTTCAATTCAGAACTGAGAAAACTAAAACCATTCTCTAAAAAGAAAATCAGAAAATAAACCATTTCCTCAAACCAGAAATATTAATTCCTATTTACCAAAGCCTGAAACTTAACTTCCTCAAACCAATATCTGTAACCCCTACAAGCCTGCAACATTCTGTTTGTAAAAGTTCAAACAAACCTGAAATCAAGGCTTGAATTATCTCTTCTAAAAACAAAGACTCAACCAGAAATGAATCAAATCATGTAATCTTCTCCTCAAAACAAATGCAATTCAATTCTGTAACTGCTTATGCCTAAACCCTGTAACCTTTTCAAATGCCTGAAACAATCTTCAAAAAATAATAATCAAGAAGCTGCAAAATGTTTTCAAAAACTTGATGCAACTTTCAACCCAGATTTCTGCATTTTGAATGTCTGCACCAAATTTTCATATGCATGCAAGTTTTTAAGAGGGAATCTGAAGCAAATAGATAAGCTAGCAAGTATTCAAAGTATTACCCGAAGCTTTTCAAAGCTTCAAGTTCAATTCTTTTGCAATTTCCTGCTCTTCTTCAAAACTCTGCACTAGATTGAGGTGAGTAAACTCTTTTTTACTAAAACTTAATTAGTTATTAGTTGTTTCTATGAGTTAGTGATGGTGTTTATATACATATAGGTTGCCTCTGTGTAGATGAATGTTATTATTTGTTATGCTTGATACTATGCATGCTTGTTGCATAAATCCTCTCTGTTTTCTTTTCTTACTGCAGAGTTAAGTTTAAAACTAAACTTCAAGCTATTTTGTTAAACAACTATTAGAACATAGATTCAAACTAAAACAAGTTAATTCAAGTATAAACAGAGAAGAAGAGAAAAAAAATCAAGGTTTCTGGATTTTGAAGTTTATCTGTAAATCAAAAATGCAGCAAACAAATTATTCTTCAATGTTTGGAAACAAGTATTTAATTTGGTTAAAACAATTACATAAATCAAAGTATCGTTGGAAGTTATGAATTGTGAAAAGAAATTCAAAAATTTTAAAACTGTATTGAGTTTGCATTTGGGGTTTCTCTGCAAATTGGATTTCTGCCCATTTCTATTGATTTATGTAACTGGGTGACTTGAGTTTGTGTTTGGAGCTAGATGAAACATCAGCAAGTATAGCAAAAACCATTGAAATTTTTTTAAACCACTGAATAATTTGATTTTGCCAAAGATTTATATTTAAACCTAGTTTTTGAAGCTGTCTGTGAATTGACTTCTGCATCGTCTATATTGCTTCAAGTTGAATGAAATCTCGGATGAAGGGAGCATGATGGGTCAGTGACCTATGGCCGGAGTAGTGGCGGTTATAGTTGATCGGAGTCGTGAGAATTTGGGATTTTTCTGGTGGTGGTTTTAGGGGTTCTGTCCATCTCATATGCTCGATTTTGTATTGGGATGAATTTTGAGTTTTGGTGGGTCATGGAGGCTTGTAGGGTGGTGGAGTGACTCGACGGTGGGTTCGCCGATGACCAGAGAGGGTCCGGCAACGGTGCAGGTTGCACGAGAGGGGGTGGGTGTCAGAACCTTTGAGTTTTGTTTGTTTTGGTCAGTGTTTCTGGAGTTAGCTCGGGAAGGAGGGGAGAAGATTCGGGGAAGGACTCGAGCATTTTTGGCTGTGGCTCGGGGTTATACCCGTGTTGATCTGTGCATGGTTGGGTAGTGTTAACTGTTAGTTTAACAGTTTTAAGTTTAAAGTTTTAAACAGTCTTAAACTTTTAAATATATATATATATATATATAAGGAAAAAAAGAAGATGTGCTTGTTTCCTTAGATTCATGTATATAGGTTGAATCATAATGGAAATACTTAACAAAATTTGAAATTTAAAATAAGTAAGTTTAAACCTTAAATTGTTTAAGTTAAATTAAAATTTATCCTTTAATTTATTTGTTTTTATAAAAGAATTTGTATGAATGTTTTAAATTTTTAAGGTTATTTTCAAATTTTACTTTGGGAATATAAAATAAGAAATTTACAAATGATTTATTAATTAACAAGTGGAGTTTTAGCAATTTATTTGAAATTAGTATTTGGTAATTAATAATTGAGGGAATGTAATTAATGATTATTCTATATCTTAATTTAATTAATAAATTAAGATTAAGTTAAGTGTTCAAGATTTATTTAAGATAATATTTTATCTTAAATAATAATTAAGTATTTATAATTTGTAATTAGTTAGTAAATTAAGGAATTTTAAGTTAATTATTTTATTTAAATTATTATTTAAAGGGGTTAAATTAAGTAATTAATCTAGTATAATTAATTATTTAATTAATTATTAATTAAGTTGATGATTTAATTAATGTCTAATGTTAATTAAATTTTAATTACTTAATTAACTAAGTCATTAAGAGTTAATTAAATAGTAATTAATTAATAAAGGTTTTATTTAAATTTTAATTAGGTTTTCTTAATTAATAATTAAAGAATTATTAAAATAAAAGCTAATTAATTAAGAATTAATTAACTATTTTTATTTAAGGTTAATTAATTTTAATTAAGAATTAATTAATTTTAATTATGAATTAATTAATTTGAAATTAAGATTGTTAATTAATAATTAAGTTTGTTAATTAATGATTAAGAGTTAACTAATTAGTTAATTAAGTTTAATTAATTAATTATAAAAGTAATTAGTGATTAATTACTTTGGTTTAAGGATTAATTAATAATTAAGGTTTATTAATTAATATTTGAAGATAATTAATCTGTTAATTGAAGATTAATTTGGGATAACGAGTAATTAGGGATGAATTACTCAATTTGGTTTATGAGATGAGTTTGATCAAGTAAATTAATTACTTTGTTAATTAATCAAATATGGTCACTTGATAAATGGTTAAGTATGTTTACTTAATAAAGTTTTGATAAGATTAATTATTTAAGATAAGTAATTGATTAATTACAGAGGTAATTGAGTTAGGTAAATTACTGATTTGGGAAGTAAATTTTAAATGAATAATTACTTGATAAAGTAATTTAAGGTTTATTACTTAGTGTAATAAATCAATGAATTTATAAAGTGATTAAGAAGTAATTAAGAATAGTTAATTACTGTATTTAAGTTGATTAAATTTAATAAATTAATCTAAGCCTGATTAATTAATTAAGGTTCATTAATTGTTATGATTAATGAAAATAATTAAGGATTAATTACTTATTTAAGAGTTAATTAATCAAGGTTGAATTAGGATTAATGAATTGATTAACTAATGTTTATTTAAGCAAGATTTATTTTGATGAAGGTAATTAATTTAATTAATTTTAAATTAATTAAGTGATTAGGTAATTAATTTAATTCACATTAAATTAATTAGAGATAATTAATTTAATTCATTTTAAATTAATTATGTTATGGTTTGAGTTAATCATTGCTTATGAATGATTGGATGACACTGATTGTCTTGAATGCTTCGTGATCTCAGTAATGAGATAAGTATGGTTGTGTGATATGAATGCTTGGTTGTATTGTGATGATTTCATAGATTATCAATTGGGATGTTGATTTATGGATTATCTATTATGATATGGATTATATGGATTACCTGTTATTTGATAATGTTGATTATCAATTATGATTTGTGAATTATCTATTCTGTGTGTATAGATAGTTGAATTTAATTGTTTTAAAACCTTTAAAACAACTTGGATCGGGTTTCCATATTTGGATATCCGAAAACCACATCGATTCCAAATAACGTTAGATCGTGAGTCAAATTGGACCTTTGAGAAGACTCGAGGTGTAAGGGCTATACGTCAGTATAACTCTGTGGGTGATTCCGTAATGAGTTGACGGAATAGATCTTATAGATTCGAGATGGTGATTTTGAGTGCAAGGGTTATTGTCGTTAACTCTGAGGGTGATTCCAAAATGAGTGTAACGAGATAATACCTTCGGTTTCGTTCGAACCCGTAACGAACTTGTATGGATTGAATGCTTTCAGAACATCGTCAGGTGGACGATGATTATTCTAAGTGATGTGTCCTATAAAGGTAATCGTAACCTCAAGCCTCATCAACCGGGAATGGCTAAAACATGGGAGGTGCAGCAAGGCTTCGTGGTTCGCACCCACTGGAGAGTAAGATTTACCCCTGTCTAGAGGTCCCTTTTATTTCGGCTGTGTGGACGGTTGAATAGCTACAACCGTCGGGGTTGTCTTATTCGGAACAGTTCAGTAAGGAACGGGTCCGGCTTTGTGTTGCAGGGGATTGGGAGTAATCCTCGGTACGGTGATCTAGGCCACGTACTGTGACGGGCGGTACCCCAGTATCCCTGCCATTGTATGGAATCCAAAATCCAATAAGTGCCGACGGTTTTGATTGTATTACCTGCTTTTGTGGCTAGTAGCTGGAATTTAATAATGTAACAATTTCGGTTATTTCTTATTTATTTGAAAACCCTAGACCCTATTATAATATCATCGGATTTCCTATCAAATGTTTTGGTTAGCGTAAGGTAAAAACTTTTTCATGTTTATGTGTGGGAAGTCTTACGTGATACCTTTTCTTTCAAAAGGTTTTTAAAGTTAAGCAACTTTAACTCG
This sequence comes from Allium cepa, assembly GCA_030765085.1. Classification (NCBI taxonomy): domain Eukaryota; kingdom Viridiplantae; phylum Streptophyta; class Magnoliopsida; order Asparagales; family Amaryllidaceae; genus Allium; species Allium cepa. The sequence goes on along the minus strand of CM060940.1, from coordinate 123,415,036 downwards.
TTTACTCACATCAGACCCATGTCCGACCCGGAGTTTATTTTTGTTTTTCATAAACTCTTGGGTACTCAAATTTTTACGAGTAGCCAAGGGATTCAGGTTAGGATAGGGTTGGCTTGACGAATCCTGAAGGAGCAATGGAGCAGGAGGCTTCTGCGTATAGCTATAGAGTATTCCGCTGTGTGTTCTCTGAGATGTTGTTGTCTTTGAGTTGTATAACTAGACAGGTGTCTATAACTATCTAGTATGAGTTGATTATGCTGTGTATCTCTGATGTATATGATACTGTGTAAAATATTATGTTATTAATATAATTTATTCGTTCCGCTATTCAGATTCTGATGTTGTTTCTTTCTTCTTCTCTATCTTTTCTCTTTTCTATCCCTTTCTTTCTTAAATCATGACGCATCTTTCTGGGTTGTGGAAGGCGGGTCGTGACAACTTTTGTCAGTTTCAAATGACTAAAACAGGATGGCTTGAACCAGGCCAAGTGGGCTGGCTACCTCCAGCGGACACCCGTTCTGCGATTTTTCTTGTGGACTCGGTCCATACTATTACCTTTGTTGTTGATTTCCATTGGTGCACCTTGATTAGGATAACCTCCCTTTGACTCGATATAAGATGGGTGGACGCGGTAGGCAGTCATTGTAGCGATACGTTACCACCAGCTTGGCCGCTCGAACTGGTAGCATACTATCTTGGTGACTCGAATTGGTAGCATACTACAAGTTTGATTTAGTATTGTCGTATCACGACGCATCACTATCTACCAACATTCTACTGGTTGTATTATATGCAAACTGTATGACAATGCTTAATTATGCGTTAAATGAGATTAATATAAAGACTTAATGCTAGGAAAAATATTTATTTTATTGATTAGACATTACATATATAGCATATTCTACTATATATAGATATTTTGACGGATCCTTATAAGATAGAGAATCTTGTAAAATCCTGTAAACATCTCTGACGCTATTACACTTCTGTTATATGTGATATTGATTTGATTCACATGAGAATATTTTAGTTCTGACTCGAGTGTATTGTTTTACTTTATATTTGTGTCAGCCCTGAGTTTTCAGTGCATTGAAGATTATTTATATCGGAGGACAAAGACAAAGATTTGGTATTTTTTTAGAAAATTGGGTACGAAACTAGGGAAGCCCAGACAGAAACAGTAAAGGGCCCAAGGCCCATTATGGTAAATAAACCGACATATACAGTAAAAGTTTCAAACCCTTCCGCATTCTTTTTCCAGTGAGAATAGAAAAATGGTGACTTCGAGCGACGCCATGCCTCTTCTTCACCTCAAAAATCCACTAAAGAATGAAATAAAACCTTGCCTCCAGATTATAGTATTCTTGAGGCCATTGCAACCCTTAATGGTGGATCCCAATACTTTATTGCTCTAGTACTGCTAGCATCGTTCCACTTCGAGGCCGATTTGTTGTTGAAGTTGTTAAATCTTCCCTCCTTGCCAACATTATGAACAGATTCATCATAAAAAGAGTTGCTTTCTCTCCGCTCTTCATTATTGATAGTATCAACACACCTTTTAGAGATCCATTTGCTGTTACTATTGTTATTTCGGATATCCATAGCAGTCAGATGATCAATATTGCTATAAAGTTTGTTGCTTTCAGCTTCGTTAGTGATCCAGTGGTCTGATTTGTTGTAAAAATTGCCACTTTCGCCCTTCTCTCACATAGATAAGTGATATAATCTGCCATTGAGCTTGCTAATATAAAATTTATCCCCGATTCTTTGCACTTTAAGATCTGAATAATTTGTTTTGATATGCGTTAGGGGGTGACATCGGCTTCATTGGTTCCTCGCATGTAGAGCGGTGACTCCTGCCAAAATTAGGTAAAACGGTATTTGTAAGATTATCTGGATTAAATTTATTTATAGAATTATAAATGACTAAGCTCTGTTTTCTTCCCTTGTAGGAGTTACTCCTGGTTTTGGGTCTGGAATGGCCGCCTCCTACATATAGGTTGATGGAGTTGCTAGCATCTCTTCCAAAAGAATTGTGGGTCCAGTAATAGTTATATTGGTAGTAGCCACCATGGAAAATGTCGTTCGTGAATTTCCCACTCTGTAAGTATGATTCCATGATGTTTTCATAATCTTTAGGATCTTTTGTATCTGAATAAAGTTAATAAGCTGATGAATTTTCCTTGTTTGATTTTCGTTTGAGAATATGATATTCTACTTCAACGCATTTCCAAGTTTGAATTATTTCTGTTTCCTTTTTGGAATGTAACCTAGCATTCCTTTCTTTCCATATATGATAAATGACAGTAGTTAACATTATGCTAGCACTGTTGAATTCTTTTGATCTGATTTTGAAGCTTTTTTGCATATGCTGAATATTGGCTTTGATGCTTTGCATTGGAATGTTTTAATTGATATTGAGTTTTCTTTTTGCTATAAACAAGATGTGTCTTGTGTAATTTCAATCAAAGAATAAGTGCTCTGCTATTTCATTTTCAGTTTTGCAAAAGAGACATTTGGTTTAATTATTGTTGCTCCATTTTCTGCATCTATCTCAGGTTGGAAGTCTGTTTATCAAAGCAAAATAGGCACAATGAGCCATCTTTGGGTAGTTTACCTTGTTCCATATAGTAACGTGTCAATCCATTTATGTTTCAAAACCATTTATATATTCCCAGGTAGACTTAAAAGAGAATTTATCTTTTTTCAAAAATTTCCATTTCCAAAAATCTTTAGCTAAACTTATATCAATTTCAATGCTTTCAATAGCTTTTTTAATATAGAAGTAGTTGGATGTAGGCTTAAGTTCCACTTGTGATTTTGAATGATACTTTCAACCTTTAAATTTGCTCTCCTGAAATGCAATAAATTGGACCAGCCTAATAACCTAATTAAAGTTTTTCCTTTGATCCAAGGGTCTAACCAGAGGCTAGTATTTTTTCCATCTTTAAAATTTCTGTCAATTAGTTTGATACTATTAATCTTTCTCTTTAAAATGCTTTTCCAAGAGCGAGAGTGATGATTTTCCAAAGGCATAGTCCAAAAATTATTATTTTTGACTTATTTGCTTTTCATCCATTTTGACTATAATGATTTGCCTTTAACAAACCTCCAAAATAATTTCAGATTAAAATCTTCTTTTAAATCCTTAATGTTTCTTAATCCCAGCCCTCTTGCCTTTTTTGATTTGCAAACAATTCCCATGAGACTTTATGAATTTTTCCCATCCAAATGAAATTGTAACACATTTTTTCAATTTTATGAATCACTGATTCTGGAATATTGTGAGTATGAATCCAATACATTATGATAGCCGTGATGATGACAGTGTGTGTGAGTTCCAACCTTCCAGCAATTGATAAAAATTTGTTGGATCAGCTTTCTAATTTTCTTTGAATGATGTCTATAGTCTAGAGAAATCTTTGTCTACAATTTGATTTATACTAAGAGGAAGACCCAAGTTTTTAATAGGCAGATGACCTTCTTGAGTTTTTAAAATCTGAAGAATTTCCCCCTTATTATCATATAATTTGCTAAAATATGCTTTGCTTTTGCTCTCATTGATTTGCGAACCTGCATAATCTTTCAAGTACTTAAAAGGTTTTGCAATAGATGGTGCACTTTTAGAAGCTTTCCAGTTGAAAAAAATTCATTTACAACATCAAAAATATAAAATTTAATATCCTTCCAATGTGTTTTATAAAATTTAGCCTCAAACCATCTGGGCCTAGGCTTTTATCTATATTAGATCCAAAGACAATTTTTTTGATGTCATCAATAACAACAGGGGATTTACTGTTTTGTAGGATGTGTTTTGTAGGATGTCTTTACTGTTTTCATTAAGAAGAAATTTTGTTTCAATATTTGGAATTTTTTTTTATATAAATCAGTATTGTAGAGATTAGAATACTATTGCCTTTTGCTCTTTCTGGGAGACATCATTTAAGATAACCCCATTATTATCTAGCAGTTTTCCTATATCATTGATTTTATTTCTACTAGACATCTTGGCATAGAAAAACTTGCTAGATTCATCTCCATTAATAAGCCAATCTACCTTGGCTTTCTTCCTCATGTTGATTGCTTGCACATGTAAACTTTTACTTAGTTTATCCTGATTTTGAAAAAATTGACTAACAAGAGAATTATTTGAGCTATCAAAATCAATAATGTTTGGAGAGACCCACACGCTTTTCTGATGAGCTTTACATAATCTCTATTTCTATTTTTATTCCAGATTTCAGCTTTTCTTTTGTGTTTTTTTAAATATTTTTGAACTTAAATTGGGTAGAGCCATGATTGGAAGTGATAATACTGTTTTTAACAGCATGCATATAATTTTTTTCAAAAGTCCATCCATTAACAAATCTAAGTGGGATATTTTTCCTATATACATGGTTACTAGAAAATAAGATTTGAATAGGGTTATGGTCACTTATGGCCTGATGTAGAGTTGAACATTGGAAATTAGAAAAGGATTTTTCAAAATAATGGTTTGTTTAATATCTGTCAAATTTACAGTGGATATTTCTGAATTCTCCAGATTTCCAAGTAAATTTATTCCTAAAATTAGTGGGTTCAATTAAACCTGTTTTAGGGAAAAAATTATTAAAAAATTCCAATTTTCTAAAGGAAATTAGAATACCACCCTTTTTTCAAATGCATGGAATATAGTATTGAAATCCTCCATAATCATTCAACGCTTTATCATGTAATTATTTAAAGACTCAAGATCATTCCAAAGAAAATTTCTTTCTTTTCACTATTTGAAGCATAAACAAATGCAACTTCTGATTGAAAACCACCTTTGTGTGTGAATTTACAGTCAATAAATTGAAAATTCAAAGAGTGATAATTTAAACTCCAGATATTTGGATCCCACAGCACCATAATTCTGCCATCACCCCCTATAATATTATTATTTACTATACCCCACTCTTTAAAATTGCTAAAGTGTAAATTTTGAATTTTTGTATCCTCAAGTTTGTGTTCAAGGATACCAACAATATTGGATCTGTTTGTAAAGACTAGATTGGTTAAATCTAATTTTATTTCAGGAGAGTTTAACCCTCAAATATTCCAAGTAATAATAAACATTATTATTAATAATAAAATATAAAGGATACAAAAAGGATATCACTGCTACTATATAGAGAGACTGGGGTTGAAATCCTCCATATTCTCTCTATCTTTCTTCTCTTCTAGATAATCTGAACTTTTCTGCCCTTTTCTTTTAAGTGGTTTTCTGTCTTTTACTTTTAGATGTTCAAACTACTTTGGATTTTTCAATATGTATTTTTCCTAAAAGTCATCTTTTTCACTATTTCCTTCATTGTCTTGGGATATCTTGCATATTTTGCATTTTGTCTTTTTTCCTTTGTTTATTATTCTTTTTCGTTGGAGAAAAGGATTTTGGAATAAGTTTCATAACTTTTTGTACCATATCTTCAGATAAATTTTGTTGCAAGCTGCTTGAACTAGTAGTATGATTTATGAGCTCTTTCCTACCATCAAAATTGGCAGTTTTTCCATTTATGTTTATGATAGCTTCCATATTTTCATCCGCTAAATCAAAAACATCTCCAATAGGGGAGTGCATATCATGAGCACCAGGATCCTTTATTGTCTTCTTTTATTGTTGAAGCTGTTTCAATTACATTTTGTTACATTTGATTTATATACTCCTTTGTAATCTCTACCATTTCTTGGTCTAGCATATCTTGCCATTGGGATTTTTTCTATTGCTTGATAACTTCAAGATGATTCACATTTGAATTCAATTCTTTTGTACAACGTATGTTCTTGATACTTTCAAAAAATTTGAATCTGCCAATTAAGGAGTTTTCCAATGTTTCAGAAGTGAAGGCCTCTTGATGCCCAGAATGCTGAATGGGAATATTTTTTGTATTATTGATACTTTTTTGGTTTTGTTCTGTAATTTGTATTATTGATACTTTTTTGGTTTTGTTCCATTACAGATTCCTTTTCTTTATTTCCCATTGAATTTAATTTTTCTTTCCAAGTTTTTTTGATGAACAATTTTCAGTATGATGCCTAAAACATTCACATATTAAACACTTTGGTGGAATCCACATGCATACTATTTTCTGGACAATGATTTCTCCATCATGCATTGTAATATGTGCTTCTTCACGAAGTTCCGCATTAGCTTTGATTTCAACAAGAATTCTCGCATAGCTTAGTCTTGTTTCTTTTAATGTTTCTTCATCTAACTTTAAAGGAACCTCTAATACACTTGCAATTGCGCCAAAAGCTTCACTATCCCACAATTTTAAACTTAATTCTGGGAGACGAATCCATATTGGAATCGTGGTTAAAAAATATTTATCGAAAGAAATTTTGTTATTCCATCTTTTCAATATAATCAGTTTTCCATTGGTAAAGTAAGGACCTCTATTGATTGCTTTTTCACAATCATTCGAATTTAATTATAAATAATCCATTATTTCTTGTGAATATTTCAAAATTACTTCTGGGATTCCATATCCATTGCACAAATGTTTTAAAGTGATGATTAAAAACCTATTACCATATACATATGCTATCACCGAGCAACTCCACTTTGACTCTGTTCTTCTGCTAACCCCTTCTTTCATTATAAGAATTTTCTTATTGTTAATAGTTTTAGGTGCTTGATATTTTAGATCGAAATTATGGCTGAGACCACCATCTCTGATCAAGTCTGCCCAAAATGACGCTATATGAGAGAAGAACCCTTTATTGCTTTAAATGTTTCCCAGATTTGCTGTTGCAGCATTATATTCTTGAATATTCTGTATATTGCCTGCAGATTTAGATGAGTTTTAAAAGTTTTGCTTTGTATTATACTTGTAATTGTTGCTTCTTGACTCTCTATAACCATTGTAATTTGACTGAAATTGGTCCTTGATACAGTATTGGGTTGGATTTGATTGGAGATGCTATTTCTCTTTGTTTCGACGGTTCCTGACAAGGTGGAAACCCTTACTGTCGATTTGAGGTTGCAACTCCTTGGGGGTTGAGGAAGAAGAATGGGGAAGAGAGGAGGAGGCTTGAGTGTGATAGAACGAGTGGCCTTGGATATCTGATTAGATCAATCAGCCATTAGAGCTTTCTTGATTTTCTTTTGTAATGCTATGTTATTTTATTAATAAGATTTGGTATGTTATTACTAGTATTATTCCACCGCATTGTTTGTTCTGTTGCATTTTTCCATTATTCTATTGTATATATAACTCTGATAGATATTGTAAAATTTTAATCAAATGTATAGTATAAACAGCTTCACGGACTGTTTATTTGATTATTGTATTTTGTCATTCCATTGCGAGATTCTGCGTTTGTTTTCTTCTTTTCTTCTTTTTCTTATTTTTCTTAGTTAAACCCCTTGATTATCTGTGTTTCAGATCGTTTTGAGTTGGACATGTGTGTTTTATTGTTGACTTAGACCTTTCGAAATATGGGTCATCATAGTTGGTATCAGAGCTTTGGTTTAGCGATAATATTAGCATTGATGGGGATTGACTCATAGAGATATGGTAGTAATATCCTAGAGTGAGTTTGTTTGAATGTGTGTGCATGCTTATATATATATATATATATATATATATATATATATATATATATACATACTTATTAGTGTTATAAAATGTTTTATGTTATGTTTACTTATCTATTGAGTTGTTTATGAATTCTGGTCGGCACATGAGACGCCATATTGTCAATAGGGGTTTCTGAACACATAAATGAGGGAAGTAGACATAATATTGTTTTAAAATAGGGTAAATAAAATAAGTTTACCTAAATTAAATTTTATATATAAAATAATTAATCTTTCATAAATAAGCAAATAGGTTTATGAAAATGCGGATTTATTTATGGGTGTTTGTTTTTAGGAGATGATAATATTTTGTTATCATCGATATTGTTTGGATTAAACTAAATACAAATATTTTGTGAACTCTATTTCACGAAGCGTCCGATAATTAGATTGAATTGAAATCTAATTGCAGTAGAATGATTTACAATAGCAAAGATGAAATTAATGAAATGTTTTCATAATAAGGTATTGACATTGCATATGTTATAATATGGCTTATAAATAGAAAGGATTTAAAAGTTGAGAATTTTAGAATTTAAAATCCTGTTGATTTTTAAAAATTATTTTCAAAGTTTTCTGAAATAATAATATTATTTTGAAAGTGTTTAGCCTAGAATGGTATTTTGAAAATATTTTGAAAGAAATTAAAGCATTGCACTCGCTTTAGTCGCTGGAAAATAATTCTGAGAATGATTGTAGCATCGTCAATATTCATTTTCGAGTTTCTGAGTGGGAATCGCTACCAAAAGGAATTTATTTATGGTCAAAACAAGTTGTTTATATTTCAAGGGTATAATTTGATACATAAATTAAATATGTATTATAATATTTCAAAATGATTTGAAATGTAAATTTTGGCATTTAAATTTTGAGATTTCCAGCTAAGCAAGGTCATAATGTGATTATGTGAATTTTAAAGGTATTTGAACTTGTTTGGTAAAGTTTTAAAGGTGTTTGAACTTGTTTATAATAGTTTGGAATATAAATTAAAATAAACGCGTTGCATTTTGGCAGTTCGCGATTTCGTGAACTAAAAATTTAAACGGACGTGTAGATTCAATATACGTTGGAATTCATCGAATTTTTTCTGGACAATTACAATCGTAGTTTTCATATGAAAGTAAAAATCCAAGATTTCGTTTAATGAAACTCAAATTATGTCCAAATCAAATTTTCAAAAACCGTCACATTTTGGTAGTTCATATATTATATAATTTTTGACCTGTTAAAATAGTGAGTTAATAGGTTCGAAAATTTGTCTAATAGATTTGGATATGTAAAATAAATCAGAATTGGTGTGTATACTCTTCTGGATATAAGAGTTTTATATTAGTTTGGATTTGAATCAAGAAATGTTTATATACTTTAGTAAAAGTGGTAAAATATGTTTTAAAACTTAAGTATTGTATTGGTGAATGTTTATAAAACCAAGTTTATAAGTATTAACTTAACAAATTAGAGTTTATGGATATATATGAACTTAAGTAAACACCTAATTTTAGTTTAAGTTAAAAGAATGAAAATCAAACTGAAAATTTAAAAACTTAAATCTCGGTGCTTTTGAAATTGTTTTCCAAGATTTTGAAAAAATAGAGTAATTTAAAAATATTTACGAGTAGAAGTTGTTTTCAAAAGGAGTTTTAAAGGGAAGTAAGTCATGTACTCCATTCTTCTGTCGCTGGAAAATAATTTTGGTGATGATGGCCGCATCATCGACATTCATTTTCGAGTCTCAAAGTGGGGGAAGCCACTTAGTAGCATTGCTACATATTTGTTTCAACAAACAAATTTTGATTTATAATTTCTAAAACGATTTGATATATATAAAAGATATGAATATATTTATTATTTGAAAATGATTTGGAAAGAAACCCGATGTTTAGCTCTTACATTCTCTATATATTAATAATTTTCATTTATTGAAATGAAATGAATTAATAAAATATTATATAAAAGGGTTCATAAATGAATTGATATGAAGTGTGCTAATATAAAGTGAAATAATTGAATTTGAACAAATTAAACTTGAATGAAATAAGATGTGAATAAATTGGAAGCAAACCAATTGGCTGAATATTAATTTTTGGATGATTTCTTTTGTTGTAAATCATTTTTATTACTGCTTATGATTGCATATGATTGTTATGTTGTGTATTAGTGCTTATGCTTTGGAATAAGAATTCATGTTTGTCTATTAAACTCGTACATGCTTTTTATCCTTTTATATGCATATAATATTCAAACTTGAGTTAAGATAGGTACATACGAAGCCCGTTTTGACGTATACACAGTTTGATTTGCTTTTGCTCGCTTAATATAAGCGAACTCGCTCATATTAATAATAATAATAAGGTACATATCTCGTATTACATACCGTACTTTTATATTTTTCCCTATGGGATGCCTAATCATTGAGATGAGATGTATATTTGTTATATATACATATATATGTGTATGTATTATAAATTTTTACGATCGAGCTGCGCAAAAGAGACGTTGTCGAAATTTTTCGTAAATTGGGCTGTTAGAAATTTTTTAAGATTTGAAATTTTATAACTTGTTTATAAATAGCCTATATCGATGTGGCATATTAGAAGCATAGTAAAGGTTTTGCAAATAAGATTTTAAAGTTTTGTAAGTTGATTATTTTGAGAAAAAATTATCAAATGTTAGATTTCTTCATTTAATCCCTTTTGATAGATGAAAAGTTTTGAGTGGGTAAGATTGCAACGATCTGTATTTCTAACTATTTTAAATTATTAATATAATTATTGAACAAAAATGGTTAGAAATAAAAATTTAATGATTTATTAATACAATTTATTGGATATAAACTTAGATAAATTTTAAATAACAAATTTCAATAAGATAAAAGATGATAACTTATATTAGAAAGTAAATTAAATGACATTGAATTGTAAGTAATTGATAACAGAAATTGAAATAATCAACATTAAGTTAATAAAGGATCGAATGAACATTTACTAAAAGTAAAAGCATAAGTTTATTTATACAAAATTATATTTTTGAAAAATATAAATTTCAGAAACAAGAAAACATTTATTTGGTAAGAAATCAATAACTTTTGCTGTATACAATAATTGCAAAGATGTTAAATACTGTAAAATGGAAGTAGTTGTTTTATTATTTGAATTCGTTTTAAAGGTTAAATTTAATAATTTAAATACTTATATTTCAAATACAGAGCTTTAGTTGACAATTTAATTATTATATTTAATATTTGAAAATATTTAAATAATTGAATCATGAATTTAATATGAATGAAAATGATGTCAAAATTTGATTTAAATTTATTTAAACAAGAATGAAGATTGTTAACTTTAAAATTGAATTTAAAGTGAATAAATTTATTTTGAAAAATAACTTGTTTTAATTAACGTGTAAAATAGTCATTTTGGGCAGTGTCTCAAATTTCGACGAAACTAGTTTCATCAAATCCGTAATAGTGAATTATTATAGAATTTCAAGTTTCGTAGCAATCAGACTTATTGTTTGGTCGTGTGAGCTTGAAACACGTAGAAATCAATTTAAGGAATTTAATTAAAATAATTTGATTTGAAAAGCTATCTTCTGAATATGATGGAATTGGCTCCCGATATATGTTTCATTATGTTCGGAATAAGGGTATATCATAAATTCCAGGTGGCGCGTTTCTTTTGGAGTTCAAATTTTTTATAGATAAATAGTGTTGCGAAATTTTTCCATATAAGGACTTGAAATTTTATTACTTTGCAAACCTAACTCCATCTTCTTCAGCCGCCATTCTATAAATTTAAATGGCCAAAAATTCATTTCTTTCTCCTCTTGATTTCTCTCAATCCACATATATTTACGCATCGGCTTCAACGTGGAAGTTGCGGAGCTCGATCTCCTCTACACATCTAATGGTTGGATCGCACTGTAAGATTTCAAAATCACCAGGATTTGGCCGAGTTGCTGCTATGCTTTTCGGGTCCGATAGGCGATATTCGCGTGCGCGAGGGGCTTGGCTGGGCATAATGGCGATGGCGATGGGAGGCTAGGCGGCGCCGCACGTGGGTGTGGTCGGCAGCGATCTAGGCACGATGTCGAGCAATAATTCAATCAAAGAAAAAAAATGAATCGCGTGCTTGGATGGAGTGCATGAACGAGGGAGATTAGGATTAAGGTTAGCTTTTAATTATGTTAATTATTTAGTTGATTATATTTTAATTATTGTTATGCTAACTAATTCATAACTTTCTCGTACGAGGTCGGATTCGAGTGAAACAAATCGCGTTGCGATCGCATCAACGAAGGCTACGGAATTGGATTGGAATTTATTTGAAGCTAAAAAAATTTCAGTTGTAAATAAAGGTGAGTGACTAAACCCGCTCATAAATACTAAAATATTTTTGATGTTCATTAAATTGAAATCTTTAAATTACTTAAAATTTTGATTGTTGTTTGGTAATTTAACTAACATTTAAATTAACATGTGAATTAAACTGATATGACTTTAAGTTGATAGTTAAACTTGAAATTGAAATTAAATTGCTAGATAAACACCCGGTATTGATAACTAGTTAACTGTTATGATTTGTTGGCTGATTTGGATGTTGATTATGATGGATATCTTTTGGTTGATCTGTTGGATGATTTGGATGTTTATTTATTTTATATATCTCTATTATCATCCTATACATTATTGACAATATACAAAACTATAAATTAAATTATTTTGAATAAATTAAGAAGCAGGTTGAAATGATATATACCTATGACACTGAAATTTGAATTGAAATGATATACATTCATCCCTGCAATTAAAAATTGAAATAACTATTCACTTGGCCATAGGATAGAAAATTATATGCAGACACCGGAATGGTTAAATTAAATGGTTTTAAATTCTTGAATTTGAATCTATTTAAACAATTTTTAAAGAAATAAAAGTCGAATTTATAAATATTGAATTAATTTCGAATTCGAGTCTTGAAATAGAAATTTGTTTACAAATTTGTTTAAAAAATTGAATTTGGAAGTTTGAAGTTATAATTGAAATATGATTTGAATTATGGAAATTTATTTCTTTTAAAAGTTATGAACTTTTATTCGAACTTTGAAATATATCCAAGTAAAAGTAATTTAAATGGATATTTCAAAATTTGGTTCAAAATTGAATTATTTTATGATTTAATGCTTAAATTGAATATTGAAGTTTTAATTTGATTTATGTGATTTAAATTGGTAATTTAAAATTGGACTTGAAATTTATACAAATCAAAATCCAAGATAATTTGAATTGAAACAAAACTGAAGTTAGTTTGAATTGAAATCAAAATTGAAACTGATTTGAATTGAAATCAAAGTTGAGTCGTTTTGAATTGATTTGAAATTGAAGATGGTTTAAATTGGAAGATTTTAAATTGAATTAGTTTGACTGAAATTTGGACCTGGGTCTAGATTTATTGGAAATGCAAAGAAACTGTTTAAATTTGAAACTATTTTCATTATAAACTATTTTAAAATTCATTTTTTCTAAATTTTCAAATTATTTAAATTTTAAAACTATATTAATATATAACCATTTTCAATAATCAAACTATTTTATATCATAATGTTTTCAGTCTCTAAAATATTTAAACTATTTTTAATTATTTAAACTATTTTAACTATTTAAACAATTTTAACTATTTAAATTATTTTCAAAATTCAAGTTGTATAAGGTCAGAACCGTTTATGTTTTAAATCATTGATTTAAATATGATTGTGGTTAAAGTGAAGTTATAACCTAAGTCAAAATTTAAAACGATTTTGGAATGAAATTGATTTGAAGTGAATATAATGATTTTGAAATGAAATTGATTTCGAAGTGAATATAACGCTTTTGAAATGAAATTGATTTCAAAGTGAATATAATTATTTTGAAATGATATTTTGAAGAGAATATGATATTTTGATATCAAGTGTGAATAGTTTTGAAATGTAAAAGAACCAATCAGTGTGTAAAACGATGTTTGGTTGTTAAGGAGTTCGGGGTCGATTATTGGCATACCCTCTGTCAATGTTGGAGATACTTTAACAACTGTGTACTTGGTGGAGACTCCAGAATGAAGTGGATTTGGAAAAAGAGAACGATGATTGATAGCCCCGACACTTGTGCCAATTTCAAATGACTAAAACAGCATGGCTTGAACTAGGCCAAGTAGGGTAGCTACCCCTAGTGGACACCCGTTTTTCGATTTTTCTTATGGACTCGGTTCATACTATTACCTTTGTTGTTGGTTTTGATTGGTGCACCTTGATTTGTATAACCCCCCTTTGACTCGATACGGGATGGGTGGACGCGGTGGGCGATCGTTGCGGCGATGCGTTACCACCAGCCTAGCGACTTGAATTGGTAGCATACTACCTTGGGCATTCCTCAGGTGTCTTGTCATATTTTATCCTTATACGAGACCACTACGAGTTTGGTTTAGTGTTGTCGTATCATGGCGCATTCCTATCTAACGACGTTCTACTAGTTGTGTTATATACAAACTGAACGACAATGCTCAAAAACGCGTTAAGAGAGATTAATGTAAAGCCTTAATGCTAGGAAAAATAATTATTTTATTGATTAAACATTACATACATAGCGTATTATACTATATATATAGATTAATGTCAGTCTCAAGCACTGAGCTTTCTCAAGTAGAGTACGATTCATCCTCTCCGCAACACCATTTAACCGTGGATCTCCCATTGTAGTAAATTCCTTCGTATACCATGATGCTTGTACAACACGAGGAACTCTCCGGAAGCATACCCTCCACCATTGTCAGACATTAGAACCTTCAAAGACTTACCACTCTTATTCTCAACAAGAGCTTTCCGTGCTTTGAAATTTGCAAATATCTCCGATTTGACCTTCATTACATACACCCATACCTTCTTAGAAAAGTCATTAATAAAAGAAATATAATAGCGAGCTCCTTCTAAAGAAGCTACCGGTGCCGGTTTCCAAACATATATATGAATACTCAAGAACCCTTTTTGAATCATGTTTTCCTCCACAAACGGTGCTGTAATTTACTTCCCCATGACACATTCCTCGCAAAACTCTAGTTTATTGAAACTCTCTCCATCGGTCATCTCCCTCTTCCGAGGAGTATCCAAACTTCTCCCTGAGACATGACCTAACCTCATATTCCACAACCTAGTCGCATCCAAACTGCGAGAACTATCAACTCCCGCACGAGTTTCACCTTCAATAGTTACTCCTTGAAGCAAATAAACACCATGAGTCCTAGCACCTTTCATCATCACAAGCGCACCCTTCGAAACCCACAAGATATCACTCTTAATGGTGATTTTACAACCTAAAGAATCCAGCTGCCCCAAAGAGATAAGAGACTTCCGAAGTCCTGGAACATAGCATACATTGTTGAGAGTATAAACCACTCCGTCAAACATCCGAATTTGCATGGAACCAATTACCTTCGACTTACAAATAGCACCAATAATCATAACAATTGAATCTCCTTCTCTGTTCACATAAAAAGAAAAACAATTCCTATTCGACATCATATGATAAGATGCCCCTGAATTGAGTACCAATTTGCTACTCGAAACATTCGACGCTATCGCCGTCAAAACAATTCCATCACCCAACTCCTTCATTTGATCCTGCAGCTTCTTACTATGATGGCCCATTTTGACGTAATCAAGAGTCAAAATATCCCGGCTATAAATCAACTATTTTAGAAACCCATATAACGGTCCAGCAACGAACACAACAGTTACATTGCCTTTGGCTCTTCCTCAGTCTTCAAATCTATCACCTTCATATTCATTAGAAAATCATTAAGGCACCTTTAAAGAAGTACCCTCCTTCATCTTATAGGTGAAGGAAGTTTGCAATAAGATCAAACGATTAGTTAGTGATTTCATCATATACAACTCCTCCAATTTGTCCCAAATACCCTTAGCGGTAGTCTCACCACTACTTTTGAAGATCACCTTTTCTCATATTACAAGCTGAAGTGTAGTGAATGCCCACTCTTTCGTTTCCTCTCTCTCAACATCCGAGACGTCCACCGGCAACAAATGTCTATCATACATTACCTGATGCACACGGTTCCACCTAAGAGTCTCTTTCATCTTCCATTACCATTTTTCGAAATCATTATCACCATTCCACTTGTCTACAACAAATTATGGTTCCGAAGCCGCGTACGATCCACGTACATACGGCGCTACACCACTTGGACTAACTATTATGGGACTACATGAGGTGTTATCTAATTCTATCATTTCTACAACCACATACCAACACTAAAGCTTTGATACCAAATGTTATGGGAATTCTAACCTGAGATCACTCAAATCAAAACCCCAAAGCACATCAGAAAACGAAGTCATGGTAAGAAGTGAAAAAATAATCAAACAATATCTCAGTCCAAATCTCAATCCAGTCCAAAACCAATCACAATCACCAAATAAGCAATAGAGAAACATAGTGATAAAATAAATCACACACCAATTTATAGTGGTTCCACTAACGTCTTATTAGTGTACATCTACTTTGAGAGAGAGCATTTATTAATACCAATGAGAAAAGTACAAGAGATTGATTACAATGATCAATATTCAAATAGAACAGATTTAAGGAGAAGAGAATTGACGAGAACCAAGTTTTGCTAAACCCTGGTTAATGGAGGATAAAACCCATAATCATGTTGCTTCGAATCCTGAAAATAATTTATATAGGAGAATCAAAAATCTACGCAAATTCCCAAAATGTCCTTTGAAGCCTTCTCAAATCATTCCAATCATCCCAGGCAAGATATGCACCACATGTCGGCTCAGACATCTGTCTCAAAATGATAGATGTCTGTTAGAAGATTTAGGAAACATGTTTCCCTGCTCTCAGACGTCTATCACAAGATGACAGGCGTTTGTCACAAATTTTGCTTACCAAAACTCTAAGCTCAAACGTCTGTCACTTTATGATAGACGTCTATCACTTGTTGCTTCTATAGCACTCCACCTTCTTCGCCATATTTTCCTCCCTCGAGCTCTGATTTGTGAAACATTTTCACCATTATTAAGCTACTTCCAACCTCTTCAACACTCCATATAATGTCGCCAAAATTTAACATTTCTACCGAGGCTACATTTGATGATTAAAGATTGTCAACTAAATAGACAAGAATGAGAGAATTTCCATTACTATTACCAATATTGTAGTTGCTTTTTGTAAATGTTCTTTGATTGGAAATTGACATAAGACGCATGAAATAGCTTATTTGGAAAGTTACTTTATATTTCTTTTAATCATTTATTTATACTACACTATTAAAGGTGAGTCTGTTATTCTTTGCTCTCAGCATTCGGCTCTTCGTTTCTAGGATGACAAGTCATTCCCATTTTATACCATTTTACTCATTTATTTTAGGGTGCACGGCGACTTCAATTCGTTCTAGATTTCTCTTTTTCCCAAATCCATCCCTTCCTTATCTTCTCTTCCTGCATAGTAAATTAATTCATCCCTATATCACACAGTTCCTTCCTTTAAACCCTAAACTTCATAGGAGGCTTTGGTTTCCTTTCTCTGTGCCTTCCTTTAGTCTCTGCATACCTTGGTTGATTTCATATATATCGATAACTGTGAGGTATGGAGTTTGCTCTCATCTGCTGCAGACAAATGCACTTTTTGACCTATGTTTTTGGATATATCCTCATGCGTAGTCCATTGGTGTATCTTCCCCGTAGAAGGTTCATTTCTTTTGTATATTTGGTATTGAATCATTTGATATTTAGTTTGATAAAAAAACTAGGGTATATATGATAAGTGCCATCAATAATACGAAAATTTGTGCTTAGAAAGAAATTTGCAGCTACGTTTTCTACATAAATTTATTATTAACTTAATTAATTTTAAGTAGGCATTAGTAGTTTGGATATTGTTAGTTATTGTACTTCTATGTGCTTAGGTAATTTTTCCTAACGGATCTACTACAAAGTATAATGACAAATTAGACAAAAATTATCGGGATTTAAGGTTGGACGTATGGGCATATTAACATGAATTTATGATTTGTATTACAATGGCACAGGTTGGTGAAAAGTTCCATTTGGCCAGGTAATCATTCTTCTTAATTCCTTTTACATAAGCTACATAGGTGTTCCATTTTAATTGGGTGATTATTTAGTCAATGGTTGTTATGGGATTTATTGCTTCATTTAGGCGCTCATAATACTTTTGGCCAAGGATGTAAATTGATTCTGAATTTTTATATGCGAATCTATGTTTGTAGAATAGTAGCTACATCATTATTTGTTAGTAAATCATATCTTGATCTTTCTGTAATAATGCATAAATAACAAAATCAAATATGAATAATTTATGATCCAATAAATAAGCATTATGTTGAAAATGGAGGAAGACTAAATGTTCAGTTTATGGAGCAATATCAAAAAAGCCAATGCTCAACAACTTTTGAAAAAAAAATTATGGGCCAAAGCTAAAACTAGACCATCAAGTATTTGATTTACCTTTAAGGTGTATGTGAGTAAATTATAAAACTTATATCATGCTCAACTGAATCCAACTTTCCATTGTCATGTGTTTTTTATTCCTTTTATATTCAAAGAGTTGATTAAGTTGCATTCATTAAAGTGGATTTTCCATTGTTTGTTCAATGGCTCGCTCTTTGGAGGACAATTGCAACCATTAAATGAATATATGCGATATTTTGAAATTGTTAAGTAATTTGTTTGTTTTTCTTAACATTTCTTAGTACCTACCAGATGCCATAAAAAAACTCTAGAAATAGTGACTTATTTTGTTTTTATTTTTCGTATGAAATCATGGCTCATCCATTCCACTCATTCCTTTACCTTTGCTCTTTTAGTCTGATAAATTTATACTTGTGCTGCATGTTTTTTTTTAAAGTTTGTATCTTATAGCTATGAACCTTTAAAAAAGATTATTGGGTTAAATATATAAAATATTAAATTTATATAGCCAAAGTAATAAATATTTCAACCTTAATTATTTTCTTCAGTTTCCATTACATTTTCTATTCATTTGCTACACATTGCACAACTGATTTTGAAAATCAATTTAATAGCAAGTTTAAAATTTTAATTTTGGTATTGTTTTTTGCAAACTGTAATTTTTAAATCTTAGTCCTCAGAACCATTTATATTTGAAATTTTCTTTATTTTTCATTGTATTTTCTATTCACTTGCTAAATTGCACTACTAATTTTGTATATCAATTAGTAGCAAGTTTAAGAATTTAATTTTGTTATTGTTCTTTGCATAATTTAATTTTTAAATCATAGTCTTCAGAGCAATTTATATTTGAACTAATACCGCAACAGCCCATAATTTTGTAAATATTTTAATTGAAATTTTATTCGAAAATTTTGATTTTAAAATCATTTATATTTCTGGAATTTTCCAATGTAAGTTGGAATTTGTTTATAATTTATTTTCCAAATCCAATAAAAATAAGCAATTTCTGAAATTTTATATTTTGGCCAACTCTGGTGAATTTGAATTTCAGTTTAAATTTTAAAATTTTAAATTTTAAATTTTAAATCTTAATCTTTCTCTTTGAATCAGAATATAATTTTGATATTTGTGCTGCTTTTTGTTTCGTAAAATTCTGCTTTATACTTTTTAAATTAAATAAAATACAGCGTTTTACACGTAATTAATTTCTGTATTTTTATTTTACATTTTTCCTATCCATATCTTTTTTTTATTTCTTCATTTATTTGTCTAGACTTTTATTGTATTTATTGGAATTTATTTGTTTATATCTTTTTGTAAATGGCTGGAGAAAATCAAGGGGACACCGTTACATTGTTTAAATTCTTACCTTTTTATTTCCTAACGTCTTTACTAATTATCTAGCTGTTTCCTCCTCATTCCTAGCTATGAATTTCTCTACTCATAGCCGTGCATATCCAATTGAAATTCACATACAAAATTTATTTCACATATCTCATTTTCAATTGCATTTAAGAATAAAACATATATACATCTCTTTCTCCTTAACTTATGCCTTTTCCATTTCCTAGCATTCACTCTTTTACTTGCCACCCAAACCATCTTTTAGCCATGTATTTCATTTTGCCATTCACGTACAAGAATATTTAATTTTCATCTCAATATCCTCATTTTTCATTTGCATCTGAGAATAAAATATATACTAGATTCTTTTCCTTTAATACAAAGGGTGACTTTTCCTTTTCTTACCATTCAAGACTCCACTCCTTAGCTGTTTCTTCTTTTTCCTTCTATTGCCGTGAATTACTCTTATCAAATCATGTACAAGATTATTTCCCATTCACTCCTTTCTCATTTTATTTCTAGAAAATAATATGCAAGGTCCATGGCTTCCTCTTCTTCTTTTTTTTCTATTCTTTTTTTTCTTGTTCCTTTTATCTTTGTTTTCTCCATGTCTTGCTCGGCCTCTACCATGCCTTAGCCGACCATTACACCATCTCCACCACCACCAACACCACCTCCTCATCTTCTCCTCCAATCTTGCCGTGACCCCTAGATGAGAATCCATCACCAAAGGCCTTGAAACCCTAGCCGAACCCCTAGATTTCATCTCCTTCCACCTATTAGCCTCGGCCACACCACACTAACACCACCTACATGCCATGTCATGACCATGAACATCCCTAGCCGTGAGTTTGTTATGCCTAGACCCTACCCAAGCCCAATGGCCGTGCCAAACACACATAGGGCCGAGCCCATATTGCTTTTGACCTTCCAATTTCCAAGCCTTTTTCCTTCCTAGTGTTTGTAACTTGCTTCTCTTCAAATTACAAGCCATAGCCGAGCCTAGCATGCTTTTAACCCTTCATGGCCGAGCATCGGATGATGTTGGTCAAGCCATTTTGTAGTGGCCAAGCCACTTGATTGATTTAAAGAGAGGTTATGTCACTTTGGCTCCTATTTCTTCCATTGTTTAGTTTATAATCCTTTGTGTTGAATATATACTTATGTGTTTATGTATTTGTCTATCAACAAGATATGGATCTTGGCTCTCTTTTCACTAAAGTTTGCATCGTGCTTTGTCGTGCCTTTTCATGCTTTGCGGAGTTTAGATTTGTGTTTGAATTTGATCTCTACCTTTTAAAAGGTGAGTTATTCACTCTAGACATTACATACTTATATGATTGTGAAATGATGACAGGTGAGTCATATAAATTAATATGCCATGTTCATATTTGCCTGTGATATGTTTATATGATGTTAAATGCTGTTCATATATCTGTTACATCATCTGATATGATATTGCTATACTGTTATTTTATTCCCTGTTTATCACACTGCAAGTTCCCTATCACTATGGGTTGAAATGATACATACCCGAACGGACTTTAGAATAAGGAAAATCATTATGAGCTAAAATGATAGGCTCGAGTGATTTCGATTGTATTTATTTTGACTTGGGATTGCGGGTTTGAAATGATAGAACCTGGGTTTGCTTTTTAAATTACGGATTGAAATGATACATATCCGTATCACTTGACCTAGGTTAGAAAATTATATGCAGACCCATAGATAAATTTTAAAATAATATTTCCCTAAAAACTATTAAGTATTTTTGGATTTTAAATATATGAAATTTTAACTAAAAATTTGATTTAATGCTTTAAATTGTAATGGTGTATTGGTTTTTCTATAAGTTATAAGTTAATAATTGTTTTTAAGTTGAATTAAAGATCTTTATTGATGATAAATAACTTAATAATTGAGTTTGACCTAATATGGAAGTTGTAAAGTTAACCTAGAATTGTTATGAATTTTATTTTATGAAATGCACATGTTTTGTAAAATAAATAATGTATTTTGAACTGATAAAATGGAATACAATTTAAGTGGACATTTTGTGATAAAATTTATTTAACTAGAAAATTATAGTTAATTGATGTCTAAATAAATAGATCTATAAAGAAAATTTTGATTGTTATATTAACTGTGATAAAATATTTTTTTGTGAAATGTTATGTTTTGTAAGATAAAAAGCTATGACTTTAGAATGGAAAAATGTATCCTAAGTTATGACTTAACTGGATAATTGGAAATTTGGTTTTTAAATGAAAATTTTAAGTTAAATAAATAAATGGAAATTTAGTTTTATTTGTGAAACAAGGATTTTAAAATAAAGTGTTAAGTTGTTTGTTAAAATAAAAGTTAAGTAAAATAATGCGTTTTGACTTAAATGAATTATAGTTAAATTGGATATTTAATTATACAAATTTATTCTACTTAATCATAAGTTAAATGATATCCAAATGAATATTTTCGAAAGCGTGAAATATGATTTTTATAAGTTAAAATGACTAAAAATTGAAACTTCAATGTGGCAGAAATGTTAGTATAAAATCTGGAATTTTATTAGTAGCACTTCAGAAATGCTGTGGTTTTAGGATAGCATTTGCTAAGTGCTATAAATTCTGAAACTTAACTAGGTTCTGAAATAAATAAATACCTATTACAACACTTTAAAAGTGTCGTTGTTTCTGAATTTGAACTATTTCTGAAAATAACTAAATAACTATTACAACACTTTATAAGTGCTGCTGTTTTTGAATTTGACAATGTTTTTGAAATACTAATATATCTACTGTAACACTTTATAAGTGTTGTTGTAGCTGAAACTTACAATGTATCGGAAATTTTATAATTAAATGAATGAACTTAGAAATGCTACAACTTTGAAATAAATATTATTTGACATTTAATTTAAATGGTTTAAATAAATATGTTCAAAGTGTTTGGTTTCAGAGTTGTTATAACTTGAAAGTATTATGGTTTTGGAAGTGAAATTATTTGAAATTGTAGTTAATTAAGAATTGTCTTTAAATATACTAATTTGAATCTTATTGAAACTGAAGATTTAAGAATACTACTTTATAAAGTGGTTTGGTTTAAGATGATTTAAAGTAATATTTCAAGTTTAATAAATTGAAGGAATATTCAGTGATTTGCAAATTTGGGTTCTATTTAAATGATATATTATTTAGTTTTGAAATGGATATTAAATTAGAAAGCATATGGATTTGGAAATATTACCCTTTGTGAGAATGGATATTATTTTGGAAAGTAATGGTATTTGATTTTTAAATGGTTTTGGAATAGAAATATTTTGAAATAAATATCCATAGGTTATAATAACGGCTATTTGTTAAAGAGACCGGGATCGGATGTGGGCATACTCTCTGTCGATACTGAAAACCACTTTAACGACCGTGTACGCGGTGGAGATTCCAGAATGAAGTAGGATGGTGGCAGCGTTTCTTTGAGGTATGAACGTGGACTCGATTCTCGGGAATGCGCATAAGGTAGCTAAAACAGGAGCGATTCTGGGCCAATGAGGTCGCTCCTCTGATCGGATATACTCCTTCGATATTATATTCTGACTTTGAGATTGATTTGGTAGTCACTTTTGATTCTTTGATTTTGGGGGTGTGGCTCAAGGTGGGCGGTAGTAGCTGTTATGCATTACTACTAGTCCAAATAGGAATTGGTATATCTACCCTGGCATTTCCTGGTTGTGTCGAATCACCTACCCTAGCAAGCCTTGTGCGAGTTTGTTTTGTGTCGTACCTATGGAGTAGCTTCTCGTAGCCTCCCGATTAGGAAGTACGCAGGTACTGTATAGACTATTGGCACTATTATGTATTATGGTGGAAAATGTAAATCCTTAATGCTATTTAAAAGTAAGTTTATTTTACTAGACATTATTATAATAGCGAAATATTACTACATGGTAAATAATTTAATGGATCCTTAGAGGATGGGCGGTCCCCAGCATACTTTAAGTTACTTGTACCTTATATTACAGTTCGCTTGAGTTGGTCTACATTGTATAAGTATGTATGTCCTGACTTGAGTGTTTTGTGTATTGCTTTACGCTCGGGTCAGACTGGGTGATACAGCATTAGAGACTCGCCTTCAGAGTTGGAGCTTTGCTTGAAGATCCAGCTATCTATTTCATTTCAGTTATCCAATTGATTCCAGTTATTCAGTTGATTCCAGTGTTGTATTCAGCTTTGTACTTGATTATTATATTGGAACTTCTGTTGTATCTTATATAACTTTGATGTATTTATATAGTAGCTTCATGAACCACTATCTCTTTTCTTCTACTGCATTATATTACTCTGTGTTTGTGATCTGTGATTTATTTATTTACCGTATGTTCTGAGTTTTGCCAAATTTATATTTACAATTCGGTATTTTTAGCAATTCAAATCCGACATGTGCGGATGCGAATGGTTGAAAATATCGGGTCGTAACATTTGGTATCAGAGCTTTGGCTCTAGGAAAATCTTAGCATATATAGTAAATTTATTTACAGAATCACTTTCATTCGAGTGTGAATCTCTTCCTTTTGACTCGGTTTCCATTGAATTTTGGAACGTTCCCTGCGGTTCCAAATTTCATTCTTGTTCCCCACTATCCGTCTTCTTTTGATTTTAGAGTGTCCCATAACTCCACTTCAGATGATCTTTACAATGAGTCGGTGGTTTTGCCAATCTTCGATTGATTTGTAAAGGGGGTGAAACTCCTTTACAATAGGCATTGATTCACCGGAAATTTTATATATCCTCAGTTTAGGTGCTGATATCTTTTATCAAACTCGAATTCTATATTTTGAGATCGAATGTAGACTTGCCCAGAATTCTACATCGATCTTATTCTTTAAATCAAGGTTGACTCGGTTAAGGTTGCCCGCGAGTTATATAAGCTTATCCATCTTCCTACTCTGTTGTTTAACCATCTTGTCTTTTGTTTCAAACTTATCTTCAAATCAGAATTTTCCTTGATTTGAGTTAATCAAATTTGAATCTCTATCCTTGCTTTGAAAATCTATTCCTGTATAATGTGCTGGTAAATCTATATCTAAAATGTTGTACATGTTGTGTTGTTTGAGTTACTGATGTTGATTTGGGTTTTCGATCGATTCGTCTGATCAACGCTACCGATAGGATCTCCAAAACACTTGAACAAATCAAACGGACATAGTATTGTTTTCAAACTTAGTAAATGGATAAATTTTGTATAATTATATGATATACATAAGTATAATTTCTGAATTTTGATAATTAATGGAATTGGATGTTAAGAAATAATATTTGACTTTGTATGTATTTATAACCACCGGCTTCAGTTTCATATATAAATAATAAAACATGGTTTTGAATAAATTTGGAAATCAAAATGAATGTAAATCAAGAATTTGAGAATTTAATTTTCGATGATTTCGAACTTTGGTTTTAAAGTTTTAAAGATATATTATTTAAAGTATTTCAAGTAGAGATTGTTTCAAAGAATTTTAATTGGTTAAATCAGTGCTCTTCTTTTTCGCTGGAAAATAATTTTGGTGATGACTGCAGCATCATCGATATTCTTTTTCGAGTTTCGAAGTGAAAAGACTATTCTGTAGCCTTGATACACTTTTTCTTTGGAGAATTAAATTGATTTGAATTTCTAAAATATGACTTGATTTATAATATATGTGATAAAAGATTTAAATCTGATGATATATTATGTGTATATTTATTTATCTCTAAAAAAGTTTGAAGTTAATCGAAAATTTAATTCCTGGATTTTATTTTAAAGGATAATTTCAATTACAAAATGCAACCAAAATTTTGAATAAAAATGTAAGCTTGAGATAATTGAATTGTAAAATTTTATTTGCATAATAATCTTTGGCATTCCAATGTAACTTACCTTAATTATTAAAAGTTAACTATATATCGAATAATATACAATATAAAAGGATTTTTATAAATAAAATTTGAGCATTCATAATAAATGTTATACACTTTAATTTTAGTTATAAAAGATTAATAAAGGTAAATAGAATAAGAGTTAAATGAATAAGTTACAATATAAAATGGTGTTAAAGGAATTTATAAATAAATTAGAATAGCTATAATAAATGTAATTATACTTAATATATGTGATGAGATATACTAAGTGGAATTTTTTTAATAATAATTTAGAATATAGGAGAATTAAATTTATTGAATAAATATGAGGATAATAAATGATTGTTCGAATTCACGATTTTAGAAATTGTTAAATTAGGATAATTGGATGAAATCAATTATTAATTTAAGTTGAAATTTTCATGGTTTTAAATTTATTATCCTATCTTGTTTTCCTTGTTTTCCCTGTCTCGTTCCATTTCGAGGACGAAAAGTTTTGAGTGGGGAAGAGTGTAACAGCCCATAATTTTACAAATATTTTAATTAAAATTTTATTTGAAAACTTTGATTTTAAAATCATTTAAAAATGAATTTCTGGAATTTTCCAATGTAAGTTGGAATTTTTTTATAATTTATTTTCCAAGTTCAATAAAAATAAGCAATTTCTGAAATTTTATATTTTGGTCAACTCTTGTCAAATTTGAATTTCAGTTTAAATTTTTAATTTTTTATCTTTTTCTTTGAAGCAGAATATAATTTTGATATTCGTGCTACTTTCCGTTTCGTAAAATTCCGCTTTATACTTTTTAAATTAGATAAAATACAGCGTTCTACATGCAATTAATTTCTGTATTTTTATTTTATATTTTTCCTATCCATCTCTTTGTTTTATTTCTCTGTTTATTTTTCCAGACTTTTATTGTATTTATTGGAATTTATTTGTTTATATCTTTTTATAAATGGCTGGAGAAAATCAAGGGGACACACGCTACATTGTTTAAATTCTTACCTTTTTATTTCCTAACCTCATTATTAATTTTCTAGCCATTTCCTCCTCATTCCTAGCCATAAATTTCTCTACTTATAGCCGTGCATATCTAGTTGAAATTCACATACAAAATTTATTTCCCATCTCTCATTTTCATTTGCATTTAAGAATAAAACATATATACATCTCTTTCTCCTTAATTTATGCCTTTTCCGTTTACTAGCATTCAGTCTTTTACTTGCCATCGAAACCATCTATTAGCCGCGTATTTCCTTTTTCCATTCATGTACAAGAATATTTCATTTTCATCTCAATATCCTCATTTTTCATTTTCATATGAGAATAAAATATATACAAGATTCTTTTCCTTTAATGCAAAGGGTGACTTTTTATTTTCTTACCATTCAAGACTCCACTCCTTTGCCGTTTCTTCTTTTTCCTTCTACAGCCGTGAATTACTCTTATCAAATCATGTACAAGATTATTTCCCATTCACTCCTTTCTCATTTTATTTCTAGAAAATAATATGCAAGATCCATGGCTTCCTCTTCTTCTTTTTTTCTATTCTTTTTTTTTCTTTTCTCTTTGTTTTCTCCATGTCTTGCTCTGCCTCTACCATGCCTTAGCCGACCACTACACCATCTCCATCACCACCAACACCACCACCTCATCTTCTCCTCCAATCTTGCAGTGACCCCTAGATGAGAATCCATCACCAACGGCCTTGAAACTCTAGCCGAACTCCTAGATTTCATCTCCTTCCTCCAATTAGCCTCTGCCATACCACACTAACACCACCTACATGCCATGCCATGACCACAAACATCCCTAGCTGTGAGTTTGTGATGCCTAGACCCAACCCAAACCCAAACCCAACGGCCGAGCCAAATAAGCAGAGGGTCGAGCCCATATTGCTTGTGACCTTCCAATTTCCAAGCTTTTTGCCTTCCTAGTGTTTGTAATGCTTCTCTTCAAATTCCAAGCCATAGCCGAGCCTAGCATGCTTTTTATCCTTCATGGCCGAGCATAGGATGATATTGGTCAAGCCATTTTGTAGTGGCCGGACCACTTGATTGATTTAAAGAGAGGTTATGTAACTTTGGCTCCTATTTCTTCCATTGTTTAATTTATAATCCTTTGTATTGAATATATACTTATGTGTTTGTGTATTTGTCCATGAACAAGATATGGATCTTGTCTCTCTTTTCACTCAAATTTGCATCGTGCTTTGTCGTGCCTTTTCGTATTTTGTGGAGTTTAGATTTGTGTTAGAATTCAATCTCTATCTTTTAAAAGGTGAGTTATTCACTCTAGACATTACGTACTTATATGATTGTGAAATGATGACAAGTGACTTGAATAAATTAATATACTATGTTCATACCTGCCTGTGATATGTTTATATGATGTTAAATGTTGTTTATATATCTGTTACATCATCTGATATGAATTATATGCTATACTGTTATTTTATTCCCTGTTTATCACACTGCAAGTTCCCTATCACTATAAGTTGAAATGTTACATACCCGAACATACTTTAGAATAAGCAAAATCATTATGAGCTAAAATGATAGGCTCTAGTGATTTCTATTATATTTATTTTGACTTGGGATTGCGGGTTTGAAATGATAGAACCTGGATTTTCTTTTTAAATTACGGATTGAAATGATACATATCCATATCACTTGATCTAGGTTAGAAAATTAAATATAGAACCATGGATAAATTTTAAAATAATATTTCCCTAAAAACTATTAAGTATTTTTGGATTTTAAATATATGAAATTTTAACTAAAAATTTGATTTAATGGTTTAAATTGTAAAGGTGCAATGGTTCTTCTATAAGTTAAATTTTATAAGTTAATAATTGGTTTTAAGTTGAATTAAACATCTTTATTGATGATAAATAACTTAATAATTGAGTTTGACCTAATATGGAATTTGTAAATTTAATCTAAAATTGTTATGAATTTTACTTTATGAAATGGACATGGTTTGTGAAATAAGTAATGTATTTTGAACTGGTAAAATGGAATACAGTTTAAGTGGGCATTTTGTAATAAAATTTATTTAACTAGAAAATCATAGTTAATTGATGTCTAAATAAATAGATCTATGAAGAAAATTTGATTGTTATATTAACTATGATAAAATATTCTTTTGTGAAATGTTATGTTTTATAAGATAAATAGCTTTCACTTGTACTTTATATTACAGTTCACTTGAGTTGGTTTATATTGTATAAGTATGTATGTCCTGACTCGAGTGTTTTGTGTTTTGCTTTACGCTCGGGTCAGACTGGGTGATACAGCATTAGAGACTCGCCTTCGGAGTTGGTGCTTTTCTTAAAGATCCAGCTATCTATTTCATTTCAGTTATCTAGTTGATTCCAGTTATTCAGTTGATTCCAGTGTTGTATTCAGCTTTGTACTTGATTATTATATTGGAACTTCTATTGTATCTTTTATAACTTTGACGTATTTATACAGTAGCTTCATGAACTACTATCTCTTTTCTTCCACGGCATTATATTACTCTGTGTTTGTGATCTGTGATTTATTTATTTACCATATGTTCTGAGTTTTGCCAAATTTATATTTACAATTCGGTATGTTGAGCAATTCAAGTACGACATGTGCGGATGCGAATGGTTGAAAATATCGGGTCATAACATTTGGTATCAGAGCTTTGGCTCTAGGCAAATCTTAGCATATATAGTAAATTTATTTACAGAATCACTTTCATTCGAGTGTGAATCTCTTCCTTTTGACTCGGTTTCCTTTAAATTTTGGAACGTTCCCCTACGGTTCGAAATTTCATTCTTGTTCCCCAATATCCGTCTTCTTTGGACTTTGGAGTGTCCCATAACTCCACTTCGGATGATCTTTACAATGAGTCGCTGATTTCGCCAATCTTCGATTGATTTGTAAAGGGGGTGAAACTCCTTTACAATAGGCATTGATTCACCGGAGATTTTATACATCCTCGGTATAGATGCTGATATCTTTTGTCAAACCCGAATTCTATCTTTTGAGATCAAATGTAGACTTGCCCAGAATTCTACATCGATCTTATTATTTAAATCAAGGTTGACTCGGTTAAGGTTGCCCGCGATTTATATAAGCTTATCCATCTTCCTACTCTGTTGTTTAACCATCTTGTCTTTTGTTTCAAACTTATCTTCAAATCAGAATTTTCCTTGATTTGAGATAATCAAATTTGAATCTTTATCCTTGCTTTGAAAATCTATTCTTGTACAGTGTGTTGGTAAATCTATATCTAAAATGTTGTATATATTGTGTTGTTTGAGTTGTTGATGTTGATTTGGGTTTTCGATCGATTCGTCTGATCAACGCTATCGATAGGATCTCCAAAACGCTTGAACAGAGCAAATGGACACAGTATTGTTTTCAAACTTAGTAAATGGATAAATTTTGTATAATTATATGATATATATAAGTATAATTTCTGAATTTTGATAATTAATGGAATTGGATGTTAAGAAATAATATTTGACTTTGTATGTATTTATAACCATTGGCTTTAGTTTCATATATAAATAATAAAACATGGTTATAATTTAATTTGAAAATTAAAATGAATGTAAATCAAGAATTTGAGAATTTAATTTTCGATAATTTCGATCTTTGGTTTTAAAGTTTTAAAGGATATATTATTTAAAGTATTTCAAGTAGAAATTGTTTCAAAGAATTTTAATTGGTTAAATCAATGCACCTCTTTGTCGCTGGAAAATAAATTTGTGATGACTGCATCATCATCGATATTCATTTTCGAGTTTTGAAGTAAAGAGACCATTCTGTAGCCTTGCTACACTTTTTCTTTGGAGAATTAAATTGATTTGAATTTCTAAAATATGACTTGATTTATAATATATGTGATAAAAGATTTCAATCTGATTTGATATATACTATGTATATTTATTTATCTCTAAAATAGTTTGAATTTAATCGAAAATTTAGTTCCTAGATTTTATCTTAAGGGATAATTTCAATTACAAAATGCAACCAAAATTTTGAATAAATATGTAAGCTTGAGATAATTTAATTGGAATTTTTTTTTGTATAATATTCTTTTGCATTCCAATATAACTTACCTTAATTATTAAAAGTTAACTACATAGTTGGATAATATACAATATAAAAGGATTTTTATGAATCAAATTTGAGTGTTCATAATAAATGTTATATACTTAAATTTTAGTTATAAAAGATTAATAAAGGTAAATAGAATAAGAGTTAATTGAATACGTTAAAATATAAAATGCTGTTAAAGAAATTTATAAATAAATTGGAATAGCTATAATAAATGTACTTATGCTTAATATATGTGATGAGATATATTAAGTGGAAATATTTTTTAACAATAATTTAGAATAGAGGAGAATTAAATTTATTGAATAAATATGAGGATAATAAATGATTGTTCGAATTCATGATTTTAGAAATTGTTAAATTAGGATAATTGGATGAAAATAATTATTAATTTAAGTTGAAATTTTCATGGTTTTAAATTTATTATCCTATCCTGTTTTCCTTGTTTTCCCTGTCTCATTCCATTTCGAGGACGAAAAGTTTTGAGTGGGGAAGAGTGTAACATCCCATAATTTGTAAATATTTTAATTAAAATTTTATTTGAAAATTTTGATTTTAAAATCATTTAAAAATGAATTTCTGGAATTTTCCAATGTAAGTTGGAATTGTTTTATAATTTATTTTCCAAGTTCAACATAAATAAGCAATTTCTGAAATTTTATATTTTGGTCAACTCTGGTCAAATTTGAATTTCAGTTTTAATTTTTAAAATTTAATCTTTTTTTTGAAGCTGAATATAATTTTGATATTCGTGCTGCTTTTCGTTTCGTAAATTTCCGCTTTATACTATCTAAATAAGATAAAATACAACGTTTTACATGCAATTAATTTCTGTATTTTTATTTTAAATTTTTCCTATCCATCTTTTTTTTTATTTCTCTATTTATTTGTCTAGACTTTGATTGTATTTATTGGAATTTATTTGTTTATATCTTTTTATAAATGGCTGGTGAAAATCAAGGTTACACAAGCTACATTGTTTAAATTCTTACCTTTTTATTTCCTAACCTCATTATTAATTTTCTTGCCATTTCCTCCTTATTCCTAGCCATGAATTTCTCTACTCATAGCCATGCATATCCAGTTGAAATTCACATACAAAATTAATTTCCCATCTCTCATTTTCATTTGCATTTAAGAATAAAACATATATACATCTCTTTCTCCTTAATTTATGCCTTTTCCATTTCCTAGCATTCACTCTTTTACTTACCATCCAAACCATCATTTAGCCGTGTATTTCCTTTTGCCATTCACGTACAAGAATATTTCATTTTCATCTCAATATCCTCACTTTTCATTTGCATTTGGGAATAAAATATATACAAGATTCTTTTCCTTTAATGCAAAGGGCGACCTTTTATTTTCTTACCATTCAAGACTCCACTCCTTAGCCGTTTCTTCTTTTTTCTTCTATAGCCATGAATTACTCTTATCAAATCAAGTACAAGATTATTTCCCATTCACTCCTTTCTCATTTTATTTCTAGAAAATAATATGCAAAATCCATGGCTTCCTCTTCTTCTTCTTTTCCGCTCTTTTTTTCCTTTTATCTTTGTTTTCTCCATGTCTTGCTCGACCTCTACCATGCCTTAGCCGACCACTACACCATCTCCATCAACACCAACACCACCTCCTCAACTTCTCCTCCAATCTTGTAGTGACCCCTAGATGAGAATCCATCACCAAAGGCCTTGAAACCCTAGCCGAACTCCAAGATTTCATCTCCTTCCTCCAATTAGCCTCTGCCACACCACACTAACACCACCTACATGCCATGACCACAAACATCCCTAGCCGTGAGTTTGTGATGCCTAGACCCTACCCAAACCCAATGGCCGAGCCAAATAATCATAGGGCCGA
This sequence comes from Allium cepa, assembly GCA_030765085.1. Lineage (NCBI taxonomy): Eukaryota > Viridiplantae > Streptophyta > Magnoliopsida > Asparagales > Amaryllidaceae > Allium > Allium cepa. Next base: position 123,382,747 of record CM060940.1, on the reverse strand, counting down.
GCCCATATTGCTTGTGACCTTCCAATTTCCAAGCTTTTTTCCTTCCTAGTGTTTGTAACTTGCTTCTCTTCAAATTCCAAGCCATAGCCGAGCCTAGCATGCTTTTAACCCTTCAGGGCCGAGCATAGGATGATGTTGGTCAAGCCATTTTATAGTGGCCGAGCCACTTGATTGATTTAAAGAGAGGTTATGTCACTTTGGCTCCTATTTCTTCCATTGTTTAATTTAAAATCCTTTGTATTGAATATATACTTATGTGTTTATGTATTTGTCCATGAACAAGATATGGATCTTGGCTCTCTTTTCACTCAAATTTGCATCGTGCTTTGTCGTGCCTTTTCGTGCTTTGTGAAGTTTAGATTTGTATTTGAATTCGATCTCTATCTTTTAAAAGGTGAGTTATTCACTCTAGACATTACATACTTATATGATTGTGAAATGATGACAAGTGAGTTGAATAAATAAATATGCTATGTTCATACCTGCCTGTGATATGTTTATATGATGTTAAATTTTGTTTATATATCTGTTACATCATCTAATATGGTATTATATGCTATACTATTATTTTATTCCCTGTTTATCACACTGCAAGTTCCCTATCACTATAGGTTGAAATGATACATACTCGAACGAACTTTAGAATTAGGAAAACCAATATGAGCTAAAATGATAGGCTCGAGTGATTTCTATTGTATTGATTTTGACCTGGGATTGTGGGTTTGAAATGATAGAACCCGGATTTTCTTTTTAAATTACGGATTGAAATGATACATATCAGTATCACTTGACCTAGGTTAGAAAATTATATACAAACCCATGGATAAATTTTAAAATAATATTTCCCTAAAAACTATTAAGTATTTTTGGATTTTAAATATACGAAATTTTAACTAAAAATTTGATTTAATGGTTTAAATTGTAAAGGTGTATTGGTTCTTCTATAAGTTAAATTTTATAAGTTAATAATAGGTTTTAAGTTGAATGAAAGATCTTTATTGATGACAAATAACTTAATAATTGAGTTTGACCTAATATGGAAGTTGTAATTTAACCTAGAATTGTTATGAATTTTACTTTATGAAATGGACATGGTTTGTGTAATAAATAATGTATATTGAACTGGTAAAATGGAATACAGTTTAAGTGGACATTTTGTAATAAAATTTATTAACTAGAAAATCATAGTTAATTGATGTCTAAATAAATAGATCTATAAAGAAAATTTGAATGTTATATTAACTATGATGAAATATTCTTTTGTGAAATGTTATGTTTTGTGAGATAAATAGCTATGATTTTAGAATGGAAAAATGTGTCTTAAGTTATGACTTAATAGGATAATTGGAAATTTGGTTTTTAAATGAAAATTTTAAGTTAATTAAATAAATGGAAATTTAGTTTTATTTATGAAATGGGAATTATAAAATAAATTGTTAAGTTGTTTGTTGAAATAAGAGTTTAGTAAAATAATGCGTTTTGACTTATAAATGAATTATAGTTAAATTGGATATTTAACTATAGAAATTTATTCTACTTAATCATAAGTTAAATGATATCCAAATGAATATTTTCTAAAGTATGAAATATGATTTTTATAAGTTAAAATGACTAAAAATTGAAATTTTATTATGGCTGAAATGTCAGTATAAAATCTTGAATTTTATTGGTAGCACTTCAGAAATGCTGTGGATTTCGGATAGCATTTGCTAAGTGCTATAAATTCTGAAACTTAACTAGGTTCTGAAATAACTAAATACCTATTACAGCACTTTAAAAGTGCCGTTGTTTCTCAATTTAAACTATTTCTGAAAATAACTAAATAACTATTACAACACTTTATAGGTGCTGCTGTTTCTGAATTTGACAATGTTTTTGAAATACTAATATATCTACTGTAACACTTTATAAGTGCCGTTGAAGCTGAAATTTACAATGTATTGGAAATTTTGTAATTAAATGAATGAACTTAGAAATGCTACAACTTTGAAATGAATATTATTTGACATTTAATTTAAATGTTTTAAATAAATATGTTCAAAGTGTTTGGTTTCAGAGTTGTTATAACTTGAAAGTATTATGGCTTTGGAAATGAAATTATTTGAAATTGTAGTTAATTAAGAATTGTCTTTAAATATACTAATTTGAAGCCTATTGAAACTGAAGATTTAAGAATACGACTTTATAAAGTTGTTTGGTTACGATGATTTAAAGGAATATTTCAAGTTCAATAAATTGAAGGAAATATTCAGTGATTTGAAAATTTGGGTTTTATTTAAATGATATATTGATTTGGTTTTGAAATGAAATAATATAGTATTAGTTTTGAAATGGATATTAAATTTGAAAGCATATGGATTTGGAAATATTACCATTTGTGAGAATGGATATTATTTTGGAAAGTAATGGTATTTGATTTTTAAATGGTTTTGGAATAGAAACATTTTGAAATAAATATCCATGGGTTATAATAACGGTTGGTTGCTAAAGAGATCGGGATCGGATATGGGCATACTCTCCGTCGATGCCTAAAACCACTTTAACGACCGTGTACGCGGTGGAGATTCCAGAATGAAATAGGATGGTGGCAGCGTTTCCTTGAGGTATGAACGTGGACCCGACTCCCATGAGTTGGCATAAGGTGTCTAAAACAGGAGCGATTACTGGCCAATGAGCTCGCTCCTCTGATCGGACACACTTCTTCGATGTTATATTCTGACTTTGAGATTGATTTGGTAGCCACTTTTGATTCTTTGATTTTTGGGGTGTGGCTCATAGTGGGCGGAGTAGCTGCTATGCGTTACCACTAGTCCGAATAGCAATTGGTATTTCTACCCTGACATTGCCTAATTATGCTATGTCACCTACTCTAGCGAGCCTTGTACGAGTTTGTTTTGTGTCATACCTATGGAGTAGCTTCTCGTAGCCTCCCGATCAGGAGGTATGTAGGTACTGTGTAGACTATTGGCATGATTATGTATTATGGTGGAAAATGTAAATCCTTAATGCTATTTAAAAGTAAGTTTATTTTACTATAGATGTTATTATAAAAGAGAAATACTACTACATAGTAAATAGTTTAACGGATCCTTAAAGGATGGGCGGTCCCAAGAATCCTTTAAGTTACTTGTACCTTATATTACAGTTCACTTGAGTTGGTTTACATTGTATAAGTATGTGTGTCTTGACTCGAGTCTTTTGTGTTTTGCTTTACGCTCGGGTCAGACTGGGTGATACAACATTAGAGACTCGCCTTCGGAGTTGGAGCTTTTCTTAAAGATCCAACTATCTATTTCATTTCAGTTATCCAGTTGATTCCAGTTATTCAGTTGATTCCAGTGTTGTATTCAGCTTTTTACTTGATTATTATATTGGAACTTATGTTGTATCTTGTATAACTTTGATGTATTTATACAGTAGCTTCATGAACTACTATCTCTTTTCTTCCACCGCATTATATTACTCTGTGTTTGTGATCTTTGATTTATTTATTTACTATATGTTCTGAGTTTTGCCAAATTTATATTTACATTTTGGTATTTTGAGCAATTCAAGTCCGACATGTGCAAATGTGAATGGTTGAAAATATCGGGTCGTAACATTTGGTATCAGAGCTTTGGCTCTAGGCAAATCTTAGCATATATAGTAAATTTATTTACAGAATCACTTTCATTCGAGTGTGAATCTCTTTCTTTTGACTCGGTTTCCTTTGAATTTTGGAACGTTCGCTGCGGTTCCAAATTTTATTCTTGTTCCCCACTATCCGTCTTTGTGTCCCATAACACCACTTTTGACGATCTTTACAATGAGTTGGTGGTTTCGCCAATCTTCGATTGATTTGTAAAGGGGGTGAAACTCCTTTACAATAGGCATTGATTCACCGGAGATTTTACATATCCTCGGTTTAGATGCTGATATCTTTTGTCAAACCCGAATTCAATCTTTTGAGATCAAATGTCTACTTTCCCAGAATTCTACATCGATCTTATTCTTTAAATCAAGGTTGACCCGGTTAAGGTTGCCCACGATTTATATAAGCTTATCCATCTTCCTACTCCGTTGTTTAACCATCTTGTCTTTTGTTTCGAACTTATCTTCAATCAGAATTTTCCTTGATTTGAGCTAATTAAATTTGAATCTCTATCCTTGCTTTGAAAATCTATTCATGTATAGTGTGTTGGTAAATCTATATCTAAAATGTTGTATATATTTTGTCGTTTGTGTTGTTGATGTTGATTTGGATTTTCGATCGATTCGTTTGATCAATGCTATCGATAGGTTCTCCAAAACACTTGAACAGAGCAAACAGACACAGTATTGTTTTCAAACTTAGTAAATGGATAAATTTTGTATAATTATATGATATATATAAGTATAATTTCTGAATTTTGATAATTAATGTAATTGGATGTTAAGAAATAATATTTGACTTTGTATGTATTTATAACCATTGCCTTTAGTTTCGTATATAAATAATAAAACATGGTTATAAATTAATTTTGAAATTAAAATGAATGTAAATCAAGAATTTGAGAATTTAATTTTCGATGATTTCAAACTTTGGTTTTAAAGTTTTAAAGGATATATTATTTAAAGTATTTCAAGTAGAAATTGTTTCAAAGAATTTTAATTGGTTAAATCAGTGCTCTTCTTTGTCGCTGAAAAATAATTTTGATAATTTTGATGATGACTGCAGCATCATCGATATTCATTTTCGAGTTTCGAAGTGAAGTGACCATTCTATTGCCTTGCTACACTTTTTACTTGGAGAATTAAATTGATTTGAATTTCTAAAATATGACTTGATTTATAATATATGTCATAAAAGATTTAAATCTGATTTGATGTATACTATGTATATTTATTTATCTCTAAAATAGTTTGAAGTTAATCGGAAATTTAATTCCTGGATTTTATCTTAAATGATAATTTCAATTACAAAATGCAACCAAAATTTTGAATAAATATGTAAGCTTGAGATAATTGAATTGGAAAATTTTATTTGTATAATATTCTTTTGCATTCCAATATAACCTACCTTAATTATTAAAAGTTAACAATATAATTGGATAATATACAACATAAAAGGATTTTTATAAATAAAATTTGAGTGTTCATAATAAATGTTATACACTTAAATTTTAGGTACAAAAGGTTAATAAAGGTAAATAGAATAAGAGTTAATTGAATAAGTTATAATATAAAATGGTGTTAAAGGAATTTATAATAAATTGGAATAGCTATAATAAATGTAATTACACTTAATATATGTGATGAGATATATTAAGTGGAATTTATTTTAATAATAATTTAGAATAGTGGAGAATTAAATTTGTTGAATAAATATGAGGATAATAAATGATTGTTCGAATTCATGATTTTAGAAATTGTTAAATTAGGATAATTGAATGAAATCAATTATTAATTTAAGTTGAAATTTTCATGGTTTTAAATTTATTATCCTATCTTGTTTTCCTTGTTTTTTCTGTCTCATTCCTTTTCGAGGATGAAAAGTTTTGAGTCGGAAAGAGTGTAATAGCCCATAATTTTGTGAATATTTTAATTAAAATTTTGTTGAAAACTTTGATTTTAAAATCATTTAAAAATGAATTTTTGGAAACTTCCAATGTAAGTTGGAATTTGTTTATAATTTATTTTCCAAGTTCAATAAAAATAAGCAGTTTCTGAAATTTTATATTTTGGTCAACTCTGGTCAAATTTGAATTTCAGTTTAAATTTTTAAATTTTAATCTTTTTCTTTAAAGCAGAATATAATGTTGATATTCGTGCCGCTTTCCGTTTCGTAAAATTCCGCTTTATACTTTTTAAATTAGATAAAATACAGCATTTTACATGCAATTAATTTCTGTATTTTTATTTTATATTTTTTCTATCCATCTCTTTGTTTTATTTCTCTATTTATATGTCTAGACTTTTATTGTATTTATTGGAATTTATTTGTTTATATCGTTTTATAAAAGGCTGGAGAAAATGAAGGGGACACATGCTACATTGTTTAAATTCTTACCTTTTTATTTCCTAACCTCATTATTAATTTTCTAGCCATTTCCTCCTCATTCCTAGCCATGAATTTCTCTAATCATAGCCGTGCATGTCCGGTTGAAATTCACATACAAAATTTATTTCTCATCTCTCATTTTCATTTGCATTTAAGAATAAAACATATATACGTCTCTTTCTCTTTAATTTATGCCTTTTCCATTTCCTAGCATTCACTCTTTTACTTGCCATCCAAACCATCTTTTAGCTGTGTATTTCCTTTTGCCATTCACGTACAAGAATATTTCATTTTCATCTCAATATCCTCATTTTTCATTTGCATTTGAGAATAAAATATATACAAGATTCATTTCCTTTAATGCAAAGGGTGACTTTTTATTTTCTTACCATTCAAGACTCCACTCCTTAGCCGTTTCTTCTTTTTCCTTCTATAGCCGTGAATTACTCTTATGAAATCACATACAAGATTATTTCCCATTCACTCCTTTCTCATTTTATTTCTAGAAAATAATATACAAGATCAATGGCTTCCTCTTCTTCTTTTTTTCCATTCTTTTTTTCCTTTTCTCTTTGTTTTCTCCATGTCTTGCTCGGCCTCTACCCTGCCTTAGCCGACCACTACACCATCTCCATCACCACCAACACCACCTCCTCATCTTCTCCCCCGATCTTGCTGTGACCCCTAGATGAGAATCCATCACCAAAGGCCTTGAAACCCTAGCCGAACTCCTAGATTTCATCTCCTTCCTCCAATTAGCCTCTGCCACACCACACTAACACCACCTACATGCCATGACATGACCACAAACATCCCTAACCGTGATTTTGTGATTTCTAGCCCTACCCAAACCCAATGGGGGAGCCAAATAAGCATAGGGCCGAGCCCATATTGCTTGTGACCTTCCAATTTCCAAGCATTTTGCCTTCCTAGTGTTTGTAACTTTCTTCTCTTCAAATTCCAAGCCATAGCCGAGCCTAGCATGCTTTTAACCCTTCATGGCCGAGCATAGGATGATGTTGGTCAAGCCATTTTGTAGTGGCTGAGCCACTTGATTGATTTAAAGAGAGGTTATGTCATTTTGGCTCCTATTTCTTCCATTGTTTCATTTATCATCCTTTGTATTGAATATATACTTATGTGTTTGTGTATTTGTCCATGAACAAGATATGGATCTTGGCTCTCTTTTCACTCAAGTTTGCAATGTGCTTTGTCATGCCTTTTCGTGCTTTGTGGAGTTTAGATTTCTGTTTGAATTCGATCTCTATCTTTTAAAAGGTGAGTTATTCACTTAAGACATTACGTACTTATATGATTGTGAAATGATGACAAGTGAGTTGAATAAATTAATATGCTATATTCATACCTACCTGTGATATGTTTATATGATGTTAAATGTTGTTTACATATCTGTTACATCATCTGATATGATATTATATGCTATACTGTTATTTTATTCCCTGTTTATCACACTACAAGTTCCCTATCACTATAGGTTGAAATGATACATACCCAAACGGACTTTAGAATAAGGAAAATCATTATGAGCTAAAATGATATGCACGAGTGATTTCTATTGTATCTATTTTGACTTGGGATTACGGGTTTGAAATGATAGAACCCGGATTTTCTTTTTAAATTACCGATGGAAATGATACATATCTGTATCACTTGACCTAGGTTAGAAAATTATATACAGACCCACGAATAAATTTTAAATTAATATTTCCCTAAAAACTATGAAGTATTTTTGGATTTTAAATATACAAAATTTTAACTAAAAATTTGATTTAATGGTTTAAATTGTAATGGTGTATTGGTTCTTCTATAAGTTAAATTTTATAAGTCATTAATTGGTTTTAAGTTGAATTAAAGATCTTTATTGATGATAAATAACTTAATAATTGAGTTGGACCTAATATGGAAGTTGTAAATTTAACCTAGAATTGTTATGAATTTTACTTTATGAAATGGACATGGTTTGTGTAATAAATAATGTATTTTGAACTAGTAAAATGGAATACAGTTTAAACGGGCATTTTGTAATAAAATTTATTTAACTAGAAAATCAAAGTTAATTGATGTCTAAATTAATAGATCTATAAAGAAAATTTGATTGTTATATTAACTATGATAAAATATCCTTTTGTGAAATGTTATGTTTTGTAAGATAAATAGCTATGACTTTAGAACGGAAAAATGAATCTTAAGTTATGACTTAACTGGATAATTGCAAATTTGCTTTTTAAATGAAATTTTTAAGTTAGTTAAATAAATGGAAATTTAGTTTTATTTGTGAAATGGGAATTATAAAATAAAGTGTTAAGTTGTTTGTCGAAATAAGAGTTAAGTAAAATAACGCGTTTTGACTTATAAATGAACTATAGTTAAATTGGATATTTAATTATAGAAATTTATTCTACTTAATCATAAGTTAAATGATATCCAAATGAATATTTTCTAAAGCGTGAAATATGATTTTTATAAGTTAAAATGACTACAAATTGGAATTTTATTGTGGCTGAAATGTTAGTATAAAATCTGGAATTTTTATTGGTAGCACTTCAGAAATACTGTGGTTTTAGGATAACATTTGCCAAGTGCTATAAATTCTAAAACTTAACTAGGTTTTGAAATAACTAAATACCTATTACAACACTTTAGAAGTGCCGTTGTTTCTGAATTTAAACTATTTCTGAAAATAACTAAATAACTATTACAGCACTTTATAAGTGCTGCTGTTTTTGAATTTGACAATGTCTTTGAAATACTAATATATCTACTGTAACACTTTATAAGTTTGTTGTAGCTGAAATTTAAAATGTATTGGAAATTTTATAATTACATTAATGAACTTAGAAATGCTACAACTTTGAAATGAATATTATTTGACATTTAGTTCAAATGTTTTAAATAAATATGTTCAAAGTGTTTGGTTTCAGAGTTGTTATAACTTGAAAGTATTATGGCTTTGGAAATGAAATTATTTGAAATTGTAGTTAATTAAGAACTGTTTTTAAATATACTAATTTGAAGCTTATTGAAACTGAATATTTAAAAATATGACTTTATAAAGTTGTTTGGTTAAGACGATTTAAAGGAATATTTCAAGTTTAATAAATTGAAGGAAATATTCAGTGATTTGAAAATTAGGGTTTTATTTAAATGATATATTGATGTGGTTTTGAAATGAAATAATATAGTATTTCGTTTTGAAATGGATATTAAATTTGAAAGCATATGGATTTGGAAATATTACCATTTGTGAGAATGGATATTATTTTGGAAAGTAATGGTATTTGATTTTTAAATGGTTTTCGAATAGAAATGTTTTGAAATAAATATCCATGGGTTATAATAACGGTTGGTTGTTAAAGAGATTGGGATCAGAAATTGGCATACTATCTGTCGATACCTAAAACCACTTTAACGACCATGTACGCGGTGGAGTTTCCAGAATGAAGTAGGATGGTGGCAGCGTTTGTTTGAGGTATGAACACGGACCCGACTCCCGTGAGTTGGCACAAGGTGGATAAAACAAGACCTATTCCGGGCCAATGAGCTCGCTCCTTTGATCGGACACACTCCTTCGATATTATATTCTGACTTTGAGATTGATTTGGTAGCCACTTTTGATTCTTTGATTTTGGGGGTATGGCTCAAGGTGGGTGGTAGTAGCTGCAATGCGTTACCACTAGTTCGAATAGCAATTGGTATATCTACTTTGGCATTGCCTAGTTGTGCCGTGTCACCTACCCTAGCGAGCCTTGTACGAGTTTGTTTTGTGTCGTACCTATAGAGTAGCTTATCGTAGCCTCCCGATCAGGAGGTACACAGGTACCGTATAGACTATTGGCACTATTATGTATTATGGTGGAAAATGTAAATCCTTAATGCTATTTAAAAGTAAGTTTATTTTACTATAGACATTATTATAATAGCAAAATATTACTACATAGTAAATATTTAATGGTTCCTTAGAGGATGGGCGGTCCCAAGCGTCCTTTAAGTTACTTGTACCTTATATTACAGTTCACTTGAGTTGGTTTACATTGTATAAGTATGTATGTCCTGACTCGAGTGTTTTGTGTTTTGCTTTACGCTCGGGTCAGACTGGGTGATATAGCATTAGAGACTCGCCTTTGGAGTTGGAGTTTGCTTGAAGATCCAACTATCCATTTCATTTCAGTTATCCAGTTGATTCCAGTTATTCAGTTGATTCCAGTGTTGTACTCAGCTTTGTACTTGATTATAATATTGGAACTTCTATTGTAACTTGTATAACTTTGACGTATTTATACAGTAGCTTCATGAACTACTATCTCTTTTCTTCCACTGCATTATATTACTCTGTGTTTGTGATCTGTGATTTATTTATTTACTATATGTTCTGAGTTTTGCCAAATTTATATTTACAATTCGGTATGTTGAGCAATTCAAGTACGACATGTGCGGATGCGAATGGTTGAAAATATCGGGTCGTAACATTCGGTATCATAGCTTTGGCTCTAGGCAAATCTTAGCATATATAGTAAATTTATTTACAGAATCACTTTCATTCGAGTGCGAATCTCTTCCTTTTGATTCGGTTTCCTTTAAATTTTGGAACGTTCCCTGCGGTTCGAAATTTCATTCTTGTTCCCCAATATCCGTCTTCTTTGGACTTTGGGGTGTCCCATAACTCCACTTCGGATGATCTTTACAATGAGTCGCTAGTTTCGCCAATCTTCGATTGATGTAAAAGGGGGTGAAACTCCTTTACAATAGGCATTGATTCACCGGAGATTTTATATATCCTCGGTATAGATGCTGATATCTTTTGTCAAACCCGAATTCTATATTTTGAGATCGAATGTAGACTTGCCCAGAATTCTACATCGACCTTATTCTATAAATCAAGGTTGACCCGGTTAAGGTTGCCCGCGATTTATATAAGCTTATCCATCTTCCTACACTGTTATTTAACCATCTTGTCTTTTGTTTCGAACTTATCTTCAAATCAAAATTTTCCTTGATTTGAGTTAATCAAATTTGAATCTCTATCCTTGCTTTGAAAATCTATTCCTGTATAGTGTGTTGGTAAATCTATATCTAAAATGTTGTATATGTTATGCTGTTTGAGTTGTTGATGTTGATTTGGGTTTTCGATCGATTCGTCTGATCGACGCTATCGATAGGATCTCCAAAACACTTGAGCAGAGCAAATGGACACCGTATTGTTTTCAAACTTAGTAAATGGATAAATTTTGTATAATTATATGATATATATAAGTATAATTTCTAAATTTTGATAATTAATGGAATAGGATGTTAAGAAATAATATTTGACTTTGTATGTATTTATAACCATTGGCTTGAGTTTCATATATAAATAATAAAACATGGTTATAAATTAATTTGGAAATTAAAATGAATGTAAATCAAGAATTTGAGAATTTAATTTTCGATGATTTCAAACTTTGGTTTTAAAGTTTTAAAGGATATATTATTTAAAGTATTTCAAGTAGAAATTGTTTTAAAGAATTTTAGTTGGTTAAATCAGTGCTCTTCTTTGTCGCTGGAAAATAATTTCGGTGATGACTGCAGCATTATCGATTTTCATTTTCGAGTTTCGAAGTGAAGAGACCATTCCTTAGTCTTGCTACACTTTTTCTTTAGAGAATTAAATTGATTTGAATTTCTAAAATATGACTTGATTTATAATATATGTGATAAAAGATTTAAATCTGATTTGATATATACTATGTATATTTATTTATCTTTAAAATAGTTTGAAGTTAATTGAAAATTTAATTCCTGGATTTTATCTTAAAGGATAATTTCAATTACAAAATGCAACCAAAATTTTGAATAAATATGTTAGCTTGAGATAATTGAATTGGAAATTTTATTTGTATAATATTCTTTTGCATTCCAATATAACTTAGCTTAATTATTAAAAGTTAACTATATAATTGGATAATACACAATATAAAAGGATTTTTGTAAATAAAATTTAAGCGTTCAAAATAAATGTTATACACTTAAATTTTAGTTATAAAAGATTAATAAAGGTAAATAGAATAAGAGTTAATTGAATAAGTTACAATATAAAATGTTGTTAAAGGAATTTATAAATAAATTGGAATAGCTATAATAAATGTAATTATACTTAATATATGTGATGAGATATATTAATTGGAATTTTTTTAATAATAATTTAGAATATAGGTGAATTAAATTTATTGATTAAATATGAGGATAATAAATGATTGCTCGAATTCATGATTTTAGATATTTTTAAATTTGGATAATTGGATGAAATCAATTATTAATTTAAGTTGAAATTTTCATGGTTTTAAATTTATTATCCTATCTTGTTTTCCTTGTTTTCCCTGTCTCGTTCTTTTTCGAGGACGAAAAGTTTTGAGTGGGGAAGAGTGTAACAGCCCATAATTTTGTAAATATTTTAATTAAAATTTTATATGAAAACTTTGATTTTAAAATAATTTAAAAATTAATTTCTAGAATTTTCCAATGTAATTTGGAATTTGTTTATAAATTATTTTCCAAGTTCGATAAAAATAAGTAATTTTTGAAATTTTATATTTTGGTCAGATCTGGTCAAATTTGAATTTTAGTTTAAAATTTTAAATTTTAATCTTTTTCTTTGAAGCAGAATATAATTTTGATATTTATGCTGCTTTCCATTTCGTAAAATTCCGCTTTATACTTTTTAAATTAGATAAAATACGGCGTTTTACATGCAATTAATTTCTGTATTTTTATTTTATATTTTTCCTATCCATCTTTTTTTTATTTCTCTATTTATTTGTCTAGACTTTTATTGTATTTATTTGAATTTATTTGTTTATATCTTTTTATAAATGGCTGGAGAAAATCAAGGGGACACACGCTACATTGTTTAAATTCTTGCCTTTTTATTTCCTTACCTCATTATTAATTTTCTAGCCATTTCCTCCTCATTCCTAGCCATGAAATTCTCTACTCATAGCAGTGCATATCCAGTTGAAATTCACAAACAAAATTTATTTCTCATATCTCATTTTCATTTGCATTTAAGAATAAAACATATATACGTCTCTTTCTCCTTAATTTATTCCTTTTCCGTTTCCTAGCATTCACTCTTTTACTTGCCATCCAAACCATCTTTTAGCCGTATATTTCCTTTTGCCATTTACATAAAAGAATATTTCATTTTCATCTCAATATCCTCATTTTTCATTTGCATTTGAGAATAAAATATATACAAGATTCTTTTCCTTTAATGCAAAGGATGACTTTTTATTTTCTTACCTTCAAGACTCCACTCCTTAGCCATTTCTTGTTTTTTCTTCTATAGCCGTGAATTACTCTTGTCAAATCACGTACAAGATTATTTCCCATTCACTCCTTTCTCATTTTATTTCCAAAAAATAATATGCAAGTTCCATGGCTTCCTCTTCTTCTTTTTTTATATTCTTTTTTTCCTTTTCTCTTTGTTTTCTCCATGTCTTGCTCGGCCTCTACCATGCCTTAGCCGAACACTACACCATCTCCATAACCCACCTCCTCATCTTCTCCTCCAATCTTGCAGTGACCCCTAGATGAGAATCCATCACCAAAGGCCTTGAAACCCTAGCCGAACTCCTAGATTTCATCTCCTTCCTCCAATTAGCCTCTGCCACACTACACTAACACCACCTACATGCCATGCCATGACCACAAACATCCCTAGCCGTGAGTTTGTGATGCCTAGACCCTACCCAAACCCAATGGCCAAGCCAAATAAGCATAGGGCCAAGCCCATATTGCTTGTGACCTTCCGATTTCCAAGCTTTTTGCCTTCCTAGTTTTTGTAACTTGCTTCTCTTCAAATTCCAAGCCATAGCCGAGCCTAGCATGCTTTTAACCCTTAATGGCCGAGCATAGGAAGATGTTGGTCAAGACATTTTGTAGTGGCCGAGCCACTTGATTGATTTAAAGAGAGGTTATGTCACTTTGGCTCCTATTTCTTCCATTGTTTAATTTATAATCCTTTGTATTGAATATATACTTATGTGTTTGTGTATTTGTCCATAAACAAGATATGGATCTTGGCTCTCTTTTCACTCAAGTTTGCATCATGCTTTGTCGTGCCTTTTCGTTCTCTGTGTAGTTTAGATTTGTGTTTGAATTCGATCTCTATCTTTTAAAATGTGAGTTATTCACTCTAGACATTACGCACTTATATGATTGTGAAATGATGACAAGTGAGTTAAATAAATTAATATGCTATGTTCATACCTGGCCGTGATATGTTTATATGATGTTAAATGATGTTTATATATCTGTTACATCATCTGATATGATATTATATGCTATACTATTATTTTATTCCTTGTTTATCACACTGCAAGTTCCCTACCACTTTGGGTTGAAATGATACATATCTGAATGGACTTTAGAATAAGGAAAGTCATTATGAGCTAAAATGATAGGCTCCAGTGATTTCTATTGTATTTATTTTGACTTGGGATTGCAGTTTTGAAATGATAGGACCTGAATTTTCTTTTTAAATTACGGACCGAAATGATGCATATCTGTATCACTTGACCTAGGTTAGAAAATTATATACAGACCCATGGATAAAATTTAAAATAATATTTCCCTAAAAAATATTAAGTATTTTTGGATTTTAAATATATGAAATTTTAACTAAAAAATTTGATTGAATGGTTTAAATTGTATAGATGTATCGGTTCTTCTATAAGTTAAATTTTATAAGTTAATAATTGGTTTTAAGTTGAATTAAAGATCTTTATTGATGATAAATAACTTAATAATTGAGTTTGACCTAATACGGAAGTTGTAGATTTAACCTAGAATTGTTATGAATTTTACTTTACGAAATAGACGTGGTTTGTGTAATAAATAATGTATTTTGAACAGGTAAAATGGAATACAGTTTAAGTGGACATATTGTAATAAAATTTATTTAACTAGAAAATCATATTTAATTGATGTCTAAATAAATAGATCTATAAAGAAAATTTGATTGTTATATTAACTATGATAAAATATTCTTTCATGAAATGTTATGTTTTGTAAGATAAATAGCTATGACTTTAGAACGGAAAAATGTATCTTAAGTTTCGATTTAACTGGATAATTGGAAATTTGGTTTTTAAATGAAATTTTTATGTTAATTAAATATATGGAAATTTTATTTTATTTGTGAAATGGGAATTATAAAATAAAGTGTTAAGTTGTTTGTTGAAATAAGAGTTAAGTAAAACAATGCGTTTTGACTTATAGATGAATTATAGTTAAATTGGATATTTAATTATAGAAATTTAATCTACTTAATCATAAGTTAAATGATATCCAAATGTGTGACATCCCGGAATTTTTGACAATATCAATTTGATAATCTGTATTAAAAATTAAATTGATATTGATAATTTTGCTAATAACAATTCAAATTGATTTAATAATCTTCATTAATAAAATATTTAATTGGTAGATTTTATTTTTTTCAGCTAATAAATTGGTTTCTATTTTTATTATAAATATATGGTTTATATTGTAAATAGATTAGCTTTGTTTTAAATTTAATAAATAAAGCATATTCTCTAATTCTAATATTTTTAGTAATTTGAAAATTTGTTTTTATTTAATATAAAGCTTTTTAAAGTTATTGAATAAATGAATCATGATTTAAAATTCTAATTTGGAAATTTTGATTTTGTTTAATTATAAGTTTTACAAAGCTATTTAATAAATAATTAAGTATATGATTTTAAATTGTTAAGAAAGATGTTTTAATGTTTAAAATGATTTTGGCCTAAGTTTTAAATTTAAATTAATTAAAAAAAACGAGTGGTTTTGTTTTCTTTTTAAAATATAGCTTAATAAAATAAGTAATTTATTAATAAAGAAATAATTTATTTTATAGTTATTTAAATTTGATAATGAGTCATTTCTAAAAATAATATTAACAATGTATTGTTTTACAATTTGGTTTTGAATAAAAATAGCATTTGTTATTTCAAATTTAATTTGTATTTATAACTTGATTTTTAAATATTAGATTTTTGAATTGATTTGAATTTGAATATAAAGTTTTAAATTCCAAAGTATAGATTTTTAATTTGTTTTGATTTTTATATGCATAAGCTTTATTTATAAGCATAATTTGTTTTTATTTCTTTTATAAATTTATATACATATTAAATACTACTTAACAAATTAATTAGGCATAACTATTATATTAACATTTAAATTAAAATACTAATTACTTTTATAAAGGACATGTGTTGATTTCTTAAAGCATCATTTAACAAATGTTAAAAGATAAACACCCTAAACTGACAAATGTTGAAATTTATACAAGTGTCACATTTTGTTTTAATTTTCTTTTATTTTATAAAATCTGAAAATATGCCTATATAAGTACACATTTTTCACTCTTGTTTCCTTTTCTCATTTCCTAATCAAAAGAAAACTTCAACCTTTCTCATGCATCAGTAAAATTCCTCATACCAAAAACCTGCAAATTCCAAATCTGCATTTTCTGTAATCTAGAAAATTGTTTCTCTTCATATAAATCTTCAAAACCCAAAATCAAAACCCCTCATATCAATGAATCCTGTAAAATACTCTTCAACAAAGAATCCAGAAATCATGTTCAATACAAAATCAAAACTCCTCATTATCAAAATTCTAAATCCCAGTAATCATCTTCAAAAAGCAAACCTGCACTTTTATAAAATCTGCACATCTTCAAAATGAAAGCCTGTTCAAAAGCAAATTCAAAAGAAACTTAAGGATTCAAAGTATCAAAAGACATTTTGTTTCCAGCAACTCTTTTTCAAAAGCATTTTTATATGGAAACTCTGTTTTGCATCATTTTCTCTGCAATCTGGAAGCTCTGCCTTCTTCTAAAAATATGTGAGTAACTTTTTAAAAATTTAAAAGTTAAAAATTTGTTGCATGCTAGTATACTGAAATGAATAAGTATTGCATATGTTTATAATTAAATGTCTGGTGTGAAAATGTATTTGTATGCATGCTGTTTAAATTGCCTTGTTCTGTTTTGTTTTCCTGGCACAAGTTTTTATTAAAAATCCTTATTTTCTTTAATTAGTTTCAGCTAGAATGCAATTTACAAATCAAAGTTGTTGATTTACCTTAGGTTAATATTTAAAGATTTTAAGTAAGTTGAAATATAAGCATGATGGTCTCTTGAAACATATAAAACATCAATGCATGTTGATATAATCAAAACTCATACTGTATAATTTATAAATTCAGTATTGTAGATTGAATACATTAATTAAATCATGATTTTTAAATCAAGAATTAGGATTTTTAGAATTAGGTTGAAGGTGTAGTGTGGTATTGAACTAAAAAGTGAATATTTGGTTTTTCTGATGATCTATGTATAGAGAGGGCTCGGGGTTCTTCCAGGTGATGGAGGAGGGTTAGAAGTTGCTAGGTATAATAGTTGTTGTTGATGAAAATCATGGGGGAAGATGCAGCTGTGAGATTTCCTTTTTAACCCTAGTTTTGACTTGAAATAATGAATCGATCACAACAGTTAGTGTGACTGATCGAGTGCTTCAGATTTTTGGGTAGTGGAAGCTTGGACTTATGCAAGGTCAGGGCCGGAAATGTAGTACTTCTGGTGATCGGAGAATGAACGGTGATGAATTTCCAGGTTTGGGTTGGTGATGTTTTCAGCTGTTCCAGGTTTTAGAATTTGTGCTCGAATTTGATTTTTGGGTGATGGACTCAAATCGATGATCGTGATGGGGTGCTGAGTGTTTTCTGGTGTGTAGTGATCATCGCTGATAATTAGTGGTGGCCGGAACCACCGTGCGTATGCACAGTGATGAGATATGTCCGATGATGTTTTGGTTAAGTTTTGGAAACATGGGAAGTTGCTTGAGTTGCTCGAAGTTGTGGGGTAGTTGGCTCGGGGAGGATGGGTTGTAGACTCAAAGTTTATTTGTGGTGACTCGGGTTTTCAGTGTTTTCTGGTTTTACAGAAAACCTGTAATATCAGTTTTTAAAACCTGAAGCTTTTTAATGTAAAAGAAAGTTTAAACCTAGTTTTAGATCCAAGTTTGAAATTTTAGAATCCATGTTTAAATTTAAAATCTCAGTTTTAAATAATAATAAAATAAATAAAGTTAAACTTGAAATTGTTAAACTATTTTAAAATAGTAAGTAGTTGAAATTTTAGAAATTGAAGTTTTAAAATATGAGCAAGTTTAAAGTGAGGTTTAAATCAGGAAATCAAAGATTAAATATGAATTTCAGTTTTGAAATAAAAGAAGTTTTTAAATTTGAAAGATTTAAACAAAGTATAAATTTAAATTATTGAATTTAAAAATGAATTTAGTTTAAACTCTTATGAATTTTTGTTATAAGACAAGCACTTGTTTGCCTTGTAATTTAAAAAGGTTTAAATTGTTTAAACTTTGTTAAGTTAAATTATATTCATTTTAAATCTTGTATTTGAAATGAAATTTTAAAGTAAGTTCAAAAGTAATTTGTTTTCAAATAAATTTGTTAATGACAATTTAAACATAATTAAGAAATGTTTTATCTTAAAATTTAATTAAGATTTAATTTTTTGAAATTTATTAAATTAATGGAGTAATTAAGGAATAGTTAATGATGGTCATTAACTAGGATTATTTAACAATTAATTAATGTGGTTAATTTTTAAAAATTAATTAGATTAATTAATTTAATGATAATCATTTGTGAATTGTTTAAGTGTAATCACTTAATGGAAGTAATTAAGGAATTAATTACTTAATGTAATTAATTGAATTTAATGGGATTAGTTTGAATTGATTAATTAAGTTTAATTAATTTTAAACACTGAATGATTTGATGATAATTACTTAATGTAATTAATGGACTGGAAATTACTTATTGAAGTAATTAATTGGTAATTACTGAATGCAATTAATTGAAGATGATTGAAGAATGGAAGTAATTTGGATTAAATTACTTTGTAATAAATTAAAGGATTTATTAAGAAATTAATTAAGGAATAATTAATTTATTTAATGAAGTAATTAATATTAGTTAATTTCTGAATGTGATTAATCCGGAATGATTAATAATTGTGGTTAATTACTTATTGTAATTAATTTAAATAAAGTAATTAATTAAAATGTAATTAGGGATCATTAATTTATACACTTAATGATGTAATTTAAATTGATTAATTAAGATTAATTAATAAATGATAAGTGATTAAAAGAAATTAATTAACGTAATTAATTATAGTTAATTAATTAATGAAGTAACTAAGAGTTAATTACTGAGTTGGTTAAGAATAATTAATTTGTGAAATTAATTGAAAGATAATTACATGAATGTAATTAAAGGATAATTAATCAAGGGTGATTAATTAAGGTGATTAATTTGAATGATTAATTAATTGATTTGTAATCGATTAAATGGTTAAGTAAGCAGGATTTAATAATGAAGTAATTAATTTAATTTATTTTAAATTAATTAAAGATGAAGTAATTAATTTAATTCACTTTAAATTAATTAGAGACTGAAGTAATTAATTGAATTCATTTTAAATTAATTATATTATGATTAAGTAAATCTTTGCTTATGTATGAATGGGTGATATTGATTGCCTTGAATGCTTTGTGATCTCAGAAATGAGATAAGTAATGCTATATGGTATGAATGCTTTGGTTTCATTGCGATGATAATATAGATTATCTATTTTGATGATAGTACGGATTACCTGGTTATAATGATAATGTTGATTATCTATTGTGGTTTGTGAGTTATCTATCTGTGTATACAGATACTGTATTGAATTGTTTTAAACTTTAAAACAACTTGGCCTTAAAATACACGTTTTGGATTTCAATGAGACCGGGATCGGGTTTCCATATTTGGATATCCGAAAACCACATCGATCCAAATTAACGATAGGTCGTGAATCTTAAGTGAAGATGAAGATTCAGAGTGCAAGGGTTATCGTCGTTAACTCTGAGGGTGATTTCAAAATGAGTGTAACGAGATAATGCCTTCGGTTTCGTTCGAACCCAGAACGAACTTGTATGGATTGAATGCTTTCAACACATCGTCAGGTGGACGATGAGCATTCTAAGAAACATGTTCTTTAAAGGTAATCGTAGCCTCAAGCCTCATCAACCGGGAATGGCTAAAACAGGGGAGGTGCAGCAAGGCTAAGTGGGTCATGCCCAAGTAGGACGAGATTTTCCCATGTCTAGAGGTCCCTTTTTATTTCGGCTGTGTGGACGGTTGTGAGCTCCAACTGTCGGGGTTGTCTTGTTCGGGACTGTCCAGTAAGGGATGGTTCCGGCCTTGTGTTACAGGGGATTGGGAGTGATCCTCGGTACGGTGATCTAGGCTACGTACTGTGACGGGCGGTGCCTCGGTAGCCCTGCCATTGTATGGAATCCAAAATCCAATAAGTGCCCTCGGTTTTGATTGTATTACCCACTTTTGTGGCTAGTAGCTGGAATTTAATCATGTAATAATTTCAACTATTTCATATTTATTTGAAAACTCTATACCTATTATAATATCACAGGATTTCCTATCAAATGTTTTGGTTAGCGTAAGGTAAAAACTTTTCTTGTTTATGTGTGGGAAGTCTTACGTGATACCTTTCTTTTCAAAAGGTTTTTGAAAGTTAAGAAACCTTAACCTGTTACTCACACCAGACCCATGTCTGACCCGGAGTTTATCTTCTTTTTTCTTAAACTCTTGGGTACTCAAATTTTTTACGAGTAGCCAAGGGATTCAGGTTAGCTTGGACGAATTATGTAGGAGCAATGGAGCAGGAGGCTTCTACGTGTAGATACATAGTGTTCCGCTGTGTTGGTTCCTCTGAGTAGTTTTCTTGTATTGTATTGAGTTGTATAACTAGACGGATGTTTATAACTGTCTAGTATGTGATGTGTAATCTGTGTAACTCTGATAATGGTTGTAAACTATGTAATATTTACGTTATTAATATAATTTATTCGTTCCGCTGTTGAGATTCTGATGTTGTTTCTTCTTTCTTCTCTTTCTTTTCTCTTTTCTATCCCTTTCTTTCTTCAAGGTGATACGATTTTCTGTGGTGAGAAAGTCGGGTCGTCTCAAAATGAATATTTTCTAAAGCTTGAAATATGTTTTTGTAAGTTAAAATGACTAAAAATTGGAATTTTATTGTCGCTGAAATGTTAGTATAAAATCTGTAATTTTATTGGTAGCACTTCAGAAATGCTGTGGTTTTAGGATAGCATTTGCTAAGTGCTATAAATTCTGAAACTTAACTAGGTTCTGAAATAACTAAATACCTATTACAGCACTTCAAAAGTGTTGTTGTTTTTGAATTTAAAATATTTCTAAAAATAACTAAATAACTAAATAACTATTACAGCACTTTATAAGTGCTGCTGTTTCTGAATTTGACAGTGTTTTTAAAATACTAATATATCTACTGTAACACTTTATAAGTGCTGTTGTAGCTGAAATTTACAATGTATAGGAAATTTTATAATTAAATGAATGAACTTATAAATGCTACAACTTTGAAATGAATATTATTTGACATTTAATTCAAATGTTTTAAACAAATATGTTCAAAGTGTTTGGTTTCAGAGTTGTTATAACTTGAAAGTATTATGGCTTTGGAAATGAAATTATTTGAAATTGTAGTTAATTAAGAATTGTCTTTAAATATACTAATTTAAAGCTTATTGAAACTGAAGATTTAAGAATACAACTTTATAAAGTTGTTTGGTTAAGTTGATTTAAAGGAATATTCCAAGTTTAATAAATTGAAGGAAATGTTCAATGATTTGGAAATTTGGGTTTTATTTGAATGATATATTAATTTGGTTTTGAAATGAAATAATATAGTATTTAGTTTTGAAATGGATATTTAATTGAAAGCATATGGATTCGGAAATATTACCATTTATGAGAATGGATATTATTTTGGAAAGTAATGGTATTTCATTTTTAAACGATTTTGGAATAGAAATGTTTTGAAATAAATATCCATGGGTTATAATAACGGTTGGTTGTTACAGAGATAAGGATCAGATATGGGATACTCTCTGTCGATACCTAAAACCACATTAACGACCGTGTACGCAGTGGAGATTCCAGAATGAAGTAGGATGGTGGCAGCGTTTCTTTGAGGTATGAACGTGGACCCGACTCCCGTGAGTTAGCATAAGGTGGCTAAAACAAGAGCGATTCTGGGCCAATGAGTTCGCTCCTCTGATCGGACACACTCCTTCGATATTGTATTCTGATTTTGAGATTGATTTGGAGGCCATTTTTGATTCTTTGATTTTGGAGGTGTGGCTAGAGGTGGGCGGTAGTAGCTACTACGCATTACCACCAGTCTGGATAGCAATTGGTATATGTACCCTGGCATTGCCTAGTTGTGCCGTGTCACCTACCCTAGCGAGCCTTGTATGAGTTTGTTTTGTGTCGTACCTATGGAGTATCTTCTCGTAGTCTCCCGATCAGGAGGTACACAGGTGCTGTATAGACTATTAGCACTATTGTGTGTTAAGGTGGAAAATGTGAAGCTATAACGCTGTTTAAAAGTAAGTTTATTTTACTATAGACATTATTATAATAGCGCAATATTACTACATAGTAAATAGTTTAACGGATCCTTAGAGGAAGAGCAGTCCCAAGCATCCTTTAAGTTACTTGTACCTTATATTACAGTTCACTTGAGTTGGTTTACATTGTATAAGTATGTTTATCCTGACTCGATGTTTTGTGTTTTGCTTTACGCTCGGTCAGACTAAGTGATATAGCATTAGAGACTCACCTTCGGAGTTGGAGCTTTGCTTGAATATCCAGCTATCTATTTCAATTCGGTTATCTAGTTGATTCCAGTTATTCAGTTGATTCCAGTGTTGTATTCAGCATTGTACTTGATTATTATGTTGGAACTTCTGTTGTATCTTGTATAACTCTGATGTATTTATATAGTAGCTTCACGAACTACTATATTTTTTTTTCCGCTGCATTATATTACTCCGTGTCTGTGATCTGTGATTTATTTATTCACTCTATGTTCTGAGTTTTGTCAAATTTATATTTACAATTCGATATTTTGAGCAATTCAAGTCCGACATGTGCGGATGCGAATGGTTGAAAATATCGGGTCATTACAGATACTTTTTTCTTTCAATTATTAGTAAATAGAAACCAATATTAAAAATGGATAGTAACTAGTTGTTTGAGTTAGTTAGTGTCAAAAGCATATTGCCATATTAAGTTTCTGGATTCCAAAATTCAAGGTGGCTGAGCAATCGCTATTGTGTAATTGATTAATCTAAGGATGTTTAGAGTATTAAAACTATTATTAACATATATGTACAAAAGGATAGCACTGATATAAGCTCATAAATTTCTCCAAGCTTTAATGTAGAAAGCTCGATCAAATTGACTACAAATGTAGATGCATGAAGACAAGAAATCCAAGAGTCAATGCTCCTAACAACATGGATAAAAGGAAAATAAGAAGCAACCGAGGCTCAAGCTAGCTTGAGTAGCTTCTTGGCAAGCATAGACAGTCTCTTAGTGCCACCTGCTGGACCATATATATGTTCCTGCTTAAATTCAAAATCAAGGAATTGTTGTTTGATTATATTTGCCCCTTATTTAAATTACTTTCATCCTTTTAGATTTACTTCCTCTAAAATTTTCATTACAAATTCCTTTGCTACTAATTGTACCTTTAAAATTTCCGTTTGCTCCATTGGGCTTCTCTACTCCCTCTACTTCAATTATTTCAATCTTTGTGGTATGGTGGTCTCTTTGCATCATTACGCTGTTTTAAAACCATATTTAGATTCCTTCACAGAGATGAAATGGTTTTCTGCATTATATATTATAACACATGAACATTTGTTTTCCTTTATTATGTACCCACATTTATTCTTTTAAATTTTCAAGAAGAACAATGATATTGATTTGGTATACATTGCTAGGTTAATGGATGAAGAACTAAATTTCAAAGTAGATTTGAATTATTATGGAAAAATCAAAACTTTAAGCTAATTAAAAGTGAAATCGTCAAAAATATAAAAGTTATTCCTATTTTAATTACCTTTTAGTGTTCACTATTTTCAACAATAGGTTGATGCTCGATGACCACTTAACGATTCCACGCCTCTTACACATGATTCTATATCCGCTATTGCTGGAAGTAGGGAATATGTGTAATAAAGAGCATAAATTGATTGCATGCATAAGTTAAGGGACACTTGGTAAGAAGACAAGAAATTATGGCCATACACTATATACCAAAATATTTTAAGTGTTAGGTGGATCATTTTTTTAAGTTTAATTTAAGTTATAATTATCTGATAATGTTTATTCGCATAAATACATAATGATGACTATCAATAAAGCAATATCACATTGATTTGTCCATAGATTTCAAATAGTAGCTGTTGTCCACTAATTATCTACCTTGATGCCATAGAGAATCCTAACAAGGGTGTCAAGCGGGATAACAAAACCGCTTTATAAGCTATTAGATAGCAAAATTCAGCTACCTAGAAGCATGAACTTGAGTTTTGGAAACTTGGGTAAATCCATATTCACATGCGCTAAATATATAAATTAACTTGTATGAATACTTACACGCATATGAATATAAAGATAAGTTAAAAATACATATATACATATACATTTGTATAATACATATAAATTACATCATCTAGATAAATTATACATATAGGTAAATTATACAATATATATTAAGTAATTATGTGAATACATGTATCATAATCCATAGTTAGTTTGGTGCAACACATAAATCATGCCTAGGCTTTTGCAATAATGTTTTTAATATAGCTATATAAGTTAATATTCCACATCGTAATTATAGGTTTAATTTATATTTATTAAAAAAAACCAGTTTCCTCGCATATTTGTTTAAAAAATATTTTAAAATCATGACACCACATATTCCGTTTATATACACACATGTATGTATATGTTTGTTTATGTATATATTGGTTAAAATTGGTTTATGTATGTAAATTAATTTACTATATATTATATCATATACTATATAAATAATCTAAATAAATATTATATGTATACATAAGAAAACAATATAATGTAATTATGTTATATACACACATCTACACAAACACGTATAAATTAATTTAATTATATTATACATATGTATTCATTAACATAAATGTTAATTTATATGTACATGTGTGTGTGTCAATATGCATGTGTATATATATATGTATATTAATTAGAATATATAAATTAATGTAAAGACTTGCTCGAGTTTCATTAGTTATTTCACTTTCTACAACTTAGGTAATTAGAGTGATCGAATTGCATCTGTGGAAGCTCTTAGAGATATTTATCTACCGTTACTAAAAATTTATATTTGAAGAGAGTGAAGAGAACCGCATTCATGACCATTGATACAAATGACATGGATTTGAATTAGTATATCCATATAGCTATTTAGAAAGAAAAAAACCGTACGTGTTTTGGTTCATTTTCATATATGTATCACTTTGCATCATTTTGTAATGAAAATATCTCTATGATTTAAAACTCCAATAGTTTCTTAGTTAAGGACTTGCGAAGTTTATTTCATCTCCATTTGTAGATTATTCTACTAAACCTACCTAATTCTTTTGTTTGAACAAAGAACCATGTAAGATACATATTCATTCCATTTAACATTCATCCTAAAGGTTATGGACAGTTAGACTCATTGGATTGTTGAAGTGATGAACTTTAATTTTTCAAATAGTAAATTGTTTAATTGTGAAAATGCTTCTTGTGGAATTTACCAAGGAGAGGAGATTGTATTTTTTTATCTACTATTATATAAATAAATTTTAAAATTTGAACAAATTTTACCGAACGTATGGTTAACTTAATAAAAATGAATTAGAGATATGCACATTTACAACATGATGTAATTCTCAAAAACTTTGTCAAATGTATTTATTATAAGAGACGTCATTACTATAATTATTATAAGATAGTATAATTTATATGTACATGGACATATATGCATGTACGTACACACACACACACACATAAATTGTGTTTCTCATTGATTGCTCAGCATTTTGGTCAGTTACTTTTATAAGGTCAATACCGTGTATCATCAAAGAAAAAGATCTTTTTGGATAATTGGAACTAGATTATTTGAGTGCCATGCAAAAACTGTCCGGCTCCAATCTTTCCAAAGAAACCAAAGATCAAAGATGGAGCATTTGAAAAATTGTCCAGGGTGTATTAATTGTTAAGGTGTGCATGGTTTTAAATTGTCCAAAATTGTTATTTTTAACCAAAATAATTGCGCCTTGGTTTTCAACTATTACAGGTACCGAACTCAAGTCTATAAGGTTTAAAAGAAACCGATAACTTGGGTTTTAGTCTATGCGCAAGTTCATGGTACAAAGTTTTTAGGAAACCCATTTTTTTCAATCGTTAGTTTTTTGTAATTGAACCTACTTATTTATCAAACATGAGGCTCATTAAACTGCAAAAATACACCAAATATAGAAATGGTTAAATTGTTGGTTTAAAAGGGGTAAACAACTCAAAGTCTAAATGTAGAGATTTAAATTAATGTTAATATATGAAATTCAAACATAGAGATTATTTAAAATATTTGAATTATGAACTAATAACTGAATAAGGATTTAATATATATGGACTTTAGATTGAATATTGATTCCATGGATTAAATGGGTTGGTTTAACTCATTTTAAATTTATAAATAACAGGGATGAGTTTATTTTGTAGTTTATTTGCAGCAACCAACAGTTCGAATAAATGATCAGAGAAATTTTATTTTATTTTTACGACTCGATTTCTATTGACGTATTTTTAATTTATTTGATTTGAGTTTTTTCTAAAAATTTTAATTTTTAATTTTGAAATTATTTAAATTGTTATTTGACAATTTATCGCCAAATAACAGTGTTTCTATAATTTTACAGAATGCAATAACCGGTGTATATTATTATTGTTTTGGGATCATGTCGTTGTCCTGAGCACGATTGTATGTATGTTTCATAGTTTGAAGTTCATATGCAGAACGAAAAGCAATGCAGTGAGATGCCAAAAAATCGATAACTAATACAAGTTAACGTAGTCCACAATCCACTGCTCTAGTTGCATACTCGTCTACCCCATAACCATTCTCTTATCTTTTACAGAGCAATTTTCATCATATAAAAATAAGAAAATAAAAATGAAATCCTCCTTTGAAAAACCAAAACAAAAAAAGTAAAAATCATAAAAAAAATAAAAGATGATTTCTTTGAGTTGTTATTGGGCCGCTCTTCATTTATGAGAACGTGGAGGTTGCGGTAGCCATTTAGGGCATTCGACGGTTTAAAAAGCAAATTAGGGTTCGGTTTGATTAGTGTTTTAAGCGATATGAGGTTGTTTAGAGACTGGATTTCGATTCATGGAGGTGATGTGCAAATTGGGTGATATTTTCATGGTATATGATGGTGAATTAGAGGTCGCGACTTGCTGTTGGCCAAGGGCAGCTAGGGGTGTCACAGTTTCTTGGGAGAATCGGGTAGTAAGTGGTGGTGTCCGGGAAGTAGCGTTCACAGGTAGAGGAAAAATGATGGTAGTCTGGCGTCGATTAGTGGAGCGTGGTTGTGGAAATCATGGGAAGATAATGGCTGCATGTATAGGCTTGGCTGCGTTTAGGTGGGATCTGATTTTGTGATTTGGGAAGAAGGTTTAAATCTAGGTAAGGTAACTAGATATAGTGTTATAACTAGTGTTATAATAATATAACTTAAAATAGAAAACTTATAATTTGTGTAACTCTCTCATACTAGGTCCAAATCAAACGTGGTCAGTCGCATTAGGCTCGTGTTGGAAAATACTATGTCATGGAATTGGTTTAGTAGTGATTAGAACATGTAGAATTTTATGTTGAGTTCGAACGTTGTTCGAATTCAAATGAAACCAGAACTTAAAAGTGACAATTGGAACTCTAGTGAGTTAAACTCACTCTTTTGGTTAACCAAGATGTTATATAGCAGTTAAATTTACTATTTGTGATTGGTTGAAAATATTAGCTGATCTAGTTAAAATCTGCTTCTAAAAGTATCAAAGGTTTAAATTTGAAATACAGGGAAAATTGTTGAGAAATACGGATTTCTCGATATTATTATTTTTAAAATTCTGGTTATTTACCTATTGTTTGTTCCAGTTATATATCCATGATATAGTCCGTTAAATGTTGAAATTCGATCATTTATCTATATTCGATGTGATACCGACATATGTAAAAAAATTAAAATTTTTAGAGTGAAAGGTTAGTAATAGCATTTGTTAAGTGATATAGCGACTATGGACCTCTATATAGTATTTTGGAAATACCGCTAAGTGATGTTTGATGTTGGAAATGATTTTTGATTTGGAAAGGTATTTAAAGTATTACTTTTTGGAAATTCTATAACATTTTATCTAAATTAAGTTTTTTTGAACTTTTCTATTTTAATTTAACTTCTTATTATATTCATTTCTAATAAATTTAAATAAATGTACATATATAAAAAATTTATTATTTATTTTGAGAGTATTAATACTTATAGTGATTTTTGTAAAAATAAATGTTCTATTTTCAAAAGTAAATAAAAGGGGGTTTCTTTATTTAAAAGTGATTTTGTTTTATAAGAAGATGGAGGTATGTTGGAGTAGACATTTGTGGGACATTTTAAATAAAATGTTGAAAAATAAAAGAATGAATTTATAAATGGTATCGTTATAATCTAAGGAGAGATGCATAAATGGTATTCTGCAAAAGAGGAGGGTATTACCATTTAGTAAATTGGAGGAATAAATCACAAGTGTGGATATATAGTAAATCGTATAAATGCCATTTAGAGGAAGTAGTTAATTCTATTTTGAAAATGGAAAGGTGGATTGATTTGGTGTCGTTTATTCGTTGTTTTATAAATATAATTAAATTTATAAAAGAAGTTTATAATATAGAATAAATAACAAAAATGGGATTTTCCTTATAAATATAAAAGGAGATTTATAAGGCTTTATAAATAGAGATGTGTTTTATAAAAGATTGTTATGAATGAATTAAGGGTTTATAATTATACTTTGAGATTTATTAGAGTTAAATGATATTGTATAGCGGGTACTTAAATGATAATGTGTAAGAAAAAGGTTTATAAATAAAGTTATATAAAGGAATTTACAAATGGAGTTGTACATATGAAAAAGTTATAAACAAATTTTTTTGGTTCATTGGTATAAAGGTTTAAACTTAACATTTTGTTTTGAAACAAATTAACCATGATTTTGAACATGGAATTTTTATTAAGATTGTAAAATATACTTATTGGTAAGATAAGTATATGAGTAAATTTCCATGTATTGAAATGTAGTGATTTTGTGGATATATTTATAATGCTAATATAAGCATTTGGAAATGTTTTCTAAGGAAAAATGGAAATGTTTTGTGAGTATACTTATACAGCCAAGATAAGTATATCGATATTTTCCATGTATTAAAAGAGCATAAAAGATCGAAAATGTATCTTTGTAAAGTTATTTTGAGACAAGAATTAAACAAAGTGATTTTAATTAATGAAAAGTATTAATTAAAGAGGCTAATATGTGTTTTGTGTTTAACCAGTGATGTTTTCCGTATGGAATAAAATCTCTGGTTGAATTGATTGTTTGATAGTAAAATAACTTATTATCAAATCTGGACCAAAGTGTAACTTTGGAAATATCTAGGAGAAACACGTGAATTATATGGTGTAGTTACCATGGGTGGTGCTATAATGTATGTATAAAATCATTTCGTTCTTATAGGATATTTGATAAGGAAATCCATACATAAACGGTTAGAAGGTGAACTCCGCTCTTGTCTTTTTCCTAAAGAACTAGTGTTGAGTTTACCGAAAATTATCGAAAGTTGTTTCGAGGCGACCAGGATCGGATATGTTATCCTAAAATCACTTCGATCCAACTCAAGCATTTCGAACTGAAGATAAATTGAAGAGTATGGAAATGTAGGCGGAGTTTTGAAGTGCAAGGGCTATTGCTACTGATCTTGAGGGTAATTCCAAAATGGATCTAGTAGATTAGGTCTTCGATTTCATTCAGTACCAGAATAAACTTGTATGGTTGAGAGCTAGCATTGTTTTGATGCTTGGAAAGGAGTGTTAGCTTTTCAAGTGGGAAGTGCTATATAAAGGTAAATGTATACTCAAGCCTCATCAGCCGAGAGATGAAAAAGATGGGCATGCAGTAAGGCGATGTCGGTAGCTTCCACCAGGATATAGTCATTCCAAAATATAGATCGATTACTATCTACTCTTGTATGCTTCGAGGCCCGTTAAAAAAGGGGCGATCATATTCGGTACTACTAGTCAAGTAGTAGCCCAATCATGTGTGGCAGGGGTATAGGATGTTCTTGTCAGACCCCGGTGCATTTTATCTAGAGATGTAGCATCGGAAGGTAATTCCTTACCTTATCATAGTATGGAATCTAATCACTAATACGAGCCTTACGGTTTTAGATGTTCCCAACTATGTTGGAACGTGAGATGCAAGCCATCTATTTTAATATTTTATTTTCACCCTTAGACACTATTACAATATCAAAGAATTTCATTTGAAATTGTTTGGTTATCTAAGGTAAAAACTCGTCCGTGTTTATGTACGGCGTGAGCTAAGGAGATACTTTTGATTTCAAAGTTTTTCTATTACTTTAAAATCCAATTGGGTTTGTTTTTCTCACGCTGGTTTTTCAGACCAACTCAGGTGTTATTTTATTATAATGCTCGAGTCCGACCGAGAAAATTAAAAATTTAGTTTGGATGGTTTGGAGCTTCAGGAGACAAGCTGGAGGCCTAAAGATGTATTCACGTACATGGTTATTTTTCCACTGCATTTAGTTGTTAACTTATTAACACCTGTGAGGACAAGTTATTATAACTGTCCAGGGTGACTGTTAGTTAGTGAACTTTGATTGGATGTATGTATATTACAGTTATTTTCTTCTTGTGTAAAGATTTGTTTCATATTATATATTAATTGTTCCGCTATGAGAGTATGTGTTGTTTAGTTTTCCTCTTTCCTTCTTTCTTTTTTCTTTCCCTAATAATTTGTCTTTCCGACACTTGGATGTTCGACATGTGAATACCTAGGCATATTAGTGTCGACTTTTGAGGATCAAGAAGGCAGGATGTTACACTTATTAAAGATCTATGAACATATATAATATATTAGCTTTAAAGGTGAGAATGTCAACTGGTGGAATTAGTAAATTTTAAATGGTTTTGGTTTTAGGAACGTTGTTGGGTATGGTTTATTTTTTGCTTTAAGTTTCTAAAATTCTTATTCCCAACATCAATCAATTTTTAAAATACCAAAAAATATGCATGACAATTCTAAAGAAATATAAATGCATTAGATATTATATGTAATTTAATTCGTTTGTAACTTACATATTTGTTTATTAATCAATTGAGTAATGGTATTATAAATGATTTCAAGCTAAGGTTCAATAAGAAATAGACATTATCATATTTTTCCATCTTTGATATTTAATTAATTAACTTAATTGTAATTGAATTCTCAAATTATTGGCATTAATCCACTGATCATAGTTAAAGGGAATAGATTAATGAATCAATGTGTAATCAATTTTATAATTTAAGTAGAATTCAAATATAACATTTAATTTATGTTATAAGTAATTCTCTAATTAGTTAGAATCAAAATTTAAATTAGTAATTATCTTTATTATTATTTTCCTACACTTGTACTTCCACTTAAAACAATTATATATTCATTCCCACTGTAGTGTCTATTCATTTGTAGTAAGCGGGGTATTTTAATGCATTACCCATCAACAGTTTCAATAAAATTTCCAAAATTAAAAAACTTTCATAGTATAGGCGCTTCTTTATCAAGTTCATCATTGTTAAAATGATAATCCTCCAAAAATTAAATTTAGTTTTAAACCACTAGAAAATATGAAGTTCAATTTTTTTTATTATTTGTATAAATAAATTAGAAAATATGTGTAATTTACTTAATATGTTTACTTTTTTAGTTTAGTTGAAGTGGAAACTATAGCATGGTGACAAACTTATATACGAAATTGGGTTTATGGATGAACCTCGCTAGAAGTGCTTTCAAAGCAAATTGAACCTTAAACTATAGTAATGTGTATATAAGAAGTTCTTTCATTTTTATATGTATTTGTGTTCAAGTATTGTATGTGCACATATATATCTAACAATATATAACTAAATGAATGTATGCCTTTGAATGGATACTCGAAAAATCTAAAATTCGTCTGCATTTGTATTCGTATAATGGATAGATATCCCACATTTGAAAAATTAGATACGGATGTGGGTATAAAGGAATTCACATTCACAAATTACCAATTCGGTTTTTTTAAGATTATAGCATATATTTTGTGTATTTTAGTACAATTAAAGTAAGTATTTGTTGTTTTATTATGTCAATAGCTTATATTATATGCATTTAATACTTATTAATTGCTCAAAACTATATATTATCATCATATTTGTTGATTTTAAGCACTTTTATAATTAATAGCTTTTATAACACCTTATGTTAAATTAAAATTTTCTATTCATTTTTCTTAATTATTGATTGTTGGCAGGTAGAATAATTAGTTAATATCCACCTGTATATACGAATATAAATATTCGGTATCCAAAAATAATTTTGTATGCATATGCGGATATGACACTATCCAAATTTGAAGGCATTCATTGATAGGCCTAAATAAATGCTCACATTTTTGTTCACACTCATACAAACATACTGGTAATGTTTATCAGTGAACTAACTTCAAATTGGAAGGGTTATATTAAATAATTTTACCATGCAACTTAACTCCAAATTATTTATTTTTTGTTTCATTTAAACTGAATTTAAAATATTTAGAGAATTTATGACTAGCACCACCATCCTAGTTGTTAGGTGCTTCGGCTTTGGTGCGAGAGGTTATAGATTCGAAACTTGCATAGCGTGATTCGAACATATATATTGTATGTAGTATGTTGTATACTGCCTAAAACTTGTAGTACTAAGACTTGTGGCACTAATTTGTACTACCATTTAAGTACCCAATTTCAAAAAAAAAATAGATAATTTATTATAGTTTATGCTTTGCTTTTAGTTTAAGAACCACCAATGCATTGATTTTTTTAATGTTAATCGATTAGAGAATTAATTAGTGGCATCATAAGTTCTTACTTACATATTTTATTCACTTAAAAAAATAATTAAAGAGTTATTTTTAAATCAATTAATTTCATTTTATCAGTTTCGATTATCAGCAATATTTTAGAAGCATTGTAAATCCTAAGTCTAGTAATTATAAAGGAATATGTAATGTGTATTGTTATGCAACTTTAACAAATATTCCTTCACGGTAAAGAAATATTAAAGTTAGAACTCATAAAATGTTGTTGACAACTACTCTTCTTTCCTATGCAAATTTTCCAAAAGAATAAAATAAATAAGAAAAATTT
This sequence comes from Allium cepa, assembly GCA_030765085.1. Classification (NCBI taxonomy): domain Eukaryota; kingdom Viridiplantae; phylum Streptophyta; class Magnoliopsida; order Asparagales; family Amaryllidaceae; genus Allium; species Allium cepa. The sequence continues at coordinate 123,349,162 of CM060940.1, read as the reverse complement.
ATTTGAAGATACTTTTCTTCAACAAATTAGTTAAATATTGTTAGTATATTATGGTTTATGCTTTTAAAGCTACTAGTATATTTACGTTTTTGTTTGCACTATCAAAGCAACGTTAGATATTCTATATATTTCATAACATGTTTATATCCACAACAATAAGATTGAGTTATAAAGACTGTATTTTATTGATATCTTAATGTATAGATAAAAAATATTACAAGCATTTTGACTAATTTTCCAAACAATTCATATCCAATGTTAGGCTAGATCGCAATGGAAACCGATGGTCAAGGTTAAAAGTCAATATATTATATGGAGGAGAAAAATAGTTAAAGGTTGATAGCATAAAAAAGACAACATGAAAGTGAGAAATTTTATTTCATAAAAGTCTAATTTAAATTGAAATTTTGTTTAAATATAGGGATATCTATTAAGTGATGTTGGTTTGCTGAAGAAGCAGCAAGTTAAATGTTTCTATTTCTTTAATTTATTTTAAAAAATTCATGAAAACAATGAAGAAATTTAATGTACATAATTAAAATGCCAACTTAATCTTTATTTTTCATGTTACCAAAATGTAGCTGAAACACCCAAGAAATTAGAGCAGAGAAAAAAATAAGAAATATAAATGAAAATAAGGTAAAAACGATGCGTATAGAGTTTATATTGGTTCGGCTAATGGATGCCTACATCCATTTAGCTTCTTTATCGATTATATGGTTGTTTACAACTATTTTTTTTATGGATCTATATGGATCCTCAGAATTACAAGAGAATTTCAAGAAATTTGTAAACAAGCAAAAAGATCCTTGAAATGACCCCATAACCTCCTATTTATAGCGGTAGGTCAATGAAATTTACTCCTTCACGATCTCCACCACGTTCCCCACATCCTTAGTAGTTGAGCTAGAGAAAATGTAGCTAGGTCAGCAAATGTGATGGATTGATACCAAACTATGGCCATGGATCTGTACCGATCCATTAGATCATCTTATGGGTTACTATGGTTACCTTGTTCATCTGCGACATGTTCCTAGCTTCATGTTTTCAACCTCGATTGCACTTTTAAAAGCTCGTTTTGAGGTCAATAGGAATGATTGATATTGGAATGGAGTTCCTAATTTCAAGTGCTCAAGATTTTTAAAGGCAAAGCGCATGTGAATGATCCACAGAGGCAAGAAATAGGTTGCTGGTATCAAAACTTGGAAGTATAGAATATAAGAGATGATTTGGATGAAGTTCTAGGGATCAGTACCAATCCATCTCTTGGATGGATCTGGTTTGCTTGACTTCCATGGTTGCTTTCCTTTTTCCTTACGGTTTTGGTTTTACTTAGTTCCTAGGCTTGTCGACTACCTCTCTGGGCTCCCTGCCTCCATAACCTTCAAGTTCGACAAATCAAGCTCGTACAAACACCATCCAGTAAAAAGGTTGGATAACACTTGCCCCTAAAGTACATCTTGTTTCAAACACGATGTGCTTTTAAGCAATACAAGTTGGGATTATCCTTACAGATTTTATTCCATACTTCAAATAGTTGTCATCCTTCTTTCAAAATATTTTAGTGGAGCGTATTTTCTTTGGTCCCTCGTTGCGATGCTTCACTAGTATCTGATACTATAAAGCTGGAACGTGCTTCTATAATCCACTACTCCAGATTTAGTAGCTTTGGGTAGATTTCTTTCTTGGATTCCATAGGTTTGAGTCTGCTGCTTTCGGTCTTGGTTGCCAAGTGTTGAGTTTGCACGTGCACTTATATTGTCCGTCATTCTTAAGTTTCATGTGTATGCACGTTCTTGTGATGTCTCATGCATAAGTGGATGTATTCATGCATAAACATATTTTTTATGTGGTTCGATACCAATTCGTAGGGATGATCCATAAGGATGGATCAGTACTGATCCAATACTTATAAGAAGATGAGATATTTGCTTTTTTTGGTTCAGGGTTATATAACCTAACCAACTCCATTGTCCCTTCACTTTACATCATTCGTGAACCCAAGCTTTGTGCCACCATTGAAATATTCTTGCAAATTTGCCACCCCTACCGCTCGTTTCTTACCACTGTTGTCACTGATCTCCTAGATCTCCAAGCTCAACCGCCGCATTCCTTTCCATAGTTGAACCCGAATCATCATCTCAAGCGCGATCCAGCTCTAAGATATGAACTAGCACTAGATCGACTGTCTTCTTTGAGCTCCAAAGTTTTTACGTAGGTGACGACATTGGTTGCAAGTTTAGATGAACTTCACTTTGATGGCCCCGATTGGACTTGGGAAATGAAGCGAAAGAAAGGAAAAAATTCATCCAAGAGCCTGGATCGGTTTCGATCCAAACCTTGGTGAATCCTTGGCCTTAAGCCCGCTTGAAAACTTTTCCACGTCAACTAATCATCCATGATATGTCAAATGCTATCTCTCGAGTCTTAAAGCATTTTCAACGTATAGCCAATAACGCGAAGCCCATTGGGACGGTCAACGATAATGATCATCTAATATCTTGGCTTTCAAATGAATTGCGGCACAACATTGGACACCGACACCGCACGATACCTCACAACACTGTACTTTGCACTACGCCACACTAGGCTTTCACTGTAGCATAAGGGGATAATCTTTTAATTTTTCTAATATACCTTGTATGTTGGGCTTTGATAGCTATGAATCATAGATGTTCCGAGCATCTCTCCGCACTTGCAGTAGCTCCATTAACTTCTAGATATGCTGAATCAGACATTGAGTCGAGTTCAACTGCAACCCCGTTTACATGACACACGTCGGTGCTGCCTACACCTCGGCCTAGAAATCAACAAGCTGAACAACTTCCCCAAGAGATTCCTCTCGAGCATGTAGAGGATCCCAAAGTTGAAGCTGCTTCAAATATCCTCGACGATCAAGAAATATTAGCCGATCCCATAGATTCCATGGCCTTAAAGATTACGGAGGATCACTTAGAAGGATCTGCGAGCAACATGGCATCCCATTCCAGAATGTATTGGTTCCTACTCGTCACCAAAGGGAACATCACCCTCCAACCGGGTGTACCGCATGTAATCAATATATGTGCTAGGCAGGGTGTATCCCGCTATTCAACCAATTCATTCGGTGACTTTTGCATTTCATGAGGCTGGTTATGTGTCTACTATAGCCCAACAGTTATGCCTTCCTATATAGTGTGTTCATCATTTTTGCTCGTTGGTTCGATCATATTCCAAGCAATGAAGAAATTCAATATCTATATAGTTTCAAGCACCAGAAGGAAAGTCCTTCCTTCACCTTTATGGAAACATCCAGGAATTGCAGAATAGTAACCGACACGTAGAATAAATTGAGTTACTTTAAAGTTGATTTCTTATTTATGTGTTGCACGCCCGGATTCACGTAGCAGTGGTTATCCAAGCGTAAGACTTGCTGTTATTATTTTCATCTGAAATCGATTCGTAGCCTTATTTTCCCAGATCATTTGCCTTTATTCTTTCATATGACCTGATTAGTCCTAGCAACACCGCCTTAGCAGAGACTCTTTAGTTGCTTCATAAAGTCCCAGAGGTGGACAAGATGGCAAGGATATTGCTTACTGATGAAAATCTCTGGGTGTATAATTTTTTAAAATAAAATTGCATCATCAATTAAGTTTTGGTTGCCTAAAAAAGTGAAAAGGACAGCTCCCCATCTGGAGATGGTGGAGACCCAGTAATGCCTCCATCCATAATCTAGTTACTAAGACCGAAGGAGCAGGAGAACACATCGAGGAGGGTGAAAATGGCGGGCTGACCGTGATGATGATGATTTGGGCCATGATCCATCTGTTGATGAGGGTAATGATGACCAAAAACCTCTTTAAAAAAGAAGCCACAAGATCGAAATCATGACAAGGCAGACTCTGACCACGCCTCCACTAGCCATAGTCGCATTTGAAACTCCCGTGCAGCCTTTGGAGGATATATTCGCTGGTCTAATTTCAAACTATATCCATTCGTATGGCCTTGGCAACATGAGCGTCGAGGATATTAGGTCCCTTATCCATTTCCAAGAAGATGTGCCTTCTAGCCGAGTGGGGAAGATTACCCATGCTAGTAAAATTTTAGCCCATGGTCCATTAAGGGGATGCTAGGACACTTGTGTGCGCACACCCACACACAGAGAGGCATGCACAGTTCCTTGCTCAGCCTGTGTCGTATTCTTGTCATATCAAGGTTGATTCATCTTCGTCTTATTTGCAAGTTTAATAGAATGATGTGCCACGTTCGAATCTCTCAAGGACCAGATGGTCTATCATTCGAGATGTAAGCCAAGTAGCCGTCCTATAGCACCAACCAGTAATCTGGTTCTAGTTGGTGTTCAAGCCGTGACAGAGGGGGACGAGAGAAGGATTATCAGTCACACAACTCATCATCAAGGCATCGATTCAGATCCAAGTTTCCCCAATCTAGGGTTTTGGATTGGCATTCCAGCTATCCCAATTATGTTCTTTGTGATGACATCTCTCGCAGTCAGCTTTTGGCCTCTATCACGACCCGAAATTCAACGTTCAAAAATCGACATCAAATACCTCACTTGTATTCGACTGCCGGAGGTTTGAGCGTCGAATTCCAGTTCGGATGGAGCTTATAACAACATTAGATGAATATAAATAGCGGAAAACAAAATGAACTGCCATAGATCAATATTCCAGATACAACATCATCCCAATATCCATTACAACATCATCACCAACATCAGGGTATTTTTATACATATAACACAACTTCAAAATAGAACATCACGATAGAACAACAAGTGATTGCATTCCAAGAAAGTCTTCAAAGAAATGAAGCAATAGCGAACTTCTAAACTAAGAACCTTGAGATCCAATAGTTTTCAAAATATCTCCAAGTCAAAAGCCTTCAAAATCCGATAGCCTTCAAACCGTAAGACTTTGAAATCCAGCTAGCACCAAAACACGGAAGACCTGCTACTAGGCTGCCCGTGTGGAAATTATGGGCACCCAGAGTTTAGGAAGGAAACAATAAACCCCGGGTCAGTCATGAGACTTGTATGAGTAAGCAAAAATAGTTGTTTTGAATAAAAACATATTTTTAAAAGAAAACCGTTAATGCTTTTGAAAAATGAAACTACCATAAGACCTCCCGCCACACACACAATGCAATCGCACAATTGGAGGAGATTTCTTCTTATGATAGTCAAATATGCTTTATACGAGAAACTCTTTAGAATTATTATTAGTGCATAGTGTAGAAAACATTTTCGAAAGTATAATATTAATCTTAGCCAGCATAGACATTCCGAACTATGCCTACTATAGCTACCATCTAAACAGTGGGGCACCACCATAAGTAAATGGCAGGTAATACAACTAAAACCGTACAGGGTTCGTATTGTTTCTGTGGATTTCCAACAAATGGTCAGGCTAAGGAACTTCCTATGCCACATGGGTACGCCTCAGGAGGGACGCCCCGAGAACCTAACCGGGTCTCTACCAACACAAGGCCGGGTTACCTTTGTAACTAAGTAACTACTGACACGAGTATGTCATCCCCCGGTTGTAACCAACATTTATCCGAGTCCCCAACAACAACAATCAAAAAGTAATATATATTTGCGATATCCACATAAGTTAAGTATCTGAGCTCCATACTATGATACCACTTCTATCCAGAAGGAAATGTATACACCCTAAGGGGCGCTACCCCCCAATAGCCTTGCTGCATCTTTCCTGTTTCGACCATTACCGGGTTGTGAGGTTCGACGAAGTTTCGTCCACAAAGCTACGCTTTTCACAAAATCCATGCTTTGATCAACAAATGATCAACAGCACTCAGCATGCCACATTACCAAGTTGGGAATATATTACTGATAACCTTCAACTACATAACCTTTGAGCTCGTACTTCTCAGAGAAGGGTGTTAAGCTAAGAGAATAAATTCTCCGCCACCAATAGAAATGTATTTGAAAGAAATCTGCTTTATATCTCAAAATGTAATGTCAGACATACAATCCGCACAAGTCTGTTCTGGGTTCTACAGAACCGAAGGCACTTCTGAAGAATCCCTTGCAATCCGGGCATCCACAATCCCGATTGGACTCCCCATCACATATGGAGAACTCTATACCGGAGAAACTCAGCGCAGAGTCATTCGACAGGTTATCATATCGTTCTCGAAGACGTCCGGTCTTCACCACCGTCTTCAAATGCTATCCATTTCGTCGTATCACATATTCGGAATGGGTTATATGACACAAAGGTCCTCTCCCGGCTAAACCGAATAGTGAGCGTCAATTTTAAAAACACATGTGGATATGTCATTCACAAAGATTCACAGATTCGATGTGGGTTTCGGATAACCAACTGGAATCCGACTCCCTGTCGCATCGAAATTCAAAAGCCGTTTTATGGGCCAAAGGGGTTTCATATTCACAAAGAAAAAATACAGAATCACAGCTCAGTACAAAGCAATGCATATCACATAGCATCACAATTACAATCAGAGATATCAATCAATACACATTATACAATAGTTATCAATCATATACAACAAAGATGAATCAATCGTGTGATTTAAACTAATTAATCACATAATTAATTCCATTAATTATCTTTAATCAATGATCAGTTATCCTTAATTAAAATTAATTAAATCTTTAATCATCTTCATTAATTAATCATTCCTTAATTAATTACCTTAATTAATTAATCCTTAATTTTTCATTAATTAAATCCTAATTACTTTAATTAGTTAATTATTTCCTTAATTAATTATCTTAATAAATTAATCCTTAATTGTTCATTAATTAAATCTTCATTACTTTTATTAATTAATTATTTCCCTAATTAATTACCTTAATAAATTAATCCATAATTGTTCATTAATTAAATCTTAGTTACTTTTATTAATTAATAAATATTAAGTAATTAATTTAAATAGTTTATTTTAAGTAAAACATTTATTACTTAAGTAAATCATAAATTACTTATTAAATTCAAAAGATAAACCTTTTTATCTTTGTTAACCATTTTGATTTTCTTGTAAACCAAATTTAAATTCGTCATGTGAATTATCTTAAGAGATCAAAATTGTTTTGTATAACATTTTATTTTAACATCATTCTTAATTACATTTTATAATTAATTATATAAAGTAAAGATACAAAAATTAAATTAAATTAAATTACATAAAAAATGTCTTACTTAAACTTTAATTTGTTTTAAATCCAAATCAAAATTATCCTTTAAAAACATGAGTTTAAAATTGTTTTAAAAGTATTGAATATTATTGTTTTTATTTGAGTAAACTGCCCTGTATGCTGGCTCCCTTAAAGTTACTTCGAGTCTTCCCCGAAACTTCAACATGCTTGCTTCAAGTTTTGCCCCATTTAGACCCGAGTGACATTTTTTCTCAAAATTTTGTTAAGTGTTAAAATCAAACCCGATACAATGCTAAATTAACACGAGCTCGTCTTCGAGTTTTTCACCAATTCCCCCGCATATTGCTTCGAGCTACCACCTATCTTACCCCACCCATCAACCTGACACACAAACCAAACACGTGCACCTGCACCGATCAACGTCAACCTTCCGGCCTCCAAGCCCACCACCGACAGACCAACTTCGACCCCCTCTTGCTACCCCAACACAAGGAAACCCAGGTAGAATTCGAAAACAAAATCGAGTTGCCTCGATCAAAATAACCACAACCGCCATCACCAGAATAACACCTCGAATACCCCACGTCGACCACCGAAATGTCCAATACTGCGGCCATACCTAGCTATCCCTTCCCACTACGATTTCCCAAAACCCTAAACGACTCGATCAATCAAAGGCACGGCAATGCCCACAAATTTGATCGTAACCCGTTTTAGGGTTTATACCTTTCGCAAATCAACCTTCGATGCCACGGTGACTGGAAAAATCACCTGATATTTTTCCTGGCCTCGAAAACTCCCCTACCACCTTTAAGCAAAATTTCAACCATCCAAATCGCTTCTGTCACCAGAAAAACCCAAATATGCATTTCCAGTTCAACATCAAAATGCTCACTCCAAACGTAATTTAAAATCAAGATTTTAATCATAAAAATCAACAATTTCAAAGATGATTTAGGTTATATGATCAAATCGAATAATCAAAGAATTCAAATTTAAATTATAAATCGAGTTTTACAATGTTTTCTTGTTCCAGACTCTATATCCTGGATATTAGTTTTTTAAATGTTTTTAAAATTCAATCTAAATGAATTTAAACACTTCTTGTTTTGACACTTCAATCAAACAAAACTGGAAATGAAGATTTGTGGTTTTTGACAGTTTTTCTAAAAACCTGTAACTAGAACAGGATTAGCAACCATGTACATCAACATGCACAGGAAAGATGCATATACTCATTCACAGATTTTGCATGCAAACCCATACTCAAACTTGCTTACATAATGTATTCAAACAACAGATCAAAAATCATGTTTTTGAAAGATTTACTCACGTGTATAATTTAGCAGAGACTGTTTTCTTGTTTGGATTTGAAAATCAAAACCTGGAACTGCCTTATCTTTTCTTAGCTTGATCCTGATTTTGTTATCTGCAATTAATTTTGTATAAACTTGCTTAATCTTTTATGTAATTTACTTACTTAATCTTTTAACAACAAATTAAAATTAAATTTACCTACAGTTTATTTTTAAATGGAACAGAGAGAAGAAAGATCTCTGGCCTGCACTTTAAATCTTGTGTTTGCTAGTTTTTTTTTTAAGTTGATTCCTGATTCTCTTTAATCCTTGAAGTTCTCCTGCTTGATTCTATAGTATTTGTTGAAGATTCGAAACTATCTTTGAATTCTTCTTCTGGCTTGAGATATGGAAGAAAATTTGTTACAAATTTACTTTTTTCTGGAAATTTGTTTCTTGATTTCAAAGTTGAGAAAAATAGGCTTGTTTTTGATGATATTTTTTTATAGATCCGTTTCTTTTAGGTTTTTGAAAATGAGATAATGGAGTAAGAAGTAGAAGATGAATTACGCTATATAATTTTTTATTTTATTTTCTATGAATTTCTAAGGAAAACAAAAATGAGATAATGACACTTGTTTTTAATTCCTTCTACATGAATTACATTTGTTGAATCATTTGTTTAAATTTAAACACTTGTTAAAACATATGCTACCTATCTTCCATGTGTCCTTGCATAAGATAATTTTTTTTAAAATGTTTTTCTCTTTAAAATTTTAAAATGCATTTCTCCTTTTCTTGTATATAAAAAAATGAAAAGAAAATATTTTTAACCCAATTTAGGCTTTAAATGAATTATCTTTATACACATTATTTTGAAATCCAAAATATTTTACTAAAGCATTTATTCTAAAATTTAAATTCAATTTAGAAATCGAATTCAATATATAAATTCAAATTTACCCACATATGCACACATACATATATATTCACATATATGTATAAAATTTAGATTCAAATGATTTTTTTATTTTTTTAGTATTTCAAATTTTATACTCAAAAGAAATTTTAAATTTTTATTCATTTAAACTATCACTTATTACTTATTTATTTTGAATCTTTTCAAATTATATTACAAAAGTTCAACAATTACTATATTTAAATTGATAAATTTTGGTATGTTGTAGATTTCCCCCCTTGAGAAAATTTCGTCCTCGAAATTTTGAAAGAGAGAGAAAAGCAAACAAAGAATATACGAATCCAGAAAAGGATAAATAAATGGCTTACCTATTTAAGCCAAGATATCCACTCTGCAATTGGGATAAGACTTTCGCATTCTGTCTTCTGTCTCCCAAGTACAGTCCTTTGGATCACCGCTCCACTGCACTTTGACCAGTTTCACAATTTTTTTCCTTAATTGCTTTTCATCACGATCCACAATCTTTATTGGTTCTCTTTTAACTGTTAAATTTGGTGTGATCTCTAGATCCTGCTGAACTGCCTCTTCGATAATACTGTCTGGATCATGCACGTACTTTCGAAGATGTGAAACATGGAATGCATCGTGTACGCCGAATAACTAGTTAGGTAGCTTCACTCGATATGCTAGAGGACCAATCCTTTCCAAAATAGAAAAAGGACCAATGTATCGCGGTTCCAGCTTACCAGTCTTCCCAAATCCTAACACACCCCGCATTGGAGATACTTTCAAGAAAACAGAATCTCTAACTTGAAATTCCAAAGCTCTTCTCCTGCGGTCGTAATAAATCTTTTGATGACTTTGAGCAGTTATTAACTTCTTTCGAATAAAATCAACTTTTTCAGTGGCTTCTTTTATCACATCTGGTCCAAGAACGAGTCTATCACCGGATTCAATTCAACATGCCGTTGATCGACCTGGACGACCATATCAAGCTTCAAAAGGAGTCATTTCGATACTAGCTTGATAGCTATTGTTATATGAAAATTCGACCAAATGTAAATAGTCCTCCCAAGAACCACCAAAGTAGAGAATACAAGCTCGCAAAAGATCCTTTAATATTCGATTTATCCTTTCAGTCTGCCCATCAGACTGTGGGTGATAAGCAGTGTTGAAATTTAGTTTTGTTCCCAACGTGGCTTGAAACACCTCCCAAAATCTACTAGTGAAGATCGGGTCGCGATCACTCACTATACTGCTCGGTATACCATGGAGACGGACAATCTCTTTGATATATAGCTCAGCTAAACTTGCTGTTGTCCAGATGGATTTCACTGGAATGAAATGGGCCGACTTAGTCAAACGGTCCACAATAACCCAGATTGCTTCATTTCCCTTCTGAGTGCAGGGCAACCCATCGATGAAATCCATCGATACCTGATCCCATTTCCACTTGGGTACCTCCAAAGGCTGGAGTAAACCTGCCATCCTCTTCTGATCGCTTTTAATTTGTTGACAAGTAGCACAACAATTCACATATATAGATATATCTCTTTTCATCGTTTTCCTCCAGAAAGTTCTTTTGATATCTCTATACATCTTATTAACTCCTGGATGGATACTGAGTTTTGACTTATGACATTCATCTAAAACTTCACGCTTCAGATCAGGGTAGTCTGGAACACATATTCTTCCTTTCAATCTTATAACTCCTCTACTATCCATCTCAAAACTAGTGTCTTCTCCTTGGCATATTCTTTTATAAATTCCCCAAGAAACTCATCTTCATATTGCTTGCTCGTGATCCTCTTAAGAAGAGTAGGAGTGATAACAAGATATGCGAGAACAACATGTCTTCTGCTTAAAGCATCGACAACTACATTGGCTTTTTCGGGTATATACAGATATCTAGGTCATATGACGCTAGAAATTCTAACCATCGTTGTTGCCGTAGATTTAAATCTTTCTGGATGAAGAGATATTTCAAAGATTTGTGGTCGGTGAATAATTCAAAATTTTCATCTAAAACAAAGAGAGTTCATTAAGTATATTTATTTACTTAAGTTAAATTTCTTATATTGTTAAGAAAGCTGAAAAAGTTCTTACCCAGAAGATAGTGTCGCCAGATTTTCAAAGCGAAAACAACAGCTAAAAGCTCCAAATCGTGTGTTGGGTAATTTCTCTCATGCGGGCGTAATTGTCTACTCGCGTAGGCAATTACTTTCCCATTTTGCATTAGTACCGCACACCCAATCCATCTCCACAAGCATCAGTATAGACAGACAACCCTTGGTTCCCGTTAATGATAGCGAGAACGAGAGCGGTAGTTAATCTCGTTTTTAATTTCTGGAAAGCTTCATCACATTTTGGAGTCCAATCAAATTTAGCATTCTTCATTGTTAGCTTAGTCAATGGACTGGCCAACTTAGAAAAATCCTGGACAAACTTTCTATAATATCCCGCTAAACCCAGAAAACTTCGAACTTCTCTAGGAGTAGTGAGTCGCTTCCAGTCTAGAATTGCAGAATTCTTGCATGGATGAACGGAAATCCCTTCTTCATTAACAATATGATCGAGAAATCTGACTTCTTTGACCCAAAAGTGACATTTAGAAAATTTAACGAATCTGATATTCCTCCTCAATATTTCTAAAACAATTCTGAGATGTTCAGCATGCTCCTCTTCAGTTTTGGAGTAAATCAAGATATCATCAATAAAACAAGGACAAATTTGTTCAATACTTCTCGAAACACATGGGTCATTAAATCTACGAAGTACGCAGGAGCGTTGGTTAGTCCGAAGGGCATGACTAACCATTCGTAGAACATGTTAGGACCCCTAAAGGGAGTCAAATGAACACAATCCTCGGCTATTCGCAGCTGATGGAATCCCTAAGCTAAATCCATCTTAGAATAGAATCGAGCGTCATGAAATTGATCGAATAGATCATTGATTCTAGGTAAAGGGAATTTGTTCTTGAGAGTTTGTTTATTGAGATCGCGGTAATCTACGCACAATCTCAAAGATCCATCCGATTTAGCCACGAATACGACAGCTAAACCCCATTTGGAAACACTAGGGCGAATCAATCCTTTCTCTAGCAAATATCGAGTTTGATTGACTAATTCAATTCTTTCCCTAGGTGTCATCCTATGACTTGCGTGAACGACAGGACGGGCATTGGGTACTAAGTCAATTCAGAATTCTATTTCTCTGTGTGGAGGTAAGGATTTTACTTCTTCAAATACGTCGGAAAATTCTCGAACAACAGGTATAGACTCCAGACTATGTTCAGGATATCCCAAAGTGTACATCAATTTATCTCTATTTGGACTCGGATCCTCACAAGAGATTTCAATAAAAATTCCAAGGTTTTTTTTGACTAAAATTGTCCGATTATTACAATCCAATTTAACTTCGTATCTCGATAACCAGTTCATTTCGAGTAAGATTTCAAATTCATTAAATTCGAGAATATAAAGGTTGATAGGAAATTGATAGCGAGCATATGAAATAGGAACTTTCCTACAATACAAACAAAGATTTGCGGGACCTCCAACCGGATTTTTCACGCAAATAGGGTCCTTAACAAATTCATTTTTAAGTTCTAATTCATTTACGGTTGTTGGGAGATAAAGCTATGTGAAGCTCCTGTATCAAACAGAACTCTAACAATTTTATAATAAATAGTAAGGTTACCTTCTAAAACACCTTTTCCTTTACCTGCTTTCGAAGTTGAAGGGTCTTCCTTTATCACATAAACATTTGCTACCTGTGCTTTCTTCATCACCGGAAAATTCTTAACAACATGTCCAGGCTTGTGAAAATTATAGCGTTCTCTAACTCTTTGAACAGTCTTCATGGGTTGTTCCTTCTTAACTTGCTTCTTCGGGTTTGTGCAGCTGTTTGAATAATGGCCCTTTTCTTGGCAATTGTAACAAGTTACATTTCTAGCCGAATTTCCTTGATTGTTCTTCTTATCCTTGCCTTGATATGGCTTCTTGCCCCTAAACTTTCTTTTTTTCCAATTCTGATTACTTGAATTTCCTCTTTCCCTTGGAATCTCCTGCATATCCAGGGTGGCATACCTATACCCCATGTCAACAAGATCAGAAAAAGATTCTTTGATATGTGCTGTCATCCTTTCATGATACTTCTTGTTTATCCCACGAATGAACCTTTCATTTTTCTTTAAAGGTGTGTTTACCAACTCTGGACCGAAACGGGATAGCTCGTTGAACTTGTTTAAGTACTCCTCAAATGACAAGCCTCCTTGCTTTAAGTCCATAAATTCTTGATACATTCGGGAAATTCCTGCCGACGGCATATAGCGCTTTTCAAACACCTCCTTAAATCGACTCCAAGTAAACTCTTCTTCTAGTTCATCTACAATGACTGTTTCCCACCAAGCTAATGCTTCATCTTGAAGTTGCCAAGAAGCTATGAGACGCATCTGATCATCTTACAGCTTAAGCTCTTTAAAGATCTTTTCACATGATCTGATCCATGCCTGGGCCTCAATAATTAACTCTTTGCCGGTGAATGGCCTACCACCAAGCCTTGTGAAACTCTTATACAAATCAGTGCTGATATTGAGTAGGCAAAGCTGCTTCTATTGTAGGGGAAACTTGACTAGCTGTTGTAGCATTCCCTTGACCCCTAGCTCTTCCTCTTCGTCCGCTCATCCTTACTATCTGTAATTAGTAAGAAACTTGATTTAGATATTCGGACTAGAAATCTTAAGGAATATCAGTAGTTAAAGAAAATAGACTAGGAAAATTTGAGGTTTCAGTCTCGGTTTATACTCATTCTAGGGTATACTTCACCCTATCTCTAATGAGCCATCTAATGTGTTATACTCCGTAGCTAAAGTTCTTACTCAACCTTTTGCTCTGATACCACTTGTCACAACCCGAAATTCAGCGTTCAAAAATCAACATCAAATACCTCACTTGTATTCGACTGCCGGAGGTTCGAGAGTCGAATTCCAGTTCGGATGGAGCTTATAACAACATTAGATGAATATAAACAGCGGAAAACAAAATGAATTTCCATACATCAATATTCCAGATACAACATCATCCCAATATCCATTACAACATCATTACCAACATCAGGGTATTTTTATAAAAATAACACAACTTCAAAATAGAACATCACGACAGAACAACAAGTGATTGCATTCCAAGAAAGTCTTCAATGAAATGAAGGAATAGCGAACTTCCAAACTAAGAACCTTGAGATCCAAAAGTTTCAAAATATCTCTAAGTCAAAAGCCTTCAAAAACCGATAGCCTACAAACCATAAGACTTCGAAATCCAGCTAGTACCAAAACACGGAAGACCTGCTACTAGGCTGCCCGTGTGGAAATTATGGGCACCTAGAGTTTAGAAAGGAAACAATAAACTCCAGGTCAGTCATGGGACTGGTATTAGTAAACAAAAACAGTTGTTTTGAATAAAAACAGATTTTTAAAAGAAAACCATTCATGCTTTTGAAAAATGAAACTACCATAAGACCTCCCGCCACACACACAATGCAATCGCACAATTGGAGGAGATTTCTTCTTATGATTGTCAAATATGCTTTATACGAGAAAACTCTATTATATTATTATTAGTGCATAGTGTAGAAAACATTTTCGAAAGTATAATATTAATCTTAGCCAGCATAGACATTCCGAACTATGCCTACTATAGCTACCATGTAAATAGTGGGGCGCCACCGTAAGTAAATGGCATGTAATACAACTAAAACTGTACAGGGTTCGTATTGTTTCTTTGGATTTCCAACAAATGGTCAGGCTAAGGAACTTCCTATGCCACATGGATACGCCTCTAGAGGGACGCCCCGATAACCTAACCGGATCTCTGCCAACACAAGGCCGGCTTACCTCTGTAACTAGGTAACTACTGACACGAGTATGCCATCCCCCGGTTGTAACCAACCTTTATCCGGGGCCCCAACAACAACAATCACCAAGTAATATATTTTTGCGATATCCATATAAGTTAAGTATCTGGGCTCCATACCATGATACCACTTCTATCCAGAAGGAAATGCACATACCCTAAGAGGCGCTACTCTTAATAACCTTTCTGCATCTTTCCTATTTTGACCATTACCGGGTTGTGAGGTTCGACGAAGTCTCGTCCATAAAGCAACGCTTTTCACAAAGCCATGCTTTGATCAACAAATGATCTGCAACACTCAGCATGCCACATTACCAAGTTGGGAATATATTACTGATAACCTTCAACTACATAACCTCTGAGCTCGTACGTCTCAGAGAAGGGTGTTAAGCTAAGAGAATAAATTCTCCGCCACCAACAGAAATGAATTTTAAAGAAATCTGCTTTATATGTCAAAATGTAATGTCATACATACAATGCATAAAGTCTGTTCCGGGTTCGAACAGAACCGAAGGCACTTTCGAAGAAGCCCTTGCAATCCGGCAATCCACAATCCCGATCGAACTCCCCATCACATATGGAGAACTCTATACCAGAGCAACTCAGTGTAGAGTCATTCGACAGGTTATCCTATCGTTCTCGAAGACGTCCGGTCTTCACCACCATCTTCAAATGCTGTCCATTTCATCGTATCACATATTCGGAATGGGATATATGACACAAAGGTCCTCTCCCGGCTAAATCGAATAGTGAGCGTCAATTTTAAAAAAACATGTGGATATGTTATTCACAAAGATTCACAGGTTCGATGTGGGTTTCGGATAACCAACTGGAATCTGACTCCATGTCGCATCGAAATTCAAAAGCCGTTTTACGGGCCAAAGGGGTTTCATATTCACATAGAAAAAATACAGAATCACAGCTCAACACAAAGCAATCCATATCACATAGCATCACAATTACAATCAGAGATATCAATCAATACACATCATACAATACTTATCAATCATATACAGCTAAGATGAATCAATCGTGTGATTTAAAGTAATTAATCACATAATTAATTTCATTAATTATCTTTAATCAATGATTAGTTATCCTTAATTAAAATTAATTAAGTCTTTATTCATCTTCATTAATTAATCATTCCTTAATTAATTACCCTAATTAATTAATCCTTAATTGTTAATTAATTAAATCTTAATTACTTTTATTAATTAATTATTTCCTTAATTAATTATCTTAGTAAATTAATCCTTAATTGTTCATTAATTAAATATTAATTACTTTTATTAATTAATTATTTCCTTAATTAATTATCTTAATAAATTAATCCTTAATTGTTCATTAATTAAATCTTAATTACTTTTATTCATTAATAAATATTAAGTAATTAATTTAAATAGTTTATTTTAAGTAAAACATTTATTACTTAAGTAAATCATAAATTACTTATTAAATTCAAAAGATAAACCTTCTTATCTTTGTTAACTATTTTGATTTTCTTGTAAACCTAATTTAAATTCATTATGTGAATTGTCTTGAGAGATCAAAATTGTTTTGTATAAAATTTTATTTTAACATCTTTCTTAATTACATTTTATAATTAATTTTATAAATTAATGTGACAAAAATTAAATTAAATTAAATTACTTAAAAAATGTCTTACTTAAACTTTAATTTTTTTTTAAATCCAAATCAAAATTATCCTTTAAAAACATGAGTTTAAAATTGTTTTAAAAGTTTTAAATTTTATTGTTTTTATTTGAGCAAACTGCCCTGTATGCTGATTCCCCTGAAGTTACTTCGAGCCTTTCCCGAAACTTCATCCTGCTTGCTTCGAGTTTTGCCCCGTTTAGACCCAAGTGACATTTTTTCTCAAAATTTTGTTAAGTGTTAAAATCAAACCCGATACAATGCTAAATTAACACGAGCTCGTCTTCGAGTTTTTCACCAATTCCTCTGCGTACTGCTTCGAGCTACCACCTATCTTACCCCACCCATCAACCTGGCACACAAACCCAATGCGTGCACCTGCACCAATCAACGTCAACCTTCCGGCCTCCAAGACCACCATCGACAGACCAATTTCGACCCCCTCTTGCTACCCCAACACAAGGAAACCTAGGTAGAATTCGAAAACAAAATCGAGTTGCCTCGATCAAAATAACCACAGCAGCCATCACCAGAATAACACCTCGAACACCCCACGCCGACCACCGGAATGTCCAATACTCCGTCCACACCTAGCTATCCCTTCCCACTATGATTTCCCAAAACCCCAAACGACTCGATCGATCAGAGGCATGACAGTTGCCACAAATTTGATTGCAACCCATTTTAGGGCTTATACCTTTCACCGATCAACCTTCGACGCCACGGTGACTGGAAAAATCACCTGATATTTTTCCTGGCCTCGACAACTCCCCTATCACCTTCAAGCAAAATTTCGACCATCCAAATCGATTCTGTCGCCAGAAAAATCCAAATACGCATTTCCAGTTCAACATCAAAATGCTCACTCCAAACGTAATTTAAAATCATGTTTTTAATCTTAAAAATCAACAATTTCAAAGATGATTTAGGTTATATCTTCAAATCGAATAATCAAAGAATTCAAATTTAAATTATAAATCGAGTTTTATAGTGTTTTCTTGTTACAGACCCTATATCATGGATATTAGTTTTTTAAATGTTTTTACAATTCAATCTTAATGAATTTAAACACTTCTTGTTTTGACGCTTCAATCTAACAAAAATGGAAATGAAGAATTTTGGGTTTTTGACAGTTTTTCTAAAAACCTGTAACTAGAACAAGATTAACAACCCTGTACATCAACATGCAAAGGAAAGATGCATATACTCATTCACAGATTTTGCATGCAAACCCATATTCAAACTTGCTTACATCATGTATTCAAACAACAGATCAAAAATCAAGTTTTTGAAAGATTTACTCACCTGTATAATTAGTAGAGACTGTTTTCTTGTTTGGATTTGAAAATCAAAACCTGGAACTGCCTTATCTTTTCTTAGCATGATCCTGAGTTTGTTATCTGCAACTAATTTTGTATAAACTTGCTTAATCTTTGATGTAATTTACTTACTTAATCTTTTAACAACAAAATTAAAATTAAATTTACTTACAGTTTATTTTTAAATGGAACAGAGAGAAGAAAGATCTCTGGCCTGCACTTTAAATCTTGTGTTTGCTAGTTTTTTTTAAAGTTGATTCCCGATTCTCTTTAATCCTTGAAGTTCTCCTGCTTGATTCTGTAGTATTTGTTGAAGATTTGAAACTATCCTTGAATTCTTCTTCTGGCTTGAGATATGGAAGAAAATTTGTTACCAATTTACTTTTTTCTGGAAATTTGTTTCTTGATTTCAAAGTTGAGGAAAATAGGCTTGTTTTTTATGATTTTTTTAGATCTGTTTCTTTTAGGTTTTTGAAAAATGAGATAAAAGAGTAAGAAGTAGAAGATGAATTACCCTATATAATTTTTATTTTAATTTCTATGAATTTCTAAGGAAAACAAAAATGAGATAATGACACTTGTTTTTAATTCATTCTACATGAATTACAGTTGTTGAATCATTTGTTTAAATTTAAACACTTGTTAAATCATATGCTACCTATCTTCCATGTGTCCTTGCATAAGATAATTTTTTTTAAAATGTTTTTCTCTTCTTAATTAAAATTTTAAAATGCATTTCTCCTTTTCTTGTATATCAAAAAATTAAAAGAAAATATATTTAACCAAATTTAGGCATTAAATGAATTATCTTTATACACATTATTTTGAAATCCAAAATATTTTACTAAAGCATTTATTCTAAAATTTAAATTCAATTTAGAAATCAAATTCAATATATAAATTCAAATTTACCCACATATGCACACATACATATATATTCACATATATGTTTAAAATTTAGATTCAAATGATTTTTTTATTTTTTTTAGTATTTCAAATTTTATACTCAAAAGAAATTTGAAATTTTTATTCATTTAAATTATCACTTATTATTTATTTATTTTGAAACTTTTCAAATTATATTACAAAAGTTCAACAATTAACATATTTAAATTGATAAATGTTGGTATGTTACAGCCTCCCTTTTTGCCAAACATACATCGCCATCTCACACTTCTTGGCATTCTGATCGACCATCAAAGCTTGTTGCACACGACTCTCATCGTCAAAAAATCAATTGAGCAACCTGTCATCACAACAGAGCAGTCGGTCATGTCCGATCCTCATGTCTGAACTGCAATCCCGCTTTCCAAGGATTTGTTTCAAAGGCATTAAGTTTTCTCCTAATAGTCATACGTAGCATATGTTAATGACACTTATGACCAGTATTTCATTTGGACGAGATTGGCCGAGCAAATCTCTGAATAAACCGAGAGTGTGGAGGTTGAGGGCGTAGAGTTGCGATTTGTGGCAAATAAAAATGATGATACTATCGCTCACCTTGATGTAGAGGTTGCTGAGTTGAAGATGGAAAAGGAAGATGTCGAACAGAGAATCAAGGACCTGAGAGAGATGTTCGAGTAGGAATGAAAAGACCATTTAAGGCAAGTTGAATCTGCTTACCATAGGAATCATGAGCTGACAAAAGAAGTGAAGGAAGTAAAGGCGCAACTTGAAAAGGAGAAGAAAGAGAATGACGAAGCTCATGCAACAACTCAGGGTTACTATGATGAAATGCTTAATGCCTCCAGAAAGAGAGACAATGCATTGGCCAAAGCTAAAAATGTGGATGATATGGTGGCAACCGCGGAGAGGCAGGTGAAAGACAGGTTCGAGCCACTCATCATCAATTACAATACCAATGTAATTAAGTACAAATACCTGGAGTGGCTTGGAAAAGATTATCCCATAGCTCCATTTTTAGCATGGGAAAAGAACATGCGAGAAGAATACCACGCTCTGGAGGGAGGTAAGGTGAATCTAGCGAACTTGAAGCATGAGATTCCATTTCTCCATCGGATCCTCCATACAATCTAGACGCACCACAGTTACAAAGACAAATATATTATCTCTTATTCTTGAAAGGAATTAGGATGGAACTCCTAGTCATGCAAAGCTTCATTCTGGAAGAGGTATCTCATTGACCTCACTTATATTTGAGAGAGCTCACATGATACCGATTGATGTTGCCAATCTCTCCTTTCATCATTCTTAAATTTTAAGTCAGCCCACAATCACCAGCCCCCGAAAAGAAGGTTACCGGTCAGGTCAACAAGCAACAACGACTGAGTCAACGATCATAAATGTTTCTGGGATAATCCCTAGCATTCCAGTTGACGATACTCCTGGCCCGGGCATGCAAATAATTCACGCCTTGGAAGAAGAGATGACTAGTGACCTACCAAAGTTTAGGATGATGTTACTATTACCGGGACTTTTGATCTTTCACTAGGGCCGAGCATGCAAGAGTTGCTTCAGTCCCAAGACTTGCTAGCCAAGGGGATTAAGCAAGAGCCGGTTGATTTCTTCCTTCCTTCTTTATCTATTGCTTTGCTTAGTGAGACCATTTTTGCTCCGTTCTCTCTACCTATGCTCGAAATTACTCAAATCCCGCCTGCTACTTCATCGCATAACATACCTTTAAAGGGAAAAGGAAGCGGGGAGGAGGAAGGAAAAATCCCAATGATCCCAGTGAGATTTCCTCTGGAAATGGGAAGAAGCCAAAGAAGCAAAATCTTAAGAAATGAACATTTTCTTGCTTTTAGGTATACCAGTATGAACTTACTTTTTTGTTTTAGGCTAGCTTTATGTAGGTTCAGCCCTTGCCTTTTGATTTCTAGCTTAGTGTTAATAAAACTTATTTTTTTCAAGCTTTATTTCAATGTGAGTAATAAAGAAGTTCTGTATTTTTTTTTCAAATCTTGCGTAAATTTGTTTGAATTTTGAGAAATGTGTTTGTTACTACATTGGTATGTTTGTACACCATTCCTCGTCTACTTTAATGGACTAAGTTATTAGTCTAACTTGTTGTTTACCAGCCTAGTTTCATCTGCCAAGATACTAGAATTTACATCTCCTCATTTTGGAGAATAAAGGGCGATCACTACAACGCCTATCTCCGGGTGCCCGCATGCAACCGTATCCATTTCCGGGACCTAGTCAACTTCAATCGCCTAGGAAGGTGGTTTGAGCATCCCCTTTGAGGATGTTTTGAGTGTCGTCACGCCTAAATCTGGGCATCGATCAAATTGATTCGCCTTAGATAGCAATATGGGAATTCTTCTTCATGATGCATGTTTTGGCTACGTCGAACTCTGGGTGTTGGTTGGAGTTAACCACTCGAGATGATGGTTTAAGCAAACCTATATAGGATGTTCACTTTTGATCGCGCCTAACTATGGGCATTGATCGAAGTTTGTATGAGATCTTGCCTATCTCTAGGTGCTGATCTTTTGTCTTTCCATTTTTCAGGCAAGGTGTGGTTGCTCTATCAAACTTCAGGCACGAGCCGTAGAGGTGAACTGTCTTGTTCTACACTTAGATGTTTGTACTCCTACCCCTAAGTCGTGGGTTTAGGGAGTTTTCTAGCATCTATCTCTAGATGTCATAGATGGTTTTCCTTCAAGGGTCTGATCATGGACCGTAGGAGTTCGGTTGGGATCTAACTCTAGGTACCTGCATATCTGCATTATAACATGCAGATTCATTCATAGTATCACCGTTCACAACTCAATAATTGGGTAAAGACGGAGTCAAAGATTTGGGAAGTCATTTCATTTTATATACACAGGAAATGACAAATTCTATCTTGTTACATCAAACTTGACTAATTATTGATAAAGCTAGATTTCAAGTGAAATAGCATCCCAAGCATTCGCTATTCCATGCTCAGGGAAGTGAAACCTCATCTACGATTGCCAGCTTGAACATTCCATCCCCTAGCTTGTACTTGATTGCGTACAGACCTTACCAGCTCGAGCCATATTCGCTGGGTCTGGGAAGATTCATTTGAGAACAAGGTCACCAATCTCAAAGGTTTGGCTCTTGACCTTAGTATTGTAGAACCGGGCGACCAATTTTCGATGTGCTGCTGCTCTCAAATTAGCTTAATCACGCTTCTCATTGGTCTTGTCGAGAGACTCCAATAGGAGTTCCTCATTTATCCTAGGGTTGTAATGAGTTACTCGATGAAAAGGTAGTTTGGTTTCAGCTGGACTCATAACCTCTGATCTGTAGGCTAAGGCGATCAGAGAATGGCCAGTTGTGGACTTGGGGTTGTTATTTAAGCCCAAAGTGCTAATGGCAACTCATCGACCCACTTGAAATTGGCCTTTTTCAACCATTTTATCAGAATGGACTTGATAATTTTATTCACAGCTTCTACTTATCCATTCGCTTGTGTGTGTGCTACTATTGCAAATCTCTTCTCAATGGGATGCCTGCGATAGAAATCTTTGAACTCAGGGCTATAAAATTGGGTTCCATTGTCAGAGAGGATTGTTTATGGGATCCTAAAGTGACAGATGATATTTCTGACTACGCAGTTGATCAGCTTCTTAGTCATGATCATGGATAATGGTTCTGCTTCGGCCCACTTCATAAAATAATCAACAACAACGATGGCATACTTCATGCCTTTTTAGGTATTGGTAGCACACCAATGATATCAATAACCCAAATAGAAAATGGCCTAGGACCGACCATCTGAGTAACCTTTGCTAATGGGGCTCAAGGAATCTTTGCGTATCTCTAGCACTTTCGCACTTTCTGGTGTAGTCGGCTGTGTCTCAGTTGACATTCGGGCAGAAATACCCATAGCGAAGAATCTTCTTTGCTAAGGTTTACCCTCCAGTGTGATAGAGATTCCTTATTCACTAGCGAGTTCTGGAATAGTCTATAGGATACTTTAGGTACCAAGCTCAATATGAGTTGCGCTTACCATCCGCAGATAGATGGACAAACAAAGAGAGTAAACAAAGTCTTAGAGGGTTTGTTAAGAGCTTGTGTGCTAGATCTCGAAGGATCATGGGGAGATCGTCCTTACTTAGTCAAGTTTTCGTATAACAACAATTATCAGACTGGTATAGGGATGGCACCATTTGAAGCTTTGTATGGAAGGCCATGCAAATCTCCAATTTGTTGGTTAGAGACTGGGATAGATTAGTTCTTGGTCCGAATTTGGTTAAAGAAGCTGCAGAAAAAATTGAATTAATCAGGACTAGAATAAAGCGAGCTTGGTCTAGGCAGAAAAAATTGAATTAATCATGTCTTCACAATAGTGTCACCGATGAAGGGTGTGATCAAATTCAGTGGGCCAGGGAAGTTGGAACCAAGGTTCGTTGGACCATTTCTTATTATAGAAAGGATTGGAAAACTCGCGCATAGGGTAGAGTTACCGAATTGTTTGGTAGGAGTCCATAACGTTTTCCATATTTCTTATCTAAGGAAGTGTATTCGAGATCCAACGACTATTATAACATCGACGGTGTTAGAAGTTCTAGTAGTGGAATCAAATACGACTATAGTCAGAAAACCAATTCGTATAGTTACGAGAGATGAGAAGAGACTAAGGAACGGGACAGTCGGATTAGTCAAAGTCTATAGTGGAGTGACGATGAGAGAGACTGTACTTGGGGGAACTGAGAATAGGATTAAGGACACTTACTCTAACATGTTTAATGATATTTTTTACCTTTATGTTTGATTATTGTGGGTAACCTATCATAATTTCATGGATGAAATTCATTAAGGAGGGAAGTTTGTAACGACCCTAATTTTGGCTAACATTATTTAAACATTTAATTAGACAAATAAAATAAAATAATGCAAAGGATGAGTGGAATTGAGATTTGATAATTAAACTTGAGCCGTGCCTTAATAAATATATTAATGAATAGAATTAGACATAGGTTAGAAGTAGAGTCACTACAAAACAATGTGGTCTTTACCTACCAATTGTAGGTGTAGGTAAAACTAGCCTAATGGTGGGTAATACGTTTTAGCTACCAATATTAAATTAGTAGACACTAGTAGGTAAAGGCTAGTAAGGAAAGAGTCTTTACCTACACTTATTAATACTGGCAGGTAAAAGAATCTATAGGCCCCACTAAGTTGTAAATCAAATGATGAGTCATCGACTGATGTGTTTGATAACGTGTCATCCTACGTGGTTACTGACATGGTTTCCACAGTAGCATACCCGTGGCATACATCAGTGCCGCCACTTGACATCTTATGGTGGGTCCATGTGTCAAACAACAATTTATCCACATGTCATCATTTGATTAGTATACGTGGCACCATTTTTCGAAGGCCACGTGGCATCATTTGATTAATCCACACGGCATTGTCTGATTTTCCATATGGCATCATTTTATTGGTCTATATTACTCAATATTATTAGACCACATGGCATTATTTTATTGGCCCACATGGAACCATTTATTGGTCTTTTACACAATTCATATTTTGGTCAAATTTAATGGTTATGTATAGGTAAAAGATAATAACAATTAATTATAAATGTTCAGCATTAGAAATAAACTAGAAAAACACATACATTATTATTATCTAATAAAACTAATATATCAAACAACCCAAATAACCAAATCAAAGCAGTTGTTGTCATTGTGCAATCAAATGTATCGGTAACATATAGAAAATTCGCACTTATATATGTACAAACAACTAATGCCCATGTATATATAATTTAGAGAAAACAACTTGAAAAAATTAGATGTCTCTCCTACACAATGGACATGAAGCATGCCTGATGAGCCAGCTATTGATACACTGCAGGTGCAAAACATTTTCATAATGGTAGACTCCTCGTGCTTTCTTC
The DNA here is from genome assembly GCA_030765085.1 of Allium cepa. Taxonomy (NCBI): domain Eukaryota; kingdom Viridiplantae; phylum Streptophyta; class Magnoliopsida; order Asparagales; family Amaryllidaceae; genus Allium; species Allium cepa. The sequence goes on along the minus strand of CM060940.1, from coordinate 123,324,074 downwards.
GATTTCAAAATCATGCAAAAAATTGAACAC